>OX422143.1:168249953-170957376 GCA_949129095.1 Volucella bombylans | reverse complement strand
GATGATCCTGGAAGCTGCTCCAAAATAAGCCTGTACACTAACACAGACACGAAATAAAAACACTAGCTTTTTTGTTGTTGGGAAAACTGGTTAAGAATCCAACTCTTTATTTCCGCTGTCCCTCTGTCCAACTAAGACTGACTATATTTTTTCTTTTTGTGCATGCATTGCAAGATAAGAGAAAGAAAGTACAAAGAGGAATATAAAAATGAATAGGAATAAGACATGTACTTATATAAATAACATGAACAAGAGCGAACATTAAATACGAGTACACTCATATACAGAGTGTACGATACAGTTTTATACGCAACACGTGCTCGAAGAATAACTGAAGACGATTCCTACTAAAATATGGAAAAAGAGTGTTGCCAACAACACGCGGTGTTCCCAAGCGGTCCCCCATCTAAGTACTAACCGCGCCCGACGCTGCTTGATTTCGGTGATCGGACGAGAACCGATACTTTCAGCGTAGTATGGTCGTTGGCGTCTTCTTTATTAGCAAACTTCAAAGTCCCGTTAATTTTAACGCGCCTCCATATGACGCAAGAACACTTGATGGCGCAATGTGCGAGTATTTACTTCAGAGGGTACTCAGGGTCTATTAAAGTATATACTCAAGCGAATGACTGTAAACTTTACTTTCTATGATATTTGCTTAGTTATGTGCATGCAAAGCATGAAGATACTTTCAATTTGATAGGAATCGAAATAGGGGAAAGCACCAACACTAAATGAATAACTCTTGATTGAAATACTATGACCTAAAGACTCCCTAATTGTATACAAAATAATGGAAATGGAAAACCGAAATGTTTTACATAGTTCCTGAAACTATACCACGATTTTGGGCACACTTGCGCTACAACCCTGGATCACAAACCCACGTGGAATACCTACATCAAAGAGATTGCCTAAAATAACACTGTTTATGGATATGCACAGCGATTGCTAGACCTATTACAACCTATGTCTCACCCATTTGTTGGCCTAGAACAAAACAATTGGTCTTACACCCTCCGTTTTATAAACAGGCAATGCAGTCAATGTTGGTTTGAAATTTGAAGATAACTGACTGTTTAGACTGTTTAAATTTAAGAACTATACAATAGTTGTGACAACAAACACGAAGTTTAACAAATCAAATTGCAATCACTTCGTTTAATTTTATTAATATTTTGTTTAAAAAGCAACTTCTACTTTTCTAACTGTGGTTATTTCACATTGACATCACTTTCAGGTTACACGAACTACAACGTCAAACAACTATAATGCACAACTGAATAATGATCTGCTCAATAGTCTTTCTTCTTTCATTTTTTTTTCAACCGAAAGGAGAGCAAAACTACCCCTTTAAATTTTCCGCCTTTGTTTCCTCGTTCTTGTCCTTAATTTGCATCAGACGTTTGGACGTAACCAACTATCGCTTCTCATGTTTTGTTTTGTTTGTTACTTTCGTGTTCGTCTTATCATCTCCATCGTATGATCTATACGACTACTTGTCGAACTTCTACCTGTCGGATACGATCATGCAATTTTCTACATCTACAGCTTTACGTATATTTAATTACATATGTATGGTATGTTACTGGTGTGCACCCGGGATAAGACGATAAAACCAGAAACCAGTAACGTGTCGTTTATCTAGGAACTATGTACATATGCATATGCTAAAATATACAAATATTGTACATATACACATATAAGCCAATGGTTCTACCCCCAGAAGTGTTTCTTTTGCTCTTATTTTTACACTTACCCAATTATGAAACCTGGTTCTTGTTAATCTTAATTGTTGACCTATGCAAACACTAAGTGTTCGTTAAAGTTTGATCTTAGTACAATCGCTCTCTCAAATCTCTTCTTTACGAAAAAATTGCAGTGATCGAATTGTGCAATGGGTAGCTGTTCATTTAACTTTGGCAATAAAAGACCTACCAATAAAATTTTAATAAAAAATTGTACATCAAAACGTCTTTTAATTGGCTGTACTAAGGACATATAACTGGCGCAGTCGACAAAACTTATTCCGCTCGGCTTAAAAAAAAACATTATAAGAAAGAAAATACTATTATAAAGAAAAGAAGACGTGATAAAGCAACGTTTGAAATAAAAATGAAAAAAAAACAACAAAAAGCCATCTAATATAAACGCGTTACAGTGACAAAAAGGTAATAATACAGACTTACACTTTATACACTAAAATTTAAATATCTATCCACATAATATAAGTCAATAAATTCCGAAAAATATACCATACTACTCGTATCTTCATAAATACAAGAACCATATAAACCATAAAAACCATAAAAACACGTGAGTACTATTTCAATATTTTTGGTGTGGGTGCAAAGTTTGGTTTCGTAAGCTGGAATAACAGGAAAGAAAATCACACCATCGTTTACCATCTGAAGAGAGTAAAACGCTCGACTAGAAACTGTACCAGTATTTCTAGCGGGAGTTCAAAGATTGGCCTTTGGGAGCTGGGATAACGGCGCGTATAAATATGGAAGTCCTCAACGCTGTAGATAGGTTAAAGATTATTTTAGAATTAATAAATAAATTACCTGTATTTGATGGTGCAAAAGAATGCAATAGTAGATTTTTTAGATAAAGTTTATTCATTGGCTACCATTTTCGATGACTTTGATACAAAAGTTCTTCTGACAGGTTACATCAAAGAGAAGATGATTATTGGTAATGCGCGTATACTCGTAGAATTACAAAAACACGTCAGACTTTTGCTTTGGACAGAAATAAGAGATGTGTTAAAAAATAACTTCGGCGAAAGTTTGCCAGTCCATGTTTTAATCGACCGTATTCGCACAGAACGCGTAACTTCAACAACCGGAAAATTCTACAACGATATAAACGTCTTTAGAATAAATACTTCGTTTTGCTTAATAAAAATAGTGTCGATAACAATTTAATAGAGTCTAATAACAGAATTGCCCTTGATGTTTTTAAAAATAATTTACCAGAACCTACTTTATCCATTACGAGTATTTTAAGTCACAATCCTCTTTCTTTATATAGTGCCTATAAAATAATAACTGAAATAGATCACCAAAACCTAGGTCCCAATGGAATCTAATATCCTGCATCCACACAAAAAAAAAATCCTTTCCCAAAAAATACCACAGAAGACAAACCAGCAACTATTCAACCAGACAATACGATAACTCTGCTCAAAATAAAATTAATTACCAGCCAAAGCAACTTAACTATTTGAGACATACTCAATCACAGCAAAGACCTGATTTACCAAACAATTTACAGACCTATCAACCCGGACAGAGTAACATTACGACTCAATCCAGACAACGCCAAAATAACTATTATTCAAGTGGGCATACTCGACGAACCAACGGTTCAGTTTGCATCATGGGCACATAAGTTTCCGTCATGGGCATTTCATGCGTAATTTGGCACCCAAAAAGTGAAGGTATATTAATCAGAATGATTTAAATGAAAATAAAGAATTTAACTTAGATATTTTTAACAATGAAATATCTCAATCTCATTGCTCTAAAAATGTAAATATGGTATGTCTGCACCGGCAGATCTTACTTCAAAGAACAACGATGCCTTGTACACGGGGGCTGCCATTCACAGTGCCCAAGAAGATGAGTCACTACATATTTACATAACAGACGGTCCGATAAATTTTTATGAAAATCAAATTTACTTATCTTATATTCAAAAAGAACATATTTCAATTAAAATAATCCACAAAAAGATACAAAACATTGTTGAGCTTAAGGAAGGCAGTAGCGATCTGTTAAAGATGAAAGGATGAAAGGATTTATGGTAAATAAAGAACTTATCTGCGTTTATTGCGAAAATCTCCCTTCCCTTTGTTTGTGCATTTTCAAGACCTCTTTGTCAAACATTTTTCAATGAACAAAAACCTTAGACTACTTAAATCAAACATAAGACTTAGGGACATTTCAGACAGAAATGAAATGTTAACAATAATTAGAAATGAACATCATAAAAAGAACCACAGATGGATTAATGAACTTTTTTCGGAACTAAAAACTCGATATTTTTATCCAAATTTGCAAATCGAATTTCAAAAATGTATAAATAATAGCGAGGTTTGTACCGTTGCCAAATGTCAAACATGACAGGAGGCCTCTTAAAATTCCCATGTAAATAACAGAAACTCCTCAACAATTTAATGACATACTCGTGTGCATGTCGATATTTGGTTCCCGGAATGAAACAAAATGTTTTTCACCACCATCGATAAATTCTCCAAGTATGCTACAATCCATAATTTAGGCAACAGAAACAGAAACAGATATTAGAAGCCATTAAAGAAACTATACGATATCTAGGCAAACCAAATAGAATCATAGCTGACGGCGAAACATGCATTCACCATTCCGTTGTAGAGCAGTTTTTAAAGGATCGTGAGATTGTGTTCCACAAAATTACGAGTGCATGCTCCTTAAAGACAGGAAATTCCGACATTGAAAGATTGCACGGTACTCTGAACGAACATCTTAGATTGAAAAACGCAGCCAGGGATGCATCCAATTTGGATGAAAATTTTTTTGAAATATTGACTACATATTTACAACAATACAGTACCTACATTCCCCAACAAAGTTAAGACCAATAGATTTTATTACAAAAAAATTTAGTAGAGAAGACATCGAAACACTGGCACAACAATATCGAGCCGAGAAAGAAATAAAACAATAAATAAAAAAAACAACGTTACTCTATGTCCACGTTTGGTTCAAAATCGAGCCGTAGGAAAAGCTAAACCAAAATATAGACAATTGAATGATCCGGAAGTTAGTAAAAATTACGTCACGGATAAATCAACAAAAAGAAACACCCAATATTAAAAAAGTCAGTTAAAAAGAAAATATAAATTTCAAAATAGTGAATAATTACCATCGTATGTATGTACTCGTAACGATGAAAAAATTGTTTTCTTTAATATTCTCCTGGTTTCTCCTTTTCCACTTTCCTTACTTTATTTTTGGTGATTCTGCCATTTCATTCATTTCATTTCAAAATAACAGCTTCTTACATTTGGTTTTCTTTTTTTTTTTGACATTTCCCAGAATGGGTGCAGCCAGCGCGAAAGGTAACGCTTCCTCCGATTGACATTTTTTTTCTTTTTTCTACAACGAGAATAGGTACATATCTAGTTATTAAATACATCTAAGTCAATTAACTTGTAAAAAAAATGAAGTGATCACCAATGAATCTCTCTTATTGCTACGAGTACCTTAACAAAAATTATTCCAAGTGTGATTATTCGAAGGTCATAAAAATAACACACTATTTAAAGTAGCCCAAAAATGTGATTTTAACTAGAAGCATACTTACGAGTAATTAAGCAATTTACATATAATTCCAATTTCACTTATTTGTACAAAAAATAAAAAAATGATTTAGAGTTAACATAACCATTGTAACAAAAAAATGTAAGCTTCAATTTCATTATTTGACCTTTTTTTCTCGCATACATTCTGTTAAAATTGTTGAGATTTGGATATTTGTAAGAACTCTATACTTTGTAATGTAATTAATTCTTCCAACTGCCAAATTCCTTTTAAGGAGCTACGCTAAATCAACACACGTTATAAAATATCAAATTATATGGTTTGAACTGAATGAGCTGTATAGCAACATTCACCTTGCAGAAGGATCCTAATTCGGTTGAGATGGCCAGAAAATGTTGAGCAAATAAACACAAAGTCTGGAAGAATTCCGAAATCAATGTACGAGTATATGTCCGTTTCGAGTAATGTCGTCCACACCAAAGACTTTCTCTGATCTGGAACTGATTTTAACTCATATACATATGTATATGTATGTTGGAAGTATTAATTAGTATTAAATTGAATTACGGATACTACCATCTTGACACGGTGCGGTAAGTCCTACCCATTGTAAAATGTTTGTGTGTGTACAAATGATAGAACTTATTCCTTTCAATACAATACGCTTTATTCAATACAATTACAATGTTTCTGTTTAAAACAAGGAATTAAAATTATTGTAAATTAGATTAATTCAAAAAGCCAAATCAACGGCAAACTGAGTGGTCTTGCCAGCGTGGAATAACACGGATGAGTTCACAATCGTCAGCATTTCTAACTTAATACAATCGCAGATCTTTTCTCGTGTGCTTTTCAAATGTCACTTTTTTGCTCCGGAGCACAAAAAGAAGATAGTTCCTGAAACTATACCACGATTTTGGGTACACTCGCGCTGCAACCCAGGATCACGAACCTACGTGGAATACCTACATCAAAGAGATTGCCTAAAATGACACTGTGGATGGATATGCACAGCGATTGCTATTAAAACCTACGAGATTAGCACTTCAAGTAGTACCGAATCACAGGAGAAACAATCTGATGCAATGACGATATATGTAGTGATTTGTACACTTCTTGCTTTCTGGCCAGTTAGACCTTCTGGACATCAGACTCACTCTTAGTGAGTGAGCAGCCGTTATAGCCAATTTTCTGTATAAAGCTGCTCTTACCTGGTTGAGTCACCACAACCGATGCCAGATATCAAATACGGCGGATTGTATTACATAGATCACCTGCAGTTCGGGGTGTAACAGCTGGTTGGAATAGATAATATCTCAAACTTTATTCTTCGAAAATGTTTACGCCAAGGCCAAAGTCAAAATGTAAAAGAAAAACCTCCAATGAAAGAGTAAGGACCAGAGCATTAGATCTGCGCATGCCGGCAGAAATTAGATAAACATATGTTCACATCCAATTGGTCGGCAGCGTAGATGCACCAATTCAATTTGACAGTTACTATCCCACAAACACTAGAAATTATACCCAACAATTTTTTTCACTCAATTCTTACAAGACGCGCAAGAACCGATTGCGTTCAGAAAATAAGACAAAGATAACAATTTATGATGACCACAACTCGGAAATGTTTTTCCCGGGCTGAGACTTTTAAAACCGACACGGATTGCATGAAACGAATTTCAAACGTTCAGCAAAGCAAACGAAATTTTCATGATCGAAATATTTAAATTTGATGGCTACAGGTCGCTATAGATGATGAGTTTTCAATTTCTAGATCACTTAAAACACTAAATAACAAATTATATCGACAAAAATTAACAAAATCTGTAGTTCCGATTTCCAACCCACACGTGGTTATATTTTTCTACACGAAATTTAAAAAAAAAAAGTTTACTGGCTGTCAGATTTGAAAAATAGAGAAAATCTGAACAGTGATGCCAAGTTGCTATCAAAATATTTGAAGAAATGGGGATAGAAAGTTCAAAGGCACTGCCATGAATTATGTGTAAATTGGAATACGTACACTGCGTTCTAAAACTCATCGCTTAGATGCAACATTTTATATTCCAGCTCATTAGAACAGTATTTAAAAAAAATTATGCAGTATTGTTATTTGATTCTTTATTTATTTAAAAACACAGGACTTTTGATTAAAGCTACGCTTTCACCCAGTAATCTGTAATCGTAAATCTTTCCTCGTGCGTTTTTGAAACGGAAACCAGAAGAAAAAATTTTGATACTGAAAAAATGAGGCGAAGAAGTTCTATGCCATTTTTTTGCCTGCCCAATCGAAAGTGTCGTATTTTAACACTGCATAATTGAATGCAACTACTGCAGTTCATGGTTAGCATGACGTTTTTCAAAACATCAAACCTCTTCGGAAGAAAGGAAGACATATCATCTGGGCCAGCGATATTGTGTACATTAAGATCTTTAAGTACTTTTGCTACGTATTCAAGTGTAGTTGAGTTGAACTGGCTGCAAAGTGTGGAGCTAGCAGATTGGCCTTGCTGCCTTCTTCACTGTTTCCTAGTCCTTCCGCCGTATTTGAAACATGAGGCCCGAGACGACGGTCTGACTAACAAAAATAATCTCGAACATCTCACTAATACTCATGACCTAGGTCTATTGCATAAACCAAAGGTCAGCTGTTTTATGGCAAAAAAATAAAGAGAAAATAAATAGAGAAGTATAATCGAATTAAAAACTAATGTTTTTGTTCAATCCTCTAAGGGATGATCCTGGAAGCTGCTCCAAAATAAGCCTGTACACTAACACAGACACGAAATAAAAACACTAGCTTTTTTGTTGTTGGGAAAACTGGTTAAGAATCCAACTCTTTATTTCCGCTGTCCCTCTGTCCAACTAAGACTGACTATATTTTTTCTTTTTGTGCATGCATTGCAAGATAAGAGAAAGAAAGTACAAAGAGGAATATAAAAATGAATAGGAATAAGACATGTACTTATATAAATAACATGAACAAGAGCGAACATTAAATACGAGTACACTCATATACAGAGTGTACGATACAGTTTTATACGCAACACGTGCTCGAAGAATAACTGAAGACGATTCCTACTAAAATATGGAAAAAGAGTGTTGCCAACAACACGCGGTGTTCCCAAGCGGTCCCCCATCTAAGTACTAACCGCGCCCGACGCTGCTTGATTTCGGTGATCGGACGAGAACCGATACTTTCAGCGTAGTATGGTCGTTGGCGTCTTCTTTATTAGCAAACTTCAAAGTCCCGTTAATTTTAACGCGCCTCCATATGACGCAAGAACACTTGATGGCGCAATGTGCGAGTATTTACTTCAGAGGGTACTCAGGGTCTATTAAAGTATATACTCAAGCGAATGACTGTAAACTTTACTTTCTATGATATTTGCTTAGTTATGTGCATGCAAAGCATGAAGATACTTTCAATTTGATAGGAATCGAAATAGGGGAAAGCACCAACACTAAATGAATAACTCTTGATTGAAATACTATGACCTAAAGACTCCCTAATTGCATACAAAATAATGGAAATGGAAAACCGAAATGTTTTACATAGTTCCTGAAACTATACCACGATTTTGGGCACACTTGCGCTACAACCCTGGATCACAAACCCACGTGGAATACCTACATCAAAGAGATTGCCTAAAATAACACTGTTTATGGATATGCACAGCGATTGCTAGACCTATTACAACCTATGTCTCACCCATTTGTTGGCCTAGAACAAAACAATTGGTCTTACACCCTCCGTTTTATAAACAGGCAATGCAGTCAATGTTGGTTTGAAATTTGAAGATAACTGACTGTTTAGACTGTTTAAATTTAAGAACTATACAATAGTTGTGACAACAAACACGAAGTTTAACAAATCAAATTGCAATCACTTCGTTTAATTTTATTAATATTTTGTTTAAAAAGCAACTTCTACTTTTCTAACTGTGGTTATTTCACATTGACATCACTTTCAGGTTACACGAACTACAACGTCAAACAACTATAATGCACAACTGAATAATGATCTGCTCAATAGTCTTTCTTCTTTCATTTTTTTTTCAACCGAAAGGAGAGCAAAACTACCCCTTTAAATTTTCCGCCTTTGTTTCCTCGTTCTTGTCCTTAATTTGCATCAGACGTTTGGACGTAACCAACTATCGCTTCTCATGTTTTGTTTTGTTTGTTACTTTCGTGTTCGTCTTATCATCTCCATCGTATGATCTATACGACTACTTGTCGAACTTCTACCTGTCGGATACGATCATGCAATTTTCTACATCTACAGCTTTACGTATATTTAATTACATATGTATGGTATGTTACTGGTGTGCACCCGGGATAAGACGATAAAACCAGAAACCAGTACGTGTCGTTTATCTAGGAACTATGTACATATGCATATGCTAAAATATACAAATAATGTACATATACACATATAAGCCAATGGTTCTACCCCCAGAAGTGTTTCTTTTGCTCTTATTTTTACACTTACCCAATTATGAAACCTGGTTCTTGTTAATCTTAATTGTTGACCTATGCAAACACTAAGTGTTCGTTAAAGTTTGATCTTAGTACAATCGCTCTCTCAAATCTCTTCTTTACGAAAAAATTGCAGTGATCGAATTGTGCAATGGGTAGCTGTTCATTTAACTTTGGCAATAAAAGACCTACCAATAAAATTTTAATAAAAAATTGTACATCAAAACGTCTTTTAATTGGCTGTACTAAGGACATATAACTGGCGCAGTCGACAAAACTTATTCCGCTCGGCTTAAAAAAAAACATTATAAGAAAGAAAATACTATTATAAAGAAAAGAAGACGTGATAAAGCAACGTTTGAAATAAAAATGAAAAAAAAACAACAAAAAGCCATCTAATATAAACGCGTTACAGTGACAAAAAGGTAATAATACAGACTTACACTTTATACACTAAAATTTAAATATCTATCCACATAATATAAGTCAATAAATTCCGAAAAATATACCATACTACTCGTATCTTCATAAATACAAGAACCATATAAACCATAAAAACCATAAAAACACGTGAGTACTATTTCAATATTTTTGGTGTGGGTGCAAAGTTTAGTTTCGTAAGCTGGAATAACAGGAAAGAAAATCACACCATCGTTTACCATCTGAAGAGAGTAAAACGCTCGACTAGAAACTGTACCAGTATTTCTAGCGGGAGTTCAAAGATTGGCCTTTGGGAGCTGGGATAACGGCGCGTATAAATATGGAAGTCCTCAACGCTGTAGATAGGTTAAAGATTATTTTAGAATTAATAAATAAATTACCTGTATTTGATGGTGCAAAAGAATGCAATAGTAGATTTTTTAGATAAAGTTTATTCATTGGCTACCATTTTCGATGACTTTGATACAAAAGTTCTTCTGACAGGTTACATCAAAGAGAAGATGATTATTGGTAATGCGCGTATACTCGTAGAATTACAAAAACACGTCAGACTTTCGCTTTGGACAGAAATAAGAGATGTGTTAAAAAATAACTTCGGCGAAAGTTTGCCAGTCCATGTTTTAATCGACCGTATTCGCACAGAACGCGTAACTTCAACAACCGGAAAATTCTACAACGATATAAACGTCTTTAGAATAAATACTTCGTTTTGCTTAATAAAAATAGTGTCGATAACAATTTAATAGAGTCTAATAACAGAATTGCCCTTGATGTTTTTAAAAATAATTTACCAGAACCTACTTTATCCATTACGAGTATTTTAAGTCACAATCCTCTTTCTTTATATAGTGCCTATAAAATAATAACTGAAATAGATCACCAAAACCTAGGTCCCAATGGAATCTAATATCCTGCATCCACACAAAAAAAAAATCCTTTCCCAAAAAATACCACAGAAGACAAACCAGCAACTATTCAACCAGACAATACGATAACTCTGCTCAAAATAAAATTAATTACCAGCCAAAGCAACTTAACTATTTGAGACATACTCAATCACAGCAAAGACCTGATTTACCAAACAATTTACAGACCTATCAACCCGGACAGAGTAACATTACGACTCAATCCAGACAACGCCAAAATAACTATTATTCAAGTGGGCATACTCGACGAACCAACGGTTCAGTTTGCATCATGGGCACATAAGTTTCCGTCATGGGCATTTCATGCGTAATTTGGCACCCAAAAAGTGAAGGTATATTAATCAGAATGATTTAAATGAAAATAAAGAATTTAACTTAGATATTTTTAGCAATGAAATATCTCAATCTCATTGCTCTAAAAATGTAAATATGGTATGTCTGCACCGGCAGATCTTACTTCAAAGAACAACGATGCCTTGTACACGGGGGCTGCCATTCACAGTGCCCAAGAAGATGAGTCACTACATATTTACATAACAGACGGTCCGATAAATTTTTATGAAAATCAAATTTACTTATCTTATATTCAAAAAGAACATATTTCAATTAAAATAATCCACAAAAAGATACAAAACATTGTTGAGCTTAAGGAAGGCAGTAGCGATCTGTTAAAGATGAAAGGATGAAAGGATTTATGGTAAATAAAGAACTTATCTGCGTTTATTGCGAAAATCTCCCTTCCCTTTGTTTGTGCATTTTCAAGACCTCTTTGTCAAACATTTTTCAATGAACAAAAACCTTAGACTACTTAAATCAAACATAAGACTTAGGGACATTTCAGACAGAAATGAAATGTTAACAATAATTAGAAATGAACATCATAAAAAGAACCACAGATGGATTAATGAACTTTTTTCGGAACTAAAAACTCGATATTTTTATCCAAATTTGCAAATCGAATTTCAAAAATGTATAAATAATAGCGAGGTTTGTACCGTTGCCAAATGTCAAACATGACAGGAGGCCTCTTAAAATTCCCATGTAAATAACAGAAACTCCTCAACAATTTAATGACATACTCGTGTGCATGTCGATATTTGGTTCCCGGAATGAAACAAAATGTTTTTCACCACCATCGATAAATTCTCCAAGTATGCTACAATCCATAATTTAGGCAACAGAAACAGAAACAGATATTAGAAGCCATTAAAGAAACTATACGATATCTAGGCAAACCAAATAGAATCATAGCTGACGGCGAAACATGCATTCACCATTCCGTTGTAGAGCAGTTTTTAAAGGATCGTGAGATTGTGTTCCACAAAATTACGAGTGCATGCTCCTTAAAGACAGGAAATTCCGACATTGAAAGATTGCACGGTACTCTGAACGAACATCTTAGATTGAAAAACGCAGCCAGGGATGCATCCAATTTGGATGAAAATTTTTTTGAAATATTGACTACATATTTACAACAATACAGTACCTACATTCCCCAACAAAGTTAAGACCAATAGATTTTATTACAAAAAAATTTAGTAGAGAAGACATCGAAACACTGGCACAACAATATCGAGCCGAGAAAGAAATAAAACAATAAATAAAAAAAACAACGTTACTCTATGTCCACGTTTGGTTCAAAATCGAGCCGTAGGAAAAGCTAAACCAAAATATAGACAATTGAATGATCCGGAAGTTAGTAAAAATTACGTCACGGATAAATCAACAAAAAGAAACACCCAATATTAAAAAAGGCAGTTAAAAAGAAAATATAAATTTCAAAATAGTGAATAATTACCATCGTATGTATGTACTCGTAACGATGAAAAAGATGTTTTCTTTAATATTCTCCTGGTTTCTCCTTTTCCACTTTCCTTACTTTATTTTTGGTGATTCTGCCTCTCAAATTCATTTCAAAATAACAGCTTCTTACATTTGGTTTTCTTTTTTTTTTGACATTTCCCAGAATGGGTGCAGCCAGCGCGAAAGGTAACGCTTCCTCCGATTGACATTTTTTTTCTTTTTTCTACAACGAGAATAGGTACATATCTAGTTATTAAATACATCTAAGTCAATTAACTTGTAAAAAAAATGAAGTGATCACCAATGAATCTCTCTTATTGCTACGAGTACCTTAACAAAAATTATTTCAAGTGTGATTATTCGAAGGTCATAAAAATAACACACTATTTAAAGTAGCCCAAAAATGTGATTTTAACTAGAAGCATACTTACGAGTAATTAAGCAATTTACATATAATTCCAATTTCACTTATTTGTACAAAAAATAAAAAAATGATTTAGAGTTAACATAATCATTGTAACAAAAAAATGTAAGCTTCAATTTCATTATTTGACCTTTTTTTCTCGCATACATTCTGTTAAAATTGTTGAGATTTGGATATTTGTAAGAACTCTATACTTTGTAATGTAATTAATTCTTCCAACTGCCAAATTCCTTTTAAGGAGCTACGCTAAATCAACACACGTTATAAAATATCCAATTATATGGTTTGAACTGAATGAGCTGTATAGCAACATTCACCTTGCAGAAGGATCCTAATTCGGTTGAGATGGCCAGAAAATGTTGAGCAAATAAACACAAAGTCTGGAAGAATTCCGAATTCAATGTACGAGTATATGTCCGTTTCGAGTAATGTCGTCCACACCAAAGACTTTCTCTGATCTGGAACTGATTTTAACTCATATACATATGTATATGTATGTTGGAAGTATTAATTAGTATTAAATTGAATTACGGATACTACCATCTTGACACGGTGCGGTAAGTCCTACCCATTGTAAAATGTTTGTGTGTGTACAAATGATAGAACTTATTCCTTTCAATACAATACGCTTTATTCAATACAATTACAATGTTTCTGTTTAAAACAAGGAATTAAAATTATTGTAAATTAGATTAATTCAAAAAGCCAAATCAACGGCAAACTGAGTGGTCTTGCCAGCGTGGAATAACACGGATGAGTTCACAATCGTCAGCATTTCTAACTTAATACAATCGCAGATCTTTTCTCGTGTGCTTTTCAAATGTCACTTTTTTGCTCCGGAGCACAAAAAGAAGATAGTTCCTGAAACTATACCACGATTTTGGGTACACTCGCGCTGCAACCCAGGATCACGAACCTACGTGGAATACCTACATCAAAGAGATTGCCTAAAATGACACTGTGGATGGATATGCACAGCGATTGCTATTAAAACCTACGAGATTAGCACTTCAAGTAGTACCGAATCACAGGAGAAACAATCTGATGCAATGACGATATATGTAGTGATTTGTACACTTCTTGCTTTCTGGCCAGTTAGACCTTCTGGACATCAGACTCACTCTTAGTGAGTGAGCAGCCGTTATAGCCAATTTTCTGTATAAAGCTGCTCTTACCTGGTTGAGTCACCACAACCGATGCCAGATATCAAATACGGCGGATTGTATTACATAGATCACCTGCAGTTCGGGCTGTAACAGCTGGTTGGAATAGATAATATCTCAAACTTTATTCTTCGAAAATGTTTACGCCAAGGCCAAAGTCAAAATGTAAAAGAAAAACCTCCAATGAAAGAGTAAGGACCAGAGCATTAGATCTGCGCATGCCGGCAGAAATTAGATAAACATATGTTCACATCCAATTGGTCGGCAGCGTAGATGCACCAATTCAATTTGACAGTTACTATCCCACAAACACTAGAAATTATACCCAACAATTTTTTTCACCCAATTCTTACAAGACGCACAAGAACCGATTGCGTTCAGAAAATAAGACAAAGATAACAATTTATGATGACCACAACTCGGAAATGTTTTTCCCGGGCTGAGACTTTTAAAACCGACACGGATTGCATGAAACGAATTTCGAACGTTCAGCAAAGCAAACGAAATTTTCATGATCGAAATATTTAAATTTGATGGCTACAGGTCGCTATAGATGATGAGTTTTCAATTTCTAGATCACTTAAAACACTAAATAACAAATTATATCGACAAAAATTAACAAAATCTGTAGTTCCGATTTCCAACCCACACGTGATTATATTTTTCTACACGAAATTTAAAAAAAAAAAGTTTACTGACTGTCAGATTTGAAAAATAGCGAAATCTGAACAGTGATGCCAAGTTGCTAACAAAATATTTGAAGAAATGGGGATAGAAAGTTCAAAGGCACTGCCATGAATTATGTGTAAATTGGAATACGTACACTGCGTTCTAAAACTCATCGCTTAGATGCAACATTTTATATTCCAGCTCATTAGAACAGTATTTAAAAAAAATTATGCAGTATTGTTATTTGATTCTTTATTTATTTAAAAACACAGGACTTTTGATTAAAGCTACGCTTTCACCCAGTAATCTGTAATCGTAAATCTTTCCTCGTGCGTTTTTGAAACGGAAACCAGAAGAAAAAATTTTGATACTGAAAAAATGAGGCGAAGAAGTTCTATGCCATTTTTTTGCCTGCCCAATCGAAAGTGTCGTATTTTAACACTGCATAATTGAACGCAACTACTGCAGTTCATTGTTAGCATGACGTTTTTCAAAACATCAAACCCCTTCGGAAGAAAGGAAGACATATCATCTGGGCCAGCGATATTGTGTACATTAAGATCTTTAAGTACTTTTGCTACGTATTCAAGTGTAGTTGAGTTGAACTGGCTGCAAAGTGTGGAGCTAGCAGATTGGCCTTGCTGCCTTCTTCACTGTTTCCTAGTCCTTCCGCCGTATTTGAAACATGAGGCCCGAGACGACGGTCTGACTAACAAAAATAATCTCGAACATCTCACTAATACTCATGACCTAGGTCTATTGCATAAACCAAAGGTCAGCTGTTTTATGGCAAAAAAATAAAAATAAAATAAATAGAGAAGTATAATCGAATTAAAAACTAATGTTTTTGTTCAATCCTCTAAGAGATGATCCTGGAAGCTGCTCCAAAATAAACCTGTACACTAACACAGACACGAAATAAAAACACTAGCTTTTTTGTTGTTGGGAAAACTGGTTAAGAATCCAACTCTTTATTTCCGCTGTCCCTCTGTCCAACTAAGACTGACTATATATTTTTTTTATGCATGCATTGCAAGATAAGAGAAAGAAAGTACAAAGAGGAATATAAAAATGAATAGGAATAAGACATGTACTTATATAAATAACATGAACATGAGCGAACATTAAATACACTCATATACAGAGCGTACGATACAGTTTTATACGCAACACGTGCTCGAAGAACAACTGAAGACGATTCCTACTAAAATATGGAAAAAGAGTGTTGCCAACAACACGCGGTGTTCCCAAGCGGTCCCCCATCTAAGTACTAACCGCGCCCGACGCTGCTTGATTTCGGTGATCGGACGAGAACCGATACTTTCAGCGTAGTATGGTCGTTGGCGTCTTTTTTATTAGCAAACTTCAAAGTCCCGTTAATTTTAACGCGCCTCGATATGACGCAAGAATTATGCAGTATTGTTATTTGATTCTTTATGTATTTAAAAACACAGGACTTTTGATTAAAGCTACGCTTTCACTCAGTAATCTGTAATCGTAAATCTTTCCTCGTGCGTTTTTGAAACGGAAACCAAAAGCAAAATGTTGATACTGAAAAAATGAGGCGAAGAAGTTCTATGCCATTGTTTTGCCTGCCCAATCGAAAGTGTCGTATTTTAACACTGCATAATTGAACGCAACTACTGCAGTTCATTGTTAGCATGACGTTTTTCAAAACATCAAACCATCTGGGCCAGCGATATTGTGTACATTAAGATCTTTAAGTACTTTTGCTACGTATTCAAGTGTAGTTGAGTTGAACTGGCTGCAAAGTGTGGAGCTAGCAGATTGGCCTTACTGCCTTCTTCACTGTTTCCTAGTCCTTCCGCCGTATTTGAAACATAAGAGGCCCGAGACGACGGTCTGACTAACAAAAATAATCTCGAACATCTCACTAATACTCATGACCTAGGTCTATTGCATAAACCAAAGGTCAGCTGTTTCATGGCAAAAAAATAAAGAGAAAATAAATAGAGAAGTATAATCGAATTAAAAACTAATGTTTTTGTTCAATCCTCTAAGGGATGATCCTGGAAGCTGCTCCAAAATAAGCCTGTACACTAACACAGACACGAAATAAAAACACTAGCTTTTTTGTTGTTGGGAAAACTGGTTAAGAATCCAACTCTTTATTTCCGCTGTCCCTCTGTCCAACTAAGACTGACTATATTTTTTCTTTTTGTGCATGCATTGCAAGATAAGAGAAAGAAAGTACAAAGAGGAATATAAAAATGAATAGGAATAAGACATGTACTTATATAAATAACATGAACAAGAGCGAACATTAAATACGAGTACACTCATATACAGAGTGTACGATACAGTTTTATACGCAACACGTGCTCGAAGAATAACTGAAGACGATTCCTACTAAAATATGGAAAAAGAGTGTTGCCAACAACACGCGGTGTTCCCAAGCGGTCCCCCATCTAAGTACTAACCGCGCCCGACGCTGCTTGATTTCGGTGATCGGACGAGAACCGATACTTTCAGCGTAGTATGGTCGTTGGCGTCTTCTTTATTAGCAAACTTCAAAGTCCCGTTAATTTTAACGCGCCTCCATATGACGCAAGAACACTTGATGGCGCAATGTGCGAGTATTTACTTCAGAGGGTACTCAGGGTCTATTAAAGTATATACTCAAGCGAATGACTGTAAACTTTACTTTCTATGATATTTGCTTAGTTATGTGCATTCAAAGCATGAAGATACTTTCAATTTGATAGGAATCGAAATAGGGGAAAGCACCAACACTAAATGAATAACTCTTGATTGAAATACTATGACCTAAAGACTCCCTAATTGTATACAAAATAATGGAAATGGAAAACCGAAATGTTTTACATAGTTCCTGAAACTATACCACGATTTTGGGCACACTTGCGCTACAACCCTGGATCACAAACCCACGTGGAATACCTACATCAAAGAGATTGCCTAAAATAACACTGTTTATGGATATGCACAGCGATTGCTAGACCTATTACAACCTATGTCTCACCCATTTGTTGGCCTAGAACAAAACAATTGGTCTTACACCCTCCGTTTTATAAACAGGCAATGCAGTCAATGTTGGTTTGAAATTTGAAGATAACTGACTGTTTAGACTGTTTAAATTTAAGAACTATACAATAGTTGTGACAACAAACACGAAGTTTAACAAATCAAATTGCAATCACTTCGTTTAATTTTATTAATATTTTGTTTAAAAAGCAACTTCTACTTTTCTAACTGTGGTTATTTCACATTGACATCACTTTCAGGTTACACGAACTACAACGTCAAACAACTATAATGCACAACTGAATAATGATCTGCTCAATAGTCTTTCTTCTTTCATTTTTTTTTCAACCGAAAGGAGAGCAAAACTACCCCTTTAAATTTTCCGCCTTTGTTTCCTCGTTCTTGTCCTTAATTTGCATCAGACGTTTGGACGTAACCAACTATCGCTTCTCATGTTTTGTTTTGTTTGTTACTTTCGTGTTCGTCTTATCATCTCCATCGTATGATCTATACGACTACTTGTCGAACTTCTACCTGTCGGATACGATCATGCAATTTTCTACATCTACAGCTTTACGTTATTTAATTACATATGTATGGTATGTTACTGGTGTGCACCCGGGATAAGACGATAAAACCAGAAACCAGTAACGTGTCGTTTATCTAGGAACTATGTACATATGCATATGCTAAAATATACAAATATTGTACATATACACATATAAGCCAATGGTTCTACCCCCAGAAGTGTTTCTTTTGCTCTTATTTTTACACTTACCCAATTATGAAACCTGGTTCTTGTTAATCTTAATTGTTGACTTATGCAAACACTAAGTGTTCGCTAAAGTTTGATCTTAGTACAATCGCTCTCTCAAATCTCTTCTTTACGAAAAAATTGCAGTGATCGAATTGTGCAATGGGTAGCTGTTCATTTAACTTTGGCAATAAAAGACCTACCAATAAAATTTTAATAAAAAATTGTACATCAAAACGTCTTTTAATTGGCTGTACTAAGGACATATAACTGGCGCAGTCGACAAAACTTATTCCGCTCGGCTTAAAAAAAAACATTATAAGAAAGAAAATACTATTATAAAGAAAAGAAGACGTGATAAAGCAACGTTTGAAATAAAAATGAAAAAAAAACAACAAAAAGCCATCTAATATAAACGCGTTACAGTGGCAAAAAGGTAATAATACAGACTTACACTTTATACACTAAAATTTAAATATCTATCCACATAATATAAGTCAATAAATTCCGAAAAATATACCATACTACTCGTATCTTCATAAATACAAGAACCATATAAACCATAAAAACCATAAAAACACGTGAGTACTATTTCAATATTTTTGGTGTGGGTGCAAAGTTTGGTTTCGTAAGCTGGAATAACAGGAAAGAAAATCACACCATCGTTTACCATCTGAAGAGAGTAAAACGCTCGACTAGAAACTGTACCAGTATTTCTAGCGGGAGTTCAAAGATTGGCCTTTGGGAGCTGGGATAACGGCGCGTATAAATATGGAAGTCCTCAACGCTGTAGATAGGTTAAAGATTATTTTAGAATTAATAAATAAATTACCTGTATTTGATGGTGCAAAAGAATGCAATAGTAGATTTTTTAGATAAAGTTTATTCATTGGCTACCATTTTCGATGACTTTGATACAAAAGTTCTTCTGACAGGTTACATCAAAGAGAAGATGATTATTGGTAATGCGCGTATACTCGTAGAATTACAAAAACACGTCAGACTTTTGCTTTGGACAGAAATAAGAGATGTGTTAAAAAATAACTTCGGCGAAAGTTTGCCAGTCCATGTTTTAATCGACCGTATTCGCACAGAACGCGTAACTTCAACAACCGGAAAATTCTACAACGATATAAACGTCTTTAGAATAAATACTTCGTTTTGCTTAATAAAAATAGTGTCGATAACAATTTAATAGAGTCTAATAACAGAATTGCCCTTGATGTTTTTAAAAATAATTTACCAGAACCTACTTTATCCATTACGAGTATTTTAAGTCACAATCCTCTTTCTTTATATAGTGCCTATAAAATAATAACTGAAATAGATCACCAAAACCTAGGTCCCAATGGAATCTAATATCCTGCATCCACACAAAAAAAAAATCCTTTCCCAAAAAATACCACAGAAGACAAACCAGCAACTATTCAACCAGACAATACGATAACTCTGCTCAAAATAAAATTAATTACCAGCCAAAGCAACTTAACTATTTGAGACATACTCAATCACAGCAAAGACCTGATTTACCAAACAATTTACAGACCTATCAACCCGGACAGAGTAACATTACGACTCAATCCAGACAACGCCAAAATAACTATTATTCAAGTGGGCATACTCGACGAACCAACGGTTCAGTTTGCATCATGGGCACATAAGTTTCCGTCATGGGCATTTCATGCGTAATTTGGCACCCAAAAAGTGAAGGTATATTAATCAGAATGATTTAAATGAAAATAAAGAATTTAACTTAGATATTTTTAACAATGAAATATCTCAATCTCATTGCTCTAAAAATGTAAATATGGTATGTCTGCACCGGCAGATCTTACTTCAAAGAACAACGATGCCTTGTACACGGGGGCTGCCATTCACAGTGCCCAAGAAGATGAGTCACTACATATTTACATAACAGACGGTCCGATAAATTTTTATGAAAATCAAATTTACTTATCTTATATTCAAAAAGAACATATTTCAATTAAAATAATCCACAAAAAGATACAAAACATTGTTGAGCTTAAGGAAGGCAGTAGCGATCTGTTAAAGATGAAAGGATGAAAGGATTTATGGTAAATAAAGAACTTATCTGCGTTTATTGCGAAAATCTCCCTTCCCTTTGTTTGTGCATTTTCAAGACCTCTTTGTCAAACATTTTTCAATGAACAAAAACCTTAGACTACTTAAATCAAACATAAGACTTAGGGACATTTCAGACAGAAATGAAATGTTAACAATAATTAGAAATGAACATCATAAAAAGAACCACAGATGGATTAATGAACTTTTTTCGGAACTAAAAACTCGATATTTTTATCCAAATTTGCAAATCGAATTTCAAAAATGTATAAATAATAGCGAGGTTTGTACCGTTGCCAAATGTCAAACATGACAGGAGGCCTCTTAAAATTCCCATGTAAATAACAGAAACTCCTCAACAATTTAATGACATACTCGTGTGCATGTCGATATTTGGTTCCCGGAATGAAACAAAATGTTTTTCACCACCATCGATAAATTCTCCAAGTATGCTACAATCCATAATTTAGGCAACAGAAACAGAAACAGATATTAGAAGCCATTAAAGAAACTATACGATATCTAGGCAAACCAAATAGAATCATAGCTGACGGCGAAACATGCATTCACCATTCCGTTGTAGAGCAGTTTTTAAAGGATCGTGAGATTGTGTTCCACAAAATTACGAGTGCATGCTCCTTAAAGACAGGAAATTCCGACATTGAAAGATTGCACGGTACTCTGAACGAACATCTTAGATTGAAAAACGCAGCCAGGGATGCATCCAATTTGGATGAAAATTTTTTTGAAATATTGACTACATATTTACAACAATACAGTACCTACATTCCCCAACAAAGTTAAGACCAATAGATTTTATTACAAAAAAATTTAGTAGAGAAGACATCGAAACACTGGCACAACAATATCGAGCCGAGAAAGAAATAAAACAATAAATAAAAAAAACAACGTTACTCTATGTCCACGTTTGGTTCAAAATCGAGCCGTAGGAAAAGCTAAACCAAAATATAGACAATTGAATGATCCGGAAGTTAGTAAAAATTACGTCACGGATAAATCAACAAAAAGAAACACCCAATATTAAAAAAGTCAGTTAAAAAGAAAATATAAATTTCAAAATAGTGAATAATTACCATCGTATGTATGTACTCGTAACGATGAAAAAGATGTTTTCTTTAATATTCTCCTGGTTTCTCCTTTTCCACTTTCCTTACTTTATTTTTGGTGATTCTGCCTCTCAAATTCATTTCAAAATAACAGCTTCTTACATTTGGTTTTCTTTTTTTTTTGACATTTCCCAGAATGGGTGCAGCCAGCGCGAAAGGTAACGCTTCCTCCGATTGACATTTTTTTTCTTTTTTCTACAACGAGAATAGGTACATATCTAGTTATTAAATACATCTAAGTCAATTAACTTGTAAAAAAAATGAAGTGATCACCAATGAATCTCTCTTATTGCTACGAGTACCTTAACAAAAATTATTCCAAGTGTGATTATTCGAAGGTCATAAAAATAACACACTATTTAAAGTAGCCCAAAAATGTGATTTTAACTAGAAGCATACTTACGAGTAATTAAGCAATTTACATATAATTCCAATTTCACTTATTTGTACAAAAAATAAAAAAATGATTTAGAGTTAACATAACCATTGTAACAAAAAAATGTAAGCTTCAATTTCATTATTTGACCTTTTTTTCTCGCATACATTCTGTTAAAATTGTTGAGATTTGGATATTTGTAAGAACTCTATACTTTGTAATGTAATTAATTCTTCCAACTGCCAAATTCCTTTTAAGGAGCTACGCTAAATCAACACACGTTATAAAATATCCAATTATATGGTTTGAACTGAATGAGCTGTATAGCAACATTCACCTTGCAGAAGGATCCTAATTCGGTTGAGATGGCCAGAAAATGTTGAGCAAATAAACACAAAGTCTGGAAGAATTCCGAAATCAATGTACGAGTATATGTCCGTTTCGAGTAATGTCGTCCACACCAAAGACTTTCTCTGATCTGGAACTGATTTTAACTCATGTACATATGTATATGTATGTTGGAAGTATTAATTAGTATTAAATTGAATTACGGATACTACCATCTTGACACGGTGCGGTAAGTCCTACCCATTGTAAAATGTTTGTGTGTGTACAAATGATAGAACTTATTCCTTTCAATACAATACGCTTTATTCAATACAATTACAATGTTTCTGTTTAAAACAAGGAATTAAAATTATTGTAAATTAGATTAATTCAAAAAGCCAAATCAACGGCAAACTGAGTGGTCTTGCCAGCGTGGAATAACACGGATGAGTTCACAATCGTCAGCATTTCTAACTTAATACAATCGCAGATCTTTTCTCGTGTGCTTTTCAAATGTCACTTTTTTGCTCCGGAGCACAAAAAGAAGATAGTTCCTGAAACTATACCACGATTTTGGGTACACTCGCGCTGCAACCCAGGATCACGAACCTACGTGGAATACCTACATCAAAGAGATTGCCTAAAATGACACTGTGGATGGATATGCACAGCGATTGCTATTAAAACCTACGAGATTAGCACTTCAAGTAGTACCGAATCACAGGAGAAACAATCTGATGCAATGACGATATATGTAGTGATTTGTACACTTCTTGCTTTCTGGCCAGTTAGACCTTCTGGACATCAGACTCACTCTTAGTGAGTGAGCAGCCGTTATAGCCAATTTTCTGTATAAAGCTGCTCTTACCTGGTTGAGTCACCACAACCGATGCCAGATATCAAATACGGCGGATTGTATTACATAGATCACCTGCAGTTCGGGCTGTAACAGCTGGTTGGAATAGATAATATCTCAAACTTTATTCTTCGAAAATGTTTACGCCAAGGCCAAAGTCAAAATGTAAAAGAAAAACCTCCAATGAAAGAGTAAGGACCAGAGCATTAGATCTGCGCATGCCGGCAGAAATTAGATAAACATATGTTCACATCCAATTGGTCGGCAGCGTAGATGCACCAATTCAATTTGACAGTTACTATCCCACAAACACTAGAAATTATACCCAACAATTTTTTTCACTCAATTCTTACAAGACGCGCAAGAACCGATTGCGTTCAGAAAATAAGACAAAGATAACAATTTATGATGACCACAACTCGGAAATGTTTTTCCCGGGCTGAGACTTTTAAAACCGACACGGATTGCATGAAACGAATTTCGAACGTTCAGCAAAGCAAACGAAATTTTCATGATCGAAATATTTAAATTTGATGGCTACAGGTCGCTATAGATGATGAGTTTTCAATTTCTAGATCACTTAAAACACTAAATAACAAATTATATCGACAAAAATTAACAAAATCTGTAGTTCCGATTTCCAACCCACACGTGGTTATATTTTTCTACACGAAATTTAAAAAAAAAAAGTTTACTGGCTGTCAGATTTGAAAAATAGCGAAAATCTGAACAGTGATGCCAAGTTGCTAACAAAATATTTGAAGAAATGGGGATAGAAAGTTCAAAGGCACTGCCATGAATTATGTGTAAATTGGAATACGTACACTGCGTTCTAAAACTCATCGCTTAGATGCAACATTTTATATTCCAGCTCATTAGAACAGTATTTAAAAAAAATTATGCAGTATTGTTATTTGATTCTTTATTTATTTAAAAACACAGGACTTTTGATTAAAGCTACGCTTTCACCCAGTAATCTGTAATCGTAAATCTTTCCTCGTGCGTTTTTGAAACGGAAACCAGAAGAAAAAATTTTGATACTGAAAAAATGAGGCGAAGAAGTTCTATGCCATTTTTTTGCCTGCCCAATCGAAAGTGTCGTATTTTAACACTGCATAATTGAATGCAACTACTGCAGTTCATTGTTAGCATGACGTTTTTCAAAACATCCAACCTCTTCGGAAGAAAGGAAGACATATCAAGTGTAGTTGAGTTGAACTGGCTGCAAAGTGTGGAGCTAGCAGATTGGCCTTGCTGCCTTCTTCACTGTTTCCTAGTCCTTCCGCCGTATTTGAAACATGAGGCCCGAGACGACGGTCTGACTAACAAAAATAATCTCGAACATCTCACTAATACTCATGACCTAGGTCTATTGCATAAACCAAAGGTCAGCTGTTTTATGGCAAAAAAATAAAAATAAAATAAATAGAGAAGTATAATCGAATTAAAAACTAATGTTTTTGTTCAATCCTCTAAGGGATGATCCTGGAAGCTGCTCCAAAATAAACCTGTACACTAACACAGACACGAAATAAAAACACTAGCTTTTTTGTTGTTGGGAAAACTGGTTAAGAATCCAACTCTTTATTTCCGCTGTCCCTCTGTCCAACTAAGACTGACTATATATTTTTTTTTTATGCATGCATTGCAAGATAAGAGAAAGAAAGTACAAAGAGGAATATAAAAATGAATAGGAATAAGACATGTACTTATATAAATAACATGAACATGAGCGAACATTAAATACACTCATATACAGAGCGTACGATACAGTTTTATACGCAACACGTGCTCGAAGAACAACTGAAGACGATTCCTACTAAAATATGGAAAAAGAGTGTTGCCAACAACACGCGGTGTTCCCAAGCGGTCCCCCATCTAAGTACTAACCGCGCCCGACGCTGCTTCATTTCGGTGATCGGACGAGAACCGATACTTTCAGCGTAGTATGGTCGTTGGCGTCTTTTTTATTAGCAAACTTCAAAGTCCCGTTAATTTTAACGCGCCTCGATATGACGCAAGAATTATGCAGTATTGTTATTTGATTCTTTATGTATTTAAAAACACAGGACTTTTGATTAAAGCTACGCTTTCACTCAGTAATCTGTAATCGTAAATCTTTCCTCGTGCGTTTTTGAAACGGAAACCAAAAGCAAAATTTTGATACTGAAAAAATGAGGCGAAGAAGTTCTATGCCATTTTTTTGCCTGCCCAATCGAAAGTGTCGTATTTTAACACTGCATAATTGAACGCAACTACTGCAGTTCATTATTAGCATGACGTTTTTCAAAACATCAAACCATCTGGGCCAGCGATATTGTGTACATTAAGACCTTTAAGTACTTTTGCTACGTATTCAAGTGTAGTTGAGTTGAACTGGCTGCAAAGTGTGGAGCTAGCAGATTGGCCTTACTGCCTTCTTCACTGTTCACTGTTTCCTAGTCCTTCCGCCGTATTTGAAACATAAGAGGCCCGAGACGACGGTCTGACTAACAAAAATAATCTCGAACATCTCACTAATACTCATGACCTAGGCCTATTGCATAAACCAAAGGTCAGCTGTTTTATGGCAAAAAAATAAAGAGAAAATAAATAGAGAAGTATAATCGAATTAAAAACTAATGTTTTTGTTCAATCCTCTAAGGGATGATCCTGGAAGCTGCTCCAAAATAAGCCTGTACACTAACACAGACACGAAATAAAAACACTAGCTTTTTTGTTGTTGGGAAAACTGGTTAAGAATCCAACTCTTTATTTCCGCTGTCCCTCTGTCCAACTAAGACTGACTATATTTTTTCTTTTTGTGCATGCATTGCAAGATAAGAGAAAGAAAGTACAAAGAGGAATATAAAAATGAATAGGAATAAGACATGTACTTATATAAATAACATGAACAAGAGCGAACATTAAATACGAGTACACTCATATACAGAGTGTACGATACAGTTTTATACGCAACACGTGCTCGAAGAATAACTGAAGACGATTCCTACTAAAATATGGAAAAAGAGTGTTGCCAACAACACGCGGTGTTCCCAAGCGGTCCCCCATCTAAGTACTAACCGCGCCCGACGCTGCTTGATTTCGGTGATCGGACGAGAACCGATACTTTCAGCGTAGTATGGTCGTTGGCGTCTTCTTTATTAGCAAACTTCAAAGTCCCGTTAATTTTAACGCGCCTCCATATGACGCAAGAACACTTGATGGCGCAATGTGCGAGTATTTACTTCAGAGGGTACTCAGGGTCTATTAAAGTATATACTCAAGCGAATGACTGTAAACTTTACTTTCTATGATATTTGCTTAGTTATGTGCATGCAAAGCATGAAGATACTTTCAATTTGATAGGAATCGAAATAGGGGAAAGCACCAACACTAAATGAATAACTCTTGATTGAAATACTATGACCTAAAGACTCCCTAATTGTATACAAAATAATGGAAATGGAAAACCGAAATGTTTTACATAGTTCCTGAAACTATACCACGATTTTGGGCACACTTGCGCTACAACCCTGGATCACAAACCCACGTGGAATACCTACATCAAAGAGATTGCCTAAAATAACACTGTTTATGGATATGCACAGCGATTGCTAGACCTATTACAACCTATGTCTCACCCATTTGTTGGCCTAGAACAAAACAATTGGTCTTACACCCTCCGTTTTATAAACAGGCAATGCAGTCAATGTTGGTTTGAAATTTGAAGATAACTGACTGTTTAGACTGTTTAAATTTAAGAACTATACAATAGTTGTGACAACAAACACGAAGTTTAACAAATCAAATTGCAATCACTTCGTTTAATTTTATTAATATTTTGTTTAAAAAGCAACTTCTACTTTTCTAACTGTGGTTATTTCACATTGACATCACTTTCAGGTTACACGAACTACAACGTCAAACAACTATAATGCACAACTGAATAATGATCTGCTCAATAGTCTTTCTTCTTTCATTTTTTTTTCAACCGAAAGGAGAGCAAAACTACCCCTTTAAATTTTCCGCCTTTGTTTCCTCGTTCTTGTCCTTAATTTGCATCAGACGTTTGGACGTAACCAACTATCGCTTCTCATGTTTTGTTTTGTTTGTTACTTTCGTGTTCGTCTTATCATCTCCATCGTATGATCTATACGACTACTTGTCGAACTTCTACCTGTCGGATACGATCATGCAATTTTCTACATCTACAGCTTTACGTATATTTAATTACATATGTATGGTATGTTACTGGTGTGCACCCGGGATAAGACGATAAAACCAGAAACCAGTAACGTGTCGTTTATCTAGGAACTATGTACATATGCATATGCTAAAATATACAAATATTGTACATATACACATATAAGCCAATGGTTCTACCCCCAGAAGTGTTTCTTTTGCTCTTATTTTTACACTTACCCAATTATGAAACCTGGTTCTTGTTAATCTTAATTGTTGACCTATGCAAACACTAAGTGTTCGTTAAAGTTTGATCTTAGTACAATCGCTCTCTCAAATCTCTTCTTTACGAAAAAATTGCAGTGATCGAATTGTGCAATGGGTAGCTGTTCATTTAACTTTGGCAATAAAAGACCTACCAATAAAATTTTAATAAAAAATTGTACATCAAAACGTCTTTTAATTGGCTGTACTAAGGACATATAACTGGCGCAGTCGACAAAACTTATTCCGCTCGGCTTAAAAAAAAACATTATAAGAAAGAAAATACTATTATAAAGAAAAGAAGACGTGATAAAGCAACGTTTGAAATAAAAATGAAAAAAAAACAACAAAAAGCCATCTAATATAAACGCGTTACAGTGACAAAAAGGTAATAATACAGACTTACACTTTATACACTAAAATTTAAATATCTATCCACATAATATAAGTCAATAAATTCCGAAAAATATACCATACTACTCGTATCTTCATAAATACAAGAACCATATAAACCATAAAAACCATAAAAACACGTGAGTACTATTTCAATATTTTTGGTGTGGGTGCAAAGTTTGGTTTCGTAAGCTGGAATAACAGGAAAGAAAATCACACCATCGTTTACCATCTGAAGAGAGTAAAACGCTCGACTAGAAACTGTACCAGTATTTCTAGCGGGAGTTCAAAGATTGGCCTTTGGGAGCTGGGATAACGGCGCGTATAAATATGGAAGTCCTCAACGCTGTAGATAGGTTAAAGATTATTTTAGAATTAATAAATAAATTACCTGTATTTGATGGTGCAAAAGAATGCAATAGTAGATTTTTTAGATAAAGTTTATTCATTGGCTACCATTTTCGATGACTTTGATACAAAAGTTCTTCTGACAGGTTACATCAAAGAGAAGATGATTATTGGTAATGCGCGTATACTCGTAGAATTACAAAAACACGTCAGACTTTTGCTTTGGACAGAAATAAGAGATGTGTTAAAAAATAACTTCGGCGAAAGTTTGCCAGTCCATGTTTTAATCGACCGTATTCGCACAGAACGCGTAACTTCAACAACCGGAAAATTCTACAACGATATAAACGTCTTTAGAATAAATACTTCGTTTTGCTTAATAAAAATAGTGTCGATAACAATTTAATAGAGTCTAATAACAGAATTGCCCTTGATGTTTTTAAAAATAATTTACCAGAACCTACTTTATCCATTACGAGTATTTTAAGTCACAATCCTCTTTCTTTATATAGTGCCTATAAAATAATAACTGAAATAGATCACCAAAACCTAGGTCCCAATGGAATCTAATATCCTGCATCCACACAAAAAAAAAATCCTTTCCCAAAAAATACCACAGAAGACAAACCAGCAACTATTCAACCAGACAATACGATAACTCTGCTCAAAATAAAATTAATTACCAGCCAAAGCAACTTAACTATTTGAGACATACTCAATCACAGCAAAGACCTGATTTACCAAACAATTTACAGACCTATCAACCCGGACAGAGTAACATTACGACTCAATCCAGACAACGCCAAAATAACTATTATTCAAGTGGGCATACTCGACGAACCAACGGTTCAGTTTGCATCATGGGCACATAAGTTTCCGTCATGGGCATTTCATGCGTAATTTGGCACCCAAAAAGTGAAGGTATATTAATCAGAATGATTTAAATGAAAATAAAGAATTTAACTTAGATATTTTTAACAATGAAATATCTCAATCTCATTGCTCTAAAAATGTAAATATGGTATGTCTGCACCGGCAGATCTTACTTCAAAGAACAACGATGCCTTGTACACGGGGGCTGCCATTCACAGTGCCCAAGAAGATGAGTCACTACATATTTACATAACAGACGGTCCGATAAATTTTTATGAAAATCAAATTTACTTATCTTATATTCAAAAAGAACATATTTCAATTAAAATAATCCACAAAAAGATACAAAACATTGTTGAGCTTAAGGAAGGCAGTAGCGATCTGTTAAAGATGAAAGGATGAAAGGATTTATGGTAAATAAAGAACTTATCTGCGTTTATTGCGAAAATCTCCCTTCCCTTTGTTTGTGCATTTTCAAGACCTCTTTGTCAAACATTTTTCAATGAACAAAAACCTTAGACTACTTAAATCAAACATAAGACTTAGGGACATTTCAGACAGAAATGAAATGTTAACAATAATTAGAAATGAACATCATAAAAAGAACCACAGATGGATTAATGAACTTTTTTCGGAACTAAAAACTCGATATTTTTATCCAAATTTGCAAATCGAATTTCAAAAATGTATAAATAATAGCGAGGTTTGTACCGTTGCCAAATGTCAAACATGACAGGAGGCCTCTTAAAATTCCCATGTAAATAACAGAAACTCCTCAACAATTTAATGACATACTCGTGTGCATGTCGATATTTGGTTCCCGGAATGAAACAAAATGTTTTTCACCACCATCGATAAATTCTCCAAGTATGCTACAATCCATAATTTAGGCAACAGAAACAGAAACAGATATTAGAAGCCATTAAAGAAACTATACGATATCTAGGCAAACCAAATAGAATCATAGCTGACGGCGAAACATGCATTCACCATTCCGTTGTAGAGCAGTTTTTAAAGGATCGTGAGATTGTGTTCCACAAAATTACGAGTGCATGCTCCTTAAAGACAGGAAATTCCGACATTGAAAGATTGCACGGTACTCTGAACGAACATCTTAGATTGAAAAACGCAGCCAGGGATGCATCCAATTTGGATGAAAATTTTTTTGAAATATTGACTACATATTTACAACAATACAGTACCTACATTCCCCAACAAAGTTAAGACCAATAGATTTTATTACAAAAAAATTTAGTAGAGAAGACATCGAAACACTGGCACAACAATATCGAGCCGAGAAAGAAATAAAACAATAAATAAAAAAAACAACGTTACTCTATGTCCACGTTTGGTTCAAAATCGAGCCGTAGGAAAAGCTAAACCAAAATATAGACAATTGAATGATCCGGAAGTTAGTAAAAATTACGTCACGGATAAATCAACAAAAAGAAACACCCAATATTAAAAAAGTCAGTTAAAAAGAAAATATAAATTTCAAAATAGTGAATAATTACCATCGTATGTATGTACTCGTAACGATGAAAAAATTGTTTTCTTTAATATTCTCCTGGTTTCTCCTTTTCCACTTTCCTTACTTTATTTTTGGTGATTCTGCCATTTCATTCATTTCATTTCAAAATAACAGCTTCTTACATTTGGTTTTCTTTTTTTTTTTGACATTTCCCAGAATGGGTGCAGCCAGCGCGAAAGGTAACGCTTCCTCCGATTGACATTTTTTTTCTTTTTTCTACAACGAGAATAGGTACATATCTAGTTATTAAATACATCTAAGTCAATTAACTTGTAAAAAAAATGAAGTGATCACCAATGAATCTCTCTTATTGCTACGAGTACCTTAACAAAAATTATTCCAAGTGTGATTATTCGAAGGTCATAAAAATAACACACTATTTAAAGTAGCCCAAAAATGTGATTTTAACTAGAAGCATACTTACGAGTAATTAAGCAATTTACATATAATTCCAATTTCACTTATTTGTACAAAAAATAAAAAAATGATTTAGAGTTAACATAACCATTGTAACAAAAAAATGTAAGCTTCAATTTCATTATTTGACCTTTTTTTCTCGCATACATTCTGTTAAAATTGTTGAGATTTGGATATTTGTAAGAACTCTATACTTTGTAATGTAATTAATTCTTCCAACTGCCAAATTCCTTTTAAGGAGCTACGCTAAATCAACACACGTTATAAAATATCAAATTATATGGTTTGAACTGAATGAGCTGTATAGCAACATTCACCTTGCAGAAGGATCCTAATTCGGTTGAGATGGCCAGAAAATGTTGAGCAAATAAACACAAAGTCTGGAAGAATTCCGAAATCAATGTACGAGTATATGTCCGTTTCGAGTAATGTCGTCCACACCAAAGACTTTCTCTGATCTGGAACTGATTTTAACTCATATACATATGTATATGTATGTTGGAAGTATTAATTAGTATTAAATTGAATTACGGATACTACCATCTTGACACGGTGCGGTAAGTCCTACCCATTGTAAAATGTTTGTGTGTGTACAAATGATAGAACTTATTCCTTTCAATACAATACGCTTTATTCAATACAATTACAATGTTTCTGTTTAAAACAAGGAATTAAAATTATTGTAAATTAGATTAATTCAAAAAGCCAAATCAACGGCAAACTGAGTGGTCTTGCCAGCGTGGAATAACACGGATGAGTTCACAATCGTCAGCATTTCTAACTTAATACAATCGCAGATCTTTTCTCGTGTGCTTTTCAAATGTCACTTTTTTGCTCCGGAGCACAAAAAGAAGATAGTTCCTGAAACTATACCACGATTTTGGGTACACTCGCGCTGCAACCCAGGATCACGAACCTACGTGGAATACCTACATCAAAGAGATTGCCTAAAATGACACTGTGGATGGATATGCACAGCGATTGCTATTAAAACCTACGAGATTAGCACTTCAAGTAGTACCGAATCACAGGAGAAACAATCTGATGCAATGACGATATATGTAGTGATTTGTACACTTCTTGCTTTCTGGCCAGTTAGACCTTCTGGACATCAGACTCACTCTTAGTGAGTGAGCAGCCGTTATAGCCAATTTTCTGTATAAAGCTGCTCTTACCTGGTTGAGTCACCACAACCGATGCCAGATATCAAATACGGCGGATTGTATTACATAGATCACCTGCAGTTCGGGCTGTAACAGCTGGTTGGAATAGATAATATCTCAAACTTTATTCTTCGAAAATGTTTACGCCAAGGCCAAAGTCAAAATGTAAAAGAAAAACCTCCAATGAAAGAGTAAGGACCAGAGCATTAGATCTGCGCATGCCGGCAGAAATTAGATAAACATATGTTCACATCCAATTGGTCGGCAGCGTAGATGCACCAATTCAATTTGACAGTTACTATCCCACAAACACTAGAAATTATACCCAACAATTTTTTTCACTCAATTCTTACAAGACGCGCAAGAACCGATTGCGTTCAGAAAATAAGACAAAGATAACAATTTATGATGACCACAACTCGGAAATGTTTTTCCCGGGCTGAGACTTTTAAAACCGACACGGATTGCATGAAACGAATTTCGAACGTTCAGCAAAGCAAACGAAATTTTCATGATCGAAATATTTAAATTTGATGGCTACAGGTCGCTATAGATGATGAGTTTTCAATTTCTAGATCACTTAAAACACTAAATAACAAATTATATCGACAAAAATTAACAAAATCTGTAGTTCCGATTTCCAACCCACACGTGGTTATATTTTTCTACACGAAATTTAAAAAAAAAAGTTTACTGGCTGTCAGATTTGAAAAATAGAGAAAATCTGAACAGTGATGCCAAGTTGCTATCAAAATATTTGAAGAAATGGGGATAGAAAGTTCAAAGGCACTGCCATGAATTATGTGTAAATTGGAATACGTACACTGCGTTCTAAAACTCATCGCTTAGATGCAACATTTTATATTCCAGCTCATTAGAACAGTATTTAAAAAAAATTATGCAGTATTGTTATTTGATTCTTTATTTATTTAAAAACACAGGACTTTTGATTAAAGCTACGCTTTCACCCAGTAATCTGTAATCGTAAAACTTTCCTCGTGCGTTTTTGAAACGGAAACCAGAAGAAAAAATTTTGATACTGAAAAAATGAGGCGAAGAAGTTCTATGCCATTTTTTTGCCTGCCCAATCGAAAGTGTCGTATTTTAACACTGCATAATTGAACGCAACTACTGCAGTTCATTGTTAGCATGACGTTTTTCAAAACATCAAACCTCTTCGGAAGAAAGGAAGACATATCATCTGGGCCAGCGATATTGTGTACATTAAGATCTTTAAGTACTTTTGCTACGTATTCAAGTGTAGTTGAGTTGAACTGGCTGCAAAGTGTGGAGCTAGCAGATTGGCCTTGCTGCCTTCTTCACTGTTTCCTAGTCCTTCCGCCGTATTTGAAACATGAGGCCCGAGACGACGGTCTGACTAACAAAAATAATCTCGAACATCTCACTAATACTCATGACCTAGGTCTATTGCATAAACCAAAGGTCAGCTGTTTTATGGCAAAAAAATAAAAATAAAATAAATAGAGAAGTATAATCGAATTAAAAACTAATGTTTTTGTTCAATCCTCTAAGGGATGATCCTGGAAGCTGCTCCAAAATAAACCTGTACACTAACACAGACACGAAATAAAAACACTAGCTTTTTTGTTGTTGGGAAAACTGGTTAAGAATCCAACTCTTTATTTCCGCTGTCCCTCTGTCCAACTAAGACTGACTATATATTTTTTTTTATGCATGCATTGCAAGATAAGAGAAAGAAAGTACAAAGAGGAATATAAAAATGAATAGGAATAAGACATGTACTTATATAAATAACATGAACATGAGCGAACATTAAATACACTCATATACAGAGCGTACGATACAGTTTTATACGCAACACGTGCTCGAAGAACAACTGAAGACGATTCCTACTAAAATATGGAAAAAGAGTGTTGCCAACAACACGCGGTGTTCCCAAGCGGTCCCCCATCTAAGTACTAACCGCGCCCGACGCTGCTTGATTTCGGTGATCGGACGAGAACCGATACTTTCAGCGTAGTATGGTCGTTGGCGTCTTTTTTATTAGCAAACTTCAAAGTCCCGTTAATTTTAACGCGCCTCGATATGACGCAAGAATTATGCAGTATTGTTATTTGATTCTTTATGTATTTAAAAACACAGGACTTTTGATTAAAGCTACGCTTTCACTCAGTAATCTGTAATCGTAAATCTTTCCTCGTGCGTTTTTGAAACGGAAACCAAAAGCAAAATTTTGATACTGAAAAAATGAGGCGAAGAAGTTCTATGCCATTTTTTTGCCTGCCCAATCGAAAGTGTCGTATTTTAACACTGCATAATTGAACGCAACTACTGCAGTTCATTGTTAGCATGACGTTTTTCAAAACATCAAACCATCTGGGCCAGCGATATTGTGTACATTAAGATCTTTAAGTACTTTTGCTACGTATTCAAGTGTAGTTGAGTTGAACTGGCTGCAAAGTGTGGAGCTAGCAGATTGGCCTTACTGCCTTCTTCACTGTTTCCTAGTCCTTCCGCCGTATTTGAAACATAAGAGGCCCGAGACGACGGTCTGACTAACAAAAATAATCTCGAACATCTCACTAATACTCATGACCTAGGCCTATTGCATAAACCAAAGGTCAGCTGTTTTATGGCAAAAAAATAAAGAGAAAATAAATAGAGAAGTATAATCGAATTAAAAACTAATGTTTTTGTTCAATCCTCTAAGGGATGATCCTGGAAGCTGCTCCAAAATAAGCCTGTACACTAACACAGACACGAAATAAAAACACTAGCTTTTTTGTTGTTGGGAAAACTGGTTAAGAATCCAACTCTTTATTTCCGCTGTCCCTCTGTCCAACTAAGACTGACTATATTTTTTCTTTTTGTGCATGCATTGCAAGATAAGAGAAAGAAAGTACAAAGAGGAATATAAAAATGAATAGGAATAAGACATGTACTTATATAAATAACATGAACAAGAGCGAACATTAAATACGAGTACACTCATATACAGAGTGTACGATACAGTTTTATACGCAACACGTGCTCGAAGAATAACTGAAGACGATTCCTACTAAAATATGGAAAAAGAGTGTTGCCAACAACACGCGGTGTTCCCAAGCGGTCCCCCATCTAAGTACTAACCGCGCCCGACGCTGCTTGATTTCGGTGATCGGACGAGAACCGATACTTTCAGCGTAGTATGGTCGTTGGCGTCTTCTTTATTAGCAAACTTCAAAGTCCCGTTAATTTTAACGCGCCTCCATATGACGCAAGAACACTTGATGGCGCAATGTGCGAGTATTTACTTCAGAGGGTACTCAGGGTCTATTAAAGTATATACTCAAGCGAATGACTGTAAACTTTACTTTCTATGATATTTGCTTAGTTATGTGCATGCAAAGCATGAAGATACTTTCAATTTGATAGGAATCGAAATAGGGGAAAGCACCAACACTAAATGAATAACTCTTGATTGAAATACTATGACCTAAAGACTCCCTAATTGTATACAAAATAATGGAAATGGAAAACCGAAATGTTTTACATAGTTCCTGAAACTATACCACGATTTTGGGCACACTTGCGCTACAACCCTGGATCACAAACCCACGTGGAATACCTACATCAAAGAGATTGCCTAAAATAACACTGTTTATGGATATGCACAGCGATTGCTAGACCTATTACAACCTATGTCTCACCCATTTGTTGGCCTAGAACAAAACAATTGGTCTTACACCCTCCGTTTTATAAACAGGCAATGCAGTCAATGTTGGTTTGAAATTTGAAGATAACTGACTGTTTAGACTGTTTAAATTTAAGAACTATACAATAGTTGTGACAACAAACACGAAGTTTAACAAATCAAATTGCAATCACTTCGTTTAATTTTATTAATATTTTATTTAAAAAGCAACTTCTACTTTTCTAACTGTGGTTATTTCACATTGACATCACTTTCAGGTTACACGAACTACAACGTCAAACAACTATAATGCACAACTGAATAATGATCTGCTCAATAGTCTTTCTTCTTTCATTTTTTTTTCAACCGAAAGGAGAGCAAAACTACCCCTTTAAATTTTCCGCCTTTGTTTCCTCGTTCTTGTCCTTAATTTGCATCAGACGTTTGGACGTAACCAACTATCGCTTCTCATGTTTTGTTTTGTTTGTTACTTTCGTGTTCGTCTTATCATCTCCATCGTATGATCTATACGACTACTTGTCGAACTTCTACCTGTCGGATACGATCATGCAATTTTCTACATCTACAGCTTTACGTATATTTAATTACATATGTATGGTATGTTACTGGTGTGCACCCGGGATAAGACGATAAAACCAGAAACCAGTAACGTGTCGTTTATCTAGGAACTATGTACATATGCATATGCTAAAATATACAAATATTGTACATATACACATATAAGCCAATGGTTCTACCCCCAGAAGTGTTTCTTTTGCTCTTATTTTTACACTTACCCAATTATGAAACCTGGTTCTTGTTAATCTTAATTGTTGACTTATGCAAACACTAAGTGTTCGTTAAAGTTTGATCTTAGTACAATCGCTCTCTCAAATCTCTTCTTTACGAAAAAATTGCAGTGATCGAATTGCGCAATGGGTAGCTGTTCATTTAACTTTGGCAATAAAAGACCTACCAATAAAATTTTAATAAAAAATTGTACATCAAAACGTCTTTTAATTGGCTGTACTAAGGACATATAACTGGCGCAGTCGACAAAACTTATTCCGCTCGGCTTAAAAAAAAACATTATAAGAAAGAAAATACTATTATAAAGAAAAGAAGACGTGATAAAGCAACGTTTGAAATAAAAATGAAAAAAAAACAACAAAAAGCCATCTAATATAAACGCGTTACAGTGACAAAAAGGTAATAATACAGACTTACACTTTATACACTAAAATTTAAATATCTATCCACATAATATAAGTCAATAAATTCCGAAAAATATACCATACTACTCGTATCTTCATAAATACAAGAACCATATAAACCATAAAAACCATAAAAACACGTGAGTACTATTTCAATATTTTTGGTGTGGGTGCAAAGTTTGGTTTCGTAAGCTGGAATAACAGGAAAGAAAATCACACCATCGTTTACCATCTGAAGAGAGTAAAACGCTCGACTAGAAACTGTACCAGTATTTCTAGCGGGAGTTCAAAGATTGGCCTTTGGGAGCTGGGATAACGGCGCGTATAAATATGGAAGTCCTCAACGCTGTAGATAGGTTAAAGATTATTTTAGAATTAATAAATAAATTACCTGTATTTGATGGTGCAAAAGAATGCAATAGTAGATTTTTTAGATAAAGTTTATTCATTGGCTACCATTTTCGATGACTTTGATACAAAAGTTCTTCTGACAGGTTACATCAAAGAGAAGATGATTATTGGTAATGCGCGTATACTCGTAGAATTACAAAAACACGTCAGACTTTTGCTTTGGACAGAAATAAGAGATGTGTTAAAAAATAACTTCGGCGAAAGTTTGCCAGTCCATGTTTTAATCGACCGTATTCGCACAGAACGCGTAACTTCAACAACCGGAAAATTCTACAACGATATAAACGTCTTTAGAATAAATACTTCGTTTTGCTTAATAAAAATAGTGTCGATAACAATTTAATAGAGTCTAATAACAGAATTGCCCTTGATGTTTTTAAAAATAATTTACCAGAACCTACTTTATCCATTACGAGTATTTTAAGTCACAATCCTCTTTCTTTATATAGTGCCTATAAAATAATAACTGAAATAGATCACCAAAACCTAGGTCCCAATGGAATCTAATATCCTGCATCCACACAAAAAAAAAATCCTTTCCCAAAAAATACCACAGAAGACAAACCAGCAACTATTCAACCAGACAATACGATAACTCTGCTCAAAATAAAATTAATTACCAGCCAAAGCAACTTAACTATTTGAGACATACTCAATCACAGCAAAGACCTGATTTACCAAACAATTTACAGACCTATCAACCCGGACAGAGTAACATTACGACTCAATCCAGACAACGCCAAAATAACTATTATTCAAGTGGGCATACTCGACGAACCAACGGTTCAGTTTGCATCATGGGCACATAAGTTTCCGTCATGGGCATTTCATGCGTAATTTGGCACCCAAAAAGTGAAGGTATATTAATCAGAATGATTTAAATGAAAATAAAGAATTTAACTTAGATATTTTTAACAATGAAATATCTCAATCTCATTGCTCTAAAAATGTAAATATGGTATGTCTGCACCGGCAGATCTTACTTCAAAGAACAACGATGCCTTGTACACGGGGGCTGCCATTCACAGTGCCCAAGAAGATGAGTCACTACATATTTACATAACAGACGGTCCGATAAATTTTTATGAAAATCAAATTTACTTATCTTATATTCAAAAAGAACATATTTCAATTAAAATAATCCACAAAAAGATACAAAACATTGTTGAGCTTAAGGAAGGCAGTAGCGATCTGTTAAAGATGAAAGGATGAAAGGATTTATGGTAAATAAAGAACTTATCTGCGTTTATTGCGAAAAACTCCCTTCCCTTTGTTTGTGCATTTTCAAGACCTCTTTGTCAAACATTTTTCAATGAACAAAAACCTTAGACTACTTAAATCAAACATAAGACTTAGGGACATTTCAGACAGAAATGAAATGTTAACAATAATTAGAAATGAACATCATAAAAAGAACCACAGATGGATTAATGAACTTTTTTCGGAACTAAAAACTCGATATTTTTATCCAAATTTGCAAATCGAATTTCAAAAATGTATAAATAATAGCGAGGTTTGTACCGTTGCCAAATGTCAAACATGACAGGAGGCCTCTTAAAATTCCCATGTAAATAACAGAAACTCCTCAACAATTTAATGACATACTCGTGTGCATGTCGATATTTGGTTCCCGGAATGAAACAAAATGTTTTTCACCACCATCGATAAATTCTCCAAGTATGCTACAATCCATAATTTAGGCAACAGAAACAGAAACAGATATTAGAAGCCATTAAAGAAACTATACGATATCTAGGCAAACCAAATAGAATCATAGCTGACGGCGAAACATGCATTCACCATTCCGTTGTAGAGCAGTTTTTAAAGGATCGTGAGATTGTGTTCCACAAAATTACCAGTGCATGCTCCTTAAAGACAGGAAATTCCGACATTGAAAGATTGCACGGTACTCTGAACGAACATCTTAGATTGAAAAACGCAGCCAGGGATGCATCCAATTTGGATGAAAATTTTTTTGAAATATTGACTACATATTTACAACAATACAGTACCTACATTCCCCAACAAAGTTAAGACCAATAGATTTTATTACAAAAAAATTTAGTAGAGAAGACATCGAAACACTGGCACAACAATATCGAGCCGAGAAAGAAATAAAACAATAAATAAAAAAAACAACGTTACTCTATGTCCACGTTTGGTTCAAAATCGAGCCGGAGGAAAAGCTAAACCAAAATATAGACAATTGAATGATCCGGAAGTTAGTAAAAATTACGTCACGGATAAATCAACAAAAAGAAACACCCAATATTAAAAAAGTCAGTTAAAAAGAAAATATAAATTTCAAAATAGTGAATAATTACCATCGTATGTATGTACTCGTAACGATGAAAAAGATGTTTTCTTTAATATTCTCCTGGTTTCTCCTTTTCCACTTTCCTTACTTTATTTTTGGTGATTCTGCCTCTCAAATTCATTTCAAAATAACAGCTTCTTACATTTGGTTTTCTTTTTTTTTTGACATTTCCCAGAATGGGTGCAGCCAGCGCGAAAGGTAACGCTTCCTCCGATTAACATTTTTTTTCTTTTTTCTACAACGAGAATAGGTACATATCTAGTTATTAAATACATCTAAGTCAATTAACTTGTAAAAAAAATGAAGTGATCACCAATGAATCTCTCTTATTGCTACGAGTACCTTAACAAAAATTATTCCAAGTGTGATTATTCGAAGGTCATAAAAATAACACACTATTTAAAGTAGCCCAAAAATGTGATTTTAACTAGAAGCATACTTACGAGTAATTAAGCAATTTACATATAATTCCAATTTCACTTATTTGTACAAAAAATAAAAAAATGATTTAGAGTTAACATAACCATTGTAACAAAAAAATGTAAGCTTCAATTCCATTATTTGACCTTTTTTTCTCGCATACATTCTGTTAAAATTGTTGAGATTTGGATATTTGTAAGAACTCTATACTTTGTAATGTAATTAATTCTTCCAACTGCCAAATTCCTTTTAAGGAGCTACGCTAAATCAACACACGTTATAAAATATCAAATTATATGGTTTGAACTGAATGAGCTGTATAGCAACATTCACCTTGCAGAAGGATCCTAATTCGGTTGAGATGGCCAGAAAATGTTGAGCAAATAAACACAAAGTCTGGAAGAATTCCGAAATCAATGTACGAGTATATGTCCGTTTCGAGTAATGTCGTCCACACCAAAGACTTTCTCTGATCTGGAACTGATTTTAACTCATATACATATGTATATGTATGTTGGAAGTATTAATTAGTATTAAATTGAATTACGGATACTACCATCTTGACACGGTGCGGTAAGTCCTACCCATTGTAAAATGTTTGTGTGTGTACAAATGATAGAACTTATTCCTTTCAATACAATACGCTTTATTCAATACAATTACAATGTTTCTGTTTAAAACAAGGAATTAAAATTATTGTAAATTAGATTAATTCAAAAAGCCAAATCAACGGCAAACTGAGTGGTCTTGCCAGCGTGGAATAACACGGATGAGTTCACAATCGTCAGCATTTCTAACTTAATACAATCGCAGATCTTTTCTCGTGTGCTTTTCAAATGTCACTTTTTTGCTCCGGAGCACAAAAAGAAGATAGTTCCTGAAACTATACCACGATTTTGGGTACACTCGCGCTGCAACCCAGGATCACGAACCTACGTGGAATACCTACATCAAAGAGATTGCCTAAAATGACACTGTGGATGGATATGCACAGCGATTGCTATTAAAACCTACGAGATTAGCACTTCAAGTAGTACCGAATCACAGGAGAAACAATCTGATGCAATGACGATATATGTAGTGATTTGTACACTTCTTGCTTTCTGGCCAGTTAGACCTTCTGGACATCAGACTCACTCTTAGTGAGTGAGCAGCCGTTATAGCCAATTTTCTGTATAAAGCTGCTCTTACCTGGTTGAGTCACCACAACCGATGCCAGATATCAAATACGGCGGATTGTATTACATAGATCACCTGCAGTTCGGGCTGTAACAGCTGGTTGGAATAGATAATATCTCAAACTTTATTCTTCGAAAATGTTTACGCCAAGGCCAAAGTCAAAATGTAAAAGAAAAACCTCCAATGAAAGAGTAAGGACCAGAGCATTAGATCTGCGCATGCCGGCAGAAATTAGATAAACATATGTTCACATCCAATTGGTCGGCAGCGTAGATGCACCAATTCAATTTGACAGTTACTATCCCACAAACACTAGAAATTATACCCAACAATTTTTTTCACCCAATTCTTACAAGACGCGCAAGAACCGATTGCGTTCAGAAAATAAGACAAAGATAACAAATTATGATGACCACAACTCGGAAATGTTTTTCCCGGGCTGAGACTTTTAAAACCGACACGGATTGCACGAAACGAATTTCGAACGTTCAGCAAAGCAAACGAAATTTTCATGATCGAAATATTTAAATTTGATGGCTACAGGTCGCTATAGATGATGAGTTTTCAATTTCTAGATCACTTAAAACACTAAATAACAAATTATATCGACAAAAATTAACAAAATCTGTAGTTCCGATTTCCAACCCACACGTGGTTATATTTTTCTACACGAAATTTAAAAAAAAAAAGTTTACTGGCTGTCAGATTTGAAAAATAGCGAAAATCTGAACAGTGATGCCAAGTTGCTAACAAAATATTTGAAGAAATGGGGATAGAAAGTTCAAAGGCACTGCCATGAATTATGTGTAAATTGGAATACGTACACTGCGTTCTAAAACTCATCGCTTAGATGCAACATTTTATATTCCAGCTCATTAGAACAGTATTTAAAAAAAATTATGCAGTATTGTTATTTGATTCTTTATTTATTTAAAAACACAGGACTTTTGATTAAAGCTACGCTTTCACCCAGTAATCTGTAATCGTAAAACTTTCCTCGTGCGTTTTTGAAACGGAAACCAGAAGAAAAAATTTTGATACTGAAAAAATGAGGCGAAGAAGTTCTATGCCATTTTTTTGCCTGCCCAATCGAAAGTGTCGTATTTTAACACTGCATAATTGAACGCAACTACTGCAGTTCATTGTTAGCATGACGTTTTTCAAAACATCAAACCTCTTCGGAAGAAAGGAAGACATATCATCTGGGCCAGCGATATTGTGTACATTAAGATCTTTAAGTACTTTTGCTACGTATTCAAGTGTAGTTGAGTTGAACTGGCTGCAAAGTGTGGAGCTAGCAGATTGGCCTTACTGCCTTCTTCACTGTTTCCTAGTCCTTCCGCCGTATTTGAAACATAAGAGGCCCGAGACGACGGTCTGACTAACAAAAATAATCTCGAACATCTCACTAATACTCATGACCTAGGCCTATTGCATAAACCAAAGGTCAGCTGTTTTATGGCAAAAAAATAAAGAGAAAATAAATAGAGAAGTATAATCGAATTAAAAACTAATGTTTTTGTTCAATCCTCTAAGGGATGATCCTGGAAGCTGCTCCAAAATAAACCTGTACACTAACACAGACACGAAATAAAGACACTAGCTTTTTTGTTGTTGGGAAAACTGGTTAAGAATCCAACTCTTTATTTCCGCTGTCCCTCTGTCCAACTAAGACTGACTATATTTTTTCTTTTTGTGCATGCATTGCAAGATAAGAGAAAGAAAGTACAAAGAGGAATATAAAAATGAATAGGAATAAGACATGTACTTATATAAATAACATGAACAAGAGCGAACATTAAATACGAGTACACTCATATACAGAGTGTACGATACAGTTTTATACGCAACACGTGCTCGAAGAATAACTGAAGACGATTCCTACTAAAATATGGAAAAAGAGTGTTGCCAACAACACGCGGTGTTCCCAAGCGGTCCCCCATCTAAGTACTAACCGCGCCCGACGCTGCTTGATTTCGGTGATCGGACGAGAACCGATACTTTCAGCGTAGTATGGTCGTTGGCGTCTTCTTTATTAGCAAACTTCAAAGTGCCGTTAATTTTAACGCGCCTCGATATGACGCAAGAACACTTGATGGCGCAATGTGCGAGTATTTACTTCAGAGGGTACTCAGGGTCTATTAAAGTATATACTCAAGCGAATGACTGTAAACTTTACTTTCTATGATATTTGCTTAGTTATGTGCATGCAAAGCATGAAGATACTTTCAATTTGATAGGAATCGAAATAGGGGAAAGCACCAACACTAAATGAATAACTCTTGATTGAAATACTATGACCTAAAGACTCCCTAATTGTATACAAAATAATGGAAATGGAAAACCGAAATGTTTTACATAGTTCCTGAAACTATACCACGATTTTGGGCACACTTGCGCTACAACCCTGGATCACAAACCCACGTGGAAAACCTACATCAAAGAGATTGCCTAAAATAACACTGTTTATGGATATGCACAGCGATTGCTAGACCTATTACAACCTATGTCTCACCCATTTGTTGGCCTAGAACAAAACAATTGGTCTTACACCCTCCGTTTTATAAACAGGCAATGCAGTCAATGTTGGTTTGAAATTTGAAGATAACTGACTGTTTAGACTGTTTAAATTTAAGAACTATACAATAGTTGTGACAACAAACACGAAGTTTAACAAATCAAATTGCAATCACTTCGTTTAATTTTATTAATATTTTGTTTAAAAAGCAACTTCTACTTTTCTAACTCTGGTTATTTCACATTGACATCACTTTCAGGTTACACGAACTACAACGTCAAACAACTATAATGCACAACTGAATAATGATCTGCTCAATAGTCTTTCTTCTTTCATTTTTTTTTCAACCGAAAGGAGAGCAAAACTACCCCTTTAAATTTTCCGCCTTTGTTTCCTCGTTCTTGTCCTTAATTTGCATCAGACGTTTGGACGTAACCAACTATCGCTTCTCATGTTTTGTTTTGTTTGTTACTTTCGTGTTCGTCTTATCATCTCCATCGTATGATCTATACGACTACTTGTCGAACTTCTACCTGTCGGATACGATCATGCAATTTTCTACATCTACAGCTTTACGTATATTTAATTACATATGTATGGTATGTTACTGGTGTGCACCCGGGATAAGACGATAAAACCAGAAACCAGTAACGTGTCGTTTATCTAGGAACTATGTACATATGCATATGCTAAAATATACAAATATTGTACATATACACATATAAGCCAATGGTTCTACCCCCAGAAGTGTTTCTTTTGCTCTTATTTTTACACTTACCCAATTATGAAACCTGGTTCTTGTTAATCTTAATTGTTGACCTATGCAAACACTAAGTGTTCGTTAAAGTTTGATCTTAGTACAATCGCTCTCTCAAATCTCTTCTTTACGAAAAAATTGCAGTGATCGAATTGTGCAATGGGTAGCTGTTCATTTAACTTTGGCAATAAAAGACCTACCAATAAAATTTTAATAAAAGATTGTACATCAAAACGTCTTTTAATTGGCTGTACTAAGGACATATAACTGGCGCAGTCGACGAAACTTATAAGAAAACATTATAAGAAAGAAAATACTATTATAAAGAAAAGAAGACGTGATAAAGCAACGTTTGAAATAAAAATGAAAAAAAAAACAACAAAAAGCCATCTAATATAAACGCGTTACAGTGACAAAAAGGTAATAATACAGACTTACACTTTATACACTAAAATTTAAATATCTATCCACATAATATAAATCAATAAATTCCGAAAAATATACCATACTACTCGTATCTTCATAAATACAAGAACCATATAAACCATAAAAACCATAAAAACCATAAAAACACGTGAGTACTATTTCAATATTTTTGGTGTGGGTGCAAAGTTTGGTTTCGTAAGCTGGAATAACAGGAAAGAAAATCACACCATCGTTTACCATCTGAAGAGAGTAAAACGCTCGACTAGAAACTGTACCAGTATTTCTAGCGGGAGTTCAAAGATTGGCCTTTGGGAGCTGGGATAACGGCGCGTATAAATATGGAAGTCCTCAACGCTGTAGATAGGTTAAAGATTATTTTAGAATTAATAAATAAATTACCTGTATTTGATGGTGCAAAAGAATGCAATAGTAGATTTTTTAGATAAAGTTTATTCATTGGCTACCATTTTCGATGACTTTGATACAAAAGTTCTTCTGACAGGTTACATCAAAGAGAAGATGATTATTGGTAATGCGCGTATACTCGTAGAATTACAAAAACACGTCAGACTTTTGCTTTGGACAGAAATAAGAGATGTGTTAAAAAATAACTTCGGCGAAAGTTTGCCAGCCCATGTTTTAATCGACCGTATTCGCACAGAACGCGTAACTTCAACAACCGGAAAATTCTACAACGATATAAACGTCCTTAGAATAAATACTTCGTTTTGCTTAATAAAAATAGTGTCGATAACAATTTAATAGAGTCTAATAACAGAATTGCCCTTGATGTTTTTAAAAATAATTTACCAGAACCTACTTTATCCATTACGAGTATTTTAAGTCACAATCCTCTTTCTTTATATAGTGCCTATAAAATAATAACTGAAATAGATCACCAAAACCTAGGTCCCAATGGAATCTAATATCCTGCATCCACACAAAAAAAAATCCTTTCCCAAAAAATACCACAGAAGACAAACCAGCAACTATTCAACCAGACAATACGATAACTCTGCTCAAAATAAAATTAATTACCAGCCAAAGCAACTTAACTATTTGAGACATACTCAATCACAGCAAAGACCTGATTTACCAAACAATTTACAGACCTATCAACCCGGACAGAGTAACATTACGACTCAATCCAGACAACGCCAAAATAACTATTATTCAAGTGGGCATACTCGACGAACCAACGGTTCAGTTTGCATCATGGGCACATAAGTTTGCGTCATGGGCATTTCATGCGTAATTTGGCACCCAAAAAGTGAAGGTATATTAATCAGAATGATTTAAATGAAAATAAAGAATTTAACTTAGATATTTTTAACAATGAAATATCTCAATCTCATTGCTCTAAAAATGTAAATATGGTATGTCTGCACCGGCAGATCTTACTTCAAAGAACAACGATGCCTTGTACACGGGGGCTGCCATTCACAGTGCCCAAGAAGATGAGTCACTACATATTTACATAACAGACGGTCCGATAAATTTTTATGAAAATCAAATTTACTTATCTTATATTCAAAAAGAACATATTTCAATTAAAATAATCCACAAAAAGATACAAAACATTGTTGAGCTTAAGGAAGGCAGTAGCGATCTGTTAAAGATGAAAGGATGAAAGGATTTATGGTAAATAAAGAACTTATCTGCGTTTATTGCGAAAATCTCCCTTCCCTTTGTTTGTGCATTTTCAAGACCTCTTTGTCAAACATTTTTCAATGAACAAAAACCTTAGACTACTTAAATCAAACATAAGACTTAGGGACATTTCAGACAGAAATGAAGTGTTAACAATAATTAGAAATGAACATCATAAAAAGAACCACAGATGGATTAATGAACTTTTTTCGGAACTAAAAACTCGATATTTTTATCCAAATTTGCAAATCGAATTTCAAAAATGTATAAATAATAGCGAGGTTTGTACCGTTGCCAAATGTCAAACATGACAGGAGGCCTCTTAAAATTCCCATGTAAATAACAGAAACTCCTCAACAATTTAATGACATACTCGTGTGCATGTCGATATTTGGTTCCCGGAATGAAACAAAATGTTTTTCACCACCATCGATAAATTCTCCAAGTATGCTACAATCCATAATTTAGGCAACAGAAACAGAAACAGATATTAGAAGCCATTAAAGAAACTATACGATATCTAGGCAAACCAAATAGAATCATAGCTGACGGCGAAACATGCATTCACCATTCCGTTGTAGAGCAGTTTTTAAAGGATCGTGAGATTGTGTTCCACAAAATTACGAGTGCATGCTCCTTAAAGACAGGAAATTCCGACATTGAAAGATTGCACGGTACTCTGAACGAACATCTTAGATTGAAAAACGCAGCCAGGGATGCATCCAATTTGGATGAAAATTTTTTTGAAATATTGACTACATATTTACAACAATACAGTACCTACATTCCCCAACAAAGTTAAGACCAATAGATTTTATTACAAAAAAATTTAGTAGAGAAGACATCGAAACACTGGCACAACAATATCGAGCCGAGAAAGAAATAAAACAATAAATAAAAAAAACAACGTTACTCTATGTCCACGTTTGGTTCAAAATCGAGCCGTAGGAAAAGCTAAACCAAAATATAGACAATTGAATGATCCGGAAGTTAGTAAAAATTACGTCACGGATAAATCAACAAAAAGAAACACCCAATATTAAAAAAGTCAGTTAAAAAGAAAATATAAATTTCAAAATAGTGAATAATTACCATCGTATGTATGTACTCGTAACGATGAAAAAATTGTTTTCTTTAATATTCTCCTGGTTTCTCCTTTTCCACTTTCCTTACTTTATTTTTGGTGATTCTGCCATTTCATTCATTTCATTTCAAAATAACAGCTTCTTACATTTGGTTTTCTTTTTTTTTTTGACATTTCCCAGAATGGGTGCAGCCAGCGCGAAAGGTAACGCTTCTTCCGATTGACATTTTTTTTCTTTTTTCTACAACGAGAATAGGTACATATCTAGTTATTAAATACATCTAAGTCAATTAACTTGTAAAAAAAATGAAGTGATCACCAATGAATCTCTCTTATTGCTACGAGTACCTTAACAAAAATTATTCCAAGTGTGATTATTCGAAGGTCATAAAAATAACACACTATTTAAAGTAGCCCAAAAATGTGATTTTAACTAGAAGCATACTTACGAGTAATTAAGCAATTTACATATAATTCCAATTTCACTTATTTGTACAAAAAATAAAAAAATGATTTAGAGTTAACATAACCATTGTAACAAAAAAATGTAAGCTTCAATTTCATTATTTGACCTTTTTTTCTCGTATACATTCTGTTAAAATTGTTGAGATTTGGATATTTGTAAGAACTCTATACTTTGTAATGTAATTAATTCTTCCAACTGCCAAATTCCTTTTAAGGAGCTACGCTAAATCAACACACGTTATAAAATATCCAATTATATGGTTTGAACTGAATGAGCTGTATAGCAACATTCACCTTGCAGAAGGATCCTAATTCGGTTGAGATGGCCAGAAAATGTTGAGCAAATAAACACAAAGTCTGGAAGAATTCCGAAATCAATGTACGAGTATATGTCCGTTTCGAGTAATGTCGTCCACACCAAAGACTTTCTCTGATCTGGAACTGATTTTAACTCATATACATATGTATATGTATGTTGGAAGTATTAATTAGTATTAAATTGAATTACGGATACTACCATCTTGACACGGTGCGGTAAGTCCTACCCATTGTAAAATGTTTGTGTGTGTACAAATGATAGAACTTATTCCTTTCAATACAATACGCTTTATTCAATACAATTACAATGTTTCTGTTTAAAACAAGGAATTAAAATTATTGTAAATTAGATTAATTCAAAAAGCCAAATCAACGGCAAACTGAGTGGTCTTGCCAGCGTGGAATAACACGGATGAGCTCACAATCGTCAGCATTTCTAACTTAATACAATCGCAGATCTTTTCTCGTGTGCTTTTCAAATGTCACTTTTTTGCTCCGGAGCACAAAAAGAAGATAGTTCCTGAAACTATACCACGATTTTGGGTACACTCGCGCTGCAACCCTGGATCACGAACCTACGTGGAATACCTACATCAAAGAGATTGCCTAAAATGACACTGTGGATGGATATGCACAGCGATTGCTATTAAAACCTACGAGATTAGCACTTCAAGTAGTACCGAATCACAGGAGAAACAATCTGATGCAATGACGATATATGTAGTGATTTGTACACTTCTTGCTTTCTGGCCAGTTAGACCTTCTGGACATCAGACTCACTCTTAGTGAGTGAGCAGCCGTTATAGCCAATTTTCTGTATAAAGCTGCTCTTACCTGGTTGAGTCACCACAACCGATGCCAGATATCAAATACGGCGGATTGTATTACATAGATCACCTGCAGTTCGGGCTGTAACAGCTGGTTGGAATAGATAATATCTCAAACTTTATTCTTCGAAAATGTTTACGCCAAGGCCAAAGTCAAAATGTAAAAGAAAAACCTCCAATGAAAGAGTAAGGACCAGAGCATTAGATCTGCGCATGCCGGCAGAAATTAGATAAACATATGTTCACATCCAATTGGTCGGCAGCGTAGATGCACCAATTCAATTTGACAGTTACTATCCCACAAACACTAGAAATTATACCCAACAATTTTTTTCACCCAATTCTTACAAGACGCGCAAGAACTGATTGCGTTCAGAAAATAAGACAAAGATAACAAATTATGATGACCACAACTCGGAAATGTTTTTCCCGGGCTGAGACTTTTAAAACCGACACGGATTGCACGAAACGAATTTCGAACGTTCAGCAAAGCAAACGAAATTTTCATGATCGAAATATTTAAATTTGATGGCTACAGGTCGCTATAGATGATGAGTTTTCAATTTCTAGATCACTTAAAACACTAAATAACAAATTATATCGACAAAAATTAACAAAATCTGTAGTTCCGATTTCCAACCCACACGTGGTTATATTTTTCTACACGAAATTTAAAAAAAAAAAGTTTTCTGGCTGTCAGATTTGAAAAATAGAGAAAATCTGAACAGTGATGCCAAGTTGCTATCAAAATATTTGAAGAAATGGGGATAGAAAGTTCAAAGGCACTGCCATGAATTATGTGTAAATTGGAATACGTACACTGCGTTCTAAAACTCATCGCTTAGATGCAACATTTTATATTCCAGCTCATTAGAACAGTATTTAAAAAAAATTATGCAGTATTGTTATTTGATTCTTTATTTATTTAAAAACACAGGACTTTTGATTAAAGCTACGCTTTCACTCAGTAATCTGTAATCGTAAATCTTTCCTCGTGCGTTTTTGAAACGGAAACCAGAAGAAAAAATTTTGATACCGAAAAAATGAGGCGAAGAAGTTCTATGCCATTTTTTTGCCTGCCCAATCGAAAGTGTCGTATTTTAACACTGCATAATTGAACGCAACTACTGCAGTTCATTGTTAGCATGACGTTTTTCAAAACATCAAACCTCTTCGGAAGAAAGGAAGACATATCATCTGGGCCAGCGATATTGTGTACATTAAGATCTTTAAGTACTTTTGCTACGTATTCAAGTGTAGTTGAGTTGAACTGGCTGCAAAGTGTGGAGCTAGCAGATTGGCCTTGCTGCCTTCTTCACTGTTTCCTAGTCCTTCCGCCGTATTTGAAACATGAGGCCCGAGACGACGGTCTGACTAACAAAAATAATCTCGAACATCTCACTAATACTCATGACCTAGGTCTATTGCATAAACCAAAGGTCAGCTGTTTTATGGCAAAAAAATAAAAATAAAATAAATAGAGAAGTATAATCGAATTAAAAACTAATGTTTTTGTTCAATCCTCTAAGGGATGATCCTGGAAGCTGCTCCAAAATAAGCCTGTACACTAACACAGACACGAAATAAAAACACTAGCTTTTTTGTTGTTGGGAAAACTGGTTAAGAATCCAACTCTTTATTTCCGCTGTCCCTCTGTCCAACTAAGACTGACTATATTTTTTCTTTTTGTGCATGCATTGCAAGATAAGAGAAAGAAAGTACAAAGAGGAATATAAAAATGAATAGGAATAAGACATGTACTTATATAAATAACATGAACAAGAGCGAACATTAAATACGAGTACACTCATATACAGAGTGTACGATACAGTTTTATACGCAACACGTGCTCGAAGAATAACTGAAGACGATTCCTACTAAAATATGGAAAAAGAGTGTTGCCAACAACACGCGGTGTTCCCAAGCGGTCCCCCATCTAAGTACTAACCGCGCCCGACGCTGCTTGATTTCGGTGATCGGACGAGAACCGATACTTTCAGCGTAGTATGGTCGTTGGCGTCTTCTTTATTAGCAAACTTCAAAGTCCCGTTAATTTTAACGCGCCTCCATATGACGCAAGAACACTTGATGGCGCAATGTGCGAGTATTTACTTCAGAGGGTACTCAGGGTCTATTAAAGTATATACTCAAGCGAATGACTGTAAACTTTACTTTCTATGATATTTGCTTAGTTATGTGCATGCAAAGCATGAAGATACTTTCAATTTGATAGGAATCGAAATAGGGGAAAGCACCAACACTAAATGAATAACTCTTGATTGAAATACTATGACCTAAAGACTCCCTAATTGTATACAAAATAATGGAAATGGAAAACCGAAATGTTTTACATAGTTCCTGAAACTATACCACGATTTTGGGCACACTTGCGCTACAACCCTGGATCACAAACCCACGTGGAATACCTACATCAAAGAGATTGCCTAAAATAACACTGTTTATGGATATGCACAGCGATTGCTAGACCTATTACAACCTATGTCTCACCCATTTGTTGGCCTAGAACAAAACAATTGGTCTTACACCCTCCGTTTTATAAACAGGCAATGCAGTCAATGTTGGTTTGAAATTTGAAGATAACTGACTGTTTAGACTGTTTAAATTTAAGAACTATACAATAGTTGTGACAACAAACACGAAGTTTAACAAATCAAATTGCAATCACTTCGTTTAATTTTATTAATATTTTGTTTAAAAAGCAACTTCTACTTTTCTAACTGTGGTTATTTCACATTGACATCACTTTCAGGTTACACGAACTACAACGTCAAACAACTATAATGCACAACTGAATAATGATCTGCTAAATAGTCTTTCTTCTTTCATTTTTTTTTCAACCGAAAGGAGAGCAAAACTACCCCTTTAAATTTTCCGCCTTTGTTTCCTCGTTCTTGTCCTTAATTTGCATCAGACGTTTGGACGTAACCAACTATCGCTTCTCATGTTTTGTTTTGTTTGTTACTTTCGTGTTCGTCTTATCATCTCCATCGTATGATCTATACGACTACTTGTCGAACTTCTACCTGTCGGATACGATCATGCAATTTTCTACATCTACAGCTTTACGTATATTTAATTACATATGTATGGTATGTTACTGGTGTGCACCCGGGATAAGACGATAAAACCAGAAACCAGTAACGTGTCGTTTATCTAGGAACTATGTACATATGCATATGCTAAAATATACAAATATTGTACATATACACATATAAGCCAATGGTTCTACCCCCAGAAGTGTTTCTTTTGCTCTTATTTTTACACTTACCCAATTATGAAACCTGGTTCTTGTTAATCTTAATTGTTGACCTATGCAAACACTAAGTGTTCGTTAAAGTTTGATCTTAGTACAATCGCTCTCTCAAATTTCTTCTTTACGAAAAAATTGCAGTGATCGAATTGTGCAATGGGTAGCTGTTCATTTAACTTTGGCAATAAAAGACCTACCAATAAAATTTTAATAAAAGATTGTACATCAAAACGTCTTTTAATTGGCTGTACTAAGGACATATAACTGGCGCAGTCGACGAAACTTATAAGAAAACATTATAAGAAAGAAAATACTATTATAAAGAAAAGAAGACGTGATAAAGCAACGTTTGAAATAAAAATGAAAAAAAAAACAACAAAAAGCCATCTAATATAAACGCGTTACAGTGACAAAAAGGTAATAATACAGACTTACACTTTATACACTAAAATTTAAATATCTATCCACATAATATAAGTCAATAAATTCCGAAAAATATACCATACTACTCGTATCTTCATAAATACAAGAACCATATAAACCATAAAAACACGTGAGTACTACTTCAATATTTTTGGTGTGGGTGCAAAGTTTGGTTTCGTAAGCTGGAATAACAGGAAAGAAAATCACACCATCGTTTACCATCTGAAGAGAGTAAAACGCTCGACTAGAAACTGTACCAGTATTTCTAGCGGGAGTTCAAAGATTGGCCTTTGGGAGCTGGGATAACGGCGCGTATAAATATGGAAGTCCTCAACGCTGTAGATAGGTTAAAGATTATTTTAGAATTAATAAATAAATTACCTGTATTTGATGGTGCAAAAGAATGCAATAGTAGATTTTTTAGATAAAGTTTATTCATTGGCTACCATTTTCGATGACTTTGATACAAAAGTTCTTCTGACAGGTTACATCAAAGAGAAGATGATTATTGGTAATGCGCGTATACTCGTAGAATTACAAAAACACGTCAGACTTTTGCTTTGGACAGAAATAAGAGATGTGTTAAAAAATAACTTCGGCGAAAGTTTGCCAGTCCATGTTTTAATCGACCGTATTCGCACAGAACGCGTAACTTCAACAACCGGAAAATTCTACAACGATATAAACGTCTTTAGAATAAATACTTCGTTTTGCTTAATAAAAATAGTGTCGATAACAATTTAATAGAGTCTAATAACAGAATTGCCCTTGATGTTTTTAAAAATAATTTACCAGAACCTACTTTATCCATTACGAGTATTTTAAGTCACAATCCTCTTTCTTTATATAGTGCCTATAAAATAATAACTGAAATAGATCACCAAAACCTAGGTCCCAATGGAATCTAATATCCTGCATCCACACAAAAAAAAATCCTTTCCCAAAAAATACCACAGAAGACAAACCAGCAACTATTCAACCAGACAATACGATAACTCTGCTCAAAATAAAATTAATTACCAGCCAAAGCAACTTAACTATTTGAGACATACTCAATCACAGCAAAGACCTGATTTACCAAACAATTTACAGACCTATCAACCCGGACAGAGTAACATTACGACTCAATCCAGACAACGCCAAAATAACTATTATTCAAGTGGGCATACTCGACGAACCAACGGTTCAGTTTGCATCATGGGCACATAAGTTTGCGTCATGGGCATTTCATGCGTAATTTGGCACCCAAAAAGTGAAGGTATATTAATCAGAATGATTTAAATGAAAATAAAGAATTTAACTTAGATATTTTTAACAATGAAATATCTCAATCTCATTGCTCTAAAAATGTAAATATGGTATGTCTGCACCGGCAGATCTTACTTCAAAGAACAACGATGCCTTGTACACGGGGGCTGCCATTCACAGTGCCCAAGAAGATGAGTCACTACATATTTACATAACAGACGGTCCGATAAATTTTTATGAAAATCAAATTTACTTATCTTATATTCAAAAAGAACATATTTCAATTAAAATAATCCACAAAAAGATACAAAACATTGTTGAGCTTAAGGAAGGCAGTAGCGATCTGTTAAAGATGAAAGGATGAAAGGATTTATGGTAAATAAAGAACTTATCTGCGTTTATTGCGAAAATCTCCCTTCCCTTTGTTTGTGCATTTTCAAGACCTCTTTGTCAAACATTTTTCAATGAACAAAAACCTTAGACTACTTAAATCAAACATAAGACTTAGGGACATTTCAGACAGAAACGAAATGTTAACAATAATTAGAAATGAACATCATAAAAAGAACCACAGATGGATTAATGAACTTTTTTCGGAACTAAAAACTCGATATTTTTATCCAAATTTGCAAATCGAATTTCAAAAATGTATAAATAATAGCGAGGTTTGTACCGTTGCCAAATGTCAAACATGACAGGAGGCCTCTTAAAATTCCCATGTAAATAACAGAAACTCCTCAACAATTTAATGACATACTCGTGTGCATGTCGATATTTGGTTCCCGGAATGAAACAAAATGTTTTTCACCACCATCGATAAATTCTCCAAGTATGCTACAATCCATAATTTAGGCAACAGAAACAGAAACAGATATTAGAAGCCATTAAAGAAACTATACGATATCTAGGCAAACCAAATAGAATCATAGCTGACGGCGAAACATGCATTCACCATTCCGTTGTAGAGCAGTTTTTAAAGGATCGTGAGATTGTGTTCCACAAAATTACGAGTGCATGCTCCTTAAAGACAGGAAATTCCGACATTGAAAGATTGCACGGTACTCTGAACGAACATCTTAGATTGAAAAACGCAGCCAGGGATGCATCCAATTTGGATGAAAATTTTTTTGAAATATTGACTACATATTTACAACAATACAGTACCTACATTCCCCAACAAAGTTAAGACCAATAGATTTTATTACAAAAAAATTTAGTAGAGAAGACATCGAAACACTGGCACAACAATATCGAGCCGAGAAAGAAATAAAACAATAAATAAAAAAAACAACGTTACTCTATGTCCACGTTTGGTTCAAAATCAAGCCGTAGGAAAAGCTAAACCAAAATATAGACAATTGAATGATCCGGAAGTTAGTAAAAATTACGTCACGGATAAATCAACAAAAAGAAACACCCAATATTAAAAAAGTCAGTTAAAAAGAAAATATAAATTTCAAAATAGTGAATAATTACCATCGTATGTATGTACTCGTAACGATGAAAAAGATGTTTTCTTTAATATTCTCCTGGTTTCTCCTTTTCCACTTTCCTTACTTTATTTTTGGTGATTCTGCCATTTCATTCATTTCATTTCAAAATAACAGCTTCTTACATTTGGTTTTCTTTTTTTTTTGACATTTCCCAGAATGGGTGCAGCCAGCGCGAAAGGTAACGCTTCCTCCGATTGACATTTTTTTTCTTTTTTCTACAACGAGAATAGGTACATATCTAGTTATTAAATACATCTAAGTCAATTAACTTGTAAAAAAAATGAAGTGATCACCAATGAATCTCTCTTATTGCTACGAGTACCTTAACAAAAATTATTCCAAGTGTGATTATTCGAAGGTCATAAAAATAACACACTATTTAAAGTAGCCCAAAAATGTGATTTTAACTAGAAGCATACTTACGAGTAATTAAGCAATTTACATATAATTCCAATTTCACTTATTTGTACAAAAAATAAAAAAATGATTTAGAGTTAACATAACCATTGTAACAAAAAAATGTAAGCTTCAATTTCATTATTTGACCTTTTTTTCTCGCATACATTCTGTTAAAATTGTTGAGATTTGGATATTTGTAAGAACTCTATACTTTGTAATGTAATTAATTCTTCCAACTGCCAAATTCCTTTTAAGGAGCTACGCTAAATCAACACACGTTATAAAATATCCAATTATATGGTTTGAACTGAATGAGCTGTATAGCAACATTCACCTTGCAGAAGGATCCTAATTCGGTTGAGATGGCCAGAAAATGTTGAGCAAATAAACACAAAGTCTGGAAGAATTCCGAAATCAATGTACGAGTATATGTCCGTTTCGAGTAATGTCGTCCACACCAAAGACTTTCTCTGATCTGGAACTGATTTTAACTCATATACATATGTATATGTATGTTGGAAGTATTAATTAGTATTAAATTGAATTACGGATACTACCATCTTGACACGGTGCGGTAAGTCCTACCCATTGTAAAATGTTTGTGTGTGTACAAATGATAGAACTTATTCCTTTCAATACAATACGCTTTATTCAATACAATTACAATGTTTCTGTTTAAAACAAGGAATTAAAATTATTGTAAATTAGATTAATTCAAAAAGCCAAATCAACGGCAAACTGAGTGGTCTTGCCAGCGTGGAATAACACGGATGAGTTCACAATCGTCAGCATTTCTAACTTAATACAATCGCAGATCTTTTCTCGTGTGCTTTTCAAATGTCACTTTTTTGCTCCGGAGCACAAAAAGAAGATAGTTCCTGAAACTATACCACGATTTTGGGTACACTCGCGCTGCAACCCAGGATCACGAACCTACGTGGAATACCTACATCAAAGAGATTGCCTAAAATGACACTGTGGATGGATATGCACAGCGATTGCTATTAAAACCTACGAGATTAGCACTTCAAGTAGTACCGAATCACAGGAGAAACAATCTGATGCAATGACGATATATGTAGTGATTTGTACACTTCTTGCTTTCTGGCCAGTTAGACCTTCTGGACATCAGACTCACTCTTAGTGAGTGAGCAGCCGTTATAGCCAATTTTCTGTATAAAGCTGCTCTTACCTGGTTGAGTCACCACAACCGATGCCAGATATCAAATACGGCGGATTGTATTACATAGATCACCTGCAGTTCGGGGTGTAACAGCTGGTTGGAATAGATAATATCTCAAACTTTATTCTTCGAAAATGTTTACGCCAAGGCCAAAGTCAAAATGTAAAAGAAAAACCTCCAATGAAAGAGTAAGGACCAGAGCATTAGATCTGCGCATGCCGGCAGAAATTAGATAAACATATGTTCACATCCAATTGGTCGGCAGCGTAGATGCACCAATTCAATTTGACAGTTACTATCCCACAAACACTAGAAATTATACCCAACAATTTTTTTCACTCAATTCTTACAAGACGCGCAAGAACCGATTGCGTTCAGAAAATAAGACAAAGATAACAATTTATGATGACCACAACTCGGAAATGTTTTTCCCGGGCTGAGACTTTTAAAACCGACACGGATTGCATGAAACGAATTTCGAACGTTCAGCAAAGCAAACGAAATTTTCATGATCGAAATATTTAAATTTGATGGCTACAGGTCGCTATAGATGATGAGTTTTCAATTTCTAGATCACTTAAAACACTAAATAACAAATTATATCGACAAAAATTAACAAAATCTGTAGTTCCGATTTCCAACCCACACGTGGTTATATTTTTCTACACGAAATTTAAAAAAAAAAAGTTTACTGGCTGTCAGATTTGAAAAATAGCGAAAATCTGAACAGTGATGCCAAGTTGCTAACAAAATATTTGAAGAAATGGGGATAGAAAGTTCAAAGGCACTGCCATGAATTATGTGTAAATTGGAATACGTACACTGCGTTCTAAAACTCATCGCTTAGATGCAACATTTTATATTCCAGCTCATTAGAACAGTATTTAAAAAAAATTATGCAGTATTGTTATTTGATTCTTTATTTATTTAAAAACACAGGACTTTTGATTAAAGCTACGCTTTCACCCAGTAATCTGTAATCGTAAAACTTTCCTCGTGCGTTTTTGAAACGGAAACCAGAAGAAAAAATTTTGATACTGAAAAAATGAGGCGAAGAAGTTCTATGCCATTTTTTTGCCTGCCCAATCGAAAGTGTCGTATTTTAACACTGCATAATTGAACGCAACTACTGCAGTTCATTGTTAGCATGACGTTTTTCAAAACATCAAACCTCTTCGGAAGAAAGGAAGACATATCATCTGGGCCAGCGATATTGTGTACATTAAGATCTTTAAGTACTTTTGCTACGTATTCAAGTGTAGTTGAGTTGAACTGGCTGCAAAGTGTGGAGCTAGCAGATTGGCCTTACTGCCTTCTTCACAAGAGACGACGGCCCGAGACGACGGTCTGACTAACAAAAATAATCTCGAACATCTCACTAATACTCATGACCTAGGCCTATTGCATAAACCAAAGGTCAGCTGTTTTATGGCAAAAAAATAAAGAGAAAATAAATAGAGAAGTATAATCGAATTAAAAACTAATGTTTTTGTTCAATCCTCTAAGGGATGATCCTGGAAGCTGCTCCAAAATAAACCTGTACACTAACACAGACACGAAATAAAAACACTAGCTTTTTTGTTGTTGGGAAAACTGGTTAAGAATCCAACTCTTTATTTCCGCTGTCCCTCTGTCCAACTAAGACTGACTATATATTTTTTTTTATGCATGCATTGCAAGATAAGAGAAAGAAAGTACAAAGAGGAATATAAAAATGAATAGGAATAAGACATGTACTTATATAAATAACATGAACATGAGCGAACATTAAATACACTCATATACAGAGCGTACGATACAGTTTTATACGCAACACGTGCTCGAAGAACAACTGAAGACGATTCCTACTAAAATATGGAAAAAGAGTGTTGCCAACAACACGCGGTGTTCCCAAGCGGTCCCCCATCTAAGTACTAACCGCGCCCGACGCTGCTTGATTTCGGTGATCGGACGAGAACCGATACTTTCAGCGTAGTATGGTCGTTGGCGTCTTTTTTATTAGCAAACTTCAAAGTCCCGTTAATTTTAACGCGCCTCGATATGACGCAAGAATTATGCAGTATTGTTATTTGATTCTTTATGTATTTAAAAACACAGGACTTTTGATTAAAGCTACGCTTTCACTCAGTAATCTGTAATCGTAAATCTTTCCTCGTGCGTTTTTGAAACGGAGACCAAAAGCAAAATTTTGATACTGAAAAAATGAGGCGAAGAAGTTCTATGCCATTTTTTTGCCTGCCCAATCGAAAGTGTCGTATTTTAACACTGCATAATTGAACGCAACTACTGCAGTTCATTGTTAGCATGACGTTTTTCAAAACATCAAACCATCTGGGCCAGCGATATTGTGTACATTAAGATCTTTAAGTACTTTTGCTACGTATTCAAGTGTAGTTGAGTTGAACTGGCTGCAAAGTGTGGAGCTAGCAGATTGGCCTTACTGCCTTCTTCACTGTTTCCTAGTCCTTCCGCCGTATTTGAATCATAAGAGGCCCGAGACGACGGTCTGACTAACAAAAATAATCTCGAACATCTCACTAATACTCATGACCTAGGCCTATTGCATAAACCAAAGGTCAGCTGTTTTATGGCAAAAAAATAAAGAGAAAATAAATAGAGAAGTATAATCGAATTAAAAACTAATGTTTTTGTTCAATCCTCTAAGGGATGATCCTGGAAGCTGCTCCAAAATAAGCCTGTACACTAACACAGACACGAAATAAAAACACTAGCTTTTTTGTTGTTGGGAAAACTGGTTAAGAATCCAACTCTTTATTTCCGCTGTCCCTCTGTCCAACTAAGACTGACTATATTTTTTCTTTTTGTGCATGCATTGCAAGATAAGAGAAAGAAAGTACAAAGAGGAATATAAAAATGAATAGGAATAAGACATGTACTTATATAAATAACATGAACAAGAGCGAACATTAAATACGAGTACACTCATATACAGAGCGTACGATACAGTTTTATACGCAACACGTGCTCGAAGAACAACTGAAGACGATTCCTACTAAAATATGGAAAAAGAGTGTTGCCAACAACACGCGGTGTTCCCAAGCGGTCCCCCATCTAAGTACTAACCGCGCCCGACGCTGCTTGATTTCGGTGATCGGACGAGAACCGATACATTTTCATTTCATTTTTTCATTTTAAATGCATTTTTATTCTTTTCAATTCATTATTACTTATACGCTATACAAAAAAACGCTTAAAAATTAGCTTAACTAACTTAAAATTATCTTATTTTAACTTACTGGCCCCATGCGGGCACTCTAAATTAAACATAATACTTAATTGATGTCTTTCGACGTTTCGTACGATTTTAAATTTATTTTTTTTTCTATATTTATTTAAACTAAAACTAAGAAAACATTTTATTTAATACAAAAACTTAGTATACGGACTTTCTTTTTTATAAAATCTTAAAAACTAAAACTTATATACTATCTACATATAAATAAATCTTAACCTACTTAATCTACTTAACCTACTTAAACTAACTTATTGTATATATCATACAATTTAATTTTTTTTTTTTTTTTCCTAGATGTGTTACCCCTTCTTTTAGAGAAGTTGTTACCCATCTAAGTTCATATATAATTTTTTTTTTTTTTTCATTTTTAATTTTTTTTTTTTTTTTTATTTTTTTTTTTTTTTTTTCTCTTATGTCTACCCTAATCCTACCTAAATCTATGTAAGCCGGCCATGACTAAATAATTAGGCTAGCCGACTTTGCTTCCGAGTGAAGCTATATTATACCAGAGGAATTCGACGAAGAGACTTCCTCTCCTCCCATAAGCCACCAAAATTGTTGGTGCTGCCGAGCAACATCCCTTATATCGCGACTCCCTACCGACCTACTGAACCGGAGGCGCTCCGCACTGCCATGTGCGACGTCTCTGTCGTAGTTGAGTCGCCTGTCCGCAGCTGTTCGAGCAACGTGGAAGATTAGCGGCACCGCCAATCTGTCCTGGATCAGACCTTTCATGTCTAGGTAGAGGAACGCTTCTGGAGGAACAAAGCCGTTAAAGCGAACTCTCTCATGATACATATAATTAGGGTAGTAAGCCCCGGAGATCAGGTTGTTCGATGAGGTCATTGCTCTTGCAATGTGCCTTCGAGTCAACTTAATGACGAAATTGTCCACTCTTATTAGGTTCGCCCTATTGTATAAGACCTCATTAGGATAGAATTTTATGTACTCAGACTCTGGTGTTCTGTATAAGCGAAGACAAGTCCTGAGACAAGCCCTCTCAAACACCCGAATCTTTTCCAATAAACTTGCTCTCACGTTAAACCACACGGGACATCCAAATACAAGCATAGGCCGGATAAGGGCCATGTAGCAGATCACCTTCACCCTCGCATCGAGTTGGCTGTTATAAAATAGTCTCTTTGTAAGGGCAAAAGCACCTCTGGCTCTGGCCAGAGCAACATCTATATGTTTGTTAAAATACAGATATTGATCTAGCCAGATCCCAAGGTATCTGACTACATTTCGACAAGCAAGTGGCTGCCCATGCTGCCCCACGATCGAGAACTTTCGCCAATTCTTTCTGGTATCCCTAGAGGCCCCAGACAAAGGCGTCCTAAACAAAATGGTTTCCGACTTCTGAAAATTGATTTTCAACTTCCAGTCATCGCAATATCGCTTAATTTTATCGAAGTCACGTTGCAAGAGTATATTAATAACCTCAATCTTTGGACCTGATCTGTACGCGATTAAGTCGTCTGCGTACGCTATGGCATGGTGAAGTGAACCTATCAGATCACTTGTGTAAATGTTGAATAGGATCGGCGAATTTACCGCACCTTGTTGCAGACCGTTTTTAATGTTAAATGTTCCAGCAGAAGTCACATCGCCATTCTTCACGATGAACTGTCTACTGGAGAGCATATCAAAAAGAATATACAGCAGTGGTTTACTAATGCCCAACCTGTCCAGCTTGAAGAAGAGTCCCTCTAACCATACGGTATCGAAGGCCTTTTCCAAGTCAATCAGGCAGGCACCAGTGCACTGATTCTTGCCTTTGTTCCATTGGATATCAGAAACCAGTTTAGACGCAGCATGAATAACATCATGCCCCGCCTTGAAACCGAATTGATTATCCGGAACTATATGTTTGTCCTCAACCCACTTGGTCAGGACTCTATTGATCACCTTCTCGAAAACCTTACTGATGTTTGGAAGGAGACTGATCGACCGGAGATTCGCCGGATTGGATGTGTCTTTATCCCTTTTGGGGATGGGGTGTACCACCGCTGTTTTCCAATGCGCTGGATAATGTGCATTATTCATTGCATTATTAAACAGGGTAGTATAAATGTCCACCGCTTCTAGAGGGAGATGTCGAAGCACAATGTTCGGTATTTCATCGGTTCCCACTGATTTCTTACTTCTAAGTGATTCGAAGATCGTTTGGAGGTCTTCCTTCGAAATGAACGGGGGTAGTACCCTATCGTTGGTGATGACATTATTTGCCATATTCTCGTCACTGAACTGGGTGAAACCCGAGCTCTCGAATCGCCAATTCATTATTTCATTTCGAAGGTAGAAATTGTGCACAAGGACTCGATTTTCCAGGTCGTCGTTCGGGCCAATGATGTCATTCGCCTTATATACTTCCTGGAAAGTCGCTCCTATAGCCTCTACTTTCTCCTGCGGATCCTCGATCACAAAGAAGTTGTCATCATCAACAGCTTCATTTGGATCTATGCCTGCTGCTGTAAGTATGTTCTCGTTGTCCGTCGTTCGGGCGATTTTAAGACACGAAAGGTCGTTGTGATCTTTCCTCCGAAATATTTTATTTATTTGCGGGAACATATTCGGGTTGCTGGTGTTTACAGCCCGAATTTTGTTGTTCCAATACAAACTTACAGATGCTCTGTAATTTTCTTTTATTAATGTTTGGAGGTTTTTGATCGACGACTTTAGCGTCATAATCTCCGGGTTATGTCTGTCAGTCAACTGTCTGTACAAGGTTTTCAGCCTTGACAGCAGTCTGCTTTTATGTCGGTGCAGTGCGTCAATGGTTGCGTTGCGGAATAAGTCTTCGTTGTCAGTGTATTGATACCGAGGTATCGTTTTGTCCATTGTTCGTTTAATTGTCTCGTCCATTAGTTTTAGATATCTGTCAATCTCCTCGTTTGACAGATTTCTATTGGACGGTGGGTAGAGCGAATTCGAGGAGAGTGCTCTCGTCAGTGTTCTGGAGAAGTGTGTCCAACGCACTCTACTATAGTTGTAGGTATGCCTTTGAACAAACTCGTCTAATTCCGCAGCTTCGTTTGGAACGGTTATTTCGGTACTAAGTCCGCAATGGTCACTGTCATACACAAAAGTGCGTAGACAGTTTATTGTTTGTTGGTTTGTGCATGTCAGGTGTATTCGTGTGTCGAACAGCAGGAGATCCAAATAGGACCCGTGTCTAGGAAACGACGGACTATCCGTCGCCTTAAGGCCGAGTCGATACATTATACTGTGCTGACCCCACCAATTGAATAGTAGGTTCCCTCTAGTATTTGGAGTATTATTTCCCCAATCGCTATGTTTGGCGTTGAAATCTCCGCCGATAATAAAGTAGTTCTCCTCCAATTCCAGTCTTAGGAATCGAAAAAGTGTCTCGAGCTCTGAGATGAATAAAGTGGATTGAGTAGCCTTAGGTGCATAAACAGACACCATGTATAACCGCTTTCCACTACGGAGAGGAATATACACGATGCATGCTTCCAGCACCTGGAACCTACGTACTACACGACTGTATACTCTTTTAAAACGTATACCTTTTCGTACGAAAATCGCAACGCCTCCTCCCTGAATGGAGTTGGGTCGGTTTCTCCGTACTATTTTATATCTTTTGTGCCTCATTTTGTGTCTCTTGGTAAGCTTAGTTTCGCTAACCAAGAGCACATCAGGGACTTGGTCGTTAAGCAACTTAAATAGTGTGGCTCTTCGTTCGAACCTAATCAGTGAATTAACATTCACTGCAAGGACCTTCATGGTTTGCTCCGCCATGTGCGTACCCATTACGACTGGAGGTGCGTTAGGCCCGGCAGCAGCGCGTATATTTGATCTACCCGCTTAGCCTGTTCCTGTATTTGACGCTGCAGCTGAGCCATCTGCCCCTGAATAGAGAGCAAGATAGCCAGCATGTCAGGTACAGGTTCCGGTGCTCTAGGCGCTGGGGCCTGAGAAGCTACCTTTGGTTGTTGTACCGTATTTCCCCTACCTGCCGCCATTTGGGCGTAGGTAACATGGGGAGTAACGGCTGGTGTTTGTGTCTGCTCGAGTGGACGTTTAATTTCCACTTTCTGCTGCCGAGCCAGATTTACTCTTTTTATGTATTGGAATTTGGGACAACCCCGATAATTTGCGGTGTGTCCCGTGTTCCTACATAACGCACAAGAGAGCTGGCTTTTTTCCGACGCTCCGTCCTTACCCAGAGCGCATTCCTCGGATTTGTGGTTCTTTCCACACTTCACGCATCGGGGCTGCATTTCGCAGTTCGACGCGGCGTGCCCGAACCTTTGGCAGCGAACACATTGTAAAATGTTTTCGCTCCTCTTTAATTTTTCCCAGTGTACAACCTGGTAGTCTAGGACTTTGATGCTCCTTAGACCATCCAGTTTGCTGTTGGGACTTAGCTGAACCAGGAAGAACGGTAGTTTCCGCTTCTCCCTTTTGGCTCTAGCCGTGACAAATGGCTTAACCCCTACGAATTTGAGCTCTTCGCACTCCTTCTCTTTCAGCAGTGCAAGGAGCTCCTCCGGATCAGTCGACGGTTCAATCCCCCTCAGCAGCATTGTTTGCAGCTTGTCCCCCTTCGGGGTGTAGGAGAAGAACTCCGTCGTCGATTCCTTCAGTAAGTTTTTTATTTTAGTATAGCGCTCCACTGTGTTACAGTGGATCGCATGCCTATCTTGACTTAGCCTTTTAATAAAAAAATTGTTGCCAATGGCCGACTTACATAATTCTATGGTGTCCTTCAGCTCCAATTTGAAAGTGTTAATTGGAGGCACTTTCTGCTTAGTGGGTTTCTGCTTTTGCTGTTGTTGTTGTCTCTGCTGCTGTTGATTTTGCTGATATTGTTGCTTCTGCGGTTGTTGCTGCTGCTGTAGATGCTGCTGCTGTTGTTTATGTTGCTGCTGTTGATGTTGTTGCTGCTTTTTGGGCCGCTGTTGTTGTTGTGGCTGCTGTATATGATTTTGTGTTAGTTTTGTCTGTTTTGACTGCTGCTTTTGTTTTGCATTGTCCGTTTGTTGTTGTGTTAGTTGCTGACTTGCAACTTCTTGCTGTTGTAGTTGTGATTGTAGCTGGGCGCTTTGTTGTCGCTCTTTTTCCCTTCTTGCCATTTGTTTCGCCTTAATGGCGAGCACTTTGTTCATTAGCTGCCTGATGCTGCTATTTATAGCCTCGACTTCTTCCTCTTCGTCGTCGGATTCTGACGCAGCTAGAGATGCGAAGCTGTTGTCGCCTCCCATGTAATGGCCTTCGCCACCATCGGATATATATGGGTATTCGACATTGTCCGACTCCTGACCCATTTGATTTACTGCTGCCGTTGTGGACGTTGAAGGCGCCGTCTCCCTTAATCCACCAGGCAGCTTTTCGGTGGATTTCGATAGAGAGGGGCGCTTCACCAGATTGGGGGTTGGCCTAAGCTTCCTCCTTCGTTTGGCACTTCCATTGGTTGCCATAATTGGTAGGTGGCTTGATGTGGCCTCATCATCTGATGTTTTCGTGCCACTAGCTTTAACCGCTAATGGGAGAGCGGAACGCTCTCTATCACTCATCACGTGATTTTTTTTTTTTTTTTTTTACACTCTTACTAGGTTGTTATTATTTTATTAAAACAAAAAAAAAACAAAAACAAAACCAATGTCTTGGGCTGGGATTCGAACCCCGGACCACCCGATTGTGACTCCGATTCAACTACCGCTGGGCTAACCGGGTCCTCACACGATGTGTGTCTAAATGACGAACTAATTAATTTTCACTTGTCGAGAGAGAAAATACGAAACACATCCGCACTCGACAAAAGTCAGTGAACGACTGACGAGAACCGATACTTTCAGCGTAGTATGGTCGTTGGCGTCTTTTTTTATTAGCAAACTTCAAAGTCCCGTTAATTTTAACGCGCCTCGATATGACGCAAGAATTATGCAGTATTGTTATTTGATTCTTTATGTATTTAAAAACACAGGACTTTTGATTAAAGCTACGCTTTCACTCAGTAATCTGTAATCGTAAATCTTTCCTCGTGCGTTTTTGAAACGGAAACCAAAAGCAAAATTTTGATACTGAAAAAATGAGGCGAAGAAGTTCTATGCCATTTTTTTGCCTGCCCAATCGAAAGTGTCGTATTTTAACACTGCATAATTGAACGCAACTACTGCAGTTCATTGTTAGCATGACGTTTTTCAAAACATCAAACCATCTGGGCCAGCGATATTGTGTACATTAAGATCTTTAAGTACTTTTGCTACGTATTCAAGTGTAGTTGAGTTGAACTGGCTGCAAAGTGTGGAGCTAGCAGATTGGCCTTACTGCCTTCTTCACTGTTTCCTAGTCCTTCCGCCGTATTTGAATCATAAGAGGCCCGAGACGACGGTCTGACTAACAAAAATAATCTCGAACATCTCACTAATACTCATGACCTAGGCCTATTGCATAAACCAAAGGTCAGCTGTTTTATGGCAAAAAAATAAAGAGAAAATAAATAGAGAAGTATAATCGAATTAAAAACTAATGTTTTTGTTCAATCCTCTAAGGGATGATCCTGGAAGCTGCTCCAAAATAAGCCTGTACACTAACACAGACACGAAATAAAAACACTAGCTTTTTTGTTGTTGGGAAAACTGGTTAAGAATCCAACTCTTTATTTCCGCTGTCCCTCTGTCCAACTAAGACTGACTATATTTTTTCTTTTTGTGCATGCATTGCAAGATAAGAGAAAGAAAGTACAAAGAGGAATATAAAAATGAATAGGAATAAGACATGTACTTATATAAATAACATGAACATGAGCGAACATTAAATACGAGTACACTCATATACAGAGTGTACGATACAGTACGAAGAATAACTGAAGACGATTCCTACTAAAATATGGAAAAAGAGTGTTGCCAACAACACGCGGTGTTCCCAAGCGGTCCCCCATCTAAGTACTAACCGCGCCCGACGCTGCTTGATTTCGGTGATCGGACGAGAACCGATACTTTCAGCGTAGTATGGTCGTTGGCGTCTTCTTTATTAACAAACTTCAAAGTCCCGTTAATTTTAACGCGCCTCCATATGACGCAAGAACACTTGATGGCGCAATGTGCGAGTATTTACTTCAGAGGGTACTCAGGGTCTATTAAAGTATATACTCAAGCGAATGACTGTAAACTTTACTTTCTATGATATTTGCTTAGTTATGTGCATGCAAAGCATGAAGATACTTTCAATTTGATAGGAATCGAAATAGGGGAAAGCACCAACACTAAATGAATAACTCTTGATTGAAATACTATGACCTAAAGACTCCCTAATTGTATACAAAATAATGGAAATGGAAAACCGAAATGTTTTACATAGTTCCTGAAACTATACCACGATTTTGGGCACACTTGCGCTACAACCCTGGATCACAAACCCACGTGGAATACCTACATCAAAGAGATTGCCTAAAATAACACTGTTTATGGATATGCACAGCGATTGCTAGACCCATTACAACCTATGTCTCACCCATTTGTTGGCCTAGAACAAAACAATTGGTCTTACACCCTCCGTTTTATAAACAGGCAATGCAGTCAATGTTGGTTTGAAATTTGAAGATAACTGACTGTTTAGACTGTTTAAATTTAAGAACTATACAATAGTTGTGACAACAAACACGAAGTTTAACAAATCAAATTGCAATCACTTCGTTTAATTTTATTAATATTTTGTTTAAAAAGCAACTTCTACTTTTCTAACTGTGGTTATTTCACATTGACATCACTTTCAGGTTACACGAACTACAACGTCAAACAACTATAATGCACAACTGAATAATGATCTGCTCAATAGTCTTTCTTCTTTCATTTTTTTTTCAACCGAAAGGAGAGCAAAACTACCCCTTTAAATTTTCCGCCTTTGTTTCCTCGTTCTTGTCCTTAATTTGCATCAGACGCTTGGACGTAACCAACTATCGCTTCTCATGTTTTGTTTTGTTTGTTACTTTCGTGTTCGTCTTATCATCTCCATCGTATGATCTATACGACTACTTGTCGAACTTCTACCTGTCGGATACGATCATGCAATTTTCTACATCTACAGCTTTACGTATATTTAATTACATATGTATGGTATGTTACTGGTGTGCACCCGGGATAAGACGATAAAACCAGAAACCAGTAACGTGTCGTTTATCTAGGAACTATGTACATATGCATATGCTAAAATATACAAATATTGTACATATACACATATAAGCCAATGGTTCTACCCCCAGAAGTGTTTCTTTTGCTCTTATTTTTACACTTACCCAATTATGAAACCTGATTCTTGTTAATCTTAATTGTTGACCTATGCAAACACTAAGTGTTCGTTAAAGTTTGATCTTAGTACAATCGCTCTCTCAAATCTCTTCTTTACGAAAAAATTGCAGTGATCGAATTGTGCAATGGGTAGCTGTTCATTTAACTTTGGCAATAAAAGACCTACCAATAAAATTTTAATAAAAGATTGTACATCAAAACGTCTTTTAATTGGCTGTACTAAGGACATATAACTGGCGCAGTCGACGAAACTTATAAGAAAACATTATAAGAAAGAAAATACTATTATAAAGAAAAGAAGACGTGATAAAGCAACGTTTGAAATAAAAATGAAAAAAAAAACAACAAAAAGCCATCTAATATAAACGCGTTACAGTGACAAAAAGGTAATAATACAGACTTACACTTTATACACTAAAATTTAAATATCTATCCACATAATATAAATCAATAAATTCCGAAAAATATACCATACTACTCGTATCTTCATAAATACAAGAACCATATAAACCATAAAAACCATAAAAACACGTGAGTACTACTTCAATATTTTTGGTGTGGGTGCAAAGTTTGGTTTCGTAAGCTGGAATAACAGGAAAGAAAATCACACCATCGTTTACCATCTGAAGAGAGTAAAACGCTCGACTAGAAACTGTACCAGTATTTCTAGCGGGAGTTCAAAGATTGGCCTTTGGGAGCTGGGATAACGGCGCGTATAAATATGGAAGTCCTCAACGCTGTAGATAGGTTAAAGATTATTTTAGAATTAATAAATAAATTACCTGTATTTGATGGTGCAAAAGAATGCAATAGTAGATTTTTTAGATAAAGTTTATTCATTGGCTACCATTTTCGATGACTTTGATACAAAAGTTCTTCTGACAGGTTACATCAAAGAGAAGATGATTATTGGTAATGCGCGTATACTCGTAGAATTACAAAAACACGTCAGACTTTTGCTTTGGACAGAAATAAGAGATGTGTTAAAAAATAACTTCGGCGAAAGTTTGCCAGTCCATGTTTTAATCGACCGTATTCGCACAGAACGCGTAACTTCAACAACCGGAAAATTCTACAACGATATAAACGTCTTTAGAATAAATACTTCGTTTTGCTTAATAAAAATAGTGTCGATAACAATTTAATAGAGTCTAATAACAGAATTGCCCTTGATGTTTTTAAAAATAATTTACCAGAACCTACTTTATCCATTACGAGTATTTTAAGTCACAATCCTCTTTCTTTATATAGTGCCTATAAAATAATAACTGAAATAGATCACCAAAACCTAGGTCCCAATGGAATCTAATATCCTGCATCCACACAAAAAAAAAATCCTTTCCCAAAAAATACCACAGAAGACAAACCAGCAACTATTCAACCAGACAATACGATAACTCTGCTCAAAATAAAATTAATTACCAGCCAAAGCAACTTAACTATTTGAGACATACTCAATCACAGCAAAGACCTGATTTACCAAACAATTTACAGACCTATCAACCCGGACAGAGTAACATTACGACTCAATCCAGACAACGCCAAAATAACTATTATTCAAGTGGGCATACTCGACGAACCAACGGTTCAGTTTGCATCATGGGCACATAAGTTTGCGTCATGGGCATTTCATGCGTAATTTGGCACCCAAAAAGTGAAGGTATATTAATCAGAATGATTTAAATGAAAATAAAGAATTTAACTTAGATCTTTTTAACAATGAAATATCTCAATCTCATTGCTATAAAAATGTAAATATGGTATGTCTGCACCGGCAGATCTTACTTCAAAGAACAACGATGCCTTGTACACGGGGGCTGCCGTTCACAGTGCCCAAGAAGATGAGTCACTACATATTTACATAACAGACGGTCCGATAATTTTTTATGAAAATCAAATTTACTTATCTTATATTCAAAAAGAACATATTTCAATTAAAATAATCCACAAAAAGATACAAAACATTGTTGAGCTTAAGGAAGGCAGTAGCGATCTGTTAAAGATGAAAGGATGAAAGGATTTATGGTAAATAAAGAACTTATCTGCGTTTATTGCGAAAATCTCCCTTCCCTTTGTTTGTGCATTTTCAAGACCTCTTTGTCAAACATTTTTCAATGAACAAAAACCTTAGACTACTTAAATCAAACATAAGACTTAGGGACATTTCAGACAGAAACGAAATGTTAACAATAATTAGAAATGAACATCATAAAAAGAACCACAGATAGATTAATGAACTTTTTTCGGAACTAAAAACTCGATATTTTTATCCAAATTTGCAAATCGAATTTCAAAAATGTATAAATAATAGCGAGGTTTGTACCGTTGCCAAATGTCAAACATGACAGGAGGCCTCTTAAAATTCCCATGTAAATAACAGAAACTCCTCAACAATTTAATGACATACTCGTGTGCATGTCGATATTTGGTTCCCGGAATGAAACAAAATGTTTTTCACCACCATCGATAAATTCTCCAAGTATGCTACAATCCATAATTTAGGCAACAGAAACAGAAACAGATATTAGAAGCCATTAAAGAAACTATACGATATCTAGGCAAACCAAATAGAATCATAGCTGACGGCGAAACATGCATTCACCATTCCGTTGTAGAGCAGTTTTTAAAGGATCGTGAGATTGTGTTCCACAAAATTACGAGTGCATGCTCCTTAAAGACAGGAAATTCCGACATTGAAAGATTGCACGGTACTCTGAACGAACATCTTAGATTGAAAAACGCAGCCAGGGATGCATCCAATTTGGATGAAAATTTTTTTGAAATATTGACTACATATTTACAACAATACAGTACCTACATTCCCCAACAAAGTTAAGACCAATAGATTTTATTACAAAAAAATTTAGTAGAGAAGACATCGAAACACTGGCACAACAATATCGAGCCGAGAAAGAAATAAAACAATAAATAAAAAAAACAACGTTACTCTATGTCCACGTTTGGTTCAAAATCGAGCTGTAGGAAAAGCTAAACCAAAATATAGACAATTGAATGATCCGGAAGTTAGTAAAAATTACGTCACGGATAAATCAACAAAAAGAAACACCCAATATTAAAAAAGTCAGTTAAAAAGAAAATATAAATTTCAAAATAGTGAATAATTACCATCGTATGTATGTACTCGTAACGATGAAAAAGATGTTTTCTTTAATATTCTCCTGGTTTCTCCTTTTCCACTTTCCTTACTTTATTTTTGGTGATTCTGCCATTTCATTCATTTCATTTCAAAATAACAGCTTCTTACATTTGGTTTTCTTTTTTTTTTGACATTTCCCAGAATGGGTGCAGCCAGCGCGAAAGGTAACGCTTCCTCCGATTGACATTTTTTTTCTTTTTTCTACAACGAGAATAGGTACATATCTAGTTATTAAATACATCTAAGTCAATTAACTTGTAAAAAAAATGAAGTGATCACCAATGAATCTCTCTTATTGCTACGAGTACCTTAACAAAAATTATTCCAAGTGTGATTATTCGAAGGTCATAAAAATAACACACTATTTAAAGTAGCCCAAAAATGTGATTTTAACTAGAAGCATACTTACGAGTAATTAAGCAATTTACATATAATTCCAATTTCACTTATTTGTACAAAAAATAAAAAAATGATTTAGAGTTAACATAACCATTGTAACAAAAAAATGTAAGCTTCAATTTCATTATTTGACCTTTTTTTCTCGTATACATTCTGTTAAAATTGTTGAGATTTGGATATTTGTAAGAACTCTATACTTTGTAATGTAATTAATTCTTCCAACTGCCAAATTCCTTTTAAGGAGCTACGCTAAATCAACACACGTTATAAAATATCCAATTATATGGTTTGAACTGAATGAGCTGTATAGCAACATTCACCTTGCAGAAGGATCCTAATTCGGTTGAGATGGCCAGAAAATGTTGAGCAAATAAACACAAAGTCTGGAAGAATTCCGAAATCAATGTACGAGTATATGTCCGTTTCGAGTAATGTCGTCCACACCAAAGACTTTCTCTGATCTGGAACTGATTTTAACTCATATACATATGTATATGTATGTTGGAAGTATTAATTAGTATTAAATTGAATTACGGATACTACCATCTTGACACGGTGCGGTAAGCCCTACCCATTGTAAAATGTTTGTGTGTGTACAAATGATAGAACTTATTCCTTTCAATACAATACGCTTTATTCAATACAATTACAATGTTTCTGTTTAAAACAAGGAATTAAAATTATTGTAAATTAGATTAATTCAAAAAGCCAAATCAACGGCAAACTGAGTGGTCTTGCCAGCGTGGAATAACACGGATGAGTTCACAATCGTCAGCATTTCTAACTTAATACAATCGCAGATCTTTTCTCGTGTGCTTTTCAAATGTCACTTTTTTGCTCCGGAGCACAAAAAGAAGATAGTTCCTGAAACTATACCACGATTTTGGGTACACTCGCGCTGCAACCCAGGATCACGAACCTACGTGGAATACCTACATCAAAGAGATTGCCTAAAATGACACTGTGGATGGATATGCACAGCGATTGCTATTAAAATCTACGAGATTAGCACTTCAAGTAGTACCGAATCACAGGAGAAACAATCTGATGCAATGACGATATATGTAGTGATTTGTACACTTCTTGCTTTCTGGCCAGTTAGACCTTCTGGACATCAGACTCACTCTTAGTGAGTGAGCAGCCGTTATAGCCAATTTTCTGTATAAAGCTGCTCTTACCTGGTTGAGTCACCACAACCGATGCCAGATATCAAATACGGCGGATTGTATTACATAGATCACCTGCAGTTCGGGCTGTAACAGCTGGTTGGAATAGATAATATCTCAAACTTTATTCTTCGAAAATGTTTACGCCAAGGCCAAAGTCAAAATGTAAAAGAAAAACCTCCAATGAAAGAGTAAGGACCAGAGCATTAGATCTGCGCATGCCGGCAGAAATTAGATAAACATATGTTCACATCCAATTGGTCGGCAGCGTAGATGCACCAATTCAATTTGACAGTTACTATCCCACAAACACTAGAAATTATACCCAACAATTTTTTTCACTCAATTCTTACAAGACGCGCAAGAACCGATTGCGTTCAGAAAATAAGACAAAGATAACAATTTATGATGACCACAACTCGGAAATGTTTTTCCCGGGCTGAGACTTTTAAAACCGACACGGATTGCATGAAACGAATTTCGAACGTTCAGCAAAGCAAACGAAATTTTCATGATCGAAATATTTAAATTTGATGGCTACAGGTCGCTATAGATGATGAGTTTTCAATTTCTAGATCACTTAAAACACTAAATAACAAATTATATCGACAAAAATTAACAAAATCTGTAGTTCCGATTTCCAACCCACACGTGGTTATATTTTTCTACACGAAATTTAAAAAAAAAAAGTTTACTGGCTGTCAGATTTGAAAAATAGAGAAAATCTGAACAGTGATGCCAAGTTGCTATCAAAATATTTGAAGAAATGGGGATAGAAAGTTCAAAGGCACTGCCATGAATTATGTGTAAATTGGAATACGTACACTGCGTTCTAAAACTCATCGCTTAGATGCAACATTTTATATTCCAGCTCATTAGAACAGTATTTAAAAAAAATTATGCAGTATTGTTATTTGATTCTTTATTTATTTAAAAACACAGGACTTTTGATTAAAGCTACGCTTTCACCCAGTAATCTGTAATCGTAAAACTTTCCTCGTGTGTTTTTGAAACGGAAACCAGAAGAAAAAATTTTGATACTGAAAAAATGAGGCGAAGAAGTTCTATGCCATTTTTTTGCCTGCCCAATCGAAAGTGTCGTATTTTAACACTGCATAATTGAACGCAACTACTGCAGTTCATTGTTAGCATGACGTTTTTCAAAACATCAAACCTCTTCGGAAGAAAGGAAGACATATCATCTGGGCCAGCGATATTGTGTACATTAAGATCTTTAAGTACTTTTGCTACGTATTCAAGTGTAGTTGAGTTGAACTGGCTGCAAAGTGTGGAGCTAGCAGATTGGCCTTGCTGCCTTCTTCACTGTTTCCTAGTCCTTCCGCCGTATTTGAAACATGAGGCCCGAGACGACGGTCTGACTAACAAAAATAATCTCGAACATCTCACTAATACTCATGACCTAGGTCTATTGCATAAACCAAAGGTCAGCTGTTTTATGGCAAAAAAATAAAAATAAAATAAATAGAGAAGTATAATCGAATTAAAAACTAATGTTTTTGTTCAATCCTCTAAGGGATGATCCTGGAAGCTGCTCCAAAATAAACCTGTACACTAACACAGACACGAAATAAAAACACAACTTTTTGTTGTTGGGAAAACTGGTTAAGAATCCAACTCTTTATTTCCGCTGTCCCTCTGTCCAACTAAGACTGACTATATATTTTTTTTTATGCATGCATTGCAAGATAAGAGAAAGAAAGTACAAAGAGGAATATAAAAATGAATAGGAATAAGACATGTACTTATATAAATAACATGAACATGAGCGAACATTAAATACACTCATATACAGAGCGTACGATACAGTTTTATACGCAACACGTGCTCGAAGAACAACTGAAGACGATTCCTACTAAAATATGGAAAAAGAGTGTTGCCAACAACACGCGGTGTTCCCAAGCGGTCCCCCATCTAAGTACTAACCGCGCCCGACGCTGCTTGATTTCGGTGATCGGACGAGAACCGATACTTTCAGCGTAGTATGGTCGTTGGCGTCTTTTTTATTAGCAAACTTCAAAGTCCCGTTAATTTTAACGCGCCTCGATATGACGCAAGAATTATGCAGTATTGTTATTTGATTCTTTATGTATTTAAAAACACAGGACTTTTGATTAAAGCTACGCTTTCACTCAGTAATCTGTAATCGTAAATCTTTCCTCGTGCGTTTTTGAAACGGAAACCAAAAGCAAAATTTTGATACTGAAAAAATGAGGCGAAGAAGTTCTATGCCATTTTTTTGCCTGCCCAATCGAAAGTGTCGTATTTTAACACTGCATAATTGAACGCAACTACTGCAGTTCATTGTTAGCATGACGTTTTTCAAAACATCAAACCATCTGGGCCAGCGATATTGTGTACATTAAGATCTTTAAGTACTTTTGCTACGTATTCAAGTGTAGTTGAGTTGAACTGGCTGCAAAGTGTGGAGCTAGCAGATTGGCCTTACTGCCTTCTTCACTGTTTCCTAGTCCTTCCGCCGTATTTGAATCATAAGAGGCCCGAGACGACGGTCTGACTAACAAAAATAATCTCGAACATCTCACTAATACTCATGACCTAGGCCTATTGCATAAACCAAAGGTCAGCTGTTTTATGGCAAAAAAATAAAGAGAAAATAAATAGAGAAGTATAATCGAATTAAAAACTAATGTTTTTGTTCAATCCTCTAAGGGATGATCCTGGAAGCTGCTCCAAAATAAGCCTGTACACTAACACAGACACGAAATAAAAACACTAGCTTTTTTGTTGTTGGGAAAACTGGTTAAGAATCCAACTCTTTATTTCCGCTGTCCCTCTGTCCAACTAAGACTGACTATATTTTTTCTTTTTGTGCATGCATTGCAAGATAAGAGAAAGAAAGTACAAAGAGGAATATAAAAATGAATAGGAATAAGACATGTACTTATATAAATAATATGAACAAGAGCGAACATTAAATACGAGTACACTCATATACAGAGTGTACGATACAGTTTTATACGCAACACGTGCTCGAAGAATAACTGAAGACGATTCCTACTAAAATATGGAAAAAGAGTGTTGCCAACAACACGCGGTGTTCCCAAGCGGTCCCCCATCTAAGTACTAACCGCGCCCGACGCTGCTTGATTTCGGTGATCGGACGAGAACCGATACTTTCAGCGTAGTATGGTCGTTGGCGTCTTTTTTATTAGCAAACTTCAAAGTCCCGTTAATTTTAACGCGCCTCGATATGACGCAAGAATTATGCAGTATTGTTATTTGATTCTTTATGTATTTAAAAACACAGGACTTTTGATTAAAGCTACGCTTTCACTCAGTAATCTGTAATCGTAAATCTTTCCTCGTGCGTTTTTGAAACGGAAACCAAAAGCAAAATTTTGATACTGAAAAAATGAGGCGAAGAAGTTCTATGCCATTTTTTTGCCTGCCCAATCGAAAGTGTCGTATTTTAACACTGCATAATTGAACGCAACTACTGCAGTTCATTGTTAGCATGACGTTTTTCAAAACATCAAACCATCTGGGCCAGCGATATTGTGTACATTAAGATCTTTAAGTACTTTTGCTACGTATTCAAGTGTAGTTGAGTTGAACTGGCTGCAAAGTGTGGAGCTAGCAGATTGGCCTTACTGCCTTCTTCACTGTTTCCTAGTCCTTCCGCCGTATTTGAATCATAAGAGGCCCGAGACGACGGTCTGACTAACAAAAATAATCTCGAACATCTCACTAATACTCATGACCTAGGCCTATTGCATAAACCAAAGGTCAGCTGTTTTATGGCAAAAAAATAAAGAGAAAATAAATAGAGAAGTATAATCGAATTAAAAACTAATGTTTTTGTTCAATCCTCTAAGGGATGATCCTGGAAGCTGCTCCAAAATAAGCCTGTACACTAACACAGACACGAAATAAAAACACTAGCTTTTTTGTTGTTGGGAAAACTGGTTAAGAATCCAACTCTTTATTTCCGCTGTCCCTCTGTCCAACTAAGACTGACTATATTTTTTCTTTTTGTGCATGCATTGCAAGATAAGAGAAAGAAAGTACAAAGAGGAATATAAAAATGAATAGGAATAAGACATGTACTTATATAAATAACATGAACAAGAGCGAACATTAAATACGAGTACACTCATATACAGAGTGTACGATACAGTTTTATACGCAACACGTGCTCGAAGAATAACTGAAGACGATTCCTACTAAAATATGGAAAAAGAGTGTTGCCAACAACACGCGGTGTTCCCAAGCGGTCCCCCATCTAAGTACTAACCGCGCCCGACGCTGCTTGATTTCGGTGATCGGACGAGAACCGATACTTTCAGCGTAGTATGGTCGTTGGCGTCTTCTTTATTAACAAACTTCAAAGTCCCGTTAATTTTAACGCGCCTCCATATGACGCAAGAACACTTGATGGCGCAATGTGCGAGTATTTACTTCAGAGGGTACTCAGGGTCTATTAAAGTATATACTCAAGCGAATGACTGTAAACTTTACTTTCTATGATATTTGCTTAGTTATGTGCATGCAAAGCATGAAGATACTTTCAATTTGATAGGAATCGAAATAGGGGAAAGCACCAACACTAAATGAATAACTCTTGATTGAAATACTATGACCTAAAGACTCCCTAATTGTATACAAAATAATGGAAATGGAAAACCGAAATGTTTTACATAGTTCCTGAAACTATACCACGATTTTGGGCACACTTGCGCTACAACCCTGGATCACAAACCCACGTGGAATACCTACATCAAAGAGATTGCCTAAAATAACACTGTTTATGGATATGCACAGCGATTGCTAGACCTATTACAACCTATGTCTCACCCATTTGTTGGCCTAGAACAAAACAATTGGTCTTACACCCTCCGTTTTATAAACAGGCAATGCAGTCATTGTTGGTTTGAAATTTGAAGATAACTGACTGTTTAGACTGTTTAAATTTAAGAACTATACAATAGTTGTGACAACAAACACGAAGTTTAACAAATCAAATTGCAATCACTTCGTTTAATTTTATTAATATTTTGTTTAAAAAGCAACTTCTACTTTTCTAACTGTGGTTATTTCACATTGACATCACTTTCAGGTTACACGAACTACAACGTCAAACAACTATAATGCACAACTGAATAATGATCTGCTCAATAGTCTTTCTTCTTTCATTTTTTTTTCAACCGAAAGGAGAGCAAAACTACCCCTTTAAATTTTCCGCCTTTGTTTCCTCGTTCTTGTCCTTAATTTGCATCAGACGTTTAGACGTAACCAACTATCGCTTCTCATGTTTTGTTTTGTTTGTTACTTTCGTGTTCGTCTTATCATCTCCATCGTATGATCTATACGACTACTTGTCGAACTTCTACCTGTCGGATACGATCATGCAATTTTCTACATCTACAGCTTTACGTATATTTAATTACATATGTATGGTATGTTACTGGTGTGCACCCGGGATAAGACGATAAAACCAGAAACCAGTAACGTGTCGTTTATCTAGGAACTATGTACATATGCATATGCTAAAATATACAAATATTGTACATATACACATATAAGCCAATGGTTCTACCCCCAGAAGTGTTTCTTTTGCTCTTATTTTTACACTTACCCAATTATGAAACCTGGTTCTTGTTAATCTTAATTGTTGACCTATGCAAACACTAAGTGTTCGTTAAAGTTTGATCTTAGTACAATCGCTCTCTCAAATCTCTTCTTTACGAAAAAATTGCAGTGATCGAATTGTGCAATGGGTAGCTGTTCATTTAACTTTGGCAATAAAAGACCTACCAATAAAATTTTAATAAAAGATTGTACATCAAAACGTCTTTTAATTGGCTGTACTAAGGACATATAACTGGCGCAGTCGACGAAACTTATAAGAAAACATTATAAGAAAGAAAATACTATTATAAAGAAAAGAAGACGTGATAAAGCAACGTTTGAAATAAAAATGAAAAAAAAAAACAACAAAAAGCCATCTAATATAAACGCGTTACAGTGACAAAAAGGTAATAATACAGACTTACACTTTATACACTAAAATTTAAATATCTATCCACATAATATAAATCAATAAATTCCGAAAAATATACCATACTACTCGTATCTTCATAAATACAAGAACCATATAAACCATAAAAACCATAAAAACACGTGAGTACTACTTCAATATTTTTGGTGTGGGTGCAAAGTTTGGTTTCGTAAGCTGGAATAACAGGAAAGAAAATCACACCATCGTTTACCATCTGAAGAGAGTAAAACGCTCGACTAGAAACTGTACCAGTATTTCTAGCGGGAGTTCAAAGATTGGCCTTTGGGAGCTGGGATAACGGCGCGTATAAATATGGAAGTCCTCAACGCTGTAGATAGGTTAAAGATTATTTTAGAATTAATAAATAAATTACCTGTATTTGATGGTGCAAAAGAATGCAATAGTAGATTTTTTAGATAAAGTTTATTCATTGGCTACCATTTTCGATGACTTTGATACAAAAGTTCTTCTGACAGGTTACATCAAAGAGAAGATGATTATTGGTAATGCGCGTATACTCGTAGAATTACAAAAACACGTCAGACTTTTGCTTTGGACAGAAATAAGAGATGTGTTAAAAAATAACTTCGGCGAAAGTTTGCCAGTCCATGTTTTAATCGACCGTATTCGCACAGAACGCGTAACTTCAACAACCGGAAAATTCTACAACGATATAAACGTCTTTAGAATAAATACTTCGTTTTGCTTAATAAAAATAGTGTCGATAACAATTTAATAGAGTCTAATAACAGAATTGCCCTTGATGTTTTTAAAAATAATTTACCAGAACCTACTTTATCCATTACGAGTATTTTAAGTCACAATCCTCTTTCTTTATATAGTGCCTATAAAATAATAACTGAAATAGATCACCAAAACCTAGGTCCCAATGGAATCTAATATCCTGCATCCACACAAAAAAAAATCCTTTCCCAAAAAATACCACAGAAGACAAACCAGCAACTATTCAACCAGACAATACGATAACTCTGCTCAAAATAAAATTAATTACCAGCCAAAGCAACTTAACTATTTGAGACATACTCAATCACAGCAAAGACCTGATTTACCAAACAATTTACAGACCTATCAACCCGGACAGAGTAACATTACGACTCAATCCAGACAACGCCAAAATAACTATTATTCAAGTGGGCATACTCGACGAACCAACGGTTCAGTTTGCATCATGGGCACATAAGTTTGCGTCATGGGCATTTCATGCGTAATTTGGCACCCAAAAAGTGAAGGTATATTAATCAGAATGATTTAAATGAAAATAAAGAATTTAACTTAGATATTTTTAACAATGAAATATCTCAATCTCATTGCTCTAAAAATGTAAATATGGTATGTCTGCACCGGCAGATCTTACTTCAAAGAACAACGATGCCTTGTACACGGGGGCTGCCATTCACAGTGCCCAAGAAGATGAGTCACTACATATTTACATAACAGACGGTCCGATAAATTTTTATGAAAATCAAATTTACTTATCTTATATTCAAAAAGAACATATTTCAATTAAAATAATCCACAAAAAGATACAAAACATTGTTGAGCTTAAGGAAGGCAGTAGCGATCTGTTAAAGATGAAAGGATGAAAGGATTTATGGTAAATAAAGAACTTATCTGCGTTTATTGCGAAAATCTCCCTTCCCTTTGTTTGTGCATTTTCAAGACCTCTTTGTCAAACATTTTTCAATGAACAAAAACCTTAGACTACTTAAATCAAACATAAGACTTAGGGACATTTCAGACAGAAACGAAATGTTAACAATAATTAGAAATGAACATCATAAAAAGAACCACAGATGGATTAATGAACTTTTTTCGGAACTAAAAACTCGATATTTTTATCCAAATTTGCAAATCGAATTTCAAAAATGTATAAATAATAGCGAGGTTTGTACCGTTGCCAAATGTCAAACATGACAGGAGGCCTCTTAAAATTCCCATGTAAATAACAGAAACTCCTCAACAATTTAATGACATACTCGTGTGCATGTCGATATTTGGTTCCCGGAATGAAACAAAATGTTTTTCACCACCATCGATAAATTCTCCAAGTATGCTACAATCCATAATTTAGGCAACAGAAACAGAAACAGATATTAGAAGCCATTAAAGAAACTATACGATATCTAGGCAAACCAAATAGAATCATAGCTGACGGCGAAACATGCATTCACCATTCCGTTGTAGAGCAGTTTTTAAAGGATCGTGAGATTGTGTTCCACAAAATTACGAGTGCATGCTCCTTAAAGACAGGAAATTCCGACATTGAAAGATTGCACGGTACTCTGAACGAACATCTTAGATTGAAAAACGCAGCCAGGGATGCATCCAATTTGGATGAAAATTTTTTTGAAATATTGACTACATATTTACAACAATACAGTACCTACATTCCCCAACAAAGTTAAGACCAATAGATTTTATTACAAAAAAATTTAGTAGAGAAGACATCGAAACACTGGCACAACAATATCGAGCCGAGAAAGAAATAAAACAATAAATAAAAAAAACAACGTTACTCTATGTCCACGTTTGGTTCAAAATCGAGCCGTAGGAAAAGCTAAACCAAAATATAGACAATTGAATGATCCGGAAGTTAGTAAAAATTACGTCACGGATAAATCAACAAAAAGAAACACCCAATATTAAAAAAGTCAGTTAAAAAGAAAATATAAATTTCAAAATAGTGAATAATTACCATCGTATGTATGTACTCGTAACGATGAAAAAGATGTTTTCTTTAATATTCTCCTGGTTTCTCCTTTTCCACTTTCCTTACTTTATTTTTGGTGATTCTGCCATTTCATTCATTTCATTTCAAAATAACAGCTTCTTACATTTGGTTTTCTTTTTTTTTGACATTTCCCAGAATGGGTGCAGCCAGCGCGAAAGGTAACGCTTCCTCCGATTGACATTTTTTTTCTTTTTTCTACAACGAGAATAGGTACATATCTAGTTATTAAATACATCTAAGTCAATTAACTTGTAAAAAAAATGAAGTGATCACCAATGAATCTCTCTTATTGCTACGAGTACCTTAACAAAAATTATTCCAAGTGTGATTATTCGAAGGTCATAAAAATAACACACTATTTAAAGTAGCCCAAAAATGTGATTTTAACTAGAAGCATACTTACGAGTAATTAAGCAATTTACATATAATTCCAATTTCACTTATTTGTACAAAAAATAAAAAAATGATTTAGAGTTAACATAACCATTGTAACAAAAAAATGTAAGCTTCAATTTCATTATTTGACCTTTTTTTCTCGCATACATTCTGTTAAAATTGTTGAGATTTGGATATTTGTAAGAACTCTATACTTTGTAATGTAATTAATTCTTCCAACTGCCAAATTCCTTTTAAGGAGCTACGCTAAATCAACACACGTTATAAAATATCCAATTATATGGTTTGAACTGAATGAGCTGTATAGCAACATTCACCTTGCAGAAGGATCCTAATTCGGTTGAGATGGCCAGAAAATGTTGAGCAAATAAACACAAAGTCTGGAAGAATTCCGAAATCAATGTACGAGTATATGTCCGTTTCGAGTAATGTCGTCCACACCAAAGACTTTCTCTGATCTGGAACTGATTTTAACTCATATACATATGTATATGTATGTTGGAAGTATTAATTAGTATTAAATTGAATTACGGATACTACCATCTTGACACGGTGCGGTAAGTCCTTCCCATTGTAAAATGTTTGTGTGTGTACAAATGATAGAACTTATTCCTTTCAATACAATACGCTTTATTCAATACAATTACAATGTTTCTGTTTAAAACAAGGAATTAAAATTATTGTAAATTAGATTAATTCAAAAAGCCAAATCAACGGCAAACTGAGTGGTCTTGCCAGCGTGGAATAACACGGATGAGTTCACAATCGTCAGCATTTCTAACTTAATACAATCGCAGATCTTTTCTCGTGTGCTTTTCAAATGTCACTTTTTTGCTCCGGAGCACAAAAAGAAGATAGTTCCTGAAACTATACCACGATTTTGGGTACACTCGCGCTGCAACCCAGGATCACGAACCTACGTGGAATACCTACATCAAAGAGATTGCCTAAAATGACACTGTGGATGGATATGCACAGCGATTGCTATTAAAACCTACGAGATTAGCACTTCAAGTAGTACCGAATCACAGGAGAAACAATCTGATGCAATGACGATATATGTAGTGATTTGTACACTTCTTGCTTTCTGGCCAGTTAGACCTTCTGGACATCAGACTCACTCTTAGTGAGTGAGCAGCCGTTATAGCCAATTTTCTGTATAAAGCTGCTCTTACCTGGTTGAGTCACCACAACCGATGCCAGATATCAAATACGGCGGATTGTATTACATAGATCACCTGCAGTTCGGGCTGTAACAGCTGGTTGGAATAGATAATATCTCAAACTTTATTCTTCGAAAATGTTTACGCCAAGGCCAAAGTCAAAATGTAAAAGAAAAACCTCCAATGAAAGAGTAAGGACCAGAGCATTAGATCTGCGCATGCCGGCAGAAATTAGATAAACATATGTTCACATCCAATTGGTCGGCAGCGTAGATGCACCAATTCAATTTGACAGTTACTATCCCACAAACACTAGGAATTATACCCAACAATTTTTTTCACCCAATTCTTACAAGACGCGCAAGAACCGATTGCGTTCAGAAAATAAGACAAAGATAACAATTTATGATGACCACAACTCGGAAATGTTTTTCCCGGGCTGAGACTTTTAAAACCGACACGGATTGCACGAAACGAATTTCGAACGTTCAGCAAAGCAAACGAAATTTTCATGATCGAAATATTTAAATTTGATGGCTACAGGTCGCTATAGATGATGAGTTTTCAATTTCTAGATCACTTAAAACACTAAATAACAAATTATATCGACAAAAATTAACAAAATCTGTAGTTCCGATTTCCAACCCACACGTGGTTATATTTTTCTACACGAAATTTAAAAAAAAAAAGTTTACTGGCTGTCAGATTTGAAAAATAGAGAAAATCTGAACAGTGATGCCAAGTTGCTATCAAAATATTTGAAGAAATGGGGATAGAAAGTTCAAAGGCACTGCCATGAATTATGTGTAAATTGGAATACGTACACTGCGTTCTAAAACTCATCGCTTAGATGCAACATTTTATATTCCAGCTCATTAGAACAGTATTTAAAAAAAATTATGCAGTATTGTTATTTGATTCTTTATTTATTTAAAAACACAGGACTTTTGATTAAAGCTACGCTTTCACCCAGTAATCTGTAATCGTAAAACTTTCCTCGTGCGTTTTTGAAACGGAAACCAGAAGAAAAAATTTTGATACTGAAAAAATGAGGCGAAGAAGTTCTATGCCATTTTTTTGCCTGCCCAATCGAAAGTGTCGTATTTTAACACTGCATAATTGAACGCAACTACTGCAGTTCATTGTTAGCATGACGTTTTTCAAAACATCAAACCTCTTCGGAAGAAAGGAAGACATATCATCTGGGCCAGCGATATTGTGTACATTAAGATCTTTAAGTACTTTTGCTACGTATTCAAGTGTAGTTGAGTTGAACTGGCTGCAAAGTGTGGAGCTAGCAGATTGGCCTTGCTGCCTTCTTCACTGTTTCCTAGTCCTTCCGCCGTATTTGAAACATGAGGCCCGAGACGACGGTCTGACTAACAAAAATAATCTCGAACATCTCACTAATACTCATGACCTAGGTCTATTGCATAAACCAAAGGTCAGCTGTTTTATGGCAAAAAAATAAAGAGAAAATAAATAGAGAAGTATAATCGAATTAAAAACTAATGTTTTTGTTCAATCCTCTAAGGGATGATCCTGGAAGCTGCTCCAAAATAAGCCTGTACACTAACACAGACACGAAATAAAAACACTAGCTTTTTTGTTGTTGGGAAAACTGGTTAAGAATCCAACTCTTTATTTCCGCTGTCCCTCTGTCCAACTAAGACTGACTATATTTTTTCTTTTTGTGCATGCATTGCAAGATAAGAGAAAGAAAGTACAAAGAGGAATATAAAAATGAATAGGAATAAGACGTGTACTTATATAAATAACATGAACAAGAGCGAACATTAAATACGAGTACACTCATATACAGAGTGTACGATACAGTACGAAGAATAACTGAAGACGATTCCTACTAAAATATGGAAAAAGAGTGTTGCCAACAACACGCGGTGTTCCCAAGCGGTCCCCCATCTAAGTACTAACCGCGCCCGACGCTGCTTGATTTCGGTGATCGGACGAGAACCGATACTTTCAGCGTAGTATGGTCGTTGGCGTCTTCTTTATTAGCAAACTTCAAAGTCCCGTTAATTTTAACGCGCCTCCATATGACGCAAGAACACTTGATGGCGCAATGTGCGAGTATTTACTTCAGAGGGTACTCAGGGTCTATTAAAGTATATACTCAAGCGAATGACTGTAAACTTTACTTTCTATGATATTTGCTTAGTTATGTGCATGCAAAGCATGAAGATACTTTCAATTTGATAGGAATCGAAATAGGGGAAAGCACCAACACTAAATGAATAACTCTTGATTGAAATACTATGACCTAAAGACTCCCTAATTGTATACAAAATAATGGAAATGGAAAACCGAAATGTTTTACATAGTTCCTGAAACTATACCACGATTTTGGGCACACTTGCGCTACAACCCTGGATCACAAACCCACGTGGAATACCTACATCAAAGAGATTGCCTAAAATAACACTGTTTATGGATATGCACAGCGATTGCTAGACCTATTACAACCTATGTCTCACCCATTTGTTGGCCTAGAACAAAACAATTGGTCTTACACCCTCCGTTTTATAAACAGGCAATGCAGTCAATGTTGGTTTGAAATTTGAAGATAACTGACTGTTTAGACTGTTTAAATTTAAGAACTATACAATAGTTGTGACAACAAACACGAAGTTTAACAAATCAAATTGCAATCACTTCGTTTAATTTTATTAATATTTTGTTTAAAAAGCAACTTCTACTTTTCTAACTGTGGTTATTTCACATTGACATCACTTTCAGGTTACACGAACTACAACGTCAAACAACTATAATGCACAACTGAATAATGATCTGCTCAATAGTCTTTCTTCTTTCATTTTTTTTTCAACCGAAAGGAGAGCAAAACTACCCCTTTAAATTTTCCGCCTTTGTTTCCTCGTTCTTGTCCTTAATTTGCATCAGACGTTTGGACGTAACCAACTATCGCTTCTCATGTTTTGTTTTGTTTGTTACTTTAGTGTTCGTCTTATCATCTCCATCGTATGATCTATACGACTACTTGTCGAACTTCTACCTGTCGGATACGATCATGCAATTTTCTACATCTACAGCTTTACGTATATTTAATTACATATGTATGGTATGTTACTGGTGTGCACCCGGGATAAGACGATAAAACCAGAAACCAGTAACGTGTCGTTTATCTAGGAACTATGTACATATGCATATGCTAAAATATACAAATATTGTACATATACACATATAAGCCAATGGTTCTACCCCCAGAAGTGTTTCTTTTGCTCTTATTTTTACACTTACCCAATTATGAAACCTGGTTCTTGTTAATCTTAATTGTTGACCTATGCAAACACTAAGTGTTCGTTAAAGTTTGATCTTAGTACAATCGCTCTCTCAAATCTCTTCTTTACGAAAAAATTGCAGTGATCGAATTGTGCAATGGGTAGCTGTTCATTTAACTTTGGCAATAAAAGACCTACCAATAAAATTTTAATAAAAGATTGTACATCAAAACGTCTTTTAATTGGCTGTACTAAGGACATATAACTGGCGCAGTCGACGAAACTTATAAGAAAACATTATAAGAAAGAAAATACTATTATAAAGAAAAGAAGACGTGATAAAGCAACGTTTGAAATAAAAATGAAAAAAAAAAACAACAAAAAGCCATCTAATATAAACGCGTTACAGTGACAAAAAGGTAATAATACAGACTTACACTTTATACACTAAAATTTAAATATCTATCCACATAATATAAGTCAATAAATTCCGAAAAATATACCATACTACTCGTATCTTCATAAATACAAGAACCATATAAACCATAAAAACCATAAAAACACGTGAGTACTACTTCAATATTTTTGGTGTGGGTGCAAAGTTTGGTTTCGTAAGCTGGAATAACAGGAAAGAAAATCACACCATCGTTTACCATCTGAAGAGAGTAAAACGCTCGACTAGAAACTGTACCAGTATTTCTAGCGGGAGTTCAAAGATTGGCCTTTGGGAGCTGGGATAACGGCGCGTATAAATATGGAAGTCCTCAACGCTGTAGATAGGTTAAAGATTATTTTAGAATTAATAAATAAATTACCTGTATTTGATGGTGCAAAAGAATGCAATAGTAGATTTTTTAGATAAAGTTTATTCATTGGCTACCATTTTCGATGACTTTGATACAAAAGTTCTTCTGACAGGTTACATCAAAGAGAAGATGATTATTGGTAATGCGCGTATACTCGTAGAATTACAAAAACACGTCAGACTTTTGCTTTGGACAGAAATAAGAGATGTGTTAAAAAATAACTTCGGCGAAAGTTTGCCAGTCCATGTTTTAATCGACCGTATTCGCACAGAACGCGTAACTTCAACAACCGGAAAATTCTACAACGATATAAACGTCTTTAGAATAAATACTTCGTTTTGCTTAATAAAAATAGTGTCGATAACAATTTAATAGAGTCTAATAACAGAATTGCCCTTGATGTTTTTAAAAATAATTTACCAGAACCTACTTTATCCATTACGAGTATTTTAAGTCACAATCCTCTTTCTTTATATAGTGCCTATAAAATAATAACTGAAATAGATCACCAAAACCTAGGTCCCAATGGAATCTAATATCCTGCATCCACACAAAAAAAAATCCTTTCCCAAAAAATACCACAGAAGACAAACCAGCAACTATTCAACCAGACAATACGATAACTCTGCTCAAAATAAAATTAATTACCAGCCAAAGCAACTTAACTATTTGAGACATACTCAATCACAGCAAAGACCTGATTTACCAAACAATTTACAGACCTATCAACCCGGACAGAGTAACATTACGACTCAATCCAGACAACGCCAAAATAACTATTATTCAAGTGGGCATACTCGACGAACCAACGGTTCAGTTTGCATCATGGGCACATAAGTTTGCGTCATGGGCATTTCATGCGTAATTTGGCACCCAAAAAGTGAAGGTATATTAATCAGAATGATTTAAATGAAAATAAAGAATTTAACTTAGATATTTTTAACAATGAAATATCTCAATCTCATTGCTCTAAAAATGTAAATATGGTATGTCTGCACCGGCAGATCTTACTTCAAAGAACAACGATGCCTTGTACACGGGGGCTGCCATTCACAGTGCCCAAGAAGATGAGTCACTACATATTTACATAACAGACGGTCCGATAAATTTTTATGAAAATCAAATTTACTTATCTTATATTCAAAAAGAACATATTTCAATTAAAATAATCCACAAAAAGATACAAAACATTGTTGAGCTTAAGGAAGGCAGTAGCGATCTGTTAAAGATGAAAGGATGAAAGGATTTATGGTAAATAAAGAACTTATCTGCGTTTATTGCGAAAATCTCCCTTCCCTTTGTTTGTGCATTTTCAAGACCTCTTTGTCAAACATTTTTCAATGAACAAAAACCTTAGACTACTTAAATCAAACATAAGACTTAGGGACATTTCAGACAGAAACGAAATGTTAACAATAATTAGAAATGAACATCATAAAAAGAACCACAGATGGATTAATGAACTTTTTTCGGAACTAAAAACTCGATATTTTTATCCAAATTTGCAAATCGAATTTCAAAAATGTATAAATAATAGCGAGGTTTGTACCGTTGCCAAATGTCAAACATGACAGGAGGCCTCTTAAAATTCCCATATAAATAACAGAAACTCCTCAACAATTTAATGACATACTCGTGTGCATGTCGATATTTGGTTCCCGGAATGAAGCAAAATGTTTTTCACCACCATCGATAAATTCTCCAAGTATGCTACAATCCATAATTTAGGCAACAGAAACAGAAACAGATATTAGAAGCCATTAAAGAAACTATACGATATCTAGGCAAACCAAATAGAATCATAGCTGACGGCGAAACATGCATTCACCATTCCGTTGTAGAGCAGTTTTTAAAGGATCGTGAGATTGTGTTCCACAAAATTACGAGTGCATGCTCCTTAAAGACAGGAAATTCCGACATTGAAAGATTGCACGGTACTCTGAACGAACATCTTAGATTGAAAAACGCAGCCATGGATGCATCCAATTTGGATGAAAATTTTTTTGAAATATTGACTACATATTTACAACAATACAGTACCTACATTCCCCAACAAAGTTAAGACCAATAGATTTTATTACAAAAAAATTTAGTAGAGAAGACATCGAAACACTGGCACAACAATATCGAGCCGAGAAAGAAATAAAACAATAAATAAAAAAAACAACGTTACTCTATGTCCACGTTTGGTTCAAAATCGAGCCGTAGGAAAAGCTAAACCAAAATATAGACAATTGAATGATCCGGAAGTTAGTAAAAATTACGTCACGGATAAATCAACAAAAAGAAACACCCAATATTAAAAAAGTCAGTTAAAAAGAAAATATAAATTTCAAAATAGTGAATAATTACCATCGTATGTATGTACTCGTAACGATGAAAAAGATGTTTTCTTTAATATTCTCCTGGTTTCTCCTTTTCCACTTTCCTTACTTTATTTTTGGTGATTCTGCCATTTCATTCATTTCATTTCAAAATAACAGCTTCTTACATTTGGTTTTCTTTTTTTTTTGACATTTCCCAGAATGGGTGCAGCCAGCGCGAAAAGTAACGCTTCCTCCGATTGACATTTTTTTTCTTTTTTCTACAACGAGAATAGGTACATATCTAGTTATTAAATACATCTAAGTCAATTAACTTGTAAAAAAAATGAAGTGATCACCAATGAATCTCTCTTATTGCTACGAGTACCTTAACAAAAATTATTCCAAGTGTGATTATTCGAAGGTCATAAAAATAACACACTATTTAAAGTAGCCCAAAAATGTGATTTTAACTAGAAGCATACTTACGAGTAATTAAGCAATTTACATATAATTCCAATTTCACTTATTTGTACAAAAAATAAAAAAATGATTTAGAGTTAACATAACCATTGTAACAAAAAAATGTAAGCTTCAATTTCATTATTTGACCTTTTTTTCTCGCATACATTCTGTTAAAATTGTTGAGATTTGGATATTTGTAAGAACTCTATACTTTGTAATGTAATTAATTCTTCCAACTGCCAAATTCCTTTTAAGGAGCTACGCTAAATCAACACACGTTATAAAATATCCAATTATATGGTTTGAACTGAATGAGCTGTATAGCAACATTCACCTTGCAGAAGGATCCTAATTCGGTTGAGATGGCCAGAAAATGTTGAGCAAATAAACACAAAGTCTGGAAGAATTCCGAAATCAATGTACGAGTATATGTCCGTTTCGAGTAATGTCGTCCACACCAAAGACTTTCTCTGATCTGGAACTGATTTTAACTCATATACATATGTATATGTATGTTGGAAGTATTAATTAGTATTAAATTGAATTACGGATACTACCATCTTGACACGGTGCGGTAAGTCCTACCCATTGTAAAATGTTTGTGTGTGTACAAATGATAGAACTTATTCCTTTCAATACAATACGCTTTATTCAATACAATTACAATGTTTCTGTTTAAAACAAGGAATTAAAATTATTGTAAATTAGATTAATTCAAAAAGCCAAATCAACGGCAAACTGAGTGGTCTTGCCAGCGTGGAATAACACGGATGAGTTCACAATCGTCAGCATTTCTAACTTAATACAATCGCAGATCTTTTCTCGTGTGCTTTTCAAATGTCACTTTTTTGCTCCGGAGCACAAAAAGAAGATAGTTCCTGAAACTATACCACGATTTTGGGTACACTCGCGCTGCAACCCTGGATCACGAACCTACGTGGAATACCTACATCAAAGAGATTGCCTAAAATGACACTGTGGATGGATATGCACAGCGATTGCTATTAAAACCTACGAGATTAGCACTTCAAGTAGTACCGAATCACAGGAGAAACAATCTGATGCAATGACGATATATGTAGTGATTTGTACACTTCTTGCTTTCTGGCCAGTTAGACCTTCTGGACATCAGACTCACTCTTAGTGAGTGAGCAGCCGTTATAGCCAATTTTCTGTATAAAGCTGCTCTTACCTGGTTGAGTCACCACAACCGATGCCAGATATCAAATACGGCGGATTGTATTACATAGATCACCTGCAGTTCGGGCTGTAACAGCTGGTTGGAATAGATAATATCTCAAACTTTATTCTTCGAAAATGTTTACGCCAAGGCCAAAGTCAAAATGTAAAAGAAAAACCTCCAATGAAAGAGTAAGGACCAGAGCATTAGATCTGCGCATGCCGGCAGAAATTAGATAAACATATGTTCACATCCAATTGGTCGGCAGCGTAGATGCACCAATTCAATTTGACAGTTACTATCCCACAAACACTAGAAATTATACCCAACAATTTTTTTCACCCAATTCTTACAAGACGCGCAAGAACCGATTGCGTTCAGAAAATAAGACAAAGATAACAAATTATGATGACCACAACTCGGAAATGTTTTTCCCGGGCTGAGACTTTTAAAACCGACACGGATTGCACGAAACGAATTTCGAACGTTCAGCAAAGCAAACGAAATTTTCATGATCGAAATATTTAAATTTGATGGCTACAAGTCGCTATAGATGATGAGTTTTCAATTTCTAGATCACTTAAAACACTATATAACAAATTATATCGACAAAAATTAACAAAATCTGTAGTTCCGATTTCCAACCCACACGTGGTTATATTTTTCTACACGAAATTTAAAAAAAAAAAGTTTACTGGCTGTCAGATTTGAAAAATAGCGAAAATCTGAACAGTGATGCCAAGCTGCTATCAAAATATTTGAAGAAATGGGGATAGAAAGTTCAAAGGCACTGCCATGAATTATGTGTAAATTGGAATACGTACACTGCGTTCTAAAACTCATCGCTTAGATGCAACATTTTATATTCCAGCTCATTAGAACAGTATTTAAAAAAAATTATGCAGTATTGTTATTTGATTCTTTATTTATTTAAAAACACAGGACTTTTGATTAAAGCTACGCTTTCACCCAGTAATCTGTAATCGTAAATCTTTCCTCGTGCGTTTTTGAAACGGAAACCAGAAGAAAAAATTTTGATACTGAAAAAATGAGGCGAAGAAGTTCTATGCCATTTTTTTGCCTGCCCAATCGAAAGTGTCGTATTTTAACACTGCATAATTGAACGCAACTACTGCAGTTCATTGTTAGCATGACGTTTTTCAAAACATCAAACCTCTTCGGAAGAAAGGAAGACATATCATCTGGGCCAGCGATATTGTGTACATTAAGATCTTTAAGTACTTTTGCTACGTATTCAAGTGTAGTTGAGTTGAACTGGCTGCAAAGTGTGGAGCTAGCAGATTGGCCTTGCTGCCTTCTTCACTGTTTCCTAGTCCTTCCGCCGTATTTGAAACATGAGGCCCGAGACGACGGTCTGACTAACAAAAATAATCTCGAACATCTCACTAATACTCATGACCTAGGTCTATTGCATAAACCAAAGGTCAGCTGTTTTATGGCAAAAAAATAAAAATAAAATAAATAGAGAAGTATAATCGAATTAAAAACTAATGTTTTTGTTCAATCCTCTAAGGGATGATCCTGGAAGCTGCTCCAAAATAAACCTGTACACTAACACAGACACGAAATAAAAACACTAGCTTTTTTGTTGTTGGGAAAACTGGTTAAGAATCCAACTCTTTATTTCCGCTGTCCCTCTGTCCAACTAAGACTGACTATATATTTTTTTTTATGCATGCATTGCAAGATAAGAGAAAGAAAGTACAAAGAGGAATATAAAAATGAATAGGAATAAGACATGTACTTATATAAATAACATGAACATGAGCGAACATTAAATACACTCATATACAGAGCGTACGATACAGTTTTATACGCAACACGTGCTCGAAGAACAACTGAAGACGATTCCTACTAAAATATGGAAAAAGAGTGTTGCCAACAACACGCGGTGTTCCCAAGCGGTCCCCCATCTAAGTACTAACCGCGCCCGACGCTGCTTGATTTCGGTGATCGGACGAGAACCGATACTTTCAGCGTAGTATGGTCGTTGGCGTCTTTTTTGTTAGCAAACTTCAAAGTCCCGTTAATTTTAACGCGCCTCGATATGACGCAATAATTATGCAGTATTGTTATTTGATTCTTTATGTATTTAAAAACACAGGACTTTTGATTAAAGCTACGCTTTCACTCAGTAATCTGTAATCGTAAATCTTTCCTCGTGCGTTTTTGAAACGGAAACCAAAAGCAAAATTTTGATACTGAAAAAATGAGGCGAAGAAGTTCTATGCCATTTTTTTGCCTGCCCAATCGAAAGTGTCGTATTTTAACACTGCATAATTGAACGCAACTACTGCAGTTCATTGTTAGCATGACGTTTTTCAAAACATCAAACCATCTGGGCCAGCGATATTGTGTACATTAAGATCTTTAAGTACTTTTGCTACGTATTCAAGTGTAGTTGAGTTGAACTGGCTGCAAAGTGTGGAGCTAGCAGATTGGCCTTACTGCCTTCTTCACTGTTTCCTAGTCCTTCCGCCGTATTTGAATCATAAGAGGCCCGAGACGACGGTCTGACTAACAAAAATAATCTCGAACATCTCACTAATACTCATGACCTAGGCCTATTGCATAAACCAAAGGTCAGCTGTTTTATGGCAAAAAAATAAAGAGAAAATAAATAGAGAAGTATAATCGAATTAAAAACTAATGTTTTTGTTCAATCCTCTAAGGGATGATCCTGGAAGCTGCTCCAAAATAAACCTGTACACTAACACAGACACGAAATAAAAACACTAGCTTTTTTGTTGTTGGGAAAACTGGTTAAGAATCCAACTCTTTATTTCCGCTGTCCCTCTGTCCAACTAAGACTGACTATATTTTTTCTTTTTGTGCATGCATTGCAAGATAAGAGAAAGAAAGTACAAAGAGGAATATAAAAATGAATAGGAATAAGACGTGTACTTATATAAATAACATGAACAAGAGCGAACATTAAATACGAGTACACTCATATACAGAGTGTACGATACAGTACGAAGAATAACTGAAGACGATTCCTACTAAAATATGGAAAAAGAGTGTTGCCAACAACACGCGGTGTTCCCAAGCGGTCCCCCATCTAAGTACTAACCGCGCCCGACGCTGCTTGATTTCGGTGATCGGACGAGAACCGATACTTTCAGCGTAGTATGGTCGTTGGCGTCTTCTTTATTAGCAAACTTCAAAGTCCCGTTAATTTTAACGCGCCTCCATATGACGCAAGAACACTTGATGGCGCAATGTGCGAGTATTTACTTCAGAGGGTACTCAGGGTCTATTAAAGTATATACTCAAGCGAATGACTGTAAACTTTACTTTCTATGATATTTGCTTAGTTATGTGCATGCAAAGCATGAAGATACTTTCAATTTGATAGGAATCGAAATAGGGGAAAGCACCAACACTAAATGAATAACTCTTGATTGAAATACTATGACCTAAAGACTCCCTAATTGTGTACAAAATAATGGAAATGGAAAACCGAAATGTTTTACATAGTTCCTGAAACTATACCACGATTTTGGGCACACTTGCGCTACAACCCTGGATCACAAACCCACGTGGAATACCTACATCAAAGAGATTGCCTAAAATAACACTGTTTATGGATATGCACAGCGATTGCTAGACCTATTACAACCTATGTCTCACCCATTTGTTGGCCTAGAACAAAACAATTGGTCTTACACCCTCCGTTTTATAAACAGGCAATGCAGTCATTGTTGGTTTGAAATTTGAAGATAACTGACTGTTTAGACTGTTTAAATTTAAGAACTATACAATAGTTGTGACAACAAACACGAAGTTTAACAAATCAAATTGCAATCACTTCGTTTAATTTTATTAATATTTTGTTTAAAAAGCAACTTCTACTTTTCTAACTGTGGTTATTTCACATTGACATCACTTTCAGGTTACACGAACTACAACGTCAAACAACTATAATGCACAACTGAATAATGATCTGCTCAATAGTCTTTCTTCTTTCATTTTTTTTTCAACCGAAAGGAGAGCAAAACTACCCCTTTAAATTTTCCGCCTTTGTTTCCTCGTTCTTGTCCTTAATTTGCATCAGACGTTTAGACGTAACCAACTATCGCTTCTCATGTTTTGTTTTGTTTGTTACTTTCGTGTTCGTCTTATCATCTCCATCGTATGATCTATACGACTACTTGTCGAACTTCTACCTGTCGGATACGATCATGCAATTTTCTACATCTACAGCTTTACGTATATTTAATTACATATGTATGGTATGTTACTGGTGTGCACCCGGGATAAGACGATAAAACCAGAAACCAGTAACGTGTCGTTTATCTAGGAACTATGTACATATGCATATGCTAAAATATACAAATATTGTACATATACACATATAAGCCAATGGTTCTACCCCCAGAAGTGTTTCTTTTGCTCTTATTTTTACACTTACCCAATTATGAAACCTGGTTCTTGTTAATCTTAATTGTTGACCTATGCAAACACTAAGTGTTCGTTAAAGTTTGATCTTAGTACAATCGCTCTCTCAAATCTCTTCTTTACGAAAAAATTGCAGTGATCGAATTGTGCAATGGGTAGCTGTTCATTTAACTTTGGCAATAAAAGACCTACCAATAAAATTTTAATAAAAGATTGTACATCAAAACGTCTTTTAATTGGCTGTACTAAGGACATATAACTGGCGCAGTCGACGAAACTTATAAGAAAACATTATAAGAAAGAAAATACTATTATAAAGAAAAGAAGACGTGATAAAGCAACGTTTGAAATAAAAATGAAAAAAAAAACAACAAAAAGCCATCTAATATAAACGCGTTACAGTGACAAAAAGGTAATAATACAGACTTACACTTTATACACTAAAATTTAAATATCTATCCACATAATATAAATCAATAAATTCCGAAAAATATACCATACTACTCGTATCTTCATAAATACAAGAACCATATAAACCATAAAAACCATAAAAACACGTGAGTACTACTTCAATATTTTTGGTGTGGGTGCAAAGTTTGGTTTCGTAAGCTGGAATAACAGGAAAGAAAATCACACCATCGTTTACCATCTGAAGAGAGTAAAATGCTCGACTAGAAACTGTACCAGTATTTCTAGCGGGAGTTCAAAGATTGGCCTTTGGGAGCTGGGATAACGGCGCGTATAAATATGGAAGTCCTCAACGCTGTAGATAGGTTAAAGATTATTTTAGAATTAATAAATAAATTACCTGTATTTGATGGTGCAAAAGAATGCAATAGTAGATTTTTTAGATAAAGTTTATTCATTGGCTACCATTTTCGATGACTTTGACACAAAAGTTCTTCTGACAGGTTACATCAAAGAGAAGATGATTATTGGTAATGCGCGTATACTCGTAGAATTACAAAAACACGTCAGACTTTTGCTTTGGACAGAAATAAGAGATGTGTTAAAAAATAACTTCGGCGAAAGTTTGCCAGTCCATGTTTTAATCGACCGTATTCGCACAGAACGCGTAACTTCAACAACCGGAAAATTCTACAACGATATAAACGTCTTTAGAATAAATACTTCGTTTTGCTTAATAAAAATAGTGTCGATAACAATTTAATAGAGTCTAATAACAGAATTGCCCTTGATGTTTTTAAAAATAATTTACCAGAACCTACTTTATCCATTACGAGTATTTTAAGTCACAATCCTCTTTCTTTATATAGTGCCTATAAAATAATAACTGAAATAGATCACCAAAACCTAGGTCCCAATGGAATCTAATATCCTGCATCCACACAAAAAAAAAATCCTTTCCCAAAAAATACCACAGAAGACAAACCAGCAACTATTCAACCAGACAATACGATAACTCTGCTCAAAATAAAATTAATTACCAGCCAAAGCAACTTAACTATTTGAGACATACTCAATCACAGCAAAGACCTGATTTACCAAACAATTTACAGACCTATCAACCCGGACAGAGTAACATTACGACTCAATCCAGACAACGCCAAAATAACTATTATTCAAGTGGGCATACTCGACGAACCAACGGTTCAGTTTGCATCATGGGCACATAAGTTTGCGTCATGGGCATTTCATGCGTAATTTGGCACCCAAAAAGTGAAGGTATATTAATCAGAATGATTTAAATGAAAATAAAGAATTTAACTTAGATATTTTTAACAATGAAATATCTCAATCTCATTGCTCTAAAAATGTAAATATGGTATGTCTGCACCGGCAGATCTTACTTCAAAGAACAACGATGCCTTGTACACGGGGGCTGCCGTTCACAGTGCCCAAGAAGATGAGTCACTACATATTTACATAACAGACGGTCCGATAAATTTTTATGAAAATCAAATTTACTTATCTTATATTCAAAAAGAACATATTTCAATTAAAATAATCCACAAAAAGATACAAAACATTGTTGAGCTTAAGGAAGGCAGTAGCGATCTGTTAAAGATGAAAGGATGAAAGGATTTATGGTAAATAAAGAACTTATCTGCGTTTATTGCGAAAATCTCCCTTCCCTTTGTTTGTGCATTTTCAAGACCTCTTTGTCAAACATTTTTCAATGAACAAAAACCTTAGACTACTTAAATCAAACATAAGACTTAGGGACATTTCAGACAGAAATGAAATGTTAACAATAATTAGAAATGAACATCATAAAAAGAACCACAGATGGATTAATGAACTTTTTTCGGAACTAAAAACTCGATATTTTTATCCAAATTTGCAAATCGAATTTCAAAAATGTATAAATAATAGCGAGGTTTGTACCGTTGCCAAATGTCAAACATGACAGGAGGCCTCTTAAAATTCCCATGTAAATAACAGAAACTCCTCAACAATTTAATGACATACTCGTGTGCATGTCGATATTTGGTTCCCGGAATGAAACAAAATGTTTTTCACCACCATCGATAAATTCTCCAAGTATGCTACAATCCATAATTTAGGCAACAGAAACAGAAACAGATATTAGAAGCCATTAAAGAAACGATACGATATCTAGGCAAACCAAATAGAATCATAGCTGACGGCGAAACATGCATTCACCATTCCGTTGTAGAGCACTTTTTAAAGGATCGTGAGATTGTGTTCCACAAAATTACGAGCACAACAATATCGAGCCGAGAAAGAAATAAAACAATAAATAAAAAAAACAACGTTACTCTATGTCCACGTTTGGTTCAAAATCGAGCCGTAGGAAAAGCTAAACCAAAATATAGACAATTGAATGATCCGGAAGTTAGTAAAAATTACGTCACGGATAAATCAACAAAAAGAAACACCCAATATTAAAAAAGTCAGTTAAAAAGAAAATATAAATTTCAAAATAGTGAATAATTACCATCGTATGTATGTACTCGTAACGATGAAAAAGATGTTTTCTTTAATATTCTCCTGGTTTCTCCTTTTCCACTTTCCTTACTTTATTTTTGGTGATTCTGCCATTTCATTCATTTCATTTCAAAATAACAGCTTCTTACATTTGGTTTTCTTTTTTTTTTGACATTTCCCAGAATGGGTGCAGCCAGCGCGAAAGGTAACGCTTCCTCCGATTGACATTTTTTTTCTTTTTTCTACAACGAGAATAGGTACATATCTAGTTATTAAATACATCTAAGTCAATTAACTTGTAAAAAAAATGAAGTGATCACCAATGAATCTCTCTTATTGCTACGAGTACCTTAACAAAAATTATTCCAAGTGTGATTATTCGAAGGTCATAAAAATAACACACTATTTAAAGTAGCCCAAAAATGTGATTTTAACTAGAAGCATACTTACGAGTAATTAAGCAATTTACATATAATTCCAATTTCACTTATTTGTACAAAAAATAAAAAAATGATTTAGAGTTAACATAACCATTGTAACAAAAAAATGTAAGCTTCAATTTCATTATTTGACCTTTTTTTCTCGCATACATTCTGTTAAAATTGTTGAGATTTGGATATTTGTAAGAACTCTATACTTTGTAATGTAATTAATTCTTCCAACTGCCAAATTCCTTTTAAGGAGCTACGCTAAATCAACACACGTTATAAAATATCCAATTATATGGTTTGAACTGAATGAGCTGTATAGCAACATTCACCTTGCAGAAGGATCCTAATTCGGTTGAGATGGCCAGAAAATGTTGAGCAAATAAACACAAAGTCTGGAAGAATTCCGAAATCAATGTACGAGTATATGTCCGTTTCGAGTAATGTCGTCCACACCAAAGACTTTCTCTGATCTGGAACTGATTTTAACTCATATACATATGTATATGTATGTTGGAAGTATTAATTAGTATTAAATTGAATTACGGATACTACCATCTTGACACGGTGCGGTAAGTCCTACCCATTGTAAAATGTTTGTGTGTGTACAAATGATAGAACTTATTCCTTTCAATACAATACGCTTTATTCAATACAATTACAATGTTTCTGTTTAAAACAAGGAATTAAAATTATTGTAAATTAGATTAATTCAAAAAGCCAAATCAACGGCAAACTGAGTGGTCTTGCCAGCGTGGAATAACACGGATGAGTTCACAATCGTCAGCATTTCTAACTTAATACAATCGCAGATCTTTTCTCGTGTGCTTTTCAAATGTCACTTTTTTGCTCCGGAGCACAAAAAGAAGATAGTTCCTGAAACTATACCACGATTTTGGGTACACTCGCGCTGCAACCCAGGATCACGAACCTACGTGGAATACCTACATCAAAGAGATTGCCTAAAATGACACTGTGGATGGATATGCACAGCGATTGCTATTAAAACCTACGAGATTAGCACTTCAAGTAGTACCGAATCACAGGAGAAACAATCTGATGCAATGACGATATATGTAGTGATTTGTACACTTCTTGCTTTCTGGCCAGTTAGACCTTCTGGACATCAGACTCACTCTTAGTGAGTGAGCAACCGTTATAGCCAATTTTCTGTATAAAGCTGCTCTTACCTGGTTGAGTCACCACAACCGATGCCAGATATCAAATACGGCGGATTGTATTACATAGATCACCTGCAGTTCGGGCTGTAACAGCTGGTTGGAATAGATAATATCTCAAACTTTATTCTTCGAAAATGTTTACGCCAAGGCCAAAGTCAAAATGTAAAAGAAAAACCTCCAATGAAAGAGTAAGGACCAGAGCATTAGATCTGCGCATGCCGGCAGAAAGAAGATAAACATATGTTCACATCCAATTGGTCGGCAGCGTAGATGCACCAATTCAATTTGACAGTTACTATCCCACAAACACTAGAAATTATACCCAACAATTTTTTTCACTCAATTCTTACAAGACGCGCAAGAACCGATTGCGTTCAGAAAATAAGACAAAGATAACAATTTATGATGACCACAACTCGGAAATGTTTTTCCCGGGCTGAGACTTTTAAAACCGACACGGATTGCATGAAACGAATTTCGAACGTTCAGCAAAGCAAACGAAATTTTCATGATCGAAATATTTAAATTTGATGGCTACAGGTCGCTATAGATGATGAGTTTTCAATTTCTAGATCACTTAAAACACTAAATAACAAATTATATCGACAAAAATTAACAAAATCTGTAGTTCCGATTTCCAACCCACACGTGGTTATATTTTTCTACACGAAATTTAAAAAAAAAAAGTTTACTGGCTGTCAGATTTGAAAAATAGCGAAAATCTGAACAGTGATGCCAAGTTGCTAACAAAATATTTGAAGAAATGGGGATAGAAAGTTCAAAGGCACTGCCATGAATTATGTGTAAATTGGAATACGTACACTGCGTTCTAAAACTCATCGCTTAGATGCAACATTTTATATTCCAGCTCATTAGAACAGTATTTAAAAAAAATTATGCAGTATTGTTATTTGATTCTTTATTTATTTAAAAACACAGGACTTTTGATTAAAGCTACGCTTTCACCCAGTAATCTGTAATCGTAAAACTTTCCTCGTGCGTTTTTGAAACGGAAACCAGAAGAAAAAATTTTGATACTGAAAAAATGAGGCGAAGAAGTTCTATGCCATTTTTTTGCCTGCCCAATCGAAAGTGTCGTATTTTAACACTGCATAATTGAACGCAACTACTGCAGTTCATTGTTAGCATGACGTTTTTCAAAACATCAAACCTCTTCGGAAGAAAGGAAGACATATCATCTGGGCCAGCGATATTGTGTACATTAAGATCTTTAAGTACTTTTGCTACGTATTCAAGTGTAGTTGAGTTGAACTGGCTGCAAAGTGTGGAGCTAGCAGATTGGCCTTGCTGCCTTCTTCACTGTTTCCTAGTCCTTCCGCCGTATTTGAAACATGAGGCCCGAGACGACGGTCTGACTAACAAAAATAATCTCGAACATCTCACTAATACTCATGACCTAGGCCTATTGCATAAACCAAAGGTCAGCTGTTTTATGGCAAAAAAATAAAGAGAAAATAAATAGAGAAGTATAATCGAATTAAAAACTAATGTTTTTGTTCAATCCTCTAAGGGATGATCCTGGAAGCTGCTCCAAAATAAACCTGTACACTAACACAGACACGAAATAAAAACACTAGCTTTTTTGTTGTTGGGAAAACTGGTTAAGAATCCAACTCTTTATTTCCGCTGTCCCTCTGTCCAACTAAGACTGACTATATTTTTTCTTTTTGTGCATGCATTGCAAGATAAGAGAAAGAAAGTACAAAGAGGAATATAAAAATGAATAGGAATAAGACGTGTACTTATATAAATAACATGAACAAGAGCGAACATTAAATACGAGTACACTCATATACAGAGTGTACGATACAGTACGAAGAATAACTGAAGACGATTCCTACTAAAATATGGAAAAAGAGTGTTGCCAACAACACGCGGTGTTCCCAAGCGGTCCCCCATCTAAGTACTAACCGCGCCCGACGCTGCTTGATTTCGGTGATCGGACGAGAACCGATACTTTCAGCGTAGTATGGTCGTTGGCGTCTTCTTTATTAGCAAACTTCAAAGTCCCGTTAATTTTAACGCGCCTCCATATGACGCAAGAACACTTGATGGCGCAATGTGCGAGTATTTACTTCAGAGGGTACTCAGGGTCTATTAAAGTATATACTCAAGCGAATGACTGTAAACTTTACTTTCTATGATATTTGCTTAGTTATGTGCATGCAAAGCATGAAGATACTTTCAATTTTATAGGAATCGAAATAGGGGAAAGCACCAACACTAAATGAATAACTCTTGATTGAAATACTATGACCTAAAGACTCCCTAATTGTATACAAAATAATGGAAATGGAAAACCGAAATGTTTTACATAGTTCCTGAAACTATACCACGATTTTGGGCACACTTGCGCTACAACCCTGGATCACAAACCCACGTGGAATACCTACATCAAAGAGATTGCCTAAAATAACACTGTTTATGGATATGCACAGCGATTGCTAGACCTATTACAACCTATGTCTCACCCATTTGTTGGCCTAGAACAAAACAATTGGTCTTACACCCTCCGTTTTATAAACAGGCAATGCAGTCATTGTTGGTTTGAAATTTGAAGATAACTGACTGTTTAGACTGTTTAAATTTAAGAACTATACAATAGTTGTGACAACAAACACGAAGTTTAACAAATCAAATTGCAATCACTTCGTTTAATTTTATTAATATTTTGTTTAAAAAGCAACTTCTACTTTTCTAACTGTGGTTATTTCACATTGACATCACTTTCAGGTTACACGAACTACAACGTCAAACAACTATAATGCACAACTGAATAATGATCTGCTCAATAGTCTTTCTTCTTTCATTTTTTTTTCAACCGAAAGGAGAGCAAAACTACCCCTTTAAATTTTCCGCCTTTGTTTCCTCGTTCTTGTCCTTAATTTGCATCAGACGTTTAGACGTAACCAACTATCGCTTCTCATGTTTTGTTTTGTTTGTTACTTTCGTGTTCGTCTTATCATCTCCATCGTATGATCTATACGACTACTTGTCGAACTTCTACCTGTCGGATACGATCATGCAATTTTCTACATCTACAGCTTTACGTATATTTAATTACATATGTATGGTATGTTACTGGTGTGCACCCGGGATAAGACGATAAAACCAGAAACCAGTAACGTGTCGTTTATCTAGGAACTATGTACATATGCATATGCTAAAATATACAAATATTGTACATATACACATATAAGCCAATGGTTCTACCCCCAGAAGTGTTTCTTTTGCTCTTATTTTTACACTTACCCAATTATGAAACCTGGTTCTTGTTAATCTTAATTGTTGACCTATGCAAACACTAAGTGTTCGTTAAAGTTTGATCTTAGTACAATCGCTCTCTCAAATCTCTTCTTTACGAAAAAATTGCAGTGATCGAATTGTGCAATGGGTAGCTGTTCATTTAACTTTGGCAATAAAAGACCTACCAATAAAATTTTAATAAAAGATTGTACATCAAAACGTCTTTTAATTGGCTGTACTAAGGACATATAACTGGCGCAGTCGACGAAACTTATAAGAAAACATTATAAGAAAGAAAATACTATTATAAAGAAAAGAAGACGTGATAAAGCAACGTTTGAAATAAAAATGAAAAAAAAAACAACAAAAAGCCATCTAATATAAACGCGTTACAGTGACAAAAAGGTAATAATACAGACTTACACTTTATACACTAAAATTTAAATATCTATCCACATAATATAAATCAATAAATTCCGAAAAATATACCATACTACTCGTATCTTCATAAATACAAGAACCATATAAACCATAAAAACCATAAAAACACGTGAGTACTACTTCAATATTTTTGGTGTGGGTGCAAAGTTTGGTTTCGTAAGCTGGAATAACAGGAAAGAAAATCACACCATCGTTTACCATCTGAAGAGAGTAAAACGCTCGACTAGAAACTGTACCAGTATTTCTAGCGGGAGTTCAAAGATTGGCCTTTGGGAGCTGGGATAACGGCGCGTATAAATATGGAAGTCCTCAACGCTGTAGATAGGTTAAAGATTATTTTAGAATTAATAAATAAATTACCTGTATTTGATGGTGCAAAAGAATGCAATAGTAGATTTTTTAGATAAAGTTTATTCATTGGCTACCATTTTCGATGACTTTGATACAAAAGTTCTTCTGACAGGTTACATCAAAGAGAAGATGATTATTGGTAATGCGCGTATACTCGTAGAATTACAAAAACACGTCAGACTTTTGCTTTGGACAGAAATAAGAGATGTGTTAAAAAATAACTTCGGCGAAAGTTTGCCAGTCCATGTTTTAATCGACCGTATTCGCACAGAACGCGTAACTTCAACAACCGGAAAATTCTACAACGATATAAACGTCTTTAGAATAAATACTTCGTTTTGCTTAATAAAAATAGTGTCGATAACAATTTAATAGAGTCTAATAACAGAATTGCCCTTGATGTTTTTAAAAATAATTTACCAGAACCTACTTTATCCATTACGAGTATTTTAAGTCACAATCCTCTTTCTTTATATAGTGCCTATAAAATAATAACTGAAATAGATCACCAAAACCTAGGTCCCAATGGAATCTAATATCCTGCATCCACACAAAAAAAAAATCCTTTCCCAAAAAATACCACAGAAGACAAACCAGCAACTATTCAACCAGACAATACGATAACTCTGCTCAAAATAAAATTAATTACCAGCCAAAGCAACTTAACTATTTGAGACATACTCAATCACAGCAAAGACCTGATTTACCAAACAATTTACAGACCTATCAACCCGGACAGAGTAACATTACGACTCAATCCAGACAACGCCAAAATAACTATTATTCAAGTGGGCATACTCGACGAACCAACGGTTCAGTTTGCATCATGGGCACATAAGTTTGCGTCATGGGCATTTCATGCGTAATTTGGCACCCAAAAAGTGAAGGTATATTAATCAGAATGATTTAAATGAAAATAAAGAATTTAACTTAGATATTTTTAACAATGAAATATCTCAATCTCATTGCTCTAAAAATGTAAATATGGTATGTCTGCACCGGCAGATCTTACTTCAAAGAACAACGATGCCTTGTACACGGGGGCTGCCGTTCACAGTGCCCAAGAAGATGAGTCACTACATATTTACATAACAGACGGTCCGATAAATTTTTATGAAAATCAAATTTACTTATCTTATATTCAAAAAGAACATATTTCAATTAAAATAATCCACAAAAAGATACAAAACATTGTTGAGCTTAAGGAAGGCAGTAGCGATCTGTTAAAGATGAAAGGATGAAAGGATTTATGGTAAATAAAGAACTTATCTGCGTTTATTGCGAAAATCTCCCTTCCCTTTGTTTGTGCATTTTCAAGACCTCTTTGTCAAACATTTTTCAATGAACAAAAACCTTAGACTACTTAAATCAAACATAAGACTTAGGGACATTTCAGACAGAAACGAAATGTTAACAATAATTAGAAATGAACATCATAAAAAGAACCACAGATGGATTAATGAACTTTTTTCGGAACTAAAAACTCGATATTTTTATCCAAATTTGCAAATCGAATTTCAAAAATGTATAAATAATAGCGAGGTTTGTACCGTTGCCAAATGTCAAACATGACAGGAGGCCTCTTAAAATTCCCATGTAAATAACAGAAACTCCTCAACAATTTAATGACATACTCGTGTGCATGTCGATATTTGGTTCCCGGAATGAAACAAAATGTTTTTCACCACCATCGATAAATTCTCCAAGTATGCTACAATCCATAATTTAGGCAACAGAAACAGAAACAGATATTAGAAGCCATTAAAGAAACTATACGATATCTAGGCAAACCAAATAGAATCATAGCTGACGGCGAAACATGCATTCACCATTCCGTTGTAGAGCAGTTTTTAAAGGATCGTGAGATTGTGTTCCACAAAATTACGAGTGCATGCTCCTTAAAGACAGGAAATTCCGACATTGAAAGATTGCACGGTACTCTGAACGAACATCTTAGATTGAAAAACGCAGCCAGGGATGCATCCAATTTGGATGAAAATTTTTTTGAAATATTGACTACATATTTACAACAATACAGTACCTACATTCCCCAACAAAGTTAAGACCAATAGATTTTATTACAAAAAAATTTAGTAGAGAAGACATCGAAACACTGGCACAACAATATCGAGCCGAGAAAGAAATAAAACAATAAATAAAAAAAACAACGTTACTCTATGTCCACGTTTGGTTCAAAATCGAGCCGGAGGAAAAGCTAAACCAAAATATAGACAATTGAATGATCCGGAAGTTAGTAAAAATTACGTCACGGATAAATCAACAAAAAGAAACACCCAATATTAAAAAAGTCAGTTAAAAAGAAAATATAAATTTCAAAATAGTGAATAATTACCATCGTATGTATGTACTCGTAACGATGAAAAAGATGTTTTCTTTAATATTCTCCTGGTGTCTCCTTTTCCACTTTCCTTACTTTATTTTTGGTGATTCTGCCTCTCAAATTCATTTCAAAATAACAGCTTCTTACATTTGGTTTTCTTTTTTTTTTTGACATTTCCCAGAATGGGTGCAGCCAGCGCGAAAGGTAACGCTTCCTCCGATTGACATTTTTTTTCTTTTTTCTACAACGAGAATAGGTACATATCTAGTTATTAAATTCATCTAAGTCAATTAACTTGTAAAAAAAATGAAGTGATCACCAATGAATCTCTCTTATTGCTACGAGTACCTTAACAAAAATTATTCCAAGTGTGATTATTCGAAGGTCATAAAAATAACACACTATTTAAAGTAGCCCAAAAATGTGATTTTAACTAGAAGCATACTTACGAGTAATTAAGCAATTTACATATAATTCCAATTTCACTTATTTGTACAAAAAATAAAAAAATGATTTAGAGTTAACATAACCATTGTAACAAAAAAATGTAAGCTTCAATTTCATTATTTGACCTTTTTTTCTCGCATACATTCTGTTAAAATTGTTGAGATTTGGATATTTGTAAGAACTCTATACTTTGTAATGTAATTAATTCTTCCAACTGCCAAATTCCTTTTAAGGAGCTACGCTAAATCAACACACGTTATAAAATATCCAATTATATGGTTTGAACTGAATGAGCTGTATAGCAACATTCACCTTGCAAAAGGATCCTAATTCGGTTGAGATGGCCAGAAAATGTTGAGCAAATAAACACAAAGTCTGAAAGAATTCCGAAATCAATGTACGAGTATATGTCCGTTTCGAGTAATGTCGTCCACACCAAAGACTTTCTCTGATCTGGAACTGATTTTAACTCATATACATATGTATATGTATGTTGGAAGTATTAATTAGTATTAAATTGAATTACGGATACTACCATCTTGACACGGTGCGGTAAGTCCTACCCATTGTAAAATGTTTGTGTGTGTACAAATGATAGAACTTATTCCTTTCAATACAATACGCTTTATTCAATACAATTACAATGTTTCTGTTTAAAACAAGGAATTAAAATTATTGTAAATTAGATTAATTCAAAAAGCCAAATCAACGGCAAACTGAGTGGTCTTGCCAGCGTGGAATAACACGGATGAGTTCACAATCGTCAGCATTTCTAACTTAATACAATCGCAGATCTTTTCTCGTGTGCTTTTCAAATGTCACTTTTTTGCTCCGGAGCACAAAAAGAAGATAGTTCCTGAAACTATACCACGATTTTGGGTACACTCGCGCTGCAACCCAGGATCACGAACCTACGTGGAATACCTACATCAAAGAGATTGCCTAAAATGACACTGTGGATGGATATGCACAGCGATTGCTATTAAAACCTACGAGATTAGCACTTCAAGTAGTACCGAATCACAGGAGAAACAATCTGATGCAATGACGATATATGTAGTGATTTGTACACTTCTTGCTTTCTGGCCAGTTAGACCTTCTGGACATCAGACTCACTCTTAGTGAGTGAGCAGCCGTTATAGCCAATTTTCTGTATAAAGCTGCTCTTACCTGGTTGAGTCACCACAACCGATGCCAGATATCAAATACGGCGGATTGTATTACATAGATCACCTGCAGTTCGGGCTGTAACAGCTGGTTGGAATAGATAATATCTCAAACTTTATTCTTCGAAAATGTTTACGCCAAGGCCAAAGTCAAAATGTAAAAGAAAAACCTCCAATGAAAGAGTAAGGACCAGAGCATTAGATCTGCGCATGCCGGCAGAAATTAGATAAACATATGTTCACATCCAATTGGTCGGCAGCGTAGATGCACCAATTCAATTTGACAGTTACTATCCCACAAACACTAGAAATTATACCCAACAATTTTTTTCACTCAATTCTTACAAGACGCGCAAGAACCGATTGCGTTCAGAAAATAAGACAAAGATAACAATTTATGATGACCACAACTCGGAAATGTTTTTCCCGGGCTGAGACTTTTAAAACCGACACGGATTGCATGAAACGAATTTCGAACGTTCAGCAAAGCAAACGAAATTTTCATGATCGAAATATTTAAATTTGATGGCTACAGGTCGCTATAGATGATGAGTTTTCAATTTCTAGATCACTTAAAACACTAAATAACAAATTATATCGACAAAAATTAACAAAATCTGTAGTTCCGATTTCCAACCCACACGTGGTTATATTTTTCTACACGAAATTTAAAAAAAAAAAGTTTACTGGCTGTCAGATTTGAAAAATAGCGAAAATCTGAACAGTGATGCCAAGTTGCTAACAAAATATTTGAAGAAATGGGGATAGAAAGTTCAAAGGCACTGCCATGAATTATGTGTAAATTGGAATACGTACACTGCGTTCTAAAACTCATCGCTTAGATGCAACATTTTATATTCCAGCTCATTAGAACAGTATTTAAAAAAAATTATGCAGTATTGTTATTTGATTCTTTATTTATTTAAAAACACAGGACTTTTGATTAAAGCTACGCTTTCACCCAGTAATCTGTAATCGTAAAACTTTCCTCGTGCGTTTTTGAAACGGAAACCAGAAGAAAAAATTTTGATACTGAAAAAATGAGGCGAAGAAGTTCTATGCCATTTTTTTGCCTGCCCAATCGAAAGTGTCGTATTTTAACACTGCATAATTGAACGCAACTACTGCAGTTCATTGTTAGCATGACGTTTTTCAAAACATCAAACCTCTTCGGAAGAAAGGAAGACATATCATCTGGGCCAGCGATATTGTGTACATTAAGATCTTTAAGTACTTTTGCTACGTATTCAAGTGTAGTTGAGTTGAACTGGCTGCAAAGTGTGGAGCTAGCAGATTGGCCTTGCTGCCTTCTTCACTGTTTCCTAGTCCTTCCGCCGTATTTGAAACATGAGGCCCGAGACGACGGTCTGACTAACAAAAATAATCTCGAACATCTCACTAATACTCATGACCTAGGTCTATTGCATAAACCAAAGGTCAGCTGTTTTATGGCAAAAAAATAAAAATAAAATAAATAGAGAAGTATAATCGAATTAAAAACTAATGTTTTTGTTCAATCCTCTAAGGGATGATCCTGGAAGCTGCTCCAAAATAAACCTGTACACTAACACAGACACGAAATAAAAACACTAGCTTTTTTGTTGTTGGGAAAACTGGTTAAGAATCCAACTCTTTATTTCCGCTGTCCCTCTGTCCAACTAAGACTGACTATATATTTTTTTATATGCATGCATTGCAAGATAAGAGAAAGAAAGTACAAAGAGGAATATAAAAATGAATAGGAATAAGACATGTACTTATATAAATAACATGAACATGAGCGAACATTAAATACACTCATATACAGAGCGTACGATACAGTTTTATACGCAACACGTGCTCGAAGAACAACTGAAGACGATTCCTACTAAAATATGGAAAAAGAGTGTTGCCAACAACACGCGGTGTTCCCAAGCGGTCCCCCATCTAAGTACTAACCGCGCCCGACGCTGCTTGATTTCGGTGATCGGACGAGAACCGATACTTTCAGCGTAGTATGGTCGTTGGCGTCTTCTTTATTAGCAAACTTCAAAGTCCCGTTAATTTTAACGCGCCTCGATATGACGCAAGAATTATGCAGTATTGTTATTTGATTCTTTATTTATTTAAAAACACAGGACTTTTGATTAAAGCTAGCTTTCACTCAGTAATCTGTAATCGTAAATCTTTCCTCGTGCGTTTTTGAAATGGAAACCAAAAGCAAAATTTTGATACTGAAAAAATGAGGCGAAGAAGTTCTATGCCATTTTTTTGCCTGCCCAATCGAAAGTGTCGTATTTTAACACTGCATAATTGAACGCAACTACTGCAGTTCATTGTTAGCATGACGTTTTTCAAAACATCAAACCATCTGGGCCAGCGATATTGTGTACATTAAGATCTTTAAGTACTTTTGCTACGTATTCAAGTGTAGTTGAGTTGAACTGGCTGCAAAGTGTGGAGCTAGCAGATTGGCCTTACTGCCTTCTTCACTGTTTCCTAGTCCTTCCGCCGTATTTGAATCATAAGAGGCCCGAGACGACGGTCTGACTAACAAAAATAATCTCGAACATCTCACTAATACTCATGACCTAGGCCTATTGCATAAACCAAAGGTCAGCTGTTTTATGGCAAAAAAATAAAGAGAAAATAAATAGAGAAGTATAATCGAATTAAAAACTAATGTTTTTGTTCAATCCTCTAAGGGATGATCCTGGAAGCTGCTCCAAAATAAGCCTGTACACTAACACAGACACGAAATAAAAACACTAGCTTTTTTGTTGTTGGGAAAACTGGTTAAGAATCCAACTCTTTATTTCCGCTGTCCCTCTGTCCAACTAAGACTGACTATATTTTTTCTTTTTGTGCATGCATTGCAAGATAAGAGAAAGAAAGTACAAAGAGGAATATAAAAATGAATAGGAATAAGACATGTACTTATATAAATAACATGAACAAGAGCGAACATTAAATACGAGTACACTCATATACAGAGTGTACGATACAGTTTTATACGCAACACGTGCTCGAAGAATAACTGAAGACGATTCCTACTAAAATATGGAAAAAGAGTGTTGCCAACAACACGCGGTGTTCCCAAGCGGTCCCCCATCTAAGTACTAACCGCGCCCGACGCTGCTTGATTTCGGTGATCGGACGATAACCGATACTTTCAGCGTAGTATGGTCGTTGGCGTCTTTTTTATTAGCAAACTTCAAAGTCCCGTTAATTTTAACGCGCCTCGATATGACGCAAGAATTATGCAGTATTGTTATTTGATTCTTTATTTATTTAAAAACACAGGACTTTTGATTAAAGCTACGCTTTCACTCAGTAATCTGTAATCGTAAATCTTTCCTCGTGCGTTTTTGAAACGGAAACCAAAAGCAAAATTTTGATACTGAAAAAATGAGGCGAAGAAGTTCTATGCCATTTTTTTGCCTGCCCAATCGAAAGTGTCGTATTTTAACACTGCATAATTGAACGCAACTACTGCAGTTCATTGTTAGCATGACGTTTTTCAAAACATCAAACCATCTGGGCCAGCGATATTGTGTACATTAAGATCTTTAAGTACTTTTGCTACGTATTCAAGTGTAGTTGAGTTGAACTGGCTGCAAAGTGTGGAGCTAGCAGATTGGCCTCACTGCCTTCTTCACTGTTTCCTAGTCTTTCCGCCGTATTTGAAACATAAGAGGCCCGAGACGACGGTCTGACTAACAAAAATAATCTCGAACATCTCACTAATACTCATGACCTAGGCCTATTGCATAAACCAAAGGTCAGCTGTTTTATGGCAAAAAAATAAAGAGAAAATAAATAGAGAAGTATAATCGAATTAAAAACTAATGTTTTTGTTCAATCCTCTAAGGGATGATCCTGGAAGCTGCTCCAAAATAAGCCTGTACACTAACACAGACACGAAATAAAAACACTAGCTTTTTTGTTGTTGGGAAAACTGGTTAAGAATCCAACTCTTTATTTCCGCTGTCCCTCTGTCCAACTAAGACTGACTATATTTTTTCTTTTTGTGCATGCATTGCAAGATAAGAGAAAGAAAGTACAAAGAGGAATATAAAAATGAATAGGAATAAGACGTGTACTTATATAAATAACATGAACAAGAGCGAACATTAAATACGAGTACACTCATATACAGAGTGTACGATACAGTACGAAGAATAACTGAAGACGATTCCTACTAAAATATGGAAAAAGAGTGTTGCCAACAACACGCGGTGTTCCCAAGCGGTCCCCCATCTAAGTACTAACCGCGCCCGACGCTGCTTGATTTCGGTGATCGGACGAGAACCGATACTTTCAGCGTAGTATGGTCGTTGGCGTCTTCTTTATTAGCAAACTTCAAAGTCCCGTTAATTTTAACGCGCCTCCATATGACGCAAGAACACTTGATGGCGCAATGTGCGAGTATTTACTTCAGAGGGTACTCAGGGTCTATTAAAGTATATACTCAAGCGAATGACTGTAAACTTTACTTTCTATGATATTTGCTTAGTTATGTGAATGCAAAGCATGAAGATACTTTCAATTTGATAGGAATCGAAATAGGGGAAAGCACCAACACTAAATGAATAACTCTTGATTGAAATACTATGACCTAAAGACTCCCTAATTGTATACAAAATAATGGAAATGGAAAACCGAAATGTTTTACATAGTTCCTGAAACTATACCACGATTTTGGGCACACTTGCGCTACAACCCTGGATCACAAACCCACGTGGAATACCTACATCAAAGAGATTGCCTAAAATAACACTGTTTATGGATATGCACAGCGATTGCTAGACCTATTACAACCTATGTCTCACCCATTTGTTGGCCTAGAACAAAACAATTGGTCTTACACCCTCCGTTTTATAAACAGGCAATGCAGTCAATGTTGGTTTGAAATTTGAAGATAACTGACTGTTTAAATTTAAGAACTATACAATAGTTGTGACAACAAACACGAAGTTTAACAAATCAAATTGCAATCACTTCGTTTAATTTTATTAATATTTTGTTTAAAAAGCAACTTCTACTTTTCTAACTGTGGTTATTTCACATTGACATCACTTTCAGGTTACACGAACTACAACGTCAAACAACTATAATGCACAACTGAATAATGATCTGCTCAATAGTCTTTCTTCTTTCATTTTTTTTTCAACCGAAAGGAGAGCAAAACTACCCCTTTAAATTTTCCGCCTTTGTTTCCTCGTTCTTGTCCTTAATTTGCATCAGACGTTTGGACGTAACCAACTATCGCTTCTCATGTTTTGTTTTGTTTGTTACTTTCGTGTTCGTCTTATCATCTCCATCGTATGATCTATACGACTACTTGTCGAACTTCTACCTGTCGGATACGATCATGCAATTTTCTACATCTACAGCTTTACGTATATTTAATTACATATGTATGGTATGTTACTGGTGTGCACCCGGGATAAGACGATAAAACCAGAAACCAGTAACGTGTCGTTTATCTAGGAACTATGTACATATGCATATGCTAAAATATACAAATAATGTACATATACACATATAAGCCAATGGTTCTACCCCCAGAAGTGTTTCTTTTGCTCTTATTTTTACACTTACCCAATTATGAAACCTGGTTCTTGTTAATCTTAATTGTTGACCTATGCAAACACTAAGTGTTCGTTAAAGTTTGATCTTAGTACAATCGCTCTCTCAAATCTCTTCTTTACGAAAAAATTGCAGTGATCGAATTGTGCAATGGGTAGCTGTTCATTTAACTTTGGCAATAAAAGACCTACCAATAAAATTTTAATAAAAAATTGTACATCAAAACGTCTTTTAATTGGCTGTACTAAGGACATATAACTGGCGCAGTCGACAAAACTTATTCCGCTCGGCTTAAAAAAAAACATTATAAGAAAGAAAATACTATTATAAAGAAAAGAAGACGTGATAAAGCAACGTTTGAAATAAAAATGAAAAAAAAACAACAAAAAGCCATCTAATATAAACGCGTTACAGTGACAAAAAGGTAATAATACAGACTTACACTTTATACACTAAAATTTAAATATCTATCCACATAATATAAGTCAATAAATTCCGAAAAATATACCATACTACTCGTATCTTCATAAATACAAGAACCATATAAACCATAAAAACCATAAAAACACGTGAGTACTATTTCAATATTTTTGGTGTGGGTGCAAAGTTTAGTTTCGTAAGCTGGAATAACAGGAAAGAAAATCACACCATCGTTTACCATCTGAAGAGAGTAAAACGCTCGACTAGAAACTGTACCAGTATTTCTAGCGGGAGTTCAAAGATTGGCCTTTGGGAGCTGGGATAACGGCGCGTATAAATATGGAAGTCCTCAACGCTGTAGATAGGTTAAAGATTATTTTAGAATTAATAAATAAATTACCTGTATTTGATGGTGCAAAAGAATGCAATAGTAGATTTTTTAGATAAAGTTTATTCATTGGCTACCATTTTCGATGACTTTGATACAAAAGTTCTTCTGACAGGTTACATCAAAGAGAAGATGATTATTGGTAATGCGCGTATACTCGTAGAATTACAAAAACACGTCAGACTTTTGCTTTGGACAGAAATAAGAGATGTGTTAAAAAATAACTTCGGCGAAAGTTTGCCAGTCCATGTTTTAATCGACCGTATTCGCACAGAACGCGTAACTTCAACAACCGGAAAATTCTACAACGATATAAACGTCTTTAGAATAAATACTTCGTTTTGCTTAATAAAAATAGTGTCGATAACAATTTAATAGAGTCTAATAACAGAATTGCCCTTGATGTTTTTAAAAATAATTTACCAGAACCTACTTTATCCATTACGAGTATTTTAAGTCACAATCCTCTTTCTTTATATAGTGCCTATAAAATAATAACTGAAATAGATCACCAAAACCTAGGTCCCAATGGAATCTAATATCCTGCATCCACACAAAAAAAAAATCCTTTCCCAAAAAATACCACAGAAGACAAACCAGCAACTATTCAACCAGACAATACGATAACTCTGCTCAAAATAAAATTAATTACCAGCCAAAGCAACTTAACTATTTGAGACATACTCAATCACAGCAAAGACCTGATTTACCAAACAATTTACAGACCTATCAACCCGGACAGAGTAACATTACGACTCAATCCAGACAACGCCAAAATAACTATTATTCAAGTGGGCATACTCGACGAACCAACGGTTCAGTTTGCATCATGGGCACATAAGTTTCCGTCATGGGCATTTCATGCGTAATTTGGCACCCAAAAAGTGAAGGTATATTAATCAGAATGATTTAAATGAAAATAAAGAATTTAACTTAGATATTTTTAACAATGAAATATCTCAATCTCATTGCTCTAAAAATGTAAATATGGTATGTCTGCACCGGCAGATCTTACTTCAAAGAACAACGATGCCTTGTACACGGGGGCTGCCATTCACAGTGCCCAAGAAGATGAGTCACTACATATTTACATAACAGACGGTCCGATAAATTTTTATGAAAATCAAATTTACTTATCTTATATTCAAAAAGAACATATTTCAATTAAAATAATCCACAAAAAGATACAAAACATTGTTGAGCTTAAGGAAGGCAGTAGCGATCTGTTAAAGATGAAAGGATGAAAGGATTTATGGTAAATAAAGAACTTATCTGCGTTTATTGCGAAAATCTCCCTTCCCTTTGTTTGTGCATTTTCAAGACCTCTTTGTCAAACATTTTTCAATGAACAAAAACCTTAGACTACTTAAATCAAACATAAGACTTAGGGACATTTCAGACAGAAATGAAATGTTAACAATAATTGGAAATGAACATCATAAAAAGAACCACAGATGGATTAATGAACTTTTTTCGGAACTAAAAACTCGATATTTTTATCCAAATTTGCAAATCGAATTTCAAAAATGTATAAATAATAGCGAGGTTTGTACCGTTGCCAAATGTCAAACATGACAGGAGGCCTCTTAAAATTCCCATGTAAATAACAGAAACTCCTCAACAATTTAATGACATACTCGTGTGCATGTCGATATTTGGTTCCCGGAATGAAACAAAATGTTTTTCACCACCATCGATAAATTCTCCAAGTATGCTACAATCCATAATTTAGGCAACAGAAACAGAAACAGATATTAGAAGCCATTAAAGAAACTATACGATATCTAGGCAAACCAAATAGAATCATAGCTGACGGCGAAACATGCATTCACCATTCCGTTGTAGAGCAGTTTTTAAAGGATCGTGAGATTGTGTTCCACAAAATTACGAGTGCATGCTCCTTAAAGACAGGAAATTCCGACATTGAAAGATTGCACGGTACTCTGAACGAACATCTTAGATTGAAAAACGCAGCCAGGGATGCATCCAATTTGGATGAAAATTTTTTTGAAATATTGACTACATATTTACAACAATACAGTACCTACATTCCCCAACAAAGTTAAGACCAATAGATTTTATTACAAAAAAATTTAGTAGAGAAGACATCGAAACACTGGCACAACAATATCGAGCCGAGAAAGAAATAAAACAATAAATAAAAAAAACAACGTTACTCTATGTCCACGTTTGGTTCAAAATCGAGCCGTAGGAAAAGCTAAACCAAAATATAGACAATTGAATGATCCGGAAGTTAGTAAAAATTACGTCACGGATAAATCAACAAAAAGAAACACCCAATATTAAAAAAGTCAGTTAAAAAGAAAATATAAATTTCAAAATAGTGAATAATTACCATCGTATGTATGTACTCGTAACGATGAAAAAGATGTTTTCTTTAATATTCTCCTGGTTTCTCCTTTTCCACTTTCCTTACTTTATTTTTGGTGATTCTGCCATTTCATTCATTTCATTTCAAAATAACAGCTTCTTACATTTGGTTTTCTTTTTTTTTGACATTTCCCAGAATGGGTGCAGCCTGCGCGAAAGGTAACGCTTCCTCCGATTGACATTTTTTTTCTTTTTTCTACAACGAGAATAGGTACATATCTAGTTATTAAATACATCTAAGTCAATTAACTTGTAAAAAAAATGAAGTGATCACCAATGAATCTCTCTTATTGCTACGAGTACCTTAACAAAAATTATTCCAAGTGTGATTATTCGAAGGTCATAAAAATAACACACTATTTAAAGTAGCCCAAAAATGTGATTTTAACTAGAAGCATACTTACGAGTAATTAAGCAATTTACATATAATTCCAATTTCACTTATTTGTACAAAAAATAAAAAAATGATTTAGAGTTAACATAACCATTGTAACAAAAAAATGTAAGCTTCAATTTCATTATTTGACCTTTTTTTCTCGCATACATTCTGTTAAAATTGTTGAGATTTGGATATTTGTAAGAACTCTATACTTTGTAATGTAATTAATTCTTCCAACTGCCAAATTCCTTTTAAGGAGCTACGCTAAATCAACACACGTTATAAAATATCCAATTATATGGTTTGAACTGAATGAGCTGTATAGCAACATTCACCTTGCAGAAGGATCCTAATTCGGTTGAGATGGCCAGAAAATGTTGAGCAAATAAACACAAAGTCTGGAAGAATTCCGAAATCAATGTACGAGTATATGTCCGTTTCGAGTAATGTCGTCCACACCAAAGACTTTCTCTGATCTGGAACTGATTTTAACTCATATACATATGTATATGTATGTTGGAAGTATTAATTAGTATTAAATTGAATTACGGATACTACCATCTTGACACGGTGCGGTAAGTCCTACCCATTGTAAAATGTTTGTGTGTGTACAAATGATAGAACTTATTCCTTTCAATACAATACGCTTTATTCAATACAATTACAATGTTTCTGTTTAAAACAAGGAATTAAAATTATTGTAAATTAGATTAATTCAAAAAGCCAAATCAACGGCAAACTGAGTGGTCTTGCCAGCGTGGAATAACACGGATGAGTTCACAATCGTCAGCATTTCTAACTTAATACAATCGCAGATCTTTTCTCGTGTGCTTTTCAAATGTCACTTTTTTGCTCCGGAGCACAAAAAGAAGATAGTTCCTGAAACTATACCACGATTTTGGGTACACTCGCGCTGCAACCCAGGATCACGAACCTACGTGGAATACCTACATCAAAGAGATTGCCTAAAATGACACTGTGGATGGATATGCACAGCGATTGCTATTAAAACCTACGAGATTAGCACTTCAAGTAGTACCGAATCACAGGAGAAACAATCTGATGCAATGACGATATATGTAGTGATTTGTACACTTCTTGCTTTCTGGCCAGTTAGACCTTCTGGACATCAGACTCACTCTTAGTGAGTGAGCAGCCGTTATAGCCAATTTTCTGTATAAAGCTGCTCTTACCTGGTTGAGTCACCACAACCGATGCCAGATATCAAATACGGCGGATTGTATTACATAGATCACCTGCAGTTCGGGCTGTAACAGCTGGTTGGAATAGATAATATCTCAAACTTTATTCTTCGAAAATGTTTACGCCAAGGCCAAAGTCAAAATGTAAAAGAAAAACCTCCAATGAAAGAGTAAGGACCAGAGCATTAGATCTGCGCATGCCGGCAGAAATTAGATAAACATATGTTCACATCCAATTGGTCGGCAGCGTAGATGCACCAATTCAATTTGACAGTTACTATCCCACAAACACTAGAAATTATACCCAACAATTTTTTTCACTCAATTCTTACAAGACGCGCAAGAACCGATTGCGTTCAGAAAATAAGACAAAGATAACAATTTATGATGACCACAACTCGGAAATGTTTTTCCCGGGCTGAGACTTTTAAAACCGACACGGATTGCATGAAACGAATTTCGAACGTTCAGCAAAGCAAACGAAATTTTCATGATCGAAATATTTAAATTTGATGGCTACAGGTCGCTATAGATGATGAGTTTTCAATTTCTAGATCACTTAAAACACTAAATAACAAATTATATCGACAAAAATTAACAAAATCTGTAGTTCCGATTTCCAACCCACACGTGGTTATATTTTTCTACACGAAATTTAAAAAAAAAAAGTTTACTGGCTGTCAGATTTGAAAAATAGCGAAAATCTGAACAGTGATGCCAAGTTGCTAACAAAATATTTGAAGAAATGGGGATAGAAAGTTCAAAGGCACTGCCATGAATTATGTGTAAATTGGAATACGTACACTGCGTTCTAAAACTCATCGCTTAGATGCAACATTTTATATTCCAGCTCATTAGAACAGTATTTAAAAAAAATTATGCAGTATTGTTATTTGATTCTTTATTTATTTAAAAACACAGGACTTTTGATTAAAGCTACGCTTTCACCCAGTAATCTGTAATCGTAAAACTTTCCTCGTGCGTTTTTGAAACGGAAACCAGAAGAAAAAATTTTGATACTGAAAAAATGAGGCGAAGAAGTTCTATGCCATTTTTTTGCCTGCCCAATCGAAAGTGTCGTATTTTAACACTGCATAATTGAACGCAACTACTGCAGTTCATTGTTAGCATGACGTTTTTCAAAACATCAAACCTCTTCGGAAGAAAGGAAGACATATCATCTGGGCCAGCGATATTGTGTACATTAAGATCTTTAAGTACTTTTGCTACGTATTCAAGTGTAGTTGAGTTGAACTGGCTGCAAAGTGTGGAGCTAGCAGATTGGCCTTGCTGCCTTCTTCACTGTTTCCTAGTCCTTCCGCCGTATTTGAAACATGAGGCCCGAGACGACGGTCTGACTAACAAAAATAATCTCGAACATCTCACTAATACTCATGACCTAGGTCTATTGCATAAACCAAAGGTCAGCTGTTTTATGGCAAAAAAATAAAAATAAAATAAATAGAGAAGTATAATCGAATTAAAAACTAATGTTTTTGTTCAATCCTCTAAGGGATGATCCTGGAAGCTGCTCCAAAATAAACCTGTACACTAACACAGACACGAAATAAAAACACTAGCTTTTTTGTTGTTGGGAAAACTGGTTAAGAATCCAACTCTTTATTTCCGCTGTCCCTCTGTCCAACTAAGACTGACTATATATTTTTCTTTTATGCATGCATTGCAAGATAAGAGAAAGAAAGTACAAAGAGGAATATAAAAATGAATAGGAATAAGACATGTACTTATATAAATAACATGAACATGAGCGAACATTAAATACACTCATATACAGAGCGTACGATACAGTTTTATACGCAACACGTGCTCGAAGAACAACTGAAGACGATTCCTACTAAAATATGGAAAAAGAGTGTTGCCAACAACACGCGGTGTTCCCAAGCGGTCCCCCATCTAAGTACTAACCGCGCCCGACGCTGCTTGATTTCGGTGATCGGACGAGAACCGATACTTTCAGCGTAGTATGGTCGTTGGCGTCTTTTTTATTAGCAAACTTCAAAGTCCCGTTAATTTTAACGCGCCTCGATATGACGCAAGAATTATGCAGTATTGTTATTTGATTCTTTATGTATTTAAAAACACAGGACTTTTGATTAAAGCTACGCTTTCACTCAGTAATCTGTAATCGTAAATCTTTCCTCGTGCGTTTTTGAAACGGAAACCAAAAGCAAAATTTTGATACTGAAAAAATGAGGCGAAGAAGTTCTATGCCATTTTTTTGCCTGCCCAATCGAAAGTGTCGTATTTTAACACTGCATAATTGAACGCAACTACTGCAGTTCATTGTTAGCATGACGTTTTTCAAAACATCAAACCATCTGGGCCAGCGATATTGTGTACATTAAGATCTTTAAGTACTTTTGCTACGTATTCAAGTGTAGTTGAGTTGAACTGGCTGCAAAGTGTGGAGCTAGCAGATTGGCCTTACTGCCTTCTTCACTGTTTCCTAGTCCTTCCGCCGTATTTGAATCATAAGAGGCCCGAGACGACGGTCTGACTAACAAAAATAATCTCGAACATCTCACTAATACTCATGACCTAGGCCTATTGCATAAACCAAAGGTCAGCTGTTTTATGGCAAAAAAATAAAGAGAAAATAAATAGAGAAGTATAATCGAATTAAAAACTAATGTTTTTGTTCAATCCTCTAAGGGATGATCCTGGAAGCTGCTCCAAAATAAGCCTGTACACTAACACAGACACGAAATAAAAACACTAGCTTTTTTGTTGTTGGGAAAACTGGTTAAGAATCCAACTCTTTATTTCCGCTGTCCCTCTGTCCAACTAAGACTGACTATATTTTTTCTTTTTGTGCATGCATTGCAAGATAAGAGAAAGAAAGTACAAAGAGGAATATAAAAATGAATAGGAATAAGACATGTACTTATATAAATAACATGAACAAGAGCGAACATTAAATACGAGTACACTCATATACAGAGTGTACGATACAGTTTTATACGCAACACGTGCTCGAAGAATAACTGAAGACGATTCCTACTAAAATATGGAAAAAGAGTGTTGCCAACAACACGCGGTGTTCCCAAGCGGTCCCCCATCTAAGTACTAACCGCGCCCGACGCTGCTTGATTTCGGTGATCGGACGAGAACCGATACTTTCAGCGTAGTATGGTCGTTGGCGTCTTTTTTATTAGCAAACTTCAAAGTCCCGTTAATTTTAACGCGCCTCGATATGACGCAAGAATTATGCAGTATTGTTATTTGATTCTTTATGTATTTAAAAACACAGGACTTTTGATTAAAGCTACGCTTTCACTCAGTAATCTGTAATCGTAAATCTTTCCTCGTGCGTTTTTGAAACGGAAACCAAAAGCAAAATTTTGATACTGAAAAAATGAGGCGAAGAAGTTCTATGCCATTTTTTTGCCTGCCCAATCGAAAGTGTCGTATTTTAACACTGCATAATTGAACGCAACTACTGCAGTTCATTGTTAGCATGACGTTTTTCAAAACATCAAACCATCTGGGCCAGCGATATTGTGTACATTAAGATCTTTAAGTACTTTTGCTACGTATTCAAGTGTAGTTGAGTTGAACTGGCTGCAAAGTGTGGAGCTAGCAGATTGGCCTTACTGCCTTCTTCACTGTTTCCTAGTCCTTCCGCCGTATTTGAATCATAAGAGGCCCGAGACGACGGTCTGACTAACAAAAATAATCTCGAACATCTCACTAATACTCATGACCTAGGCCTATTGCATAAACCAAAGGTCAGCTGTTTTATGGCAAAAAAATAAAGAGAAAATAAATAGAGAAGTATAATCGAATTAAAAACTAATGTTTTTGTTCAATCCTCTAAGGGATGATCCTGGAAGCTGCTCCAAAATAAGCCTGTACACTAACACAGACACGAAATAAAAACACTAGCTTTTTTGTTGTTGGGAAAACTGGTTAAGAATCCAACTCTTTATTTCCGCTGTCCCTCTGTCCAACTAAGACTGACTATATTTTTTCTTTTTGTGCATGCATTGCAAGATAAGAGAAAGAAAGTACAAAGAGGAATATAAAAATGAATAGGAATAAGACATGTACTTATATAAATAACATGAACAAGAGCGAACATTAAATACGAGTACACTCATATACAGAGTGTACGATACAGTTTTATACGCAACACGTGCTCGAAGAATAACTGAAGACGATTCCTACTAAAATATGGAAAAAGAGTGTTGCCAACAACACGCGGTGTTCCCAAGCGGTCCCCCATCTAAGTACTAACCGCGCCCGACGCTGCTTGATTTCGGTGATCGGACGAGAACCGATACTTTCAGCGTAGTATGGTCGTTGGCGTCTTTTTTATTAGCAAACTTCAAAGTCCCGTTAATTTTAACGCGCCTCGATATGACGCAAGAATTATGCAGTATTGTTATTTGATTCTTTATTTATTTAAAAACACAGGACTTTTGATTAAAGCTACGCTTTCACTCAGTAATCTGTAATCGTAAATCTTTCCTCGTGCGTTTTTGAAACGGAAACCAAAAGCAAAATTTTGATACTGAAAAAATGAGGCGAAGAAGTTCTATGCCATTTTTTTGCCTGCCCAATCGAAAGTGTCGTATTTTAACACTGCATAATTGAACGCAACTACTGCAGTTCATTGTTAGCATGACGTTTTTCAAAACATCAAACCATCTGGGCCAGCGATATTGTGTACATTAAGATCTTTAAGTACTTTTGCTACGTATTCAAGTGTAGTTGAGTTGAACTGGCTGCAAAGTGTGGAGCTAGCAGATTGGCCTTACTGCCTTCTTCACTGTTTCCTAGTCCTTCCGCCGTATTTGAAACATAAGAGGCCCGAGACGACGGTCTGACTAACAAAAATAATCTCGAACATCTCACTAATACTCATGACCTAGGCCTATTGCATAAACCAAAGGTCAGCTGTTTTATGGCAAAAAAATAAAGAGAAAATAAATAGAGAAGTATAATCGAATTAAAAACTAATGTTTTTGTTCAATCCTCTAAGGGATGATCCTGGAAGCTGCTCCAAAATAAGCCTGTACACTAACACAGACACGAAATAAAAACACTAGCTTTTTTGTTGTTGGGAAAACTGGTTAAGAATCCAACTCTTTATTTCCGCTGTCCCTCTGTCCAACTAAGACTGACTATATTTTTTCTTTTTGTGCATGCATTGCAAGATAAGAGAAAGAAAGTACAAAGAGGAATATAAAAATGAATAGGAATAAGACATGTACTTATATAAATAACATGAACAAGAGCGAACATTAAATACGAGTACACTCATATACAGAGTGTACGATACAGTACGAAGAATAACTGAAGACGATTCCTACTAAAATATGGAAAAAGAGTGTTGCCAACAACACGCGGTGTTCCCAAGCGGTCCACCATCTAAGTACTAACCGCGCCCGACGCTGCTTGATTTCGGTGATCGGACGAGAACCGATACTTTCAGCGTAGTATGGTCGTTGGCGTCTTCTTTATTAGCAAACTTCAAAGTCCCGTTAATTTTAACGCGCCTCCATATGACGCAAGAACACTTGATGGCGCAATGTGCGAGTATTTACTTCAGAGGGTACTCAGGGTCTATTAAAGTATATACTCAAGCGAATGACTGTAAACTTTACTTTCTATGATATTTGCTTAGTTATGTGCATGCAAAGCATGAAGATACTTTCAATTTGATAGGAATCGAAATAGGGGAAAGCACCAACACTAAATGAATAACTCTTGATTGAAATACTATGACCTAAAGACTCCCTAATTGTATACAAAATAATGGAAATGGAAAACCGAAATGTTTTACATAGTTCCTGAAACTATACCACGATTTTGGGCACACTTGCGCTACAACCCTGGATCACAAACCCACGTGGAATACCTACATCAAAGAGATTGCCTAAAATAACACTGTTTATGGATATGCACAGCGATTGCTAGACCTATTACAACCTATGTCTCACCCATTTGTTGGCCTAGAACAAAACAATTGGTCTTACACCCTCCGTTTTATAAACAGGCAATGCAGTCAATGTTGGTTTGAAATTTGAAGATAACTGACTGTTTAAATTTAAGAACTATACAATAGTTGTGACAACAAACACGAAGTTTAACAAATCAAATTGCAATCACTTCGTTTAATTTTATTAATATTTTGTTTAAAAAGCAACTTCTACTTTTCTAACTGTGGTTATTTCACATTGACATCACTTTCAGGTTACACGAACTACAACGTCAAACAACTATAATGCACAACTGAATAATGATCTGCTCAATAGTCTTTCTTCTTTCATTTTTTTTTCAACCGAAAGGAGAGCAAAACTACCCCTTTAAATTTTCCGCCTTTGTTTCCTCGTTCTTGTCCTTAATTTGCATCAGACGTTTGGACGTAACCAACTATCGCTTCTCATGTTTTGTTTTGTTTGTTACTTTCGTGTTCGTCTTATCATCTCCATCGTATGATCTATACGACTACTTGTCGAACTTCTACCTGTCGGATACGATCATGCAATTTTCTACATCTACAGCTTTACGTATATTTAATTACATATGTATGGTATGTTACTGGTGTGCACCCGGGATAAGACGATAAAACCAGAAACCAGTAACGTGTCGTTTATCTAGGAACTATGTACATATGCATATGCTAAAATATACAAATAATGTACATATACACATATAAGCCAATGGTTCTACCCCCAGAAGTGTTTCTTTTGCTCTTATTTTTACACTTACCCAATTATGAAACCTGGTTCTTGTTAATCTTAATTGTTGACCTATGCAAACACTAAGTGTTCGTTAAAGTTTGATCTTAGTACAATCGCTCTCTCAAATCTCTTCTTTACGAAAAAATTGCAGTGATCGAATTGTGCAATGGGTAGCTGTTCATTTAACTTTGGCAATAAAAGACCTACCAATAAAATTTTAATAAAAAATTGTACATCAAAACGTCTTTTAATTGGCTGTACTAAGGACATATAACTGGCGCAGTCGACAAAACTTATTCCGCTCGGCTTAAAAAAAAACATTATAAGAAAGAAAATACTATTATAAAGAAAAGAAGACGTGATAAAGCAACGTTTGAAATAAAAATGAAAAAAAAACAACAAAAAGCCATCTAATATAAACGCGTTACAGTGACAAAAAGGTAATAATACAGACTTACACTTTATACACTAAAATTTAAATATCTATCCACATAATATAAGTCAATAAATTCCGAAAAATATACCATACTACTCGTATCTTCATAAATACAAGAACCATATAAACCATAAAAACCATAAAAACACGTGAGTACTATTTCAATATTTTTGGTGTGGGTGCAAAGTTTAGTTTCGTAAGCTGGAATAACAGGAAAGAAAATCACACCATCGTTTACCATCTGAAGAGAGTAAAACGCTCGACTAGAAACTGTACCAGTATTTCTAGCGGGAGTTCAAAGATTGGCCTTTGGGAGCTGGGATAACGGCGCGTATAAATATGGAAGTCCTCAACGCTGTAGATAGGTTAAAGATTATTTTAGAATTAATAAATAAATTACCTGTATTTGATGGTGCAAAAGAATGCAATAGTAGATTTTTTAGATAAAGTTTATTCATTGGCTACCATTTTCGATGACTTTGATACAAAAGTTCTTCTGACAGGTTACATCAAAGAGAAGATGATTATTGGTAATGCGCGTATACTCGTAGAATTACAAAAACACGTCAGACTTTTGCTTTGGACAGAAATAAGAGATGTGTTAAAAAATAACTTCGGCGAAAGTTTGCCAGTCCATGTTTTAATCGACCGTATTCGCACAGAACGCGTAACTTCAACAACCGGAAAATTCTACAACGATATAAACGTCTTTAGAATAAATACTTCGTTTTGCTTAATAAAAATAGTGTCGATAACAATTTAATAGAGTCTAATAACAGAATTGCCCTTGATGTTTTTAAAAATAATTTACCAGAACCTACTTTATCCATTACGAGTATTTTAAGTCACAATCCTCTTTCTTTATATAGTGCCTATAAAATAATAACTGAAATAGATCACCAAAACCTAGGTCCCAATGGAATCTAATATCCTGCATCCACACAAAAAAAAATCCTTTCCCAAAAAATACCACAGAAGACAAACCAGCAACTATTCAACCAGACAATACGATAACTCTGCTCAAAATAAAATTAATTACCAGCCAAAGCAACTTAACTATTTGAGACATACTCAATCACAGCAAAGACCTGATTTACCAAACAATTTACAGACCTATCAACCCGGACAGAGTAACATTACGACTCAATCCAGACAACGCCAAAATAACTATTATTCAAGTGGGCATACTCGACGAACCAACGGTTCAGTTTGCATCATGGGCACATAAGTTTGCGTCATGGGCATTTCATGCGTAATTTGGCACCCAAAAAGTGAAGGTATATTAATCAGAATGATTTAAATGAAAATAAAGAATTTAACTTAGATATTTTTAACAATGAAATATCTCAATCTCATTGCTCTAAAAATGTAAATATGGTATGTCTGCACCGGCAGATCTTACTTCAAAGAACAACGATGCCTTGTACACGGGGGCTGCCATTCACAGTGCCCAAGAAGATGAGTCACTACATATTTACATAACAGACGGTCCGATAAATTTTTATGAAAATCAAATTTACTTATCTTATATTCAAAAAGAACATATTTCAATTAAAATAATCCACAAAAAGATACAAAACATTGTTGAGCTTAAGGAAGGCAGTAGCGATCTGTTAAAGATGAAAGGATGAAAGGATTTATGGTAAATAAAGAACTTATCTGCGTTTATTGCGAAAATCTCCCTTCCCTTTGTTTGTGCATTTTCAAGACCTCTTTGTCAAACATTTTTCAATGAACAAAAACCTTAGACTACTTAAATCAAACATAAGACTTAGGGACATTTCAGACAGAAACGAAATGTTAACAATAATTAGAAATGAACATCATAAAAAGAACCACAGATAGATTAATGAACTTTTTTCGGAACTAAAAACTCGATATTTTTATCCAAATTTGCAAATCGAATTTCAAAAATGTATAAATAATAGCAAGGTTTGTACCGTTGCCAAATGTCAAACATGACAGGAGGCCTCTTAAAATTCCCATGTAAATAACAGAAACTCCTCAACAATTTAATGACATACTCGTGTGCATGTCGATATTTGGTTCCCGGAATGAAACAAAATGTTTTTCACCACCATCGATAAATTCTCCAAGTATGCTACAATCCATAATTTAGGCAACAGAAACAGAAACAGATATTAGAAGCCATTAAAGAAACTATACGATATCTAGGCAAACCAAATAGAATCATAGCTGACGGCGAAACATGCATTCACCATTCCGTTGTAGAGCAGTTTTTAAAGGATCGTGAGATTGTGTTCCACAAAATTACGAGTGCATGCTCCTTAAAGACAGGAAATTCCGACATTGAAAGATTGCACGGTACTCTGAACGAACATCTTAGATTGAAAAACGCAGCCAGGGATGCATCCAATTTGGATGAAATTTTTTTTGAAATATTGACTACATATTTACAACAATACAGTACCTACATTCCCCAACAAAGTTAAGACCAATAGATTTTATTACAAAAAAATTTAGTAGAGAAGACATCGAAACACTGGCACAACAATATCGAGCCGAGAAAGAAATAAAACAATAAATAAAAAAAACAACGTTACTCTATGTCCACGTTTGGTTCAAAATCGAGCCGTAGGAAAAGCTAAACCAAAATATAGACAATTGAATGATCCGGAAGTTAGTAAAAATTACGTCACGGATAAATCAACAAAAAGAAACACCCAATATTAAAAAAGTCAGTTAAAAAGAAAATATAAATTTCAAAATAGTGAATAATTACCATTTTGACATTTCCCCGAATGGGTGCAGCCAGCGCGAAAGGTAACGCTTCCTCCGATTGACATTTTTTTTCTTTTTTCTACAACGAGAATAGGTACATATCTAGTTATTAAATACATCTAAGTCAATTAACTTGTAAAAAAAATGAAGTGATCACCAATGAATCTCTCTTATTGCTACGAGTACCTTAACAAAAATTATTCCAAGTGTGATTATTCGAAGGGCCCAAAAATGTGATTTTAACTAGAAGCATACTTACGAGTAATTAAGCAATTTACATATAATTCCAATTTCACTTATTTGTACAAAAAATAAAAAAATGATTTAGAGTTAACATAACCATTGTAACAAAAAAATGTAAGCTTCAATTTCATTATTTGACCTTTTTTTCTCGCATACATTCTGTTAAAATTGTTGAGATTTGGATATTTGTAAGAACTCTATACTTTGTAATGTAATTAATTCTTCCAACTGCCAAATTCCTTTTAAGGAGCTACGCTAAATCAACACACGTTATAAAATATCCAATTATATGGTTTGAACTGAATGAGCTGTATAGCAACATTCACCTTGCAAAAGGATCCTAATTCGGTTGAGATGGCCAGAAAATGTTGAGCAAATAAACACAAAGTCTGGAAGAATTCCGAAATCAATGTACGAGTATATGTCCGTTTCGAGTAATGTCGTCCACACCAAAGACTTTCTCTGATCTGGAACTGATTTTAACTCATATACATATGTATATGTATGTTGGAAGTATTAATTAGTATTAAATTGAATTACGGATACTACCATCTTGACACGGTGCGGTAAGTCCTACCCATTGTAAAATGTTTGTGTGTGTACAAATGATAGAACTTATTCCTTTCAATACAATACGCTTTATTCAATACAATTACAATGTTTCTGTTTAAAACAAGGAATTAAAATTATTGTAAATTAGATTAATTCAAAAAGCCAAATCAACGGCAAACTGAGTGGTCTTGCCAGCGTGGAATAACACGGATGAGTTCACAATCGTCAGCATTTCTAACTTAATACAATCGCAGATCTTTTCTCGTGCGCTTTTCAAATGTCACTTTTTTGCTCCGGAGCACAAAAAGAAGATAGTTCCTGAAACTATACCACGATTTTGGGTACACTCGCGCTGCAACCCAGGATCACGAACCTACGTGGAATACCTACATCAAAGAGATTGCCTAAAATGACACTGTGGATGGATATGCACAGCGATTGCTATTAAAACCTACGAGATTAGCACTTCAAGTAGTACCGAATCACAGGAGAAACAATCTGATGCAATGACGATATATGTAGTGATTTGTACACTTCTTGCTTTCTGGCCAGTTAGACCTTCTGGACATCAGACTCACTCTTAGTGAGTGAGCAGCCGTTATAGCCAATTTTCTGTATAAAGCTGCTCTTACCTGGTTGAGTCACCACAACCGATGCCAGATATCAAATACGGCGGATTGTATTACATAGATCACCTGCAGTTCGGGCTGTAACAGCTGGTTGGAATAGATAATATCTCAAACTTTATTCTTCGAAAATGTTTACGCCAAGGCCAAAGTCAAAATGTAAAAGAAAAACCTCCAATGAAAGAGTAAGGACCAGAGCATTAGATCTGCGCATGCCGGCAGAAATTAGATAAACATATGTTCACATCCAATTGGTCGGCAGCGTAGATGCACCAATTCAATTTGACAGTTACTATCCCACAAACACTAGAAATTATACCCAACAATTTTTTTCACTCAATTCTTACAAGACGCGCAAGAACCGATTGCGTTCAGAAAATAAGACAAAGATAACAATTTATGATGACCACAACTCGGAAATGTTTTTCCCGGGCTGAGACTTTTAAAACCGACACGGATTGCATGAAACGAATTTCGAACGTTCAGCAAAGCAAACGAAATTTTCATGATCGAAATATTTAAATTTGATGGCTACAGGTCGCTATAGATGATGAGTTTTCAATTTCTAGATCACTTAAAACACTAAATAACAAATTATATCGACAAAAATTAACAAAATCTGTAGTTCCGATTTCCAACCCACACGTGGTTATATTTTTCTACACGAAATTTAAAAAAAAAAAGTTTACTGGCTGTCAGATTTGAAAAATAGAGAAAATCTGAACAGTGATGCCAAGTTGCTATCAAAATATTTGAAGAAATGGGGATAGAAAGTTCAAAGGCACTGCCATGAATTATGTGTAAATTGGAATACGTACACTGCGTTCTAAAACTCATCGCTTAGATGCAACATTTTATATTCCAGCTCATTAGAACAGTATTTAAAAAAAATTATGCAGTATTGTTATTTGATTCTTTATTTATTTAAAAACACAGGACTTTTGATTAAAGCTACGCTTTCACCCAGTAATCTGTAATCGTAAAACTTTCCTCGTGTGTTTTTGAAACGGAAACCAGAAGAAAAAATTTTGATACTGAAAAAATGAGGCGAAGAAGTTCTATGCCATTTTTTTGCCTGCCCAATCGAAAGTGTCGTATTTTAACACTGCATAATTGAACGCAACTACTGCAGTTCATTGTTAGCATGACGTTTTTCAAAACATCAAACCTCTTCGGAAGAAAGGAAGACATATCATCTGGGCCAGCGATATTGTGTACATTAAGATCTTTAAGTACTTTTGCTACGTATTCAAGTGTAGTTGAGTTGAACTGGCTGCAAAGTGTGGAGCTAGCAGATTGGCCTTGCTGCCTTCTTCACTGTTTCCTAGTCCTTCCGCCGTATTTGAAACATGAGGCCCGAGACGACGGTCTGACTAACAAAAATAATCTCGAACATCTCACTAATACTCATGACCTAGGTCTATTGCATAAACCAAAGGTCAGCTGTTTTATGGCAAAAAAATAAAAATAAAATAAATAGAGAAGTATAATCGAATTAAAAACTAATGTTTTTGTTCAATCCTCTAAGGGATGATCCTGGAAGCTGCTCCAAAATAAACCTGTACACTAACACAGACACGAAATAAAAACACTAGCTTTTTTGTTGTTGGGAAAACTGGTTAAGAATCCAACTCTTTATTTCCGCTGTCCCTCTGTCCAACTAAGACTGACTATATATTTTTTTTTATGCATGCATTGCAAGATAAGAGAAAGAAAGTACAAAGAGGAATATAAAAATGAATAGGAATAAGACATGTACTTATATAAATAACATGAACATGAGCGAACATTAAATACACTCATATACAGAGCGTACGATACAGTTTTATACGCAACACGTGCTCGAAGAACAACTGAAGACGATTCCTACTAAAATATGGAAAAAGAGTGTTGCCAACAACACGCGGTGTTCCCAAGCGGTCCCCCATCTAAGTACTAACCGCGCCCGACGCTGCTTGATTTCGGTGATCGGACGAGAACCGATACTTTCAGCGTAGTATGGTCGTTGGCGTCTTTTTTATTAGCAAACTTCAAAGTCCCGTTAATTTTAACGCGCCTCGATATGACGCAAGAATTATGCAGTATTGTTATTTGATTCTTTATGTATTTAAAAACACAGGACTTTTGATTAAAGCTACGCTTTCACTCAGTAATCTGTAATCGTAAATCTTTCCTCGTGCGTTTTTGAAACGGAAACCAAAAGCAAAATTTTGATACTGAAAAAATGAGGCGAAGAAGTTCTATGCCATTTTTTTGCCTGCCCAATCGAAAGTGTCGTATTTTAACACTGCATAATTGAACGCAACTACTGCAGTTCATTGTTAGCATGACGTTTTTCAAAACATCAAACCATCTGGGCCAGCGATATTGTGTACATTAAGATCTTTAAGTACTTTTGCTACGTATTCAAGTGTAGTTGAGTTGAACTGGCTGCAAAGTGTGGAGCTAGCAGATTGGCCTTACTGCCTTCTTCACTGTTTCCTAGTCCTTCCGCCGTATTTGAATCATAAGAGGCCCGAGACGACGGTCTGACTAACAAAAATAATCTCGAACATCTCACTAATACTCATGACCTAGGCCTATTGCATAAACCAAAGGTCAGCTGTTTTATGGCAAAAAAATAAAGAGAAAATAAATAGAGAAGTATAATCGAATTAAAAACTAATGTTTTTGTTCAATCCTCTAAGGGATGATCCTGGAAGCTGCTCCAAAATAAGCCTGTACACTAACACAGACACGAAATAAAAACACTAGCTTTTTTGTTGTTGGGAAAACTGGTTAAGAATCCAACTCTTTATTTCCGCTGTCCCTCTGTCCAACTAAGACTGACTATATTTTTTCTTTTTGTGCATGCATTGCAAGATAAGAGAAAGAAAGTACAAAGAGGAATATAAAAATGAATAGGAATAAGACATGTACTTATATAAATAACATGAACAAGAGCGAACATTAAATACGAGTACACTCATATACAGAGTGTACGATACAGTTTTATACGCAACACGTGCTCGAAGAATAACTGAAGACGATTCCTACTAAAATATGGAAAAAGAGTGTTGCCAACAACACGCGGTGTTCCCAAGCGGTCCCCCATCTAAGTACTAACCGCGCCCGACGCTGCTTGATTTCGGTGATCGGACGAGAACCGATACTTTCAGCGTAGTATGGTCGTTGGCGTCTTCTTTATTAGCAAACTTCAAAGTCCCGTTAATTTTAACGCGCCTCCATATGACGCAAGAACACTTGATGGCGCAATGTGCGAGTATTTACTTCAGAGGGTACTCAGGGTCTATTAAAGTATATACTCAAGCGAATGACTGTAAACTTTACTTTCTATGATATTTGCTTAGTTATGTGAATGCAAAGCATGAAGATACTTTCAATTTGATAGGAATCGAAATAGGGGAAAGCACCAACACTAAATGAATAACTCTTGATTGAAATACTATGACCTAAAGACTCCCTAATTGTATACAAAATAATGGAAATGGAAAACCGAAATGTTTTACATAGTTCCTGAAACTATACCACGATTTTGGGCACACTTGCGCTACAACCCTGGATCACAAACCCACGTGGAATACCTACATCAAAGAGATTGCCTAAAATAACACTGTTTATGGATATGCACAGCGATTGCTAGACCTATTACAACCTATGTCTCACCCATTTGTTGGCCTAGAACAAAACAATTGGTCTTACACCCTCCGTTTTATAAACAGGCAATGCAGTCAATGTTGGTTTGAAATTTGAAGATAACTGACTGTTTAGACTGTTTAAATTTAAGAACTATACAATAGTTGTGACAACAAACACGAAGTTTAACAAATCAAATTGCAATCACTTCGTTTAATTTTATTAATATTTTGTTTAAAAAGCAACTTCTACTTTTCTAACTGTGGTTATTTCACATTGACATCACTTTCAGGTTACACGAACTACAACGTCAAACAACTATAATGCAAAACTGAATAATGATCTGCTCAATAGTCTTTCTTCTTTCATTTTTTTTTCAACCGAAAGGAGAGCAAAACTACCCCTTTAAATTTTCCGCCTTTGTTTCCTCGTTCTTGTCCTTAATTTGCATCAGACGTTTGGACGTAACCAACTATCGCTTCTCATGTTTTGTTTTGTTTGTTACTTTCGTGTTCGTCTTATCATCTCCATCGTATGATCTATACGACTACTTGTCGAACTTCTACCTGTCGGATACGATCATGCAATTTTCTACATCTACAGCTTTACGTATATTTAATTACATATGTATGGTATGTTATTGGTGTGCACCCGGGATAAGACGATAAAACCAGAAACCAGTAACGTGTCGTTTATCTAGGAACTATGTACATATGCATATGCTAAAATATACAAATATTGTACATATACACATATAAGCCAATGGTTCTACCCCCAGAAGTGTTTCTTTTGCTCTTATTTTTACACTTACCCAATTATGAAACCTGGTTCTTGTTAATCTTAATTGTTGACCTATGCAAACACTAAGTGTTCGTTAAAGTTTGATCTTAGTACAATCGCTCTCTCAAATCTCTTCTTTACGAAAAAATTGCAGTGATCGAATTGTGCAATGGGTAGCTGTTCATTTAACTTTGGCAATAAAAGACCTACCAATAAAATTTTAATAAAAGATTGTACATCAAAACGTCTTTTAATTGGCTGTACTAAGGACATATAACTGGCGCAGTCGACGAAACTTATAAGAAAACATTATAAGAAAGAAAATACTATTATAAAGAAAAGAAGACGTGATAAAGCAACGTTTGAAATAAAAATGAAAAAAAAAACAACAAAAAGCCATCTAATATAAACGCGTTACAGTGACAAAAAGGTAATAATACAGACTTACACTTTATACACTAAAATTTAAATATCTATCCACATAATATAAATCAATAAATTCCGAAAAATATACCATACTACTCGTATCTTCATAAATACAAGAACCATATAAACCATAAAAACCATAAAAACACGTGAGTACTACTTCAATATTTTTGGTGTGGGTGCAAAGTTTGGTTTCGTAAGCTGGAATAACAGGAAAGAAAATCACACCATCGTTTACCATCTGAAGAGAGTAAAACGCTCGACTAGAAACTGTACCAGTATTTCTAGCGGGAGTTCAAAGATTGGCCTTTGGGAGCTGGGATAACGGCGCGTATAAATATGGAAGTCCTCAACGCTGTAGATAGGTTAAAGATTATTTTAGAATTAATAAATAAATTACCTGTATTTGATGGTGCAAAAGAATGCAATAGTAGATTTTTTAGATAAAGTTTATTCATTGGCTACCATTTTCGATGACTTTGATACAAAAGTTCTTCTGACAGGTTACATCAAAGAGAAGATGATTATTGGTAATGCGCGTATACTCGTAGAATTACAAAAACACGTCAGACTTTTGCTTTGGACAGAAATAAGAGATGTGTTAAAAAATAACTTCGGCGAAAGTTTGCCAGTCCATGTTTTAATCGACCGTATTCGCACAGAACGCGTAACTTCAACAACCGGAAAATTCTACAACGATATAAACGTCTTTAGAATAAATACTTCGTTTTGCTTAATAAAAATAGTGTCGATAACAATTTAATAGAGTCTAATAACAGAATTGCCCTTGATGTTTTTAAAAATAATTTACCAGAACCTACTTTATCCATTACGAGTATTTTAAGTCACAATCCTCTTTCTTTATATAGTGCCTATAAAATAATAACTGAAATAGATCACCAAAACCTAGGTCCCAATGGAATCTAATATCCTGCATCCACACAAAAAAAAAATCCTTTCCCAAAAAATACCACAGAAGACAAACCAGCAACTATTCAACCAGACAATACGATAACTCTGCTCAAAATAAAATTAATTACCAGCCAAAGCAACTTAACTATTTGAGACATACTCAATCACAGCAAAGACCTGATTTACCAAACAATTTACAGACCTATCAACCCGGACAGAGTAACATTACGACTCAATCCAGACAACGCCAAAATAACTATTATTCAAGTGGGCATACTCGACGAACCAACGGTTCAGTTTGCATCATGGGCACATAAGTTTGCGTCATGGGCATTTCATGCGTAATTTGGCACCCAAAAAGTGAAGGTATATTAATCAGAATGATTTAAATGAAAATAAAGAATTTAACTTAGATATTTTTAACAATGAAATATCTCAATCTCATTGCTCTAAAAATGTAAATATGGTATGTCTGCACCGGCAGATCTTACTTCAAAGAACAACGATGCCTTGTACACGGGGGCTGCCGTTCACAGTGCCCAAGAAGATGAGTCACTACATATTTACATAACAGACGGTCCGATAAATTTTTATGAAAATCAAATTTACTTATCTTATATTCAAAAAGAACATATTTCAATTAAAATAATCCACAAAAAGATACAAAACATTGTTGAGCTTAAGGAAGGCAGTAGCGATCTGTTAAAGATGAAAGGATGAAAGGATTTATGGTAAATAAAGAACTTATCTGCGTTTATTGCGAAAATCTCCCTTCCCTTTGTTTGTGCATTTTCAAGACCTCTTTGTCAAACATTTTTCAATGAACAAAAACCTTAGACTACTTAAATCAAACATAAGACTTAGGGACATTTCAGACAGAAACGAAATGTTAACAATAATTAGAAATGAACATCATAAAAAGAACCACAGATGGATTAATGAACTTTTTTCGGAACTAAAAACTCGATATTTTTATCCAAATTTGCAAATCGAATTTCAAAAATGTATAAATAATAGCGAGGTTTGTACCGTTGCCAAATGTCAAACATGACAGGAGGCCTCTTAAAATTCCCATGTAAATAACAGAAACTCCTCAACAATTTAATGACATACTCGTGTGCATGTCGATATTTGGTTCCCGGAATGAAATAAAATGTTTTTCACCACCATCGATAAATTCTCCAAGTATGCTACAATCCATAATTTAGGCAACAGAAACAGAAACAGATATTAGAAGCCATTAAAGAAACTATACGATATCTAGGCAAACCAAATAGAATCATAGCTGACGGCGAAACATGCATTCACCATTCCGTTGTAGAGCAGTTTTTAAAGGATCGTGAGATTGTGTTCCACAAAATTACGAGTGCATGCTCCTTAAAGACAGGAAATTCCGACATTGAAAGATTGCACGGTACTCTGAACGAACATCTTAGATTGAAAAACGCAGCCAGGGATGCATCCAATTTGGATGAAAATTTTTTTGAAATATTGACTACATATTTACAACAATACAGTACCTACATTCCCCAACAAAGTTAAGACCAATAGATTTTATTACAAAAAAATTTAGTAGAGAAGACATCGAAACACTGGCACAACAATATCGAGCCGAGAAAGAAATAAAACAATAAATAAAAAAAACAACGTTACTCTATGTCCACGTTTGGTTCAAAATCGAGCCGTAGGAAAAGCTAAACCAAAATATAGACAATTGAATGATCCGGAAGTTAGTAAAAATTACGTCACGGATAAATCAACAAAAAGAAACACCCAATATTAAAAAAGTCAGTTAAAAAGAAAATATAAATTTCAAAATAGTGAATAATTACCATCGTATGTATGTACTCGTAACGATGAAAAAGATGTTTTCTTTAATATTCTCCTGGTTTCTCCTTTTCCACTTTCCTTACTTTATTTTTGGTGATTCTGCCATTTCATTCATTTCATTTCAAAATAACAGCTTCTTACATTTGGTTTTCTTTTTTTTTTGACATTTCCCAGAATGGGTGCAGCCAGCGCGAAAGGTAACGCTTCCTCCGATTGACATTTTTTTTCTTTTTTCTACAACGAGAATAGGTACATATCTAGTTATTAAATACATCTAAGTCAATTAACTTGTAAAAAAAATGAAGTGATCACCAATGAATCTCTCTTATTGCTACGAGTACCTTAACAAAAATTATTCCAAGTGTGATTATTCGAAGGTCATAAAAATAACACACTATTTAAAGTAGCCCAAAAATGTGATTTTAACTAGAAGCATACTTACGAGTAATTAAGCAATTTACATATAATTCCAATTTCACTTATTTGTACAAAAAATAAAAAAATGATTTAGAGTTAACATAACCATTGTAACAAAAAAATGTAAGCTTCAATTTCCTTTCCTTTTTTTCTCGCATACATTCTGTTAAAATTGTTGAGATTTGGATATTTGTAAGAACTCTATACTTTGTAATGTAATTAATTCTTCCAACTGCCAAATTCCTTTTAAGGAGCTACGCTAAATCAACACACGTTATAAAATATCCAATTATATGGTTTGAACTGAATGAGCTGTATAGCAACATTCACCTTGCAGAAGGATCCTAATTCGGTTGAGATGGCCAGAAAATGTTGAGCAAATAAACACAAAGTCTGGAAGAATTCCGAAATCAATGTACGAGTATATGTCCGTTTCGAGTAATGTCGTCCACACCAAAGACTTTCTCTGATCTGGAACTGATTTTAACTCATATACATATGTATATGTATGTTGGAAGTATTAATTAGTATTAAATTGAATTACGGATACTACCATCTTGACACGGTGCGGTAAGTCCTACCCATTGTAAAATGTTTGTGTGTGTACAAATGATAGAACTTATTCCTTTCAATACAATACGCTTTATTCAATACAATTACAATGTTTCTGTTTAAAACAAGGAATTAAAATTATTGTAAATTAGATTAATTCAAAAAGCCAAATCAACGGCAAACTGAGTGGTCTTGCCAGCGTGGAATAACACGGATGAGTTCACAATCGTCAGCATTTCTAACTTAATACAATCGCAGATCTTTTCTCGTGTGCTTTTCAAATGTCACTTTTTTGCTCCGGAGCACAAAAAGAAGATAGTTCCTGAAACTATACCACGATTTTGGGTACACTCGCGCTGCAACCCAGGATCACGAACCTACGTGGAATACCTACATCAAAGAGATTGCCTAAAATGACACTGTGGATGGATATGCACAGCGATTGCTATTAAAACCTACGAGATTAGCACTTCAAGTAGTACCGAATCACAGGAGAAACAATCTGATGCAATGACGATATATGTAGTGATTTGTACACTTCTTGCTTTCTGGCCAGTTAGACCTTCTGGACATCAGACTCACTCTTAGTGAGTGAGCAGCCGTTATAGCCAATTTTCTGTATAAAGCTGCTCTTACCTGGTTGAGTCACCACAACCGATGCCAGATATCAAATACGGCGGATTGTATTACATAGATCACCTGCAGTTCGGGCTGTAACAGCTGGTTGGAATAGATAATATCTCAAACTTTATTCTTCGAAAATGTTTACGCCAAGGCCAAAGTCAAAATGTAAAAGAAAAACCTCCAATGAAAGAGTAAGGACCAGAGCATTAGATCTGCGCATGCCGGCAGAAATTAGATAAACATATGTTCACATCCAATTGGTCGGCAGCGTAGATGCACCAATTCAATTTGACAGTTACTATCCCACAAACACTAGGAATTATACCCAACAATTTTTTTCACCCAATTCTTACAAGACGCGCAAGAACCGATTGCGTTCAGAAAATAAGACAAAGATAACAATTTATGATGACCACAACTCGGAAATGTTTTTCCCGGGCTGAGACTTTTAAAACCGACACGGATTGCACGAAACGAATTTCGAACGTTCAGCAAAGCAAACGAAATTTTCATGATCGAAATATTTAAATTTGATGGCTACAGGTCGCTATAGATGATGAGTTTTCAATTTCTAGATCACTTAAAACACTAAATAACAAATTATATCGACAAAAATTAACAAAATCTGTAGTTCCGATTTCCAACCCACACGTGGTTATATTTTTCTACACGAAATTTAAAAAAAAAAAGTTTACTGGCTGTCAGATTTGAAAAATAGAGAAAATCTGAACAGTGATGCCAAGTTGCTATCAAAATATTTGAAGAAATGGGGATAGAAAGTTCAAAGGCACTGCCATGAATTATGTGTAAATTGGAATACGTACACTGCGTTCTAAAACTCATCGCTTAGATGCAACATTTTATATTCCAGCTCATTAGAACAGTATTTAAAAAAAATTATGCAGTATTGTTATTTGATTCTTTATTTATTTAAAAACACAGGACTTTTGATTAAAGCTACGCTTTCACCCAGTAATCTGTAATCGTAAAACTTTCCTCGTGCGTTTTTGAAACGGAAACCAGAAGAAAAAATTTTGATACTGAAAAAATGAGGCGAAGAAGTTCTATGCCATTTTTTTGCCTGCCCAATCGAAAGTGTCGTATTTTAACACTGCATAATTGAACGCAACTACTGCAGTTCATTGTTAGCATGACGTTTTTCAAAACATCAAACCTCTTCGGAAGAAAGGAAGACATATCATCTGGGCCAGCGATATTGTGTACATTAAGATCTTTAAGTACTTTTGCTACGTATTCAAGTGTAGTTGAGTTGAACTGGCTGCAAAGTGTGGAGCTAGCAGATTGGCCTTGCTGCCTTCTTCACTGTTTCCTAGTCCTTCCGCCGTATTTGAAACATGAGGCCCGAGACGACGGTCTGACTAACAAAAATAATCTCGAACATCTCACTAATACTCATGACCTAGGCCTATTGCATAAACCAAAGGTCAGCTGTTTTATGGCAAAAAAATAAAGAGAAAATAAATAGAGAAGTATAATCGAATTAAAAACTAATGTTTTTGTTCAATCCTCTAAGGGATGATCCTGGAAGCTGCTCCAAAATAAGCCTGTACACTAACACAGACACGAAATAAAAACACTAGCTTTTTTGTTGTTGGGAAAACTGGTTAAGAATCCAACTCTTTATTTCCGCTGTCCCTCTGTCCAACTAAGACTGACTATATATTTTTTTTTTATGCATGCATTGCAAGATAAGAGAAAGAAAGTACAAAGAGGAATATAAAAATGAATAGGAATAAGACATGTACTTATATAAATAACATGAACATGAGCGAACATTAAATACACTCATATACAGAGCGTACGATACAGTTTTATACGCAACACGTGCTCGAAGAACAACTGAAGACGATTCCTACTAAAATATGGAAAAAGAGTGTTGCCAACAACACGCGGTGTTCCCAAGCGGTCCCCCATCTAAGTACTAATCGCGCCCGACGCTGCTTGATTTCGGTGATCGGACGAGAACCGATACTTTCAGCGTAGTATGGTCCTTGGCGTCTTTTTTATTAGCAAACTTCAAAGTCCCGTTAATTTTAACGCACCTCGATATGACGCAAGAATTATGCAGTATTGTTATTTGATTCTTTATGTATTTAAAAACACAGGACTTTTGATTAAAGCTACGCTTTCACTCAGTAATCTGTAATCGTAAATCTTTCCTCGTGCGTTTTTGAAACGGAAACCAAAAGCAAAATTTTGATACTGAAAAAATGAGGCGAAGAAGTTCTATGCCATTTTTTTGCCTGCCCAATCGAAAGTGTCGTATTTTAACACTGCATAATTGAACGCAACTACTGCAGTTCATTGTTAGCATGACGTTTTTCAAAACATCAAACCATCTGGGCCAGCGATATTGTGTACATTAAGATCTTTAAGTACTTTTGCTACGTATTCAAGTGTAGTTGAGTTGAACTGGCTGCAAAGTGTGGAGCTAGCAGATTGGCCTTACTGCCTTCTTCACTGTTTCCTAGTCCTTCCGCTGTATTTGAAACATAAGAGGCCCGAGACGACGGTCTGACTAACAAAAATAATCTCGAACATCTCACTAATACTCATGACCTAGGCCTATTGCATAAACCAAAGGTCAGCTGTTTTATGGCAAAAAAATAAAGAGAAAATAAATAGAGAAGTATAATCGAATTAAAAACTAATGTTTTTGTTCAATCCTCTAAGGGATGATCCTGGAAGCTGCTCCAAAATAAGCCTGTACACTAACACAGACACGAAATAAAAACACTAGCTTTTTTGTTGTTGGGAAAACTGGTTAAGAATCCAACTCTTTATTTCCGCTGTCCCTCTGTCCAACTAAGACTGACTATATTTTTTCTTTTTGTGCATGCATTGCAAGATAAGAGAAAGAAAGTACAAAGAGGAATATAAAAATGAATAGGAATAAGACGTGTACTTATATAAATAACATGAACAAGAGCGAACATTAAATACGAGTACACTCATATACAGAGTGTACGATACAGTACGAAGAATAACTGAAGACGATTCCTACTAAAATATGGAAAAAGAGTGTTGCCAACAACACGCGGTGTTCCCAAGCGGTCCCCCATCTAAGTACTAACCGCGCCCGACGCTGCTTGATTTCGGTGATCGGACGAGAACCGATACTTTCAGCGTAGTATGGTCGTTGGCGTCTTCTTTATTAGCAAACTTCAAAGTCCCGTTAATTTTAACGCGCCTCCATATGACGCAAGAACACTTGATGGCGCAATGTGCGAGTATTTACTTCAGAGGGTACTCAGGGTCTATTAAAGTATATACTCAAGCGAATGACTGTAAACTTTACTTTCTATGATATTTGCTTAGTTATGTGCATGCAAAGCATGAAGATACTTTCAATTTGATAGGAATCGAAATAGGGGAAAGCACCAACACTAAATGAATAACTCTTGATTGAAATACTATGACCTAAAGACTCCCTAATTGTATACAAAATAATGGAAATGGAAAACCGAAATGTTTTACATAGTTCCTGAAACTATACCACGATTTTGGGCACACTTGCGCTACAACCCTGGATCACAAACCCACGTGGAATACCTACATCAAAGAGATTGCCTAAAATAACACTGTTTATGGATATGCACAGCGATTGCTAGACCTATTACAACCTATGTCTCACCCATTTGTTGGCCTAGAACAAAACAATTGGTCTTACACCCTCCGTTTTATAAACAGGCAATGCAGTCAATGTTGGTTTGAAATTTGAAGATAACTGACTGTTTAGACTGTTTAAATTTAAGAACTATACAATAGTTGTGACAACAAACACGAAGTTTAACAAATCAAATTGCAATCACTTCGTTTAATTTTATTAATATTTTGTTTAAAAAGCAACTTCTACTTTTCTAACTGTGGTTATTTCACATTGACATCACTTTCAGGTTACACGAACTACAACGTCAAACAACTATAATGCACAACTGAATAATGATCTGCTCAATAGTCTTTCTTCTTTCATTTTGTTTTCAACCGAAAGGAGAGCAAAACTACCCCTTTAAATTTTCCGCCTTTGTTTCCTCGTTCTTGTCCTTAATTTGCATCAGACGTTTGGACGTAACCAACTATCGCTTCTCATGTTTTGTTTTGTTTGTTACTTTCGTGTTCGTCTTATCATCTCCATCGTATGATCTATACGACTACTTGTCGAACTTCTACCTGTCGGATACGATCATGCAATTTTCTACATCTACAGCTTTACGTATATTTAATTACATATGTATGGTATGTTACTGGTGTGCACCCGGGATAAGACGATAAAACCAGAAACCAGTAACGTGTCGTTTATCTAGGAACTATGTACATATGCATATGCTAAAATATACAAATATTGTACATATACACATATAAGCCAATGGTTCTACCCCCAGAAGTGTTTCTTTTGCTCTTATTTTTACACTTACCCAATTATGAAACCTGGTTCTTGTTAATCTTAATTGTTGACCTATGCAAACACTAAGTGTTCGTTAAAGTTTGATCTTAGTACAATCGCTCTCTCAAATCTCTTCTTTACGAAAAAATTGCAGTGATCGAATTGTGCAATGGGTAGCTGTTCATTTAACTTTGGCAATAAAAGACCTACCAATAAAATTTTAATAAAAGATTGTACATCAAAACGTCTTTTAATTGGCTGTACTAAGGACATATAACTGGCGCAGTCGACGAAACTTATAAGAAAACATTATAAGAAAGAAAATACTATTATAAAGAAAAGAAGACGTGATAAAGCAACGTTTGAAATAAAAATGAAAAAAAAAAACAACAAAAAGCCATCTAATATAAACGCGTTACAGTGACAAAAAGGTAATAATACAGACTTACACTTTATACACTAAAATTTAAATATCTATCCACATAATATAAGTCAATAAATTCCGAAATATATACCATACTACTCGTATCTTCATAAATACAAGAACCATATAAACCATAAAAACCATAAAAACACGTGAGTACTACTTCAATATTTTTGGTGTGGGTGCAAAGTTTGGTTTCGTAAGCTGGAATAACAGGAAAGAAAATCACACCATCGTTTACCATCTGAAGAGAGTAAAACGCTCGACTAGAAACTGTACCAGTATTTCTAGCGGGAGTTCAAAGATTGGCCTTTGGGAGCTGGGATAACGGCGCGTATAAATATGGAAGTCCTCAACGCTGTAGATAGGTTAAAGATTATTTTAGAATTAATAAATAAATTACCTGTATTTGATGGTGCAAAAGAATGCAATAGTAGATTTTTTAGATAAAGTTTATTCATTGGCTACCATTTTCGATGACTTTGATACAAAAGTTCTTCTGACAGGTTACATCAAAGAGAAGATGATTATTGGTAATGCGCGTATACTCGTAGAATTACAAAAACACGTCAGACTTTTGCTTTGGACAGAAATAAGAGATGTGTTAAAAAATAACTTCGGCGAAAGTTTGCCAGTCCATGTTTTAATCGACCGTATTCGCACAGAACGCGTAACTTCAACAACCGGAAAATTCTACAACGATATAAACGTCTTTAGAATAAATACTTCGTTTTGCTTAATAAAAATAGTGTCGATAACAATTTAATAGAGTCTAATAACAGAATTGCCCTTGATGTTTTTAAAAATAATTTACCAGAACCTACTTTATCCATTACGAGTATTTTAAGTCACAATCCTCTTTCTTTATATAGTGCCTATAAAATAATAACTGAAATAGATCACCAAAACCTAGGTCCCAATGGAATCTAATATCCTGCATCCACACAAAAAAAAATCCTTTCCCAAAAAATACCACAGAAGACAAACCAGCAACTATTCAACCAGACAATACGATAACTCTGCTCAAAATAAAATTAATTACCAGCCAAAGCAACTTAACTATTTGAGACATACTCAATCACAGCAAAGACCTGATTTACCAAACAATTTACAGACCTATCAACCCGGACAGAGTAACATTACGACTCAATCCAGACAACGCCAAAATAACTATTATTCAAGTGGGCATACTCGACGAACCAACGGTTCAGTTTGCATCATGGGCACATAAGTTTGCGTCATGGGCATTTCATGCGTAATTTGGCACCCAAAAAGTGAAGGTATATTAATCAGAATGATTTAAATGAAAATAAAGAATTTAACTTAGATATTTTTAACAATGAAATATCTCAATCTCATTGCTCTAAAAATGTAAATATGGTATGTCTGCACCGGCAGATCTTACTTCAAAGAACAACGATGCCTTGTACACGGGGGCTGCCATTCACAGTGCCCAAGAAGATGAGTCACTACATATTTACATAACAGACGGTCCGATAAATTTTTATGAAAATCAAATTTACTTATCTTATATTCAAAAAGAACATATTTCAATTAAAATAATCCACAAAAAGATACAAAACATTGTTGAGCTTAAGGAAGGCAGTAGCGATCTGTTAAAGATGAAAGGATGAAAGGATTTATGGTAAATAAAGAACTTATCTGCGTTTATTGCGAAAATCTCCCTTCCCTTTGTTTGTGCATTTTCAAGACCTCTTTGTCAAACATTTTTCAATGAACAAAAACCTTAGACTACTTAAATCAAACATAAGACTTAGGGACATTTCAGACAGAAACGAAATGTTAACAATAATTAGAAATGAACATCATAAAAAGAACCACAGATGGATTAATGAACTTTTTTCGGAACTAAAAACTCGATATTTTTATCCAAATTTGCAAATCGAATTTCAAAAATGTATAAATAATAGCGAGGTTTGTACCGTTGCCAAATGTCAAACATGACAGGAGGCCTCTTAAAATTCCCATGTAAATAACAGAAACTCCTCAACAATTTAATGACATACTCGTGTGCATGTCGATATTTGGTTCCCGGAATGAAACAAAATGTTTTTCACCACCATCGATAAATTCTCCAAGTATGCTACAATCCATAATTTAGGCAACAGAAACAGAAACAGATATTAGAAGCCATTAAAGAAACTATACGATATCTAGGCAAACCAAATAGAATCATAGCTGACGGCGAAACATGCATTCACCATTCCGTTGTAGAGCAGTTTTTAAAGGATCGTGAGATTGTGTTCCACAAAATTACGAGTGCATGCTCCTTAAAGACAGGAAATTCCGACATTGAAAGATTGCACGGTACTCTGAACGAACATCTTAGATTGAAAAACGCAGCCATGGATGCATCCAATTTGGATGAAAATTTTTTTGAAATATTGACTACATATTTACAACAATACAGTACCTACATTCCCCAACAAAGTTAAGACCAATAGATTTTATTACAAAAAAATTTAGTAGAGAAGACATCGAAACACTGGCACAACAATATCGAGCCGAGAAAGAAATAAAACAATAAATAAAAAAAACAACGTTACTCTATGTCCACGTTTGGTTCAAAATCGAGCCGTAGGAAAAGCTAAACCAAAATATAGACAATTGAATGATCCGGAAGTTAGTAAAAATTACGTCACGGATAAATCAACAAAAAGAAACACCCAATATTAAAAAAGTCAGTTAAAAAGAAAATATAAATTTCAAAATAGTGAATAATTACCATCGTATGTATGTACTCGTAACGATGAAAAAGATGTTTTCTTTAATATTCTCCTGGTTTCTCCTTTTCCACTTTCCTTACTTTATTTTTGGTGATTCTGCCATTTCATTCATTTCATTTCAAAATAACAGCTTCTTACATTTGGTTTTCTTTTTTTTTTTGACATTTCCCAGAATGGGTGCAGCCAGCGCGAAAGGTAACGCTTCCTCCGATTGACATTTTTTTTCTTTTTTCTACAACGAGAATAGGTACATATCTAGTTATTAAATACATCTAAGTCAATTAACTTGTAAAAAAAATGAAGTGATCACCAATGAATCTCTCTTATTGCTACGAGTACCTTAACAAAAATTATTCCAAGTGTGATTATTCGAAGGTCATAAAAATAACACACTATTTAAAGTAGCCCAAAAATGTGATTTTAACTAGAAGCATACTTACGAGTAATTAAGCAATTTACATATAATTCCAATTTCACTTATTTGTACAAAAAATAAAAAAATGATTTAGAGTTAACATAACCATTGTAACAAAAAAATGTAAGCTTCAATTTCATTATTTGACCTTTTTTTCTCGCATACATTCTGTTAAAATTGTTGAGATTTGGATATTTGTAAGAACTCTATACTTTGTAATGTAATTAATTCTTCCAACTGCCAAATTCCTTTTAAGGAGCTACGCTAAATCAACACACGTTATAAAATATCCAATTATATGGTTTGAACTGAATGAGCTGTATAGCAACATTCACCTTGCAGAAGGATCCTAATTCGGTTGAGATGCCAGAAAATGTTGAGCAAATAAACACAAAGTCTGGAAGAATTCCGAAATCAATGTACGAGTATATGTCCGTTTCGAGTAATGTCGTCCACACCAAAGACTTTCTCTGATCTGGAACTGATTTTAACTCATATACATATGTATATGTATGTTGGAAGTATTAATTAGTATTAAATTGAATTACGGATACTACCATCTTGACACGGTGCGGTAAGTCCTACCCATTGTAAAATGTTTGTGTGTGTACAAATGATAGAACTTATTCCTTTCAATACAATACGCTTTATTCAATACAATTACAATGTTTCTGTTTAAAACAAGGAATTAAAATTATTGTAAATTAGATTAATTCAAAAAGCCAAATCAACGGCAAACTGAGTGGTCTTGCCAGCGTGGAATAACACGGATGAGTTCACAATCGTCAGCATTTCTAACTTAATACAATCGCAGATCTTTTCTCGTGTGCTTTTCAAATGTCACTTTTTTGCTCCGGAGCACAAAAAGAAGATAGTTCCTGAAACTATACCACGATTTTGGGTACACTCGCGCTGCAACCCAGGATCACGAACCTACGTGGAATACCTACATCAAAGAGATTGCCTAAAATGACACTGTGGATGGATATGCACAGCGATTGCTATTAAAACCTACGAGATTAGCACTTCAAGTAGTACCGAATCACAGGAGAAACAATCTGATGCAATGATGATATATGTAGTGATTTGTACACTTCTTGCTTTCTGGCCAGTTAGACCTTCTGAACATCAGACTCACTCTTAGTGAGTGAGCAGCCGTTATAGCCAATTTTCTGTATAAAGCTGCTCTTACCTGGTTGAGTCACCACAACCGATGCCAGATATCAAATACGGCGGATTGTATTACATAGATCACCTGCAGTTCGGGCTGTAACAGCTGGTTGGAATAGATAATATCTCAAACTTTATTCTTCGAAAATGTTTACGCCAAGGCCAAAGTCAAAATGTAAAAGAAAAACCTCCAATGAAAGAGTAAGGACCAGAGCATTAGATCTGCGCATGCCGGCAGAAATTAGATAAACATATGTTCACATCCAATTGGTCGGCAGCGTAGATGCACCAATTCAATTTGACAGTTACTATCCCACAAACACTAGAAATTATACCCAACAATTTTTTTCACCCAATTCTTACAAGACGCGCAAGAACCGATTGCGTTCAGAAAATAAGACAAAGATAACAAATTATGATGACCACAACTCGGAAATGTTTTTCCCGGGCTGAGACTTTTAAAACCGACACGGATTGCACGAAACGAATTTCGAACGTTCAGCAAAGCAAACGAAATTTTCATGATCGAAATATTTAAATTTGATGGCTACAGGTCGCTATAGATGATGAGTTTTCAATTTCTAGATCACTTAAAACACTAAATAACAAATTATATCGACAAAAATTAACAAAATTTGTAGTTCCGATTTCCAACCCACACGTGGTTATATTTTTCTACACGAAATTTAAAAAAAAAAAGTTTACTGGCTGTCAGATTTGAAAAATAGAGAAAATCTGAACAGTGATGCCAAGTTGCTATCAAAATATTTGAAGAAATGGGGATAGAAAGTTCAAAGGCACTGCCATGAATTATGTGTAAATTGGAATACGTACACTGCGTTCTAAAACTCATCGCTTAGATGCAACATTTTATATTCCAGCTCATTAGAACAGTATTTAAAAAAAATTATGCAGTATTGTTATTTGATTCTTTATTTATTTAAAAACACAGGACTTTTGATTAAAGCTACGCTTTCACCCAGTAATCTGTAATCGTAAAACTTTCCTCGTGCGTTTTTGAAACGGAAACCAGAAGAAAAAATTTTGATACTGAAAAAATGAGGCGAAGAAGTTCTATGCCATTTTTTTGCCTGCCCAATCGAAAGTGTCGTATTTTAACACTGCATAATTGAACGCAACTACTGCAGTTCATTGTTAGCATGACGTTTTTCAAAACATCAAACCTCTTCGGAAGAAAGGAAGACATATCATCTGGGCCAGCGATATTGTGTACATTAAGATCTTTAAGTACTTTTGCTACGTATTCAAGTGTAGTTGAGTTGAACTGGCTGCAAAGTGTGGAGCTAGCAGATTGGCCTTGCTGCCTTCTTCACTGTTTCCTAGTCCTTCCGCCGTATTTGAAACATGAGGCCCGAGACGACGGTCTGACTAACAAAAATAATCTCGAACATCTCACTAATACTCATGACCTAGGCCTATTGCATAAACCAAAGGTCAGCTGTTTTATGGCAAAAAAATAAAGAGAAAATAAATAGAGAAGTATAATCGAATTAAAAACTAATGTTTTTGTTCAATCCTCTAAGGGATGATCCTGGAAGCTGCTCCAAAATAAACCTGTACACTAACACAGACACGAAATAAAAACACTAGCTTTTTTGTTGTTGGGAAAACTGGTTAAGAATCCAACTCTTTATTTCCGCTGTCCCTCTGTCCAACTAAGACTGACTATATTTTTTCTTTTTGTGCATGCATTGCAAGATAAGAGAAAGAAAGTACAAAGAGGAATATAAAAATGAATAGGAATAAGACGTGTACTTATATAAATAACATGAACAAGAGCGAACATTAAATACGAGTACACTCATATACAGAGTGTACGATACAGTACGAAGAATAACTGAAGACGATTCCTACTAAAATATGGAAAAAGAGTGTTGCCAACAACACGCGGTGTTCCCAAGCGGTCCCCCATCTAAGTACTAACCGCGCCCGACGCTGCTTGATTTCGGTGATCGGACGAGAACCGATACTTTCAGCGTAGTATGGTCGTTGGCGTCTTCTTTATTAGCAAACTTCAAAGTCCCGTTAATTTTAACGCGCCTCCATATGACGCAAGAACACTTGATGGCGCAATGTGCGAGTATTTACTTCAGAGGGTACTCAGGGTCTATTAAAGTATATACTCAAGCGAATGACTGTAAACTTTACTTTCTATGATATTTGCTTAGTTATGTGCATGCAAAGCATGAAGATACTTTCAATTTGATAGGAATCGAAATAGGGGAAAGCACCAACACTAAATGAATAACTCTTGATTGAAATACTATGACCTAAAGACTCCCTAATTGTATACAAAATAATGGAAATGGAAAACCGAAATGTTTTACATAGTTCCTGAAACTATACCACGATTTTGGGCACACTTGCGCTACAACCCTGGATCACAAACCCACGTGGAATACCTACATCAAAGAGATTGCCTAAAATAACACTGTTTATGGATATGCACAGCGATTGCTAGACCTATTACAACCTATGTCTCACCCATTTGTTGGCCTAGAACAAAACAATTGGTCTTACACCCTCCGTTTTATAAACAGGCAATGCAGTCAATGTTGGTTTGAAATTTGAAGATAACTGACTGTTTAGACTGTTTAAATTTAAGAACTATACAATAGTTGTGACAACAAACACGAAGTTTAACAAATCAAATTGCAATCACTTCGTTTAATTTTATTAATATTTTGTTTAAAAAGCAACTTCTACTTTTCTAACTGTGGTTATTTCACATTGACATCACTTTCAGGTTACACGAACTACAACGTCAAACAACTATAATGCACAACTGAATAATGATCTGCTCAATAGTCTTTCTTCTTTCATTTTTTTTTCAACCGAAAGGAGAGCAAAACTACCCCTTTAAATTTTCCGCCTTTGTTTCCTCGTTCTTGTCCTTAATTTGCATCAGACGTTTGGACGTAACCAACTATCGCTTCTCATGTTTTGTTTTGTTTGTTACTTTCGTGTTCGTCTTATCATCTCCATCGTATGATCTATACGACTACTTGTCGAACTTCTACCTGTCGGATACGATCATGCAATTTTCTACATCTACAGCTTTACGTATATTTAATTACATATGTATGGTATGTTACTGGTGTGCACCCGGGATAAGACGATAAAACCAGAAACCAGTAACGTGTCGTTTATCTAGGAACTATGTACATATGCATATGCTAAAATATACAAATATTGTACATATACACATATAAGCCAATGGTTCTACCCCCAGAAGTGTTTCTTTTGCTCTTATTTTTACACTTACCCAATTATGAAACCTGGTTCTTGTTAATCTTAATTGTTGACCTATGCAAACACTAAGTGTTCGTTAAAGTTTGATCTTAGTACAATCGCTCTCTCAAATCTCTTCTTTACGAAAAAATTGCAGTGATCGAATTGTGCAATGGGTAGCTGTTCATTTAACTTTGGCAATAAAAGACCTACCAATAAAATTTTAATAAAAGATTGTACATCAAAACGTCTTTTAATTGGCTGTACTAAGGACATATAACTGGCGCAGTCGACGAAACTTATAAGAAAACATTATAAGAAAGAAAATACTATTATAAAGAAAAGAAGACGTGATAAAGCAACGTTTGAAATAAAAATGAAAAAAAAAACAACAAAAAGCCATCTAATATAAACGCGTTACAGTGACAAAAAGGTAATAATACAGACTTACACTTTATACACTAAAATTTAAATATCTATCCACATAATATAAATCAATAAATTCCGAAAAATATACCATACTACTCGTATCTTCATAAATACAAGAACCATATAAACCATAAAAACCATAAAAACACGTGAGTACTACTTCAATATTTTTGGTGTGGGTGCAAAGTTTGGTTTCGTAAGCTGGAATAACAGGAAAGAAAATCACACCATCGTTTACCATCTGAAGAGAGTAAAACGCTCGACTAGAAACTGTACCAGTATTTCTAGCGGGAGTTCAAAGATTGGCCTTTGGGAGCTGGGATAACGGCGCGTATAAATATGGAAGTCCTCAACGCTGTAGATAGGTTAAAGATTATTTTAGAATTAATAAATAAATTACCTGTATTTGATGGTGCAAAAGAATGCAATAGTAGATTTTTTAGATAAAGTTTATTCATTGGCTACCATTTTCGATGACTTTGATACAAAAGTTCTTCTGACAGGTTACATCAAAGAGAAGATGATTATTGGTAATGCGCGTATACTCGTAGAATTACAAAAACACGTCAGACTTTTGCTTTGGACAGAAATAAGAGATGTGTTAAAAAATAACTTCGGCGAAAGTTTGCCAGTCCATGTTTTAATCGACCGTATTCGCACAGAACGCGTAACTTCAACAACCGGAAAATTCTACAACGATATAAACGTCTTTAGAATAAATACTTCGTTTTGCTTAATAAAAATAGTGTCGATAACAATTTAATAGAGTCTAATAACAGAATTGCCCTTGATGTTTTTAAAAATAATTTACCAGAACCTACTTTATCCATTACGAGTATTTTAAGTCACAATCCTCTTTCTTTATATAGTGCCTATAAAATAATAACTGAAATAGATCACCAAAACCTAGGTCCCAATGGAATCTAATATCCTGCATCCACACAAAAAAAAATCCTTTCCCAAAAAATACCACAGAAGACAAACCAGCAACTATTCAACCAGACAATACGATAACTCTGCTCAAAATAAAATTAATTACCAGCCAAAGCAACTTAACTATTTGAGACATACTCAATCACAGCAAAGACCTGATTTACCAAACAATTTACAGACCTATCAACCCGGACAGAGTAACATTACGACTCAATCCAGACAACGCCAAAATAACTATTATTCAAGTGGGCATACTCGACGAACCAACGGTTCAGTTTGCATCATGGGCACATAAGTTTGCGTCATGGGCATTTCATGCGTAATTTGGCACCCTAAAAGTGAAGGTATATTAATCAGAATGATTTAAATGAAAATAAAGAATTTAACTTAGATATTTTTAACAATGAAATATCTCAATCTCATTGCTCTAAAAATGTAAATATGGTATGTCTGCACCGGCAGATCTTACTTCAAAGAACAACGATGCCTTGTACACGGGGGCTGCCATTCACAGTGCCCAAGAAGATGAGTCACTACATATTTACATAACAGACGGTCCGATAAATTTTTATGAAAATCAAATTTACTTATCTTATATTCAAAAAGAACATATTTCAATTAAAATAATCCACAAAAAGATACAAAACATTGTTGAGCTTAAGGAAGGCAGTAGCGATCTGTTAAAGATGAAAGGATGAAAGGATTTATGGTAAATAAAGAACTTATCTGCGTTTATTGCGAAAATCTCCCTTCCCTTTGTTTGTGCATTTTCAAGACCTCTTTGTCAAACATTTTTCAATGAACAAAAACCTTAGACTACTTAAATCAAACATAAGACTTAGGGACATTTCAGACAGAAACGAAATGTTAACAATAATTAGAAATGAACATCATAAAAAGAACCACAGATGGATTAATGAACTTTTTTCGGAACTAAAAACTCGATATTTTTATCCAAATTTGCAAATCGAATTTCAAAAATGTATAAATAATAGCGAGGTTTGTACCGTTGCCAAATGTCAAACATGACAGGAGGCCTCTTAAAATTCCCATGTAAATAACAGAAACTCCTCAACAATTTAATGACATACTCGTGTGCATGTCGATATTTGGTTCCCGGAATGAAACAAAATGTTTTTCACCACCATCGATAAATTCTCCAAGTATGCTACAATCCATAATTTAGGCAACAGAAACAGAAACAGATATTAGAAGCCATTAAAGAAACTATACGATATCTAGGCAAACCAAATAGAATCATAGCTGACGGCGAAACATGCATTCACCATTCCGTTGTAGAGCAGTTTTTAAAGGATCGTGAGATTGTGTTCCACAAAATTACGAGTGCATGCTCCTTAAAGACAGGAAATTCCGACATTGAAAGATTGCACGGTACTCTGAACGAACATCTTAGATTGAAAAACGCAGCCATGGATGCATCCAATTTGGATGAAAATTTTTTTGAAATATTGACTACATATTTACAACAATACAGTACCTACATTCCCCAACAAAGTTAAGACCAATAGATTTTATTACAAAAAAATTTAGTAGAGAAGACATCGAAACACTGGCACAACAATATCGAGCCGAGAAAGAAATAAAACAATAAATAAAAAAAACAACGTTACTCTATGTCCACGTTTGGTTCAAAATCGAGCCGTAGGAAAAGCTAAACCAAAATATAGACAATTGAATGATCCGGAAGTTAGTAAAAATTACGTCACGGATAAATCAACAAAAAGAAACACCCAATATTAAAAAAGTCAGTTAAAAAGAAAATATAAATTTCAAAATAGTGAATAATTACCATCGTATGTATGTACTCGTAACGATGAAAAAGATGTTTTCTTTAATATTCTCCTGGTTTCTCCTTTTCCACTTTCCTTACTTTATTTTTGGTGATTCTGCCATTTCATTCATTTCATTTCAAAATAACAGCTTCTTACATTTGGTTTTCTTTTTTTTTTTGACATTTCCCAGAATGGGTGCAGCCAGCGCGAAAGGTAACGCTTCCTCCGATTGACATTTTTTTTCTTTTTTCTACAACGAGAATAGGTACATATCTAGTTATTAAATACATCTAAGTCAATTAACTTGTAAAAAAAATGAAGTGATCACCAATGAATCTCTCTTATTGCTACGAGTACCTTAACAAAAATTATTCCAAGTGTGATTATTCGAAGGTCATAAAAATAACACACTATTTAAAGTAGCCCAAAAATGTGATTTTAACTAGAAGCATACTTACGAGTAATTAAGCAATTTACATATAATTCCAATTTCACTTATTTGTACAAAAAATAAAAAAATGATTTAGAGTTAACATAACCATTGTAACAAAAAAATGTAAGCTTCAATTTCATTATTTGACCTTTTTTTCTCGCATACATTCTGTTAAAATTGTTGAGATTTGGATATTTGTAAGAACTCTATACTTTGTAATGTAATTAATTCTTCCAACTGCCAAATTCCTTTTAAGGAGCTACGCTAAATCAACACACGTTATAAAATATCCAATTATATGGTTTGAACTGAATGAGCTGTATAGCAACATTCACCTTGCAGAAGGATCCTAATTCGGTTGAGATGGCCAGAAAATGTTGAGCAAATAAACACAAAGTCTGGAAGAATTCCGAAATCAATGTACGAGTATATGTCCGTTTCGAGTAATGTCGTCCACACCAAAGACTTTCTCTGATCTGGAACTGATTTTAACTCATATACATATGTATATGTATGTTGGAAGTATTAATTAGTATTAAATTGAATTACGGATACTACCATCTTGACACGGTGCGGTAAGTCCTACCCATTGTAAAATGTTTGTGTGTGTACAAATGATAGAACTTATTCCTTTCAATACAATACGCTTTATTCAATACAATTACAATGTTTCTGTTTAAAACAAGGAATTAAAATTATTGTAAATTAGATTAATTCAAAAAGCCAAATCAACGGCAAACTGAGTGGTCTTGCCAGCGTGGAATAACACGGATGAGTTCACAATCGTCAGCATTTCTAACTTAATACAATCGCAGATCTTTTCTCGTGTGCTTTTCAAATGTCACTTTTTTGCTCCGGAGCACAAAAAGAAGATAGTTCCTGAAACTATACCACGATTTTGGGTACACTCGCGCTGCAACCCAGGATCACGAACCTACGTGGAATACCTACATCAAAGAGATTGCCTAAAATGACACTGTGGATGGATATGCACAGCGATTGCTATTAAAACCTACGAGATTAGCACTTCAAGTAGTACCGAATCACAGGAGAAACAATCTGATGCAATGACGATATATGTAGTGATTTGTACACTTCTTGCTTTCTGGCCAGTTAGACCTTCTGGACATCAGACTCACTCTTAGTGAGTGAGCAGCCGTTATAGCCAATTTTCTGTATAAAGCTGCTCTTACCTGGTTGAGTCACCACAACCGATGCCAGATATCAAATACGGCGGATTGTATTACATAGATCACCTGCAGTTCGGGCTGTAACAGCTGGTTGGAATAGATAATATCTCAAACTTTATTCTTCGAAAATGTTTACGCCAAGGCCAAAGTCAAAATGTAAAAGAAAAACCTCCAATGAAAGAGTAAGGACCAGAGCATTAGATCTGCGCATGCCGGCAGAAATTAGATAAACATATGTTCACATCCAATTGGTCGGCAGCGTAGATGCACCAATTCAATTTGACAGTTACTATCCCACAAACACTAGAAATTATACCCAACAATTTTTTTCACTCAATTCTTACAAGACGCGCAAGAACCGATTGCGTTCAGAAAATAAGACAAAGATAACAATTTATGATGACCACAACTCGGAAATGTTTTTCCCGGGCTGAGACTTTTAAAACCGACACGGATTGCATGAAACGAATTTCGAACGTTCAGCAAAGCAAACGAAATTTTCATGATCGAAATATTTAAATTTGATGGCTACAGGTCGCTATAGATGATGAGTTTTCAATTTCTAGATCACTTAAAACACTAAATAACAAATTATATCGACAAAAATTAACAAAATTTGTAGTTCCGATTTCCAACCCACACGTGGTTATATTTTTCTACACGAAATTTAAAAAAAAAAAGTTTACTGGCTGTCAGATTTGAAAAATAGCGAAAATCTGAACAGTGATGCCAAGTTGCTAACAAAATATTTGAAGAAATGGGGATAGAAAGTTCAAAGGCACTGCCATGAATTATGTGTAAATTGGAATACGTACACTGCGTTCTAAAACTCATCGCTTAGATGCAACATTTTATATTCCAGCTCATTAGAACAGTATTTAAAAAAAATTATGCAGTATTGTTATTTGATTCTTTATTTATTTAAAAACACAGGACTTTTGATTAAAGCTACGCTTTCACCCAGTAATCTGTAATCGTAAAACTTTCCTCGTGCGTTTTTGAAACGGAAACCAGAAGAAAAAAATTTGATACTGAAAAAATGAGGCGAAGAAGTTCTATGCCATTTTTTTGCCTGCCCAATCGAAAGTGTCGTATTTTAACACTGCATAATTGAACGCAACTACTGCAGTTCATTGTTAGCATGACGTTTTTCAAAACATCAAACCTCTTCGGAAGAAAGGAAGACATATCATCTGGGCCAGCGATATTGTGTACATTAAGATCTTTAAGTACTTTTGCTACGTATTCAAGTGTAGTTGAGTTGAACTGGCTGCAAAGTGTGGAGCTAGCAGATTGGCCTTGCTGCCTTCTTCACTGTTTCCTAGTCCTTCCGCCGTATTTGAAACATGAGGCCCGAGACGACGGTCTGACTAACAAAAATAATCTCGAACATCTCACTAATACTCATGACCTAGGCCTATTGCATAAACCAAAGGTCAGCTGTTTTATGGCAAAAAAATAAAGAGAAAATAAATAGAGAAGTATAATCGAATTAAAAACTAATGTTTTTGTTCAATCCTCTAAGGGATGATCCTGGAAGCTGCTCCAAAATAAACCTGTACACTAACACAGACACGAAATAAAAACACTAGCTTTTTTGTTGTTGGGAAAACTGGTTAAGAATCCAACTCTTTATTTCCGCTGTCCCTCTGTCCAACTAAGACTGACTATATTTTTTCTTTTTGTGCATGCATTGCAAGATAAGAGAAAGAAAGTACAAAGAGGAATATAAAAATGAATAGGAATAAGACGTGTACTTATATAAATAACATGAACAAGAGCGAACATTAAATACGAGTACACTCATATACAGAGTGTACGATACAGTACGAAGAATAACTGAAGACGATTCCTACTAAAATATGGAAAAAGAGTGTTGCCAACAACACGCGGTGTTCCCAAGCGGTCCCCCATCTAAGTACTAACCGCGCCCGACGCTGCTTGATTTCGGTGATCGGACGAGAACCGATACTTTCAGCGTAGTATGGTCGTTGGCGTCTTCTTTATTAGCAAACTTCAAAGTCCCGTTAATTTTAACGCGCCTCCATATGACGCAAGAACACTTGATGGCGCAATGTGCGAGTATTTACTTCAGAGGGTACTCAGGGTCTATTAAAGTATATACTCAAGCGAATGACTGTAAACTTTACTTTCTATGATATTTGCTTAGTTATGTGCATGCAAAGCATGAAGATACTTTCAATTTGATAGGAATCGAAATAGGGGAAAGCACCAACACTAAATGAATAACTCTTGATTGAAATACTATGACCTAAAGACTCCCTAATTGTATACAAAATAATGGAAATGGAAAACCGAAATGTTTTACATAGTTCCTGAAACTATACCACGATTTTGGGCACACTTGCGCTACAACCCTGGATCACAAACCCACGTGGAATACCTACATCAAAGAGATTGCCTAAAATAACACTGTTTATGGATATGCACAGCGATTGCTAGACCTATTACAACCTATGTCTCACCCATTTGTTGGCCTAGAACAAAACAATTGGTCTTACACCCTCCGTTTTATAAACAGGCAATGCAGTCAATGTTGGTTTGAAATTTGAAGATAACTGACTGTTTAGACTGTTTAAATTTAAGAACTATACAATAGTTGTGACAACAAACACGAAGTTTAACAAATCAAATTGCAATCACTTCGTTTAATTTTATTAATATTTTGTTTAAAAAGCAACTTCTACTTTTCTAACTGTGGTTATTTCACATTGACATCACTTTCAGGTTACACGAACTACAACGTCAAACAACTATAATGCACAACTGAATAATGATCTGCTCAATAGTCTTTCTTCTTTCATTTTTTTTTCAACCGAAAGGAGAGCAAAACTACCCCTTTAAATTTTCCGCCTTTGTTTCCTCGTTCTTGTCCTTAATTTGCATCAGACGTTTGGACGTAACCAACTATCGCTTCTCATGTTTTGTTTTGTTTGTTACTTTCGTGTTCGTCTTATCATCTCCATCGTATGATCTATACGACTACTTGTCGAACTTCTACCTGTCGGATACGATCATGCAATTTTCTACATCTACAGCTTTACGTATATTTAATTACATATGTATGGTATGTTACTGGTGTGCACCCGGGATAAGACGATAAAACCAGAAACCAGTAACGTGTCGTTTATCTAGGAACTATGTACATATGCATATGCTAAAATATACAAATATTGTACATATACACATATAAGCCAATGGTTCTACCCCCAGAAGTGTTTCTTTTGCTCTTATTTTTACACTTACCCAATTATGAAACCTGGTTCTTGTTAATCTTAATTGTTGACCTATGCAAACACTAAGTGTTCGTTAAAGTTTGATCTTAGTACAATCGCTCTCTCAAATCTCTTCTTTACGAAAAAATTGCAGTGATCGAATTGTGCAATGGGTAGCTGTTCATTTAACTTTGGCAATAAAAGACCTACCAATAAAATTTTAATAAAAGATTGTACATCAAAACGTCTTTTAATTGGCTGTACTAAGGACATATAACTGGCGCAGTCGACGAAACTTATAAGAAAACATTATAAGAAAGAAAATACTATTATAAAGAAAAGAAGACGTGATAAAGCAACGTTTGAAATAAAAATGAAAAAAAAAACAACAAAAAGCCATCTAATATAAACGCGTTACAGTGACAAAAAGGTAATAATACAGACTTACACTTTATACACTAAAATTTAAATATCTATCCACATAATATAAATCAATAAATTCCGAAAAATATACCATACTACTCGTATCTTCATAAATACAAGAACCATATAAACCATAAAAACCATAAAAACACGTGAGTACTACTTCAATATTTTTGGTGTGGGTGCAAAGTTTGGTTTCGTAAGCTGGAATAACAGGAAAGAAAATCACACCATCGTTTACCATCTGAAGAGAGTAAAACGCTCGACTAGAAACTGTACCAGTATTTCTAGCGGGAGTTCAAAGATTGGCCTTTGGGAGCTGGGATAACGGCGCGTATAAATATGGAAGTCCTCAACGCTGTAGATAGGTTAAAGATTATTTTAGAATTAATAAATAAATTACCTGTATTTGATGGTGCAAAAGAATGCAATAGTAGATTTTTTAGATAAAGTTTATTCATTGGCTACCATTTTCGATGACTTTGATACAAAAGTTCTTCTGACAGGTTACATCAAAGAGAAGATGATTATTGGTAATGCGCGTATACTCGTAGAATTACAAAAACACGTCAGACTTTTGCTTTGGACAGAAATAAGAGATGTGTTAAAAAATAACTTCGGCGAAAGTTTGCCAGTCCATGTTTTAATCGACCGTATTCGCACAGAACGCGTAACTTCAACAACCGGAAAATTCTACAACGATATAAACGTCTTTAGAATAAATACTTCGTTTTGCTTAATAAAAATAGTGTCGATAACAATTTAATAGAGTCTAATAACAGAATTGCCCTTGATGTTTTTAAAAATAATTTACCAGAACCTACTTTATCCATTACGAGTATTTTAAGTCACAATCCTCTTTCTTTATATAGTGCCTATAAAATAATAACTGAAATAGATCACCAAAACCTAGGTCCCAATGGAATCTAATATCCTGCATCCACACAAAAAAAAATCCTTTCCCAAAAAATACCACAGAAGACAAACCAGCAACTATTCAACCAGACAATACGATAACTCTGCTCAAAATAAAATTAATTACCAGCCAAAGCAACTTAACTATTTGAGACATACTCAATCACAGCAAAGACCTGATTTACCAAACAATTTACAGACCTATCAACCCGGACAGAGTAACATTACGACTCAATCCAGACAACGCCAAAATAACTATTATTCAAGTGGGCATACTCGACGAACCAACGGTTCAGTTTGCATCATGGGCACATAAGTTTGCGTCATGGGCATTTCATGCGTAATTTGGCACCCTAAAAGTGAAGGTATATTAATCAGAATGATTTAAATGAAAATAAAGAATTTAACTTAGATATTTTTAACAATGAAATATCTCAATCTCATTGCTCTAAAAATGTAAATATGGTATGTCTGCACCGGCAGATCTTACTTCAAAGAACAACGATGCCTTGTACACGGGGGCTGCCATTCACAGTGCCCAAGAAGATGAGTCACTACATATTTACATAACAGACGGTCCGATAAATTTTTATGAAAATCAAATTTACTTATCTTATATTCAAAAAGAACATATTTCAATTAAAATAATCCACAAAAAGATACAAAACATTGTTGAGCTTAAGGAAGGCAGTAGCGATCTGTTAAAGATGAAAGGATGAAAGGATTTATGGTAAATAAAGAACTTATCTGCGTTTATTGCGAAAATCTCCCTTCCCTTTGTTTGTGCATTTTCAAGACCTCTTTGTCAAACATTTTTCAATGAACAAAAACCTTAGACTACTTAAATCAAACATAAGACTTAGGGACATTTCAGACAGAAACGAAATGTTAACAATAATTAGAAATGAACATCATAAAAAGAACCACAGATGGATTAATGAACTTTTTTCGGAACTAAAAACTCGATATTTTTATCCAAATTTGCAAATCGAATTTCAAAAATGTATAAATAATAGCGAGGTTTGTACCGTTGCCAAATGTCAAACATGACAGGAGGCCTCTTAAAATTCCCATGTAAATAACAGAAACTCCTCAACAATTTAATGACATACTCGTGTGCATGTCGATATTTGGTTCCCGGAATGAAACAAAATGTTTTTCACCACCATCGATAAATTCTCCAAGTATGCTACAATCCATAATTTAGGCAACAGAAACAGAAACAGATATTAGAAGCCATTAAAGAAACTATACGATATCTAGGCAAACCAAATAGAATCATAGCTGACGGCGAAACATGCATTCACCATTCCGTTGTAGAGCAGTTTTTAAAGGATCGTGAGATTGTGTTCCACAAAATTACGAGTGCATGCTCCTTAAAGACAGGAAATTCCGACATTGAAAGATTGCACGGTACTCTGAACGAACATCTTAGATTGAAAAACGCAGCCATGGATGCATCCAATTTGGATGAAAATTTTTTTGAAATATTGACTACATATTTACAACAATACAGTACCTACATTCCCCAACAAAGTTAAGACCAATAGATTTTATTACAAAAAAATTTAGTAGAGAAGACATCGAAACACTGGCACAACAATATCGAGCCGAGAAAGAAATAAAACAATAAATAAAAAAAACAACGTTACTCTATGTCCACGTTTGGTTCAAAATCGAGCCGTAGGAAAAGCTAAACCAAAATATAGACAATTGAATGATCCGGAAGTTAGTAAAAATTACGTCACGGATAAATCAACAAAAAGAAACACCCAATATTAAAAAAGTCAGTTAAAAAGAAAATATAAATTTCAAAATAGTGAATAATTACCATCGTATGTATGTACTCGTAACGATGAAAAAGATGTTTTCTTTAATATTCTCCTGGTTTCTCCTTTTCCACTTTCCTTACTTTATTTTTGGTGATTCTGCCATTTCATTCATTTCATTTCAAAATAACAGCTTCTTACATTTGGTTTTCTTTTTTTTTTTGACATTTCCCAGAATGGGTGCAGCCAGCGCGAAAGGTAACGCTTCCTCCGATTGACATTTTTTTTCTTTTTTCTACAACGAGAATAGGTACATATCTAGTTATTAAATACATCTAAGTCAATTAACTTGTAAAAAAAATGAAGTGATCACCAATGAATCTCTCTTATTGCTACGAGTACCTTAACAAAAATTATTCCAAGTGTGATTATTCGAAGGTCATAAAAATAACACACTATTTAAAGTAGCCCAAAAATGTGATTTTAACTAGAAGCATACTTACGAGTAATTAAGCAATTTACATATAATTCCAATTTCACTTATTTGTACAAAAAATAAAAAAATGATTTAGAGTTAACATAACCATTGTAACAAAAAAATGTAAGCTTCAATTTCATTATTTGACCTTTTTTTCTCGCATACATTCTGTTAAAATTGTTGAGATTTGGATATTTGTAAGAACTCTATACTTTGTAATGTAATTAATTCTTCCAACTGCCAAATTCCTTTTAAGGAGCTACGCTAAATCAACACACGTTATAAAATATCCAATTATATGGTTTGAACTGAATGAGCTGTATAGCAACATTCACCTTGCAGAAGGATCCTAATTCGGTTGAGATGCCAGAAAATGTTGAGCAAATAAACACAAAGTCTGGAAGAATTCCGAAATCAATGTACGAGTATATGTCCGTTTCGAGTAATGTCGTCCACACCAAAGACTTTCTCTGATCTGGAACTGATTTTAACTCATATACATATGTATATGTATGTTGGAAGTATTAATTAGTATTAAATTGAATTACGGATACTACCATCTTGACACGGTGCGGTAAGTCCTACCCATTGTAAAATGTTTGTGTGTGTACAAATGATAGAACTTATTCCTTTCAATACAATACGCTTTATTCAATACAATTACAATGTTTCTGTTTAAAACAAGGAATTAAAATTATTGTAAATTAGATTAATTCAAAAAGCCAAATCAACGGCAAACTGAGTGGTCTTGCCAGCGTGGAATAACACGGATGAGTTCACAATCGTCAGCATTTCTAACTTAATACAATCGCAGATCTTTTCTCGTGTGCTTTTCAAATGTCACTTTTTTGCTCCGGAGCACAAAAAGAAGATAGTTCCTGAAACTATACCACGATTTTGGGTACACTCGCGCTGCAACCCTGGATCACGAACCTACGTGGAATACCTACATCAAAGAGATTGCCTAAAATGACACTGTGGATGGATATGCACAGCGATTGCTATTAAAACCTACGAGATTAGCACTTCAAGTAGTACCGAATCACAGGAGAAACAATCTGATGCAATGATGATATATGTAGTGATTTGTACACTTCTTGCTTTCTGGCCAGTTAGACCTTCTGGACATCAGACTCACTCTTAGTGAGTGAGCAGCCGTTATAGCCAATTTTCTGTATAAAGCTGCTCTTACCTGGTTGAGTCACCACAACCGATGCCAGATATCAAATACGGCGGATTGTATTACATAGATCACCTGCAGTTCGGGCTGTAACAGCTGGTTGGAATAGATAATATCTCAAACTTTATTCTTCGAAAATGTTTACGCCAAGGCCAAAGTCAAAATGTAAAAGAAAAACCTCCAATGAAAGAGTAAGGACCAGAGCATTAGATCTGCGCATGCCGGCAGAAATTAGATAAACATATGTTCACATCCAATTGGTCGGCAGCGTAGATGCACCAATTCAATTTGACAGTTACTATCCCACAAACACTAGAAATTATACCCAACAATTTTTTTCACCCAATTCTTACAAGACGCGCAAGAACCGATTGCGTTCAGAAAATAAGACAAAGATAACAAATTATGATGACCACAACTCGGAAATGTTTTTCCCGGGCTGAGACTTTTAAAACCGACACGGATTGCACGAAACGAATTTCGAACGTTCAGCAAAGCAAACGAAATTTTCATGATCGAAATATTTAAATTTGATGGCTACAGGTCGCTATAGATGATGAGTTTTCAATTTCTAGATCACTTAAAACACTAAATAACAAATTATATCGACAAAAATTAACAAAATCTGTAGTTCCGATTTCCAACCCACACGTGGTTATATTTTTCTACACGAAATTTAAAAAAAAAAAGTTTACTGGCTGTCAGATTTGAAAAATAGAGAAAATCTGAACAGTGATGCCAAGTTGCTATCAAAATATTTGAAGAAATGGGGATAGAAAGTTCAAAGGCACTGCCATGAATTATGTGTAAATTGGAATACGTACACTGCGTTCTAAAACTCATCGCTTAGATGCAACATTTTATATTCCAGCTCATTAGAACAGTATTTAAAAAAAATTATGCAGTATTGTTATTTGATTCTTTATTTATTTAAAAACACAGGACTTTTGATTAAAGCTACGCTTTCACCCAGTAATCTGTAATCGTAAAACTTTCCTCGTGCGTTTTTGAAACGGAAACCAGAAGAAAAAATTTTGATACTGAAAAAATGAGGCGAAGAAGTTCTATGCCATTTTTTTGCCTGCCCAATCGAAAGTGTCGTATTTTAACACTGCATAATTGAACGCAACTACTGCAGTTCATTGTTAGCATGACGTTTTTCAAAACATCAAACCTCTTCGGAAGAAAGGAAGACATATCATCTGGGCCAGCGATATTGTGTACATTAAGATCTTTAAGTACTTTTGCTACGTATTCAAGTGTAGTTGAGTTGAACTGGCTGCAAAGTGTGGAGCTAGCAGATTGGCCTTGCTGCCTTCTTCACTGTTTCCTAGTCCTTCCGCCGTATTTGAAACATGAGGCCCGAGACGACGGTCTGACTAACAAAAATAATCTCGAACATCTCACTAATACTCATGACCTAGGTCTATTGCATAAACCAAAGGTCAGCTGTTTTATGGCAAAAAAATAAAAATAAAATAAATAGAGAAGTATAATCGAATTAAAAACTAATGTTTTTGTTCAATCCTCTAAGGGATGATCCTGGAAGCTGCTCCAAAATAAACCTGTACACTAACACAGACACGAAATAAAAACACTAGCTTTTTTGTTGTTGGGAAAACTGGTTAAGAATCCAACTCTTTATTTCCGCTGTCCCTCTGTCCAACTAAGACTGACTATATATTTTTTTTTATGCATGCATTGCAAGATAAGAGAAAGAAAGTACAAAGAGGAATATAAAAATGAATAGGAATAAGACATGTACTTATATAAATAACATGAACATGAGCGAACATTAAATACACTCATATACAGAGCGTACGATACAGTTTTATACGCAACACGTGCTCGAAGAACAACTGAAGACGATTCCTACTAAAATATGGAAAAAGAGTGTTGCCAACAACACGCGGTGTTCCCAAGCGGTCCCCCATCTAAGTACTAACCGCGCCCGACGCTGCTTGATTTCGGTGATCGGACGAGAACCGATACTTTCAGCGTAGTATGGTCGTTGGCGTCTTTTTTATTAGCAAACTTCAAAGTCCCGTTAATTTTAACGCGCCTCGATATGACGCAAGAATTATGCAGTATTGTTATTTGATTCTTTATTTATTTAAAAACACAGGACTTTTGATTAAAGCTACGCTTTCACTCAGTAATCTGTAATCGTAAATCTTTCCTCGTGCGTTTTTGAAACGGAAACCAAAAGCAAAATTTTGATACTGAAAAAATGAGGCGAAGAAGTTCTATGCCATTTTTTTGCCTGCCCAATCGAAAGTGTCGTATTTTAACACTGCATAATTGAACGCAACTACTGCAGTTCATTGTTAGCATGACGTTTTTCAAAACATCAAACCATCTGGGCCAGCGATATTGTGTACATTAAGATCTTTAAGTACTTTTGCTACGTATTCAAGTGTAGTTGAGTTGAACTGGCTGCAAAGTGTGGAGCTAGCAGATTGGCCTTACTGCCTTCTTCACTGTTTCCTAGTCCTTCCGCCGTATTTGAAACATAAGAGGCCCGAGACGACGGTCTGACTAACAAAAATAATCTCGAACATCTCACTAATACTCATGACCTAGGCCTATTGCATAAACCAAAGGTCAGCTGTTTTATGGCAAAAAAATAAAGAGAAAATAAATAGAGAAGTATAATCGAATTAAAAACTAATGTTTTTGTTCAATCCTCTAAGGGATGATCCTGGAAGCTGCTCCAAAATAAGCCTGTACACTAACACAGACACGAAATAAAAACACTAGCTTTTTTGTTGTTGGGAAAACTGGTTAAGAATCCAACTCTTTATTTCCGCTGTCCCTCTGTCCAACTAAGACTGACTATATTTTTTCTTTTTGTGCATGCATTGCAAGATAAGAGAAAGAAAGTACAAAGAGGAATATAAAAATGAATAGGAATAAGACGTGTACTTATATAAATAACATGAACAAGAGCGAACATTAAATACGAGTACACTCATATACAGAGTGTACGATACAGTACGAAGAATAACTGAAGACGATTCCTACTAAAATATGGAAAAAGAGTGTTGCCAACAACACGCGGTGTTCCCAAGCGGTCCCCCATCTAAGTACTAACCGCGCCCGACGCTGCTTGATTTCGGTGATCGGACGAGAACCGATACTTTCAGCGTAGTATGGTCGTTGGCGTCTTTTTTATTAGCAAACTTCAAAGTCCCGTTAATTTTAACGCGCCTCCATATGACGCAAGAACACTTGATGGCGCAATGTGCGAGTATTTACTTCAGAGGGTACTCAGGGTCTATTAAAGTATATACTCAAGCGAATGACTGTAAACTTTACTTTCTATGATATTTGCTTAGTTATGTGCATGCAAAGCATGAAGATACTTTCAATTTGATAGGAATCGAAATAGGGGAAAGCACCAACACTAAATGAATAACTCTTGATTGAAATACTATGACCTAAAGACTCCCTAATTGTATACAAAATAATGGAAATGGAAAACCGAAATGTTTTACATAGTTCCTGAAACTATACCACGATTTTGGGCACACTTGCGCTACAACCCTGGATCACAAACCCACGTGGAATACCTACATCAAAAAGATTGCCTAAAATAACACTGTTTATGGATATGCACAGCGATTGCTAGACCTATTACAACCTATGTCTCACCCATTTGTTGGCCTAGAACAAAACAATTGGTCTTACACCCTCCGTTTTATAAACAGGCAATGCAGTCAATGTTGGTTTGAAATTTGAAGATAACTGACTGTTTAGACTGTTTATATTTAAGAACTATACAATAGTTGTGACAACAAACACGAAGTTTAACAAATCAAATTGCAATCACTTCGTTTAATTTTATTAATATTTTGTTTAAAAAGCAACTTCTACTTTTCTAACTGTGGTTATTTCACATTGACATCACTTTCAGGTTACACGAACTACAACGTCAAACAACTATAATGCACAACTGAATAATGATCTGCTCAATAGTCTTTCTTCTTTCATTTTTTTTTCAACCGAAAGGAGAGCAAAACTACCCCTTTAAATTTTCCGCCTTTGTTTCCTCGTTCTTGTCCTTAATTTGCATCAGACGTTTGGACGTAACCAACTATCGCTTCTCATGTTTTGTTTTGTTTGTTACTTTCGTGTTCGTCTTATCATCTCCATCGTATGATCTATACGACTACTTGTCGAACTTCTACCTGTCGGATACGATCATGCAATTTTCTACATCTACAGCTTTACGTATATTTAATTACATATGTATGGTATGTTACTGGTGTGCACCCGGGATAAGACGATAAAACCAGAAACCAGTAACGTGTCGTTTATCTAGGAACTATGTACATATGCATATGCTAAAATATACAAATATTGTACATATACACATATAAGCCAATGGTTCTACCCCCAGAAGTGTTTCTTTTGCTCTTATTTTTACACTTACCCAATTATGAAACCTGGTTCTTGTTAATCTTAATTGTTGACCTATGCAAACACTAAGTGTTCGTTAAAGTTTGATCTTAGTACAATCGCTCTCTCAAATCTCTTCTTTACGAAAAAATTGCAGTGATCGAATTGTGCAATGGGTAGCTGTTCATTTAACTTTGGCAATAAAAGACCTACCAATAAAATTTTAATAAAAGATTGTACATCAAAACGTCTTTTAATTGGCTGTACTAAGGACATATAACTGGCGCAGTCGACGAAACTTATAAGAAAACATTATAAGAAAGAAAATACTATTATAAAGAAAAGAAGACGTGATAAAGCAACGTTTGAAATAAAAATGAAAAAAAAAAACAACAAAAAGCCATCTAATATAAACGCGTTACAGTGACAAAAAGGTAATAATACAGACTTACACTTTATACACTAAAATTTAAATATCTATCCACATAATATAAATCAATAAATTCCGAAAAATATACCATACTACTCGTATCTTCATAAATACAAGAACCATATAAACCATAAAAACCATAAAAACACGTGAGTACTACTTCAATATTTTTGGTGTGGGTGCAAAGTTTGGTTTCGTAAGCTGGAATAACAGGAAAGAAAATCACACCATCGTTTACCATCTGAAGAGAGTAAAACGCTCGACTAGAAACTGTACCAGTATTTCTAGCGGGAGTTCAAAGATTGGCCTTTGGGAGCTGGGATAACGGCGCGTATAAATATGGAAGTCCTCAACGCTGTAGATAGGTTAAAGATTATTTTAGAATTAATAAATAAATTACCTGTATTTGATGGTGCAAAAGAATGCAATAGTAGATTTTTTAGATAAAGTTTATTCATTGGCTACCATTTTCGATGACTTTGATACAAAAGTTCTTCTGACAGGTTACATCAAAGAGAAGATGATTATTGGTAATGCGCGTATACTCGTAGAATTACAAAAACACGTCAGACTTTTGCTTTGGACAGAAATAAGAGATGTGTTAAAAAATAACTTCGGCGAAAGTTTGCCAGTCCATGTTTTAATCGACCGTATTCGCACAGAACGCGTAACTTCAACAACCGGAAAATTCTACAACGATATAAACGTCTTTAGAATAAATACTTCGTTTTGCTTAATAAAAATAGTGTCGATAACAATTTAATAGAGTCTAATAACAGAATTGCCCTTGATGTTTTTAAAAATAATTTACCAGAACCTACTTTATCCATTACGAGTATTTTAAGTCACAATCCTCTTTCTTTATATAGTGCCTATAAAATAATAACTGAAATAGATCACCAAAACCTAGGTCCCAATGGAATCTAATATCCTGCATCCACACAAAAAAAAAATCCTTTCCCAAAAAATACCACAGAAGACAAACCAGCAACTATTCAACCAGACAATACGATAACTCTGCTCAAAATAAAATTAATTACCAGCCAAAGCAACTTAACTATTTGAGACATACTCAATCACAGCAAAGACCTGATTTACCAAACAATTTACAGACCTATCAACCCGGACAGAGTAACATTACGACTCAATCCAGACAACGCCAAAATAACTATTATTCAAGTGGGCATACTCGACGAACCAACGGTTCAGTTTGCATCATGGGCACATAAGTTTGCGTCATGGGCATTTCATGCGTAATTTGGCACCCAAAAAGTGAAGGTATATTAATCAGAATGATTTAAATGAAAATAAAGAATTTAACTTAGATATTTTTAACAATGAAATATCTCAATCTCATTGCTCTAAAAATGTAAATATGGTATGTCTGCACCGGCAGATCTTACTTCAAAGAACAACGATGCCTTGTACACGGGGGCTGCCGTTCACAGTGCCCAAGAAGATGAGTCACTACATATTTACATAACAGACGGTCCGATAAATTTTTATGAAAATCAAATTTACTTATCTTATATTCAAAAAGAACATATTTCAATTAAAATAATCCACAAAAAGATACAAAACATTGTTGAGCTTAAGGAAGGCAGTAGCGATCTGTTAAAGATGAAAGGATGAAAGGATTTATGGTAAATAAAGAACTTATCTGCGTTTATTGCGAAAATCTCCCTTCCCTTTGTTTGTGCATTTTCAAGACCTCTTTGTCAAACATTTTTCAATGAACAAAAACCTTAGACTACTTAAATCAAACATAAGACTTAGGGACATTTCAGACAGAAATGAAATGTTAACAATAATTAGAAATGAACATCATAAAAAGAACCACAGATGGATTAATGAACTTTTTTCGGAACTAAAAACTCGATATTTTTATCCAAATTTGCAAATCGAATTTCAAAAATGTATAAATAATAGCGAGGTTTGTACCGTTGCCAAATGTCAAACATGACAGGAGGCCTCTTAAAATTCCCATGTAAATAACAGAAACTCCTCAACAATTTAATGACATACTCGTGTGCATGTCGATATTTGGTTCCCGGAATGAAACAAAATGTTTTTCACCACCATCGATAAATTCTCCAAGTATGCTACAATCCATAATTTAGGCAACAGAAACAGAAACAGATATTAGAAGCCATTAAAGAAACTATACGATATCTAGGCAAACCAAATAGAATCATAGCTGACGGCGAAACATGCATTCACCATTCCGTTGTAGAGCAGTTTTTAAAGGATCGTGAGATTGTGTTCCACAAAATTACGAGTGCATGCTCCTTAAAGACAGGAAATTCCGACATTGAAAGATTGCACGGTACTCTGAACGAACATCTTAGATTGAAAAACGCAGCCAGGGATGCATCCAATTTGGATGAAAATTTTTTTGAAATATTGACTACATATTTACAACAATACAGTACCTACATTCCCCAACAAAGTTAAGACCAATAGATTTTATTACAAAAAAATTTAGTAGAGAAGACATCGAAACACTGGCACAACAATATCGAGCCGAGAAAGAAATAAAACAATAAATAAAAAAAACAACGTTACTCTATGTCCACGTTTGGTTCAAAATCGAGCCGTAGGAAAAGCTAAACCAAAATATAGACAATTGAATGATCCGGAAGTTAGTAAAAATTACGTCACGGATAAATCAACAAAAAGAAACACCCAATATTAAAAAAGTCAGTTAAAAAGAAAATATAAATTTCAAAATAGTGAATAATTACCATCGTATGTATGTACTCGTAACGATGAAAAAGATGTTTTCTTTAATATTCTCCTGGTTTCTCCTTTTCCACTTTCCTTACTTTATTTTTGGTGATTCTGCCATTTCATTCATTTCATTTCAAAATAACAGCTTCTTACATTTGGTTTTCTTTTTTTTTTGACATTTCCCAGAATGGGTGCAGCCAGCGCGAAAGGTAACGCTTCCTCCGATTGACATTTTTTTTCTTTTTTCTACAACGAGAATAGGTACATATCTAGTTATTAAATACATCTAAGTCAATTAACTTGTAAAAAAAATGAAGTGATCACCAATGAATCTCTCTTATTGCTACGAGTACCTTAACAAAAATTATTCCAAGTGTGATTATTCGAAGGTCATAAAAATAACACACTATTTAAAGTAGCCCAAAAATGTGATTTTAACTAGAAGCATACTTACGAGTAATTAAGCAATTTACATATAATTCCAATTTCACTTATTTGTACAAAAAATAAAAAAATGATTTAGAGTTAACATAACCATTGTAACAAAAAAATGTAAGCTTCAATTTCATTATTTGACCTTTTTTTCTCGCATACATTCTGTTAAAATTGTTGAGATTTGGATATTTGTAAGAACTCTATACTTTGTAATGTAATTAATTCTTCCAACTGCCAAATTCCTTTTAAGGAGCTACGCTAAATCAACACACGTTATAAAATATCCAATTATATGGTTTGAACTGAATGAGCTGTATAGCAACATTCACCTTGCAGAAGGATCCTAATTCGGTTGAGATGGCCAGAAAATGTTGAGCAAATAAACACAAAGTCTGGAAGAATTCCGAAATCAATGTACGAGTATATGTCCGTTTCGAGTAATGTCGTCCACACCAAAGACTTTCTCTGATCTGGAACTGATTTTAACTCATATACATATGTATATGTATGTTGGAAGTATTAATTAGTATTAAATTGAATTACGGATACTACCATCTTGACACGGTGCGGTAAGTCCTACCCATTGTAAAATGTTTGTGTGTGTACAAATGATAGAACTTATTCCTTTCAATACAATACGCTTTATTCAATACAATTACAATGTTTCTGTTTAAAACAAGGAATTAAAATTATTGTAAATTAGATTAATTCAAAAAGCCAAATCAACGGCAAACTGAGTGGTCTTGCCAGCGTGGAATAACACGGATGAGTTCACAATCGTCAGCATTTCTAACTTAATACAATCGCAGATCTTTTCTCGTGTGCTTTTCAAATGTCACTTTTTTGCTCCGGAGCACAAAAAGAAGATAGTTCCTGAAACTATACCACGATTTTGGGTACACTCGCGCTGCAACCCAGGATCACGAACCTACGTGGAATACCTACATCAAAGAGATTGCCTAAAATGACACTGTGGATGGATATGCACAGCGATTGCTATTAAAACCTACGAGATTAGCACTTCAAGTAGTACCGAATCACAGGAGAAACAATCTGATGCAATGACGATATATGTAGTGATTTGTACACTTCTTGCTTTCTGGCCAGTTAGACCTTCTGGACATCAGACTCACTCTTAGTGAGTGAGCAGCCGTTATAGCCAATTTTCTGTATAAAGCTGCTCTTACCTGGTTGAGTCACCACAACCGATGCCAGATATCAAATACGGCGGATTGTATTACATAGATCACCTGCAGTTCGGGCTGTAACAGCTGGTTGGAATAGATAATATCTCAAACTTTATTCTTCGAAAATGTTTACGCCAAGGCCAAAGTCAAAATGTAAAAGAAAAACCTCCAATGAAAGAGTAAGGACCAGAGCATTAGATCTGCGCATGCCGGCAGAAATTAGATAAACATATGTTCACATCCAATTGGTCGGCAGCGTAGATGCACCAATTCAATTTGACAGTTACTATCCCACAAACACTAGAAATTATACCCAACAATTTTTTTCACTCAATTCTTACAAGACGCGCAAGAACCGATTGCGTTCAGAAAATAAGACAAAGATAACAATTTATGATGACCACAACTCGGAAATGTTTTTCCCGGGCTGAGACTTTTAAAACCGACACGGATTGCATGAAACGAATTTCGAACGTTCAGCAAAGCAAACGAAATTTTCATGATCGAAATATTTAAATTTGATGGCTACAGGTCGCTATAGATGATGAGTTTTCAATTTCTAGATCACTTAAAACACTAAATAACAAATTATATCGACAAAAATTAACAAAATTTGTAGTTCCGATTTCCAACCCACACGTGGTTATATTTTTCTACACGAAATTTAAAAAAAAAAAGTTTACTGGCTGTCAGATTTGAAAAATAGCGAAAATCTGAACAGTGATGCCAAGTTGCTAACAAAATATTTGAAGAAATGGGGATAGAAAGTTCAAAGGCACTGCCATGAATTATGTGTAAATTGGAATACGTACACTGCGTTCTAAAACTCATCGCTTAGATGCAACATTTTATATTCCAGCTCATTAGAACAGTATTTAAAAAAAATTATGCAGTATTGTTATTTGATTCTTTATTTATTTAAAAACACAGGACTTTTGATTAAAGCTACGCTTTCACCCAGTAATCTGTAATCGTAAAACTTTCCTCGTGCGTTTTTGAAACGGAAACCAGAAGAAAAAATTTTGATACTGAAAAAATGAGGCGAAGAAGTTCTATGCCATTTTTTTGCCTGCCCAATCGAAAGTGTCGTATTTTAACACTGCATAATTGAACGCAACTACTGCAGTTCATTGTTAGCATGACGTTTTTCAAAACATCAAACCTCTTCGGAAGAAAGGAAGACATATCATCTGGGCCAGCGATATTGTGTACATTAAGATCTTTAAGTACTTTTGCTACGTATTCAAGTGTAGTTGAGTTGAACTGGCTGCAAAGTGTGGAGCTAGCAGATTGGCCTTGCTGCCTTCTTCACTGTTTCCTAGTCCTTCCGCCGTATTTGAAACATGAGGCCCGAGACGACGGTCTGACTAACAAAAATAATCTCGAACATCTCACTAATACTCATGACCTAGGTCTATTGCATAAACCAAAGGTCAGCTGTTTTATGGCAAAAAAATAAAAATAAAATAAATAGAGAAGTATAATCGAATTAAAAACTAATGTTTTTGTTCAATCCTCTAAGGGATGATCCTGGAAGCTGCTCCAAAATAAACCTGTACACTAACACAGACACGAAATAAAAACACTAGCTTTTTTGTTGTTGGGAAAACTGGTTAAGAATCCAACTCTTTATTTCCGCTGTCCCTCTGTCCAACTAAGACTGACTATATATTTTTTTTTATGCATGCATTGCAAGATAAGAGAAAGAAAGTACAAAGAGGAATATAAAAATGAATAGGAATAAGACATGTACTTATATAAATAACATGAACATGAGCGAACATTAAATACACTCATATACAGAGCGTACGATACAGTTTTATACGCAACACGTGCTCGAAGAACAACTGAAGACGATTCCTACTAAAATATGGAAAAAGAGTGTTGCCAACAACACGCGGTGTTCCCAAGCGGTCCCCCATCTAAGTACTAACCGCGCCCGACGCTGCTTGATTTCGGTGATCGGACGAGAACCGATACTTTCAGCGTAGTATGGTCGTTGGCGTCTTTTTTATTAGCAAACTTCAAAGTCCCGTTAATTTTAACGCGCCTCGATATGACGCAATAATTATGCAGTATTGTTATTTGATTCTTTATGTATTTAAAAACACAGGACTTTTGATTAAAGCTACGCTTTCACTCAGTAATCTGTAATCGTAAATCTTTCCTCGTGCGTTTTTGAAACGGAAACCAAAAGCAAAATTTTGATACTGAAAAAATGAGGCGAAGAAGTTCTATGCCATTTTTTTGCCTGCCCAATCGAAAGTGTCGTATTTTAACACTGCATAATTGAACGCAACTACTGCAGTTCATTGTTAGCATGACGTTTTTCAAAACATCAAACCATCTGGGCCAGCGATATTGTGTACATTAAGATCTTTAAGTACTTTTGCTACGTATTCAAGTGTAGTTGAGTTGAACTGGCTGCAAAGTGTGGAGCTAGCAGATTGGCCTTACTGCCTTCTTCACTGTTTCCTAGTCCTTCCGCCGTATTTGAATCATAAGAGGCCCGAGACGACGGTCTGACTAACAAAAATAATCTCGAACATCTCACTAATACTCATGACCTAGGCCTATTGCATAAACCAAAGGTCAGCTGTTTTATGGCAAAAAAATAAAGAGAAAATAAATAGAGAAGTATAATCGAATTAAAAACTAATGTTTTTGTTCAATCCTCTAAGGGATGATCCTGGAAGCTGCTCCAAAATAAACCTGTACACTAACACAGACACGAAATAAAAACACTAGCTTTTTTGTTGTTGGGAAAACTGGTTAAGAATCCAACTCTTTATTTCCGCTGTCCCTCTGTCCAACTAAGACTGACTATATTTTTTCTTTTTGTGCATGCATTGCAAGATAAGAGAAAGAAAGTACAAAGAGGAATATAAAAATGAATAGGAATAAGACGTGTACTTATATAAATAACATGAACAAGAGCGAACATTAAATACGAGTACACTCATATACAGAGTGTACGATACAGTACGAAGAATAACTGAAGACGATTCCTACTAAAATATGGAAAAAGAGTGTTGCCAACAACACGCGGTGTTCCCAAGCGGTCCCCCATCTAAGTACTAACCGCGCCCGACGCTGCTTGATTTCGGTGATCGGACGAGAACCGATACTTTCAGCGTAGTATGGTCGTTGGCGTCTTTTTTATTAGCAAACTTCAAAGTCCCGTTAATTTTAACGCGCCTCCATATGACGCAAGAACACTTGATGGCGCAATGTGCGAGTATTTACTTCAGAGGGTACTCAGGGTCTATTAAAGTATATACTCAAGCGAATGACTGTAAACTTTACTTTCTATGATATTTGCTTAGTTATGTGCATGCAAAGCATGAAGATACTTTCAATTTGATAGGAATCGAAATAGGGGAAAGCACCAACACTAAATGAATAACTCTTGATTGAAATACTATGACCTAAAGACTCCCTAATTGTATACAAAATAATGGAAATGGAAAACCGAAATGTTTTACATAGTTCCTGAAACTATACCACGATTTTGGGCACACTTGCGCTACAACCCTGGATCACAAACCCACGTGGAATACCTACATCAAAAAGATTGCCTAAAATAACACTGTTTATGGATATGCACAGCGATTGCTAGACCTATTACAACCTATGTCTCACCCATTTGTTGGCCTAGAACAAAACAATTGGTCTTACACCCTCCGTTTTATAAACAGGCAATGCAGTCATTGTTGGTTTGAAATTTGAAGATAACTGACTGTTTAGACTGTTTAAATTTAAGAACTATACAATAGTTGTGACAACAAACACGAAGTTTAACAAATCAAATTGCAATCACTTCGTTTAATTTTATTAATATTTTGTTTAAAAAGCAACTTCTACTTTTCTAACTGTGGTTATTTCACATTGACATCACTTTCAGGTTACACGAACTACAACGTCAAACAACTATAATGCACAACTGAATAATGATCTGCTCAATAGTCTTTCTTCTTTCATTTTTTTTTCAACCGAAAGGAGAGCAAAACTACCCCTTTAAATTTTCCGCCTTTGTTTCCTCGTTCTTGTCCTTAATTTGCATCAGACGTTTAGACGTAACCAACTATCGCTTCTCATGTTTTGTTTTGTTTGTTACTTTCGTGTTCGTCTTATCATCTCCATCGTATGATCTATACGACTACTTGTCGAACTTCTACCTGTCGGATACGATCATGCAATTTTCTACATCTACAGCTTTACGTATATTTAATTACATATGTATGGTATGTTACTGGTGTGCACCCGGGATAAGACGATAAAACCAGAAACCAGTAACGTGTCGTTTATCTAGGAACTATGTACATATGCATATGCTAAAATATACAAATATTGTACATATACACATATAAGCCAATGGTTCTACCCCCAGAAGTGTTTCTTTTGCTCTTATTTTTACACTTACCCAATTATGAAACCTGGTTCTTGTTAATCTTAATTGTTGACCTATGCAAACACTAAGTGTTCGTTAAAGTTTGATCTTAGTACAATCGCTCTCTCAAATCTCTTCTTTACGAAAAAATTGCAGTGATCGAATTGTGCAATGGGTAGCTGTTCATTTAACTTTGGCAATAAAAGACCTACCAATAAAATTTTAATAAAAGATTGTACATCAAAACGTCTTTTAATTGGCTGTACTAAGGACATATAACTGGCGCAGTCGACGAAACTTATAAGAAAACATTATAAGAAAGAAAATACTATTATAAAGAAAAGAAGACGTGATAAAGCAACGTTTGAAATAAAAATGAAAAAAAAAACAACAAAAAGCCATCTAATATAAACGCGTTACAGTGACAAAAAGGTAATAATACAGACTTACACTTTATACACTAAAATTTAAATATCTATCCACATAATATAAATCAATAAATTCCGAAAAATATACCATACTACTCGTATCTTCATAAATACAAGAACCATATAAACCATAAAAACCATAAAAACACGTGAGTACTACTTCAATATTTTTGGTGTGGGTGCAAAGTTTGGTTTCGTAAGCTGGAATAACAGGAAAGAAAATCACACCATCGTTTACCATCTGAAGAGAGTAAAACGCTCGACTAGAAACTGTACCAGTATTTCTAGCGGGAGTTCAAAGATTGGCCTTTGGGAGCTGGGATAACGGCGCGTATAAATATGGAAGTCCTCAACGCTGTAGATAGGTTAAAGATTATTTTAGAATTAATAAATAAATTACCTGTATTTGATGGTGCAAAAGAATGCAATAGTAGATTTTTTAGATAAAGTTTATTCATTGGCTACCATTTTCGATGACTTTGATACAAAAGTTCTTCTGACAGGTTACATCAAAGAGAAGATGATTATTGGTAATGCGCGTATACTCGTAGAATTACAAAAACACGTCAGACTTTTGCTTTGGACAGAAATAAGAGATGTGTTAAAAAATAACTTCGGCGAAAGTTTGCCAGTCCATGTTTTAATCGACCGTATTCGCACAGAACGCGTAACTTCAACAACCGGAAAATTCTACAACGATATAAACGTCTTTAGAATAAATACTTCGTTTTGCTTAATAAAAATAGTGTCGATAACAATTTAATAGAGTCTAATAACAGAATTGCCCTTGATGTTTTTAAAAATAATTTACCAGAACCTACTTTATCCATTACGAGTATTTTAAGTCACAATCCTCTTTCTTTATATAGTGCCTATAAAATAATAACTGAAATAGATCACCAAAACCTAGGTCCCAATGGAATCTAATATCCTGCATCCACACAAAAAAAAAATCCTTTCCCAAAAAATACCACAGAAGACAAACCAGCAACTATTCAACCAGACAATACGATAACTCTGCTCAAAATAAAATTAATTACCAGCCAAAGCAACTTAACTATTTGAGACATACTCAATCACAGCAAAGACCTGATTTACCAAACAATTTACAGACCTATCAACCCGGACAGAGTAACATTACGACTCAATCCAGACAACGCCAAAATAACTATTATTCAAGTGGGCATACTCGACGAACCAACGGTTCAGTTTGCATCATGGGCACATAAGTTTGCGTCATGGGCATTTCATGCGTAATTTGGCACCCAAAAAGTGAAGGTATATTAATCAGAATGATTTAAATGAAAATAAAGAATTTAACTTAGATATTTTTAACAATGAAATATCTCAATCTCATTGCTCTAAAAATGTAAATATGGTATGTCTGCACCGGCAGATCTTACTTCAAAGAACAACGATGCCTTGTACACGGGGGCTGCCGTTCACAGTGCCCAAGAAGATGAGTCACTACATATTTACATAACAGACGGTCCGATAAATTTTTATGAAAATCAAATTTACTTATCTTATATTCAAAAAGAACATATTTCAATTAAAATAATCCACAAAAAGATACAAAACATTGTTGAGCTTAAGGAAGGCAGTAGCGATCTGTTAAAGATGAAAGGATGAAAGGATTTATGGTAAATAAAGAACTTATCTGCGTTTATTGCGAAAATCTCCCTTCCCTTTGTTTGTGCATTTTCAAGACCTCTTTGTCAAACATTTTTCAATGAACAAAAACCTTAGACTACTTAAATCAAACATAAGACTTAGGGACATTTCAGACAGAAACGAAATGTTAACAATAATTAGAAATGAACATCATAAAAAGAACCACAGATGGATTAATGAACTTTTTTCGGAACTAAAAACTCGATATTTTTATCCAAATTTGCAAATCGAATTTCAAAAATGTATAAATAATAGCGAGGTTTGTACCGTTGCCAAATGTCAAACATGACAGGAGGCCTCTTAAAATTCCCATGTAAATAACAGAAACTCCTCAACAATTTAATGACATACTCGTGTGCATGTCGATATTTGGTTCCCGGAATGAAACAAAATGTTTTTCACCACCATCGATAAATTCTCCAAGTATGCTACAATCCATAATTTAGGCAACAGAAACAGAAACAGATATTAGAAGCCATTAAAGAAACTATACGATATCTAGGCAAACCAAATAGAATCATAGCTGACGGCGAAACATGCATTCACCATTCCGTTGTAGAGCAGTTTTTAAAGGATCGTGAGATTGTGTTCCACAAAATTACGAGTGCATGCTCCTTAAAGACAGGAAATTCCGACATTGAAAGATTGCACGGTACTCTGAACGAACATCTTAGATTGAAAAACGCAGCCATGGATGCATCCAATTTGGATGAAAATTTTTTTGAAATATTGACTACATATTTACAACAATACAGTACCTACATTCCCCAACAAAGTTAAGACCAATAGATTTTATTACAAAAAAATTTAGTAGAGAAGACATCGAAACACTGGCACAACAATATCGAGCCGAGAAAGAAATAAAACAATAAATAAAAAAAACAACGTTACTCTATGTCCACGTTTGGTTCAAAATCGAGCCGTAGGAAAAGCTAAACCAAAATATAGACAATTGAATGATCCGGAAGTTAGTAAAAATTACGTCACGGATAAATCAACAAAAAGAAACACCCAATATTAAAAAAGTCAGTTAAAAAGAAAATATAAATTTCAAAATAGTGAATAATTACCATCGTATGTATGTACTCGTAACGATGAAAAAGATGTTTTCTTTAATATTCTCCTGGTTTCTCCTTTTCCACTTTCCTTACTTTATTTTTGGTGATTCTGCCATTTCATTCATTTCATTTCAAAATAACAGCTTCTTACATTTGGTTTTCTTTTTTTTTTTGACATTTCCCAGAATGGGTGCAGCCAGCGCGAAAGGTAACGCTTCCTCCGATTGACATTTTTTTTCTTTTTTCTACAACGAGAATAGGTACATATCTAGTTATTAAATACATCTAAGTCAATTAACTTGTAAAAAAAATGAAGTGATCACCAATGAATCTCTCTTATTGCTACGAGTACCTTAACAAAAATTATTCCAAGTGTGATTATTCGAAGGTCATAAAAATAACACACTATTTAAAGTAGCCCAAAAATGTGATTTTAACTAGAAGCATACTTACGAGTAATTAAGCAATTTACATATAATTCCAATTTCACTTATTTGTACAAAAAATAAAAAAATGATTTAGAGTTAACATAACCATTGTAACAAAAAAATGTAAGCTTCAATTTCATTATTTGACCTTTTTTTCTCGCATACATTCTGTTAAAATTGTTGAGATTTGGATATTTGTAAGAACTCTATACTTTGTAATGTAATTAATTCTTCCAACTGCCAAATTCCTTTTAAGGAGCTACGCTAAATCAACACACGTTATAAAATATCCAATTATATGGTTTGAACTGAATGAGCTGTATAGCAACATTCACCTTGCAGAAGGATCCTAATTCGGTTGAGATGGCCAGAAAATGTTGAGCAAATAAACACAAAGTCTGGAAGAATTCCGAAATCAATGTACGAGTATATGTCCGTTTCGAGTAATGTCGTCCACACCAAAGACTTTCTCTGATCTGGAACTGATTTTAACTCATATACATATGTATATGTATGTTGGAAGTATTAATTAGTATTAAATTGAATTACGGATACTACCATCTTGACACGGTGCGGTAAGTCCTACCCATTGTAAAATGTTTGTGTGTGTACAAATGATAGAACTTATTCCTTTCAATACAATACGCTTTATTCAATACAATTACAATGTTTCTGTTTAAAACAAGGAATTAAAATTATTGTAAATTAGATTAATTCAAAAAGCCAAATCAACGGCAAACTGAGTGGTCTTGCCAGCGTGGAATAACACGGATGAGTTCACAATCGTCAGCATTTCTAACTTAATACAATCGCAGATCTTTTCTCGTGTGCTTTTCAAATGTCACTTTTTTGCTCCGGAGCACAAAAAGAAGATAGTTCCTGAAACTATACCACGATTTTGGGTACACTCGCGCTGCAACCCAGGATCACGAACCTACGTGGAATACCTACATCAAAGAGATTGCCTAAAATGACACTGTGGATGGATATGCACAGCGATTGCTATTAAAACCTACGAGATTAGCACTTCAAGTAGTACCGAATCACAGGAGAAACAATCTGATGCAATGACGATATATGTAGTGATTTGTACACTTCTTGCTTTCTGGCCAGTTAGACCTTCTGGACATCAGACTCACTCTTAGTGAGTGAGCAGCCGTTATAGCCAATTTTCTGTATAAAGCTGCTCTTACCTGGTTGAGTCACCACAACCGATGCCAGATATCAAATACGGCGGATTGTATTACATAGATCACCTGCAGTTCGGGCTGTAACAGCTGGTTGGAATAGATAATATCTCAAACTTTATTCTTCGAAAATGTTTACGCCAAGGCCAAAGTCAAAATGTAAAAGAAAAACCTCCAATGAAAGAGTAAGGACCAGAGCATTAGATCTGCGCATGCCGGCAGAAATTAGATAAACATATGTTCACATCCAATTGGTCGGCAGCGTAGATGCACCAATTCAATTTGACAGTTACTATCCCACAAACACTAGAAATTATACCCAACAATTTTTTTCACTCAATTCTTACAAGACGCGCAAGAACCGATTGCGTTCAGAAAATAAGACAAAGATAACAATTTATGATGACCACAACTCGGAAATGTTTTTCCCGGGCTGAGACTTTTAAAACCGACACGGATTGCATGAAACGAATTTCGAACGTTCAGCAAAGCAAACGAAATTTTCATGATCGAAATATTTAAATTTGATGGCTACAGGTCGCTATAGATGATGAGTTTTCAATTTCTAGATCACTTAAAACACTAAATAACAAATTATATCGACAAAAATTAACAAAATCTGTAGTTCCGATTTCCAACCCACACGTGGTTATATTTTTCTACACGAAATTTAAAAAAAAAAAGTTTACTGGCTGTCAGATTTGAAAAATAGCGAAAATCTGAACAGTGATGCCAAGTTGCTAACAAAATATTTGAAGAAATGGGGATAGAAAGTTCAAAGGCACTGCCATGAATTATGTGTAAATTGGAATACGTACACTGCGTTCTAAAACTCATCGCTTAGATGCAACATTTTATATTCCAGCTCATTAGAACAGTATTTAAAAAAAATTATGCAGTATTGTTATTTGATTCTTTATTTATTTAAAAACACAGGACTTTTGATTAAAGCTACGCTTTCACCCAGTAATCTGTAATCGTAAAACTTTCCTCGTGCGTTTTTGAAACGGAAACCAGAAGAAAAAATTTTGATACTGAAAAAATGAGTCGAAGAAGTTCTATGCCATTTTTTTGCCTGCCCAATCGAAAGTGTCGTATTTTAACACTGCATAATTGAACGCAACTACTGCAGTTCATTGTTAGCATGACGTTTTTCAAAACATCAAACCTCTTCGGAAGAAAGGAAGACATATCATCTGGGCCAGCGATATTGTGTACATTAAGATCTTTAAGTACTTTTGCTACGTATTCAAGTGTAGTTGAGTTGAACTGGCTGCAAAGTGTGGAGCTAGCAGATTGGCCTTGCTGCCTTCTTCACTGTTTCCTAGTCCTTCCGCCGTATTTGAAACATGAGGCCCGAGACGACGGTCTGACTAACAAAAATAATCTCGAACATCTCACTAATACTCATGACCTAGGTCTATTGCATAAACCAAAGGTCAGCTGTTTTATGGCAAAAAAATAAAAATAAAATAAATAGAGAAGTATAATCGAATTAAAAACTAATGTTTTTGTTCAATCCTCTAAGGGATGATCCTGGAAGCTGCTCCAAAATAAACCTGTACACTAACACAGACACGAAATAAAAACACTAGCTTTTTTGTTGTTGGGAAAACTGGTTAAGAATCCAACTCTTTATTTCCGCTGTCCCTCTGTCCAACTAAGACTGACTATATATTTTTTTTTATGCATGCATTGCAAGATAAGAGAAAGAAAGTACAAAGAGGAATATAAAAATGAATAGGAATAAGACATGTACTTATATAAATAACATGAACATGAGCGAACATTAAATACACTCATATACAGAGCGTACGATACAGTTTTATACGCAACACGTGCTCGAAGAACAACTGAAGACGATTCCTACTAAAATATGGAAAAAGAGTGTTGCCAACAACACGCGGTGTTCCCAAGCGGTCCCCCATCTAAGTACTAACCGCGCCCGACGCTGCTTGATTTCGGTGATCGGACGAGAACCGATACTTTCAGCGTAGTATGGTCGTTGGCGTCTTCTTTATTAGCAAACTTCAAAGTCCCGTTAATTTTAACGCGCCTCCATATGACGCAAGAACACTTGATGGCGCAATGTGCGAGTATTTACTTCAGAGGGTACTCAGGGTCTATTAAAGTATATACTCAAGCGAATGACTGTAAACTTTACTTTCTATGATATTTGCTTAGTTATGTGCATGCAAAGCATGAAGATACTTTCAATTTGATAGGAATCGAAATAGGGGAAAGCACCAACACTAAATGAATAACTCTTGATTGAAATACTATGACCTAAAGACTCCCTAATTGTATACAAAATAATGGAAATGGAAAACCGAAATGTTTTACATAGTTCCTGAAACTATACCACGATTTTGGGCACACTTGCGCTACAACCCTGGATCACAAACCCACGTGGAATACCTACATCAAAGAGATTGCCTAAAATAACACTGTTTATGGATATGCACAGCGATTGCTAGACCTATTACAACCTATGTCTCACCCATTTGTTGGCCTAGAACAAAACAATTGGTCTTACACCCTCCGTTTTATAAACAGGCAATGCAGTCATTGTTGGTTTGAAATTTGAAGATAACTGACTGTTTAGACTGTTTAAATTTAAGAACTATACAATAGTTGTGACAACAAACACGAAGTTTAACAAATCAAATTGCAATCACTTCGTTTAATTTTATTAATATTTTGTTTAAAAAGCAACTTCTACTTTTCTAACTGTGGTTATTTCACATTGACATCACTTTCAGGTTACACGAACTACAACGTCAAACAACTATAATGCACAACTGAATAATGATCTGCTCAATAGTCTTTCTTCTTTCATTTTTTTTTCAACCGAAAGGAGAGCAAAACTACCCCTTTAAATTTTCCGCCTTTGTTTCCTCGTTCTTGTCCTTAATTTGCATCAGACGTTTAGACGTAACCAACTATCGCTTCTCATGTTTTGTTTTGTTTGTTACTTTCGTGTTCGTCTTATCATCTCCATCGTATGATCTATACGACTACTTGTCGAACTTCTACCTGTCGGATACGATCATGCAATTTTCTACATCTACAGCTTTACGTATATTTAATTACATATGTATGGTATGTTACTGGTGTGCACCCGGGATAAGACGATAAAACCAGAAACCAGTAACGTGTCGTTTATCTAGGAACTATGTACATATGCATATGCTAAAATATACAAATATTGTACATATACACATATAAGCCAATGGTTCTACCCCCAGAAGTGTTTCTTTTGCTCTTATTTTTACACTTACCCAATTATGAAACCTGGTTCTTGTTAATCTTAATTGTTGACCTATGCAAACACTAAGTGTTCGTTAAAGTTTGATCTTAGTACAATCGCTCTCTCAAATCTCTTCTTTACGAAAAAATTGCAGTGATCGAATTGTGCAATGGGTAGCTGTTCATTTAACTTTGGCAATAAAAGACCTACCAATAAAATTTTAATAAAAGATTGTACATCAAAACGTCTTTTAATTGGCTGTACTAAGGACATATAACTGGCGCAGTCGACGAAACTTATAAGAAAACATTATAAGAAAGAAAATACTATTATAAAGAAAAGAAGACGTGATAAAGCAACGTTTGAAATAAAAATGAAAAAAAAAACAACAAAAAGCCATCTAATATAAACGCGTTACAGTGACAAAAAGGTAATAATACAGACTTACACTTTATACACTAAAATTTAAATATCTATCCACATAATATAAATCAATAAATTCCGAAAAATATACCATACTACTCGTATCTTCATAAATACAAGAACCATATAAACCATAAAAACCATAAAAACACGTGAGTACTACTTCAATATTTTTGGTGTGGGTGCAAAGTTTGGTTTCGTAAGCTGGAATAACAGGAAAGAAAATCACACCATCGTTTACCATCTGAAGAGAGTAAAACGCTCGACTAGAAACTGTACCAGTATTTCTAGCGGGAGTTCAAAGATTGGCCTTTGGGAGCTGGGATAACGGCGCGTATAAATATGGAAGTCCTCAACGCTGTAGATAGGTTAAAGATTATTTTAGAATTAATAAATAAATTACCTGTATTTGATGGTGCAAAAGAATGCAATAGTAGATTTTTTAGATAAAGTTTATTCATTGGCTACCATTTTCGATGACTTTGATACAAAAGTTCTTCTGACAGGTTACATCAAAGAGAAGATGATTATTGGTAATGCGCGTATACTCGTAGAATTACAAAAACACGTCAGACTTTTGCTTTGGACAGAAATAAGAGATGTGTTAAAAAATAACTTCGGCGAAAGTTTGCCAGTCCATGTTTTAATCGACCGTATTCGCACAGAACGCGTAACTTCAACAACCGGAAAATTCTACAACGATATAAACGTCTTTAGAATAAATACTTCGTTTTGCTTAATAAAAATAGTGTCGATAACAATTTAATAGAGTCTAATAACAGAATTGCCCTTGATGTTTTTAAAAATAATTTACCAGAACCTACTTTATCCATTACGAGTATTTTAAGTCACAATCCTCTTTCTTTATATAGTGCCTATAAAATAATAACTGAAATAGATCACCAAAACCTAGGTCCCAATGGAATCTAATATCCTGCATCCACACAAAAAAAAAATCCTTTCCCAAAAAATACCACAGAAGACAAACCAGCAACTATTCAACCAGACAATACGATAACTCTGCTCAAAATAAAATTAATTACCAGCCAAAGCAACTTAACTATTTGAGACATACTCAATCACAGCAAAGACCTGATTTACCAAACAATTTACAGACCTATCAACCCGGACAGAGTAACATTACGACTCAATCCAGACAACGCCAAAATAACTATTATTCAAGTGGGCATACTCGACGAACCAACGGTTCAGTTTGCATCATGGGCACATAAGTTTGCGTCATGGGCATTTCATGCGTAATTTGGCACCCAAAAAGTGAAGGTATATTAATCAGAATGATTTAAATGAAAATAAAGAATTTAACTTAGATATTTTTAACAATGAAATATCTCAATCTCATTGCTCTAAAAATGTAAATATGGTATGTCTGCACCGGCAGATCTTACTTCAAAGAACAACGATGCCTTGTACACGGGGGCTGCCGTTCACAGTGCCCAAGAAGATGAGTCACTACATATTTACATAACAGACGGTCCGATAAATTTTTATGAAAATCAAATTTACTTATCTTATATTCAAAAAGAACATATTTCAATTAAAATAATCCACAAAAAGATACAAAACATTGTTGAGCTTAAGGAAGGCAGTAGCGATCTGTTAAAGATGAAAGGATGAAAGGATTTATGGTAAATAAAGAACTTATCTGCGTTTATTGCGAAAATCTCCCTTCCCTTTGTTTGTGCATTTTCAAGACCTCTTTGTCAAACATTTTTCAATGAACAAAAACCTTAGACTACTTAAATCAAACATAAGACTTAGGGACATTTCAGACAGAAACGAAATGTTAACAATAATTAGAAATGAACATCATAAAAAGAACCACAGATGGATTAATGAACTTTTTTCGGAACTAAAAACTCGATATTTTTATCCAAATTTGCAAATCGAATTTCAAAAATGTATAAATAATAGCGAGGTTTGTACCGTTGCCAAATGTCAAACATGACAGGAGGCCTCTTAAAATTCCCATATAAATAACAGAAACTCCTCAACAATTTAATGACATACTCGTGTGCATGTCGATATTTGGTTCCCGGAATGAAACAAAATGTTTTTCACCACCATCGATAAATTCTCCAAGTATGCTACAATCCATAATTTAGGCAACAGAAACAGAAACAGATATTAGAAGCCATTAAAGAAACTATACGATATCTAGGCAAACCAAATAGAATCATAGCTGACGGCGAAACATGCATTCACCATTCCGTTGTAGAGCAGTTTTTAAAGGATCGTGAGATTGTGTTCCACAAAATTACGAGTGCATGCTCCTTAAAGACAGGAAATTCCGACATTGAAAGATTGCACGGTACTCTGAACGAACATCTTAGATTGAAAAACGCAGCCAGGGATGCATCCAATTTGGATGAAAATTTTTTTGAAATATTGACTACATATTTACAACAATACAGTACCTACATTCCCCAACAAAGTTAAGACCAATAGATTTTATTACAAAAAAATTTAGTAGAGAAGACATCGAAACACTGGCACAACAATATCGAGCCGAGAAAGAAATAAAACAATAAATAAAAAAAACAACGTTACTCTATGTCCACGTTTGGTTCAAAATCGAGCCGGAGGAAAAGCTAAACCAAAATATAGACAATTGAATGATCCGGAAGTTAGTAAAAATTACGTCACGGATAAATCAACAAAAAGAAACACCCAATATTAAAAAAGTCAGTTAAAAAGAAAATATAAATTTCAAAATAGTGAATAATTACCATCGTATGTATGTACTCGTAACGATGAAAAAGATGTTTTCTTTAATATTCTCCTGGTTTCTCCTTTTCCACTTTCCTTACTTTATTTTTGGTGATTCTGCCATTTCATTCATTTCATTTCAAAATAACAGCTTCTTACATTTGGTTTTCTTTTTTTTTTGACATTTCCCAGAATGGGTGCAGCCAGCGCGAAAGGTAACGCTTCCTCCGATTGACATTTTTTTTCTTTTTTCTACAACGAGAATAGGTACATATCTAGTTATTAAATTCATCTAAGTCAATTAACTTGTAAAAAAAATGAAGTGATCACCAATGAATATCTCTTATTGCTACGAGTACCTTAACAAAAATTATTCCAAGTGTGATTATTCGAAGGTCATAAAAATAACACACTATTTAAAGTAGCCCAAAAATGTGATTTTAACTAGAAGCATACTTACGAGTAATTAAGCAATTTACATATAATTCCAATTTCACTTATTTGTACAAAAAATAAAAAAATGATTTAGAGTTAACATAACCATTGTAACAAAAAAATGTAAGCTTCAATTTCATTATTTGACCTTTTTTTCTCGCATACATTCTGTTAAAATTGTTGAGATTTGGATATTTGTAAGAACTCTATACTTTGTAATGTAATTAATTCTTCCAACTGCCAAATTCCTTTTAAGGAGCTACGCTAAATCAACACACGTTATAAAATATCCAATTATATGGTTTGAACTGAATGAGCTGTATAGCAACATTCACCTTGCAAAAGGATCCTAATTCGGTTGAGATGGCCAGAAAATGTTGAGCAAATAAACACAAAGTCTGGAAGAATTCCGAAATCAATGTACGAGTATATGTCCGTTTCGAGTAATGTCGTCCACACCAAAGACTTTCTCTGATCTGGAACTGATTTTAACTCATATACATATGTATATGTATGTTGGAAGTATTAATTAGTATTAAATTGAATTACGGATACTACCATCTTGACACGGTGCGGTAAGTCCTACCCATTGTAAAATGTTTGTGTGTGTACAAATGATAGAACTTATTCCTTTCAATACAATACGCTTTATTCAATACAATTACAATGTTTCTGTTTAAAACAAGGAATTAAAATTATTGTAAATTAGATTAATTCAAAAAGCCAAATCAACGGCAAACTGAGTGGTCTTGCCAGCGTGGAATAACACGGATGAGTTCACAATCGTCAGCATTTCTAACTTAATACAATCGCAGATCTTTTCTCGTGTGCTTTTCAAATGTCACTTTTTTGCTCCGGAGCACAAAAAGAAGATAGTTCCTGAAACTATACCACGATTTTGGGTACACTCGCGCTGCAACCCAGGATCACGAACCTACGTGGAATACCTACATCAAAGAGATTGCCTAAAATGACACTGTGGATGGATATGCACAGCGATTGCTATTAAAACCTACGAGATTAGCACTTCAAGTAGTACCGAATCACAGGAGAAACAATCTGATGCAATGACGATATATGTAGTGATTTGTACACTTCTTGCTTTCTGGCCAGTTAGACCTTCTGGACATCAGACTCACTCTTAGTGAGTGAGCAGCCGTTATAGCCAATTTTCTGTATAAAGCTGCTCTTACCTGGTTGAGTCACCACAACCGATGCCAGATATCAAATACGGCGGATTGTATTACATAGATCACCTGCAGTTCGGGCTGTAACAGCTGGTTGGAATAGATAATATCTCAAACTTTATTCTTCGAAAATGTTTACGCCAAGGCCAAAGTCAAAATGTAAAAGAAAAACCTCCAATGAAAGAGTAAGGACCAGAGCATTAGATCTGCGCATGCCGGCAGAAATTAGATAAACATATGTTCACATCCAATTGGTCGGCAGCGTAGATGCACCAATTCAATTTGACAGTTACTATCCCACAAACACTAGAAATTATACCCAACAATTTTTTTCACTCAATTCTTACAAGACGCGCAAGAACCGATTGCGTTCAGAAAATAAGACAAAGATAACAATTTATGATGACCACAACTCGGAAATGTTTTTCCCGGGCTGAGACTTTTAAAACCGACACGGATTGCATGAAACGAATTTCGAACGTTCAGCAAAGCAAACGAAATTTTCATGATCGAAATATTTAAATTTGATGGCTACAGGTCGCTATAGATGATGAGTTTTCAATTTCTAGATCACTTAAAACACTAAATAACAAATTATATCGACAAAAATTAACAAAATCTGTAGTTCCGATTTCCAACCCACACGTGGTTATATTTTTCTACACGAAATTTAAAAAAAAAAAGTTTACTGGCTGTCAGATTTGAAAAATAGCGAAAATCTGAACAGTGATGCCAAGTTGCTAACAAAATATTTGAAGAAATGGGGATAGAAAGTTCAAAGGCACTGCCATGAATTATGTGTAAATTGGAATACGTACACTGCGTTCTAAAACTCATCGCTTAGATGCAACATTTTATATTCCAGCTCATTAGAACAGTATTTAAAAAAAATTATGCAGTATTGTTATTTGATTCTTTATTTATTTAAAAACACAGGACTTTTGATTAAAGCTACGCTTTCACCCAGTAATCTGTAATCGTAAAACTTTCCTCGTGCGTTTTTGAAACGGAAACCAGAAGAAAAAATTTTGATACTGAAAAAATGAGGCGAAGAAGTTCTATGCCATTTTTTTGCCTGCCCAATCGAAAGTGTCGTATTTTAACACTGCATAATTGAACGCAACTACTGCAGTTCATTGTTAGCATGACGTTTTTCAAAACATCAAACCTCTTCGGAAGAAAGGAAGACATATCATCTGGGCCAGCGATATTGTGTACATTAAGATCTTTAAGTACTTTTGCTACGTATTCAAGTGTAGTTGAGTTGAACTGGCTGCAAAGTGTGGAGCTAGCAGATTGGCCTTGCTGCCTTCTTCACTGTTTCCTAGTCCTTCCGCCGTATTTGAAACATGAGGCCCGAGACGACGGTCTGACTAACAAAAATAATCTCGAACATCTCACTAATACTCATGACCTAGGTCTATTGCATAAACCAAAGGTCAGCTGTTTTATGGCAAAAAAATAAAAATAAAATAAATAGAGAAGTATAATCGAATTAAAAACTAATGTTTTTGTTCAATCCTCTAAGGGATGATCCTGGAAGCTGCTCCAAAATAAACCTGTACACTAACACAGACACGAAATAAAAACACTAGCTTTTTTGTTGTTGGGAAAACTGGTTAAGAATCCAACTCTTTATTTCCGCTGTCCCTCTGTCCAACTAAGACTGACTATATATTTTTTTTTATGCATGCATTGCAAGATAAGAGAAAGAAAGTACAAAGAGGAATATAAAAATGAATAGGAATAAGACATGTACTTATATAAATAACATGAACATGAGCGAACATTAAATACACTCATATACAGAGCGTACGATACAGTTTTATACGCAACACGTGCTCGAAGAACAACTGAAGACGATTCCTACTAAAATATGGAAAAAGAGTGTTGCCAACAACACGCGGTGTTCCCAAGCGGTCCCCCATCTAAGTACTAACCGCGCCCGACGCTGCTTGATTTCGGTGATCGGACGAGAACCGATACTTTCAGCGTAGTATGGTCGTTGGCGTCTTTTTTATTAGCAAACTTCAAAGTCCCGTTAATTTTAACGCGCCTCGATATGACGCAAGAATTATGCAGTATTGTTATTTGATTCTTTATGTATTTAAAAACACAGGACTTTTGATTAAAGCTACGCTTTCACTCAGTAATCTGTAATCGTAAATCTTTCCTCGTGCGTTTTTGAAACGGAAACCAAAAGCAAAATTTTGATACTGAAAAAATGAGGCGAAGAAGTTCTATGCCATTTTTTTGCCTGCCCAATCGAAAGTGTCGTATTTTAACACTGCATAATTGAACGCAACTACTGCAGTTCATTGTTAGCATGACGTTTTTCAAAACATCAAACCATCTGGGCCAGCGATATTGTGTACATTAAGATCTTTAAGTACTTTTGCTACGTATTCAAGTGTAGTTGAGTTGAACTGGCTGCAAAGTGTGGAGCTAGCAGATTGGCCTTACTGCCTTCTTCACTGTTTCCTAGTCCTTCCGCCGTATTTGAATCATAAGAGGCCCGAGACGACGGTCTGACTAACAAAAATAATCTCGAACATCTCACTAATACTCATGACCTAGGCCTATTGCATAAACCAAAGGTCAGCTGTTTTATGGCAAAAAAATAAAGAGAAAATAAATAGAGAAGTATAATCGAATTAAAAACTAATGTTTTTGTTCAATCCTCTAAGGGATGATCCTGGAAGCTGCTCCAAAATAAGCCTGTACACTAACACAGACACGAAATAAAAACACTAGCTTTTTTGTTGTTGGGAAAACTGGTTAAGAATCCAACTCTTTATTTCCGCTGTCCCTCTGTCCAACTAAGACTGACTATATTTTTTCTTTTTGTGCATGCATTGCAAGATAAGAGAAAGAAAGTACAAAGAGGAATATAAAAATGAATAGGAATAAGACATGTACTTATATAAGTAACATGAACAAGAGCGAACATTAAATACGAGTACACTCATATACAGAGTGTACGATACAGTTTTATACGCAACACGTGCTCGAAGAATAACTGAAGACGATTCCTACTAAAATATGGAAAAAGAGTGTTGCCAACAACACGCGGTGTTCCCAAGCGGTCCCCCATCTAAGTACTAACCGCGCCCGACGCTGCTTGATTTCGGTGATCGGACGAGAACCGATACTTTCAGCGTAGTATGGTCGTTGGCGTCTTTTTTATTAGCAAACTTCAAAGTCCCGTTAATTTTAACGCGCCTCGATATGACGCAAGAATTATGCAGTATTGTAATTTGATTCTTTATTTATTTAAAAACACAGGACTTTTGATTAAAGCTACGCTTTCACTCAGTAATCTGTAATCGTAAATCTTTCCTCGTGCGTTTTTGAAACGGAAACCAAAAGCAAAATTTTGATACTGAAAAAATGAGGCGAAGAAGTTCTATGCCATTTTTTTGCCTGCCCAATCGAAAGTGTCGTATTTTAACACTGCATAATTGAACGCAACTACTGCAGTTCATTGTTAGCATGACGTTTTTCAAAACATCAAACCATCTGGGCCAGCGATATTGTGTACATTAAGATCTTTAAGTACTTTTGCTACGTATTCAAGTGTAGTTGAGTTGAACTGGCTGCAAAGTGTGAAGCTAGCAGATTGGCCTTACTGCCTTCTTCACTGTTTCCTAGTCCTTCCGCCGTATTTGAAACATAAGAGGCCCGAGACGACGGTCTGACTAACAAAAATAATCTCGAACATCTCACTAATACTCATGACCTAGGCCTATTGCATAAACCAAAGGTCAGCTGTTTTATGGCAAAAAAATAAAGAGAAAATAAATAGAGAAGTATAATCGAATTAAAAACTAATGTTTTTGTTCAATCCTCTAAGGGATGATCCTGGAAGCTGCTCCAAAATAAGCCTGTACACTAACACAGACACGAAATAAAAACACTAGCTTTTTTGTTGTTGGGAAAACTGGTTAAGAATCCAACTCTTTATTTCCGCTGTCCCTCTGTCCAACTAAGACTGACTATATTTTTTCTTTTTGTGCATGCATTGCAAGATAAGAGAAAGAAAGTACAAAGAGGAATATAAAAATGAATAGGAATAAGACGTGTACTTATATAAATAACATGAACAAGAGCGAACATTAAATACGAGTACACTCATATACAGAGTGTACGATACAGTACGAAGAATAACTGAAGACGATTCCTACTAAAATATGGAAAAAGAGTGTTGCCAACAACACGCGGTGTTCCCAAGCGGTCCCCCATCTAAGTACTAACCGCGCCCGACGCTGCTTGATTTCGGTGATCGGACGAGAACCGATACTTTCAGCGTAGTATGGTCGTTGGCGTCTTCTTTATTAGCAAACTTCAAAGTCCCGTTAATTTTAACGCGCCTCCATATGACGCAAGAACACTTGATGGCGCAATGTGCGAGTATTTACTTCAGAGGGTACTCAGGGTCTATTAAAGTATATACTCAAGCGAATGACTGTAAACTTTACTTTCTATGATATTTGCTTAGTTATGTGCATGCAAAGCATGAAGATACTTTCAATTTGATAGGAATCGAAATAGGGGAAAGCACCAACACTAAATGAATAACTCTTGATTGAAATACTATGACCTAAAGACTCCCTAATTGTATACAAAATAATGGAAATGGAAAACCGAAATGTTTTACATAGTTCCTGAAACTATACCACGATTTTGGGCACACTTGCGCTACAACCCTGGATCACAAACCCACGTGGAATACCTACATCAAAGAGATTGCCTAAAATAACACTGTTTATGGATATGCACAGCGATTGCTAGACCTATTACAACCTATGTCTCACCCATTTGTTGGCCTAGAACAAAACAATTGGTCTTACACCCTCCGTTTTATAAACAGGCAATGCAGTCAATGTTGGTTTGAAATTTGAAGATAACTGACTGTTTAAATTTAAGAACTATACAATAGTTGTGACAACAAACACGAAGTTTAACAAATCAAATTGCAATCACTTCGTTTAATTTTATTAATATTTTGTTTAAAAAGCAACTTCTACTTTTCTAACTGTGGTTATTTCACATTGACATCACTTTCAGGTTACACGAACTACAACGTCAAACAACTATAATGCACAACTGAATAATGATCTGCTCAATAGTCTTTCTTCTTTCATTTTTTTTTCAACCGAAAGGAGAGCAAAACTACCCCTTTAAATTTTCCGCCTTTGTTTCCTCGTTCTTGTCCTTAATTTGCATCAGACGTTTGGACGTAACCAACTATCGCTTCTCATGTTTTGTTTTGTTTGTTACTTTCGTGTTCGTCTTATCATCTCCATCGTATGATCTATACGACTACTTGTCGAACTTCTACCTGTCGGATACGATCATGCAATTTTCTACATCTACAGCTTTACGCATATTTAATTACATATGTATGGTATGTTACTGGTGTGCACCCGGGATAAGACGATAAAACCAGAAACCAGTAACGTGTCGTTTATCTAGGAACTATGTACATATGCATATGCTAAAATATACAAATATTGTACATATACACATATAAGCCAATGGTTCTACCCCCAGAAGTGTTTCTTTTGCTCTTATTTTTACACTTACCCAATTATGAAACCTGGTTCTTGTTAATCTTAATTGTTGACCTATGCAAACACTAAGTGTTCGTTAAAGTTTGATCTTAGTACAATCGCTCTCTCAAATCTCTTCTTTACGAAAAAATTGCAGTGATCGAATTGTGCAATGGGTAGCTGTTCATTTAACTTTGGCAATAAAAGACCTACCAATAAAATTTTAATAAAAAATTGTACATCAAAACGTCTTTTAATTGGCTGTACTAAGGACATATAACTGGCGCAGTCGACAAAACTTATTCCGCTCGGCTTAAAAAAAAACATTATAAGAAAGAAAATACTATTATAAAGAAAAGAAGACGTGATAAAGCAACGTTTGAAATAAAAATGAAAAAAAAACAACAAAAAGCCATCTAATATAAACGCGTTACAGTGACAAAAAGGTAATAATACAGACTTACACTTTATACACTAAAATTTAAATATCTATCCACATAATATAAGTCAATAAATTCCGAAAAATATACCATACTACTCGTATCTTCATAAATACAAGAACCATATAAACCATAAAAACCATAAAAACACGTGAGTACTATTTCAATATTTTTGGTGTGGGTGCAAAGTTTAGTTTCGTAAGCTGGAATAACAGGAAAGAAAATCACACCATCGTTTACCATCTGAAGAGAGTAAAACGCTCGACTAGAAACTGTACCAGTATTTCTAGCGGGAGTTCAAAGATTGGCCTTTGGGAGCTGGGATAACGGCGCGTATAAATATGGAAGTCCTCAACGCTGTAGATAGGTTAAAGATTATTTTAGAATTAATAAATAAATTACCTGTATTTGATGGTGCAAAAGAATGCAATAGTAGATTTTTTAGATAAAGTTTATTCATTGGCTACCATTTTCGATGACTTTGATACAAAAGTTCTTCTGACAGGTTACATCAAAGAGAAGATGATTATTGGTAATGCGCGTATACTCGTAGAATTACAAAAACACGTCAGACTTTCGCTTTGGACAGAAATAAGAGATGTGTTAAAAAATAACTTCGGCGAAAGTTTGCCAGTCCATGTTTTAATCGACCGTATTCGCACAGAACGCGTAACTTCAACAACCGGAAAATTCTACAACGATATAAACGTCTTTAGAATAAATACTTCGTTTTGCTTAATAAAAATAGTGTCGATAACAATTTAATAGAGTCTAATAACAGAATTGCCCTTGATGTTTTTAAAAATAATTTACCAGAACCTACTTTATCCATTACGAGTATTTTAAGTCACAATCCTCTTTCTTTATATAGTGCCTATAAAATAATAACTGAAATAGATCACCAAAACCTAGGTCCCAATGGAATCTAATATCCTGCATCCACACAAAAAAAAAATCCTTTCCCAAAAAATACCACAGAAGACAAACCAGCAACTATTCAACCAGACAATACGATAACTCTGCTCAAAATAAAATTAATTACCAGCCAAAGCAACTTAACTATTTGAGACATACTCAATCACAGCAAAGACCTGATTTACCAAACAATTTACAGACCTATCAACCCGGACAGAGTAACATTACGACTCAATCCAGACAACGCCAAAATAACTATTATTCAAGTGGGCATACTCGACGAACCAACGGTTCAGTTTGCATCATGGGCACATAAGTTTGCGTCATGGGCATTTCATGCGTAATTTGGCACCCAAAAAGTGAAGGTATATTAATCAGAATGATTTAAATGAAAATAAAGAATTTAACTTAGATATTTTTAACAATGAAATATCTCAATCTCATTGCTCTAAAAATGTAAATATGGTATGTCTGCACCGGCAGATCTTACTTCAAAGAACAACGATGCCTTGTACACGGGGGCTGCCGTTCACAGTGCCCAAGAAGATGAGTCACTACATATTTACATAACAGACGGTCCGATAAATTTTTATGAAAATCAAATTTACTTATCTTATATTCAAAAAGAACATATTTCAATTAAAATAATCCACAAAAAGATACAAAACATTGTTGAGCTTAAGGAAGGCAGTAGCGATCTGTTAAAGATGAAAGGATGAAAGGATTTATGGTAAATAAAGAACTTATCTGCGTTTATTGCGAAAATCTCCCTTCCCTTTGTTTGTGCATTTTCAAGACCTCTTTGTCAAACATTTTTCAATGAACAAAAACCTTAGACTACTTAAATCAAACATAAGACTTAGGGACATTTCAGACAGAAATGAAATGTTAACAATAATTAGAAATGAACATCATAAAAAGAACCACAGATGGATTAATGAACTTTTTTCGGAACTAAAAACTCGATATTTTTATCCAAATTTGCAAATCGAATTTCAAAAATGTATAAATAATAGCGAGGTTTGTACCGTTGCCAAATGTCAAACATGACAGGAGGCCTCTTAAAATTCCCATGTAAATAACAGAAACTCCTCAACAATTTAATGACATACTCGTGTGCATGTCGATATTTGGTTCCCGGAATGAAACAAAATGTTTTTCACCACCATCGATAAATTCTCCAAGTATGCTACAATCCATAATTTAGGCAACAGAAACAGAAACAGATATTAGAAGCCATTAAAGAAACTATACGATATCTAGGCAAACCAAATAGAATCATAGCTGACGGCGAAACATGCATTCACCATTCCGTTGTAGAGCAGTTTTTAAAGGATCGTGAGATTGTGTTCCACAAAATTACGAGTGCATGCTCCTTAAAGACAGGAAATTCCGACATTGAAAGATTGCACGGTACTCTGAACGAACATCTTAGATTGAAAAACGCAGCCAGGGATGCATCCAATTTGGATGAAAATTTTTTTGAAATATTGACTACATATTTACAACAATACAGTACCTACATTCCCCAACAAAGTTAAGACCAATAGATTTTATTACAAAAAAATTTAGTAGAGAAGACATCGAAACACTGGCACAACAATATCGAGCCGAGAAAGAAATAAAACAATAAATAAAAAAAACAACGTTACTCTATGTCCACGTTTGGTTCAAAATCGAGCCGTAGGAAAAGCTAAACCAAAATATAGACAATTGAATGATCCGGAAGTTAGTAAAAATTACGTCACGGATAAATCAACAAAAAGAAACACCCAATATTAAAAAAGTCAGTTAAAAAGAAAATATAAATTTCAAAATAGTGAATAATTACCATCGTATGTATGTACTCGTAACGATGAAAAAGATGTTTTCTTTAATATTCTCCTGGTTTCTCCTTTTCCACTTTCCTTACTTTATTTTTGGTGATTCTGCCATTTCATTCATTTCATTTCAAAATAACAGCTTCTTACATTTGGTTTTCTTTTTTTTTTGACATTTCCCAGAATGGGTGCAGCCAGCGCGAAAGGTAACGCTTCTTCCGATTGACATTTTTTTTCTTTTTTCTACAACGAGAATAGGTACATATCTAGTTATTAAATACATCTAAGTCAATTAACTTGTAAAAAAAATGAAGTGATCACCAATGAATCTCTCTTATTGCTACGAGTACCTTAACAAAAATTATTCCAAGTGTGATTATTCGAAGGTCATAAAAATAACACACTATTTAAAGTAGCCCAAAAATGTGATTTTAACTAGAAGCATACTTACGAGTAATTAAGCAATTTACATATAATTCCAATTTCACTTATTTGTACAAAAAATAAAAAAATGATTTAGAGTTAACATAACCATTGTAACAAAACAATGTAAGCTTCAATTTCATTATTTGACCTTTTTTTCTCGCATACATTCTGTTAAAATTGTTGAGATTTGGATATTTGTAAGAACTCTATACTTTGTAATGTAATTAATTCTTCCAACTGCCAAATTCCTTTTAAGGAGCTACGCTAAATCAACACACGTTATAAAATATCCAATTATATGGTTTGAACTGAATGAGCTGTATAGCAACATTCACCTTGCAGAAGGATCCTAATTCGGTTGAGATGGCCAGAAAATGTTGAGCAAATAAACACAAAGTCTGGAAGAATTCCGAAATCAATGTACGAGTATATGTCCGTTTCGAGTAATGTCGTCCACACCAAAGACTTTCTCTGATCTGGAACTGATTTTAACTCATATACATATGTATATGTATGTTGGAAGTATTAATTAGTATTAAATTGAATTACGGATACTACCATCTTGACACGGTGCGGTAAGTCCTACCCATTGTAAAATGTTTGTGTGTGTACAAATGATAGAACTTATTCCTTTCAATACAATACGCTTTATTCAATACAATTACAATGTTTCTGTTTAAAACAAGGAATTAAAATTATTGTAAATTAGATTAATTCAAAAAGCCAAATCAACGGCAAACTGAGTGGTCTTGCCAGCGTGGAATAACACGGATGAGTTCACAATCGTCAGCATTTCTAACTTAATACAATCGCAGATCTTTTCTCGTGTGCTTTTCAAATGTCACTTTTTTGCTCCGGAGCACAAAAAGAAGATAGTTCCTGAAACTATACCACGATTTTGGGTACACTCGCGCTGCAACCCAGGATCACGAACCTACGTGGAATACCTACATCAAAGAGATTGCCTAAAATGACACTGTGGATGGATATGCACAGCGATTGCTATTAAAACCTACGAGATTAGCACTTCAAGTAGTACCGAATCACAGGAGAAACAATCTGATGCAATGACGATATATGTAGTGATTTGTACACTTCTTGCTTTCTGGCCAGTTAGACCTTCTGGACATCAGACTCACTCTTAGTGAGTGAGCAGCCGTTATAGCCAATTTTCTGTATAAAGCTGCTCTTACCTGGTTGAGTCACCACAACCGATGCCAGATATCAAATACGGCGGATTGTATTACATAGATCACCTGCAGTTCGGGCTGTAACAGCTGGTTGGAATAGATAATATCTCAAACTTTATTCTTCGAAAATGTTTACGCCAAGGCCAAAGTCAAAATGTAAAAGAAAAACCTCCAATGAAAGAGTAAGGACCAGAGCATTAGATCTGCGCATGCCGGCAGAAATTAGATAAACATATGTTCACATCCAATTGGTCGGCAGCGTAGATGCACCAATTCAATTTGACAGTTACTATCCCACAAACACTAGAAATTATACCCAACAATTTTTTTCACTCAATTCTTACAAGACGCGCAAGAACCGATTGCGTTCAGAAAATAAGACAAAGATAACAATTTATGATGACCACAACTCGGAAATGTTTTTCCCGGGCTGAGACTTTTAAAACCGACACGGATTGCATGAAACGAATTTCGAACGTTCAGCAAAGCAAACGAAATTTTCATGATCGAAATATTTAAATTTGATGGCTACAGGTCGCTATAGATGATGAGTTTTCAATTTCTAGATCACTTAAAACACTAAATAACAAATTATATCGACAAAAATTAACAAAATTTGTAGTTCCGATTTCCAACCCACACGTGGTTATATTTTTCTACACGAAATTTAAAAAAAAAAAGTTTACTGGCTGTCAGATTTGAAAAATAGCGAAAATCTGAACAGTGATGCCAAGTTGCTAACAAAATATTTGAAGAAATGGGGATAGAAAGTTCAAAGGCACTGCCATGAATTATGTGTAAATTGGAATACGTACACTGCGTTCTAAAACTCATCGCTTAGATGCAACATTTTATATTCCAGCTCATTAGAACAGTATTTAAAAAAAATTATGCAGTATTGTTATTTGATTCTTTATTTATTTAAAAACACAGGACTTTTGATTAAAGCTACGCTTTCACCCAGTAATCTGTAATCGTAAAACTTTCCTCGTGCGTTTTTGAAACGGAAACCAGAAGAAAAAATTTTGATACTGAAAAAATGAGGCGAAGAAGTTCTATGCCATTTTTTTGCCTGCCCAATCGAAAGTGTCGTATTTTAACACTGCATAATTGAACGCAACTACTGCAGTTCATTGTTAGCATGACGTTTTTCAAAACATCAAACCTCTTCGGAAGAAAGGAAGACATATCATCTGGGCCAGCGATATTGTGTACATTAAGATCTTTAAGTACTTTTGCTACGTATTCAAGTGTAGTTGAGTTGAACTGGCTGCAAAGTGTGGAGCTAGCAGATTGGCCTTGCTGCCTTCTTCACTGTTTCCTAGTCCTTCCGCCGTATTTGAAACATGAGGCCCGAGACGACGGTCTGACTAACAAAAATAATCTCGAACATCTCACTAATACTCATGACCTAGGTCTATTGCATAAACCAAAGGTCAGCTGTTTTATGGCAAAAAAATAAAAATAAAATAAATAGAGAAGTATAATCGAATTAAAAACTAATGTTTTTGTTCAATCCTCTAAGGGATGATCCTGGAAGCTGCTCCAAAATAAACCTGTACACTAACACAGACACGAAATAAAAACACTAGCTTTTTTGTTGTTGGGAAAACTGGTTAAGAATCCAACTCTTTATTTCCGCTGTCCCTCTGTCCAACTAAGACTGACTATATATTTTTTTTTATGCATGCATTGCAAGATAAGAGAAAGAAAGTACAAAGAGGAATATAAAAATGAATAGGAATAAGACATGTACTTATATAAATAACATGAACATGAGCGAACATTAAATACACTCATATACAGAGCGTACGATACAGTTTTATACGCAACACGTGCTCGAAGAACAACTGAAGACGATTCCTACTAAAATATGGAAAAAGAGTGTTGCCAACAACACGCGGTGTTCCCAAGCGGTCCCCCATCTAAGTACTAACCGCGCCCGACGCTGCTTGATTTCGGTGATCGGACGAGAACCGATACTTTCAGCGTAGTATGGTCGTTGGCGTCTTTTTTATTAGCAAACTTCAAAGTCCCGTTAATTTTAACGCGCCTCGATATGACGCAAGAATTATGCAGTATTGTTATTTGATTCTTTATGTATTTAAAAACACAGGACTTTTGATTAAAGCTACGCTTTCACTCAGTAATCTGTAATCGTAAATCTTTCCTCGTGCGTTTTTGAAACGGAAACCAAAAGCAAAATTTTGATACTGAAAAAATGAGGCGAAGGAGTTCTATGCCATTTTTTTGCCTGCCCAATCGAAAGTATCGTATTTTAACACTGCATAATTGAACGCAACTACTGCAGTTCATTGTTAGCATAACGTTTTTCAAAACATCAAACCATCTGGGCCAGCGATATTGTGTACATTAAGATCTTTAAGTACTTTTGCTACGTATTCAAGTGTAGTTGAGTTGAACTGGCTGCAAAGTGTGGAGCTAGCAGATTGGCCTTACTGCCTTCTTCACTGTTTCCTAGTCCTTCCGCCGTATTTGAATCATAAGAGGCCCGAGACGACGGTCTGACTAACAAAAATAATCTCGAACATCTCACTAATACTCATGACCTAGGCCTATTGCATAAACCAAAGGTCAGCTGTTTTATGGCAAAAAAATAAAGAGAAAATAAATAGAGAAGTATAATCGAATTAAAAACTAATGTTTTTGTTCAATCCTCTAAGGGATGATCCTGGAAGCTGCTCCAAAATAAGCCTGTACACTAACACAGACACGAAATAAAAACACTAGCTTTTTTGTTGTTGGGAAAACTGGTTAAGAATCCAACTCTTTATTTCCGCTGTCCCTCTGTCCAACTAAGACTGACTATATTTTTTCTTTTTGTGCATGCATTGCAAGATAAGAGAAAGAAAGTACAAAGAGGAATATAAAAATGAATAGGAATAAGACATGTACTTATATAAATAACATGAACAAGAGCGAACATTAAATACGAGTACACTCATATACAGAGTGTACGATACAGTTTTATACGCAACACGTGCTCGAAGAATAACTGAAGACGATTCCTACTAAAATATGGAAAAAGAGTGTTGCCAACAACACGCGGTGTTCCCAAGCGGTCCCCCATCTAAGTACTAACCGCGCCCGACGCTGCTTGATTTCGGTGATCGGACGAGAACCGATACTTTCAGCGTAGTATGGTCGTTGGCGTCTTTTTTATTAGCAAACTTCAAAGTCCCGTTAATTTTAACGCGCCTCGATATGACGCAAGAATTATGCAGTATTGTTATTTGATTCTTTATTTATTTAAAAACACAGGACTTTTGATTAAAGCTACGCTTTCACTCAGTAATCTGTAATCGTAAATCTTTCCTCGTGCGTTTTTGAAACGGAAACCAAAAGCAAAATTTTGATACTGAAAAAATGAGGCGAAGAAGTTCTATGCCATTTTTTTGCCTGCCCAATCGAAAGTGTCGTATTTTAACACTGCATAATTGAACGCAACTACTGCAGTTCATTGTTAGCATGACGTTTTTCAAAACATCAAACCATCTGGGCCAGCGATATTGTGTACATTAAGATCTTTAAGTACTTTTGCTACGTATTCAAGTGTAGTTGAGTTGAACTGGCTGCAAAGTGTGGAGCTAGCAGATTGGCCTTACTGCCTTCTTCACTGTTTCCTAGTCCTTCCGCCGTATTTGAAACATAAGAGGCCCGAGACGACGGTCTGACTAACAAAAATAATCTCGAACATCTCACTAATACTCATGACCTAGGCCTATTGCATAAACCAAAGGTCAGCTGTTTTATGGCAAAAAAATAAAGAGAAAATAAATAGAGAAGTATAATCGAATTAAAAACTAATGTTTTTGTTCAATCCTCTAAGGGATGATCCTGGAAGCTGCTCCAAAATAAGCCTGTACACTAACACAGACACGAAATAAAAACACTAGCTTTTTTGTTGTTGGGAAAACTGGTTAAGAATCCAACTCTTTATTTCCGCTGTCCCTCTGTCCAACTAAGACTGACTATATTTTTTCTTTTTGTGCATGCATTGCAAGATAAGAGAAAGAAAGTACAAAGAGGAATATAAAAATGAATAGGAATAAGACGTGTACTTATATAAATAACATGAACAAGAGCGAACATTAAATACGAGTACACTCATATACAGAGTGTACGATACAGTACGAAGAATAACTGAAGACGATTCCTACTAAAATATGGAAAAAGAGTGTTGCCAACAACACGCGGTGTTCCCAAGCGGTCCCCCATCTAAGTACTAACCGCGCCCGACGCTGCTTGATTTCGGTGATCGGACGAGAACCGATACTTTCAGCGTAGTATGGTCGTTGGCGTCTTCTTTATTAGCAAACTTCAAAGTCCCGTTAATTTTAACGCGCCTCCATATGACGCAAGAACACTTGATGGCGCAATGTGCGAGTATTTACTTCAGAGGGTACTCAGGGTCTATTAAAGTATATACTCAAGCGAATGACTGTAAACTTTACTTTCTATGATATTTGCTTAGTTATGTGCATGCAAAGCATGAAGATACTTTCAATTTGATAGGAATCGAAATAGGGGAAAGCACCAACACTAAATGAATAACTCTTGATTGAAATACTATGACCTAAAGACTCCCTAATTGTATACAAAATAATGGAAATGGAAAACCGAAATGTTTTACATAGTTCCTGAAACTATACCACGATTTTGGGCACACTTGCGCTACAACCCTGGATCACAAACCCACGTGGAATACCTACATCAAAGAGATTGCCTAAAATAACACTGTTTATGGATATGCACAGCGATTGCTAGACCTATTACAACCTATGTCTCACCCATTTGTTGGCCTAGAACAAAACAATTGGTCTTACACCCTCCGTTTTATAAACAGGCAATGCAGTCAATGTTGGTTTGAAATTTGAAGATAACTGACTGTTTAAATTTAAGAACTATACAATAGTTGTGACAACAAACACGAAGTTTAACAAATCAAATTGCAATCACTTCGTTTAATTTTATTAATATTTTGTTTAAAAAGCAACTTCTACTTTTCTAACTGTGGTTATTTCACATTGACATCACTTTCAGGTTACACGAACTACAACGTCAAACAACTATAATGCACAACTGAATAATGATCTGCTCAATAGTCTTTCTTCTTTCATTTTTTTTTCAACCGAAAGGAGAGCAAAACTACCCCTTTAAATTTTCCGCCTTTGTTTCCTCGTTCTTGTCCTTAATTTGCATCAGACGTTTGGACGTAACCAACTATCGCTTCTCATGTTTTGTTTTGTTTGTTACTTTCGTGTTCGTCTTATCATCTCCATCGTATGATCTATACGACTACTTGTCGAACTTCTACCTGTCGGATACGATCATGCAATTTTCTACATCTACAGCTTTACGTATATTTAATTACATATGTATGGTATGTTACTGGTGTGCACCCGGGATAAGACGATAAAACCAGAAACCAGTAACGTGTCGTTTATCTAGGAACTATGTACATATGCATATGCTAAAATATACAAATAATGTACATATACACATATAAGCCAATGGTTCTACCCCCAGAAGTGTTTCTTTTGCTCTTATTTTTACACTTACCCAATTATGAAACCTGGTTCTTGTTAATCTTAATTGTTGACCTATGCAAACACTAAGTGTTCGTTAAAGTTTGATCTTAGTACAATCGCTCTCTCAAATCTCTTCTTTACGAAAAAATTGCAGTGATCGAATTGTGCAATGGGTAGCTGTTCATTTAACTTTGGCAATAAAAGACCTACCAATAAAATTTTAATAAAAAATTGTACATCAAAACGTCTTTTAATTGGCTGTACTAAGGACATATAACTGGCGCAGTCGACAAAACTTATAAGAAAACATTATAAGAAAGAAAATACTATTATAAAGAAAAGAAGACGTGATAAAGCAACGTTTGAAATAAAAATGAAAAAAAAACAACAAAAAGCCATCTAATATAAACGCGTTACAGTGACAAAAAGGTAATAATACAGACTTACACTTTATACACTAAAATTTAAATATCTATCCACATAATATAAATCAATAAATTCCGAAAAATATACCATACTACTCGTATCTTCATAAATACAAGAACCATATAAACCATAAAAACCATAAAAACACGTGAGTACTATTTCAATATTTTTGGTGTGGGTGCAAAGTTTAGTTTCGTAAGCTGGAATAACAGGAAAGAAAATCACACCATCGTTTACCATCTGAAGAGAGTAAAACGCTCGACTAGAAACTGTACCAGTATTTCTAGCGGGAGTTCAAAGATTGGCCTTTGGGAGCTGGGATAACGGCGCGTATAAATATGGAAGTCCTCAACGCTGTAGATAGGTTAAAGATTATTTTAGAATTAATAAATAAATTACCTGTATTTGATGGTGCAAAAGAATGCAATAGTAGATTTTTTAGATAAAGTTTATTCATTGGCTACCATTTTCGATGACTTTGATACAAAAGTTCTTCTGACAGGTTACATCAAAGAGAAGATGATTATTGGTAATGCGCGTATACTCGTAGAATTACAAAAACACGTCAGACTTTTGCTTTGGACAGAAATAAGAGATGTGTTAAAAAATAACTTCGGCGAAAGTTTGCCAGTCCATGTTTTAATCGACCGTATTCGCACAGAACGCGTAACTTCAACAACCGGAAAATTCTACAACGATATAAACGTCTTTAGAATAAATACTTCGTTTTGCTTAATAAAAATAGTGTCGATAACAATTTAATAGAGTCTAATAACAGAATTGCCCTTGATGTTTTTAAAAATAATTTACCAGAACCTACTTTATCCATTACGAGTATTTTAAGTCACAATCCTCTTTCTTTATATAGTGCCTATAAAATAATAACTGAAATAGATCACCAAAACCTAGGTCCCAATGGAATCTAATATCCTGCATCCACACAAAAAAAAAATCCTTTCCCAAAAAATACCACAGAAGACAAACCAGCAACTATTCAACCAGACAATACGATAACTCTGCTCAAAATAAAATTAATTACCAGCCAAAGCAACTTAACTATTTGAGACATACTCAATCACAGCAAAGACCTGATTTACCAAACAATTTACAGACCTATCAACCCGGACAGAGTAACATTACGACTCAATCCAGACAACGCCAAAATAACTATTATTCAAGTGGGCATACTCGACGAACCAACGGTTCAGTTTGCATCATGGGCACATAAGTTTGCGTCATGGGCATTTCATGCGTAATTTGGCACCCAAAAAGTGAAGGTATATTAATCAGAATGATTTAAATGAAAATAAAGAATTTAACTTAGATATTTTTAGCAATGAAATATCTCAATCTCATTGCTCTAAAAATGTAAATATGGTATGTCTGCACCGGCAGATCTTACTTCAAAGAACAACGATGCCTTGTACACGGGGGCTGCCATTCACAGTGCCCAAGAAGATGAGTCACTACATATTTACATAACAGACGGTCCGATAAATTTTTATGAAAATCAAATTTACTTATCTTATATTCAAAAAGAACATATTTCAATTAAAATAATCCACAAAAAGATACAAAACATTGTTGAGCTTAAGGAAGGCAGTAGCGATCTGTTAAAGATGAAAGGATGAAAGGATTTATGGTAAATAAAGAACTTATCTGCGTTTATTGCGAAAATCTCCCTTCCCTTTGTTTGTGCATTTTCAAGACCTCTTTGTCAAACATTTTTCAATGAACAAAAACCTTAGACTACTTAAATCAAACATAAGACTTAGGGACATTTCAGACAGAAATGAAATGTTAACAATAATTAGAAATGAACATCATAAAAAGAACCACAGATGGATTAATGAACTTTTTTCGGAACTAAAAACTCGATATTTTTATCCAAATTTGCAAATCGAATTTCAAAAATGTATAAATAATAGCGAGGTTTGTACCGTTGCCAAATGTCAAACATGACAGGAGGCCTCTTAAAATTCCCATGTAAATAACAGAAACTCCTCAACAATTTAATGACATACTCGTGTGCATGTCGATATTTGGTTCCCGGAATGAAACAAAATGTTTTTCACCACCATCGATAAATTCTCCAAGTATGCTACAATCCATAATTTAGGCAACAGAAACAGAAACAGATATTAGAAGCCATTAAAGAAACTATACGATATCTAGGCAAACCAAATAGAATCATAGCTGACGGCGAAACATGCATTCACCATTCCGTTGTAGAGCAGTTTTTAAAGGATCGTGAGATTGTGTTCCACAAAATTACGAGTGCATGCTCCTTAAAGACAGGAAATTCCGACATTGAAAGATTGCACGGTACTCTGAACGAACATCTTAGATTGAAAAACGCAGCCAGGGATGCATCCAATTTGGATGAAAATTTTTTTGAAATATTGACTACATATTTACAACAATACAGTACCTACATTCCCCAACAAAGTTAAGACCAATAGATTTTATTACAAAAAAATTTAGTAGAGAAGACATCGAAACACTGGCACAACAATATCGAGCCGAGAAAGAAATAAAACAATAAATAAAAAAAACAACGTTACTCTATGTCCACGTTTGGTTCAAAATCGAGCCGTAGGAAAAGCTAAACCAAAATATAGACAATTGAATGATCCGGAAGTTAGTAAAAATTACGTCACGGATAAATCAACAAAAAGAAACACCCAATATTAAAAAAGTCAGTTAAAAAGAAAATATAAATTTCAAAATAGTGAATAATTACCATCGTATGTATGTACTCGTAACGATGAAAAAGATGTTTTCTTTAATATTCTCCTGGTTTCTCCTTTTCCACTTTCCTTACTTTATTTTTGGTGATTCTGCCATTTCATTCATTTCATTTCAAAATAACAGCTTCTTACATTTGGTTTTCTTTTTTTTTTGACATTTCCCAGAATGGGTGCAGCCAGCGCGAAAGGTAACGCTTCCTCCGATTGACATTTTTTTTCTTTTTTCTACAACGAGAATAGGTACATATCTAGTTATTAAATACATCTAAGTCAATTAACTTGTAAAAAAAATGAAGTGATCACCAATGAATCTCTCTTATTGCTACGAGTACCTTAACAAAAATTATTCCAAGTGTGATTATTCGAAGGTCATAAAAATAACACACTATTTAAAGTAGCCCAAAAATGTGATTTTAACTAGAAGCATACTTACGAGTAATTAAGCAATTTACATATAATTCCAATTTCACTTATTTGTACAAAAAATAAAAAAATGATTTAGAGTTAACATAACCATTGTAACAAAAAAATGTAAGCTTCAATTTCATTATTTGACCTTTTTTTCTCGCATACATTCTGTTAAAATTGTTGAGATTTGGATATTTGTAAGAACTCTATACTTTGTAATGTAATTAATTCTTCCAACTGCCAAATTCCTTTTAAGGAGCTACGCTAAATCAACACACGTTATAAAATATCAAATTATATGGTTTGAACTGAATGAGCTGTATAGCAACATTCACCTTGCAGAAGGATCCTAATTCGGTTGAGATGGCCAGAAAATGTTGAGCAAATAAACACAAAGTCTGGAAGAATTCCGAAATCAATGTACGAGTATATGTCCGTTTCGAGTAATGTCGTCCACACCAAAGACTTTCTCTGATCTGGAACTGATTTTAACTCATATACATATGTATATGTATGTTGGAAGTATTAATTAGTATTAAATTGAATTACGGATACTACCATCTTGACACGGTGCGGTAAGTCCTACCCATTGTAAAATGTTTGTGTGTGTACAAATGATAGAACTTATTCCTTTCAATACAATACGCTTTATTCAATACAATTACAATGTTTCTGTTTAAAACAAGGAATTAAAATTATTGTAAATTAGATTAATTCAAAAAGCCAAATCAACGGCAAACTGAGTGGTCTTGCCAGCGTGGAATAACACGGATGAGTTCACAATCGTCAGCATTTCTAACTTAATACAATCGCAGATCTTTTCTCGTGTGCTTTTCAAATGTCACTTTTTTGCTCCGGAGCACAAAAAGAAGATAGTTCCTGAAACTATACCACGATTTTGGGTACACTCGCGCTGCAACCCAGGATCACGAACCTACGTGGAATACCTACATCAAAGAGATTGCCTAAAATGACACTGTGGATGGATATGCACAGCGATTGCTATTAAAACCTACGAGATTAGCACTTCAAGTAGTACCGAATCACAGGAGAAACAATCTGATGCAATGACGATATATGTAGTGATTTGTACACTTCTTGCTTTCTGGCCAGTTAGACCTTCTGGACATCAGACTCACTCTTAGTGAGTGAGCAGCCGTTATAGCCAATTTTCTGTATAAAGCTGCTCTTACCTGGTTGAGTCACCACAACCGATGCCAGATATCAAATACGGCGGATTGTATTACATAGATCACCTGCAGTTCGGGCTGTAACAGCTGGTTGGAATAGATAATATCTCAAACTTTATTCTTCGAAAATGTTTACGCCAAGGCCAAAGTCAAAATGTAAAAGAAAAACCTCCAATGAAAGAGTAAGGACCAGAGCATTAGATCTGCGCATGCCGGCAGAAATTAGATAAACATATGTTCACATCCAATTGGTCGGCAGCGTAGATGCACCAATTCAATTTGACAGTTACTATCCCACAAACACTAGGAATTATACCCAACAATTTTTTTCACCCAATTCTTACAAGACGCGCAAGAACCGATTGCGTTCAGAAAATAAGACAAAGATAACAATTTATGATGACCACAACTCGGAAATGTTTTTCCCGGGCTGAGACTTTTAAAACCGACACGGATTGCATGAAACGAATTTCGAACGTTCAGCAAAGCAAACGAAATTTTCATGATCGAAATATTTAAATTTGATGGCTACAGGTCGCTATAGATGATGAGTTTTCAATTTCTAGATCACTTAAAACACTAAATAACAAATTATATCGACAAAAATTAACAAAATCTGTAGTTCCGATTTCCAACCCACACGTGGTTATATTTTTCTACACGAAATTTAAAAAAAAAAAGTTTACTGGCTGTCAGATTTGAAAAATAGCGAAAATCTGAACAGTGATGCCAAGTTGCTAACAAAATATTTGAAGAAATGGGGATAGAAAGTTCAAAGGCACTGCCATGAATTATGTGTAAATTGGAATACGTACACTGCGTTCTAAAACTCATCGCTTAGATGCAACATTTTATATTCCAGCTCATTAGAACAGTATTTAAAAAAAATTATGCAGTATTGTTATTTGATTCTTTATTTATTTAAAAACACAGGACTTTTGATTAAAGCTACGCTTTCACCCAGTAATCTGTAATCGTAAAACTTTCCTCGTGCGTTTTTGAAACGGAAACCAGAAGAAAAAATTTTGATACTGAAAAAATGAGGCGAAGAAGTTCTATGCCATTTTTTTGCCTGCCCAATCGAAAGTGTCGTATTTTAACACTGCATAATTGAACGCAACTACTGCAGTTCATTGTTAGCATGACGTTTTTCAAAACATCAAACCTCTTCGGAAGAAAGGAAGACATATCATCTGGGCCAGCGATATTGTGTACATTAAGATCTTTAAGTACTTTTGCTACGTATTCAAGTGTAGTTGAGTTGAACTGGCTGCAAAGTGTGGAGCTAGCAGATTGGCCTTGCTGCCTTCTTCACTGTTTCCTAGTCCTTCCGCCGTATTTGAAACATGAGGCCCGAGACGACGGTCTGACTAACAAAAATAATCTCGAACATCTCACTAATACTCATGACCTAGGTCTATTGCATAAACCAAAGGTCAGCTGTTTTATGGCAAAAAAATAAAAATAAAATAAATAGAGAAGTATAATCGAATTAAAAACTAATGTTTTTGTTCAATCCTCTAAGGGATGATCCTGGAAGCTGCTCCAAAATAAACCTGTACACTAACACAGACACGAAATAAAAACACTAGCTTTTTTGTTGTTGGGAAAACTGGTTAAGAATCCAACTCTTTATTTCCGCTGTCCCTCTGTCCAACTAAGACTGACTATATATTTTTTTTTATGCATGCATTGCAAGATAAGAGAAAGAAAGTACAAAGAGGAATATAAAAATGAATAGGAATAAGACATGTACTTATATAAATAACATGAACATGAGCGAACATTAAATACACTCATATACAGAGCGTACGATACAGTTTTATACGCAACACGTGCTCGAAGAACAACTGAAGACGATTCCTACTAAAATATGGAAAAAGAGTGTTGCCAACAACACGCGGTGTTCCCAAGCGGTCCCCCATCTAAGTACTAACCGCGCCCGACGCTGCTTGATTTCGGTGATCGGACGAGAACCGATACATTTCATTCATTTTTTCATTTTAAATGCATTTTTATTCTTTTCAATTCATTATTACTTATACGCTATACAAAAAAACGCTTAAAAATTAGCTTAATTAACTTAAAATTATCTTATTTTAACTTACTGGCCCCATGCGGGCACTCTTAATTAAACATAATACTTAATTGATGTCTTTCGACGTTTCGTACGATTTTAAATTTATTTTTTTTTCTATATTTATTTAAACTAAAACTAAGAAAACATTTTATTTAATACAAAAACTTAGTATACGGACTTTCTTTTTTATAAAATCTTAAAAACTAAAACTTATATACTATCTACATATAAATAAATCTTAACCTACTTAATCTACTTAACCTACTTAAACTAACTTATTGTATATATCATACAATTTAATTTTTTTTTTTTTTTTTCCTAGATGTGTTACCCCTTCTTTTAGAGAAGTTGTTACCCATCTAAGTTCATATATAATTTTTTTTTTTTTTTTTTCATTTTTAATTTTTTTTTTTTTTTTTTTTTTTTTCTCTTATGTCTACCCTAATCCTACCTAAATCTATGTAAGCCGGCCATGACTAAATAATTAGGCTAGCCGACTTTGCTTCCGAGTGAAGCTATATTATACCAGAGGAATTCGACGAAGAGACTTCCTCTCCTCCCATAAGCCACCAAAATTGTTGGTGCTGCCGAGCAACATCCCTTATATCGCGACTCCCTACCGACCTACTGAACCGGAGGCGCTCCGCACTGCCATGTGCGACGTCTCTGTCGTAGTTGAGTCGCCTGTCCGCAGCTGTTCGAGCAACGTGGAAGATTAGCGGCACCGCCAATCTGTCCTGGATCAGACCTTTCATGTCTAGGTAGAGGAACGCTTCTGGAGGAACTAAGCCGTTAAAGCGAACTCTCTCATGATACATATAATTAGGGTAGTAAGCCCCGGAGATCAGGTTGTTCGATGAGGTCATTGCTCTTGCAATGTGCCTTCGAGTCAACTTAATGACGAAATTGTCCACTCTTATTAGGTTCGCCCTATTGTATAAGACCTCATTAGGATAGAATTTTATGTACTCAGACTCTGGTGTTCTGTATAAGCGAAGACAAGTCCTGAGACAAGCCCTCTCAAACACCCGAATCTTTTCCAATAAACTTGCTCTTACGTTGAACCACACGGGACATCCAAACACAAGCATAGGCCTGATAAGGGCCATGTAGCAGATAACCTTTACCCTCGCATCGAGTTGGCTGTTATAAAACAGCCTCTTTGTAAGGGCAAAAGCACCTCTGGCTCTGGCCAGAGCAACATCTATATGTTTGTTAAAATACAGATATTGATCTAGCCAGATCCCAAGGTATCTGACTACATTTCGACAAGCAAGTGGCTGCCCATGCTGCCCCACGATCGAGAACTTTCGCCAATTCTTTCTGGTATCCCTAGAGGCCCCAGACAAAGGCGTCCTAAACAAAATGGTTTCCGACTTCTGAAAATTGATTTTCAACTTCCAGTCATCGCAATATCGCTTAATTTTATCGAAGTCACGTTGCAAGAGTATATTAATAACCTCAATCTTTGGACCTGATCTGTACGCGATTAAGTCGTCTGCGTACGCTATGGCATGGTGAAGTGAACCTATCAGATCACTTGTGTAAATGTTGAATAGGATCGGCGAATTTACCGCACCTTGTTGCAGACCGTTTTTAATGTTAAATGTTCCAGCAGAAGTCACATCGCCATTCTTCACGATGAACTGTCTACTGGAGAGCATATCAAAAAGAATATACAGCAGTGGTTTACTAATGCCCAACCTGTCCAGCTTGAAGAAGAGTCCCTCTAACCATACGGTATCGAAGGCTTTTTCCAAGTCAATCAGGCAGGCACCAGTGCACTGATTCTTGCCTTTGTTCCATTGGATATCAGAAACCAGTTTAGACGCAGCATGAATAACATCATGCCCCGCCTTGAAACCGAATTGATTATCCGGAACTATATGTTTGTCCTCAACCCACTTGGTCAGGACTCTATTGATCACCTTCTCGAAAACCTTACTGATGTTTGGAAGGAGACTGATCGACCGGAGATTCGCCGGATTGGATGTGTCTTTATCCCTTTTGGGGATGGGGTGTACCACCGCTGTTTTCCAATGCGCTGGATAATGTGCATTATTCATTGCATTATTAAACAGGGTAGTATAAATGTTCACCGCTTCTAGAGGGAGATGTCGAAGCACAATGTTCGGTATTTCATCGGTTCCCACTGATTTCTTACTTCTAAGTGATTCGAAGATCGTTTGGAGGTCTTCCTTCGAAATGAACGGGGGTAGTACCCTATCGTTGGTGATGACATTATTTGCCATATTCTCGTCGCTGAACTGGGTGAAACCCGAGCTCTCGAATCGCCAATTCATTATTTCATTTCGAAGGTAGAAATTGTGCACAAGGACTCGATTTTCCAGGTCGTCGTTCGGGCCAATGATGTCATTCGCCTTATATACTTCCTGGAAAGTCGCTCCTATAGCCTCTACTTTCTCCTGCGGATCCTCGATCACAAAGAAGTTGTCATCATCAACAGCTTCATTTGGATCTATGCCTGCTGCTGTAAGTATGTTCTCGTTGTCCGTCGTTCGGGCGATTTTAAGACACGAAAGGTCGTTGTGATCTTTCCTCCGAAATATTTTATTTATTTGCGGGAACATATTCGGGTTGCTGGTGTTTACAGCCCGAATTTTGTTGTTCCAATACAAACTTACAGATGCTCTGTAATTTTCTTTTATTAATGTTTGGAGGTTTTTGATCGACGACTTTAGCGTCATAATCTCCGGGTTATGTCTGTCAGTAAACTGTCTGTACAAGGTTTTCAGCCTTGACAGCAGTCTGCTTTTATGTCGGTGCAGTGCGTCAATGGTTGCGTTGCGGAATAAGTCTTCGTTGTCAGTGTATTGATACCGAGGTATCGTTTTGTCCATTGTTCGTTTAATTGTCTCGTCCATTAGTTTTAGATATCTGTCAATCTCCTCGTTTGACAGATTTCTATTGGACGGTGGGTAGAGCGAATTCGAGGAGAGTGCTCTCGTCAGTGTTCTGGAGAAGTGTGTCCAACGCACTCTACTATAGTTGTAGGTATGCCTTTGAACAAACTCGTCTAATTCCGCAGCTTCGTTTGGAACGGTTATTTCGGTACTAAGTCCGCAATGGTCACTGTCATACACAAAAGTGCGTAGACAGTTTATTGTTTGTTGGTTTGTGCATGTCAGGTGTATTCGTGTGTCGAACAGCAGGAGATCCAAATAGGACCCGTGTCTAGGAAACGACGGACTATCCGTCGCCTTAAGGCCGAGTCGATACATTATACTGTGCTGACCCCACCAATTGAATAGTAGGTTCCCTCTAGTATTTGGAGTATTATTTCCCCAATCGCTATGTTTGGCGTTGAAATCTCCGCCGATAATAAAGTAGTTCTCCTCCAATTCCAGTCTTAGGTATCGAAAAAGTGTCTCGAGCTCTGAGATGAATAAAGTGGATTGAGTAGCCTTAGGTGCATAAACAGACACCATGTATAACCGCTTTCCACTACGGAGAGGAATATACACGATGCATGCTTCCAGCACCTGGAACCTACGTACTACACGACTGTATACTCTTTTAAAACGTATACCTTTTCGTACGAAAATCGCAACGCCTCCTCCCTGAATGGAGTTGGGTCGGTTTCTCCGTACTATTTTATATCTTTTGTGCCTCATTTTGTGTCTCTTGGTAAGCTTAGTTTCGCTAACCAAGAGCACATCAGGGACTTGGTCTTTAAGCAACTTAAATAGTGTGGCTCTTCGTTCGAACCTAATCAGTGAATTAACATTCACTGCAAGGACCTTCATGGTTTGCTCCGCCATGTGCGTACCCATTACGACTGGAGGTGCGTTAGGCCCGGCAGCAGCGCGTATATTTGATCTACCCGCTTAGCTTGTTCCTGTATTTGACGCTGCAGCTGAGCCATCTGCCCCTGAATAGAGAGCAAGATAGCCAGCATGTCAGGTACAGGTTTCGGTGCTCTAGGCGCTGGGGCCTGAGAAGCTACCTTTGGTTGTTGTACCGTATTTCCCCTACCTGCCGCCATTTGGGCGTAGGTAACATGGGGAGTAACGGCTGGTGTTTGTGTCTGCTCGAGTGGACGTTTAATTTCCACTTTCTGCTGCCGAGCCAGATTTACTCTTTTTATGTATTGGAATTTGGGACAACCCCGATAATTTGCGGTGTGTCCCGTGTTCCTACATAACGCACAAGAGAGCTGGCTTTTTTCCGACGCTCCGTCCTTACCCAGAGCGCATTCCTCGGATTTGTGGTTCTTTCCACACTTCACGCATCGGGGCTGCATTTCGCAGTTCGACGCGGCGTGCCCGAACCTTTGGCAGCGAACACATTGTAAAATGTTTTCGCTCCTCTTTAATTTTTCCCAGTGTACAACCTGGTAGTCTAGGACTTTGATGCTCCTTAGACCATCCAGTTTGCTGTTGGGACTTAGCTGAACCAGGAAGAACGGTAGTTTCCGCTTCTCCCTTTTGGCTCTAGCCGTGACAAATGGCTTAACCCCTACGAATTTGAGCTCTTCGCACTCCTTCTCTTTCAGCAGTGCAAGGAGCTCCTCCGGATCAGTCGACGGTTCAATCCCCCTCAGCAGCATTGTTTGCAGCTTGTCCCCCTTCGGGGTGTAGGAGAAGAACTCAGTCGTCGATTCCTTCAGTAAGTTTTTTATTTTAGTATAGCGCTCCACTGTGTTACAGTGGATCGCATGCCTATCTTGACTTAGCCTTTTAATAAAAAAATTGTTGCCAATGGCCGACTTACATAATTCTATGGTGTCCTTCAGCTCCAATTTGAAAGTGTTAATTGGAGGCACTTTCTGCTTTTGCTGTTGTTGTTGTCTCTGCTGCTGTTGATTTTGCTGATATTGTTGCTTCTGCGGTTGTTGCTGCTGCTGTAGATGCTGCTGCTGTTGTTTATGTTGCTGCTGTTGATGTTGTTGCTGCTTTTTGGGCCGCTGTTGTTGTTGTGGCTGCTGTATATGATTTTGTGTTAGTTTTGTCTGTTTTGACTGCTGCTTTTGTTTTGCATTGTCCGTTTGTTGTTGTGTTAGTTGCTGACTTGCAACTTCTTGCTGTTGTAGTTGTGATTGTAGCTGGGCGCTTTGTTGTCGCTCTTTTTCCCTTCTTGCCATTTGTTTCGCCTTAATGGCGAGCACTTTGTTCATTAGCTGCCTGATGCTGCTATTTATAGCCTCGACTTCTTCCTCTTCGTCGTCGGATTCTGACGCAGCTAGAGATGCGAAGCTGTTGTCGCCTCCCATGTAATGGCCTTCGCCACCATCGGATATATATGGGTATTCGACATTGTCCGACTCCTGACCCATTTGATTTACTGCTGCCGTTGTGGACGTTGAAGGCGCCGTCTCCCTTAATCCACCAGGCAGCTTTTCGGTGGATTTCGATAGAGAGGGGCGCTTCACCAGATTGGGGGTTGGCCTAAGCTTCCTCCTTCGTTTGGCACTTCCATTGGTTGCCATAATTGGTAGGTGGCTTGATGTGGCCTCATCATCTGATGTTTTCGTGCCACTAGCTTTAACCGCTAATGGGAGAGCGGAACGCTCTCTATCACTCATCACGTGATTTTTTTTTTTTTTTTTTTTACACTCTTACTAGGTTGTTATTATTTTATTAAAACAAAAAAAAAAACAAAAACAAAACCAATGTCTTGGGCTGGGATTCGAACCCCGGACCACCCGATTGTGACTCCGATTCAACTACCGCTGGGCTAACCGGGTCCTCACACGATGTGTGTCTAAATGACGAACTAATTAATTTTCACTTGTCGAGAGAGAAAATACGAAACACATCCGCACTCGACAAAAGTCAGTGAACGACTGACGAGAACCGATACTTTCAGCGTAGTATGGTCGTTGGCGTCTTTTTTATTAGCAAACTTCAAAGTCCCGTTAATTTTAACGCGCCTCGATATGACGCAAGAATTATGCAGTATTGTTATTTGATTCTTTATTTATTTAAAAACACAGGACTTTTGATTAAAGCTACGCTTTCACTCAGTAATCTGTAATCGTAAATCTTTCCTCGTGCGTTTTTGAAACGGAAACCAAAAGCAAAATTTTGATACTGAAAAAATGAGGCGAAGAAGTTCTATGCCAGTTTTTTGCCTGCCCAATCGAAAGTGTCGTATTTTAACACTGCATAATTGAACGCAACTACTGCAGTTCATTGTTAGGATGACGTTTTTCAAAACATCAAACCATCTGGGCCAGCGATATTGTGTACATTAAGATCTTTAAGTACTTTTGCTACGTATTCAAGTGTAGTTGAGTTGAACTGGCTGCAAAGTGTGGAGCTAGCAGATTGGCCTTACTGCCTTCTTCACTGTTTCCTAGTCCTTCCGCCGTATTTGAAACATAAGAGGCCCGAGACGACGGTCTGACTAACAAAAATAATCTCGAACATCTCACTAATACTCATGACCTAGGCCTATTGCATAAACCAAAGGTCAGCTGTTTTATGGCAAAAAAATAAAGAGAAAATAAATAGAGAAGTATAATCGAATTAAAAACTAATGTTTTTGTTCAATCCTCTAAGGGATGATCCTGGAAGCTGCTCCAAAATAAGCCTGTACACTAACACAGACACGAAATAAAAACACTAGCTTTTTTGTTGTTGGGAAAACTGGTTAAGAATCCAACTCTTTATTTCCGCTGTCCCTCTGTCCAACTAAGACTGACTATATTTTTTCTTTTTGTGCATGCATTGCAAGATAAGAGAAAGAAAGTACAAAGAGGAATATAAAAATGAATAGGAATAAGACGTGTACTTATATAAATAACATGAACAAGAGCGAACATTAAATACGAGTACACTCATATACAGAGTGTACGATACAGTACGAAGAATAACTGAAGACGATTCCTACTAAAATATGGAAAAAGAGTGTTGCCAACAACACGCGGTGTTCCCAAGCGGTCCCCCATCTAAGTACTAACCGCGCCCGACGCTGCTTGATTTCGGTGATCGGACGAGAACCGATACTTTCAGCGTAGTATGGTCGTTGGCGTCTTCTTTATTAGCAAACTTCAAAGTCCCGTTAATTTTAACGCGCCTCCATATGACGCAAGAACACTTGATGGCGCAATGTGCGAGTATTTACTTCAGAGGGTACTCAGGGTCTATTAAAGTATATACTCAAGCGAATGACTGTAAACTTTACTTTCTATGATATTTGCTTAGTTATGTGCATGCAAAGCATGAAGATACTTTCAATTTGATAGGAATCGAAATAGGGGAAAGCACCAACACTAAATGAATAACTCTTGATTGAAATACTATGACCTAAAGACTCCCTAATTGTATACAAAATAATGGAAATGGAAAACCGAAATGTTTTACATAGTTCCTGAAACTATACCACGATTTTGGGCACACTTGCGCTACAACCCTGGATCACAAACCCACGTGGAATACCTACATCAAAGAGATTGCCTAAAATAACACTGTTTATGGATATGCACAGCGATTGCTAGACCTATTACAACCTATGTCTCACCCATTTGTTGGCCTAGAACAAAACAATTGGTCTTACACCCTCCGTTTTATAAACAGGCAATGCAGTCAATGTTGGTTTGAAATTTGAAGATAACTGACTGTTTAGACTGTTTAAATTTAAGAACTATACAATAGTTGTGACAACAAACACGAAGTTTAACAAATCAAATTGCAATCACTTCGTTTAATTTTATTAATATTTTGTTTAAAAAGCAACTTCTACTTTTCTAACTGTGGTTATTTCACATTGACATCACTTTCAGGTTACACGAACTACAACGTCAAACAACTATAATGCACAACTGAATAATGATCTGCTCAATAGTCTTTCTTCTTTCATTTTTTTTTCAACCGAAAGGAGAGCAAAACTACCCCTTTAAATTTTCCGCCTTTGTTTCCTCGTTCTTGTCCTTAATTTGCATCAGACGTTTGGACGTAACCAACTATCGCTTCTCATGTTTTGTTTTGTTTGTTACTTTCGTGTTCGTCTTATCATCTCCATCGTATGATCTATACGACTACTTGTCGAACTTCTACCTGTCGGATACGATCATGCAATTTTCTACATCTACAGCTTTACGTATATTTAATTACATATGTATGGTATGTTACTGGTGTGCACCCGGGATAAGACGATAAAACCAGAAACCAGTAACGTGTCGTTTATCTAGGAACTATGTACATATGCATATGCTAAAATATACAAATATTGTACATATACACATATAAGCCAATGGTTCTACCCCCAGAAGTGTTTCTTTTGCTCTTATTTTTACACTTACCCAATTATGAAACCTGGTTCTTGTTAATCTTAATTGTTGACCTATGCAAACACTAAGTGTTCGTTAAAGTTTGATCTTAGTACAATCGCTCTCTCAAATCTCTTCTTTACGAAAAAATTGCAGTGATCGAATTGTGCAATGGGTAGCTGTTCATTTAACTTTGGCAATAAAAGACCTACCAATAAAATTTTAATAAAAGATTGTACATCAAAACGTCTTTTAATTGGCTGTACTAAGGACATATAACTGGCGCAGTCGACGAAACTTATAAGAAAACATTATAAGAAAGAAAATACTATTATAAAGAAAAGAAGACGTGATAAAGCAACGTTTGAAATAAAAATGAAAAAAAAAAACAACAAAAAGCCATCTAATATAAACGCGTTACAGTGACAAAAAGGTAATAATACAGACTTACACTTTATACACTAAAATTTAAATATCTATCCACATAATATAAATCAATAAATTCCGAAAAATATACCATACTACTCGTATCTTCATAAATACAAGAACCATATAAACCATAAAAACCATAAAAACACGTGAGTACTACTTCAATATTTTTGGTGTGGGTGCAAAGTTTGGTTTCGTAAGCTGGAATAACAGGAAAGAAAATCACACCATCGTTTACCATCTGAAGAGAGTAAAACGCTCGACTAGAAACTGTACCAGTATTTCTAGCGGGAGTTCAAAGATTGGCCTTTGGGAGCTGGGATAACGGCGCGTATAAATATGGAAGTCCTCAACGCTGTAGATAGGTTAAAGATTATTTTAGAATTAATAAATAAATTACCTGTATTTGATGGTGCAAAAGAATGCAATAGTAGATTTTTTAGATAAAGTTTATTCATTGGCTACCATTTTCGATGACTTTGATACAAAAGTTCTTCTGACAGGTTACATCAAAGAGAAGATGATTATTGGTAATGCGCGTATACTCGTAGAATTACAAAAACACGTCAGACTTTTGCTTTGGACAGAAATAAGAGATGTGTTAAAAAATAACTTCGGCGAAAGTTTGCCAGTCCATGTTTTAATCGACCGTATTCGCACAGAACGCGTAACTTCAACAACCGGAAAATTCTACAACGATATAAACGTCTTTAGAATAAATACTTCGTTTTGCTTAATAAAAATAGTGTCGATAACAATTTAATAGAGTCTAATAACAGAATTGCCCTTGATGTTTTTAAAAATAATTTACCAGAACCTACTTTATCCATTACGAGTATTTTAAGTCACAATCCTCTTTCTTTATATAGTGCCTATAAAATAATAACTGAAATAGATCACCAAAACCTAGGTCCCAATGGAATCTAATATCCTGCATCCACACAAAAAAAAAATCCTTTCCCAAAAAATACCACAGAAGACAAACCAGCAACTATTCAACCAGACAATACGATAACTCTGCTCAAAATAAAATTAATTACCAGCCAAAGCAACTTAACTATTTGAGACATACTCAATCACAGCAAAGACCTGATTTACCAAACAATTTACAGACCTATCAACCCGGACAGAGTAACATTACGACTCAATCCAGACAACGCCAAAATAACTATTATTCAAGTGGGCATACTCGACGAACCAACGGTTCAGTTTGCATCATGGGCACATAAGTTTGCGTCATGGGCATTTCATGCGTAATTTGGCACCCAAAAAGTGAAGGTATATTAATCAGAATGATTTAAATGAAAATAAAGAATTTAACTTAGATATTTTTAACAATGAAATATCTCAATCTCATTGCTCTAAAAATGTAAATATGGTATGTCTGCACCGGCAGATCTTACTTCAAAGAACAACGATGCCTTGTACACGGGGGCTGCCGTTCACAGTGCCCAAGAAGATGAGTCACTACATATTTACATAACAGACGGTCCGATAAATTTTTATGAAAATCAAATTTACTTATCTTATATTCAAAAAGAACATATTTCAATTAAAATAATCCACAAAAAGATACAAAACATTGTTGAGCTTAAGGAAGGCAGTAGCGATCTGTTAAAGATGAAAGGATGAAAGGATTTATGGTAAATAAAGAACTTATCTGCGTTTATTGCGAAAATCTCCCTTCCCTTTGTTTGTGCATTTTCAAGACCTCTTTGTCAAACATTTTTCAATGAACAAAAACCTTAGACTACTTAAATCAAACATAAGACTTAGGGACATTTCAGACAGAAATGAAATGTTAACAATAATTAGAAATGAACATCATAAAAAGAACCACAGATGGATTAATGAACTTTTTTCGGAACTAAAAACTCGATATTTTTATCCAAATTTGCAAATCGAATTTCAAAAATGTATAAATAATAGCGAGGTTTGTACCGTTGCCAAATGTCAAACATGACAGGAGGCCTCTTAAAATTCCCATGTAAATAACAGAAACTCCTCAACAATTTAATGACATACTCGTGTGCATGTCGATATTTGGTTCCCGGAATGAAACAAAATGTTTTTCACCACCATCGATAAATTCTCCAAGTATGCTACAATCCATAATTTAGGCAACAGAAACAGAAACAGATATTAGAAGCCATTAAAGAAACTATACGATATCTAGGCAAACCAAATAGAATCATAGCTGACGGCGAAACATGCATTCACCATTCCGTTGTAGAGCAGTTTTTAAAGGATCGTGAGATTGTGTTCCACAAAATTACGAGTGCATGCTCCTTAAAGACAGGAAATTCCGACATTGAAAGATTGCACGGTACTCTGAACGAACATCTTAGATTGAAAAACGCAGCCAGGGATGCATCCAATTTGGATGAAAATTTTTTTGAAATATTGACTACATATTTACAACAATACAGTACCTACATTCCCCAACAAAGTTAAGACCAATAGATTTTATTACAAAAAAATTTAGTAGAGAAGACATCGAAACACTGGCACAACAATATCGAGCCGAGAAAGAAATAAAACAATAAATAAAAAAAACAACGTTACTCTATGTCCACGTTTGGTTCAAAATCGAGCCGTAGGAAAAGCTAAACCAAAATATAGACAATTGAATGATCCGGAAGTTAGTAAAAATTACGTCACGGATAAATCAACAAAAAGAAACACCCAATATTAAAAAAGTCAGTTAAAAAGAAAATATAAATTTCAAAATAGTGAATAATTACCATCGTATGTATGTACTCGTAACGATGAAAAAGATGTTTTCTTTAATATTCTCCTGGTTTCTCCTTTTCCACTTTCCTTACTTTATTTTTGGTGATTCTGCCATTTCATTCATTTCATTTCAAAATAACAGCTTCTTACATTTGGTTTTCTTTTTTTTTTGACATTTCCCAGAATGGGTGCAGCCAGCGCGAAAGGTAACGCTTCCTCCGATTGACATTTTTTTTCTTTTTTCTACAACGAGAATAGGTACATATCTAGTTATTAAATACATCTAAGTCAATTAACTTGTAAAAAAAATGAAGTGATCACCAATGAATCTCTCTTATTGCTACGAGTACCTTAACAAAAATTATTCCAAGTGTGATTATTCGAAGGTCATAAAAATAACACACTATTTAAAGTAGCCCAAAAATGTGATTTTAACTAGAAGCATACTTACGAGTAATTAAGCAATTTACATATAATTCCAATTTCACTTATTTGTACAAAAAATAAAAAAATGATTTAGAGTTAACATAACCATTGTAACAAAAAAATGTAAGCTTCAATTTCATTATTTGACCTTTTTTTCTCGCATACATTCTGTTAAAATTGTTGAGATTTGGATATTTGTAAGAACTCTATACTTTGTAATGTAATTAATTCTTCCAACTGCCAAATTCCTTTTAAGGAGCTACGCTAAATCAACACACGTTATAAAATATCCAATTATATGGTTTGAACTGAATGAGCTGTATAGCAACATTCACCTTGCAGAAGGATCCTAATTCGGTTGAGATGGCCAGAAAATGTTGAGCAAATAAACACAAAGTCTGGAAGAATTCCGAAATCAATGTACGAGTATATGTCCGTTTCGAGTAATGTCGTCCACACCAAAGACTTTCTCTGATCTGGAACTGATTTTAACTCATATACATATGTATATGTATGTTGGAAGTATTAATTAGTATTAAATTGAATTACGGATACTACCATCTTGACACGGTGCGGTAAGTCCTACCCATTGTAAAATGTTTGTGTGTGTACAAATGATAGAACTTATTCCTTTCAATACAATACGCTTTATTCAATACAATTACAATGTTTCTGTTTAAAACAAGGAATTAAAATTATTGTAAATTAGATTAATTCAAAAAGCCAAATCAACGGCAAACTGAGTGGTCTTGCCAGCGTGGAATAACACGGATGAGTTCACAATCGTCAGCATTTCTAACTTAATACAATCGCAGATCTTTTCTCGTGTGCTTTTCAAATGTCACTTTTTTGCTCCGGAGCACAAAAAGAAGATAGTTCCTGAAACTATACCACGATTTTGGGTACACTCGCGCTGCAACCCAGGATCACGAACCTACGTGGAATACCTACATCAAAGAGATTGCCTAAAATGACACTGTGGATGGATATGCACAGCGATTGCTATTAAAACCTACGAGATTAGCACTTCAAGTAGTACCGAATCACAGGAGAAACAATCTGATGCAATGACGATATATGTAGTGATTTGTACACTTCTTGCTTTCTGGCCAGTTAGACCTTCTGGACATCAGACTCACTCTTAGTGAGTGAGCAGCCGTTATAGCCAATTTTCTGTATAAAGCTGCTCTTACCTGGTTGAGTCACCACAACCGATGCCAGATATCAAATACGGCGGATTGTATTACATAGATCACCTGCAGTTCGGGCTGTAACAGCTGGTTGGAATAGATAATATCTCAAACTTTATTCTTCGAAAATGTTTACGCCAAGGCCAAAGTCAAAATGTAAAAGAAAAACCTCCAATGAAAGAGTAAGGACCAGAGCATTAGATCTGCGCATGCCGGCAGAAATTAGATAAACATATGTTCACATCCAATTGGTCGGCAGCGTAGATGCACCAATTCAATTTGACAGTTACTATCCCACAAACACTAGAAATTATACCCAACAATTTTTTTCACTCAATTCTTACAAGACGCGCAAGAACCGATTGCGTTCAGAAAATAAGACAAAGATAACAATTTATGATGACCACAACTCGGAAATGTTTTTCCCGGGCTGAGACTTTTAAAACCGACACGGATTGCATGAAACGAATTTCGAACGTTCAGCAAAGCAAACGAAATTTTCATGATCGAAATATTTAAATTTGATGGCTACAGGTCGCTATAGATGATGAGTTTTCAATTTCTAGATCACTTAAAACACTAAATAACAAATTATATCGACAAAAATTAACAAAATTTGTAGTTCCGATTTCCAACCCACACGTGGTTATATTTTTCTACACGAAATTTAAAAAAAAAAAGTTTACTGGCTGTCAGATTTGAAAAATAGCGAAAATCTGAACAGTGATGCCAAGTTGCTAACAAAATATTTGAAGAAATGGGGATAGAAAGTTCAAAGGCACTGCCATGAATTATGTGTAAATTGGAATACGTACACTGCGTTCTAAAACTCATCGCTTAGATGCAACATTTTATATTCCAGCTCATTAGAACAGTATTTAAAAAAAATTATGCAGTATTGTTATTTGATTCTTTATTTATTTAAAAACACAGGACTTTTGATTAAAGCTACGCTTTCACCCAGTAATCTGTAATCGTAAAACTTTCCTCGTGCGTTTTTGAAACGGAAACCAGAAGAAAAAAATTTGATACTGAAAAAATGAGGCGAAGAAGTTCTATGCCATTTTTTTGCCTGCCCAATCGAAAGTGTCGTATTTTAACACTGCATAATTGAACGCAACTACTGCAGTTCATTGTTAGCATGACGTTTTTCAAAACATCAAACCTCTTCGGAAGAAAGGAAGACATATCATCTGGGCCAGCGATATTGTGTACATTAAGATCTTTAAGTACTTTTGCTACGTATTCAAGTGTAGTTGAGTTGAACTGGCTGCAAAGTGTGGAGCTAGCAGATTGGCCTTGCTGCCTTCTTCACTGTTTCCTAGTCCTTCCGCCGTATTTGAAACATGAGGCCCGAGACGACGGTCTGACTAACAAAAATAATCTCGAACATCTCACTAATACTCATGACCTAGGCCTATTGCATAAACCAAAGGTCAGCTGTTTTATGGCAAAAAAATAAAGAGAAAATAAATAGAGAAGTATAATCGAATTAAAAACTAATGTTTTTGTTCAATCCTCTAAGGGATGATCCTGGAAGCTGCTCCAAAATAAACCTGTACACTAACACAGACACGAAATAAAAACACTAGCTTTTTTGTTGTTGGGAAAACTGGTTAAGAATCCAACTCTTTATTTCCGCTGTCCCTCTGTCCAACTAAGACTGACTATATTTTTTCTTTTTGTGCATGCATTGCAAGATAAGAGAAAGAAAGTACAAAGAGGAATATAAAAATGAATAGGAATAAGACGTGTACTTATATAAATAACATGAACAAGAGCGAACATTAAATACGAGTACACTCATATACAGAGTGTACGATACAGTACGAAGAATAACTGAAGACGATTCCTACTAAAATATGGAAAAAGAGTGTTGCCAACAACACGCGGTGTTCCCAAGCGGTCCCCCATCTAAGTACTAACCGCGCCCGACGCTGCTTGATTTCGGTGATCGGACGAGAACCGATACTTTCAGCGTAGTATGGTCGTTGGCGTCTTCTTTATTAGCAAACTTCAAAGTCCCGTTAATTTTAACGCGCCTCCATATGACGCAAGAACACTTGATGGCGCAATGTGCGAGTATTTACTTCAGAGGGTACTCAGGGTCTATTAAAGTATATACTCAAGCGAATGACTGTAAACTTTACTTTCTATGATATTTGCTTAGTTATGTGCATGCAAAGCATGAAGATACTTTCAATTTGATAGGAATCGAAATAGGGGAAAGCACCAACACTAAATGAATAACTCTTGATTGAAATACTATGACCTAAAGACTCCCTAATTGTATACAAAATAATGGAAATGGAAAACCGAAATGTTTTACATAGTTCCTGAAACTATACCACGATTTTGGGCACACTTGCGCTACAACCCTGGATCACAAACCCACGTGGAATACCTACATCAAAGAGATTGCCTAAAATAACACTGTTTATGGATATGCACAGCGATTGCTAGACCTATTACAACCTATGTCTCACCCATTTGTTGGCCTAGAACAAAACAATTGGTCTTACACCCTCCGTTTTATAAACAGGCAATGCAGTCAATGTTGGTTTGAAATTTGAAGATAACTGACTGTTTAGACTGTTTAAATTTAAGAACTATACAATAGTTGTGACAACAAACACGAAGTTTAACAAATCAAATTGCAATCACTTCGTTTAATTTTATTAATATTTTGTTTAAAAAGCAACTTCTACTTTTCTAACTGTGGTTATTTCACATTGACATCACTTTCAGGTTACACGAACTACAACGTCAAACAACTATAATGCACAACTGAATAATGATCTGCTCAATAGTCTTTCTTCTTTCATTTTTTTTTCAACCGAAAGGAGAGCAAAACTACCCCTTTAAATTTTCCGCCTTTGTTTCCTCGTTCTTGTCCTTAATTTGCATCAGACGTTTGGACGTAACCAACTATCGCTTCTCATGTTTTGTTTTGTTTGTTACTTTCGTGTTCGTCTTATCATCTCCATCGTATGATCTATACGACTACTTGTCGAACTTCTACCTGTCGGATACGATCATGCAATTTTCTACATCTACAGCTTTACGTATATTTAATTACATATGTATGGTATGTTACTGGTGTGCACCCGGGATAAGACGATAAAACCAGAAACCAGTAACGTGTCGTTTATCTAGGAACTATGTACATATGCATATGCTAAAATATACAAATATTGTACATATACACATATAAGCCAATGGTTCTACCCCCAGAAGTGTTTCTTTTGCTCTTATTTTTACACTTACCCAATTATGAAACCTGGTTCTTGTTAATCTTAATTGTTGACCTATGCAAACACTAAGTGTTCGTTAAAGTTTGATCTTAGTACAATCGCTCTCTCAAATCTCTTCTTTACGAAAAAATTGCAGTGATCGAATTGTGCAATGGGTAGCTGTTCATTTAACTTTGGCAATAAAAGACCTACCAATAAAATTTTAATAAAAGATTGTACATCAAAACGTCTTTTAATTGGCTGTACTAAGGACATATAACTGGCGCAGTCGACGAAACTTATAAGAAAACATTATAAGAAAGAAAATACTATTATAAAGAAAAGAAGACGTGATAAAGCAACGTTTGAAATAAAAATGAAAAAAAAAAACAACAAAAAGCCATCTAATATAAACGCGTTACAGTGACAAAAAGGTAATAATACAGACTTACACTTTATACACTAAAATTTAAATATCTATCCACATAATATAAATCAATAAATTCCGAAAAATATACCATACTACTCGTATCTTCATAAATACAAGAACCATATAAACCATAAAAACCATAAAAACACGTGAGTACTACTTCAATATTTTTGGTGTGGGTGCAAAGTTTGGTTTCGTAAGCTGGAATAACAGGAAAGAAAATCACACCATCGTTTACCATCTGAAGAGAGTAAAACGCTCGACTAGAAACTGTACCAGTATTTCTAGCGGGAGTTCAAAGATTGGCCTTTGGGAGCTGGGATAACGGCGCGTATAAATATGGAAGTCCTCAACGCTGTAGATAGGTTAAAGATTATTTTAGAATTAATAAATAAATTACCTGTATTTGATGGTGCAAAAGAATGCAATAGTAGATTTTTTAGATAAAGTTTATTCATTGGCTACCATTTTCGATGACTTTGATACAAAAGTTCTTCTGACAGGTTACATCAAAGAGAAGATGATTATTGGTAATGCGCGTATACTCGTAGAATTACAAAAACACGTCAGACTTTTGCTTTGGACAGAAATAAGAGATGTGTTAAAAAATAACTTCGGCGAAAGTTTGCCAGTCCATGTTTTAATCGACCGTATTCGCACAGAACGCGTAACTTCAACAACCGGAAAATTCTACAACGATATAAACGTCTTTAGAATAAATACTTCGTTTTGCTTAATAAAAATAGTGTCGATAACAATTTAATAGAGTCTAATAACAGAATTGCCCTTGATGTTTTTAAAAATAATTTACCAGAACCTACTTTATCCATTACGAGTATTTTAAGTCACAATCCTCTTTCTTTATATAGTGCCTATAAAATAATAACTGAAATAGATCACCAAAACCTAGGTCCCAATGGAATCTAATATCCTGCATCCACACAAAAAAAAATCCTTTCCCAAAAAATACCACAGAAGACAAACCAGCAACTATTCAACCAGACAATACGATAACTCTGCTCAAAATAAAATTAATTACCAGCCAAAGCAACTTAACTATTTGAGACATACTCAATCACAGCAAAGACCTGATTTACCAAACAATTTACAGACCTATCAACCCGGACAGAGTAACATTACGACTCAATCCAGACAACGCCAAAATAACTATTATTCAAGTGGGCATACTCGACGAACCAACGGTTCAGTTTGCATCATGGGCACATAAGTTTGCGTCATGGGCATTTCATGCGTAATTTGGCACCCAAAAAGTGAAGGTATATTAATCAGAATGATTTAAATGAAAATAAAGAATTTAACTTAGATATTTTTAACAATGAAATATCTCAATCTCATTGCTCTAAAAATGTAAATATGGTATGTCTGCACCGGCAGATCTTACTTCAAAGAACAACGATGCCTTGTACACGGGGGCTGCCATTCACAGTGCCCAAGAAGATGAGTCACTACATATTTACATAACAGACGGTCCGATAAATTTTTATGAAAATCAAATTTACTTATCTTATATTCAAAAAGAACATATTTCAATTAAAATAATCCACAAAAAGATACAAAACATTGTTGAGCTTAAGGAAGGCAGTAGCGATCTGTTAAAGATGAAAGGATGAAAGGATTTATGGTAAATAAAGAACTTATCTGCGTTTATTGCGAAAATCTCCCTTCCCTTTGTTTGTGCATTTTCAAGACCTCTTTGTCAAACATTTTTCAATGAACAAAAACCTTAGACTACTTAAATCAAACATAAGACTTAGGGACATTTCAGACAGAAATGAAATGTTAACAATAATTAGAAATGAACATCATAAAAAGAACCACAGATGGATTAATGAACTTTTTTCGGAACTAAAAACTCGATATTTTTATCCAAATTTGCAAATCGAATTTCAAAAATGTATAAATAATAGCGAGGTTTGTACCGTTGCCAAATGTCAAACATGACAGGAGGCCTCTTAAAATTCCCATGTAAATAACAGAAACTCCTCAACAATTTAATGACATACTCGTGTGCATGTCGATATTTGGTTCCCGGAATGAAACAAAATGTTTTTCACCACCATCGATAAATTCTCCAAGTATGCTACAATCCATAATTTAGGCAACAGAAACAGAAACAGATATTAGAAGCCATTAAAGAAACTATACGATATCTAGGCAAACCAAATAGAATCATAGCTGACGGCGAAACATGCATTCACCATTCCGTTGTAGAGCAGTTTTTAAAGGATCGTGAGATTGTGTTCCACAAAATTACGAGTGCATGCTCCTTAAAGACAGGAAATTCCGACATTGAAAGATTGCACGGTACTCTGAACGAACATCTTAGATTGAAAAACGCAGCCATGGATGCATCCAATTTGGATGAAAATTTTTTTGAAATATTGACTACATATTTACAACAATACAGTACCTACATTCCCCAACAAAGTTAAGACCAATAGATTTTATTACAAAAAAATTTAGTAGAGAAGACATCGAAACACTGGCACAACAATATCGAGCCGAGAAAGAAATAAAACAATAAATAAAAAAAACAACGTTACTCTATGTCCACGTTTGGTTCAAAATCGAGCCGTAGGAAAAGCTAAACCAAAATATAGACAATTGAATGATCCGGAAGTTAGTAAAAATTACGTCACGGATAAATCAACAAAAAGAAACACCCAATATTAAAAAAGTCAGTTAAAAAGAAAATATAAATTTCAAAATAGTGAATAATTACCATCGTATGTATGTACTCGTAACGATGAAAAAGATGTTTTCTTTAATATTCTCCTGGTTTCTCCTTTTCCACTTTCCTTACTTTATTTTTGGTGATTCTGCCATTTCATTCATTTCATTTCAAAATAACAGCTTCTTACATTTGGTTTTCTTTTTTTTTTTGACATTTCCCAGAATGGGTGCAGCCAGCGCGAAAGGTAACGCTTCCTCCGATTGACATTTTTTTTCTTTTTTCTACAACGAGAATAGGTACATATCTAGTTATTAAATACATCTAAGTCAATTAACTTGTAAAAAAAATGAAGTGATCACCAATGAATCTCTCTTATTGCTACGAGTACCTTAACAAAAATTATTCCAAGTGTGATTATTCGAAGGTCATAAAAATAACACACTATTTAAAGTAGCCCAAAAATGTGATTTTAACTAGAAGCATACTTACGAGTAATTAAGCAATTTACATATAATTCCAATTTCACTTATTTGTACAAAAAATAAAAAAATGATTTAGAGTTAACATAACCATTGTAACAAAAAAATGTAAGCTTCAATTTCATTATTTGACCTTTTTTTCTCGCATACATTCTGTTAAAATTGTTGAGATTTGGATATTTGTAAGAACTCTATACTTTGTAATGTAATTAATTCTTCCAACTGCCAAATTCCTTTTAAGGAGCTACGCTAAATCAACACACGTTATAAAATATCCAATTATATGGTTTGAACTGAATGAGCTGTATAGCAACATTCACCTTACAGAAGGATCCTAATTCGGTTGAGATGCCAGAAAATGTTGAGCAAATAAACACAAAGTCTGGAAGAATTCCGAAATCAATGTACGAGTATATGTCCGTTTCGAGTAATGTCGTCCACACCAAAGACTTTCTCTGATCTGGAACTGATTTTAACTCATATACATATGTATATGTATGTTGGAAGTATTAATTAGTATTAAATTGAATTACGGATACTACCATCTTGACACGGTGCGGTAAGTCCTACCCATTGTAAAATGTTTGTGTGTGTACAAATGATAGAACTTATTCCTTTCAATACAATACGCTTTATTCAATACAATTACAATGTTTCTGTTTAAAACAAGGAATTAAAATTATTGTAAATTAGATTAATTCAAAAAGCCAAATCAACGGCAAACTGAGTGGTCTTGCCAGCGTGGAATAACACGGATGAGTTCACAATCGTCAGCATTTCTAACTTAATACAATCGCAGATCTTTTCTCGTGTGCTTTTCAAATGTCACTTTTTTGCTCCGGAGCACAAAAAGAAGATAGTTCCTGAAACTATACCACGATTTTGGGTACACTCGCGCTGCAACCCTGGATCACGAACCTACGTGGAATACCTACATCAAAGAGATTGCCTAAAATGACACTGTGGATGGATATGCACAGCGATTGCTATTAAAACCTACGAGATTAGCACTTCAAGTAGTACCGAATCACAGGAGAAACAATCTGATGCAATGACGATATATGTAGTGATTTGTACACTTCTTGCTTTCTGGCCAGTTAGACCTTCTGGACATCAGACTCACTCTTAGTGAGTGAGCAGCCGTTATAGCCAATTTTCTGTATAAAGCTGCTCTTACCTGGTTGAGTCACCACAACCGATGCCAGATATCAAATACGGCGGATTGTATTACATAGATCACCTGCAGTTCGGGCTGTAACAGCTGGTTGGAATAGATAATATCTCAAACTTTATTCTTCGAAAATGTTTACGCCAAGGCCAAAGTCAAAATGTAAAAGAAAAACCTCCAATGAAAGAGTAAGGACCAGAGCATTAGATCTGCGCATGCCGGCAGAAATTAGATAAACATATGTTCACATCCAATTGGTCGGCAGCGTAGATGCACCAATTCAATTTGACAGTTACTATCCCACAAACACTAGAAATTATACCCAACAATTTTTTTCACCCAATTCTTACAAGACGCGCAAGAACCGATTGCGTTCAGAAAATAAGACAAAGATAACAAATTATGATGACCACAACTCGGAAATGTTTTTCCCGGGCTGAGACTTTTAAAACCGACACGGATTGCACGAAACGAATTTCGAACGTTCAGCAAAGCAAACGAAATTTTCATGATCGAAATATTTAAATTTGATGGCTACAGGTCGCTATAGATGATGAGTTTTCAATTTCTAGATCACTTAAAACACTAAATAACAAATTATATCGACAAAAATTAACAAAATTTGTAGTTCCGATTTCCAACCCACACGTGGTTATATTTTTCTACACGAAATTTAAAAAAAAAAAGTTTACTGGCTGTCAGATTTGAAAAATAGAGAAAATCTGAACAGTGATGCCAAGTTGCTATCAAAATATTTGAAGAAATGGGGATAGAAAGTTCAAAGGCACTGCCATGAATTATGTGTAAATTGGAATACGTACACTGCGTTCTAAAACTCATCGCTTAGATGCAACATTTTATATTCCAGCTCATTAGAACAGTATTTAAAAAAAATTATGCAGTATTGTTATTTGATTCTTTATTTATTTAAAAACACAGGACTTTTGATTGAAGCTACGCTTTCACCCAGTAATCTGTAATCGTAAAACTTTCCTCGTGCGTTTTTGAAACGGAAACCAGAAGAAAAAATTTTGATACTGAAAAAATGAGGCGAAGAAGTTCTATGCCATTTTTTTGCCTGCCCAATCGAAAGTGTCGTATTTTAACACTGCATAATTGAACGCAACTACTGCAGTTCATTGTTAGCATGACGTTTTTCAAAACATCAAACCTCTTCGGAAGAAAGGAAGACATATCATCTGGGCCAGCGATATTGTGTACATTAAGATCTTTAAGTACTTTTGCTACGTATTCAAGTGTAGTTGAGTTGAACTGGCTGCAAAGTGTGGAGCTAGCAGATTGGCCTTGCTGCCTTCTTCACTGTTTCCTAGTCCTTCCGCCGTATTTGAAACATGAGGCCCGAGACGACGGTCTGACTAACAAAAATAATCTCGAACATCTCACTAATACTCATGACCTAGGTCTATTGCATAAACCAAAGGTCAGCTGTTTTATGGCAAAAAAATAAAAATAAAATAAATAGAGAAGTATAATCGAATTAAAAACTAATGTTTTTGTTCAATCCTCTAAGGGATGATCCTGGAAGCTGCTCCAAAATAAACCTGTACACTAACACAGACACGAAATAAAAACACTAGCTTTTTTGTTGTTGGGAAAACTGGTTAAGAATCCAACTCTTTATTTCCGCTGTCCCTCTGTCCAACTAAGACTGACTATATATTTTTTTTTATGCATGCATTGCAAGATAAGAGAAAGAAAGTACAAAGAGGAATATAAAAATGAATAGGAATAAGACATGTACTTATATAAATAACATGAACATGAGCGAACATTAAATACACTCATATACAGAGCGTACGATACAGTTTTATACGCAACACGTGCTCGAAGAACAACTGAAGACGATTCCTACTAAAATATGGAAAAAGAGTGTTGCCAACAACACGCGGTGTTCCCAAGCGGTCCCCCATCTAAGTACTAACCGCGCCCGACGCTGCTTGATTTCGGTGATCGGACGAGAACCGATACTTTCAGCGTAGTATGGTCGTTGGCGTCTTTTTTATTAGCAAACTTCAAAGTCCCGTTAATTTTAACGCGCCTCGATATGACGCAAGAATTATGCAGTATTGTTATTTGATTCTTTATTTATTTAAAAACACAGGACTTTTGATTAAAGCTACGCTTTCACTCAGTAATCTGTAATCGTAAATCTTTCCTCGTGCGTTTTTGAAACGGAAACCAAAAGCAAAATTTTGATACTGAAAAAATGAGGCGAAGAAGTTCTATGCCATTTTTTTGCCTGCCCAATCGAAAGTGTCGTATTTTAACACTGCATAATTGAACGCAACTACTGCAGTTCATTGTTAGCATGACGTTTTTCAAAACATCAAACCATCTGGGCCAGCGATATTGTGTACATTAAGATCTTTAAGTACTTTTGCTACGTATTCAAGTGTAGTTGAGTTGAACTGGCTGCAAAGTGTGGAGCTAGCAGATTGGCCTTACTGCCTTCTTCACTGTTTCCTAGTCCTTCCGCCGTATTTGAAACATAAGAGGCCCGAGACGACGGTCTGACTAACAAAAATAATCTCGAACATCTCACTAATACTCATGACCTAGGCCTATTGCATAAACCAAAGGTCAGCTGTTTTATGGCAAAAAAATAAAGAGAAAATAAATAGAGAAGTATAATCGAATTAAAAACTAATGTTTTTGTTCAATCCTCTAAGGGATGATCCTGGAAGCTGCTCCAAAATAAGCCTGTACACTAACACAGACACGAAATAAAAACACTAGCTTTTTTGTTGTTGGGAAAACTGGTTAAGAATCCAACTCTTTATTTCCGCTGTCCCTCTGTCCAACTAAGACTGACTATATTTTTTCTTTTTGTGCATGCATTGCAAGATAAGAGAAAGAAAGTACAAAGAGGAATATAAAAATGAATAGGAATAAGACGTGTACTTATATAAATAACATGAACAAGAGCGAACATTAAATACGAGTACACTCATATACAGAGTGTACGATACAGTACGAAGAATAACTGAAGACGATTCCTACTAAAATATGGAAAAAGAGTGTTGCCAACAACACGCGGTGTTCCCAAGCGGTCCCCCATCTAAGTACTAACCGCGCCCGACGCTGCTTGATTTCGGTGATCGGACGAGAACCGATACTTTCAGCGTAGTATGGTCGTTGGCGTCTTTTTTATTAGCAAACTTCAAAGTCCCGTTAATTTTAACGCGCCTCCATATGACGCAAGAACACTTGATGGCGCAATGTGCGAGTATTTACTTCAGAGGGTACTCAGGGTCTATTAAAGTATATACTCAAGCGAATGACTGTAAACTTTACTTTCTATGATATTTGCTTAGTTATGTGCATGCAAAGCATGAAGATACTTTCAATTTGATAGGAATCGAAATAGGGGAAAGCACCAACACTAAATGAATAACTCTTGATTGAAATACTATGACCTAAAGACTCCCTAATTGTATACAAAATAATGGAAATGGAAAACCGAAATGTTTTACATAGTTCCTGAAACTATACCACGATTTTGGGCACACTTGCGCTACAACCCTGGATCACAAACCCACGTGGAATACCTACATCAAAAAGATTGCCTAAAATAACACTGTTTATGGATATGCACAGCGATTGCTAGACCTATTACAACCTATGTCTCACCCATTTGTTGGCCTAGAACAAAACAATTGGTCTTACACCCTCCGTTTTATAAACAGGCAATGCAGTCAATGTTGGTTTGAAATTTGAAGATAACTGACTGTTTAGACTGTTTATATTTAAGAACTATACAATAGTTGTGACAACAAACACGAAGTTTAACAAATCAAATTGCAATCACTTCGTTTAATTTTATTAATATTTTGTTTAAAAAGCAACTTCTACTTTTCTAACTGTGGTTATTTCACATTGACATCACTTTCAGGTTACACGAACTACAACGTCAAACAACTATAATGCACAACTGAATAATGATCTGCTCAATAGTCTTTCTTCTTTCATTTTTTTTTCAACCGAAAGGAGAGCAAAACTACCCCTTTAAATTTTCCGCCTTTGTTTCCTCGTTCTTGTCCTTAATTTGCATCAGACGTTTGGACGTAACCAACTATCGCTTCTCATGTTTTGTTTTGTTTGTTACTTTCGTGTTCGTCTTATCATCTCCATCGTATGATCTATACGACTACTTGTCGAACTTCTACCTGTCGGATACGATCATGCAATTTTCTACATCTACAGCTTTACGTATATTTAATTACATATGTATGGTATGTTACTGGTGTGCACCCGGGATAAGACGATAAAACCAGAAACCAGTAACGTGTCGTTTATCTAGGAACTATGTACATATGCATATGCTAAAATATACAAATATTGTACATATACACATATAAGCCAATGGTTCTACCCCCAGAAGTGTTTCTTTTGCTCTTATTTTTACACTTACCCAATTATGAAACCTGGTTCTTGTTAATCTTAATTGTTGACCTATGCAAACACTAAGTGTTCGTTAAAGTTTGATCTTAGTACAATCGCTCTCTCAAATCTCTTCTTTACGAAAAAATTGCAGTGATCGAATTGTGCAATGGGTAGCTGTTCATTTAACTTTGGCAATAAAAGACCTACCAATAAAATTTTAATAAAAGATTGTACATCAAAACGTCTTTTAATTGGCTGTACTAAGGACATATAACTGGCGCAGTCGACGAAACTTATAAGAAAACATTATAAGAAAGAAAATACTATTATAAAGAAAAGAAGACGTGATAAAGCAACGTTTGAAATAAAAATGAAAAAAAAAAACAACAAAAAGCCATCTAATATAAACGCGTTACAGTGACAAAAAGGTAATAATACAGACTTACACTTTATACACTAAAATTTAAATATCTATCCACATAATATAAATCAATAAATTCCGAAAAATATACCATACTACTCGTATCTTCATAAATACAAGAACCATATAAACCATAAAAACCATAAAAACACGTGAGTACTACTTCAATATTTTTGGTGTGGGTGCAAAGTTTGGTTTCGTAAGCTGGAATAACAGGAAAGAAAATCACACCATCGTTTACCATCTGAAGAGAGTAAAACGCTCGACTAGAAACTGTACCAGTATTTCTAGCGGGAGTTCAAAGATTGGCCTTTGGGAGCTGGGATAACGGCGCGTATAAATATGGAAGTCCTCAACGCTGTAGATAGGTTAAAGATTATTTTAGAATTAATAAATAAATTACCTGTATTTGATGGTGCAAAAGAATGCAATAGTAGATTTTTTAGATAAAGTTTATTCATTGGCTACCATTTTCGATGACTTTGATACAAAAGTTCTTCTGACAGGTTACATCAAAGAGAAGATGATTATTGGTAATGCGCGTATACTCGTAGAATTACAAAAACACGTCAGACTTTTGCTTTGGACAGAAATAAGAGATGTGTTAAAAAATAACTTCGGCGAAAGTTTGCCAGTCCATGTTTTAATCGACCGTATTCGCACAGAACGCGTAACTTCAACAACCGGAAAATTCTACAACGATATAAACGTCTTTAGAATAAATACTTCGTTTTGCTTAATAAAAATAGTGTCGATAACAATTTAATAGAGTCTAATAACAGAATTGCCCTTGATGTTTTTAAAAATAATTTACCAGAACCTACTTTATCCATTACGAGTATTTTAAGTCACAATCCTCTTTCTTTATATAGTGCCTATAAAATAATAACTGAAATAGATCACCAAAACCTAGGTCCCAATGGAATCTAATATCCTGCATCCACACAAAAAAAAAATCCTTTCCCAAAAAATACCACAGAAGACAAACCAGCAACTATTCAACCAGACAATACGATAACTCTGCTCAAAATAAAATTAATTACCAGCCAAAGCAACTTAACTATTTGAGACATACTCAATCACAGCAAAGACCTGATTTACCAAACAATTTACAGACCTATCAACCCGGACAGAGTAACATTACGACTCAATCCAGACAACGCCAAAATAACTATTATTCAAGTGGGCATACTCGACGAACCAACGGTTCAGTTTGCATCATGGGCACATAAGTTTGCGTCATGGGCATTTCATGCGTAATTTGGCACCCAAAAAGTGAAGGTATATTAATCAGAATGATTTAAATGAAAATAAAGAATTTAACTTAGATATTTTTAACAATGAAATATCTCAATCTCATTGCTCTAAAAATGTAAATATGGTATGTCTGCACCGGCAGATCTTACTTCAAAGAACAACGATGCCTTGTACACGGGGGCTGCCGTTCACAGTGCCCAAGAAGATGAGTCACTACATATTTACATAACAGACGGTCCGATAAATTTTTATGAAAATCAAATTTACTTATCTTATATTCAAAAAGAACATATTTCAATTAAAATAATCCACAAAAAGATACAAAACATTGTTGAGCTTAAGGAAGGCAGTAGCGATCTGTTAAAGATGAAAGGATGAAAGGATTTATGGTAAATAAAGAACTTATCTGCGTTTATTGCGAAAATCTCCCTTCCCTTTGTTTGTGCATTTTCAAGACCTCTTTGTCAAACATTTTTCAATGAACAAAAACCTTAGACTACTTAAATCAAACATAAGACTTAGGGACATTTCAGACAGAAATGAAATGTTAACAATAATTAGAAATGAACATCATAAAAAGAACCACAGATGGATTAATGAACTTTTTTCGGAACTAAAAACTCGATATTTTTATCCAAATTTGCAAATCGAATTTCAAAAATGTATAAATAATAGCGAGGTTTGTACCGTTGCCAAATGTCAAACATGACAGGAGGCCTCTTAAAATTCCCATGTAAATAACAGAAACTCCTCAACAATTTAATGACATACTCGTGTGCATGTCGATATTTGGTTCCCGGAATGAAACAAAATGTTTTTCACCACCATCGATAAATTCTCCAAGTATGCTACAATCCATAATTTAGGCAACAGAAACAGAAACAGATATTAGAAGCCATTAAAGAAACTATACGATATCTAGGCAAACCAAATAGAATCATAGCTGACGGCGAAACATGCATTCACCATTCCGTTGTAGAGCAGTTTTTAAAGGATCGTGAGATTGTGTTCCACAAAATTACGAGTGCATGCTCCTTAAAGACAGGAAATTCCGACATTGAAAGATTGCACGGTACTCTGAACGAACATCTTAGATTGAAAAACGCAGCCAGGGATGCATCCAATTTGGATGAAAATTTTTTTGAAATATTGACTACATATTTACAACAATACAGTACCTACATTCCCCAACAAAGTTAAGACCAATAGATTTTATTACAAAAAAATTTAGTAGAGAAGACATCGAAACACTGGCACAACAATATCGAGCCGAGAAAGAAATAAAACAATAAATAAAAAAAACAACGTTACTCTATGTCCACGTTTGGTTCAAAATCGAGCCGTAGGAAAAGCTAAACCAAAATATAGACAATTGAATGATCCGGAAGTTAGTAAAAATTACGTCACGGATAAATCAACAAAAAGAAACACCCAATATTAAAAAAGTCAGTTAAAAAGAAAATATAAATTTCAAAATAGTGAATAATTACCATCGTATGTATGTACTCGTAACGATGAAAAAGATGTTTTCTTTAATATTCTCCTGGTTTCTCCTTTTCCACTTTCCTTACTTTATTTTTGGTGATTCTGCCATTTCATTCATTTCATTTCAAAATAACAGCTTCTTACATTTGGTTTTCTTTTTTTTTTGACATTTCCCAGAATGGGTGCAGCCAGCGCGAAAGGTAACGCTTCCTCCGATTGACATTTTTTTTCTTTTTTCTACAACGAGAATAGGTACATATCTAGTTATTAAATACATCTAAGTCAATTAACTTGTAAAAAAAATGAAGTGATCACCAATGAATCTCTCTTATTGCTACGAGTACCTTAACAAAAATTATTCCAAGTGTGATTATTCGAAGGTCATAAAAATAACACACTATTTAAAGTAGCCCAAAAATGTGATTTTAACTAGAAGCATACTTACGAGTAATTAAGCAATTTACATATAATTCCAATTTCACTTATTTGTACAAAAAATAAAAAAATGATTTAGAGTTAACATAACCATTGTAACAAAAAAATGTAAGCTTCAATTTCATTATTTGACCTTTTTTTCTCGCATACATTCTGTTAAAATTGTTGAGATTTGGATATTTGTAAGAACTCTATACTTTGTAATGTAATTAATTCTTCCAACTGCCAAATTCCTTTTAAGGAGCTACGCTAAATCAACACACGTTATAAAATATCCAATTATATGGTTTGAACTGAATGAGCTGTATAGCAACATTCACCTTGCAGAAGGATCCTAATTCGGTTGAGATGGCCAGAAAATGTTGAGCAAATAAACACAAAGTCTGGAAGAATTCCGAAATCAATGTACGAGTATATGTCCGTTTCGAGTAATGTCGTCCACACCAAAGACTTTCTCTGATCTGGAACTGATTTTAACTCATATACATATGTATATGTATGTTGGAAGTATTAATTAGTATTAAATTGAATTACGGATACTACCATCTTGACACGGTGCGGTAAGTCCTACCCATTGTAAAATGTTTGTGTGTGTACAAATGATAGAACTTATTCCTTTCAATACAATACGCTTTATTCAATACAATTACAATGTTTCTGTTTAAAACAAGGAATTAAAATTATTGTAAATTAGATTAATTCAAAAAGCCAAATCAACGGCAAACTGAGTGGTCTTGCCAGCGTGGAATAACACGGATGAGTTCACAATCGTCAGCATTTCTAACTTAATACAATCGCAGATCTTTTCTCGTGTGCTTTTCAAATGTCACTTTTTTGCTCCGGAGCACAAAAAGAAGATAGTTCCTGAAACTATACCACGATTTTGGGTACACTCGCGCTGCAACCCAGGATCACGAACCTACGTGGAATACCTACATCAAAGAGATTGCCTAAAATGACACTGTGGATGGATATGCACAGCGATTGCTATTAAAACCTACGAGATTAGCACTTCAAGTAGTACCGAATCACAGGAGAAACAATCTGATGCAATGACGATATATGTAGTGATTTGTACACTTCTTGCTTTCTGGCCAGTTAGACCTTCTGGACATCAGACTCACTCTTAGTGAGTGAGCAGCCGTTATAGCCAATTTTCTGTATAAAGCTGCTCTTACCTGGTTGAGTCACCACAACCGATGCCAGATATCAAATACGGCGGATTGTATTACATAGATCACCTGCAGTTCGGGCTGTAACAGCTGGTTGGAATAGATAATATCTCAAACTTTATTCTTCGAAAATGTTTACGCCAAGGCCAAAGTCAAAATGTAAAAGAAAAACCTCCAATGAAAGAGTAAGGACCAGAGCATTAGATCTGCGCATGCCGGCAGAAATTAGATAAACATATGTTCACATCCAATTGGTCGGCAGCGTAGATGCACCAATTCAATTTGACAGTTACTATCCCACAAACACTAGAAATTATACCCAACAATTTTTTTCACTCAATTCTTACAAGACGCGCAAGAACCGATTGCGTTCAGAAAATAAGACAAAGATAACAATTTATGATGACCACAACTCGGAAATGTTTTTCCCGGGCTGAGACTTTTAAAACCGACACGGATTGCATGAAACGAATTTCGAACGTTCAGCAAAGCAAACGAAATTTTCATGATCGAAATATTTAAATTTGATGGCTACAGGTCGCTATAGATGATGAGTTTTCAATTTCTAGATCACTTAAAACACTAAATAACAAATTATATCGACAAAAATTAACAAAATTTGTAGTTCCGATTTCCAACCCACACGTGGTTATATTTTTCTACACGAAATTTAAAAAAAAAAAGTTTACTGGCTGTCAGATTTGAAAAATAGCGAAAATCTGAACAGTGATGCCAAGTTGCTAACAAAATATTTGAAGAAATGGGGATAGAAAGTTCAAAGGCACTGCCATGAATTATGTGTAAATTGGAATACGTACACTGCGTTCTAAAACTCATCGCTTAGATGCAACATTTTATATTCCAGCTCATTAGAACAGTATTTAAAAAAAATTATGCAGTATTGTTATTTGATTCTTTATTTATTTAAAAACACAGGACTTTTGATTAAAGCTACGCTTTCACCCAGTAATCTGTAATCGTAAAACTTTCCTCGTGCGTTTTTGAAACGGAAACCAGAAGAAAAAATTTTGATACTGAAAAAATGAGGCGAAGAAGTTCTATGCCATTTTTTTGCCTGCCCAATCGAAAGTGTCGTATTTTAACACTGCATAATTGAACGCAACTACTGCAGTTCATTGTTAGCATGACGTTTTTCAAAACATCAAACCTCTTCGGAAGAAAGGAAGACATATCATCTGGGCCAGCGATATTGTGTACATTAAGATCTTTAAGTACTTTTGCTACGTATTCAAGTGTAGTTGAGTTGAACTGGCTGCAAAGTGTGGAGCTAGCAGATTGGCCTTGCTGCCTTCTTCACTGTTTCCTAGTCCTTCCGCCGTATTTGAAACATGAGGCCCGAGACGACGGTCTGACTAACAAAAATAATCTCGAACATCTCACTAATACTCATGACCTAGGTCTATTGCATAAACCAAAGGTCAGCTGTTTTATGGCAAAAAAATAAAAATAAAATAAATAGAGAAGTATAATCGAATTAAAAACTAATGTTTTTGTTCAATCCTCTAAGGGATGATCCTGGAAGCTGCTCCAAAATAAACCTGTACACTAACACAGACACGAAATAAAAACACTAGCCTTTTTGTTGTTGGGAAAACTGGTTAAGAATCCAACTCTTTATTTCCGCTGTCCCTCTGTCCAACTAAGACTGACTATATATTTTTTTTTATGCATGCATTGCAAGATAAGAGAAAGAAAGTACAAAGAGGAATATAAAAATGAATAGGAATAAGACATGTACTTATATAAATAACATGAACATGAGCGAACATTAAATACACTCATATACAGAGCGTACGATACAGTTTTATACGCAACACGTGCTCGAAGAACAACTGAAGACGATTCCTACTAAAATATGGAAAAAGAGTGTTGCCAACAACACGCGGTGTTCCCAAGCGGTCCCCCATCTAAGTACTAACCGCGCCCGACGCTGCTTGATTTCGGTGATCGGACGAGAACCGATACTTTCAGCGTAGTATGGTCGTTGGCGTCTTTTTTATTAGCAAACTTCAAAGTCCCGTTAATTTTAACGCGCCTCGATATGACGCAATAATTATGCAGTATTGTTATTTGATTCTTTATGTATTTAAAAACACAGGACTTTTGATTAAAGCTACGCTTTCACTCAGTAATCTGTAATCGTAAATCTTTCCTCGTGCGTTTTTGAAACGGAAACCAAAAGCAAAATTTTGATACTGAAAAAATGAGGCGAAGAAGTTCTATGCCATTTTTTTGCCTGCCCAATCGAAAGTGTCGTATTTTAACACTGCATAATTGAACGCAACTACTGCAGTTCATTGTTAGCATGACGTTTTTCAAAACATCAAACCATCTGGGCCAGCGATATTGTGTACATTAAGATCTTTAAGTACTTTTGCTACGTATTCAAGTGTAGTTGAGTTGAACTGGCTGCAAAGTGTGGAGCTAGCAGATTGGCCTTACTGCCTTCTTCACTGTTTCCTAGTCCTTCCGCCGTATTTGAATCATAAGAGGCCCGAGACGACGGTCTGACTAACAAAAATAATCTCGAACATCTCACTAATACTCATGACCTAGGCCTATTGCATAAACCAAAGGTCAGCTGTTTTATGGCAAAAAAATAAAGAGAAAATAAATAGAGAAGTATAATCGAATTAAAAACTAATGTTTTTGTTCAATCCTCTAAGGGATGATCCTGGAAGCTGCTCCAAAATAAACCTGTACACTAACACAGACACGAAATAAAAACACTAGCTTTTTTGTTGTTGGGAAAACTGGTTAAGAATCCAACTCTTTATTTCCGCTGTCCCTCTGTCCAACTAAGACTGACTATATTTTTTCTTTTTGTGCATGCATTGCAAGATAAGAGAAAGAAAGTACAAAGAGGAATATAAAAATGAATAGGAATAAGACGTGTACTTATATAAATAACATGAACAAGAGCGAACATTAAATACGAGTACACTCATATACAGAGTGTACGATACAGTACGAAGAATAACTGAAGACGATTCCTACTAAAATATGGAAAAAGAGTGTTGCCAACAACACGCGGTGTTCCCAAGCGGTCCCCCATCTAAGTACTAACCGCGCCCGACGCTGCTTGATTTCGGTGATCGGACGAGAACCGATACATTTCATTTCATTTTAAATGCATTTTTATTCTTTTCAATTCATTATTACTTATACGCTATACAAAAAAACGCTTAAAAATTAGCTTAATTAACTTAAAATTATCTTATTTTAACTTACTGGCCCCATGCGGGCACTCTAAATTAAACATAATACTTAATTGATGTCTTTCGACGTTTCGTACGATTTTAAATTTATTTTTTTTTCTATATTTATTTAAACTAAAACTAAGAAAACATTTTATTTAATACAAAAACTTAGTATACGGACTTTCTTTTTTATAAAATCTTAAAAACTAAAACTTATATACTATCTACATATAAATAAATCTTAACCTACTTAATCTACTTAACCTACTTAAACTAACTTATTGTATATATCATACAATTTAATTTTTTTTTTTTTTTTTCCTAGATGTGTTACCCCTTCTTTTAGAGAAGTTGTTACCCATCTAAGTTCATATATAATTTTTTTTTTTTTTTTTCATTTTTAATTTTTTTTTTTTTTTTTTTTTTTTCTCTTATGTCTACCCTAATCCTACCTAAATCTATGTAAGCCGGCCATGACTAAATAATTAGGCTAGCCGACTTTGCTTCCGAGTGAAGCTATATTATACCAGAGGAATTCGACGAAGAGACTTCCTCTCCTCCCATAAGCCACCAAAATTGTTGGTGCTGCCGAGCAACATCCCTTATATCGCGACTCCCTACCGACCTACTGAACCGGAGGCGCTCCGCACTGCCATGTGCGACGTCTCTGTCGTAGTTGAGTCGCCTGTCCGCAGCTGTTCGAGCAACGTGGAAGATTAGCGGCACCGCCAATCTGTCCTGGATCAGACCTTTCATGTCTAGGTAGAGGAACGCTTCTGGAGGAACTAAGCCGTTAAAGCGAACTCTCTCATGATACATATAATTAGGGTAGTAAGCCCCGGAGATCAGGTTGTTCGATGAGGTCATTGCTCTTGCAATGTGCCTTCGAGTCAACTTAATGACGAAATTGTCCACTCTTATTAGGTTCGCCCTATTGTATAAGACCTCATTAGGATAGAATTTTATGTACTCAGACTCTGGTGTTCTGTATAAGCGAAGACAAGTCCTGAGACAAGCCCTCTCAAACACCCGAATCTTTTCCAATAAACTTGCTCTTACGTTGAACCACACGGGACATCCAAACACAAGCATAGGCCTGATAAGGGCCATGTAGCAGATAACCTTTACCCTCGCATCGAGTTGGCTGTTATAAAACAGCCTCTTTGTAAGGGCAAAAGCACCTCTGGCTCTGGCCAGAGCAACATCTATATGTTTGTTAAAATACAGATATTGATCTAGCCAGATCCCAAGGTATCTGACTACATTTCGACAAGCAAGTGGCTGCCCATGCTGCCCCACGATCGAGAACTTTCGCCAATTCTTTCTGGTATCCCTAGAGGCCCCAGACAAAGGCGTCCTAAACAAAATGGTTTCCGACTTCTGAAAATTGATTTTCAACTTCCAGTCATCGCAATATCGCTTAATTTTATCGAAGTCACGTTGCAAGAGTATATTAATAACCTCAATCTTTGGACCTGATCTGTACGCGATTAAGTCGTCTGCGTACGCTATGGCATGGTGAAGTGAACCTATCAGATCACTTGTGTAAATGTTGAATAGGATCGGCGAATTTACCGCACCTTGTTGCAGACCGTTTTTAATGTTAAATGTTCCAGCAGAAGTCACATCGCCATTCTTCACGATGAACTGTCTACTGGAGAGCATATCAAAAAGAATATACAGCAGTGGTTTACTAATGCCCAACCTGTCCAGCTTGAAGAAGAGTCCCTCTAACCATACGGTATCGAAGGCTTTTTCCAAGTCAATCAGGCAGGCACCAGTGCACTGATTCTTGCCTTTGTTCCATTGGATATCAGAAACCAGTTTAGACGCAGCATGAATAACATCATGCCCCGCCTTGAAACCGAATTGATTATCCGGAACTATATGTTTGTCCTCAACCCACTTGGTCAGGACTCTATTGATCACCTTCTCGAAAACCTTACTGATGTTTGGAAGGAGACTGATCGACCGGAGATTCGCCGGATTGGATGTGTCTTTATCCCTTTTGGGGATGGGGTGTACCACCGCTGTTTTCCAATGCGCTGGATAATGTGCATTATTCATTGCATTATTAAACAGGGTAGTATAAATGTTCACCGCTTCTAGAGGGAGATGTCGAAGCACAATGTTCGGTATTTCATCGGTTCCCACTGATTTCTTACTTCTAAGTGATTCGAAGATCGTTTGGAGGTCTTCCTTCGAAATGAACGGGGGTAGTACCCTATCGTTGGTGATGACATTATTTGCCATATTCTCGTCACTGAACTGGGTGAAACCCGAGCTCTCGAATCGCCAATTCATTATTTCATTTCGAAGGTAGAAATTGTGCACAAGGACTCGATTTTCCAGGTCGTCGTTCGGGCCAATGATGTCATTCGCCTTATATACTTCCTGGAAAGTCGCTCCTATAGCCTCTACTTTCTCCTGCGGATCCTCGATCACAAAGAAGTTGTCATCATCAACAGCTTCATTTGGATCTATGCCTGCTGCTGTAAGTATGTTCTCGTTGTCCGTCGTTCGGGCGATTTTAAGACACGAAAGGTCGTTGTGATCTTTCCTCCGAAATATTTTATTTATTTGCGGGAACATATTCGGGTTGCTGGTGTTTACAGCCCGAATTTTGTTGTTCCAATACAAACTTACAGATGCTCTGTAATTTTCTTTTATTAATGTTTGGAGGTTTTTGATCGACGACTTTAGCGTCATAATCTCCGGGTTATGTCTGTCAGTAAACTGTCTGTACAAGGTTTTCAGCCTTGACAGCAGTCTGCTTTTATGTCGGTGCAGTGCGTCAATGGTTGCGTTGCGGAATAAGTCTTCGTTGTCAGTGTATTGATACCGAGGTATCGTTTTGTCCATTGTTCGTTTAATTGTCTCGTCCATTAGTTTTAGATATCTGTCAATCTCCTCGTTTGACAGATTTCTATTGGACGGTGGGTAGAGCGAATTCGAGGAGAGTGCTCTCGTCAGTGTTCTGGAGAAGTGTGTCCAACGCACTCTACTATAGTTGTAGGTATGCCTTTGAACAAACTCGTCTAATTCCGCAGCTTCGTTTGGAACGGTTATTTCGGTACTAAGTCCGCAATGGTCACTGTCATACACAAAAGTGCGTAGACAGTTTATTGTTTGTTGGTTTGTGCATGTCAGGTGTATTCGTGTGTCGAACAGCAGGAGATCCAAATAGGACCCGTGTCTAGGAAACGACGGACTATCCGTCGCCTTAAGGCCGAGTCGATACATTATACTGTGCTGACCCCACCAATTGAATAGTAGGTTCCCTCTAGTATTTGGAGTATTATTTCCCCAATCGCTATGTTTGGCGTTGAAATCTCCGCCGATAATAAAGTAGTTCTCCTCCAATTCCAGTCTTAGGTATCGAAAAAGTGTCTCGAGCTCTGAGATGAATAAAGTGGATTGAGTAGCCTTAGGTGCATAAACAGACACCATGTATAACCGCTTTCCACTACGGAGAGGAATATACACGATGCATGCTTCCAGCACCTGGAACCTACGTACTACACGACTGTATACTCTTTTAAAACGTATACCTTTTCGTACGAAAATCGCAACGCCTCCTCCCTGAATGGAGTTGGGTCGGTTTCTCCGTACTATTTTATATCTTTTGTGCCTCATTTTGTGTCTCTTGGTAAGCTTAGTTTCGCTAACCAAGAGCACATCAGGGACTTGGTCTTTAAGCAACTTAAATAGTGTGGCTCTTCGTTCGAACCTAATCAGTGAATTAACATTCACTGCAAGGACCTTCATGGTTTGCTCCGCCATGTGCGTACCCATTACGACTGGAGGTGCGTTAGGCCCGGCAGCAGCGCGTATATTTGATCTACCCGCTTAGCTTGTTCCTGTATTTGACGCTGCAGCTGAGCCATCTGCCCCTGAATAGAGAGCAAGATAGCCAGCATGTCAGGTACAGGTTCCGGTGCTCTAGGCGCTGGGGCCTGAGAAGCTACCTTTGGTTGTTGTACCGTATTTCCCCTACCTGCCGCCATTTGGGCGTAGGTAACATGGGGAGTAACGGCTGGTGTTTGTGTCTGCTCGAGTGGACGTTTAATTTCCACTTTCTGCTGCCGAGCCAGATTTACTCTTTTTATGTATTGGAATTTGGGACAACCCCGATAATTTGCGGTGTGTCCCGTGTTCCTACATAACGCACAAGAGAGCTGGCTTTTTTCCGACGCTCCGTCCTTACCCAGAGCGCATTCCTCGGATTTGTGGTTCTTTCCACACTTCACGCATCGGGGCTGCATTTCGCAGTTCGACGCGGCGTGCCCGAACCTTTGGCAGCGAACACATTGTAAAATGTTTTCGCTCCTCTTTAATTTTTCCCAGTGTACAACCTGGTAGTCTAGGACTTTGATGCTCCTTAGACCATCCAGTTTGCTGTTGGGACTTAGCTGAACCAGGAAGAACGGTAGTTTCCGCTTCTCCCTTTTGGCTCTAGCCGTGACAAATGGCTTAACCCCTACGAATTTGAGCTCTTCGCACTCCTTCTCTTTCAGCAGTGCAAGGAGCTCCTCCGGATCAGTCGACGGTTCAATCCCCCTCAGCAGCATTGTTTGCAGCTTGTCCCCCTTCGGGGTGTAGGAGAAGAACTCAGTCGTCGATTCCTTCAGTAAGTTTTTTATTTTAGTATAGCGCTCCACTGTGTTACAGTGGATCGCATGCCTATCTTGACTTAGCCTTTTAATAAAAAAATTGTTGCCAATGGCCGACTTACATAATTCTATGGTGTCCTTCAGCTCCAATTTGAAAGTGTTAATTGGAGGCACTTTCTGCTTAGTGGGTTTCTGCTTTTGCTGTTGTTGTTGTCTCTGCTGCTGTTGATTTTGCTGATATTGTTGCTTCTGCGGTTGTTGCTGCTGCTGTAGATGCTGCTGCTGTTGTTTATGTTGCTGCTGTTGATGTTGTTGCTGCTTTTTGGGCCGCTGTTGTTGTTGTGGCTGCTGTATATGATTTTGTGTTAGTTTTGTCTGTTTTGACTGCTGCTTTTGTTTTGCATTGTCCGTTTGTTGTTGTGTTAGTTGCTGACTTGCAACTTCTTGCTGTTGTAGTTGTGATTGTAGCTGGGCGCTTTGTTGTCGCTCTTTTTCCCTTCTTGCCATTTGTTTCGCCTTAATGGCGAGCACTTTGTTCATTAGCTGCCTGATGCTGCTATTTATAGCCTCGACTTCTTCCTCTTCGTCGTCGGATTCTGACGCAGCTAGAGATGCGAAGCTGTTGTCGCCACCCATGTAATGGCCTTCGCCACCATCGGATATATATGGGTATTCGACATTGTCCGACTCCTGACCCATTTGATTTACTGCTGCCGTTGTGGACGTTGAAGGCGCCGTCTCCCTTAATCCACCAGGCAGCTTTTCGGTGGATTTCGATAGAGAGGGGCGCTTCACCAGATTGGGGGTTGGCCTAAGCTTCCTCCTTCGTTTGGCACTTCCATTGGTTGCCATAATTGGTAGGTGGCTTGATGTGGCCTCATCATCTGATGTTTTCGTGCCACTAGCTTTAACCGCTAATGGGAGAGCGGAACGCTCTCTATCACTCATCACGTGATTTTTTTTTTTTTTTTTTTTACACTCTTACTAGGTTGTTATTATTTTATTAAAACAAAAAAAAAAACAAAAACAAAACCAATGTCTTGGGCTGGGATTCGAACCCCGGACCACCCGATTGTGACTCCGATTCAACTACCGCTGGGCTAACCGGGTCCTCACACGATGTGTGTCTAAATGACGAACTAATTAATTTTCACTTGTCGAGAGAGAAAATACGAAACACATCCGCACTCGACAAAAGTCAGTGAACGACTGACGAGAACCGATACTTTCAGCGTAGTATGGTCGTTGGCGTCTTCTTTATTAGCAAACTTCAAAGTCCCGTTAATTTTAACGCGCCTCCATATGACGCAAGAACACTTGATGGCGCAATGTGCGAGTATTTACTTCAGAGGGTACTCAGGGTCTATTAAAGTATATACTCAAGCGAATGACTGTAAACTTTACTTTCTATGATATTTGCTTAGTTATGTGCATGCAAAGCATGAAGATACTTTCAATTTGATAGGAATCGAAATAGGGGAAAGCACCAACACTAAATGAATAACTCTTGATTGAAATACTATGACCTAAAGACTCCCTAATTGTATACAAAATAATGGAAATGGAAAACCGAAATGTTTTACATAGTTCCTGAAACTATACCACGATTTTGGGCACACTTGCGCTACAACCCTGGATCACAAACCCACGTGGAATACCTACATCAAAGAGATTGCCTAAAATAACACTGTTTATGGATATGCACAGCGATTGCTAGACCTATTACAACCTATGTCTCACCCATTTGTTGGCCTAGAACAAAACAATTGGTCTTACACCCTCCGTTTTATAAACAGGCAATGCAGTCATTGTTGGTTTGAAATTTGAAGATAACTGACTGTTTAGACTGTTTAAATTTAAGAACTATACAATAGTTGTGACAACAAACACGAAGTTTAACAAATCAAATTGCAATCACTTCGTTTAATTTTATTAATATTTTGTTTAAAAAGCAACTTCTACTTTTCTAACTGTGGTTATTTCACATTGACATCACTTTCAGGTTACACGAACTACAACGTCAAACAACTATAATGCACAACTGAATAATGATCTGCTCAATAGTCTTTCTTCTTTCATTTTTTTTTCAACCGAAAGGAGAGCAAAACTACCCCTTTAAATTTTCCGCCTTTGTTTCCTCGTTCTTGTCCTTAATTTGCATCAGACGTTTAGACGTAACCAACTATCGCTTCTCATGTTTTGTTTTGTTTGTTACTTTCGTGTTCGTCTTATCATCTCCATCGTATGATCTATACGACTACTTGTCGAACTTCTACCTGTCGGATACGATCATGCAATTTTCTACATCTACAGCTTTACGTATATTTAATTACATATGTATGGTATGTTACTGGTGTGCACCCGGGATAAGACGATAAAACCAGAAACCAGTAACGTGTCGTTTATCTAGGAACTATGTACATATGCATATGCTAAAATATACAAATATTGTACATATACACATATAAGCCAATGGTTCTACCCCCAGAAGTGTTTCTTTTGCTCTTATTTTTACACTTACCCAATTATGAAACCTGGTTCTTGTTAATCTTAATTGTTGACCTATGCAAACACTAAGTGTTCGTTAAAGTTTGATCTTAGTACAATCGCTCTCTCAAATCTCTTCTTTACGAAAAAATTGCAGTGATCGAATTGTGCAATGGGTAGCTGTTCATTTAACTTTGGCAATAAAAGACCTACCAATAAAATTTTAATAAAAGATTGTACATCAAAACGTCTTTTAATTGGCTGTACTAAGGACATATAACTGGCGCAGTCGACGAAACTTATAAGAAAACATTATAAGAAAGAAAATACTATTATAAAGAAAAGAAGACGTGATAAAGCAACGTTTGAAATAAAAATGAAAAAAAAAACAACAAAAAGCCATCTAATATAAACGCGTTACAGTGACAAAAAGGTAATAATACAGACTTACACTTTATACACTAAAATTTAAATATCTATCCACATAATATAAATCAATAAATTCCGAAAAATATACCATACTACTCGTATCTTCATAAATACAAGAACCATATAAACCATAAAAACCATAAAAACACGTGAGTACTACTTCAATATTTTTGGTGTGGGTGCAAAGTTTGGTTTCGTAAGCTGGAATAACAGGAAAGAAAATCACACCATCGTTTACCATCTGAAGAGAGTAAAACGCTCGACTAGAAACTGTACCAGTATTTCTAGCGGGAGTTCAAAGATTGGCCTTTGGGAGCTGGGATAACGGCGCGTATAAATATGGAAGTCCTCAACGCTGTAGATAGGTTAAAGATTATTTTAGAATTAATAAATAAATTACCTGTATTTGATGGTGCAAAAGAATGCAATAGTAGATTTTTTAGATAAAGTTTATTCATTGGCTACCATTTTCGATGACTTTGATACAAAAGTTCTTCTGACAGGTTACATCAAAGAGAAGATGATTATTGGTAATGCGCGTATACTCGTAGAATTACAAAAACACGTCAGACTTTTGCTTTGGACAGAAATAAGAGATGTGTTAAAAAATAACTTCGGCGAAAGTTTGCCAGTCCATGTTTTAATCGACCGTATTCGCACAGAACGCGTAACTTCAACAACCGGAAAATTCTACAACGATATAAACGTCTTTAGAATAAATACTTCGTTTTGCTTAATAAAAATAGTGTCGATAACAATTTAATAGAGTCTAATAACAGAATTGCCCTTGATGTTTTTAAAAATAATTTACCAGAACCTACTTTATCCATTACGAGTATTTTAAGTCACAATCCTCTTTCTTTATATAGTGCCTATAAAATAATAACTGAAATAGATCACCAAAACCTAGGTCCCAATGGAATCTAATATCCTGCATCCACACAAAAAAAAAATCCTTTCCCAAAAAATACCACAGAAGACAAACCAGCAACTATTCAACCAGACAATACGATAACTCTGCTCAAAATAAAATTAATTACCAGCCAAAGCAACTTAACTATTTGAGACATACTCAATCACAGCAAAGACCTGATTTACCAAACAATTTACAGACCTATCAACCCGGACAGAGTAACATTACGACTCAATCCAGACAACGCCAAAATAACTATTATTCAAGTGGGCATACTCGACGAACCAACGGTTCAGTTTGCATCATGGGCACATAAGTTTGCGTCATGGGCATTTCATGCGTAATTTGGCACCCAAAAAGTGAAGGTATATTAATCAGAATGATTTAAATGAAAATAAAGAATTTAACTTAGATATTTTTAACAATGAAATATCTCAATCTCATTGCTCTAAAAATGTAAATATGGTATGTCTGCACCGGCAGATCTTACTTCAAAGAACAACGATGCCTTGTACACGGGGGCTGCCGTTCACAGTGCCCAAGAAGATGAGTCACTACATATTTACATAACAGACGGTCCGATAAATTTTTATGAAAATCAAATTTACTTATCTTATATTCAAAAAGAACATATTTCAATTAAAATAATCCACAAAAAGATACAAAACATTGTTGAGCTTAAGGAAGGCAGTAGCGATCTGTTAAAGATGAAAGGATGAAAGGATTTATGGTAAATAAAGAACTTATCTGCGTTTATTGCGAAAATCTCCCTTCCCTTTGTTTGTGCATTTTCAAGACCTCTTTGTCAAACATTTTTCAATGAACAAAAACCTTAGACTACTTAAATCAAACATAAGACTTAGGGACATTTCAGACAGAAATGAAATGTTAACAATAATTAGAAATGAACATCATAAAAAGAACCACAGATGGATTAATGAACTTTTTTCGGAACTAAAAACTCGATATTTTTATCCAAATTTGCAAATCGAATTTCAAAAATGTATAAATAATAGCGAGGTTTGTACCGTTGCCAAATGTCAAACATGACAGGAGGCCTCTTAAAATTCCCATGTAAATAACAGAAACTCCTCAACAATTTAATGACATACTCGTGTGCATGTCGATATTTGGTTCCCGGAATGAAACAAAATGTTTTTCACCACCATCGATAAATTCTCCAAGTATGCTACAATCCATAATTTAGGCAACAGAAACAGAAACAGATATTAGAAGCCATTAAAGAAACTATACGATATCTAGGCAAACCAAATAGAATCATAGCTGACGGCGAAACATGCATTCACCATTCCGTTGTAGAGCAGTTTTTAAAGGATCGTGAGATTGTGTTCCACAAAATTACGAGTGCATGCTCCTTAAAGACAGGAAATTCCGACATTGAAAGATTGCACGGTACTCTGAACGAACATCTTAGATTGAAAAACGCAGCCATGGATGCATCCAATTTGGATGAAAATTTTTTTGAAATATTGACTACATATTTACAACAATACAGTACCTACATTCCCCAACAAAGTTAAGACCAATAGATTTTATTACAAAAAAATTTAGTAGAGAAGACATCGAAACACTGGCACAACAATATCGAGCCGAGAAAGAAATAAAACAATAAATAAAAAAAACAACGTTACTCTATGTCCACGTTTGGTTCAAAATCGAGCCGTAGGAAAAGCTAAACCAAAATATAGACAATTGAATGATCCGGAAGTTAGTAAAAATTACGTCACGGATAAATCAACAAAAAGAAACACCCAATATTAAAAAAGTCAGTTAAAAAGAAAATATAAATTTCAAAATAGTGAATAATTACCATCGTATGTATGTACTCGTAACGATGAAAAAGATGTTTTCTTTAATATTCTCCTGGTTTCTCCTTTTCCACTTTCCTTACTTTATTTTTGGTGATTCTGCCATTTCATTCATTTCATTTCAAAATAACAGCTTCTTACATTTGGTTTTCTTTTTTTTTTTGACATTTCCCAGAATGGGTGCAGCCAGCGCGAAAGGTAACGCTTCCTCCGATTGACATTTTTTTTCTTTTTTCTACAACGAGAATAGGTACATATCTAGTTATTAAATACATCTAAGTCAATTAACTTGTAAAAAAAATGAAGTGATCACCAATGAATCTCTCTTATTGCTACGAGTACCTTAACAAAAATTATTCCAAGTGTGATTATTCGAAGGTCATAAAAATAACACACTATTTAAAGTAGCCCAAAAATGTGATTTTAACTAGAAGCATACTTACGAGTAATTAAGCAATTTACATATAATTCCAATTTCACTTATTTGTACAAAAAATAAAAAAATGATTTAGAGTTAACATAACCATTGTAACAAAAAAATGTAAGCTTCAATTTCATTATTTGACCTTTTTTTCTCGCATACATTCTGTTAAAATTGTTGAGATTTGGATATTTGTAAGAACTCTATACTTTGTAATGTAATTAATTCTTCCAACTGCCAAATTCCTTTTAAGGAGCTACGCTAAATCAACACACGTTATAAAATATCCAATTATATGGTTTGAACTGAATGAGCTGTATAGCAACATTCACCTTGCAGAAGGATCCTAATTCGGTTGAGATGGCCAGAAAATGTTGAGCAAATAAACACAAAGTCTGGAAGAATTCCGAAATCAATGTACGAGTATATGTCCGTTTCGAGTAATGTCGTCCACACCAAAGACTTTCTCTGATCTGGAACTGATTTTAACTCATATACATATGTATATGTATGTTGGAAGTATTAATTAGTATTAAATTGAATTACGGATACTACCATCTTGACACGGTGCGGTAAGTCCTACCCATTGTAAAATGTTTGTGTGTGTACAAATGATAGAACTTATTCCTTTCAATACAATACGCTTTATTCAATACAATTACAATGTTTCTGTTTAAAACAAGGAATTAAAATTATTGTAAATTAGATTAATTCAAAAAGCCAAATCAACGGCAAACTGAGTGGTCTTGCCAGCGTGGAATAACACGGATGAGTTCACAATCGTCAGCATTTCTAACTTAATACAATCGCAGATCTTTTCTCGTGTGCTTTTCAAATGTCACTTTTTTGCTCCGGAGCACAAAAAGAAGATAGTTCCTGAAACTATACCACGATTTTGGGTACACTCGCGCTGCAACCCAGGATCACGAACCTACGTGGAATACCTACATCAAAGAGATTGCCTAAAATGACACTGTGGATGGATATGCACAGCGATTGCTATTAAAACCTACGAGATTAGCACTTCAAGTAGTACCGAATCACAGGAGAAACAATCTGATGCAATGACGATATATGTAGTGATTTGTACACTTCTTGCTTTCTGGCCAGTTAGACCTTCTGGACATCAGACTCACTCTTAGTGAGTGAGCAGCCGTTATAGCCAATTTTCTGTATAAAGCTGCTCTTACCTGGTTGAGTCACCACAACCGATGCCAGATATCAAATACGGCGGATTGTATTACATAGATCACCTGCAGTTCGGGCTGTAACAGCTGGTTGGAATAGATAATATCTCAAACTTTATTCTTCGAAAATGTTTACGCCAAGGCCAAAGTCAAAATGTAAAAGAAAAACCTCCAATGAAAGAGTAAGGACCAGAGCATTAGATCTGCGCATGCCGGCAGAAATTAGATAAACATATGTTCACATCCAATTGGTCGGCAGCGTAGATGCACCAATTCAATTTGACAGTTACTATCCCACAAACACTAGAAATTATACCCAACAATTTTTTTCACTCAATTCTTACAAGACGCGCAAGAACCGATTGCGTTCAGAAAATAAGACAAAGATAACAATTTATGATGACCACAACTCGGAAATGTTTTTCCCGGGCTGAGACTTTTAAAACCGACACGGATTGCATGAAACGAATTTCGAACGTTCAGCAAAGCAAACGAAATTTTCATGATCGAAATATTTAAATTTGATGGCTACAGGTCGCTATAGATGATGAGTTTTCAATTTCTAGATCACTTAAAACACTAAATAACAAATTATATCGACAAAAATTAACAAAATCTGTAGTTCCGATTTCCAACCCACACGTGGTTATATTTTTCTACACGAAATTTAAAAAAAAAAAGTTTACTGGCTGTCAGATTTGAAAAATAGCGAAAATCTGAACAGTGATGCCAAGTTGCTAACAAAATATTTGAAGAAATGGGGATAGAAAGTTCAAAGGCACTGCCATGAATTATGTGTAAATTGGAATACGTACACTGCGTTCTAAAACTCATCGCTTAGATGCAACATTTTATATTCCAGCTCATTAGAACAGTATTTAAAAAAAATTATGCAGTATTGTTATTTGATTCTTTATTTATTTAAAAACACAGGACTTTTGATTAAAGCTACGCTTTCACCCAGTAATCTGTAATCGTAAAACTTTCCTCGTGCGTTTTTGAAACGGAAACCAGAAGAAAAAATTTTGATACTGAAAAAATGAGGCGAAGAAGTTCTATGCCATTTTTTTGCCTGCCCAATCGAAAGTGTCGTATTTTAACACTGCATAATTGAACGCAACTACTGCAGTTCATTGTTAGCATGACGTTTTTCAAAACATCAAACCTCTTCGGAAGAAAGGAAGACATATCATCTGGGCCAGCGATATTGTGTACATTAAGATCTTTAAGTACTTTTGCTACGTATTCAAGTGTAGTTGAGTTGAACTGGCTGCAAAGTGTGGAGCTAGCAGATTGGCCTTGCTGCCTTCTTCACTGTTTCCTAGTCCTTCCGCCGTATTTGAAACATGAGGCCCGAGACGACGGTCTGACTAACAAAAATAATCTCGAACATCTCACTAATACTCATGACCTAGGTCTATTGCATAAACCAAAGGTCAGCTGTTTTATGGCAAAAAAATAAAAATAAAATAAATAGAGAAGTATAATCGAATTAAAAACTAATGTTTTTGTTCAATCCTCTAAGGGATGATCCTGGAAGCTGCTCCAAAATAAACCTGTACACTAACACAGACACGAAATAAAAACACTAGCCTTTTTGTTGTTGGGAAAACTGGTTAAGAATCCAACTCTTTATTTCCGCTGTCCCTCTGTCCAACTAAGACTGACTATATATTTTTTTTTATGCATGCATTGCAAGATAAGAGAAAGAAAGTACAAAGAGGAATATAAAAATGAATAGGAATAAGACATGTACTTATATAAATAACATGAACATGAGCGAACATTAAATACACTCATATACAGAGCGTACGATACAGTTTTATACGCAACACGTGCTCGAAGAACAACTGAAGACGATTCCTACTAAAATATGGAAAAAGAGTGTTGCCAACAACACGCGGTGTTCCCAAGCGGTCCCCCATCTAAGTACTAACCGCGCCCGACGCTGCTTGATTTCGGTGATCGGACGAGAACCGATACTTTCAGCGTAGTATGGTCGTTGGCGTCTTTTTTATTAGCAAACTTCAAAGTCCCGTTAATTTTAACGCGCCTCGATATGACGCAATAATTATGCAGTATTGTTATTTGATTCTTTATGTATTTAAAAACACAGGACTTTTGATTAAAGCTACGCTTTCACTCAGTAATCTGTAATCGTAAATCTTTCCTCGTGCGTTTTTGAAACGGAAACCAAAAGCAAAATTTTGATACTGAAAAAATGAGGCGAAGAAGTTCTATGCCATTTTTTTGCCTGCCCAATCGAAAGTGTCGTATTTTAACACTGCATAATTGAACGCAACTACTGCAGTTCATTGTTAGCATGACGTTTTTCAAAACATCAAACCATCTGGGCCAGCGATATTGTGTACATTAAGATCTTTAAGTACTTTTGCTACGTATTCAAGTGTAGTTGAGTTGAACTGGCTGCAAAGTGTGGAGCTAGCAGATTGGCCTTACTGCCTTCTTCACTGTTTCCTAGTCCTTCCGCCGTATTTGAATCATAAGAGGCCCGAGACGACGGTCTGACTAACAAAAATAATCTCGAACATCTCACTAATACTCATGACCTAGGCCTATTGCATAAACCAAAGGTCAGCTGTTTTATGGCAAAAAAATAAAGAGAAAATAAATAGAGAAGTATAATCGAATTAAAAACTAATGTTTTTGTTCAATCCTCTAAGGGATGATCCTGGAAGCTGCTCCAAAATAAACCTGTACACTAACACAGACACGAAATAAAAACACTAGCTTTTTTGTTGTTGGGAAAACTGGTTAAGAATCCAACTCTTTATTTCCGCTGTCCCTCTGTCCAACTAAGACTGACTATATTTTTTCTTTTTGTGCATGCATTGCAAGATAAGAGAAAGAAAGTACAAAGAGGAATATAAAAATGAATAGGAATAAGACGTGTAATTATATAAATAACATGAACAAGAGCGAACATTAAATACGAGTACACTCATATACAGAGTGTACGATACAGTACGAAGAATAACTGAAGACGATTCCTACTAAAATATGGAAAAAGAGTGTTGCCAACAACACGCGGTGTTCCCAAGCGGTCCCCCATCTAAGTACTAACCGCGCCCGACGCTGCTTGATTTCGGTGATCGGACGAGAACCGATACTTTCAGCGTAGTATGGTCGTTGGCGTCTTCTTTATTAGCAAACTTCAAAGTCCCGTTAATTTTAACGCGCCTCCATATGACGCAAGAACACTTGATGGCGCAATGTGCGAGTATTTACTTCAGAGGGTACTCAGGGTCTATTAAAGTATATACTCAAGCGAATGACTGTAAACTTTACTTTCTATGATATTTGCTTAGTTATGTGCATGCAAAGCATGAAGATACTTTCAATTTGATAGGAATCGAAATAGGGGAAAGCACCAACACTAAATGAATAACTCTTGATTGAAATACTATGACCTAAAGACTCCCTAATTGTATACAAAATAATGGAAATGGAAAACCGAAATGTTTTACATAGTTCCTGAAACTATACCACGATTTTGGGCACACTTGCGCTACAACCCTGGATCACAAACCCACGTGGAATACCTACATCAAAGAGATTGCCTAAAATAACACTGTTTATGGATATGCACAGCGATTGCTAGACCTATTACAACCTATGTCTCACCCATTTGTTGGCCTAGAACAAAACAATTGGTCTTACACCCTCCGTTTTATAAACAGGCAATGCAGTCATTGTTGGTTTGAAATTTGAAGATAACTGACTGTTTAGACTGTTTAAATTTAAGAACTATACAATAGTTGTGACAACAAACACGAAGTTTAACAAATCAAATTGCAATCACTTCGTTTAATTTTATTAATATTTTGTTTAAAAAGCAACTTCTACTTTTCTAACTGTGGTTATTTCACATTGACATCACTTTCAGGTTACACGAACTACAACGTCAAACAACTATAATGCACAACTGAATAATGATCTGCTCAATAGTCTTTCTTCTTTCATTTTTTTTTCAACCGAAAGGAGAGCAAAACTACCCCTTTAAATTTTCCGCCTTTGTTTCCTCGTTCTTGTCCTTAATTTGCATCAGACGTTTAGACGTAACCAACTATCGCTTCTCATGTTTTGTTTTGTTTGTTACTTTCGTGTTCGTCTTATCATCTCCATCGTATGATCTATACGACTACTTGTCGAACTTCTACCTGTCGGATACGATCATGCAATTTTCTACATCTACAGCTTTACGTATATTTAATTACATATGTATGGTATGTTACTGGTGTGCACCCGGGATAAGACGATAAAACCAGAAACCAGTAACGTGTCGTTTATCTAGGAACTATGTACATATGCATATGCTAAAATATACAAATATTGTACATATACACATATAAGCCAATGGTTCTACCCCCAGAAGTGTTTCTTTTGCTCTTATTTTTACACTTACCCAATTATGAAACCTGGTTCTTGTTAATCTTAATTGTTGACCTATGCAAACACTAAGTGTTCGTTAAAGTTTGATCTTAGTACAATCGCTCTCTCAAATCTCTTCTTTACGAAAAAATTGCAGTGATCGAATTGTGCAATGGGTAGCTGTTCATTTAACTTTGGCAATAAAAGACCTACCAATAAAATTTTAATAAAAGATTGTACATCAAAACGTCTTTTAATTGGCTGTACTAAGGACATATAACTGGCGCAGTCGACGAAACTTATAAGAAAACATTATAAGAAAGAAAATACTATTATAAAGAAAAGAAGACGTGATAAAGCAACGTTTGAAATAAAAATGAAAAAAAAAACAACAAAAAGCCATCTAATATAAACGCGTTACAGTGACAAAAAGGTAATAATACAGACTTACACTTTATACACTAAAATTTAAATATCTATCCACATAATATAAATCAATAAATTCCGAAAAATATACCATACTACTCGTATCTTCATAAATACAAGAACCATATAAACCATAAAAACCATAAAAACACGTGAGTACTACTTCAATATTTTTGGTGTGGGTGCAAAGTTTGGTTTCGTAAGCTGGAATAACAGGAAAGAAAATCACACCATCGTTTACCATCTGAAGAGAGTAAAACGCTCGACTAGAAACTGTACCAGTATTTCTAGCGGGAGTTCAAAGATTGGCCTTTGGGAGCTGGGATAACGGCGCGTATAAATATGGAAGTCCTCAACGCTGTAGATAGGTTAAAGATTATTTTAGAATTAATAAATAAATTACCTGTATTTGATGGTGCAAAAGAATGCAATAGTAGATTTTTTAGATAAAGTTTATTCATTGGCTACCATTTTCGATGACTTTGATACAAAAGTTCTTCTGACAGGTTACATCAAAGAGAAGATGATTATTGGTAATGCGCGTATACTCGTAGAATTACAAAAACACGTCAGACTTTTGCTTTGGACAGAAATAAGAGATGTGTTAAAAAATAACTTCGGCGAAAGTTTGCCAGTCCATGTTTTAATCGACCGTATTCGCACAGAACGCGTAACTTCAACAACCGGAAAATTCTACAACGATATAAACGTCTTTAGAATAAATACTTCGTTTTGCTTAATAAAAATAGTGTCGATAACAATTTAATAGAGTCTAATAACAGAATTGCCCTTGATGTTTTTAAAAATAATTTACCAGAACCTACTTTATCCATTACGAGTATTTTAAGTCACAATCCTCTTTCTTTATATAGTGCCTATAAAATAATAACTGAAATAGATCACCAAAACCTAGGTCCCAATGGAATCTAATATCCTGCATCCACACAAAAAAAAAATCCTTTCCCAAAAAATACCACAGAAGACAAACCAGCAACTATTCAACCAGACAATACGATAACTCTGCTCAAAATAAAATTAATTACCAGCCAAAGCAACTTAACTATTTGAGACATACTCAATCACAGCAAAGACCTGATTTACCAAACAATTTACAGACCTATCAACCCGGACAGAGTAACATTACGACTCAATCCAGACAACGCCAAAATAACTATTATTCAAGTGGGCATACTCGACGAACCAACGGTTCAGTTTGCATCATGGGCACATAAGTTTGCGTCATGGGCATTTCATGCGTAATTTGGCACCCAAAAAGTGAAGGTATATTAATCAGAATGATTTAAATGAAAATAAAGAATTTAACTTAGATATTTTTAACAATGAAATATCTCAATCTCATTGCTCTAAAAATGTAAATATGGTATGTCTGCACCGGCAGATCTTACTTCAAAGAACAACGATGCCTTGTACACGGGGGCTGCCGTTCACAGTGCCCAAGAAGATGAGTCACTACATATTTACATAACAGACGGTCCGATAAATTTTTATGAAAATCAAATTTACTTATCTTATATTCAAAAAGAACATATTTCAATTAAAATAATCCACAAAAAGATACAAAACATTGTTGAGCTTAAGGAAGGCAGTAGCGATCTGTTAAAGATGAAAGGATGAAAGGATTTATGGTAAATAAAGAACTTATCTGCGTTTATTGCGAAAATCTCCCTTCCCTTTGTTTGTGCATTTTCAAGACCTCTTTGTCAAACATTTTTCAATGAACAAAAACCTTAGACTACTTAAATCAAACATAAGACTTAGGGACATTTCAGACAGAAATGAAATGTTAACAATAATTAGAAATGAACATCATAAAAAGAACCACAGATGGATTAATGAACTTTTTTCGGAACTAAAAACTCGATATTTTTATCCAAATTTGCAAATCGAATTTCAAAAATGTATAAATAATAGCGAGGTTTGTACCGTTGCCAAATGTCAAACATGACAGGAGGCCTCTTAAAATTCCCATGTAAATAACAGAAACTCCTCAACAATTTAATGACATACTCGTGTGCATGTCGATATTTGGTTCCCGGAATGAAACAAAATGTTTTTCACCACCATCGATAAATTCTCCAAGTATGCTACAATCCATAATTTAGGCAACAGAAACAGAAACAGATATTAGAAGCCATTAAAGAAACTATACGATATCTAGGCAAACCAAATAGAATCATAGCTGACGGCGAAACATGCATTCACCATTCCGTTGTAGAGCAGTTTTTAAAGGATCGTGAGATTGTGTTCCACAAAATTACGAGTGCATGCTCCTTAAAGACAGGAAATTCCGACATTGAAAGATTGCACGGTACTCTGAACGAACATCTTAGATTGAAAAACGCAGCCATGGATGCATCCAATTTGGATGAAAATTTTTTTGAAATATTGACTACATATTTACAACAATACAGTACCTACATTCCCCAACAAAGTTAAGACCAATAGATTTTATTACAAAAAAATTTAGTAGAGAAGACATCGAAACACTGGCACAACAATATCGAGCCGAGAAAGAAATAAAACAATAAATAAAAAAAACAACGTTACTCTATGTCCACGTTTGGTTCAAAATCGAGCCGTAGGAAAAGCTAAACCAAAATATAGACAATTGAATGATCCGGAAGTTAGTAAAAATTACGTCACGGATAAATCAACAAAAAGAAACACCCAATATTAAAAAAGTCAGTTAAAAAGAAAATATAAATTTCAAAATAGTGAATAATTACCATCGTATGTATGTACTCGTAACGATGAAAAAGATGTTTTCTTTAATATTCTCCTGGTTTCTCCTTTTCCACTTTCCTTACTTTATTTTTGGTGATTCTGCCATTTCATTCATTTCATTTCAAAATAACAGCTTCTTACATTTGGTTTTCTTTTTTTTTTTGACATTTCCCAGAATGGGTGCAGCCAGCGCGAAAGGTAACGCTTCCTCCGATTGACATTTTTTTTCTTTTTTCTACAACGAGAATAGGTACATATCTAGTTATTAAATACATCTAAGTCAATTAACTTGTAAAAAAAATGAAGTGATCACCAATGAATCTCTCTTATTGCTACGAGTACCTTAACAAAAATTATTCCAAGTGTGATTATTCGAAGGTCATAAAAATAACACACTATTTAAAGTAGCCCAAAAATGTGATTTTAACTAGAAGCATACTTACGAGTAATTAAGCAATTTACATATAATTCCAATTTCACTTATTTGTACAAAAAATAAAAAAATGATTTAGAGTTAACATAACCATTGTAACAAAAAAATGTAAGCTTCAATTTCATTATTTGACCTTTTTTTCTCGCATACATTCTGTTAAAATTGTTGAGATTTGGATATTTGTAAGAACTCTATACTTTGTAATGTAATTAATTCTTCCAACTGCCAAATTCCTTTTAAGGAGCTACGCTAAATCAACACACGTTATAAAATATCCAATTATATGGTTTGAACTGAATGAGCTGTATAGCAACATTCACCTTGCAGAAGGATCCTAATTCGGTTGAGATGGCCAGAAAATGTTGAGCAAATAAACACAAAGTCTGGAAGAATTCCGAAATCAATGTACGAGTATATGTCCGTTTCGAGTAATGTCGTCCACACCAAAGACTTTCTCTGATCTGGAACTGATTTTAACTCATATACATATGTATATGTATGTTGGAAGTATTAATTAGTATTAAATTGAATTACGGATACTACCATCTTGACACGGTGCGGTAAGTCCTACCCATTGTAAAATGTTTGTGTGTGTACAAATGATAGAACTTATTCCTTTCAATACAATACGCTTTATTCAATACAATTACAATGTTTCTGTTTAAAACAAGGAATTAAAATTATTGTAAATTAGATTAATTCAAAAAGCCAAATCAACGGCAAACTGAGTGGTCTTGCCAGCGTGGAATAACACGGATGAGTTCACAATCGTCAGCATTTCTAACTTAATACAATCGCAGATCTTTTCTCGTGTGCTTTTCAAATGTCACTTTTTTGCTCCGGAGCACAAAAAGAAGATAGTTCCTGAAACTATACCACGATTTTGGGTACACTCGCGCTGCAACCCAGGATCACGAACCTACGTGGAATACCTACATCAAAGAGATTGCCTAAAATGACACTGTGGATGGATATGCACAGCGATTGCTATTAAAACCTACGAGATTAGCACTTCAAGTAGTACCGAATCACAGGAGAAACAATCTGATGCAATGACGATATATGTAGTGATTTGTACACTTCTTGCTTTCTGGCCAGTTAGACCTTCTGGACATCAGACTCACTCTTAGTGAGTGAGCAGCCGTTATAGCCAATTTTCTGTATAAAGCTGCTCTTACCTGGTTGAGTCACCACAACCGATGCCAGATATCAAATACGGCGGATTGTATTACATAGATCACCTGCAGTTCGGGCTGTAACAGCTGGTTGGAATAGATAATATCTCAAACTTTATTCTTCGAAAATGTTTACGCCAAGGCCAAAGTCAAAATGTAAAAGAAAAACCTCCAATGAAAGAGTAAGGACCAGAGCATTAGATCTGCGCATGCCGGCAGAAATTAGATAAACATATGTTCACATCCAATTGGTCGGCAGCGTAGATGCACCAATTCAATTTGACAGTTACTATCCCACAAACACTAGAAATTATACCCAACAATTTTTTTCACTCAATTCTTACAAGACGCGCAAGAACCGATTGCGTTCAGAAAATAAGACAAAGATAACAATTTATGATGACCACAACTCGGAAATGTTTTTCCCGGGCTGAGACTTTTAAAACCGACACGGATTGCATGAAACGAATTTCGAACGTTCAGCAAAGCAAACGAAATTTTCATGATCGAAATATTTAAATTTGATGGCTACAGGTCGCTATAGATGATGAGTTTTCAATTTCTAGATCACTTAAAACACTAAATAACAAATTATATCGACAAAAATTAACAAAATCTGTAGTTCCGATTTCCAACCCACACGTGGTTATATTTTTCTACACGAAATTTAAAAAAAAAAAGTTTACTGGCTGTCAGATTTGAAAAATAGCGAAAATCTGAACAGTGATGCCAAGTTGCTAACAAAATATTTGAAGAAATGGGGATAGAAAGTTCAAAGGCACTGCCATGAATTATGTGTAAATTGGAATACGTACACTGCGTTCTAAAACTCATCGCTTAGATGCAACATTTTATATTCCAGCTCATTAGAACAGTATTTAAAAAAAATTATGCAGTATTGTTATTTGATTCTTTATTTATTTAAAAACACAGGACTTTTGATTAAAGCTACGCTTTCACCCAGTAATCTGTAATCGTAAAACTTTCCTCGTGCGTTTTTGAAACGGAAACCAGAAGAAAAAATTTTGATACTGAAAAAATGAGGCGAAGAAGTTCTATGCCATTTTTTTGCCTGCCCAATCGAAAGTGTCGTATTTTAACACTGCATAATTGAACGCAACTACTGCAGTTCATTGTTAGCATGACGTTTTTCAAAACATCAAACCTCTTCGGAAGAAAGGAAGACATATCATCTGGGCCAGCGATATTGTGTACATTAAGATCTTTAAGTACTTTTGCTACGTATTCAAGTGTAGTTGAGTTGAACTGGCTGCAAAGTGTGGAGCTAGCAGATTGGCCTTGCTGCCTTCTTCACTGTTTCCTAGTCCTTCCGCCGTATTTGAAACATGAGGCCCGAGACGACGGTCTGACTAACAAAAATAATCTCGAACATCTCACTAATACTCATGACCTAGGTCTATTGCATAAACCAAAGGTCAGCTGTTTTATGGCAAAAAAATAAAAATAAAATAAATAGAGAAGTATAATCGAATTAAAAACTAATGTTTTTGTTCAATCCTCTAAGGGATGATCCTGGAAGCTGCTCCAAAATAAACCTGTACACTAACACAGACACGAAATAAAAACACTAGCTTTTTTGTTGTTGGGAAAACTGGTTAAGAATCCAACTCTTTATTTCCGCTGTCCCTCTGTCCAACTAAGACTGACTATATATTTTTTTTTATGCATGCATTGCAAGATAAGAGAAAGAAAGTACAAAGAGGAATATAAAAATGAATAGGAATAAGACATGTACTTATATAAATAACATGAACATGAGCGAACATTAAATACACTCATATACAGAGCGTACGATACAGTTTTATACGCAACACGTGCTCGAAGAACAACTGAAGACGATTCCTACTAAAATATGGAAAAAGAGTGTTGCCAACAACACGCGGTGTTCCCAAGCGGTCCCCCATCTAAGTACTAACCGCGCCCGACGCTGCTTGATTTCGGTGATCGGACGAGAACCGATACTTTCAGCGTAGTATGGTCGTTGGCGTCTTCTTTATTAGCAAACTTCAAAGTCCCGTTAATTTTAACGCGCCTCCATATGACGCAAGAACACTTGATGGCGCAATGTGCGAGTATTTACTTCAGAGGGTACTCAGGGTCTATTAAAGTATATACTCAAGCGAATGACTGTAAACTTTACTTTCTATGATATTTGCTTAGTTATGTGCATGCAAAGCATGAAGATACTTTCAATTTGATAGGAATCGAAATAGGGGAAAGCACCAACACTAAATGAATAACTCTTGATTGAAATACTATGACCTAAAGACTCCCTAATTGTATACAAAATAATGGAAATGGAAAACCGAAATGTTTTACATAGTTCCTGAAACTATACCACGATTTTGGGCACACTTGCGCTACAACCCTGGATCACAAACCCACGTGGAATACCTACATCAAAGAGATTGCCTAAAATAACACTGTTTATGGATATGCACAGCGATTGCTAGACCTATTACAACCTATGTCTCACCCATTTGTTGGCCTAGAACAAAACAATTGGTCTTACACCCTCCGTTTTATAAACAGGCAATGCAGTCATTGTTGGTTTGAAATTTGAAGATAACTGACTGTTTAGACTGTTTAAATTTAAGAACTATACAATAGTTGTGACAACAAACACGAAGTTTAACAAATCAAATTGCAATCACTTCGTTTAATTTTATTAATATTTTGTTTAAAAAGCAACTTCTACTTTTCTAACTGTGGTTATTTCACATTGACATCACTTTCAGGTTACACGAACTACAACGTCAAACAACTATAATGCACAACTGAATAATGATCTGCTCAATAGTCTTTCTTCTTTCATTTTTTTTTCAACCGAAAGGAGAGCAAAACTACCCCTTTAAATTTTCCGCCTTTGTTTCCTCGTTCTTGTCCTTAATTTGCATCAGACGTTTAGACGTAACCAACTATCGCTTCTCATGTTTTGTTTTGTTTGTTACTTTCGTGTTCGTCTTATCATCTCCATCGTATGATCTATACGACTACTTGTCGAACTTCTACCTGTCGGATACGATCATGCAATTTTCTACATCTACAGCTTTACGTATATTTAATTACATATGTATGGTATGTTACTGGTGTGCACCCGGGATAAGACGATAAAACCAGAAACCAGTAACGTGTCGTTTATCTAGGAACTATGTACATATGCATATGCTAAAATATACAAATATTGTACATATACACATATAAGCCAATGGTTCTACCCCCAGAAGTGTTTCTTTTGCTCTTATTTTTACACTTACCCAATTATGAAACCTGGTTCTTGTTAATCTTAATTGTTGACCTATGCAAACACTAAGTGTTCGTTAAAGTTTGATCTTAGTACAATCGCTCTCTCAAATCTCTTCTTTACGAAAAAATTGCAGTGATCGAATTGTGCAATGGGTAGCTGTTCATTTAACTTTGGCAATAAAAGACCTACCAATAAAATTTTAATAAAAGATTGTACATCAAAACGTCTTTTAATTGGCTGTACTAAGGACATATAACTGGCGCAGTCGACGAAACTTATAAGAAAACATTATAAGAAAGAAAATACTATTATAAAGAAAAGAAGACGTGATAAAGCAACGTTTGAAATAAAAATGAAAAAAAAAACAACAAAAAGCCATCTAATATAAACGCGTTACAGTGACAAAAAGGTAATAATACAGACTTACACTTTATACACTAAAATTTAAATATCTATCCACATAATATAAATCAATAAATTCCGAAAAATATACCATACTACTCGTATCTTCATAAATACAAGAACCATATAAACCATAAAAACCATAAAAACACGTGAGTACTACTTCAATATTTTTGGTGTGGGTGCAAAGTTTGGTTTCGTAAGCTGGAATAACAGGAAAGAAAATCACACCATCGTTTACCATCTGAAGAGAGTAAAACGCTCGACTAGAAACTGTACCAGTATTTCTAGCGGGAGTTCAAAGATTGGCCTTTGGGAGCTGGGATAACGGCGCGTATAAATATGGAAGTCCTCAACGCTGTAGATAGGTTAAAGATTATTTTAGAATTAATAAATAAATTACCTGTATTTGATGGTGCAAAAGAATGCAATAGTAGATTTTTTAGATAAAGTTTATTCATTGGCTACCATTTTCGATGACTTTGATACAAAAGTTCTTCTGACAGGTTACATCAAAGAGAAGATGATTATTGGTAATGCGCGTATACTCGTAGAATTACAAAAACACGTCAGACTTTTGCTTTGGACAGAAATAAGAGATGTGTTAAAAAATAACTTCGGCGAAAGTTTGCCAGTCCATGTTTTAATCGACCGTATTCGCACAGAACGCGTAACTTCAACAACCGGAAAATTCTACAACGATATAAACGTCTTTAGAATAAATACTTCGTTTTGCTTAATAAAAATAGTGTCGATAACAATTTAATAGAGTCTAATAACAGAATTGCCCTTGATGTTTTTAAAAATAATTTACCAGAACCTACTTTATCCATTACGAGTATTTTAAGTCACAATCCTCTTTCTTTATATAGTGCCTATAAAATAATAACTGAAATAGATCACCAAAACCTAGGTCCCAATGGAATCTAATATCCTGCATCCACACAAAAAAAAAATCCTTTCCCAAAAAATACCACAGAAGACAAACCAGCAACTATTCAACCAGACAATACGATAACTCTGCTCAAAATAAAATTAATTACCAGCCAAAGCAACTTAACTATTTGAGACATACTCAATCACAGCAAAGACCTGATTTACCAAACAATTTACAGACCTATCAACCCGGACAGAGTAACATTACGACTCAATCCAGACAACGCCAAAATAACTATTATTCAAGTGGGCATACTCGACGAACCAACGGTTCAGTTTGCATCATGGGCACATAAGTTTGCGTCATGGGCATTTCATGCGTAATTTGGCACCCAAAAAGTGAAGGTATATTAATCAGAATGATTTAAATGAAAATAAAGAATTTAACTTAGATATTTTTAACAATGAAATATCTCAATCTCATTGCTCTAAAAATGTAAATATGGTATGTCTGCACCGGCAGATCTTACTTCAAAGAACAACGATGCCTTGTACACGGGGGCTGCCGTTCACAGTGCCCAAGAAGATGAGTCACTACATATTTACATAACAGACGGTCCGATAAATTTTTATGAAAATCAAATTTACTTATCTTATATTCAAAAAGAACATATTTCAATTAAAATAATCCACAAAAAGATACAAAACATTGTTGAGCTTAAGGAAGGCAGTAGCGATCTGTTAAAGATGAAAGGATGAAAGGATTTATGGTAAATAAAGAACTTATCTGCGTTTATTGCGAAAATCTCCCTTCCCTTTGTTTGTGCATTTTCAAGACCTCTTTGTCAAACATTTTTCAATGAACAAAAACCTTAGACTACTTAAATCAAACATAAGACTTAGGGACATTTCAGACAGAAACGAAATGTTAACAATAATTAGAAATGAACATCATAAAAAGAACCACAGATGGATTAATGAACTTTTTTCGGAACTAAAAACTCGATATTTTTATCCAAATTTGCAAATCGAATTTCAAAAATGTATAAATAATAGCGAGGTTTGTACCGTTGCCAAATGTCAAACATGACAGGAGGCCTCTTAAAATTCCCATATAAATAACAGAAACTCCTCAACAATTTAATGACATACTCGTGTGCATGTCGATATTTGGTTCCCGGAATGAAACAAAATGTTTTTCACCACCATCGATAAATTCTCCAAGTATGCTACAATCCATAATTTAGGCAACAGAAACAGAAACAGATATTAGAAGCCATTAAAGAAACTATACGATATCTAGGCAAACCAAATAGAATCATAGCTGACGGCGAAACATGCATTCACCATTCCGTTGTAGAGCAGTTTTTAAAGGATCGTGAGATTGTGTTCCACAAAATTACGAGTGCATGCTCCTTAAAGACAGGAAATTCCGACATTGAAAGATTGCACGGTACTCTGAACGAACATCTTAGATTGAAAAACGCAGCCAGGGATGCATCCAATTTGGATGAAAATTTTTTTGAAATATTGACTACATATTTACAACAATACAGTACCTACATTCCCCAACAAAGTTAAGACCAATAGATTTTATTACAAAAAAATTTAGTAGAGAAGACATCGAAACACTGGCACAACAATATCGAGCCGAGAAAGAAATAAAACAATAAATAAAAAAAACAACGTTACTCTATGTCCACGTTTGGTTCAAAATCGAGCCGTAGGAAAAGCTAAACCAAAATATAGACAATTGAATGATCCGGAAGTTAGTAAAAATTACGTCACGGATAAATCAACAAAAAGAAACACCCAATATTAAAAAAGTCAGTTAAAAAGAAAATATAAATTTCAAAATAGTGAATAATTACCATCGTATGTATGTACTCGTAACGATGAAAAAGATGTTTTCTTTAATATTCTCCTGGTTTCTCCTTTTCCACTTTCCTTACTTTATTTTTGGTGATTCTGCCATTTCATTCATTTCATTTCAAAATAACAGCTTCTTACATTTGGTTTTCTTTTTTTTTTGACATTTCCCAGAATGGGTGCAGCCAGCGCGAAAGGTAACGCTTCCTCCGATTGACATTTTTTTTCTTTTTTCTACAACGAGAATAGGTACATATCTAGTTATTAAATTCATCTAAGTCAATTAACTTGTAAAAAAAATGAAGTGATCACCAATGAATATCTCTTATTGCTACGAGTACCTTAACAAAAATTATTCCAAGTGTGATTATTCGAAGGTCATAAAAATAACACACTATTTAAAGTAGCCCAAAAATGTGATTTTAACTAGAAGCATACTTACGAGTAATTAAGCAATTTACATATAATTCCAATTTCACTTATTTGTACAAAAAATAAAAAAATGATTTAGAGTTAACATAACCATTGTAACAAAAAAATGTAAGCTTCAATTTCATTATTTGACCTTTTTTTCTCGCATACATTCTGTTAAAATTGTTGAGATTTGGATATTTGTAAGAACTCTATACTTTGTAATGTAATTAATTCTTCCAACTGCCAAATTCCTTTTAAGGAGCTACGCTAAATCAACACACGTTATAAAATATCCAATTATATGGTTTGAACTGAATGAGCTGTATAGCAACATTCACCTTGCAAAAGGATCCTAATTCGGTTGAGATGGCCAGAAAATGTTGAGCAAATAAACACAAAGTCTGGAAGAATTCCGAAATCAATGTACGAGTATATGTCCGTTTCGAGTAATGTCGTCCACACCAAAGACTTTCTCTGATCTGGAACTGATTTTAACTCATATACATATGTATATGTATGTTGGAAGTATTAATTAGTATTAAATTGAATTACGGATACTACCATCTTGACACGGTGCGGTAAGTCCTACCCATTGTAAAATGTTTGTGTGTGTACAAATGATAGAACTTATTCCTTTCAATACAATACGCTTTATTCAATACAATTACAATGTTTCTGTTTAAAACAAGGAATTAAAATTATTGTAAATTAGATTAATTCAAAAAGCCAAATCAACGGCAAACTGAGTGGTCTTGCCAGCGTGGAATAACACGGATGAGTTCACAATCGTCAGCATTTCTAACTTAATACAATCGCAGATCTTTTCTCGTGTGCTTTTCAAATGTCACTTTTTTGCTCCGGAGCACAAAAAGAAGATAGTTCCTGAAACTATACCACGATTTTGGGTACACTCGCGCTGCAACCCAGGATCACGAACCTACGTGGAATACCTACATCAAAGAGATTGCCTAAAATGACACTGTGGATGGATATGCACAGCGATTGCTATTAAAACCTACGAGATTAGCACTTCAAGTAGTACCGAATCACAGGAGAAACAATCTGATGCAATGACGATATATGTAGTGATTTGTACACTTCTTGCTTTCTGGCCAGTTAGACCTTCTGGACATCAGACTCACTCTTAGTGAGTGAGCAGCCGTTATAGCCAATTTTCTGTATAAAGCTGCTCTTACCTGGTTGAGTCACCACAACCGATGCCAGATATCAAATACGGCGGATTGTATTACATAGATCACCTGCAGTTCGGGCTGTAACAGCTGGTTGGAATAGATAATATCTCAAACTTTATTCTTCGAAAATGTTTACGCCAAGGCCAAAGTCAAAATGTAAAAGAAAAACCTCCAATGAAAGAGTAAGGACCAGAGCATTAGATCTGCGCATGCCGGCAGAAATTAGATAAACATATGTTCACATCCAATTGGTCGGCAGCGTAGATGCACCAATTCAATTTGACAGTTACTATCCCACAAACACTAGAAATTATACCCAACAATTTTTTTCACTCAATTCTTACAAGACGCGCAAGAACCGATTGCGTTCAGAAAATAAGACAAAGATAACAATTTATGATGACCACAACTCGGAAATGTTTTTCCCGGGCTGAGACTTTTAAAACCGACACGGATTGCATGAAACGAATTTCGAACGTTCAGCAAAGCAAACGAAATTTTCATGATCGAAATATTTAAATTTGATGGCTACAGGTCGCTATAGATGATGAGTTTTCAATTTCTAGATCACTTAAAACACTAAATAACAAATTATATCGACAAAAATTAACAAAATCTGTAGTTCCGATTTCCAACCCACACGTGGTTATATTTTTCTACACGAAATTTAAAAAAAAAAAGTTTACTGGCTGTCAGATTTGAAAAATAGCGAAAATCTGAACAGTGATGCCAAGTTGCTAACAAAATATTTGAAGAAATGGGGATAGAAAGTTCAAAGGCACTGCCATGAATTATGTGTAAATTGGAATACGTACACTGCGTTCTAAAACTCATCGCTTAGATGCAACATTTTATATTCCAGCTCATTAGAACAGTATTTAAAAAAAATTATGCAGTATTGTTATTTGATTCTTTATTTATTTAAAAACACAGGACTTTTGATTAAAGCTACGCTTTCACCCAGTAATCTGTAATCGTAAAACTTTCCTCGTGCGTTTTTGAAACGGAAACCAGAAGAAAAAATTTTGATACTGAAAAAATGAGGCGAAGAAGTTCTATGCCATTTTTTTGCCTGCCCAATCGAAAGTGTCGTATTTTAACACTGCATAATTGAACGCAACTACTGCAGTTCATTGTTAGCATGACGTTTTTCAAAACATCAAACCTCTTCGGAAGAAAGGAAGACATATCATCTGGGCCAGCGATATTGTGTACATTAAGATCTTTAAGTACTTTTGCTACGTATTCAAGTGTAGTTGAGTTGAACTGGCTGCAAAGTGTGGAGCTAGCAGATTGGCCTTGCTGCCTTCTTCACTGTTTCCTAGTCCTTCCGCCGTATTTGAAACATGAGGCCCGAGACGACGGTCTGACTAACAAAAATAATCTCGAACATCTCACTAATACTCATGACCTAGGTCTATTGCATAAACCAAAGGTCAGCTGTTTTATGGCAAAAAAATAAAAATAAAATAAATAGAGAAGTATAATCGAATTAAAAACTAATGTTTTTGTTCAATCCTCTAAGGGATGATCCTGGAAGCTGCTCCAAAATAAACCTGTACACTAACACAGACACGAAATAAAAACACTAGCTTTTTTGTTGTTGGGAAAACTGGTTAAGAATCCAACTCTTTATTTCCGCTGTCCCTCTGTCCAACTAAGACTGACTATATATTTTTTTTTATGCATGCATTGCAAGATAAGAGAAAGAAAGTACAAAGAGGAATATAAAAATGAATAGGAATAAGACATGTACTTATATAAATAACATGAACATGAGCGAACATTAAATACACTCATATACAGAGCGTACGATACAGTTTTATACGCAACACGTGCTCGAAGAACAACTGAAGACGATTCCTACTAAAATATGGAAAAAGAGTGTTGCCAACAACACGCGGTGTTCCCAAGCGGTCCCCCATCTAAGTACTAACCGCGCCCGACGCTGCTTGATTTCGGTGATCGGACGAGAACCGATACTTTCAGCGTAGTATGGTCGTTGGCGTCTTTTTTATTAGCAAACTTCAAAGTCCCGTTAATTTTAACGCGCCTCGATATGACGCAAGAATTATGCAGTATTGTTATTTGATTCTTTATGTATTTAAAAACACAGGACTTTTGATTAAAGCTACGCTTTCACTCAGTAATCTGTAATCGTAAATCTTTCCTCGTGCGTTTTTGAAACGGAAACCAAAAGCAAAATTTTGATACTGAAAAAATGAGGCGAAGAAGTTCTATGCCATTTTTTTGCCTGCCCAATCGAAAGTGTCGTATTTTAACACTGCATAATTGAACGCAACTACTGCAGTTCATTGTTAGCATGACGTTTTTCAAAACATCAAACCATCTGGGCCAGCGATATTGTGTACATTAAGATCTTTAAGTACTTTTGCTACGTATTCAAGTGTAGTTGAGTTGAACTGGCTGCAAAGTGTGGAGCTAGCAGATTGGCCTTACTGCCTTCTTCACTGTTTCCTAGTCCTTCCGCCGTATTTGAAACATAAGAGGCCCGAGACGACGGTCTGACTAACAAAAATAATCTCGAACATCTCACTAATACTCATGACCTAGGCCTATTGCATAAACCAAAGGTCAGCTGTTTTATGGCAAAAAAATAAAGAGAAAATAAATAGAGAAGTATAATCGAATTAAAAACTAATGTTTTTGTTCAATCCTCTAAGGGATGATCCTGGAAGCTGCTCCAAAATAAGCCTGTACACTAACACAGACACGAAATAAAAACACTAGCTTTTTTGTTGTTGGGAAAACTGGTTAAGAATCCAACTCTTTATTTCCGCTGTCCCTCTGTCCAACTAAGACTGACTATATTTTTTCTTTTTGTGCATGCATTGCAAGATAAGAGAAAGAAAGTACAAAGAGGAATATAAAAATGAATAGGAATAAGACATGTACTTATATAAATAACATGAACAAGAGCGAACATTAAATACGAGTACACTCATATACAGAGTGTACGATACAGTTTTATACGCAACACGTGCTCGAAGAATAACTGAAGACGATTCCTACTAAAATATGGAAAAAGAGTGTTGCCAACAACACGCGGTGTTCCCAAGCGGTCCCCCATCTAAGTACTAACCGCGCCCGACGCTGCTTGATTTCGGTGATCGGACGAGAACCGATACTTTCAGCGTAGTATGGTCGTTGGCGTCTTTTTTATTAGCAAACTTCAAAGTCCCGTTAATTTTAACGCGCCTCGATATGACGCAAGAATTATGCAGTATTGTAATTTGATTCTTTATTTATTTAAAAACACAGGACTTTTGATTAAAGCTACGCTTTCACTCAGTAATCTGTAATCGTAAATCTTTCCTCGTGCGTTTTTGAAACGGAAACCAAAAGCAAAATTTTGATACTGAAAAAATGAGGCGAAGAAGTTCTATGCCATTTTTTTGCCTGCCCAATCGAAAGTGTCGTATTTTAACACTGCATAATTGAACGCAACTACTGCAGTTCATTGTTAGCATGACGTTTTTCAAAACATCAAACCATCTGGGCCAGCGATATTGTGTACATTAAGATCTTTAAGTACTTTTGCTACGTATTCAAGTGTAGTTGAGTTGAACTGGCTGCAAAGTGTGGAGCTAGCAGATTGGCCTTGCTGCCTTCTTCACTGTTTCCTAGTCCTTCCGCCGTATTTGAAACATGAGGCCCGAGACGACGGTCTGACTAACAAAAATAATCTCGAACATCTCACTAATACTCATGACCTAGGTCTATTGCATAAACCAAAGGTCAGCTGTTTTATGGCAAAAAAATAAAAATAAAATAAATAGAGAAGTATAATCGAATTAAAAACTAATGTTTTTGTTCAATCCTCTAAGGGATGATCCTGGAAGCTGCTCCAAAATAAACCTGTACACTAACACAGACACGAAATAAAAACACTAGCTTTTTTGTTGTTGGGAAAACTGGTTAAGAATCCAACTCTTTATTTCCGCTGTCCCTCTGTCCAACTAAGACTGACTATATATTTTTTTTTATGCATGCATTGCAAGATAAGAGAAAGAAAGTACAAAGAGGAATATAAAAATGAATAGGAATAAGACATGTACTTATATAAATAACATGAACATGAGCGAACATTAAATACACTCATATACAGAGCGTACGATACAGTTTTATACGCAACACGTGCTCGAAGAACAACTGAAGACGATTCCTACTAAAATATGGAAAAAGAGTGTTGCCAACAACACGCGGTGTTCCCAAGCGGTCCCCCATCTAAGTACTAACCGCGCCCGACGCTGCTTGATTTCGGTGATCGGACGAGAACCGATACTTTCAGCGTAGTATGGTCGTTGGCGTCTTTTTTATTAGCAAACTTCAAAGTCCCGTTAATTTTAACGCGCCTCGATATGACGCAAGAATTATGCAGTATTGTTATTTGATTCTTTATGTATTTAAAAACACAGGACTTTTGATTAAAGCTACGCTTTCACTCAGTAATCTGTAATCGTAAATCTTTCCTCGTGCGTTTTTGAAACGGAAACCAAAAGCAAAATTTTGATACTGAAAAAATGAGGCGAAGAAGTTCTATGCCATTTTTTTGCCTGCCCAATCGAAAGTGTCGTATTTTAACACTGCATAATTGAACGCAACTACTGCAGTTCATTGTTAGCATGACGTTTTTCAAAACATCAAACCATCTGGGCCAGCGATATTGTGTACATTAAGATCTTTAAGTACTTTTGCTACGTATTCAAGTGTAGTTGAGTTGAACTGGCTGCAAAGTGTGGAGCTAGCAGATTGGCCTTACTGCCTTCTTCACTGTTTCCTAGTCCTTCCGCCGTATTTGAATCATAAGAGGCCCGAGACGACGGTCTGACTAACAAAAATAATCTCGAACATCTCACTAATACTCATGACCTAGGCCTATTGCATAAACCAAAGGTCAGCTGTTTTATGGCAAAAAAATAAAGAGAAAATAAATAGAGAAGTATAATCGAATTAAAAACTAATGTTTTTGTTCAATCCTCTAAGGGATGATCCTGGAAGCTGCTCCAAAATAAGCCTGTACACTAACACAGACACGAAATAAAAACACTAGCTTTTTTGTTGTTGGGAAAACTGGTTAAGAATCCAACTCTTTATTTCCGCTGTCCCTCTGTCCAACTAAGACTGACTATATTTTTTCTTTTTGTGCATGCATTGCAAGATAAGAGAAAGAAAGTACAAAGAGGAATATAAAAATGAATAGGAATAAGACATGTACTTATATAAATAACATGAACAAGAGCGAACATTAAATACGAGTACACTCATATACAGAGTGTACGATACAGTTTTATACGCAACACGTGCTCGAAGAATAACTGAAGACGATTCCTACTAAAATATGGAAAAAGAGTGTTGCCAACAACACGCGGTGTTCCCAAGCGGTCCCCCATCTAAGTACTAACCGCGCCCGACGCTGCTTGATTTCGGTGATCGGACGAGAACCGATACTTTCAGCGTAGTATGGTCGTTGGCGTCTTTTTTATTAGCAAACTTCAAAGTCCCGTTAATTTTAACGCGCCTCGATATGACGCAAGAATTATGCAGTATTGTAATTTGATTCTTTATTTATTTAAAAACACAGGACTTTTGATTAAAGCTACGCTTTCACTCAGTAATCTGTAATCGTAAATCTTTCCTCGTGCGTTTTTGAAACGGAAACCAAAAGCAAAATTTTGATACTGAAAAAATGAGGCGAAGAAGTTCTATGCCATTTTTTTGCCTGCCCAATCGAAAGTGTCGTATTTTAACACTGCATAATTGAACGCAACTACTGCAGTTCATTGTTAGCATGACGTTTTTCAAAACATCAAACCATCTGGGCCAGCGATATTGTGTACATTAAGATCTTTAAGTACTTTTGCTACGTATTCAAGTGTAGTTGAGTTGAACTGGCTGCAAAGTGTGGAGCTAGCAGATTGGCCTTACTGCCTTCTTCACTGTTTCCTAGTCCTTCCGCCGTATTTGAAACATAAGAGGCCCGAGACGACGGTCTGACTAACAAAAATAATCTCGAACATCTCACTAATACTCATGACCTAGGCCTATTGCATAAACCAAAGGTCAGCTGTTTTATGGCAAAAAAATAAAGAGAAAATAAATAGAGAAGTATAATCGAATTAAAAACTAATGTTTTTGTTCAATCCTCTAAGGGATGATCCTGGAAGCTGCTCCAAAATAAGCCTGTACACTAACACAGACACGAAATAAAAACACTAGCTTTTTTGTTGTTGGGAAAACTGGTTAAGAATCCAACTCTTTATTTCCGCTGTCCCTCTGTCCAACTAAGACTGACTATATTTTTTCTTTTTGTGCATGCATTGCAAGATAAGAGAAAGAAAGTACAAAGAGGAATATAAAAATGAATAGGAATAAGACGTGTACTTATATAAATAACATGAACAAGAGCGAACATTAAATACGAGTACACTCATATACAGAGTGTACGATACAGTACGAAGAATAACTGAAGACGATTCCTACTAAAATATGGAAAAAGAGTGTTGCCAACAACACGCGGTGTTCCCAAGCGGTCCCCCATCTAAGTACTAACCGCGCCCGACGCTGCTTGATTTCGGTGATCGGACGAGAACCGATACTTTCAGCGTAGTATGTTCGTTGGCGTCTTCTTTATTAGCAAACTTCAAAGTCCCGTTAATTTTAACGCGCCTCCATATGACGCAAGAACACTTGATGGCGCAATGTGCGAGTATTTACTTCAGAGGGTACTCAGGGTCTATTAAAGTATATACTCAAGCGAATGACTGTAAACTTTACTTTCTATGATATTTGCTTAGTTATGTGCATGCAAAGCATGAAGATACTTTCAATTTGATAGGAATCGAAATAGGGGAAAGCACCAACACTAAATGAATAACTCTTGATTGAAATACTATGACCTAAAGACTCCCTAATTGTATACAAAATAATGGAAATGGAAAACCGAAATGTTTTACATAGTTCCTGAAACTATACCACGATTTTGGGCACACTTGCGCTACAACCCTGGATCACAAACCCACGTGGAATACCTACATCAAAGAGATTGCCTAAAATAACACTGTTTATGGATATGCACAGCGATTGCTAGACCTATTACAACCTATGTCTCACCCATTTGTTGGCCTAGAACAAAACAATTGGTCTTACACCCTCCGTTTTATAAACAGGCAATGCAGTCAATGTTGGTTTGAAATTTGAAGATAACTGACTGTTTAAATTTAAGAACTATACAATAGTTGTGACAACAAACACGAAGTTTAACAAATCAAATTGCAATCACTTCGTTTAATTTTATTAATATTTTGTTTAAAAAGCAACTTCTACTTTTCTAACTGTGGTTATTTCACATTGACATCACTTTCAGGTTACACGAACTACAACGTCAAACAACTATAATGCACAACTGAATAATGATCTGCTCAATAGTCTTTCTTCTTTCATTTTTTTTTCAACCGAAAGGAGAGCAAAACTACCCCTTTAAATTTTCCGCCTTTGTTTCCTCGTTCTTGTCCTTAATTTGCATCAGACGTTTGGACGTAACCAACTATCGCTTCTCATGTTTTGTTTTGTTTGTTACTTTCGTGTTCGTCTTATCATCTCCATCGTATGATCTATACGACTACTTGTCGAACTTCTACCTGTCGGATACGATCATGCAATTTTCTACATCTACAGCTTTACGTATATTTAATTACATATGTATGGTATGTTACTGGTGTGCACCCGGGATAAGACGATAAAACCAGAAACCAGTAACGTGTCGTTTATCTAGGAACTATGTACATATGCATATGCTAAAATATACAAATATTGTACATATACACATATAAGCCAATGGTTCTACCCCCAGAAGTGTTTCTTTTGCTCTTATTTTTACACTTACCCAATTATGAAACCTGGTTCTTGTTAATCTTAATTGTTGACCTATGCAAACACTAAGTGTTCGTTAAAGTTTGATCTTAGTACAATCGCTCTCTCAAATCTCTTCTTTACGAAAAAATTGCAGTGATCGAATTGTGCAATGGGTAGCTGTTCATTTAACTTTGGCAATAAAAGACCTACCAATAAAATTTTAATAAAAAATTGTACATCAAAACGTCTTTTAATTGGCTGTACTAAGGACATATAACTGGCGCAGTCGACAAAACTTATTCCGCTCGGCTTAAAAAAAAACATTATAAGAAAGAAAATACTATTATAAAGAAAAGAAGACGTGATAAAGCAACGTTTGAAATAAAAATGAAAAAAAAACAACAAAAAGCCATCTAATATAAACGCGTTACAGTGACAAAAAGGTAATAATACAGACTTACACTTTATACACTAAAATTTAAATATCTATCCACATAATATAAGTCAATAAATTCCGAAAAATATACCATACTACTCGTATCTTCATAAATACAAGAACCATATAAACCATAAAAACCATAAAAACACGTGAGTACTATTTCAATATTTTTGGTGTGGGTGCAAAGTTTAGTTTCGTAAGCTGGAATAACAGGAAAGAAAATCACACCATCGTTTACCATCTGAAGAGAGTAAAACGCTCGACTAGAAACTGTACCAGTATTTCTAGCGGGAGTTCAAAGATTGGCCTTTGGGAGCTGGGATAACGGCGCGTATAAATATGGAAGTCCTCAACGCTGTAGATAGGTTAAAGATTATTTTAGAATTAATAAATAAATTACCTGTATTTGATGGTGCAAAAGAATGCAATAGTAGATTTTTTAGATAAAGTTTATTCATTGGCTACCATTTTCGATGACTTTGATACAAAAGTTCTTCTGACAGGTTACATCAAAGAGAAGATGATTATTGGTAATGCGCGTATACTCGTAGAATTACAAAAACACGTCAGACTTTTGCTTTGGACAGAAATAAGAGATGTGTTAAAAAATAACTTCGGCGAAAGTTTGCCAGTCCATGTTTTAATCGACCGTATTCGCACAGAACGCGTAACTTCAACAACCGGAAAATTCTACAACGATATAAACGTCTTTAGAATAAATACTTCGTTTTGCTTAATAAAAATAGTGTCGATAACAATTTAATAGAGTCTAATAACAGAATTGCCCTTGATGTTTTTAAAAATAATTTACCAGAACCTACTTTATCCATTACGAGTATTTTAAGTCACAATCCTCTTTCTTTATATAGTGCCTATAAAATAATAACTGAAATAGATCACCAAAACCTAGGTCCCAATGGAATCTAATATCCTGCATCCACACAAAAAAAAAAATCCTTTCCCAAAAAATACCACAGAAGACAAACCAGCAACTATTCAACCAGACAATACGATAACTCTGCTCAAAATAAAATTAATTACCAGCCAAAGCAACTTAACTATTTGAGACATACTCAATCACAGCAAAGACCTGATTTACCAAACAATTTACAGACCTATCAACCCGGACAGAGTAACATTACGACTCAATCCAGACAACGCCAAAATAACTATTATTCAAGTGGGCATACTCGACGAACCAACGGTTCAGTTTGCATCATGGGCACATAAGTTTGCGTCATGGGCATTTCATGCGTAATTTGGCACCCAAAAAGTGAAGGTATATTAATCAGAATGATTTAAATGAAAATAAAGAATTTAACTTAGATATTTTTAACAATGAAATATCTCAATCTCATTGCTCTAAAAATGTAAATATGGTATGTCTGCACCGGCAGATCTTACTTCAAAGAACAACGATGCCTTGTACACGGGGGCTGCCGTTCACAGTGCCCAAGAAGATGAGTCACTACATATTTACATAACAGACGGTCCGATAAATTTTTATGAAAATCAAATTTACTTATCTTATATTCAAAAAGAACATATTTCAATTAAAATAATCCACAAAAAGATACAAAACATTGTTGAGCTTAAGGAAGGCAGTAGCGATCTGTTAAAGATGAAAGGATGAAAGGATTTATGGTAAATAAAGAACTTATCTGCGTTTATTGCGAAAATCTCCCTTCCCTTTGTTTGTGCATTTTCAAGACCTCTTTGTCAAACATTTTTCAATGAACAAAAACCTTAGACTACTTAAATCAAACATAAGACTTAGGGACATTTCAGACAGAAATGAAATGTTAACAATAATTAGAAATGAACATCATAAAAAGAACCACAGATGGATTAATGAACTTTTTTCGGAACTAAAAACTCGATATTTTTATCCAAATTTGCAAATCGAATTTCAAAAATGTATAAATAATAGCGAGGTTTGTACCGTTGCCAAATGTCAAACATGACAGGAGGCCTCTTAAAATTCCCATGTAAATAACAGAAACTCCTCAACAATTTAATGACATACTCGTGTGCATGTCGATATTTGGTTCCCGGAATGAAACAAAATGTTTTTCACCACCATCGATAAATTCTCCAAGTATGCTACAATCCATAATTTAGGCAACAGAAACAGAAACAGATATTAGAAGCCATTAAAGAAACTATACGATATCTAGGCAAACCAAATAGAATCATAGCTGACGGCGAAACATGCATTCACCATTCCGTTGTAGAGCAGTTTTTAAAGGATCGTGAGATTGTGTTCCACAAAATTACGAGTGCATGCTCCTTAAAGACAGGAAATTCCGACATTGAAAGATTGCACGGTACTCTGAACGAACATCTTAGATTGAAAAACGCAGCCAGGGATGCATCCAATTTGGATGAAAATTTTTTTGAAATATTGACTACATATTTACAACAATACAGTACCTACATTCCCCAACAAAGTTAAGACCAATAGATTTTATTACAAAAAAATTTAGTAGAGAAGACATCGAAACACTGGCACAACAATATCGAGCCGAGAAAGAAATAAAACAATAAATAAAAAAAACAACGTTACTCTATGTCCACGTTTGGTTCAAAATCGAGCCGTAGGAAAAGCTAAACCAAAATATAGACAATTGAATGATCCGGAAGTTAGTAAAAATTACGTCACGGATAAATCAACAAAAAGAAACACCCAATATTAAAAAAGTCAGTTAAAAAGAAAATATAAATTTCAAAATAGTGAATAATTACCATCGTATGTATGTACTCGTAACGATGAAAAAGATGTTTTCTTTAATATTCTCCTGGTTTCTCCTTTTCCACTTTCCTTACTTTATTTTTGGTGATTCTGCCATTTCATTCATTTCATTTCAAAATAACAGCTTCTTACATTTGGTTTTCTTTTTTTTTTGACATTTCCCAGAATGGGTGCAGCCAGCGCGAAAGGTAACGCTTCTTCCGATTGACATTTTTTTTCTTTTTTCTACAACGAGAATAGGTACATATCTAGTTATTAAATACATCTAAGTCAATTAACTTGTAAAAAAAATGAAGTGATCACCAATGAATCTCTCTTATTGCTACGAGTACCTTAACAAAAATTATTCCAAGTGTGATTATTCGAAGGTCATAAAAATAACACACTATTTAAAGTAGCCCAAAAATGTGATTTTAACTAGAAGCATACTTACGAGTAATTAAGCAATTTACATATAATTCCAATTTCACTTATTTGTACAAAAAATAAAAAAATGATTTAGAGTTAACATAACCATTGTAACAAAACAATGTAAGCTTCAATTTCATTATTTGACCTTTTTTTCTCGCATACATTCTGTTAAAATTGTTGAGATTTGGATATTTGTAAGAACTCTATACTTTGTAATGTAATTAATTCTTCCAACTGCCAAATTCCTTTTAAGGAGCTACGCTAAATCAACACACGTTATAAAATATCCAATTATATGGTTTGAACTGAATGAGCTGTATAGCAACATTCACCTTGCAGAAGGATCCTAATTCGGTTGAGATGGCCAGAAAATGTTGAGCAAATAAACACAAAGTCTGGAAGAATTCCGAAATCAATGTACGAGTATATGTCCGTTTCGAGTAATGTCGTCCACACCAAAGACTTTCTCTGATCTGGAACTGATTTTAACTCATATACATATGTATATGTATGTTGGAAGTATTAATTAGTATTAAATTGAATTACGGATACTACCATCTTGACACGGTGCGGTAAGTCCTACCCATTGTAAAATGTTTGTGTGTGTACAAATGATAGAACTTATTCCTTTCAATACAATACGCTTTATTCAATACAATTACAATGTTTCTGTTTAAAACAAGGAATTAAAATTATTGTAAATTAGATTAATTCAAAAAGCCAAATCAACGGCAAACTGAGTGGTCTTGCCAGCGTGGAATAACACGGATGAGTTCACAATCGTCAGCATTTCTAACTTAATACAATCGCAGATCTTTTCTCGTGTGCTTTTCAAATGTCACTTTTTTGCTCCGGAGCACAAAAAGAAGATAGTTCCTGAAACTATACCACGATTTTGGGTACACTCGCGCTGCAACCCAGGATCACGAACCTACGTGGAATACCTACATCAAAGAGATTGCCTAAAATGACACTGTGGATGGATATGCACAGCGATTGCTATTAAAACCTACGAGATTAGCACTTCAAGTAGTACCGAATCACAGGAGAAACAATCTGATGCAATGACGATATATGTAGTGATTTGTACACTTCTTGCTTTCTGGCCAGTTAGACCTTCTGGACATCAGACTCACTCTTAGTGAGTGAGCAGCCGTTATAGCCAATTTTCTGTATAAAGCTGCTCTTACCTGGTTGAGTCACCACAACCGATGCCAGATATCAAATACGGCGGATTGTATTACATAGATCACCTGCAGTTCGGGCTGTAACAGCTGGTTGGAATAGATAATATCTCAAACTTTATTCTTCGAAAATGTTTACGCCAAGGCCAAAGTCAAAATGTAAAAGAAAAACCTCCAATGAAAGAGTAAGGACCAGAGCATTAGATCTGCGCATGCCGGCAGAAATTAGATAAACATATGTTCACATCCAATTGGTCGGCAGCGTAGATGCACCAATTCAATTTGACAGTTACTATCCCACAAACACTAGAAATTATACCCAACAATTTTTTTCACTCAATTCTTACAAGACGCGCAAGAACCGATTGCGTTCAGAAAATAAGACAAAGATAACAATTTATGATGACCACAACTCGGAAATGTTTTTCCCGGGCTGAGACTTTTAAAACCGACACGGATTGCATGAAACGAATTTCGAACGTTCAGCAAAGCAAACGAAATTTTCATGATCGAAATATTTAAATTTGATGGCTACAGGTCGCTATAGATGATGAGTTTTCAATTTCTAGATCACTTAAAACACTAAATAACAAATTATATCGACAAAAATTAACAAAATCTGTAGTTCCGATTTCCAACCCACACGTGGTTATATTTTTCTACACGAAATTTAAAAAAAAAAAGTTTACTGGCTGTCAGATTTGAAAAATAGCGAAAATCTGAACAGTGATGCCAAGTTGCTAACAAAATATTTGAAGAAATGGGGATAGAAAGTTCAAAGGCACTGCCATGAATTATGTGTAAATTGGAATACGTACACTGCGTTCTAAAACTCATCGCTTAGATGCAACATTTTATATTCCAGCTCATTAGAACAGTATTTAAAAAAAATTATGCAGTATTGTTATTTGATTCTTTATTTATTTAAAAACACAGGACTTTTGATTAAAGCTACGCTTTCACCCAGTAATCTGTAATCGTAAAACTTTCCTCGTGCGTTTTTGAAACGGAAACCAGAAGAAAAAATTTTGATACTGAAAAAATGAGGCGAAGAAGTTCTATGCCATTTTTTTGCCTGCCCAATCGAAAGTGTCGTATTTTAACACTGCATAATTGAACGCAACTACTGCAGTTCATTGTTAGCATGACGTTTTTCAAAACATCAAACCTCTTCGGAAGAAAGGAAGACATATCATCTGGGCCAGCGATATTGTGTACATTAAGATCTTTAAGTACTTTTGCTACGTATTCAAGTGTAGTTGAGTTGAACTGGCTGCAAAGTGTGGAGCTAGCAGATTGGCCTTGCTGCCTTCTTCACTGTTTCCTAGTCCTTCCGCCGTATTTGAAACATGAGGCCCGAGACGACGGTCTGACTAACAAAAATAATCTCGAACATCTCACTAATACTCATGACCTAGGCCTATTGCATAAACCAAAGGTCAGCTGTTTTATGGCAAAAAAATAAAGAGAAAATAAATAGAGAAGTATAATCGAATTAAAAACTAATGTTTTTGTTCAATCCTCTAAGGGATGATCCTGGAAGCTGCTCCAAAATAAGCCTGTACACTAACACAGACACGAAATAAAAACACTAGCTTTTTTGTTGTTGGGAAAACTGGTTAAGAATCCAACTCTTTATTTCCGCTGTCCCTCTGTCCAACTAAGACTGACTATATATTTTTTTTTATGCATGCATTGCAAGATAAGAGAAAGAAAGTACAAAGAGGAATATAAAAATGAATAGGAATAAGACATGTACTTATATAAATAACATGAACATGAGCGAACATTAAATACACTCATATACAGAGCGTACGATACAGTTTTATACGCAACACGTGCTCGAAGAACAACTGAAGACGATTCCTACTAAAATATGGAAAAAGAGTGTTGCCAACAACACGCGGTGTTCCCAAGCGGTCCCCCATCTAAGTACTAACCGCGCCCGACGCTGCTTGATTTCGGTGATCGGACGAGAACCGATACTTTCAGCGTAGTATGGTCGTTGGCGTCTTTTTTATTAGCAAACTTCAAAGTCCCGTTAATTTTAACGCGCCTCGATATGACGCAAGAATTATGCAGTATTGTTATTTGATTCTTTATGTATTTAAAAACACAGGACTTTTGATTAAAGCTACGCTTTCACTCAGTAATCTGTAATCGTAAATCTTTCCTCGTGCGTTTTTGAAACGGAAACCAAAAGCAAAATTTTGATACTGAAAAAATGAGGCGAAGAAGTTCTATGCCATTTTTTTGCCTGCCCAATCGAAAGTATCGTATTTTAACACTGCATAATTGAACGCAACTACTGCAGTTCATTGTTAGCATGACGTTTTTCAAAACATCAAACCATCTGGGCCAGCGATATTGTGTACATTAAGATCTTTAAGTACTTTTGCTACGTATTCAAGTGTAGTTGAGTTGAACTGGCTGCAAAGTGTGGAGCTAGCAGATTGGCCTTACTGCCTTCTTCACTGTTTCCTAGTCCTTCCGCCGTATTTGAATCATAAGAGGCCCGAGACGACGGTCTGACTAACAAAAATAATCTCGAACATCTCACTAATACTCATGACCTAGGCCTATTGCATAAACCAAAGGTCAGCTGTTTTATGGCAAAAAAATAAAGAGAAAATAAATAGAGAAGTATAATCGAATTAAAAACTAATGTTTTTGTTCAATCCTCTAAGGGATGATCCTGGAAGCTGCTCCAAAATAAGCCTGTACACTAACACAGACACGAAATAAAAACACTAGCTTTTTTGTTGTTGGGAAAACTGGTTAAGAATCCAACTCTTTATTTCCGCTGTCCCTCTGTCCAACTAAGACTGACTATATTTTTTCTTTTTGTGCATGCATTGCAAGATAAGAGAAAGAAAGTACAAAGAGGAATATAAAAATGAATAGGAATAAGACATGTACTTATATAAATAACATGAACAAGAGCGAACATTAAATACGAGTACACTCATATACAGAGTGTACGATACAGTTTTATACGCAACACGTGCTCGAAGAATAACTGAAGACGATTCCTACTAAAATATGGAAAAAGAGTGTTGCCAACAACACGCGGTGTTCCCAAGCGGTCCCCCATCTAAGTACTAACCGCGCCCGACGCTGCTTGATTTCGGTGATCGGACGAGAACCGATACATTTTTTTTTTTTCATTTTATATGCATTTTTATTTTTGGAATTCATTTACACTTACAAGCTAGACAAAAAATGCTTAAATATTAGCTTAAATATCTTACAAATAATCTTATTCTATCTTACTGGCCCCATGCGGGCACTCTAAGTTAAACATAATACTTAATCTATGTCTTTCGACGTTCCTTACAGACTATTTTTATTTTTGTTTTACATTTATTAAAACTAAAACTAAGAAAATAAACTTTAAGTAGCAAAACTTAGTATATGGACTTTTTGTTATAATATAAAACTTAAAACTAAACGTATAAACTATTTACAACTATATCTTAACCTACTTAATCCTACTTAAACTATCTAATCCTATACCATATTTTAGAGCGTGTTACCCACCTCTGTTCTAATATTTTTTTTTTCTTTTTGTTTACGAGAACCGATACTTTCAGCGTAGTATGGTCGTTGGCGTCTTTTTTATTAGCAAACTTCAAAGTCCCGTTAATTTTAACGCGCCTCGATATGACGCAAGAATTATGCAGTATTGTTATTTGATTCTTTATTTATTTAAAAACACAGGACTTTTGATTAAAGCTACGCTTTCACTCAGTAATCTGTAATCGTAAATCTTTCCTCGTGCGTTTTTGAAACGGAAACCAAAAGCAAAATTTTGATACTGAAAAAATGAGGCGAAGAAGTTCTATGCCATTTTTTTGCCTGCCCAATCGAAAGTGTCGTATTTTAACACTGCATAATTGAACGCAACTACTGCAGTTCATTGTTAGCATGACGTTTTTCAAAACATCAAACCATCTGGGCCAGCGATATTGTGTACATTAAGATCTTTAAGTACTTTTGCTACGTATTCAAGTGTAGTTGAGTTGAACTGGCTGCAAAGTGTGGAGCTAGCAGATTGGCCTTACTGCCTTCTTCACTGTTTCCTAGTCCTTCCGCCGTATTTGAAACATAAGAGGCCCGAGACGACGGTCTGACTAACAAAAATAATCTCGAACATCTCACTAATACTCATGACCTAGGCCTATTGCATAAACCAAAGGTCAGCTGTTTTATGGCAAAAAAATAAAGAGAAAATAAATAGAGAAGTATAATCGAATTAAAAACTAATGTTTTTGTTCAATCCTCTAAGGGATGATCCTGGAAGCTGCTCCAAAATAAGCCTGTACACTAACACAGACACGAAATAAAAACACTAGCTTTTTTGTTGTTGGGAAAACTGGTTAAGAATCCAACTCTTTATTTCCGCTGTCCCTCTGTCCAACTAAGACTGACTATATTTTTTCTTTTTGTGCATGCATTGCAAGATAAGAGAAAGAAAGTACAAAGAGGAATATAAAAATGAATAGGAATAAGACGTGTACTTATATAAATAACATGAACAAGAGCGAACATTAAATACGAGTACACTCATATACAGAGTGTACGATACAGTACGAAGAATAACTGAAGACGATTCCTACTAAAATATGGAAAAAGAGTGTTGCCAACAACACGCGGTGTTCCCAAGCGGTCCCCCATCTAAGTACTAACCGCGCCCGACGCTGCTTGATTTCGGTGATCGGACGAGAACCGATACTTTCAGCGTAGTATGGTCGTTGGCGTCTTCTTTATTAGCAAACTTCAAAGTCCCGTTAATTTTAACGCGCCTCCATATGACGCAAGAACACTTGATGGCGCAATGTGCGAGTATTTACTTCAGAGGGTACTCAGGGTCTATTAAAGTATATACTCAAGCGAATGACTGTAAACTTTACTTTCTATGATATTTGCTTAGTTATGTGCATGCAAAGCATGAAGATACTTTCAATTTGATAGGAATCGAAATAGGGGAAAGCACCAACACTAAATGAATAACTCTTGATTGAAATACTATGACCTAAAGACTCCCTAATTGTATACAAAATAATGGAAATGGAAAACCGAAATGTTTTACATAGTTCCTGAAACTATACCACGATTTTGGGCACACTTGCGCTACAACCCTGGATCACAAACCCACGTGGAATACCTACATCAAAGAGATTGCCTAAAATAACACTGTTTATGGATATGCACAGCGATTGCTAGACCTATTACAACCTATGTCTCACCCATTTGTTGGCCTAGAACAAAACAATTGGTCTTACACCCTCCGTTTTATAAACAGGCAATGCAGTCAATGTTGGTTTGAAATTTGAAGATAACTGACTGTTTAAATTTAAGAACTATACAATAGTTGTGACAACAAACACGAAGTTTAACAAATCAAATTGCAATCACTTCGTTTAATTTTATTAATATTTTGTTTAAAAAGCAACTTCTACTTTTCTAACTGTGGTTATTTCACATTGACATCACTTTCAGGTTACACGAACTACAACGTCAAACAACTATAATGCACAACTGAATAATGATCTGCTCAATAGTCTTTCTTCTTTCATTTTTTTTTCAACCGAAAGGAGAGCAAAACTACCCCTTTAAATTTTCCGCCTTTGTTTCCTCGTTCTTGTCCTTAATTTGCATCAGACGTTTGGACGTAACCAACTATCGCTTCTCATGTTTTGTTTTGTTTGTTACTTTCGTGTTCGTCTTATCATCTCCATCGTATGATCTATACGACTACTTGTCGAACTTCTACCTGTCGGATACGATCATGCAATTTTCTACATCTACAGCTTTACGTATATTTAATTACATATGTATGGTATGTTACTGGTGTGCACCCGGGATAAGACGATAAAACCAGAAACCAGTAACGTGTCGTTTATCTAGGAACTATGTACATATGCATATGCTAAAATATACAAATAATGTACATATACACATATAAGCCAATGGTTCTACCCCCAGAAGTGTTTCTTTTGCTCTTATTTTTACACTTACCCAATTATGAAACCTGGTTCTTGTTAATCTTAATTGTTGACCTATGCAAACACTAAGTGTTCGTTAAAGTTTGATCTTAGTACAATCGCTCTCTCAAATCTCTTCTTTACGAAAAAATTGCAGTGATCGAATTGTGCAATGGGTAGCTGTTCATTTAACTTTGGCAATAAAAGACCTACCAATAAAATTTTAATAAAAAATTGTACATCAAAACGTCTTTTAATTGGCTGTACTAAGGACATATAACTGGCGCAGTCGACAAAACTTATAAGAAAACATTATAAGAAAGAAAATACTATTATAAAGAAAAGAAGACGTGATAAAGCAACGTTTGAAATAAAAATGAAAAAAAAACAACAAAAAGCCATCTAATATAAACGCGTTACAGTGACAAAAAGGTAATAATACAGACTTACACTTTATACACTAAAATTTAAATATCTATCCACATAATATAAATCAATAAATTCCGAAAAATATACCATACTACTCGTATCTTCATAAATACAAGAACCATATAAACCATAAAAACCATAAAAACACGTGAGTACTATTTCAATATTTTTGGTGTGGGTGCAAAGTTTAGTTTCGTAAGCTGGAATAACAGGAAAGAAAATCACACCATCGTTTACCATCTGAAGAGAGTAAAACGCTCGACTAGAAACTGTACCAGTATTTCTAGCGGGAGTTCAAAGATTGGCCTTTGGGAGCTGGGATAACGGCGCGTATAAATATGGAAGTCCTCAACGCTGTAGATAGGTTAAAGATTATTTTAGAATTAATAAATAAATTACCTGTATTTGATGGTGCAAAAGAATGCAATAGTAGATTTTTTAGATAAAGTTTATTCATTGGCTACCATTTTCGATGACTTTGATACAAAAGTTCTTCTGACAGGTTACATCAAAGAGAAGATGATTATTGGTAATGCGCGTATACTCGTAGAATTACAAAAACACGTCAGACTTTTGCTTTGGACAGAAATAAGAGATGTGTTAAAAAATAACTTCGGCGAAAGTTTGCCAGTCCATGTTTTAATCGACCGTATTCGCACAGAACGCGTAACTTCAACAACCGGAAAATTCTACAACGATATAAACGTCTTTAGAATAAATACTTCGTTTTGCTTAATAAAAATAGTGTCGATAACAATTTAATAGAGTCTAATAACAGAATTGCCCTTGATGTTTTTAAAAATAATTTACCAGAACCTACTTTATCCATTACGAGTATTTTAAGTCACAATCCTCTTTCTTTATATAGTGCCTATAAAATAATAACTGAAATAGATCACCAAAACCTAGGTCCCAATGGAATCTAATATCCTGCATCCACACAAAAAAAAAATCCTTTCCCAAAAAATACCACAGAAGACAAACCAGCAACTATTCAACCAGACAATACGATAACTCTGCTCAAAATAAAATTAATTACCAGCCAAAGCAACTTAACTATTTGAGACATACTCAATCACAGCAAAGACCTGATTTACCAAACAATTTACAGACCTATCAACCCGGACAGAGTAACATTACGACTCAATCCAGACAACGCCAAAATAACTATTATTCAAGTGGGCATACTCGACGAACCAACGGTTCAGTTTGCATCATGGGCACATAAGTTTGCGTCATGGGCATTTCATGCGTAATTTGGCACCCAAAAAGTGAAGGTATATTAATCAGAATGATTTAAATGAAAATAAAGAATTTAACTTAGATATTTTTAGCAATGAAATATCTCAATCTCATTGCTCTAAAAATGTAAATATGGTATGTCTGCACCGGCAGATCTTACTTCAAAGAACAACGATGCCTTGTACACGGGGGCTGCCATTCACAGTGCCCAAGAAGATGAGTCACTACATATTTACATAACAGACGGTCCGATAAATTTTTATGAAAATCAAATTTACTTATCTTATATTCAAAAAGAACATATTTCAATTAAAATAATCCACAAAAAGATACAAAACATTGTTGAGCTTAAGGAAGGCAGTAGCGATCTGTTAAAGATGAAAGGATGAAAGGATTTATGGTAAATAAAGAACTTATCTGCGTTTATTGCGAAAATCTCCCTTCCCTTTGTTTGTGCATTTTCAAGACCTCTTTGTCAAACATTTTTCAATGAACAAAAACCTTAGACTACTTAAATCAAACATAAGACTTAGGGACATTTCAGACAGAAATGAAATGTTAACAATAATTAGAAATGAACATCATAAAAAGAACCACAGATGGATTAATGAACTTTTTTCGGAACTAAAAACTCGATATTTTTATCCAAATTTGCAAATCGAATTTCAAAAATGTATAAATAATAGCGAGGTTTGTACCGTTGCCAAATGTCAAACATGACAGGAGGCCTCTTAAAATTCCCATGTAAATAACAGAAACTCCTCAACAATTTAATGACATACTCGTGTGCATGTCGATATTTGGTTCCCGGAATGAAACAAAATGTTTTTCACCACCATCGATAAATTCTCCAAGTATGCTACAATCCATAATTTAGGCAACAGAAACAGAAACAGATATTAGAAGCCATTAAAGAAACTATACGATATCTAGGCAAACCAAATAGAATCATAGCTGACGGCGAAACATGCATTCACCATTCCGTTGTAGAGCAGTTTTTAAAGGATCGTGAGATTGTGTTCCACAAAATTACGAGTGCATGCTCCTTAAAGACAGGAAATTCCGACATTGAAAGATTGCACGGTACTCTGAACGAACATCTTAGATTGAAAAACGCAGCCAGGGATGCATCCAATTTGGATGAAAATTTTTTTGAAATATTGACTACATATTTACAACAATACAGTACCTACATTCCCCAACAAAGTTAAGACCAATAGATTTTATTACAAAAAAATTTAGTAGAGAAGACATCGAAACACTGGCACAACAATATCGAGCCGAGAAAGAAATAAAACAATAAATAAAAAAAACAACGTTACTCTATGTCCACGTTTGGTTCAAAATCGAGCCGTAGGAAAAGCTAAACCAAAATATAGACAATTGAATGATCCGGAAGTTAGTAAAAATTACGTCACGGATAAATCAACAAAAAGAAACACCCAATATTAAAAAAGTCAGTTAAAAAGAAAATATAAATTTCAAAATAGTGAATAATTACCATCGTATGTATGTACTCGTAACGATGAAAAAGATGTTTTCTTTAATATTCTCCTGGTTTCTCCTTTTCCACTTTCCTTACTTTATTTTTGGTGATTCTGCCATTTCATTCATTTCATTTCAAAATAACAGCTTCTTACATTTGGTTTTCTTTTTTTTTTGACATTTCCCAGAATGGGTGCAGCCAGCGCGAAAGGTAACGCTTCTTCCGATTGACATTTTTTTTCTTTTTTCTACAACGAGAATAGGTACATATCTAGTTATTAAATACATCTAAGTCAATTAACTTGTAAAAAAAATGAAGTGATCACCAATGAATCTCTCTTATTGCTACGAGTACCTTAACAAAAATTATTCCAAGTGTGATTATTCGAAGGTCATAAAAATAACACACTATTTAAAGTAGCCCAAAAATGTGATTTTAACTAGAAGCATACTTACGAGTAATTAAGCAATTTACATATAATTCCAATTTCACTTATTTGTACAAAAAATAAAAAAATGATTTAGAGTTAACATAACCATTGTAACAAAACAATGTAAGCTTCAATTTCATTATTTGACCTTTTTTTCTCGCATACATTCTGTTAAAATTGTTGAGATTTGGATATTTGTAAGAACTCTATACTTTGTAATGTAATTAATTCTTCCAACTGCCAAATTCCTTTTAAGGAGCTACGCTAAATCAACACACGTTATAAAATATCAAATTATATGGTTTGAACTGAATGAGCTGTATAGCAACATTCACCTTGCAGAAGGATCCTAATTCGGTTGAGATGGCCAGAAAATGTTGAGCAAATAAACACAAAGTCTGGAAGAATTCCGAAATCAATGTACGAGTATATGTCCGTTTCGAGTAATGTCGTCCACACCAAAGACTTTCTCTGATCTGGAACTGATTTTAACTCATATACATATGTATATGTATGTTGGAAGTATTAATTAGTATTAAATTGAATTACGGATACTACCATCTTGACACGGTGCGGTAAGTCCTACCCATTGTAAAATGTTTGTGTGTGTACAAATGATAGAACTTATTCCTTTCAATACAATACGCTTTATTCAATACAATTACAATGTTTCTGTTTAAAACAAGGAATTAAAATTATTGTAAATTAGATTAATTCAAAAAGCCAAATCAACGGCAAACTGAGTGGTCTTGCCAGCGTGGAATAACACGGATGAGTTCACAATCGTCAGCATTTCTAACTTAATACAATCGCAGATCTTTTCTCGTGTGCTTTTCAAATGTCACTTTTTTGCTCCGGAGCACAAAAAGAAGATAGTTCCTGAAACTATACCACGATTTTGGGTACACTCGCGCTGCAACCCAGGATCACGAACCTACGTGGAATACCTACATCAAAGAGATTGCCTAAAATGACACTGTGGATGGATATGCACAGCGATTGCTATTAAAACCTACGAGATTAGCACTTCAAGTAGTACCGAATCACAGGAGAAACAATCTGATGCAATGACGATATATGTAGTGATTTGTACACTTCTTGCTTTCTGGCCAGTTAGACCTTCTGGACATCAGACTCACTCTTAGTGAGTGAGCAGCCGTTATAGCCAATTTTCTGTATAAAGCTGCTCTTACCTGGTTGAGTCACCACAACCGATGCCAGATATCAAATACGGCGGATTGTATTACATAGATCACCTGCAGTTCGGGCTGTAACAGCTGGTTGGAATAGATAATATCTCAAACTTTATTCTTCGAAAATGTTTACGCCAAGGCCAAAGTCAAAATGTAAAAGAAAAACCTCCAATGAAAGAGTAAGGACCAGAGCATTAGATCTGCGCATGCCGGCAGAAATTAGATAAACATATGTTCACATCCAATTGGTCGGCAGCGTAGATGCACCAATTCAATTTGACAGTTACTATCCCACAAACACTAGGAATTATACCCAACAATTTTTTTCACCCAATTCTTACAAGACGCGCAAGAACCGATTGCGTTCAGAAAATAAGACAAAGATAACAATTTATGATGACCACAACTCGGAAATGTTTTTCCCGGGCTGAGACTTTTAAAACCGACACGGATTGCATGAAACGAATTTCGAACGTTCAGCAAAGCAAACGAAATTTTCATGATCGAAATATTTAAATTTGATGGCTACAGGTCGCTATAGATGATGAGTTTTCAATTTCTAGATCACTTAAAACACTAAATAACAAATTATATCGACAAAAATTAACAAAATCTGTAGTTCCGATTTCCAACCCACACGTGGTTATATTTTTCTACACGAAATTTAAAAAAAAAAAGTTTACTGGCTGTCAGATTTGAAAAATAGCGAAAATCTGAACAGTGATGCCAAGTTGCTAACAAAATATTTGAAGAAATGGGGATAGAAAGTTCAAAGGCACTGCCATGAATTATGTGTAAATTGGAATACGTACACTGCGTTCTAAAACTCATCGCTTAGATGCAACATTTTATATTCCAGCTCATTAGAACAGTATTTAAAAAAAATTATGCAGTATTGTTATTTGATTCTTTATTTATTTAAAAACACAGGACTTTTGATTAAAGCTACGCTTTCACCCAGTAATCTGTAATCGTAAAACTTTCCTCGTGCGTTTTTGAAACGGAAACCAGAAGAAAAAATTTTGATACTGAAAAAATGAGGCGAAGAAGTTCTATGCCATTTTTTTGCCTGCCCAATCGAAAGTGTCGTATTTTAACACTGCATAATTGAACGCAACTACTGCAGTTCATTGTTAGCATGACGTTTTTCAAAACATCAAACCTCTTCGGAAGAAAGGAAGACATATCATCTGGGCCAGCGATATTGTGTACATTAAGATCTTTAAGTACTTTTGCTACGTATTCAAGTGTAGTTGAGTTGAACTGGCTGCAAAGTGTGGAGCTAGCAGATTGGCCTTGCTGCCTTCTTCACTGTTTCCTAGTCCTTCCGCCGTATTTGAAACATGAGGCCCGAGACGACGGTCTGACTAACAAAAATAATCTCGAACATCTCACTAATACTCATGACCTAGGTCTATTGCATAAACCAAAGGTCAGCTGTTTTATGGCAAAAAAATAAAAATAAAATAAATAGAGAAGTATAATCGAATTAAAAACTAATGTTTTTGTTCAATCCTCTAAGGGATGATCCTGGAAGCTGCTCCAAAATAAACCTGTACACTAACACAGACACGAAATAAAAACACTAGCTTTTTTGTTGTTGGGAAAACTGGTTAAGAATCCAACTCTTTATTTCCGCTGTCCCTCTGTCCAACTAAGACTGACTATATATTTTTTTTTATGCATGCATTGCAAGATAAGAGAAAGAAAGTACAAAGAGGAATATAAAAATGAATAGGAATAAGACATGTACTTATATAAATAACATGAACATGAGCGAACATTAAATACACTCATATACAGAGCGTACGATACAGTTTTATACGCAACACGTGCTCGAAGAACAACTGAAGACGATTCCTACTAAAATATGGAAAAAGAGTGTTGCCCCAAGCGGTCCCCCATCTAAGTACTAACCGCGCCCGACGCTGCTTGATTTCGGTGATCGGACGAGAACCGATACTTTCAGCGTAGTATGGTCGTTGGCGTCTTTTTTATTAGCAAACTTCAAAATCCCGTTAATTTTAACGCGCCTCGATATGACGCAAGAATTATGCAGTATTGTTATTTGATTCTTTATGTATTTAAAAACACAGGACTTTTGATTAAAGCTACGCTTTCACTCAGTAATCTGTAATCGTAAATCTTTCCTCGTGCGTTTTTGAAACGGAAACCAAAAGCAAAATTTTGATACTGAAAAAATGAGGCGAAGAAGTTCTATGCCATTTTTTTGCCTGCCCAATCGAAAGTGTCGTATTTTAACACTGCATAATTGAACGCAACTACTGCAGTTCATTGTTAGCATGACGTTTTTCAAAACATCAAACCATCTGGGCCAGCGATATTGTGTACATTAAGATCTTTAAGTACTTTTGCTACGTATTCAAGTGTAGTTGAGTTGAACTGGCTGCAAAGTGTGGAGCTAGCAGATTGGCCTTACTGCCTTCTTCACTGTTTCCTAGTCCTTCCGCCGTATTTGAATCATAAGAGGCCCGAGAGTTCTTAGAGTAGGAAGTACAAGGAAAAAGAAAGAATTGAAGAAAAAAAAAGGGAAAATAGATGATACAAAGGAGAATGAAGTTTAGGGATACAAGAGGAAATTCATTAAAAATTTTCTGAACAATATTTAAATACTTCTTTATTGAAACTGTTTGTGCTGCTCATACGTTTTATCCTTAAGGGCAACCGATTCCATAGCTGAATCCCATGTACGAAAAATTGTCGAGACGTGTTTAAATACTTGCACCTAGGTGCTATCAGTTGCCAAGTTCTTTGATTTGTTGGAAATTTTACTATCTCAAGTAAATATTCTGGTACTTTCTTGGTTAAAATTTTGTGAAAATACAGCATGGTTCGATATTTCATAAGAGCAATCAGAGAGCAGCCGGCAATTTGTTTGGTATAGGCGGAAATGTGTTCGTGTCTTTTGATATTAAAAATGTATCTCGCGCAGGAATTGTATGCAACTGTTAACTTTCTGGCGGACTCTTGATCCATGTTTGCAAATATTTCACAACCATATAGTATGATGGGAAGGATAAATGCATTAACAAGTTTTAATTTTGTTTTGGTTGGAAGGTAACTTGTAGTAGGACAAAGTCCTCGGAGAGCTCCGTAAATTTTAGATACAGTTTTGTTAACATGTACATTCCAATTTAAGTTAGAATTAAAATAAACTCCAAGATTCTTTATGTTTACCACGTACTCTATAGGGGATGCGTTAAGACTCAGTGGTGGGAAAACATCTGTACTTCGTCCTGCATTTATAATCAGTGCCTTTGTTTTATTTGGATTAAGCTTTAGACCGTTATCTGATGACCACTTATGGATTTCATTTAATTCTTGGTTTAGAATATCAAGCGCTTGGTGTTTGTTTGCTTTTGGAAAGAGCGTATATATTTGTACATCGTCTGCGTATATATGGTAATTACAAACGTGAAAGCATTGTGTTATGTCATTTATAAAACAAGTGAACAGGAGGGGTCCTAAGACAGATCCCTGTGGTACACCTGCGAGGACGGGCAGGCAAGCTGAGCGCTCATTCCTATGACAGACGTACTGAGACCTATTGAAAAGATAGGAAGACAACAACTTACATAAAGTGTCATCAAACAGGAATTGATGTTTCAGTTTTTTTAATAAGAGCACAACGCAATTAAAAGCCTTCGAAAAATCTAAAAAAACAATTAATCCCAGCATACCATTGTCACAACCGGCACGTAAATCTTCACTGATTTTTAAGAGGGCTGAGGTACAACTATAATTTTTACGAAAGCCAGACTGGTATTTTGATATCATATTCTTAGCGCTTAGATATGTTTTTATTTGACCACTTACTATAATTTCAAAGACTTTACTTAAAAACGGTAAAATCGCAATAGGCCGGTATTCTACGGAGGCTCCGTTTGGTGCTTTTGGTAGGGGTATAACCTTCGCAGTTTTCCAGTTATCCGGAAAAACTGAAGTTGTTAAAATTGTATTTAAAATGTGGGTGATTTGGTGCAAAATAACAGGAAGCAGAATTTTTACAAACTTAGGAGCAATGTTATCCGAACCTACGGCATTTGACTTGACACTTAATATAATATTACCTACCGTAGTTTCGTCTACACATGTAAGTGAAAAAGTTGATTCGGAATAGGTGACACTGTTGTTCAAAAACGGGGAACTTAGATTATTTGACTCTTTGTAGACAGACACAAAGTTTGCATTTAGTCCTTCTACATCCACACTGTTGGGAACCGATGTTTTTTGTGAATTCAGTCCTATCTGACGAACACTCTTCCAAAAGTCAGAACTAGATGAACATGAGTCAAATTTATTTTTATAAAAAGCTAATTTATTTTTTCTAATGAGACGGGTTACAGAGTTACGAACAAATTTAAATTCCCTATAAATTTCCAAGCATTTGTAACGCCTCCATCTAGCATAGAGTAAGTTCCGAGCTGCCATTAAGTTACATACTTCCTGTGTGAACCATGGTGATTTTATTTTGGTGTTTTTTATTCCACGAGTGGGCACATGTTTATTTAGAAGGAATTTAATATTTTTGTTAAGGAAGTCTACTTGATAATTGGCGTTATTTGAGTTATAAATTGGAGACCAATTCAAAGCCAGGCAGTCATTAAAAAGGTTATCTAAATTAATTCGAGAGTATTGGTATAATCTGAAATTCGTCTCAGTTTCAAGTGATGGAAATATATCCACTGTCAGAAAGATTATATCATGATGAGAGAACCCGGGTGCGAAAATCTGGTCATAATGCATAATCAAGTCGGGGTCGGAAACTATGGCAACATCAAGTAGTGTTGGTATGCGATCTGGCACAAAATGTGTAGGTTGGGTAATGTTAGCAAAACTTAAGTGTAGCGAATCAATCATTTCCTTGAAAGCTGTATTTTTGTTTCCTAAAATATTAAGGTTGAGGTCACCACATATGACGATTTTCGAGTATTTGGGTGCAAAGTCTTCAAGTAGGTCACTTATCAGTCTATAATTTGCTATATCAGGGGCCATGTATATGCAACCAATCAGACATTTTTCAGTACTATTCTTCACCTCAATGAAAACGTATTCCACAAGATCAGTGGGCGCTGATTTCTTCAGAAATTGGAAATTATAGCACTTTTAACACTGCATAATTGAACGCAACTACTGCAGTTCATTGTTAGCATGACGTTTTTCAAAACATCAAACCATCTGGGCCAGCGATATTGTGTACATTAAGATCTTTAAGTACTTTTGCTACGTATTCAAGTGTAGTTGAGTTGAACTGGCTGCAAAGTGTGGAGCTAGCAGATTGGCCTTACTGCCTTCTTCACTGTTTCCTAGTCCTTCCGCCGTATTTGAAACATAAGAGGCCCGAGACGACGGTCTGACTAACAAAAATAATCTCGAACATCTCACTAATACTCATGACCTAGGCCTATTGCATAAACCAAAGGTCAGCTGTTTTATGGCAAAAAAATAAAGAGAAAATAAATAGAGAAGTATAATCGAATTAAAAACTAATGTTTTTGTTCAATCCTCTAAGGGATGATCCTGGAAGCTGCTCCAAAATAAGCCTGTACACTAACACAGACACGAAATAAAAACACTAGCTTTTTTGTTGTTGGGAAAACTGGTTAAGAATCCAACTCTTTATTTCCGCTGTCCCTCTGTCCAACTAAGACTGACTATATTTTTTCTTTTTGTGCATGCATTGCAAGATAAGAGAAAGAAAGTACAAAGAGGAATATAAAAATGAATAGGAATAAGACGTGTACTTATATAAATAACATGAACAAGAGCGAACATTAAATACGAGTACACTCATATACAGAGTGTACGATACAGTACGAAGAATAACTGAAGACGATTCCTACTAAAATATGGAAAAAGAGTGTTGCCAACAACACGCGGTGTTCCCAAGCGGTCCCCCATCTAAGTACTAACCGCGCCCGACGCTGCTTGATTTCGGTGATCGGACGAGAACCGATACTTTCAGCGTAGTATGGTCGTTGGCGTCTTCTTTATTAGCAAACTTCAAAGTCCCGTTAATTTTAACGCGCCTCCATATGACGCAAGAACACTTGATGGCGCAATGTGCGAGTATTTACTTCAGAGGGTACTCAGGGTCTATTAAAGTATATACTCAAGCGAATGACTGTAAACTTTACTTTCTATGATATTTGCTTAGTTATGTGCATGCAAAGCATGAAGATACTTTCAATTTGATAGGAATCGAAATAGGGGAAAGCACCAACACTAAATGAATAACTCTTGATTGAAATACTATGACCTAAAGACTCCCTAATTGTATACAAAATAATGGAAATGGAAAACCGAAATGTTTTACATAGTTCCTGAAACTATACCACGATTTTGGGCACACTTGCGCTACAACCCTGGATCACAAACCCACGTGGAATACCTACATCAAAGAGATTGCCTAAAATAACACTGTTTATGGATATGCACAGCGATTGCTAGACCTATTACAACCTATGTCTCACCCATTTGTTGGCCTAGAACAAAACAATTGGTCTTACACCCTCCGTTTTATAAACAGGCAATGCAGTCAATGTTGGTTTGAAATTTGAAGATAACTGACTGTTTAGACTGTTTAAATTTAAGAACTATACAATAGTTGTGACAACAAACACGAAGTTTAACAAATCAAATTGCAATCACTTCGTTTAATTTTATTAATATTTTGTTTAAAAAGCAACTTCTACTTTTCTAACTGTGGTTATTTCACATTGACATCACTTTCAGGTTACACGAACTACAACGTCAAACAACTATAATGCACAACTGAATAATGATCTGCTCAATAGTCTTTCTTCTTTCATTTTTTTTTCAACCGAAAGGAGAGCAAAACTACCCCTTTAAATTTTCCGCCTTTGTTTCCTCGTTCTTGTCCTTAATTTGCATCAGACGTTTGGACGTAACCAACTATCGCTTCTCATGTTTTGTTTTGTTTGTTACTTTCGTGTTCGTCTTATCATCTCCATCGTATGATCTATACGACTACTTGTCGAACTTCTACCTGTCGGATACGATCATGCAATTTTCTACATCTACAGCTTTACGTATATTTAATTACATATGTATGGTATGTTACTGGTGTGCACCCGGGATAAGACGATAAAACCAGAAACCAGTAACGTGTCGTTTATCTAGGAACTATGTACATATGCATATGCTAAAATATACAAATATTGTACATATACACATATAAGCCAATGGTTCTACCCCCAGAAGTGTTTCTTTTGCTCTTATTTTTACACTTACCCAATTATGAAACCTGGTTCTTGTTAATCTTAATTGTTGACCTATGCAAACACTAAGTGTTCGTTAAAGTTTGATCTTAGTACAATCGCTCTCTCAAATCTCTTCTTTACGAAAAAATTGCAGTGATCGAATTGTGCAATGGGTAGCTGTTCATTTAACTTTGGCAATAAAAGACCTACCAATAAAATTTTAATAAAAGATTGTACATCAAAACGTCTTTTAATTGGCTGTACTAAGGACATATAACTGGCGCAGTCGACGAAACTTATAAGAACACATTATAAGAAAGAAAATACTATTATAAAGAAAAGAAGACGTGATAAAGCAACGTTTGAAATAAAAATGAAAAAAAAAACAACAAAAAGCCATCTAATATAAACGCGTTACAGTGACAAAAAGGTAATAATACAGACTTACACTTTATACACTAAAATTTAAATATCTATCCACATAATATAAATCAATAAATTCCGAAAAATATACCATACTACTCGTATCTTCATAAATACAAGAACCCTATAAACCATAAAAACCATAAAAACACGTGAGTACTACTTCAATATTTTTGGTGTGGGTGCAAAGTTTGGTTTCGTAAGCTGGAATAACAGGAAAGAAAATCACACCATCGTTTACCATCTGAAGAGAGTAAAACGCTCGACTAGAAACTGTACCAGTATTTCTAGCGGGAGTTCAAAGATTGGCCTTTGGGAGCTGGGATAACGGCGCGTATAAATATGGAAGTCCTCAACGCTGTAGATAGGTTAAAGATTATTTTAGAATTAATAAATAAATTACCTGTATTTGATGGTGCAAAAGAATGCAATAGTAGATTTTTTAGATAAAGTTTATTCATTGGCTACCATTTTCGATGACTTTGATACAAAAGTTCTTCTGACAGGTTACATCAAAGAGAAGATGATTATTGGTAATGCGCGTATACTCGTAGAATTACAAAAACACGTCAGACTTTTGCTTTGGACAGAAATAAGAGATGTGTTAAAAAATAACTTCGGCGAAAGTTTGCCAGTCCATGTTTTAATCGACCGTATTCGCACAGAACGCGTAACTTCAACAACCGGAAAATTCTACAACGATATAAACGTCTTTAGAATAAATACTTCGTTTTGCTTAATAAAAATAGTGTCGATAACAATTTAATAGAGTCTAATAACAGAATTGCCCTTGATGTTTTTAAAAATAATTTACCAGAACCTACTTTATCCATTACGAGTATTTTAAGTCACAATCCTCTTTCTTTATATAGTGCCTATAAAATAATAACTGAAATAGATCACCAAAACCTAGGTCCCAATGGAATCTAATATCCTGCATCCACACAAAAAAAAAATCCTTTCCCAAAAAATACCACAGAAGACAAACCAGCAACTATTCAACCAGACAATACGATAACTCTGCTCAAAATAAAATTAATTACCAGCCAAAGCAACTTAACTATTTGAGACATACTCAATCACAGCAAAGACCTGATTTACCAAACAATTTACAGACCTATCAACCCGGACAGAGTAACATTACGACTCAATCCAGACAACGCCAAAATAACTATTATTCAAGTGGGCATACTCGACGAACCAACGGTTCAGTTTGCATCATGGGCACATAAGTTTGCGTCATGGGCATTTCATGCGTAATTTGGCAGCCAAAAAGTGAAGGTATATTAATCAGAATGATTTAAATGAAAATAAAGAATTTAACTTAGATATTTTTAACAATGAAATATCTCAATCTCATTGCTCTAAAAATGTAAATATGGTATGTCTGCACCGGCAGATCTTACTTCAAAGAACAACGATGCCTTGTACACGGGGGCTGCCGTTCACAGTGCCCAAGAAGATGAGTCACTACATATTTACATAACAGACGGTCCGATAAATTTTTATGAAAATCAAATTTACTTATCTTATATTCAAAAAGAACATATTTCAATTAAAATAATCCACAGAAAGATACAAAACATTGTTGAGCTTAAGGAAGGCAGTAGCGATCTGTTAAAGATGAAAGGATGAAAGGATTTATGGTAAATAAAGAACTTATCTGCGTTTATTGCGAAAATCTCCCTTCCCTTTGTTTGTGCATTTTCAAGACCTCTTTGTCAAACATTTTTCAATGAACAAAAACCTTAGACTACTTAAATCAAACATAAGACTTAGGGACATTTCAGACAGAAACGAAATGTTAACAATAATTAGAAATGAACATCATAAAAAGAACCACAGATGGATTAATGAACTTTTTTCGGAACTAAAAACTCGATATTTTTATCCAAATTTGCAAATCGAATTTCAAAAATGTATAAATAATAGCGAGGTTTGTACCGTTGCCAAATGTCAAACATGACAGGAGGCCTCTTAAAATTCCCATGTAAATAACAGAAACTACTCAACAATTTAATGACATACTCGTGTGCATGTCGATATTTGGTTCCCGGAATGAAACAAAATGTTTTTCACCACCATCGATAAATTCTCCAAGTATGCTACAATCCATAATTTAGGCAACAGAAACAGAAACAGATATTAGAAGCCATTAAAGAAACTATACGATATCTAGGCAAACCAAATAGAATCATAGCTGACGGCCGTTGTAGAGCAGTTTTTAAAGGATCGTGAGATTGTGTTCCACAAAATTACGAGTGCATGCTCCTTAAAGACAGGAAATTCCGACATTGAAAGATTGCACGGTACTCTGAACGAACATCTTAGATTGAAAAACGCAGCCAGGGATGCATCCAATTTGGATGAAAATTTTTTTGAAATATTGACTACATATTTACAACAATACAGTACCTACATTCCCCAACAAAGTTAAGACCAATAGATTTTATTACAAAAAAATTTAGTAGAGAAGACATCGAAACACTGGCACAACAATATCGAGCCGAGAAAGAAATAAAACAATAAATAAAAAAAACAACGTTACTCTATGTCCACGTTTGGTTCAAAATCGAGCCGTAGGAAAAGCTAAACCAAAATATAGACAATTGAATGATCCGGAAGTTAGTAAAAATTACGTCACGGATAAATCAACAAAAAGAAACACCCAATATTAAAAAAGTCAGTTAAAAAGAAAATATAAATTTCAAAATAGTGAATAATTACCATCGTATGTATGTACTCGTAACGATGAAAAAGATGTTTTCTTTAATATTCTCCTGGTTTCTCCTTTTCCACTTTCCTTACTTTATTTTTGGTGATTCTGCCATTTCATTCATTTCATTTCAAAATAACAGCTTCTTACATTTGGTTTTCTTTTTTTTTTGACATTTCCCAGAATGGGTGCAGCCAGCGCGAAAGGTAACGCTTCCTCCGATTGACATTTTTTTTCTTTTTTCTACAACGAGAATAGGTACATATCTAGTTATTAAATACATCTAAGTCAATTAACTTGTAAAAAAAATGAAGTGATCACCAATGAATCTCTCTTATTGCTACGAGTACCTTAACAAAAATTATTCCAAGTGTGATTATTCGAAGGTCATAAAAATAACACACTATTTAAAGTAGCCCAAAAATGTGATTTTAACTAGAAGCATACTTACGAGTAATTAAGCAATTTACATATAATTCCAATTTCACTTATTTGTACAAAAAATAAAAAAATGATTTAGAGTTAACATAACCATTGTAACAAAAAAATGTAAGCTTCAATTTCATTATTTGACCTTTTTTTCTCGCATACATTCTGTTAAAATTGTTGAGATTTGGATATTTGTAAGAACTCTATACTTTGTAATGTAATTAATTCTTCCAACTGCCAAATTCCTTTTAAGGAGCTACGCTAAATCAACACACGTTATAAAATATCCAATTATATGGTTTGAACTGAATGAGCTGTATAGCAACATTCACCTTGCAGAAGGATCCTAATTCGGTTGAGATGGCCAGAAAATGTTGAGCAAATAAACACAAAGTCTGGAAGAATTCCGAAATCAATGTACGAGTATATGTCCGTTTCGAGTAATGTCGTCCACACCAAAGACTTTCTCTGATCTGGAACTGATTTTAACTCATATACATATGTATATGTATGTTGGAAGTATTAATTAGTATTAAATTGAATTACGGATACTACCATCTTGACACGGTGCGGTAAGTCCTACCCATTGTAAAATGTTTGTGTGTGTACAAATGATAGAACTTATTCCTTTCAATACAATACGCTTTATTCAATACAATTACAATGTTTCTGTTTAAAACAAGGAATTAAAATTATTGTAAATTAGATTAATTCAAAAAGCCAAATCAACGGCAAACTGAGTGGTCTTGCCAGCGTGGAATAACACGGATGAGTTCACAATCGTCAGCATTTCTAACTTAATACAATCGCAGATCTTTTCTCGTGTGCTTTTCAAATGTCACTTTTTTGCTCCGGAGCACAAAAAGAAGATAGTTCCTGAAACTATACCACGATTTTGGGTACACTCGCGCTGCAACCCAGGATCACGAACCTACGTGGAATACCTACATCAAAGAGATTGCCTAAAATGACACTGTGGATGGATATGCACAGCGATTGCTATTAAAACCTACGAGATTAGCACTTCAAGTAGTACCGAATCACAGGAGAAACAATCTGATGCAATGACGATATATGTAGTGATTTGTACACTTCTTGCTTTCTGGCCAGTTAGACCTTCTGGACATCAGACTCACTCTTAGTGAGTGAGCAGCCGTTATAGCCAATTTTCTGTATAAAGCTGCTCTTACCTGGTTGAGTCACCACAACCGATGCCAGATATCAAATACGGCGGATTGTATTACATAGATCACCTGCAGTTCGGGCTGTAACAGCTGGTTGGAATAGATAATATCTCAAACTTTATTCTTCGAAAATGTTTACGCCAAGGCCAAAGTCAAAATGTAAAAGAAAAACCTCCAATGAAAGAGTAAGGACCAGAGCATTAGATCTGCGCATGCCGGCAGAAATTAGATAAACATATGTTCACATCCAATTGGTCGGCAGCGTAGATGCACCAATTCAATTTGACAGTTACTATCCCACAAACACTAGAAATTATACCCAACAATTTTTTTCACTCAATTCTTACAAGACGCGCAAGAACCGATTGCGTTCAGAAAATAAGACAAAGATAACAATTTATGATGACCACAACTCGGAAATGTTTTTCCCGGGCTGAGACTTTTAAAACCGACACGGATTGCATGAAACGAATTTCGAACGTTCAGCAAAGCAAACGAAATTTTCATGATCGAAATATTTAAATTTGATGGCTACAGGTCGCTATAGATGATGAGTTTTCAATTTCTAGATCACTTAAAACACTAAATAACAAATTATATCGACAAAAATTAACAAAATCTGTAGTTCCGATTTCCAACCCACACGTGGTTATATTTTTCTACACGAAATTTAAAAAAAAAAAGTTTACTGGCTGTCAGATTTGAAAAATAGCGAAAATCTGAACAGTGATGCCAAGTTGCTAACAAAATATTTGAAGAAATGGGGATAGAAAGTTCAAAGGCACTGCCATGAATTATGTGTAAATTGGAATACGTACACTGCGTTCTAAAACTCATCGCTTAGATGCAACATTTTATATTCCAGCTCATTAGAACAGTATTTAAAAAAAATTATGCAGTATTGTTATTTGTTTCTTTATTTATTTAAAAACACAGGACTTTTGATTAAAGCTACGCTTTCACTCAGTAATCTGTAATCGTAAATCTTTCCTCGTGCGTTTTTGAAACGGAAACCAGAAGAAAAAATTTTGATACTGAAAAAATGAGGCGAAGAAGTTCTATGCCATTTTTTTGCCTGCCCAATCGAAAGTGTCGTATTTTAACACTGCATAATTGAACGCAACTACTGCAGTTCATTGTTAGCATGAAGTTTTTCAAAACATCAAACCTCTTCGGAAGAAAGGAAGACATATCATCTGGGCCAGCGATATTGTGTACATTAAGATCTTTAAGTACTTTTGCTACGTATTCAAGTGTAGTTGAGTTGAACTGGCTGCAAAGTGTGGAGCTAGCAGATTGGCCTTGCTGCCTTCTTCACTGTTTCCTAGTCCTTCCGCCGTATTTGAAACATGAGGCCCGAGACGACGGTCTGACTAACAAAAATAATCTCGAACATCTCACTAATACTCATGACCTAGGTCTATTGCATAAACCAAAGGTCAGCTGTTTTATGGCAAAAAAATAAAGAGAAAATAAATAGAGAAGTATAATCGAATTAAAAACTAATGTTTTTGTTCAATCCTCTAAGGGATGATCCTGGAAGCTGCTCCAAAATAAACCTGTACACTAACACAGACACGAAATAAAAACACTAGCTTTTTTGTTGTTGGGAAAACTGGTTAAGAATCCAACTCTTTATTTCCGCTGTCCCTCTGTCCAACTAAGACTGACTATATATTTTTTTTTTATGCATGCATTGCAAGATAAGAGAAAGAAAGTACAAAGAGGAATATAAAAATGAATAGGAATAAGACATGTACTTATATAAATAACATGAACATGAGCGAACATTAAATACACTCATATACAGAGCGTACGATACAGTGTTATACGCAACACGTGCTCGAAGAACAACTGAAGACGATTCCTACTAAAATATGGAAAAAGAGTGTTGCCAACAACACGCGGTGTTCCCAAGCGGTCCCCCATCTAAGTACTAACCGCGCCCGACGCTGCTTGATTTCGGTGATCGGACGAGAACCGATACTTTTTTCATTTCATTTTAAATGCATTTTTATTCTTTTCAATTCATTATTACTTATACGCTATACAAAAAACGCTTAAAAATTAGCTTAATTAACTTAAAACTATCTTATTTTAACTTACTGGCCCCATGCGGGCACTCTAAATTAAACATAATACTTAATTGATGTCTTTCGACGTTTCGTACGATTATAAATTTTATTTTTTTTCTATATTTATTTAAACTAAAACTAAGAAAACATTTTATTTAATACAAAAACTTAGTATACGGACTTTCTTTTTTTATAAAATCTTAAACACTAAAACTTATAAACTATCTACCTATAAATAAATCTTAACCTACTTAATCTACTTAACCTACTTAAACTAACTTATTGTATATATCATACAATTTAATTTTTTTTTTTTTTTTCCTAGATGTGTTACCCCTTCTTTTAGAGAAGTTGTTACCCATCTAAGTTCATATATAATTTTTTTTGTTTTTTTTTTTCATTTTTAATTTTTTTTTTTTTTTATTTTTTTTTTTCTCTTATGTCTACCCTAATCCTACCTAAATCTATGTAAGCCGGCCATGACTAAATAATTAGGCTAGCCGACTTTGCTTCCGAGTGAAGCTATACTATACCAGAGGAATTCGACGAAGGTACTTCCTCTCCTCCCATAAGCCACCAAAATTGTTGGTGCTGCCGTGCAACATCCCTCATGTCGCGACTCCCTACCGACCTACTGAACCGGAGACGCTCCGCACTGCCATGTGCGACGTCTCTGTCGTAGTTGAGTCGCCTGTCCGCAGCTGTTCGAGCAACGTGGAAGATTAGCGGCACCGCCAATCTGTCCTGGATCAGACCTTTCATATCTAGGTAGAGGAACGCTTCTGGAGGAACAAAGCCGTCAAAGCGAACTCTCTCATGATACATATAGTTAGGGTAGTAAGCCCCGGAGATCAGGTTGTTCGATGAGGTCATTGCTCTTGCAATGTGCCTTCGAGTCAACTTAATGACGAAATTGTCCACTCTTATTAGGTTCGCCCTATTGTATAAGACCTCATTAGGATAGAATTTTATGTACTCAGACTCTGGTGTTCTGTATAAGCGAAGACAAGTCCTAAGACAAGCCCTCTCAAACACCCGAATCTTTTCCAATAAACTTGCTCTCACGTTGAACCACACGGGACATCCAAATACAAGCATAGGCCTGATAAGGGCCATGTAGCAGATAACCTTCACCCTCGCATGGAGTTGGCTGTTATAAAACAGTCTCTTTGTAAGGGCAAAGGCGCCTTTAGCTCTGGCCAGAGCAACATCTATATGTTTGTTAAAATACAGATATTGATCAAGCCAGATCCCAAGGTATCTGACTACATTTCGACAAGCAAGTGGCTGCCCGTGCTGCCCCTCGATCGAGAACTTTCGCCAATTCTTTCTGGTATCCCTAGAGGCCCCAGACAAAGGCGTCGTAAACAAAATGGTTTCCGACTTCTGAAAATTCATTTTCAACTTCCAGTCATCGCAATATCGTTTAATTTTATCGAAATCACGTTGCAAGAGTATATTAATGACCTCAATCTTTGGATCTGATCTGTACGCAATTAAGTCGTCTGCGTACGCTATGGCATGGTGAAGTGAACCTATCAGATCACTTGTGTAAATGTTGAATAGGATCGGCGAATTTACCGCACCTTGTTGCAGACCGTTTTTAATGTTAAACGTTCCAGCAGAAGTCACATCGCCATTTTTCACGATGAACTGTCTACTGGAAAGCATATCAAAAAGAATATACAGCAATGGTTTACTGATGCCCAACCTGTCCAGCTTGAAAAAGAGACCCTCTAACCATACGGTATCGAAGGCTTTTTCCAAGTCAATCAGGCAGGCACCAGTGCACTGATTCTTGCCTTTGTTCCATTGGATATCAGAAACCAGTTTAGACGCAGCATGAATAACATCATGCCCCGCCTTGAAACCGAATTGATTATCCGGAACTATATGTTTGTCCTCGACCCACTTAGTCAGGACTCTATTGATCACCTTCTCGAAAACTTTACTGATGTTTGGAAGGAGACTGATCGACCGGAGATTCGCCGGATTGGATGTGTCTTTATCCCTTTTGGGGATGGGATGTACCACCGCAGTTTTCCAATGCGCTGGATAATGTGCATTATTCATTGCATTATTAAACAGGGTGGTATAAATGTCCACCGCTTCTAGTGGGAGATGTCGAAGCACAATGTTCGGTATTTCATCGGTTCCCACTGATTTCTTACTTCTAAGCGATTCGAAGGTCGTTTGGAGCTCTGCCTTCGAAATGAACGGGGGTAGTACCCTATCGTTGGTGATGACATTATTTGCCATATTCTCGTCACTGAACTGGGTGAAACCCGAGCTCTCGAATCGCCAATTCACAATTTCATTTCGAAGGTAGAAATTGTGCACAAGGACTCGATTTTCCAGGTCGTGGTTCGGGCCAATGATGTCATTCGCCTTGTATACTTCCTGGAAAGTCGCTCCTATAGCCTCTGCCTGCTCCTGCGGATCCTCGATCACAAAGAAGTTGTCATCATCAACAGCTTCATTTGGATCTATGCCTGCTGCTGTAAGTATGTTCTCGTTGTATGTCGTTCGGGCGATTTTAAGACACGAAAGTTCGTTGTGATCTTTCCTCCGAAATATTTTATTTATTTGCGGGAACATATTCGGGTTGCTGGTGTTTACAGCCCGAATTTTGTTGTTCCAATACAAACTTACAGATGCTCTGTAATTTTCTTTTATTAATGTTTGGAGGTTTTTGATCGACGACTTTAGCGTCATAATCTCCAAGTTATGTCTATCAGTAAACTGTCTGTACAAGGTTTTCAGCCTTGACAGCAGTCTGCTTTTATGTCGGTGCAGTGCGTCAATGGTTGCGTTGCGGAATAAGTCCTCGTTGTCAGTGTATTGATACCGAGGTATCGTTTTGTCCATTGTTCGTTTAATTGTCTCGTCCATTAGTTTTAGATATCTGTCAATCTCCTCGTTTGACAGATTTCTATTGGACGGTGGGTAGAGCGAATTCGAGGAGAGTGCTCTCGTCATTGTTCTGGAGAAGTGTGTCCAACGCACCCTACTATAATTGTAGGCATGCCTTTGAACAAACTCGTCCAATTCCGCAGCTTCGTTCGGAACGGTTATTTCGGTACTGAGTCCGCAATGGTCACTGTCATACACGAAAGTTCGTAGACAGTTTATGGTTTGTTGGTTTGTGCATGTCAGGTGTATTCGTGTGTCGAACAGCAGGAGATCCAAATAGGACCCGTGTCTAGGAAACGACGGACTGTCCGTCGCCTTAAGGCCGAGTCGATACATTATATTGTGCTGACCCCACCAATTGAATAGTAGGTTCCCTCTAGTATTTGGAGTATTATTTCCCCAATCGCTATGTTTGGCGTTGAAATCTCCTCCGATAATAAAGTAGTTCTCCTCCAATTCCAGTCTTAGGAATCGAAAAAGTGTCTCGAGCTCTGAGATGAATAAAGTGGATTGAGTAGCATTAGGTGCATAAACAGACACCATGTATAACCGCTTTCCACTACGGAGAGGGATATACACGATGCATGCCTCCAGCACCTGGAACCTACGTACTACACGACTGTATACTCTTTTAAAACGAATACCTTTTCGTACGAAAATCGCAACGCCTCCTCCCTGAATGGAGTTGGGTCGGTTTCTCCGTACTATTTTATATCTTTTGTGCCTCATTTTGTGTCTCTTGGTAAGCTTAGTTTCGCTAACCAAGAGCACATCAGGGGCTTGGTCTTTAAGCAACTTAAATAGTGTGGCTCTTCGTTCGAACCTAATCAGTGAATTAACATTCACTGCAAGGACCTTCAGGGTTTGCTCCGCCATGTGCGTACCCATTACGACTGGAGGTGCGTTAGGCCCGGCAGCAGCGCGTATATTTGATCTACCCGCTTAGCCTGTTCCTGTATTTGACGCTGCAGCTGAGCCATCTGCCCCTGAATAGAGAGCAAGATAGCCAGCATGTCAGGTACAGGTTCCGGTGTTCTAGGCGCTGGGGCCTGAGAAGCTACCTTTGGTTGTTGTACCGTATTTCCCCTACCTGCCGCCATTTGGGCGTAGGTAACATGGGGAGTAACGGCTGGTGTTTGTGTCTGCACGAGTGGACGTTTAATTTCCACTTTCTGCTGCCGAGCCAGATTTACTCTTTTGATGTATTGGAATTTGGGACAACCCCGATAATTTGCGGTGTGTCCCGTGTTCCTACATAACGCGCAAGAGAGTTGGCTTTTTTCTGACGCTCCGTCCTTGCCTAGAGCGCATTCCTCGGACTTGTGGTTCTTTCCGCACTTCACGCATCGAGGCTGCATTTCGCAGTTCGACGCGGCGTGCCCGAACCTTTGGCAACGAACACATTGTAAAATGTTTTCGCTCCTCTTTAATTTTTCCCAGTGTACAACCTGGTAGTCTAGGACTTTAATGCTCCTTAGACCATCCAGTTTGCTGTTGGGACTCAGCTGAACCAGAAAGAACGGTAGTTTCGCTTCTCCCTTTTGGCTCTAGCCGTGACGAATGGCTTAACCCCTACGAATTTGAGCTCTTCGCACTCCTTCTCTTTCAGCAGTGCAAGGAGCTCCTCCGGATCAGTCGACGGTTCTAATCCCCTCAGCAGCATTGTCTGCAGCTTTTCACCTTTCGGTGTGAAGGAGAAGAACTCCGTCGTCGAATCCCTTAACAAGTTTTTAATTTTATGGTAGCGCTCCACTGTATTGCAGTGGATCGCGTGCCTATCTAAACTAAGTCTTTTAACAAAAAAATTATTGCCTATGGCCGACTTACATAATTCTATCGTATCTTTCAACTCCATCTTGAAGGTGTTGATTGGAGGTACTCGTTGCTTAGTTGATTTCTGTTGCTTTTGTTGTTGATGTTGTTGTTGTTGCTTTTGTTGTAGCTGTTGTTTCTGCTTCTGCTGCTGCTTTTGCTGTTGCTGCTGCTTCTGCTGCTGCTTTTGCTGCTGCTGCTGTTGTTGCTGCTTATGTTGTTGTGAGTTTTGTTGTTGTGGCTGCTTTTGTATGTTTTGTTGTTGTGTCGCAGTTTTCTGTGTGTTTTTTTGCGGTACAGACTCGCTTATGTGTGACTGTTTTTGTGAGTCCTGTAGTTGCTGCTCCTTCTGTCTCCTCGCAACTTGTTTGGCTTTAATAGCCAGTACCTTTAGTTGCAGCTCTTTGATACTGCTATACATTTCTTGCATCTCTGCCTCTTCGTCGTCTGACTCTGAGGCGGCTAACGATGCGAAAATGTTATCACCTCCCATATAGTGTCCTTCTCCACCGTCAGATACATATGGGAAATCGTCTTTGTCAATTACTTTTCTGTATTGTTGTCGTGCTGCTGCCCTTGACGATGTTGTTGGCGCCTCTTCCCTCACTCTACCAGGCAGCTTTTCAGTAGACGCTGAAAGGGAAGGGCGTTTCACAAGATTAGGAGTAGGCCTCAGCTTCCTCCTCCTCTTAGCGCTAATTTCTGGTTTTCCAGAATTAGAATGGGCCGACATAACGGCCTGGTCATCTGATGACAACAAGTCATCTGCTGGCCCCGCTATTTGAATAGCGGACCGCTCACTTTCACTCATTGTCTGACTGTTCACTTATTTATTGTTTTTTTTTTACTTTTAAAAATGGAAATAAAAATAAAAATAAAAAGTCCGATATGTTTCGGGGATCGAACCCACGACCTCTGCTTTACCGGCAGACACCACTACCACTGGGCCACCGAAGCACTTGGCCAAAACGTTTCTGGTTGTTCTTTTATTACGAGTAATTTCGCTTTTAACTAGAAGCCGACACGTTTATTCTCCACGGAGATCTATGAACGACGACGAGAACCGATACTTTCAGCGTAGTATGGTCGTTGGCGTCTTTTTTATTAGCAAACTTCAAAGTCCCGTTAATTTTAACGCGCCTCGATATGACGCAAGAATTATGCAGTATTGTTATTTGATTCTTTATGTATTTAAAAACACAGGACTTTTGATTAAAGCTACGCTTTCACTCAGTAATCTGTAATCGTAAATCTTTCCTCGTGCGTTTTTGAAACGGAAACCAAAAGCAAAATTTTGATACTGAAAAAATGAGGCGAAGAAGTTCTATGCCATTTTTTTGCCTGCCCAATCGAAAGTGTCGTATTTTAACACTGCATAATTGAACGCAACTACTGCAGTTCATTGTTAGCATGACGTTTTTCAAAACATCAAACCATCTGGGCCAGCGATATTGTGTACATTAAGATCTTTAAGTACTTTTGCTACGTATTCAAGTGTAGTTGAGTTGAACTGGCTGCAAAGTGTGGAGCTAGCAGATTGGCCTTACTGCCTTCTTCACTGTTTCCTAGTCCTTCCGCCGTATTTGAATCATAAGAGGCCCGAGACGACGGTCTGACTAACAAAAATAATCTCGAACATCTCACTAATACTCATGACCTAGGCCTATTGCATAAACCAAAGGTCAGCTGTTTTATGGCAAAAAAATAAAGAGAAAATAAATAGAGAAGTATAATCGAATTAAAAACTAATGTTTTTGTTCAATCCTCTAAGGGATGATCCTGGAAGCTGCTCCAAAATAAACCTGTACACTAACACAGACACGAAATAAAAACACTAGCTTTTTTGTTGTTGGGAAAACTGGTTAAGAATCCAACTCTTTATTTCCGCTGTCCCTCTGTCCAACTAAGACTGACTATATTTTTTCTTTTTGTGCATGCATTGCAAGATAAGAGAAAGAAAGTACAAAGAGGAATATAAAAATGAATAGGAATAAGACATGTACTTATATAAATAACATGAACAAGAGCGAACATTAAATACGAGTACACTCATATACAGAGTGTACGATACAGTTTTATACGCAACACGTGCTCGAAGAATAACTGAAGACGATTCCTACTAAAATATGGAAAAAGAGTGTTGCCAACAACACGCGGTGTTCCCAAGCGGTCCCCCATCTAAGTACTAACCGCGCCCGACGCTGCTTGATTTCGGTGATCGGACGAGAACCGATACATTTCATTTCATTTTAAATGCATTTTTATTCTTTTCAATTCATTATTACTTATACGCTATACAAAAAAACGCTTAAAAATTAGCTTAATTAACTTAAAATTATCTTATTTTAACTTACTGGCCCCATGCGGGCACTCTAAATTAAACATAATACTTAATTGATGTCTTTCGACGTTTCGTACGATTTTAAATTTATTTTTTTTTCTATATTTATTTAAACTAAAACTAAGAAAACATTTTATTTAATACAAAAACTTAGTATACGGACTTTCTTTTTTATAAAATCTTAAAAACTAAAACTTATATACTATCTACATATAAATAAATCTTAACCTACTTAATCTACTTAACCTACTTAAACTAACTTATTGTATATATCATACAATTTAATTTTTTTTTTTTTTTTTCCTAGATGTGTTACCCCTTCTTTTAGAGAAGTTGTTACCCATCTAAGTTCATATATAATTTTTTTTTTTTTTTTTTCATTTTTAATTTTTTTTTTTTTTTTTTTTTTTTCTCTTATGTCTACCCTAATCCTACCTAAATCTATGTAAGCCGGCCATGACTAAATAATTAGGCTAGCCGACTTTGCTTCCGAGTGAAGCTATATTATACCAGAGGAATTCGACGAAGAGACTTCCTCTCCTCCCATAAGCCACCAAAATTGTTGGTGCTGCCGAGCAACATCCCTTATATCGCGACTCCCTACCGACCTACTGAACCGGAGGCGCTCCGCACTGCCATGTGCGACGTCTCTGTCGTAGTTGAGTCGCCTGTCCGCAGCTGTTCGAGCAACGTGGAAGATTAGCGGCACCGCCAATCTGTCCTGGATCAGACCTTTCATGTCTAGGTAGAGGAACGCTTCTGGAGGAACTAAGCCGTTAAAGCGAACTCTCTCATGATACATATAATTAGGGTAGTAAGCCCCGGAGATCAGGTTGTTCGATGAGGTCATTGCTCTTGCAATGTGCCTTCGAGTCAACTTAATGACGAAATTGTCCACTCTTATTAGGTTCGCCCTATTGTATAAGACCTCATTAGGATAGAATTTTATGTACTCAGACTCTGGTGTTCTGTATAAGCGAAGACAAGTCCTGAGACAAGCCCTCTCAAACACCCGAATCTTTTCCAATAAACTTGCTCTTACGTTGAACCACACGGGACATCCAAACACAAGCATAGGCCTGATAAGGGCCATGTAGCAGATAACCTTTACCCTCGCATCGAGTTGGCTGTTATAAAACAGCCTCTTTGTAAGGGCAAAAGCACCTCTGGCTCTGGCCAGAGCAACATCTATATGTTTGTTAAAATACAGATATTGATCTAGCCAGATCCCAAGGTATCTGACTACATTTCGACAAGCAAGTGGCTGCCCATGCTGCCCCACGATCGAGAACTTTCGCCAATTCTTTCTGGTATCCCTAGAGGCCCCAGACAAAGGCGTCCTAAACAAAATGGTTTCCGACTTCTGAAAATTGATTTTCAACTTCCAGTCATCGCAATATCGCTTAATTTTATCGAAGTCACGTTGCAAGAGTATATTAATAACCTCAATCTTTGGACCTGATCTGTACGCGATTAAGTCGTCTGCGTACGCTATGGCATGGTGAAGTGAACCTATCAGATCACTTGTGTAAATGTTGAATAGGATCGGCGAATTTACCGCACCTTGTTGCAGACCGTTTTTAATGTTAAATGTTCCAGCAGAAGTCACATCGCCATTCTTCACGATGAACTGTCTACTGGAGAGCATATCAAAAAGAATATACAGCAGTGGTTTACTAATGCCCAACCTGTCCAGCTTGAAGAAGAGTCCCTCTAACCATACGGTATCGAAGGCTTTTTCCAAGTCAATCAGGCAGGCACCAGTGCACTGATTCTTGCCTTTGTTCCATTGGATATCAGAAACCAGTTTAGACGCAGCATGAATAACATCATGCCCCGCCTTGAAACCGAATTGATTATCCGGAACTATATGTTTGTCCTCAACCCACTTGGTCAGGACTCTATTGATCACCTTCTCGAAAACCTTACTGATGTTTGGAAGGAGACTGATCGACCGGAGATTCGCCGGATTGGATGTGTCTTTATCCCTTTTGGGGATGGGGTGTACCACCGCTGTTTTCCAATGCGCTGGATAATGTGCATTATTCATTGCATTATTAAACAGGGTAGTATAAATGTTCACCGCTTCTAGAGGGAGATGTCGAAGCACAATGTTCGGTATTTCATCGGTTCCCACTGATTTCTTACTTCTAAGTGATTCGAAGATCGTTTGGAGGTCTTCCTTCGAAATGAACGGGGGTAGTACCCTATCGTTGGTGATGACATTATTTGCCATATTCTCGTCACTGAACTGGGTGAAACCCGAGCTCTCGAATCGCCAATTCATTATTTCATTTCGAAGGTAGAAATTGTGCACAAGGACTCGATTTTCCAGGTCGTCGTTCGGGCCAATGATGTCATTCGCCTTATATACTTCCTGGAAAGTCGCTCCTATAGCCTCTACTTTCTCCTGCGGATCCTCGATCACAAAGAAGTTGTCATCATCAACAGCTTCATTTGGATCTATGCCTGCTGCTGTAAGTATGTTCTCGTTGTCCGTCGTTCGGGCGATTTTAAGACACGAAAGGTCGTTGTGATCTTTCCTCCGAAATATTTTATTTATTTGCGGGAACATATTCGGGTTGCTGGTGTTTACAGCCCGAATTTTGTTGTTCCAATACAAACTTACAGATGCTCTGTAATTTTCTTTTATTAATGTTTGGAGGTTTTTGATCGACGACTTTAGCGTCATAATCTCCGGGTTATGTCTGTCAGTAAACTGTCTGTACAAGGTTTTCAGCCTTGACAGCAGTCTGCTTTTATGTCGGTGCAGTGCGTCAATGGTTGCGTTGCGGAATAAGTCTTCGTTGTCAGTGTATTGATACCGAGGTATCGTTTTGTCCATTGTTCGTTTAATTGTCTCGTCCATTAGTTTTAGATATCTGTCAATCTCCTCGTTTGACAGATTTCTATTGGACGGTGGGTAGAGCGAATTCGAGGAGAGTGCTCTCGTCAGTGTTCTGGAGAAGTGTGTCCAACGCACTCTACTATAGTTGTAGGTATGCCTTTGAACAAACTCGTCTAATTCCGCAGCTTCGTTTGGAACGGTTATTTCGGTACTAAGTCCGCAATGGTCACTGTCATACACAAAAGTGCGTAGACAGTTTATTGTTTGTTGGTTTGTGCATGTCAGGTGTATTCGTGTGTCGAACAGCAGGAGATCCAAATAGGACCCGTGTCTAGGAAACGACGGACTATCCGTCGCCTTAAGGCCGAGTCGATACATTATACTGTGCTGACCCCACCAATTGAATAGTAGGTTCCCTCTAGTATTTGGAGTATTATTTCCCCAATCGCTATGTTTGGCGTTGAAATCTCCGCCGATAATAAAGTAGTTCTCCTCCAATTCCAGTCTTAGGTATCGAAAAAGTGTCTCGAGCTCTGAGATGAATAAAGTGGATTGAGTAGCCTTAGGTGCATAAACAGACACCATGTATAACCGCTTTCCACTACGGAGAGGAATATACACGATGCATGCTTCCAGCACCTGGAACCTACGTACTACACGACTGTATACTCTTTTAAAACGTATACCTTTTCGTACGAAAATCGCAACGCCTCCTCCCTGAATGGAGTTGGGTCGGTTTCTCCGTACTATTTTATATCTTTTGTGCCTCATTTTGTGTCTCTTGGTAAGCTTAGTTTCGCTAACCAAGAGCACATCAGGGACTTGGTCTTTAAGCAACTTAAATAGTGTGGCTCTTCGTTCGAACCTAATCAGTGAATTAACATTCACTGCAAGGACCTTCATGGTTTGCTCCGCCATGTGCGTACCCATTACGACTGGAGGTGCGTTAGGCCCGGCAGCAGCGCGTATATTTGATCTACCCGCTTAGCTTGTTCCTGTATTTGACGCTGCAGCTGAGCCATCTGCCCCTGAATAGAGAGCAAGATAGCCAGCATGTCAGGTACAGGTTCCGGTGCTCTAGGCGCTGGGGCCTGAGAAGCTACCTTTGGTTGTTGTACCGTATTTCCCCTACCTGCCGCCATTTGGGCGTAGGTAACATGGGGAGTAACGGCTGGTGTTTGTGTCTGCTCGAGTGGACGTTTAATTTCCACTTTCTGCTGCCGAGCCAGATTTACTCTTTTTATGTATTGGAATTTGGGACAACCCCGATAATTTGCGGTGTGTCCCGTGTTCCTACATAACGCACAAGAGAGCTGGCTTTTTTCCGACGCTCCGTCCTTACCCAGAGCGCATTCCTCGGATTTGTGGTTCTTTCCACACTTCACGCATCGGGGCTGCATTTCGCAGTTCGACGCGGCGTGCCCGAACCTTTGGCAGCGAACACATTGTAAAATGTTTTCGCTCCTCTTTAATTTTTCCCAGTGTACAACCTGGTAGTCTAGGACTTTGATGCTCCTTAGACCATCCAGTTTGCTGTTGGGACTTAGCTGAACCAGGAAGAACGGTAGTTTCCGCTTCTCCCTTTTGGCTCTAGCCGTGACAAATGGCTTAACCCCTACGAATTTGAGCTCTTCGCACTCCTTCTCTTTCAGCAGTGCAAGGAGCTCCTCCGGATCAGTCGACGGTTCAATCCCCCTCAGCAGCATTGTTTGCAGCTTGTCCCCCTTCGGGGTGTAGGAGAAGAACTCAGTCGTCGATTCCTTCAGTAAGTTTTTTATTTTAGTATAGCGCTCCACTGTGTTACAGTGGATCGCATGCCTATCTTGACTTAGCCTTTTAATAAAAAAATTGTTGCCAATGGCCGACTTACATAATTCTATGGTGTCCTTCAGCTCCAATTTGAAAGTGTTAATTGGAGGCACTTTCTGCTTAGTGGGTTTCTGCTTTTGCTGTTGTTGTTGTCTCTGCTGCTGTTGATTTTGCTGATATTGTTGCTTCTGCGGTTGTTGCTGCTGCTGTAGATGCTGCTGCTGTTGTTTATGTTGCTGCTGTTGATGTTGTTGCTGCTTTTTGGGCCGCTGTTGTTGTTGTGGCTGCTGTATATGATTTTGTGTTAGTTTTGTCTGTTTTGACTGCTGCTTTTGTTTTGCATTGTCCGTTTGTTGTTGTGTTAGTTGCTGACTTGCAACTTCTTGCTGTTGTAGTTGTGATTGTAGCTGGGCGCTTTGTTGTCGCTCTTTTTCCCTTCTTGCCATTTGTTTCGCCTTAATGGCGAGCACTTTGTTCATTAGCTGCCTGATGCTGCTATTTATAGCCTCGACTTCTTCCTCTTCGTCGTCGGATTCTGACGCAGCTAGAGATGCGAAGCTGTTGTCGCCTCCCATGTAATGGCCTTCGCCACCATCGGATATATATGGGTATTCGACATTGTCCGACTCCTGACCCATTTGATTTACTGCTGCCGTTGTGGACGTTGAAGGCGCCGTCTCCCTTAATCCACCAGGCAGCTTTTCGGTGGATTTCGATAGAGAGGGGCGCTTCACCAGATTGGGGGTTGGCCTAAGCTTCCTCCTTCGTTTGGCACTTCCATTGGTTGCCATAATTGGTAGGTGGCTTGATGTGGCCTCATCATCTGATGTTTTCGTGCCACTAGCTTTAACCGCTAATGGGAGAGCGGAACGCTCTCTATCACTCATCACGTGATTTTTTTTTTTTTTTTTTTTACACTCTTACTAGGTTGTTATTATTTTATTAAAACAAAAAAAAAAACAAAAACAAAACCAATGTCTTGGGCTGGGATTCGAACCCCGGACCACCCGATTGTGACTCCGATTCAACTACCGCTGGGCTAACCGGGTCCTCACACGATGTGTGTCTAAATGACGAACTAATTAATTTTCACTTGTCGAGAGAGAAAATACGAAACACATCCGCACTCGACAAAAGTCAGTGAACGACTGACGAGAACCGATACTTTCAGCGTAGTATGGTCGTTGGCGTCTTTTTTATTAGCAAACTTCAAAGTCCCGTTAATTTTAACGCGCCTCGATATGACGCAAGAATTATGCAGTATTGTTATTTGATTCTTTATTTATTTAAAAACACAGGACTTTTGATTAAAGCTACGCTTTCACTCAGTAATCTGTAATCGTAAATCTTTCCTCGTGCGTTTTTGAAACGGAAACCAAAAGCAAAATTTTGATACTGAAAAAATGAGGCGAAGAAGTTCTATGCCATTTTTTTGCCTGCCCAATCGAAAGTGTCGTATTTTAACACTGCATAATTGAACGCAACTACTGCATTCTAACTACTGTTCATTGTTAGCATGATGATTTTCAAAACATCAAACCATCTGGGCCAGCGATATTGTGTACATTAAGATCTTTAAGTACTTTTGCTACGTATTCAAGTGTAGTTGAGTTGAACTGGCTGCAAAGTGTGGAGCTAGCAGATTGGCCTTGCTGCCTTCTTCACTGTTTCCTAGTCCTTCCGCCGTATTTGAAACATAAGAGGCCCGAGACGACGGTCTGACTAACAAAAATAATCTCGAACATCTCACTAATACTCATGACCTAGGCCTATTGCATAAACCAAAGGTCAGCTGTTTTATGGCAAAAAAATAAAGAGAAAATAAATAGAGAAGTATAATCGAATTAAAAACTAATGTTTTTGTTCAATCCTCTAAGGGATGATCCTGGAAGCTGCTCCAAAATAAACCTGTACACTAACACAGACACGAAATAAAAACACTAGCTTTTTTGTTGTTGGGAAAACTGGTTAAGAATCCAACTCTTTATTTCCGCTGTCCCTCTGTCCAACTAAGACTGACTATATATTTTTTTTTTATGCATGCATTGCAAGATAAGAGAAAGAAAGTACAAAGAGGAATATAAAAATGAATAGGAATAAGACATGTACTTATATAAATAACATGAACATGAGCGAACATTAAATACACTCATATACAGAGCGTACGATACAGTTTTATACGCAACACGTGCTCGAAGAACAACTGAAGACGATTCCTACTAAAATATGGAAAAAGAGTGTTGCCAACAACACGCGGTGTTCCCAAGCGGTCCCCCATCTAAGTACTAACCGCGCCCGACGCTGCTTGATTTCGGTGATCGGACGAGAACCGATACAGTTTCAGTTTTTTTTCAGTTTAAATGCATTTTTATTTATATACTTAAATTACTCTTAAATGCTAGACAAAAAAATGCTTAAAAATTAGCTTAAATAACTTACAAATAATCTTATTCTAACTTACTGGCCCCATGCGGGCACTCTAAGTTAAACCTAACACTTAAACTATGTCTTTCAACGAATCTTACAGTCTAATTTTATGTTATTTTTACATTTATTAATACTACAACTAAGAAAATACATTTTAATCAAAAAAACTTAGTATCTGGACTTTTTTTAATTTTTTATAAAACTTAAAACTAAAAGCCTACAATCTACCTAAAAATAAATCTTAACCTACTTAACCTACTTACATCCAATGCATACATACATACATATATATACACACATAATATATATATACATAATATATATAAATATGTATGTATATATATTTTAGTTTTTTTTTTTTTCGTTTTTTATTTTTATTTATTTTTTTTTTTGTTTTTATATTTTTTTTTCTTAAAATCTAACTTAAACCTACCTAGAACTACGTAAGCCGGCCATGGCTAAAAAAAATAGGCTGGCCCACCTTGCTTCACATGAAGCTAACTATTACTGGAGGAGTTCGACGACGAAGCATCCTCCCCTTCAAAAAGCCACCAAAATTGTTGGTGCTGCTGAGCAACATCCCTCCTGTCGCGACTCCCTACCGCCCTACTGAACCGGAGACGCTCCGCACTGCCATGTGCGACGTCTCTGTCGTAGTTGAGTCGCCTGTCCGCAGCTGTTCGAGCGACGTGGAAGATTAGCGGCACCGCCAATCTGTCCTGGATCAGACCTTTACTATCTAAATAGAGGAACGCTTCTGGAGGAATAAAGCCGTCATAGCGAACTCTCTCGTGATACATATAATTAGGGTAGTAAGCCCCGGAGATCAGGTTGTTCGATGAGGTCATTGCTCTTGCAACGTGCCTTCGAGTCAACTTAATGACGAAATTGTCCACTCTTATTAGGTTCGCCCTATTGTATAAGACCTCATTAGGATAGAATTTTATGTACTGGGACTCTGGTGTTCTGTATAGGCGAAGACAAGTCCTAAGACAAGCCCTCTCAAACACCCGAATCTTTTCCAATAAACTTGCTCTCACGTTGAACCACACGGGACATCCAAATACAAGCATGGGCCTGATAAGGGCCATGTAGCAGATTACCTTCACCCTCGCATCGAGTTGGCTGTTATAAAACAGTCTCTTTGTAAGGGCAAAAGCACCTTTAGCTCTGGCCAGAGCAACATCTATATGTTTGTTAAAATACAGAAATTGATCTAGCCATATCCCAAGGTATCTGACTACATTACGACAAGCAAGTGGCCGCCCTTGCTGTCCCACGATCGAGAACTTTCGCCAATTCTTTCTGGTGTCTCTAGAGGCCCCAGACAAAGGCGTCCTAAACAGAATGGTTTCCGACTTCTGAAAGTTGATTTTCAACTTCCAGTCATCGCAATATCGCTTAATTTTGTCGAAGTCGCGTTGCAAAAGTATATTAATGACCTCAATCTTTGGACCTGATCTGTACGCGATTATGTCGTCTGCGTACGCTATGGCATGGTGAAGTGAACCTATCAGATCACTCGTGTAAATGTTGAATAGGATCGGCGAATTTACCGCACCTTGTTGCAGACCGTTTTTAATGTTAAATGTTCCAGCAGAAGTCACATCGCCATTCTTCACGATGAACTGTCTACTGGAGAGCATATCGAAAAGAATATACAGCAGTGGTTTACTAATGCCCAACCTGTCCAGCTTGAAAAAGAGTCCTTCTAACCATACGGTATCGAAGGCCTTCTCCAAGTCAATCAGGCAGGCACCAGTGCACTGGTTCTTGCCTTTGTTCCATTGGATATCAGAAACCAGTTTAGACGCAGCATGAATGATATCATGCCCCGCCTTGAAACCGAATTGATTATCCGGAACTATATGTTTGTCCTCAACCCACTTAGTCAGGACTCTATTGATCACCTTCTCGAACACCTTACTGATGTTTGGAAGAAGACTGATCGAGCGGAGATTCGCCGGATTGGAAGTGTCTTTATCCCTTTTGGGGATGGGATGTACCACCGCAGTTTTCCAATGCGCTGGATAATGTGCATTATTCATTGCATTATTAAACAGGGTTGTATAAATGTTCACCGCTTCTAGAGGGAGATGTCGAAGCACAATGTTCGGTATTTCATCGGTTCCCACTGATTTCTTACTTCTAAGCGATTCAAAGATCGTTTGGAGCTCTTCCTTCGAAATGAACGGGGGTAGTACCCTATCGTTGGTGATGACATTATTTGCCATATTCTCGTCACTGAACTGGGTGAAACCCGAGCTCTCGAATCGCCAATTCACAATTTCATTTCGAAGGTAGAAATTGTGCACAAGGACTCGATTCTCCAGATCGTGGTTCGGGCCAATGATAACATTCGCCTTGTACACTTCCTGGAAAGTCGCTCCTATAGCCTCTACCTGCTCCTGCGGATCCTCGATCACAAAGAAGTTGTCATCATCAACAGCCTCATTTGGATCTATGCCTGCTGCTACAAGTATTTGTTCGTTGTTCGTCGTTCGGGCGATTTTAAGACATGGAAAGTCGTTCTGATTATTTCTCCGAAATATTTTATTTATTTGCGGGAACATATTCGGGTTGCTGGTGTTTACAGCCCGAATTTTATTGTTCCAATACAAACTTACGGATTTTCTGTAATTTTCCTTTATTAGTGTTTGGAGGTTTTTAATCGACGACTTCAGTGTCATGATCTCCGGGTTATGTCTGTCAGTAAACTGTCTATACAAAGTTTTTAGTCTTGACAGTAGTCTACTTTTCTGTCGGTGCAGTGCGTCAATAGTTGCGTTGCGGAATAAGTCTTCTTCGTCAGTGCGTTGGTACCGAGGTATCGTTTTGTCCATTGTTCGTTTGATTGTCTCGTCCATTAGTCTCATATACCTGTCAATCTCCTCGTTTGACAGATTTCTGTTGGACGGTGGGTAGAGCGAATTCGAGGAGAGTGCTCTAGTCAGTGTTCTGGTGAAGTGTGTCCAACGCACCCTACTGTAATTGTAGGTATGCCTTTGAACAAACTCATCCAATTCCGCAATTTCGTTTGGAACAGTTATTTCGGTGCTGAGACCGCAATGGTCACTGTCATACACGAAAGTGCGTAGACAGTTTGTAGTTTGTTGGTTTGTGCATGTCAGTTGTATTCGTGAGTCGAACAGCAGAAGATCCAAATAGGACCCGTGTCTGGGAAACGACGGACTATCCGTCGCCTTAAGCCCGAGTCGATACATCACACTGTGCTGACCCCACCAATTGAATAGTAGGTTCCCTCTAGTATTTGGTGTATTATTTCCCCAATCACTGTGTTTGGCGTTGAAATCTCCGCCGATAATAAAATAGTTGTCTTCCAATTCCAGCCTCAGAGATTGAAAAAGTGTCTCGAGCTCTGAGATGAATAAGGTGGATTGAGTAGCCTCAGGTGCATAGACAGACACCATGTACAACCGCTTTCCACTACGGAGAGGGATATACACGATGCATGCTTCCAGCACCAGGAACCCACGTACCACACGACTGTATACTCTTTTAAAACGAATACCTTTTCGTACGAAAATCGCAACGCCTCCTCCCTGAATGGAGTTAGGTCGGTTTCTTCGTACTATTTTGTATCTTCTGTGCCTCATTTTGTGTCTCTTGGTAAGCTTAGTTTCGCTAACCAAAAGCACATCAGGGGCTTGGTCTTTAAGCAACTTAAATAGTGCGGCTCGTCGTTCGAGCCTAATCAGTGAATTCACATTCACAGCAAGGACCTTCAGGGTTTGCTCCGCCACGTACGTACCCATTACGGCAAAAGGTGCGTTAGGCCAGGCAGCAGTGCGTATACTTGGTCCACCCGTGCGGTCTGTTCAGTTAAATGACGTTGTAACTGAGCCATCTGCCCCTGGATAGAGAGCAAGATAGCTAGCATGTCAGGTACTGGTTCAGGTGCTCTGGGCGCTGGGGCCTGAGAAGCAACCTTCGCTTGCTGTACCGTATTACCCCTACCTGCCGCCATTTGGGCGTAGGTAATATGGGGAGTAACGGCTGGAGTTTGCAAATGCACGGGTGGACGTTTCACTTCCACTTTCTGCTGCCGGGCCAGGTTTATTCTTTTGATGTACTGGAATTTGGGACAACCCCGATAATTTGCGGTGTGTCCCGTGTTCCTGCATAAAGCACAAGAGAGTTGGCTTTTTTCAGACGCTCCGTCCTTACCCAGAGAGCATTCCTCGGACTTGTGGTTCTTTCCGCACTTCACGCATCGAGGCTGCATTTCGCAGTTCGACGCGGCGTGCCCGAACCTTTGGCAGCGAACACATTGTAAAATGTTTTCGCTCCTCTTTATTTTCTCCCAATGTACAACCTGGTAGTCTAAGACTTTAATACTTCTTAGACCATCCAGATTGCTGGTGGGACTAAGCTGGATCAGGAAAATCGGCAGTTGCCGCCTCTCCCTTTTGGCTCTAGCCGTGACAAACGGCTTGACCCCCACGAATTTGAGTCCCTCGCACTCTTTCTCTTTCAGCAGTGCAAGGAGCTCCCCCGGATCAGTCGACGGTTCCAATCCCTTCAGCAGCATTGTTTGCAGCTTTTCCCCCTTCGGGGTGTAGGAAAAGAACTCCGTCGTCGTATCCTTCAGTAAACTTTTAATTTTATGGTAGCGCTCCACTGTATTGCAATGGATCGCGTGCCTATCTACTGATATTTTTTTTATAAGAAAGTTGTTGCCTATGGCCGACTTACATAGCTCGATGGTGTCCTTCAACTCCAATTTGAAGGTGTTGATTGGTGGCACCTTCTGTTTAGTGGACTTCTGTTCTTGCTGTTGTTGTTGTCTCTGCTGCTGTTGCTTTTGGTGATATTGTTGTTGTTGCTGCTGCTGTTGTTGCGGCCTTTGCTGATGTTGTTGTTGGTGCTGTTTCTGTTGTTGCTGCTGCTGTTGCTTCTGTGATTTTTGTTGACGTTCTTGATGTTTTTGCTGTGTATGTACATTTGTTTTTTTCAGTTGTTGTGCAGGTTTTTGTATTTTTTGTTGTTGCAGTGATTGTTTCTGATGTTGTTGTTGTTGTAGTTGATGTTGTAGTTGTTGTGGGAGCTCCACGTTTATATTTTGTTGTTGCTGTGGTTTCTGGAGAGTTTGCTGCTTCTCCCTCACCCTCCTAGCAACTTGTTTTGCTCTTATAGCAAGAACTTGTTGTTGTAGCTCAATAATGCTACTTGTTAGAGCTTCGACCTCGTCCTCTTCGTCATCTGACTCAGATGCAGCGAGGGATGCGAAGCAGTTGTCTGCCCCAATGTAGTGGCCTTCATCTCCGTCGGGCACATATGGACAGTCTTTAGTATCCGACTCTTGCCCACATTTATTTGCTGCTGCGCTAGCTGATATCATCGCAGCTCTCTCCTTTACTCTACCATGCAGCATTTCTAAAGAAGCTGAAAGAGTGCGCTTAACAAGATTCGGAGTCGGCTTCAGCTTTCTCCTCCTCTTTATGACCATATCTGTTATTTTTCTTGTTGCTGTTGTTGTTGCTTTTAAGTGGACTGGCGGCTTAACGGCTTGATCTTCAGACGACATCATGCCATCTGCTGATCCCGCTATTTGGCTAGCGGACCGCTTACATCCACTCATGGAACTTTGCTTATCACTTTTTTTACACTAATTGTTTTTTTTTTTTTTTTTGTTTATTATAATTAAATTATATAAAAAGAAAAAAGAAATAAAAACTTTAGCAGAGACTGGGAAACGAACCCACGACCCCGAGATTTGTTGACTGCGTATTTACTACCACGGCTACCGAACACTTTCAAAATTTGCTGCCTAAACGTATACTTCTTCTTTTTCCGCACTTCTATAGCCGAAACAAAAAACACGTGTGATCTCCATAGAGGTCTATGAACGACTGACGAGAACCGATACTTTCAGCGTAGTATGGTCGTTGGCGTCTTTTTTATTAGCAAACTTCAAAGTCCCGTTAATTTTAACGCACTTCGATATGACGCAAGAATTATGCAGTATTGTTATTTGATTCTTTATGTATTTAAAAACACAGGACTTTTGATTAAAGCTACGCTTTCACTCAGTAATCTGTAATCGTAAATCTTTCCTCGTGCGTTTTTGAAACGGAAACCAAAAGCAAAATTTTGATACTGAAAAAATGAGGCGAAGAAGTTCTATGCCATTTTTTTGCCTGCCCAATCGAAAGTGTCGTATTTTAACACTGCATAATTGAACGCAACTACTGCAGTTCATTGTTAGCATGACGTTTTTCAAAACATCAAACCATCTGGGCCAGCGATATTGTGTACATTAAGATCTTTAAGTACTTTTGCTACGTATTCAAGTGTAGTTGAGTTGAACTGGCTGCAAAGTGTGGAGCTAGCAGATTGGCCTTACTGCCTTCTTCACTGTTTCCTAGTCCTTCCGCCGTATTTGAAACATAAGAGGCCCGAGACGACGGTCTGACTAACAAAAATAATCTCGAACATCTCACTAATACTCATGACCTAGGCCTATTGCATAAACCAAAGGTCAGCTGTTTTATGGCAAAAAAATAAAGAGAAAATAAATAGAGAAGTATAATCGAATTAAAAACTAATGTTTTTGTTCAATCCTCTAAGGGATGATCCTGGAAGCTGCTCCAAAATAAGCCTGTACACTAACACAGACACGAAATAAAAACACTAGCTTTTTTGTTGTTGGGAAAACTGGTTAAGAATCCAACTCTTTATTTCCGCTGTCCCTCTGTCCAACTAAGACTGACTATATTTTTTCTTTTTGTGCATGCATTGCAAGATAAGAGAAAGAAAGTACAAAGAGGAATATAAAAATGAATAGGAATAAGACATGTACTTATATAAATAACATGAACAAGAGCGAACATTAAATACGAGTACACTCATATACAGAGTGTACGATACAGTTTTATACGCAACACGTGCTCGAAGAATAACTGAAGACGATTCCTACTAAAATATGGAAAAAGAGTGTTGCCAACAACACGCGGTGTTCCCAAGCGGTCCCCCATCTAAGTACTAACCGCGCCCGACGCTGCTTGATTTCGGTGATCGGACGAGAACCGATACTTTCAGCGTAGTATGGTCGTTGGCGTCTTCTTTATTAGCAAACTTCAAAGTCCCGTTAATTTTAACGCGCCTCCATATGACGCAAGAACACTTGATGGCGCAATGTGCGAGTATTTACTTCAGAGGGTACTCAGGGTCTATTAAAGTATATACTCAAGCGAATGACTGTAAACTTTACTTTCTATGATATTTGCTTAGTTATGTGCATGCAAAGCATGAAGATACTTTCAATTTGATAGGAATCGAAATAGGGGAAAGCACCAACACTAAATGAATAACTCTTGATTGAAATACTATGACCTAAAGACTCCCTAATTGTATACAAAATAATGGAAATGGAAAACCGAAATGTTTTACATAGTTCCTGAAACTATACCACGATTTTGGGCACACTTGCGCTACAACCCTGGATCACAAACCCACGTGGAATACCTACATCAAAGAGATTGCCTAAAATAACACTGTTTATGGATATGCACAGCGATTGCTAGACCTATTACAACCTATGTCTCACCCATTTGTTGGCCTAGAACAAAACAATTGGTCTTACACCCTCCGTTTTATAAACAGGCAATGCAGTCAATGTTGGTTTGAAATTTGAAGATAACTGACTGTTTAGACTGTTTAAATTTAAGAACTATACAATAGTTGTGACAACAAACACGAAGTTTAACAAATCAAATTGCAATCACTTCGTTTAATTTTATTAATATTTTGTTTAAAAAGCAACTTCTACTTTTCTAACTGTGGTTATTTCACATTGACATCACTTTCAGGTTACACGAACTACAACGTCAAACAACTATAATGCACAACTGAATAATGATCTGCTCAATAGTCTTTCTTCTTTCATTTTTTTTTCAACCGAAAGGAGAGCAAAACTACCCCTTTAAATTTTCCGCCTTTGTTTCCTCGTTCTTGTCCTTAATTTGCATCAGACGTTTGGACGTAACCAACTATCGCTTCTCATGTTTTGTTTTGTTTGTTACTTTCGTGTTCGTCTTATCATCTCCATCGTATGATCTATACGACTACTTGTCGAACTTCTACCTGTCGGATACGATCATGCAATTTTCTACATCTACAGCTTTACGTATATTTAATTACATATGTATGGTATGTTACTGGTGTGCACCCGGGATAAGACGATAAAACCAGAAACCAGTAACGTGTCGTTTATCTAGGAACTATGTACATATGCATATGCTAAAATATACAAATATTGTACATATACACATATAAGCCAATGGTTCTACCCCCAGAAGTGTTTCTTTTGCTCTTATTTTTACACTTACCCAATTATGAAACCTGGTTCTTGTTAATCTTAATTGTTGACCTATGCAAACACTAAGTGTTCGTTAAAGTTTGATCTTAGTACAATCGCTCTCTCAAATCTCTTCTTTACGAAAAAATTGCAGTGATCGAATTGTGCAATGGGTAGCTGTTCATTTAACTTTGGCAATAAAAGACCTACCAATAAAATTTTAATAAAAGATTGTACATCAAAACGTCTTTTAATTGGCTGTACTAAGGACATATAACTGGCGCAGTCGACGAAACTTATAAGAAAACATTATAAGAAAGAAAATACTATTATAAAGAAAAGAAGACGTGATAAAGCAACGTTTGAAATAAAAATGAAAAAAAAAAACAACAAAAAGCCATCTAATATAAACGCGTTACAGTGACAAAAAGGTAATAATACAGACTTACACTTTATACACTAAAATTTAAATATCTATCCACATAATATAAATCAATAAATTCCGAAAAATATACCATACTACTCGTATCTTCATAAATACAAGAACCATATAAACCATAAAAACCATAAAAACACGTGAGTACTACTTCAATATTTTTGGTGTGGGTGCAAAGTTTGGTTTCGTAAGCTGGAATAACAGGAAAGAAAATCACACCATCGTTTACCATCTGAAGAGAGTAAAACGCTCGACTAGAAACTGTACCAGTATTTCTAGCGGGAGTTCAAAGATTGGCCTTTGGGAGCTGGGATAACGGCGCGTATAAATATGGAAGTCCTCAACGCTGTAGATAGGTTAAAGATTATTTTAGAATTAATAAATAAATTACCTGTATTTGATGGTGCAAAAGAATGCAATAGTAGATTTTTTAGATAAAGTTTATTCATTGGCTACCATTTTCGATGACTTTGATACAAAAGTTCTTCTGACAGGTTACATCAAAGAGAAGATGATTATTGGTAATGCGCGTATACTCGTAGAATTACAAAAACACGTCAGACTTTTGCTTTGGACAGAAATAAGAGATGTGTTAAAAAATAACTTCGGCGAAAGTTTGCCAGTCCATGTTTTAATCGACCGTATTCGCACAGAACGCGTAACTTCAACAACCGGAAAATTCTACAACGATATAAACGTCTTTAGAATAAATACTTCGTTTTGCTTAATAAAAATAGTGTCGATAACAATTTAATATAGTCTAATAACAGAATTGCCCTTGATGTTTTTAAAAATAATTTACCAGAACCTACTTTATCCATTACGAGTATTTTAAGTCACAATCCTCTTTCTTTATATAGTGCCTATAAAATAATAACTGAAATAGATCACCAAAACCTAGGTCCCAATGGAATCTAATATCCTGCATCCACACAAAAAAAAATCCTTTCCCAAAAAATACCACAGAAGACAAACCAGCAACTATTCAACCAGACAATACGATAACTCTGCTCAAAATAAAATTAATTACCAGCCAAAGCAACTTAACTATTTGAGACATACTCAATCACAGCAAAGACCTGATTTACCAAACAATTTACAGACCTATCAACCCGGACAGAGTAACATTACGACTCAATCCAGACAACGCCAAAATAACTATTATTCAAGTGGGCATACTCGACGAACCAACGGTTCAGTTTGCATCATGGGCACATAAGTTTGCGTCATGGGCATTTCATGCGTAATTTGGCACCCAAAAAGTGAAGGTATATTAATCAGAATGATTTAAATGAAAATAAAGAATTTAACTTAGATATTTTTAACAATGAAATATCTCAATCTCATTGCTCTAAAAATGTAAATATGGTATGTCTGCACCGGCAGATCTTACTTCAAAGAACAACGATGCCTTGTACACGGGGGCTGCCATTCACAGTGCCCAAGAAGATGAGTCACTACATATTTACATAACAGACGGTCCGATAAATTTTTATGAAAATCAAATTTACTTATCTTATATTCAAAAAGAACATATTTCAATTAAAATAATCCACAAAAAGATACAAAACATTGTTGAGCTTAAGGAAGGCAGTAGCGATCTGTTAAAGATGAAAGGATGAAAGGATTTATGGTAAATAAAGAACTTATCTGCGTTTATTGCGAAAATCTCCCTTCCCTTTGTTTGTGCATTTTCAAGACCTCTTTGTCAAACATTTTTCAATGAACAAAAACCTTAGACTACTTAAATCAAACATAAGACTTAGGGACATTTCAGACAGAAATGAAATGTTAACAATAATTAGAAATGAACATCATAAAAAGAACCACAGATGGATTAATGAACTTTTTTCGGAACTAAAAACTCGATATTTTTATCCAAATTTGCAAATCGAATTTCAAAAATGTATAAATAATAGCGAGGTTTGTACCGTTGCCAAATGTCAAACATGACAGGAGGCCTCTTAAAATTCCCATGTAAATAACAGAAACTCCTCAACAATTTAATGACATACTCGTGTGCATGTCGATATTTGGTTCCCGGAATGAAACAAAATGTTTTTCACCACCATCGATAAATTCTCCAAGTATGCTACAATCCATAATTTAGGCAACAGAAACAGAAACAGATATTAGAAGCCATTAAAGAAACTATACGATATCTAGGCAAACCAAATAGAATCATAGCTGACGGCGAAACATGCATTCACCATTCCGTTGTAGAGCAGTTTTTAAAGGATCGTGAGATTGTGTTCCACAAAATTACGAGTGCATGCTCCTTAAAGACAGGAAATTCCGACATTGAAAGATTGCACGGTACTCTGAACGAACATCTTAGATTGAAAAACGCAGCCAGGGATGCATCCAATTTGGATGAAATTTTTTTTGAAATATTGACTACATATTTACAACAATACAGTACCTACATTCCCCAACAAAGTTAAGACCAATAGATTTTATTACAAAAAAATTTAGTAGAGAAGACATCGAAACACTGGCACAACAATATCGAGCCGAGAAAGAAATAAAACAATAAATAAAAAAAACAACGTTACTCTATGTCCACGTTTGGTTCAAAATCGAGCCGTAGGAAAAGCTAAACCAAAATATAGACAATTGAATGATCCGGAAGTTAGTAAAAATTACGTCACGGATAAATCAACAAAAAGAAACACCCAATATTAAAAAAGTCAGTTAAAAAGAAAATATAAATTTCAAAATAGTGAATAATTACCATCGTATGTATGTACTCGTAACGATGAAAAAGATGTTTTCTTTAATATTCTCCTGGTTTCTCCTTTTCCACTTTCCTTACTTTATTTTTGGTGATTCTGCCATTTCATTCATTTCATTTCAAAATAACAGCTTCTTACATTTGGTTTTCTTTTTTTTTTGACATTTCCCAGAATGGGTGCAGCCAGCGCGAAAGGTAACGCTTCCTCCGATTGACATTTTTTTTCTTTTTTCTACAACGAGAATAGGTACATATCTAGTTATTAAATACATCTAAGTCAATTAACTTGTAAAAAAAATGAAGTGATCACCAATGAATCTCTCTTATTGCTACGAGTACCTTAACAAAAATTATTCCAAGTGTGATTATTCGAAGGTCATAAAAATAACACACTATTTAAAGTAGCCCAAAAATGTGATTTTAACTAGAAGCATACTTACGAGTAATTAAGCAATTTACATATAATTCCAATTTCACTTATTTGTACAAAAAATAAAAAAATGATTTAGAGTTAACATAACCATTGTAACAAAAAAATGTAAGCTTCAATTTCATTATTTGACCTTTTTTTCTCGCATACATTCTGTTAAAATTGTTGAGATTTGGATATTTGTAAGAACTCTATACTTTGTAATGTAATTAATTCTTCCAACTGCCAAATTCCTTTTAAGGAGCTACGCTAAATCAACACACGTTATAAAATATCCAATTATATGGTTTGAACTGAATGAGCTGTATAGCAACATTCACCTTGCAGAAGGATCCTAATTCGGTTGAGATGGCCAGAAAATGTTGAGCAAATAAACACAAAGTCTGGAAGAATTCCGAAATCAATGTACGAGTATATGTCCGTTTCGAGTAATGTCGTCCACACCAAAGACTTTCTCTGATCTGGAACTGATTTTAACTCATATACATATGTATATGTATGTTGGAAGTATTAATTAGTATTAAATTGAATTACGGATACTACCATCTTGACACGGTGCGGTAAGTCCTACCCATTGTAAAATGTTTGTGTGTGTACAAATGATAGAACTTATTCCTTTCAATACAATACGCTTTATTCAATACAATTACAATGTTTCTGTTTAAAACAAGGAATTAAAATTATTGTAAATTAGATTAATTCAAAAAGCCAAATCAACGGCAAACTGAGTGGTCTTGCCAGCGTGGAATAACACGGATGAGTTCACAATCGTCAGCATTTCTAACTTAATACAATCGCAGATCTTTTCTCGTGTGCTTTTCAAATGTCACTTTTTTGCTCCGGAGCACAAAAAGAAGATAGTTCCTGAAACTATACCACGATTTTGGGTACACTCGCGCTGCAACCCTGGATCACGAACCTACGTGGAATACCTACATCAAAGAGATTGCCTAAAATGACACTGTGGATGGATATGCACAGCGATTGCTATTAAAACCTACGAGATTAGCACTTCAAGTAGTACCGAATCACAGGAGAAACAATCTGATGCAATGACGATATATGTAGTGATTTGTACACTTCTTGCTTTCTGGCCAGTTAGACCTTCTGGACATCAGACTCACTCTTAGTGAGTGAGCAGCCGTTATAGCCAATTTTCTGTATAAAGCTGCTCTTACCTGGTTGAGTCACCACAACCGATGCCAGATATCAAATACGGCGGATTGTATTACATAGATCACCTGCAGTTCGGGCTGTAACAGCTGGTTGGAATAGATAATATCTCAAACTTTATTCTTCGAAAATGTTTACGCCAAGGCCAAAGTCAAAATGTAAAAGAAAAACCTCCAATGAAAGAGTAAGGACCAGAGCATTAGATCTGCGCATGCCGGCAGAAATTAGATAAACATATGTTCACATCCAATTGGTCGGCAGCGTAGATGCACCAATTCAATTTGACAGTTACTATCCCACAAACACTAGAAATTATACCCAACAATTTTTTTCACTCAATTCTTACAAGACGCGCAAGAACCGATTGCGTTCAGAAAATAAGACAAAGATAACAATTTATGATGACCACAACTCGGAAATGTTTTTCCCGGGCTGAGACTTTTAAAACCGACACGGATTGCATGAAACGAATTTCGAACGTTCAGCAAAGCAAACGAAATTTTCATGATCGAAATATTTAAATTTGATGGCTACAGGTCGCTATAGATGATGAGTTTTCAATTTCTAGATCACTTAAAACACTAAATAACAAATTATATCGACAAAAATTAACAAAATCTGTAGTTCCGATTTCCAACCCACACGTGATTATATTTTTCTACACGAAATTTAAAAAAAAAAAGTTTACTGGCTGTCAGATTTGAAAAATAGCGAAAATCTGAACAGTGATGCCAAGTTGCTAACAAAATATTTGAAGAAATGGGGATAGAAAGTTCAAAGGCACTGCCATGAATTATGTGTAAATTGGAATACGTACACTGCGTTCTAAAACTCATCGCTTAGATGCAACATTTTATATTCCAGCTCATTAGAACAGTATTTAAAAAAAATTATGCAGTATTGTTATTTGATTCTTTATTTATTTAAAAACACAGGACTTTTGATTAAAGCTACGCTTTCACCCAGTAATCTGTAATCGTAAATCATTCCTCGTGCGTTTTTGAAACGGAAACCAGAAGAAAAAATTTTGATACTGAAAAAATGAGGCGAAGAAGTTCTATGCCATTTTTTTGCCTGCCCAATCGAAAGTGTCGTATTTTAACACTGCATAATTGAACGCAACTACTGCAGTTCATTGTTAGCATGACGTTTTTCAAAACATCAAACCTCTTCGGAAGAAAGGAAGACATATCATCTGGGCCAGCGATATTGTGTACATTAAGATCTTTAAGTACTTTTGCTACGTATTCAAGTGTAGTTGAGTTGAACTGGCTGCAAAGTGTGGAGCTAGCAGATTGGCCTTGCTGCCTTCTTCACTGTTTCCTAGTCCTTCCGCCGTATTTGAAACATGAGGCCCGAGACGACGGTCTGACTAACAAAAATAATCTCGAACATCTCACTAATACTCATGACCTAGGTCTATTGCATAAACCAAAGGTCAGCTGTTTTATGGCAAAAAAATAAAAATAAAATAAATAGAGAAGTATATTCGAATTAAAAACTAATGTTTTTGTTCAATCCTCTAAGGGATGATCCTGGAAGCTGCTCCAAAATAAACCTGTACACTAACACAGACACGAAATAAAAACACTAGCTTTTTTGTTGTTGGGAAAACTGGTTAAGAATCCAACTCTTTATTTCCGCTGTCCCTCTGTCCAACTAAGACTGACTATATATTTTTCTTTTATGCATGCATTGCAAGATAAGAGAAAGAAAGTACAAAGAGGAATATAAAAATGAATAGGAATAAGACATGTACTTATATAAATAACATGAACATGAGCGAACATTAAATACACTCATATACAGAGCGTACGATACAGTTTTATACGCAACACGTGCTCGAAGAACAACTGAAGACGATTCCTACTAAAATATGGAAAAAGAGCGTTGCCAACAACACGCGGTGTTCCCAAGCGGTCCCCCATCTAAGTACTAACCGCGCCCGACGCTGCTTGATTTCGGTGATCGGACGAGAACCGATACATTTTCATTTCATTTTATATGCATTTTTATTTTTGGAATTCATTAACACTTACAAGCTAGACAAAAAATGCTTAAATATTAGCTTAAATATCTTACAAATAATCTTATTCTATCTTACTGGCCCCATGCGGGCACTCTAAGTTAAACATAATACTTAATCTATGTCTTTCGACGTTCCTTACAGACTATTTTTATTTTTGTTTTACATTTATTAAAACTAAAACTAAGAAAATAAACTTTAAGTAGCAAAACTTAGTATATGGACTTTTTGTTATAATATAAAACTTAAAACTAAACGTATAAACTATTTACAACTATATCTTAACCTACTTAATCCTACTTAAACTATCTAATCCTATACCATATTTTAGAGCGTGTTACCCACCTCTGTTCTAATATTTTTTTTTTCTTTTTGTTTTATTTTTTATTTTTTTTTGTGATTTTTATTTTTTATTATTTTTTTCTTTATTTTTTTTTTTTTCTTAAAACTACCCTAATTCTACCTATAACTATGTAAGCCGGCCATGGCTAAAAAATAATATGCAGAAGACCGACTTTGCTCCCCATGGAGCTACGTAGGACTGGAGGAATTCGACGACGAGACTTCCCCTCCTTCATCTAGCCACCAGAATTGTTGGTGCTGCCGAGCAACATCCCTTATGTCGCGACTCCCTACCGACCTACTGAACCGGAGGCGCTCCGCACTGCCATGTGCGACGTCTCTGTCGTAGTTGAGTCGCCTGTCCGCAGCTGTTCGAGCAACGTGGAAGATTAGCGGAACCGCCAATCTGTCCTGGATCAGACCTTTCATATCTAGGTAGAGGAACGCTTCTGGGGGAACAAAGCCATCAAAGCGAACTCTCTCATGATACATGTAATTGGGGTAGAAAGCCCCGGAGATCAGGTTGTTCGATGAGGTCATTGCTCTTGCAATGTGCCTTCGAGTCAACTTAATGACGAAATTGTCCACTCTTATCAGCTTCGCCCTATTGTACAAGACCTCATTAGGATAGAATTTTATGTACTCAGACTCTGGTGTTCTGTATAAGCGAAGACAAGTCCTAAGACAAGCCCTCTCAAACACCCGAATCTTTTCCAATAAACTTGCTCTTACGTTGAACCACACGGGACATCCAAACACAAGCATAGGCCTGATAAGGGCCATGTAGCAGATAACCTTTACCCTCGCATCGAGTTAACGAGAACCGATACTTTCAGCGTAGTATGGTCGTTGGCGTCTTTTTTATTAGCAAACTTCAAAGTCCCGTTAATTTTAACGCGCCTCGATATGACGCAAGAATTATGCAGTATTGTTATTTGATTCTTTATTTATTTAAAAACACAGGACTTTTGATTAAAGCTACGCTTTCACTCAGTAATCTGTAATCGTAAATCTTTCCTCGTGCGTTTTTGAAACGGAAACCAAAAGCAAAATTTTGATACTGAAAAAATGAGGCGAAGAAGTTCTATGCCATTTTTTTGCCTGCCCAATCGAAAGTGTCGTATTTTAACACTGCATAATTGAACGCAACTACTGCAGTTCATTGTTAGCATGACGTTTTTCAAAACATCAAACCATCTGGGCCAGCGATATTGTGTACATTAAGATCTTTAAGTACTTTTGCTACGTATTCAAGTGTAGTTGAGTTGAACTGGCTGCAAAGTGTGGAGCTAGCAGATTGGCCTTACTGCCTTCTTCACTGTTTCCTAGTCCTTCCGCCGTATTTGAATCATAAGAGGCCCGAGACGACGGTCTGACTAACAAAAATAATCTCGAACATCTCACTAATACTCATGACCTAGGCCTATTGCATAAACCAAAGGTCAGCTGTTTTATGGCAAAAAAATAAAGAGAAAATAAATAGAGAAGTATAATCGAATTAAAAACTAATGTTTTTGTTCAATCCTCTAAGGGATGATCCTGGAAGCTGCTCCAAAATAAGCCTGTACACTAACACAGACACGAAATAAAAACACTAGCTTTTTTGTTGTTGGGAAAACTGGTTAAGAATCCAACTCTTTATTTCCGCTGTCCCTCTGTCCAACTAAGACTGACTATATTTTTTCTTTTTGTGCATGCATTGCAAGATAAGAGAAAGAAAGTACAAAGAGGAATATAAAAATGAATAGGAATAAGACATGTACTTATATAAATAACATGAACAAGAGCGAACATTAAATACGAGTACACTCATATACAGAGTGTACGATACAGTTTTATACGCAACACGTGCTCGAAGAATAACTGAAGACGATTCCTACTAAAATATGGAAAAAGAGTGTTGCCAACAACACGCGGTGTTCCCAAGCGGTCCCCCATCTAAGTACTAACCGCGCCCGACGCTGCTTGATTTCGGTGATCGGACGAGAACCGATACTTTCAGCGTAGTATGGTCGTTGGCGTCTTCTTTATTAGCAAACTTCAAAGTCCCGTTAATTTTAACGCGCCTCCATATGACGCAAGAACACTTGATGGCGCAATGTGCGAGTATTTACTTCAGAGGGTACTCAGGGTCTATTAAAGTATATACTCAAGCGAATGACTGTAAACTTTACTTTCTATGATATTTGCTTAGTTATGTGCATGCAAAGCATGAAGATACTTTCAATTTGATAGGAATCGAAATAGGGGAAAGCACCAACACTAAATGAATAACTCTTGATTGAAATACTATGACCTAAAGACTCCCTAATTGTATACAAAATAATGGAAATGGAAAACCGAAATGTTTTACATAGTTCCTGAAACTATACCACGATTTTGGGCACACTTGCGCTACAACCCTGGATCACAAACCCACGTGGAATACCTACATCAAAGAGATTGCCTAAAATAACACTGTTTATGGATATGCACAGCGATTGCTAGACCTATTACAACCTATGTCTCACCCATTTGTTGGCCTAGAACAAAACAATTGGTCTTACACCCTCCGTTTTATAAACAGGCAATGCAGTCAATGTTGGTTTGAAATTTGAAGATAACTGACTGTTTAGACTGTTTAAATTTAAGAACTATACAATAGTTGTGACAACAAACACGAAGTTTAACAAATCAAATTGCAATCACTTCGTTTAATTTTATTAATATTTTGTTTAAAAAGCAACTTCTACTTTTCTAACTGTGGTTATTTCACATTGACATCACTTTCAGGTTACACGAACTACAACGTCAAACAACTATAATGCACAACTGAATAATGATCTGCTCAATAGTCTTTCTTCTTTCATTTTTTTTTCAACCGAAAGGAGAGCAAAACTACCCCTTTAAATTTTCCGCCTTTGTTTCCTCGTTCTTGTCCTTAATTTGCATCAGACGTTTGGACGTAACCAACTATCGCTTCTCATGTTTTGTTTTGTTTGTTACTTTCGTGTTCGTCTTATCATCTCCATCGTATGATCTATACGACTACTTGTCGAACTTCTACCTGTCGGATACGATCATGCAATTTTCTACATCTACAGCTTTACGTATATTTAATTACATATGTATGGTATGTTACTGGTGTGCACCCGGGATAAGACGATAAAACCAGAAACCAGTAACGTGTCGTTTATCTAGGAACTATGTACATATGCATATGCTAAAATATACAAATATTGTACATATACACATATAAGCCAATGGTTCTACCCCCAGAAGTGTTTCTTTTGCTCTTATTTTTACACTTACCCAATTATGAAACCTGGTTCTTGTTAATCTTAATTGTTGACCTATGCAAACACTAAGTGTTCGTTAAAGTTTGATCTTAGTACAATCGCTCTCTCAAATCTCTTCTTTACGAAAAAATTGCAGTGATCGAATTGTGCAATGGGTAGCTGTTCATTTAACTTTGGCAATAAAAGACCTACCAATAAAATTTTAATAAAAGATTGTACATCAAAACGTCTTTTAATTGGCTGTACTAAGGACATATAACTGGCGCAGTCGACGAAACTTATAAGAAAACATTATAAGAAAGAAAATACTATTATAAAGAAAAGAAGACGTGATAAAGCAACGTTTGAAATAAAAATGAAAAAAAAAACAACAAAAAGCCATCTAATATAAACGCGTTACAGTGACAAAAAGGTAATAATACAGACTTACACTTTATACACTAAAATTTAAATATCTATCCACATAATATAAATCAATAAATTCCGAAAAATATACCATACTACTCGTATCTTCATAAATACAAGAACCATATAAACCATAAAAACACGTGAGTACTACTTCAATATTTTTGGTGTGGGTGCAAAGTTTGGTTTCGTAAGCTGGAATAACAGGAAAGAAAATCACACCATCGTTTACCATCTGAAGAGAGTAAAACGCTCGACTAGAAACTGTACCAGTATTTCTAGCGGGAGTTCAAAGATTGGCCTTTGGGAGCTGGGATAACGGCGCGTATAAATATGGAAGTCCTCAACGCTGTAGATAGGTTAAAGATTATTTTAGAATTAATAAATAAATTACCTGTATTTGATGGTGCAAAAGAATGCAATAGTAGATTTTTTAGATAAAGTTTATTCATTGGCTACCATTTTCGATGACTTTGATACAAAAGTTCTTCTGACAGGTTACATCAAAGAGAAGATGATTATTGGTAATGCGCGTATACTCGTAGAATTACAAAAACACGTCAGACTTTTGCTTTGGACAGAAATAAGAGATGTGTTAAAAAATAACTTCGGCGAAAGTTTGCCAGTCCATGTTTTAATCGACCGTATTCGCACAGAACGCGTAACTTCAACAACCGGAAAATTCTACAACGATATAAACGTCTTTAGAATAAATACTTCGTTTTGCTTAATAAAAATAGTGTCGATAACAATTTAATAGAGTCTAATAACAGAATTGCCCTTGATGTTTTTAAAAATAATTTACCAGAACCTACTTTATCCATTACGAGTATTTTAAGTCACAATCCTCTTTCTTTATATAGTGCCTATAAAATAATAACTGAAATAGATCACCAAAACCTAGGTCCCAATGGAATCTAATATCCTGCATCCACACAAAAAAAAAATCCTTTCCCAAAAAATACCACAGAAGACAAACCAGCAACTATTCAACCAGACAATACGATAACTCTGCTCAAAATAAAATTAATTACCAGCCAAAGCAACTTAACTATTTGAGACATACTCAATCACAGCAAAGACCTGATTTACCAAACAATTTACAGACCTATCAACCCGGACAGAGTAACATTACGACTCAATCCAGACAACGCCAAAATAACTATTATTCAAGTGGGCATACTCGACGAACCAACGGTTCAGTTTGCATCATGGGCACATAAGTTTCCGTCATGGGCATTTCATGCGTAATTTGGCACCCAAAAAGTGAAGGTATATTAATCAGAATGATTTAAATGAAAATAAAGAATTTAACTTAGATATTTTTAACAATGAAATATCTCAATCTCATTGCTCTAAAAATGTAAATATGGTATGTCTGCACCGGCAGATCTTACTTCAAAGAACAACGATGCCTTGTACACGGGGGCTGCCATTCACAGTGCCCAAGAAGATGAGTCACTACATATTTACATAACAGACGGTCCGATAAATTTTTATGAAAATCAAATTTACTTATCTTATATTCAAAAAGAACATATTTCAATTAAAATAATCCACAAAAAGATACAAAACATTGTTGAGCTTAAGGAAGGCAGTAGCGATCTGTTAAAGATGAAAGGATGAAAGGATTTATGGTAAATAAAGAACTTATCTGCGTTTATTGCGAAAATCTCCCTTCCCTTTGTTTGTGCATTTTCAAGACCTCTTTGTCAAACATTTTTCAATGAACAAAAACCTTAGACTACTTAAATCAAACATAAGACTTAGGGACATTTCAGACAGAAACGAAATGTTAACAATAATTAGAAATGAACATCATAAAAAGAACCACAGATGGATTAATGAACTTTTTTCGGAACTAAAAACTCGATATTTTTATCCAAATTTGCAAATCGAATTTCAAAAATGTATAAATAATAGCGAGGTTTGTACCGTTGCCAAATGTCAAACATGACAGGAGGCCTCTTAAAATTCCCATGTAAATAACAGAAACTCCTCAACAATTTAATGACATACTCGTGTGCATGTCGATATTTGGTTCCCGGAATGAAACAAAATGTTTTTCACCACCATCGATAAATTCTCCAAGTATGCTACAATCCATAATTTAGGCAACAGAAACAGAAACAGATATTAGAAGCCATTAAAGAAACTATACGATATCTAGGCAAACCAAATAGAATCATAGCTGACGGCGAAACATGCATTCACCATTCCGTTGTAGAGCAGTTTTTAAAGGATCGTGAGATTGTGTTCCACAAAATTACGAGTGCATGCTCCTTAAAGACAGGAAATTCCGACATTGAAAGATTGCACGGTACTCTGAACGAACATCTTAGATTGAAAAACGCAGCCAGGGATGCATCCAATTTGGATGAAAATTTTTTTGAAATATTGACTACATATTTACAACAATACAGTACCTACATTCCCCAACAAAGTTAAGACCAATAGATTTTATTACAAAAAAATTTAGTAGAGAAGACATCGAAACACTGGCACAACAATATCGAGCCGAGAAAGAAATAAAACAATAAATAAAAAAAACAACGTTACTCTATGTCCACGTTTGGTTCAAAATCGAGCCGTAGGAAAAGCTAAACCAAAATATAGACAATTGAATGATCCGGAAGTTAGTAAAAATTACGTCACGGATAAATCAACAAAAAGAAACACCCAATATTAAAAAAGTCAGTTAAAAAGAAAATATAAATTTCAAAATAGTGAATAATTACCATCGTATGTATGTACTCGTAACGATGAAAAAGATGTTTTCTTTAATATTCTCCTGGTTTCTCCTTTTCCACTTTCCTTACTTTATTTTTGGTGATTCTGCCATTTCATTCATTTCATTTCAAAATAACAGCTTCTTACATTTGGTTTTCTTTTTTTTTTGACATTTCCCAGAATGGGTGCAGCCAGCGCGAAAGGTAACGCTTCCTCCGATTGACATTTTTTTTCTTTTTTCTACAACGAGAATAGGTACATATCTAGTTATTAAATACATCTAAGTCAATTAACTTGTAAAAAAAATGAAGTGATCACCAATGAATCTCTCTTATTGCTACGAGTACCTTAACAAAAATTATTCCAAGTGTGATTATTCGAAGGTCATAAAAATAACACACTATTTAAAGTAGCCCAAAAATGTGATTTTAACTAGAAGCATACTTACGAGTAATTAAGCAATTTACATATAATTCCAATTTCACTTATTTGTACAAAAAATAAAAAAATGATTTAGAGTTAACATAACCATTGTAACAAAAAAATGTAAGCTTCAATTTCATTATTTGACCTTTTTTTCTCGCATACATTCTGTTAAAATTGTTGAGATTTGGATATTTGTAAGAACTCTATACTTTGTAATGTAATTAATTCTTCCAACTGCCAAATTCCTTTTAAGGAGCTACGCTAAATCAACACACGTTATAAAATATCCAATTATATGGTTTGAACTGAATGAGCTGTATAGCAACATTCACCTTGCAGAAGGATCCTAATTCGGTTGAGATGGCCAGAAAATGTTGAGCAAATAAACACAAAGTCTGGAAGAATTCCGAAATCAATGTACGAGTATATGTCCGTTTCGAGTAATGTCGTCCACACCAAAGACTTTCTCTGATCTGGAACTGATTTTAACTCATATACATATGTATATGTATGTTGGAAGTATTAATTAGTATTAAATTGAATTACGGATACTACCATCTTGACACGGTGCGGTAAGTCCTACCCATTGTAAAATGTTTGTGTGTGTACAAATGATAGAACTTATTCCTTTCAATACAATACGCTTTATTCAATACAATTACAATGTTTCTGTTTAAAACAAGGAATTAAAATTATTGTAAATTAGATTAATTCAAAAAGCCAAATCAACGGCAAACTGAGTGGTCTTGCCAGCGTGGAATAACACGGATGAGTTCACAATCGTCAGCATTTCTAACTTAATACAATCGCAGATCTTTTCTCGTGTGCTTTTCAAATGTCACTTTTTTGCTCCGGAGCACAAAAAGAAGATAGTTCCTGAAACTATACCACGATTTTGGGTACACTCGCGCTGCAACCCAGGATCACGAACCTACGTGGAATACCTACATCAAAGAGATTGCCTAAAATGACACTGTGGATGGATATGCACAGCGATTGCTATTAAAACCTACGAGATTAGCACTTCAAGTAGTACCGAATCACAGGAGAAACAATCTGATGCAATGACGATATATGTAGTGATTTGTACACTTCTTGCTTTCTGGCCAGTTAGACCTTCTGGACATCAGACTCACTCTTAGTGAGTGAGCAGCCGTTATAGCCAATTTTCTGTATAAAGCTGCTCTTACCTGGTTGAGTCACCACAACCGATGCCAGATATCAAATACGGCGGATTGTATTACATAGATCACCTGCAGTTCGGGCTGTAACAGCTGGTTGGAATAGATAATATCTCAAACTTTATTCTTCGAAAATGTTTACGCCAAGGCCAAAGTCAAAATGTAAAAGAAAAACCTCCAATGAAAGAGTAAGGACCAGAGCATTAGATCTGCGCATGCCGGCAGAAATTAGATAAACATATGTTCACATCCAATTGGTCGGCAGCGTAGATGCACCAATTCAATTTGACAGTTACTATCCCACAAACACTAGGAATTATACCCAACAATTTTTTTCACCCAATTCTTACAAGACGCGCAAGAACCGATTGCGTTCAGAAAATAAGACAAAGATAACAATTTATGATGACCACAACTCGGAAATGTTTTTCCCGGGCTGAGACTTTTAAAACCGACACGGATTGCATGAAACGAATTTCGAACGTTCAGCAAAGCAAACGAAATTTTCATGATCGAAATATTTAAATTTGATGGCTACAGGTCGCTATAGATGATGAGTTTTCAATTTCTAGATCACTTAAAACACTAAATAACAAATTATATCGACAAAAATTAACAAAATCTGTAGTTCCGATTTCCAACCCACACGTGGTTATATTTTTCTACACGAAATTTAAAAAAAAAAAGTTTACTGGCTGTCAGATTTGAAAAATAGAGAAAATCTGAACAGTGATGCCAAGTTGCTATCAAAATATTTGAAGAAATGGGGATAGAAAGTTCAAAGGCACTGCCATGAATTATGTGTAAATTGGAATACGTACACTGCGTTCTAAAACTCATCGCTTAGATGCAACATTTTATATTCCAGCTCATTAGAACAGTATTTAAAAAAAATTATGCAGTATTGTTATTTGATTCTTTATTTATTTAAAAACACAGGACTTTTGATTAAAGCTACGCTTTCACCCAGTAATCTGTAATCGTAAATCTTTCCTCGTGCGTTTTTGAAACGGAAACCAGAAGAAAAAATTTTGATACTGAAAAAATGAGGCGAAGAAGTTCTATGCCATTTTTTTGCCTGCCCAATCGAAAGTGTCGTATTTTAACACTGCATAATTGAACGCAACTACTGCAGTTCATTGTTAGCATGACGTTTTTCAAAACATCAAACCTCTTCGGAAGAAAGGAAGACATATCATCTGGGCCAGCGATATTGTGTACATTAAGATCTTTAAGTACTTTTGCTACGTATTCAAGTGTAGTTGAGTTGAACTGGCTGCAAAGTGTGGAGCTAGCAGATTGGCCTTGCTGCCTTCTTCACTGTTTCCTAGTCCTTCCGCCGTATTTGAAACATGAGGCCCGAGACGACGGTCTGACTAACAAAAATAATCTCGAACATCTCACTAATACTCATGACCTAGGTCTATTGCATAAACCAAAGGTCAGCTGTTTTATGGCAAAAAAATAAAAATAAAATAAATAGAGAAGTATAATCGAATTAAAAACTAATGTTTTTGTTCAATCCTCTAAGGGATGATCCTGGAAGCTGCTCCAAAATAAACCTGTACACTAACACAGACACGAAATAAAAACACTAGCTTTTTTGTTGTTGGGAAAACTGGTTAAGAATCCAACTCTTTATTTCCGCTGTCCCTCTGTCCAACTAAGACTGACTATATATTTTTTTTTTATGCATGCATTGCAAGATAAGAGAAAGAAAGTACAAAGAGGAATATAAAAATGAATAGGAATAAGACATGTACTTATATAAATAACATGAACATGAGCGAACATTAAATACACTCATATACAGAGCGTACGATACAGTTTTATACGCAACACGTGCTCGAAGAACAACTGAAGACGATTCCTACTAAAATATGGAAAAAGAGTGTTGCCAACAACACGCGGTGTTCCCAAGCGGTCCCCCATCTAAGTACTAACCGCGCCCGACGCTGCTTGATTTCGGTGATCGGACGAGAACCGATACTTTCAGCGTAGTATGGTCGTTGGCGTCTTTTTTATTAGCAAACTTCAAAGTCCCGTTAATTTTAACGCACCTCGATATGACGCAAGAATTATGCAGTATTGTTATTTGATTCTTTATGTATTTAAAAACACAGGACTTTTGATTAAAGCTACGCTTTCACTCAGTAATCTGTAATCGTAAATCTTTCCTCGTGCGTTTTTGAAACGGAAACCAAAAGCAAAATTTTGATACTGAAAAAATGAGGCGAAGAAGTTCTATGCCATTTTTTTGCCTGCCCAATCGAAAGTGTCGTATTTTAACACTGCATAATTGAACGCAACTACTGCAGTTCATTGTTAGCATGACGTTTTTCAAAACATCAAACCATCTGGGCCAGCGATATTGTGTACATTAAGATCTTTAAGTACTTTTGCTACGTATTCAAGTGTAGTTGAGTTGAACTGGCTGCAAAGTGTGGAGCTAGCAGATTGGCCTTACTGCCTTCTTCACTGTTTCCTAGTCCTTACGCCGTATTTGAAACATAAGAGGCCCGAGACGACGGTCTGACTAACAAAAATAATCTCGAACATCTCACTAATACTCATGACCTAGGCCTATTGCATAAACCAAAGGTCAGCTGTTTTATGGCAAAAAAATAAAGAGAAAATAAATAGAGAAGTATAATCGAATTAAAAACTAATGTTTTTGTTCAATCCTCTAAGGGATGATCCTGGAAGCTGCTCCAAAATAAGCCTGTACACTAACACAGACACGAAATAAAAACACTAGCTTTTTTGTTGTTGGGAAAACTGGTTAAGAATCCAACTCTTTATTTCCGCTGTCCCTCTGTCCAACTAAGACTGACTATATTTTTTCTTTTTGTGCATGCATTGCAAGATAAGAGAAAGAAAGTACAAAGAGGAATATAAAAATGAATAGGAATAAGACATGTACTTATATAAATAACATGAACAGGAGCGAACATTAAATACGAGTACACTCATATACAGAGTGTACGATACAGTTTTATACGCAACACGTGCTCGAAGAATAACTGAAGACGATTCCTACTAAAATATGGAAAAAGAGTGTTGCCAACAACACGCGGTGTTCCCAAGCGGTCCCCCATCTAAGTACTAACCGCGCCCGACGCTGCTTGATTTCGGTGATCGGACGAGAACCGATACTTTCAGCGTAGTATGGTCGTTGGCGTCTTCTTTATTAGCAAACTTCAAAGTCCCGTTAATTTTAACGCGCCTCCATATGACGCAAGAACACTTGATGGCGCAATGTGCGAGTATTTACTTCAGAGGGTACTCAGGGTCTATTAAAGTATATACTCAAGCGAATGACTGTAAACTTTACTTTCTATGATATTTGCTTAGTTATGTGCATGCAAAGCATGAAGATACTTTCAATTTGATAGGAATCGAAATAGGGGAAAGCACCAACACTAAATGAATAACTCTTGATTGAAATACTATGACCTAAAGACTCCCTAATTGTATACAAAATAATGGAAATGGAAAACCGAAATGTTTTACATAGTTCCTGAAACTATACCACGATTTTGGGCACACTTGCGCTACAACCCTGGATCACAAACCCACGTGAAATACCTACATCAAAGAGATTGCCTAAAATAACACTGTTTATGGATATGCACAGCGATTGCTAGACCTATTACAACCTATATCTCACCCATTTGTTGGCCTAGAACAAAACAATTGGTCTTACACCCTCCGTTTTATAAACAGGCAATGCAGTCAATGTTGGTTTGAAATTTGAAGATAACTGACTGTTTAGACTGTTTAAATTTAAGAACTATACAATAGTTGTGACAACAAACACGAAGTTTAACAAATCAAATTGCAATCACTTCGTTTAATTTTATTAATATTTTGTTTAAAAAGCAACTTCTACTTTTCTAACTGTGGTTATTTCACATTGACATCACTTTCAGGTTACACGAACTACAACGTCAAACAACTATAATGCACAACTGAATAATGATCTGCTCAATAGTCTTTCTTCTTTCATTTTTTTTTCAACCGAAAGGAGAGCAAAACTACCCCTTTAAATTTTCCGCCTTTGTTTCCTCGTTCTTGTCCTTAATTTGCATCAGACGTTTGGACGTAACCAACTATCGCTTCTCATGTTTTGTTTTGTTTGTTACTTTCGTGTTCGTCTTATCATCTCCATCGTATGATCTATACGACTACTTGTCGAACTTCTACCTGTCGGATACGATCATGCAATTTTCTACATCTACAGCTTTACGTATATTTAATTACATATGTATGGTATGTTACTGGTGTGCACCCGGGATAAGACGATAAAACCAGAAACCAGTAACGTGTCGTTTATCTAGGAACTATGTACATATGCATATGCTAAAATATACAAATATTGTACATATACACATATAAGCCAATGGTTCTACCCCCAGAAGTGTTTCTTTTGCTCTTATTTTTACACTTACCCAATTATGAAACCTGGTTCTTGTTAATCTTAATTGTTGACCTATGCAAACACTAAGTGTTCGTTAAAGTTTGATCTTAGTACAATCGCTCTCTCAAATCTCTTCTTTACGAAAAAATTGCAGTGATCGAATTGTGCAATGGGTAGCTGTTCATTTAACTTTGGCAATAAAAGACCTACCAATAAAATTTTAATAAAAGATTGTACATCAAAACGTCTTTTAATTGGCTGTACTAAGGACATATAACTGGCGCAGTCGACGAAACTTATAAGAAAACATTATAAGAAAGAAAATACTATTATAAAGAAAAGAAGACGTGATAAAGCAACGTTTGAAATAAAAATGAAAAAAAAACAACAAAAAGCCATCTAATATAAACGCGTTACAGTGACAAAAAGGTAATAATACAGACTTACACTTTATACACTAAAATTTAAATATCTATCCACATAATATAAATCAATAAATTCCGAAAAATATACCATACTACTCGTATCTTCATAAATACAAGAACCATATAAACCATAAAAACCATAAAAACACGTGAGTACTACTTCAATATTTTTGGTGTGGGTGCAAAGTTTGGTTTCGTAAGCTGGAATAACAGGAAAGAAAATCACACCATCGTTTACCATCTGAAGAGAGTAAAACGCTCGACTAGAAACTGTACCAGTATTTCTAGCGGGAGTTCAAAGATTGGCCTTTGGGAGCTGGGATAACGGCGCGTATAAATATGGAAGTCCTCAACGCTGTAGATAGGTTAAAGATTATTTTAGAATTAATAAATAAATTACCTGTATTTGATGGTGCAAAAGAATGCAATAGTAGATTTTTTAGATAAAGTTTATTCATTGGCTACCATTTTCGATGACTTTGATACAAAAGTTCTTCTGACAGGTTACATCAAAGAGAAGATGATTATTGGTAATGCGCGTATACTCGTAGAATTACAAAAACACGTCAGACTTTTGCTTTGGACAGAAATAAGAGATGTGTTAAAAAATAACTTCGGCGAAAGTTTGCCAGTCCATGTTTTAATCGACCGTATTCGCACAGAACGCGTAACTTCAACAACCGGAAAATTCTACAACGATATAAACGTCTTTAGAATAAATACTTCGTTTTGCTTAATAAAAATAGTGTCGATAACAATTTAATAGAGTCTAATAACAGAATTGCCCTTGATGTTTTTAAAAATAATTTACCAGAACCTACTTTATCCATTACGAGTATTTTAAGTCACAATCCTCTTTCTTTATATAGTGCCTATAAAATAATAACTGAAATAGATCACCAAAACCTAGGTCCCAATGGAATCTAATATCCTGCATCCACACAAAAAAAAAATCCTTTCCCAAAAAATACCACAGAAGACAAACCAGCAACTATTCAACCAGACAATACGATAACTCTGCTCAAAATAAAATTAATTACCAGCCAAAGCAACTTAACTATTTGAGACATACTCAATCACAGCAAAGACCTGATTTACCAAACAATTTACAGACCTATCAACCCGGACAGAGTAACATTACGACTCAATCCAGACAACGCCAAAATAACTATTATTCAAGTGGGCATACTCGACGAACCAACGGTTCAGTTTGCATCATGGGCACATAAGTTTCCGTCATGGGCATTTCATGCGTAATTTGGCACCCAAAAAGTGAAGGTATATTAATCAGAATGATTTAAATGAAAATAAAGAATTTAACTTAGATATTTTTAACAATGAAATATCTCAATCTCATTGCTCTAAAAATGTAAATATGGTATGTCTGCACCGGCAGATCTTACTTCAAAGAACAACGATGCCTTGTACACGGGGGCTGCCATTCACAGTGCCCAAGAAGATGAGTCACTACATATTTACATAACAGACGGTCCGATAAATTTTTATGAAAATCAAATTTACTTATCTTATATTCAAAAAGAACATATTTCAATTAAAATAATCCACAAAAAGATACAAAACATTGTTGAGCTTAAGGAAGGCAGTAGCGATCTGTTAAAGATGAAAGGATGAAAGGATTTATGGTAAATAAAGAACTTATCTGCGTTTATTGCGAAAATCTCCCTTCCCTTTGTTTGTGCATTTTCAAGACCTCTTTGTCAAACATTTTTCAATGAACAAAAACCTTAGACTACTTAAATCAAACATAAGACTTAGGGACATTTCAGACAGAAATGAAATGTTAACAATAATTAGAAATGAACATCATAAAAAGAACCACAGATGGATTAATGAACTTTTTTCGGAACTAAAAACTCGATATTTTTATCCAAATTTGCAAATCGAATTTCAAAAATGTATAAATAATAGCGAGGTTTGTACCGTTGCCAAATGTCAAACATGACAGGAGGCCTCTTAAAATTCCCATGTAAATAACAGAAACTCCTCAACAATTTAATGACATACTCGTGTGCATGTCGATATTTGGTTCCCGGAATGAAACAAAATGTTTTTCACCACCATCGATAAATTCTCCAAGTATGCTACAATCCATAATTTAGGCAACAGAAACAGAAACAGATATTAGAAGCCATTAAAGAAACTATACTATATCTAGGCAAACCAAATAGAATCATAGCTGACGGCGAAACATGCATTCACCATTCCGTTGTAGAGCAGTTTTTAAAGGATCGTGAGATTGTGTTCCACAAAATTACGAGTGCATGCTCCTTAAAGACAGGAAATTCCGACATTGAAAGATTGCACGGTACTCTGAACGAACATCTTAGATTGAAAAACGCAGCCAGGGATGCATCCAATTTGGATGAAAATTTTTTTGAAATATTGACTACATATTTACAACAATACAGTACCTACATTCCCCAACAAAGTTAAGACCAATAGATTTTATTACAAAAAAATTTAGTAGAGAAGACATCGAAACACTGGCACAACAATATCGAGCCGAGAAAGAAATAAAACAATAAATAAAAAAAACAACGTTACTCTATGTCCACGTTTGGTTCAAAATCGAGCCGTAGGAAAAGCTAAACCAAAATATAGACAATTGAATGATCCGGAAGTTAGTAAAAATTACGTCACGGATAAATCAACAAAAAGAAACACCCAATATTAAAAAAGTCAGTTAAAAAGAAAATATAAATTTCAAAATAGTGAATAATTACCATCGTATGTATGTACTCGTAACGATGAAAAAGATGTTTTCTTTAATATTCTCCTGGTTTCTCCTTTTCCACTTTCCTTACTTTATTTTTGGTGATTCTGCCATTTCATTCATTTCATTTCAAAATAACAGCTTCTTACATTTGGTTTTCTTTTTTTTTTGACATTTCCCAGAATGGGTGCAGCCAGCGCGAAAGGTAACGCTTCCTCCGATTGACATTTTTTTTCTTTTTTCTACAACGAGAATAGGTACATATCTAGTTATTAAATACATCTAAGTCAATTAACTTGTAAAAAAAATGAAGTGATCACCAATGAATCTCTCTTATTGCTACGAGTACCTTAACAAAAATTATTCCAAGTGTGATTATTCGAAGGTCATAAAAATAACACACTATTTAAAGTAGCCCAAAAATGTGATTTTAACTAGAAGCATACTTACGAGTAATTAAGCAATTTACATATAATTCCAATTTCACTTATTTGTACAAAAAATAAAAAAATGATTTAGAGTTAACATAACCATTGTAACAAAAAAATGTAAGCTTCAATTTCATTATTTGACCTTTTTTTCTCGCATACATTCTGTTAAAATTGTTGAGATTTGGATATTTGTAAGAACTCTATACTTTGTAATGTAATTAATTCTTCCAACTGCCAAATTCCTTTTAAGGAGCTACGCTAAATCAACACACGTTATAAAATATCCAATTATATGGTTTGAACTGAATGAGCTGTATAGCAACATTCACCTTGCAGAAGGATCCTAATTCGGTTGAGATGGCCAGAAAATGTTGAGCAAATAAACACAAAGTCTGGAAGAATTCCGAAATCAATGTACGAGTATATGTCCGTTTCGAGTAATGTCGTCCACACCAAAGACTTTCTCTGATCTGGAACTGATTTTAACTCATATACATATGTATATGTATGTTGGAAGTATTAATTAGTATTAAATTGAATTACGGATACTACCATCTTGACACGGTGCGGTAAGTCCTACCCATTGTAAAATGTTTGTGTGTGTACAAATGATAGAACTTATTCCTTTCAATACAATACGCTTTATTCAATACAATTACAATGTTTCTGTTTAAAACAAGGAATTAAAATTATTGTAAATTAGATTAATTCAAAAAGCCAAATCAACGGCAAACTGAGTGGTCTTGCCAGCGTGGAATAACACGGATGAGTTCACAATCGTCAGCATTTCTAACTTAATACAATCGCAGATCTTTTCTCGTGTGCTTTTCAAATGTCACTTTTTTGCTCCGGAGCACAAAAAGAAGATAGTTCCTGAAACTATACCACGATTTTGGGTACACTCGCGCTGCAACCCTGGATCACGAACCTACGTGGAATACCTACATCAAAGAGATTGCCTAAAATGACACTGTGGATGGATATGCACAGCGATTGCTATTAAAACCTACGAGATTAGCACTTCAAGTAGTACCGAATCACAGGAGAAACAATCTGATGCAATGATGATATATGTAGTGATTTGTACACTTCTTGCTTTCTGGCCAGTTAGACCTTCTGGACATCAGACTCACTCTTAGTGAGTGAGCAGCCGTTATAGCCAATTTTCTGTATAAAGCTGCTCTTACCTGGTTGAGTCACCACAACCGATGCCAGATATCAAATACGGCGGATTGTATTACATAGATCACCTGCAGTTCGGGCTGTAACAGCTGGTTGGAATAGATAATATCTCAAACTTTATTCTTCGAAAATGTTTACGCCAAGGCCAAAGTCAAAATGTAAAAGAAAAACCTCCAATGAAAGAGTAAGGACCAGAGCATTAGATCTGCGCATGCCGGCAGAAATTAGATAAACATATGTTCACATCCAATTGGTCGGCAGCGTAGATGCACCAATTCAATTTGACAGTTACTATCCCACAAACACTAGGAATTATACCCAACAATTTTTTTCACCCAATTCTTACAAGTCGCGCAAGAACCGATTGCGTTCAGAAAATAAGACAAAGATAACAATTTATGATGACCACAACTCGGAAATGTTTTTCCCGGGCTGAGACTTTTAAAACCGACACGGATTGCATGAAACGAATTTCGAACGTTCAGCAAAGCAAACGAAATTTTCATGATCGAAATATTTAAATTTGATGGCTACAGGTCGCTATAGATGATGAGTTTTCAATTTCTAGATCACTTAAAACACTAAATAACAAATTATATCGACAAAAATTAACAAAATCTGTAGTTCCGATTTCCAACCCACACGTGATTATATTTTTCTACACGAAATTTAAAAAAAAAAAGTTTACTGGCTGTCAGATTTGAAAAATAGCGAAAATCTGAACAGTGATGCCAAGTTGCTAACAAAATATTTGAAGAAATGGGGATAGAAAGTTCAAAGGCACTGCCATGAATTATGTGTAAATTGGAATACGTACACTGCGTTCTAAAACTCATCGCTTAGATGCAACATTTTATATTCCAGCTCATTAGAACAGTATTTAAAAAAAATTATGCAGTATTGTTATTTGATTCTTTATTTATTTAAAAACACAGGACTTTTGATTAAAGCTACGCTTTCAACCAGTAATCTGTAATCGTAAATCATTCCTCGTGCGTTTTTGAAACGGAAACCAGAAGAAAAAATTTTGATACTGAAAAAATGAGGCGAAGAAGTTCTATGCCATTTTTTTGCCTGCCCAATCGAAAGTGTCGTATTTTAACACTGCATAATTGAACGCAACTACTGCAGTTCATTGTTAGCATGACGTTTTTCAAAACATCAAACCTCTTCGGAAGAAAGGAAGACATATCATCTGGGCCAGCGATATTGTGTACATTAAGATCTTTAAGTACTTTTGCTACGTATTCAAGTGTAGTTGAGTTGAACTGGCTGCAAAGTGTGGAGCTAGCAGATTGGCCTTGCTGCCTTCTTCACTGTTTCCTAGTCCTTCCGCCGTATTTGAAACATGAGGCCCGAGACGACGGTCTGACTAACAAAAATAATCTCGAACATCTCACTAATACTCATGACCTAGGTCTATTGCATAAACCAAAGGTCAGCTGTTTTATGGCAAAAAAATAAAAATAAAATAAATAGAGAAGTATAATCGAATTAAAAACTAATGTTTTTGTTCAATCCTCTAAGGGATGATCCTGGAAGCTGCTCCAAAATAAACCTGTACACTAACACAGACACGAAATAAAAACACTAGCTTTTTTGTTGTTGGGAAAACTGGTTAAGAATCCAACTCTTTATTTCCGCTGTCCCTCTGTCCAACTAAGACTGACTATATATTTTTCTTTTATGCATGCATTGCAAGATAAGAGAAAGAAAGTACAAAGAGGAATATAAAAATGAATAGGAATAAGACATGTACTTATATAAATAACATGAACATGAGCGAACATTAAATACACTCATATACAGAGCGTACGATACAGTTTTATACGCAACACGTGCTCGAAGAACAACTGAAGACGATTCCTACTAAAATATGGAAAAAGAGTGTTGCCAACAACACGCGGTGTTCCCAAGCGGTCCCCCATCTAAGTACTAACCGCGCCCGACGCTGCTTGATTTCGGTGATCGGACGAGAACCGATACTTTCAGCGTAGTATGGTCGTTGGCGTCTTTTTTATTAGCAAACTTCAAAGTCCCGTTAATTTTAACGCACCTCGATATGACGCAAGAATTATGCAGTATTGTTATTTGATTCTTTATGTATTTAAAAACACAGGACTTTTGATTAAAGCTACGCTTTCACTCAGTAATCTGTAATCGTAAATCTTTCCTCGTGCGTTTTTGAAACGGAAACCAAAAGCAAAATTTTGATACTGAAAAAATGAGGCGAAGAAGTTCTATGCCATTTTTTTGCCTGCCCAATCGAAAGTGTCGTATTTTAACACTGCATAATTGAACGCAACTACTGCAGTTCATTGTTAGCATGACGTTTTTCAAAACATCAAACCATCTGGGCCAGCGATATTGTGTACATTAAGATCTTTAAGTACTTTTGCTACGTATTCAAGTGTAGTTGAGTTGAACTGGCTGCAAAGTGTGGAGCTAGCAGATTGGCCTTACTGCCTTCTTCACTGTTTCCTAGTCCTTCCGCCGTATTTGAAACATAAGAGGCCCGAGACGACGGTCTGACTAACAAAAATAATCTCGAACATCTCACTAATACTCATGACCTAGGCCTATTGCATAAACCAAAGGTCAGCTGTTTTATGGCAAAAAAATAAAGAGAAAATAAATAGAGAAGTATAATCGAATTAAAAACTAATGTTTTTGTTCAATCCTCTAAGGGATGATCCTGGAAGCTGCTCCAAAATAAGCCTGTACACTAACACAGACACGAAATAAAAACACTAGCTTTTTTGTTGTTGGGAAAACTGGTTAAGAATCCAACTCTTTATTTCCGCTGTCCCTCTGTCCAACTAAGACTGACTATATTTTTTCTTTTTGTGCATGCATTGCAAGATAAGAGAAAGAAAGTACAAAGAGGAATATAAAAATGAATAGGAATAAGACATGTACTTATATAAATAACATGAACAAGAGCGAACATTAAATACGAGTACACTCATATACAGAGTGTACGATACAGTTTTATACGCAACACGTGCTCGAAGAATAACTGAAGACGATTCCTACTAAAATATGGAAAAAGAGTGTTGCCAACAACACGCGGTGTTCCCAAGCGGTCCCCCATCTAAGTACTAACCGCGCCCGACGCTGCTTGATTTCGGTGATCGGACGAGAACCGATACTTTCAGCGTAGTATGGTCGTTGGCGTCTTCTTTATTAGCAAACTTCAAAGTCCCGTTAATTTTAACGCGCCTCCATATGACGCAAGAACACTTGATGGCGCAATGTGCGAGTATTTACTTCAGAGGGTACTCAGGGTCTATTAAAGTATATACTCAAGCGAATGACTGTAAACTTTACTTTCTATGATATTTGCTTAGTTATGTGCATGCAAAGCATGAAGATACTTTCAATTTGATAGGAATCGAAATAGGGGAAAGCACCAACACTAAATGAATAACTCTTGATTGAAATACTATGACCTAAAGACTCCCTAATTGTATACAAAATAATGGAAATGGAAAACCGAAATGTTTTACATAGTTCCTGAAACTATACCACGATTTTGGGCACACTTGCGCTACAACCCTGGATCACAAACCCACGTGGAATACCTACATCAAAGAGATTGCCTAAAATAACACTGTTTATGGATATGCACAGCGATTGCTAGACCTATTACAACCTATGTCTCACCCATTTGTTGGCCTAGAACAAAACAATTGGTCTTACACCCTCCGTTTTATAAACAGGCAATGCAGTCAATGTTGGTTTGAAATTTGAAGATAACTGACTGTTTAGACTGTTTAAATTTAAGAACTATACAATAGTTGTGACAACAAACACGAAGTTTAACAAATCAAATTGCAATCACTTCGTTTAATTTTATTAATATTTTGTTTAAAAAGCAACTTCTACTTTTCTAACTGTGGTTATTTCACATTGACATCACTTTCAGGTTACACGAACTACAACGTCAAACAACTATAATGCACAACTGAATAATGATCTGCTCAATAGTCTTTCTTCTTTCATTTTTTTTTCAACCGAAAGGAGAGCAAAACTACCCCTTTAAATTTTCCGCCTTTGTTTCCTCGTTCTTGTCCTTAATTTGCATCAGACGTTTGGACGTAACCAACTATCGCTTCTCATGTTTTGTTTTGTTTGTTACTTTCGTGTTCGTCTTATCATCTCCATCGTATGATCTATACGACTACTTGTCGAACTTCTACCTGTCGGATACGATCATGCAATTTTCTACATCTACAGCTTTACGTATATTTAATTACATATGTATGGTATGTTACTGGTGTGCACCCGGGATAAGACGATAAAACCAGAAACCAGTAACGTGTCGTTTATCTAGGAACTATGTACATATGCATATGCTAAAATATACAAATATTGTACATATACACATATAAGCCAATGGTTCTACCCCCAGAAGTGTTTCTTTTGCTCTTATTTTTACACTTACCCAATTATGAAACCTGGTTCTTGTTAATCTTAATTGTTGACCTATGCAAACACTAAGTGTTCGTTAAAGTTTGATCTTAGTACAATCGCTCTCTCAAATCTCTTCTTTACGAAAAAATTGCAGTGATCGAATTGTGCAATGGGTAGCTGTTCATTTAACTTTGGCAATAAAAGACCTACCAATAAAATTTTAATAAAAGATTGTACATCAAAACGTCTTTTAATTGGCTGTACTAAGGACATATAACTGGCGCAGTCGACGAAACTTATAAGAAAACATTATAAGAAAGAAAATACTATTATAAAGAAAAGAAGACGTGATAAAGCAACGTTTGAAATAAAAATGAAAAAAAAAACAACAAAAAGCCATCTAATATAAACGCGTTACAGTGACAAAAAGGTAATAATACAGACTTACACTTTATACACTAAAATTTAAATATCTATCCACATAATATAAATCAATAAATTCCGAAAAATATACCATACTACTCGTATCTTCATAAATACAAGAACCATATAAACCATAAAAACCATAAAAACACGTGAGTACTACTTCAATATTTTTGGTGTGGGTGCAAAGTTTGGTTTCGTAAGCTGGAATAACAGGAAAGAAAATCACACCATCGTTTACCATCTGAAGAGAGTAAAACGCTCGACTAGAAACTGTACCAGTATTTCTAGCGGGAGTTCAAAGATTGGCCTTTGGGAGCTGGGATAACGGCGCGTATAAATATGGAAGTCCTCAACGCTGTAGATAGGTTAAAGATTATTTTAGAATTAATAAATAAATTACCTGTATTTGATGGTGCAAAAGAATGCAATAGTAGATTTTTTAGATAAAGTTTATTCATTGGCTACCATTTTCGATGACTTTGATACAAAAGTTCTTCTGACAGGTTACATCAAAGAGAAGATGATTATTGGTAATGCGCGTATACTCGTAGAATTACAAAAACACGTCAGACTTTTGCTTTGGACAGAAATAAGAGATGTGTTAAAAAATAACTTCGGCGAAAGTTTGCCAGTCCATGTTTTAATCGACCGTATTCGCACAGAACGCGTAACTTCAACAACCGGAAAATTCTACAACGATATAAACGTCTTTAGAATAAATACTTCGTTTTGCTTAATAAAAATAGTGTCGATAACAATTTAATAGAGTCTAATAACAGAATTGCCCTTGATGTTTTTAAAAATAATTTACCAGAACCTACTTTATCCATTACGAGTATTTTAAGTCACAATCCTCTTTCTTTATATAGTGCCTATAAAATAATAACTGAAATAGATCACCAAAACCTAGGTCCCAATGGAATCTAATATCCTGCATCCACACAAAAAAAAAATCCTTTCCCAAAAAATACCACAGAAGACAAACCAGCAACTATTCAACCAGACAATACGATAACTCTGCTCAAAATAAAATTAATTACCAGCCAAAGCAACTTAACTATTTGAGACATACTCAATCACAGCAAAGACCTGATTTACCAAACAATTTACAGACCTATCAACCCGGACAGAGTAACATTACGACTCAATCCAGACAACGCCAAAATAACTATTATTCAAGTGGGCATACTCGACGAACCAACGGTTCAGTTTGCATCATGGGCACATAAGTTTCCGTCATGGGCATTTCATGCGTAATTTGGCACCCAAAAAGTGAAGGTATATTAATCAGAATGATTTAAATGAAAATAAAGAATTTAACTTAGATATTTTTAACAATGAAATATCTCAATCTCATTGCTCTAAAAATGTAAATATGGTATGTCTGCACCGGCAGATCTTACTTCAAAGAACAACGATGCCTTGTACACGGGGGCTGCCATTCACAGTGCCCAAGAAGATGAGTCACTACATATTTACATAACAGACGGTCCGATAAATTTTTATGAAAATCAAATTTACTTATCTTATATTCAAAAAGAACATATTTCAATTAAAATAATCCACAAAAAGATACAAAACATTGTTGAGCTTAAGGAAGGCAGTAGCGATCTGTTAAAGATGAAAGGATGAAAGGATTTATGGTAAATAAAGAACTTATCTGCGTTTATTGCGAAAATCTCCCTTCCCTTTGTTTGTGCATTTTCAAGACCTCTTTGTCAAACATTTTTCAATGAACAAAAACCTTAGACTACTTAAATCAAACATAAGACTTAGGGACATTTCAGACAGAAATGAAATGTTAACAATAATTAGAAATGAACATCATAAAAAGAACCACAGATGGATTAATGAACTTTTTTCGGAACTAAAAACTCGATATTTTTATCCAAATTTGCAAATCGAATTTCAAAAATGTATAAATAATAGCGAGGTTTGTACCGTTGCCAAATGTCAAACATGACAGGAGGCCTCTTAAAATTCCCATGTAAATAACAGAAACTCCTCAACAATTTAATGACATACTCGTGTGCATGTCGATATTTGGTTCCCGGAATGAAACAAAATGTTTTTCACCACCATCGATAAATTCTCCAAGTATGCTACAATCCATAATTTAGGCAACAGAAACAGAAACAGATATTAGAAGCCATTAAAGAAACTATACGATATCTAGGCAAACCAAATAGAATCATAGCTGACGGCGAAACATGCATTCACCATTCCGTTGTAGAGCAGTTTTTAAAGGATCGTGAGATTGTGTTCCACAAAATTACGAGTGCATGCTCCTTAAAGACAGGAAATTCCGACATTGAAAGATTGCACGGTACTCTGAACGAACATCTTAGATTGAAAAACGCAGCCAGGGATGCATCCAATTTGGATGAAATTTTTTTTGAAATATTGACTACATATTTACAACAATACAGTACCTACATTCCCCAACAAAGTTAAGACCAATAGATTTTATTACAAAAAAATTTAGTAGAGAAGACATCGAAACACTGGCACAACAATATCGAGCCGAGAAAGAAATAAAACAATAAATAAAAAAAACAACGTTACTCTATGTCCACGTTTGGTTCAAAATCGAGCCGTAGGAAAAGCTAAACCAAAATATAGACAATTGAATGATCCGGAAGTTAGTAAAAATTACGTCACGGATAAATCAACAAAAAGAAACACCCAATATTAAAAAAGTCAGTTAAAAAGAAAATATAAATTTCAAAATAGTGAATAATTACCATCGTATGTATGTACTCGTAACGATGAAAAAGATGTTTTCTTTAATATTCTCCTGGTTTCTCCTTTTCCACTTTCCTTACTTTATTTTTGGTGATTCTGCCATTTCATTCATTTCATTTCAAAATAACAGCTTCTTACATTTGGTTTTCTTTTTTTTTTGACATTTCCCAGAATGGGTGCAGCCAGCGCGAAAGGTAACGCTTCCTCCGATTGACATTTTTTTTCTTTTTTCTACAACGAGAATAGGTACATATCTAGTTATTAAATACATCTAAGTCAATTAACTTGTAAAAAAAATGAAGTGATCACCAATGAATCTCTCTTATTGCTACGAGTACCTTAACAAAAATTATTCCAAGTGTGATTATTCGAAGGTCATAAAAATAACACACTATTTAAAGTAGCCCAAAAATGTGATTTTAACTAGAAGCATACTTACGAGTAATTAAGCAATTTACATATAATTCCAATTTCACTTATTTGTACAAAAAATAAAAAAATGATTTAGAGTTAACATAACCATTGTAACAAAAAAATGTAAGCTTCAATTTCATTATTTGACCTTTTTTTCTCGCATACATTCTGTTAAAATTGTTGAGATTTGGATATTTGTAAGAACTCTATACTTTGTAATGTAATTAATTCTTCCAACTGCCAAATTCCTTTTAAGGAGCTACGCTAAATCAACACACGTTATAAAATATCAAATTATATGGTTTGAACTGAATGAGCTGTATAGCAACATTCACCTTGCAGAAGGATCCTAATTCGGTTGAGATGGCCAGAAAATGTTGAGCAAATAAACACAAAGTCTGGAAGAATTCCGAAATCAATGTACGAGTATATGTCCGTTTCGAGTAATGTCGTCCACACCAAAGACTTTCTCTGATCTGGAACTGATTTTAACTCATATACATATGTATATGTATGTTGGAAGTATTAATTAGTATTAAATTGAATTACGGATACTACCATCTTGACACGGTGCGGTAAGTCCTACCCATTGTAAAATGTTTGTGTGTGTACAAATGATAGAACTTATTCCTTTCAATACAATACGCTTTATTCAATACAATTACAATGTTTCTGTTTAAAACAAGGAATTAAAATTATTGTAAATTAGATTAATTCAAAAAGCCAAATCAACGGCAAACTGAGTGGTCTTGCCAGCGTGGAATAACACGGATGAGTTCACAATCGTCAGCATTTCTAACTTAATACAATCGCAGATCTTTTCTCGTGTGCTTTTCAAATGTCACTTTTTTGCTCCGGAGCACAAAAAGAAGATAGTTCCTGAAACTATACCACGATTTTGGGTACACTCGCGCTGCAACCCAGGATCACGAACCTACGTGGAATACCTACATCAAAGAGATTGCCTAAAATGACACTGTGGATGGATATACACAGCGATTGCTATTAAAACCTACGAGATTAGCACTTCAAGTAGTACCGAATCACAGGAGAAACAATCTGATGCAATGACGATATATGTAGTGATTTGTACACTTCTTGCTTTCTGGCCAGTTAGACCTTCTGGACATCAGACTCACTCTTAGTGAGTGAGCAGCCGTTATAGCCAATTTTCTGTATAAAGCTGCTCTTACCTGGTTGAGTCACCACAACCGATGCCAGATATCAAATACGGCGGATTGTATTACATAGATCACCTGCAGTTCGGGCTGTAACAGCTGGTTGGAATAGATAATATCTCAAACTTTATTCTTCGAAAATGTTTACGCCAAGGCCAAAGTCAAAATGTAAAAGAAAAACCTCCAATGAAAGAGTAAGGACCAGAGCATTAGATCTGCGCATGCCGGCAGAAATTAGATAAACATATGTTCACATCCAATTGGTCGGCAGCGTAGATGCACCAATTCAATTTGACAGTTACTATCCCACAAACACTAGGAATTATACCCAACAATTTTTTTCACCCAATTCTTACAAGACGCGCAAGAACCGATTGCGTTCAGAAAATAAGACAAAGATAACAATTTATGATGACCACAACTCGGAAATGTTTTTCCCGGGCTGAGACTTTTAAAACCGACACGGATTGCATGAAACGAATTTCGAACGTTCAGCAAAGCAAACGAAATTTTCATGATCGAAATATTTAAATTTGATGGCTACAGGTCGCTATAGATGATGAGTTTTCAATTTCTAGATCACTTAAAACACTAAATAACAAATTATATCGACAAAAATTAACAAAATCTGTAGTTCCGATTTCCAACCCACACGTGATTATATTTTTCTACACGAAATTTAAAAAAAAAAAGTTTACTGGCTGTCAGATTTGAAAAATAGCGAAAATCTGAACAGTGATGCCAAGTTGCTAACAAAATATTTGAAGAAATGGGGATAGAAAGTTCAAAGGCACTGCCATGAATTATGTGTAAATTGGAATACGTACACTGCGTTCTAAAACTCATCGCTTAGATGCAACATTTTATATTCCAGCTCATTAGAACAGTATTTAAAAAAAATTATGCAGTATTGTTATTTGATTCTTTATTTATTTAAAAACACAGGACTTTTGATTAAAGCTACGCTTTCACCCAGTAATCTGTAATCGTAAATCATTCCTCGTGCGTTTTTGAAACGGAAACCAGAAGAAAAAATTTTGATACTGAAAAAATGAGGCGAAGAAGTTCTATGCCATTTTTTTGCCTGCCCAATCGAAAGTGTCGTATTTTAACACTGCATAATTGAACGCAACTACTGCAGTTCATTGTTAGCATGACGTTTTTCAAAACATCAAACCTCTTCGGAAGAAAGGAAGACATATCATCTGGGCCAGCGATATTGTGTACATTAAGATCTTTAAGTACTTTTGCTACGTATTCAAGTGTAGTTGAGTTGAACTGGCTGCAAAGTGTGGAGCTAGCAGATTGGCCTTGCTGCCTTCTTCACTGTTTCCTAGTCCTTCCGCCGTATTTGAAACATGAGGCCCGAGACGACGGTCTGACTAACAAAAATAATCTCGAACATCTCACTAATACTCATGACCTAGGTCTATTGCATAAACCAAAGGTCAGCTGTTTTATGGCAAAAAAATAAAAATAAAATAAATAGAGAAGTATAATCGAATTAAAAACTAATGTTTTTGTTCAATCCTCTAAGGGATGATCCTGGAAGCTGCTCCAAAATAAACCTGTACACTAACACAGACACGAAATAAAAACACTAGCTTTTTTGTTGTTGGGAAAACTGGTTAAGAATCCAACTCTTTATTTCCGCTGTCCCTCTGTCCAACTAAGACTGACTATATATTTTTCTTTTATGCATGCATTGCAAGATAAGAGAAAGAAAGTACAAAGAGGAATATAAAAATGAATAGGAATAAGACATGTACTTATATAAATAACATGAACATGAGCGAACATTAAATACACTCATATACAGAGCGTACGATACAGTTTTATACGCAACACGTGCTCGAAGAACAACTGAAGACGATTCCTACTAAAATATGGAAAAAGAGTGTTGCCAACAACACGCGGTGTTCCCAAGCGGTCCCCCATCTAAGTACTAACCGCGCCCGACGCTGCTTGATTTCGGTGATCGGACGAGAACCGATACTTTCAGCGTAGTATGGTCGTTGGCGTCTTTTTTATTAGCAAACTTCAAAGTCCCGTTAATTTTAACGCACCTCGATATGACGCAAGAATTATGCAGTATTGTTATTTGATTCTTTATGTATTTAAAAACACAGGACTTTTGATTAAAGCTACGCTTTCACTCAGTAATCTGTAATCGTAAATCTTTCCTCGTGCGTTTTTGAAACGGAAACCAAAAGCAAAATTTTGATACTGAAAAAATGAGGCGAAGAAGTTCTATGCCATTTTTTTGCCTGCCCAATCGAAAGTGTCGTATTTTAACACTGCATAATTGAACGCAACTACTGCAGTTCATTGTTAGCATGACGTTTTTCAAAACATCAAACCATCTGGGCCAGCGATATTGTGTACATTAAGATCTTTAAGTACTTTTGCTACGTATTCAAGTGTAGTTGAGTTGAACTGGCTGCAAAGTGTGGAGCTAGCAGATTGGCCTTACTGCCTTCTTCACTGTTTCCTAGTCCTTCCGCCGTATTTGAAACATAAGAGGCCCGAGACGACGGTCTGACTAACAAAAATAATCTCGAACATCTCACTAATACTCATGACCTAGGCCTATTGCATAAACCAAAGGTCAGCTGTTTTATGGCAAAAAAATAAAGAGAAAATAAATAGAGAAGTATAATCGAATTAAAAACTAATGTTTTTGTTCAATCCTCTAAGGGATGATCCTGGAAGCTGCTCCAAAATAAGCCTGTACACTAACACAGACACGAAATAAAAACACTAGCTTTTTTGTTGTTGGGAAAACTGGTTAAGAATCCAACTCTTTATTTCCGCTGTCCCTCTGTCCAACTAAGACTGACTATATTTTTTCTTTTTGTGCATGCATTGCAAGATAAGAGAAAGAAAGTACAAAGAGGAATATAAAAATGAATAGGAATAAGACATGTACTTATATAAATAACATGAACAAGAGCGAACATTAAATACGAGTACACTCATATACAGAGTGTACGATACAGTTTTATACGCAACACGTGCTCGAAGAATAACTGAAGACGATTCCTACTAAAATATGGAAAAAGAGTGTTGCCAACAACACGCGGTGTTCCCAAGCGGTCCCCCATCTAAGTACTAACCGCGCCCGACGCTGCTTGATTTCGGTGATCGGACGAGAACCGATACTTTCAGCGTAGTATGGTCGTTGGCGTCTTCTTTATTAGCAAACTTCAAAGTCCCGTTAATTTTAACGCGCCTCCATATGACGCAAGAACACTTGATGGCGCAATGTGCGAGTATTTACTTCAGAGGGTACTCAGGGTCTATTAAAGTATATACTCAAGCGAATGACTGTAAACTTTACTTTCTATGATATTTGCTTAGTTATGTGCATGCAAAGCATGAAGATACTTTCAATTTGATAGGAATCGAAATAGGGGAAAGCACCAACACTAAATGAATAACTCTTGATTGAAATACTATGACCTAAAGACTCCCTAATTGTATACAAAATAATGGAAATGGAAAACCGAAATGTTTTACATAGTTCCTGAAACTATACCACGATTTTGGGCACACTTGCGCTACAACCCTGGATCACAAACCCACGTGGAATACCTACATCAAAGAGATTGCCTAAAATAACACTGTTTATGGATATGCACAGCGATTGCTAGACCTATTACAACCTATGTCTCACCCATTTGTTGGCCTAGAACAAAACAATTGGTCTTACACCCTCCGTTTTATAAACAGGCAATGCAGTCAATGTTGGTTTGAAATTTGAAGATAACTGACTGTTTAGACTGTTTAAATTTAAGAACTATACAATAGTTGTGACAACAAACACGAAGTTTAACAAATCAAATTGCAATCACTTCGTTTAATTTTATTAATATTTTGTTTAAAAAGCAACTTCTACTTTTCTAACTGTGGTTATTTCACATTGACATCACTTTCAGGTTACACGAACTACAACGTCAAACAACTATAATGCACAACTGAATAATGATCTGCTCAATAGTCTTTCTTCTTTCATTTTTTTTTCAACCGAAAGGAGAGCAAAACTACCCCTTTAAATTTTCCGCCTTTGTTTCCTCGTTCTTGTCCTTAATTTGCATCAGACGTTTGGACGTAACCAACTATCGCTTCTCATGTTTTGTTTTGTTTGTTACTTTCGTGTTCGTCTTATCATCTCCATCGTATGATCTATACGACTACTTGTCGAACTTCTACCTGTCGGATACGATCATGCAATTTTCTACATCTACAGCTTTACGTATATTTAATTACATATGTATGGTATGTTACTGGTGTGCACCCGGGATAAGACGATAAAACCAGAAACCAGTAACGTGTCGTTTATCTAGGAACTATGTACATATGCATATGCTAAAATATACAAATATTGTACATATACACATATAAGCCAATGGTTCTACCCCCAGAAGTGTTTCTTTTGCTCTTATTTTTACACTTACCCAATTATGAAACCTGGTTCTTGTTAATCTTAATTGTTGACCTATGCAAACACTAAGTGTTCGTTAAAGTTTGATCTTAGTACAATCGCTCTCTCAAATCTCTTCTTTACGAAAAAATTGCAGTGATCGAATTGTGCAATGGGTAGCTGTTCATTTAACTTTGGCAATAAAAGACCTACCAATAAAATTTTAATAAAAGATTGTACATCAAAACGTCTTTTAATTGGCTGTACTAAGGACATATAACTGGCGCAGTCGACGAAACTTATAAGAAAACATTATAAGAAAGAAAATACTATTATAAAGAAAAGAAGACGTGATAAAGCAACGTTTGAAATAAAAATGAAAAAAAAAACAACAAAAAGCCATCTAATATAAACGCGTTACAGTGACAAAAAGGTAATAATACAGACTTACACTTTATACACTAAAATTTAAATATCTATCCACATAATATAAATCAATAAATTCCGAAAAATATACCATACTACTCGTATCTTCATAAATACAAGAACCATATAAACCATAAAAACCATAAAAACACGTGAGTACTACTTCAATATTTTTGGTGTGGGTGCAAAGTTTGGTTTCGTAAGCTGGAATAACAGGAAAGAAAATCACACCATCGTTTACCATCTGAAGAGAGTAAAACGCTCGACTAGAAACTGTACCAGTATTTCTAGCGGGAGTTCAAAGATTGGCCTTTGGGAGCTGGGATAACGGCGCGTATAAATATGGAAGTCCTCAACGCTGTAGATAGGTTAAAGATTATTTTAGAATTAATAAATAAATTACCTGTATTTGATGGTGCAAAAGAATGCAATAGTAGATTTTTTAGATAAAGTTTATTCATTGGCTACCATTTTCGATGACTTTGATACAAAAGTTCTTCTGACAGGTTACATCAAAGAGAAGATGATTATTGGTAATGCGCGTATACTCGTAGAATTACAAAAACACGTCAGACTTTTGCTTTGGACAGAAATAAGAGATGTGTTAAAAAATAACTTCGGCGAAAGTTTGCCAGTCCATGTTTTAATCGACCGTATTCGCACAGAACGCGTAACTTCAACAACCGGAAAATTCTACAACGATATAAACGTCTTTAGAATAAATACTTCGTTTTGCTTAATAAAAATAGTGTCGATAACAATTTAATAGAGTCTAATAACAGAATTGCCCTTGATGTTTTTAAAAATAATTTACCAGAACCTACTTTATCCATTACGAGTATTTTAAGTCACAATCCTCTTTCTTTATATAGTGCCTATAAAATAATAACTGAAATAGATCACCAAAACCTAGGTCCCAATGGAATCTAATATCCTGCATCCACACAAAAAAAAAAATCCTTTCCCAAAAAATACCACAGAAGACAAACCAGCAACTATTCAACCAGACAATACGATAACTCTGCTCAAAATAAAATTAATTACCAGCCAAAGCAACTTAACTATTTGAGACATACTCAATCACAGCAAAGACCTGATTTACCAAACAATTTACAGACCTATCAACCCGGACAGAGTAACATTACGACTCAATCCAGACAACGCCAAAATAACTATTATTCAAGTGGGCATACTCGACGAACCAACGGTTCAGTTTGCATCATGGGCACATAAGTTTCCGTCATGGGCATTTCATGCGTAATTTGGCACCCAAAAAGTGAAGGTATATTAATCAGAATGATTTAAATGAAAATAAAGAATTTAACTTAGATATTTTTAACAATGAAATATCTCAATCTCATTGCTCTAAAAATGTAAATATGGTATGTCTGCACCGGCAGATCTTACTTCAAAGAACAACGATGCCTTGTACACGGGGGCTGCCATTCACAGTGCCCAAGAAGATGAGTCACTACATATTTACATAACAGACGGTCCGATAAATTTTTATGAAAATCAAATTTACTTATCTTATATTCAAAAAGAACATATTTCAATTAAAATAATCCACAAAAAGATACAAAACATTGTTGAGCTTAAGGAAGGCAGTAGCGATCTGTTAAAGATGAAAGGATGAAAGGATTTATGGTAAATAAAGAACTTATCTGCGTTTATTGCGAAAATCTCCCTTCCCTTTGTTTGTGCATTTTCAAGACCTCTTTGTCAAACATTTTTCAATGAACAAAAACCTTAGACTACTTAAATCAAACATAAGACTTAGGGACATTTCAGACAGAAATGAAATGTTAACAATAATTAGAAATGAACATCATAAAAAGAACCACAGATGGATTAATGAACTTTTTTCGGAACTAAAAACTCGATATTTTTATCCAAATTTGCAAATCGAATTTCAAAAATGTATAAATAATAGCGAGGTTTGTACCGTTGCCAAATGTCAAACATGACAGGAGGCCTCTTAAAATTCCCATGTAAATAACAGAAACTCCTCAACAATTTAATGACATACTCGTGTGCATGTCGATATTTGGTTCCCGGAATGAAACAAAATGTTTTTCACCACCATCGATAAATTCTCCAAGTATGCTACAATCCATAATTTAGGCAACAGAAACAGAAACAGATATTAGAAGCCATTAAAGAAACTATACGATATCTAGGCAAACCAAATAGAATCATAGCTGACGGCGAAACATGCATTCACCATTCCGTTGTAGAGCAGTTTTTAAAGGATCGTGAGATTGTGTTCCACAAAATTACGAGTGCATGCTCCTTAAAGACAGGAAATTCCGACATTGAAAGATTGCACGGTACTCTGAACGAACATCTTAGATTGAAAAACGCAGCCAGGGATGCATCCAATTTGGATGAAAATTTTTTTGAAATATTGACTACATATTTACAACAATACAGTACCTACATTCCCCAACAAAGTTAAGACCAATAGATTTTATTACAAAAAAATTTAGTAGAGAAGACATCGAAACACTGGCACAACAATATCGAGCCGAGAAAGAAATAAAACAATAAATAAAAAAAACAACGTTACTCTATGTCCACGTTTGGTTCAAAATCGAGCCGTAGGAAAAGCTAAACCAAAATATAGACAATTGAATGATCCGGAAGTTAGTAAAAATTACGTCACGGATAAATCAACAAAAAGAAACACCCAATATTAAAAAAGTCAGTTAAAAAGAAAATATAAATTTCAAAATAGTGAATAATTACCATCGTATGTATGTACTCGTAACGATGAAAAAGATGTTTTCTTTAATATTCTCCTGGTTTCTCCTTTTCCACTTTCCTTACTTTATTTTTGGTGATTCTGCCATTTCATTCATTTCATTTCAAAATAACAGCTTCTTACATTTGGTTTTCTTTTTTTTTTTGACATTTCCCAGAATGGGTGCAGCCAGCGCGAAAGGTAACGCTTCCTCCGATTGACATTTTTTTTCTTTTTTCTACAACGAGAATAGGTACATATCTAGTTATTAAATACATCTAAGTCAATTAACTTGTAAAAAAAATGAAGTGATCACCAATGAATCTCTCTTATTGCTACGAGTACCTTAACAAAAATTATTCCAAGTGTGATTATTCGAAGGTCATAAAAATAACACACTATTTAAAGTAGCCCAAAAATGTGATTTTAACTAGAAGCATACTTACGAGTAATTAAGCAATTTACATATAATTCCAATTTCACTTATTTGTACAAAAAATAAAAAAATGATTTAGAGTTAACATAACCATTGTAACAAAAAAATGTAAGCTTCAATTTCATTATTTGACCTTTTTTTCTCGCATACATTCTGTTAAAATTGTTGAGATTTGGATATTTGTAAGAACTCTATACTTTGTAATGTAATTAATTCTTCCAACTGCCAAATTCCTTTTAAGGAGCTACGCTAAATCAACACACGTTATAAAATATCCAATTATATGGTTTGAACTGAATGAGCTGTATAGCAACATTCACCTTGCAGAAGGATCCTAATTCGGTTGAGATGGCCAGAAAATGTTGAGCAAATAAACACAAAGTCTGGAAGAATTCCGAAATCAATGTACGAGTATATGTCCGTTTCGAGTAATGTCGTCCACACCAAAGACTTTCTCTGATCTGGAACTGATTTTAACTCATATACATATGTATATGTATGTTGGAAGTATTAATTAGTATTAAATTGAATTACGGATACTACCATCTTGACACGGTGCGGTAAGTCCTACCCATTGTAAAATGTTTGTGTGTGTACAAATGATAGAACTTATTCCTTTCAATACAATACGCTTTATTCAATACAATTACAATGTTTCTGTTTAAAACAAGGAATTAAAATTATTGTAAATTAGATTAATTCAAAAAGCCAAATCAACGGCAAACTGAGTGGTCTTGCCAGCGTGGAATAACACGGATGAGTTCACAATCGTCAGCATTTCTAACTTAATACAATCGCAGATCTTTTCTCGTGTGCTTTTCAAATGTCACTTTTTTGCTCCGGAGCACAAAAAGAAGATAGTTCCTGAAACTATACCACGATTTTGGGTACACTCGCGCTGCAACCCAGGATCACGAACCTACGTGGAATACCTACATCAAAGAGATTGCCTAAAATGACACTGTGGATGGATATGCACAGCGATTGCTATTAAAACCTACGAGATTAGCACTTCAAGTAGTACCGAATCACAGGAGAAACAATCTGATGCAATGACGATATATGTAGTGATTTGTACACTTCTTGCTTTCTGGCCAGTTAGACCTTCTGGACATCAGACTCACTCTTAGTGAGTGAGCAGCCGTTATAGCCAATTTTCTGTATAAAGCTGCTCTTACCTGGTTGAGTCACCACAACCGATGCCAGATATCAAATACGGCGGATTGTATTACATAGATCACCTGCAGTTCGGGCTGTAACAGCTGGTTGGAATAGATAATATCTCAAACTTTATTCTTCGAAAATGTTTACGCCAAGGCCAAAGTCAAAATGTAAAAGAAAAACCTCCAATGAAAGAGTAAGGACCAGAGCATTAGATCTGCGCATGCCGGCAGAAATTAGATAAACATATGTTCACATCCAATTGGTCGGCAGCGTAGATGCACCAATTCAATTTGACAGTTACTATCCCACAAACACTAGGAATTATACCCAACAATTTTTTTCACCCAATTCTTAAAGACGCGCAAGAACCGATTGCGTTCAGAAAATAAGACAAAGATAACAATTTATGATGACCACAACTCGGAAATGTTTTTCCCGGGCTGAGACTTTTAAAACCGACACGGATTGCATGAAACGAATTTCGAACGTTCAGCAAAGCAAACGAAATTTTCATGATCGAAATATTTAAATTTGATGGCTACAGGTCGCTATAGATGATGAGTTTTCAATTTCTAGATCACTTAAAACACTAAATAACAAATTATATCGACAAAAATTAACAAAATCTGTAGTTCCGATTTCCAACCCACACGTGATTATATTTTTCTACACGAAATTTAAAAAAAAAAAGTTTACTGGCTGTCAGATTTGAAAAATAGCGAAAATCTGAACAGTGATGCCAAGTTGCTAACAAAATATTTGAAGAAATGGGGATAGAAAGTTCAAAGGCACTGCCATGAATTATGTGTAAATTGGAATACGTACACTGCGTTCTAAAACTCATCGCTTAGATGCAACATTTTATATTCCAGCTCATTAGAACAGTATTTAAAAAAAATTATGCAGTATTGTTATTTGATTCTTTATTTATTTAAAAACACAGGACTTTTGATTAAAGCTACGCTTTCACCCAGTAATCTGTAATCGTAAATCATTCCTCGTGCGTTTTTGAAACGGAAACCAGAAGAAAAAATTTTGATACTGAAAAAATGAGGCGAAGAAGTTCTATGCCATTTTTTTGCCTGCCCAATCGAAAGTGTCGTATTTTAACACTGCATAATTGAACGCAACTACTGCAGTTCATTGTTAGCATGACGTTTTTCAAAACATCAAACCTCTTCGGAAGAAAGGAAGACATATCATCTGGGCCAGCGATATTGTGTACATTAAGATCTTTAAGTACTTTTGCTACGTATTCAAGTGTAGTTGAGTTGAACTGGCTGCAAAGTGTGGAGCTAGCAGATTGGCCTTGCTGCCTTCTTCACTGTTTCCTAGTCCTTCCGCCGTATTTGAATCATAAGAGGCCCGAGACGACGGTCTGACTAACAAAAATAATCTCGAACATCTCACTAATACTCATGACCTAGGTCTATTGCATAAACCAAAGGTCAGCTGTTTTATGGCAAAAAAATAAAAATAAAATAAATAGAGAAGTATAATCGAATTAAAAACTAATGTTTTTGTTCAATCCTCTAAGGGATGATCCTGGAAGCTGCTCCAAAATAAACCTGTACACTAACACAGACACGAAATAAAAACACTAGCTTTTTTGTTGTTGGGAAAACTGGTTAAGAATCCAACTCTTTATTTCCGCTGTCCCTCTGTCCAACTAAGACTGACTATATATTTTTCTTTTATGCATGCATTGCAAGATAAGAGAAAGAAAGTACAAAGAGGAATATAAAAATGAATAGGAATAAGACATGTACTTATATAAATAACATGAACATGAGCGAACATTAAATACACTCATATACAGAGCGTACGATACAGTTTTATACGCAACACGTGCTCGAAGAACAACTGAAGACGATTCCTACTAAAATATGGAAAAAGAGTGTTGCCAACAACACGCGGTGTTCCCAAGCGGTCCCCCATCTAAGTACTAACCGCGCCCGACGCTGCTTGATTTCGGTGATCGGACGAGAACCGATACTTTCAGCGTAGTATGGTCGTTGGCGTCTTTTTTATTAGCAAACTTCAAAGTCCCGTTAATTTTAACGCACCTCGATATGACGCAAGAATTATGCAGTATTGTTATTTGATTCTTTATGTATTTAAAAACACAGGACTTTTGATTAAAGCTACGCTTTCACTCAGTAATCTGTAATCGTAAATCTTTCCTCGTGCGTTTTTGAAACGGAAACCAAAAGCAAAATTTTGATACTGAAAAAATGAGGCGAAGAAGTTCTATGCCATTTTTTTGCCTGCCCAATCGAAAGTGTCGTATTTTAACACTGCATAATTGAACGCAACTACTGCAGTTCATTGTTAGCATGACGTTTTTCAAAACATCAAACCATCTGGGCCAGCGATATTGTGTACATTAAGATCTTTAAGTACTTTTGCTACGTATTCAAGTGTAATTGAGTTGAACTGGCTGCAAAGTGTGGAGCTAGCAGATTGGCCTTACTGCCTTCTTCACTGTTTCCTAGTCCTTCCGCCGTATTTGAAACATAAGAGGCCCGAGACGACGGTCTGACTAACAAAAATAATCTCGAACATCTCACTAATACTCATGACCTAGGCCTATTGCATAAACCAAAGGTCAGCTGTTTTATGGCAAAAAAATAAAGAGAAAATAAATAGAGAAGTATAATCGAATTAAAAACTAATGTTTTTGTTCAATCCTCTAAGGGATGATCCTGGAAGCTGCTCCAAAATAAGCCTGTACACTAACACAGACACGAAATAAAAACACTAGCTTTTTTGTTGTTGGGAAAACTGGTTAAGAATCCAACTCTTTATTTCCGCTGTCCCTCTGTCCAACTAAGACTGACTATATTTTTTCTTTTTGTGCATGCATTGCAAGATAAGAGAAAGAAAGTACAAAGAGGAATATAAAAATGAATAGGAATAAGACATGTACTTATATAAATAACATGAACAAGAGCGAACATTAAATACGAGTACACTCATATACAGAGTGTACGATACAGTTTTATACGCAACACGTGCTCGAAGAATAACTGAAGACGATTCCTACTAAAATATGGAAAAAGAGTGTTGCCAACAACACGCGGTGTTCCCAAGCGGTCCCCCATCTAAGTACTAACCGCGCCCGACGCTGCTTGATTTCGGTGATCGGACGAGAACCGATACTTTCAGCGTAGTATGGTCGTTGGCGTCTTCTTTATTAGCAAACTTCAAAGTCCCGTTAATTTTAACGCGCCTCCATATGACGCAAGAACACTTGATGGCGCAATGTGCGAGTATTTACTTCAGAGGGTACTCAGGGTCTATTAAAGTATATACTCAAGCGAATGACTGTAAACTTTACTTTCTATGATATTTGCTTAGTTATGTGCATGCAAAGCATGAAGATACTTTCAATTTGATAGGAATCGAAATAGGGGAAAGCACCAACACTAAATGAATAACTCTTGATTGAAATACTATGACCTAAAGACTCCCTAATTGTATACAAAATAATGGAAATGGAAAACCGAAATGTTTTACATAGTTCCTGAAACTATACCACGATTTTGGGCACACTTGCGCTACAACCCTGGATCACAAACCCACGTGGAATACCTACATCAAAGAGATTGCCTAAAATAACACTGTTTATGGATATGCACAGCGATTGCTAGACCTATTACAACCTATGTCTCACCCATTTGTTGGCCTAGAACAAAACAATTGGTCTTACACCCTCCGTTTTATAAACAGGCAATGCAGTCAATGTTGGTTTGAAATTTGAAGATAACTGACTGTTTAGACTGTTTAAATTTAAGAACTATACAATAGTTGTGACAACAAACACGAAGTTTAACAAATCAAATTGCAATCACTTCGTTTAATTTTATTAATATTTTGTTTAAAAAGCAACTTCTACTTTTCTAACTGTGGTTATTTCACATTGACATCACTTTCAGGTTACACGAACTACAACGTCAAACAACTATAATGCACAACTGAATAATGATCTGCTCAATAGTCTTTCTTCTTTCATTTTTTTTTCAACCGAAAGGAGAGCAAAACTACCCCTTTAAATTTTCCGCCTTTGTTTCCTCGTTCTTGTCCTTAATTTGCATCAGACGTTTGGACGTAACCAACTATCGCTTCTCATGTTTTGTTTTGTTTGTTACTTTCGTGTTCGTCTTATCATCTCCATCGTATGATCTATACGACTACTTGTCGAACTTCTACCTGTCGGATACGATCATGCAATTTTCTACATCTACAGCTTTACGTATATTTAATTACATATGTATGGTATGTTACTGGTGTGCACCCGGGATAAGACGATAAAACCAGAAACCAGTAACGTGTCGTTTATCTAGGAACTATGTACATATGCATATGCTAAAATATACAAATATTGTACATATACACATATAAGCCAATGGTTCTACCCCCAGAAGTGTTTCTTTTGCTCTTATTTTTACACTTACCCAATTATGAAACCTGGTTCTTGTTAATCTTAATTGTTGACCTATGCAAACACTAAGTGTTCGTTAAAGTTTGATCTTAGTACAATCGCTCTCTCAAATCTCTTCTTTACGAAAAAATTGCAGTGATCGAATTGTGCAATGGGTAGCTGTTCATTTAACTTTGGCAATAAAAGACCTACCAATAAAATTTTAATAAAAGATTGTACATCAAAACGTCTTTTAATTGGCTGTACTAAGGACATATAACTGGCGCAGTCGACGAAACTTATAAGAAAACATTATAAGAAAGAAAATACTATTATAAAGAAAAGAAGACGTGATAAAGCAACGTTTGAAATAAAAATGAAAAAAAAAACAACAAAAAGCCATCTAATATAAACGCGTTACAGTGACAAAAAGGTAATAATACAGACTTACACTTTATACACTAAAATTTAAATATCTATCCACATAATATAAATCAATAAATTCCGAAAAATATACCATACTACTCGTATCTTCATAAATACAAGAACCATATAAACCATAAAAACCATAAAAACACGTGAGTACTACTTCAATATTTTTGGTGTGGGTGCAAAGTTTGGTTTCGTAAGCTGGAATAACAGGAAAGAAAATCACACCATCGTTTACCATCTGAAGAGAGTAAAACGCTCGACTAGAAACTGTACCAGTATTTCTAGCGGGAGTTCAAAGATTGGCCTTTGGGAGCTGGGATAACGGCGCGTATAAATATGGAAGTCCTCAACGCTGTAGATAGGTTAAAGATTATTTTAGAATTAATAAATAAATTACCTGTATTTGATGGTGCAAAAGAATGCAATAGTAGATTTTTTAGATAAAGTTTATTCATTGGCTACCATTTTCGATGACTTTGATACAAAAGTTCTTCTGACAGGTTACATCAAAGAGAAGATGATTATTGGTAATGCGCGTATACTCGTAGAATTACAAAAACACGTCAGACTTTTGCTTTGGACAGAAATAAGAGATGTGTTAAAAAATAACTTCGGCGAAAGTTTGCCAGTCCATGTTTTAATCGACCGTATTCGCACAGAACGCGTAACTTCAACAACCGGAAAATTCTACAACGATATAAACGTCTTTAGAATAAATACTTCGTTTTGCTTAATAAAAATAGTGTCGATAACAATTTAATAGAGTCTAATAACAGAATTGCCCTTGATGTTTTTAAAAATAATTTACCAGAACCTACTTTATCCATTACGAGTATTTTAAGTCACAATCCTCTTTCTTTATATAGTGCCTATAAAATAATAACTGAAATAGATCACCAAAACCTAGGTCCCAATGGAATCTAATATCCTGCATCCACACAAAAAAAAAAATCCTTTCCCAAAAAATACCACAGAAGACAAACCAGCAACTATTCAACCAGACAATACGATAACTCTGCTCAAAATAAAATTAATTACCAGCCAAAGCAACTTAACTATTTGAGACATACTCAATCACAGCAAAGACCTGATTTACCAAACAATTTACAGACCTATCAACCCGGACAGAGTAACATTACGACTCAATCCAGACAACGCCAAAATAACTATTATTCAAGTGGGCATACTCGACGAACCAACGGTTCAGTTTGCATCATGGGCACATAAGTTTCCGTCATGGGCATTTCATGCGTAATTTGGCACCCAAAAAGTGAAGGTATATTAATCAGAATGATTTAAATGAAAATAAAGAATTTAACTTAGATATTTTTAACAATGAAATATCTCAATCTCATTGCTCTAAAAATGTAAATATGGTATGTCTGCACCGGCAGATCTTACTTCAAAGAACAACGATGCCTTGTACACGGGGGCTGCCATTCACAGTGCCCAAGAAGATGAGTCACTACATATTTACATAACAGACGGTCCGATAAATTTTTATGAAAATCAAATTTACTTATCTTATATTCAAAAAGAACATATTTCAATTAAAATAATCCACAAAAAGATACAAAACATTGTTGAGCTTAAGGAAGGCAGTAGCGATCTGTTAAAGATGAAAGGATGAAAGGATTTATGGTAAATAAAGAACTTATCTGCGTTTATTGCGAAAATCTCCCTTCCCTTTGTTTGTGCATTTTCAAGACCTCTTTGTCAAACATTTTTCAATGAACAAAAACCTTAGACTACTTAAATCAAACATAAGACTTAGGGACATTTCAGACAGAAATGAAATGTTAACAATAATTAGAAATGAACATCATAAAAAGAACCACAGATGGATTAATGAACTTTTTTCGGAACTAAAAACTCGATATTTTTATCCAAATTTGCAAATCGAATTTCAAAAATGTATAAATAATAGCGAGGTTTGTACCGTTGCCAAATGTCAAACATGACAGGAGGCCTCTTAAAATTCCCATGTAAATAACAGAAACTCCTCAACAATTTAATGACATACTGTGTGCATGTCGATATTTGGTTCCCGGAATGAAACAAAATGTTTTTCACCACCATCGATAAATTCTCCAAGTATGCTACAATCCATAATTTAGGCAACAGAAACAGAAACAGATATTAGAAGCCATTAAAGAAACTATACGATATCTAGGCAAACCAAATAGAATCATAGCTGACGGCGAAACATGCATTCACCATTCCGTTGTAGAGCAGTTTTTAAAGGATCGTGAGATTGTGTTCCACAAAATTACGAGTGCATGCTCCTTAAAGACAGGAAATTCCGACATTGAAAGATTGCACGGTACTCTGAACGAACATCTTAGATTGAAAAACGCAGCCAGGGATGCATCCAATTTGGATGAAAATTTTTTTGAAATATTGACTACATATTTACAACAATACAGTACCTACATTCCCCAACAAAGTTAAGACCAATAGATTTTATTACAAAAAAATTTAGTAGAGAAGACATCGAAACACTGGCACAACAATATCGAGCCGAGAAAGAAATAAAACAATAAATAAAAAAAACAACGTTACTCTATGTCCACGTTTGGTTCAAAATCGAGCCGTAGGAAAAGCTAAACCAAAATATAGACAATTGAATGATCCGGAAGTTAGTAAAAATTACGTCACGGATAAATCAACAAAAAGAAACACCCAATATTAAAAAAGTCAGTTAAAAAGAAAATATAAATTTCAAAATAGTGAATAATTACCATCGTATGTATGTACTCGTAACGATGAAAAAGATGTTTTCTTTAATATTCTCCTGGTTTCTCCTTTTCCACTTTCCTTACTTTATTTTTGGTGATTCTGCCATTTCATTCATTTCATTTCAAAATAACAGCTTCTTACATTTGGTTTTCTTTTTTTTTTTGACATTTCCCAGAATGGGTGCAGCCAGCGCGAAAGGTAACGCTTCCTCCGATTGACATTTTTTTTCTTTTTTCTACAACGAGAATAGGTACATATCTAGTTATTAAATACATCTAAGTCAATTAACTTGTAAAAAAAATGAAGTGATCACCAATGAATCTCTCTTATTGCTACGAGTACCTTAACAAAAATTATTCCAAGTGTGATTATTCGAAGGTCATAAAAATAACACACTATTTAAAGTAGCCCAAAAATGTGATTTTAACTAGAAGCATACTTACGAGTAATTAAGCAATTTACATATAATTCCAATTTCACTTATTTGTACAAAAAATAAAAAAATGATTTAGAGTTAACATAACCATTGTAACAAAAAAATGTAAGCTTCAATTTCATTATTTGACCTTTTTTTCTCGCATACATTCTGTTAAAATTGTTGAGATTTGGATATTTGTAAGAACTCTATACTTTGTAATGTAATTAATTCTTCCAACTGCCAAATTCCTTTTAAGGAGCTACGCTAAATCAACACACGTTATAAAATATCCAATTATATGGTTTGAACTGAATGAGCTGTATAGCAACATTCACCTTGCAGAAGGATCCTAATTCGGTTGAGATGGCCAGAAAATGTTGAGCAAATAAACACAAAGTCTGGAAGAATTCCGAAATCAATGTACGAGTATATGTCCGTTTCGAGTAATGTCGTCCACACCAAAGACTTTCTCTGATCTGGAACTGATTTTAACTCATATACATATGTATATGTATGTTGGAAGTATTAATTAGTATTAAATTGAATTACGGATACTACCATCTTGACACGGTGCGGTAAGTCCTACCCATTGTAAAATGTTTGTGTGTGTACAAATGATAGAACTTATTCCTTTCAATACAATACGCTTTATTCAATACAATTACAATGTTTCTGTTTAAAACAAGGAATTAAAATTATTGTAAATTAGATTAATTCAAAAAGCCAAATCAACGGCAAACTGAGTGGTCTTGCCAGCGTGGAATAACACGGATGAGTTCACAATCGTCAGCATTTCTAACTTAATACAATCGCAGATCTTTTCTCGTGTGCTTTTCAAATGTCACTTTTTTGCTCCGGAGCACAAAAAGAAGATAGTTCCTGAAACTATACCACGATTTTGGGTACACTCGCGCTGCAACCCAGGATCACGAACCTACGTGGAATACCTACATCAAAGAGATTGCCTAAAATGACACTGTGGATGGATATGCACAGCGATTGCTATTAAAACCTACGAGATTAGCACTTCAAGTAGTACCGAATCACAGGAGAAACAATCTGATGCAATGACGATATATGTAGTGATTTGTACACTTCTTGCTTTCTGGCCAGTTAGACCTTCTGGACATCAGACTCACTCTTAGTGAGTGAGCAGCCGTTATAGCCAATTTTCTGTATAAAGCTGCTCTTACCTGGTTGAGTCACCACAACCGATGCCAGATATCAAATACGGCGGATTGTATTACATAGATCACCTGCAGTTCGGGCTGTAACAGCTGGTTGGAATAGATAATATCTCAAACTTTATTCTTCGAAAATGTTTACGCCAAGGCCAAAGTCAAAATGTAAAAGAAAAACCTCCAATGAAAGAGTAAGGACCAGAGCATTAGATCTGCGCATGCCGGCAGAAATTAGATAAACATATGTTCACATCCAATTGGTCGGCAGCGTAGATGCACCAATTCAATTTGACAGTTACTATCCCACAAACACTAGGAATTATACCCAACAATTTTTTTCACCCAATTCTTACAAGACGCGCAAGAACCGATTGCGTTCAGAAAATAAGACAAAGATAACAATTTATGATGACCACAACTCGGAAATGTTTTTCCCGGGCTGAGACTTTTAAAACCGACACGGATTGCATGAAACGAATTTCGAACGTTCAGCAAAGCAAACGAAATTTTCATGATCGAAATATTTAAATTTGATGGCTACAGGTCGCTATAGATGATGAGTTTTCAATTTCTAGATCACTTAAAACACTAAATAACAAATTATATCGACAAAAATTAACAAAATCTGTAGTTCCGATTTCCAACCCACACGTGATTATATTTTTCTACACGAAATTTAAAAAAAAAAAGTTTACTGGCTGTCAGATTTGAAAAATAGCGAAAATCTGAACAGTGATGCCAAGTTGCTAACAAAATATTTGAAGAAATGGGGATAGAAAGTTCAAAGGCACTGCCATGAATTATGTGTAAATTGGAATACGTACACTGCGTTCTAAAACTCATCGCTTAGATGCAACATTTTATATTCCAGCTCATTAGAACAGTATTTAAAAAAAATTATGCAGTATTGTTATTTGATTCTTTATTTATTTAAAAACACAGGACTTTTGATTAAAGCTACGCTTTCACCCAGTAATCTGTAATCGTAAATCATTCCTCGTGCGTTTTTGAAACGGAAACCAGAAGAAAAAATTTTGATACTGAAAAAATGAGGCGAAGAAGTTCTATGCCATTTTTTTGCCTGCCCAATCGAAAGTGTCGTATTTTAACACTGCATAATTGAACGCAACTACTGCAGTTCATTGTTAGCATGACGTTTTTCAAAACATCAAACCTCTTCGGAAGAAAGGAAGACATATCATCTGGGCCAGCGATATTGTGTACATTAAGATCTTTAAGTACTTTTGCTACGTATTCAAGTGTAGTTGAGTTGAACTGGCTGCAAAGTGTGGAGCTAGCAGATTGGCCTTGCTGCCTTCTTCACTGTTTCCTAGTCCTTCCGCCGTATTTGAATCATAAGAGGCCCGAGACGACGGTCTGACTAACAAAAATAATCTCGAACATCTCACTAATACTCATGACCTAGGTCTATTGCATAAACCAAAGGTCAGCTGTTTTATGGCAAAAAAATAAAAATAAAATAAATAGAGAAGTATAATCGAATTAAAAACTAATGTTTTTGTTCAATCCTCTAAGGGATGATCCTGGAAGCTGCTCCAAAATAAACCTGTACACTAACACAGACACGAAATAAAAACACTAGCTTTTTTGTTGTTGGGAAAACTGGTTAAGAATCCAACTCTTTATTTCCGCTGTCCCTCTGTCCAACTAAGACTGACTATATATTTTTCTTTTATGCATGCATTGCAAGATAAGAGAAAGAAAGTACAAAGAGGAATATAAAAATGAATAGGAATAAGACATGTACTTATATAAATAACATGAACATGAGCGAACATTAAATACACTCATATACAGAGCGTACGATACAGTTTTATACGCAACACGTGCTCGAAGAACAACTGAAGACGATTCCTACTAAAATATGGAAAAAGAGTGTTGCCAACAACACGCGGTGTTCCCAAGCGGTCCCCCATCTAAGTACTAACCGCGCCCGACGCTGCTTGATTTCGGTGATCGGACGAGAACCGATACTTTCAGCGTAGTATGGTCGTTGGCGTCTTCTTTATTAGCAAACTTCAAAGTCCCGTTAATTTTAACGCGCCTCCATATGACGCAAGAACACTTGATGGCGCAATGTGCGAGTATTTACTTCAGAGGGTACTCAGGGTCTATTAAAGTATATACTCAAGCGAATGACTGTAAACTTTACTTTCTATGATATTTGCTTAGTTATGTGCATGCAAAGCATGAAGATACTTTCAATTTGATAGGAATCGAAATAGGGGAAAGCACCAACACTAAATGAATAACTCTTGATTGAAATACTATGACCTAAAGACTCCCTAATTGTATACAAAATAATGGAAATGGAAAACCGAAATGTTTTACATAGTTCCTGAAACTATACCACGATTTTGGGCACACTTGCGCTACAACCCTGGATCACAAACCCACGTGGAATACCTACATCAAAGAGATTGCCTAAAATAACACTGTTTATGGATATGCACAGCGATTGCTAGACCTATTACAACCTATGTCTCACCCATTTGTTGGCCTAGAACAAAACAATTGGTCTTACACCCTCCGTTTTATAAACAGGCAATGCAGTCAATGTTGGTTTGAAATTTGAAGATAACTGACTGTTTAGACTGTTTAAATTTAAGAACTATACAATAGTTGTGACAACAAACACGAAGTTTAACAAATCAAATTGCAATCACTTCGTTTAATTTTATTAATATTTTGTTTAAAAAGCAACTTCTACTTTTCTAACTGTGGTTATTTCACATTGACATCACTTTCAGGTTACACGAACTACAACGTCAAACAACTATAATGCACAACTGAATAATGATCTGCTCAATAGTCTTTCTTCTTTCATTTTTTTTTCAACCGAAAGGAGAGCAAAACTACCCCTTTAAATTTTCCGCCTTTGTTTCCTCGTTCTTGTCCTTAATTTGCATCAGACGTTTGGACGTAACCAACTATCGCTTCTCATGTTTTGTTTTGTTTGTTACTTTCGTGTTCGTCTTATCATCTCCATCGTATGATCTATACGACTACTTGTCGAACTTCTACCTGTCGGATACGATCATGCAATTTTCTACATCTACAGCTTTACGTATATTTAATTACATATGTATGGTATGTTACTGGTGTGCACCCGGGATAAGACGATAAAACCAGAAACCAGTAACGTGTCGTTTATCTAGGAACTATGTACATATGCATATGCTAAAATATACAAATATTGTACATATACACATATAAGCCAATGGTTCTACCCCCAGAAGTGTTTCTTTTGCTCTTATTTTTACACTTACCCAATTATGAAACCTGGTTCTTGTTAATCTTAATTGTTGACCTATGCAAACACTAAGTGTTCGTTAAAGTTTGATCTTAGTACAATCGCTCTCTCAAATCTCTTCTTTACGAAAAAATTGCAGTGATCGAATTGTGCAATGGGTAGCTGTTCATTTAACTTTGGCAATAAAAGACCTACCAATAAAATTTTAATAAAAGATTGTACATCAAAACGTCTTTTAATTGGCTGTACTAAGGACATATAACTGGCGCAGTCGACGAAACTTATAAGAAAACATTATAAGAAAGAAAATACTATTATAAAGAAAAGAAGACGTGATAAAGCAACGTTTGAAATAAAAATGAAAAAAAAAACAACAAAAAGCCATCTAATATAAACGCGTTACAGTGACAAAAAGGTAATAATACAGACTTACACTTTATACACTAAAATTTAAATATCTATCCACATAATATAAATCAATAAATTCCGAAAAATATACCATACTACTCGTATCTTCATAAATACAAGAACCATATAAACCATAAAAACCATAAAAACACGTGAGTACTACTTCAATATTTTTGGTGTGGGTGCAAAGTTTGGTTTCGTAAGCTGGAATAACAGGAAAGAAAATCACACCATCGTTTACCCTCTGAAGAGAGTAAAACGCTCGACTAGAAACTGTACCAGTATTTCTAGCGGGAGTTCAAAGATTGGCCTTTGGGAGCTGGGATAACGGCGCGTATAAATATGGAAGTCCTCAACGCTGTAGATAGGTTAAAGATTATTTTAGAATTAATAAATAAATTACCTGTATTTGATGGTGCAAAAGAATGCAATAGTAGATTTTTTAGATAAAGTTTATTCATTGGCTACCATTTTCGATGACTTTGATACAAAAGTTCTTCTGACAGGTTACATCAAAGAGAAGATGATTATTGGTAATGCGCGTATACTCGTAGAATTACAAAAACACGTCAGACTTTTGCTTTGGACAGAAATAAGAGATGTGTTAAAAAATAACTTCGGCGAAAGTTTGCCAGTCCATGTTTTAATCGACCGTATTCGCACAGAACGCGTAACTTCAACAACCGGAAAATTCTACAACGATATAAACGTCTTTAGAATAAATACTTCGTTTTGCTTAATAAAAATAGTGTCGATAACAATTTAATAGAGTCTAATAACAGAATTGCCCTTGATGTTTTTAAAAATAATTTACCAGAACCTACTTTATCCATTACGAGTATTTTAAGTCACAATCCTCTTTCTTTATATAGTGCCTATAAAATAATAACTGAAATAGATCACCAAAACCTAGGTCCCAATGGAATCTAATATCCTGCATCCACACAAAAAAAAAAATCCTTTCCCAAAAAATACCACAGAAGACAAACCAGCAACTATTCAACCAGACAATACGATAACTCTGCTCAAAATAAAAATAATTACCAGCCAAAGCAACTTAACTATTTGAGACATACTCAATCACAGCAAAGACCTGATTTACCAAACAATTTACAGACCTATCAACCCGGACAGAGTAACATTACGACTCAATCCAGACAACGCCAAAATAACTATTATTCAAGTGGGCATACTCGACGAACCAACGGTTCAGTTTGCATCATGGGCACATAAGTTTCCGTCATGGGCATTTCATGCGTAATTTGGCACCCAAAAAGTGAAGGTATATTAATCAGAATGATTTAAATGAAAATAAAGAATTTAACTTAGATATTTTTAACAATGAAATATCTCAATCTCATTGCTCTAAAAATGTAAATATGGTATGTCTGCACCGGCAGATCTTACTTCAAAGAACAACGATGCCTTGTACACGGGGGCTGCCATTCACAGTGCCCAAGAAGATGAGTCACTACATATTTACATAACAGACGGTCCGATAAATTTTTATGAAAATCAAATTTACTTATCTTATATTCAAAAAGAACATATTTCAATTAAAATAATCCACAAAAAGATACAAAACATTGTTGAGCTTAAGGAAGGCAGTAGCGATCTGTTAAAGATGAAAGGATGAAAGGATTTATGGTAAATAAAGAACTTATCTGCGTTTATTGCGAAAATCTCCCTTCCCTTTGTTTGTGCATTTTCAAGACCTCTTTGTCAAACATTTTTCAATGAACAAAAACCTTAGACTACTTAAATCAAACATAAGACTTAGGGACATTTCAGACAGAAATGAAATGTTAACAATAATTAGAAATGAACATCATAAAAAGAACCACAGATGGATTAATGAACTTTTTTCGGAACTAAAAACTCGATATTTTTATCCAAATTTGCAAATCGAATTTCAAAAATGTATAAATAATAGCGAGGTTTGTACCGTTGCCAAATGTCAAACATGACAGGAGGCCTCTTAAAATTCCCATGTAAATAACAGAAACTCCTCAACAATTTAATGACATACTCGTGTGCATGTCGATATTTGGTTCCCGGAATGAAACAAAATGTTTTTCACCACCATCGATAAATTCTCCAAGTATGCTACAATCCATAATTTAGGCAACAGAAACAGAAACAGATATTAGAAGCCATTAAAGAAACTATACGATATCTAGGCAAACCAAATAGAATCATAGCTGACGGCGAAACATGCATTCACCATTCCGTTGTAGAGCAGTTTTTAAAGGATCGTGAGATTGTGTTCCACAAAATTACGAGTGCATGCTCCTTAAAGACAGGAAATTCCGACATTGAAAGATTGCACGGTACTCTGAACGAACATCTTAGATTGAAAAACGCAGCCAGGGATGCATCCAATTTGGATGAAATTTTTTTTGAAATATTGACTACATATTTACAACAATACAGTACCTACATTCCCCAACAAAGTTAAGACCAATAGATTTTATTACAAAAAAATTTAGTAGAGAAGACATCGAAACACTGGCACAACAATATCGAGCCGAGAAAGAAATAAAACAATAAATAAAAAAAACAACGTTACTCTATGTCCACGTTTGGTTCAAAATCGAGCCGTAGGAAAAGCTAAACCAAAATATAGACAATTGAATGATCCGGAAGTTAGTAAAAATTACGTCACGGATAAATCAACAAAAAGAAACACCCAATATTAAAAAAGTCAGTTAAAAAGAAAATATAAATTTCAAAATAGTGAATAATTACCATCGTATGTATGTACTCGTAACGATGAAAAAGATGTTTTCTTTAATATTCTCCTGGTTTCTCCTTTTCCACTTTCCTTACTTTATTTTTGGTGATTCTGCCATTTCATTCATTTCATTTCAAAATAACAGCTTCTTACATTTGGTTTTCTTTTTTTTTTTGACATTTCCCAGAATGGGTGCAGCCAGCGCGAAAGGTAACGCTTCCTCCGATTGACATTTTTTTTCTTTTTTCTACAACGAGAATAGGTACATATCTAGTTATTAAATACATCTAAGTCAATTAACTTGTAAAAAAAATGAAGTGATCACCAATGAATCTCTCTTATTGCTACGAGTACCTTAACAAAAATTATTCCAAGTGTGATTATTCGAAGGTCATAAAAATAACACACTATTTAAAGTAGCCCAAAAATGTGATTTTAACTAGAAGCATACTTACGAGTAATTAAGCAATTTACATATAATTCCAATTTCACTTATTTGTACAAAAAATAAAAAAATGATTTAGAGTTAACATAACCATTGTAACAAAAAAATGTAAGCTTCAATTTCATTATTTGACCTTTTTTTCTCGCATACATTCTGTTAAAATTGTTGAGATTTGGATATTTGTAAGAACTCTATACTTTGTAATGTAATTAATTCTTCCAACTGCCAAATTCCTTTTAAGGAGCTACGCTAAATCAACACACGTTATAAAATATCCAATTATATGGTTTGAACTGAATGAGCTGTATAGCAACATTCACCTTGCAGAAGGATCCTAATTCGGTTGAGATGGCCAGAAAATGTTGAGCAAATAAACACAAAGTCTGGAAGAATTCCGAAATCAATGTACGAGTATATGTCCGTTTCGAGTAATGTCGTCCACACCAAAGACTTTCTCTGATCTGGAACTGATTTTAACTCATATACATATGTATATGTATGTTGGAAGTATTAATTAGTATTAAATTGAATTACGGATACTACCATCTTGACACGGTGCGGTAAGTCCTACCCATTGTAAAATGTTTGTGTGTGTACAAATGATAGAACTTATTCCTTTCAATACAATACGCTTTATTCAATACAATTACAATGTTTCTGTTTAAAACAAGGAATTAAAATTATTGTAAATTAGATTAATTCAAAAAGCCAAATCAACGGCAAACTGAGTGGTCTTGCCAGCGTGGAATAACACGGATGAGTTCACAATCGTCAGCATTTCTAACTTAATACAATCGCAGATCTTTTCTCGTGTGCTTTTCAAATGTCACTTTTTTGCTCCGGAGCACAAAAAGAAGATAGTTCCTGAAACTATACCACGATTTTGGGTACACTCGCGCTGCAACCCAGGATCACGAACCTACGTGGAATACCTACATCAAAGAGATTGCCTAAAATGACACTGTGGATGGATATGCACAGCGATTGCTATTAAAACCTACGAGATTAGCACTTCAAGTAGTACCGAATCACAGGAGAAACAATCTGATGCAATGACGATATATGTAGTGATTTGTACACTTCTTGCTTTCTGGCCAGTTAGACCTTCTGGACATCAGACTCACTCTTAGTGAGTGAGCAGCCGTTATAGCCAATTTTCTGTATAAAGCTGCTCTTACCTGGTTGAGTCACCACAACCGATGCCAGATATCAAATACGGCGGATTGTATTACATAGATCACCTGCAGTTCGGGCTGTAACAGCTGGTTGGAATAGATAATATCTCAAACTTTATTCTTCGAAAATGTTTACGCCAAGGCCAAAGTCAAAATGTAAAAGAAAAACCTCCAATGAAAGAGTAAGGACCAGAGCATTAGATCTGCGCATGCCGGCAGAAATTAGATAAACATATGTTCACATCCAATTGGTCGGCAGCGTAGATGCACCAATTCAATTTGACAGTTACTATCCCACAAACACTAGGAATTATACCCAACAATTTTTTTCACCCAATTCTTACAAGACGCGCAAGAACCGATTGCGTTCAGAAAATAAGACAAAGATAACAATTTATGATGACCACAACTCGGAAATGTTTTTCCCGGGCTGAGACTTTTAAAACCGACACGGATTGCATGAAACGAATTTCGAACGTTCAGCAAAGCAAACGAAATTTTCATGATCGAAATATTTAAATTTGATGGCTACAGGTCGCTATAGATGATGAGTTTTCAATTTCTAGATCACTTAAAACACTAAATAACAAATTATATCGACAAAAATTAACAAAATCTGTAGTTCCGATTTCCAACCCACACGTGATTATATTTTTCTACACGAAATTTAAAAAAAAAAAGTTTACTGGCTGTCAGATTTGAAAAATAGCGAAAATCTGAACAGTGATGCCAAGTTGCTAACAAAATATTTGAAGAAATGGGGATAGAAAGTTCAAAGGCACTGCCATGAATTATGTGTAAATTGGAATACGTACACTGCGTTCTAAAACTCATCGCTTAGATGCAACATTTTATATTCCAGCTCATTAGAACAGTATTTAAAAAAAATTATGCAGTATTGTTATTTGATTCTTTATTTATTTAAAAACACAGGACTTTTGATTAAAGCTACGCTTTCACCCAGTAATCTGTAATCGTAAATCATTCCTCGTGCGTTTTTGAAACGGAAACCAGAAGAAAAAATTTTGATACTGAAAAAATGAGGCGAAGAAGTTCTATGCCATTTTTTTGCCTGCCCAATCGAAAGTGTCGTATTTTAACACTGCATAATTGAACGCAACTACTGCAGTTCATTGTTAGCATGACGTTTTTCAAAACATCAAACCTCTTCGGAAGAAAGGAAGACATATCATCTGGGCCAGCGATATTGTGTACATTAAGATCTTTAAGTACTTTTGCTACGTATTCAAGTGTAGTTGAGTTGAACTGGCTGCAAAGTGTGGAGCTAGCAGATTGGCCTTGCTGCCTTCTTCACTGTTTCCTAGTCCTTCCGCCGTATTTGAATCATAAGAGGCCCGAGACGACGGTCTGACTAACAAAAATAATCTCGAACATCTCACTAATACTCATGACCTAGGTCTATTGCATAAACCAAAGGTCAGCTGTTTTATGGCAAAAAAATAAAAATAAAATAAATAGAGAAGTATAATCGAATTAAAAACTAATGTTTTTGTTCAATCCTCTAAGGGATGATCCTGGAAGCTGCTCCAAAATAAACCTGTACACTAACACAGACACGAAATAAAAACACTAGCTTTTTTGTTGTTGGGAAAACTGGTTAAGAATCCAACTCTTTATTTCCGCTGTCCCTCTGTCCAACTAAGACTGACTATATATTTTTCTTTTATGCATGCATTGCAAGATAAGAGAAAGAAAGTACAAAGAGGAATATAAAAATGAATAGGAATAAGACATGTACTTATATAAATAACATGAACATGAGCGAACATTAAATACACTCATATACAGAGCGTACGATACAGTTTTATACGCAACACGTGCTCGAAGAACAACTGAAGACGATTCCTACTAAAATATGGAAAAAGAGTGTTGCCAACAACACGCGGTGTTCCCAAGCGGTCCCCCATCTAAGTACTAACCGCGCCCGACGCTGCTTGATTTCGGTGATCGGACGAGAACCGATACTTTCAGCGTAGTATGGTCGTTGGCGTCTTTTTTATTAGCAAACTTCAAAGTCCCGTTAATTTTAACGCACCTCGATATGACGCAAGAATTATGCAGTATTGTTATTTGATTCTTTATGTATTTAAAAACACAGGACTTTTGATTAAAGCTACGCTTTCACTCAGTAATCTGTAATCGTAAATCTTTCCTCGTGCGTTTTTGAAACGGAAACCAAAAGCAAAATTTTGATACTGAAAAAATGAGGCGAAGAAGTTCTATGCCATTTTTTTGCCTGCCCAATCGAAAGTGTCGTATTTTAACACTGCATAATTGAACGCAACTACTGCAGTTCATTGTTAGCATGACGTTTTTCAAAACATCAAACCATCTGGGCCAGCGATATTGTGTACATTAAGATCTTTAAGTACTTTTACTACGTATTCAAGTGTAGTTGAGTTGAACTGGCTGCAAAGTGTGGAGCTAGCAGATTGGCCTTACTGCCTTCTTCACTGTTTCCTAGTCCTTCCGCCGTATTTGAAACATAAGAGGCCCGAGACGACGGTCTGACTAACAAAAATAATCTCGAACATCTCACTAATACTCATGACCTAGGCCTATTGCATAAACCAAAGGTCAGCTGTTTTATGGCAAAAAAATAAAGAGAAAATAAATAGAGAAGTATAATCGAATTAAAAACTAATGTTTTTGTTCAATCCTCTAAGGGATGATCCTGGAAGCTGCTCCAAAATAAGCCTGTACACTAACACAGACACGAAATAAAAACACTAGCTTTTTTGTTGTTGGGAAAACTGGTTAAGAATCCAACTCTTTATTTCCGCTGTCCCTCTGTCCAACTAAGACTGACTATATTTTTTCTTTTTGTGCATGCATTGCAAGATAAGAGAAAGAAAGTACAAAGAGGAATATAAAAATGAATAGGAATAAGACATGTACTTATATAAATAACATGAACAAGAGCGAACATTAAATACGAGTACACTCATATACAGAGTGTACGATACAGTTTTATACGCAACACGTGCTCGAAGAATAACTGAAGACGATTCCTACTAAAATATGGAAAAAGAGTGTTGCCAACAACACGCGGTGTTCCCAAGCGGTCCCCCATCTAAGTACTAACCGCGCCCGACGCTGCTTGATTTCGGTGATCGGACGAGAACCGATACTTTCAGCGTAGTATGGTCGTTGGCGTCTTTTTTATTAGCAAACTTCAAAGTCCCGTTAATTTTAACGCACCTCGATATGACGCAAGAATTATGCAGTATTGTTATTTGATTCTTTATGTATTTAAAAACACAGGACTTTTGATTAAAGCTACGCTTTCACTCAGTAATCTGTAATCGTAAATCTTTCCTCGTGCGTTTTTGAAACGGAAACCAAAAGCAAAATTTTGATACTGAAAAAATGAGGCGAAGAAGTTCTATGCCATTTTTTTGCCTGCCCAATCGAAAGTGTCGTATTTTAACACTGCATAATTGAACGCAACTACTGCAGTTCATTGTTAGCATGACGTTTTTCAAAACATCAAACCATCTGGGCCAGCGATATTGTGTACATTAAGATCTTTAAGTACTTTTACTACGTATTCAAGTGTAGTTGAGTTGAACTGGCTGCAAAGTGTGGAGCTAGCAGATTGGCCTTACTGCCTTCTTCACTGTTTCCTAGTCCTTCCGCCGTATTTGAAACATAAGAGGCCCGAGACGACGGTCTGACTAACAAAAATAATCTCGAACATCTCACTAATACTCATGACCTAGGCCTATTGCATAAACCAAAGGTCAGCTGTTTTATGGCAAAAAAATAAAGAGAAAATAAATAGAGAAGTATAATCGAATTAAAAACTAATGTTTTTGTTCAATCCTCTAAGGGATGATCCTGGAAGCTGCTCCAAAATAAGCCTGTACACTAACACAGACACGAAATAAAAACACTAGCTTTTTTGTTGTTGGGAAAACTGGTTAAGAATCCAACTCTTTATTTCCGCTGTCCCTCTGTCCAACTAAGACTGACTATATTTTTTCTTTTTGTGCATGCATTGCAAGATAAGAGAAAGAAAGTACAAAGAGGAATATAAAAATGAATAGGAATAAGACATGTACTTATATAAATAACATGAACAAGAGCGAACATTAAATACGAGTACACTCATATACAGAGTGTACGATACAGTTTTATACGCAACACGTGCTCGAAGAATAACTGAAGACGATTCCTACTAAAATATGGAAAAAGAGTGTTGCCAACAACACGCGGTGTTCCCAAGCGGTCCCCCATCTAAGTACTAACCGCGCCCGACGCTGCTTGATTTCGGTGATCGGACGAGAACCGATACTTTCAGCGTAGTATGGTCGTTGGCGTCTTCTTTATTAGCAAACTTCAAAGTCCCGTTAATTTTAACGCGCCTCCATATGACGCAAGAACACTTGATGGCGCAATGTGCGAGTATTTACTTCAGAGGGTACTCAGGGTCTATTAAAGTATATACTCAAGCGAATGACTGTAAACTTTACTTTCTATGATATTTGCTTAGTTATGTGCATGCAAAGCATGAAGATACTTTCAATTTGATAGGAATCGAAATAGGGGAAAGCACCAACACTAAATGAATAACTCTTGATTGAAATACTATGACCTAAAGACTCCCTAATTGTATACAAAATAATGGAAATGGAAAACCGAAATGTTTTACATAGTTCCTGAAACTATACCACGATTTTGGGCACACTTGCGCTACAACCCTGGATCACAAACCCACGTGGAATACCTACATCAAAGAGATTGCCTAAAATAACACTGTTTATGGATATGCACAGCGATTGCTAGACCTATTACAACCTATGTCTCACCCATTTGTTGGCCTAGAACAAAACAATTGGTCTTACACCCTCCGTTTTATAAACAGGCAATGCAGTCAATGTTGGTTTGAAATTTGAAGATAACTGACTGTTTAGACTGTTTAAATTTAAGAACTATACAATAGTTGTGACAACAAACACGAAGTTTAACAAATCAAATTGCAATCACTTCGTTTAATTTTATTAATATTTTGTTTAAAAAGCAACTTCTACTTTTCTAACTGTGGTTATTTCACATTGACATCACTTTCAGGTTACACGAACTACAACGTCAAACAACTATAATGCACAACTGAATAATGATCTGCTCAATAGTCTTTCTTCTTTCATTTTTTTTTCAACCGAAAGGAGAGCAAAACTACCCCTTTAAATTTTCCGCCTTTGTTTCCTCGTTCTTGTCCTTAATTTGCATCAGACGTTTGGACGTAACCAACTATCGCTTCTCATGTTTTGTTTTGTTTGTTACTTTCGTGTTCGTCTTATCATCTCCATCGTATGATCTATACGACTACTTGTCGAACTTCTACCTGTCGGATACGATCATGCAATTTTCTACATCTACAGCTTTACGTATATTTAATTACATATGTATGGTATGTTACTGGTGTGCACCCGGGATAAGACGATAAAACCAGAAACCAGTAACGTGTCGTTTATCTAGGAACTATGTACATATGCATATGCTAAAATATACAAATATTGTACATATACACATATAAGCCAATGGTTCTACCCCCAGAAGTGTTTCTTTTGCTCTTATTTTTACACTTACCCAATTATGAAACCTGGTTCTTGTTAATCTTAATTGTTGACCTATGCAAACACTAAGTGTTCGTTAAAGTTTGATCTTAGTACAATCGCTCTCTCAAATCTCTTCTTTACGAAAAAATTGCAGTGATCGAATTGTGCAATGGGTAGCTGTTCATTTAACTTTGGCAATAAAAGACCTACCAATAAAATTTTAATAAAAGATTGTACATCAAAACGTCTTTTAATTGGCTGTACTAAGGACATATAACTGGCGCAGTCGACGAAACTTATAAGAAAACATTATAAGAAAGAAAATACTATTATAAAGAAAAGAAGACGTGATAAAGCAACGTTTGAAATAAAAATGAAAAAAAAAACAACAAAAAGCCATCTAATATAAACGCGTTACAGTGACAAAAAGGTAATAATACAGACTTACACTTTATACACTAAAATTTAAATATCTATCCACATAATATAAATCAATAAATTCCGAAAAATATACCATACTACTCGTATCTTCATAAATACAAGAACCATATAAACCATAAAAACCATAAAAACACGTGAGTACTACTTCAATATTTTTGGTGTGGGTGCAAAGTTTGGTTTCGTAAGCTGGAATAACAGGAAAGAAAATCACACCATCGTTTACCATCTGAAGAGAGTAAAACGCTCGACTAGAAACTGTACCAGTATTTCTAGCGGGAGTTCAAAGATTGGCCTTTGGAAGCTGGGATAACGGCGCGTATAAATATGGAAGTCCTCAACGCTGTAGATAGGTTAAAGATTATTTTAGAATTAATAAATAAATTACCTGTATTTGATGGTGCAAAAGAATGCAATAGTAGATTTTTTAGATAAAGTTTATTCATTGGCTACCATTTTCGATGACTTTGATACAAAAGTTCTTCTGACAGGTTACATCAAAGAGAAGATGATTATTGGTAATGCGCGTATACTCGTAGAATTACAAAAACACGTCAGACTTTTGCTTTGGACAGAAATAAGAGATGTGTTAAAAAATAACTTCGGCGAAAGTTTGCCAGTCCATGTTTTAATCGACCGTATTCGCACAGAACGCGTAACTTCAACAACCGGAAAATTCTACAACGATATAAACGTCTTTAGAATAAATAAGCACAATATTTTTTGCTTAATAAAAATAGTGTCGATAACAATTTAATAGAGTCTAATAACAGAATTGCCCTTGATGTTTTTAAAAATAATTTACCAGAACCTACTTTATCCATTACGAGTATTTTAAGTCACAATCCTCTTTCTTTATATAGTGCCTATAAAATAATAACTGAAATAGATCACCAAAACCTAGGTCCCAATGGAATCTAATATCCTGCATCCACACAAAAAAAAAAATCCTTTCCCAAAAAATACCACAGAAGACAAACCAGCAACTATTCAACCAGACAATACGATAACTCTGCTCAAAATAAAATTAATTACCAGCCAAAGCAACTTAACTATTTGAGACATACTCAATCACAGCAAAGACCTGATTTACCAAACAATTTACAGACCTATCAACCCGGACAGAGTAACATTACGACTCAATCCAGACAACGCCAAAATAACTATTATTCAAGTGGGCATACTCGACGAACCAACGGTTCAGTTTGCATCATGGGCACATAAGTTTCCGTCATGGGCATTTCATGCGTAATTTGGCACCCAAAAAGTGAAGGTATATTAATCAGAATGATTTAAATGAAAATAAAGAATTTAACTTAGATATTTTTAACAATGAAATATCTCAATCTCATTGCTCTAAAAATGTAAATATGGTATGTCTGCACCGGCAGATCTTACTTCAAAGAACAACGATGCCTTGTACACGGGGGCTGCCATTCACAGTGCCCAAGAAGATGAGTCACTACATATTTACATAACAGACGGTCCGATAAATTTTTATGAAAATCAAATTTACTTATCTTATATTCAAAAAGAACATATTTCAATTAAAATAATCCACAAAAAGATACAAAACATTGTTGAGCTTAAGGAAGGCAGTAGCGATCTGTTAAAGATGAAAGGATGAAAGGATTTATGGTAAATAAAGAACTTATCTGCGTTTATTGCGAAAATCTCCCTTCCCTTTGTTTGTGCATTTTCAAGACCTCTTTGTCAAACATTTTTCAATGAACAAAAACCTTAGACTACTTAAATCAAACATAAGACTTAGGGACATTTCAGACAGAAATGAAATGTTAACAATAATTAGAAATGAACATCATAAAAAGAACCACAGATGGATTAATGAACTTTTTTCGGAACTAAAAACTCGATATTTTTATCCAAATTTGCAAATCGAATTTCAAAAATGTATAAATAATAGCGAGGTTTGTACCGTTGCCAAATGTCAAACATGACAGGAGGCCTCTTAAAATTCCCATGTAAATAACAGAAACTCCTCAACAATTTAATGACATACTCGTGTGCATGTCGATATTTGGTTCCCGGAATGAAACAAAATGTTTTTCACCACCATCGATAAATTCTCCAAGTATGCTACAATCCATAATTTAGGCAACAGAAACAGAAACAGATATTAGAAGCCATTAAAGAAACTATACGATATCTAGGCAAACCAAATAGAATCATAGCTGACGGCGAAACATGCATTCACCATTCCGTTGTAGAGCAGTTTTTAAAGGATCGTGAGATTGTGTTCCACAAAATTACGAGTGCATGCTCCTTAAAGACAGGAAATTCCGACATTGAAAGATTGCACGGTACTCTGAACGAACATCTTAGATTGAAAAACGCAGCCAGGGATGCATCCAATTTGGATGAAATTTTTTTTGAAATATTGACTACATATTTACAACAATACAGTACCTACATTCCCCAACAAAGTTAAGACCAATAGATTTTATTACAAAAAAATTTAGTAGAGAAGACATCGAAACACTGGCACAACAATATCGAGCCGAGAAAGAAATAAAACAATAAATAAAAAAAACAACGTTACTCTATGTCCACGTTTGGTTCAAAATCGAGCCGTAGGAAAAGCTAAACCAAAATATAGACAATTGAATGATCCGGAAGTTAGTAAAAATTACGTCACGGATAAATCAACAAAAAGAAACACCCAATATTAAAAAAGTCAGTTAAAAAGAAAATATAAATTTCAAAATAGTGAATAATTACCATCGTATGTATGTACTCGTAACGATGAAAAAGATGTTTTCTTTAATATTCTCCTGGTTTCTCCTTTTCCACTTTCCTTACTTTATTTTTGGTGATTCTGCCATTTCATTCATTTCATTTCAAAATAACAGCTTCTTACATTTGGTTTTCTTTTTTTTTTTGACATTTCCCAGAATGGGTGCAGCCAGCGCGAAAGGTAACGCTTCCTCCGATTGACATTTTTTTTCTTTTTTCTACAACGAGAATAGGTACATATCTAGTTATTAAATACATCTAAGTCAATTAACTTGTAAAAAAAAATGAAGTGATCACCAATGAATCTCTCTTATTGCTACGAGTACCTTAACAAAAATTATTCCAAGTGTGATTATTCGAAGGTCATAAAAATAACACACTATTTAAAGTAGCCCAAAAATGTGATTTTAACTAGAAGCATACTTACGAGTAATTAAGCAATTTACATATAATTCCAATTTCACTTATTTGTACAAAAAATAAAAAAATGATTTAGAGTTAACATAACCATTGTAACAAAAAAATGTAAGCTTCAATTTCATTATTTGACCTTTTTTTCTCGCATACATTCTGTTAAAATTGTTGAGATTTGGATATTTGTAAGAACTCTATACTTTGTAATGTAATTAATTCTTCCAACTGCCAAATTCCTTTTAAGGAGCTACGCTAAATCAACACACGTTATAAAATATCCAATTATATGGTTTGAACTGAATGAGCTGTATAGCAACATTCACCTTGCAGAAGGATCCTAATTCGGTTGAGATGGCCAGAAAATGTTGAGCAAATAAACACAAAGTCTGGAAGAATTCCGAAATCAATGTACGAGTATATGTCCGTTTCGAGTAATGTCGTCCACACCAAAGACTTTCTCTGATCTGGAACTGATTTTAACTCATATACATATGTATATGTATGTTGGAAGTATTAATTAGTATTAAATTGAATTACGGATACTACCATCTTGACACGGTGCGGTAAGTCCTACCCATTGTAAAATGTTTGTGTGTGTACAAATGATAGAACTTATTCCTTTCAATACAATACGCTTTATTCAATACAATTACAATGTTTCTGTTTAAAACAAGGAATTAAAATTATTGTAAATTAGATTAATTCAAAAAGCCAAATCAACGGCAAACTGAGTGGTCTTGCCAGCGTGGAATAACACGGATGAGTTCACAATCGTCAGCATTTCTAACTTAATACAATCGCAGATCTTTTCTCGTGTGCTTTTCAAATGTCACTTTTTTGCTCCGGAGCACAAAAAGAAGATAGTTCCTGAAACTATACCACGATTTTGGGTACACTCGCGCTGCAACCCAGGATCACGAACCTACGTGGAATACCTACATCAAAGAGATTGCCTAAAATGACACTGTGGATGGATATGCACAGCGATTGCTATTAAAACCTACGAGATTAGCACTTCAAGTAGTACCGAATCACAGGAGAAACAATCTGATGCAATGACGATATATGTAGTGATTTGTACACTTCTTGCTTTCTGGCCAGTTAGACCTTCTGGACATCAGACTCACTCTTAGTGAGTGAGCAGCCGTTATAGCCAATTTTCTGTATAAAGCTGCTCTTACCTGGTTGAGTCACCACAACCGATGCCAGATATCAAATACGGCGGATTGTATTACATAGATCACCTGCAGTTCGGGCTGTAACAGCTGGTTGGAATAGATAATATCTCAAACTTTATTCTTCGAAAATGTTTACGCCAAGGCCAAAGTCAAAATGTAAAAGAAAAACCTCCAATGAAAGAGTAAGGACCAGAGCATTAGATCTGCGCATGCCGGCAGAAATTAGATAAACATATGTTCACATCCAATTGGTCGGCAGCGTAGATGCACCAATTCAATTTGACAGTTACTATCCCACAAACACTAGGAATTATACCCAACAATTTTTTTCACCCAATTCTTACAAGACGCGCAAGAACCGATTGCGTTCAGAAAATAAGACAAAGATAACAATTTATGATGACCACAACTCGGAAATGTTTTTCCCGGGCTGAGACTTTTAAAACCGACACGGATTGCATGAAACGAATTTCGAACGTTCAGCAAAGCAAACGAAATTTTCATGATCGAAATATTTAAATTTGATGGCTACAGGTGGCTATAGATGATGAGTTTTCAATTTCTAGATCACTTAAAACACTAAATAACAAATTATATCGACAAAAATTAACAAAATCTGTAGTTCCGATTTCCAACCCACACGTGATTATATTTTTCTACACGAAATTTAAAAAAAAAAAGTTTACTGGCTGTCAGATTTGAAAAATAGCGAAAATCTGAACAGTGATGCCAAGTTGCTAACAAAATATTTGAAGAAATGGGGATAGAAAGTTCAAAGGCACTGCCATGAATTATGTGTAAATTGGAATACGTACACTGCGTTCTAAAACTCATCGCTTAGATGCAACATTTTATATTCCAGCTCATTAGAACAGTATTTAAAAAAAATTATGCAGTATTGTTATTTGATTCTTTATTTATTTAAAAACACAGGACTTTTGATTAAAGCTACGCTTTCACCCAGTAATCTGTAATCGTAAATCATTCCTCGTGCGTTTTTGAAACGGAAACCAGAAGAAAAAATTTTGATACTGAAAAAATGAGGCGAAGAAGTTCTATGCCATTTTTTTGCCTGCCCAATCGAAAGTGTCGTATTTTAACACTGCATAATTGAACGCAACTACTGCAGTTCATTGTTAGCATGACGTTTTTCAAAACATCAAACCTCTTCGGAAGAAAGGAAGACATATCATCTGGGCCAGCGATATTGTGTACATTAAGATCTTTAAGTACTTTTGCTACGTATTCAAGTGTAGTTGAGTTGAACTGGCTGCAAAGTGTGGAGCTAGCAGATTGGCCTTGCTGCCTTCTTCACTGTTTCCTAGTCCTTCCGCCGTATTTGAATCATAAGAGGCCCGAGACGACGGTCTGACTAACAAAAATAATCTCGAACATCTCACTAATACTCATGACCTAGGTCTATTGCATAAACCAAAGGTCAGCTGTTTTATGGCAAAAAAATAAAAATAAAATAAATAGAGAAGTATAATCGAATTAAAAACTAATGTTTTTGTTCAATCCTCTAAGGGATGATCCTGGAAGCTGCTCCAAAATAAACCTGTACACTAACACAGACACGAAATAAAAACACTAGCTTTTTTGTTGTTGGGAAAACTGGTTAAGAATCCAACTCTTTATTTCCGCTGTCCCTCTGTCCAACTAAGACTGACTATATATTTTTCTTTTATGCATGCATTGCAAGATAAGAGAAAGAAAGTACAAAGAGGAATATAAAAATGAATAGGAATAAGACATGTACTTATATAAATAACATGAACATGAGCGAACATTAAATACACTCATATACAGAGCGTACGATACAGTTTTATACGCAACACGTGCTCGAAGAACAACTGAAGACGATTCCTACTAAAATATGGAAAAAGAGTGTTGCCAACAACACGCGGTGTTCCCAAGCGGTCCCCCATCTAAGTACTAACCGCGCCCGACGCTGCTTGATTTCGGTGATCGGACGAGAACCGATACTTTCAGCGTAGTATGGTCGTTGGCGTCTTTTTTATTAGCAAACTTCAAAGTCCCGTTAATTTTAACGCACCTCGATATGACGCAAGAATTATGCAGTATTGTTATTTGATTCTTTATGTATTTAAAAACACAGGACTTTTGATTAAAGCTACGCTTTCACTCAGTAATCTGTAATCGTAAATCTTTCCTCGTGCGTTTTTGAAACGGAAACCAAAAGCAAAATTTTGATACTGAAAAAATGAGGCGAAGAAGTTCTATGCCATTTTTTTGCCTGCCCAATCGAAAGTGTCGTATTTTAACACTGCATAATTGAACGCAACTACTGCAGTTCATTGTTAGCATGACGTTTTTCAAAACATCAAACCATCTGGGCCAGCGATATTGTGTACATTAAGATCTTTAAGTACTTTTACTACGTATTCAAGTGTAGTTGAGTTGAACTGGCTGCAAAGTGTGGAGCTAGCAGATTGGCCTTACTGCCTTCTTCACTGTTTCCTAGTCCTTCCGCCGTATTTGAAACATAAGAGGCCCGAGACGACGGTCTGACTAACAAAAATAATCTCGAACATCTCACTAATACTCATGACCTAGGCCTATTGCATAAACCAAAGGTCAGCTGTTTTATGGCAAAAAAATAAAGAGAAAATAAATAGAGAAGTATAATCGAATTAAAAACTAATGTTTTTGTTCAATCCTCTAAGGGATGATCCTGGAAGCTGCTCCAAAATAAGCCTGTACACTAACACAGACACGAAATAAAAACACTAGCTTTTTTGTTGTTGGGAAAACTGGTTAAGAATCCAACTCTTTATTTCCGCTGTCCCTCTGTCCAACTAAGACTGACTATATTTTTTCTTTTTGTGCATGCATTGCAAGATAAGAGAAAGAAAGTACAAAGAGGAATATAAAAATGAATAGGAATAAGACATGTACTTATATAAATAACATGAACAAGAGCGAACATTAAATACGAGTACACTCATATACAGAGTGTACGATACAGTTTTATACGCAACACGTGCTCGAAGAATAACTGAAGACGATTCCTACTAAAATATGGAAAAAGAGTGTTGCCAACAACACGCGGTGTTCCCAAGCGGTCCCCCATCTAAGTACTAACCGCGCCCGACGCTGCTTGATTTCGGTGATCGGACGAGAACCGATACTTTCAGCGTAGTATGGTCGTTGGCGTCTTTTTTATTAGCAAACTTCAAAGTCCCGTTAATTTTAACGCACCTCGATATGACGCAAGAATTATGCAGTATTGTTATTTGATTCTTTATGTATTTAAAAACACAGGACTTTTGATTAAAGCTACGCTTTCACTCAGTAATCTGTAATCGTAAATCTTTCCTCGTGCGTTTTTGAAACGGAAACCAAAAGCAAAATTTTGATACTGAAAAAATGAGGCGAAGAAGTTCTATGCCATTTTTTTGCCTGCCCAATCGAAAGTGTCGTATTTTAACACTGCATAATTGAACGCAACTACTGCAGTTCATTGTTAGCATGACGTTTTTCAAAACATCAAACCATCTGGGCCAGCGATATTGTGTACATTAAGATCTTTAAGTACTTTTACTACGTATTCAAGTGTAGTTGAGTTGAACTGGCTGCAAAGTGTGGAGCTAGCAGATTGGCCTTACTGCCTTCTTCACTGTTTCCTAGTCCTTCCGCCGTATTTGAAACATAAGAGGCCCGAGACGACGGTCTGACTAACAAAAATAATCTCGAACATCTCACTAATACTCATGACCTAGGCCTATTGCATAAACCAAAGGTCAGCTGTTTTATGGCAAAAAAATAAAGAGAAAATAAATAGAGAAGTATAATCGAATTAAAAACTAATGTTTTTGTTCAATCCTCTAAGGGATGATCCTGGAAGCTGCTCCAAAATAAGCCTGTACACTAACACAGACACGAAATAAAAACACTAGCTTTTTTGTTGTTGGGAAAACTGGTTAAGAATCCAACTCTTTATTTCCGCTGTCCCTCTGTCCAACTAAGACTGACTATATTTTTTCTTTTTGTGCATGCATTGCAAGATAAGAGAAAGAAAGTACAAAGAGGAATATAAAAATGAATAGGAATAAGACATGTACTTATATAAATAACATGAACAAGAGCGAACATTAAATACGAGTACACTCATATACAGAGTGTACGATACAGTTTTATACGCAACACGTGCTCGAAGAATAACTGAAGACGATTCCTACTAAAATATGGAAAAAGAGTGTTGCCAACAACACGCGGTGTTCCCAAGCGGTCCCCCATCTAAGTACTAACCGCGCCCGACGCTGCTTGATTTCGGTGATCGGACGAGAACCGATACTTTCAGCGTAGTATGGTCGTTGGCGTCTTCTTTATTAGCAAACTTCAAAGTCCCGTTAATTTTAACGCGCCTCCATATGACGCAAGAACACTTGATGGCGCAATGTGCGAGTATTTACTTCAGAGGGTACTCAGGGTCTATTAAAGTATATACTCAAGCGAATGACTGTAAACTTTACTTTCTATGATATTTGCTTAGTTATGTGCATGCAAAGCATGAAGATACTTTCAATTTGATAGGAATCGAAATAGGGGAAAGCACCAACACTAAATGAATAACTCTTGATTGAAATACTATGACCTAAAGACTCCCTAATTGTATACAAAATAATGGAAATGGAAAACCGAAATGTTTTACATAGTTCCTGAAACTATACCACGATTTTGGGCACACTTGCGCTACAACCCTGGATCACAAACCCACGTGGAATACCTACATCAAAGAGATTGCCTAAAATAACACTGTTTATGGATATGCACAGCGATTGCTAGACCTATTACAACCTATGTCTCACCCATTTGTTGGCCTAGAACAAAACAATTGGTCTTACACCCTCCGTTTTATAAACAGGCAATGCAGTCAATGTTGGTTTGAAATTTGAAGATAACTGACTGTTTAGACTGTTTAAATTTAAGAACTATACAATAGTTGTGACAACAAACACGAAGTTTAACAAATCAAATTGCAATCACTTCGTTTAATTTTATTAATATTTTGTTTAAAAAGCAACTTCTACTTTTCTAACTGTGGTTATTTCACATTGACATCACTTTCAGGTTACACGAACTACAACGTCAAACAACTATAATGCACAACTGAATAATGATCTGCTCAATAGTCTTTCTTCTTTCATTTTTTTTTCAACCGAAAGGAGAGCAAAACTACCCCTTTAAATTTTCCGCCTTTGTTTCCTCGTTCTTGTCCTTAATTTGCATCAGACGTTTGGACGTAACCAACTATCGCTTCTCATGTTTTGTTTTGTTTGTTACTTTCGTGTTCGTCTTATCATCTCCATCGTATGATCTATACGACTACTTGTCGAACTTCTACCTGTCGGATACGATCATGCAATTTTCTACATCTACAGCTTTACGTATATTTAATTACATATGTATGGTATGTTACTGGTGTGCACCCGGGATAAGACGATAAAACCAGAAACCAGTAACGTGTCGTTTATCTAGGAACTATGTACATATGCATATGCTAAAATATACAAATATTGTACATATACACATATAAGCCAATGGTTCTACCCCCAGAAGTGTTTCTTTTGCTCTTATTTTTACACTTACCCAATTATGAAACCTGGTTCTTGTTAATCTTAATTGTTGACCTATGCAAACACTAAGTGTTCGTTAAAGTTTGATCTTAGTACAATCGCTCTCTCAAATCTCTTCTTTACGAAAAAATTGCAGTGATCGAATTGTGCAATGGGTAGCTGTTCATTTAACTTTGGCAATAAAAGACCTACCAATAAAATTTTAATAAAAGATTGTACATCAAAACGTCTTTTAATTGGCTGTACTAAGGACATATAACTGGCGCAGTCGACGAAACTTATAAGAAAACATTATAAGAAAGAAAATACTATTATAAAGAAAAGAAGACGTGATAAAGCAACGTTTGAAATAAAAATGAAAAAAAAAACAACAAAAAGCCATCTAATATAAACGCGTTACAGTGACAAAAAGGTAATAATACAGACTTACACTTTATACACTAAAATTTAAATATCTATCCACATAATATAAATCAATAAATTCCGAAAAATATACCATACTACTCGTATCTTCATAAATACAAGAACCATATAAACCATAAAAACCATAAAAACACGTGAGTACTACTTCAATATTTTTGGTGTGGGTGCAAAGTTTGGTTTCGTAAGCTGGAATAACAGGAAAGAAAATCACACCATCGTTTACCATCTGAAGAGAGTAAAACGCTCGACTAGAAACTGTACCAGTATTTCTAGCGGGAGTTCAAAGATTGGCCTTTGGAAGCTGGGATAACGGCGCGTATAAATATGGAAGTCCTCAACGCTGTAGATAGGTTAAAGATTATTTTAGAATTAATAAATAAATTACCTGTATTTGATGGTGCAAAAGAATGCAATAGTAGATTTTTTAGATAAAGTTTATTCATTGGCTACCATTTTCGATGACTTTGATACAAAAGTTCTTCTGACAGGTTACATCAAAGAGAAGATGATTATTGGTAATGCGCGTATACTCGTAGAATTACAAAAACACGTCAGACTTTTGCTTTGGACAGAAATAAGAGATGTGTTAAAAAATAACTTCGGCGAAAGTTTGCCAGTCCATGTTTTAATCGACCGTATTCGCACAGAACGCGTAACTTCAACAACCGGAAAATTCTACAACGATATAAACGTCTTTAGAATAAATAAGCACAATATTTTTTGCTTAATAAAAATAGTGTCGATAACAATTTAATAGAGTCTAATAACAGAATTGCCCTTGATGTTTTTAAAAATAATTTACCAGAACCTACTTTATCCATTACGAGTATTTTAAGTCACAATCCTCTTTCTTTATATAGTGCCTATAAAATAATAACTGAAATAGATCACCAAAACCTAGGTCCCAATGGAATCTAATATCCTGCATCCACACAAAAAAAAAAATCCTTTCCCAAAAAATACCACAGAAGACAAACCAGCAACTATTCAACCAGACAATACGATAACTCTGCTCAAAATAAAATTAATTACCAGCCAAAGCAACTTAACTATTTGAGACATACTCAATCACAGCAAAGACCTGATTTACCAAACAATTTACAGACCTATCAACCCGGACAGAGTAACATTACGACTCAATCCAGACAACGCCAAAATAACTATTATTCAAGTGGGCATACTCGACGAACCAACGGTTCAGTTTGCATCATGGGCACATAAGTTTCCGTCATGGGCATTTCATGCGTAATTTGGCACCCAAAAAGTGAAGGTATATTAATCAGAATGATTTAAATGAAAATAAAGAATTTAACTTAGATATTTTTAACAATGAAATATCTCAATCTCATTGCTCTAAAAATGTAAATATGGTATGTCTGCACCGGCAGATCTTACTTCAAAGAACAACGATGCCTTGTACACGGGGGCTGCCATTCACAGTGCCCAAGAAGATGAGTCACTACATATTTACATAACAGACGGTCCGATAAATTTTTATGAAAATCAAATTTACTTATCTTATATTCAAAAAGAACATATTTCAATTAAAATAATCCACAAAAAGATACAAAACATTGTTGAGCTTAAGGAAGGCAGTAGCGATCTGTTAAAGATGAAAGGATGAAAGGATTTATGGTAAATAAAGAACTTATCTGCGTTTATTGCGAAAATCTCCCTTCCCTTTGTTTGTGCATTTTCAAGACCTCTTTGTCAAACATTTTTCAATGAACAAAAACCTTAGACTACTTAAATCAAACATAAGACTTAGGGACATTTCAGACAGAAATGAAATGTTAACAATAATTAGAAATGAACATCATAAAAAGAACCACAGATGGATTAATGAACTTTTTTCGGAACTAAAAACTCGATATTTTTATCCAAATTTGCAAATCGAATTTCAAAAATGTATAAATAATAGCGAGGTTTGTACCGTTGCCAAATGTCAAACATGACAGGAGGCCTCTTAAAATTCCCATGTAAATAACAGAAACTCCTCAACAATTTAATGACATACTCGTGTGCATGTCGATATTTGGTTCCCGGAATGAAACAAAATGTTTTTCACCACCATCGATAAATTCTCCAAGTATGCTACAATCCATAATTTAGGCAACAGAAACAGAAACAGATATTAGAAGCCATTAAAGAAACTATACGATATCTAGGCAAACCAAATAGAATCATAGCTGACGGCGAAACATGCATTCACCATTCCGTTGTAGAGCAGTTTTTAAAGGATCGTGAGATTGTGTTCCACAAAATTACGAGTGCATGCTCCTTAAAGACAGGAAATTCCGACATTGAAAGATTGCACGGTACTCTGAACGAACATCTTAGATTGAAAAACGCAGCCAGGGATGCATCCAATTTGGATGAAATTTTTTTTGAAATATTGACTACATATTTACAACAATACAGTACCTACATTCCCCAACAAAGTTAAGACCAATAGATTTTATTACAAAAAAATTTAGTAGAGAAGACATCGAAACACTGGCACAACAATATCGAGCCGAGAAAGAAATAAAACAATAAATAAAAAAAACAACGTTACTCTATGTCCACGTTTGGTTCAAAATCGAGCCGTAGGAAAAGCTAAACCAAAATATAGACAATTGAATGATCCGGAAGTTAGTAAAAATTACTTCACGGATAAATCAACAAAAAGAAACACCCAATATTAAAAAAGTCAGTTAAAAAGAAAATATAAATTTCAAAATAGTGAATAATTACCATCGTATGTATGTACTCGTAACGATGAAAAAGATGTTTTCTTTAATATTCTCCTGGTTTCTCCTTTTCCACTTTCCTTACTTTATTTTTGGTGATTCTGCCATTTCATTCATTTCATTTCAAAATAACAGCTTCTTACATTTGGTTTTCTTTTTTTTTTTGACATTTCCCAGAATGGGTGCAGCCAGCGCGAAAGGTAACGCTTCCTCCGATTGACATTTTTTTTCTTTTTTCTACAACGAGAATAGGTACATATCTAGTTATTAAATACATCTAAGTCAATTAACTTGTAAAAAAAATGAAGTGATCACCAATGAATCTCTCTTATTGCTACGAGTACCTTAACAAAAATTATTCCAAGTGTGATTATTCGAAGGTCATAAAAATAACACACTATTTAAAGTAGCCCAAAAATGTGATTTTAACTAGAAGCATACTTACGAGTAATTAAGCAATTTACATATAATTCCAATTTCACTTATTTGTACAAAAAATAAAAAAATGATTTAGAGTTAACATAACCATTGTAACAAAAAAATGTAAGCTTCAATTTCATTATTTGACCTTTTTTTCTCGCATACATTCTGTTAAAATTGTTGAGATTTGGATATTTGTAAGAACTCTATACTTTGTAATGTAATTAATTCTTCCAACTGCCAAATTCCTTTTAAGGAGCTACGCTAAATCAACACACGTTATAAAATATCCAATTATATGGTTTGAACTGAATGAGCTGTATAGCAACATTCACCTTGCAGAAGGATCCTAATTCGGTTGAGATGGCCAGAAAATGTTGAGCAAATAAACACAAAGTCTGGAAGAATTCCGAAATCAATGTACGAGTATATGTCCGTTTCGAGTAATGTCGTCCACACCAAAGACTTTCTCTGATCTGGAACTGATTTTAACTCATATACATATGTATATGTATGTTGGAAGTATTAATTAGTATTAAATTGAATTACGGATACTACCATCTTGACACGGTGCGGTAAGTCCTACCCATTGTAAAATGTTTGTGTGTGTACAAATGATAGAACTTATTCCTTTCAATACAATACGCTTTATTCAATACAATTACAATGTTTCTGTTTAAAACAAGGAATTAAAATTATTGTAAATTAGATTAATTCAAAAAGCCAAATCAACGGCAAACTGAGTGGTCTTGCCAGCGTGGAATAACACGGATGAGTTCACAATCGTCAGCATTTCTAACTTAATACAATCGCAGATCTTTTCTCGTGTGCTTTTCAAATGTCACTTTTTTGCTCCGGAGCACAAAAAGAAGATAGTTCCTGAAACTATACCACGATTTTGGGTACACTCGCGCTGCAACCCAGGATCACGAACCTACGTGGAATACCTACATCAAAGAGATTGCCTAAAATGACACTGTGGATGGATATGCACAGCGATTGCTATTAAAACCTACGAGATTAGCACTTCAAGTAGTACCGAATCACAGGAGAAACAATCTGATGCAATGACGATATATGTAGTGATTTGTACACTTCTTGCTTTCTGGCCAGTTAGACCTTCTGGACATCAGACTCACTCTTAGTGAGTGAGCAGCCGTTATAGCCAATTTTCTGTATAAAGCTGCTCTTACCTGGTTGAGTCACCACAACCGATGCCAGATATCAAATACGGCGGATTGTATTACATAGATCACCTGCAGTTCGGGCTGTAACAGCTGGTTGGAATAGATAATATCTCAAACTTTATTCTTCGAAAATGTTTACGCCAAGGCCAAAGTCAAAATGTAAAAGAAAAACCTCCAATGAAAGAGTAAGGACCAGAGCATTAGATCTGCGCATGCCGGCAGAAATTAGATAAACATATGTTCACATCCAATTGGTCGGCAGCGTAGATGCACCAATTCAATTTGACAGTTACTATCCCACAAACACTAGGAATTATACCCAACAATTTTTTTCACCCAATTCTTACAAGACGCGCAAGAACCGATTGCGTTCAGAAAATAAGACAAAGATAACAATTTATGATGACCACAACTCGGAAATGTTTTTCCCGGGCTGAGACTTTTAAAACCGACACGGATTGCATGAAACGAATTTCGAACGTTCAGCAAAGCAAACGAAATTTTCATGATCGAAATATTTAAATTTGATGGCTACAGGTGGCTATAGATGATGAGTTTTCAATTTCTAGATCACTTAAAACACTAAATAACAAATTATATCGACAAAAATTAACAAAATCTGTAGTTCCGATTTCCAACCCACACGTGATTATATTTTTCTACACGAAATTTAAAAAAAAAAAGTTTACTGGCTGTCAGATTTGAAAAATAGCGAAAATCTGAACAGTGATGCCAAGTTGCTAACAAAATATTTGAAGAAATGGGGATAGAAAGTTCAAAGGCACTGCCATGAATTATGTGTAAATTGGAATACGTACACTGCGTTCTAAAACTCATCGCTTAGATGCAACATTTTATATTCCAGCTCATTAGAACAGTATTTAAAAAAAATTATGCAGTATTGTTATTTGATTCTTTATTTATTTAAAAACACAGGACTTTTGATTAAAGCTACGCTTTCACCCAGTAATCTGTAATCGTAAATCATTCCTCGTGCGTTTTTGAAACGGAAACCAGAAGAAAAAATTTTGATACTGAAAAAATGAGGCGAAGAAGTTCTATGCCATTTTTTTGCCTGCCCAATCGAAAGTGTCGTATTTTAACACTGCATAATTGAACGCAACTACTGCAGTTCATTGTTAGCATGACGTTTTTCAAAACATCAAACCTCTTCGGAAGAAAGGAAGACATATCATCTGGGCCAGCGATATTGTGTACATTAAGATCTTTAAGTACTTTTGCTACGTATTCAAGTGTAGTTGAGTTGAACTGGCTGCAAAGTGTGGAGCTAGCAGATTGGCCTTGCTGCCTTCTTCACTGTTTCCTAGTCCTTCCGCCGTATTTGAAACATGAGGCCCGAGACGACGGTCTGACTAACAAAAATAATCTCGAACATCTCACTAATACTCATGACCTAGGCCTATTGCATAAACCAAAGGTCAGCTGTTTTATGGCAAAAAAATAAAGAGAAAATAAATAGAGAAGTATAATCGAATTAAAAACTAATGTTTTTGTTCAATCCTCTAAGGGATGATCCTGGAAGCTGCTCCAAAATAAGCCTGTACACTAACACAGACACGAAATAAAAACACTAGCTTTTTTGTTGTTGGGAAAACTGGTTAAGAATCCAACTCTTTATTTCCGCTGTCCCTCTGTCCAACTAAGACTGACTATATATTTTTCTTTTATGCATGCATTGCAAGATAAGAGAAAGAAAGTACAAAGAGGAATATAAAAATGAATAGGAATAAGACATGTACTTATATAAATAACATGAACATGAGCGAACATTAAATACACTCATATACAGAGCGTACGATACAGTTTTATACGCAACACGTGCTCGAAGAACAACTGAAGACGATTCCTACTAAAATATGGAAAAAGAGTGTTGCCAACAACACGCGGTGTTCCCAAGCGGTCCCCCATCTAAGTACTAACCGCGCCCGACGCTGCTTGATTTCGGTGATCGGACGAGAACCGATACTTTCAGCGTAGTATGGTCGTTGGCGTCTTTTTTATTAGCAAACTTCAAAGTCCCGTTAATTTTAACGCACCTCGATATGACGCAAGAATTATGCAGTATTGTTATTTGATTCTTTATGTATTTAAAAACACAGGACTTTTGATTAAAGCTACGCTTTCACTCAGTAATCTGTAATCGTAAATCTTTCCTCGTGCGTTTTTGAAACGGAAACCAAAAGCAAAATTTTGATACTGAAAAAATGAGGCGAAGAAGTTCTATGCCATTTTTTTGCCTGCCCAATCGAAAGTGTCGTATTTTAACACTGCATAATTGAACGCAACTACTGCAGTTCATTGTTAGCATGACGTTTTTCAAAACATCAAACCATCTGGGCCAGCGATATTGTGTACATTAAGATCTTTAAGTACTTTTGCTACGTATTCAAGTGTAGTTGAGTTGAACTGGCTGCAAAGTGTGGAGCTAGCAGATTGGCCTTACTGCCTTCTTCACTGTTTCCTAGTCCTTCCGCCGTATTTGAATCATAAGAGGCCCGAGACGACGGTCTGACTAACAAAAATAATCTCGAACATCTCACTAATACTCATGACCTAGGCCTATTGCATAAACCAAAGGTCAGCTGTTTTATGGCAAAAAAATAAAGAGAAAATAAATAGAGAAGTATAATCGAATTAAAAACTAATGTTTTTGTTCAATCCTCTAAGGGATGATCCTGGAAGCTGCTCCAAAATAAGCCTGTACACTAACACAGACACGAAATAAAAACACTAGCTTTTTTGTTGTTGGGAAAACTGGTTAAGAATCCAACTCTTTATTTCCGCTGTCCCTCTGTCCAACTAAGACTGACTATATTTTTTCTTTTTGTGCATGCATTGCAAGATAAGAGAAAGAAAGTACAAAGAGGAATATAAAAATGAATAGGAATAAGACATGTACTTATATAAATAACATGAACAAGAGCGAACATTAAATACGAGTACACTCATATACAGAGTGTACGATACAGTTTTATACGCAACACGTGCTCGAAGAATAACTGAAGACGATTCCTACTAAAATATGGAAAAAGAGTGTTGCCAACAACACGCGGTGTTCCCAAGCGGTCCCCCATCTAAGTACTAACCGCGCCCGACGCTGCTTGATTTCGGTGATCGGACGAGAACCGATACTTTCAGCGTAGTATGGTCGTTGGCGTCTTCTTTATTAGCAAACTTCAAAGTCCCGTTAATTTTAACGCGCCTCCATATGACGCAAGAACACTTGATGGCGCAATGTGCGAGTATTTACTTCAGAGGGTACTCAGGGTCTATTAAAGTATATACTCAAGCGAATGACTGTAAACTTTACTTTCTATGATATTTGCTTAGTTATGTGCATGCAAAGCATGAAGATACTTTCAATTTGATAGGAATCGAAATAGGGGAAAGCACCAACACTAAATGAATAACTCTTGATTGAAATACTATGACCTAAAGACTCCCTAATTGTATACAAAATAATGGAAATGGAAAACCGAAATGTTTTACATAGTTCCTGAAACTATACCACGATTTTGGGCACACTTGCGCTACAACCCTGGATCACAAACCCACGTGGAATACCTACATCAAAGAGATTGCCTAAAATAACACTGTTTATGGATATGCACAGCGATTGCTAGACCTATTACAACCTATGTCTCACCCATTTGTTGGCCTAGAACAAAACAATTGGTCTTACACCCTCCGTTTTATAAACAGGCAATGCAGTCAATGTTGGTTTGAAATTTGAAGATAACTGACTGTTTAGACTGTTTAAATTTAAGAACTATACAATAGTTGTGACAACAAACACGAAGTTTAACAAATCAAATTGCAATCACTTCGTTTAATTTTATTAATATTTTGTTTAAAAAGCAACTTCTACTTTTCTAACTGTGGTTATTTCACATTGACATCACTTTCAGGTTACACGAACTACAACGTCAAACAACTATAATGCACAACTGAATAATGATCTGCTCAATAGTCTTTCTTCTTTCATTTTTTTTTCAACCGAAAGGAGAGCAAAACTACCCCTTTAAATTTTCCGCCTTTGTTTCCTCGTTCTTGTCCTTAATTTGCATCAGACGTTTGGACGTAACCAACTATCGCTTCTCATGTTTTGTTTTGTTTGTTACTTTCGTGTTCGTCTTATCATCTCCATCGTATGATCTATACGACTACTTGTCGAACTTCTACCTGTCGGATACGATCATGCAATTTTCTACATCTACAGCTTTACGTATATTTAATTACATATGTATGGTATGTTACTGGTGTGCACCCGGGATAAGACGATAAAACCAGAAACCAGTAACGTGTCGTTTATCTAGGAACTATGTACATATGCATATGCTAAAATATACAAATATTGTACATATACACATATAAGCCAATGGTTCTACCCCCAGAAGTGTTTCTTTTGCTCTTATTTTTACACTTACCCAATTATGAAACCTGGTTCTTGTTAATCTTAATTGTTGACCTATGCAAACACTAAGTGTTCGTTAAAGTTTGATCTTAGTACAATCGCTCTCTCAAATCTCTTCTTTACGAAAAAATTGCAGTGATCGAATTGTGCAATGGGTAGCTGTTCATTTAACTTTGGCAATAAAAGACCTACCAATAAAATTTTAATAAAAGATTGTACATCAAAACGTCTTTTAATTGGCTGTACTAAGGACATATAACTGGCGCAGTCGACGAAACTTATAAGAAAACATTATAAGAAAGAAAATACTATTATAAAGAAAAGAAGACGTGATAAAGCAACGTTTGAAATAAAAATGAAAAAAAAAACAACAAAAAGCCATCTAATATAAACGCGTTACAGTGACAAAAAGGTAATAATACAGACTTACACTTTATACACTAAAATTTAAATATCTATCCACATAATATAAATCAATAAATTCCGAAAAATATACCATACTACTCGTATCTTCATAAATACAAGAACCATATAAACCATAAAAACCATAAAAACACGTGAGTACTACTTCAATATTTTTGGTGTGGGTGCAAAGTTTGGTTTCGTAAGCTGGAATAACAGGAAAGAAAATCACACCATCGTTTACCATCTGAAGAGAGTAAAACGCTCGACTAGAAACTGTACCAGTATTTCTAGCGGGAGTTCAAAGATTGGCCTTTGGAAGCTGGGATAACGGCGCGTATAAATATGGAAGTCCTCAACGCTGTAGATAGGTTAAAGATTATTTTAGAATTAATAAATAAATTACCTGTATTTGATGGTGCAAAAGAATGCAATAGTAGATTTTTTAGATAAAGTTTATTCATTGGCTACCATTTTCGATGACTTTGATACAAAAGTTCTTCTGACAGGTTACATCAAAGAGAAGATGATTATTGGTAATGCGCGTATACTCGTAGAATTACAAAAACACGTCAGACTTTTGCTTTGGACAGAAATAAGAGATGTGTTAAAAAATAACTTCGGCGAAAGTTTGCCAGTCCATGTTTTAATCGACCGTATTCGCACAGAACGCGTAACTTCAACAACCGGAAAATTCTACAACGATATAAACGTCTTTAGAATAAATACTTCGTTTTGCTTAATAAAAATAGTGTCGATAACAATTTAATAGAGTCTAATAACAGAATTGCCCTTGATGTTTTTAAAAATAATTTACCAGAACCTACTTTATCCATTACGAGTATTTTAAGTCACAATCCTCTTTCTTTATATAGTGCCTATAAAATAATAACTGAAATAGATCACCAAAACCTAGGTCCCAATGGAATCTAATATCCTGCATCCACACAAAAAAAAAATCCTTTCCCAAAAAATACCACAGAAGACAAACCAGCAACTATTCAACCAGACAATACGATAACTCTGCTCAAAATAAAATTAATTACCAGCCAAAGCAACTTAACTATTTGAGACATACTCAATCACAGCAAAGACCTGATTTACCAAACAATTTACAGACCTATCAACCCGGACAGAGTAACATTACGACTCAATCCAGACAACGCCAAAATAACTATTATTCAAGTGGGCATACTCGACGAACCAACGGTTCAGTTTGCATCATGGGCACATAAGTTTCCGTCATGGGCATTTCATGCGTAATTTGGCACCCAAAAAGTGAAGGTATATTAATCAGAATGATTTAAATGAAAATAAAGAATTTAACTTAGATATTTTTAACAATGAAATATCTCAATCTCATTGCTCTAAAAATGTAAATATGGTATGTCTGCACCGGCAGATCTTACTTCAAAGAACAACGATGCCTTGTACACGGGGGCTGCCATTCACAGTGCCCAAGAAGATGAGTCACTACATATTTACATAACAGACGGTCCGATAAATTTTTATGAAAATCAAATTTACTTATCTTATATTCAAAAAGAACATATTTCAATTAAAATAATCCACAAAAAGATACAAAACATTGTTGAGCTTAAGGAAGGCAGTAGCGATCTGTTAAAGATGAAAGGATGAAAGGATTTATGGTAAATAAAGAACTTATCTGCGTTTATTGCGAAAATCTCCCTTCCCTTTGTTTGTGCATTTTCAAGACCTCTTTGTCAAACATTTTTCAATGAACAAAAACCTTAGACTACTTAAATCAAACATAAGACTTAGGGACATTTCAGACAGAAATGAAATGTTAACAATAATTAGAAATGAACATCATAAAAAGAACCACAGATGGATTAATGAACTTTTTTCGGAACTAAAAACTCGATATTTTTATCCAAATTTGCAAATCGAATTTCAAAAATGTATAAATAATAGCGAGGTTTGTACCGTTGCCAAATGTCAAACATGACAGGAGGCCTCTTAAAATTCCCATGTAAATAACAGAAACTCCTCAACAATTTAATGACATACTCGTGTGCATGTCGATATTTGGTTCCCGGAATGAAACAAAATGTTTTTCACCACCATCGATAAATTCTCCAAGTATGCTACAATCCATAATTTAGGCAACAGAAACAGAAACAGATATTAGAAGCCATTAAAGAAACTATACGATATCTAGGCAAACCAAATAGAATCATAGCTGACGGCGAAACATGCATTCACCATTCCGTTGTAGAGCAGTTTTTAAAGGATCGTGAGATTGTGTTCCACAAAATTACGAGTGCATGCTCCTTAAAGACAGGAAATTCCGACATTGAAAGATTGCACGGTACTCTGAACGAACATCTTAGATTGAAAAACGCAGCCAGGGATGCATCCAATTTGGATGAAATTTTTTTTGAAATATTGACTACATATTTACAACAATACAGTACCTACATTCCCCAACAAAGTTAAGACCAATAGATTTTATTACAAAAAAATTTAGTAGAGAAGACATCGAAACACTGGCACAACAATATCGAGCCGAGAAAGAAATAAAACAATAAATAAAAAAAACAACGTTACTCTATGTCCACGTTTGGTTCAAAATCGAGCCGTAGGAAAAGCTAAACCAAAATATAGACAATTGAATGATCCGGAAGTTAGTAAAAATTACGTCACGGATAAATCAACAAAAAGAAACACCCAATATTAAAAAAGTCAGTTAAAAAGAAAATATAAATTTCAAAATAGTGAATAATTACCATCGTATGTATGTACTCGTAACGATGAAAAAGATGTTTTCTTTAATATTCTCCTGGTTTCTCCTTTTCCACTTTCCTTACTTTATTTTTGGTGATTCTGCCATTTCATTCATTTCATTTCAAAATAACAGCTTCTTACATTTGGTTTTCTTTTTTTTTTTGACATTTCCCAGAATGGGTGCAGCCAGCGCGAAAGGTAACGCTTCCTCCGATTGACATTTTTTTTCTTTTTTCTACAACGAGAATAGGTACATATCTAGTTATTAAATACATCTAAGTCAATTAACTTGTAAAAAAAATGAAGTGATCACCAATGAATCTCTCTTATTGCTACGAGTACCTTAACAAAAATTATTCCAAGTGTGATTATTCGAAGGTCATAAAAATAACACACTATTTAAAGTAGCCCAAAAATGTGATTTTAACTAGAAGCATACTTACGAGTAATTAAGCAATTTACATATAATTCCAATTTCACTTATTTGTACAAAAAATAAAAAAATGATTTAGAGTTAACATAACCATTGTAACAAAAAAATGTAAGCTTCAATTTCATTATTTGACCTTTTTTTCTCGCATACATTCTGTTAAAATTGTTGAGATTTGGATATTTGTAAGAACTCTATACTTTGTAATGTAATTAATTCTTCCAACTGCCAAATTCCTTTTAAGGAGCTACGCTAAATCAACACACGTTATAAAATATCCAATTATATGGTTTGAACTGAATGAGCTGTATAGCAACATTCACCTTGCAGAAGGATCCTAATTCGGTTGAGATGGCCAGAAAATGTTGAGCAAATAAACACAAAGTCTGGAAGAATTCCGAAATCAATGTACGAGTATATGTCCGTTTCGAGTAATGTCGTCCACACCAAAGACTTTCTCTGATCTGGAACTGATTTTAACTCATATACATATGTATATGTATGTTGGAAGTATTAATTAGTATTAAATTGAATTACGGATACTACCATCTTGACACGGTGCGGTAAGTCCTACCCATTGTAAAATGTTTGTGTGTGTACAAATGATAGAACTTATTCCTTTCAATACAATACGCTTTATTCAATACAATTACAATGTTTCTGTTTAAAACAAGGAATTAAAATTATTGTAAATTAGATTAATTCAAAAAGCCAAATCAACGGCAAACTGAGTGGTCTTGCCAGCGTGGAATAACACGGATGAGTTCACAATCGTCAGCATTTCTAACTTAATACAATCGCAGATCTTTTCTCGTGTGCTTTTCAAATGTCACTTTTTTGCTCCGGAGCACAAAAAGAAGATAGTTCCTGAAACTATACCACGATTTTGGGTACACTCGCGCTGCAACCCAGGATCACGAACCTACGTGGAATACCTACATCAAAGAGATTGCCTAAAATGACACTGTGGATGGATATGCACAGCGATTGCTATTAAAACCTACGAGATTAGCACTTCAAGTAGTACCGAATCACAGGAGAAACAATCTGATGCAATGACGATATATGTAGTGATTTGTACACTTCTTGCTTTCTGGCCAGTTAGACCTTCTGGACATCAGACTCACTCTTAGTGAGTGAGCAGCCGTTATAGCCAATTTTCTGTATAAAGCTGCTCTTACCTGGTTGAGTCACCACAACCGATGCCAGATATCAAATACGGCGGATTGTATTACATAGATCACCTGCAGTTCGGGCTGTAACAGCTGGTTGGAATAGATAATATCTCAAACTTTATTCTTCGAAAATGTTTACGCCAAGGCCAAAGTCAAAATGTAAAAGAAAAACCTCCAATGAAAGAGTAAGGACCAGAGCATTAGATCTGCGCATGCCGGCAGAAATTAGATAAACATATGTTCACATCCAATTGGTCGGCAGCGTAGATGCACCAATTCAATTTGACAGTTACTATCCCACAAACACTAGGAATTATACCCAACAATTTTTTTCACCCAATTCTTACAAGACGCGCAAGAACCGATTGCGTTCAGAAAATAAGACAAAGATAACAATTTATGATGACCACAACTCGGAAATGTTTTTCCCGGGCTGAGACTTTTAAAACCGACACGGATTGCATGAAACGAATTTCGAACGTTCAGCAAAGCAAACGAAATTTTCATGATCGAAATATTTAAATTTGATGGCTACAGGTGGCTATAGATGATGAGTTTTCAATTTCTAGATCACTTAAAACACTAAATAACAAATTATATCGACAAAAATTAACAAAATCTGTAGTTCCGATTTCCAACCCACACGTGATTATATTTTTCTACACGAAATTTAAAAAAAAAAAGTTTACTGGCTGTCAGATTTGAAAAATAGCGAAAATCTGAACAGTGATGCCAAGTTGCTAACAAAATATTTGAAGAAATGGGGATAGAAAGTTCAAAGGCACTGCCATGAATTATGTGTAAATTGGAATACGTACACTGCGTTCTAAAACTCATCGCTTAGATGCAACATTTTATATTCCAGCTCATTAGAACAGTATTTAAAAAAAATTATGCAGTATTGTTATTTGATTCTTTATTTATTTAAAAACACAGGACTTTTGATTAAAGCTACGCTTTCACCCAGTAATCTGTAATCGTAAATCATTCCTCGTGCGTTTTTGAAACGGAAACCAGAAGAAAAAATTTTGATACTGAAAAAATGAGGCGAAGAAGTTCTATGCCATTTTTTTGCCTGCCCAATCGAAAGTGTCGTATTTTAACACTGCATAATTGAACGCAACTACTGCAGTTCATTGTTAGCATGACGTTTTTCAAAACATCAAACCATCTGGGCCAGCGATATTGTGTACATTAAGATCTTTAAGTACTTTTGCTACGTATTCAAGTGTAGTTGAGTTGAACTGGCTGCAAAGTGTGGAGCTAGCAGATTGGCCTTACTGCCTTCTTCACTGTTTCCTAGTCCTTCCGCCGTATTTGAATCATAAGAGGCCCGAGACGACGGTCTGACTAACAAAAATAATCTCGAACATCTCACTAATACTCATGACCTAGGCCTATTGCATAAACCAAAGGTCAGCTGTTTTATGGCAAAAAAATAAAGAGAAAATAAATAGAGAAGTATAATCGAATTAAAAACTAATGTTTTTGTTCAATCCTCTAAGGGATGATCCTGGAAGCTGCTCCAAAATAAGCCTGTACACTAACACAGACACGAAATAAAAACACTAGCTTTTTTGTTGTTGGGAAAACTGGTTAAGAATCCAACTCTTTATTTCCGCTGTCCCTCTGTCCAACTAAGACTGACTATATTTTTTCTTTTTGTGCATGCATTGCAAGATAAGAGAAAGAAAGTACAAAGAGGAATATAAAAATGAATAGGAATAAGACATGTACTTATATAAATAACATGAACAAGAGCGAACATTAAATACGAGTACACTCATATACAGAGTGTACGATACAGTTTTATACGCAACACGTGCTCGAAGAATAACTGAAGACGATTCCTACTAAAATATGGAAAAAGAGTGTTGCCAACAACACGCGGTGTTCCCAAGCGGTCCCCCATCTAAGTACTAACCGCGCCCGACGCTGCTTGATTTCGGTGATCGGACGAGAACCGATACTTTCAGCGTAGTATGGTCGTTGGCGTCTTCTTTATTAGCAAACTTCAAAGTCCCGTTAATTTTAACGCGCCTCCATATGACGCAAGAACACTTGATGGCGCAATGTGCGAGTATTTACTTCAGAGGGTACTCAGGGTCTATTAAAGTATATACTCAAGCGAATGACTGTAAACTTTACTTTCTATGATATTTGCTTAGTTATGTGCATGCAAAGCATGAAGATACTTTCAATTTGATAGGAATCGAAATAGGGGAAAGCACCAACACTAAATGAATAACTCTTGATTGAAATACTATGACCTAAAGACTCCCTAATTGTATACAAAATAATGGAAATGGAAAACCGAAATGTTTTACATAGTTCCTGAAACTATACCACGATTTTGGGCACACTTGCGCTACAACCCTGGATCACAAACCCACGTGGAATACCTACATCAAAGAGATTGCCTAAAATAACACTGTTTATGGATATGCACAGCGATTGCTAGACCTATTACAACCTATGTCTCACCCATTTGTTGGCCTAGAACAAAACAATTGGTCTTACACCCTCCGTTTTATAAACAGGCAATGCAGTCAATGTTGGTTTGAAATTTGAAGATAACTGACTGTTTAGACTGTTTAAATTTAAGAACTATACAATAGTTGTGACAACAAACACGAAGTTTAACAAATCAAATTGCAATCACTTCGTTTAATTTTATTAATATTTTGTTTAAAAAGCAACTTCTACTTTTCTAACTGTGGTTATTTCACATTGACATCACTTTCAGGTTACACGAACTACAACGTCAAACAACTATAATGCACAACTGAATAATGATCTGCTCAATAGTCTTTCTTCTTTCATTTTTTTTTCAACCGAAAGGAGAGCAAAACTACCCCTTTAAATTTTCCGCCTTTGTTTCCTCGTTCTTGTCCTTAATTTGCATCAGACGTTTGGACGTAACCAACTATCGCTTCTCATGTTTTGTTTTGTTTGTTACTTTCGTGTTCGTCTTATCATCTCCATCGTATGATCTATACGACTACTTGTCGAACTTCTACCTGTCGGATACGATCATGCAATTTTCTACATCTACAGCTTTACGTATATTTAATTACATATGTATGGTATGTTACTGGTGTGCACCCGGGATAAGACGATAAAACCAGAAACCAGTAACGTGTCGTTTATCTAGGAACTATGTACATATGCATATGCTAAAATATACAAATATTGTACATATACACATATAAGCCAATGGTTCTACCCCCAGAAGTGTTTCTTTTGCTCTTATTTTTACACTTACCCAATTATGAAACCTGGTTCTTGTTAATCTTAATTGTTGACCTATGCAAACACTAAGTGTTCGTTAAAGTTTGATCTTAGTACAATCGCTCTCTCAAATCTCTTCTTTACGAAAAAATTGCAGTGATCGAATTGTGCAATGGGTAGCTGTTCATTTAACTTTGGCAATAAAAGACCTACCAATAAAATTTTAATAAAAGATTGTACATCAAAACGTCTTTTAATTGGCTGTACTAAGGACATATAACTGGCGCAGTCGACGAAACTTATAAGAAAACATTATAAGAAAGAAAATACTATTATAAAGAAAAGAAGACGTGATAAAGCAACGTTTGAAATAAAAATGAAAAAAAAAACAACAAAAAGCCATCTAATATAAACGCGTTACAGTGACAAAAAGGTAATAATACAGACTTACACTTTATACACTAAAATTTAAATATCTATCCACATAATATAAATCAATAAATTCCGAAAAATATACCATACTACTCGTATCTTCATAAATACAAGAACCATATAAACCATAAAAACCATAAAAACACGTGAGTACTACTTCAATATTTTTGGTGTGGGTGCAAAGTTTGGTTTCGTAAGCTGGAATAACAGGAAAGAAAATCACACCATCGTTTACCATCTGAAGAGAGTAAAACGCTCGACTAGAAACTGTACCAGTATTTCTAGCGGGAGTTCAAAGATTGGCCTTTGGAAGCTGGGATAACGGCGCGTATAAATATGGAAGTCCTCAACGCTGTAGATAGGTTAAAGATTATTTTAGAATTAATAAATAAATTACCTGTATTTGATGGTGCAAAAGAATGCAATAGTAGATTTTTTAGATAAAGTTTATTCATTGGCTACCATTTTCGATGACTTTGATACAAAAGTTCTTCTGACAGGTTACATCAAAGAGAAGATGATTATTGGTAATGCGCGTATACTCGTAGAATTACAAAAACACGTCAGACTTTTGCTTTGGACAGAAATAAGAGATGTGTTAAAAAATAACTTCGGCGAAAGTTTGCCAGTCCATGTTTTAATCGACCGTATTCGCACAGAACGCGTAACTTCAACAACCGGAAAATTCTACAACGATATAAACGTCTTTAGAATAAATACTTCGTTTTGCTTAATAAAAATAGTGTCGATAACAATTTAATAGAGTCTAATAACAGAATTGCCCTTGATGTTTTTAAAAATAATTTACCAGAACCTACTTTATCCATTACGAGTATTTTAAGTCACAATCCTCTTTCTTTATATAGTGCCTATAAAATAATAACTGAAATAGATCACCAAAACCTAGGTCCCAATGGAATCTAATATCCTGCATCCACACAAAAAAAAAATCCTTTCCCAAAAAATACCACAGAAGACAAACCAGCAACTATTCAACCAGACAATACGATAACTCTGCTCAAAATAAAATTAATTACCAGCCAAAGCAACTTAACTATTTGAGACATACTCAATCACAGCAAAGACCTGATTTACCAAACAATTTACAGACCTATCAACCCGGACAGAGTAACATTACGACTCAATCCAGACAACGCCAAAATAACTATTATTCAAGTGGGCATACTCGACGAACCAACGGTTCAGTTTGCATCATGGGCACATAAGTTTCCGTCATGGGCATTTCATGCGTAATTTGGCACCCAAAAAGTGAAGGTATATTAATCAGAATGATTTAAATGAAAATAAAGAATTTAACTTAGATATTTTTAACAATGAAATATCTCAATCTCATTGCTCTAAAAATGTAAATATGGTATGTCTGCACCGGCAGATCTTACTTCAAAGAACAACGATGCCTTGTACACGGGGGCTGCCATTCACAGTGCCCAAGAAGATGAGTCACTACATATTTACATAACAGACGGTCCGATAAATTTTTATGAAAATCAAATTTACTTATCTTATATTCAAAAAGAACATATTTCAATTAAAATAATCCACAAAAAGATACAAAACATTGTTGAGCTTAAGGAAGGCAGTAGCGATCTGTTAAAGATGAAAGGATGAAAGGATTTATGGTAAATAAAGAACTTATCTGCGTTTATTGCGAAAATCTCCCTTCCCTTTGTTTGTGCATTTTCAAGACCTCTTTGTCAAACATTTTTCAATGAACAAAAACCTTAGACTACTTAAATCAAACATAAGACTTAGGGACATTTCAGACAGAAATGAAATGTTAACAATAATTAGAAATGAACATCATAAAAAGAACCACAGATGGATTAATGAACTTTTTTCGGAACTAAAAACTCGATATTTTTATCCAAATTTGCAAATCGAATTTCAAAAATGTATAAATAATAGCGAGGTTTGTACCGTTGCCAAATGTCAAACATGACAGGAGGCCTCTTAAAATTCCCATGTAAATAACAGAAACTCCTCAACAATTTAATGACATACTCGTGTGCATGTCGATATTTGGTTCCCGGAATGAAACAAAATGTTTTTCACCACCATCGATAAATTCTCCAAGTATGCTACAATCCATAATTTAGGCAACAGAAACAGAAACAGATATTAGAAGCCATTAAAGAAACTATACGATATCTAGGCAAACCAAATAGAATCATAGCTGACGGCGAAACATGCATTCACCATTCCGTTGTAGAGCAGTTTTTAAAGGATCGTGAGATTGTGTTCCACAAAATTACGAGTGCATGCTCCTTAAAGACAGGAAATTCCGACATTGAAAGATTGCACGGTACTCTGAACGAACATCTTAGATTGAAAAACGCAGCCAGGGATGCATCCAATTTGGATGAAATTTTTTTTGAAATATTGACTACATATTTACAACAATACAGTACCTACATTCCCCAACAAAGTTAAGACCAATAGATTTTATTACAAAAAAATTTAGTAGAGAAGACATCGAAACACTGGCACAACAATATCGAGCCGAGAAAGAAATAAAACAATAAATAAAAAAAACAACGTTACTCTATGTCCACGTTTGGTTCAAAATCGAGCCGTAGGAAAAGCTAAACCAAAATATAGACAATTGAATGATCCGGAAGTTAGTAAAAATTACGTCACGGATAAATCAACAAAAAGAAACACCCAATATTAAAAAAGTCAGTTAAAAAGAAAATATAAATTTCAAAATAGTGAATAATTACCATCGTATGTATGTACTCGTAACGATGAAAAAGATGTTTTCTTTAATATTCTCCTGGTTTCTCCTTTTCCACTTTCCTTACTTTATTTTTGGTGATTCTGCCATTTCATTCATTTCATTTCAAAATAACAGCTTCTTACATTTGGTTTTCTTTTTTTTTTTGACATTTCCCAGAATGGGTGCAGCCAGCGCGAAAGGTAACGCTTCCTCCGATTGACATTTTTTTTCTTTTTTCTACAACGAGAATAGGTACATATCTAGTTATTAAATACATCTAAGTCAATTAACTTGTAAAAAAAATGAAGTGATCACCAATGAATCTCTCTTATTGCTACGAGTACCTTAACAAAAATTATTCCAAGTGTGATTATTCGAAGGTCATAAAAATAACACACTATTTAAAGTAGCCCAAAAATGTGATTTTAACTAGAAGCATACTTACGAGTAATTAAGCAATTTACATATAATTCCAATTTCACTTATTTGTACAAAAAATAAAAAAATGATTTAGAGTTAACATAACCATTGTAACAAAAAAATGTAAGCTTCAATTTCATTATTTGACCTTTTTTTCTCGCATACATTCTGTTAAAATTGTTGAGATTTGGATATTTGTAAGAACTCTATACTTTGTAATGTAATTAATTCTTCCAACTGCCAAATTCCTTTTAAGGAGCTACGCTAAATCAACACACGTTATAAAATATCCAATTATATGGTTTGAACTGAATGAGCTGTATAGCAACATTCACCTTGCAGAAGGATCCTAATTCGGTTGAGATGGCCAGAAAATGTTGAGCAAATAAACACAAAGTCTGGAAGAATTCCGAAATCAATGTACGAGTATATGTCCGTTTCGAGTAATGTCGTCCACACCAAAGACTTTCTCTGATCTGGAACTGATTTTAACTCATATACATATGTATATGTATGTTGGAAGTATTAATTAGTATTAAATTGAATTACGGATACTACCATCTTGACACGGTGCGGTAAGTCCTACCCATTGTAAAATGTTTGTGTGTGTACAAATTATAGAACTTATTCCTTTCAATACAATACGCTTTATTCAATACAATTACAATGTTTCTGTTTAAAACAAGGAATTAAAATTATTGTAAATTAGATTAATTCAAAAAGCCAAATCAACGGCAAACTGAGTGGTCTTGCCAGCGTGGAATAACACGGATGAGTTCACAATCGTCAGCATTTCTAACTTAATACAATCGCAGATCTTTTCTCGTGTGCTTTTCAAATGTCACTTTTTTGCTCCGGAGCACAAAAAGAAGATAGTTCCTGAAACTATACCACGATTTTGGGTACACTCGCGCTGCAACCCAGGATCACGAACCTACGTGGAATACCTACATCAAAGAGATTGCCTAAAATGACACTGTGGATGGATATGCACAGCGATTGCTATTAAAACCTACGAGATTAGCACTTCAAGTAGTACCGAATCACAGGAGAAACAATCTGATGCAATGACGATATATGTAGTGATTTGTACACTTCTTGCTTTCTGGCCAGTTAGACCTTCTGGACATCAGACTCACTCTTAGTGAGTGAGCAGCCGTTATAGCCAATTTTCTGTATAAAGCTGCTCTTACCTGGTTGAGTCACCACAACCGATGCCAGATATCAAATACGGCGGATTGTATTACATAGATCACCTGCAGTTCGGGCTGTAACAGCTGGTTGGAATAGATAATATCTCAAACTTTATTCTTCGAAAATGTTTACGCCAAGGCCAAAGTCAAAATGTAAAAGAAAAACCTCCAATGAAAGAGTAAGGACCAGAGCATTAGATCTGCGCATGCCGGCAGAAATTAGATAAACATATGTTCACATCCAATTGGTCGGCAGCGTAGATGCACCAATTCAATTTGACAGTTACTATCCCACAAACACTAGGAATTATACCCAACAATTTTTTTCACCCAATTCTTACAAGACGCGCAAGAACCGATTGCGTTCAGAAAATAAGACAAAGATAACAATTTATGATGACCACAACTCGGAAATGTTTTTCCCGGGCTGAGACTTTTAAAACCGACACGGATTGCATGAAACGAATTTCGAACGTTCAGCAAAGCAAACGAAATTTTCATGATCGAAATATTTAAATTTGATGGCTACAGGTGGCTATAGATGATGAGTTTTCAATTTCTAGATCACTTAAAACACTAAATAACAAATTATATCGACAAAAATTAACAAAATCTGTAGTTCCGATTTCCAACCCACACGTGATTATATTTTTCTACACGAAATTTAAAAAAAAAAAGTTTACTGGCTGTCAGATTTGAAAAATAGCGAAAATCTGAACAGTGATGCCAAGTTGCTATCAAAATATTTGAAGAAATGGGGATAGAAAGTTCAAAGGCACTGCCATGAATTATGTGTAAATTGGAATACGTACACTGCGTTCTAAAACTCATCGCTTAGATGCAACATTTTATATTCCAGCTCATTAGAACAGTATTTAAAAAAAATTATGCAGTATTGTTATTTGATTCTTTATTTATTTAAAAACACAGGACTTTTGATTAAAGCTACGCTTTCACCCAGTAATCTGTAATCGTAAATCTTTCCTCGTGCGTTTTTGAAACGGAAACCAGAAGAAAAAATTTTGATACTGAAAAAATGAGGCGAAGAAGTTCTATGCCATTTTTTTGCCTGCCCAATCGAAAGTGTCGTATTTTAACACTGGATAATTGAACGCAACTACTGCAGTTCATTGTTAGCATGACGTTTTTCAAAACATCAAACCTCTTCGGAAGAAAGGAAGACATATCATCTGGGCCAGCGATATTGTGTACATTAAGATCTTTAAGTACTTTTGCTACGTATTCAAGTGTAGTTGAGTTGAACTGGCTGCAAAGTGTGGAGCTAGCAGATTGGCCTTGCTGCCTTCTTCACTGTTTCCTAGTCCTTCCGCCGTATTTGAAACATGAGGCCCGAGACGACGGTCTGACTAACAAAAATAATCTCGAACATCTCACTAATACTCATGACCTAGGTCTATTGCATAAACCAAAGGTCAGCTGTTTTATGGCAAAAAAATAAAAATAAAATAAATAGAGAAGTATAATCGAATTAAAAACTAATGTTTTTGTTCAATCCTCTAAGGGATGATCCTGGAAGCTACTCCAAAATAAACCTGTACACTAACACAGACACGAAATAAAAACACTAGCTTTTTTGTTGTTGGGAAAACTGGTTAAGAATCCAACTCTTTATTTCCGCTGTCCCTCTGTCCAACTAAGACTGACTATATATTTTTCTTTTATGCATGCATTGCAAGATAAGAGAAAGAAAGTACAAAGAGGAATATAAAAATGAATAGGAATAAGACATGTACTTATATAAATAACATGAACATGAGCGAACATTAAATACACTCATATACAGAGCGTACGATACAGTTTTATACGCAACACGTGCTCGAAGAACAACTGAAGACGATTCCTACTAAAATATGGAAAAAGAGTGTTGCCAACAACACGCGGTGTTCCCAAGTGGTCCCCCATCTAAGTACTAACCGCGCCCGACGCTGCTTGATTTCGGTGATCGGACGAGAACCGATACTTTCAGCGTAGTATGGTCGTTGGCGTCTTTTTTATTAGCAAACTTCAAAGTCCCGTTAATTTTAACGCACCTCGATATGACGCAAGAATTATGCAGTATTGTTATTTGATTCTTTATGTATTTAAAAACACAGGACTTTTGATTAAAGCTACGCTTTCACTCAGTAATCTGTAATCGTAAATCTTTCCTCGTGCGTTTTTGAAACGGAAACCAAAAGCAAAATTTTGATACTGAAAAAATGAGGCGAAGAAGTTCTATGCCATTTTTTTGCCTGCCCAATCGAAAGTGTCGTATTTTAACACTGCATAATTGAACGCAACTACTGCAGTTCATTATTAGCATGACGTTTTTCAAAACATCAAACCATCTGGGCCAGCGATATTGTGTACATTAAGATCTTTAAGTACTTTTGCTACGTATTCAAGTGTAGTTGAGTTGAACTGGCTGCAAAGTGTGGAGCTAGCAGATTGGCCTTACTGCCTTCTTCACTGTTTCCTAGTCCTTCCGCCGTATTTGAAACATAAGAGGCCCGAGACGACGGTCTGACTAACAAAAATAATCTCGAACATCTCACTAATACTCATGACCTAGGCCTATTGCATAAACCAAAGGTCAGCTGTTTTATGGCAAAAAAATAAAGAGAAAATAAATAGAGAAGTATAATCGAATTAAAAACTAATGTTTTTGTTCAATCCTCTAAGGGATGATCCTGGAAGCTGCTCCAAAATAAGCCTGTACACTAACACAGACACGAAATAAAAACACTAGCTTTTTTGTTGTTGGGAAAACTGGTTAAGAATCCAACTCTTTATTTCCGCTGTCCCTCTGTCCAACTAAGACTGACTATATTTTTTATTTTTGTGCATGCATTGCAAGATAAGAGAAAGAAAGTACAAAGAGGAATATAAAAATGAATAGGAATAAGACATGTACTTATATAAATAACATGAACAAGAGCGAACATTAAATACGAGTACACTCATATACAGAGTGTACGATACAGTTTTATACGCAACACGTGCTCGAAGAATAACTGAAGACGATTCCTACTAAAATATGGAAAAAGAGTGTTGCCAACAACACGCGGTGTTCCCAAGCGGTCCCCCATCTAAGTACTAACCGCGCCCGACGCTGCTTGATTTCGGTGATCGGACGAGAACCGATACTTTCAGCGTAGTATGGTCGTTGGCGTCTTCTTTATTAGCAAACTTCAAAGTCCCGTTAATTTTAACGCGCCTCCATATGACGCAAGAACACTTGATGGCGCAATGTGCGAGTATTTACTTCAGAGGGTACGCAGGGTCTATTAAAGTATATACTCAAGCGAATGACTGTAAACTTTACTTTCTATGATATTTGCTTAGTTATGTGCATGCAAAGCATGAAGATACTTTCAATTTGATAGGAATCGAAATAGGGGAAAGCACCAACACTAAATGAATAACTCTTGATTGAAATACTATGACCTAAAGACTCCCTAATTGTATACAAAATAATGGAAATGGAAAACCGAAATGTTTTACATAGTTCCTGAAACTATACCACGATTTTGGGCACACTTGCGCTACAACCCTGGATCACAAACCCACGTGGAATACCTACATCAAAGAGATTGCCTAAAATAACACTGTTTATGGATATGCACAGCGATTGCTAGACCTATTACAACCTATGTCTCACCCATTTGTTGGCCTAGAACAAAACAATTGGTCTTACACCCTCCGTTTTATAAACAGGCAATGCAGTCAATGTTGGTTTGAAATTTGAAGATAACTGACTGTTTAGACTGTTTAAATTTAAGAACTATACAATAGTTGTGACAACAAACACGAAGTTTAACAAATCAAATTGCAATCACTTCGTTTAATTTTATTAATATTTTGTTTAAAAAGCAACTTCTACTTTTCTAACTGTGGTTATTTCACATTGACATCACTTTCAGGTTACACGAACTACAACGTCAAACAACTATAATGCACAACTGAATAATGATCTGCTCAATAGTCTTTCTTCTTTCATTTTTTTTTCAACCGAAAGGAGAGCAAAACTACCCCTTTAAATTTTCCGCCTTTGTTTCCTCGTTCTTGTCCTTAATTTGCATCAGACGTTTGGACGTAACCAACTATCGCTTCTCATGTTTTGTTTTGTTTGTTACTTTCGTGTTCGTCTTATCATCTCCATCGTATGATCTATACGACTACTTGTCGAACTTCTACCTGTCGGATACGATCATGCAATTTTCTACATCTACAGCTTTACGTATATTTAATTACATATGTATGGTATGTTACTGGTGTGCACCCGGGATAAGACGATAAAACCAGAAACCAGTAACGTGTCGTTTATCTAGGAACTATGTACATATGCATATGCTAAAATATACAAATATTGTACATATACACATATAAGCCAATGGTTCTACCCCCAGAAGTGTTTCTTTTGCTCTTATTTTTACACTTACCCAATTATGAAACCTGGTTCTTGTTAATCTTAATTGTTGACCTATGCAAACACTAAGTGTTCGTTAAAGTTTGATCTTAGTACAATCGCTCTCTCAAATCTCTTCTTTACGAAAAAATTGCAGTGATCGAATTGTGCAATGGGTAGCTGTTCATTTAACTTTGGCAATAAAAGACCTACCAATAAAATTTTAATAAAAGATTGTACATCAAAACGTCTTTTAATTGGCTGTACTAAGGACATATAACTGGCGCAGTCGACGAAACTTATAAGAAAACATTATAAGAAAGAAAATACTATTATAAAGAAAAGAAGACGTGATAAAGCAACGTTTGAAATAAAAATGAAAAAAAAAACAACAAAAAGCCATCTAATATAAACGCGTTACAGTGACAAAAAGGTAATAATACAGACTTACACTTTATACACTAAAATTTAAATATCTATCCACATAATATAAATCAATAAATTCCGAAAAATATACCATACTACTCGTATCTTCATAAATACAAGAACCATATAAACCATAAAAACCATAAAAACACGTGAGTACTACTTCAATATTTTTGGTGTGGGTGCAAAGTTTGGTTTCGTAAGCTGGAATAACAGGAAAGAAAATCACACCATCGTTTACCATCTGAAGAGAGTAAAACGCTCGACTAGAAACTGTACCAGTATTTCTAGCGGGAGTTCAAAGATTGGCCTTTGGAAGCTGGGATAACGGCGCGTATAAATATGGAAGTCCTCAACGCTGTAGATAGGTTAAAGATTATTTTAGAATTAATAAATAAATTACCTGTATTTGATGGTGCAAAAGAATGCAATAGTAGATTTTTTAGATAAAGTTTATTCATTGGCTACCATTTTCGATGACTTTGATACAAAAGTTCTTCTGACAGGTTACATCAAAGAGAAGATGATTATTGGTAATGCGCGTATACTCGTAGAATTACAAAAACACGTCAGACTTTTGCTTTGGACAGAAATAAGAGATGTGTTAAAAAATAACTTCGGCGAAAGTTTGCCAGTCCATGTTTTAATCGACCGTATTCGCACAGAACGCGTAACTTCAACAACCGGAAAATTCTACAACGATATAAACGTCTTTAGAATAAATACTTCGTTTTGCTTAATAAAAATAGTGTCGATAACAATTTAATAGAGTCTAATAACAGAATTGCCCTTGATGTTTTTAAAAATAATTTACCAGAACCTACTTTATCCATTACGAGTATTTTAAGTCACAATCCTCTTTCTTTATATAGTGCCTATAAAATAATAACTGAAATAGATCACCAAAACCTAGGTCCCAATGGAATCTAATATCCTGCATCCACACAAAAAAAAAATCCTTTCCCAAAAAATACCACAGAAGACAAACCAGCAACTATTCAACCAGACAATACGATAACTCTGCTCAAAATAAAATTAATTACCAGCCAAAGCAACTTAACTATTTGAGACATACTCAATCACAGCAAAGACCTGATTTACCAAACAATTTACAGACCTATCAACCCGGACAGAGTAACATTACGACTCAATCCAGACAACGCCAAAATAACTATTATTCAAGTGGGCATACTCGACGAACCAACGGTTCAGTTTGCATCATGGGCACATAAGTTTCTGTCATGGGCATTTCATGCGTAATTTGGCACCCAAAAAGTGAAGGTATATTAATCAGAATGATTTAAATGAAAATAAAGAATTTAACTTAGATATTTTTAACAATGAAATATCTCAATCTCATTGCTCTAAAAATGTAAATATGGTATGTCTGCACCGGCAGATCTTACTTCAAAGAACAACGATGCCTTGTACACGGGGGCTGCCATTCACAGTGCCCAAGAAGATGAGTCACTACATATTTACATAACAGACGGTCCGATAAATTTTTATGAAAATCAAATTTACTTATCTTATATTCAAAAAGAACATATTTCAATTAAAATAATCCACAAAAAGATACAAAACATTGTTGAGCTTAAGGAAGGCAGTAGCGATCTGTTAAAGATGAAAGGATGAAAGGATTTATGGTAAATAAAGAACTTATCTGCGTTTATTGCGAAAATCTCCCTTCCCTTTGTTTGTGCATTTTCAAGACCTCTTTGTCAAACATTTTTCAATGAACAAAAACCTTAGACTACTTAAATCAAACATAAGACTTAGGGACATTTCAGACAGAAATGAAATGTTAACAATAATTAGAAATGAACATCATAAAAAGAACCACAGATGGATTAATGAACTTTTTTCGGAACTAAAAACTCGATATTTTTATCCAAATTTGCAAATCGAATTTCAAAAATGTATAAATAATAGCGAGGTTTGTACCGTTGCCAAATGTCAAACATGACAGGAGGCCTCTTAAAATTCCCATGTAAATAACAGAAACTCCTCAACAATTTAATGACATACTCGTGTGCATGTCGATATTTGGTTCCCGGAATGAAACAAAATGTTTTTCACCACCATCGATAAATTCTCCAAGTATGCTACAATCCATAATTTAGGCAACAGAAACAGAAACAGATATTAGAAGCCATTAAAGAAACTATACGATATCTAGGCAAACCAAATAGAATCATAGCTGACGGCGAAACATGCATTCACCATTCCGTTGTAGAGCAGTTTTTAAAGGATCGTGAGATTGTGTTCCACAAAATTACGAGTGCATGCTCCTTAAAGACAGGAAATTCCGACATTGAAAGATTGCACGGTACTCTGAACGAACATCTTAGATTGAAAAACGCAGCCAGGGATGCATCCAATTTGGATGAAATTTTTTTTGAAATATTGACTACATATTTACAACAATACAGTACCTACATTCCCCAACAAAGTTAAGACCAATAGATTTTATTACAAAAAAATTTAGTAGAGAAGACATCGAAACACTGGCACAACAATATCGAGCCGAGAAAGAAATAAAACAATAAATAAAAAAAACAACGTTACTCTATGTCCACGTTTGGTTCAAAATCGAGCCGTAGGAAAAGCTAAACCAAAATATAGACAATTGAATGATCCGGAAGTTAGTAAAAATTACGTCACGGATAAATCAACAAAAAGAAACACCCAATATTAAAAAAGTCAGTTAAAAAGAAAATATAAATTTCAAAATAGTGAATAATTACCATCGTATGTATGTACTCGTAACGATGAAAAAGATGTTTTCTTTAATATTCTCCTGGTTTCTCCTTTTCCACTTTCCTTACTTTATTTTTGGTGATTCTGCCATTTCATTCATTTCATTTCAAAATAACAGCTTCTTACATTTGGTTTTCTTTTTTTTTTGACATTTCCCAGAATGGGTGCAGCCAGCGCGAAAGGTAACGCTTCCTCCGATTGACATTTTTTTTCTTTTTTCTACAACGAGAATAGGTACATATCTAGTTATTAAATACATCTAAGTCAATTAACTTGTAAAAAAAATGAAGTGATCACCAATGAATCTCTCTTATTGCTACGAGTACCTTAACAAAAATTATTCCAAGTGTGATTATTCGAAGGTCATAAAAATAACACACTATTTAAAGTAGCCCAAAAATGTGATTTTAACTAGAAGCATACTTACGAGTAATTAAGCAATTTACATATAATTCCAATTTCACTTATTTGTACAAAAAATAAAAAAATGATTTAGAGTTAACATAACCATTGTAACAAAAAAATGTAAGCTTCAATTTCATTATTTGACCTTTTTTTCTCGCATACATTCTGTTAAAATTGTTGAGATTTGGATATTTGTAAGAACTCTATACTTTGTAATGTAATTAATTCTTCCAACTGCCAAATTCCTTTTAAGGAGCTACGCTAAATCAACACACGTTATAAAATATCCAATTATATGGTTTGAACTGAATGAGCTGTATAGCAACATTCACCTTGCAGAAGGATCCTAATTCGGTTGAGATGGCCAGAAAATGTTGAGCAAATAAACACAAAGTCTGGAAGAATTCCGAAATCAATGTACGAGTATATGTCCGTTTCGAGTAATGTCGTCCACACCAAAGACTTTCTCTGATCTGGAACTGATTTTAACTCATATACATATGTATATGTATGTTGGAAGTATTAATTAGTATTAAATTGAATTACGGATACTACCATCTTGACACGGTGCGGTAAGTCCTACCCATTGTAAAATGTTTGTGTGTGTACAAATGATAGAACTTATTCCTTTCAATACAATACGCTTTATTCAATACAATTACAATGTTTCTGTTTAAAACAAGGAATTAAAATTATTGTAAATTAGATTAATTCAAAAAGCCAAATCAACGGCAAACTGAGTGGTCTTGCCAGCGTGGAATAACACGGATGAGTTCACAATCGTCAGCATTTCTAACTTAATACAATCGCAGATCTTTTCTCGTGTGCTTTTCAAATGTCACTTTTTTGCTCCGGAGCACAAAAAGAAGATAGTTCCTGAAACTATACCACGATTTTGGGTACACTCGCGCTGCAACCCAGGATCACGAACCTACGTGGAATACCTACATCAAAGAGATTGCCTAAAATGACACTGTGGATGGATATGCACAGCGATTGCTATTAAAACCTACGAGATTAGCACTTCAAGTAGTACCGAATCACAGGAGAAACAATCTGATGCAATGACGATATATGTAGTGATTTGTACACTTCTTGCTTTCTGGCCAGTTAGACCTTCTGGACATCAGACTCACTCTTAGTGAGTGAGCAGCCGTTATAGCCAATTTTCTGTATAAAGCTGCTCTTACCTGGTTGAGTCACCACAACCGATGCCAGATATCAAATACGGCGGATTGTATTACATAGATCACCTGCAGTTCGGGCTGTAACAGCTGGTTGGAATAGATAATATCTCAAACTTTATTCTTCGAAAATGTTTACGCCAAGGCCAAAGTCAAAATGTAAAAGAAAAACCTCCAATGAAAGAGTAAGGACCAGAGCATTAGATCTGCGCATGCCGGCAGAAATTAGATAAACATATGTTCACATCCAATTGGTCGGCAGCGTAGATGCACCAATTCAATTTGACAGTTACTATCCCACAAACACTAGGAATTATACCCAACAATTTTTTTCACCCAATTCTTACAAGACGCGCAAGAACCGATTGCGTTCAGAAAATAAGACAAAGATAACAATTTATGATGACCACAACTCGGAAATGTTTTTCCCGGGCTGAGACTTTTAAAACCGACACGGATTGCATGAAACGAATTTCGAACGTTCAGCAAAGCAAACGAAATTTTCATGATCGAAATATTTAAATTTGATGGCTACAGGTCGCTATAGATGATGAGTTTTCAATTTCTAGATCACTTAAAACACTAAATAACAAATTATATCGACAAAAATTAACAAAATCTGTAGTTCCGATTTCCAACCCACACGTGGTTATATTTTTCTACACGAAATTTAAAAAAAAAAAGTTTACTGGCTGTCAGATTTGAAAAATAGAGAAAATCTGAACAGTGATGCCAAGTTGCTATCAAAATATTTGAAGAAATGGGGATAGAAAGTTCAAAGGCACTGCCATGAATTATGTGTAAATTGGAATACGTACACTGCGTTCTAAAACTCATCGCTTAGATGCAACATTTTATATTCCAGCTCATTAGAACAGTATTTAAAAAAAATTATGCAGTATTGTTATTTGATTCTTTATTTATTTAAAAACACAGGACTTTTGATTAAAGCTACGCTTTCACCCAGTAATCTGTAATCGTAAATCATTCCTCGTGCGTTTTTGAAACGGAAACCAGAAGAAAAAATTTTGATACTGAAAAAATGAGGCGAAGAAGTTCTATGCCATTTTTTTGCCTGCCCAATCGAAAGTGTCGTATTTTAACACTGCATAATTGAACGCAACTACTGCAGTTCATTGTTAGCATGACGTTTTTCAAAACATCAAACCATCTGGGCCAGCGATATTGTGTACATTAAGATCTTTAAGTACTTTTGCTACGTATTCAAGTGTAGTTGAGTTGAACTGGCTGCAAAGTGTGGAGCTAGCAGATTGGCCTTACTGCCTTCTTCACTGTTTCCTAGTCCTTCCGCCGTATTTGAAACATAAGAGGCCCGAGACGACGGTCTGACTAACAAAAATAATCTCGAACATCTCACTAATACTCATGACCTAGGCCTATTGCATAAACCAAAGGTCAGCTGTTTTATGGCAAAAAAATAAAGAGAAAATAAATAGAGAAGTATAATCGAATTAAAAACTAATGTTTTTGTTCAATCCTCTAAGGGATGATCCTGGAATCTGCTCCAAAATAAGCCTGTACACTAACACAGACACGAAATAAAAACACTAGCTTTTTTGTTGTTGGGAAAACTGGTTAAGAATCCAACTCTTTATTTCCGCTGTCCCTCTGTCCAACTAAGACTGACTATATTTTTTCTTTTTGTGCATGCATTGCAAGATAAGAGAAAGAAAGTACAAAGAGGAATATAAAAATGAATAGGAATAAGACATGTACTTATATAAATAACATGAACAAGAGCGAACATTAAATACGAGTACACTCATATACAGAGTGTACGATACAGTTTTATACGCAACACGTGCTCGAAGAATAACTGAAGACGATTCCTACTAAAATATGGAAAAAGAGTGTTGCCAACAACACGCGGTGTTCCCAAGCGGTCCCCCATCTAAGTACTAACCGCGCCCGACGCTGCTTGATTTCGGTGATCGGACGAGAACCGATACTTTCAGCGTAGTATGGTCGTTGGCGTCTTTTTTATTAGCAAACTTCAAAGTCCCGTTAATTTTAACGCGCCTCGATATGACGCAAGAATTATGCAGTATTGTTATTTGATTCTTTATTTATTTAAAAACACAGGACTTTTGATTAAAGCTACGCTTTCACTCAGTAATCTGTAATCGTAAATCTTTCCTCGTGCGTTTTTGAAACGGAAACCAAAAGCAAAATTTTGATACTGAAAAAATGAGGCGAAGAAGTTCTATGCCATTTTTTTGCCTGCCCAATCGAAAGTGTCGTATTTTAACACTGCATAATTGAACGCAACTACTGCAGTTCATTGTTAGCATGACGTTTTTCAAAACATCAAACCATCTGGGCCAGCGATATTGTGTACATTAAGATCTTTAAGTACTTTTGCTACGTATTCAAGTGTAGTTGAGTTGAACTGGCTGCAAAGTGTGGAGCTAGCAGATTGGCCTTACTGCCTTCTTCACTGTTTCCTAGTCCTTCCGCCGTATTTGAATCATAAGAGGCCCGAGACGACGGTCTGACTAACAAAAATAATCTCGAACATCTCACTAATACTCATGACCTAGGCCTATTGCATAAACCAAAGGTCAGCTGTTTTATGGCAAAAAAATAAAGAGAAAATAAATAGAGAAGTATAATCGAATTAAAAACTAATGTTTTTGTTCAATCCTCTAAGGGATGATCCTGGAAGCTGCTCCAAAATAAGCCTGTACACTAACACAGACACGAAATAAAAACACTAGCTTTTTTGTTGTTGGGAAAACTGGTTAAGAATCCAACTCTTTATTTCCGCTGTCCCTCTGTCCAACTAAGACTGACTATATTTTTTCTTTTTGTGCATGCATTGCAAGATAAGAGAAAGAAAGTACAAAGAGGAATATAAAAATGAATAGGAATAAGACATGTACTTATATAAATAACATGAACAAGAGCGAACATTAAATACGAGTACACTCATATACAGAGTGTACGATACAGTTTTATACGCAACACGTGCTCGAAGAATAACTGAAGACGATTCCTACTAAAATATGGAAAAAGAGTGTTGCCAACAACACGCGGTGTTCCCAAGCGGTCCCCCATCTAAGTACTAACCGCGCCCGACGCTGCTTGATTTCGGTGATCGGACGAGAACCGATACATTTTTCATTTCATTTAATATGCATTTTTATTTTCATACTTCATTTACACTTACAAGCTAGACAAAAAAATGCTTAAAAATTAGCTTAAATAACTTACAAATAATCTTATTCTATCTTACTGGCCCCATGCGGGCACTCTAAGTTAAACATAATACTTAATCTATGTCTTTCGACGTTTCTTACAGACTATTTTTATTTTTGTTTTACATTTATGAAAACTAAAACTAAGAAAATAAAATTTAAGTGGAAAAACTTAGTATATGGACTTTTTTACTATAAAACTTAAAACTAAACTATAAACTACCTAAAACTAAATCTTAACTACTTAATCCTACTTAAACTATCTAATCCTATACCATATTTTAGAGCGTGTTACCCACCTCTGTTCTAAAATTTTTTTTTCTTTTTGTTTTTTTTTTATTTTTTTTTTGTGATTTTTATTTTTTATTATTTTTTTTTTATTTTTTTTTTTTCTTAAAACTACCCTAATTCTACCTAAAACTATGTGAGCCGGCCACGACTAAAAAAAAAATATGTAGAAGACCGACTTTGCTCCCTATGGAGCTACGTAGGACTGGAGGAATTCGACGACGAGACTTCTCCTCCTTCATCTAGCCACCAGAATTGTTGGTGCTGCCGAGCAACATCCCATATATCGCGACTCCCTACCGACCTACTGAACCGGAGACGCTCCGCACTGCCACGTGCGACGTCTCTGTCGTAGTTGAGTCGCCTGTCCGCAGCTGTTCGAGCAACGTGGAAGATTAGCGGCACCGCCAATCTGTCGTGGATCAGACCTTTCATATCTAGGTAGAGGAACGCTTCTGGAGGAACAAAGCCGTCAAAGCGAACTCTCTCATGATACATATAGTTGGGGTAGTAAGCCCCGGAGATCAGGTTGTTCGATGAGGTCATTGCTCTTGCAATGTGTCTTCGAGTCAATTTAATGACGAAATTGTCCACTCTTATTAGGTTCGCCCTATTGTATAAGACCTCATTAGGATAGAATTTTATGTACTCAGACTCTGGTGTTCTGTATAAGCGAAGACAAGTCCTAAGACAAGCCCTCTCAAACACCCGAATCTTTTCCAATAAACTTGCTCTTACGTTGAACCACACGGGGCAACCAAACACAAGCATAGGCCTGATAAGGGCCATGTAGCAGATAACCTTTACCCTCGCATCGAGTTGGCTGTTATAAAACAGTTTCTTTGTAAGGGCAAAAGAACCTTTGGCTCTGGCCAGAGCAACATCTATATGTTTGTTAAAATACAGATATTGATCTAGCCAGATCCCAAGGTATCTGACTACATTTCGACAAGCAAGTGGCTGCCCGTGCTGCCCCACGATCGAGAACTTTCGCCAATTCTTTCTGGTATCCCTAGAGGCCCCAGACAAAGGCGTCCTAAACAAAATGGTTTCCGACTTCTGAAAATTGATTTTCAACTTCCAGTCATCGCAATATCGTTTAATTTTATCGAAATCACGTTGCAAGAGTATATTAATAACCTCAATCTTTGGACCTGATCTGTACGCGATTAAGTCGTCTGCGTACGCTATGGCATGGTGAAGTGAACCTATCAGATCACTCGTGTAAATGTTGAATAGGATCGGCGAATTTACCGCACCTTGTTGCAGACCGTTTTTAATGTTAAATGTTCCAGCAGAAGTCACATCGCCATTTTTCACGATGAACTGTCTACTGGAAAGCATATCAAAAAGAATATACAGCAATGGTTTACTAATGCCCAACCTGTCCAGCTTGAAAAAGAGTCCCTCTAACCATACGGTATCGAAGGCTTTTTCCAAGTCAATCAGGCAGGCACCAGTGCACTGATTCTTGCCTTTGTTCCATTGGATATCAGAAACCAGTTTAGACGCAGCATGAATAACATCATGCCCCGCCTTGAAACCGAATTGATTATCCGGAACTATATGTTTGTCCTCAACCCACTTAGTCAGGACTCTATTGATCAACTTCTCGAAAACCTTACTGATGTTTGGAAGAAGACTTATCGAGCGGAGATTCGCCGGATTGGAAGTGTCTTTATCCCTTTTGGGGATCGGTTGTACCACCGCAGTTTTCCAATGCGCTGGATAATGTGCATTATTCATTGCATTATTAAACAGGGTAGTATAAATGTCCACCGCTTCTAGAGGGAGATGTCGAAGCACAATGTTCGGTATTTCATCGGTTCCCACTGATTTCTTACTTCTAAGTGATTCGAAGATCGTTAGGAGCTCGTCCTTCGAAATGAACGGGGGTAGCACCCTATCGTTGGTGATGACATTATTTGCCATATTCTCGTCACTGAACTGGGTGAAACCCAAGCTCTCGATTCGCCAATTCATTATTTCATTTCGAAGGTAGAAATTGTGCACAAGGACTCGATTTTCCAGGTCGTGGTTCGGGCCAATGATGTCATTCGCCTTATATACTTCCTGGAAAGTCGCTCCTATAGCCTCTACCTTCTCCTGCGGATCCTCGATCACAAAGAAGTTGTCATCATCAACAGCCTCATTTGGATCGATGCCTGCTGTTATAAGTATGTTCTCGTTGTCAGTCGTTCGGGCGATTTTAAGACACGAAAGGTCGTTGTGATCTTTCCTCCTAAATATTTTATTTATTTGCGGAAACATATTCGGGTTGCTGGTGTTTACAGCCCGAATTTTGTTGTTCCAATACAAACTTACAGATGCTCTGTAATTTTCTTTTATTAGTACTTGGAGATTTTTGATCGACGACTTTAGCGTCATAATCTCCGGGTTACGTCTGTCAGTAAACTGTCTGTACAAGGTTTTTAGCCTTGACAGCAGTCTACTTTTATGTCGGTGCAGTGCGTCAATGGTTGCGTTGCGGAATAAGTCTTCGTTGTCAGTGTATTGATACCGAGGTATCGTTTTGTCCATTGTTCGTTTAATTGTCTCGTCCATTAGTTTTAGATACCTGTCAATCTCCTCGTTTGACAGATTTCTATTGGACGGTGGGTAGAGCGAATTCGAGGAGAGTGCTCTCGTCAGTGTTCTGGAGAAGTGTGTCCAACGCACCCTACTATAGTTGTAGGCATGCCTTTGAACAAACTCGTCCAATTCCGCAGCTTCATTCGGAACGGTTATTTCGGTACTAAGTCCGCAATGGTCACTGTCATACACAAAAGTGCGTAGACAGTTTATGGTTTGTTGGTTTGTGCATGTCAGGTGTATTCGTGTGTCGAACAGCAGGAGATCCAAATAGGACCCGTGTCTAGGAAACGACGGACTATCCGTCGCCTTAAGGCCGAGTCGATACATAACACTGTGTTGACCCCACCAATTGAATAGTAGGTTCCCTCTAGTATTTGGTGTATTATTTCCCCAATCACTATGTTTGGCGTTGAAATCTCCGCCGATAATAAAATAGTTGTCTTCCAATTCCAGCCTCAGAAATCGAAAAAGTGTCTCGAGCTCTGATATAAATAAGGTGGATTGAGTAGCCTTAGGTGCATAGACAGACACCATGTACAACCGCTTTCCACTACGGAGAGGGATATACACGATGCATGCTTCCAGCACCTGGAACCTACGTACTACATGACTGTATACTCTTTTAAAACGTATACCTTTTCGTACGAAAATCGCAACGCCACCTCCCTGAATGGAGTTGGGTCGGTTTCTCCGTACTATTTTGTATCTTCTGTGCCTCATTTTGTGTCTTTTGGTAAGCTTAGTTTCGCTAACCAAAAGCACATCAGGGGATTGGTCGTTAAGCAACTTAAATAGTGCGGCTCGTCGTTCGAGCCTTATCAGTGAATTAACATTCACAGCAAGGACCTTCAGGGTTTGCTCCGCCATGTACGTACCCATTACGACTGGAGGTGCGTTAGGCCCGGCAGCAGCGCGTATATTTGATCTACCCGCTTAGCCTGTTCCTGTATTTGACACTGAAGCTGAGCCATCTGCCCCTGAATAGAGAGCAAGATAGCCAGCATGTCAGGTACAGGTTCCGGTGCTCTAGGCGCTGGGGCCTGAGAAGCTACCTTTGGTTGCTGTACCGTATTTCCCCTACCTGCCGCCATTTGGGCGTAGGTAACGTGGGGAGTAACGGCTGGTGTTTGTGTCTGCACGAGTGGACGTTTAATTTCCACTTTCTGCTGCCGAGCCAGATTTACTCTTTTGATGTATTGGAATTTGGGACAACCCCGATAATTTGCGGTGTGTCCCGTGTTCCTACATAACGCGCAAGAGAGTTGGCTTTTTTCTGACGCTCCGTCCTTGCCTAGAGCGCATTCCTCGGACTTGTGGTTCTTTCCGCACTTCACGCATCGAGGCTGCATTTCGCAGTTCGACGCGGCGTGCCCGAACCTTTGGACGAGAACCGATACTTTCAGCGTAGTATGGTCGTTGGCGTCTTTTTTATTAGCAAACTTCAAAGTCCCGTTAATTTTAACGCGCCTCGATATGACGCAAGAATTATGCAGTATTGTTATTTGATTCTTTATTTATTTAAAAACACAGGACTTTTGATTAAAGCTACGCTTTCACTCAGTAATCTGTAATCGTAAATCTTTCCTCGTGCGTTTTTGAAACGGAAACCAAAAGCAAAATTTTGATACTGAAAAAATGAGGCGAAGAAGTTCTATGCCATTTTTTTGCCTGCCCAATCGAAAGTGTCGTATTTTAACACTGCATAATTGAACGCAACTACTGCAGTTCATTGTTAGCATGACGTTTTTCAAAACATCAAACCATCTGGGCCAGCGATATTGTGTACATTAAGATCTTTAAGTACTTTTGCTACGTATTCAAGTGTAGTTGAGTTGAACTGGCTGCAAAGTGTGGAGCTAGCAGATTGGCCTTACTGCCTTCTTCACTGTTTCCTAGTCCTTCCGCCGTATTTGAATCATAAGAGGCCCGAGACGACGGTCTGACTAACAAAAATAATCTCGAACATCTCACTAATACTCATGACCTAGGCCTATTGCATAAACCAAAGGTCAGCTGTTTTATGGCAAAAAAATAAAGAGAAAATAAATAGAGAAGTATAATCGAATTAAAAACTAATGTTTTTGTTCAATCCTCTAAGGGATGATCCTGGAAGCTGCTCCAAAATAAGCCTGTACACTAACACAGACACGAAATAAAAACACTAGCTTTTTTGTTGTTGGGAAAACTGGTTAAGAATCCAACTCTTTATTTCCGCTGTCCCTCTGTCCAACTAAGACTGACTATATTTTTTCTTTTTGTGCATGCATTGCAAGATAAGAGAAAGAAAGTACAAAGAGGAATATAAAAATGAATAGGAATAAGACATGTACTTATATAAATAACATGAACAAGAGCGAACATTAAATACGAGTACACTCATATACAGAGTGTACGATACAGTTTTATACGCAACACGTGCTCGAAGAATAACTGAAGACGATTCCTACTAAAATATGGAAAAAGAGTGTTGCCAACAACACGCGGTGTTCCCAAGCGGTCCCCCATCTAAGTACTAACCGCGCCCGACGCTGCTTGATTTCGGTGATCGGACGAGAACCGATACTTTCAGCGTAGTATGGTCGTTGGCGTCTTTTTTATTAGCAAACTTCAAAGTCCCGTTAATTTTAACGCGCCTCGATATGACGCAAGAATTATGCAGTATTGTTATTTGATTCTTTATTTATTTAAAAACACAGGACTTTTGATTAAAGCTACGCTTTCACTCAGTAATCTGTAATCGTAAATCTTTCCTCGTGCGTTTTTGAAACGGAAACCAAAAGCAAAATTTTGATACTGAAAAAATGAGGCGAAGAAGTTCTATGCCATTTTTTTGCCTGCCCAATCGAAAGTGTCGTATTTTAACACTGCATAATTGAACGCAACTACTGCAGTTCATTGTTAGCATGACGTTTTTCAAAACATCAAACCATCTGGGCCAGCGATATTGTGTACATTAAGATCTTTAAGTACTTTTGCTACGTATTCAAGTGTAGTTGAGTTGAACTGGCTGCAAAGTGTGGAGCTAGCAGATTGGCCTTACTGCCTTCTTCACTGTTTCCTAGTCCTTCCGCCGTATTTGAATCATAAGAGGCCCGAGACGACGGTCTGACTAACAAAAATAATCTCGAACATCTCACTAATACTCATGACCTAGGCCTATTGCATAAACCAAAGGTCAGCTGTTTTATGGCAAAAAAATAAAGAGAAAATAAATAGAGAAGTATAATCGAATTAAAAACTAATGTTTTTGTTCAATCCTCTAAGGGATGATCCTGGAAGCTGCTCCAAAATAAGCCTGTACACTAACACAGACACGAAATAAAAACACTAGCTTTTTTGTTGTTGGGAAAACTGGTTAAGAATCCAACTCTTTATTTCCGCTGTCCCTCTGTCCAACTAAGACTGACTATATTTTTTCTTTTTGTGCATGCATTGCAAGATAAGAGAAAGAAAGTACAAAGAGGAATATAAAAATGAATAGGAATAAGACATGTACTTATATAAATAACATGAACAAGAGCGAACATTAAATACGAGTACACTCATATACAGAGTGTACGATACAGTTTTATACGCAACACGTGCTCGAAGAATAACTGAAGACGATTCCTACTAAAATATGGAAAAAGAGTGTTGCCAACAACACGCGGTGTTCCCAAGCGGTCCCCCATCTAAGTACTAACCGCGCCCGACGCTGCTTGATTTCGGTGATCGGACGAGAACCGATACTTTCAGCGTAGTATGGTCGTTGGCGTCTTTTTTATTAGCAAACTTCAAAGTCCCGTTAATTTTAACGCGCCTCGATATGACGCAAGAATTATGCAGTATTGTTATTTGATTCTTTATTTATTTAAAAACACAGGACTTTTGATTAAAGCTACGCTTTCACTCAGTAATCTGTAATCGTAAATCTTTCCTCGTGCGTTTTTGAAACGGAAACCAAAAGCAAAATTTTGATACTGAAAAAATGAGGCGAAGAAGTTCTATGCCATTTTTTTGCCTGCCCAATCGAAAGTGTCGTATTTTAACACTGCATAATTGAACGCAACTACTGCAGTTCATTGTTAGCATGACGTTTTTCAAAACATCAAACCATCTGGGCCAGCGATATTGTGTACATTAAGATCTTTAAGTACTTTTGCTACGTATTCAAGTGTAGTTGAGTTGAACTGGCTGCAAAGTGTGGAGCTAGCAGATTGGCCTTACTGCCTTCTTCACTGTTTCCTAGTCCTTCCGCCGTATTTGAATCATAAGAGGCCCGAGACGACGGTCTGACTAACAAAAATAATCTCGAACATCTCACTAATACTCATGACCTAGGCCTATTGCATAAACCAAAGGTCAGCTGTTTTATGGCAAAAAAATAAAGAGAAAATAAATAGAGAAGTATAATCGAATTAAAAACTAATGTTTTTGTTCAATCCTCTAAGGGATGATCCTGGAAGCTGCTCCAAAATAAGCCTGTACACTAACACAGACACGAAATAAAAACACTAGCTTTTTTGTTGTTGGGAAAACTGGTTAAGAATCCAACTCTTTATTTCCGCTGTCCCTCTGTCCAACTAAGACTGACTATATTTTTTCTTTTTGTGCATGCATTGCAAGATAAGAGAAAGAAAGTACAAAGAGGAATATAAAAATGAATAGGAATAAGACATGTACTTATATAAATAACATGAACAAGAGCGAACATTAAATACGAGTACACTCATATACAGAGTGTACGATACAGTTTTATACGCAACACGTGCTCGAAGAACAACTGAAGACGATTCCTACTAAAATATGGAAAAAGAGTGTTGCCAACAACACGCGGTGTTCCCAAGCGGTCCCCCATCTAAGTACTAACCGCGCCCGACGCTGCTTGATTTCGGTGATCGGACGAGAACCGATACTTTCAGCGTAGTATGGTCGTTGGCGTCTTCTTTATTAGCAAACTTCAAAGTCCCGTTAATTTTAACGCGCCTCCATATGACGCAAGAACACTTGATGGCGCAATGTGCGAGTATTTACTTCAGAGGGTACGCAGGGTCTATTAAAGTATATACTCAAGCGAATGACTGTAAACTTTACTTTCTATGATATTTGCTTAGTTATGTGCATGCAAAGCATGAAGATACTTTCAATTTGATAGGAATCGAAATAGGGGAAAGCACCAACACTAAATGAATAACTCTTGATTGAAATACTATGACCTAAAGACTCCCTAATTGTATACAAAATAATGGAAATGGAAAACCGAAATGTTTTACATAGTTCCTGAAACTATACCACGATTTTGGGCACACTTGCGCTACAACCCTGGATCACAAACCCACGTGGAATACCTACATCAAAGAGATTGCCTAAAATAACACTGTTTATGGATATGCACAGCGATTGCTAGACCTATTACAACCTATGTCTCACCCATTTGTTGGCCTAGAACAAAACAATTGGTCTTACACCCTCCGTTTTATAAACAGGCAATGCAGTCAATGTTGGTTTGAAATTTGAAGATAACTGACTGTTTAGACTGTTTAAATTTAAGAACTATACAATAGTTGTGACAACAAACACGAAGTTTAACAAATCAAATTGCAATCACTTCGTTTAATTTTATTAATATTTTGTTTAAAAAGCAACTTCTACTTTTCTAACTGTGGTTATTTCACATTGACATCACTTTCAGGTTACACGAACTACAACGTCAAACAACTATAATGCACAACTGAATAATGATCTGCTCAATAGTCTTTCTTCTTTCATTTTTTTTTCAACCGAAAGGAGAGCAAAACTACCCCTTTAAATTTTCCGCCTTTGTTTCCTCGTTCTTGTCCTTAATTTGCATCAGACGTTTGGACGTAACCAACTATCGCTTCTCATGTTTTGTTTTGTTTGTTACTTTCGTGTTCGTCTTATCATCTCCATCGTATGATCTATACGACTACTTGTCGAACTTCTACCTGTCGGATACGATCATGCAATTTTCTACATCTACAGCTTTACGTATATTTAATTACATATGTATGGTATGTTACTGGTGTGCACCCGGGATAAGACGATAAAACCAGAAACCAGTAACGTGTCGTTTATCTAGGAACTATGTACATATGCATATGCTAAAATATACAAATATTGTACATATACACATATAAGCCAATGGTTCTACCCCCAGAAGTGTTTCTTTTGCTCTTATTTTTACACTTACCCAATTATGAAACCTGGTTCTTGTTAATCTTAATTGTTGACCTATGCAAACACTAAGTGTTCGTTAAAGTTTGATCTTAGTACAATCGCTCTCTCAAATCTCTTCTTTACGAAAAAATTGCAGTGATCGAATTGTGCAATGGGTAGCTGTTCATTTAACTTTGGCAATAAAAGACCTACCAATAAAATTTTAATAAAAGATTGTACATCAAAACGTCTTTTAATTGGCTGTACTAAGGACATATAACTGGCGCAGTCGACGAAACTTATAAGAAAACATTATAAGAAAGAAAATACTATTATAAAGAAAAGAAGACGTGATAAAGCAACGTTTGAAATAAAAATGAAAAAAAAAACAACAAAAAGCCATCTAATATAAACGCGTTACAGTGACAAAAAGGTAATAATACAGACTTACACTTTATACACTAAAATTTAAATATCTATCCACATAATATAAATCAATAAATTCCGAAAAATATACCATACTACTCGTATCTTCATAAATACAAGAACCATATAAACCATAAAAACCATAAAAACACGTGAGTACTACTTCAATATTTTTGGTGTGGGTGCAAAGTTTGGTTTCGTAAGCTGGAATAACAGGAAAGAAAATCACACCATCGTTTACCATCTGAAGAGAGTAAAACGCTCGACTAGAAACTGTACCAGTATTTCTAGCGGGAGTTCAAAGATTGGCCTTTGGAAGCTGGGATAACGGCGCGTATAAATATGGAAGTCCTCAACGCTGTAGATAGGTTAAAGATTATTTTAGAATTAATAAATAAATTACCTGTATTTGATGGTGCAAAAGAATGCAATAGTAGATTTTTTAGATAAAGTTTATTCATTGGCTACCATTTTCGATGACTTTGATACAAAAGTTCTTCTGACAGGTTACATCAAAGAGAAGATGATTATTGGTAATGCGCGTATACTCGTAGAATTACAAAAACACGTCAGACTTTTGCTTTGGACAGAAATAAGAGATGTGTTAAAAAATAACTTCGGCGAAAGTTTGCCAGTCCATGTTTTAATCGACCGTATTCGCACAGAACGCGTAACTTCAACAACCGGAAAATTCTACAACGATATAAACGTCTTTAGAATAAATACTTCGTTTTGCTTAATAAAAATAGTGTCGATAACAATTTAATAGAGTCTAATAACAGAATTGCCCTTGATGTTTTTAAAAATAATTTACCAGAACCTACTTTATCCATTACGAGTATTTTAAGTCACAATCCTCTTTCTTTATATAGTGCCTATAAAATAATAACTGAAATAGATCACCAAAACCTAGGTCCCAATGGAATCTAATATCCTGCATCCACACAAAAAAAAAATCCTTTCCCAAAAAATACCACAGAAGACAAACCAGCAACTATTCAACCAGACAATACGATAACTCTGCTCAAAATAAAATTAATTACCAGCCAAAGCAACTTAACTATTTGAGACATACTCAATCACAGCAAAGACCTGATTTACCAAACAATTTACAGACCTATCAACCCGGACAGAGTAACATTACGACTCAATCCAGACAACGCCAAAATAACTATTATTCAAGTGGGCATACTCGACGAACCAACGGTTCAGTTTGCATCATGGGCACATAAGTTTCTGTCATGGGCATTTCATGCGTAATTTGGCACCCAAAAAGTGAAGGTATATTAATCAGAATGATTTAAATGAAAATAAAGAATTTAACTTAGATATTTTTAACAATGAAATATCTCAATCTCATTGCTCTAAAAATGTAAATATGGTATGTCTGCACCGGCAGATCTTACTTCAAAGAACAACGATGCCTTGTACACGGGGGCTGCCATTCACAGTGCCCAAGAAGATGAGTCACTACATATTTACATAACAGACGGTCCGATAAATTTTTATGAAAATCAAATTTACTTATCTTATATTCAAAAAGAACATATTTCAATTAAAATAATCCACAAAAAGATACAAAACATTGTTGAGCTTAAGGAAGGCAGTAGCGATCTGTTAAAGATGAAAGGATGAAAGGATTTATGGTAAATAAAGAACTTATCTGCGTTTATTGCGAAAATCTCCCTTCCCTTTGTTTGTGCATTTTCAAGACCTCTTTGTCAAACATTTTTCAATGAACAAAAACCTTAGACTACTTAAATCAAACATAAGACTTAGGGACATTTCAGACAGAAATGAAATGTTAACAATAATTAGAAATGAACATCATAAAAAGAACCACAGATGGATTAATGAACTTTTTTCGGAACTAAAAACTCGATATTTTTATCCAAATTTGCAAATCGAATTTCAAAAATGTATAAATAATAGCGAGGTTTGTACCGTTGCCAAATGTCAAACATGACAGGAGGCCTCTTAAAATTCCCATGTAAATAACAGAAACTCCTCAACAATTTAATGACATACTCGTGTGCATGTCGATATTTGGTTCCCGGAATGAAACAAAATGTTTTTCACCACCATCGATAAATTCTCCAAGTATGCTACAATCCATAATTTAGGCAACAGAAACAGAAACAGATATTAGAAGCCATTAAAGAAACTATACGATATCTAGGCAAACCAAATAGAATCATAGCTGACGGCGAAACATGCATTCACCATTCCGTTGTAGAGCAGTTTTTAAAGGATCGTGAGATTGTGTTCCACAAAATTACGAGTGCATGCTCCTTAAAGACAGGAAATTCCGACATTGAAAGATTGCACGGTACTCTGAACGAACATCTTAGATTGAAAAACGCAGCCAGGGATGCATCCAATTTGGATGAAATTTTTTTTGAAATATTGACTACATATTTACAACAATACAGTACCTACATTCCCCAACAAAGTTAAGACCAATAGATTTTATTACAAAAAAATTTAGTAGAGAAGACATCGAAACACTGGCACAACAATATCGAGCCGAGAAAGAAATAAAACAATAAATAAAAAAAACAACGTTACTCTATGTCCACGTTTGGTTCAAAATCGAGCCGTAGGAAAAGCTAAACCAAAATATAGACAATTGAATGATCCGGAAGTTAGTAAAAATTACGTCACGGATAAATCAACAAAAAGAAACACCCAATATTAAAAAAGTCAGTTAAAAAGAAAATATAAATTTCAAAATAGTGAATAATTACCATCGTATGTATGTACTCGTAACGATGAAAAAGATGTTTTCTTTAATATTCTCCTGGTTTCTCCTTTTCCACTTTCCTTACTTTATTTTTGGTGATTCTGCCATTTCATTCATTTCATTTCAAAATAACAGCTTCTTACATTTGGTTTTCTTTTTTTTTTGACATTTCCCAGAATGGGTGCAGCCAGCGCGAAAGGTAACGCTTCCTCCGATTGACATTTTTTTTCTTTTTTCTACAACGAGAATAGGTACATATCTAGTTATTAAATACATCTAAGTCAATTAACTTGTAAAAAAAATGAAGTGATCACCAATGAATCTCTCTTATTGCTACGAGTACCTTAACAAAAATTATTCCAAGTGTGATTATTCGAAGGTCATAAAAATAACACACTATTTAAAGTAGCCCAAAAATGTGATTTTAACTAGAAGCATACTTACGAGTAATTAAGCAATTTACATATAATTCCAATTTCACTTATTTGTACAAAAAATAAAAAAATGATTTAGAGTTAACATAACCATTGTAACAAAAAAATGTAAGCTTCAATTTCATTATTTGACCTTTTTTTCTCGCATACATTCTGTTAAAATTGTTGAGATTTGGATATTTGTAAGAACTCTATACTTTGTAATGTAATTAATTCTTCCAACTGCCAAATTCCTTTTAAGGAGCTACGCTAAATCAACACACGTTATAAAATATCCAATTATATGGTTTGAACTGAATGAGCTGTATAGCAACATTCACCTTGCAGAAGGATCCTAATTCGGTTGAGATGGCCAGAAAATGTTGAGCAAATAAACACAAAGTCTGGAAGAATTCCGAAATCAATGTACGAGTATATGTCCGTTTCGAGTAATGTCGTCCACACCAAAGACTTTCTCTGATCTGGAACTGATTTTAACTCATATACATATGTATATGTATGTTGGAAGTATTAATTAGTATTAAATTGAATTACGGATACTACCATCTTGACACGGTGCGGTAAGTCCTACCCATTGTAAAATGTTTGTGTGTGTACAAATGATAGAACTTATTCCTTTCAATACAATACGCTTTATTCAATACAATTACAATGTTTCTGTTTAAAACAAGGAATTAAAATTATTGTAAATTAGATTAATTCAAAAAGCCAAATCAACGGCAAACTGAGTGGTCTTGCCAGCGTGGAATAACACGGATGAGTTCACAATCGTCAGCATTTCTAACTTAATACAATCGCAGATCTTTTCTCGTGTGCTTTTCAAATGTCACTTTTTTGCTCCGGAGCACAAAAAGAAGATAGTTCCTGAAACTATACCACGATTTTGGGTACACTCGCGCTGCAACCCAGGATCACGAACCTACGTGGAATACCTACATCAAAGAGATTGCCTAAAATGACACTGTGGATGGATATGCACAGCGATTGCTATTAAAACCTACGAGATTAGCACTTCAAGTAGTACCGAATCACAGGAGAAACAATCTGATGCAATGACGATATATGTAGTGATTTGTACACTTCTTGCTTTCTGGCCAGTTAGACCTTCTGGACATCAGACTCACTCTTAGTGAGTGAGCAGCCGTTATAGCCAATTTTCTGTATAAAGCTGCTCTTACCTGGTTGAGTCACCACAACCGATGCCAGATATCAAATACGGCGGATTGTATTACATAGATCACCTGCAGTTCGGGCTGTAACAGCTGGTTGGAATAGATAATATCTCAAACTTTATTCTTCGAAAATGTTTACGCCAAGGCCAAAGTCAAAATGTAAAAGAAAAACCTCCAATGAAAGAGTAAGGACCAGAGCATTAGATCTGCGCATGCCGGCAGAAATTAGATAAACATATGTTCACATCCAATTGGTCGGCAGCGTAGATGCACCAATTCAATTTGACAGTTACTATCCCACAAACACTAGGAATTATACCCAACAATTTTTTTCACCCAATTCTTACAAGACGCGCAAGAACCGATTGCGTTCAGAAAATAAGACAAAGATAACAATTTATGATGACCACAACTCGGAAATGTTTTTCCCGGGCTGAGACTTTTAAAACCGACACGGATTGCATGAAACGAATTTCGAACGTTCAGCAAAGCAAACGAAATTTTCATGATCGAAATATTTAAATTTGATGGCTACAGGTCGCTATAGATGATGAGTTTTCAATTTCTAGATCACTTAAAACACTAAATAACAAATTATATCGACAAAAATTAACAAAATCTGTAGTTCCGATTTCCAACCCACACGTGGTTATATTTTTCTACACGAAATTTAAAAAAAAAAAGTTTACTGGCTGTCAGATTTGAAAAATAGAGAAAATCTGAACAGTGATGCCAAGTTGCTATCAAAATATTTGAAGAAATGGGGATAGAAAGTTCAAAGGCACTGCCATGAATTATGTGTAAATTGGAATACGTACACTGCGTTCTAAAACTCATCGCTTAGATGCAACATTTTATATTCCAGCTCATTAGAACAGTATTTAAAAAAAATTATGCAGTATTGTTATTTGATTCTTTATTTATTTAAAAACACAGGACTTTTGATTAAAGCTACGCTTTCACCCAGTAATCTGTAATCGTAAATCATTCCTCGTGCGTTTTTGAAACGGAAACCAGAAGAAAAAATTTTGATACTGAAAAAATGAGGCGAAGAAGTTCTATGCCATTTTTTTGCCTGCCCAATCGAAAGTGTCGTATTTTAACACTGCATAATTGAACGCAACTACTGCAGTTCATTGTTAGCATGACGTTTTTCAAAACATCAAACCATCTGGGCCAGCGATATTGTGTACATTAAGATCTTTAAGTACTTTTGCTACGTATTCAAGTGTAGTTGAGTTGAACTGGCTGCAAAGTGTGGAGCTAGCAGATTGGCCTTACTGCCTTCTTCACTGTTTCCTAGTCCTTCCGCCGTATTTGAAACATAAGAGGCCCGAGACGACGGTCTGACTAACAAAAATAATCTCGAACATCTCACTAATACTCATGACCTAGGCCTATTGCATAAACCAAAGGTCAGCTGTTTTATGGCAAAAAAATAAAGAGAAAATAAATAGAGAAGTATAATCGAATTAAAAACTAATGTTTTTGTTCAATCCTCTAAGGGATGATCCTGGAATCTGCTCCAAAATAAGCCTGTACACTAACACAGACACGAAATAAAAACACTAGCTTTTTTGTTGTTGGGAAAACTGGTTAAGAATCCAACTCTTTATTTCCGCTGTCCCTCTGTCCAACTAAGACTGACTATATTTTTTCTTTTTGTGCATGCATTGCAAGATAAGAGAAAGAAAGTACAAAGAGGAATATAAAAATGAATAGGAATAAGACATGTACTTATATAAATAACATGAACAAGAGCGAACATTAAATACGAGTACACTCATATACAGAGTGTACGATACAGTTTTATACGCAACACGTGCTCGAAGAATAACTGAAGACGATTCCTACTAAAATATGGAAAAAGAGTGTTGCCAACAACACGCGGTGTTCCCAAGCGGTCCCCCATCTAAGTACTAACCGCGCCCGACGCTGCTTGATTTCGGTGATCGGACGAGAACCGATACTTTCAGCGTAGTATGGTCGTTGGCGTCTTTTTTATTAGCAAACTTCAAAGTCCCGTTAATTTTAACGCGCCTCGATATGACGCAAGAATTATGCAGTATTGTTATTTGATTCTTTATTTATTTAAAAACACAGGACTTTTGATTAAAGCTACGCTTTCACTCAGTAATCTGTAATCGTAAATCTTTCCTCGTGCGTTTTTGAAACGGAAACCAAAAGCAAAATTTTGATACTGAAAAAATGAGGCGAAGAAGTTCTATGCCATTTTTTTGCCTGCCCAATCGAAAGTGTCGTATTTTAACACTGCATAATTGAACGCAACTACTGCAGTTCATTGTTAGCATGACGTTTTTCAAAACATCAAACCATCTGGGCCAGCGATATTGTGTACATTAAGATCTTTAAGTACTTTTGCTACGTATTCAAGTGTAGTTGAGTTGAACTGGCTGCAAAGTGTGGAGCTAGCAGATTGGCCTTACTGCCTTCTTCACTGTTTCCTAGTCCTTCCGCCGTATTTGAATCATAAGAGGCCCGAGACGACGGTCTGACTAACAAAAATAATCTCGAACATCTCACTAATACTCATGACCTAGGCCTATTGCATAAACCAAAGGTCAGCTGTTTTATGGCAAAAAAATAAAGAGAAAATAAATAGAGAAGTATAATCGAATTAAAAACTAATGTTTTTGTTCAATCCTCTAAGGGATGATCCTGGAAGCTGCTCCAAAATAAGCCTGTACACTAACACAGACACGAAATAAAAACACTAGCTTTTTTGTTGTTGGGAAAACTGGTTAAGAATCCAACTCTTTATTTCCGCTGTCCCTCTGTCCAACTAAGACTGACTATATTTTTTCTTTTTGTGCATGCATTGCAAGATAAGAGAAAGAAAGTACAAAGAGGAATATAAAAATGAATAGGAATAAGACATGTACTTATATAAATAACATGAACAAGAGCGAACATTAAATACGAGTACACTCATATACAGAGTGTACGATACAGTTTTATACGCAACACGTGCTCGAAGAATAACTGAAGACGATTCCTACTAAAATATGGAAAAAGAGTGTTGCCAACAACACGCGGTGTTCCCAAGCGGTCCCCCATCTAAGTACTAACCGCGCCCGACGCTGCTTGATTTCGGTGATCGGACGAGAACCGATACTTTCAGCGTAGTATGGTCGTTGGCGTCTTTTTTATTAGCAAACTTCAAAGTCCCGTTAATTTTAACGCGCCTCGATATGACGCAAGAATTATGCAGTATTGTTATTTGATTCTTTATTTATTTAAAAACACAGGACTTTTGATTAAAGCTACGCTTTCACTCAGTAATCTGTAATCGTAAATCTTTCCTCGTGCGTTTTTGAAACGGAAACCAAAAGCAAAATTTTGATACTGAAAAAATGAGGCGAAGAAGTTCTATGCCATTTTTTTGCCTGCCCAATCGAAAGTGTCGTATTTTAACACTGCATAATTGAACGCAACTACTGCAGTTCATTGTTAGCATGACGTTTTTCAAAACATCAAACCATCTGGGCCAGCGATATTGTGTACATTAAGATCTTTAAGTACTTTTGCTACGTATTCAAGTGTAGTTGAGTTGAACTGGCTGCAAAGTGTGGAGCTAGCAGATTGGCCTTACTGCCTTCTTCACTGTTTCCTAGTCCTTCCGCCGTATTTGAATCATAAGAGGCCCGAGACGACGGTCTGACTAACAAAAATAATCTCGAACATCTCACTAATACTCATGACCTAGGCCTATTGCATAAACCAAAGGTCAGCTGTTTTATGGCAAAAAAATAAAGAGAAAATAAATAGAGAAGTATAATCGAATTAAAAACTAATGTTTTTGTTCAATCCTCTAAGGGATGATCCTGGAAGCTGCTCCAAAATAAGCCTGTACACTAACACAGACACGAAATAAAAACACTAGCTTTTTTGTTGTTGGGAAAACTGGTTAAGAATCCAACTCTTTATTTCCGCTGTCCCTCTGTCCAACTAAGACTGACTATATTTTTTCTTTTTGTGCATGCATTGCAAGATAAGAGAAAGAAAGTACAAAGAGGAATATAAAAATGAATAGGAATAAGACATGTACTTATATAAATAACATGAACAAGAGCGAACATTAAATACGAGTACACTCATATACAGAGTGTACGATACAGTTTTATACGCAACACGTGCTCGAAGAATAACTGAAGACGATTCCTACTAAAATATGGAAAAAGAGTGTTGCCAACAACACGCGGTGTTCCCAAGCGGTCCCCCATCTAAGTACTAACCGCGCCCGACGCTGCTTGATTTCGGTGATCGGACGAGAACCGATACTTTCAGCGTAGTATGGTCGTTGGCGTCTTTTTTATTAGCAAACTTCAAAGTCCCGTTAATTTTAACGCGCCTCGATATGACGCAAGAATTATGCAGTATTGTTATTTGATTCTTTATTTATTTAAAAACACAGGACTTTTGATTAAAGCTACGCTTTCACTCAGTAATCTGTAATCGTAAATCTTTCCTCGTGCGTTTTTGAAACGGAAACCAAAAGCAAAATTTTGATACTGAAAAAATGAGGCGAAGAAGTTCTATGCCATTTTTTTGCCTGCCCAATCGAAAGTGTCGTATTTTAACACTGCATAATTGAACGCAACTACTGCAGTTCATTGTTAGCATGACGTTTTTCAAAACATCAAACCATCTGGGCCAGCGATATTGTGTACATTAAGATCTTTAAGTACTTTTGCTACGTATTCAAGTGTAGTTGAGTTGAACTGGCTGCAAAGTGTGGAGCTAGCAGATTGGCCTTACTGCCTTCTTCACTGTTTCCTAGTCCTTCCGCCGTATTTGAATCATAAGAGGCCCGAGACGACGGTCTGACTAACAAAAATAATCTCGAACATCTCACTAATACTCATGACCTAGGCCTATTGCATAAACCAAAGGTCAGCTGTTTTATGGCAAAAAAATAAAGAGAAAATAAATAGAGAAGTATAATCGAATTAAAAACTAATGTTTTTGTTCAATCCTCTAAGGGATGATCCTGGAAGCTGCTCCAAAATAAGCCTGTACACTAACACAGACACGAAATAAAAACACTAGCTTTTTTGTTGTTGGGAAAACTGGTTAAGAATCCAACTCTTTATTTCCGCTGTCCCTCTGTCCAACTAAGACTGACTATATTTTTTCTTTTTGTGCATGCATTGCAAGATAAGAGAAAGAAAGTACAAAGAGGAATATAAAAATGAATAGGAATAAGACATGTACTTATATAAATAACATGAACAAGAGCGAACATTAAATACGAGTACACTCATATACAGAGTGTACGATACAGTTTTATACGCAACACGTGCTCGAAGAATAACTGAAGACGATTCCTACTAAAATATGGAAAAAGAGTGTTGCCAACAACACGCGGTGTTCCCAAGCGGTCCCCCATCTAAGTACTAACCGCGCCCGACGCTGCTTGATTTCGGTGATCGGACGAGAACCGATACTTTCAGCGTAGTATGGTCGTTGGCGTCTTTTTTATTAGCAAACTTCAAAGTCCCGTTAATTTTAACGCGCCTCGATATGACGCAAGAATTATGCAGTATTGTTATTTGATTCTTTATTTATTTAAAAACACAGGACTTTTGATTAAAGCTACGCTTTCACTCAGTAATCTGTAATCGTAAATCTTTCCTCGTGCGTTTTTGAAACGGAAACCAAAAGCAAAATTTTGATACTGAAAAAATGAGGCGAAGAAGTTCTATGCCATTTTTTTGCCTGCCCAATCGAAAGTGTCGTATTTTAACACTGCATAATTGAACGCAACTACTGCAGTTCATTGTTAGCATGACGTTTTTCAAAACATCAAACCATCTGGGCCAGCGATATTGTGTACATTAAGATCTTTAAGTACTTTTGCTACGTATTCAAGTGTAGTTGAGTTGAACTGGCTGCAAAGTGTGGAGCTAGCAGATTGGCCTTACTGCCTTCTTCACTGTTTCCTAGTCCTTCCGCCGTATTTGAATCATAAGAGGCCCGAGACGACGGTCTGACTAACAAAAATAATCTCGAACATCTCACTAATACTCATGACCTAGGCCTATTGCATAAACCAAAGGTCAGCTGTTTTATGGCAAAAAAATAAAGAGAAAATAAATAGAGAAGTATAATCGAATTAAAAACTAATGTTTTTGTTCAATCCTCTAAGGGATGATCCTGGAAGCTGCTCCAAAATAAGCCTGTACACTAACACAGACACGAAATAAAAACACTAGCTTTTTTGTTGTTGGGAAAACTGGTTAAGAATCCAACTCTTTATTTCCGCTGTCCCTCTGTCCAACTAAGACTGACTATATTTTTTCTTTTTGTGCATGCATTGCAAGATAAGAGAAAGAAAGTACAAAGAGGAATATAAAAATGAATAGGAATAAGACATGTACTTATATAAATAACATGAACAAGAGCGAACATTAAATACGAGTACACTCATATACAGAGTGTACGATACAGTTTTATACGCAACACGTGCTCGAAGAATAACTGAAGACGATTCCTACTAAAATATGGAAAAAGAGTGTTGCCAACAACACGCGGTGTTCCCAAGCGGTCCCCCATCTAAGTACTAACCGCGCCCGACGCTGCTTGATTTCGGTGATCGGACGAGAACCGATACTTTCAGCGTAGTATGGTCGTTGGCGTCTTTTTTATTAGCAAACTTCAAAGTCCCGTTAATTTTAACGCGCCTCGATATGACGCAAGAATTATGCAGTATTGTTATTTGATTCTTTATTTATTTAAAAACACAGGACTTTTGATTAAAGCTACGCTTTCACTCAGTAATCTGTAATCGTAAATCTTTCCTCGTGCGTTTTTGAAACGGAAACCAAAAGCAAAATTTTGATACTGAAAAAATGAGGCGAAGAAGTTCTATGCCATTTTTTTGCCTGCCCAATCGAAAGTGTCGTATTTTAACACTGCATAATTGAACGCAACTACTGCAGTTCATTGTTAGCATGACGTTTTTCAAAACATCAAACCATCTGGGCCAGCGATATTGTGTACATTAAGATCTTTAAGTACTTTTGCTACGTATTCAAGTGTAGTTGAGTTGAACTGGCTGCAAAGTGTGGAGCTAGCAGATTGGCCTTACTGCCTTCTTCACTGTTTCCTAGTCCTTCCGCCGTATTTGAAACATAAGAGGCCCGAGACGACGGTCTGACTAAAAAAAATAATCTCGAACATCTCACTAATACTCATGACCTAGGCCTATTGCATAAACCAAAGGTCAGCTGTTTTATGGCAAAAAAATAAAGAGAAAATAAATAGAGAAGTATAATCGAATTAAAAACTAATGTTTTTGTTCAATCCTCTAAGGGATGATCCTGGAAGCTGCTCCAAAATAAACCTGTACACTAACACAGACACGAAATAAAAACACTAGCTTTTTTGTTGTTGGGAAAACTGGTTAAGAATCCAACTCTTTATTTCCGCTGTCCCTCTGTCCAACTAAGACTGACTATATTTTTTCTTTTTGTGCATGCATTGCAAGATAAGAGAAAGAAAGTACAAAGAGGAATATAAAAATGAATAGGAATAAGACATGTACTTATATAAATAACATGAACAAGAGCGAACATTAAATACGAGTACACTCATATACAGAGTGTACGATACAGTTTTATACGCAACACGTGCTCGAAGAATAACTGAAGACGATTCCTACTAAAATATGGAAAAAGAGTGTTGCCAACAACACGCGGTGTTCCCAAGCGGTCCCCCATCTAAGTACTAACCGCGCCCGACGCTGCTTGATTTCGGTGATCGGACGAGAACCGATACATTTTCATTTTTTTCATTTTAAATGCATTTTTATTATTTTAAATTCATTAACACTTATAAGCTATACAAAAAAACGCTTAAAAATTAGCTTAATTAACTTAAAATTATCTTATTCTAACTTACTGGCCCCATGCGGGCGCTCTAAATTAAACATAATACTTAATCTATGTCTTTCGACGTTTCGTACGATTACATTATTTTTCTATATTTATTTAAACTAAAACTAAGAAAACATTTTATTTAATACAAAAACTTAGTATACGGACTTTCTTTTTTATAAAATCTTAAAAACTAAAACTTATAAACTATCTACATATAAATAAATCTTAACCTACTTAATCTACTTAACCTACTTAAACTAACTTATTGTATATATCATACAATTGTTTTTTTTTTTTTCTTTTTTTTTGTCCCTAGATGCGTTACCCTTTCTTCCGTTCTTTTAGAGAAGTTGTTACCCATCTAAGTTCCCATTTTGAATTTTTTTTTTTTTTTTTATAATTTTTTTTTTTCTCTTATATCTACCTTAAACCTACTTAAATCTATGTAAGCCGGCCATGACAAAAAAAATTAGGCTAACCGACTTTGCTTCCGAGTGAAGTTATGTTGTACTAGAGGAATTCGACGAAGATACTTCCTCTCCTCCCATAAGCCACCAAAATTGTTGGTGCTGCCGTGCAACATCCCTTATGTCGCGACTCCCTACCGCCCTACTGAACCGGAGACGCTCCGCACTGCCATGTGCGACGTCTCTGTCGTAGTTGAGTCGCCTGTCCGCAGCTGTTCGAGCAACGTGGAAGATTAGCGGCACCGCCAATCTGTCCTGGATCAGACCTTTCATATCTAGGTAGAGGAACGCTTCTGGAGGAACAAAGCCGTCAAAGCGAACTCTCTCATGATACATATAGTTAGGGTAGTAAGCCCCGGAGATCAGGTTGTTCGATGAGGTCATTGCTCTTGCAATGTGCCTTCGAGTCAACTTAATGACGAAATTGTCCACTCTTATTAGGTTCGCCCTATTGTACAAGACCTCATTAGGATAGAATTTTATGTACTCAGACTCTGGTGTTCTGTATAAGCGAAGACAAGTCCTGAGACAAGCCCTCTCAAACACCCGAATCTTTTCCAATAAACTTGCTCTTACGTTGAACCACACGGGACATCCAAACACAAGCATAGGCCTGATAAGGGCCATGTAGCAGATAACCTTTACCCTCGCATCGAGTTGGCTGTTATAAAACAGTCTCTTTGCAAGGGCAAAAGCACCTTTGGCTCTGGCCAGAGCAACATCTATATGTTTGTTAAAATACAGATATTGATCTAGCCAGATCCCAAGGTATCTGACTACATTTCGACAAGCAAGTGGCTGCCCGTGCTGTCCCGCGATCGAGAACTTTCGCCAATTCTTTCTGGTATCCCTAGAGGCCCCAGACAAAGGCGTCCTAAACAAAATGGTTTCCGACTTCTGAAAGTTGATTTTCAACTTCCAGTCATCGCAATATCGCTTAATTTTATCGAAGTCGCGTTGCAAGAGTATATTAATAACCTCAATCTTTGGACCTGATCTGTACGCGATTAAGTCGTCTGCGTACGCTATGGCATGGTGAAGTGAACCTATCAGATCACTTGTGTAAATGTTGAATAGGATCGGCGAATTTACCGCACCTTGTTGCAGACCGTTTTTAATGTTAAATGTTCCTGCAGAAGTCACATCGCCATTCTTCACGATGAACTGTCTACTGGAGAGCATATCAAAAAGAATATACAGCAGTGGTTTACTAATGCCCAATCTGTCCAGCTTGAAAAAGAGTCCCTCTAACCATACGGTATCGAAGGCTTTTTCCAAGTCAATCAGGCAGGCACCAGTGCACTGATTCTTGCCTTTGTTCCATTGGATATCAGAAACCAGTTTAGACGCAGCGTGAATAACATCATGCCCCGCCTTGAAACCGAATTGATTATCCGGAACTATATGTTTGTCCTCGACCCACTTAGTCAGGACTCTATTGATCACCTTCTCGAAAATCTTACTGATGTTTGGAAGGAGACTGATCGACCGGAGATTCGCCGGATTGGATGTGTCTTTATCCCTTTTGGGGATGGGGTGTACCACCGCTGTTTTCCAATGCGCTGGATAATGTGCATTATTCATTGCATTATTAAACAGGGTGGTATAAATGTCCACCGCTTCTAGAGGGAGATGTCGAAGCACAATGTTCGGTATTTCATCGGTTCCCACTGATTTCTTACTTCTAAGTGATTCGAAGATCGTTTGGAGCTCTTCCTTCGAAATGAACGGGGGTAGTACCCTATCGTTGGTGATGACATTATTTGCCATATTCTCGTCACTGAACTGGGTGAAACCCGAGCTCTCGAATCGCCAATTCACAATTTCATTTCGAAGGTAGAAATTGTGCACAAGGACTCGATTTTCCAGGTCGTGGTTCGGGCCAATGATGTCATTCGCCTTGTATACTTCTTGGAAAGTCGCTCCTATAGCCTCTACCTGCTCCTGCGGATCCTCGATCACAAAGAAGTTGTCATCATCAACAGCTTCATTTGGATCTATGCCTGCTGCTGTAAGTATGTTCTCGTTGTATGTCGTTCGGGCGATTTTAAGACACGAAAGGTCGTTGTGATCTTTCCTCCGAAATATTTTATTTATTTGCGGGAACATATTCGGGTTGCTGGTGTTTACAGCCCGAATTTTGTTGTTCCAATACAAACTTACAGATGCTCTGTAATTTTCTTTTATTAATGTTTGGAGGTTTTTGATCGACGACTTCAGTGTCATGATCTCCGGGTTATGTCTGTCAGTAAACTGTCTGTACAAGGTTTTTAGTCTTGACAGCAGTCTACTTTTATGTCGGTGCAGTGCGTCAATAGTTGCGTTGCGGAATATGTCTTCTTCGTCAGTGTGTTGGTACCGAGGTATCGTTTTGTCCATTGTTCGTTTAATTGTCTCGTCCATTAGTTTTAGATATCTGTCAATCTCCTCGTTTGACAGATTTCTATTGGACGGTGGGTAGAGCGAATTCGAGGAGAGTGCTCTCGTCATTGTTCTGGAGAAGTGTGTCCAACGCACCCTACTATAATTGTAGGCATGCCTTTGAACAAACTCGTCCAATTCCGCAGCTTCGTTCGGAACGGTTATTTCGGTACTGAGTCCGCAATGGTCACTGTCATACACGAAAGTTCGTAGACAGTTTGTGGTTTGTTGGTTTGTGCATGTCAGGTGTATTCGTGTGTCGAACAGCAGGAGATCCAAATAAGACCCGTGTCTAGGAAACGACGGACTATCCGTCGCCTTAAGGCCGAGTCGATACATTATATTGTGCTGACCCCACCAATTGAATAGTAGGTTCCCTCTAGTATTTGGAGTATTATTTCCCCAATCGCTATGTTTGGCGTTGAAATCTCCGCCGATAATAAAGTAGTTCTCCTCCAATTCCAGTCTTAGGAATCGAAAAAGTGTCTCGAGCTCTGAGATGAATAAAGTGGATTGAGTAGCCTTAGGTAAATAAACAGACACCATGTATAACCGCTTTCCACTCCGGAGAGGGATATACACGATGCATGCCTCCAGCACCTGGAACCTACGCACTACACGACTGTATACTCTTTTAAAACGAATACCTTTTCGTACGAAAATCGCAACGCCTCCTCCCTGAATGGAGTTGGGTCGGTTTCTCCGTACTATTTTATATCTTTTGTGCCTCATTTTGTGTCTCTTTGTAAGCTTAGTTTCGCTAACCAAGAGCACATCAGGGGCTTGGTCTTTAAGCAACTTAAATAGTGTGGCTCTTCATTCGAACCTAATCAGTGAATTAACATTCACTGCAAGGACCTTCAGGGTTTGCTCCGCCATGTGCGTACCCATTACGACTGGAGGTGCGTTAGGCCCGGCAGCAGCGCGTATATTTGATCTACCCGCTTAGCCTGTTCCTGTATTTGACGCTGCAGCTGAGCCATCTGCCCCTGAATAGAGAGCAAGATAGCCAGCATGTCAGGTACAGGTTCCGGTGCTCTAGGCGCTGGGGCCTGAGAAGCTACCTTTGGTTGTTGTACCGTATTTCCCCTACCTGCCGCCATTTGGGCGTAGGTAACATGGGGAGTAACGGCTGGTGTTTGTGTCTGCACGAGTGGACGTTTGATTTCCACTTTCTGCTGCCGAGCCAGATTTACTCTTTTGATGTATTGGAATTTGGGACAACCCCGATAATTTGCGGTGTGTCCCGTGTTCCTACATAACGCGCAAGAGAGTTGGCTTTTTTCTGACGCTCCGTCCTTACCCAGAGCGCATTCCTCGGACTTGTGGTTCTTTCCGCACTTCACGCATCGAGGCTGCATTTCGCAGTTCGACGCGGCGTGCCCGAACCTTTGGCAACGAACACATTGTAAAATGTTTTCGCTCCTCTTTAATTTTTCCCAGTGTACAACCTGGTAGTCTAGGACTTTAATGCTCCTTAGACCATCCAGTTTGCTGTTGGGACTTAGCTGAACCAGGAAGAATGGTAGTTTCCGCTTCTCCCTTTTGGCTCTAGCCGTGACGAATGGCTTAACTCCTACGAATTTGAGCTCTTCGCACTCCTTCTCTTTCAGCAGTGCAAGGAGCTCCTCCGGATCAGTCGACGGTTCTAACCCCCTCAGCAGCATTGTCTGCAGCTTTTCACCTTTCGGTGTGAAGGAGAAGAATTCCGTCGTCGAATCCCTTAACAAGTTTTTAATTTTATGATAGCGCTCCACTGTATTGCAGTGGATCGCGTGCCTATCTAAACTAAGTCTTTTAACAAAAAAATTATTGCCTATGGCCGACTTACATAATTCTATCGTATCTTTCAACTCCATCTTGAATGTGTTGATTGGAGGTACTCGTTGCTTAGTTGATTTCTGTGGTTGTTTTTGTTGTTGCTGTTGTTGTTGTTGCTTTTGTTGTAGCTGTTGTTTCTGCTTCTGCTGTTGCTTTTGCTGTTGCTGCTGTTGTTGCTGATGTTGTTGTTGCTTATGTTGTTGTGATTTTTGTTGTTGTTGCTGCGTTTGTATGTTTTGTTGTTTTGTCGAATTTTTCTGTATGTTTTTTTGCGGAAGAGACTCGCTTATTTGTGACTGCTTCTGTGAGTCATGGAGTTGCTGCTCCTTCTGTCTCCTCGCATTTTGCTTTTCTTTAATAGCCAGTACCTTTAGTTGCAGCTCGTTGATACTGCTATATATTGCTTGCATTTCTTCCTCTTCGTCGTCTGACTCCGAGGCGGCTAACGATGAGAAAGTGTTACCACCTCCCATATAATGTCCTTCTCCGCCGTCAGATACGTATGGGAAATCGTATTTCTCAATTTCTTCTCTGTTTTGTTGTTGTGCTGCTGCCCTTGTCGATGTTGTTGGCGCCTCTTCCCTCACTCTACCAGGCAGCTTTTCAGTAGACGTTGAAAGGGAAGGGCGTTTCACAAGATTAGGAGAAGGCCTCAGCTTCCTCCTCCTCTTAGCGGTAATTTCTGGTTTCCCAGAATGAGAATGGGCCGACATTACGGCCTGATCATCCGATGACAACAAGCCATCTGCTGGTCCCGCTATTTGAATAGCGGACCGCCCACTTTCACTCATTGTCTGACTGTTCACTTATTTATTGTTTTTTTTTACTTTTAAAAATCGAAATAAAAATAAAAAGTCCGATATGTTTCGGGGATCGAACCCACGACCTCTGCTTTACCGGCAGACACCACTACCACTGGGCCACCGAAGCACTTGGGCAAAACGTTTCTGGTTGTTCTTTTATTATGAGTAATTTCGCTTTTAACTAGAAGCCGACACGTTTATTCTCCACGGAGATCTATGAACGACTACGAGAACCGATACTTTCAGCGTAGTATGGTCGTTGGCGTCTTTTTTATTAGCAAACTTCAAAGTCCCGTTAATTTTAACGCGCCTCGATATGACGCAAGAATTATGCAGTATTGTTATTTGATTCTTTATTTATTTAAAAACACAGGACTTTTGATTAAAGCTACGCTTTCACTCAGTAATCTGTAATCGTAAATCTTTCCTCGTGCGTTTTTGAAACGGAAACCAAAAGCAAAATTTTGATACTGAAAAAATGAGGCGAAGAAGTTCTATGCCATTTTTTTGCCTGCCCAATCGAAAGTGTCGTATTTTAACACTGCATAATTGAACGCAACTACTGCAGTTCATTGTTAGCATGACGTTTTTCAAAACATCAAACCATCTGGGCCAGCGATATTGTGTACATTAAGATCTTTAAGTACTTTTGCTACGTATTCAAGTGTAGTTGAGTTGAACTGGCTGCAAAGTGTGGAGCTAGCAGATTGGCCTTACTGCCTTCTTCACTGTTTCCTAGTCCTTCCGCCGTATTTGAATCATAAGAGGCCCGAGACGACGGTCTGACTAACAAAAATAATCTCGAACATCTCACTAATACTCATGACCTAGGCCTATTGCATAAACCAAAGGTCAGCTGTTTTATGGCAAAAAAATAAAGAGAAAATAAATAGAGAAGTATAATCGAATTAAAAACTAATGTTTTTGTTCAATCCTCTAAGGGATGATCCTGGAAGCTGCTCCAAAATAAGCCTGTACACTAACACAGACACGAAATAAAAACACTAGCTTTTTTGTTGTTGGGAAAACTGGTTAAGAATCCAACTCTTTATTTCCGCTGTCCCTCTGTCCAACTAAGACTGACTATATTTTTTCTTTTTGTGCATGCATTGCAAGATAAGAGAAAGAAAGTACAAAGAGGAATATAAAAATGAATAGGAATAAGACATGTACTTATATAAATAACATGAACAAGAGCGAACATTAAATACGAGTACACTCATATACAGAGTGTACGATACAGTTTTATACGCAACACGTGCTCGAAGAATAACTGAAGACGATTCCTACTAAAATATGGAAAAAGAGTGTTGCCAACAACACGCGGTGTTCCCAAGCGGTCCCCCATCTAAGTACTAAACGCGCCCGACGCTGCTTGATTTCGGTGATCGGACGAGAACCGATACTTTCAGCGTAGTATGGTCGTTGGCGTCTTTTTTATTAGCAAACTTCAAAGTCCCGTTAATTTTAACGCGCCTCGATATGACGCAAGAATTATGCAGTATTGTTATTTGATTCTTTATTTATTTAAAAACACAGGACTTTTGATTAAAGCTACGCTTTCACTCAGTAATCTGTAATCGTAAATCTTTCCTCGTGCGTTTTTGAAACGGAAACCAAAAGCAAAATTTTGATACTGAAAAAATGAGGCGAAGAAGTTCTATGCCATTTTTTTGCCTGCCCAATCGAAAGTGTCGTATTTTAACACTGCATAATTGAACGCAACTACTGCAGTTCATTGTTAGCATGACGTTTTTCAAACCATCAAACCATCTGGGCCAGCGATATTGTGTACATTAAGATCTTTAAGTACTTTTGCTACGTATTCAAGTGTAGTTGAGTTGAACTGGCTGCAAAGTGTGGAGCTAGCAGATTGGCCTTACTGCCTTCTTCACTGTTTCCTAGTCCTTCCGCCGTATTTGAATCATAAGAGGCCCGAGACGACGGTCTGACTAACAAAAATAATCTCGAACATCTCACTAATACTCATGACCTAGGCCTATTGCATAAACCAAAGGTCAGCTGTTTTATGGCAAAAAAATAAAGAGAAAATAAATAGAGAAGTATAATCGAATTAAAAACTAATGTTTTTGTTCAATCCTCTAAGGGATGATCCTGGAAGCTGCTCCAAAATAAGCCTGTACACTAACACAGACACGAAATAAAAACACTAGCTTTTTTGTTGTTGGGAAAACTGGTTAAGAATCCAACTCTTTATTTCCGCTGTCCCTCTGTCCAACTAAGACTGACTATATTTTTTCTTTTTGTGCATGCATTGCAAGATAAGAGAAAGAAAGTACAAAGAGGAATATAAAAATGAATAGGAATAAGACATGTACTTATATAAATAACATGAACAAGAGCGAACATTAAATACGAGTACACTCATATACAGAGTGTACGATACAGTTTTATACGCAACACGTGCTCGAAGAATAACTGAAGACGATTCCTACTAAAATATGGAAAAAGAGTGTTGCCAACAACACGCGGTGTTCCCAAGCGGTCCCCCATCTAAGTACTAACCGCGCCCGACGCTGCTTGATTTCGGTGATCGGACGAGAACCGATACTTTCAGCGTAGTATGGTCGTTGGCGTCTTTTTTATTAGCAAACTTCAAAGTCCCGTTAATTTTAACGCGCCTCGATATGACGCAAGAATTATGCAGTATTGTTATTTGATTCTTTATTTATTTAAAAACACAGGACTTTTGATTAAAGCTACGCTTTCACTCAGTAATCTGTAATCGTAAATCTTTCCTCGTGCGTTTTTGAAACGGAAACCAAAAGCAAAATTTTGATACTGAAAAAATGAGGCGAAGAAGTTCTATGCCATTTTTTTGCCTGCCCAATCGAAAGTGTCGTATTTTAACACTGCATAATTGAACGCAACTACTGCAGTTCATTGTTAGCATGACGTTTTTCAAAACATCAAACCATCTGGGCCAGCGATATTGTGTACATTAAGATCTTTAAGTACTTTTGCTACGTATTCAAGTGTAGTTGAGTTGAACTGGCTGCAAAGTGTGGAGCTAGCAGATTGGCCTTACTGCCTTCTTCACTGTTTCCTAGTCCTTCCGCCGTATTTGAATCATAAGAGGCCCGAGACGACGGTCTGACTAACAAAAATAATCTCGAACATCTCACTAATACTCATGACCTAGGCCTATTGCATAAACCAAAGGTCAGCTGTTTTATGGCAAAAAAATAAAGAGAAAATAAATAGAGAAGTATAATCGAATTAAAAACTAATGTTTTTGTTCAATCCTCTAAGGGATGATCCTGGAAGCTGCTCCAAAATAAGCCTGTACACTAACACAGACACGAAATAAAAACACTAGCTTTTTTGTTGTTGGGAAAACTGGTTAAGAATCCAACTCTTTATTTCCGCTGTCCCTCTGTCCAACTAAGACTGACTATATTTTTTCTTTTTGTGCATGCATTGCAAGATAAGAGAAAGAAAGTACAAAGAGGAATATAAAAATGAATAGGAATAAGACATGTACTTATATAAATAACATGAACAAGAGCGAACATTAAATACGAGTACACTCATATACAGAGTGTACGATACAGTTTTATACGCAACACGTGCTCGAAGAATAACTGAAGACGATTCCTACTAAAATATGGAAAAAGAGTGTTGCCAACAACACGCGGTGTTCCCAAGCGGTCCCCCATCTAAGTACTAACCGCGCCCGACGCTGCTTGATTTCGGTGATCGGACGAGAACCGATACATTTTCATTTTTTTCATTTTAAATGCATTTTTATTATTTTAAATTCATTAACACTTATAAGCTATACAAAAAAACGCTTAAAAATTAGCTTAATTAACTTAAAATTATCTTATTCTAACTTACTGGCCCCATGCGGGCGCTCTAAATTAAACATAATACTTAATCTATGTCTTTCGACGTTTCGTACGATTACATTATTTTTCTATATTTATTTAAACTAAAACTAAGAAAACATTTTATTTAATACAAAAACTTAGTATACGGACTTTCTTTTTTATAAAATCTTAAAAACTAAAACTTATAAACTATCTACATATAAATAAATCTTAACCTACTTAATCTACTTAACCTACTTAAACTAACTTATTGTATATATCATACAATTGTTTTTTTTTTTTTCTTTTTTTTTGTCCCTAGATGCGTTACCCTTTCTTCCGTTCTTTTAGAGAAGTTGTTACCCATCTAAGTTCCCATTTTGAATTTTTTTTTTTTTTTTTTATAATTTTTTTTTTCTCTTATATCTACCTTAAACCTACTTAAATCTATGTAAGCCGGCCATGACAAAAAAAATTAGGCTAACCGACTTTGCTTCCGAGTGAAGTTATGTTGTACTAGAGGAATTCGACGAAGATACTTCCTCTCCTCCCATAAGCCACCAAAATTGTTGGTGCTGCCGTGCAACATCCCTTATGTCGCGACTCCCTACCGCCCTACTGAACCGGAGACGCTCCGCACTGCCATGTGCGACGTCTCTGTCGTAGTTGAGTCGCCTGTCCGCAGCTGTTCGAGCAACGTGGAAGATTAGCGGCACCGCCAATCTGTCCTGGATCAGACCTTTCATATCTAGGTAGAGGAACGCTTCTGGAGGAACAAAGCCGTCAAAGCGAACTCTCTCATGATACATATAGTTAGGGTAGTAAGCCCCGGAGATCAGGTTGTTCGATGAGGTCATTGCTCTTGCAATGTGCCTTCGAGTCAACTTAATGACGAAATTGTCCACTCTTATTAGGTTCGCCCTATTGTACAAGACCTCATTAGGATAGAATTTTATGTACTCAGACTCTGGTGTTCTGTATAAGCGAAGACAAGTCCTGAGACAAGCCCTCTCAAACACCCGAATCTTTTCCAATAAACTTGCTCTTACGTTGAACCACACGGGACATCCAAACACAAGCATAGGCCTGATAAGGGCCATGTAGCAGATAACCTTTACCCTCGCATCGAGTTGGCTGTTATAAAACAGTCTCTTTGCAAGGGCAAAAGCACCTTTGGCTCTGGCCAGAGCAACATCTATATGTTTGTTAAAATACAGATATTGATCTAGCCAGATCCCAAGGTATCTGACTACATTTCGACAAGCAAGTGGCTGCCCGTGCTGTCCCGCGATCGAGAACTTTCGCCAATTCTTTCTGGTATCCCTAGAGGCCCCAGACAAAGGCGTCCTAAACAAAATGGTTTCCGACTTCTGAAAGTTGATTTTCAACTTCCAGTCATCGCAATATCGCTTAATTTTATCGAAGTCGCGTTGCAAGAGTATATTAATAACCTCAATCTTTGGACCTGATCTGTACGCGATTAAGTCGTCTGCGTACGCTATGGCATGGTGAAGTGAACCTATCAGATCACTTGTGTAAATGTTGAATAGGATCGGCGAATTTACCGCACCTTGTTGCAGACCGTTTTTAATGTTAAATGTTCCTGCAGAAGTCACATCGCCATTCTTCACGATGAACTGTCTACTGGAGAGCATATCAAAAAGAATATACAGCAGTGGTTTACTAATGCCCAATCTGTCCAGCTTGAAAAAGAGTCCCTCTAACCATACGGTATCGAAGGCTTTTTCCAAGTCAATCAGGCAGGCACCAGTGCACTGATTCTTGCCTTTGTTCCATTGGATATCAGAAACCAGTTTAGACGCAGCGTGAATAACATCATGCCCCGCCTTGAAACCGAATTGATTATCCGGAACTATATGTTTGTCCTCGACCCACTTAGTCAGGACTCTATTGATCACCTTCTCGAAAATCTTACTGATGTTTGGAAGGAGACTGATCGACCGGAGATTCGCCGGATTGGATGTGTCTTTATCCCTTTTGGGGATGGGGTGTACCACCGCTGTTTTCCAATGCGCTGGATAATGTGCATTATTCATTGCATTATTAAACAGGGTGGTATAAATGTCCACCGCTTCTAGAGGGAGATGTCGAAGCACAATGTTCGGTATTTCATCGGTTCCCACTGATTTCTTACTTCTAAGTGATTCGAAGATCGTTTGGAGCTCTTCCTTCGAAATGAACGGGGGTAGTACCCTATCGTTGGTGATGACATTATTTGCCATATTCTCGTCACTGAACTGGGTGAAACCCGAGCTCTCGAATCGCCAATTCACAATTTCATTTCGAAGGTAGAAATTGTGCACAAGGACTCGATTTTCCAGGTCGTGGTTCGGGCCAATGATGTCATTCGCCTTGTATACTTCTTGGAAAGTCGCTCCTATAGCCTCTACCTGCTCCTGCGGATCCTCGATCACAAAGAAGTTGTCATCATCAACAGCTTCATTTGGATCTATGCCTGCTGCTGTAAGTATGTTCTCGTTGTATGTCGTTCGGGCGATTTTAAGACACGAAAGGTCGTTGTGATCTTTCCTCCGAAATATTTTATTTATTTGCGGGAACATATTCGGGTTGCTGGTGTTTACAGCCCGAATTTTGTTGTTCCAATACAAACTTACAGATGCTCTGTAATTTTCTTTTATTAATGTTTGGAGGTTTTTGATCGACGACTTCAGTGTCATGATCTCCGGGTTATGTCTGTCAGTAAACTGTCTGTACAAGGTTTTTAGTCTTGACAGCAGTCTACTTTTATGTCGGTGCAGTGCGTCAATAGTTGCGTTGCGGAATATGTCTTCTTCGTCAGTGTGTTGGTACCGAGGTATCGTTTTGTCCATTGTTCGTTTAATTGTCTCGTCCATTAGTTTTAGATATCTGTCAATCTCCTCGTTTGACAGATTTCTATTGGACGGTGGGTAGAGCGAATTCGAGGAGAGTGCTCTCGTCATTGTTCTGGAGAAGTGTGTCCAACGCACCCTACTATAATTGTAGGCATGCCTTTGAACAAACTCGTCCAATTCCGCAGCTTCGTTCGGAACGGTTATTTCGGTACTGAGTCCGCAATGGTCACTGTCATACACGAAAGTTCGTAGACAGTTTGTGGTTTGTTGGTTTGTGCATGTCAGGTGTATTCGTGTGTCGAACAGCAGGAGATCCAAATAAGACCCGTGTCTAGGAAACGACGGACTATCCGTCGCCTTAAGGCCGAGTCGATACATTATATTGTGCTGACCCCACCAATTGAATAGTAGGTTCCCTCTAGTATTTGGAGTATTATTTCCCCAATCGCTATGTTTGGCGTTGAAATCTCCGCCGATAATAAAGTAGTTCTCCTCCAATTCCAGTCTTAGGAATCGAAAAAGTGTCTCGAGCTCTGAGATGAATAAAGTGGATTGAGTAGCCTTAGGTAAATAAACAGACACCATGTATAACCGCTTTCCACTCCGGAGAGGGATATACACGATGCATGCCTCCAGCACCTGGAACCTACGCACTACACGACTGTATACTCTTTTAAAACGAATACCTTTTCGTACGAAAATCGCAACGCCTCCTCCCTGAATGGAGTTGGGTCGGTTTCTCCGTACTATTTTATATCTTTTGTGCCTCATTTTGTGTCTCTTTGTAAGCTTAGTTTCGCTAACCAAGAGCACATCAGGGGCTTGGTCTTTAAGCAACTTAAATAGTGTGGCTCTTCGTTCGAACCTAATCAGTGAATTAACATTCACTGCAAGGACCTTCAGGGTTTGCTCCGCCATGTGCGTACCCATTACGACTGGAGGTGCGTTAGGCCCGGCAGCAGCGCGTATATTTGATCTACCCGCTTAGCCTGTTCCTGTATTTGACGCTGCAGCTGAGCCATCTGCCCCTGAATAGAGAGCAAGATAGCCAGCATGTCAGGTACAGGTTCCGGTGCTCTAGGCGCTGGGGCCTGAGAAGCTACCTTTGGTTGTTGTACCGTATTTCCCCTACCTGCCGCCATTTGGGCGTAGGTAACATGGGGAGTAACGGCTGGTGTTTGTGTCTGCACGAGTGGACGTTTGATTTCCACTTTCTGCTACCGAGCCAGATTTACTCTTTTGATGTATTGGAATTTGGGACAACCCCGATAATTTGCGGTGTGTCCCGTGTTCCTACATAACGCGCAAGAGAGTTGGCTTTTTTCTGACGCTCCGTCCTTACCCAGAGCGCATTCCTCGGACTTGTGGTTCTTTCCGCACTTCACGCATCGAGGCTGCATTTCGCAGTTCGACGCGGCGTGCCCGAACCTTTGGCAACGAACACATTGTAAAATGTTTTCGCTCCTCTTTAATTTTTCCCAGTGTACAACCTGGTAGTCTAGGACTTTAATGCTCCTTAGACCATCCAGTTTGCTGTTGGGACTTAGCTGAACCAGGAAGAATGGTAGTTTCCGCTTCTCCCTTTTGGCTCTAGCCGTGACGAATGGCTTAACTCCTACGAATTTGAGCTCTTCGCACTCCTTCTCTTTCAGCAGTGCAAGGAGCTCCTCCGGATCAGTCGACGGTTCTAACCCCCTCAGCAGCATTGTCTGCAGCTTTTCACCTTTCGGTGTGAAGGAGAAGAATTCCGTCGTCGAATCCCTTAACAAGTTTTTAATTTTATGATAGCGCTCCACTGTATTGCAGTGGATCGCGTGCCTATCTAAACTAAGTCTTTTAACAAAAAAATTATTGCCTATGGCCGACTTACATAATTCTATCGTATCTTTCAACTCCATCTTGAATGTGTTGATTGGAGGTACTCGTTGCTTAGTTGATTTCTGTGGTTGTTTTTGTTGTTGCTGTTGTTGTTGTTGCTTTTGTTGTAGCTGTTGTTTCTGCTTCTGCTGTTGCTTTTGCTGTTGCTGCTGTTGTTGCTGATGTTGTTGTTGCTTATGTTGTTGTGATTTTTGTTGTTGTTGCTGCGTTTGTATGTTTTGTTGTTTTGTCGAATTTTTCTGTATGTTTTTTTGCGGAAGAGACTCGCTTATTTGTGACTGCTTCTGTGAGTCATGGAGTTGCTGCTCCTTCTGTCTCCTCGCATTTTGCTTTTCTTTAATAGCCAGTACCTTTAGTTGCAGCTCGTTGATACTGCTATATATTGCTTGCATTTCTTCCTCTTCGTCGTCTGACTCCGAGGCGGCTAACGATGAGAAAGTGTTACCACCTCCCATATAATGTCCTTCTCCGCCGTCAGATACGTATGGGAAACCGTATTTCTCAATTTCTTCTCTGTTTTGTTGTTGTGCTGCTGCCCTTGTCGATGTTGTTGGCGCCTCTTCCCTCACTCTACCAGGCAGCTTTTCAGTAGACGTTGAAAGGGAAGGGCGTTTCACAAGATTAGGAGAAGGCCTCAGCTTCCTCCTCCTCTTAGCGGTAATTTCTGGTTTCCCAGAATGAGAATGGGCCGACATTACGGCCTGATCATCCGATGACAACAAGCCATCTGCTGGTCCCGCTATTTGAATAGCGGACCGCCCACTTTCACTCATTGTCTGACTGTTCACTTATTTATTGTTTTTTTTTACTTTTAAAAATCGAAATAAAAATAAAAAGTCCGATATGTTTCGGGGATCGAACCCACGACCTCTGCTTTACCGGCAGACACCACTACCACTGGGCCACCGAAGCACTTGGGCAAAACGTTTCTGGTTGTTCTTTTATTATGAGTAATTTCGCTTTTAACTAGAAGCCGACACGTTTATTCTCCACGGAGATCTATGAACGACTACGAGAACCGATACTTTCAGCGTAGTATGGTCGTTGGCGTCTTTTTTATTAGCAAACTTCAAAGTCCCGTTAATTTTAACGCGCCTCGATATGACGCAAGAATTATGCAGTATTGTTATTTGATTCTTTATTTATTTAAAAACACAGGACTTTTGATTAAAGCTACGCTTTCACTCAGTAATCTGTAATCGTAAATCTTTCCTCGTGCGTTTTTGAAACGGAAACCAAAAGCAAAATTTTGATACTGAAAAAATGAGGCGAAGAAGTTCTATGCCATTTTTTTGCCTGCCCAATCGAAAGTGTCGTATTTTAACACTGCATAATTGAACGCAACTACTGCAGTTCATTGTTAGCATGACGTTTTTCAAAACATCAAACCATCTGGGCCAGCGATATTGTGTACATTAAGATCTTTAAGTACTTTTGCTACGTATTCAAGTGTAGTTGAGTTGAACTGGCTGCAAAGTGTGGAGCTAGCAGATTGGCCTTACTGCCTTCTTCACTGTTTCCTAGTCCTTCCGCCGTATTTGAAACATAAGAGGCCCGAGACGACGGTCTGACTAACAAAAATAATCTCGAACATCTCACTAATACTCATGACCTAGGCCTATTGCATAAACCAAAGGTCAGCTGTTTTATGGCAAAAAAATAAAGAGAAAATAAATAGAGAAGTATAATCGAATTAAAAACTAATGTTTTTGTTCAATCCTCTAAGGGATGATCCTGGAAGCTGCTCCAAAATAAACCTGTACACTAACACAGACACGAAATAAAAACACTAGCTTTTTTGTTGTTGGGAAAACTGGTTAAGAATCCAACTCTTTATTTCCGCTGTCCCTCTGTCCAACTAAGACTGACTATATTTTTTCTTTTTGTGCATGCATTGCAAGATAAGAGAAAGAAAGTACAAAGAGGAATATAAAAATGAATAGGAATAAGACATGTACTTATATAAATAACATGAACAAGAGCGAACATTAAATACGAGTACACTCATATACAGAGTGTACGATACAGTTTTATACGCAACACGTGCTCGAAGAATAACTGAAGACGATTCCTACTAAAATATGGAAAAAGAGTGTTGCCAACAACACGCGGTGTTCCCAAGCGGTCCCCCATCTAAGTACTAACCGCGCCCGACGCTGCTTGATTTCGGTGATCGGACGAGAACCGATACTTTCAGCGTAGTATGGTCGTTGGCGTCTTTTTTATTAGCAAACTTCAAAGTCCCGTTAATTTTAACGCGCCTCGATATGACGCAAGAATTATGCAGTATTGTTATTTGATTCTTTATTTATTTAAAAACACAGGACTTTTGATTAAAGCTACGCTTTCACTCAGTAATCTGTAATCGTAAATCTTTCCTCGTGCGTTTTTGAAACGGAAACCAAAAGCAAAATTTTGATACTGAAAAAATGAGGCGAAGAAGTTCTATGCCATTTTTTTGCCTGCCCAATCGAAAGTGTCGTATTTTAACACTGCATAATTGAACGCAACTACTGCAGTTCATTGTTAGCATGACGTTTTTCAAAACATCAAACCATCTGGGCCAGCGATATTGTGTACATTAAGATCTTTAAGTACTTTTGCTACGTATTCAAGTGTAGTTGAGTTGAACTGGCTGCAAAGTGTGGAGCTAGCAGATTGGCCTTACTGCCTTCTTCACTGTTTCCTAGTCCTTCCGCCGTATTTGAAACATAAGAGGCCCGAGACGACGGTCTGACTAACAAAAATAATCTCGAACATCTCACTAATACTCATGACCTAGGCCTATTGCATAAACCAAAGGTCAGCTGTTTTATGGCAAAAAAATAAAGAGAAAATAAATAGAGAAGTATAATCGAATTAAAAACTAATGTTTTTGTTCAATCCTCTAAGGGATGATCCTGGAAGCTGCTCCAAAATAAACCTGTACACTAACACAGACACGAAATAAAAACACTAGCTTTTTTGTTGTTGGGAAAACTGGTTAAGAATCCAACTCTTTATTTCCGCTGTCCCTCTGTCCAACTAAGACTGACTATATTTTTTCTTTTTGTGCATGCATTGCAAGATAAGAGAAAGAAAGTACAAAGAGGAATATAAAAATGAATAGGAATAAGACATGTACTTATATAAATAACATGAACAAGAGCGAACATTAAATACGAGTACACTCATATACAGAGTGTACGATACAGTTTTATACGCAACACGTGCTCGAAGAATAACTGAAGACGATTCCTACTAAAATATGGAAAAAGAGTGTTGCCAACAACACGCGGTGTTCCCAAGCGGTCCCCCATCTAAGTACTAACCGCGCCCGACGCTGCTTGATTTCGGTGATCGGACGAGAACCGATACATTTTCAATTTTTTCATTTTAAATGCATTTTTATTATTTTAAATTCATTAACACTTATAAGCTATACAAAAAAACGCTTAAAAATTAGCTTAATTAACTTAAAATTATCTTATTCTAACTTACTGGCCCCATGCGGGCGCTCTAAATTAAACATAATACTTAATCTATGTCTTTCGACGTTTCGTACGATTACATTATTTTTCTATATTTATTTAAACTAAAACTAAGAAAACATTTTATTTAATACAAAAACTTAGTATACGGACTTTCTTTTTTATAAAATCTTAAAAACTAAAACTTATAAACTATCTACATATAAATAAATCTTAACCTACTTAATCTACTTAACCTACTTAAACTAACTTATTGTATATATCATACAATTGTTTTTTTTTTTTTCTTTTTTTTTGTCCCTAGATGCGTTACCCTTTCTTCCGTTCTTTTAGAGAAGTTGTTACCCATCTAAGTTCCCATTTTGAATTTTTTTTTTTTTTTTTTTATAATTTTTTTTTTTCTCTTATATCTACCTTAAACCTACTTAAATCTATGTAAGCCGGCCATGACAAAAAAAATTAGGCTAACCGACTTTGCTTCCGAGTGAAGTTATGTTGTACTAGAGGAATTCGACGAAGATACTTCCTCTCCTCCCATAAGCCACCAAAATTGTTGGTGCTGCCGTGCAACATCCCTTATGTCGCGACTCCCTACCGCCCTACTGAACCGGAGACGCTCCGCACTGCCATGTGCGACGTCTCTGTCGTAGTTGAGTCGCCTGTCCGCAGCTGTTCGAGCAACGTGGAAGATTAGCGGCACCGCCAATCTGTCCTGGATCAGACCTTTCATATCTAGGTAGAGGAACGCTTCTGGAGGAACAAAGCCGTCAAAGCGAACTCTCTCATGATACATATAGTTAGGGTAGTAAGCCCCGGAGATCAGGTTGTTCGATGAGGTCATTGCTCTTGCAATGTGCCTTCGAGTCAACTTAATGACGAAATTGTCCACTCTTATTAGGTTCGCCCTATTGTACAAGACCTCATTAGGATAGAATTTTATGTACTCAGACTCTGGTGTTCTGTATAAGCGAAGACAAGTCCTGAGACAAGCCCTCTCAAACACCCGAATCTTTTCCAATAAACTTGCTCTTACGTTGAACCACACGGGACATCCAAACACAAGCATAGGCCTGATAAGGGCCATGTAGCAGATAACCTTTACCCTCGCATCGAGTTGGCTGTTATAAAACAGTCTCTTTGCAAGGGCAAAAGCACCTTTGGCTCTGGCCAGAGCAACATCTATATGTTTGTTAAAATACAGATATTGATCTAGCCAGATCCCAAGGTATCTGACTACATTTCGACAAGCAAGTGGCTGCCCGTGCTGTCCCGCGATCGAGAACTTTCGCCAATTCTTTCTGGTATCCCTAGAGGCCCCAGACAAAGGCGTCCTAAACAAAATGGTTTCCGACTTCTGAAAGTTGATTTTCAACTTCCAGTCATCGCAATATCGCTTAATTTTATCGAAGTCGCGTTGCAAGAGTATATTAATAACCTCAATCTTTGGACCTGATCTGTACGCGATTAAGTCGTCTGCGTACGCTATGGCATGGTGAAGTGAACCTATCAGATCACTTGTGTAAATGTTGAATAGGATCGGCGAATTTACCGCACCTTGTTGCAGACCGTTTTTAATGTTAAATGTTCCTGCAGAAGTCACATCGCCATTCTTCACGATGAACTGTCTACTGGAGAGCATATCAAAAAGAATATACAGCAGTGGTTTACTAATGCCCAATCTGTCCAGCTTGAAAAAGAGTCCCTCTAACCATACGGTATCGAAGGCTTTTTCCAAGTCAATCAGGCAGGCACCAGTGCACTGATTCTTGCCTTTGTTCCATTGGATATCAGAAACCAGTTTAGACGCAGCGTGAATAACATCATGCCCCGCCTTGAAACCGAATTGATTATCCGGAACTATATGTTTGTCCTCGACCCACTTAGTCAGGACTCTATTGATCACCTTCTCGAAAATCTTACTGATGTTTGGAAGGAGACTGATCGACCGGAGATTCGCCGGATTGGATGTGTCTTTATCCCTTTTGGGGATGGGGTGTACCACCGCTGTTTTCCAATGCGCTGGATAATGTGCATTATTCATTGCATTATTAAACAGGGTGGTATAAATGTCCACCGCTTCTAGAGGGAGATGTCGAAGCACAATGTTCGGTATTTCATCGGTTCCCACTGATTTCTTACTTCTAAGTGATTCGAAGATCGTTTGGAGCTCTTCCTTCGAAATGAACGGGGGTAGTACCCTATCGTTGGTGATGACATTATTTGCCATATTCTCGTCACTGAACTGGGTGAAACCCGAGCTCTCGAATCGCCAATTCACAATTTCATTTCGAAGGTAGAAATTGTGCACAAGGACTCGATTTTCCAGGTCGTGGTTCGGGCCAATGATGTCATTCGCCTTGTATACTTCTTGGAAAGTCGCTCCTATAGCCTCTACCTGCTCCTGCGGATCCTCGATCACAAAGAAGTTGTCATCATCAACAGCTTCATTTGGATCTATGCCTGCTGCTGTAAGTATGTTCTCGTTGTATGTCGTTCGGGCGATTTTAAGACACGAAAGGTCGTTGTGATCTTTCCTCCGAAATATTTTATTTATTTGCGGGAACATATTCGGGTTGCTGGTGTTTACAGCCCGAATTTTGTTGTTCCAATACAAACTTACAGATGCTCTGTAATTTTCTTTTATTAATGTTTGGAGGTTTTTGATCGACGACTTCAGTGTCATGATCTCCGGGTTATGTCTGTCAGTAAACTGTCTGTACAAGGTTTTTAGTCTTGACAGCAGTCTACTTTTATGTCGGTGCAGTGCGTCAATAGTTGCGTTGCGGAATATGTCTTCTTCGTCAGTGTGTTGGTACCGAGGTATCGTTTTGTCCATTGTTCGTTTAATTGTCTCGTCCATTAGTTTTAGATATCTGTCAATCTCCTCGTTTGACAGATTTCTATTGGACGGTGGGTAGAGCGAATTCGAGGAGAGTGCTCTCGTCATTGTTCTGGAGAAGTGTGTCCAACGCACCCTACTATAATTGTAGGCATGCCTTTGAACAAACTCGTCCAATTCCGCAGCTTCGTTCGGAACGGTTATTTCGGTACTGAGTCCGCAATGGTCACTGTCATACACGAAAGTTCGTAGACAGTTTGTGGTTTGTTGGTTTGTGCATGTCAGGTGTATTCGTGTGTCGAACAGCAGGAGATCCAAATAAGACCCGTGTCTAGGAAACGACGGACTATCCGTCGCCTTAAGGCCGAGTCGATACATTATATTGTGCTGACCCCACCAATTGAATAGTAGGTTCCCTCTAGTATTTGGAGTATTATTTCCCCAATCGCTATGTTTGGCGTTGAAATCTCCGCCGATAATAAAGTAGTTCTCCTCCAATTCCAGTCTTAGGAATCGAAAAAGTGTCTCGAGCTCTGAGATGAATAAAGTGGATTGAGTAGCCTTAGGTAAATAAACAGACACCATGTATAACCGCTTTCCACTCCGGAGAGGGATATACACGATGCATGCCTCCAGCACCTGGAACCTACGCACTACACGACTGTATACTCTTTTAAAACGAATACCTTTTCGTACGAAAATCGCAACGCCTCCTCCCTGAATGGAGTTGGGTCGGTTTCTCCGTACTATTTTATATCTTTTGTGCCTCATTTTGTGTCTCTTTGTAAGCTTAGTTTCGCTAACCAAGAGCACATCAGGGGCTTGGTCTTTAAGCAACTTAAATAGTGTGGCTCTTCGTTCGAACCTAATCAGTGAATTAACATTCACTGCAAGGACCTTCAGGGTTTGCTCCGCCATGTGCGTACCCATTACGACTGGAGGTGCGTTAGGCCCGGCAGCAGCGCGTATATTTGATCTACCCGCTTAGCCTGTTCCTGTATTTGACGCTGCAGCTGAGCCATCTGCCCCTGAATAGAGAGCAAGATAGCCAGCATGTCAGGTACAGGTTCCGGTGCTCTAGGCGCTGGGGCCTGAGAAGCTACCTTTGGTTGTTGTACCGTATTTCCCCTACCTGCCGCCATTTGGGCGTAGGTAACATGGGGAGTAACGGCTGGTGTTTGTGTCTGCACGAGTGGACGTTTGATTTCCACTTTCTGCTGCCGAGCCAGATTTACTCTTTTGATGTATTGGAATTTGGGACAACCCCGATAATTTGCGGTGTGTCCCGTGTTCCTACATAACGCGCAAGAGAGTTGGCTTTTTTCTGACGCTCCGTCCTTACCCAGAGCGCATTCCTCGGACTTGTGGTTCTTTCCGCACTTCACGCATCGAGGCTGCATTTCGCAGTTCGACGCGGCGTGCCCGAACCTTTGGCAACGAACACATTGTAAAATGTTTTCGCTCCTCTTTAATTTTTCCCAGTGTACAACCTGGTAGTCTAGGACTTTAATGCTCCTTAGACCATCCAGTTTGCTGTTGGGACTTAGCTGAACCAGGAAGAATGGTAGTTTCCGCTTCTCCCTTTTGGCTCTAGCCGTGACGAATGGCTTAACCCCTACGAATTTGAGCTCTTCGCACTCCTTCTCTTTCAGCAGTGCAAGGAGCTCCTCCGGATCAGTCGACGGTTCTAACCCCCTCAGCAGCATTGTCTGCAGCTTTTCACCTTTCGGTGTGAAGGAGAAGAATTCCGTCGTCGAATCCCTTAACAAGTTTTTAATTTTATGATAGCGCTCCACTGTATTGCAGTGGATCGCGTGCCTATCTAAACTAAGTCTTTTAACAAAAAAATTATTGCCTATGGCCGACTTACATAATTCTATCGTATCTTTCAACTCCATCTTGAATGTGTTGATTGGAGGTACTCGTTGCTTAGTTGATTTCTGTGGTTGTTTTTGTTGTTGCTGTTGTTGTTGTTGCTTTTGTTGTAGCTGTTGTTTCTGCTTCTGCTGTTGCTTTTGCTGTTGCTGCTGTTGTTGCTGATGTTGTTGTTGCTTATGTTGTTGTGATTTTTGTTGTTGTTGCTGCGTTTGTATGTTTTGTTGTTTTGTCGAATTTTTCTGTATGTTTTTTTGCGGAAGAGACTCGCTTATTTGTGACTGCTTCTGTGAGTCATGGAGTTGCTGCTCCTTCTGTCTCCTCGCATTTTGCTTTTCTTTAATAGCCAGTACCTTTAGTTGCAGCTCGTTGATACTGCTATATATTGCTTGCATTTCTTCCTCTTCGTCGTCTGACTCCGAGGCGGCTAACGATGAGAAAGTGTTACCACCTCCCATATAATGTCCTTCTCCGCCGTCAGATACGTATGGGAAATCGTATTTCTCAATTTCTTCTCTGTTTTGTTGTTGTGCTGCTGCCCTTGTCGATGTTGTTGGCGCCTCTTCCCTCACTCTACCAGGCAGCTTTTCAGTAGACGTTGAAAGGGAAGGGCGTTTCACAAGATTAGGAGAAGGCCTCAGCTTCCTCCTCCTCTTAGCGGTAATTTCTGGTTTCCCAGAATGAGAATGGGCCGACATTACGGCCTGATCATCCGATGACAACAAGCCATCTGCTGGTCCCGCTATTTGAATAGCGGACCGCCCACTTTCACTCATTGTCTGACTGTTCACTTATTTATTGTTTTTTTTTACTTTTAAAAATCGAAATAAAAATAAAAAGTCCGATATGTTTCGGGGATCGAACCCACGACCTCTGCTTTACCGGCAGACACCACTACCACTGGGCCACCGAAGCACTTGGGCAAAACGTTTCTGGTTGTTCTTTTATTATGAGTAATTTCGCTTTTAACTAGAAGCCGACACGTTTATTCTCCACGGAGATCTATGAACGACTACGAGAACCGATACTTTCAGCGTAGTATGGTCGTTGGCGTCTTTTTTATTAGCAAACTTCAAAGTCCCGTTAATTTTAACGCGCCTCGATATGACGCAAGAATTATGCAGTATTGTTATTTGATTCTTTATTTATTTAAAAACACAGGACTTTTGATTAAAGCTACGCTTTCACTCAGTAATCTGTAATCGTAAATCTTTCCTCGTGCGTTTTTGAAACGGAAACCAAAAGCAAAATTTTGATACTGAAAAAATGAGGCGAAGAAGTTCTATGCCATTTTTTTGCCTGCCCAATCGAAAGTGTCGTATTTTAACACTGCATAATTGAACGCAACTACTGCAGTTCATTGTTAGCATGACGTTTTTCAAAACATCAAACCATCTGGGCCAGCGATATTGTGTACATTAAGATCTTTAAGTACTTTTGCTACGTATTCAAGTGTAGTTGAGTTGAACTGGCTGCAAAGTGTGGAGCTAGCAGATTGGCCTTACTGCCTTCTTCACTGTTTCCTAGTCCTTCCGCCGTATTTGAAACATAAGAGGCCCGAGACGACGGTCTGACTAACAAAAATAATCTCGAACATCTCACTAATACTCATGACCTAGGCCTATTGCATAAACCAAAGGTCAGCTGTTTTATGGCAAAAAAATAAAGAGAAAATAAATAGAGAAGTATAATCGAATTAAAAACTAATGTTTTTGTTCAATCCTCTAAGGGATGATCCTGGAAGCTGCTCCAAAATAAACCTGTACACTAACACAGACACGAAATAAAAACACTAGCTTTTTTGTTGTTGGGAAAACTGGTTAAGAATCCAACTCTTTATTTCCGCTGTCCCTCTGTCCAACTAAGACTGACTATATTTTTTCTTTTTGTGCATGCATTGCAAGATAAGAGAAAGAAAGTACAAAGAGGAATATAAAAATGAATAGGAATAAGACATGTACTTATATAAATAACATGAACAAGAGCGAACATTAAATACGAGTACACTCATATACAGAGTGTACGATACAGTTTTATACGCAACACGTGCTCGAAGAATAACTGAAGACGATTCCTACTAAAATATGGAAAAAGAGTGTTGCCAACAACACGCGGTGTTCCCAAGCGGTCCCCCATCTAAGTACTAACCGCGCCCGACGCTGCTTGATTTCGGTGATCGGACGAGAACCGATACTTTCAGCGTAGTATGGTCGTTGGCGTCTTTTTTATTAGCAAACTTCAAAGTCCCGTTAATTTTAACGCGCCTCGATATGACGCAAGAATTATGCAGTATTGTTATTTGATTCTTTATTTATTTAAAAACACAGGACTTTTGATTAAAGCTACGCTTTCACTCAGTAATCTGTAATCGTAAATCTTTCCTCGTGCGTTTTTGAAACGGAAACCAAAAGCAAAATTTTGATACTGAAAAAATGAGGCGAAGAAGTTCTATGCCATTTTTTTGCCTGCCCAATCGAAAGTGTCGTATTTTAACACTGCATAATTGAACGCAACTACTGCAGTTCATTGTTAGCATGACGTTTTTCAAAACATCAAACCATCTGGGCCAGCGATATTGTGTACATTAAGATCTTTAAGTACTTTTGCTACGTATTCAAGTGTAGTTGAGTTGAACTGGCTGCAAAGTGTGGAGCTAGCAGATTGGCCTTACTGCCTTCTTCACTGTTTCCTAGTCCTTCCGCCGTATTTGAATCATAAGAGGCCCGAGACGACGGTCTGACTAACAAAAATAATCTCGAACATCTCACTAATACTCATGACCTAGGCCTATTGCATAAACCAAAGGTCAGCTGTTTTATGGCAAAAAAATAAAGAGAAAATAAATAGAGAAGTATAATCGAATTAAAAACTAATGTTTTTGTTCAATCCTCTAAGGGATGATCCTGGAAGCTGCTCCAAAATAAGCCTGTACACTAACACAGACACGAAATAAAAACACTAGCTTTTTTGTTGTTGGGAAAACTGGTTAAGAATCCAACTCTTTATTTCCGCTGTCCCTCTGTCCAACTAAGACTGACTATATTTTTTCTTTTTGTGCATGCATTGCAAGATAAGAGAAAGAAAGTACAAAGAGGAATATAAAAATGAATAGGAATAAGACATGTACTTATATAAATAACATGAACAAGAGCGAACATTAAATACGAGTACACTCATATACAGAGTGTACGATACAGTTTTATACGCAACACGTGCTCGAAGAATAACTGAAGACGATTCCTACTAAAATATGGAAAAAGAGTGTTGCCAACAACACGCGGTGTTCCCAAGCGGTCCCCCATCTAAGTACTAACCGCGCCCGACGCTGCTTGATTTCGGTGATCGGACGAGAACCGATACTTTCAGCGTAGTATGGTCGTTGGCGTCTTCTTTATTAGCAAACTTCAAAGTCCCGTTAATTTTAACGCGCCTCCATATGACGCAAGAACACTTGATGGCGCAATGTGCGAGTATTTACTTCAGAGGGTACTCAGGGTCTATTAAAGTATATACTCAAGCGAATGACTGTAAACTTTACTTTCTATGATATTTGCTTAGTTATGTGCATGCAAAGCATGAAGATACTTTCAATTTGATAGGAATCGAAATAGGGGAAAGCACCAACACTAAATGAATAACTCTTGATTGAAATACTATGACCTAAAGACTCCCTAATTGTATACAAAATAATGGAAATGGAAAACCGAAATGTTTTACATAGTTCCTGAAACTATACCACGATTTTGGGCACACTTGCGCTACAACCCTGGATCACAAACCCACGTGGAATACCTACATCAAAGAGATTGCCTAAAATAACACTGTTTATGGATATGCACAGCGATTGCTAGACCTATTACAACCTATGTCTCACCCATTTGTTGGCCTAGAACAAAACAATTGGTCTTACACCCTCCGTTTTATAAACAGGCAATGCAGTCAATGTTGGTTTGAAATTTGAAGATAACTGACTGTTTAGACTGTTTAAATTTAAGAACTATACAATAGTTGTGACAACAAACACGAAGTTTAACAAATCAAATTGCAATCACTTCGTTTAATTTTATTAATATTTTGTTTAAAAAGCAACTTCTACTTTTCTAACTGTGGTTATTTCACATTGACATCACTTTCAGGTTACACGAACTACAACGTCAAACAACTATAATGCACAACTGAATAATGATCTGCTCAATAGTCTTTCTTCTTTCATATTTTTTTCAACCGAAAGGAGAGCAAAACTACCCCTTTAAATTTTCCGCCTTTGTTTCCTCGTTCTTGTCCTTAATTTGCATCAGACGTTTGGACGTAACCAACTATCGCTTCTCATGTTTTGTTTTGTTTGTTACTTTCGTGTTCGTCTTATCATCTCCATCGTATGATCTATACGACTACTTGTCGAACTTCTACCTGTCGGATACGATCATGCAATTTTCTACATCTACAGCTTTACGTATATTTAATTACATATGTATGGTATGTTACTGGTGTGCACCCGGGATAAGACGATAAAACCAGAAACCAGTAACGTGTCGTTTATCTAGGAACTATGTACATATGCATATGCTAAAATATACAAATATTGTACATATACACATATAAGCCAATGGTTCTACCCCCAGAAGTGTTTCTTTTGCTCTTATTTTTACACTTACCCAATTATGAAACCTGGTTCTTGTTAATCTTAATTGTTGACCTATGCAAACACTAAGTGTTCGTTAAAGTTTGATCTTAGTACAATCGCTCTCTCAAATCTCTTCTTTACGAAAAAATTGCAGTGATCGAATTGTGCAATGGGTAGCTGTTCATTTAACTTTGGCAATAAAAGACCTACCAATAAAATTTTAATAAAAGATTGTACATCAAAACGTCTTTTAATTGGCTGTACTAAGGACATATAACTGGCGCAGTCGACGAAACTTATAAGAAAACATTATAAGAAAGAAAATACTATTATAAAGAAAAGAAGACGTGATAAAGCAACGTTTGAAATAAAAATGAAAAAAAAAAACAACAAAAAGCCATCTAATATAAACGCGTTACAGTGACAAAAAGGTAATAATACAGACTTACACTTTATACACTAAAATTTAAATATCTATCCACATAATATAAATCAATAAATTCCGAAAAATATACCATACTACTCGTATCTTCATAAATACAAGAACCATATAAACCATAAAAACCATAAAAACACGTGAGTACTACTTCAATATTTTTGGTGTGGGTGCAAAGTTTGGTTTCGTAAGCTGGAATAACAGGAAAGAAAATCACACCATCGTTTACCATCTGAAGAGAGTAAAACGCTCGACTAGAAACTGTACCAGTATTTCTAGCGGGAGTTCAAAGATTGGCCTTTGGAAGCTGGGATAACGGCGCGTATAAATATGGAAGTCCTCAACGCTGTAGATAGGTTAAAGATTATTTTAGAATTAATAAATAAATTACCTGTATTTGATGGTGCAAAAGAATGCAATAGTAGATTTTTTAGATAAAGTTTATTCATTGGCTACCATTTTCGATGACTTTGATACAAAAGTTCTTCTGACAGGTTACATCAAAGAGAAGATGATTATTGGTAATGCGCGTATACTCGTAGAATTACAAAAACACGTCAGACTTTTGCTTTGGACAGAAATAAGAGATGTGTTAAAAAATAACTTCGGCGAAAGTTTGCCAGTCCATGTTTTAATCGACCGTATTCGCACAGAACGCGTAACTTCAACAACCGGAAAATTCTACAACGATATAAACGTCTTTAGAATAAATACTTCGTTTTGCTTAATAAAAATAGTGTCGATAACAATTTAATAGAGTCTAATAACAGAATTGCCCTTGATGTTTTTAAAAATAATTTACCAGAACCTACTTTATCCATTACGAGTATTTTAAGTCACAATCCTCTTTCTTTATATAGTGCCTATAAAATAATAACTGAAATAGATCACCAAAACCTAGGTCCCAATGGAATCTAATATCCTGCATCCACACAAAAAAAAAATCCTTTCCCAAAAAATACCACAGAAGACAAACCAGCAACTATTCAACCAGACAATACGATAACTCTGCTCAAAATAAAATTAATTACCAGCCAAAGCAACTTAACTATTTGAGACATACTCAATCACAGCAAAGACCTGATTTACCAAACAATTTACAGACCTATCAACCCGGACAGAGTAACATTACGACTCAATCCAGACAACGCCAAAATAACTATTATTCAAGTGGGCATACTCGACGAACCAACGGTTCAGTTTGCATCATGGGCACATAAGTTTCTGTCATGGGCATTTCATGCGTAATTTGGCACCCAAAAAGTGAAGGTATATTAATCAGAATGATTTAAATGAAAATAAAGAATTTAACTTAGATATTTTTAACAATGAAATATCTCAATCTCATTGCTCTAAAAATGTAAATATGGTATGTCTGCACCGGCAGATCTTACTTCAAAGAACAACGATGCCTTGTACACGGGGGCTGCCATTCACAGTGCCCAAGAAGATGAGTCACTACATATTTACATAACAGACGGTCCGATAAATTTTTATACTCTTGTGCATGTCGATATTTGGTTCCCGGAATGAAACAAAATGTTTTTCACCACCATCGATAAATTCTCCAAGTATGCTACAATCCATAATTTAGGCAACAGAAACAGAAACAGATATTAGAAGCCATTAAAGAAACTATACGATATCTAGGCAAACCAAATAGAATCATAGCTGACGGCGAAACATGCATTCACCATTCCGTTGTAGAGCAGTTTTTAAAGGATCGTGAGATTGTGTTCCACAAAATTACGAGTGCATGCTCCTTAAAGACAGGAAATTCCGACATTGAAAGATTGCACGGTACTCTGAACGAACATCTTAGATTGAAAAACGCAGCCAGGGATGCATCCAATTTGGATGAAAATTTTTTTGAAATATTGACTACATATTTACAACAATACAGTACCTACATTCCCCAACAAAGTTAAGACCAATAGATTTTATTACAAAAAAATTTAGTAGAGAAGACATCGAAACACTGGCACAACAATATCGAGCCGAGAAAGAAATAAAACAATAAATAAAAAAAACAACGTTACTCTATGTCCACGTTTGGTTCAAAATCGAGCCGTAGGAAAAGCTAAACCAAAATATAGACAATTGAATGATCCGGAAGTTAGTAAAAATTACGTCACGGATAAATCAACAAAAAGAAACACCCAATATTAAAAAAGTCAGTTAAAAAGAAAATATAAATTTCAAAATAGTGAATAATTACCATCGTATGTATGTACTCGTAACGATGAAAAAGATGTTTTCTTTAATATTCTCCTGGTTTCTCCTTTTCCACTTTCCTTACTTTATTTTTGGTGATTCTGCCTCTCAAATTCATTTCAAAATAACAGCTTCTTACATTTGGTTTTCTTTTTTTTTTGACATTTCCCAGAATGGGTGCAGCCAGCGCGAAAGGTAACGCTTCCTCCGATTGACATTTTTTTTCTTTTTTCTACAACGAGAATAGGTACATATCTAGTTATTAAATACATCTAAGTCCATTAACTTGTAAAAAAAATGAAGTGATCACCAATGAATCTCTCTTATTGCTACGAGTACCTTAACAAAAATTATTCCAAGTGTGATTATTCGAAGGTCATAAAAATAACACACTATTTAAAGTAGCCCAAAAATGTGATTTTAACTAGAAGCATACTTACGAGTAATTAAGCAATTTACATATAATTCCAATTTCACTTATTTGTACAAAAAATAAAAAAATGATTTAGAGTTAACATAACCATTGTAACAAAAAAATGTAAGCTTCAATTTCATTGTTTGACCTTTTTTTCTCGCATACATTCTGTTAAAATTGTTGAGATTTGGATATTTGTAAGAACTCTATACTTTGTAATGTAATTAATTCTTCCAACTGCCAAATTCCTTTTAAGGAGCTACGCTAAATCAACACACGTTATAAAATATCCAATTATATGGTTTGAACTGAATGAGCTGTATAGCAACATTCACCTTGCAGAAGGATCCTAATTCGGTTGAGATGGCCAGAAAATGTTGAGCAAATAAACACAAAGTCTGGAAGAATTCCGAAATCAATGTACGAGTATATGTCCGTTTCGAGTAATGTCGTCCACACCAAAGACTTTCTCTGATCTGGAACTGATTTTAACTCATATACATATGTATATGTATGTTGGAAGTATTAATTAGTATTAAATTGAATTATGGATACTACCATGTTGACACGGTGCGGTAAGTCCTACCCATTGTAAAATGTTTGTGTGTGTACAAATGATAGAACTTATTCCTTTCAATACAATACGCTTTATTCAATACAATTACAATGTTTCTGTTTAAAACAAGGAATTAAAATTATTGTAAATTAGATTAATTCAAAGAGCCAAATCAACGGCAAACTGAGTGGTTTTGCCAGCGTGGAATAACACGGATGAGTTCACAATCGTCAGCATTTCTAACTTAATACAATCGCAGATCTCTTCTCGTGTGCTTTTCAGATGTCACTTTTTTGCTCCGGAGCACAAAAAGAAGATAGTTCCTGAAACTATACCACGATTTTGGGTACACTCGCGCTGCAACCCTGGATCACGAACCTACGTGGAATACCTACATCAAAGAGATTGCCTAAAATGACACTGTGGATGGATATGCACAGCGATTGCTATTAAAACCTACGAGATTAGCACTTCAAGTAGTACCGAATCACAGGAGAAACAATCTAATGCAATGACGATATATGTAGTGATTTGTACACTTCTTGCTTTCTGGCCAGTTAGACCTTCTGGACATCAGACTCACTCTTAGTGAGTGAGCAGCCGTTATAGCCAATTTTCTGTATAAAGCTGCTCTTACCTGGTTGAGTCACCACAACCGATGCCAGATATCAAATACGGCGGATTGTATTACATAGATCACCTGCAGTTCGGGCTGTAACAGCTGGTTGGAATAGATAATATCTCAAACTTTATTCTTCGAAAATGTTTACGCCAAGGCCAAAGTCAAAATGTAAAAGAAAAACCTCCAATGAAAGAGTAAGGACCAGAGCATTAGATCTGCGCATGCCGGCAGAAATTAGATAAACATATGTTCACATCCAATTGGTCGGCAGCGTAGATGCACCAATTCAATTTGACAGTTACTATCCCACAAACACTAGGAATTATACCCAACAATTTTTTTCACCCAATTCTTACAAGACGCGCAAGAACCGATTGCGTTCAGAAAATAAGACAAAGATAACAATTTATGATGACCACAACTCGGAAATGTTTTTCCCGGGCTGAGACTTTTAAAACCGACACGGATTGCATGAAACGAATTTCGAACGTTCAGCAAAGCAAACGAAATTTTCATGATCGAAATATTTAAATTTGATGGCTACAGGTCGCTATAGATGATGAGTTTTCAATTTCTAGATCACTTAAAACACTAAATAACAAATTATATCGACAAAAATTAACAAAATCTGTAGTTCCGATTTCCAACCCACACGTGGTTATATTTTTCTACACGAAATTTAAAAAAAAAAAGTTTACTGGCTGTCAGATTTGAAAAATAGAGAAAATCTGAACAGTGATGCCAAGTTGCTATCAAAATATTTGAAGAAATGGGGATAGAAAGTTCAAAGGCACTGCCATGAATTATGTGTAAATTGGAATACGTACACTGCGTTCTAAAACTCATCGCTTAGATGCAACATTTTATATTCCAGCTCATTAGAACAGTATTTAAAAAAAATTATGCAGTATTGTTATTTGATTCTTTATTTATTTAAAAACACAGGACTTTTGATTAAAGCTACGCTTTCACCCAGTAATCTGTAATCGTAAATCATTCCTCGTGCGTTTTTGAAACGGAAACCAGAAGAAAAAATTTTGATACTGAAAAAATGAGGCGAAGAAGTTCTATGCCATTTTTTTGCCTGCCCAATCGAAAGTGTCGTATTTTAACACTGCATAATTGAACGCAACTACTGCAGTTCATTGTTAGCATGACGTTTTTCAAAACATCAAACCTCTTCGGAAGAAAGGAAGACATATCATCTGGGCCAGCGATATTGTGTACATTAAGATCTTTAAGTACTTTTGCTACGTATTCAAGTGTAGTTGAGTTGAACTGGCTGCAAAGTGTGGAGCTAGCAGATTGGCCTTGCTGCCTTCTTCACTGTTTCCTAGTCCTTCCGCCGTATTTGAAACATGAGGCCCGAGACGACGGTCTGACTAACAAAAATAATCTCGAACATCTCACTAATACTCATGACCTAGGCCTATTGCATAAACCAAAGGTCAGCTGTTTTATGGCAAAAAAATAAAAAGAAAATAAATAGAGAAGTATAATCGAATTAAAAACTAATGTTTTTGTTCAATCCTCTAAGGGATGATCCTGGAAGCTGCTCCAAAATAAACCTGTACACTAACACAGACACGAAATAAAAACACTAGCTTTTTTGTTGTTGGGAAAACTGGTTAAGAATCCAACTCTTTATTTCCGCTGTCCCTCTGTCCAACTAAGACTGACTATATATTTTTTTTTTATGCATGCATTGCAAGATAAGAGAAAGAAAGTACAAAGAGGAATATAAAAATGAATAGGAATAAGACATGTACTTATATAAATAACATGAACATGAGCGAACATTAAATACACTCATATACAGAGCGTACGATACAGTTTTATACGCAACACGTGCTCGAAGAACAACTGAAGACGATTCCTACTAAAATATGGAAAAAGAGTGTTGCCAACAACACGCGGTGTTCCCAAGCGGTCCCCCATCTAAGTACTAACCGCGCCCGACGCTGCTTGATTTCGGTGATCGGACGAGAACCGATACTTTCAGCGTAGTATGGTCGTTGGCGTCTTTTTTATTAGCAAACTTCAAAGTCCCGTTAATTTTAACGCACCTCGATATGACGCAAGAATTATGCAGTATTGTTATTTGATTCTTTATGTATTTAAAAACACAGGACTTTTGATTAAAGCTACGCTTTCACTCAGTAATCTGTAATCGTAAATCTTTCCTCGTGCGTTTTTGAAACGGAAACCAAAAGCAAAATTTTGATACTGAAAAAATGAGGCGAAGAAGTTCTATGCCATTTTTTTGCCTGCCCAATCGAAAGTGTCGTATTTTAACACTGCATAATTGAACGCAACTACTGCAGTTCATTGTTAGCATGACGTTTTTCAAAACATCAAACCATCTGGGCCAGCGATATTGTGTACATTAAGATCTTTAAGTACTTTTGCTACGTATTCAAGTGTAGTTGAGTTGAACTGGCTGCAAAGTGTGGAGCTAGCAGATTGGCCTTACTGCCTTCTTCACTGTTTCCTAGTCCTTCCGCCGTATTTGAAACATAAGAGGCCCGAGACGACGGTCTGACTAACAAAAATAATCTCGAACATCTCACTAATACTCATGACCTAGGCCTATTGCATAAACCAAAGGTCAGCTGTTTTATGGCAAAAAAATAAAGAGAAAATAAATAGAGAAGTATAATCGAATTAAAAACTAATGTTTTTGTTCAATCCTCTAAGGGATGATCCTGGAAGCTGCTCCAAAATAAACCTGTACACTAACACAGACACGAAATAAAAACACTAGCTTTTTTGTTGTTGGGAAAACTGGTTAAGAATCCAACTCTTTATTTCCGCTGTCCCTCTGTCCAACTAAGACTGACTATATTTTTTCTTTTTGTGCATGCATTGCAAGATAAGAGAAAGAAAGTACAAAGAGGAATATAAAAATGAATAGGAATAAGACATGTACTTATATAAATAACATGAACAAGAGCGAACATTAAATACGAGTACACTCATATACAGAGTGTACGATACAGTTTTATACGCAACACGTGCTCGAAGAATAACTGAAGACGATTCCTACTAAAATATGGAAAAAGAGTGTTGCCAACAACACGCGGTGTTCCCAAGCGGTCCCCCATCTAAGTACTAACCGCGCCCGACGCTGCTTGATTTCGGTGATCGGACGAGAACCGATACTTTCAGCGTAGTATGGTCGTTGGCGTCTTCTTTATTAGCAAACTTCAAAGTCCCGTTAATTTTAACGCGCCTCCATATGACGCAAGAACACTTGATGGCGCAATGTGCGAGTATTTACTTCAGAGGGTACTCAGGGTCTATTAAAGTATATACTCAAGCGAATGACTGTAAACTTTACTTTCTATGATATTTGCTTAGTTATGTGCATGCAAAGCATGAAGATACTTTCAATTTGATAGGAATCGAAATAGGGGAAAGCACCAACACTAAATGAATAACTCTTGATTGAAATACTATGACCTAAAGACTCCCTAATTGTATACAAAATAATGGAAATGGAAAACCGAAATGTTTTACATAGTTCCTGAAACTATACCACGATTTTGGGCACACTTGCGCTACAACCCTGGATCACAAACCCACGTGGAATACCTACATCAAAGAGATTGCCTAAAATAACACTGTTTATGGATATGCACAGCGATTGCTAGACCTATTACAACCTATGTCTCACCCATTTGTTGGCCTAGAACAAAACAATTGGTCTTACACCCTCCGTTTTATAAACAGGCAATGCAGTCAATGTTGGTTTGAAATTTGAAGATAACTGACTGTTTAGACTGTTTAAATTTAAGAACTATACAATAGTTGTGACAACAAACACGAAGTTTAACAAATCAAATTGCAATCACTTCGTTTAATTTTATTAATATTTTGTTTAAAAAGCAACTTCTACTTTTCTAACTGTGGTTATTTCACATTGACATCACTTTCAGGTTACACGAACTACAACGTCAAACAACTATAATGCACAACTGAATAATGATCTGCTCAATAGTCTTTCTTCTTTCATTTTTTTTTCAACCGAAAGGAGAGCAAAACTACCCCTTTAAATTTTCCGCCTTTGTTTCCTCGTTCTTGTCCTTAATTTGCATCAGACGTTTGGACGTAACCAACTATCGCTTCTCATGTTTTGTTTTGTTTGTTACTTTCGTGTTCGTCTTATCATCTCCATCGTATGATCTATACGACTACTTGTCGAACTTCTACCTGTCGGATACGATCATGCAATTTTCTACATCTACAGCTTTACGTATATTTAATTACATATGTATGGTATGTTACTGGTGTGCACCCGGGATAAGACGATAAAACCAGAAACCAGTAACGTGTCGTTTATCTAGGAACTATGTACATATGCATATGCTAAAATATACAAATATTGTACATATACACATATAAGCCAATGGTTCTACCCCCAGAAGTGTTTCTTTTGCTCTTATTTTTACACTTACCCAATTATGAAACCTGGTTCTTGTTAATCTTAATTGTTGACCTATGCAAACACTAAGTGTTCGTTAAAGTTTGATCTTAGTACAATCGCTCTCTCAAATCTCTTCTTTACGAAAAAATTGCAGTGATCGAATTGTGCAATGGGTAGCTGTTCATTTAACTTTGGCAATAAAAGACCTACCAATAAAATTTTAATAAAAGATTGTACATCAAAACGTATTTTAATTGGCTGTACTAAGGACATATAACTGGCGCAGTCGACGAAACTTATAAGAAAACATTATAAGAAAGAAAATACTATTATAAAGAAAAGAAGACGTGATAAAGCAACGTTTGAAATAAAAATGAAAAAAAAAAACAACAAAAAGCCATCTAATATAAACGCGTTACAGTGACAAAAAGGTAATAATACAGACTTACACTTTATACACTAAAATTTAAATATCTATCCACATAATATAAGTCAATAAATTCCGAAATATATACCATACTACTCGTATCTTCATAAATACAAGAACCATATAAACCATAAAAACCATAAAAACACGTGAGTACTACTTCAATATTTTTGGTGTGGGTGCAAAGTTTGGTTTCGTAAGCTGGAATAACAGGAAAGAAAATCACACCATCGTTTACCATCTGAAGAGAGTAAAACGCTCGACTAGAAACTGTACCAGTATTTCTAGCGGGAGTTCAAAGATTGGCCTTTGGGAGCTGGGATAACGGCGCGTATAAATATGGAAGTCCTCAACGCTGTAGATAGGTTAAAGATTATTTTAGAATTAATAAATAAATTACCTGTATTTGATGGTGCAAAAGAATGCAATAGTAGATTTTTTAGATAAAGTTTATTCATTGGCTACCATTTTCGATGACTTTGATACAAAAGTTCTTCTGACAGGTTACATCAAAGAGAAGATGATTATTGGTAATGCGCGTATACTCGTAGAATTACAAAAACACGTCAGACTTTTGCTTTGGACAGAAATAAGAGATGTGTTAAAAAATAACTTCGGCGAAAGTTTGCCAGTCCATGTTTTAATCGACCGTATTCGCACAGAACGCGTAACTTCAACAACCGGAAAATTCTACAACGATATAAACGTCTTTAGAATAAATACTTCGTTTTGCTTAATAAAAATAGTGTCGATAACAATTTAATAGAGTCTAATAACAGAATTGCCCTTGATGTTTTTAAAAATAATTTACCAGAACCTACTTTATCCATTACGAGTATTTTAAGTCACAATCCTCTTTCTTTATATAGTGCCTATAAAATAATAACTGAAATAGATCACCAAAACCTAGGTCCCAATGGAATCTAATATCCTGCATCCACACAAAAAAAAAATCCTTTCCCAAAAAATACCACAGAAGACAAACCAGCAACTATTCAACCAGACAATACGATAACTCTGCTCAAAATAAAATTAATTACCAGCCAAAGCAACTTAACTATTTGAGACATACTCAATCACAGCAAAGACCTGATTTACCAAACAATTTACAGACCTATCAACCCGGACAGAGTAACATTACGACTCAATCCAGACAACGCCAAAATAACTATTATTCAAGTGGGCATACTCGACGAACCAACGGTTCAGTTTGCATCATGGGCACATAAGTTTCCGTCATGGGCATTTCATGCGTAATTTGGCACCCAAAAAGTGAAGGTATATTAATCAGAATGATTTAAATGAAAATAAAGAATTTAACTTAGATATTTTTAACAATGAAATATCTCAATCTCATTGCTCTAAAAATGTAAATATGGTATGTCTGCACCGGCAGATCTTACTTCAAAGAACAACGATGCCTTGTACACGGGGGCTGCCATTCACAGTGCCCAAGAAGATGAGTCACTATATATTTACATAACAGACGGTCCGATAAATTTTTATGAAAATCAAATTTACTTATCTTATATTCAAAAAGAACATATTTCAATTAAAATAATCCACAAAAAGATACAAAACATTGTTGAGCTTAAGGAAGGCAGTAGCGATCTGTTAAAGATGAAAGGATGAAAGGATTTATGGTAAATAAAGAACTTATCTGCGTTTATTGCGAAAATCTCCCTTCCCTTTGTTTGTGCATTTTCAAGACCTCTTTGTCAAACATTTTTCAATGAACAAAAACCTTAGACTACTTAAATCAAACATAAGACTTAGGGACATTTCAGACAGAAATGAAATGTTAACAATAATTAGAAATGAACATCATAAAAAGAACCACAGATGGATTAATGAACTTTTTTCGGAACTAAAAACTCGATATTTTTATCCAAATTTGCAAATCGAATTTCAAAAATGTATAAATAATAGCGAGGTTTGTACCGTTGCCAAATGTCAAACATGACAGGAGGCCTCTTAAAATTCCCATGTAAATAACAGAAACTCCTCAACAATTTAATGACATACTCGTGTGCATGTCGATATTTGGTTCCCGGAATGAAACAAAATGTTTTTCACCACCATCGATAAATTCTCCAAGTATGCTACAATCCATAATTTAGGCAACAGAAACAGAAACAGATATTAGAAGCCATTAAAGAAACTATACGATATCTAGGCAAACCAAATAGAATCATAGCTGACGGCGAAACATGCATTCACCATTCCGTTGTAGAGCAGTTTTTAAAGGATCGTGAGATTGTGTTCCACAAAATTACGAGTGCATGCTCCTTAAAGACAGGAAATTCCGACATTGAAAGATTGCACGGTACTCTGAACGAACATCTTAGATTGAAAAACGCAGCCAGGGATGCATCCAATTTGGATGAAAATTTTTTTGAAATATTGACTACATATTTACAACAATACAGTACCTACATTCCCCAACAAAGTTAAGACCAATAGATTTTATTACAAAAAAATTTAGTAGAGAAGACATCGAAACACTGGCACAACAATATCGAGCCGAGAAAGAAATAAAACAATAAATAAAAAAAACAACGTTACTCTATGTCCACGTTTGGTTCAAAATCGAGCCGTAGGAAAAGCTAAACCAAAATATAGACAATTGAATGATCCGGAAGTTAGTAAAAATTACGTCACGGATAAATCAACAAAAAGAAACACCCAATATTAAAAAAGTCAGTTAAAAAGAAAATATAAATTTCAAAATAGTGAATAATTACCATCGTATGTATGTACTCGTAACGATGAAAAAGATGTTTTCTTTAATATTCTCCTGGTTTCTCCTTTTCCACTTTCCTTACTTTATTTTTGGTGATTCTGCCTCTCAAATTCATTTCAAAATAACAGCTTCTTACATTTGGTTTTCTTTTTTTTTTGACATTTCCCAGAATGGGTGCAGCCAGCGCGAAAGGTAACGCTTCCTCCGATTGACATTTTTTTTCTTTTTTCTACAACGAGAATAGGTACATATCTAGTTATTAAATACATCTAAGTCCATTAACTTGTAAAAAAAATGAAGTGATCACCAATGAATCTCTCTTATTGCTACGAGTACCTTAACAAAAATTATTCCAAGTGTGATTATTCGAAGGTCATAAAAATAACACACTATTTAAAGTAGCCCAAAAATGTGATTTTAACTAGAAGCATACTTACGAGTAATTAAGCAATTTACATATAATTCCAATTTCACTTATTTGTACAAAAAATAAAAAAATGATTTAGAGTTAACATAACCATTGTAACAAAAAAATGTAAGCTTCAATTTCATTGTTTGACCTTTTTTTCTCGCATACATTCTGTTAAAATTGTTGAGATTTGGATATTTGTAAGAACTCTATACTTTGTAATGTAATTAATTCTTCCAACTGCCAAATTCCTTTTAAGGAGCTACGCTAAATCAACACACGTTATAAAATATCCAATTATATGGTTTGAACTGAATGAGCTGTATAGCAACATTCACCTTGCAGAAGGATCCTAATTCGGTTGAGATGGCCAGAAAATGTTGAGCAAATAAACACAAAGTCTGGAAGAATTCCGAAATCAATGTACGAGTATATGTCCGTTTCGAGTAATGTCGTCCACACCAAAGACTTTCTCTGATCTGGAACTGATTTTAACTCATATACATATGTATATGTATGTTGGAAGTATTAATTAGTATTAAATTGAATTATGGATACTACCATGTTGACACGGTGCGGTAAGTCCTACCCATTGTAAAATGTTTGTGTGTGTACAAATGATAGAACTTATTCCTTTCAATACAATACGCTTTATTCAATACAATTACAATGTTTCTGTTTAAAACAAGGAATTAAAATTATTGTAAATTAGATTAATTCAAAGAGCCAAATCAACGGCAAACTGAGTGGTTTTGCCAGCGTGGAATAACACGGATGAGTTCACAATCGTCAGCATTTCTAACTTAATACAATCGCAGATCTCTTCTCGTGTGCTTTTCAGATGTCACTTTTTTGCTCCGGAGCACAAAAAGAAGATAGTTCCTGAAACTATACCACGATTTTGGGTACACTCGCGCTGCAACCCTGGATCACGAACCTACGTGGAATACCTACATCAAAGAGATTGCCTAAAATGACACTGTGGATGGATATGCACAGCGATTGCTATTAAAACCTACGAGATTAGCACTTCAAGTAGTACCGAATCACAGGAGAAACAATCTAATGCAATGACGATATATGTAGTGATTTGTACACTTCTTGCTTTCTGGCCAGTTAGACCTTCTGGACATCAGACTCACTCTTAGTGAGTGAGCAGCCGTTATAGCCAATTTTCTGTATAAAGCTGCTCTTACCTGGTTGAGTCACCACAACCGATGCCAGATATCAAATACGGCGGATTGTATTACATAGATCACCTGCAGTTCGGGCTGTAACAGCTGGTTGGAATAGATAATATCTCAAACTTTATTCTTCAAAAATGTTCTAATTCTCCTGACATATTATTCTCTGCTAAATTCAACCACTGTCTGAATAATAGCCATTTTCCTCCAATTTTGAAAAATGGAAAAATACTTCCAATAGCGAAGTTTAAGAGAGCAACAGATATAAAAGACCTTGGACCAATATCATTGCTATCAGATATAGGAAAACTGTTCGAGAGGCAAATAGATGTCATCTGCGAGGACTCCTACATTATTCCAAGTAACCAGTTTGGTTTCAAAAATGCCCATTCAACGGAACATGCCTAAATGGTATTGCACAACAAAATTATTCAAACCCTAAGAACCAGGATATGTGTTGAAAATAAAAGCGTTGAATTCAACCTCCAGCCATTTGAATATATCAGCTGTTGAGAAAAATCAACAATGTGCCTGTTCACATTGGCGCAGGCAGGAATATTGTCCGAAAGAGAGGTGGGAAGAAGAAGGGTTACTTCCACGCACGTCGTTTTTTTCCATATCGTTCCATTTCTGACATATTTTTTCATTTCAGATTTGATCATTGATGAGCAAGGACATAGATAAACTAACCTTGATGTCAAACTTTCCAGATATTGAAAAATCAAAACCGGTTTTCTACTGATCGTCCCTATCCGTGTGACCCTGTCTGTAAACACGTGTGAATTGTCATCAATGGTTTAACATGTGCTTTGTTTAAATTTTTTTTAAAAGCACGATTGTATGTAAACTAAGCCACCCAAACACTTCGCAAGCACTTATTTCGAAACTCTCGTATTTTTTCTCGACATTTCAACTTTATACTTATCAGACAACAATAAATTCTTTAACAAACTTATTTATTTTGTCTCACACCGAAATTATACTTTACATATGAATTTGCTCCCGGCGACGAGCTGTCAAAAATCAGTCTAGCCGTTTAGGTACCGGGTGTCAATACAAATTTGCATGAAAATATTCCCCACCCATTTGAGCACTAATCCCTACTGTTGCGATGTTTGTTCTATTTAACTTCCCCATCCAAAATAATTTTTTTTTGACAATTTTTTTAGTCCGTTTCGAAAGAAACCGACACCGACAGCGGCCTTTGCCTACGCCAAAGTCAAAATGTAAAAGAAAAATAGCAGTAAACTGCTGGAAGTATATACACGAAATGCAGATACATTGGAACATTTATATGCCATATATGCATACGACGAAAAAACATTAATTGTTTCAAACGAGAATCACGCTTTCGTTGATTGTCAGTTTCGCGTTTTGATTCATCATAAACTTGATCACGCCTGTGATTTCTGTTTGTAAACCGTGGCACTTTTTGACACCTTATTCAGATTGCGAAATTCTAAAAACTTTTTCGCTTCAGATGTATCGGAACTAAATGGCGTATTGCAAAGAAACTGAAAAAATTCATCACTGCAACGCAAATTGAGATCGCGCTTACGATTACGATATTCACGTTTTCTTTTTACCGCAGATTTGCGGAGCCATTTAAAACCTCAAATCCAGTATTTTATCTACTGACAGTAAGTTAAAGGATGTCCAAGCGACAAATACACTTAACCCTTCTTCCTACGCTATGCACTGACAATAAAACTACCACATCGTTTCTTACAATTATTTTATTTTTTTTTATATCTACCCCTGTTCCGGCAACCAATTGTACACACAACACAAGGTAGGAATGCACGTTCAATCGAATAAAAGAAGAGAAGCAAACTAACGGCATATAGATTTTTATGAGTCAACTACACATCACCCTTAAATCACCTGCATTACACTTAAACAGCGCATCATACTACATCTTTTCCCACATTTGGGTGCTTCCTTCCTATCAACCCCTGTTTCCACCAATAAATCGGTGTGAAAGACAAACCTATCCGCACACAGAGTACAATCACTGAACGGTAGAAGGAAAGCAAAATATGTATCTGGAAAAATCTAATAAAATCCAGCACCATAACTTCCCACCAATCATTACAATGATATAAGAACCGCGAAAGTAGCGGCAGCGGTGTCGGTGGCAGTATCAGCATTGGGCAAAAGGCTAAAGGAGGTAGAAGAAAACGGCTCAGGTTTCCATTATGCGCACTAAGCAATGTTTATTTTTTTTTATTTAATATGGATTATTCTAAGATGTTCTGTAAAATAATTTTGGTGAGGAAACTTTTCTTTCTATTTTTGATTTATTTTTAAAGTTTTTAATTTTCACTAGAAAAGTCCATAAATTTCTAAGTACTCACTGCACAAATAGACACTTGTCCTAAGTCATTTCTGTCCCTGAAGAGGGGTATGGGTGGGGTGGTTCGTGGGGTTGTTTGTGCAGTGAGTGTTGAAAAATATTATGAGTATTGCCATATGTCCCAAAGTTAAATTAATTTGAAGTTAATTTTGTCTTTGCTGATATTTTCTTTTTTTTTATTGACTGAAAGTATACTCGTATACTGCTAAATACCCCCGACTAAATATAATTAAACTTTAGCTCCAGGCGCCTGCCTGATAGTTGTTGACATACCCTTAGCGGAGCGACGAAGTCGCGTGAGCGGCTAAAGCCTTCAGAAAAAAAGGTTAAAATCCCCTTAGCGAGCCACCCATCCCATACTTTAAATACACCAGACTTTCTTACAAGCGCCTGCCTGACAGTTTTTGGTATACACTTATTCAACGATGAAAATAATAATTTCGCTGATTGGATAGTTGAATACCAGTGGAGAGATAATTGCAAAAAACAAAAGTTAGATCCCTATGAAGAGTTGCCTCAAGCAGTGGTGCATGTTTAGGGAGATTTCGGAAAACAGGTTTAAATAAAACCCGGGTGTAAAAGTCACATAAACATGGGTGGATTACAAAAAAAAAAAACATTAAAATTTTATTAAACAAAAAATTAAAATTTAATAATAAAAAAAAATTAAAACAAAAAAAATGCTTTCATTTCCTCAAGAAAAAAATATTATATTTCTGTTTTTTAGGTTTTAAACCAGAAAAAAAAAATATTTGCTTAGTGCGCATAATGGAAACCCGCCCCAAGAAAACAAATATGCAAAGGATGAAACGTATATTTGTAACACACACAAAACGTCGAGAAACAGATAGACGACAATTCATGTGTCCATGTACAGACCATTCCTTTGCACAGTTGATTCATTGTGAAGCACACAAACCCAACAACACCAAATACGCACACAGAATATGATCACTGAACGGTAGAAGGAAAGCAAAAAATGGGACTCATTTTGTGACGGACATTTTTGAGAAAGACAAGCGGTTCGACATATCCATGTCAAAACCTCCAATGAAAGAGTAAAGACCAACACATTAGATCTACGCATGCCGGCAGAAAGAAGATAAACATATGAGGGTCGTTCAACATATTCTCGGTAACGGGCTGAAGCTGTGGTTGTATATATAAATTGACTTATTTATCAAGTAATACTATTATTTTAGTGCATTCATGTAAAATTTCATATAAATGTGATTATTAATTTGCGTTTTATCTCTAGTTAAACAGAATCATAATGGCAACTGAGACGATGATGGTGAAAATTGAGCATCTCGCTGTAATTAAATTTCTCACTAAGCAAGGAAAAAGTCAAAAAACTATTCATGAAGAGATGGTGGCTGTTTACCAGGGTTCCGCACCTTCATTATCGACTGTGCAAAAGTGGTCAAGTGAGTTCAAGAGAGGCAGAGAGAGCATTGAAGACGACCCCCGCTCCGGCGCCCCGGCTACTGCTTGTACGGGAGAAAGCATCAAAGAAGTCGAAAAACTTGTTCTTGAGGATGCCCGAATAAAGGTGAAAATGATGGCAGAGATCACCAAGCTTTCAATTGGTACCATTCACACCATTCTTCATGACCATCAGTGCAAGGTGGGTGCCACGAATGCTCACAGCGCCTCAGAAAAAAGTGAGAATCGCATGCTGTAGAGAGCTTTTGGAGATGTGTAGTGAGAACGCGGACAGTGTTATGGATTGAATTGTTACAGGGGACGAAACATGGGTCCACCACTATGACCCTGAAAGCAAACAAGAGTCCATGCAGTGGCATAAAAAGGAACAGACCCCCCGAAGAAGTTCAAAGTCACTCCGTCTATCGGGAAGCTCATGGCCACAGTTTTTTGGGACTCAAAGGGAATCTTGCTCATTGAGTACAAAAAAAAAGGTGAAACCATCAACGCCACATCCTACGCTTCCACTTTGCATAATTTGCGGGAGGAAATTAAAAAGAAAAGACGGGGTAAACTCGCAGTGGGTGTGTTGCTTCTTCATGACAACGCTCCTGTTCACACGGCGCGAGTTTCCAAGGCTGCTGCGCGAGATTGTGGTTTCAAAGAAATCCAACACCCACCCTATAGTCCAGACCTTGCCCCTAGTGATTATTTCCTGTTTCCGGATTTGAAGAAATGTCTTCGTGGAAAAAGATTTTCGGATGATGAAGAACTCAAGTCGTATACTCAATGGGTATTTTGCAGAGAAAGAGGAAATTTATTTTTTTGAGGGTTTAAAAAAGCTTATCTCAAGATGTAACAAATGCATTGATGTTAGGGGAGATTATATTGAAAAATAAAAACAATTTAAATTGAATTCACATTTTCCTTCATATCGATACCGAGAATATATTGAACGCCCCTCGTATGTTCACATCCAATAGGTCGGGCAGCGTAGATGCACCAATCCAATTTGACAGTTACTTTCCCACAAACACTAGAAATTAAACCCAACAATTTTTTTCACCCAATTCTTACAAGACCCACAAGAACCGATTGCGTTCAGAAAATAAGACAAAGATGATAACAAACTATGATGACAACTCGGAAATGTTTTTCTCGGGCTGAGCCTTTTAAAACTGACACGGATTGCACGAAACGAACGTTCACCAAAGCAAGAAAAAAACTTTCATGAGCGAAATACTTACATTTGATGGCTATAGGTGACGAGTTTTCAATTTGTAGATCAGTTAAAACACTAAATAACAAAATATATCGACAGAAATAAAATTTAAATTCAAGAAAATCTGTAGTTGCGATTTCTAACCCACACGTGGTTATATTTTTCTACATGAAATTTAAAAAAAAAGTTTACTGGCTGTCAGATTTGAAAAAACGGCGAAAATCTGAACAGTGATGCCAAACTATTGTTAAAATATTTGAAGAAATGGGAACAGAAAGTTTCAAACGCACTGCCAACAGGGTATGAATTATGTGTAAATTGGAATACGTACACTGCGTTCTAAAACTCATAGCTTAGATGCAACATTTTATATTCCAGCTCAATAGAGCAGTATTTAAAAACAAATTATGCAGTATTGCTTAGTTATTTAAAAACACAAAAAATTTGAACAACGTTCCACAGGACTTTTGATTAAAACTGCGCTTTCACTCAGTAATCTGCTGTTCCAAAAATAATCGTACAGCTCCACATTAAAGATTAAAAGAAATTAACATGCCTATTATCCCGTTAGTTTCACAATAGTAGGTCTGTCAAACATTTTTGTAGAATGTAGGTATTCATACAATTTTGTTATTTGTATGCTTAAGTATAGTTTGTGGTGCAAAAATGAAAAAGTGTGTATTATTCAATTTAAAATGGCAAGACGTGAATTAAGTAAATCGCAGAAAAAAAATCAAAATGAAACGTAAGGAATCATAAAGAGAAGTCGGTCGAAGTCAGCCAGTGATTAGACGCTTTAAAAAGGAGGGACGCGTAAAAAACAACAAAAAGAACTGGTCGACAAAATAAGCGACAAACGGCATATAAAGCATATGGTAACAAAAAAATCCTTTCAAAAGCAGCGGAAAAATAAGGATTGAATTAGAAAAATGTCACTCTAAAATTGTGAGGAGGTAGAGAGTTTGTCGAGCGATAAAGTTGGTCATTACTCATGTACCCCTCACTGAAAACCATTAATAAGCGAGGCACTACCTAAGTGAAGTGCCAGAGTTGTGGAAGAAAGTAATATTTAGCGATGAGAGTAAATCCAATAATTTTGACTCGGACGGCCGTTAAAAATGTGGCTGTTCTTTTCAACAGGGCGGAGTGCTGTTAAATATACGGTGAAAATAATAAAACATGAGGCTGTATGAAGGTGTTGCAAACTTGAAAATGTTCAGGGGAATATGGGTTCAATTAATGTACATCGACATCCACAAAGAAAAGTTGAAGCAAAGTGCATAAAATTTGGGTGTATCGAATGACTACAGCTTCCAGTATGACAATGACCCAAATGTTCGCATAATGTTCGAATGTGGCTGGCATTCAATACTAAACATTCTACTAGAATTCCACCTCACAACCGGGATTTGAACTGGGACGGAGGACTGGGGACAAAATTGCAATTGAGGGAGGGGCTTCAGTTCGAGTGGCCTAGCGTTCAAACTTCCATCAGAGAAAATTTAGTCAACCCCATGCCTAACCCACTTAGAGCGGTGCTTAAAATGATAAGAAACACTATGCACAGCATTGATAATGTAAGTTATTTGATAACATTTTTGTTTGATTTTTTGTTGTTTTTCTAATTAATTTTTCAGTTGTATGAACAATTTTGCAAGAGCATTTTTTGATTCTATGCATATCAAATACGAGTATACTATTATAATAAGCTTTTTTTTAATTTATTTTCTTAAAAAAAGAATAATAGGTGTTTTTTTGGTATTGTATATTGGCTTAAAAAAATACTTGCCAAGAAAACGTCTATCCAGGATAGGCAATTTCAACACATTAGTCTGGCAGCACCGCGAAATGACATTTCTGATTACCTTTTGGTTTTGTTTTATGATTTGTAAATTTTTTGTTGGCTTTTAAATATACAGTGGCGAGCAAAACTGGATACACAATTGGTCATTTCATAATTTTTCACGAATAAAACATTTTCTTCTAAATCAAATACTTTAAGAGTTTGAAATTCCGTTTTCTTATTATTATTTAAAAAATTATTACAGAAAAAATTAACATAAGTCTTAATTCTTCCAAAATGTTGTATAACTCCATGTATACACTTTTGCACGTTTATGGACACCTTTGTTTTTGATGACACATTTTATTCGCTTTGGCATACTTTCAACCAATTTTTCAATGATATCATTAGGAATATTTGCTCATTCGGTTCCTACTCTGACCTACATTGAATACTAACGGTAAACTAGAAGAAAGACAAACGTGCAAAAGTGGATACATGGAGTTATACAACATTTTGGAAGAATTAAGACTTATGTATGAACTACATTCGGCAAAAAAGTCAAAAAGTGAAAGCTCACACACATACGCATCTGCCTCCTGGTAGTAAAAAACTGACCCAAAAAGCTATTTTTTTACATTTGAAAGCTTTTAGAAATCATAAACAAAAAGAATTTTATTTGCTTTGATGTGACGTGCAATGACAACAAAACTTTGAAAATCTGACAAAAATTAGGGTCGTTTGTTTAAAATCTGCGTTAATCACAGCCCTCTCAATATGAAATCAGGAACTAATACATTTTTTTTTGTGAATGTATTAGTTCATTCTGAGCTTTCAAAAAGTAAAATACTTGAAAGTTAAGGGGTACTCCAACTTTCAAGTAAATTACTTTTTGAAAAGTTGAGAGAAAACTACAGATTTGTAATTGTGAAAAAAGAGACAAAACATTTTCGTGCACACACTTTACTTTTTGCCGAATGTAGTTCAGCCTTTATGTTAATTTTTTTTGTAATAATTTTTTAAATAATAATAAGAAAACTGAATTTCAAACTCTGAAAGTATTTGATTTAGAAGAAAATGTTTTGTTCCTTAAAAATTATGAAATGATTCAAGCAGAGGGCTGAAATATGGAAAATGGAACTCTCTGAGTGAAGTGCTCCACGCAGAAAACCCTTGAACGGTTGAACAAGTCTGTGCCGAAAATCCCACCTGGAAACTAAGACTTGTATCATTTTCAGGCCACCAAAATTGGTGCTCGCCGTATTCTGGATTCCAATTTTGGAAAATCTACTCTTACAAGAAGAGAAAAATCACTAAAATAAAGACGACTCTTCTCTTGTTTAGGGCTTAGAGCAAGCATTATCCCTATCTACACCTTCTGGTTTCTGAAATAATTATTTACCAAAGATATGCAAATTCAATGTACTTCAATATTGATATCTTAAGATTAAAATATATACGGAGATGCTTAGAGACGTCGCCTACACACGTGACGGTCTGATCAGAAAAGGAAGTCTCTGCATCGGAAAATGAGCTGTCACCCTTATTTGAATAGATGACAAACTGCCGCATATATACTTCTCACTCATTACGGTAGGCCCCCATCATATTTCGCAACAATTTTCAAATGAGTGCAAACAAGAGGCGACCACCCCAGTATTCATCTACTATCACATGATAACCTTACAGGATCCATGATTGTGGAATAAACGCATCTGTGGTTTCGGATTTTTAAGGGGTTTCACTCCACTATATAGAATGGCCGAAAACATGTCTTATGTGCCAAATTCACTCTCACCATTTAAAGTTTTGTACCATGATTTAGTTGCTGCAGACATAAGCTATGAAACGAACGGAGAATGGCACAAATTCGTTGCTGCGTCTGCTTATTTTCCCTACGATTCGTTATAACAAACACCGCCGAACTAATTGCATACTGATTCCAGGAAGATGGAACTTATTATATGTTGCTGTTCTAATGCTCGAATACTTTTTGAGAAAGTACCCAACGTAACTTGGGAGGCAATCATCTCCTGGGTTTCATACTATCGTCTGACCTGTGTGTCAGCAATGTTGGTTCCTGGTCATCATTTGTCATTTTCATCGTCTCTAAGTCCGCCAGACAACACTTCGCTGAGGAATCCGAGGTTTGTACTGGCTGTGGCCAATATGTGGCGGGAAAAAACACGGGTCGGCCGAAAGGCGGCGTTCTATCTGGTGGATGTTGTTTGATTGACTGCCTTACGCTCTCAATAACTCTGACGTTTATGCTCGAGCATACGCGGATGAAGCCGCTGTACTATCTGTTGGATCGGATAGTGTCTAACAACTGCCTGCTCTAAAGTGTAGGCAGTCCTAGATATGATCGACAGTCGGTGCGCTAGAAATGGCCTTTCAGTCAATCCTCTTAAAACTGAGGTTGTTTTTTTTTATGAGAAGGAGCAAGCTGACTGTTCTGATTCATCTAGTGCTTAAAGGCAACACCATCCGATTTTCCAATGAAGCTAAGTACTTATTTGGTGGTAATCCTGCATAACAAACTTCTATGGACTAAATATGTAACGCCGAAAGCATTTAAGGCGTTATCGGCCTATAGCAGTGCAAAGGAGCTATCGACCATATTCTTTACATCTTCACGGCTAATTGATCATTTGCTACGTCCTACGGGTAGGTAGTCTGATGGGACAAGCTCTCACGAAAATACGCTGCTTTTACCAGACTCCAAAGAACGGTCTGTCACGGCAGCTAGGTAAACATCGAAATTGTCATGGGATCAAAATGCTCACCGACAATGAGATGCGCAGACATATTAAGGTCACACAAGACCTCGGAGAACGGAATGATGATAGGGAATAGATGTGGATTACTGCAATGCTAACTGCTTTGTCATACGAGGGACTATTGTTTAAGGAGAAGACCTATCAGACGAAAAATCATATTGAAACGGCAAAACAAAGTATATGTTGTCAACAAGAAGGGACGCACAATATCGACGGATCAAACAGAAGACCACAAAAGACAGCTCTGTTAGGCTATTAACTCTGATCAGAAATCAAAGGGTTGCACTTGCTAATCACTATCTGTTTAGCCTAAGGAAGCAATTGAGTAAAAAGGCTATGTTAAGAAAAACTAAGCAGGCTGTTCTCGTATACAAGAAGTATACAGAAGCAAGGATCTTATCGAAAACAAACTAAGATATGCTTAGTCGTTTTCAACACAAAATTTTTCAAATGATTTATGGTTCCGTTTGCGTTTACGGGCTTGAAGGAAAAGATATATCAGTGAATTCTACGACCAGTACAACGACATAGATTCGATCGGAAAAATTAACATAAGTCGCCTAAGATAGTCATTACATGTAGAGCGAATAGATATCAACGCTTCAGCTCGAAGTTTTTGATTAATCTCCGTAATGACAACGCATCGATGCGAGTCGTCTTCCCTGGCGTGTGAAATGCCACCTTATAAGTTCAATTTAAGTCCGATGAACTCGCTTAAAGTACCAATACGGCTTATTACAACTGCTCAGAACTCCTTAAAAATCTGGAACATAAACGAGTTAGAAGGAATAAAAGATCAGGAACAATTTTTTCGAAACCTCAGCATTCCTTTATATTTAGAGAGTTTAGGTTCACATGACGTTTTGTTTATTGAACTCTACCGCTTTAACATTCCTTCACGGCAAGTATCAACAAGTCTTGCACTTCACAATCATCGCCCATTTTATTTACTTCGCTGTGGATTTCTTCCTCAATTGCTGTCGGTTCAATTTCTATCTCTGCAGTACCCTCCATGATCATTTTGTCAATGTTTTTGTCCAGCACTACACCTGACAGCTTTGACAATGTAGACTGCTTTCTTGTTCCAGCATCCTTGCGCTTCGCCCGCGGCTTCCTCGGCTGTTTAGGTTTTTTATACCCTTTCGTATGAATAACCTTCACATGATTTTGCATTGCTCTTTTACTAGTAAACACGTTTTCACATCCTTCTACAGTGCATGGGAAGTTCTTTCCTTCATGTGCAGTCTGAATGTGCTGAACTAAGTTCCTTCTTCTGTTGTAAAATCGTGTGCAGTTTTCATAATGACATTTGAACACTTCCCTATCATCTGCGTGGTAGTTTTTATGCTCAGTCAATTGAAATTTAGTTGTAAACTCTTTGGCGCACAAATCGCACTTGTAAGTTCGACGGTGGCCACTTTCTTTGCGATGTGCAATCAATTGAGACCACTTCTGGAATTTATTGTTGCACTGCTCACATTCGTAACACTTGCAGATGTGTCGCTTTAGAAATTGCTGTTGCACAAAGCCCTTGGAACATTTTGAACAGCTGAAATTACATTATAGTCAATTGAATTTTGAACTCTACGCCCAATGTATATTTTATACTTACTTGAAAGGAAACACACCAGTGTGTTTCACCTCATGTCGGCGCAGCTTGAGTTTCTGAGTGAATTTCTCCTCACAGTGACCACATTTGTAAACTTTCGGATTCTGATGAACTTCTTGAATGTGCCGTTCCATATTGTGGCTAGAAGTAAATATTTTTTCGCAAAAATCGAATCGGCACTTAACATCTTTTGTTTCGCGGATTTTCTGATGATAAACGTTGATATGACGCTTCAAGTGGGTGATGATTTTGTAGGACTTATCGCAGCCAGTATAAAAGCAAATGTGTTTTCTCTAAAATACAATAAACATGAAGGATTTAGCTCAAAAAAATATTGGTATTGTGGTTGCCTACAACTCCAGAGTGTTTATATTCGTGACGATCTAAATGCACCATACGATGAAATGTTTCGGTACAACCAGGGAAAGTGCACGCATATTTCTCATTTGTCGGTTGCTTTCCAGATATTTTTGGAGCTTCGGCAGAGATTACACTTTCTAAATCACTCTCCGATGTATATTTCACGCTGGGATGCATACTTATTTACTTACAAACAGGATAGAGCTCCATAAATTAGTGGCCTACAATTAAAACACGTGAACTAGCTGTCAAAGTTTATTGATTTTTCAAAGATGATATGAGCGCCATCTGGTTTCGAGTCGGGAGATGATGCAAAAATGAATTCTATGAGATTTGAGAATCCATCAGTACGATTTGATTGGTAGAGGGAATTTCTATGAAAGTAGGTCATAGGTAGTTTTGGTTGAGGGCTGTTAAATTGTGTAGGGTGGGTTGTGAACTCTCAATTCATTGATGTATTCCAGTAGAGTACTGGAATTTCAAAGGTTTTCAGATGGTGTTCATCAACTTGTGTTTATTTCAACTCAGGAATCAGTGTCTTGGTTGGTTTAATTTTTAAAACTAAGCCAAGGGACGTGATAACAAACAGATTATTTTCCCTTCATTTAATTTGATGATTAAGCTTTAGATAGTTTCTTCTTTGAAGTCTAACAATGCTGTTATTATGGTTTCTGCAGTTCCAATACAATCAATGCAGATTTGTTTCGTTGAATGTGTAACAACAAAAAGTCATGTCTTCAAGTTTGGATCTATTAAAGCCAAAAACTTAAAAAAAAAATATTGTAAGTCTTATATGTACTCCCGCTCCTCTAGGCGTATGTAGTTGAAGACCTTAGAACTCTAGAGAGGACTCTTACGAAACCGACGAAGGAGATGTGAATTCATTTATATATAGAGTCTCGGCGAAACGTGAGCAGACTACTGACTTTCAGCTTGCAGAAATAGCATGGTAATATGGTAATAAGTAGTAGAAATGTTTCCCAACAAAAGAACCCACTTACCGACTTAATGGGATCACTGAAAAATGGGTCTAGGTATGTATAGGCAAGAAATCTGCTCGCGCTCACAAAGGAATATGTACATAAGTGAAATTTATCGCGTTGAATGCTTAACAGAACGCGTCAGAATTGATTTTAAAAATTTTGATCTCAAGATTTTTCACTCAAACCTGACCAATGTTCTGTTGTGGTAAACCAACTGAGGTTGATGATGTCCAAATCAAAGTCACAATTGAATCAGATCCTCATATGACTGTGCGAAATTGCATAGAGGATAAATGCATCACCCATAACAATTGAAATTTACTTAAAACGTCTTGTACTCGTATAAAAGCTGGATTGTTTGCAGTGGCGTAGCTTCACATTGCGGGCCCCAGGTGGAAAATATTTTCCGGGCCCCCGTACCCAACTCAAAAGAGATTTGCATATACATACGCTGTATAATTATTATCAATATGCGTCGTATGTCAGGGATAAGTGATAAGATGTTAGAAAATGCTGTAAAGTGCTCTTTTAAATGTACTTCAAGTAAATTAATTTCTGATTTTTGCCGAATAGGTATATGTAGTAACAGTAACTCGCACATATATCTAGTAAACAAACAATATCCAGGATGGCTCAAGCCACACATCAGAACAGCCCTATGGCCTGTTACAGCGACTGGAACAAAGAAAAATCGCTTCACGCGGCGCAAAGAAAGAATGCACAAAGGGAAGGAGCCGATATAATTCGATTATCCTTTCGTGGTCCATAATGCACATCGGACTGTGATAACGAGGCCTGAGACCGAGATCCTTGAAACGAAGTGCCACGTTGTGCGCAACCATGCTGTGACAAGAATCTACCTTTCAATTGAATTTTGAATTAATTTTAAAAGAGGATTGATTTATTGTCGATTTGAGAATTAAACTACCCTCTAGTTTGGGGCCCCCTGAGCTTGGGGTCCCTGGTGATTGCCACCTGCAACACCCCCGGTAGCCACGCCACTGATTGTTTGGGCTCCACATGAATTGAAAGAGGTTCATTTAAATCAACGAATCAATATTTGCGATGTGAATTTCAACTGAAATAAAATTTATCCTTTTTTGAAACGAATCGTAACTGGTGATGAAAAATGCATAATCTACGACAACATCAAACGAAAATGATCATGGCCTAAGCGTGATGTATCATCACAAACCACATTGAAAGCTGAACTGCACCAAAAGAAGGTTATGTTGTCAATTTGGTGGGATTATAAAGAGTCGTGTATTTTGAGTTGCTTCCAAGGAAATAATGGAGCAATTCAGGCATTTACTGTTAACAAGTAATGAAACTGTAGGAATGGTGGTTTTAGCTTAGAGTGCCTGTGTGGGGCCAGTAAGTTAGTATAAGATTGTTAAGTAATTTTAAGCTAGCATTTAAGCATTTTTTGTTAATATGTAAGAGTTAGTTAGTTAGTGATTAAGAAAATAAAATGCGTTTAAAACTAACTAAACTGTAGGAATGGTGGTCTGCAATTGAAAAAGCTAGATGTGATGTCTCACCAATTATCAGATTTTCATTTGTTTCAAATCTTACAAAACTGTTACATTAGTAAAGCTTTCACCAATGATGATAACCTGAAATCGGACTTGGTCCAGTTTTGTGCTAATTAGGGCAGAAATTTATCGAAACAAAATGGAAACTACGAGTATGTAATTGATTAAAGTTTATTCTTTGAAAAAAAAAAGTTTTATTCCACACTAAAAACCGAAATGACTATCTTCCCAACTAAATGTAAGACAATGTTTACCAACAGCAGGATAATGTCGGAAATCGTTAGTATTATACATGCTCCTATCTCTGCGACTGTCTTTGACGCGTATGTTTAATTGGTTTATGAATAAACCCTGTTCAAATACTCATGTAATGGCGAGTACTCAAAAAATTTAATATTCACCAAATTTTGAAGGATTCAAAAGCCGCTTAAGGCACCACCATATATAGACGGTCTATTCAGGCCCATATCTAGAATTTGCTTTAAGAGCTTTCCAGTCTATATCCTTATACTTTTAATGGACATTTAGACGTCCATTTTCCATATCTCACATTAAAAAAAACATTGTTTTATTTCAACGCTATTAGTTTGTTTCGTGATATATCGAAACAATTCACAGTTCCTATGGATTACGTACGCTTACGGCGGTTTTGAAAAGAATCATTAAAACCCTTCTGTTTAACGTAATCTTGAGGAACCGTTTTCTAAGGTTTGAACGTTTTTCAGCAAAACATTGCATATCTGACAAGTGAAGATTTTTTAATTCCACCAGTCATTGCATTGCATTACAAACTTTTAGTTAGGTTTTTTTTTAAGAGAAAAAAAATCAGTTATATATGCATCAGGCCAAGTGAAAACATGAAAAAATCTGCTGAGGCCCAGTTCAGTTTTTTTTTTTTCAGTTTCTATGCATTTTTATTTATATCACTTAAATTACTCTTACTTGCTAGACAAAAAACGCTTAAAAATTAGCTTAAATAACTTAAAATTATCTTATACTAACTTACTGGCCCCATGCGGGCACTCTAAGTTAAACCTAACACTTAAACTATGTCTTTCGACGTACCTTACAATCTGCTGAGGCCCAATTCAGAATTCATTCACTAAAAAGAAAGAAGTTAAGAGGCTTCACTCTAATTATGTATAACCAAATTCCAAAAGCTTCGCAAATAATGAGCTGGTTCATAAAAACGTGCAATTATATTTTACCTAAATAATTTTATTGGGAATAACATGTAAACATATATTATGCAATATCATTTGGTTTTTTTTAAAAAGTGAACCACCCTTTACGATTACGATTACCGTCGCTGCTGTCAATTTTGACTTACGCAGCTGATCAGTGTTTTTGCAAAAAAAAATTCGTACGACATTTGCTGTCATCTGAGATTTATTTCCCAAAAAAAAGTAAGTAAATAAATTTAGAACAAAAAAAAAACAAATAACGAAGCCTATCGCATTAGCAATCCGTTCAATCGGGCTGTATAAAACCCCAGAGACTTAATTCGTCCAATGAAAACGGATTGCTACCACCTCACAAAACGTTAACCTTCGTCCTTGCTCTCTCTTCAATGCCACTTGTTTACGTTTACTCCACACGCTATACACTCTATTTTCTGAATACATGTGAGTCATCCCCCGCACACCCACTGTTTCCCAATTCTCCCACAAACATTTGCTCCAACATTCTGAAACCAATAACAATCGAAATAGTTCACTCTGGCGCTGATGGCACAGTGTCAGTGGCTAGCAGGAATATTTGCACCATTTCCACAGTCACACTTGGAACAGCGCAAATGGCAAAAATCACATTTTATCCATTGAGAATGTATTGCACATGGCAAATGAACTACAAGTGAAGTAAAATCTCTCTCTTCATTTTTGTCTTTTAATTTTTTTCTTTCTTTCTTTCTGTCCGCAGGGGGTTAGCAGTGAGCAGTGAGCAGTGAACAGCAAATAGTGAACAGTGAAGAGTGAACAACGAACATCGGCCTAGCGAGCAACGAGCAGTGAGCACTGAGCACTTACCAAAAGGCATAGACATAAAGGCACAGTCCGCGGTGGCCACGGAGAGAACAGAGATAGAGAGAATTTCCAGAAGTTTACTATCTCCCCATTTATTGATCTCTGGTGCTTGGTAGTGAAAAATTGTGTGTCGATAACTCGGTTGAGAAAATTTTTTGATGAAAAACCAAAACTGCTAACCAAAAGTGGTTCTAGTCGAATTTAAAATTTGCCTTTCTAAACGACAGTGCACAGACAAATAAAATCTCCTTGTTAACATGGCGTTTGCTGGTTTAAAAAAGAAAATAAACAAAGCTAACCAGTATGTAACCGAGAAAATGGGTGGTGCTGAAGGCACCAAACTCGACATGGATTTCATGGAGATGGAAAGGAAGACTGATGTGACCGTAGAACTGGTTGAGGAACTGCAGCTTCGAACGAAGGAATTCTTACAGCCAAATCCAACGGCTCGGGCAAAAATGGCTGCGGTTAAAGGTATCTCTAAATTGTCTGGTCAGGCAAAGAGCAACACTTATCCGCAGCCCGAGGGTATCTTGGCCGATTGTATGCTGACCTACGGCAAGAAACTGGGTGAAGACAATATATTTGCCTGTGCATTAATTGAATTTGGTGAGTCTTTAAAACAAATGGCAGACGTTAAATACTCCCTCGATGACAATATTAAGCAGAACTTCCTTGAGCCACTGCACCATTTACAAACTAAAGACTTAAAAGAGGTGATGTATCATCGAAAGAAACTACAAGGTCGACGATTAGATTTCGATTGTAAACGACGTCGTCAGGCTAAGGACGATGAAATTCGCAGCGCTGAGGAGAAATTCGAAGAATCCCTACAAGCAGCTCAAATGGGTATGTTTAATTTAATCGATAACGATACCGAGCCAGTGTCCCAATTGGTGGTATTCTGTGAAGCCCTCTACGACTATCATTCGCAGTGTGCCGATATGTTGCGTGTTCTACAGGATACACTGCAACAGAAACGTGAAGAAGCTGAAAATCGTCCAAGAGCTGAATTTGTACCAAAATCACTCAACGATCTGCAATTAGATGTTCACGATGATAAGCAAATGCACCTCGAAGTCGATAGCGAAAATTGGGAGGGTAAACAGAGCAAACAAGCATCGCCTGTATCTTCACCAGTTCGGTCGCCTGCAAGGACACCAACCGCCACTAGACAGCCATGCTGTCAAGCCCTCTACGATTTCGAACCTGAAAACCCCGGCGAGCTGGGCTTCAAGGAAAACGATGTTATTCAGTTATTAAATCGTGTCGATGAGAATTGGTACGAGGGCACAGTCAATGGTCGCACTGGTTACTTCCCACAGTCTTATGTTCAAGTTCTTGTTCCGCTTCCAAATTAAATTCAACAAATTCACTTCCTAGTGTCCAACTACACCACCTATGTACTACTACTACTCTCGACTCTCTCTCTTAAAACAAATAATAATAAAAAGAAAAAGAAAAAAAGAAAACTAATAACTAGCATAAAGGTGTTGCTTGATCCAGTGTTACAAATTATTAAAAGAAAAAAAAAACAAATATTACTTTACAATTACAATTACGATTACAATGCTTAAAAGTAAAAAACAAAAAAAAAATGTATTGATATACCTACCTGAACAATATTAATGTTTAATGTTAATGTTTAACCATTTGATTCGTGCGATTTTTAAAAAAATTTAAAAAAATTTTTAACAAAATACAAAATAAAGATAATAATTATTATTCATATGTATTTGTCTCAGAAAGAAAAACAAACAAACAAATAAATAATTAAAAAATATCTAAAAGGTTTTTGTTGTGGCCGAGGTCGGCATGGCCGCCTCTGGCCTCCTGAATTTGTTCGTTATCGTGAAAGACAGTATTGTAACGGAATTACTCGTATATTGTGCAAAACAAAAGAAATACATATAATAATATACATATATATATATAAAAAAACTCTCCAAAAAAAAAAACTGCAAAACTGAGAAAAAAATTTACAAAAAATGAAAACTATACAATAAATTTAAAATTATCTATATCTGAGAACGGTTCTTTCTTCTAATCTTTTGCTCATTTATTTTTATTTTTATTAGCGGGAGGGTGTTGAATTGTTTGGGGTGGGCGGAGAGTATTGTGTCCTGCGCCTGATTTTTGCCTTCACACAAGTTGTTGGTATTCTTTGTTTCTTGGCACATAAATCATACGGAAGGAGCTTTAAAATAGTGCAGGAATGCAAGTGATTTATCGAAGTTAGCATCTGCAATTGGGACTATAGTTTAGGTATCCATTGCATTTGCCAACCTTTATGATGCTGTAATCCTTTGGCCTAATGAAGATGGACCAGAAGAAAAAAGAAAATCGATTTTACTTATTTTGTCAAAGGCAAGAAAAAAGCTGACGTAATCGTATTTAGTATGATATTATGATTTATTTTTAGGCCATGAAAAGTGAAAAGCGTAAAAGGCGTAGAAAGTGGGAAATCATTTCACATTCTTGCGGACGTCTTTGATTAAGAGACACAGGTGTAGTAGTGGTGCTTTTCTGTTATCCATTTTTCTATAAAACAACATTGCACAGCTTACTCGTAGTTACTGCTTCAGGTCTAAAGTTATATTAGATGTCGGATCGGCTTTAAAAGGCCAAGGTCTTTTTACCCGTACCGAAGAGTTTTTCACTTGACATTGTACATCGTACTGTGTGTTTGTGTGTGATGTGTGCGTACCTCAGATGTGTGCTGATTTGAGTTTTATTTTATCTTCGACTATGGCGGAAGCAGTCTTGAATAATAAGTAGCTACGAGTAACAACGATACAACGGGTGTAATAGTGTGGAGAAGAGTTTTTCTGTGACATGTTGTGCATCATAATTTAACAACGAGCAATCAGTTAAATTGGGAGCATTCTGATTGTTGTGCATGAGTAATTAGAATTTCTTGATGTTTTTTGGTCAAAAGAAATTGCAATTTTAGCAAGACCAAGACGAAGACGATTTTCTGTTGAATTGTTACACATTCGGTGTCCGTTGGGGGGAATGATACTGACACCAATCTCTCTTGGTAGTCTGGTGAAAGTGAGGTTTATTCGATTAATAACTTCATATATGTAGGTATATACATATTTGTATATACACATCTTAAAGGTTGCAATAAAAGTTTGTACGTAAGTACACATGTCATGTAACATTGAAAATGCGCACACATGGTATCGATTAGTTTGGTTCATTGAAGTTATGAATGGGTTTGAAATCAAGTAAGTTTTGTCTTGGCGTGAGTTTCTTCTTATCTCTTATTATTGTTGTTTTCTGGTTTTAGTTTTTTTTTTTCTCGGAAAGTGTATGATGCTCAAATCGATCTAATAGAGATGAGGTCAGGGTGGAATAAAATGGACCAATCGGGCTTTGTGTACACACTTATAAATGTACAAATTCTCTTGAAGCTATTGTAATTTAAATCATCTGAGTCAGGATTGGTGCAGGGTACAGCATGATTACCACATGCCAAAGTGGCCGCAGAGAGCAATAGGAAGCTCTATAACTGAAATTGTTATGTAAATGGCATAGTCATTATATCAAAGTAAAAAGTTGGACATAATTAGACGATGTAACGTTGAGATAGTGGTAGTGCAAATGGATAGGAAGCGTTTGATTATGACATCTCGAAAGTTATTGATAAATTATTCAAAGCTGTAATTATTTAATTTTTTTTGACATTTGATATGAGCATTTGCACCACCAGCTTTTCTCCGTGTCTGCTGGGTAGATATCTTATATTACCTATATGTGTACTTCAACATCAGGGTCTACCAAAACACTTTAGATCAGGAAATGCAGTCGGACCACTGTGCCATATCAGCTAATTTCTCGTATACTGACCGCACAGTTAGAGTTTGGCAATACGAAGAAGCCAATTGGAGCGCACTTAACAGCTTCTTTAGGAATTTGAACTGGTCGTTATGTTTCCTCGATAACAACGTCGCTGGACGCCGCTGCTGATATGATCACAGACACTATTTTCTTTCGAATGAGATCCTTTATCCCTCATCGGATTAAGAGTATCAGACCAAAAGAAAAGGCAAGGTACGACTCGATACATGTTGGCTGGTACGAGAGGCTGTCAGGGTTAGAGAAACGTTTTTTCGTTCCTACAAACCAAATCGACAGAGGAATGACTGCAACGCCTTGTCACCGTGTGAAATTTCAATATAGCCGAAAACGGAGGTAAGGCAATACTACGATGTCCCAAATTAAAAATTAGTAAAAATTATAGTAATAAAATTGTTAGTCGTTCGTCAAAAACATTAAAAATCAACGATCCTAAGACATTTTATCAATTCGTCAATTATAAAAGAAAATCAGACGGTTATCCCCACTCTCTCTCGTTCGATAATATATCATCGACCGACCCACATATTATTGCCAACTATTTTGCAAACTTTTTTAAACAATCATTTGCAGACAACCTCTTCGTACCCGACCTCATATATTTCAAATACCTTCCCAATTTCTCCATTGGCCCCTCTCTCTCTCTCTCTCAACCTTTTGATCCCACCCTTACCGAAGAAAAGTTACAAAATCTCAATGATGAATTTTTACCCGGTCCAGATGGGCACCCAGCAATATTTCTCAAAAAATGTGCCTCCAATCGTTCGCACCCACTTTCCTCCCTGTTTCATCTGTTGTTACTTTTTAAGTCCTAGTTTTTAAGTTAGTCTACACTTATATTAAGCGAAATAAATGGGGGCATTAGGCCCCACCAAATTAATTCCACGCTGGCAAAATCAATGCGTAAGCTTTTTCATCAATCCTACTCTTTAGGGCTCTTTTCGAGCAGATGGAAAAGAGCATTTATCCAGCCCGTCCCTAAAAAAGGCGAATCTTCTTCTCTCTCCTCCTACAGACCCATTGCACTTACGTTCCTTCTTACCAAAGTCATGGAAAGCCGTCAGCTCATGAAATATCTCGAAACACGAAAACTTCTCAATGGCCGGCAATACGGCTTTCGTAGCAACAGGTGATGATTTGATGGCATGTCTCACCGAAAAGTGGAACCAAAGTGTACATCAATCTGGCGAAAGCAAGATAGTTGCACTTGATATTTTTAAGGCATTTGGCATCAGATTCTTTTGTCGAAAATATGTGCACTTGAGATCGACGGATTTCTTCTTCAATGGATTAGAAATTACCTTTCGGACCGTTCAGTTCAAGTAGCCTTGGATGGTTTCAAATCAAAATAAATCCTGGTCTGCCCCAGGGCTCCGTTCTGTATTCGATACTCTTTTCAATCTTCATCAATAATCTCTTTGATTCCTTTGCTGACGAGAGTACTCTCTGCTTTCCCGTTCCTGCTCTTCGGGAACGGCAGCGTATGCTAAGCTCATTAAATTCCGATGGGAACCACCAACAGAGTGGAATTTAATGCTTCTAAATCATAATAATGTCTGCTGTCGTTAAAGAGAAACTTAAACACCCAGCCTCAATCGATGTAAGAATATATTTCACTCTCTGTAATTTGTCCTCAAACCGTGTGATAAAAATTATAGGTGATGCTAATACCACTCAGTCAGTTGACACTCCCGAACACAGGCGTAATGTCTCCTGCCTCACCTTGTTCTATCGCTATTTTCACCACCAATGCTCCATCGAAATTGGCAGTAGCACTCCACCCCTTCAAACCTTCGACCGTAACACCCTTCTCACTATGAATGCTCATCAGTATATTCTCAAGCCTACTTTCGGACGTACTCTGAAATATCGTGATTCATTCCTAACCATATAACTCCCTTATGGAATCCTCTGCCGAGCTTTCTATTTCCTAGTTGTTATAACTTGCAAACATTTAAGACCAATGCACATCCGTACCTCTCTTTTCTTCCTGCTTAACTTTTCTTCGCTCGCGGTGTGTGCAAATCGTCGGCCCGCCGCTATTTATAAAAAAATATATATATATACTTCACGAACAATTTTTAGAGCTTTCGCCCTTATTATTTTTCATCAGCTGATAAGTTGCACTAGTTTTTTAAAGGCCAAGGCCCATAGAATCCGTTGCGTAAATTGCGTCGACTGGCAGCTCGATAGAATATACACGTTGTTATGGAAGCAGGCCCATAAACAAAGGATATGACGGAACGGACGGATAAAGTAGATTTAATTTCTACTTTTCAATCCGTTGGCAGTTCACACATTCACACATTGAGGACCATACTTTCACATATTGAGGTTCACGCATTCACAAATTGAGAGTAAGCACTTTCATTGGTGGAGACATTGAGAGAATGAAGAGAAATTGTCATAGCTTGAAAGAAAATATTGAGATTAAATGGCATTTAAATTTTTTTGTTTCGTTTCGTTCGTTATTCTGCCAACGTATGAAACAGATTCTATGGGACTGTCATTTCCGTCAAATACATTAACGTCAACCTATCCGGCATCGTAACGGACGCAACGGATTCTATGGGCCGGAGCCTTAAAGTGAACCCACAAAGTAATTTTGCTATCTGAAGATGATTGTGCGGTTTACCCGTTTATTCAAATTGAATCTATTGAAATTCAAAGTTCGACTGTCAGAAAAGCTATTCAGAGAGACAATCGACGTTGAACGCCTGAAAGACAAACTCTCCGCCGTGCATTTACCACCTCGCACCTCAGGGAACATCAGACGACACACTTAAGCATTCATCGTCTGGGGTTCTATAATATAAGCCGATGATCGAGTACGGAGCATCAACTCTTTCAAATTTGTGCAAGAGTTTTACCCCGAAGAAAAAGTTTAGTCTAATATATTGCTTTAGCAGTACGAAGATGGGATTTATAGGTTTATTCTACTGCACATTAACTTCGGAAGAAGACTGATACAACAGAAAAATTACAATATTCTGGTTTTATTCAGTAAGCTGCTCTAACTTTTTTTTTTGAAAAGGGTCAGTAGTGCTAGTTTGATTATTCGCCGACAGATGATAGATGTAGCATTTTTTATAAACATCAGCAAGCTGTATTGTATTCAACAACAGTTTTCCCAAATTAATGTGTTTCGACTTGTGTCAGTCTTCCTCCAAAGTAACAATATATTAAGATAGACTCTTCTGAGTTCTGATTGTGCTCAAGACTCGTACCTGGCGGGCGGTATGGTATGAAAAAAGTGCTATCAGAACTTTAAACGTCGACTGTTGTCGACATACAATACAACAAATTAGATAAAATTAATAAGAAATGTGGATTAGATAGACCGCATCTGGTGTGTTGTACCTATTATTGAGTTAAAAAATGTTGTTGACAATATTTGTAAAACCTAAATTTGTTCGTTCCTTTTTGTTGTGTGAAAATCTTAAGGAGAGGCATTTTCATTTTTTTTTCGCCAGTGGCAGTCACCGCATTTTTATGTCCACGGTTGACATACCCTAACGCTAGTCGATATATTTATGCTATGTGCTCTGTCCCCATACTAATTAAATTGAAATGGATCCAAGAATAAGTCATCGATCTCCACTAAAAACTCTAAGCTGAAAAAGCAGTTTTAGTCACATCACAGTTGCAACAAATGCATATCCCTGGTAAGAAGTGTGCTCTGCAATGTAACTATCTAAGGTAGCATCTGCTTATGACTTTTTTAAGAGCAAACTGCATTTTCTAGAAAGCCTTGCACTATCTACGACAAAACGACAAAAATCAACAATTCAAACAAGTTAAAATAGTTTTCTCAGTCTCTGACTGGCAACATTTCTAAGCCCATTTTATCCAAACTTTTATCCATTTCGTTTCCTTTCGTTTAATTGATATTATTTTTATTGATTTATGATGTTGGAGATATACAAATTGCCATTCAACTTAGACCAAATGTCAATCTCAGGGCTTAAGCCAGAATGTCATTCAATACCACTCTCAATTAAATTAGGCTCAAAGGTCTAATAATTCAGCAGATACAACCGTACTTAGAGTTGGTTATAACTCTGCATACGCGCATGAAATATATCTACATGTATCCGAAAACTTTTGGATTTTGCGTGAATAATTGGCTTGAATTTTCATTTGGGGATAATTGTAGCTGCATGTTTTGTCATTATATCCGTACGGCTAATCTATCTAATGCCAGCACCGTATGTGTGTCACCGTGCGTTCATTATATGCTTATTATATATCCTGAAGCGGTGTTCTTCCACGCTAAGCTTTTCCATCAATCCTACTGTTTAGGACTCTTTCCGAGTAGATTAAAAACTACATTTGTCTAGCCTGTTCTTAAAATATTATACAAGAATCTTCTTCTCTCTTCTTCTGCAGACTCTTTACATTTATATTGTTATGCCTTGGACACAACTATATGAATTTATTCCGATATTTCCTTTTAGCGTCAGGCCGGATTATTGCCTGGGATTTCGGCTCCTGTATTCTGCTTGAATACAGTGCTCTCAGATGCTTAACGTTTTGTTATTGACTTTTATGAGTCAATAGTCAATGTTATAACGACTTCTGAAGATTCCATCAACACACACAGAGATGAATTCAAAAATTCTATTTATTCTCTTAATAAGATTAATTTTATTTAACGTTCTCTTAGACTTAATTGCTAGTGATATTACTCTATGATAACAAGGTTCGATTCCAACTTCGACATTTGTTGCGAGTTTCCCTCTATTAATAACTTTTTATTGCTTACTCAGCGTGAGAACGTTTTCTGAAACTTGAGTTAGTTGTTTGCGAGAAACAATTCCCATGCTGAGGTAGCGTCTGGGTAACTGCATAGCAATATACTTTCTAATGTCTCAAATGTGTCGGTTTTCGTAGCATCAGGTTCACTAGTAATTTGATGGAGTTCCTTACCACAAAGTGGGAATATATGTTATACCAGTATGGCGAAAGCAAGATAGTTGCACTTAATATTTGAAAGGAATTCGACAGGGTCTTTTGCCGAAATCGTACATTTGAATCCACCGAATCATTTATACAATGGATAACTTTTTGAAATGTTTAATTCAAGTTGTCTTAAATGGTTTTAAGTCCGATATGCACAAAATATCTATTTCCGATCCTCTTTTCGGTTTGTTGTCTTTAAAGCGAAATTTAAACACCCAGCCTTAATCCATGAATGATATTTGTAATTGATGATTACAACCTACGTTGCAATAACCACATATTGGATGTCGCCAAAAATTCTTTGAAATGTCTAGGTTTCCATAAGTGATGTAAGCAATATCTTAGCCCGTCTGACCTGGCCTGAATATATAAGGCATTTGTGAGCCCGAAGTTGATATACAATAATCATATCATAAAATCACTTTGCACTTACACTGGTACATTTTAAGAGCACTCTAAATCCCTTAGGTGTACCAATTTTAAAAATATTTGTATATACGAGTAGAGGGTTTTTCATTAGATGATCATTCAAATGTTCTCCATAGAATCGCTTGCATTTTTGGATGCGCTGGACACATGAGTTTCCATGTGTCTGAGTACATAATTCGTCAAAAGTTTTGGCATAAACCATACACTTATGTCGTTTTCGTTTGGGCAGAAAAGAAAAGTGACGTAATTTCCCCTCATTTTTTCAGAATTTAAATTTTGCTTTTCGTTTTCATTTGAGAATCAAAATTGTCTCTTCGATTTTATGTCAAAATATACTACCTCATATAAATATACATAAACGTCAAATAGTATAGTGTGTCAAACTAGATTTCTGGTTTAGTGCATTCGGCTGTGTTTGGCCAATTTATTATTCTGAATGTTGGAATTGATATTCGTAAGCAAATATATTTAAGATATAATATAAAAGTCCTAAGAAGTTTTTAGTGTTCTTTTTAAATAAAAATCGGAGTACACAAAAATAAGCCTTCTGACAGCCCGAACGAAAACGACATTAATGTAGGTCTAAAAAATTTTCCAAACCGTCCAGTTGATATTCATCCCCAAAAAAAATATTAACAGACTCGCCGGAATCGTCTCGGGAAATGATACATCCGGTATGGCAATCACACCAAACAGTTATAAGATAGCACGTGGAAGATCGACAAATTCTTGTTGGAGAAAAGCACCACATCTAAGGAGAAAGCCTTTATTTGACCAAATATTTTAATTACAAAAAAGAACCAAATGGAAAAGATAGCACCGACCTTTAAATTAAATTTGAACAGTTTTCCAAATGATTAAGTATTTTTTCCACTCTTAATCTCCAAACTTAGTATTTATTAAACGTTTTCTGTTTTCGAAACAATAACTGCCAAAACCATATTTACCCTATGCAAAAGTTTCAAATTATCTACTATACATAACAATGCACAAGAGCAAAAGAGAGGTGCAAACTTTACTCCCACAAAGTGTCATCGTACCCATAAAGAAACTTTCTCTTGTTCAGTCGGCATCTCCTCCGTCATCGTATATTTTTCTTTTGGTAACGTTGTCAAATCATAAAAAACTGTCAAAACGCAGAAGAAAAGAAAAACGATAGAAAATTGATTCGCCACCACAAAGAAGACGAAAATTTCTATAAAAATTTCCTCGAACAAAATCCACAGCTAAATAAAATGGAATATGAAAGCGTACTGATTGTTAAGCCCGAAGTTTTCATCTACAAAATTCCACCAAGAGCTAGCAACAGAGGATACAGGTGAAACAAACTAAATGGGAATTACGTTGACGATGATTCAGAGGGGAAAAAAACCAAAAAAAAAAAACAGTCCTGTAAATCTAGTGTGGAATTTTAAGAATTCGTATTGAATCTTGTTTTCATCGTATTTAGCATTTGATGAATTGTTTTCTGTGCATATCAAGTACACTATTCGTTATCGCTTTGTTTATTCACATTAAAACACGTAGAACCATATTTTTCTCTGTTTGACTCCCCCTTTTATTTTATAATGCCAACACTGCATTTTATGCATTATTTTACATTACAGAGCTGCTGACTGGAGTCTTGGTGAGCCAACATGGAAGGGCAGAATGCGTCTAGTTGCGAAAGGTACCACCGTAAACCTTAAGCTAGAGGATAAAACCTCTGGGGCATTATTTGCAAACTGCCCAATTGATACATATCCTGGTGTTGCTATCGAAGCAGTATCGGATAGCTCAAGATATTTTGTGATTCGTGTGCAGGACGATAACGGTATAGAGGAGTAAAAATAATTTTGCCAACTGGTGGTTTAATTGTAGTATTTCTAATACTTTCACAGGTCGATCGGCATTCCTTGGCCTTGGTTTTGGTGATCGTTCAGACTCATTTGATCTCAATGTGGCGCTGCAGGATCATTTTAAGTGGGTTAAGAACCAAGAGCAAATTGAAAAGGAGAAAACCGAACCCAAGCAGGAGTTGGATCTTGGCTTCAAGGAGGGTGAAACTATCAAAATCAACATGAGAATTACAGTATAGAATAGAGAACATTCGGGAAAGTACCAATTAAACTGATGTCACAATTCTAATTTCAGAAGAAAGATGGTTCAGAAGGATCATCTAGAACGTCAAAAGCGAAATCTGGAACCGGAATCTTACCTCCACCACCGGGTGGTGTTGGTAAAATCGCTCCACCACCCTCGGGTGGTGGTGGAAATGTTCGACAGAGCCCTGCTGCATCACCAGCTCATAAGCCTCAAAGCGGCACCGAATGGGGAGATTATGCTTCTGCTGGGTAAGTGTTTCATTTTTCGTTTCTCACACGTATGTCAAGATAATTTGGTAATTATGACTCCCACTCGGCGGTTAAACTTCACAGACCAAAACTTTTCAGCGAATCGAAACTAAATGTCTAGCGAAGCGAATCAACTCTTTGAGGTATTGCATGAAATAATGAGGTATCTGCTTTATGCTTTTATGGAATTCATTCTGACTTAATTACGATTACGACCAGTGATGTCATTTTCAAACATTCGGTGACTGGCAATCCAAACAAACATTTGAAACAATATACTTATCATACCGATGTTAGCAATACGGTTTAGAGCTTCATAGATAAAAAATAACAGAGCAAATATCTCATAATAACATTATGTATCTTGTTTTAAAAAAACGGTAAAAAAACGAGTCCAAGCCCTCTAGATCTTGGTTAGACAATGTTTTAGTAGGAGCTGCAAAGGAGAACTATAATAGCTCGCAACTATCGTATTTGTCAACGGAAGTTAGTTTTGCTCTAAAGGTAGTGCGATGAGCACTTGATGTAGCACACTCTGTTACTTGTTACAGTTCGAAGTGAACACTTGAGCACTGCGAGGTCTTTTCCATTTTTGAATCCATGGGCATGAGCTTATGACGTGTCGTTAGACGTGTGTAGGTTTAATCATCGTTGTCTTTATTTATTTACTGGTTGCAGCTGCGACTCAGCTAACAAACATTTCCTTCTGCAAAATCCCTTTAGTGGTAAGATTCTTAGAAGTGGAAAATTGCTATTAATTTTTTCATCCAAATCTCGATTCATTTGAATGGTTCATTGTGGTCACAGTTTAACAATACTCTGAAGTCGTCTTCCCAGATACTCAGCACTCACTGCGATGCTAGTTTAAATTTCGTTCGTTTTTCTTGCTTATCAAGTAATTTAGCTTATCTTTGACTGTAAAAGGCTCCGCTGATTTCATATGATTAATATGTTTGCTCTCATTGTAGGGTTATCAGTTGTAATTTGCTATTCCATCGAAATCATTTTTGCTGAAATTATTTCTGCGAAGTATTATACCCCTTAAGTCTCATTGAAGCAAAAGCGCCTTTTGTCCTGGCTAACCCTTGAGGATAAAGCTGTGCTAAAATACAGTAAAATAGATTTGTTTTTGTTTTAGATGTGTTTTTCGCTTAAGCCGTTTTATTTTGTTTATTCTGTTCTTGCACATTCGATTGACATACATGTTAACATTTGCTTTGGAATTGGCGAAATTCCATTCTATTTATCGGAATACAATTTTGCATGTTCAAGTCAGTATATGTTGCTGTTCGTTGTAAAATTTATTCGATTTCATTAGGCGCTTGTACTGTCTAAGGAAAAAGCTTTTCAGTAAAAGACTGTTCAACAAAAGTGCACTGAATGTGCACATTCATATTCGAACCCATACACATTCATGAAAAAAATTAAACGTGATTTGTCTAGGGAGGGTGTATTGGCAGTTAGGTGTTGTGTATAACAGACGCGCTCACATAAACCACCTCGAGATTCTACACTTTCTACAGGTAGTGGTTTCTGGTGACCTTTGGTGGTCGTCAATCAAAACGTGCATTAACGCTGAAAGAATTATCTCAACTGGCCGTGAGAAAAAAGTCACTTTGTGGTTTTATTATTATCAACGAATACCATTCCCCAGAAGACTGGGAATCTGAAAAAAATCTATTAAGAATCTGCAATAGAATTGTATACAGATGAATCGAAATACATTAAGCAATTAAACTACCGTGCCACTGCAGTACATATATTAAATAAAGTTCTAGGAGCGCCAATGGGAAGATTGAGGTTGGTAATGCAACTGGTCTGGCCACTTATCGATTGCAGTTCGTACCTCATGCATTGGAAAATTTTTCACGGCTTGGACAAGGGCGCGTTTCAAAGACTCAAAACTTGGATGAGTAGAGCAAGCCATAGTCTCTAGAATGGGCCGTTGGCCCAGATGACCAAACATCTGTGGAAATAAAGTTCGGAACCTGGGTCTGAGCGGAGCGGATTCATGTTGAAAGGTCCACCGTTTATTTGCGAACGTTCTCTAAAATGTCCGTTTGACTTTCGTCGGTGTTTTGACACCATTCTAGCAGAAATAGAGCTCGGTGACCCTAAAGTAAGCGACTCCCCAACAAACCATCACAGAAGCTGGGTGGTGGCCACGTTGAAGTCTCGGAACGAGTCCAGACGCATGTCGTGATGACAGAGCATACACTTTGTCGTTCTGTTTGTTGAAAGGTTTTTTAACGGTGAAAATTTTCTCGTCGGCGAAGGAAAGCTTTTGTGAGTAAGTGGAAATCACGTTTTAAGATCTCCCGAGACACGAATTCGATTCTCCATGGTTTTGATGACTTGTGTCATTCGCACAGTGCGCGGACGGCCGAATTTTGCACGGTCGATGATTCCACTAGTATCCTCAACGAACTTCACGGTACGATACAGAAAGTGTCGTATGTTTTTCAGTGGCCGCAACATCCGAAAAATGTCGCGTTTTGCGTAGCCGCATTTTTGCAGACCAATTACGACAGCACGATTTCCGAACGAGCCCCCATTCCATGATTGCAAACAACTGACGTCACAAACTTTTTACGCGAGAACTCTGCATAAATGTCAGTTTTCGAATAGCCGTCAAGTTGGAGTGGATGCGTTCATTGGTTCTTGAGAATGAATGTGTTCATTTCGTATACCAAAACATTTATTAGTACTAAGTACTGCCAACGGAAAACAGCTAGATCGAAAAAGAACAGAGAAACCACAATCAATATTAGTGCAATAGAAATATGTGGAGCCTGATGAATTTACAAATAATTGAATGCCCGGTTAACGTGACCGGTCAATATGTATTTTACCTAAGAAAAATAATCTCAGGCGAATACTTCTATACCGGCTTAAGCAAATGCTTAGCAACGGATAGGACACAAACAGCGTTAGAAAGTTTATCGTAAACTTGACCTACATGAATGTATGTGCAAGAGTAACTGCTCGACATAACCAAGTGTTCTGGTGCAGTCGCTGGCCACCTATCATGACCACCGTTGTTTATTATCTTCTCAAAGTTCATGCTTCCGTGCCATAATCCATTCGCTGTTTCGCACGAAAATTTGACAGCTGAGAACAACATTTAATTTTGAATTTGAAATTTTTTTATCGCGGAAATATTCAATAGCTATTAATGTAGCTAGCGCTTCGATTGCAGCATGCAACAATTTCAGGTCTTCTAGCAATTTTAGCTTTCGGTTGTCCGTATGATTTGTTTTTACAATTTGATTTGGCAGCAAACAATTTCCCTACGTACGTAAAATTGTCAGCTGTCTTCAAAATTTGTTTATGGTATTTTTCATTTGCCGACAGAAGCCTTCCTTTTGAACTCCGGAGAGAAAAAATAACATAAAACTGTTCCATTGGCACTTTTCTCACTTTTCCAGAAGCAAAATTTCTCTTCTGGATTTTATGTCAAAATGTACTAACACATAAAAATATGAACGTCAAATAGTATTGTGTGTCAAACTAGTTTTCTGTTCTCCAGTATTTTTCACAATTTAATAGTTTTCCAACTCAATAAATCGGTCTTTTGCCATTTTGCCAAACAAAGAAAATAAAATAAAAACTTGACATTTAACCAAACATGTAAACAGTTTAACAGCGAAGCCAGAAGAAGTTTTTAGTGCTCCATTGGAGTCCAAATTGTCAAACTTCCGGAGAGAAACCAATGGAAATTGCCATTAAATTACCAAAAGCAATTAGCTCGTGTGTCGCACAATACTGGAAAACTCGGGATGCGCCGTGCAGTGTGGAAGTTGAACATACGAATTATTGCAAACCTGTGCCGGATTTTGGCAAGGAGACGCGCTGCCGTGTGACTTCTTCAATTTAGTACTTGAGCAGATAGTACGGCGGGCAAAAGTCAACACGGAAGGTACTATTTTCTCCAAGTCCGTTCAGCTTCTGTGATACGCGGATGACATTGATATAATCGCGCGTTCCCAGCGTGCCGTAAATGAAGCCTTTACGGCAATTGAAGAAGAGGCTAACCGAGTTGGCCTTAAAGTGAATGAAGAAAAAACGAAAAATCTTCTGTCGACTAAAAACCGTTCTTCTTCGCACTTCACCTAGGACAAAATGTCACTATCGACAGCTACAACTTTGAGGTAGGCAAGGAGTTCATCTACCTCCGAGCAAACGAAAGGCTACAGTTGTTCAGGCTTTGACCCTCTAAGGGTTATCAGCCTGATATGTATGTAAGTAAGTAATTAGCGCACTCCGAATTCTAGGGGGAAGAGTTAGTTATATAATTCTGATTGGTCGAGAACCCAAAATTGCCTGCAAAACTAGGTGACATTTCGTGAGGTAGTCAAAATATCGGAAAAATGTAGCCCGTTTTCGAACACTTGTATTCAAAAACAAAAAGTCGATCCAACCAATTACGAGAAATGGGCAGTTATGTCACAAAAAAAAAACATTTAATTTGAATTAAAAATCATACAAAAGAATCAACGACGTGTTCAGTATAAAAATGTCCATGGGAGCCATCTGCTTTCAACTATGATAACCACAGTTGATACTAACGCCATCTACCACCAAATTGGGATTAGTTATTTTATAAAACTTCCTAAATCTTCAAATAAAGTGAATAATGTTGTATCACGCTTTTTGGTATGAATAAAAAACCTAACTGGCCCCAGCCATAAGACATATCCATCTTGAAATCACCTCTAGTTCCAGAAGAATGCATCCCACAAACCTGGAAGGAGGTAAACACAGTTTTTATCCCCAAACCAGATAAACATGGTGAACTTCCTAAGTTTTATCGACTTATAAATTATTCTGAAAATCTTGGAAGGACTGATTTACACATCAGAGACCTTCTTAACAGAAATTCACCTCTGCATCATCACCAATGTGTATATAGGAAAGAAAGATCCACGGAAGGCGCTCTACTAAATCTAGTAATACAGATTAAAAAGGCCTACCGATAAAAGGAGATTACCTTCCTAGACATTGAACTTGCCTTCGATAAGAACAGATAAGAATCTATTTCCGAAACCATGTCCAAAAAGGGAATTGACCATCCCTTGATGATACGAACTAAAAAATAAAAGAGAAATCTGCCATACAAAAGCTGCAGGGGCTATAAAGGCTTGCATGCCTCGGCATCGCCGAGAAGGCTATACAAATCTTCATTAGTTTAACGCCACTCCATCTCTTCATAAATATGATGGGACAGCACGGTCATACTCGTATATACAGATAGAATTGAATTGCAGGGTAATAAGTGGTTTTAGCGGCATCAATATAAATGAATTTAAGGAAAATAATTGTTGCTGTCTAAGTTTTAATATAAGATCTTTGAGAAAGAACTGGAATGATTTCTGCCTTAACGTAAGCCACTTCATCAATATGTTAAAAATAATAGTTTTAACTGAAACTAATATAGATGAAGACGGACTTTAGAGTTTAGATGGTTTCGAACTGCAGTTTCTGAATCGAGATAAACGTAGAGGAAGTGGAATTCTTATGCTAATACGTAAAGAAGTAGAATATGAACGATTAACATCTGAAAGTGTGTCATACGAAAGTATCCAAATCCAAATTGAAGAGAGTAGTAAGTAAAAGTATGTAATAGGAATATACCACCAGGCAACAGCCGAAAAGCATTTATCGAAGAATACGGACACAACGTTGGACAATTGAGAAAAAAGGACGAGATAATGGTAATGGGTGATATGAACATCAATGTGAATGATTTGGATGCGTAGTTATGGTGTGAAAGAATATCTTGAGATACTGGCGACACACAATGGGGCAAAACACCACTAAAGGTGGCATTAAATCAACTATCAAATCTATGAACTTGAAACTATTCACGCTTTAACATGATTCTTATTTTGAAAAACAAAGTTAAACAAAATATTTGTTAATTATAAAAAAATTAATTATATTAACAATAAGGAACATATTGTAAAATGTTAGTGTGGGTACAAATAATAGAACTTATTCTTTTCAATACAAATCCCTTTATTCAGTACAGTTACAATTCACTATTTAATTCTTTCTCTCAGTACAATCCAATTTCTCAACCACTTATACTTTTCTTATCTTTTACTTAAACCACTTAATTACTTCTCCTAATTAACACTTCAAATTTCACTTTTGAACTGACTTGCATACCTTGGGGATGCTGGTATTTATACTCAAATGACATACTTCGAGAACAATCCTCGCCATCCAGCGTCCCATACAATTTCCAATTTGCTAGAAAATCCGATTCCACTCTCCAGTCGAGACTTTGTTATTCCAGTATCAACATTTTCTGCTAGATGTCGCTGCTCACATTTAAGTGGTTATCACATTGCTCCCTCCCTACAGTTGTTCGTCCCGAGCAACTTCGTCATTCAGCATCCCGTTGAAATGACACATTCTATCCAAATGGACCACTTTCAATTTTCCTCGATCCCCACGCTGGATCCGGTAGACAACGTCATTAATGCGGGTTATCACCTTGTATGGACCTTCCCAGTCCTGTTGCAATTTTGGTGATTTGCCTTTCTTACGCTGAGGATTATACAGCCAAACCAGATCTCCTTCGTTGAAACCGGAAGATTTCGCCTTGATATCGTACCTAGTTTTCATGCGGCTGCTTGCTAGCTTCATCTTTTCTCTGGTGTCTTCATGCAATTTATGAATCCTGCTGCGTAAGTCATTCACGTACTCGTTCACCTCTTTGGGCTCCGTCGGTGGGGATCCGAATTTTGCTTCACTTGGCAACCGAATTGTTTGACCAAATAAGATCTCGGATGGTGTGTGCCCTGTTGAGTTATGGACCGCGTTTCGGTAGGCCATTAAGAAGAGGGGTATGTGTCGATCCCAATCCCGCTGGTAGTTGCTGACAACCTTAGATAGATGCTCATTCAAGGTCCGATTGAATCGCTCGACCATTCCATCAGATTGAGGGTGTAGTGGCGTTGTCCTTGTTTTTCTTATTCCCAAATATTGGCATATTTCCTGGAAGACTTTTGATTCAAAGTTTCGCCCTTGATCAGAGTGCAGCTCCATTGGGACCCCAAATCTGCTCACCCAGTTGTTGACTATCTGTTCGGCTACGGTCTTAGCCTCTTGATTTGGGATGGCAAACACTTCCGGCCACTTACTGAAGTAATCCATGACTACGAGGGTATATCGGTTTCCATTAAAAGTTTCGGGAAACGGCCCAGTGATGTCGATGGCTATTCGTTCGAAAGGTGCTCCGACATTGTATTGTTGCATTTGTCCATGTGGCTTTACTTTTGGACCCTTGGTAGCTGCACATCTTATGCACTTTTTGCACCAATTCTCGACATCTTGTTTAGCGCTTAGCCAATAGAAACGTTCCCTTACCTTTTCTAATGTCTTGTTTATTCCCAAATGGCCTCCTGAGATTCCGTCATGTATTTCATGGAGTACTTGGTTGACTTTGGACCGTGGCACAATTAGCTGCATACGAGATGTTGTCCCATCTGCACTTTCCCATTTTCTCTTCAGCAATCCATCTTGCACAAAAAGCGAGTCCCACTGTGCCCACTATGCCTTCAGAGTTTGGCTCCGATCTGATATCTGCTGCCAGCTTGGTCTTTCCTCGTGTTCTTTCCAGGCCAATATTGGTTCGATGTCATTGTCTGCCTGTTGGGAGGAACGGATTTCGTCTATACTCCAACCCTCTATTGGCTCAGTCCTGATCGTTTGGATAGTTGCCTGTTCTTTCGCTTCTTTACCACTGACTACTTCTGCTGGGAGGCTTTCATTGCATTGTTTTACCTGTGAGACTGGGATAATTATCCTGGAGTCGTCGACTCCTGCTACAGACTTCTGCCCCGCGAAGTAAGCATTTCCTAACTGATGGCTTCTGGAAATTGGACCGGTTTCTTGGTAGCCGTTTCTGCTGGTTTTTCTTTCTATTTGCCTGTAACGCCAGTGCAGGGAGCCTTCTCGTCGTACCGGTTCATTACAATGCCCTTGCAGATGTCCTACTTTATCGCAGTTCCAGCAGCGCATCCTTCGTCTCTCCCGTGGGATATTTCGTTGCATGGTAGTTGGTCTTGAGCAGGAGCATTCACCAGATACTATTTCCCTTACGAAATGCATTCCTTTGGAAGCCTGATTGGATGCTTCCATCGCCAGAGCGAAGGCAAGTGCTTCAGCAAGGGTTCTTTTCCCGGCCATCCTTACTGCTGATTGTAGCTTCAAATCTGCAATTTCCCCGATTATTTCTTGGCCTGCGGTGGGATATGACAAATGTGCCAGTCTACTCACGTCTGCTTGGAGCTGTTGCAGTGTTTCTCCTCGTTGCTGCATACGGCCTTGCAATTGAACCTTGTAAACTTCCCGCATGTGGCTATCCCCAAACCGTTTCTCCATAGCCTGCACAAAAGCCATATAGTCTCTATTCTTTTCGATATCGATTGTTTGTAACAATTCTGCCGCAGGACCGCGTAAGACCATTGCTAGGGCAAAGCACTTTTCCTCATTGTCCCAGTCGTTTGCACAGGCAGCCATTTCAAACTGCTTCTTATAAGTAGACCATGAGGTCTGGCCATCGAATGAGGGAGGCTTCAAATCTTTTCTCCTTGGACCGCTTAAAGAACATTCTCGCAGTTTCTGTTTTCGCACTGTGTCGAGCTCTTTTGCCAGTTGCTGAACTTTGCTGTCCATTTCTTCGAATTTTTCGCCAACATTCTTCTCTATTGTATCAAATTTGTCATCAACGTTCTTCTCTATTCTTTCAAATTTGTCATCGATTTCTTCGAATTTTTGCTGGAGAGTGTTATTTTGTTCTTCCAGTTTTTGTTCTAGACTATTCTTTTGTTCGTCGAATTTTTGTTCAATGCTGCTCTTCTGCTCGTCTAGATTTTTCTTTTGTTTATCCAACTTTTGTTCGAGACTATTCTTTTGTTCATCCAGCTTTTGCTCGAGACTATTCTTTTGTTCTTCCAGATTATTCTTTTGTTCGTCCAGCTTTTGCTCGAGACTATTCTTTTGTTCTTCCAGATTATTCTTTTGTTCATCCATTTTCTGTTGAAGACCGTCCAAATTTTTCTTCTGTTCGTCCATTTTTTGTTCGAGACTGTTCTTCTGTTCGTCCATTTTTAACAAGAGGAGTTGCATCATCGCAGACATGTCACTGCCGGTACTTGTCTGTTCATCCTCGTCAACATCAAAGGAATATGCATCAGGATCATGACCCTCGTTGTTCAAAGCCTCCTGAAGTCTGAGCACCAGGTCACTTTTTCCTCCACTGGCGCTGAGGCTTCTCTTGTTCAACTCGGATTTGAGTTGGACGAGGGTCAACTGCAATAGTTTTCGACCCATTCTAGCTTTTTCAAATAGTCAGAAAACACTTTTCTTTTTTTTTTTGTTTTTACACACAATAAGTCCTATCCCACTTCTGACAACAATATTGTAAAATGTTTGTGTGGGTACAAATAATAGAACTTATTCTTTTCAATACAAATCCCTTTATTCAGTACAGTTAAAATTCACTATTTAATTCTTTCTCTCAATACAATCCAATTTCTCAACCACTTATACTTTTCTTATCTTTTACTTAAACCACTTAATCACTTCTCCTAATTAACACTGCAAATTACACTTTAGAACTCACTTGCATACCTTGGGGATGCTGGTATTTATACTCGAATGACATACTTCGAGAACAATCCTCGCCATCCAGCGTCCCATACAATTTCCAATTTGCTAGAAAATCCGATTCCACTCTCCAGTCGAGACTTTGTTATTCCAGTATCAACATTTTCTGCTAGATGTCGCTGCTCACATTTAAGTGGTTATCACAATATGCATTTTTTTAATCAATTCGACATCTACGTTAGTAATATCAGCTGCAATTTCAGCGTGTTCGAAAAATCGAAGAAATCTCAGTATTTCTGTCATTAGAATTTCCGAAGCCCGGCTTTGGCTTGTCAACGATCAAACCCAAACGCTCCCGAAACTGTTTTTGTATTTCCTTTTCGTTTCAGCAACAATTCATTTATGTTCCTCTTGTCTAGCTTGCCATTGCCTTATTTTTAATTTGTATGAAAAACGGATCCACCCATGCAACACAGATAAACCAAATTCAAGATTATTCGTTTTTCCTGGCCTTTTTATCATTTTATCAATGGAATTAAAATTGATGTGCCAAGCACTTCTGTGTAGAGGAATTTTCAGTGATGGCGTTACATACCTTTCTATCTATCATTGTGAATAATAAATTGTGCTCAACGATGAAAGTATTGTCACCAACTTTAACGAGGCTAGGCTGGAGCTCTTTTATTTGATTATCCACTCTTTGTTTTTCTGCCACAGATACGGGTGCAGATTCCTTGAGAAACTCAATTTTAAGAGGTCTATAATACCTAATTGAACTTGGGCGAGGATTCTGCCAGATTATTTTTTCTCCAGATATCAAACAAAATGGAACAACACATGTAATAAAAACAGATGAGTCATCGGCGTCAAGTCCATGAACCGCCTGCTTATACGAACTGTGGCCTGAACTTGATGGAAGCCCCGCTTGGAGTATAAGTGTTATATATATGGTATAACATTTATATCTTGTTCTCATGTGAAATATGGTATAACACTTATAGGTTGCTCTTATGTTCTATTTTATGTAAACGGCAGTCCTAACTGAGCCACGAACGTGAAAATAAATAAATAAAGAAAGTTGAATGCAGTATTTTAATTTTAACGAGATGTAACATGGCGCAGTCGTTAAACAGAAAGTGTATTGGGATATTTAAATAAAAGTAACATTGTGGCATTAAACAAACAAAATGGATAAATTTAGAGCACCAGGACCTTTAAATTTTGAAGGAAATGTGAGCAGTGAATGGACAAAATTTAAAAAGCTTTTTTCGATTTACCTCCAGGCAACTACTAAAGGAGAAACTCTTGATGATGAAGTGAAAATTGCAATGTTATTAAATTTAATGGGTGAAAAAGCCATCGAAATATATGAAACATTAGACATATCAGAAGCTGATGCTAAGGTCTACAATAAAGTGGTGGAACATTTTGATTTATATTATCAACCAAAAAACTACGTAATATACGAAAGGTTTAAATTTCATTCAAGAATCCAGCAGCCTGGTGAACAATTCGATAGTTTTTTGACGGATATTGTGAGCCAAGCTAAAAAAATGCGATTTCAACTGTACAACAGAAAACGTCACTGATCAGATGATACGCGACCGCATTGTCTTAGGAATTAGAGATGGAGATTCTCGAGAAAAGCTTTTGAGAACAGAGAAGCTAACACTAAAGAAGGCAATACAATTTTGCAGAGTAGCAGAAATTACACATGAACAAGCAAGAGACGTACAAAGGCAGTCAAATGTCAGTGCAATATGTAAAAAGCACACGTTTAAAAATAAAAGAGATGAAGCTGATGCTGATGACAAAGAAAAACCAACGGAACGTCTATACAACCAGAGAAGAGGAGATAGCCAGAGAGGGGGATACAGCCAGAGATATAATCAGAGAGGAGGATCCAGCCAGAGAGAACAATTTAACCGCTATAAAGTGAGGAGGAATAATGAAGGGAATGTACTTCAGATTTGCAGCAACTGTTCTTATCGTCATAAGCCGATGATATGCCAGGCTAAAGGAAAGCAGTGCAACAATTGTGGTCAGTTTAATAATTTTTTTTATGCATGCCCTAGTAGAAAAGTATATAACGTAGATAACCAAATTACAAGTAGTACAGAAAGTATTAATTAATTACACATTAATTAAATATTAATTACACATATCCAGATGTAAATAATCTCACTATTGAATCAGTTGTAGTTAGTTCTGTAGAAAATAATCGTTCGGGTTGGTATGAGAGGATTGATGTTGGCGGAAAATATGTTCATTTTAAAGTTGATACTGGCTCTGAGGTAAATATTTTGCCGACGGAATTGTTTCGAAAACTCTTTACCAACTTCGAGTTACATAGTACAAACATTAAATTAGAAGCCTATGGTGGTTTTAAAATCGATGTTATAGGTATGTCATTTTTGCAAATAAGTCACAATGATGTGAAAATAAACACTTACTTCGTAATAGCGAGTGTTAAATCTGCACCAATATTAGGTCTGGAAACTTATTTGAAGCTAAAAATTTTAAAGAACATAAATGAAATTAAATTGCATAAATCTAGGCAGTTAGATTATGAGAAAGAAAAAAAAATGAATTTATTCAAAAGCATAAAGAAATTTTTACTGGACTAGGTTGCTATCCCGATAAATGCAAAATTTATTTGAAAGATGGGTCAAAAGGGAGCGTTAAAGCTCCACGACGAATTCCAAAGAGCTTAAGGTCGAAACTAAAACACAAATTAGAGGAAATGGAAACATTAGGAATTATACAAAAATAGACTATCCTACTGATTTTGTCCATAACCTTGTATTGGTTGAGAAACCAGATAAGTCAATAAGGTTATGTTTAGACCCTCGTGAATTAAATTTAAACATTAAAAAAGAGTCTTTTGAAATTCCACGTCTTGAAGATTTAACCAGAGCATTTGAAGATATGGAATATTTTACAGTCATTGATTTGAAGGATGGGTTTTGGCAAGTGCCTTTGGATAAAGGCAGTAGTGATTATTGTGCTTTTAGTACATTATATGGCTTATATAAATTTTTGCGTATGCCTTTTGGAGTTAGTTTCGCACCGGAGTTATTTCAAAAATTAAACACAAAATATTTTGGAGACTTGCCAGGAACATTCATTTATATTGATGATATTCTTGTTGGAGGAAGGAATAAACAAGAACATGACAATAATTTAGACCGAGTAATAAAGAGAGCTAAGGAGGTTAACATAAAATTTAATGAAAGTAAACTGCAATACAAACTTAAAGAAGTTAAATATTTAGGATATATTTTTTCTAAAAATGGGATTTCTATCGATACAAGTAGAATAGAAGCAATAAAAGCGTTAAAGATACCTGAAAATAAAAAAGATCTTCAAAGATTCTTAAGTTTTATAAACTATTTGAGAAACTTCATATCTAACCTATCAGAGTTGACTTCTTCCCTCCGAGAACTTTTAAAAAAAGATAATGAATTTGTGTGGACGTCGCATCATTCACAAATATTTAATATGCTTAAAATCAAAGTATCTCAGGCTCCCGTTTTACAAAATTTTAGAGATTCTTTGCCTATTGTAATTCCATCTCGGAGTGGAATTGGAAGTTGTCTTCTTCAGATGGAGAGACCAGTTTGTTATGCATCAAAATCTTTAAGCAAAGCAGAAATGTCATATGCACAAATTGAAAAGGAAATGTTGGCAATTGTTTTTGCGTGCCTTAAATTCCATTATTATATATATGGGAGACCGATAGCAATTTTGACAGCCCACAAGCCACTTATGGCTAAAATGAAAAAAACGGTTTCAGAAGTTCATTCTAGTAGACTGCAAAGAATGAAACTCAAACTTTCTAAATATGATTTAACAGTTGAATATATGCCAGGAAAAAATATGTTTATAGCGGATACTTTATCCAGAAGTTACATTCAGTCGAATGATGAGAATGACATAGATTCTTCTCTTAATGAAATTGTGTATAGTATTGAAATTCCAGACAATCGAGTTGATCTTATTAAAAAAGAGATGGAAGGTGATAGAGAACTGAAACTACTTATCCAAATGTGCAAAACTGGATGGCCAAATGAGTTAATAAAGATTGATCAATTGATTAAAAAGTACTGGCCTTTAAGATACGAAATTTACTACGTGTTATTGTTCCAAAAAGTTTGCGAGCACAATTACTTCAAACACTTCACGAAGGTCATTTAGGTATGACAAAAACCAAATCCATGGTGAGAATGAATATTTATTGGCCAAATATATCTTCAGATATTGAGAAACTTATATCTCAATGTAAAGTTTGTGAAAAATTTCAGCGCTCAAATGCGAAACTCCCATTAATTCCACAAGAAATTCCGGACATTCCATTTTTTAAAGTAGGTTGTGATATTTTATAATTTCAAAACAAGCCTTATCTTGTGCTTGTTGATTATTTTTCGAAATGGTTAGAAATAAAACCACTTGCTAATAAAACTGCACTGTCGGTAAGCTCCGTTTTGAAAGATATTTTTTCAACCCACGGTATCCCAAACTAAATCATTTGTGATAATATGCCTTTTAATTCCTACAGTTTTAAGAAATTTGCAAATGCTTGGAACATGACTGTAACAACGTCAAGTCCTATGTATCCTCACTCGAACGGATTGGCAGAAAAAGGAGTACATATTGCAAAACAATTACTAAAAAAGGCATATGAGGATGGAAAAGATATTTTTAGTGCGTTATTATCTCATAGAAACTCACAAATAGCCGGTACTAATGTTACACCATCACAGCTGTTAATGAACAGAATTTTAAGATCTAAAATTCCTATTATAGAAAGTTCTTTAAAACCTAAAATTGTTGAAAATCCTTTAAATATTTTAAAAGAACATCAACAAAACTGCAAAAATTACCATGACAGACACGTAAGAAATGAAAAAGAAATTAATTTTGCTAAAGGAGAAAACGTAGTAATACAACGAAATAAAATTTGGGAGCCAGCCCAGGTAGTTAAACCCCACAGTACTCCTAGGTCATATATTGTGCAAACTAAAGATAAAAGTTTACTTCGGCGCAATTCAAGTTATTTGAGAAGGTCAGTTCATGAGCCACAATTCAAATCGCCTGATTTTGAATTGCTGGATAGTCAACAAAACAATGAAAACATAATTCAAACGACAACACCACACCTAAACTTGCCAAAGCAAAGTAATAAAGATGATAGAAAGAGCTCTCCATCTGGTTACTATGTAACTAGATCAGGTAGAGAAGTAAAGCCTGTTCAAAAATACACTGATTCAAGAGTCTGAATTATATTAATAAATGTCAATCAAGCACTTACTATGTAAAATGTACATATGTATATTATATATTCTATTATATATTTGTAAAAAAAAAAAAAAAAATTATATATATATTATAGAATGAATTATGTAATAATAGATTGTAATGTACTTTTTTTTTAATTTATTTTAAATTGACTTAAAACTTAAAAATCTATTGATTGAATTAAATTTACTTCATTAATGATAACATCTTAATGTGGGAGATGTTATATATTGGTATAACATTTATATCTTGTTCTCATGTGAAATATGATATAACACTTATAGGTTGGTCTTATGTTCTATTTTATGTAAACGGCAGTCCTAACTGAGCCACGAACGTGAAAATAAATAAATAAAGAAAGTTGAATGCAGTATTTTAATTTTAACGAGATGTAACAATAAGCTTATAGTTTTGAGTTCTTCAGGGGTAAGAGTTTCGATTACATCTTTTTGAACAGTTACCAAACGAGCGACTGTAAGGTTTAGAAAGCTTTGTAAATTAGTATATACGGACATTTCTGATATACTCCTATACTCATTTGCTCCGGATAGCAAATTTTTTTTGCACTCTTAAATTACTTTGTATTAAAGAAATACTTTGGGAGCCTTAGATCGTATAATTCCATACTGAAAGCGTGATAGATTTGCTTCAATTATCACTGCTAAAGCTACTTCCCCAGTCATTGAAGCAAGTTCAATTGAGTCCCTGAAAGCTTTTCTGCATTTTTCAGCATGATTGGGCGTCATGCATTAACTTTGCAGCATCTAACTGTCCAGAAGCTCTCAAACTCATTCCAGCTGCGTAAGTCAACTCAGCAGTAGACGTGGACTTCCTCAAGTGTTCGGTCTTCTGACGATTTGATCTTTCTGAAGATTCTTCAAATGCAACCTTTGGACGACCACGTTTAGTGTCTACCGAATAATGAAAAAGTATAGGTGTTTTCAGCCACGTATTGTTTGCTTTTATTCGACAAGCTTTTCCCAAATTTCGATTTGAACTCCGTTATTTTTTCATTAATATCATTATATCATTCATTGCAAAGACCACGTACTCCCAATTAACTGTCGAATTCTCATTTTCTATTCCTATTTACAATTCACTTAAAGTCAAAGCTCAACTTTAAAATTTGATTAATGCCAGCATTAGTGGATTAATGTGACTACGGAGTATGCCAGAGTAGACCCGGTTACTGGAGCAAAATCAACGATTGACCACATTTTCACTAACGCTACACATAACCAAATCGATTCAGCTGTAATTGAAAGTTGTATCACTGATCATTACCCAATCATATACTTCCAACAAATAAAAAATTCTGCTGTTAAAGAAAACTCAATCAGCCTGTCCTATACATCTAACGATGAGGTTAATGAGCAAATACAAACTGGGATGAAATCTTGAATGAAAGTGATGCTATATTAATTTATTAGAAGATTCAAGATAAAATGAAATAAATAAAGAAGAGAAGAAAGTTTATCCCATGGATATCGTCTGAATTAAGAGGAAAATGTCAAAAAAGTGACGGACTTTACAGACTACAGAAAACAATAGACTAAACAAAGCGTATGAACAAGAATATAAGACCTTCAGAAACAGACTGAACATGGAAATAACGGCCCAAAAATCTATTTTTTTTATAAATCCAAGTTCAACCAACCAATTTAGTAAATGAGATATTGGGAAGGAAAAAGCCCAGTTTGGATGACACAATAATAAAGAATTTCACGGGTAAAATGTGTCTGAATAACTTAACTAATGCGGGTGCAAACAACTTCAGCACACAAATAAAAGATATTGTGCATCATTGTGACTCGATTACTTCGACACACACAAAATTAAGATTAGCCAACACAATTTATATTCAGGAAACAGATTTATTTGAAACTTGAAGAATAATTAATTTATTGAGTGAAAACAAGTCATCAGGTATTGATGGAATACGAGCTATTGATATAAAAAGGCACACGGTCATATTTACCCCATTATTGTGTAAATTAATTAACTTAAGTATTGCACAAGCAAAAATCCCTACAAGCTTGAAAACTGCTGTAATCAGACCGATATACAAAGGAGGTACAAAACGCGACCTTACAAATTATCGCCCAATATCAATATTGCCAGTAATAGAAAAGTGCATGGAAGAGGTGATAACAAACAGACTGCAAGACTTTATCGCAAAAAATTCGCTGATACACGCAAGCCAGTACGGCTTCCAGAAAAATAAAAGCACTGGTAAGCTGTTAGGAGAATTTGGAAATTGCGTCAACAAAAGTCTAAATAAAAGTCATCATGTTTTAGTGTATTCGTGGACTTCAGTAAAGCTTTCGATGCACTGAACCATGATAAACTAGTAGAAGTACTGGAAAACATTGGTATACGAGGACTGATGGCAGATTGGCTACGTGAATATCTGACGAACAAGAAATTTTGCGTCAAAAAAAAATGCATACAGCCAAAATGAAAACGTTGAATATGGAGTTCCCCGATTCTACAATAACTACGGGAGAAGACAGCTGAAATGCAGCGTACCTGAAGTTCTAAACACAATTCCGCAAGAACTAAAAAATATACAAAATTTTAAAACTAGAAAGAAAATTATAAAAAAAATTTTCTTGTATTCGAACTTAAATAGCTAAATTTCAGACCTAATACACTTACTAAACTTATCTTATCAATTATCAGTTTTTTCTTTAATGATCTAATTATTATTAAAAATATTGTATTATGTATTAATCTAAGCTTGCTAAGCAAAAATTAATCATAAAACTGTGAAAAGCAATATTCTGCAGAAAAGCTTTTAAGGCTTCACAGAAATATATAACCATTGTTAAGTTTTTAATGAAATAAATAATAAATACAAAGAGGAGAGATTATTAAATCAGATCACACATGGATCAAATGAATCTGCTCTTTGAAATCGGAAGAAGGTGATCCCAAAACGAGAAGCATGGAACTACAAAAACCGCACCTCAAACCTTAAAGATATCAAGGGGTATACGGATGGATCAAAGATGGACATCGGGGTGGGTGCTGTTAACATATATTTGGTCCAAATACCAGAGTTTTGCAATCAACGGGAAAAAGTCCCAGCGTGACTTGCCATTTTGGTGTCGGCAATTCTCGATAAGGGTGTCTTCATCCATACCAAGGGACAGATAAGCAGCCATTAAAGCCTCATTACCCCCAAATCAGTCTTGTACTGCTTCAATACACTACAAGATTTCTCCTATAGGAACAAATTAAAACTTTGGTGGGTGGTGGTCATAAAGGTACGAGTATTGTCGGAAATGAAATAGTCGACGAACTGGCTGGAAACAAACGGTTCGGTTGATTTTTTCATCGGCCCTGAGTCGTTCTGTAATATTCTGAATTCAGCAATTAACTCAACAATAAAGAGTTGGGAGAACAAAATGTTTAGATCCCATTTGGAATACATCCCAGGGCTTCGCCAAGCTAAAAGAGCCGTCATACCCTTCCACATAAAATCAAATACCTCCGATATCACCTACACAAAATACGTTTTATTCAGGAAACTGTTGTCTTTGAATAGAGGACGACAAAACTGGGGAATACAACAATATATCCGCTGGTCCAGATGGTATATCTCCCCTTCTTCTGAAGAGGTGTTTTTCCACTCTGGCAAAACCATTGCGTAAGCTTTTTCATCAATCCTACTCTTTAGGACTCTTTCCGAGCAGATGGAAAACAGCATTTGTCCAGCCCGTCCCTAAAAAAGGCGAATCTACTTCTCTCTCCTCCTACAGGCCCATTGCACTTACGTCCCTTCTTTCCAAGGTCATGGAAACGCTGATAAATCGTCAGCTCATGAAATATCTCGAAACACGAAAACTTCTCAATGAACGGTATTTGTAGCAACATGTCCACCGGTGATTTGATGGCATGTCTCACCGAAAAATGGAACGAAAGTGTTCATCAATCTGGCGAAAGCAAGATAGTTTCACTTGATATTTCTAAAGCATTTGACAGAGTTTGGCATCAGGCTCTTTTGTCGAAAATGCGTGCATTTGGGATCGACGATTCTCTTCTTCAATGAATTAGAAACTACCTTTCGGAACGTTCAATTCAAGTTGTCTTGGATGGTTTCAAGTCTGATAGTCACAAAATAAATGCTGGTGTGCCCCAGAGCTCCATTTTGTCTCCCGCGCTCTTTTTAATTTTCATCAACGATCTCTTTCCCGATAATCAATTGGGAAACTACCAACAGAGTGGAATTTAATGCTTCCAAAACACAATGCTGTCTGCTATCTGCTGTCGCTAAAGCGAAATTTAAACACCCAGCCATTATCCATGAATGACACTTGCATTGTCGAAAGCGAAAAACTTTCCATTCTCGTTATAGTCAATGACAATTTACGAGTACGTTGGAATGCCCACATATTTGATGTCGCCAAAAATGGTTCGAAATGTCTAGGTTTCCTCAAGCGATGTTAGAAATATTCACCCGCCAAAATTGGAGTACAATCATAGAAAAGGTAATGGATAACAAAATATTATCAAGTATGAAAAGACATAAAACGATTTCTGTCTTTGTTCAAGCAAAGGTAAACACCGTACTTGGGACAAAATACGAAACTTCGAAATTTGCTATCATTATGGCATTGCTTCCTGCATTTTTCCATTGTGGAAGATGATCCGCTGAATCTTTACGGACTTCATTCAGAGGTGTAGGACATGCCAAGGACTTCTTAGCTTTTTTTCTGCTGGAATGGAAGCCAGGGTTGATGGATAGGAATCCGAAGTTCTTTTCGTTCTTTTTGGAGTACCAGTGTTGGAAGCTGGTCGACCCTTGTTTTTGTTGTACGTTTTACCAACTTTGCAGAAATGCTCGGCTGCTGCCATCTTGAAGTCGAATAGAGCCATGTACACGTCGCTATTCCATGCCACAAAATCCATGCATTTACTGCGCAAAGGTCCAAGAAATGAAAGAAAATTTGTTTGGGCCATTTCTTTGATCGGATTCCTATCCGGTAAAGCCCAAGCATCGAATACAGAAGATCCAAACCTCCCATGTATCTATTGTATAAATCTATAACTTTTGGATACTCAATTTCGATATATTGTTTTTCCTTTCTGCAGTATAGTTTTTTTTTGTTGTTGGATTACATCCTACAAAAGTTGATAGCATACTTACAACTTTTTTGTCGTACCAGGATGCAAACAGCACTTTTTCACCATCGATCTCTGCCACTCTCTCGATCATATTCCCGCGACCATTCTTTCCCCTTTCATTTTCTGTGGGAACAACAACATTTGGCACTCGGTTAAGTCTTACCGTTCCTAACGGAAGCAGACCCGTTTTGGTCAGATGTACCTGGAGTTTTGGGCTATTGAACCAGTTATCAAAGAAAATCTTGTGATTTTTGTGTTTGTGTAGCAGTGAAACATGAAACAGCATTTGCACTTACACCAATGTCAGGAGCATCTTCTGGATATGTATTACTTTGTTCTCGAGCGAAGAGATCAAAGTCGTAGCTAAACCTCGACACCCCACTTAAAACCAGATTCTTATAACCCCATTTGTGAGGTTTCTTTGGGTTATACTGTTTAAGTTCATGCCGGTATTTCATTGGAACCGTTTGCTCGTATACTGCAAGGAATTCTTCCTTTGGAATTAGAAGAAGCCGATCTCTAATTTTACTAAGAAGAGGTCTCACTTTAAAAAGTTTATCATGTCCGGGCAAACCGCGCTTCATAAACTTATCATTATCCGCAAAGTGGAGATGTCGCTTTATGCTTTCCCAACTGTTGCATGTCATTGTCTCGTAAACGAAACTTTGACCAATCTCGGAGCTCCAATATCCTCTGGTAGAAGGTAATTTCACCAGTGACATGAACAGGCAAATACCAATAAATGTCTCCATTTCTTTTACCGTTATATTGGGCGGTTCGTTTATATTATTCTGTACAGCTTTTCGGTTCATTTGAATCAAATCTTCGGTGAAAAAAAATGAAAAAAACTCAGCTGGAGTTTCAAACTGCGACATCGTTTCTGGAATGTTTCCTAAAAATGGGGAATCTTCTTCTTTGTACGTACGAAGATTTTTATCACTCCAGATTATTTTCTGCTCTTTCTTCTGATGTATTTTCCTTTTGGGCGCGAAACTAGCTAAAGGCGCCTCATCTTCAGTATCAAAGTCACTGGTTTCAGATACTACCTCTTCTGATTTCGAGGATCGATTCATTTCTACTTCGTAATCTGACTCCGGTATTTCTTCTTCACTTTCCGATCCATCGTGGGGAATTAAATAAAAGCTTTTTGTTGGGAAAACGGACCTCGCTGATGACATTATAAGGTCGCCTATTTGACAAAACCATAATTGTTATTTTTTCGTTACTGCATAGAAGCCAAATATGGCATGACGATGTTTAAGCTATATTTGCTCAAATGCATAGACAGCCATATATGGCTGTTTGATAAAATGTACTTTTTCTAAGCTGTGCATCAACCAATTAAAAAATAAAAACACACATATTACTTACCAGATTATATATTTAGTAAGAACAATTATATTTCCCATCACTCTTACTTGTAACTTCTGAAAAAAAAACTGTTTTATTTAGTGAATTTTCCGACAACACGTGACCATGTACACTGATAAATTGAAATGAGGTATTCGCAGCTAAAAAAAATACAAGGAAACAAAACAAAGCATGTTCCTCAGCTACAATCAACAGCAAATGCAATCTAGTAACCGTTGAAAACTAAACGCCATATATGGCGTTGTATGCAGTAAAGGGTTAAGGGAAATTCTCAAAAAAGAGTTGAGCCTCTCTTGGCTTCCTAATACTGATTTTGTGGTACAAAAGCTCTTTTAGGTCGCAATGCTCACGAAATCAGCAGATCAGATTCTTAAAAAAAAATCATTCAAAACACATTTTAGTATAATAACTGTAAATATTGAGCATAGAAGACCGTCTAAATGTCCGATTTCAGAATCACTCTTTGCTCTCAGCACTCTAAGCACTCAGATACCATTTAAGACCGAATAATCCGATAATCAAATGCATTTCTGTTTGACAAAATTTTCTTTATTACTTTTACAGGACAAACAATCAAGCACAAGGTCAGCAGCAGCAGCAATCATCAGCAGCAAATGCTAATTGGGTTCAGTTCTAAATCATTTAATCTAAATGTTATTGTAAAAAAGGAATCAACGCAACCATATAAAATAAATACATAATAATAATTTAAAAACAAAACAAACAAATAACAAAATAAAAAAAAACACGAAATATTTACAAACAAACAAAAATTTAATAAGATATTGAATTAATAGGAATGATACCAATATTAAAAAAATGGATATGTATAAACCTTGTTGAACTGTATTTTTACAATATATATATACAATATAAAAAGAAAGAAAAAACAAAGTAAAAACAAATTATTATCAGAATATTAGCCAAGGACAAAAGAACATGATAAAATGCGAATAGCAAAAAAAAAAAAAATAATAAAAAAAAATCAAATCGATGCAAATAGTAGTTGAAGTTATTCTCAATTTAGTTAAGTGCTTTTTTTTTATTGTTGTATTTTTATTTAATTAGTTAAATTTGATTTGATTTGATTTGATTAAAACAAAGTATTAACATCAATCAGAAGTGTCAGTTCTGAGTCATTTTAAATTCAAAGTATAGTCGAAATTATTTAATTGTTAACTCCACTTAAAAGGCGATACATGCAACAAACACTAACCACTTAAACTATAATATGATACATAAAATTTAGTTTCAAGCAGAATATTTTTGTACTTATGTATGAAATCGGTTTATTTTTTTAGTTTATACAATTCATATAGAATATATTAACGTAACTACAAATATATTATATGAAAACAAACAAAAAAAAACAAAACTAACATGTATGTAAAGTAACTCAAAAAGAATTCTACTCGATTTAACAAAAGAAAAGAAAAAAAGTAATTAATTAATATTCAGTGTATATCTTCTCTCAATACAAATTGCATAGCTTAAACGAAAATGTAACAAAAAGTAAAAAATCTGTAAAAAAAAAAAAACAAACAAATACTATACACGTATACTAGAGGTATGTATGTGTGAACTATGAAAATTACAATATTATGAATCCCCCGCTTGTACAGAAAAAGTAGCATAGCCGATTCCTTTGTTTTATTATTTAAAGAAACTAATTTTCTTTTGCTTATGTTTTGTTTTGTTCTGTTTTTTTTTTTGTTTTTTTTTAATAATCCTCATGTAGCAGCAATCAACACATTCCGCAAATGATTTTCTATCATTTATAGATATTATACTCGTATGTTATGTTTTGCCAAGCCCCGTTCTCCTTTAGATGGCACGCAATCAAATATCAAAACCTTTAGTATGAATTCGTTAACCTGTGATTGTTTCATTCTGAATAACTATGTACTAAATAAAATCAAACATTTATAGAAAAAAACACATAAAAACCAAACAAAAAAAAATTATTATTAAAAATTATGTAGTTCATTTCTGCCACAGAATAGCGGTATAATTTTTATTCTCTTCTTTCTCGCAACTATAAATAAGTATGTAATTCTTGTTTTTTTTTTCTTTCTCTCATAAATCTACTTGTAAGCAAGCAAAAAAAAAATAAAGGAGAAGAAACTATGATACAAAAGTTTATTTGAATAATTTGTGAGTTTTATTATTCCTTAAGACAAAAAAAAGGATCAAATACGCGAATAAAAACAAAAACTGTTTAAAAACGAGTGTATGTTGTTTTACTGACGAATTGAAAAATGCGATAATAAAGCGAATAACATCTTTTCTCTTTGCCATCTTCATGTCATTTTCTTTATGATTAATTTATTTACTCGTAAGAACATGTGACCTTACACCTCCTCCTACATATTTACTATTCACTTTTTGTTGTTATCCCAATGACGATCTTAGTATCATTCCAAAAGGATTTGCACATAGAATATTTGAGCCCTGAGTAGGCCATGCGCCGAACAACTAGCGGATGCTCTAGATGTAATCATATATGTACTAGAGTGACTTCTATAGAACAAAGCCAGTGGCTATTTGGGTGCGGATCTATTGTGAGCAGCGCACTATAACCATCAGACTGATACATGTGTCGCTCATTATAATAGTGGTGTAACTCCATATTTAAAAATAGTGGATTTTTTTTATTAATGTTATCACATTTTTTAATATCTTTCAATTATACAAGGGCATCAACTCCAAATACGCTTTATACTTTCGATAGTTAATGTTTTTTGTTTTTATAGTGATTTTGTTGCGTAACTGCTCACGATAAAAGTGAAGTAAGTCATATTTCCGTTTAATAGTGAAGTTGATTCACTTTTATTGTGACAAATGTGTTCTGACCATAGACCATTTCAAATCAGCGATGGACGATTATATCGATGCTTTTGTAAAAATGAGGTAGCATTTTCCAAGAATAAACGAGACACAACAAGTAACTCACGAAAGTTGGATGATTCGGGTATCATATAGATGATTCAAAGTTTTCCTGCCTACCAAAGCCATTACACTCGAAAAATAACTAAAATGTACGGTCTATATAAAGACAAATGTGGTGATGAAAAGACTGAAGCTAAGAAATTAAAATAGTAAATTAAAGTACAAAGTTTAATCTTCATTTTAAGCCACCGCGACAAGGCACTTGCAAACCTGTGATTACTTGTATTTGAAAACTGAAGAAAACCTAATGAAACCATTGAAAACCAGTTAGAGACCCAAAGAGAACTCCATCAGCGAAAAGCAGAAGCAGCTAGACAAACCCTTCAATATTATTCGAAAAAAATACTGATGGAGCATACGTTCTCACTTTTGATCTGCAAAAAGCCTTAGCCTTTCCGAAGTTAACTATATCAGTGGTATAGTACAAAAGGAACCTATATTTATACAACTTGGGAGTACATTGCTTCAATAACAGTACGGGATAAATGAATGTCTGGGATGAAGTTGAAGGTGGAAGAGTTTCCCAAGATATTGCTTTTTGTCTAATCAAGCATTTAAAAACGCATGCGGCGTTACTAGAACACATTATTATGTACTCAGATTATTGCACTGGGCAAAATCGAAACATTAAAACTGCGCTTTCTTTCTTGAATCTTGTAGAGAACCCTAAAAACAGAAATGAGACTATTGGCCACAAGTTCTTGGTATCAGAGCGTTCTTATCTTCCCAATGATGGAGAGTTTGGTATAATTGAGAGCGCCAGTCGTCGTTATGTTCAAATTTATAGCCCAGACCAATCGGTCGGCATCATAAGAAATGCCAAAGGCAAAACGCCTCATGTTATAGTCACTGAAATACAGCATCCTTCACAAACAGAAAAAAGACAAAATGTGGTTATGACTTTAGTTGGCTTAATATTAGATGACTCAGATTTGAAGAAGATTGTCTTCTGAAGTTTAAATTCAACCCTTAACCCAGACATACCGTTTTATGAAGTTGATCTGAGTAAAAAAAGCAAGAACGATCAATTACCAACTTATGTAACATTAAACAGGACCTAGTCTATCCATCAAAAAGACCTGTGACTGCTGCAAAGAAATGCTTTATATTTTGCCATACATTCCACCAATTCACCATCAATATTACGTTTCCTTAGAGATTACGACTCGTTCAAGTAATAATAATTCTAATGAGCGATCATCTGATGACAAAATCGTGTATGAGTAAAACACGAGAGGTAACTATAATAGTGATGTAACTCTAATTTTTTTTTTAAATTTAATTTATGAATTTAGTTCTGCTTTAATTATCATTTCTGTGAAGGTTATTATAATCTTTGGTTTTTTACGAATAATAAAAAAATATTAACTTAAAACGTATTGTTTCTGCCTGCACAAAGAAAACATACGATGCTAGCAAAGAATTTTTCTCCGATCTCCCCAACAAAATCTACGAGGAATGCCCTTAGCATGACGTAATAATCATTTGAGGTGATCTTGACGCGAAGTTGGGAAAAGAGTACACCTTGTTATCACATTCGGAAAGCATAGCCTATACGAGACTACTTAGGATTGAGACTACAGGCTGTTAAACGAAAGCAAGAACCCAAATTAACCTGTCAGACTTCACTAAAGGCTGCTGAAAAACATGCCCAACCTAATTCCAAAATTTTGTAGGTGGGAAAAACGCATGATGGACGGCAAGAAAAGCAGTATACTGCTGAAAGTATCTACCCGACATGCAGATACATTGGCACATGGATATGTCTTATAGGCACACGACGAAAAAACCTTAATTGTTTTACGAGTGAAGATAAATAGAATATAGGGTGGTTGTGCAAAAAAAGAGATGGCTTAAAGTTTTACCCCGGTGTAAAAAAATTGCATTTAGAGCTTTCAAGAGCTTTCTGGAGTTTCTTTTTCAAACCAGAATCACGCTTTCGTTTGTTTATCAGCTTTGCGTTTTGATTCATCACCAACTTGACACAGGCGTGATTTCCGTTTGCGATTCGCGGCACTTTTTGAAACCGTATTCAAAGCGCAAAATTCTAAAAAACTTCAAACTTTTTTGCTTCGGATGTATCGGAAATAAATGGCTTATTGCAAAGAAAATGAAACAATTCATCACTGCAACGGAAATTGAGATTACGATATTCACGTTTTCTTTCTACCGCAGATTTCAGAGTCATTTAAAATCTCAAATCTTCACTGTTTGATAGTGTTTTATCTACTGGCAGTCTTACTGCCGTTTTGCTAGGTTACACCAAAAGAGTAATGCAGTGCAGCCACTAAACAGATTTGGATGTGTCACAGTGATGTTTTGGGGATGTGTATCATACTCGTATTATGGATTTGGAGATTTGACACCGATAAAGGGTACTTTAAATCAGTTCGGCTATGTTGGAATCTTAGATGACCATGCATTTCCATCAGGAAACAAACTCTTTCCAACTAACAACTGGGTTCTACAACACGACAATGCTTCATGTCATGAAGGATGGGTGCCTACAAAATTTTTGAAAGACTTAGATCAGGCTGTTCTTACCTGGCCTCCCCAGAGCCCCGATTTTAATATCATTGAAAATGTTTGGTGCTTCATTAAAAAGCAGAGGACCATTGATAAGGATCGAAAACGCGATGATAATGTATTTGAAATAATGGAAATTTGATCCAAATTGACTCTTGAGTTTGCCCGCAATTTAATTGAATCAATTCCAACCAGGTTGCAGGCAGTTATTGATGCCAAAGGTGGTGTTACTAAGTACTAATTATGTATGTAAATTAAGAAAACTAAAAAAAATTTTAAAAATCATGAAGTGAGAAGTAGAAAATTAAGTTAAAGTTTTGTGTAAATACTTTTGACGCAAATAAAATGTGTGTAAATAATTTTGACAACTGATGAGCATCAGTGCATTTGCTTTATTGTTTATCCTATAAACCGTTATCTTTTCCAATTCTTCTTTAATTTTCTTCTACGTAGATCAAGCTATGCGAAAACAACCCTTTTTTAGCACCTTTCTTCCAAAAACAACAACAAAAAGCTTTTTAGTGGAATATGTAAAAAATGTTCGTTGTGTAAATACTTTTGACTATGGCTGTATTTGTAACACACACAAAACGTCGAGAAACAAAGCAACGACGATTCATGTGTCCATGTACAGACTGTTCTCTAATATCTCATTCCTTTGCACAGTTGATTCGTTGTGAAGCACACAAACCCAACAAAAACACTAAATACGCACACAGAGTACGATTACGGTAGAAGGACAGTAAAAAATTTGACACATTTTGTGACGGACACATTTTTCAGAAAATCCTCTAAACTGAGCCAACTATAAGGGTTTCAGTTTACTTAACATCGCGTACAAGATCTTGTCGGCTGTATTGGACGCTTGATTGGCCAGATCCACTTTGATCCAGATCCACAGATTGTGCAGAATAGAGATGGAGAACGCTCGCTGCTAGTGTAAAAGTTGCAAAACATCTCATCGAGAACTTGGTTGGCAAAAAAAAATTTAGACAAGGTGATGCGTTACCATCTGACTTTTTTAAGATTTCATACATTGTAAGAAAACTATGTGTAACTCTCAAGCCAAGACCAGAGACAGCATTTTCCAAAAGTCTCTGCAATTACTTGCATACTCTCACGCTATTGATATGTCTGTGGCCACAAACCATAACCGTTAAAGTCGACTTTAGACGAAAATGAGATTTTGATGACATTAGATTCAGCGTACTCAAATCTATTTTGTAAAATTTTTTCAGCTTTCTATCTTTAAAATCTAACAATTTCAAAAAATCAAAACAGCTTAAGTCACTCTCTTTAGATATTTAGAGATTTATTAAGGGAAAACAACCAAACTAAAAAAAAAAAACCAAATTTATTATCTAAAGTTGACCTAAGATCATTTTTTGTAGGATTTACAACAAGGAATAAAGACTTAATTTGACTTTAGCTGTTTTTCCATATTAAATTTATACAATTATGTTAATGTTAATATTAATATTTTTTGTTTTTTTAATTTTTTAAAAAGGTAATAACGACTAAACATCAGTTTAGTGGTTATTTCCAAAAAAAGGAATGAGTGATAAAACATTTCTATCTGCTGTTTAGCGCTTATTCCAATATTAAATTCTGATGCACGAAAAACCTAAACTGATTTTAGTTCTTTTTCCCCGTCAGTTATTCAGTTCGTGAAAATCCAAACTGATAGTTCTGTCAGTAATATTGTTAACAGTTATTTTTTGCAAAAAAAATAATAATTTTGAACTAAGAAAGAGTAAAATTATCTTTATTTTACTTTTTGTTTCAACAAGATCGGAGTTTCGAATCGCTTAATAGAGCCGTTTGTAATTTCACGCGTTTCTCAAAAAATTTAAACTGCTCTCCTGAAAAAATTAGTAAAACAGACTTTAGCGGTTTTTCCTTGCGACCACATATTTGACAGAAATTGGTATGGCAGTGAATAAAGCCAATATAAAGTTTAAAAAAAGGCAACAAAAAGGAAGGAAGAATCGGACACGACGTCGAAATGGTAATAACATTGTGCCTGTTTACATGGCGAGGGGATGAAAGGCTTCCCGATGAATGTCGTGTTGACATTTCCATGGGGTTGAAAGACTTTTTGACTAGTGGAACACTTGAATCGGAGGATTTTTAGTTTTTAAATTCGAGTAATTGGCCTGAAACACACCTTTTTTTCCTATTCTTCATATTTCCATGCTCATAGATAAACTAACCTAGATGTCAAACTGTATTAATACTTTTACAAACACTTAACTTTCGCACAGACACACTGTAAGTGAATTCCAACATTTTTACATCTCTATAACTTTGTCAAAATTTGATAGAATGAGAGCGATTTGCACGAGAGTGTGTAATGTGGATGAAGTGTTTTTTTTTTCGAAAAATGGGCGGGTTTTGTGTAAAATGAGAGGCAAATTACCATTGATGACAATTCACACGTATTCACAGACAGGGTCACACGGATAAGGGCGATCAGTAGAAAGCCGGTTTTGATTTTCCAATATCCGGCAAGTTTGACATCTAGGTTAGTTTATCTATGTCCTTGCTCATCAATGATCAAAACTAAAATGAAAAAATATGTCAGAAATGGAACGATATGGAAAAAAACGACGTGCTTCACCCGAAAATCCACTTTAGAAATGAATTTTCGGTGGTAGTAACCCTTCTTCTTCCCACTTTAACAAAAAGCGTTCCCTCTCTTTCGGACAATCTTCTGCCCCCGCCAATGTGAAAATGCACATTTAGATAATTATGATTTTTGTCTACCTCGGCTCCGCTTTTAACTCTGATAATGACACCTAAATAGAAATTATATGAAAATTGAAATGAAATGAAAATGGCAAAAGCCACAGTTCGGCTCTATGGGCATAAGCCTGGCGAGGAATACAAAATACAACAGCGAACTCTTCAGCGACTCTATCGAACCCTATCTCGCCATGGACTGGGACCTTCATCCTCTTGGAGTGCGTAACTGGAGGCAATTAGCCAAAAAATGTGATAACTGAAGAGGTTTATAGGTTGAGACTCAGGTCCCCTACCAAGTAAGGAATTTGAAACTGTTGGGTTGTTTCATATCATTACTCCCAATTTTACGATGGAAATTCTAAGAAATTTAACTTGGGTGTAGCTGATTCTTAAACGAGTACTAAGTAGGAATAAGCCACACACTCATTTTAGTTTATTTGATCACCTTGTGCTCCTAAGTATTTCATTGTACCATAGAAAGATGTGTAATTTCTTCAACAGCGTCAGCCACATAAGTATCCAGTACGTGCAGTTTGAAGCGAACCCAAGCCGAACACACACAAAACTTGTTATTCTGAAATCTTGCATCATAGGGTGTAACTCATGCTTAGCACTTAAAATGCTTCAAAGTTGGAATAGGTGTCATCCGTTGTTGTCACTTAGACTTTTTTTTTCCAAATCCAATTCTAATTATTGGGGTAGGTCGACAAACAATTTTTGCAGCCGATAGGCTATCATCACGTAATTTGGCATATTATTAAGACCAGAAATAAAAAAAAACACTCCTCAAGTTATCGAAACTGCGGTGTGTTGTGTCAAAGATAACTTCTTTTTAATTGGGAGCTGGGCATTTTTTTAAATATCAAGGGAAAGAAATTTCATCAACCAAACAAAGCAAGGAGCACCTATGCAGCCGCTTTGTGATGGCAGCAGTCGCAACCAATTCAGTTGCTATATGAAGTCTAAAAGGAGCAGTAACGTGATCTGAAGGATTGCTACCATAACCAACTGACTCATAGGACACAACAGGACCTAATAGCCGCGTATTATAGATCCAAGACTCTGGTCAGTGACCAAACCCAATGCCTTGTCGAAATATCTCTTGCTCTAACGGAAAAATTTACGAGCACTTATTATTAATTTTTGATGGGACTTACTCAGATCAAAGAACTTTGTTGCCCAAGATAACACCTGGACACTTAGCTTTGTTGCATCTAATAGGTGATGGCTTCTTTTCGCACAAGATCAGTCTTAAGGATCTTAATGGAAAGCACATTAAGTCGCTCTCTTTTAGGACTACCTGTGCTTAGATTGGGCAGTTGCCAGTTGTGCATAACAGTGGGCACAAGATCTTAGAGATGTCGGGAGGCATTAGTTTGGTCTGACTGCAACCTGTGGAGTCATACCATCTGAAGTTTTGCTCATATGAAAACCAATTGTCAATGGAAGTCTGAATCGAGGAACCAGGCAGACCGAACGTTCAATGGTGACTTGGAAGTCGTAAGAGGGCTCAGGAAGGCTCTAGGCGCAGCCTGGCTGTCGTTACAGATGTAAATGCTTCGCCCCCTCCACCGGTTCTTCACTCAGTACTTGGTATGTGCTAGGATTACTTCTTCAAACTTGAGAGCAGTTGGTCTATGACTCTAGGCAGTTATATCGAGACCAGCAACGAACGGAAAATCGTATTTAGTGGCAGAAACCTAATCCGTTACGGCAAATTGTATCATATACTCAATTTGTTTGCAGTACCAGTAATAGCGTATGAGCCAGTTTTGATATTACTACCGGGAAAGTGAGTTTCAAGTACACAACTGAGAGCTAAATGGTTGCATTTAATCGTTTAAATGAGGAAGACAGCTATTTCTGATCGAATATCAACGGTGGTGGCATAGCCTAATTTATGATTTGTTACTACCGATAGAAAGATACCTTCAGCCATTTTGACGACATGAATTAAAAAACAATCGTAAGAGTTAGAAGTCTCCCATTAAAAACAATCGAAATAAAACGCATAAATTAAAAAAATATATATAATTCTTAAAGCCAGCACTTGAAACGAACTGTTTTTCCAAGGAACTGCTCTTTTTTTCCTAAGATGCCCAAGCTTAGAAATACGGAACATAAGAACACTACAATGCGGTAACAAAAACAAATATATTTTTATTTTACTTCTAAACGAACATATAAAAAAAAATATTTAAACTATTCAAACGGTAGAGTTAAGCCAAATCTCTTAGATTCTAGCTCCAATGTAAACATGCATTTCGTTTCAAGGCTTCGGTAAAGTTTTTTTTTCAAGATGCTTGAGTTGAAATTATAGATGAAGAGTAACTGGCTAAAATAATTTGACATTACGATGATTTTCATTTGTTCAGCTTCTATTTTCTTCTATAGTTTTCTACTCGCCATAGTATTAATCTGAGATCGTCCTTGTTATCGCATATTTTTAAACTTTGAGCTCAGGCAAGTACTTCAAGACGAAATAGGTATTGATACGGTTTCAGGAAACTGTCGACTTTAATATAGCTGATAAGCAAAAGGCGATATTTTCGGCGATTCTAGAGATGGGTCCCCGAAGAAAAGTCGACGTTTGACGCGTTGGAACTTGTTTCCTTCCTTTTTTTATTGTTTTTGTTTAGGGTAGGCTGTGGTTGACTGGATTGGAATATAACAATTCAATGAGGTAAACAGGTTCGGCTTCGATTATTGTAGCTTTTTCGCTTTCTACTCGCGCGTATATTTGAAGATTATCCATAATAATTTTGGTTCACGGCATATGTCCAACTTTCTCAGATCCTCCTGCCAAATTGACACGTCTTCCTCTACTGTAATAATGGATTCATAATCCACGGGAATTGTCAAAATAGAGTCTAAGCATCATATCAGATGAGTAGAAAAACATGCATACATGCTATCCAGAATCTGTAGGTGTTGTATCCAATGACAAGAATATCGTTTGAACATCGCCAAACGTCTTCTCATAGATGAAATCGAAGCTGAATTTTTGTTTACGGTGTGACCGTTTTCGTCAGTAAATTATTCACACCGCAAATGGAACTATTTTAGGTACCTTCATTTACAATTACTTGTTTTTGTCTAATTGTTGATTTTTGGAGCATTTTGAATTGTTCCAACTTTGCAGTTTAGTTTTATCAGCTACAAAGTTGTTGTGATCAAAGTCACCGATTTTTTAGGAACCTCGTTAAGATGCTTTTCGTTACGACTTTGATCCGCCATATGCACAAAAGGATCACTTGATATTTTACCTTTTATTGAAGAGTGACATATAGACAGATGTGATAAGTTTTGAGATGAAGTGGAAGCAGTCGGGGGTTGAGCGATTGATTGTTGAAGAACTTGTGCGGCATTTGAAATATAAGAAATTGGCGCATCCATCCCAAAATACTTCTCAACAATATCAGGAATTATAGATTCTGGCATTTTGCCTTCGATTGGAGAACATATTAACCCGTCTGATGTCATCGCAACACTGTTGTTCCGATTTGAATTACTCCTAGCAACAGAAATTGCATCAGTAGCTGTAGTAGTCGACTGAAATAATGACATCCGTTTGATGTTGGCCTTTTTTCGAATAACAGTCACTCCTGCATTGAACTTGACATTGGAATCAGTAAGCTGGTCATCTCCTGTAGGCTTGACTATCTCTTTAACATTTTGATGAATGTAAGGGGTCGAGGTTTCTTCGATTCTAGGTAGGTTATCTATATAAGCAGGTCTTGTTGGGCATTCTTCACCATCATACTTTAGAAAATTTAAATTGGATATTGTTGGCACTGGCAACCGAGGTATGTCTATGACACAAGCCACTGGTTGCACGTGGTGAAAGTAATCCAAAAGATCATTAAGATTTATATTTAAATTATTTAATGTGATTGCAACATCGTATAGATTGGCTTCCGTACGGTTAAACAGTTCGACATGCCGATGGAGGTCCCTTGTGAATTCCTGTAGAAATTTGTGTAAACTGTCTAGGAGGAGCTCTAAAGGTATGGTGCGTATGGCGCTGTAACCAATAGTTTGGCAGATATGTGCCACCGAAACACGTAGTGCTCCCTTTATGTAAAGATCCATACTTTTGTTATTAACTTCTTGTTGTATTCTTTTGGAGGACAATCTGGTCATTTAAAGCTTTTAGTTACATTAGAATAAGCACAAAAATTTCTGTATGCACATATTTTACAAACGACAAAATGTATTTAAATAACAAAGTCAACAACTGTTACTAGAGGTGCAAGCTATGTTGGAAATAAACGTACAGTAAAAGTAGAAACATTTTTTTGTTGAATTCAATAAAAAATTATATGTTAATTTCGCCGCGAAATAATTGCACATTGCAGAGGAAGAAGTAGATCAACTGCATAATAAACGCTTTCTCGACAAGGCTTGCTGAGCGGAATGAGTAGAGACGAAATCAAAATAAAATTAAAATGGTTAGGGGTTAGCTAATTTCCAAAAATAAAAGACAACTAAGAAACATCCTGGGAATGTGAAAGCCTTTGCCGCGGTATATTTCCTTTATAACTTACGAAATTGGGCGAGAAATTGTTAAAAAGGCACACGTGTAATGTTCTTGTATTAATATACCCTAGGAGAATTATTCATGGTATTTGCAGACACCAGCAATGTTGGTAATCCTTAAGCGAATTGTGGCCAAGAAAAAGTGGTAGCATATTATGACAGGTAGGCATAATATGAAAGCTGAAAGTCTATGAACAGATGTCCATTCTTTGCAAGGAATATGCAGAATTTAAATAACTCCTACAATTAAAAAACCTCTACGATGTAGATAATAACCGCAATTGAAACTTTACGGAAACGAAAATGCAGTATTTCGTCGGTCATGTGAGGCCAAATATGTGTAAATGCTGTGGTAGCCTAAAAACGGGGGAACAAGTCATTATCCAAATACTTTAGTCTGTACCGTAAAAAGTTGAAGTATAGAAGAAATCCTTTCCGATTAACAATTAGTGATGGATATCGAACCAAGGTAATGAGAAAAGACCTAGTTGGCGAGTTATATCGGGCCGAAATGAAAAACTATATCGGGCACCGTGAGTTCCACTTCGTAATGGGAAAAATCGAGCATAACCTTGCAAAGCATAGTGCAACAGGTGATCAAAAATCGAAAATCAAACTTGAGTATGCTCCTGCGTTACAATGCCGCCTTTGACATTGCCGGCCTGTTTATCGATACCATATATGGAAACCCATTCACCCAATTGGCTTAAAATAAGTGGCCAGATGCGTTCGGAATATCAAATCAAGAGGTAAAGACCCTAGCAGGTTAGTTTTTCAACATCTATGTACTCAGAGTTGGGGTCATAATTGAATTTTTAAGTCTTCCAGGAGATGTGATTATTTCTTGTGAGAAAGAAAACCAAGACAAAGTTTCTACATCCCCTAAAAAGATCTTGAACAGTAACCGAGCCTCACACGAACACAAATTCACAACCAGATTGAATAAAAAATTCTTCTAAAATGGAAAACAAGATTTGAATAAATAACCAAAGGTACATAAGCAATAAGGCAATAAACAGACTTTCGTTTTTTCTTTAATTCAATATTTTAAGACCTTGTTAAAAATATATTTAATTTTATGAAAACAATATCACTTTGCGAAAGAGCACGCTCTTGCGCGGATGACGACATCAATTCATTTAATGAAGGTCCTTTGTGATTTGTGACCATTCCCGACGAAGCGCTGACTTCAATGCTAGACTTGTTCCGCAACCAACCATGATCACTTTGCTTGTTTAAATAATATGGAACAGCAAAAATTTCCATCAGAAAATACAAAATTCTGCAGATTATCGTCTGTGTGCAAGGTTCTTAGAGCTATTGAGCTTTGAAGGCAAACAGCTATCTGTGCGGGTATTAAATACTTTGCATCTTGTAGGACTTCAATTGAAATTCATTTTCCATCATGCGCCGTACGCTTGAGTCAAACATGTTTAGATCAGAAAATTTTTCTGCATTCCATTTCGAATATTTCGCTTTAAGTATGACATAGAACTAAAAGCTTCATTACTCTTGTAAATAGCTGTGAATATATGTGAAAATATGAATGAGCTGCTATCGCCGTGATCAATACTGTCAGTGTAAGACTGATAACGCTTCATTCGATTGGTCTTGTGTAATGATTTTATTGGAAATCAATAAGCATGATGTTGACTTGTAAGTGAGATTGGGGAGAATAGCATTGGTCTGCTTGTGTCCAGACTTCTAGAAAAAGAGTAATCCTACTCTGAGCGTCGTCTTGATAAGTGTTTTATTTGACGCAATAACATCAATATTTCGAATTAATGGTAATCCACTTTCTGCTTTATGCATTAAATATATTTATTAAATACCTCTAGCATATAATTCTGCTGACTTGAATATTTAAATACGCTAGGCATAGATCAAATCATCTTCAGTAACTTCTGCTGATGATATGATGAACAACTTACAGTTCTTTGCTAACATATATTCATTCTTTTAAGATATACGAGTAGATACTTTACAATTGAATGAACTACTGCGACGAAAAGGAAAGGAGCTCAAATGGATTCAGTTTATGTGTTCTATTCCACCCCCTAAGCACACGATACTTGATTATTTGAAGATCAAATGATTACAAATCTAATATGAAAAAAACTATATATACATATATATATATATATGAAATTCAATGATTATTCTCACGAAACGTGAGATAAAAGTCTTTGGTAGCTTAGCGGATATCAGCTTCAGTCATGTGCTTTTATAATCAGACTCTGTTTTTCTTTTTTCTTTTATATCTTGGTTCCAGTCAAATATCTTGCAACTCTTGAATGCAAAATTCCTTCTTCTCCCGTTACAGGCTTCTGCAGAAAAAAAAAAATGTAAGTCTACTAGTGTGGTTAACGTTACACGAGCATAACCCAATGTTTTGGCGGTTAACCAGATCAACATGAAAAATACCATGAAAAATACCAATGGCAACTCTTTTCATTTGGACATTTCTTTCTAACAACTCACAATCCACTTCAGCTGTCAAAAATTGTTTTGAAAGTTCCACAAAATATCAACTTGTATGATTCCATCCTACCCTAGTGCAATCATTTCTATTGTACTTGTAATGTTCATTTCATTAAATTAATTAAAAAAACAAAAGGACGAAGTGGAGCCATGTACCATCTTCTGTCGGGACTATACCGGCAGCTAACTCTAAAGGATGAGTACTGTGTTGTTATTCTCGGTTTAGACAACGCTGGAAAGACGGTAAGTAAAATCAAACCATGGCTAAGCCAACCTGTATGGAGTACACAAGTCTATCCGGCCTATGTAGACGTATCTCGAAGCAGCCAAAACAAAATTTACCAAAAACTATAAAGGCATGAATCCGGCGAAAATCACCACAACAGTCGGCTTGAATATTGGTCAAATATACGTAAGTGGAATACGTTTGAATTTCTGGGATCTCGGAGGCCAACAAGAACTGCAGTCATTATGGGATAAGTACTATGAAGAATCACACGCAGTCATCTATGTGATAGACTCCAACGATCGGGAACGTATGGACGAATCAAAACAGATTTTCGGTAAGTTTTCACTTTACACTTCCGTTGCATATGGTGATAGTGTCTTTTGCAGATAAGATGATAAAGAACGAACATTTGGGTGGAGTGCCTCTTTTGATTTTGGCCAACAAACAAGATCTTCCTGATGTCATGGGTGTAAGGGACATAAAACCAGTTTTTCAGCAGGCCGGTGTTCTTATCGGCCGAAGAGACTGCCTAACAATGCCGGTGTCGGCTTTAACAGGGTAGAACACTATGAAATACTCGAAATCCTGTGTAAGAACATATTCATACTCTTCTTTAAATTTTAGTGAAGGAGTTCACGAGGGCATTAAATGGCTCGTAGAGGCAGTCAAGCGAAACTCAGTTATACGGCCACCTTTAGAAAACGACTGAACGATTGAAAGCAAACCAAATTCCTTCCCGATTCCATTTAATGTGTTTCTATGTATACAAATGTGTTTATGTTTACCTACTCTGTAAGAGACTACCAATCGAAACGAAATTAAAAGAAAAAGAAAAAAAAACAGTAACAGCAAAAACAAAACAAAAATCGCTTTTAAGCAAGTCCACGGTATTTGTGCTTTATGCAATGATACCCAAGTTCTGCCAACAGGTTCTGCTTTATATCACAATATTTCTTATCAGCGTATTAATGTATTCTCTCCTGATAATGGGCTCAATTTACTTGAATAATTTTAATGTGTGCGCACCTAGGTGGTTTTCTCAGATAACGCGTCAGCTAGTTGTGCAGGTAGGTGGTGCGTATCCACACCTTTGGCTTTCCTTTGCTTACAATTTTGTAAAAAACTTGGGAAAATTTACTTTGTACCTATAAGATAAGAACAAGGAATATGTGTTGAACTAGATATTCAATAAAAAAAGATTTTCAAAAGAAATCTGGAGTGAAGTTTCAAATTGTGCTTAAAACCCAGTGCCAGTTCGAGAGTGATAGTTATTTGAAAATATGTTTCCATACTATGATCAAGATTGGAGTGTTCTTCCGCCGGAGAACAATAGAAGGTTTGTGTTGTGTAGTATTTCACTCATTAATCCAAGGAAATTTTAACCTGCTGCGGATTTAGCGGTTGAATCACCTGCGGAGAGGGCATTTGTTAAAGATAAAGAAAACACTTATCATGGATTTTTATCGAAAGTGGTGTCATCTGTGTGTGATTTCTGTTGACAAGTTTTATTGGTTTCTATTTTTGTTGTATCTTGATATTGACAATTCTCGAAAAGGAAAAACAAATACCATACAAAAGAAAAAATACCGCACTCAGAAGGTTGAAATTCGTATTTGCTCAGGCTTTGGCTTGAACAAAGTGAACGAAATAAGCTTAAGCCAAAAGTTTGAGACCTGCTTCAGTGCTCGAAGTAAAAACAAAACTAATTTCGATGGCAGAATAACAATCATGTAAAATAAACGGAGAACTTAGCATATATAACACCAAAATAACAACATACATATTTTCATATTATGTTTTAAAATTTATTAAAAAGCAGAAAAAAAATACTTCAATTCAAAAAGCCACATATATTGTATATTCGATCACACTGTTTACAATTCTTGACATTCTAGCTATCAGTTGTTGAATTACTACCTGTGCCATTGCTCCAGCAATCCAATAGCATTCACATCCACAACGCAGATCGTGACGATGGGCATTGGTCCGGGACCTTTCTACTCTTCTCCTCCCAAAACAGCTCTAAAGGGTTTAGATCCCGTGATTGTAGCAGCTATATATTGATTTCATTTTCCCTCTGTTTCAAGTATTTTTGATGTGTTTTTGGAGTTGTTATCCTACTGAAATACGAATTCTTTGTTAATTAATCTTAGTCCAGAGGTTACAGCGTTTCTTCTAATATTGTTTTGTATGCCTCCCTATTCATTTTTCCAACCACTCGAACCAAATCTTCCACTCCACTTGAAATATCCGCAGACCATAACAGAACTGCCTTCATGCTTGACGGTTGGTACCACACAGTCTTTTAGTTTTTTTTGCTCAGCCTTGAGTTTGGATTCATCCCTGCATAAAATTCTGTTGAAATTTTCTTCCGTCCAGTCTTTATACTTTTTGGCCCATTCTAAACTTTTCTTCTTGTTTTGTGGTCGCAGCAGCGGTTTGCGAACATCAACTCGCCCAAATAGTCCAGCATGTCTTAATCTTCGTTTGACCGTTGACAAAGATATTGAATTATTCCATGTTTGATGTTTGATTCATTTCGGCGCGTATTTCGGGTGCTATTTTTGTCTACTTTCTTTGCTTGTTGTGACCATTGGCCGGTCTTCAAGACTTTCGGTTTGAGTATGACAGTCAGTGGTACGTTGAACTCAGCACCTTGATACCTTCATCTGCTAAGCAACATCCCACTGCGATTTACCTTCCTTAAGAAGGGTGATGAGTTTAGATCGTTTCTTGATTGTAGTTTCCGCGACTTTTCCCATTTTTAAAGAGCTGTTTACTCAAGACTTAAAGTATCTCGAATAAATTCTTATGAATTCAAAGTGTGGCTTTTACGTAAGACACTTGCAGCCCAGGTCGACAAATATTTGGATCTGACAACGGTTGTGATGCAACGAGTCATAATCAAGTGCTGAATCAACAAGAAAAGTCATAAAATTTATTAATTATGAAAAACCTAAGCACTTCTCAATAAACCACAGAAGCGGTTTTTTTTTACATTTGTAAAAACAACCCACTGTTCAAAAACGTGGGTGTAAAATCCGATATGGCCTTAAACTTTTGGCACTCAGTTTACATCTCTGTGCATCCCTGATTGACGCGTGAGCGATCTGTTGATGATTTGCAGTCGAAAGCAGAGAATCATGAGGGGGGATCTGTCATTAAGCATCCGTTCTGCAATAGACGATGGGGTAAGAACACAATCAGTTACATTTTTCGAAAAAAATGACTAAGTATGTTGCAGAGGCTTCCATTTAACAACAAATAATATTCCTTCAATTTCTTTCTTTCTTGGCCTCTTCTTCTTGTTTACGGCGCTACACTTCATGTAGGAATCTGCGGGTATGCCCATCTTAGTCATTTGATGAACCCTTTTCTGCTTTTTCTGCACAATACGATGTTATTGTACAGTTCGTAGATTTCGCTGCTTTAACCGTTTCTTTAAGGCGCAAACAGGAACAAAAATCAAAAGTATTTTGGGTTCAAAACGACAAAGTATAACTTCATCCGATACCTTGTCCCAGCATATGCACAGACTTTTGGAGAATTTTTCCTTTGGTGTTGGTTTGCGAGTTTGGCACAAGTTTTTCCAAATAAGTAAGCCAACATTTCAAATGAAAGTATGACAGCAAGCAATCGACTTAACGCTATCCAACGGATAATATAAGGCGATTACCGGCTGGAAAGTACTAGCGGAAAATTCCGTGTCAGATCATCGGTATACACATCGACTTCAGAATCGGATACGAGGTCGCGGCCTTGTTGAATAGCAGGAATCCATCAACCAACTGGACGCGCTTTAATAAGAAGATTAGCGAGTCTGTTTATACTCCCCTAAGCTCAGAATAAGACAAAAGCTAGAGGAAGCTGTTCAGAATCTGAATGGCGCCCGCAGCAAGTGATTTGGGCTAACATGTCTAGCTAGGAAAAAATTTTCCAGGTCGGTAGGTCCATGGTATGCAGCGACTAGAAAACCAGAAGTCACTTAAGACTAATTTGGAGGAATACTAGAGCCTTTACATATTGAAACAAAATGAATATATATAAGAAACTAATTCGGATCTGAAGACTTTTGGGAAAGGTTCTGTGGACTGCACCTTCCTTTATAATTATATTTCCTTCAACACTAACCCTCGTAATTTAAGATGTCCTCGTCTCTTCTATAATCCAACCCACCGCACCTCTTATTGCTCTAACGAACCAATCTCCCGCATGATCCGTAAGGTCAACTCGAACCCCCCCCCCCCTTTTTTGGTTTTAATCTAAGCACTTCTTGTCTTAAATTTGATCTACTCCACTATTCCTTTACTTCTTAACTGTTAACTCTTGTTAGTTTTTAAGTTAGATTAAGCTTGCATTAAGCGAAATAAATGGGAACCTTAGCCCCCACTAAACCAAATTAAATTAATTAAATTAAATTATACAACTATTATACCATATGTCATGTACTTTTATTTTTCCCAGGAGAAACCGAAACTCGTACCTCCTCTTTGTTTTTCTTCTACTATGTCACTTCGAAGACGAGTTATTTTGCGTATTTTCTGACGGCTTTCTGGTATCAATGCCACTGGTCTTAAGGAAAAAGTAGAAAAAAATTTTACAGCGATTGTGCCAAAAAATGCGTATTGTCACAGAAGACCTTTTTTCACTTTTGCCCCTTAAGAGTATTTGGTAAGTCTTATGCAAGTATACTCGTAGTCATTCAAAGGCAAATCTGGTCATGACACTTGTAAAACTTCGTTAAAACCAATTTCATTTTAATTTTAGTGCAGGAATATGTAGGATTTTCCATAGCATCGGGACTGAAAGTATTCCCTGAGCTCCTGTATTTACGTAACGATCAAAGGACCCCATAAAGCGGGTGTCACCATAGAATTACAGCCTTGCGGTCATTTTATATATATGTCTGCTGGACTCGGAGCAGTTTATGACTGAGTGGCATCAATCTCCTTCAACATAAAGTTAAATTTTAATGATTTTTCCATATCCACACCTCAGGATAGATTCAACGATGGCAGTAAATCTGCTTTTTTTATCTTCTGAGTCGACCTGTTGACGAGTTAAACAATAGCAAAAAGTGTTTTCTTATGATCCATCGAAGCACATTGATAGGTCTGATCCAAATGAGATGGTTCAACATTTTTATATATTGTTAAATGTCTGTGTGGGTTCAAATGATAGAACTTATTTCTTTATTCAACACAACTATTTATAATTCAATCACTTTTCTCAACTACTTTTACTTTATTCTGTTTTATCCACTTAATAACTTGTCTTCATCTTTCAGATTATCTCATAAGAACTACTTTTACCTCCCTTCGATGCTAATATTTATACTCTTTCGAGAACTTTCTGTACTCTCCAGCATCTTTCCATATTGCCAGAATATTTGCTAAAGAGTACCCATTATTCCTCCAATGGATGAGTCTTCTGCTTCTCAAATATAGATGGCACAGTTCAGATTCAAAATAAGAGGTTGTACAAATATATATTATATATATACATATAATTATATTGTTCTTATAATGGTACCGGCCATGGATTGAAGGATACCGTCTTTACACCCTAATGGGGCTACCTAGAATTAAAAGGAAATGACGAAGGAATTTACTCTCCTTTAGCAAGGCAATAAAATTCAAAGTGCTGGGGAATGCGACGTGTTTATCGTAGATGTGTCGCATGTTCGCAGCTATTAACGTGGAAGATAAGCTGCACCGCTAATCTACTCTGGATTCGTCCTTTTTCAGCCAGATAGAGCGAATTTTCTAACAGAGTGCATATTGCGATGTTATAAGCCCCGAAGTTGAGATTGTTCGGCGATAGAATTCAATGTAGACGGATTCTGGTGGTTGCAAAAACGATAGCAAGTCCTCTCAAACAGTTTGCAGTAAACTTACTCTTACACGGGATATTCAAATACAAGCTGGATAACGGTAGTGCAGCAGATTTCTTCCAGCCTAATTAGCTCCTATTAAACAGTCCTTTGTAGGTCCTTGTAAAATACGTTCAAATGTTAAAAATCCATATTCTCAGGTATCCGACTACATTTCGAAAAGCAAGTATGTTAGAAAGCTTTCATTCATTCTTCTGTTTTCGCCTGGGGATTGCGACAGCAAAGTAGTTATCATCATCGACAGCTTCTTCTGTATTTGTACTCACATAACCACTGCGCCATGCTACGACCTCCTTTGTTTCTGGAACTTTTATATTCAACCCCGTATGTTTTAACCGTTGTTTCTCAATCTTCGATAGATTTCATGCCGTTGTATACATTTTTCTCAAAAACGTTGATCCGGTGATTATTCCTTCTGAATTTTTACCCATTGTCAATTTGTATACATTCTGTTTGAGTTTATTTCTAAAATTACAATATCATTGCCAAACAGAATTGCATTATAGTTCATGTATTCAACGACCAGTGTGTTCCTGATAAATAAAGTGCCTGCTCACATTGGCGCGGGAAGAAAGTTTGCCCGAAAGAGAAGGAATGCTTTTTATTGAAGTGGGAAGAAGAAGGGTTACTTCCACCGAGAATCCATTTCTAAAGTGGATTCTCGGGTGCAACACATCGTTTTTTTCTATATCGTTCCATTTCTGACATATTTTTTCAATTTAGTTTTGATCGCTGATGAGAAAGGAAGTGTGAAGAATAGGAAAAAAGATATGTTTCAGGCCAACTACTCAAATTAAAAATTAAAAATGCTCCGACTCAAGTGTTCCACTTGTCAAAAAGTTTTTCAACCCCATGAAAATGTGAACACGACGTTCATGTTGAGGACTTTCATCCCGTCGCCAATGTAAACCAGCACAAAGAAATTTTATCATTAAAATCACACGGAGATGTTCGGAATCACTGACATAGACCGCAGGATAATGGTCAAACTCACTTTGGGAAGCTATATAATAACGAAGGACACAAATTTCCTAAAAAACTCACTACCAATCAGCATGTTAATAATTATAAAATCCCATAAGTAACAGTAAACATTTACAACAAAAACTCAATCGAAATAAACTGCTGAAAGCATTCCAAGAAATTTCCCTTTATGGCCGTTACATTTAGTAGCATTCAGCACCCGATAACTAACAATTTCCCTTATCACCAACATCCACTAGACACAACACACACGACACGAATGGAAAAAAATCTCCACAATCCACAATGCGAAAAATGTCATCGTCACAAGAAGAGTGCTCGGTCAAACCATCCGTCATTTCGTGTGATTTTATGTGATTTTTTTTCAATTAATTTCGATACTTTTCACCTAATTTACCATTTCAAACACAGACCATTTGAATCCGCATACATTCCGCTATCGAAAGGACTAACGCAGCGTCTCCCAAAATAGCCGTGCACCTCGAAATAAAGTGAAAATCCAAAAACAACAAGAAAACCAACAAAAAAAAACTCGTCTTCATATCGTGTGTCATTCGGAAAACCAACAAAAAAGTGATTTTTTTTATTCCTGCAACACCGAGGAGAAAACAATTAGTAGACGATTTAAAATTTTGTCAAAAATTTCATTCACTAACAGTAACCCAGTGTAAATAGAAGAATTTTTGGTTTTCTTTTCTAAAGCGATTTGTGCACTTGCAGGTTCCTTTTTTTTCTTTACATTTCATCTTTTTTTTTTTTTTTTTTGGTATGGTGTGTGCTCTAGATTGTCCCTTCCCTGCTGCATTACAAAGTTGGGATCTGTGATTAACCCTGGAATTGTTAACACATTGCGTTGCATTGCATTTAATTACAAGTTAACATAAGAAATAGAGAGAAAATTAATTGAAAAGGAAAAGAGGAATCATAACTAAATAAAGGAAAAGGAATAGAAAAATTAAAATCGAAATTTAAATCCAAATTGAAGTCAAAAGCAAAGCACCGTTTCCTGGACTTTATACGAAATGCGTGAGATTGAGTTGTGACACGTTCTTTTATGTTTTTCCTGTGACGTCGTCTCGTCGTCGTTGTCGTCGTCGTCCGTCGTCGTTGTGTTGTTGTCGCTATATCGTTGTCGTTGTCGTTGACGTCGTAATTGTCACTTACGTTTGGTTCGTTTCCGCCACCACAAAAACCGCCACCGCCATCGCCCCCGCCCCCTTATTTCGAGTTTTGTTTTTCCTTTTATTTAATAAGTTTGCCGTACTGTGCGAGTGTTTGTGCAACATACTGTATTTAATATTCGTTACCTACAATTAATCAATTAAAAGAATTGCTCAGTCAGTCAGGCCACTACGAAGAAGACATCCCAAACAAAATAGGCAACACACACAAGACAACCGAAAATCGTTTCTAAGCCTAGGAGGTGAAACCTACATAAAGAATCATGAATTCCGAGCATGGGTAAATGTCGCCTTTAAACTCATTATGTTACTTCCGTCGACTGGAGAGGAGAAGAGGTTCTCTGATTTCTGATTTCAGCGCGTCAAAGGGCAAAACAACTAAACTGCATACTCGGAGATGCAAATGCATTGAAGAGTTTGTTACAAAGAACAGAGTGTCTATCGGAATCCACATCCACAGATCTGATTAGGTTAAAGGGTTAATGATTCTTGACATTTATTTAAACAGAGCGTTTTCACTGTTTATATTTCTTTTATTCCTTTTTGTCAATGTGAAATGTTTTATAAAATTCTCTTGCTTATTTGTTTCAGCTTTGATTAATCGATTTGTATTCTTGATGAGCCGGTGATTAGTGGAATTTAATACGTTCCAGATGGTGACACTGGCATATGTCGTCAACAGTGATTTTTTTTCTTCTCTTTGTTTTGTGATGCAGTGCTGTGCCTAATTCGATACCACTTTGGGATTCGGTTATGGAAGCATGTACTCTGATTTGTTTTTTATTTGTGTCTCCATATTTTGTCACATGATTGTCAAGGTCTTTCACAGCACTTTTGATGTTAAAAGTGGTTCGCTTTGTACTTGGATATTATGATTATCATTAAAAGAAGAAGACCAAAATCTAAATCTTTGTTATGTACGAGTAGATTAGATTAACAAAAACAATTTATAGAGATATGTACATCGATAGTCCGTTTTCTACATAGCTTTGTCGATTGTTTCATTGGTATAGAACTTGTGTAACTTGTGGGATGAAGCCAGGATTGTTTGAAAAACACGTGATAATAAAAGAAGTTATATATTGAAGAATAACGAAGACATCTGTGTTTTTGCATTCGATCCTTGGTAAGCGAAAATTCAAAAAAAAAAAAAAAAAAAAAAAAGTGGACAACCTCTGGCGCATTCAGAGCTGTTTGCTTGTTTGAAATGAACTTTATTTCTGTACTTAAGCAGCTGTTTGCTTGGCTGTCTTCATTTTTGCTGTAGTTTCTGTTCAAGAACGTATTCATATTGTCGTCATGCATGTGATTTCTGACAACAGCCACATCAACTTCAACTTCTAAACTCGGAGGTTAGCGCTAACGGATCTCGTGGGACACACACGCACTGTTAGGCGCAATATCAATCTCATATTCCACTGCTATGAAATATTGATTGCCCGCTACGGCTAAAAGCCTAGCTTTTTTGGAGCAATTCTTGACAGTACCATTGCGTATTGTATTAGTATAGAATATCTTTGTCCTTGCAAATTTTATGACTAGGAGCACGTATACCAATCTCAGCTTATGTTTTTGTCTTATTATTAAGCTTATCACTTAAGAAAAACAAATTTAATTTTCATTTTGACATTCAGAGGAAGCAATATACCTTCCTTCGTGACTAAAACTTATTGACTTAGCTACATATGTAAATCATTTGGTCGTTTCATGAAGCTTAGAATATGGCAATTAAATAGTGATCTAAAGTAAAGGGGAGAGGAACACCCTCAGTTATAGATGTCCAGACACGATTTTCTTCTATAGAGGTTGCTATTATGTTGTATCCTGAAATGGACATTTTTTCAGATCCGTAACATTGGTGACGGAGAGAAGAAAACAGTTGTCTTATGTCAAATTACAGAAAGAACTTGGATGTTCAAAAGCCTATATTTTATTGTTTTTATTGATCGCTGGCAACGTCTTTGCGACAAGTCGACTTAAAAAAAATAGAACAGAGTCAAATATGGATAATTTTCTTTTACTATTGTGCTTTAAACTTGGACACAATGCAACACAAGTAGCTAGAAACAATGGCACGGCATTTAGAGAAAGCACAATTAGTGAAGGAACAATTAGGCTTCAATCAGGCTTTGATTAACTTTGTACAGGAGATGTACCTAAAGCGGACATTTATAACGACGAGCTAAGTCGTAATGGAAGTCAAACAGTTGGGCGACCACTACCTCACTGTCGGCAATTTAAAGCAATTATGTAGTAAATTCAAAAAGATGTTTACATGTTTTCCAAACGAATCGTTTTCTGTTGTTCTCTGCTTGTTCGTAATGAAAGATGTTAACAAAATATAAAATTGTTACGTGTGATTTAAAAATTTATCCTCTATGATAAAAGTCGACGATCTGCTCAGTGATATGTCACTGGTGAATCACCAAAGCTCATGCCTAAGCCAAGTCTTCATCCAAGGGAGGTTATACGGATAGATTAGTGTTCTTTCCCCTTTCTTTTGTGGGTGCTCTACATATACCACGAAAGTTTTGGCTCTAATCAATTACTTTTTAATCAATTAATTAATCTGATTAATTTTAATCAAATTAAATAAATTAATCATGATTAAAAAAATAATCGTAATCATTAATCGATTAACTTGAATATAAACTAAAACTTTCATTAATGTCGTCAACAGGAGTGTAGTGAAAGTATATAACATATCACCGTGGGGTTATTTTTGTAAAAATGCCAACTCACCTTAGGAATGTGCCGATTGAAAAACGCCTTAGATCATGGAAAAATGCGCTAGAGAGAAACGGGTTTCAAATAAATCGTTCAAAGACGGATCATTTGACGTGCCCATTTTCTGATCCTTCGCGACCTGTTGCGGATATTACGTTAGACGGAATAATTCTTCCGAAAAGCAATATCTTAAAATACTTAGGATTAATCGTTAATATGAAAGCGAAATTGATGAGGAAACTCTAGACCACGGTTGTTGGATTAGCTCTTATGTGTGGTTCAGAGTGTCTACTGCATTAGATATACGCGTATAAGAGGAAGTCTACAAATAAAGAATTTGGTAACCAAAAAACTTGAGTCAAATAGAATTAGTTGGCATTCCCACATTAAAAGAAGTTCCCCAGAAAATCCCGTAAAAATGGCAATATCAACTACGGTCCCACACACGGTAAGAAAACGAGGTAGGAAACAGAATTCCTGCATTGCTCAGACGGCAAATGCACCTGGGGCTAACCACTGAAGCGAACCAGGACCTGTGTAGTATGCAAACGCGTTCTGCGATCTATGACATTAGCCAAACCCATATGCGGAGGCAGCAGCGATGCAGTAAAAATAGGAAACTTATTGTGCAAAAGGCCGTGTTTCGAGGAAAGGGCTAGTAAAAGAATAAAAAGAAGAAGAAGAAGAAGCCAAAAACTGTCCGGAATTTCTGCTCAGAGATCATCAAAGTCCGACAACTGCTTTAGATCGCCGTGCCGACTTGACTCAAATAAGCCCAGTGCTGATTTCGGATGTTCTTCTCAAAAAAGAAGTATGTTATTAAGTCAGCAGATAGGTCGACCAAGTACTTTAGTCGACTCGACTAAATCGGAACAACTTCAATGTGGTCAGAAGTGAAGCGCCAGCTTATTGAACTAAATTGGTGCCGACTTCGTAGTAAATGATTTTTTTCCGACTGTGGATTTGCGGAGTATAAAAAGTTTGTGAGAGTGCAACCCATGCTGCACCGTCGCTATGCCCATGGTTGTCAGTTCAACGTAAAAGAAATTATGGAAAATGATGACACAGATTTCCGAGAACATTTTTATTTATAATTCAAAAACTCAAAAAAAAAAAAAACAATTTTAATTAAATTTTTACATTTCTGATTTTCTGATATTCAAGTTACATTTCATAATTACTTTTTTTTCAAATAAATTGTCAGATAATTGTTGTGACCTAGGTTTATTTAACATGGTTGCATAAGAAAACATTCATTCTACTGGGCCAGAGGACGGCATTGGTGTGTTGTATTTAATAAAACTTCTACAGGATAACTTTGTAGAAGTTCTCTATGATATTCGCTCTCTTTTTAGCATCAACTGGTTCCACTTCGCTGTCAGAGTCGGAACTGAAATCAAAAAACCTGTCGTCTTGGTGGCGAGTATTATTGACTGCATTGCTGGCAGTCAAAGTCTCTGGGATCTCTGATATTTCCTTCCGTACGCCTGTTTTAGAAAAGTTTAAACATTTCTTTTGATCAAAGGCAGTTACTTTTTCTTAAATCTTGGGTAGCACAGAGCTGCAACGGCCGCATGTTTACTAGTTTCACTAGATAAAGTGTAAAACTCATCAAATCTTTTCTCTACGCTTTCTAAGTATTTTACAGCAAGTGGTTCACAGAATTTTAGATTTGGAGTCGTCGTGACAGGGTAACAATATTCCATAAAATGAGTCATTACCCTGCAAAATGTCCAAAGCGGTTGCAACTGGAGTATTCCTCAATATATTGAAATTCAGAGTCTCGTAATTGATTTCCTATACCAAGTGCTCTGGCGAGTTGGGAGTAAACCGTTTTGGTTTTTGATGTATTCTTCAAAGCGTCATAGTAAATATTCCGTCTTGTTATGCCAGGTCGTGTTAACGATGTCCCATAATACCAACATAATTAATCCATCTGCCCATCCTTTTTTTAATTCTCCATAGTTGAGGGGATACGATCGCGCTTGTCACCAGACCCCCGTTATCCGCCACTGATTATGTAACCGGCCGATAGTTTACTTTTAAAGCAATCGTGTAGAAAATCAAACTTTATTATCGGCCGACTCGGAATCGTTGCAATGTGTGCACTTTCATACTTGAATACTTGATAATGAGATTAATTCGGACACAGGTAAAAATTAATCAAATTAACGATTAATGATCAATGATTGATTAAGTTTGGCGTGCTCATTTGATTAAGTTTTTAATCATTAATTTTTTATCGTTAATCAGATTAAATTTGGGCCAACACTGCCACGAAGTAGCTGTCAAAAACACCTTTATACTTTATTAGTTGAATTAATTAAATTATTGTACTTCTTTTGAAGTTACAAGTGCTTGAAAATTGATTTCAAAAATTGCCATTTTATATAAATAGAGGTTTGCACGCATAGAGCTGTATAAATTCAGTTTCGAATGCATTGTTTTTCAAGCACTATTGTTTCTGCATTCGCGTTAGCTTTGGACTTGCGCTACATACGCTTGCGCTTTCTATCACAACGTCGCTTTGAACTACTTACGTTTGGTATTCATAATGAAGAACAAAATGTTACGTAAGGTGACGTCAAAGCGAAGCAATATTTGGGACAGGTTGAACTTTTGCTTGCTTTTGACAGTCAACAGTTGTGGAAACAAAACAATCAAATGTAAACAAACAAAAACGTTTAATGCAATAGTCGGCGGAGCAGTTTGGAAAATTTGATCTGATTAATTTTAAATGAAGACATGGTTTCGATTGAAACAAATTAAACACAAACAAATTTTCAACTCGCAAGAAACTGTTTTTATCTTTAATTTTAGAACGATTCTAGACAATTTCAGACCAAAGCCGAAGCCAAAGCGCTATTACATTTTAGGCATTATCGCTCTGCCTTAAGGCAGCCAGCAACCGAAACTATTGTCCTACTATGTAGCTTCAAAAACATACATATAAGTAGTTATATCATTGCATCAGGGCTTAAGAGGGTAAAGTGCAGACATGATCAAACTCTCTGTAACACTTTTTTGAAAAGTTGACTGATTCATGTGTTATTGGCAATAGTTTCTATCTTTATCAATATAGTACCCAAATTTGCTATTCAACAGCACACGGCTCGAATAGATTAGTGTCCATCTGACATGAGTCCCCCGATAAACCTTGATAGGATAAAGTAATTTACTTCAGGTGCATGTGAGTTAATGGTTTTTAGTTGAATTAGTATAAATTGTCTGTGAAAACAAAAAGTCGTATTTGTACAGTTTATATTTACAATCATAGTAAAAAAATAAAAAGTACAATTTTCGATGCATATACTTGCGGTCATAAAAACCGCACCATATCAAAATGATTGAAAAATTGTTAATAACTATGATAATAATTTTTATAAAGAAATGAAATTTTTGTTGAGTACTCCGCGGTAGTTTATAAGTATTTCTATCTAATTTCCATCTGTTTATTGAATGTTTGAAAAAAGGTATTAACAAAGAAAGAAAAACCAGTTAATTTTCTTATTTTTTTTAAATATTTTAATACAGTCATTGGTTAACAAAATCAAACGATACATTTTTTATGTATGTGTATATAAGATGTTTAGATATGCCACTTTTACCAAAAAATTATCAATACCTTTGGCGGTTATAACCGCTTTTATTCTAGAAGGCATCGAGTTTACTAGAAGTTCAGTAATATCCCTTGAAATTTCAGTATTCCATACATGTTCCAGAACTTCATTTAGCTTTTTTTAATCTCTGGTTTATGTTCAGCCACCTTACGTTTCATTACATGCCACAAGTGTTCGATTGGGTTTAAATCGGGCGAATTAGGTGGCCAGTCTAGTCTGGTAATTCCGAGGTCATCAAACGTTGTCTTGAGCTGAAAATTATTGAAAGACTCTAGTTACTTGTCTGTTTATTATTTATAAAGTAGACATCTAGAAGTTGATTTATAACACTTTACTTACGGATTTGGCGCGTTGGCGAGGTGCAGAATCATCTTGAAAAATGCACTTGTCAGTATACGAATGATGCTGTTCAATTGCTGGTACCAAAAACTCCCTTACTACTTCTCCATACTTTTGAGCGTTCATAGTTCGATTAACAAAGTACAAAGGGCCCAAAACGTAAAAAGAAAAACATCCTCAAACCATCTGGCTTTGAGGAAACTTCACTGTTTTGACTATGCACTCGTCCTTGAACCTTTCACCTGCTGATCGTCGTACGTATGGCAAATTGTCGGCACACAACAAATTAAATTTACTTTCAAAGGACCATATCACACATCGTCAATCATCCCGCGTCCAATCTTCGTACTTTTTTGGCCACGGCAAGAGAGCTTTTTTCATTTTTGTGGTTAGGAGAGGTTTTTTCGCTGGTCGTCTTCCATATAAACCTATCTCCCGTAGCCGTCGGCGTATGGTTTCGGCGCTTAGATCAACTTGATGAAATTCACTCAGCTCTGCTCTTATACGGACAGCACTTTTAAAGCGATCTTTCATGCTAATTCGTTGTAATACATTGTCCGTCTTCTGGGTTGTTTTACGTTTTCGTCAAGAGCCTTTTTTCCTTTCCAGTGGATCCAAATTTTCTTTTTTCTTCATCAGTCGTACGATAGTTGAATGACAGCAACCTATTTTAACCGCAATCTCACGATAGCCAAGTCCTTCTTTGACTAAAGTCAATATTTCAACTTTTTCGTCCCAAGTCAGTTGATGATATTTACCAGACATTTCACTTTTTTTTACTTGTCACCGTCACAACTCAATTCAAACTGATTTTTTTTGCACTGAATACGAGGCCGAGCTCCGCTATGGGGAATACCCTTCATTAGTATAGGAAAACCCTTACGATCTGATGTAATTAGGCATTTTTTGAGAAGTCATTAGGTGGTGCGGTTTTTATGACCATTATATGGCAATACAACTATGTATAATTTAAATCAATCTGAAGTTATATACGAGGGGCGTTCAATATATTCTCGGTATCGATATGAAGGAAAATGCGAATTCAATTTAAATTGTTTTTATTTTTCAATATAATCTCCCCTAACATCAATGCATTTGTTACATCTTGAGATAAGCTTTTTTAAACCCTCAAAAAAATAAATTTCCTCTTTCTCTGCAAAATACCCATTTATTGCCGACTTGAGTTCTTCATCATCCGAAAATCTTTTTCCACGAAGACATTTTTTCAAATCCGGAAACAGGAAATAATCACTAGGGGCAAGGTCTGGACTATAGGGTGGATGTTGGATTTCTTCGAAACCACAATCTCACGCAGCAGCCTTGGAAACTCGCGCCGTGTGAACAGGAGCGTTGTCATGAAGAAGCAACACACCCGCTGCGAGTTTACCCCGTCTTTTCTTTTTAATTTCCTCCCGCAAATTATGCAAAGTGGAAGCGTAGGATGTGGCGTTGATGGTTTCACCTTTTTTTTTGGACTCAATGAGCAAGATTCCCTTTGGGTCCCAAAAAAAACTGTGGCCATGAGCTTCCCGGCAGACGGAGTGACTTTGAACTTCTTCGGGGGGTCTGTTCCTTTTTTATGCCACTGCATGGACTTTTGTTTACTTTCAGGGTCATAGTGGTGGACCCATGTTACACTGTCCGCGTTCTCACTACACATCTCCAAAAGCTCTCTACAGCATGCGATTCTCACTTTTTTCTGAGGCGCTGTGAGCATTCGTGGCACCCACCTTGCACTGACCTTTGAAAGGTTAAGATGGTCATGAAGAATGGTGTGAATGGTACCAATTGAAAGCTTGGTGATCTCTGCCATCATTTTCACCTTTATTCGGGCATCCTCAAGAACAAGTTTTTCTACTTCTTTGATGCTTTCTCCCGTACAAGCAGTAGCCGGGGCGCCGGAGCGGGGGTCGTCTTCAATGCTCTCTCTGCCTCTCTTGAACTCACTTGACCACTTTTGCACAGTTGATAATGAAGGTAAACAGCCACCATCTCTTCATGAATAGTTTTTTGACTTTTTCCTTGCTTAGTGAGAAATTTAATTTCAGCGCGATGCTCAATTTTCACCATCATCGTCTCGGTTGCCATTATGATTCTGTTTAACTAGAGATAAAACGCGAATTAATAATCACATTTATATGAAATTTTACATGAATGCACTAAAATAATAGTATTACTTGATAAATAAGTCAATTTATATACACAACCACAGCTTCACCCCGATACCGAGAATATGTTGAACGCCCCTCGTATATATTATGATTTTCTAAAGGGTACCTTATTTGGATCCTAAAGACATGAAAACCTACGACAATTTCCAATTACAGGGTGTGCAGCTCTATACAACAAATTTGGATATCTTCTTAAACAGAAGTATACGAAAAGTAAAACGTTGAGCTCAGAACACGCAACGTACAATAAAAGAAATATAGGACAAACAAAATTATCGTTGAATTTTGACACCACTAGTTTATATATACGTTTGGCATGGAGCAGAGATAATTTGAAAATTTTTGAAGTTAACAGGCTTGTGAGAATTAAGCAATTGAACTTGTTAGTCATTTATTTTATCAGTTCCTTATCGCCTTTTCTCTGTTCAACGTCAGAGTTGCCATACCATTTCTCATATATGTATGAGGGCTGTATGATAAGTATCTGTATTAGGCAAGAAAACGCATTAAAAAAATTTTTTCTTATTTATTTCTCAATATAGTCTCACTTCAGCTCGACACATTTAGTCCAGCGATATTCTAACTTTTTCAGGCCATTAAAAAAAATATGATTTGTCGAACTCCGGAAAATAGGCCTATGTTTCGGCGATGATTTCCTCGTTTGACGAGAAACGCTTTCGACCATTTTTGCTGTGGCGATTGTGGACGATTTCGATTTCGTTTTTGCTCCACTTTTAGCAAACACGGCACCCATCTTGCCGATAGCTTTCTTATGCCCAATTTTTCGTGTAGAATATTTTGTATGCGTTCAATTGAGATGTGTATCTTCACTCGGCGATCTGCTAACACTGATTTTATTAACCATATCCTCCGTAGTCACCTCAATCGGACGGCCTGGGCGCTCTTCCTCAAAAACTGATGTTCGGCCACGCTTGAATTCATTATACCAATATCTGATGGTGGTCATCGAAGGTGCATGGTCCTCATACGTCTTCCCATCCAAAAAAAGAAATCGAACCACTGATCGATATTGCTCTTTTTCCATGATTGCAAATAAATACGAACTTGATGACTTTCAATACTGTCAAAACAAAACTACTCGATACATCTGTCTGAAATTTTGACACTCATCGTTGTAGAAATGGCGGTATATGATGACATACACATTTTGCATCAGTGGTGCCATCAGCCGGTAAACACGGGTACTTATCATACAGCATTGGTAGTGTGTACATATATCATCTGATTGTGCGGTTGTTCTTAGGTCATCTTTGAACATTATGTGTCCAGCAGTGGGCCGACGATTTTCTTAAATGTTAAGCATTTGTGGTCGATTAGATTTACTCGTGTATCAGGTAACAATGCCGGACTATATTTTTGAACGTTTTTTGACAATACTTTACTCTATGCTTCTTCAGAACATTAAGCTTACGATAGTGGGGGATAATTTTCAGCATTTTCAATTTTACTTAGGTGGAACCTAACACGTGATCATGCTAAAAAAATATACAAAAAAAATATAAAAAGTATAATTGCTTGGCAGTGCTGGTGGTATTTACGTAGCGCAGCGTTTGACCTGATAACACTGTTTTTGTCATCCTTGTAGAGGAGACAGGCCGTGTTCGGTAACAAACTGGGTGTGATGTGATAGTTTATTTCGTCGTGTTTCCGTCCATTCTATTTAGCCACGTCATTGATCAGCTTCGCAGTCCATCGTCCTTACTCCTCTGCTTTCCAAGTTTCAACGCTTTTACCACTGCCCTTTCGTGAGACCCTTTTTGTCGTAGACGTACTTCCTTTCTGCCGCCAAGAGATCGATAGGGGTCACTCTTGTGACTACAAGGAGGGTTGGTTCCGATACCTTTCGGTACGAGCTGGCCACGCGTAGAGCTCCACGTCTCTGTACTGCTGTCATCTGCTTCCTGTACCTTTCTCATCGGAGTGCGTCTGCCCAGATCTTACAACTATACAGAAGAATGGGATGTGTGATTGACATTAGTACACTTCGTTTGCTGGCCGTGGGACCCCCGATGCTTGCCATCAGTCTGCTTAGTGACATTGTGATCTTCGATGGGCGTTCCGATACGGACATTATCTGTTGCCAGAAGGTGAGTTTCGTATTGATAATTAGTCCCAAATATTTCACTGCTTCTTTGCTTGTTATAGCTTTGGGCTCGATTTAGAAGTTAACGATGGTCGAGATCCTCTTCTTTATCAGGAGGATTTTTCCCGGTTTTTACTATAGCTAGACTAAGACCGTGTTCATCCTTGAATGAGTTCAGTCGTCTCATAACCTGGCTCGGCTTCATTTGCGCGTTTTTCATTTTACATCTGCATACCCATCCAGGAAGGCATATTCAGTCATCTCTGTGCGAACTATGCCGTCGTATGAGATGTTCCAGAGATCAGGTGCTTCGACAGCCTGCCGTGGCATCGTAGATCAGCTCCCGGTCTTTGAGGTACAATAGTTTTTCAGTATCAGCAAGAGGTAAACTGGTATGTTAAAAGTATGTTCAAGCCCGTTCAGTATATCACTCCACCTGGTTGAATTTAATTGAAATGGATTGCCAACTGTACGATCTTCTTTAAGTAGTCGTTGCCGTGGTGGGCGGTTTGGCAGCCTTTACTATATCTCCGATGGCTCCGATCGTAGAGTGGCTCTTTCTGCAGTCATATTGTCTCGTGGACAGGTCATCTGATCTTTGTACTGCATCTGTGAGCCGTGGTTTCAGCATCTTTTTTAGGAAGTATTTTTCGCAGTGTCCTGCATGCAAAGTGGTCTGTACGCAGGTCTCCTGAACGTGGGTGAGTTTCCTGCGTTTACTACAATACATTAAGGCCGCGTCTCGTAGTCATCTCGAGTACTTGCCTTCCTCTTGCGTTTGTGGTTGGCATCCCTCACTCCTGAGCTCTGGCATTAAAGTCTCCGACGACTACAGCCATGAAGTCCTCAAAGTCTTCTAGTTTTTGTCGGAACTCGGCTCTCCTTTCGTTTGGCGTAAGATAGATGCTTGTTACCGTTAGTCCATTGCTTTTCATCCAAACAAGGCATCCTTGTGTGCCTTAGCTTTTGATGGGAAATTTCCTTGGGTCTGGAAACCAGAAAGCAGCTGTTGCTAATCAGTGTATATTTCGCTGATGACGACCACATCCGCTCGCAGTTCAGATCTCAGTTTAACCAAGAGGATGTCAGCCGTTCGACTCCTGTGAAGATTTACCTGAAGTATTCTGGTCATTTCAAGTTGATTTTCTACACCTTTTGAAGTGCCTTACCCTGGCACATGTTCCAACGCTGATAGTGGAGTTTTATATCCCCATATAAGCAGCACTTCGGACGATGTCCCTTCCAGTCTGCACCGCTACAAGTTGTCTGTTGATGTCCGTATCCAAAACATCGTTAAACCTCCATCCTTCTTCGGATTCGACATTGAGCCCATCCATTTTTTTTGAATTCAGGTTATAGGGCCATCGAAATTAAGGGTAAAGTAAGATGTACGAGTATATTAGCATCGGTAGAATATTTTTCAATTCGGGCCAATTGTTCCAATTCTTCATTGTTTCCAATTGTTCCCCATCTTTCCGATAAAAGATGAAATCGATGGAGAAAGAGCGACTCGATTTTTGAATCTTTTTAACAAGTACTCTTAAGTTGAAATCGATAAAGAATAAGCCGCATGAGTGCGGAGAGTAAACGAAGACTTTCGGCAGCTTATTTTTTCAAGCCGAAAAAGAAGTTGGCACAAAAATTGACATATTCAATACAATAAAACAATATGTTGTTTACGCTTAAAATGATTCTTAAACTCTAATCGCAGACTTTTCAGTTTTTGACACATGTTGTCAATCCTTTAAAAATAAGTATCAGTACTCAATATCAATCAATAACTGCCCTTAATCCATTATTGCTCGGTGATCATTGACCACCTCATTGAATATTTGTTCGCTCGCGTGTTGTAGCTTGTTTTCAAATAAATAAAGGCACTCGCACGTCATTTTAAAAAGCCATCCTTTAAAGTATAAGTGAGGATGTACATAGATAATTTATAAATCGACCCACTACGAATCTATAAGTCCAATGAGAAGGCAATATCAAGTATAGAATATTTATGTCTCTTTCTTTGCTGCTAAATAGTGACTGTCTCAATTTTGATTCATTTCTTTGAAATCTCTTCCGAGCTCGTTTGGTGTCAATCAATGGCAAGACAACCAACACGCATTTTTTGCTTAACTATAAGATGTGGCTTGAAAATACCGTAATTGCTACTGATTGCTTCATGATGCTGATGCGGTAATGGTTTTTTTTTTGCTATTAGATCATTCAAAACTGTTTGCATAGTTTTTTTTTTTTTAAATCGTAAGTTGACAAATAGATTCGTTCCACAAAATTATTATTCCAAAGTTGGATTGTTTGCCAGCTCCGAAAAAAAATGTTACAAACTTATCGCATTTTTGAAATTCCCACTGAGAAACTTTTGCGGCACTTGAATCAAGAACAGAGGCCTTCGAATGTAAAACCTTTCAAATTGAGCCACACATTTGATGTTGTATTATAGAAACTAGTCCCATGCGCTGGACGTGTTCCAAAAATCTGTATTGCTGTTTACTCTATTTGTTCTCGATTTAAATTGAATCGTTACCTTTAAGAGCGTGCAAACACCTTCAATATCAAAGCAAAGAAAAACTATTTGTCATTGTTAGCGGAGACGCGCACACAAGCGAATTAAATTGTTGGTGAAAATGATGAAGTTGTTTAGTGTACTCTTCCACGAGTTCGAAATGAGGGGAGAAGATCATTGGCTTCTTCGGAGAGAGAAGAAAAGCGTGAGATCAGTGCAATGAAACAAGGAACAAGCTAGTTAAAGGAAGTTTTGCCAAAAGTTAAAAGAATGTGCTAAGCCACTAGACACAAACAGAAACCTAGGTATTATTGATGGCAATCCTCAGTTGGTGCTGATGATATGGAAAAAAACACTTCTGTAGACTATTAAACGACTCGACTGGGACGACCCAAACTCCACTGTAAGGCAAAAATAAAAACTTAACTTGGGGGATTAAGTAAATATAGCAATATCTAAACTTAAGCATAACAAACCTTCCGAATTAGACGACCAACATTCCGAGCAATTTAAGACAGCAAGAGATGACTTGGTAGAGAGCACATACCAAATTACAGTAATATCTCACCAATCCGAATTGATTATTGCAAAGTGTAGTTCGGATTACCGAATAATTAGTATTGCGGAAAACATAACATTTAATAGTTAAAAAAAAGACGTGCAATTTGGTGGTAAGAATAATGTTGTGATCATGCCATTACCACTTCTTAGTGCATTTGCTGGTGGATGGGATGGCGCATAATCCGGCAGCAGCAATGCTTTTTTCGGACAATCCATTAAGGTGCGATCAGACGGTCATCCAAATTTTTCATCCGGATGACATCCTGACGTCACTATGACGTAGAATTTGTGACCACTTTAGGTCATCCCACGTGATCGCCTGTCATCCGGCATGTCATTGAACGTGTCAACCGGATGACACGATTTCTATGCCATTCAGATGACTGATCATCGCTATTGGGACTGGATGACCAAATTTTTTTGACAGCGTGTCATCTGAATGACAAGGTCCCATTGATGACATTACTTGATTGTCCACATTGTCATCTAACATCGGATGACACGTTTGCATAGTTGAAAAAGTTAAAAGTTAATTTTCGTTTTGTTTCTGTGTTATAAAATGAGTGAAAACGATGGTGAAGCCGATATTGAGGCCTAAAATAAAACACTCACGGTTTCAGGAAAAAAAATGAGCAGAAAAATATTATTTTCCTGGGACCGTCAAACAGAGTCTGTTTTAATTGCAGCTGTTCAGGTAAATCCTGTCCTTTGGGATAGTGTGCGGAAGGATTAGAAAACTCCGAACTCCAAAATTGATTCCTGGCGGTCAATTTAAATATTGAGGGTGTTGACGATGTCGAGGCGCGTCTTAAATGGCAAACACTTCGTATCCATTTTAAAGCACATTTGGGCAAATTTCGATCCAGAAAATCAGGCCAAGGGACAGCAGCAACGCCATCACCATCGTTGTGCTCGAATTCCCGGAATTTGGCAGCTGAAGAGTTAGGAAATATAGCACATAGGCAAGATGATCGGCATTGTGTGTTCGGTGAACTGGTCGGATCACATTTGCGAAGACTTCCAGAAGACGTCGCGTCGCCTTCAATTTGGGGGGGTCGAATCATGCAATTGATATACTCTCAGTCGGCGTCTTCACTCACAAATGTCACCGACTCGAACACCATGCTGACTATTTCTATTTCGCCACCGCAGACCAATATCCCACCGATTGAGATTACATCCTTCATTACCTGACACTTTTTCTGTTGTTTTATTTTTATTTTACTGACGTTTTCGTTTTTCGCAAACAACTAATTACAAATTGTTATTAGTGTCATCCGTGCCATTAGTGTCATCTCATGTGATCGCCTGTCATCCAGGCATGTCAACCGGATGACAAAGCAAGCTTGTCATCCATTTTGGGACAAAATGACATTTGGATGACCGATCGGATGACACTCGCAGATGACAACCGAATTACAAAAGTTCTCTGACGTCAGCATGTCATCCGGATGACAAGTTTGGATGATCGTCTGATTGTACCTTTAGAACGCATAAACTTTTTTACTTGAAGAACGAATGAGTTGAAAAACCACTTTTTAAAAATTGCCGATGTTATCTAAACATTTGCAGTAGATTCATATTCCACAGGCAAATGAACCAAATGACTTTTGCTTCTTAGATTTACCTATCACCAAAAGTTTAAGCTGATACGTTCCGGTTGAATTGGTACAGGCCAGGAAAGTAAAACGCTCTTTACTTGTTTTTCGCCCAGGAGCTGATTTTACTTTTTTTTAGCTCACCAGGGTTTTATCGGACAAAAGTTTCCAAAATAGACCGCTCTAATCAGCGTTATATATTTCGCTGGCACGGTGAAAGCCCTAATTCTTTAATTTTTGGAGAAAAGCTGTCCCGAAATTGTGTTGCTGCTTCTGGATTTGCAGAAAATTTTTCTGCGCGAATTTTTCAATTTCGAATGTCAAACCGTTTTCCAAATTTTGCAATCCATCCTCAATTTGCATTAAAACACGCTCAGAACTGTTTGTGTCTTTGAAAAATTGTTTGGACTTCATTACTAATAAGTCTTCAGAAACTGGAGCGTTTGTTTCTCTTTACTTCAAAAACCATTTGTGCAACTTCGCCTCCATTTCTGGAAATTCCGCAGATTTCAATGTTCGCATCTTTAAAATTTTTCAACCCGTTGCTGACACAAAACTGTAGTGGCAAGAACAATTTTAAAGTCTTATGCTTCCTTTTATTAGCCATTTCTCCACACGAACACGTGTTTTACTTACCAACGGGAAAAGATAGATACTAATGCACGTATGAAAACGTTCGGATGTATTTTGCATTTCCAGATGGTGATCTTACATATATGCAGAAGGGGTAATGTGACAAAAAACTGTAAAAGCCATCTGCATTCTTAGGTAATTTTTGTTGAATTCGAATTGTAGAATACAAAAATTAAAAGGGTTCGGCCTGTAGAATACATAATGGGAATAAAAGGGTGATTCGGATTAGCGAGACATTACTTTAAAATTTCATTCCATATATGTTTTATGAATAGAACCTCAGTATCGTTTGCGCGATAAATAAGAAAGGATATTGCACCAAGCATAGAGGTATCAGACTCCTAAGAAGCGCGTCTGCCTGAAACTATTTGTCATTGATATGAATTGCCGTTATCAATGCGTTTAAGGCTGGTAAGTCTATGATTGACGAAATATTCACATTACGCCAAACTCTACTGTTTGTACTATTGTAGCTGTTCAGTAATGTGGAGCACGGATGTATGAAAACAATTTTTTTTTTTAAATTCTAATAGGGGGGCTTTATTGCGACTTGTCGGGACATTTTTGTGTACTGAGAAGCTTTTGTCATTATCCTTACAGCTCGATCAAGAGCCTGGATATGGCACAGAAGCCTTAAAAAGAACACATCACCTTCACCTTCACATAGATTTCACGATGCTCCGAATTTCTTGGTCACACAAGTTTTGCATAATCGGTGGGTCAGAAACTTTTTCTTGTCAATTTATTAAATCGATATACGTTGATGCATTGAAGTTAATAAGTGGCATTTCAAACAGCCTGGATGTTGAAATGCGCCGAGCTGCCAGTTCTCTAATGTGTTTATTGTTATCTGTTGCCATAGCAAGAAGAATGTTTTCAGGATGAGCAAAATAACCATTCCGCTGAATGACAGGATCGATTACGATCTTAAGTTCTTCTGTAAGATATTTGGAGGCCATAACAATGTTTAGATCATTGCACGATGGTTTATTTTTGATGGAGAATCAAGATGGCGCGTAAACCTTAACACCTTAACAACAAACGTGGCCAAAGTGATCAAGTTTTCTGAAGGTGTCTCTGTTGTTATATATGTATAAACGCATTATTCGGTTGGCCCGTGTGCGCCAACGCGCATGAGACATTTTGCCTGGAGATTTATTTGACAGATCTTGTGGGAACTCACCTGACAACACCGCTGACACAATCTTGTGCAAGTACTGTTGATCTGTACTTAAATCTTTACCCATTTCTGGTAGAACATTCCCTTCAATACTTCGAAATGTTTTAACAGGTAATTGTTCACGGGTTTCAAGTGCTTTTCCCAAAAGTCCAGTGTAAGGCTTATGTCCCGAAGTACATCCATCAAGATGTTCAAATAAGTGTCTTAAAGGTAGTTCATTCATGTGTAGTAAACATATTATGCTTTGAAACATAGTAGACATGAATGCAGTCTTATAATACCGCCGTACTTTCCTGTTTTCACATTTGTACCGTCACAACCGATAGCCATAAGATGATGTTGAGGAATCTTATAGAAAACTTTTATTGCAATTTGTACTCCTTTGGCCGAACCTGTCTTACATATTCTATGTATATATGTATATATGTAAAGGGTTTTCCAATAGGGACTTGACAACTTTGAATTTAATTTGTGAACGCACTCTTTCACTAATCATCAAACTGTCACTGTCAATTTATTCAGTAAACTCAACATTTTCGTCATGGTAAAGTACACGAACGAGCAATGTCTGCAAATTATAAAAATTTTCTACCGAAATTCGGAGTCGGTGATTGCAACTTTAAGAGCGTTTACTCCAATTTGCGGTCGTAATTCTCGCCCTAGTAGACAGGCAATAACAAGTTTAGTGCAAAAATTTGGTGTCGAAAATATCGTTGCCGTTCAGGCGTCCGTAGCAAATGATCCAAATCAGTTAATTCCACGGCGTTCTTAAGAATTGGGCACCGCTTAGACCAACCACATTATGGCATATTTTGCGTAAGGATCTTGGTTTACACCTATACAAGATCAAGCTGACTCAAGAATTGCAGCCGATGGACCATTTGAAGCGACGTACGTTCTCCGATTGGGTTCTGGAGAAGATGCGCCAAGATGATGAATTTCATCGCGAAATCATCTTCAGTGACGAAGCTCATTTTTGGCTCAATGGGTTCATCAATAAGCAAAATATGCGTTATTGGTCGGGTGAAAATCCACATGTGCTTCATGAATCACAACTTCATCCACAAAAAATAACTGTTTGCATGCCGGCGGCGTTATTGGGCCATATTTTTTCGTCGACGATTATTTTTCGCCCGAATTGGAAGATATGGACTTGGAGGACATGTTGTTTCAACAGGATTTTGCCACAAGCCACACAGCACACGCTACAATCGATTTATTGAAGAGTAGTTTTTTTTCAGTTTATATGCATTTTTATTATGTTGAATTACTTAACACTTATGGTGATCGTGTTATCTCAAGAAATGGGCCAGTCGATTGGCCGCCTCGTTCGTGCGATTTAACGCCGCTTGACTATTTTCTGTGGGGCTACGTTAAGCCATTTGTTTATGCCAACACGCCGACGACGTTGGAAGAGCTCAGAGCCAACATAGCGGCCGTTTCGGCCGAAATCGACCGCTGCAAACGTGCCCGAGTTCCATTCATAAATATTTTGATTGTACTTCAAGCCGATAATAAATTTTTTGAAATATCTGAAATGGTTTGCGTTTTATTTAAAAAAAAAGTTGTCAAGTCCTTATTGGAAAACCCTATAGTTTTGTAGATTTTCCCATTTTTTTAAATCAATTTTATGGTTTTGTCTTTCCTGAAATCAAAGTATAATACAAATAATTCTGCAGTTGTCTTTTCGTTCATTAATTTCTCTCTGGTTTTAGTTTTCTCTATTCGAATTTTATGTCTGTCGACTTTAGACCCATATCAAACAAAACAGACGACATTATCGCTGCTGCTGCCCTATCTGATACTCTATACCTATCACATGTCTTCGACAATGTAGGAAAATCAACGTTTGAGGAAATTACTCTTTTCTTCTCAGGAATGTGTTTCTCTTTGGGAGGAATGAAATTATCCGCATTTTTGGAATTTTCAGACGCTGACGATGAGGTTGAGGAAGAGGATGTCGAGGAAGTACTAATCTCCAAAATAGTAGGCGGAGAAGTATTTAAAGCAGTTTGGCATTTCTCTCGAGTCTGTTTTCTTCCAAAACTCTTTCGCAGCCTTTTAATGACAGTAACATCAATTCCACCGATTGTTTCGGAACCTTTTAATCTTTGGTGCACTGATTGAATTCCTTGCATTTGCATGCCGTAGTATCGAAAAGGACCTTGCCACTTTGCTGAAAACTTTTTAATTTTGCTGGGGAGAGTCTCTTGACAGTAAATTAGTAAATTCTTGTATTTTAAATGATATGATTTCAACATCTGTATGATTTTGGTTCTTGTTACAGTCGGAATAGATGTTACTATAGTTGCTACTTCTGGAAAGGTGGGCTCTTTTGCAGTTTCCAATTCGAATTTAAGTTGATGTCACGTTCATATCACAAGAATCACCAAAAATAGGACATTTAAATACACTTTGCGTTCTTTGCATGTTTTCTTTTTAAAGAGTTTATTTTAATATTTTTAAAATAGACGATTATATGATTGATGCACTCGGAAAACAATAGTGAACTGATATGAAACGAAAAGCGTAGTTAACTAGATATTCAAAAAAAAGTGATTGGTCTCACTTGATTACGAACAGGTAGATTTTTGGTTTAAATTGTTTTTAATAAGAGTTTCAAATCGAATAATATTTTGCATTTATATATATAAGGCACCGTTTTTACTATTAGGTACCAATTAACCGACCGGGTCTTAAAAGTGCGCATCAGCCGCTTGAGATAGGTGCGTTATGTAGAATTATCGAATTCAAACGGGAGAAAGATCGCCTTAGTTGACGCCCACAAGTGGGATGGGATGTCAACCATCTTCGAGTGCGTACCTGGATGCAGTTTGTCAAAGACTCCGCTTACTGAATTGGTTGACCCGGAATGCAGCTCCAGGTAATAACTAAGGAAGCAAGAAGTAGAGTGGATTGCAAGCTTCGTAATCAGTAAATGAAATTAAATACTTCCACTTGGTACTTTTCAAAAGACACTTCACTTAAGTATCTTTTAGTTGAAAACCATTATGCTAACATAGGTTTAAAGACATTATAGTACTTACCAAAAAGCAAAGAACCAAATCGGGCATTGGAACATGTTTGCGAGAAGTGGTTTTTCCTTCTGGAAGGAGAAATTTTCTTTTATTTCTACTGGAATGCTTCCCTTTCGACGGATTTGAATGCATTTCACAGGCGCTAACAGTGCAACAATTTTAACATTTCTTTTTTTTCTTAAACGCACATATTTCCTTACTATTCAAATTCAATTTGTTTGTAATATTTTTTAAATTTATTACTAAAACATGAAATTATTTGTTGATTTCATGATTGAATTATGTAGAAAGTCATTTAATGCTGTCTAAAAAGAGCTGTTTTCAAGAATTTTATTGCTATTTGCAGGTTTTTATATCATCATTGCTTTAATTATGTAAACATTTGAATAACATCTGGTTTCGACTGCCACTTATTCACTTTCGCTTACATGAGCATAAACGATGATTTCCGATAAAAGTATAATTTTGCTTTACAAGTAAAATCCATAATCGTATAATTAGAATTTTCCCTGACCACAGACAAATTATGGGTCACGCAAATTATAAGATACTTTTTATTCATTTACCAACAAGTGCTGGACGTTTTAATGGGAAACTAATGCGCTGTATTTTTAACGCTATTCAGCATTTCATGAATCATATGTTTTATCATTCTACAGTACAACACAATTTTAATACACTTTTCGAGTCTTAATTTTATGTTATTATATTTTGTTTCATGGCATCCAACCAATAGTGGTTTTGGTTGGTTTTTATTTAAGTGCCTAGTCAAAGTTATGGGCGTTATCTTATTAAGAGGTTCTTGAAGAAGCTCCTTTGAGACTGATCCCGTACAGATAAGATGATTGATGGCGAAAACTTATGTCAATGCATAAGAATGATAGCAAAATTATGCGATGAAAATGAGAGCTTTTCTTTAGGTACTGCAGCATAGCATGTCCTTTAACTTCAAAAGTAGCAGACAATATCTTATATACTCGTATATATGGAATATATTTTAAGAATAATAAAATATCAAAAACTTGGATAATTGAGCAAATCGTTGCTAAACTCTAACGATTTTCAGAACGATGAAGTATTGTAGAAAATGCAAAGATGTTCCATGCTCAATCTGCTATTCTTAAATTAATATTTGAATTTACCGAAAACATATCTCTAAACCACTGACATGATAACCTCTTTAAATTTGTAAATAACATTGCGTTTTCTGGAAAAATGATTACAATGCGGACTTTAATCTTATGCTCTACTGTAGTATCGTGACAAATTTATGCTCATGCTCCTAGTTAGGTGTAACTTAAATTTTATAAATTACCGTCAAATGATGTATAAACGGTGGCCAGATAAGAACGATAGGAAAAAAAATAAATAAAATAACAATGGTATGAGATATGAAATTGATTCTGGGGTTATTTCCATATGCCCTATATATGGAATAGCACATCATTCAAATGGCCGCCTCGACTTCGCTGGCAGTGCTTCAACGGGTCGGTCCAATTTTTGATGACTCGGTCCAATATGTGTGGCGTTATTCCGCCAATAGCGTGTCGAATGTTGGGCTCGAGCCCGTCCAAAGTGGTTGGCTTGATAGTAGCCCCAGAGAAAATAATCGAGTGGTGTCAAATCGCATAATTGCCAAATTTCTCCTTCACAACATTGAGCGTTGTCTCGCTTGTATGGCATGTAGTGTCATCTCTGTCGAGCTCTGACCACAAAAAGTCGATTAAAATCGGTCTATACCTGAGACCATTGACGGTAATGGTGTCTCCTTAATTATTTCGAAACAAATAAGGTCCGATGATGCCGCCATGCCATAAACCGCACCAAACAGTCAATCTTTGCCTCGTCCGAGAAGGGGATGTTTTGGTCAAAATCCGGATCTCCGGCCAATATTTTCAGCGACCAATTAGCGAACTCACAGCGGTCTCTATGGTCGTCCGGCTTAAATTGTTGGGTCAGCACAATCTTATACGGATGTAGGTCTAAACCCAATCGCAAAATAAGCGGCGTTGACACTCTGGCGATGCCCAATTCAGCTGATCGGCGAAGAATCAACATTTCTGGGTCTTCTTCGATAGCAGCCACGGTGGCTATGTTTTCTTCATTTCGCACCAATCTCTGTTTGGTTGGTAGCTTAAGATCCAAAAGAGTGTACCCACGCTCAAACCTTCTCACGGTGTGACGAATTGCCCGCACATTGAAGCCGATGATGATGAGCGACCTCATGACGAAATTCACGTTGCGTATGTACAACGAAACCGGAATTTCGATAATATTTTTTAATAATTTCCTTTAATTTGGCAAGCGCAAAATGATGCATGATGAAATGGGAAACATTACTGAATATTTTGACAGCTGGATGTCACTGGTAACTTTGACAGCTGCTGAAACATAACAATTGGAAAAATTATCATTGCTATATATTTTCAAAGGAGATAAAAATGCACAAATAAGCGTATTGGTTAGATGCTCCTACTCAAAATTACACTTGTAAAAATGATGGCTACAAAAACAAGTACTGCAAAAGTACAAGTATCGTACAAAGTAGTATGAAAATGTATGAAAAAACACACAAAAAATACGAAGTTATATCGTTTGAAGTAGAATGGAATAGAGACAGGTCAAGTGGTCAACTGAAACGGTATTTTTTGGCTTTGCGAACGAAATTTCCGAAAGACAAATAATTGAATTGGAGTTTATTTTACTTCAAAATTTTCTTTTCCAAATATAATCATAGCTATTTTTTGGGGAATAAAACGATTTTATTTTGATTTTATTGATTGACAACTTTCATATAATTTTATAACTGCATACATACATATATGTACATATATTATATATCAATTCTTAAAAATACCAAATTTCGAAACAAAATGATTTACAAATAATTTTTTTTACGATAAGCGTAGGCCTTTCTGCAGTACTGATATGGCTTTAGTAATAGTACATAGTAGTACGATTTTATTATTAACTTTAAATAATTATACAATTTTTGTCCATATTAAAACTAATACTATGTTTCCACTAGACGAAACTATGCAATTTTCTAAAATAGTCTCCCAAATTGCGATCGACATTACGTTTTATAACAGATTATGCCAGTTTTCCAATAACTAAAACAAACAGAATTAACAAAGTTGACAAAAAAATTGCTGTCAAGTTTGTTTACATTTATTTATGTGGTTTACCAGTTGATTTAAGAAAGATTTACTCACTTTTTTTTAATTTTTAATTGAAAGGATCTCCCTTGGATATTTTTTCCCGTGATACGAGTACATTTGACAGATAGATATGTATGTTTTTTGATAATCTGTGAAATAAAATCATTTCAAATGTAATGTGAACACTTATCACAATTTTGAGCCACAAAGTATTTACAAAGTAAACTAATAGTGACTTTAATATTGTATACGTCGAAGTCCAGTGAAATTGCTCTGAAGTATTTCACACGGAATTCTCTTAAAATTTGACTTCTTTCGATGAAATGGTTGCGCATGTTACATAAAATTGGAAGTTCGGGTAGATGAGGAGTGAAATAAAGATTTGTTAATTCGCGATTGAGGAAGTACGACAAAGCGTTTTCCATGCAATTGAAATTCAGCCTTCTACACACTAACCTATGTTCCGATGAATGTACTTCGGGTAAAAATATGTCATACATGGCTGTTTTTTTTTTTTTTTTTTTTCAAAATATTGGTAAACATCATATCAGATCCAATATTTATGTTCAGGCCATAATTTGTTGCCAGGTCCTCCCACTTTTGAGCCAAGTGCTCCTCGGCGGTCTTCCTTCTCCTATCGTCAGTACTTTTATAATAAAATCTGTATGCAACCTTAGGGTATGTAAAACAAATCTAAGGACTCGAGTTTCCAAATGCAGTGTAGATGTTGGAAGTCAAAAAATTCTCTTCAGAAAGTACCTAAGGAATTTTTCTACTTCCTCGAAACAAAAATGACTCCAAATTTGGGCTTCGTACAGCTCTATACGGCTCTACAGCAACGGCCCCTGTTGTTTCGATGAATGTTCAATACTCGTATACATATTGCCGATGCATCGTCCTCAATGGAATAGCTTTTCGAATCTTAATTCCTCAGATGGAATAGCTCAATTAGTTGCAGCTGATTTACAATCTAAGTGTTTTTTTTATACTAAGGTTAGATGTAATTACCATGCCTAAATATTTATACTCTTTCACTATGTCAACGATTGGACCGAAAATCATCATCTAGGATTCCGTTAAATTCACCATCAAATTCCTTTGCTTACAGTAGTTTTCAAGACGATTCATAATAGACTGCACTCTTCTATTGTCTCCTATATCGTCCGCAAACTTGAGTGCTGGTATCCGTACCCCGCTAATTTCGAACCCTCCTCCTACTTCTTCTACTATGTCGTTTATAAATAAAAAAAGTGAAGAGTAACGTGCTTAAGCATCCTTGCTTAACTCTCAGTTACGTCCCAAATTCTTGCAATACAAACTCTCCATTCCATACGTACGCCACGGTATTCTCATACATTGCTTTTATCACATTTATTGTCTTGCTTAAAAAACTAATTTTTGTCAGCTTATAAAAGAGAGCTTCACTCGCTATGGAATCTAAAGCTGCGCGACAGTCAATAAAAGAGATCAAACGACGATCTACTTGAAAAGCGTATAAAAAGATGCGCTACTAGGATGAGGCCATTGCAAATATTTCGCTGCAGGAGCTCACACCAACAATTTTTTTCAAAGTTTTGTTAAGAATATTTAAAACAGCGTTGAAAAGAACTGTTTTTATTTAGTTGAAAAAAAGGGTTCCGGAAAGACTTTGACAGCGACAGAAAAAGGAAAAATAGATGCTGTCATGCTACTCGTAAATGCTGTTAGGACTCTCAGGCCGAGAAATTGCAAGGAGGCTTATTAGAAGTAAGACTGTTGTAAACAGTTATCTTGTGGATCCACAACACTATGGGAAAAATCGAAAAGGACGCACGGCAGAGGCAACAACATTGCTAGAATAGCGGGTAGTTCTACGGCGTGCCTCAAATTCTACTCTACCAGCGACTAAAATAAGGGCAGAGTATCAGCCAGCATAGCAACGGTTCGAATGATAATAAGAAAAAGTAGACTATACAGAGAAGAAAACTTAAAATGAAACCTGTTTTGAGGGTAGTACACAAGGAGCATCGAATGGATTTTGCAGGAGAACATGTCGCTTGGAGCAGTGAATGGAAACGCGTTGTCTTTTCGGATAAAAAAAAGTTTAACCTTGACGGCCCCGATGTTTACAACTTTTATTTCCATTATCTAAGAAAGGAGAAGCTTATTTTGGCAAAGGACTGGCCGTGGTGTAATCTTACTAGCAATCGCTTCTCACTCGGAGGGTCAAGGTTCGAATGCTACCCATGAAAAGTTTTTCAAGTATTTCAGTTGTGTACTTGGAACTCAGTCAGAAAAATTATGCGTGTAAAGGCATAACACTGACACGTAGATTTGGCTGTTGCAGAGTTTCAAGCACAAAAAACAAGTGTGAATTATAACCTTCGAATCACTCTGAGTAAAGAAAAAACTCTCCGTCCTATTCGGACTCCCACCCCCTGGAGAGCTAATATCGAAACCAAATACACCTGAGTTTCAAACCACTACAAAACATTTTTCCTTTCTCCTCCTTCTAAATTTCCGAACGCGCCCTGGCAACAGTAATAGGGTATCTAACCCCTTAGGCGCGCGTAAATTATAAACAAAAAAAAAACATCATAGCCGTACATCAGATGTAATAGTGTAGGGAGCTATTACCTACTATGGCACAATCGAGTTGGAGTTTTTGTATACAACAATGAAAGTGAAAACCATTTTCGGATCCCTGCCTTTGATATTCCAACAAGACAATGCCCCCATCCACACTTCCAGAGTTGTTAGAAGTTTGATTCAGTCAGAAGACGTGGAACTTTTGCCATGGCCGCCCTACTCACCGGATTTAAACATAATCGAAAATGTTTGGACATGGTTATCTCGTAAAGTGTATGAAGGCGGAAGACATTTTGAAGACAAGGGCACTTTAATCGAAGCTATTCCATATGACTGGGACCACATTTCTCTTGATTATTTAAAAAACTGTATGATTCTATTCCAAACCATCTTATAGAGGTCATATCGAAAAATGGCAGGCATACTCATTATTAATTGTAGAAAAACGTAATGAATAAATGTTTTAAAACCAAAAAATGAATGTTTACATACATACATTATTAATTTTTTCCTTTCTTTCGAAGATTTTGCATGTGACCTCATCCTAGTGGCGCATCTTTTTATACGCTTTTCAAGAAGTTCATTGTTTGATCTTGGGAAATTCCAAGGGCCGTTTCTTATTTACCCTTTAATTTTATGACGTCCTGTTGAGAAAATATGTTCTTATTCAAAGGTAGTAAAAGTTTTAGGGTACAAAACTTCCAACAGGTATAAAGAGTGAAAATCTATTGCAAAATGTATGGCCTCATCCTATTGCCAGTGTATTTTGCATTGTAATCGATTACTGACTGTATTAACTCTAAGTACTATAAAAGATACCTATGTATCTTAATATACAAATAATAATAAGATGATCAATAAATTAAATGAAATTGAATTGGATTCGCCAGCTGGATGTGTTTCACAGGCAGACTAAGATGAACGCGTTTCGTTTGCAGGAAAATGTATTTTTTTTATTGAATATATCTTGCTATATATATATCTAGTTATGCAAAAAAAAAAAAAATAAAAATTACAACGTGCGTCGCCCATTCTTCATCGTTCACCCTGGTAACTCTCCTAAACTTTTGTAATCCATGTAACTAAGGTTAGACCTTCAACTGGACAATTATAATAATATATTCCATTTTTTTTTTGGCAGTTGCTTGTTTCTAATTTATGTATGACGCTCCTCATTACACTATCAGTACCTGCAGCAGTATTCTCAGTATCGTGGTGATTAGCAAATGATGTAATTAAATTACTTAATTATGTAATAAAATTTGTTAAAGGTATAAATATAAAGTTTCATATAAATATAACGCCGAGAGGAAACAGGTCCATTTAGTGACATAAGAGATATGAAGACTTTTTGTTCCTTTAGGTTGCAAAGTTTCCAACAATTTGTAAAACGTTTCTGCATGGCCTGAATTTCAGCGGTAATAACTCGCCTTCCGCTTTAAAAGCTGAACTTGTCTGCTGTGTCGTATTGTTCTCATCAAAGCAGTTCCTCTCCGCCAAGCTTGTTTTTTTTCTTTAATTTTCCTTTGAAATTTGTAGCTCGTATAACAACATTTAATACTAAGTATTTCTTCCAACCAAGTATCTACATTCCCACTCTCTGCGTGACATCGTCAAGGCAGTTTCCTTGATGGTTTACGATAGAGCCTAAATATTGAAATTATTCGCACTGCTTCATAATGGCTCCTTCCAAATAGATGTTGGGGGTTGAGTTTGCGGAAAATCTTCTATTCTCCAAATGAAACATATATAATAATTCGACAAATGTAGCACAGAGCCTCCAAGTTTGCATTTCCATTCTTATTTACATACATTGTGTTCGAGTCTATTTCATTGATTTCTTTGATCGTATTGTTTTAGAAGTCGTATCGGAATCTTTTTCATCATTAGCTTGTCAATAAAATGAAAAATGCGAAAATGCAAAAAATACACCTTTTCGTACCTCGCACAGCTTGACTTACAGATCAAACATCTCTGTGGCAGGAGTGCAGGTCGGCTCACTAATTTGTTCTATTTTAGCTGCAACCAGCTTGAAAAAAAATTATTTGTTCGGTTATTCCCTGTTTTCTATGGCACATCCTCTCCAAATCGATGAAGACATATGTATGTACAGAAACTTTAAATGCATTGATTGTCGTGGAGTTTAACAAAACTGCGCTCTCTAATATCTGTTGACTGCGTAAGAGGTAATGTTTCTTGCGACATTACGCATTGAAATTATAGCAAATTTCGTTGTTCGCCGCAACCAACTTTTTTTGTCCGTGCTCACTATACTCGTATCTTGGTGATTGAATTACTTGTAAGGTTTTTCTTCTCTGTACCCCAATTTTAAAAATATTACTGCTTGAAAGGGTACATCTTCTAAGTTCCAATAAAATGTTTGGGCGCGTGTATACGTATGCTGTAACTACGGTTTTCTTCGACTCCTTTTCGTACCGTTCATAGTCTAACTTAACATGCAGTTTATGGGTTTCAATATTTCCGCAATACTATGTTCACGCTTGAAAGGCTTACTTTTCATCCCTTGCCTCAATTTTCTTTTTATAGTTCCACCACAACGATTCTTTATTTATTCCTTATTCCACGGACTGTATGACTTTTTACGGCTCCTTCAGCTTCTACTACATTTTGGGTGACTGACTTAATATAATTTTTGCGTAAGGATTACCCCTGAATAGCTTTATTGTTTGACTGCCTTTAGTTGCTCTTGTGCAAACTAACATTTCGCATTTCTAGTGTATCTTTCTAAGTGTTTATGACTTAAGATTTTAAAGTATTTATACTGAAGTCGTCACCATGCCAGAGGTCTTTGATAAAACACTTCTAAATTGATAAGTAGGATACCAGATTATCCAGGTAAAAATTAAACAGTAGGGGACCGAGTCTGCAGTCTTGTTTAGTTCTTGTGTGATTGACTAGACATTGTAGTATCGTCAAAATTTTCGACGATATAACAATATGCTTAGATTATGCCTTTTTCTCTGCTCAATACACGAATGCAGCACAAAAATCATTTTTCCAATGTTGATATGTTAGACAGTACAATGCATGCTGTCAAAAATGTGGCAGTTTGCTCTAAAAAGAGCCCGAAAATCATTAAAAAATTTTAACAATTCTCCCAAAATATATAATCGTACCAGCAAAATATCCGTAGATAATTTTTTTATATACGAAATATATGGTATGTGCATATACAGGGTGTTTATGATAATGTGTCGAAAACGTTAACCCATTTGTTCCCAAGATTGCTTAAAATACAAAATATTCATACATAGCATAAAAATAACAAAAATAATTCATTAACAAATTCATAAGTTGGTTTAAATATCGTAGTTGCACCCAAGGGAGTACAACGGTAAAATGTATTCCTCTTCATTTATTAATATGTGCATTTTTGAAACAATTTCTCAACCCCGTATTTCAATCCTCTTCAGAAAATAAAGTCCTTCTGCGTTTGAAACACTTATTGGAATTGGACGTTTTAAAGACGTTTTATTTATTGTGTAGTTTCGTCAACGATGTTGTAAAAAAAAGCCAGCGTCCATCTCTTTGTACGTCTTTTGGTGGTGTAACGAGTTAACATCTGATTCATAGTATCCACTCCAGACTTATTTTTGTTGTAAAATAAAATACTATCTGGTTTAGATACCTCACCAGTAACATGTTTGTCGTAGTGCACTGCTGATAATAACAATACGGTTCTGTTCTTCTTTGGCACTACGAGTACGAATACATAGCAACATTGTTGTTGTAAAAACCAAATTCAGGCGAATATATCGCACGTGATGGTTTTGGTTTGAATTCAGGTGGAATCCAGTTAGATCCAGTATTTTTTCTCCTTGTTGACCAGGTGCTTCACGTCTAGCATCTGGATTTGGATAGTGAGACTAAGAATCACAAGCCCAAAAAACTTTCAGACCATACTTTGCTGGTTTACTTGGGATGAATTGAGTGAATCTGGTTATGCCACAATACGGCATCAACCAAATGTCACTTAAAGCAGCAGCTTTATTTATTGGAAGCCGTGTTTCACGAGTATTTCCATTGTCAAAGCGAATGAATCGTGAAGTGTCCATAAATATTCGAAGTGAAAGACTTGCTCGGAAAATCGGTAAATTTTTTGTTTTCCAAAGCTCAGTAATATGTTGAAAGTTGTTGTTTGAAACTCCAGAAGCAATCAAAACATCAAGATATGCATAAAATTCAGTTTCAGTAAACGCTGTCCAAGTTTTTCGTGCTTTTGTTGGATTTCTTGCGTTGTGGTTGTTTACAACTTCTGTTGCTTTTCGGTTGGTCTCTTTCACAATAATAGTAGCCATTTCGTGCGTGATGAGCTTTTTTAAGGACTGATTTGGCACGGGGGGAACGAACAGTTGGATCACCAGTAGTACGAACGATGTTATGCGCACGAATACGTTGATCGAATTGCTCACTTTTATTCCATCGAGTACCATATTTTCCGATAAAGTAAAGCTGAGTTTGTAGTTCTCGTAAACGAGAAAGTTCAGTATCACCACCAGCCAAACCTTCAGTACTTGGGCCTGCAGCAATTGCTTCACCTTCAACTAATGGAGGTACAGTAAATTCCTCTTCGATATTTTCCTTTGTTGAATTACTAACTGCAACCGCTCTTCATTGCCATTGTCTTCAACATCATCTTCATCGTATGCTTCTACAATCAATTCTTTTTCTGCGTCTGAAGCTTCACCTTCGTCTGGTATGTGGTCTGCATCGGCGTCATCATCGTCTTCATCTTCGTATGAATTGACAATGTCTTGTTCTTCTGCTCTTTCCCGAGCTAAATTATTAACAATAGCTTCTGCTAGTCGCTGATAGAATCCCGGAGAGTTAGCTCTACCTTGTCTTCCCGGTGTTGAACACCATGTCGATTTCATTATAAAAACGCCCTTCTTCATCCATATTTCAGTCTATAAACTACTCGTACCAAATAAAATAAAACAAAAACACACCAAAAATACGACAAGCTCGACACAAACTGGTTCACTGTAGAATATTACAAGTAGGGCAAGAAACAGCTGAGATCACGTAACATCTTCCGCGGTCATAGCCTACTAAAAAAAATAAAAAATACCACACAAAGTGTATGGGGTCAGGCCAGAACATGGTGTACAAGATCGATACAACAAATTTCAAATACTCTTATTCCACACTTTTATTTACTTTTATTTTATTTTATTTTCAATAACACACTAAAATATATTCCATTGATGCTAATCTGGAACCTCAGGGCTGTAGTTTAATTCTTTGTACTTTTAAAATCAGCTCAAAGTCAAAAATGGTCTGGCTAGACCATGGTGTCCACATAAGAGTTAAGCAAAAAATTCATTTACCAATTGTTATAAAAATCTCACGGAAACAGACCTACATATGTATTGTTGAACTCGTAATTATGTGCCAAAGTAAACGTTGCTCTAAAATTAATGTGTCAAAAGCTATTGAAGATCAAAAGTGATTTTTTTTTATACTTAAAATTTTGATTTCATCATAATTTTTTTCGGAAAAATACCTTGCTAAGCCCCATTTTGAAACGTGTACCTAGCATTTACAAACAAAAAAAAAAGTCAAGTAAAACATTAAATTAAAAATTTTAAGAAAAAAAGAATACAAATATTGATTGGAGATTTTTATTTTTATATTTTCATCAAACCTCTATCATATCAATTGTTCAAAGTGCAAACCTTTGCTTTGTATCTATAGCAGAGCTCGAAAGGCTTTGAAAGTCGCTAACAATGTCCATTCTTTCCAATCCTTCTAGGACTTTCGCAGCTGCCTCGTCAACTCTATGGTTCAAATCATCCAGTGTTGTTATTTCTGATGAGTTCTCCATCCGTCCTTATAAGTAAAAGTCCATTGGGGTCAAGTCCGGAGACTTTGGAGGCCACAGAATTGGTTCATACCAGCCTAAGCCAGCGATCTAACCACTCTCTAACTGCTTGACCATAGTGTGCGAGGGCGCCATCCTGCTGGTACACAATCGCTGTTCTTTTTTGTAGTGGTATATCACCTATTAGTTCTGGTAATTTTCTTCTCAAAAATTCCAGGTAGAGTTTCGAATTAAATTTTGGAGGATTGGAGGATTTGGAGCTTGTGATCAGCTTGTTATTCTACATGCCTGCCCACACATTGACTTTGAACTTACGCTGAAAAGCTCTGTGTTTCATGGAGTAGTGTATAAATTGTGGAAATTAGTGATTCTAACCTTAGTAAATTGGGACCCATCCGTCCATAGAATCCGACCAATAAAGTTGACTTCCTCAAAATGTCTTTCCCGAATGCCCGAAAGACCGTCTTTTCTTCAGGCAACTAAAATGACGTGAGGTGAATGGCTGCCTAAAATACAACAATAAGTCAATTTACACTAATAATTTAGTCTCCCCATTAAATGTTGGATGCCACTCATGGAGTGAAATAACCACTAAGCCCAAACATCTTTCTCTCTCCATCTTTCCAAATTTCCGGAAAATTTAACATACGAGTATGCTCCCACCTTTTAGGGGTAGCCATACTCTCTTAAATGCTAAGTTCGTTGCAAAGAAAAATAAAAAAGTAAAATGTCTTTTAAATGTAGAACTCTCCGGGTTTAAGTAATGCTTAGATTAAGATATCTGCTTAGTTGCCTAAGACAAGTATTTGGATGGTTTCTGAGCTAATGCCAAACGTGTTCGTAGTTGCGAATGCCTTCTGCTAAAGTAGGATGTGAGTCTCTCGACGATTCTCGCATTGTTCCTGTCTCCCTCAACCTAGAAAATGTTCTAATAAATGTCCTGCCATTTGGGGCAGTCCTATCAGGGTATCGTCTCAAATATTCCAATCTCGCTCGTTGACCTTTACCGTTGCAGAAACCATAGACATACACTATATCTGCGTATTTTTGTTGAAAAGTTGAAAAGTTGAAAAGTCCATCATCAATGACATTACGAGTATGTATTAAATGTCAATATCTCGGTTGAAAACTGCAAACTGGTTATGCAAATAATTGTGCATTCTTTTTAAAATATTATATTTCATTCAGCTTAAAATTTTTTTTCAAAAAAAGGGTCTGCAATTTATTTTGTTTTTACCCGAAAAATATGCAAAACCTCCCATAAGACATAAAATTAATATTTTTTGAAATAAATTATTGAATGTAGCTGCAGGACATGAAGATCAGGATTGGGAGAGGTGATAATTGAGTGCGTTTTTGATGGTACTTCTGCTGCAATGGACATCGACCACATAGGCAGGTCTATTAGCTTCACGTATCATACGAGACAATGGTTCGTTAAAATCATATCCGTTCGGTGGTTATTTGGAAGAAAAAGAGGAACAGACCATCAAAAAAATCTGATCCAGCAGTGAGGGACAGTCGATGTAGCCGTTTAAGAGCTGGTCTATAAGAGAAAATTCCAGAGATAGAAGACCCAGTAATTTAAGTCGATTATCATAGGGCGGAAGGTTGTAGTGGTCAATCCATGGGAGCCTGCGAATAACGAATCGTAGGAATCTGCGTCGGACAGTTTCGATACGTAAAATATAGTTTTCATAGTAAGGGACCATATCTGACTAGCATATTCGTGAAGTAGCCTAACAAAGGTAATGTACATGGATTTTGTGACGTAAGTATCAGAAAACTCTTTGGACCATCGTTTAACAAAGCCAAGCCCGGAGTTAGCTCTGCTAATTATAGAATCAATGTGGGTGCGGAAATTCAGTATCACAGACAACGCCCAAGTCCTGCATTGAGAACCTATTGAGATCGTCTCGCAGAGGTAGATAATAAGAAAAATTAGAATTTTTTTTATAGATTTTCATATCATCAGCACATTATTAATAGTCAAAACGAAAAATAATGGACCAAGATGACTGCCTTGTGTAATACCCGAAGTGGCTTTAATTGGTTCAGACAAACGAGAACGAAAATTGACTAGGTAATAGCGTTCTTCCAAGTAGAATTTGAACCAAGAAATCAGCCTAGGTTGAAAACGTTGAGTTTGAAAAGAATTAACTTCTGTGCGATTTTATCAAAGGCCTTGATAAAGTCAGTGGTTAAGTGGTAAAGACAATACATACGTTTTTTTCTCGATGATTCTATACATCGTTGTAGATTCTTAAGTGCCTTGAACATCTTGTATATCTTCTCATTGACTTGTCATCAATAAATGACACGTTTCTTGCTCTTCTGAGGGTCCTCTAAAAACGTTTTCTTGCTTTAGATTCTTTGGGTTATTTGCGGTAAACATACTTGTGCAACGGCATTCAATTGTTTTGTCCAGAACTTAGTAAATTTTTCACTTCTGTAAAAACGATAATTAATTGGGCAGCCAAATCACCACTAGAGCGTAAAATGACATGGAAAGTTCACTTTGGGTTAGAACTCCTATGTAAACCCCCTTGTGGAATATAACTGCGACTTTGTTTTTTCATCTAAAATTCTTTGTAAAAAGGTGGTTAAATTGCATCACTACGATATCGTTAGCGCACACCATATAATATTCCTCGTATTTTACACAAACATGCACATTTTAGCACTATCAATGCGAAGTAGTAAATCACTGTTCTTCCCAAACTTATGCAAGATGAAGATTTGTAGTTTTCTATCAGCTATGAACAAGTTATCAATCATTGCAATCTTTTCGATTAAAACCCAAAAAATGGCCGCCCACCCTAAAACCAAATAATGAATACTTTGACACAAAAGAAGTGATGCGCCTCAATTTATACAAACACTGCATCGTCCTAGGCAGCTCTATTGTCTCTGGTTCTAATAGAAGATGTTATCACATAATACTATTTATAAAAAAAAAGAGAATATGTAACTGTATGTGCTACTCGTAGTGCAAAATGAAAAATGGTTAATAAATAAAGTTTTGCGCATATTTCTTCACTGAATTCTCTACGCTACTAGCTTTTAAGGATATTAGCGAACGTAGTCTTAAATTTACATAAAAACACATTCACAATTGTTTGATGTAGATTTATTGTCTAAACTTTAAAGGCCGAATTCATAGCATAATATATTTAGTACATATTTTTAATGGAAAAAAATTAGATGCTTACTGTTCAGAAGTACTTAGGTGCGAGAAGTTATTTTTATGCAATTACAATTTTCTGCCTTTTCAAGGACGAATAAATCAATATACATTTTAAATGACACAACTTCTCAGTACACGTTGCATGTCTCTTTTTTTATAAATCTTTTTGGTCAGTATCAACAAAAGGTGTAGACGTTTGAAAATCATAAAAAAACATTATTGAACTCAGATGTTTCAAAGAACGTAGCTATTATATTTTATAGTTTATAGAACAAATTTAAGTACCTCGCTTATATAGAGCCTGGAATACTATTATTTAGTTTAATGCTTTCGCTTAGTCACTAAAAATACAGGCTTGTGTGCAACGCTTTGCTGATAATTTATTTTTTTTTTTTTTTGTTACTGAATCAGCGGGATCGAGAGTTTGTTTTGCATTTGACTAACTAATCTAATCATTTTCCTGATGACTCCTTTTGTCTTTTTGTATATCTCCTATGTATGTTATATCGGCCAACATTGCGAAAGGTATGTATGTATAAGCCAAATGCGCTGTTGTCGTGTAGGTAAAACATCTTAGGTGGCGCTAAGTTAGGTTGGTTTTAAGTGGTCCTCGTTGAGGTGCACTTAGACCAGTTCTATGTTCATTGTGATACCACTAAAAGAGAGAGGGAGGGATTCTTGAACTATAGATATTTTTTTAATACATTTTTCAATATCGGTGATCTTAATAATCTTGAGATATTGCATTCTGATGTGTGCCAAGGTAGGATTGTTGCAAAGAAGTGCGCTATAGATTCCTATTCCTCTTCATCATTGCAGCTGCTGAAGAAATTCTTGCGAGGACAACTCAATCGTTGCGTGTATATTTGTGAGTTTAAAGTATCTCTTTTCTTGGGGATGATCAAATCTGTTGATCGTTTGGAGGCGTTAGGACATTGGAGGCCATTGCCTACTGTTTGTCTAGGGATTCGTGTGATTTTATGCTCTTTATTAATCTCGTTGAGATATGCGTGGCACTCTGTAATTACCCTCGAGCTAATCGGCCTGATTAATCGCTGAGACTTCAGGGATTAGTGTATGCAAAGAATCTCAGTGTCGACCCTTAGGAAAACGCCTTCGACGCCTTAGGCCTGCTAATGAATATGGAAATAGAGTTACTGTTATTCTAACTTTGCATCGTTCCTTTCTGAAATTAGGCGATTGAAGTCAATGTTGGGTCGATTGGGAGATGCATTGATGCAGCGTAAGTAGACCGAAATGAATTTCATTTAGCTCTTTCCATAGCTGAGTGAATCTCAAGCAGAGTTAAGTGTAATTAATAGCAAGGGGAGAAAAGTTTCGACACCCGCCGTTTGGAACATGTTCTTAAGCGTGCTGCATTTTTTAAGAATTTTTCTAACGATTGTAGGAAGTAGACGCCACGTTGAGCATACAGCCCTGTTGCACGAGTGTTTTGTTTCGCTCTGAAACATTTTGTTTCCGCCCCAGTTCGCTCTCCAGGACTGAGGCCTTGATTCCAGAAACTCACATGGTTACCATTTACCTTGAGTGGTACCATGCAGGTTGTTAATACTAAGGCGTATTGGAAAATGTTAGAGAGTGTCTGTAGGTGGTTGTGCGATACATAAACAATGACGTCTTCCTCGTCATCTTTTTTAGTAAACGTTCACTTGAGTACTATGTTTCATAGGAGAAGAGAGAGTACACCCTGTTGGGGGTTTACTATCTTTTAGACCAGAAACCAAAGATGTATTAATATATCTATTATATTGCTGAGAGTAAAGCAGGTCAATAGTGGCAAGTTCTTGAAAAGAGTTGAGGATCGAAGAGATGGTAACGTCATTAAAGTGGGTGGCCGTCGCTCAAATGGTAGTGTATTGGCTTCCCAATCGGAGGGTTCACGGCAAGTACAATTACACCAATAATTTAGTCATTAAATGGTGGATGCCACCCATAGATCGAAACAACTACTGAGCTCAAACATCTATCTCTCTCTCTATCCAATTTTTCGAAAAACTAAACACGTGCTCCAGCATTTGAAGGGTATTCACACTCCTCTTGAATGTTAAGTTCTTTTGAAATAAGCTCTCTTGATATCAAGGAACACTACCATTGTTGAGTGTAGTGCGGTCTCAATCGTTTAGCCATTTTGGTAAGCATACAGGCAGTTCGATGGTCTTCTGTAATTGCGACGTCACATGATGAGAAGATCCTTGATCTCTTGATTAGCAGGAATGACTTAAGGCTGATTGGTCTGAGTTCTCCGAGAACATTTGAAATCTTCCCTAGGCACTGTGTATTCTACTGAGAACTACGAATGAATAACTAGGTGTCACTGACATCCTGAAAACCATTCTCCGGTTTTGAAAGGAAAATACCATAAGTTTTTGCTGCCATTTTAAGTTTGCAGATAATTCCCGCTTTAATACGAAGGTGAGTAGATTTTTTCAAAGTGGGTTTGAGGTAGGTTGCCGTAACCAAGGAAGTGAATGTTCATAACATAAGTAAATCGAAGGCAACCCAGATACATATTCGGGTGCTTAAGTATGCTCGAGGTTCGTGTTTTTTTGAGCACAACTTTCCACAGTATTGATTTGTGGTAGTGATCCGTTCCTACGATTGGCCTTCGTTACTTCTCATTAATATCATAGAATGTAAAGAATGCCTTGTCAGTGTCCCAATCTCATTCTGATCCAGATAATTTGGCACAGTAATAATTCTTCCTATTCTTGCAGTGCAGTTCTTGGCGATCCGGTTTTTTTTATATAGGTCACTGAGAATGTGAGCGATCATAAAAAAATATCACAGACGAACTGCCATTGGAAGACGAAGAAGCAATTCAAATTACGGAAAATCTAGAATGATGAATAGATTTTGATTAGAATTGAATTTTGATTAGAAAATGGTTGAAGGCAATTCGATAGCAAAACATTTATTAAAATACTATCACTTTCTTTCTGCGCACAATTCAAAGTGGAGCAACCTGAACTGTGAATTCCTGTGCATTCCCCCTAAGCTTATGGAGGCAATGCTCTGCCGAAAAAAAAACTTTCAAAACCAGCGTGAATCGGTTTCTATCTTTCTTCGCTCTCTAATTTTTGCTTCTGTCCGTGCCGTGTACATATATTTTAACGGTATTCACAGTACATTAAACGCGCGAAAATCAGGATGAAAAATGTGATAGTACAAATATAGCCCACTTAGAATGAGAGATCGTTCGACTTTCGATTTGATTGTTAGTCAATTTTGTCAACAAATCGATTTGGTATAAACTAATCACACATGATGATCGATTCAAAGCATTGTATTGTAATACACATTCAACCTACACAGACGGTTTGCATGAGGAGAACCCCTCTTGTCGACAGCCACTGATCAAGATGGCGTTGTGCAATATTTAAATTCGTCGAATATTACACAAATTCTGGAAATCAGTTAACGTCCCGAACATCGAAAAGCAGAAAACAATTCTAATTTCATTAACCTTTCAGAAACCAACCACGAACCCCTAAAAATTATTGAGCCTTTGAAAAAGTTTTCTCTACTTGCGACAGTCGGAGTTGGAAAAAAAAAAACGTAGGTCCTTCTGTCTGTGCGCGAAATAACAGGACGAAAAATACAGTGAGTGGAGAGCCTAAGCTTTAGTTCACATCAGACTCTTGGGTTCTGTTATCTTAAACCAGTAAAGTTACATAAAGAAGCATGCAGACCACGTTGTATAATGCCAGAAATAAGCTTTTCTTATAATTTTTTGTTTAATATAAATATGTATTAATTTCTACGAAAAATTATGTGATTTCCGTTGGTCAAGACCTTAGATATGACTCTCTAATCATAGGGATTAAAATCTTTCCTTAATCATTTGAATTGATGCCTTCTTTCTCTATGTCAGCGAACTCACTTCTGTATATTTTTTATAGCGTAAATTGCGGCAACTGCTGATGTTCGTAATAGAGAAAATGTTTTCTGTTTTCAAATGTACTATATGGCCGTTTTCGAAAACGTCATCTGCGTCAAATTGCTTTTGCAAAATGTTCTTAAACGCAAGCTGCGAAAGTCATTTGTTCGAAAATAACAGCATAAATCACACTACATTTGCAGCATGTTCGATAATGCAGTGTTTGCAGGGCAGATGTTCATAAACGTCAACTGCGCTGCAAAAAAACAGCCACAAATTTGCGCTGTGCATTAAAAAAATTGGAAAAAAAATTAGTGAATCCGAATATTCAGGGGAATCTCAGTCTCGTGAACAGTAAGTACATAAAATCGGCTAATTTTTTCAATTTCTCAATAAATTTTGTTAAGGGTTCCATTTTGCTCTGTTCGAAAACGTCAAATGCTCTTGCAAGAAAAAAATCATGTAGATGACACAGATCAACGATACCAAATGACGTTTGCAGTTTGATGTTCGCAACCCTTAAGTATTGCAAATGACGATCATTTTGACGATCAAAATGACGATCAAATGACGTTTTCGAAAACGGCCTATGTACATACATATGTGTGTTGTAATTTCGGTTATTAATTTTCTTCGAATATATTTTTTAAGGAAATGTTGGGACACTTTATTATAAACATGTCCTCAGCACGGTTTTAGATTGTGCTTTTGCTTGTGAATTAAATTATTGTACTTATATACGAGTACATGGTGGACCTAACTCTTAACAAATAAAAATGCCCAGTTAGCATGGTTTTGGCCAACTACCTCCAGTTCCATAATGACTAGGGTGCCTATCCTCTCCTGCGCGCCACCTAAGACGAGGACTTCTACTACGTTGTGTCTGCTTAAGTCCTAATATAATACATAACATACATAGTTGTATCTGTAGATTCGTTTACCAAACAGTTAAGATTTCTCTTGGTTTCTGCTTTTCTTTGCTTTTCAATGCTCAGACAATGCTTTAACAGATAGTTGTACGTCCATAAAGTTTAAGATCATCCTAAAATGATCGCCTAAACGTCGATTGATTTACTTGATATTCGTCGCTTGAGAGCAAACATGTACGATTTATGTCTAGGAACGAGTATCTGCATCGTTTCTCTACTGTAAGTCTCATAAGGGCTCCCATGAATAACAAAGGAAAACTTAACTTGAGGTAATTTTAACCATGACCCGCTATTAAATCGGATGCCGGAAAATTACTTAAACCTAATAAAACAAATTCCCGCTATACAAGTATCATACTAATGCTAAAACTCAAAAGAGAACTACTTAAAACGTTAATCGTAGAACTATAATGCGCCCTAATCAGAAAAACCTCTTAACTCAAAAGTCGACGCACATTAAACATTTGTTTTATGTTTTTTGAAATAAAAGTGGTTCTCCAACTAAAACGATTAACATTTGCATGCTTTCTAAATATGATTTTGTGGTTTGTGTTTTTGCAGGTTTAATCCGGCCTTTAACATGGCGACAATCCGCCAAGCATTTACAGAAGCCGTCGAAAGGGGTAAGTATTGTACATACGAGTATTGTAGTTGGTTGCAAGCAACTACTAAACAGTTGAGAAGCCGCACAGCAATTTAACTATTTAATTTGTTAACCCTTAAGTGTGCATTGACCTGGTTACTATAATGCTTCCGGTCTGTACCGAGCTGCAATTAAAAATTACTTTTTGTTCGTTTTTTTTTTCTTGCCATTTTTACAACAATGCTGTGCTTTTCCTTTCTTCAGTTTAATTGAAATGACAAAACGAACTAAAAAATACATTGTATTACCCAAACAGTGAGAATGCCTACACCCACACGACTAAGAGATCTCATTCGACAGATTCGAGCAGCGAGGACAGCTGCAGAAGAGAGAGCTGTGGTGAACAAGGAATGCGCCTACATTCGTAGTACATTTAGAGAAGAGGATTCAGTTTGGAGGTACAACAATATTCTGCTGTACAAATTGGGTGCACAGAAGGGGGATATGAATTTTTAATTAGTTTCCTTTTTACTCAATAACTCATTGCAGATGTCGAAACATCGCCAAGCTCTTGTATATTCATATGCTTGGTTATCCGGCACATTTTGGCCAATTGGAATGCCTTAAGTTGACTGCCAGTACCAGGTTCACAGATAAGCGAATTGGATATTTGGGCGCAATGCTATTGCTGGACGAAAGACAGGATGTGCATCTGCTTATAACAAATTGCTTAAAGAAGTAAGCGTGTGAGGTGCATTTTTTCATTTCCTTCCCAAAAATGATGTTTTTTTTTTGTTTGTTTCCATGTAATAGCGATCTGAATAGCTCCACACAGTTTGTTGTTGGTTTGGCATTGTGTACCCTCGGTGCAATAGCCTCACCAGAGATGGCTCGTGATTTGGCCAGTGAAGTTGAGCGACTTATGAAATCCCCAAACACCTACATACGGAAAAAAGCCACATTGTGTGCTTTTCGTGTGATACGACGTGTGCCGGAATTGATGGAGATATTTTTGCCGGCAACGAGGTCACTTCTGAGTGAGAAAAACCATGGTAAGCATGTTAAAAAAGATGAAAACTATTTTTTTTTTGTGCACAAAATTGAACTATTTCGGGATTTTGTTTTGCAGGAATTCTTATAACTGGTGTCACACTGATTACCGAGATGTGCGAGAACAGTGCTGACACACTGAGTCACTTTAAAAAGGTAAGTATGTCATAGCTAACCCCTACGATATGGCATAGATCTACTTATCTATAAATAATCGTATAAACCTGATAATATTATTAACTAATCTATATATGTATATTAATCCCCTGCTTTCGCGAAAGGCATTGCATTTTTGATACTTTATTTTTTTTTTTTTACAAACGAGACTAAAAGGTGAAGAGTGGTCACAAGTGATACAGGAAACATGAATGTGCATTGCTCTCATTCACATAGTTTTAGGAGAACGCATTAGGGATTCAGAGATAAAGAACTTTTGGACCTATCTGTTTTTTGCCTGTGAATGAACCAAAAACAAGAGATACCAGATGAACACTGGGTCGATGGGCGGTATCATTATCGTAATATGTCTGACCATTTGCTTTTGTTTTGTTTTCATGAAAGGACGATAACTTCTTAATATAGATATAGATACTCGTATCTTGAGTTGGATTTTCGGGTTTAGAAAAGCAACAGTGCAGGTGGTAGATCTTTGTACAACTGATTTGTAAGCCATTGTGAATCAAGGCTGTCAAGTCATTTTCATTAAACACAACCAAAGCGATAATAAGGTTGGAAAAAAGGAGATAAAGACCTTAACAGACCTTAACATAAGTGAGTTGTAAGGCTTTGAAGGGGATCACAGTATTTTAGAATTCGCGAAGATAGGTTTCAGAATCTTAAAGGATTCATAGATGACCGTAAGTATTGAAGGTATGATGTTAAGATTTTGCTTTCTATTTCTACTCTACTTCTTCTACTTCTCCCATCGGTTATGCTATCAATATCAATTTATATCAGAATTTAATGAGCTAAATATATGCTACAGTTCCCGTTCCTATTCTGCAATCGAAGAGCTCTTCGAAAAATGTCAGAGATTCCTATACAGGGCGGTCGAAATACAAGTTTCCTTGTAGAAAGAGCTAATATCTCCGTTAGTTATGGAATACGATTTCACTTGTGTGGCTGCCACGGTTGGCTTCGCAGTAATGCATCTTGTCAACCCAATTTTTCAAAGAGCTCGTTGATTGTTTCTGGCTCTATCTCACGAATGGCTCGGAAGGTAGTCACTTTAATGGTTTAAATCATTTCTAGATTGTCCGCGTAACATCGATCTGTAAGGCCCATACTAAGAAGCGATAACGAATGGGATAGTCGTTTGTCTTCAATTGCTGAGTCAATTGGACTTTGTAGAAATTAATCCGAGATCTTTGTGCAAAATTCTCATCAGGTTGGTGCGTGAAATGTTGAGTTGTTGAGATCGATGGCAAGTCGGTGTTCCTGGATTGAGTCGAACACTCTTGGCTACAGCATCCCTATTCTGGTCGGTATGTACCGTACCACGACGCGGACCGTGAGCGTGGTCCGCAAGCAATCCAGTTTCACCAAACAATTTTTTATTTTTTTTTTTATAATGAGCGCGCGCTCAAGGGGTTTGTGTAAGGTGAGTGTTCACAGCGCGGGCAAAGGAAATTTAGGGAGGAAGAAAAGAGAGGTACCGATGTACATTGCTTTTAAATGTTTACAAGTTATAATGACCAGGAAATACAGAGATCGGCAAGGCATTCCATAGGCGAGTTGTACGGCTTAGGAACGAATCACGATATTTTAGAGTACGTCCGAAAATGGGCTTGAGGGTATATTGATGAGCATTCATAGGAGACGGATGTTACGGTTGAAAGTTTGAATGGGCGGAATGCTACTGGTAATTTTAGTGGAGAACTGGCGGTGGAAACAAGATAAAACAAAGTGAGACAGGAGACATTACGTCGGTGTTCGAGGGTGTCAATAATACTGGTATTAGTATCATCAATAAGTTTTATCGCACGGTTTTGAATCCTATCTAGCAGGTGCAGAGATGTTTTAGGAGCACCTGACCAGATGTGGGCATTGTGCTCCAATTTTGGGCGGATGAATACCTTATATATTGAGGCCAGATCAGAGGGCGTAAAATATTTCTTACATCGCTTGAGGAAACCTAGACACACGAGAATGGAATTTTTTTTGCTTTCGACAATGCAAGTGCCATTCATGGATAATGGCTGGGTGTTTAAATTTCGCTCTAGCGACAGCAGACAGCATTGAGTTTTGGAAGCATTAAATTCCACTCTGTTGGTAGTTCCCCAATTGATTATCGGGAAAGAGATCGTTGATGAAAATTAAAAAGAGTGCGGGAGACAGAACGGAGCTTTGGGGCACACCAGCATTTATTTTTTGAATATCAGACTTGAAACCATCCAAGACAACTTGAATTGAACGTTCCGAAAGGTAGTTTCTAATCCATTGAAGAAGAGAGTCGTCGATCCCAAATGCACGCATTTTCGACAAAAGAGCCTGATGCCAAACTCTGTCAAATGCTTTAGAAATATCAAGTGCAACTATCTTGCTTTCGCCAGATTGATGTACACTTTCGTTCCATTTTTCGGTGAGACATGCCATCAAATCACGAGTGGACCTGTTGCTACGAGAACCGTATTGCGGGTCATTGAGAAGTTTTCGTGTTTCGAGATATTTCATAAGCTGACGATTTATCAGCGTTTCCATGACCTTGGAAAGAAGGGACGTAAGTGCAATGGGTTTGTAGGAGGAGAGAGAAGATGATTCGCCTTTTTTAGGGACGGGCTGGACAAATGCTGTTTTCCATCTGCTCGGGAAGAGTCCTAGATAGTACAATTGATGGAAAAGCTTACGCAGTGGTTTTGCCAGCGTGGAAGAATACCTCTTCAGAAGAAGGGGAGATATAAAATCTGGACCAGCGGATTTATGTATGTTGAGATCTTAAGTACCAAAGAGCTGACAGCTGCAATTTCATTGTAAATGAGCGTTGAGATGGAGGATGAGGCGGAATTTCTAATGTTTTTGACGAACGAGCAAAAATTTTTACTGCCTGTAGGACATTGCAGTATTTTTCCCTCAGTTTGTGGTCGTATTGGAATTTCACACTCTTACGAAAGGCGTTGCAGTCATTTCTGGCTCGTTTGAACTTTTTTCGGTTTTCCTCCGTCGGGTTGGTCTTGAAGAACCGAAAAAAACATTTCTTTAACCCTGACGGCCTCTTTACAGTTCGTACCATGCCTTTTCTTTTGGTTTGATACTCTTCATCCGATGAGGAATAAAGGATCTCATTCGTTCGGTTCGTTTAGGAATTTTTCCTCTAACTGAGTGGTCGGTGTACGAGAAATTAGCTGATATGACACAATGGTGCGACGAGCCTAGAGGGGAGAGCACATCAACAGTGTACTTATCAGGGTGAGAAGTTAAAAACAACACAAGGTGTTGGCGGTATGACTATCAACGTCTGGTATTCGCGTGGGCTCATTTACAAGCTGCGTTAAGTTATTTTCCGCAGCGAAGATCTCAACACACCGTCCTTCGGGTGTTGTCTGTCCAGAATGTCGAAGCCACCCAGAATTGTATATATTGAAATCGCCCGTAATAACGATTTCAGTATGAGGATACAGGGATACAATTCTTTGAATGGAGTCAGACAGCGCATCAAACTCGTTAAAAGTCAAATTGCTGTCCAGCTTGGGGCTTCTGTAAATAAAGCAGTAGTGGATAATTTGCTTACGGAGATGGAATTTTAACCACATGAAGTTAAATTCCGGATTGGAACATGGATCACATTGTGGTGGAGTTTGGTAAGCTACATCACTACGCACGTAAATGGCGAGGCCGCGGTGAGAGAAGAATAATGGCACTAGTTTGTAGCCAGGTAGCTTCAGATCAGAATGATCTGAGAGGTGTGGGCGGGCATCTACCTGTGTTTCACTAAGTGCCAAAACAGCTGGTCTGTACTTCCAGACGTGTTTGCACAAACTTGCGCACACAGGCCAAAACTTATTTTCAATAAACCCACTGTTTGGGCATCGGAATAATATGGAAATAAGTTTAAAATTAAGTTTACGATGGAAATGAGTTTGTAAAATTTCCCAACGTTGTTCAAGAGTAAATCAATTCATTTCGTTCTGCGGGGGTAGATATTGACTGACAGTCAAGATTTGGAGCGAGAGAGGGCTTTTAATGTCAAAACAACATATGATTTAAAAAGGAACTTGTATTTGGACCAACCATTACATATGAAAAGAGAGTGTGTAATAGATCCAAAGGATCTTCTTTACACTACCAGAAAGCCGACCACGCCTAGTAAATTGTTGATGTGTTTAGTCCAAAAAAGTTTGTTATTCAGGATTACACCCAAATATGATACTTAGTCTCGTTAGAAAAACGGACAGTGATGACGTCTGTGAGTCAGATCAGCCAGCTTCCGCCCTGTCGTGAAGAGAATGACCTTAGTTTTGAGAAGATCGACTGGAAGCCAATTTTTAATAAATCAATCGTCTGTTATACAATAGAAAGTATAGCAACTTCATCTGGATATGCCTGAGCGTAGACAGTAGAGCTGTTGAGATGTTTTAGCGATTAGCTTTGAGTGCGTATGCAGTGTTATTAAATTAAGTCAAATTAAGCAATGCAGTTGATGAACCTTCACTTTGCAGCAGTTCCAATGAGGTTTCGGGCGTGTGCTTTTCACAATATAATGTAATTGGATAGCCTCCTTTAATCGCTCTTTGTTAGTTTCTGTCTTTCAAATTTGCGTAGGTGCTGATGGTTCATAGGTCAATGATAGTCTCGGGTTCTTGTTCGGATTCCATTCCATTGTCAATCTGTCATTTTTGCAGTAATTCCACGATTTACAAATAGATACTATTGATCTACTTATATAAAATTATAATTTGTACGTGTTTCTTAGTACATATTTCGTAGCGGTTCATTCACCGTTCTCCAGGAGCTTTGATACTTTCTCCTTTCGTGCTCGGCTGTACTCTGACTCAAGTTGTACTGGACTGAGCTTTATTTTAAGGTTTCATCAGCTTCTGTTTACATGTCTACCTAACACAAGGTTCACTATCTAAATCTGTGATTCCGATGTTTTAGAGATCATTGTTATTTGATTTATTTCAACCCGGGGATAAGAACTATTGGCTCTTAGAAGTATAGAACCCATAAAGTAGAAGGAACTCTTCATTCACCAAATCTCGATGAAGTTCAATTAAACAAAAAAAAATCAGAGCACTGTAACTCGTTTCCTGAATCACGTGTGTCACTTTTAAACTGCTATCGACAACCAAATTCACTCCAAGTAGATGCATATGTACTTTATATTTTGTAATGTGCATGTGCACAGATGTAAATACATACAATACATACCTAATCGTATACTCGTATAAAAATACTCGTATTTTTATGATTTTGATTTTGATTTTTGCATTCGAAACATTTACTAAGCATTACAAATAGCTAATTCTTCCAATTATACCCAAATTTGTATGTTGCTTGCCAGGATAGCGGAAATCGAGAGGTATGCCGAATTTGCCAGTTGGCTTGAAACATTTTTCTTTTCCTTTTACTGCTAGAAATGTTGATTCGAATTTAGATTTAACGTAGATTATTTTTAATTTTATTTTTTTGCCTTGTGGTAGAAAAAGTGAGAAAAGGGCCAAAAACCCTTTTGGGCATGAGGGCGGAATGTGTGTTTGTTAATGTGGTGATTCTTTTGTTTAGATTGTGCCGAACTTGGTGCGGATTTTGAAGAACCTTATATTGGGCGGTTACTCACCGGAACACGATGTCAGCGGAGTTAGTGATCCTTTCTTGCAAGTGAAAATTTTGCGACTGTTACGGATTCTCGGTCATAATGATCCGGATGCGTCGGAGGCGATGAATGATATTTTGGCGCAAGTGGCTACAAACACGGAGACTAGCAAAAATGTGGGGAACACAATTCTTTATGAAACTGTTCTCTCAATTATGGATATACGGTGAGATAGAAGAAACAAGGAGTTAGTTTTCGGAAGTGATTTATTATTTAAATTTTTGCTTTTAGTTCTGAAGGAGGCTTACGAGTGTTGGCAGTCAACATCTTGGGACGTTTCCTGTTAAATTCAGATAAAAACATTCGGTACGTTGCGTTAAACACTTTGCTGCGTACAGTGCACGCAGACACATCGGCTGTGCAGAGACATCGTACAACGATTTTGGAATGTCTTAAAGATCCAGATGTCTCAATTCGTCGACGCGCGATGGAGTTATCATTTGCTCTGATCAATGCGCAAAACATTCGAACAATGACTAAAGAGCTGCTGCTATTTCTCGAGAAGGCTGATCCTGAATTCAAAGCGCAGTGTAGTTCAGGAATGATTCTTTCAGCCGAGCGGTATTCACCGACAACTCGGTGGCATTTAGACACTCAATTGAGTGTTTTGATTGCGGTAAGTTAATTAATCTACTTACTAGCACATTAAATTGTATGTTTATCTTTTTATGCTCATTTGTTTAGGCTGGGAATTATGTGCGCGATGATGTGGTCTCTTCAACTATTCAATTGGTGTCAAGTAGTCCAGTCAATGAACAGACCTACATTACAAATCGTTTCTGGGAGTCCCTTCAAGTAAGCAATCACTGCGAAGACAAGCAACCACTGTTACAAGTCGCTGTATGGGCAATTGGAGAATACGGGGATCTGTTTATGTATGGAGCTTCTGAAGATGGTGAGTCAAGTGTTTATTGGTGAAACCTTCCTTTCATTGGTGTGGTTTTCTTGTAGAATTCGAACGACCGACAGAGTCTGATATAATAACTCTGTACCACAAGTTTTTGACGTCAGCTCAGGTATCGACTACCTGCAAGCAATACGCATTAGTAGCGCTAGCGAAACTAAGCACTCGACTGCAACAATGTCAGGAGTAAGTAAATAAGAAATCAATTTACAGATTATCACATTAATTATTTTTCTTCCTCTAATCGATAGAGACATCAAAAGCCTAATAAAGTCGTTCGGTAGTCATTTGAATGTAGATCTACAACAAAGAGGTGTTGAATTTGCACAGCTGTTCGGCTCTCACAACCACCTTCGTCCAGCGCTACTTGAAAAGATGCCACCCATGCAGATAAGTCGAATTACAACACAAAATGGGGGAACATACGATGAAAATAGTCCCGATCTAATCGAGAACGGCCTCGAAGAGACAGAAAGCAATATGAACTCAGTACCAGCATTAGGTGATCAATCGGTAAGCCATCTTTTTTTTTTTAATAAAACCATTTAGCAAATTGGAGACTAATTTTGTTGTCGTTTTAGAACATCCTTTTAGACCTGCTTGGTGGAAGTGATCTCGCATCAGATCTCTCCAACGCAGCCACTATAGTGCAGAAAAAGAATTCGAAAAATGCCAACACCGTATTGGCCACAGAGACATCAAACAATCAAGATTTACTAGATCTTCTTGGTGGACTAGATATGTTGGCACCAGCTCCTGGTCAGAATATGAATATTATGGGAATGGTTGATGGTGGAAGTGGCATGATAACGTCCCCATCGACTAATGGAAATGATTTGTCTGGCTTAGTGGGTGGACTGAATTTAAATGCCCCATCGATCATTGAATCTGGTATTATTTCTAATTCACTTCTAAATGATCTGACGGCGACAACGACGAGTCTTGCAGTGGTAAGTTTTAACATTTAACCAAAGCGAAACTATTGGATGTGGATCTCTTTTATTGTTTTGATTTTATTTGTTCCAGCCACAAGGGCCAAAACTAACAGCTTTAGATAAAAATGGTATTTTAGTGCAACTAGTTCCAGTGAAAGGTTCCGATTGCATGCAGATCTTTATGACAACAACAAATAGCTCTTCGAGTACAATCGAACAGTATCTATTTCAGGTAAGAAAACTACAAGACTATTTTCAAGTGTTCCTATCTCATTTGATTGATCTCTTATTTATAGGCTGCAGTTCCTAGGAGCTTTACACTGCAAATGTTATCCCCATCAGGTTCGCTGTTACCACCAGGTGGTGTCATAACACAGGAAATGAGAGTTGTTAGTACGTCCAAGGTAAGTAAAATTATTGAAAATAATTAATACTACAAAGATACAGCAGATCGAAATACTATTAAGCATTCGTTCTATAGATTTTAGCGGTCTAAGATAGCTTTTCTGTGGAGATATTCTTTTGTGCGATTCGTTTTGGAGAAGTTCAATGAATTTAATAAATTGACGAGGATGCGCTCACGTGGTCTCTAGAGTTAGAGTAGCTCTCATTTGACGTTCAAGATCATTTTTTCAGCAAAAATCAACTGCCAACAAAGATAATACTTGGTTCATTAGGATTGAGGGTTAAGTTAACAACTACTAATCGTTGAATGAGTTTATTGTCTGATTTCTCCGGTGATATCGTTACTTGTAACGCGGATCTATGGTATATGAAACGCTTAGCTACCTCGGAGTTATAACTGATGACGTTCTGTCCAAGCCGTCTGATGACTGCATGTGCTTTTTTTTGCCCCGGTCATAATTAGACTCGAACTATCTTCGATGCAATTCCACTTATCCAGCACTGCTTTGTCGTCTGATGAGAGTTCGTCCATTAGTGTGACCTGAAGTTGGTCTCTCGCTACATCCGCGAAGGACGAGGGTTTGCTGTGATTTTTGTGCTTTGGGGCGACGGAGTAAATGGATGCTGAGAGTGTGGCAACCTTTGTTCTTTCAAAGGCATGCGTAGCCTCTTCTTGGGAACGACTATCTGGTCGTTGCCTGGTTTATTTATCAATTACCTTGTTCTCAAAATCTTTCTCATGCACAGTAAGCGCCGCTTCATTCTTAGCAAACTTGCTGATTGCCTTACTGTACCTGCTTTTCAAGAGGTTACCAGAGGACTTACCCTTTTTTGATGGTTTTTGACCTTGTCCACCTTGTCGCTGGTAGCAGAATAGTTGTCCGTTTGTTGATTTGGGGTGCAGAGGCTGGTACCCTGAATTTCTGAGAGATCGACTATGGTTTCTTGACTCGAAGCCGGTAGTTCGTCCTCAGATAACCTGCTTGGACTCGGCACCCCCGCTGCAAAGCTCGATCCAGCTACCTCTGTACCATCTGTTTTTTTTAGTTAATTTTTGGTATGTTGGTCCCATGAGTAGGTCCGGAAAGGGTGGGCCAGTTCCAGCAGGGGCGATATACTGGGATAAGGCACTGATACAACTGACCTTGCCGTTGAATCGGAGAGGACCGCTGGATACCGATTCTCTTTATTCATTTATTTATCATGAAGTCTGCGGCACAGGTGCCTTGAATCCTTGCCTTTACAAGTGAGATTTAGGATTGTCTTTCACCCCTTTCTTAATGGATCACCTCGTCCGATTTAAGCGTACTTGAAAATCCTTACCTGGAACTAATCTTCCGAGAGGAGAAGCCATTAATAGCAGGCGCCCACGTGGACAACAAATCAAGAGAATTTCCACCCACCCCCTTTGGCGATCTTTGTACCGTTTCAGACCCAAGAGCTAAAGCCAAATGACCATCGTGCACGTCGAATTTTCGTAGATTAGGTTCTGTTGAAGATGAGAGAAGATCCGAAAAATCATACTAAGTGACGAGCCACATTTTTGGTTAAATATCTTTGTTTATGTGCAAGATTGCTACATTTATCCAATTGAACAGCCGGAGGTTTTTATGGTTTTTTGGTATCACTGGACTATAATTCTTCCAAGATGATGCTGGCCAATCGGTTACAGTCAATGAAGAACGCTATCACTTCATCAACTTATTGATGACGAAGTTCGCCAGAAATGGGCTTGTCAATTGGTCGCCCCTATCGCACGATTTATCACCTTTCATACATTTCTTTCTCTTTGTCGCTACATTAAGTCACCAGTCTATGACAACAAATCAGAAACTTTAGTTGACTAGGGAGGTGAACATCCAACGTGAAATTATTGAAATATCAGCCGAACTACGAGGGCTGTATGATAAGTACCCGTGTTTACCGACTTATGCACCACTGATGCAAAATGTGTATGCCATCACACAACGATGACTGTCAAAATTTCAGACAGATGTATATAGTTTTGTTTTGACAGCTGTTGAAAGTCATAAAGTTCGTGTTTATTTGCAATCATGGAGCAATATCGATCAGTGATTCGATTTCTTTTTTTGGATGGGAAGACGTGTGAGGAAATCAAAGTGAAGTTGCATGCCTTTTATAAGGACCATGCACCTTCGATGACTACCATCAGATATTGGTTTAATGAATTCAAGCGTGGCCGAACATCAGTTTTTGATAAAGAGCGCCCAGGCAGTCCGATTGAGGTGACTATGGAGGATATGGTTAATAAAATCCATGATATCGTGTTAGCAGACCGTCGGGTGAAGGTCAGAGAGATTTCTGACACTGTACACATCTCAATTGAACACATACAAAATATCCTATACGAAAAATTGGGCGTGAGAAAGCTATCGGGGAGATGGGTGCCGCGTTTGCTAACAATGGAGCAAAAACGAAATCGCATAACAACTTCGGAGCCACAGCAAAACTGGTCGAATTACGTTACGAGTTGCTGCCTCCTCTCCAGATTTGGCCCCATGTGATTTCTTTTTGTTTCCAAACATGAACAAATGGCTTGGCGGAAAGCGATTCCCGTCAAACAAGGGAATCATCGCCGAAACAGAGGCCTATTTTGAGGAGTTCGACAAATCATACTTTTTGAATGGCTTGAAAAGGTTAGAATATCGCTGGACTAAATGTGTCGAGCTGAAAGGAGACTGTATTGAGAAATAAATAAAAAAATTATAAATAATATTAAAAAAATAAAAAGTTATCGGAAATTGGATGCAACACATCCATTAATGCAGGCGGTATCAATCATTTTTCAATCCAAAATAAGAATTCCATCGATTAAAAGACACAAGACACAGGTCTTTTTATTTAAAAAAAAAAATAGATAATATCGCGCCAACACAATCTATTTCACATAATTGGGAAACGACGAGTACAATTAATAATTTTTCCCTAAATTACATTCAATTGAAGATATCTCAGAAATTCTGCTAAATCAACAAGAGACAGTATACGTCTTATGACTAAATTGCAAGATATCCGTTTCCCAAACTAATAAGTCCTTAGGTGCGCTTGCTTTCATTGGAGATTTCCAGAGTTGACATTGTAGACCTTCTAAAATCTCATGTCTTATTCGACTTTCTATAATAACTTTTTATCTTTGCAGGCTATCCTCCGAATGAGGTTACGCATATCATATGTATTCGATGGCCAACCGGTACTCGAACAAACAGAAGTGACTGGATTCCCCGATAATTCGCCCGAATAATTCAATCAAAATTAATCAACTAAAAACAAAAATAAACAGAAAATTAAAAACAACACAGTAAACAACACCATAAATTTTGTAAAATACAAGCAGACAGTATAAGTAAACGAGTAATTAGTAAATCAACCAACAATAAACAAAAAAAAAATCAAAGTAAAATTTATTATTTTTCATTTTATTTAATTAAAAACAAAAAAGAAGAAGATAAAACTATAAAACTTTTGAATTTACTGCTAAAACCGATTTGTAGGGAAGTGAAAAGTTGGTAAAGACATATTCATTTCATTTATTTCTTTAACTGTCTTTCTGTTCCGACTACTTATTGGTTAAATAAAATAAGAAAGAACAAAAAATCCCAGGAAATCATTCATTAAACCTACTCGCTGATAGAATATTTAATAACTAAATAATCGAATGCTTTATTGAAAATTTATTTATTTATTGCTCTATGGAGTTTTTGTTTTTGTTTTCTCTTTCTCTTCTTTCTTCTTAATTTTGTTGATCGAAATTCTTTTATATAAATACACACAAACACACACCCACAAAAAAACAAAAACAGACAAAATCAAATGGCAACTTTAGTGGTAAAAACTTGGTGACCGACCCCTAGTGAAAGATCGTGTGGATTTATTTATTTTATTTTTCTTTCAATTCTGTACGGTTTTGTTGGAAAAGAGTTTTTTGTTTTAGTGAAAATCAAATTATACACACGAGTATATACAAATATATATTTCATTAATAAATTGATACTACAATTTTATGTTTTGCTTTAAGTTGTACACCGTCCCGTTAACTGTCGGTATTTTATTTAATTCTTAAGAGTTACTATTTGTATTTTTAATTAAACAAAATTATAAAAAAAAAACAAAAACACAAAAAAATGAAAATGAGAAGAAAAAGAAATTGTATTTGTATTTAACACTAAGTGAGAAGTCGCCTTATATTGGAAAAATGCAAAGTGAATAATAATAAATGATGGTGATGAGATGAAAGGTAAAACCAATAAGCAGAAACTAAACGAAGGATTATTTCTTATGAACATCTCATTATTTCGTAATTAGTTCTTGTTCGCTTCAATTGTTTTTTTATCATTTTATGTGTTTTAAATGGTTTTTCTTAGGAAACAAAAAAATATATATATACATATATAAATATATTTTTCTTCTTTGTCATTTTTATTATAAATTGACTCGTTTGTCTTTGTTTTTTTAGTTATCGTAATATAAACATAAACTAGATGTAAATGAGAATACATAAAAAAAAACTAATGTACTTAAAGTAATTAAAGAAATATATATAAATATATATTATATTGGCAGGGTTTTTTCTTATTTAATTACGGTTGTAGAAGCGAATCTATTTCAAAGTGGAAGAAGACTGTGGTCTCTCTACATTTTGATTTCAGAAATGGATTTCGTCGTATCCACAGGGCAACTTTCTAACTGAAAAGCTGGTTACTAACCGTAACCAGAAATTTGAAGGCTTTTTGATTTGGTACAACACATCATACACTCCGCTTCAACTGAATAGGTACAACATTTTTCAAAAGCTTGTGTTTCATTATTTTCAAACAATGTGCATGAATATAATAGTTCATGCTGGACACGGTTTGTTTATGATGTTGGGAAAAGAAATTAGAATGAACAATTCAAAAATCACCGTTATTTTTTCTCTGGCTCTCTTGCAAGGTATTCCATAGTCAATGGAATGAATTAAGACAAATTTGTTTTTAAAAGAGCATTTTGTTTGTTGACTTTTGTAGTGAGTACTGCCACTTTTGTTCGGTCCGACATTGAATTGTAAAGTGCCTTCATGAAATTTAACGACATTTCTCTCCAAGCTAATTTAACAGTCTTCAAACTGATAGATTCATACACTTTTCTTATTAACCATTCCCGGAGAATCAGTTTTGGATGGGAAAAATGCAGGGTATTTGAACATTTTGATGTGTTTAAGTGTTACAACTGCTGTGGATTTCATCATAGCGCAAAAATATGCAAAAATGAAACCAAATGCGCAAAGTGCGGTGGCATGCATGATACCAGAGGATGTAAGGTACTGGAATTGAAATGCATAAATTGTGTACGTTATAATGAAAAGTACTCTCTAATCTCAAAATAAACCACGTCAGTCGCGACACTTACTGCGCGGTATATAAAAAGTTTCTACAATCCGAAAAAAATAAATTTGAGGTTTAGCAACCAAACAAAATTACAGGTGTTTATTGCAATATTCAAGGGCTAATATTCAATTTAATAGAGGCAGAACAAAACTTCATTGGGAGAAAATTAGACTTTATTATATTTTCCGAAACACACGTAACTCCTGAAATAGATAACAATGAGATTTTGTTGGAGGAATATCACGCTCCTATTCGATGTAATAGCGAGTCAAGACACACAGGTGGGCTGTGCATTTACATCAGAAAGAATTTTGAACTCAGACACATTGAACAAGGTACCCTGCGTAATCATATCTACATATATGCTTGTGGTAAAAATCACAATAACCAGTCAATACATCTGGCTGGAGTACATCGGTCATCCAGTTCATCTGAGCAAGTTTTTTGTGACGTGTTAGAGGAGCTAGTTCTTTCAGACCAGAAATTTATACTAGCAGGAGATATAAATATTGACTGGCTTGATGAATCGAACTTATATAGAAGAGAATTAAAAACACAATCGAAATTGAAAATCTTTGTGAACAATTTATTACTGAGCCGATAAGGGTGACAACCACCATACAAACGCTTATAGATTACGTTGTTACAAATCCAACCACAACTGTTGTTGCTATTAACTCACGTTAACCTTAAAAAACCGGTTGTAGAAATAGAAGAGGCAAACAAGATTAAGGTTCTTAAATACAACAAATCATCCTTCTTGAACCAACTTAGACACAGCGAAATAAAGTTATATAGAGAAGATCTACATTTAATTGGAAGAATTCTGAACTAGTTCGAATAACCAAAACACAAGTTTGCACTAAAGTAATCAGCGGCAGTAACATTAGCTGGTACAATGTAAGACTTAGAAGCTTAAAACGGCAAAAGTTAGCACGCTATCATGAATTTAGAATATTTAACAGTGAGTCTATACGAAAGTATAGAGTATAAAGCTGAACTAGTAAGAGAAGAAAGAACAATAACATTGGACTTCAAATTGAGCGAGCCGGACACCAAAAAGCCATGTGGTGAGCGATAAAAACTCACGTTTTAAAGAAAATAAGACAATCGCCAAAGGATGTTTACTTTAACGGCACATACATGAAAATATCGCTATCGAAATCAACAAGTTTTTTGTAAGAAGTGTCATGGATATTATCCAATCAATCACAGTTTTCCCAGAGATGACAGACACGGTGTTTCAATTCGAACTCACAAACGAACAAAGCATTAAACGCTTAATCAAAAGAAAGATTTCAACTACATCAGCCCGAAAATGATGCTAGACGCAATGGAGATAATCGGACCCGAAATCGAGCGAGTAATAAATCTATCACTAAGCAGTGTATCCCTAAATCCTGGAAGGAATCGGTTATTACACCCATTGAAAAAGTCAAAGGAACCGACAAATGCGGAAACTTTCGCCCAATAAACTCACTACCAGTGTATGTGAAAATTTTGGAAAAAATTGTTCAAATCGAATTGGAGAAATATTTCGAAACGAATAACCTATTTCTCGAAAACCAATCGGGATTTCGTAAAAAACATTCATGCGTTTTGATATGCTGGAAAGAGGAGCTTGCAGCAAAAAACTATGTAGTTTCCGTCTTTTTGGATTTTAAGAGGGCATTCGAAACGATCTACACAAGTATACACAAGGGAAGTGGTGATGACTTCAGGTTGCCCGCTTATAGGGAAGTTGTTACGCAAAACAGTATTGTATATAAAGGTTGCTAACTGTTTAGCTCACTACCATTGAACTTGAAATATGAAATTAACTTTAAAAGATTCAAGCAATTAACAGCTAATTATATAAGATGCACTTTTCCACATATATAAAAATCTTGTATTGAATGCAGTAAATATTAATTATTAATTTTACACATTAGGTTAAGTTTGAATATGTATATTAATATTGAAAAGCAAGATCTGCTAAATAAAAATGTAACTAACTATACGTTTTCCATAAGATTTAGGTCCGGTGAGTACGGTGGCCAGTGAAGCAATCCCACATTTTGCTCCCTTATCCAAATTTTAACTATGAATGGGTGCATTGGCCATCTGGAAATTCCAATTAATGAGTCCAGAAATATGACAGAATTTCGGAAAATTCCTTTCCAATATTTCTTTATAAGTTGTTGGGGTCATTTTTGCTGTTAGAAATTCTAGTTCAACAGTTCCATAATAGCTAACCCATACCATAACACCACCTTCTCGACTATGATTCCGGGCTAAAAAAAAGCTCTGGTCCTTTCTCAAATCGTGAAGGTAATAATTAAACCCATCAGGTCCATCAAAATTGAACTTTTTTTCATCTGAGAAAACCACGCAACGCAATTCTTTTTGCCAAACCATATTGTACCTCGAAAATTCCAACCCCATACGCTTTCGCTGAGGATTTAAAGGTGGCTTCTTTTGAAGTTGCAGACATTTTAGATGATTGACACAATTAATTACTCTTCTAACTGTCGAAACACTAGCATTAACACCTGATCTTTGCTTTATTTTCGTAGCTGTGTCAGAATAATTAGAAGCACATCGCAAAATTGCTCTTCTATAGGCCGCTGTTGTGGCCATTTTTTTACCTCATTTCATGTTTTTCCCTTACAAGTCTTTGTTTCTGAAGTAAGAATAGATCAAATTAAAACTTTGATCAATTTCTTTAGCTATAGTACGCCCGGTTAAGCCTTGCTTCTGTAGTAAGTCAATGTGAGCCTCTTCAATATTGTTAAGGGATTTCGCTTTACCCATGTTTATACAAATTTAAATTTAAACAATTATTTTCACTTATGCCACTTCAACAATTGCTTAAATGTGTCAATCTCCGCAGAATACACGTAAAGGATGAATATAATGACCATGTACCTATTCAGTTGATGCAAAAAAAACTGTATATTTCCATTTGGAATACATTGCAAGAGAGCCAGAGAAAAAATAACGGTGCTTTTTGAATTATTTTTTCTAATTTCTTTCCTCAACATCATAGACAAACAGTTACCAGCATGAAATATTAAATTAAATTATTAAATGCACATTATTTGAAAATAATGAAACACAAACTTTTGAAAAATATTGTACCTACTCAGTTGAAGCGGAGTGTATTTGAATATTGAAGCATTCGATGTAGAAATACAGGAGTAATAACCTCATTATTTGTATTGTAATATTGGTCTTCATAACTAAAAACTGACAAGAAATGCTAGATATCACTCTTGTCTCCGCCGACAACAACACTCAAATGGTAACGAAGTAGATGGTATCGTCTGGAGACTCTTTTTCAGATCACAGATATAGAAATTATCGGAAACTGATTAGTCAAAATACAGAGGAATACTTTTAAAACTACTCTCTGCTAAACTTTTATGTCCCCCATATAAGACCAACGAGCTTGACATGACAATCAAGAATTTCACACTGGCCCTCAATCAGGCAATGGCTGCTTCCTTCCCCTGTTATTCAACCTAGAGTCAAGAAAAAGAAACTTTTCAACCAAGTAAAAAGCACAAGAAACGTGACAGACTGGGACTCATACAAGGAATCAATCGAAATATCATATACCATATAAAAAAGAAATGCGAAAGACAAAGCGACAATCCTGAAGATCATTCTGTGACAAAATAACAGAAACCTCTGAGGCATTGCGGGCAGAAAAATTCTCTGTATAAATCTTAACATGTCTAGCTGTTTGAAAAAAAATCCAATGGCTCTTGGACGACATCAAATAATGAATCACTCAACCTGCTGCTGGACATGCACTTTCCAGGTAGCTCCCTATTAACGGACGGTAACAACCTCAGTAGGACTACTGCAGCCGCAAATAAAGCTCACATTCTGATTACAAGAAACAAGCTGCTCTGGGCGCTGCATACCTTCAAACCACACAAGTCTGCTGGGCCGAACAGTATACTACCTGTCGAGTTACAAAGATCCTCTGATATCATCCTGTCAACGCTAGTACTGATACGTTCGATGTCAGAAAAGGATTTAGACAAGGCGATGCGCTATCATGCGATTTCTTTAACGCCATTCTTGAATGAATAGTGCAAAACGCACTCGCCAACACAGGAGGCGTTACCGCTCATCTCTGAAGTATTTCAAGTGGGGACGAACATTAATATACTAAGAGCAGGCATCTGCATCACTACCTAAAATGACCTATCGCCGTTTAAGTTATAACTTGCATGAAAGTAATAACTTCTGTGATGAAAACAGCGATGGATTGTGGGTGGCCGTGGCTCAAGTAATAGTGGATTGGATTCCAAATCGAAAGGTTCGGTGTTCGAAATCATTTTCGTGTTCCACATTCATTTTTTCAGTTAACAAAAATCAGGTAAGATGAGTAGTTGACAAGAAATCAACAACTAGCCAGCTTCCACCAAGAATTTAGTCTTCCCATTAATTGTTGGATGCCACCCATGGAGCGAAATAGCGATGAGCCCAAACATATTTCTTTCTCTCTGTACCCCATTTTCTAAAAAAAAAACAACACATGCTGAAGTGTATTCGTATCCACAGATAAGATTTTTGGGTTAAAATAATTGAGCAATCATTTCCACAATGAAATGCAATAAGTTGGGTTTTCTCTAATAGTACAAGTTTGTATCTAAAACAAAATGAAAAAGCGTCATGAAACGGACTTTCGAGTTACCTTATATCTCCCTCCATACTAGTATTATGTGGTTGCATATCGACGTCTCTGATCCTGGTCGGTCATTCTTGCCCTTCAGGATCCAACTTCTTGCACAGTACGAATATCTCATCTCTCACCTTTCATAATTTTGTTTATTTTCAGGGCTCCCTCCCATAGCTGTTTTTAACTTCAGTCAGGTTTGATTTTCTGGCGACCGTTACTGGATTTGACTCAGTCCAGTAAAGTCCCCATTCTGGGTGAAATTCTTTTGGATTTCTCGATTGAAATCTATCAGTTCGCTGCTCTGCATATGTAAGTCCAAGGACATGTACATAGTTGCTGCCGTCTGTCTAAACTCTTGCGTGGGGTTAAATATCTTTTCCAGAGTTTAAGCTTCATTGCATACAAACATACTCGCAACCCCGAATAACTCAATAAGAAATATTCGTTACATTCCAATTGGGATCGAGAAAACTTCTCTACAAAATAATGTTTGCATTCAAACTAAACTGCCATTAAGGAAAATCCCAAAATCTCTCCACCGTTCCAATACAAAGGGAAAAATCCCATACGTCACAAATGTAGCAAAAAAAAAGTCCTCTCTCTACACACTAAACAGCCGCCATATTTGTCTGCGATTGTCAAAATCTGTCAATTTAGCAAAAGGAGAAAAATATTTTTTTTCTAATCTCCTCACTTTGGTTTTGTTTTTCAAGTGAAATTTTCTACAAAATGTTTTAAAACACATCCAATTTGGCATACAGAAAAGCATAATAAATAAATTGCAATAAAAGAACCACCATTTGTCCGCCGCCGCTCTACAAAATCGGAGAAAAGCAATCAGAATCTCTGAATTGGGTAATTGCCGGAATAGTTTATGGCGGTGGTGATGGTGGTGGTGGTGGTGGTGCCAACAGCAGAACCAACAGCAACTATAGACACCAGTAACGGAAGCAGCTTAATCACGGTTTCCAATCTCTGCATCGAATAGCTCTGCCCTATTAGCACATACACAGATTTCTCTATGAGATGATGTGAGAGGTGTTGTTTTATTCCATTTTTTTTCATTTTATACAAAAAGAAAGAAAAAAAACTTTAGAAACACAACAGCCCGCATCGAAGTGGAAGATAATACTTGAGGAATTAGATATAAAAGGATTCGCTTACTGAAAAAATGTCGTCGGCTGTTGATATACAAATATCGAATCCTCCGAATCTGGAGAAGATTGAGAATTTTCTGAAGGACTCCACGTACCGAGAGACGATAGAGTTCTCAGCTAATTTCAACACAAGATTATGTATAGAACGGAGATTGCGATTGCCATTTCTGGATCCGCAGACTGGTGTCGCACAGAATCATTCCAACTTATTTATGGATAAGCGGCAGCGAATGCCAGGTTTTCGTCAGGGACAGATCTACACTTATCCGGCAGCGAGGTGGCGTAAAAGCCGTCGTCAGTATTTGAACAAAATGTACAGGTAAGTTGGAGTTCACTATGCTAGTGAAGTGAAATCGTGACACAGATATGGGTTTAGATGTTCTAAGTTTTATGCGAAATAGTTGTACGCTAGGGAATTGCATAATAGCTAGGCGGCAACATAAGCCGAAAGTCAATTTTGTTTTAAAATATCTGTCACAAAGTGCTTGTAGTGTGGCTATTTTTAAAAAAAAATTCAAATGTTTCCGTTGTAATTTTTCCACTTCGTTTTGTTGGCAGCAAATCAAGAAATGTGCAGTTGTTATCAGTGATGATAAGCAAGTGGTTGAAGAGAAACGTCCTGATTGTGTATTTCTCTACAAGATTTTATACATGATTCGTTTTTTTAAATCATCTTTTCATTAGATGTTTCCAGTTGGATTATGTTTGTAAATATTTTGCCATGACATGTGTGGCAGCCGATCCAAATTCTTTAAACTCCAGCACTACTCTTGTTTGCGGTTGCATACATATGACTTGTTATCGTTTCAATTTCATTGTAAATTAATTGTTGATAACTTCTTGTATGTTATATTAAAAGTACCTCGATCACTGCAGCCTGATTAGAGCTGTTGCGATATTCTCGAGTTAGCGTTCACTCATGATGTCGGATTTGCCAATGAATTTGGATAAATATTTGTGTGAACTGGCAGCTAATGTCAACTGGTTCAATTTATCTAAAAATCATATATGTATGTGATTTACAAAGCTCATTCCAAAGTATATGCTTTGCTATATCTTCATCTACATTGTACATTCGACATCTATTGTCGTAAGCTATTCCCTTAGTCGTGAGGTTTTTTCTGATTTCAACTGCCAAACTATGATTAATTAATTATAGATGAAGCTGAAGTCCAAAGTGCTTCTGGGCCTCAATCAAAAGCCTTTCTAATCAGCTCATTATGTTACTAGCAAACTTCAGTTTCGAATAGTAAATTAATTAAAGTAAGATCTCTGCGTCTGCTGCGTCCTCCTTGCTATGTTAATTTGAAAATAGTAAGAACTTTAAGGATTCCTGTACATGGATTCAACATGTTAGCTACTCGTGCATTACTATACTCGTTCGTTGGGAGTCTTTTCGAGAAGGAGATTCTTCGTGTTCACCATCAATGGATGACACCAGTGTGAAAAACTTCGCAGGCGATGGTTCAAATGATAACTTGTGGGTAATTCTTTTAATTGTTTATGAACAATGGAAAGGACTACGGATGTTTCACATTACTTCATAAAGTTTATCGCCAAAAAATGGTGAATGTATGAATGTAGACATTTATTTGTTAGTTCTAGTGTTGATGTTGTGTGTGCATCCGAAACATGAGTCGACCCGAGAGTAAGAGATGAAATTTATCCCATGCGTGGTTACAACATCTTTCGACGTTTAGCCAAAATCTGCTGCTTGCCATTTTGGTATTTGTTTGTAATATCACATATGTATGTGGCAGTCCGGTCCATTCCATTGTACTTCGTATATCTTCGCGAGTCGATCAGTTGCAGGTGATGTGTTAAAGGACCTCACATTCCACGTGCAGTACCATTTGCCTTTTTTGAGTAACATGGCTCGCAAACAGTGATATCTTAGTATCGAAAGCTTTCGGTTCTTTCGTAACTATGTATATATTATTTTAACACTGCTGAGGAGTTGACCCGATTAGTGGCGCCCAACCCGGAGTGCAAGGGCCTTTATGGTAACGTTTGGTCATAAGGGGTCGGGTATTCCGGTTTCCGTGTGCTGACATAGTACTTTTCTTACTTTCTGTTTAAATTACCAATGGCAATCGATTACATAATGCTAAGGGCTGATATGTTTTATCTGTGGGCTTATAGAAGTTTTCTATGCCTTTGTCATCTTTCTTTTCAAATGAGGTTTCATCTATTAGGTTTATATTTTGAAATATAAGACTTATGGCCTAAGTCTTCCACTTCTAATTGATTCGCAACGAAACAAGCACTGCTGTTGACCAGTCGGGACCAGTCTCTGTAGCGCTCTGTCACAGTTTTTAATGCTCCTCATGTCACGCCGGTCCAATTGAGAGGATACATATTTGCTTTGTAGCAGCCGAAGATCTCTAATTTTGCGTTGCTCTTTAAAGTTGCGTCAATTCAAGACTTCTGGATGCTTCACAACATTTATTGCTTTTCGTGGTAACTATATTCTTATTTTTGCGGTTGGATATAAAATAACGGCTGAAATCATACGAATCGGTGTACACATAGTCTCTTCATTTCTTGTCATTTTCCGCACGAACAGAGGGAGCTACAATTTCTTGCGCGCTCCAAATTGGGTCAGAGTGGGTGACATTTTCGTGTACAGAAAATTTCATTATCGGAAAAGCACAACATGTTTTTTGTTTTCGGCATCCGTCTGTAATTTCACATTTGTGAAATACCAGAATAAAAGTTATGCTTTGATCAATTATGCTTTTGACCAATGCATCGATGGTGAGTGTTGTTTTTTCTTCATTTTATCCTTGTTTTAATCAAATGCCATTTTAGTCGCATTGACGTCAGCAGCTCTAGAGAAATCCCGACTTAACGATGAACCACTTGTCGGGCTTGGATGTGATTTGGTAATTTAGCACAAAAGCGATGTAATTTTTTGTTAGTTCTTATTTTTGGGTCTTGCTTTTGACAGGAAACTAACATTCAAGAAAGAGTCAATAAAGCTACAATAGATTTATTCTCTTGCAAAAAAGCCACTGGGAATAAATGCACTTTACGGTCTAAAACGGATAGCAGAGTTGGTGGCGGTGTTTTGTCAGATAAGCTAAATCCAAGCCTCTCTTTCCGTCATCCAAATCACTGTAGCGTTTTCCAGGCAGAAATTTTGGCGATTAAAGAAGCTCTGTCTTGGCTGAAGAAAAACGTGATATCTGCAAAGGATATCCGCATCTTTTCGAATAGTCAGGCCGCTATCAATTCCCTGGCCTCGGTCTCATTATATTCTAAAACCGCCCTTTAATGCCGATCATCTCTTGCGGAAATGGCAGAGCAATTCAACCTTCACATTTGCTGGGTGCCGGGCCACGGAGACTTTCCGGGGAACTGTAGGGCCGATGAACTCGCCAAAATTGGAACCACTCTATCTATTCTACCGGAAAAAGGTAGCATAAGTATACCAATCGCTACGTGCAAATTAATATTAAAGCTGGATGCCAATTAAAGAACAGACCTTAGGTGGACTGTTGGACCAACATGTCTAGCGACCTAACAGATCTGGACAAAGCTGGATCTGAATCGCTTTAAGACTCTGATCCTTCTAAATAGGAAACATCTCAGCGCCATCATAGGTGTCCGTCACTGGATACTGCCTCATAGGCAAGCACGAAAGAAGGCTTGGCGCTTTTACAAACGATTTCTGTAGAAGCTGCATGGACGAGGAAGAGGACGAGACAATTCTCCACCTTCTCTGTACATGTCCAGATCTCTGCTAGAGAAGAAAACTTCATTTAGGAGCTTTCTTTTACAACAACCTAAACGATCTACAAAAATATAGACGTAAACAGTCTCCTACGCTTCATCGTAAGCTCGTGGCATCACAATAGGCCTAAGTGGGTTGGTATTTCTAACAGCCACTCTTACCACCTACCTACCTATCTTAAAGTACCGTCCAGACTTGGTGATGTCTAGAGATTTAGGCACCTATAATTATTGCTATATGACTTTGTACGTGGTTTTTCTCTTTGACAACATTTCAGTCTCTATGTAAAGTTGGTTAGAGGTTAGAGCTATTATTAAAATGTTTCTTAAATTGTTTGCTTATAAAAAGAATCTGTTGAGTTTTGGTTTTATACTGGCTTTGGTAAGAGCAGAGCTCTTGTGAGCTATTGTAATGTGGTGTTTCGCTGCGGATCAAATGAGGCCTAACTGATCTTATTTCAGGCTCGAAAAGCATGCTATCAGATGACTTGCATAACAAAGTCAATGACTCTTTCGTCACTTCCTTAGCTCTTTATGCTTTCTGAGAACATGTTCGAGCGACGTGCTGTCATTGCTCACCCTGGTGTTAAGTTCCCCAATAACTATAACAATGTCATCTCCATGTGTATTAAGTTGTCAGCGAAATCTGATTTACTGTAGAAGTCATCTTTCACGTATTATTAATTAGCGAGGTTTTCTCATTTAACTGCGCTTTCAGTTAGCTTCCGAGAGTAGAACAAAATTGCCATTCTTGTTGGCGAATGGAATTCATCCAACTTCTGATATCGCTCACCAAATGATATACAAGCTGTACAGCAGAAATTGGTTTTCAAGCCAAATATTTGACACTTTGCGGAATTCTTTTGCCTTTATCTGTTGTCAGTCATTATTTTGGGCACGGCTATTCGCTTCAGAGTAAGATCGTTTTCTGATTGCTGCTGTCCAAGTGGGAACTTTTCCTTACTTTTCAACGTGGAAGGTACGTCCTTTGCTCCCTCAAAGTTAGCGTTTTCGAGATAAATTGTTGCATTTGTTTCTAATTGCTTCTCTTGACGATGTCCTACGTGGACTTCAAAACAATAACGAGGTGATTGGTATCGATAGTCATGAATATTTGATTGTATTGACCAAAATAACTAAAAATATGTAGCATTCACAAGATATTAAAATTCCGATATGCTCGTCGACTTGGTACACGAATCTAGAATCGGAGAATCATAAGCCGATCATGTTAAAAATTGCAAACAATTTTTGGCAACGAATTCTCAACATGCCGTAAAGCCAGTTAATATTAAAACTTGTTTCCATTTGCGTAGATCAAAGTCCACTCAATCCAAGTTAACTCTTACAATCTTTATTGTAATGGGCTTTGTGGAGCATAAATCGTCTGCAAAGGCATCAACCAGTCATGTGGGCTTCTTCTCTAATTTCAATGAATTCACCAGGGACGTTTTACAAAACTATGTAACTTTGTTTCGTATTAATACTGATGTACTAACGATACATTATCATATAAAACCCAAACTTTTGCACTCACCTGTAATTTGATTTGTCACTTTAAGAATTTTAAATAATTTTTCATTTACCGCATTATTAAAGATTTATTCTTTCGTATCCGTAAAGATTTCCAGATCGACCTTTTCAAGCGTTACGGAAAGAAAATGAAAGCGTTAACTTGTTAATCTCCAATACTGGAGTAACAGGACCATCTGTTGCAGCAGTTACTGTTCCTTTGCCCGCTTCAATTCCTGTTGATCCAGACTTCAATGGAGCATTACTTGAAGAATCATCATCGCTTGGCGGTGCTGGAGATACATCCGACAGCAAAGACAGTCAACAACATCTAAAAGAAGAGCTACCCAAAGAGTGGTACTATGATGATATGGATATCAATGAAATGGACTCACTGGAGGAGCCCAAGTCTCCAGCCGACGACGAGTATGATTACGACCCACGTTATGGCAATAAAAAACGAAGAAAGCGACGACCTGGTAAGAAATCCCTTGGCACACCAACCGAAAGTAGTCGAAAGAGTCGATCGAGTGGTGGTGGTGGTACAGCAAGTGGTAGTCGTGGTGGGCGAGGTCGTCGTAAGACTCCAAAAGATTCAACCAGTCGTCATTTAGATCCACCCAGCCCCGGAATGGGTACTGAACCGCCATCATTTGAAACGGCTGCAGCAGCGGTGGGTGGCGAAATCGCCAGTGAAGATCACGGCGATTTAAGAAATTACCGAAAGTACCTGTAACATCTTCCTGGCGAGTGGAGTCTTTTCAACAAATCGAAACTAAGTTTGTCATTGTGTTTTTTTATTTAAATCATTTTTATTAATTTGTAATTAATAAAAGAAACAAATTTTAAGATTTATTGCGGTTCCTCATCAACACAGTCCTTCCGAATGTCCGCACTTGAAAACAAACAGAAACAAAAATATAATAGAAATAGCAACTTTTGTTCTTTGTTAACACTAACCGATAAGACAACGCAATAGCACTAGAACCTAGTATAATAGTAGTAGTGAAATAATTTAATTTAATTTTTTATTTGTTTTGTACATCCTTCTAGTAAGTTTCTTTTATTGCAATCGATATTCAATTCTATAGTTCATGAGTTATGGTATTAAACTAGTTCTGGCACATAGACGCTTAACAATTATATTGTATTAGTTGAATATGTTCCTCTTTTTTTCCTCTTTCTACGTTCCTCACCGTCTTCCCTAAGTGCAGGTAGGGTAGGTGTTTACATTTCTACTAATCTCATTGTGTAAAATTAAATTGATCATTTGATCCCACCAACAAAATACGAGTACTGGGATCCAGGAAATTCCGAATATTTTGTATTAATTCGTAAACTCATAACTGCATTCAACGAAAAGAAATGTCACAGACGCCATATTCCCAAAGTGTGCTAGCTTTTCAAGTATACGAATACTCTTCCAAAACATTTGAAATTTTGAATCTCATCAGCTCTTCTGAGCTCATCAGGTTGATTAGTTCCATTGTTCGGTTTAGTAATCGCTTCAGGTGTATATAACGGATGTTAAGACTATTTTGTCAATCGTGTTGTCTAGATCATCCATGGAGTAAATTAATGTAATGGCATTGTTAGACAGAACTTGAAATTTCAATTCTCCCATTTTCTAATGCTCGTTCTTAGGATTGAGAGTTGGTATAATATATACGAGTACCTCTAGGTTCAATAATAAAAAATAATTCAACATTAAATTTTGTTCTAATCGGTTGAAAAACTTGACCACGGGGAGATATGAATAGGGATTGCCCATTCCACGTAACCGGAAGCTCATTGAAACACTCTCTAGTAGCAGATGTTAAAAAGGTTACCGAAATGGGAGTGTAATTCATTATATTCGTATATGCAAATTCACCTCTTACTTGCTGCAGATATTGCTAGGCGGGTTCATAAGGACCTTTGCTTATGCTTTCTGCGAGACAACGATCAGACATAATCTTATCATAGAGGTTTTCAATTTAGTCTATATTTATGTTTTCACCTAGGTATCCTGGGTTATATTTTAATAAGAAAGCCAGGCCTGATTTTTGTACAATAATGCTTACTTTTGCATGCTCAGTTAATAATGTTACAGATCCACAATTCGTAGAATTTTCCCTATCAATATTAACTGGAAATCGTACTTCTCATAGCGTTTAAAATATGAGGTAGTCGTTTTTCCTTTATATGCAAGCAATTTCTGATGTTGTGCTCTGGTAAATAGATATAAATTTCTAAGAACTACATAAATTTGTTTTTAATACAGCATTCCAGACGACACTTTCTTCATTAGGGGACCAGCAGCTGTGTCTTGATAAGTACAATGTAGAGCATCCTCAGAGATAAATTTTAATTCTTCAAGATCAATTGTTCCTAAACTTTGTGAAAATTTTGCACTTTGAAGTTTCCTTCCAATTTGAGAAGGTACTGAGCTAGTAATCATAAATAGAACATGTAGTTACTAGTGAGATACTCGTGAGATTGCTTATTTATATATACACACGATCTTTGTGGAAAGAAGATTTAGATAAGGTGTTGATATTGTTCCCACATCTAATGATGACATGTCCTATTCCTATCAAACATTTCTAGCTTTAGTCTTATTTCTACCATCACAACACAACAAGTTAAATGTCCGGCACATTGTTTTTTACATTACAGCGACTATAAGCCACTAGAGATAAAGCACCTTTCGAAAAAATTTGCACTATATAAAGGTTATCGTTGAATTTCCTTTTTGAACGTGATACGTAGAGAATTTTATAACCCAATCAGGATTTTTTAAGATCACTGGAATTCGTAATTTCGATTCATGTTGACATGGAGGTTACATTATTACAGTTGAATTTTGAAAATTGGAAGAAGACGCTATCAGAACAATTGGCCCCTTCCAACAATCTAGATGAACCCTTGTGATTAATTGGTTCTTAAAAGTTTTGGGAGTCAAAGCGTTCCATGATTTGCAGGAGTAGGTGGTTCAGAACCCCAATCTCACTTAGGATTTTAATCTTATTCCCTTGTGATATATACTCGTATATGATGTCAGGAAGTAAAACGATGCCGATAGCCTTGATTGTAATATTGAGATTTGCGCTAAGGATGTACTCAAGTTGTTTCCTTACCTTCAATTAAAAAAATAAAATAAAAACAAGTTTATGTACTCTACTCCCAAACAGATGTAATGTTACAGATAAACAAATAAATATAAATAAAAATAGTTATTAAACAATTAAACAATAGTGGGATTACTAGTTTATTAAACACAGAAACAATTGGTTTCTTTTATTCGATCAGCACGATGTGTTGCACCGATGACTAGAAATTTTTTTGTTTTTTAAGAGGATTACACAAAACAATATGAAAGAGAAAATATACAAAAAAAAATACATTATATACGTATATAGAGTTCATTATAATTAATATTATTATTTTTTACCTATATTGTATTTTATTTAACCCTAACCTTAATGTTAATTACCCCCTGCTCTTAACTAAACACCTTGATTCATTGATTAACGAAATGTCTTTTAAATACGAGAAATTTATGTATTATATAAAACAAAACAAAACAAAATAGAAATGAATCTTTTTGACTACGGTAAATTGAAAAAAAATACAAAACAAAAAAAATAAAAATAAAAGAAACGGAAAGAAACAAAACAAATATTTAAAAAAATATGTGGAATATAAATTTATTAAAAAAGAAAAAAAAAATAAAATAAAGAATTACAAATTTATTTAAGATGAATTTTATTTTATTGCCTTGTACTAGGTGGGGTGAAAGGTAACCTCCTTGACCGCCAGAATGCGCTGCTACTGCAAAAAAGGTTATGGTGCCTTGAAGTCCGTTCATATTTAGGCAGACATGCCAAATTTCAGTGCGATACTGTCTTTAGTTTTGTTTTGACAGCTGATTGATGTTGACGTGTTTGGCATCATGTTGAGTATGGACAAAAACGATTTTCGTTCTCTCATAAAACATTATTTTTTGAGAGGCAAAACGGCGAAGGAAACAAAAGAAAAGTTGGATAAATATTATGGGGCTAATGTTCCGTCAGATTACACCGTCAAATATTGGTTTCGAGAGTTTCGTGCTGGCCGCAACTCCACTACCGATCAAGTCCGCAGCGGCAGGCCCTCCGATGCGGTTACAGAGGACAATGTCAAAAAAATACATGAAATGGTGTTGGCTGACCGGAAAATGAAGGTACGCGAGCTAGCAGATACCACAGAGATTAATACTGAGCGCACACGCCATATTTTGGGCAATATTCTGCATACGAAAAAGTTATCCTGCCGCGCATGCTCACTCTTGACCAAAAACACGAACGCGAGAGCACTTGCTGATTCGGAATCGGGCGGACTTTTGGCGTCGATTGGTATTTATTGATGAAACTTGGATCCACTATTACACACCAGAGAACAGAATCAGTGCTCGGCAATGGACTGAAGCCGGCACGAGTGCTCCGAAGCGGCCGACGGAGGTTCGATGGGTCGGAAATGCTATGGCGTCGGTTTTCTGTGATTGTCATGGCATACTCTTCGTAAACTGCCTAGAAAAAGGAAAAACCATCAACAGCGAGTATTACTATGCATTATTGGAGCAATTGAAGGCCGAAATCGATGCAAAACGGCCTCACATGAAGCGAAAAAAAAAATTTATTTTTGCAAGACAATGCGCCGGCACACAAGAGCATCGCAACCACGGCTAAAATCAATGACTTACGCCTCCAATTGTTGTCACATCCACCGTATTCGCCCGATTTGGGTCCCTCGGACTATTATCTCTTCCCAAACCTCAAAAGATGGCTCATCAATAAAAAATTCAGCTCACGCGAGGAAATCATCGACGTCACGGAGGAGTATTTTGCAGACCTTCCGGAAAATTCCTTTTCGGACCGGATCAAGAAGTTGGAAAATCGCTGGAAAAAGTGTATCAAGCTAAAAGTGGACTATATTGAATAAAATAAAAAAAACATTTAAAAAAAAATTTCATTCTCAAGGAGGTTACTTTTCACCCCACCTAGTATGTATGGCTGCTTTCCAAAATGCAGTACTGCCTGCTTTTGCATCAGCAACATTTTGGAAATGCAAACCCAAACTGGTGACAGAACGCAGTACGTTCCGAAATTCATTGTGAATGTATATACTGCGCAAGCAAAAACGACCCATCATGAACTAGCGCGATGCAAATGACAGTTGTTTGTTTGGTTTATGCAATCTGAAGTATGGCCGCTTTCCATAATGCAGTACTTCCTGATTTTTGCATCAGCAACCATTCCGAAATGCGAACCCAAACTGGTGACAGGACGCAGTACGTTCCGAAATTCATTGTGCATGTATATACATACTGCGCAAAGAAAAACAACCAGCGCATCATGAACTAGCACGATGCAAATGACAGTTGTTTGTTTGGTTTATGCAATCTGAAGTATAATGGCGAATTCCGAGAAGTAAGTTCTCTTTTAAATAAATAAAAGCATTCACTTATATTATTATAATTATTTATATGCAGAAATCAATGGACAAAAAGCGAGATTTTACACTTAATTACAACGAGGCTGCAGTTTGAAAAGGAATTCAGCTGTAGCTGAATTTTAGCTTTAAAATATATTTTGTGAATATTCGATTGTCACAAGCACCACAATTATTTAGCAAATGATTAATTATATGAGTTCCAATCAATTTGTTACACATTGTTTTATGTTTAAAAAACATAAACACTGCGCATCGCTTTGCTCAGTGATTCTGTTCCGGACTGTTCCGAACAGAAAAGTACAAACTTCCCTGTGAAAGTGAGAAAAATTTCTGTCCGAATCTGTTCTGCTCTGTGTTCAGTGAGGCTGTTCCAATTTGTTCGGAATAGAAAATCTTGCACCTGCTTTCGAAGTAGAATACAATTATGAAAAATGTCAAAATCACCTGTGCTGTACTTTTCTGTTCTCATTTGATTTGACGTTTTTCACAAATCTGTGCTATTCTGTTCTAGTTTTTCCTCACTGAAAAAAGCTCATGATTCGTAACGTAACGGGATACGCATCGCATGCTTGCATGACAGATGCGAGGTGCGGTCTCAATGCGCATTTAGTTTGAATTTTGGAAAGCAGCCTATGTATGTATGTATAAAGGTTTTGCATTCCGTAAACAGTCTTTAATTCATATTCCGCATTCCATCTCGTCCACGTTGTTTTGAAGACGAAAATCGTAGAAGCCGCTGACAGAGATTTTTTTTGACGTTGATACACTCGGAAACGGGTAAGTGCACACCTCATCGAGCAAGATTTTGTTTGCACTTACGCGTTTTGTGCGCTAATACATAAGTGCACATTTTTGTACTTATGCGTAAGTGTACATTTGTGCATTAATCCGTAAGCCGACAGTTATGCACTTATTTTTAAGCCCTTTAATTTCGACTGAAAAGTACTAGGGTGAAAGCTCCCATAGGTGGATAGCGACGGTCGCAGCACTTTTGTCCGGTTTAAGGAGTTGTTCGTCCATGGGAAAAAATTTAAAAAATACAATTTTTTAATGGCTTAATAAAGAAATATTATTTATTTATATTTATTAACAAAACATAACAAAAATTAACTTACTTAAACTACATTTCAACATTTAACAAAAACAAAAAAAAAAAAAATTATTTCAATGTATGTAATATTTATAATTATAATTAAAAAAAATCAGTTAGCATTGTTTGTTTTTTTCGTGATTCATTACCAACAGTATCCATATGGGTTCGCAACTTGAAAACCCTCTGAGGTGCTTTTTTTTTATTAGTAAAAATTTTCTTTAGTTTTTCAACTCCAATTTGCGCGCCTCTTTGTATGAGCTGAATGTCATTTCATCTAATGCCTCTGGACCTTCTTCGTTATCTTCAGAGCTGCTGCCGATGTCGACAATGTTTTGAACTTATACTTCTGTCATTATATCATCGTCTATGTGCACATGTCCATCAATGTGTAAGAAGCTTTCCGGATCACATCAGATTGGAACTCATGAAGAAGTCTTGAAATTGTTCTCAGATGGGCCAATGGTAGATCATCTTCTGGGTCAAATTGATGAAGTTCTGTCGTGAATGGTGCTCCAAAACCAGATTTTTTAAAACAGTTTACAATTGCTGTCGCTTTTACTTGCTCCCATGCAGTGTTAATAAAATAGATGGCATCCAAAACGTTTACAGCTTTTGCCAGAGCGCTTACATTCCCATCAATGTTGTTGACAATATGCTTCAAAATAAGTGAACGGTAATGAAATTTAAAATTGCTAAATCAAGAGGCTGGCAGACTGATGTGGAGTTTGGCGGTAGAAACAAAATTGTTGTATTTTTGAGTTTTTTTTATTCTTTTGTCAATCGGTCATAATTTTTTGTGTCATCCAACATTTTTTGTTATTCTCCATTCAACTGGAAGCTGGTCATGTTTTAAGTTTGGTAACTTTGGTTTCGTGGACGAAACGATTTGCCTATGACTAAGAGCTTTTCTTTTTCATCTGCCATGTTTGCACACTGTAAGATAGTGAGACGCTATTTCGAAAGCTTTTCGCCTGTGCATGTTTGTCTTGACAACTTTGAATTTAATTTGTGAACGCTCTCTTTCACTAATCATCAAACTGTCACCGTTACTTTATTCAGTAAACTCAACATTTTCATCATGGTAAATTACACGAACGAGCAACATCTGCAAATTATAAAAATTTTCTACCGAAATTCGGAGTCGGTGACTGCAACTTTAAGAGCGTTAACTCCAATTTTCGGTCATAATTCTCGCCCTAGTAGACTGGCAATAACAAGTTTAATGCAAAAATTTGAGTCTACATATTCGTTGTGTGATGTTGCCGTGTCAGTGAGACAACGGGTTGCCGAAGTGTTGAAAATATCGCTGCTGTTCAGGCGTCCATAGCAAAAGATCCAAATCAGTCAATTCCACGGCGTTCTCAAGAATTGGGCATCGCCCAGACCACATTATGGCGTATTTTGCGTAAGGATCTTGGTTTACACCCATACAAGATCAAGCTGACTCAAAAATTGAAGCCGATGGACCATTTGAAGTGACGTACGTTCTCCTATTGGGTTCTCTAGAAGATGCGCCAAGATGATGAATTTCATCGCAAAATCATCTTCAGTGACAGCTCATTTTTGGCTCAATGGGTTCGTAAATAAGCAAAATATGCGTTATTGATCGGGTGAAAGTCCACATGTGCTTCATGAATCACCACTTCATCCACAAAAAATAACTGTTTGGTGCGGCTTGCATGCCGGCGGCGTTATTGGGCCATATTTTTTCGTCGACGATAACGATCGTCACGTTACTGTGAATGGCCAGCGTTATCGCGCCATGATCACCGATTATTTTTGGCCCGAATTGGAAGATATGGACTTGGACGACATGCGATTTCCACAGGATGATGCCACACAGCACACGCTACAATCGATTTATTGAAGAGTAAGTATGGTGAGCGTGTTATCTCAAGAAATGGGCCAGTCGATTAGCCGCCTCGTAACGCTGCTTGACTATTTGTGGGGCTATTGGTTTATGCCCCACGCCGACGACGTTGAAAGAGCTCAGAGCCAACATTGAACCCGAAATCGACCGCTGCAAACGTGCCCGCGGTGGCCATATGAACGAAGTCGAGTTCCATTCATAAATGTTTTGATTGTACTTCAAGCCGATAATAAAGTTTTTGAAATATCTTAAATGGTTTGCGTTTTATTTAAAAAAAAGTTGTCACCCTATACATACTCGTATTATTGCCCGTTATTGTATAGGTACCTATACATTTACGCATACACAGTAGCCAAGTCGTTTATGCATAGTTTAAGTAAAGTAGTTTTGGATGGAAGTTTGAACTAATGAACCCATTGAAATAGAAATTTTATTTTCCAATTCTTCAAAAATATCTCCGCATTTTAAATTGTTTTTATTCATGTATGACCTAAGAATATCTAAATATTGTAAAGCTTTTTGGCGACTAATTTGAACTTCTTCTACATGAAAATCAACTTCTTCCGATGCAACTTCCATATGATAGTGGTTTCTAACTTCATTACCTATTTCAGCATATGTTAGTTCTCCTAAACATATTTCATTTTCGTCAATGTCTAATAATCTCATCTCATTAACTTCCTCCTTTTCATCGACACTTGTCGATTTAAGGAAACCGGCTTTTTTGAAGCAGTTTGTCTTTGTTGTAGGTGTTACTAACCACCAACCTCTTTTTCACATCTTTAAAGCATCTAAAATGGATATAGATTTTGCAAATTCGCTTAAATTAATATTCTTTTCGACTGCTAGTACTTGTTTTCTAACGATTTGGTGTCGGTAATAAGCCTGTGAAAACAATTAAAGCTTTGGTATTGGTACATTTGTTTAACCCTACAAGGCTCAATTTTTTTTATGCCTGATAAAAATACGATATATTATGTGACGATTGTCTTTCCTAAATGAAAGTTTTTCAACAAGACATTGTGACTTGACCTCTCGACATCAACAGCAGAACATTGACTTTCAGTAAAAACACGTAATTTCCCACCATTGATTTGAACTGTTTGCCAAACAAACAAATCCTCAAATCAAGCAATTTGTTCATAATTTAGCAATCTTGATTCTGCCAGAATCGCGATAAAAATGCATCCGCACTTGACTGCTTCTGCGAGTCAAGAAAAACACAAAGTCCCCTCAACCCAACCAAATAACTCAGAGTATAAAATTAAACAAATTATACGATAAATTCTTTAACTTGCTGCTTAAAATAGAAATCCTTCTCCAACCAAAATAGATCGTCTTCTCGAAAATGAACCTAAACACCAAAAGCCGAAAGCCGAAAGCCAAAAACCAAACAGAAACCGTCACTCTAGCGTTGCTCAAAAGTCTAAACTGACGATGAGTGCTCTGAATTCCATTTGCTAAACTTTTCTATTTTAATATTACGCCGCATACCAAAGGGACGACACCCAGCACTTAGGTGTGCACAAAACGCACCGACATAGGCAGGCGACACTATATTGTGATGCAGCCGATTTCAAACCCTCTACTTACCGCTGCAAGCTCATCGTCATCAGCATCATCAAAGTTGAAGTATAGTGCATCATCGTCATCGGATTCCCATTGAGGACAGTCATTCACTTCGGGCACATTCCGCGGACATCTACCTCACTTCTTCGTCATGGCAACCTTTCAGACTCCTCCGCCTCTCCTTCAACTATTTCCAATAAATAAAGGTTAAGGCGAAAAACGCGCGCATATTAAATTGTCTGTTTTTGAGCAATAATTTATTTATAATCGCACCCAATAGATGGCGGTAAGGTGACAATGGCAGGGGGGAATCAAGGGAAAAGTTCACTTCTCATACTCATACCTGGCCGCCGGCTACAGGCGGGCCACAATTGGAAGGAAATTCTTCATGGAAATGCAGCGCATTCAGATAGCTTCTCTAAATAAAGACGTTGTCCCGAAATAGTGAAGAACGGTGGCGCGACCGTTGCGATCGCGACGTAAAAAAACGACGAACGCATTGCAAATACGAGATTATGTACTCATCTCGTATTAGACTCATACCTGGTGGCTACTTGAAGCGTCATCATCATAGATGAATTTGCGACGGCAAAAATCCGTATCCGCCCTGAAATCTAATTCTGAATCATGCTGCATATTTTCGCTTAGGAGTCAATTGCCTGAGGTGTGCGCCTCAACCAGATGACGAAGAGGAGATTCTTTTCAAAGAGACGAGAAAACAGCGTCCGTCCTCACGTAGTGTTGGCGATGGGATGGTGGTGATGTGATGTCGAACCAGCTGCTGCCGCCATAGATGTACATAGATGCAGATGCAGATGCAGATGATGCTAATGAGATGAGTGATTGGATAGAGAGAGGGAGAATATTTAGTTTTCATCGAAGAGATGCGATTTGCTAATTTTAGCCAACAAATATTCTGACTTGTGAGTTGTGAGAGGAATTTTAATTTATTAAGACGCAAGATTGGGACGCACATCCTATGAGTGTACGAATGCGAATACGATTGCGGGTACAAGTGCTCATATGTAGGCACATGCGAATGGGAATTGAAATCGGAATTGGCATTGGCTCCCAATTAATTGAAAATTAATAACAAATTTATTAGCAAACGAAAATAGTTTAAGGTATTCAGAGAATTCGTCGTAATTTAATATATTTTCGAATTAAGAACGTTTGGAAGTGCACACGGAGTCTGCTGATTAATTGGGATGTAATTGGTGTCATTGAGCATTTCGTTATTAAATCTTATAACAACTATTGCCTATGATTTTCCGTTAAGATACGCAATATTAAATGAGTTCAATATTGTTGAGAATTCAAACAACATCAGTGGACTAGATTTAAAAGCGATGGAAGTAGCGGTCAATGTCAAAATACATAAGAATGAATAAGTTTTCTTATTCCGAGATTCCGTTGCAAGATCATACAAAGCTCCAAGTCGCTGTATTCGTACGTGTCATGAAAAGTGAAATTGCGCTTCAAGGAACAACTTCAAACGGGTTACTGTTTTGTTATCGGGATATCCTCTAAGCATCACACCGGTGAAGGAGGTAAGGAAGAAGAGACTAAGCATGTCAACAAATTATGTTTCTTAGAAACAATGTTACTTTCCATCTATAATAATAAAAGGGAGATGAAGCGTCATGATGCGGACAAGTTAGCTGAAAATATCGTTAACAACTTGGTCTGTTTGTTTTTCAGTTTTGAGCACTACAAAACACCGATTGTCTACCCTAATTGGTAACTAATATGGCTTCAGACGTCTAATAAGCGTCTGATTGTTAAGTGCAATCATAAATTTTGTACTCTGCACCATTTTATACTACCGTACAGGTTGATAAAGTTCTCTTTTCATTAAAGCGTGACATTTTAAGCAATGTCTTCTCTGCAACGTTATACTTTCGGGAGAGATTCGCCTGTTAACAGGGCTCGTCTTGTACCTTTTACAAAGTTAACGTAATCAAGAGGTTCGGATAAGGGCGCATTCATTGTTGAAGACCCTGCTACACAAAATAAAGGAAAACGACGTTTGGATTTACACATAGAATGCTTGGACATTGAACAGGCCACGTTAACCGAACACTGGTGTTCAATATATTCCTGGTAAATTTATTAACCACGGCTTGGTTCTTTTAGAATCAGAATCTTTCTCATGCACGGTACCCACCACTTCATTCATATAAATCTTGCTGAGGATGAGGACGACCTTAATGTATCTGCTCTTCAAGATGGTACCAGAGGACTTAGCCTTTTTTGATGGCTTGTTGTCACGCTATCGATGGTAGCAGAATAATTGTCCGTTTGTTGATTTGGGTGCTGCGGCAGGTACCTTGGGCTTCCGAGTGAGCTACTATGACTCGAAGCCAGTAGTTCGTCCTCGGTTTTGGATGTCTGAATTTGGCACCACTGCTGCTATGCTCGATGTAGCTACTCGTACCTCTGTACTATTTTTCCTATCTCTTTTTTCATTAAGTCTTTGTTTTTTTTTTATGTTTGTCTCAGGAGTAGGCCCGGAAAGGGTGGATCAGTCCCAGCAGAGCCGACATATCGTCGTATACCAATTCTCTTTATTCACTCATTGGAAATGCAGTCTTCGGCACGGGTGGCTCAAAACCTTGGCTTGTGAGATTTTGGGTTGTCTTCCACTTCATATTTAATGAATCACCCCACCCGAATTAAGTGTACGTGTAAATCCTTAGCTGAAACTATTCGTTACCAGCAGGCGCCCACGTGGAGGACAAAAGAAGAGGATCTTTATTGAAACAATTTAGAAGATTCTAGCCTCAATATTGAAAAGTAAGACCATACTTAGTAGTACAGTATTACGCATACGATTTCCACCCTTTAATTTTCACAAAGGAACATGGCGATCACCTGACGATAAAACACTCACACAAATTGATCATACTGCGATCGACGCAAGGAGCTTATTCAGCTTATTATTTACTGTAGATGTCCAAACATTTCCAGTGGCTAATATAGACTCAAAGCACTACCTAGCTGGTGCTAAGGTATTGTACGTCTGCCAGACGCTACAACAACGGAGAAATACTGTGAACGGCTGCTATCACAATAAACCGCCAGGAATTTGTCGATCACGTTTCCCGTAACCCCTCGACAAGTTCTATGTAATCAACATTAAATGCTATCGATGCTAAAAAGACATCAGACATACAACTAATGTTCTGGGTTTCACTCGACCATCCTGGTGAAATCCCTGATTTGATGAAGAGTTTAGGCATGCACATGTACGAGTAGCAAAACATCTCCCCTAGAAAGCGACGCTGCGTGGAAGGACAACAAAACAAAAAACAAAAAAACTGAGATAACAAGCGCGCGTTCGGGGAAATAAGGGTGACACTCCAGGAACAATGTTCGTGTTCGAAAGTTTTACCAAAAGGTAAATTTAAATTGTAAAGGAAACTTCGTAGAAGGGCTACAATCTGTGCTGGGCTTATGTAATAATCTTTTCTGCTAAATGTTGAACGCCGAAGATGGCTCAAATTCCACAGACAGGCAGAACTAACGATTCAAACTGGCCGATGAATGCCAAGATTTCCTTCCACTCTAGCAAAATGAAGTAGGAAAAGTAATATCGAAATGTATGTACAACAAGGCTGCTGGACCAGACGTTCAACTTGCCCAGACGGCATAAGATGACTTTAGAAGCAGAAGATGACCATACACCAAATAATATCCGACATTTGGTCGATGTTGTCGGTCGTATTGTGTGTACTTGTACGTTTAAAATCATTTGTCAACGAACTGATTAGCCTTTATCAGTGCAGTTTAGTTCCTGTAAGTCCACAACTGACCAAAATGTCCAGACTGACGATAGAAAACGCTCGCTGCTCTTTATACTGAGACTTTTGATGTTAAAAACGGTCTAGACACGATGATACGCTGCCATGCAAAGTTTATAATTTTCCAAAAATCTGTGCATAGTTGATGACATTGGTCGGAGCAATGGGTTAAGCCGTGAATTTAAGGCAGAGCCAAGTAGAGGGTTTTTTTCTTAGAAGTAGAGAATTTTAAAATGAGAAATGAAATGAGCCATCTTTATTTGAATTATGTGCCTTGCTCACAGTAGACAGCTCAAATTTTTAGGTAGTTACGGATTTTGTCTAGTTCAGCACTGCTATTAACTATGTCAATAGCACTTCATCATCAGAAATTAGAAATCAAACGCAGAGTTACATTTCCTAATCGCTGTTTCTTTAACCTTAGAGCTAATTGAGTAGTAAGGCCTTTTCAGGTAACACTAAAAGGACTGTATATAAGGACATACATATATCTTTGGCCGTACTTAGGCAAGATACTTCGATTCCCTTTGCGTTGACACGAGCGATAAGGAGACGACAAGCGACACTGACCTGACATTAATTGCCTATTAGGGCTAGGACATGCTTCGACGCGAAATATTTTCGATCTCAACCCGGAGGGATGGCACCGTAGCAGAAAACTTCGCCTTGGAACAGCACATAATTAGAACTTTATCCTAATCAACTTAAAGTTCGTAACTAAAGCAGATGGCCAAGGACCTATCCAGGTTAGGAGGAATTTTATCCTGCTCAAATCTGATGAAGTCCACTGAGTTCTGATCTTTATAAAAATCTTGTGGCAACCAGCGTCTTTGAAGATATACTGTGGTTCGATCTTAGAGGCCCTTAAGTAATCAACATTCTACAAGTCGCCATTTTTCCTGCATGATTTTCTCATCAAGGTCAGAAATGTTGAGAACTACAACGAAACGATGAGCTATATCCCCAAAAGAAAGAGTTTTCGAGAAGGTTGTTCACCGTCTTAACCTTTTTTGAGAATTTTGACAATTTGTCGCTGAATTTGACCTTTTTTGGGACGCAATCAGCTGCGACAACTGAGAAACTCGAAACTGTGTTCCTAGGGACGTGGGTCAGAGGTTTGGTCATAACTTTGATAGGTTTTACACGACGTGGGGCTGTTTGCGTAAGGACGGTAGTTCAGATCTAGTTCGGCCACCAGCCGTGACACAAAGAAACGAATCGCTCTCAGCTGAAGCTCAATCATTTTTCACCTGTTTTCCAAGACGGTTCAGGGTAGGATTGCTGCGCCAATTCGGTATTCGACAAGAAGGACTCTATGGGATTTATTGCAGGATGCAGCGCTGGCAGATGATTTCGCTGATTCTCTTCAATGTCACAGGTCTTATCAGTGGCTGTATTATTGTGCTATAGATAGGTTTCGGGTTTCCGAGGCAACCTGCCTGGGTCATCAGCTAGGTTGATCCCAGATAATATCTTGATTTAGCCCAGGAGATGGAAATGGATACATGGGAGAGAGAAGGAAGAGCGAATACCTCTTAACTCTCATAGTTGAAGGTTTGGGTCTGATGAAACTGACAAAAGGACGACAAGGCGTGCAATCGTCATAAAATATCGAAATATGTAAATAAGTACTTGGTTGTGATCTGGCATTTTTTCAAGTATTTCCTTTTTTTATTGGAGAAGCAAGTTTTCTTCACATCTCGTCTGCTCGTTAGATTCGTGAACAACTCTCGTGCTTAATGAGCGTAAGATGCGGTACCATTGTTGGCTTGCTGCCAATATCGCTACTGATTTCCTACACTTAGAATTTGTCAAGAGGTATAATCTTGTGACTACAGCAGTTTGACTTTGATTCGTTATCGTACTCATTCGAAACATATGCATTCGTACCTTAGCTTCAACAAGGAGGTGGGTTCAGATCATGATCAGTTGAGCAGCGTGTTTCTGCAAGGGGCTGTTTAAGACAACCTTGATCCTGTATACATTTTATTATATAGTTACCACTGTTAAACAGGATTCCATTCATAAACGAATATTAATACGGCTTACTGGGGTCTGCTGCCATCGTGGAGAAAGATGTCATCTGGCTAATATAATTGTGTAAATATTCTTCAACTTTTAACATTTCCACACCTAAATACGCTGGGCTTCCATCTTCCATCTTCACATGAAGGGAATATTGACGTAGGTAAGCATATTGCCCTGTCTATTCCCGTATCAGATGGGATATACATATTTAAGCTCTTCATTTTTGAAAATCATAAGGAGCTTATATTGTTTGAACTTCGAAAATGGAAAGATATTGCAAAACAGGGTGCCTGCCTGGTGGTGCAAGAACCAGTAGCTGTATCCACCTCTCTGCTGAATGTGTAGTTACCACTGGATATCTATCGTACTGTTCTGAAGTGAGAAAAGAGATTCAATCTTTCTAGCTATACCTTCTGCTTGCTAGTAGGGCCAAATTTCCGAAAAGTGGTTTTCTCTTTAAGCTAATTCTCTTGCTAATTGTTCAGCACTCGGAGTCATAGCAGTGCAAAAGCTGTTTTTGGAGTATAACATTTATTTATGAAATAACAAGATTTGAGATCACGTGTTTTGCTAATATAAAGAAGTTGCAAAGAAGGCGCAAATCTATCACGAAATAGTCGTAAACTGTGTGGAGATATCGCCTGATGAGATTACGAATAGAGGCACCGGCATGAGTGATTTTTTGTTTGCACTACATCCATATAATATTGTGTCTGATGTCGAAGATTTTCAATTCCTCCATCAATTTTCAAAGCAAACATTTAAACCGCAAGTAAGTATCTGCGCAGTCAGTTATCACCGTATTTCAAAAGTAAAATGTCTTCCTAGAATTTACTCGTCCACACCTATACACCCACTGCCACTCGATAATCAGTTATTTCATATCCATCCACCACAACCATGTAATAAATCACTGCTTCCTTTGAACATCATCAATTAACCACAAGCAACTCCATTCGACATTCCTGGAGTTTTCTTAGGAAATTCCTTTGGCAAAGAAAACAACATTTGCGCTGTTGTGTGTTGTGTAAAACACCTGAATAAACCAAACTGCAACTACTCACACCAGCATTCGCAACTTCCCAACTACCGCATCGTTCTTCAATCGCATTGCACATTAATTTCAAGGAATTTTCAAAAACTCCCACCTCCCACCGGAAATTCAACATCCGCCATTATGCTCTGAATATACACAAAATATCAACAACAACAGCGAGAGTGAGATAGAGAGAGAGAGAGAGAGAGAGAGAGAGAGAGAGAGAGAGAGAGGAAAAAAACAACAACAACAACATAAAAACCAGCACTTTCAAGCGCACTCCCTAAGAAGTGTACAATGCCCTTAGACACGTTTAGGATTACATCCCATTCCCATCCTCATACCATTCCGTGAAATTCCTTAAACCCAAAACGGCAGCGTCTTCTTTTTACTATCTGAGTATACATATGTACTCGTACAATACCTATACATACCTTTACCGGGGCACGCTGTAGAGCTCCAACTCTCTACCAATGATGATGATGGACGTCCGTTCAAGCAACGAGCTCCAACAATCCGGCAATCCGACAATCCAAAGTCTTTAAATAAAATTCACTCGAAATCTAAACAAGAGCATGTCAGATCTTATTTGGCAAATTAATTGCGGCAAATTCGCACCACGATGTGATGATCATCGGGATCTTCTTCTCATCTAGCGGATTAGAGAATCCGTAATCCGGAGCCTCTCTGAATAGTGCACAATCCCTTGAAATAAACAAATCAACGCATGGAATTCGGTAGATGCACGAGTACTCGTGGAGTCAGAGTCAGGGTGCCCTAGGGTATGAGCATGTATCTCATTTGGTGGAGAGTTGATGTCTGTCTTTGCAACTCTGGCACTGTGCAGAGCAATCTAATTGAAATTGGAGTCATCAATCGTAGTGCTTCAAAGGGATATGTATAATATGCAACTACAAAGTATGTTTATGTGTATGTATCTGGTTCCGTAGCAGTAGCAGCGGTCGGTGGTCGAAGGGGTTTCACGTCAGTCTAATCTTTATATCCGCATCCGATGTAGCCGCAGTGGATGCTCACTCGTTCTTGTGATGAATGATTACATAATATTTGCTTTCACTCTTTTTCTGGTCTGCTCGTGGACGAGGTATAATACTTAGACTGAAACGGATTGGAAATATGTAAAATATGCGTACGAATGGGTAGGGTATGCTGAATTTGTTAAAAGAATCTTATTCAAAGGATGAAGGCTTATTTATATATTCTCGAATTTACAATCTTAGTAACATATAGCTCTTGCGCTGAAAGAAAGGAGCTTTCGAAGTCTTCTGGATTAAGGACCCTGAAGGGTAACCTTGTCACCAATCCGTAAGAATTTGTGGAGTTGTCTCATAAGGTGATACCATCCCCTTAATTTTTTATCGTCGTACGTTAACAAGTTTAAGCACTATGTTCTGTAGGTTTGACTTTCCAGGTTCGAGGTTATACCGTAGGGTTAACTATTTAAAACACTATAGTTTACGAAGAGACAAAAAGGATTCAATACGGATTACCCTATTATTGACAATAAGTTATGGCTTTCAGCTGTGAACGTGGAGTTTTCGGACCATAACAGTCCATTTTCAGCGGAAGCCCTAGCCCGACACAAAGTTGATATCACTGCCAATCTAAGAAGTGTAAAATGTTATCTCAGCTAGCACGTGATTTTTACATCTTAGTATCTATAAAACAACTTCAGTTCAATTGATCAGTTTGCTAAGAAAAAAAACAACATCAACCAGATTAGTGGTATTGCGATCGAAGACACAGCTTTTGTGTTTTTGATGTCCGACCGCTTCAATGAGCCAACGTGAACTCGAAATAAATTGTAAATTTGATGTCCAAAAGCTTCAGTCAGAAGATAATACTATAGCCGTTTCCGATCGATGGTCCTAAAGCGACTGCCTAATTTTATGCGGCGATCATAAAGTGCAGAAGACCTGTGGCAATATTGTTAGTAAGCCATTCGAGACCCCGAATCTGTGTTAAGTTCCAACGAATCCCCTGGTTTGAAGAAGCTACTGTAACGAAACAAAAGGCTTGCCAGTTGGGGTTGCAGAGAAAGACGACAGCTACTCGCTACGAATTCTACGAGCAAGGAAGACGGATCAAACATTGATTTAGATTATAGAAGCGCTCGATCGAGGTTATGGAAAGGTATTATTGCAAATATGATGTTCGAAAGTTTTCTCAAAAGATTAAGGGGGTATTTACCAAAAGGTGATGGGGACCTGCACCGCAACTGATTGGGAAACTGCTGAAAGTCCTTTAACTTGGATTGGTGCAACAGCGCAGTAATTAAGTTCGTGGTATAGTGCTTGCCATACCTTCCAGTGGTGGTCCGCGGTGAATGAATGAATAAACCCTTACTCATGCAGGCTTAAATGGCAAGGACATGCTCGGCCAATACGAGCAAATTAATGTCGTCGGGGATAAAAAGGGATTTACTATTTACGACGCTTGCAAAAGTTTAAAGGATGACGACCTTCGATTCTGCACATCTGCAGCCGAACAATTAGCAAAGGCCCTTGACTGCTATCAGCCAGATATCACCCCTATCCAGAAAGTGCGATTTCGGAAACTTGGCCTACGACACCATGTCTGGCAACGGAGTTAGGCCCATTGACTTCGCGGCGGGACGAAATATCACTATACAATATACAATACACAACGGACATCGGCGAAAGACGGGAAGAAGAAAAAAGAGTACGAGAAACACGCGATCGAAGATATTGAGAGTTTGTACTCCAGATATAACGTACGGACATTTTACCAACATGTAAAGAGAACACGTCAAAGCAAGAAACCCGCGGCGCAGAAATCTGTAGAGATGAAGAAGGAAACATTGTAGTACATAGAGTTACAGTCGGTGCTGGGAATATCGGAACAATTTTCTGTGGATTGTGTAACTGTGATGAAGCACAACATCCCGCCGTCAGGCAGAATAGACCATTCAACATAGACGAAGATAGTAAAAAATTCCGTCCACTCACCAAAATGAAGTAAGGATAACAATATCTAGGCTAAAATCCAACAAATCAGCTGAAGCTGACGGCATGCCGCAATTGACCTTGTGGAGAGCATTCAGCAACTCGTTTCTCAAATCTGGGTATGCCTGATAAATGGAATCGCAGCATCACTTGGTCGATCCACAAAAAAGGAGACTCTCTCAACTGCGTAGACTATAGAGGCATAAGTTTCCTCAACATCGAATACATCCGGATGGATGAGAAGTTTCAACGACGAACTATATTAACTGTGCAGTGACATCGCCCTAGTCTTCTAGAGCAAATGAACACCAATGCTCCGGCCCGCAAAGTCTTCCAATCTAACCCGGAGGGACAACGCAGTAGAGGAAGACCTCACCATAAGTTGCGAGCACAAATAGAGGGGTAGCTCAATCGATTTAGAGTGCGCGACTGGAGGCAGTTAGCTAAATACCGGGCTGATTGGAGAAACTTGTTAGTTGAGACCCAGGTTCACCCAGAATTGTAGCGCCACCTAAGTAAGTAACTAGAAGAGGACATGCCAGGGACCCAAATCCCGAACAGAACAAAATAGGTCTAAAGTCGAAGATCACGAACATTTTGCTGTGATCCAGAATGAACCACTCAATGCAGACGATGATTGACAATTTATCCGTTCACCTGACCAAGTAGATGTACCCAGACATCTATGTCAATAAGGTTGCCGGAGCTAATAGGCTTGCTGACGAATTATGCAGGGCAGTGGGGATTGACCCTCTAAACTACGCAAACTGTAAAGGAATTGGTCACCATAACAGCGCGTACAAAATTAAATTGATCGTACAGTGCGAGCGAGTGGAAACTATATCAAGAATTTGAGAGGTCCCCAGGGAGGTTGTAGGCCTAGTAAGTCATCCACCTTATGACAGATATTAGAAAATATTTTTTATATTCGGTTTTCGGTATGCCCATCAATGCTTCCTACGATTTTTCCATTACTTCCTGTCGGCTGCTAAAACTCGTTCCCCGAAGTGGTTTTTTAACTCGATTGAACAGAAAGAAGTCAGAGGGAGCCAAATCAGGTGAATTTGGTGGCTGTTGGATGGTATTTGTTGCAATTTTCGTCAAAAAATTACGAATAATGATGGCACTGTGCGACGGTGCGTTATCATGGTGGAAAATCCACGAGTTTTCTGCCCACAATTCTGGTCTCTTTCGGCGAATTGTTTCACGCAAACGTCTCATAACGCCCAATTAATACTCTTTGTTTACTGTCTCGCCTTCTGGCAAAAATTCATGATGCACTACACCGTTGTAATCCATGAAAACCGTGAGCATTGCCTTCTTTTTTGACTGAAAACGACGTGTTTTTTTTGGTCTCGGCTCATTTGGTGAACGCCATTCACTTACCTGATGTCTGGATTGAGTGTAGTACTCATAAACACGTCTCGTCTCGAGTAATGATCCTTTTGATGAATGTGGGATCGGATTCAGCCTCGCAAATTATCTCTTTTGCGACGTCAACACGGTCTCGTTTTTGCATGAAATTGAGGTCTTTTGGCACCAACTTTGCTGTTACACGACGAAAACCCACATCATTAACCAAAATGTCTTGGACAGATCCATAGGCAATGCTCAAGTCCTCCGCTATCTCTCTGATGGTTAATTTGCGGTTATTGACCAACATTTCTTTTACTCCATCAATGTTTTCGTCGGTTTTCGATGTCTATGGTTTGCCACTGCGATCATCATCTTCGATTGACTCACGACCACTTTTAAACCGCTCGTGCCGAGAATCGTTGCGAAACACTTTTCCAACACTTCCGACGTTCGTGCGCAATTAAATCCGTTTTTTATGCAAAATTTAATACAAGTTCGTTGTTTGAGGGAATGTCAACACCAGATATACCAACTTACCAAAAAAACGGAACTCAATTCGGAACAATGGAAGCGCCACACGGTGGTTATTCCGAGAACGTTTTGATCACCATTTGGTAAACACCTGTCCCACGCGCTATTAGTTCCGGTATTTAATTGAAGAAGTCTGATCGCATCTTTTTGCTGTAACTAGTTGCATATCTGGAATGGATACCATTGTTGTTCAACAGATAACTAGATTGCATGTTTTAATCAATCAATCAAATCAGCATTCACCTTCTAGATCATCAGCCGATGAATTCTGTCACACAATAGTAAGATGGTTTATTTCCCAAACAAATAAATTGATGGCGCAATTATTCGGTGTAGAACAAGGCCTAATCTCTTAATTCACCGTCTTATTCATCATATTACACTATTTTGTATACTTATCGCATCGAGTGTGCGGAGATGAGATACAGACAGAAGCAAACTTTTCAATTTCGCTGTTTTGCGACTGCCTATCGAAAGGGTGGTACTCGTAGCTATTTTTTCTGGTTCTTGGTGTATGACATGGGAATCGAACCCAGACCATCTAGGCGTAATAATCGATGAACTTAATTATTGCGGCGCGCTGAGCAGGCAAGATGAGGTGTATCAACTTAAAACTGGAGATGAAGTTATGCAAAGGACATTTAGACGCTCAGACAGTACGTGGTATAGGATTTTTTATACGACATCCAATGGGAGTATACTACTTCTTTAATTTGATATATCTACGATTCCCTATGCATCCATGATATGATTAAAAGTGCCAGCTCTAATATGTTATATCATACATTCTCCTGTTTTCATTCTTATTGTTCTTATCGTCTCGCTTACTTCCTTAATGATTGTGCGGCGCGCTGGATCTGTTGCTCGTTGGAGTTTGTGAAAGGTGATCGCATACCAGAAAGTTGCATTTTCACGTCCTCTGTGCACTCGTTGCTTAAACTAACATATTTCAGGAATGCGGAGACGTTCATCCTTTTTTCCGGAGAACAAAAAAAAGAGCGTGAGAAGCGATCGATCGAGAAAATTTATAGGTGCTACTACAATGTAAAGAAGTTTTTCCAAAAGGTAAAAAGAACATTTCAAAGCCAACAAGACCCGAATAGGAATCTGCATTGAAATTTATTCGGAAAGTTACAGTCACTACTGAGGATATGGAAGACTCACTTCTGCAGACTTTTACGTCGCCATGATAACCCTAGCCTTGATGACAGGTAGAACGAAATATTTATCGTGAGCAATGATGGCATCCAAGAGCTCAGCATAGTTTGTCCGATTCCCAAAAAAACGGAAATCTCTAAACTTCGTCAACTATTGATGCACCAGTTTCCCTAAAATCGCATACAAGATCTTATCTGCTGTATTATATGAATGCTCGCTGCCCCGAAAAAGTCAGAAAGAACAGGGACAATTTCGCAACAGTCTATACAACTATATACATATGTACTTGCGTTCGCTGATGGCATTGACATGATGGCATAATATAGCCTACTGTCAGTATTCTATTGAAACAGAAATAAGAAATATAGGTTTAGCTGTGGAAACCAGATATATGCTCGACGATCACAATGCAGACAGAAGATCATAACATACCACTTGTACCACTTTGAAATCTTGATTTCATTTTTCTAAGTAACTTGCCGATGTTAGTGTAGTACATTTTTTTTAAGATAAGAGGTGTCAAAGTTAGCTGTCAAAATTTTTTTGAACTATGACTCAGTCAAACAATATTTTTCTTACGAAACTTACAGCATTTATTTTTGGATTTGTGATTGCGATCAATTGGAAATTTGTGACCACAGAACCTAAAAATGTGGCCTAGGGTATCGATGTTCATTATTTTTCTAAATATCGTTATTATTCCTTAACCAAGCGAGATGAATTTTTTTCCTTAATTTTTTTCAGCACGGGTTTGATCCAACCTATCACCCCGGTGCTCGCTTGACTTTGAGTTTCGGGACGCCCTGTATAGCTTTAGCACTAAGGTAGTTGGGGATTTTTCCCATTTCGGCTTCATTATCAACTGTGATAACGACATCTAATCAGAAATCAAACGTGAGTTATTCGCACATATACCAATCGCTGTATCCTTAGCTTAAGAACACTTAAGATGGGAAGACCTCGTCTTAGGTGGCACGCATAAGTGGAATTGGATCCCAATTATCTCGGAGTGCATATCTCGAGACAAATAGCTAGAAACCGTTCTAACTAGAGAGGTTTATTTGTTGGGGTCATGGTCTATCCCAGGCTGTAGCAGCATCTAAGTAAGTGACTTTATTAATTAAAGTTCCTTTCTACTCAGAACTTTACTTATGATATTCCAGGTTTCCTAGGATCATTTCGAAACCTACGCGTAAGATGAAGTTTTACGAGTCACATATTTCAAAGTTTAATAAAAGAAAAAGAAGTTGTCTGTTTCTAATTAACGGATCTCAGTTATGACGACCAATGTTAGATGTTATAGGTAATGAATTGAATGATCTTACCTTATGTGGCGCTCCACCCAAGGGCAAGTTTGTTTAGAAAAGACCAGTGGAAAATAAAATTTCAAAAAAATAAATCCAAATCCGCATGATCTCTGTGAGTGGAAGTGGTATAAGTACTCGTAAATATATTGATAGATTCCAAAATGGTCCAGGAGGAACGCTAGAATAACTACAAAGAGAATTAAAAATTCCCAAATGAGTCACGGCCGGTGTGAATCATAGGGCATACAACTATTATTCACAACGCTAAAGATCTTCTCAGTACCATTTCTGCTTCTGTTCTCTACGCATGAATAGACTCTTCCTCAATTACAAAGTGCTACATCAAATCATTTGAATTTAATTTAAAACAAAAAACCGCTGCATTTACGAGTGCAACGCGCCTAACGAAGCTGCTTGAGTGCGAAAGAGGGAACTATCTTAATCGACTCGAATCGGCTGTGCCGGACAAAGCAGCTAAGCGTCCGTGTCCGCGGCCAGCGGCGGCGTCAACAACACAAAACCAACAAGAATGCGCGACATTTGAAGTGTTTTCCCTTATCGTGTGCAACAAAAAAAAAACAAAAAAAACAAAGAAACACCTCAAAGTTAAAAAAGAAAAGACAGCATTTTTGAAAGTAAAAAAAGCCGTTTCTGACTGCATAAATGAAAATAAATAGTGTTGCGTAGGTAGTTGGGCGGCGGAGCACCACACAAACTGTTTGGCGGGTAACGGCAGAAGTGCTGGCATTTTCTGTTCTCAAAACGATGCTGTTTCGCGAATTGTTTTGGGTTGCTTGTTTTTTACTTTTTTTTCTTTTTCATGTTCGTTTTCAGTCTCGTAGTCGGGTTAAAGCATTTTTGAAATTCCATTTGGTAATCCGTGAGCACGTAGCTAGGAACAAGTGCAGCAGGGACTTTAATGTTAGATGGGAGATTTACCGGTGCGGATCGAAAGTTCTCGGTCTCGGATTGTTGTAGTGTTGAGCAGTGATTTTCGAGTTCAGTTGTTGGAATTTATTTATTATTATTGTTATTTTTCCTTTTTAAATTTATGGAGTGTTATTGAAAATCTAATTCCATTTTGGCAACAGTGATTTTATAAAAATTGAGGAGTGTTTTTTAATAAGTGAAATTTACAAGGTAATTTTTCTTAAATAAACATTATGAAAGGAGTTTGCATTTTTGGAAGAATATGTTATATAAAAAACAAATAGGAACCAATAGCGGGAGGAGCTAGCAAAACATGCCCTCTTAATTTGTAACTAACTATGCCAGAAAACAGAAAACAGAAATGGACCTGATAAAGATTTTGAATGGAGGTTCAGTTAGCCCCAATGGAATATTATAGCGCCTAGCTTTAGGGTCAGTATATGGAACCTATTATAAATAGGCTAAAACTCAAGGCATAGTTTGGATGCTGCAGTGATCTCATGATTTCAACGTAAAATCGCTGTTTTTGATAGTTAATTTCTTTTTCCTAGCCAATTGAATTTACCTTTATTTAAGAGCTTTTCCCCACCTATACGAGTATGTGTACTTATTTTTTTTAAATTGTGGAGTATTCATATATTTTTAAAACTTGTAGCTGCTAAGAGAATTCTAAGAGTTTGAATCCATTACCGATCGACCTGAGCTAACCGAATTTTTTGTTAGTTTTGTGAATGTTAAAGACTAAATTGTAAAATCTATATATCTTGGAGTTATGACCTAAAGTGTTTTTCATTAAATGCGTGGCATTGTTCCTATGAGGATTTCTGAACTCGAGTATACCATCTTTTGACAGATGTCATACATTAGTTCTAGATTGTAAAGTGTTCAATCATGGAAAGGTATTCAGCGTATAACCACGTTATTAAAATTGGCGTTTAGTTCAGTTAGACGCTACATGACTCAAGTGGCGCAAAAGTTGTCGCCCGAAGTTCTTTGGCTGTAATTTTTTTTGTGAATGGAAAACTTTGGTTCTGCTTTTGGATTATGTTTATTTGATGTCTTTAACTTTGTTCCATTAAGTCGAGAAAATGATATCGGCTAAGTGACCGCCGTCAGAATTGATGACCCTTCGGGCGCGATTTGTGGCACTTTTCATCACTCTTGCCAAAACTTTTGGCGATAGGTCCTCGCATTTTTGACGGATATTAACTTTGAGGGCTTCAAGAGCCTGAGGCTTGTTGACATAGATTCGTGACTTCAAAAAACTCCACAAAAACAAGTCACATGTTCTCCAGTCCTAATTCATCCAATTGAGTAAGCAGAAAGTCGTTGAGCATGACTCTGACGCAGCCAGCTTAAACAGCACACCATGCAGTAACTTTGAACGGCTGTAATGGTTCTTAGTGGGTTATACGCGGATTTTCGGTGCACCAGAAGTGATAATTTCGCTTATTCACATATCCACAGAGATGGATATGGGCCTCGTCGCTCATGATGGTTTTCGATGAAAAGTTGCCTCCTTCGTGATCAAGATTCAGGATGGCCTGAGCGTAGGTTGCACGCACTTGGCGGTCAACAGCTAACAGCTGTACTTTGTAAAGAAACATCTTATAGTCTTTCACTAAAATTCTCTGTAAAGACTGCCGTTTGATGCTCAATTTCGTGGCACGTCGTCCGCTCGACACTCCGGGGTCCTCTGCGATATCTTCAACCACTGCAGAACGGCTGCTCCATGGCTGGCCAGACCTAGCAGCATCGCGAGTTGTCCTATACTCTTCTAGACGAGTGGCTAAACGTCGTAGTGTCCTTTCAAACCTTCAGCCGTAACACACGTCCGGCTATGAATGCTCATCAGTATACCATCAAGTCCACTTTAGGACGTACTCTGATATATCCTGATTCTTTCCTAAGCCCTACAACTCGCTTATGGAATGCCTTGCCGACCTCTTTATTTCCCAGTCATTATAACCTTCAAACATTTAAAACCAACGTACATCAGTACCTCTCTTTCTTTCTTCGATAATTTTCCTTCGCCCACACTGTGTGCAACCATTTTAAGGGCACTTCAAATCCATTATAATTATAAAACAAAAGTACACCTTCAGAACTTTTGCGTTGCTAGATGGGCCATGTATGGACAAAGGATACATTTACAAAGCGAAAGGAAGTTCAACTATTCTCCATATTCTTCAAGTCGAAGGAAGTCCTGAAGCCCTAAACGTGTGTAGCGTGTAGTTATCTTTTCCAATTTTCTGTAGAGGCTAATCTTACAATTCTCCAGGGGTTCGATATATTTGTATATATGTATATGCCAGTGCCAGCCTAACAGTAAAGATTCTCTTTAGAGCTAACAGCATCTGGTCTCCACCTTTTTGTAGCAATATTTGAAATATGCGATTAGTGTCTAGCGGCTTGAAGGGATATTTGATGGCATAATTCGTCACCTCAACCCATGAGAGATACCAATTACGGCGGGTTATGTTTCTCAGCTCACTTATATTTTCGCTGATAGAAGTTGGATGTGATCCTTTTCTGATCATGTTACCTAGGAAGTGTAGGTGCCATCAAATGTTTTGAGTGTTTTAAGTTTTCAGTCCTCCTTTGAGGATGTGAACTTGTTTGCTGGTTTCCCGAAGTGTTTTGATCTTTTCAGAAAAGTTTTTTTAAGGAAGCACTTTTCAGGTTCTTATAATATTTTTGATTGGATCTTCAAAGGTTCCAGTCATTTTCCAAATTAAACTTAAATGATTTGTTCACAAGCTTTCTGGTTTCTACATTCTGCATTCTACAATAGAACGGGTATTAGTTTTTCCTGGCTACGCACATCTGAACTGAAGCATTTGGTGAAGAGACCGTTCAGATCCTGGACTGTTTCCTTCTGTGGCAGCTTAAGCAGAGTTTTGACAGATTCGTGTCCAATCGGTTTTATCAAATTCTTACCCTTCAGGAAGGCTGAGATTGTGCCCGATTTGCAATTGAATGCTCTTACCTCTGTACAGTACTTTTCTATCTCCTTAGCTTTGGAATATGATAGGTAAAGTCGGTTACTTGCTGTCTTCCTTTCGTCACAAATATTGACTGGGCTGCAATATTGTTGATGGCTAACTCAGATAATAATGAAACCCCGGAAAATATTACCAAGTTTGGAACAGGAATCTGACATACTCGTAGTTAAACTAAATATCAATGTTTCAAATACTTAAGTTGGGAGTCTAGTTACCACTGTATCATCCGAACCAAGTTTTGTAGAACAACCAATGGAGCACGATTTTTGTTTTCTTAAAACAACTTAACACTCAAGTGGACATTACTACATTTAAAATGCATAAGCAGTGCTTAGTGCTTAGTAAGCATGAGTTAAGTTTTTAAGAAAATATGACAGAGAGAGAAGAAAGATTTTTGGGCTCAGTGGTTATTTCGCTCCATGGGTGGCATCCAACGCTACCACTTGAGCCACGGCTATGCACGAAATCTTTGTTAACACGACGTTTTTGAAAACATGCGGCCATATCTAGCTATCATACTCAAGAAGGGGTGATGTATGATGATTCAGAATCAATCAATGAGAGATGAAATTGTGTTCTGTATCACAAAAAACGCCCAAGTTCCGCATTCGGTTTCAATAGGTTCGGGTGGGAAGGGTTAAACGAATGAGATGGTTTTACCTTTCATATTGAGACTATCGTTTCTATACGTAGGATGGAGCTCAATCTTAAGTGGTTTAACCCCAAGAACAAGAATACAAGAACGCGAAGGTCGTGATATTCCAGGACAACAAATCTTTAATAATAATAACCATTTAAAAATTAGCTTCTAGGCTGTTTGATTTATTGTTTTATAACTTAAAAAATAGATTTAACATTATTTTGTTGGTTTTATTTTTTCGATGTGCCTTCTTAATTCCTGCAAATTGCTGGGCTTTTTATTCGACGCGAAGCGTGTTCAATAGTATTCGTGTCAGGACTGGCAATGGAGTGAATGTACCACCAGTTCTTCTTTGTAACTTTGAATCTGGGAAAATAATTAGTTAAAATCGATTAAAAACACTATAAAGGTTGATAAGGTTACCAAAATAACAGTGGAAAATTCATTTTTTACTTACGGTCTTAGCACAATAGCAAGGTGCAGAATCGTCCTGAAACAGGTATTCGCGTAACGCTGGGCTCCCTTCCTTTCTAGTGGAAACCACTCCATTTTCTATAACCTCTTTGTACTTTAAAGCATTTATGGATCCATCTCTACCAAAAGAGTTCCAATTTCACAGATACCCATGATCAAACCATGACATCCTTAGACCTCTTCGGACAAGCCGCAACACAATATTGCTTCAACCGTTCTCGAGGTCGACGTCGAACTGTCGTCTTTCCATCAGAAAATTCCAGTTTGAATTTGGATTCATCTGACAAGATGACCTTTTGCCAACCATCTTGAAAATCTTGTCCTACTGGACGAAAAAAAAACGGTTTCGTTAAGCCTGTTGATGGTATAGCTGTTGTCACATTTCTAAGTCGGTAGGCTACAATATATCTCACCATACTTGTGGAGCAGTAACGAACCGGTTTCTCAACGTTGTCCTCTCCTAATCGACGAGAAATTTCTCTCATTAATTCATCTTCCTCCCAAAAACCAAAGATTTTACTATTTTCAAATTTTTTTAACTGCCTCCTGTTCATCGCGCACTTTTCACTTCACAGTCAAAAAACGATTAAAAATTAGGACGACTTCGAAAATAATGAAACATCGGAAAAAATAACTACTAAAAATCGTAATTATTCGATAGGTAATGAAAGGGTTTTTCCGGTTCAATAAAGAAAGGAGACAAAGCAGTACAAAATCAAAATTTTCTGTTTTACCTGAATGCGGCTTGTTTTTGCATCTCAGTGTGTTAAGACCATATTCAAAAAGTTGTGAGCTAGAATAATTGAAAAGTTGTCTCGGCCTAGACAGATATGAGTGGTCTAATTACAAAACTCACATTCTCCAAAATTTATAGTTTAAAAGCTTGATTTTCCTGATAAGTTGTTTCTTATTCTTTCCTCGTAGACCTTAATATGCGTCAATATAAACAATTGAAAAATAAAAATTTAAACAATTTAGCTAAAGCAAGGTTTTATAAGTGTTTTGCAATTTGCCAAAAGTTATCGAAAGTGGAGAATGTGAGTTTTGCAGTTAGACCACTCATATGTGGAAGTTCTTTATAATACGAGTATTAACAACATCATTGACAGCCAAAATGAACATTAATGGACCAAGGCGACTGCCTTGTGGAACTGCCGAAGTGACTATAATTGATTTAGGTAAATGAAAACGAAAATGAAGGAGGTAGTAGTAGTTTTCCCAAGTAGGATTCATTAGGATTTATTAGTGTTTGTAAGGAATTAACTTGTGTGCGAATTTATCAAAGGCCTGATGAGAGTCCATAAAAGTTTTTGTGGTCTTATATTTTGAGTTTCTTAGACCTTTGTTCCACGGACTAGTTCTTTTTAAATATAACCTGACACAAATTTGTGTGTACGAATAAGGCTTGCGACTTATCATTGAAGTATAAAAACCTTAGGGGAAGAGATTTCAAACTTAAGAATTGGTGATCTGATAGAATTTCTTTTATTTAAGCGAGTAACCTACAAGTGTGATTGTAGCATTCTACGATTCTTTCTAATTACTTCGAGCATAGAGTAATGTGCATATTCTTAACCAGTTTAAAATTTTATTCACATACATACGAATAATTTCAAAAAAAAATTCTGATTCAATACACCATTCAAAAACATTTCTTTTAGCTCACATTTCGCAGCCAATCTAATTGCATTCTTATTTCCACAGATATTCACAACAAACCTGGTAACTCCTCATCCATTCACAATTGGAACCAACAACTGACATCAGGGGTACGAGAATTCAGCGTCAATTCACAATATTAACAACCCACCGAAAACCCCTCTCTAGCTGAATATGTAACCGTTTTTCTCTCTCTCCAATACATAACCTGCTCAACCGCTTAAATCGAACATTCTTTCTCCACATTCAGTCATACAACTTCAATTGCTGAATTTCGAAATTTTGCAACTCAGCTCAAGCCGCACACGTCAAAACGAGACAAAACATTCGATTACCCACTAAGTCAGCAACCAGCAATTCAAACATACGTCAGCCACAGTAAAACGATTCAACAGAAGATAGAAGGTGGCAGGCGGCAGCCATGAACAATTCCTGACCAACGAAAACGAAAACCAGTCACAGGCAGTCAATTGTGAGCGACCGAGTCGAGTGGAGTTGTGACAGGCGTTAACGCAACACAGCGATCCGAAAGTTAGTTGTTGTTAGTTTGCTTGTATAAATTGTTTAACAAATCAAAAAAGAGAAGAAATACAAACAAAAATTAAAAAAAAATATTGTCAATCAGAGCAAAAGAGAGCTGGCCGCGCTGAGCGTGTGAAAGCAAGTGAGACAAAGTTTTAGTGCCCAAAAAATTCTCTCCAAAAAGAAAAGGAACTTCACTTCCATTTGCGATTGGGATTGGGATTTTCTTTTATCTGCAATTTGTACTACTCTGCCCGGGCGTGGTGTTGTGTGTGTGAGTGTTTACGTGCTCATCTTACTTTCGATTTCCTCCTCCTTAATCTCTCTCTCCCCCTGAAACCGATTATAAAATTAAAAAAAAAACCCAAACAAAACGCAATTTTCAATTCCAAAGAGAGATTACTATAAAGTTAAAGAAAAAACAGAACTGAACCCAGTGCAACGTAAAAGCCAAAAAATGTTGTGAACCCACAGCTGCTGACAAAATACCAACCGACAAATTTCCCCAAGGATCTCTCTCCTACTTTAATTTTTTTTTCTCGGGAATTCGAGTTCGACTTCGAGTCAGAAAATCAAAAAAAAAAACAGAAAAAAAAATGCAAACGTGAATACCGCAGAAGAGAAGAAAAAATTCAAAAGTCCAAGAAGAAAAAAAAAACTACAACGTACAACCCAACTTCGTACCTACGTACGTAGTCAGTCGAGTCGAGTCGAAGTTGATATTGTAGTCGAGTTCGAAAAGTTGTTTTGTCGTTGTTGATTGCCGTCTCCGAGCAAATTAACAAAAAAAAAATAAGAAAAAACGATTTTTTCTTTCCCATGTTCGTTTTGTGGTGTGTCGCGTGTGCGTGCATGTGTATGTGTACAGATACAGAAATGTGCTAATGCCAAATGCGATTTCTCTGCTGAAAAGAAGTTTCAAAAAGAAAATCTTTCAAGACGACAAGAACCAGAGAATTGAATCAAAATTAAAACCAAAACCGATACCGATACCGACAAAGGGAACATTTTTCGTCGTTCACCTTTCCTACTCTCTCTCTTTATCTCTTTCCCCACATATGCACGACACTAGTTAATAAAGTACCCTTCTCAGCGAAGTCAAAAACAAAAGAAAACACGAAAAATTCTGTCAATTTCTTGTTTCGGTCAAAATTTTGCCAATCGAAGTGCCTTTTCTGGAAAATCGAAGGAAATAGAAAAAAACGTAAATTTTTGACAAAAAAAAAAATAATAATAAATAAAATTGTAAAATTACCGTGACGAATAACAAAGTGCAAGTGCAAGAGCAGGAGCATTATCCCCACCGAAAACGAGAAATAAGAGCGCAAAAGAGAAGTGATCTGATCTTGGTGGTCTGGTGGTGGTCAGATCAATCGAATCGAAAATGTTCTCGGATGGGATTAACCCAATTGGCGATGGCCTACTGGACATTGCCGACGAACGCCTCAAAGGATTACTTGTGCAGGACGACATCAACGAGATATATGATGTGGAACAAACCCCATTCGCAAGGTTCGTTACTATTAGCATTTAGCACACATTTTCTTCATTCTTTTCAAAATTTGAATTTTCTCCAAAAATATTTTGTTGTTCTTTCAATTTCCATACCAAATATGTTTGTATGTAGTATCCAATCCAATCTGCGATGGGGTTCGAGTTTGTGCCTTTGAAATTGGACAGAGAATTGAAATTGGTGTGCAGTGAAACGTGTGTGTGATGTGTGAAATGTCAATCGCAAAGTCGCTCTCTCCCGTGGTCCCATATTACGATTGCACACACGAACACCGACCGAACACCATACGGCCACGGCGAGGCGACGTTACAGAAAAGTGCATCCAAATCATTTTGGGTGTGTGTTTGTCGGGTCATTTGTGTGTTGGTGATTTCTTGTTTAAAAAAAAAAAAAAAACAATTTTTTCCTGGTTACTCTACTCTTTGGCTGGTTCTACTCCGACTTTACCTCCTCTTCCTCCAGCTGGAAAAAGTGTAGAGTGTAGTCTGCGAAGTGAGTGTGTAACATTGGAAAGGGGCTATGGATGATAATTGATGAAAAATAGGTTGAGAAGGAAAAAGAGAAGATTGAGAGGAACACGAAGAAATAGTAGAAGTAGTAAGGAGGACACTAACAACAAGATGTGAGTGACATTTCTTGTGGTTAGCAGCTGAATTCTGGTGCTTTTTGTTAGTATCTGGTTTGTAGACTTTTATTTTTCTCTTGTTTTTTTTTTGGCAGTTAAATTTGGGAACGAGGAAGGATTTCGGGAAGATGCTGAGCAAGAGGACGACATTATCGTAGTTGGCCATGTTGGTCTATACTACTTTTGATTCTTCGAAAGTTATGCTGTAGTATGAGGTGCCGTTAAACGTTGGTTTTGAATGTGAGGAGATTATAACGAACGCGAGTCAGTTGAGGAATATTTGTAAAATTGGTTACAGCCTGTAAACGGTTTTCATCTTGGTCTTTTATCTGCTTTGATTTAGGGTTTACTGATTTCAATTAGCCGGGCAAAGTTGCTGATCTAACTTGTCGAGTATTCATGTCGGAAGACTGTCTTTTTGACTTCATTTGATGTTGAAAAACTATTTTCATCGAAAATGGCTGATATTTTCTGTCTGTAATTTAGCAAAGGCCGGTGGTGGAGAAAATATGAGGTGCCACCACATGGTTTTAAATGTGAGGAGATTATAATGAATAACGAAAAGCAGAGCAGAGCTGGTTTATTTTAGTCTTTGTATAATATATTGCTTTTACTGGAATTTTTTAGTTTTTCTTAGAAAGAAACTGCTTTATTGATAAAATATCTACAATACCAATACCCATAACATCAGCGCCGAGTACTTGTGCTCCGCGATACCGCCATCGCAGTCATAGCAAGCGCCGCAGAATTTTTGTCCCTTATGCTTAGCACTCTTACGTGATTAGCAAAGTGTAGTGTCCTGTTACGAAGCCAGTAAGCAATCTACAGTCTTTCCCACTGAAGAAGGAAAATTCGGTGACTTCTAGGAGACGTTCAGACGGCACGTTGAAAAGCAGTGTCATATCATCTCCAGTTATGGCCACATAAAATCCAACTGTCAAAGAAAGTCCTAACCGAGGACGCAGACAAGGCTAGCGCATGTTCATGTCCTGAGAAACTTTCCTCTGAACCTTGCCTAACAAGTTTATTCGGGAGTCCCATTGTAAACTGGCATACAGAAAAGACATAGACATAGAGTCTATCGTTACAGCCGCAGATGCTTTGCCGTCTTCACCGTTCATTTTCAAAATAAATGTTGTAAATAAATTTCGTTCCACACAGCCTCTATATAACGCAAAGCCAATAAATCGTTAACGTAAAGTGCATATGGAAACTGTAGCCGCTGTGATAGAAAGTGTGACAGAAGATACGCAATTGTCAATTCGGTGCCGATCACAACAGTTTTGGCGTCGTGGAAAATTTTGCGAAGAGATATCGGTCTTCACCTGTGTAAGATCCAGTTGGTGCAGGATTTAAGCGCACCAGTCCCAGGCTTGCGACAGGAGTTTGCGGATAGTTGGGTCTTTTTGATATGATCTGGTCTGACAGGGTGAACGAACTGTCATTACTATTTTGCTTGCCAATGTCTACCATTTAGTCTTGGTTCAATACTCGAATGAGCAACGTTTATAAATTATTAAAATTTATTATCAAAATAAAAATGTAGAGATCTTGATGGAATACCCGATATTATCACATGGATAAAACTCCTTGATTTTCTTTGCCACTTTCTCACTCAAAGTTGATCTACATACTTATATTTCGAGATGGATAAGAGAGCAAAAAAGTTTTGCAAAACTACTATCAACAGGGATTTTTTCAGAGAAATATCTTATCACACTTGGAAAATCTTATCGAATGCGAACTGTTTTCAAAATTAGACACTACATTTAAGTGGCTGGCCGGTGTTTTGTTCTATGCTCAGTAAATGACTTTCTTGAAATATGGTCAATATTGGTGTATTTTTTTTAGTGCAAACACCAGAAGTAAAAGTCCAACAGGTTTGCATCAGGGGAATTTGTCAGCCACTTCGGCGAAGAAATAAATTGTGGAACATTGAGTTTCAACCATTCTTGAATCACATCCGCTTCATGAGACGGTGCTGAGTCCAGTTAGAATGTCCTGGCTCCACTTTCGAAAAGTTTGCGTGCAAAGGTTGCAGTGTATGAACTAAAAAATGTTCGGCTGTTTACGGTATAAAAATACAAACGGAGAAAGATCAACATCAGTCACAAGCCGCAAAATTTAAAAAACGGTGGCGGAAAGAAGGTCTAAATTGTAGTATAAGTGTTAAAATTTCTTGGCCTTTTCTTTCTTTTTCTTGGCCTACAGTACGGTTTTCATTGCAAGAGGTCCTCCGGTCCACTGATTTGATTGATCCACATGTCTTACCAAGAAATGAGTATAAAGTCCTTATAAATCTGACTTCTTTCCTTTCAATAAGTTAATTACGAAAATTTCCTCAAGTCGTATATTTACAAAATAAGCACAGGGTATTCAATGGGCCGGCTAACTTTTTTAATATTTGAACATTCAGCATTTTGCATTCAAAATTAGTTCAAGATTTTGTTGGACGTAGGACACCAGGACAAAGTACTCGTATCAACTTTCTGAAAATAATTGTTTGCATTATTGCTCATCGATTTTTTGGAACAAATCTTTAAGGCTCAAAAAAAAACTATTTGGTCCATCGATTACCATACTTCTCAGTCGATGGTCTATCAATTGTTGTCCTTTTTAAATTTAAGATATGTTGAAGACGTAGTCTGGTATATATGTCGAATTCGCATGTATGATAGGAGCAAGTGTTATCAAGATAAATTCAACATACACGTGCTTACATATATATATTGTACATTTTGTATATTCTTTAATTTCAAGAAGTAGTGAAATTTGGTTGCAAACGCTAGTAACTATCAAGATCTACCTTTTTATTTTTCCGAAGTGAAGGCAGGTACGAGGGATTGAATAAGAATGTAGATTCCATGTTGTATGAGGGTAGGAAAAATTCCATCGCTGCCAAGAGGCTTATGTCCTTAATCATTATTAAACATGATGAAGTCGGTGGCGAAGATTCTTTTTGGGATAAGGGGTTGTTGTGTGACTTCACAACAAGACGACACGAGTAATCGCCTTTTTAGGGTTCCACTTTTATTACGACCATATCTGTCTTCTATATACATATGTATTGAATATCCGTGCTTGTGAATATACAAAATAAATACTCGCAACCAATTGCCATTAGCTGAAATGTGTCGAATTCATGCCGATTTGTGAAATTTGAGGTTTACTCCAATTATTGAATTCTGTAATCTTTCTGAGGGTAAGAAATACGTTTTACTGAATAGGCTATAGGATTTATATATTGTAATTGCAATTTTGAACACCCCACATATGTGAATAGAAACGTAGTTAGTCCTTTAAATTTTATGCTCGAGTCTAAACTGATATATCCTATCATGCTCTCCGTCTACATCCCTGACAATAAAAATACTGCAATAGGTAATTCCAAAAGATAATTCCCATACACAACACATTATAACTATTTGAACTACACTTGAGATGTAAATGAAAGCATTAAACAAAATTCTACCTGCAAATATGTTTCCAATTAAAGGTATACTACCTCTGTCTTCAGTGGACCCTAAAGCACCTATAGGTACTAAAATCCATCCACTAACAAGAGTGCCTGTAAAATATTTTTATGAAACTTTAAACACATGTTTTCACTTTCTCATCGGACGTGCTCTGTTTTTAACAATCATAAAACCCAAAATCTTTATCCAACAAGTTTTACTGTTCTAAAAGATCACACGTTATGACCCGTAATAGAAAGAAATAACCTTTTAAACGTTCAGGTAGACCTATAAATATTTTTTCACTACTTTTTCTACGGAAAAAATCGTTTGTTTTTGTGAATCTACCTCTTTTTTTATCTACCTCTGCATACTATCCAACTATTAGATAGATATATTGTCAATTGGCAATAATTTAGAACATAGATAATTATTAATCACCAATTAGATGGCTATTAGACACTGCTGCGGCAAAAAATTAAGAAACCATTACAAATATTGTCTCAGTTCAATTTAACTTGACTGACATGGTAATTATTTTGGAATTAATATAACTTTCAGTCGTTTAGTTTAGTCTTGTAGGAAATTGTCACTATATCCTCAAATTAAATTGGATTCATGGCTGGAACAAAGTGGGCCGTAATGTATGACCCTATCGGAAAGTGCCATCGATTTTATAAATTACGTCGAATGTCGCGGAATCCAGAGCCATTAAATCAAAATTACTGGACGGTGTGCTGTTTACGCTGGAGGAGGCCCACTTTGCAAATATATGTAAAATTCATTCAGTTTCGTGCTAGGAATGCAGATATTAAGTTGCCCAATTCTTAAAGACTTAACTAGTTCGATAAAACATTGTTATTGTCTAATGTCCGCTGGCTTCGGTTGTCTACCAGGAGACCTTTTCAAAATGGAAGTGATGATTCGGTATGGTTTATGAGCCAATTCATCAACTGATTATGTGTGGATGAAATCGTGACTATATGACTAAATCAGATTTTTAAACAAGGCGACCCTATGTTTTATAAGAACTATCAAGGCATATCCCTACTTAATGTCGCATATAAAATCCTATCCAACGCATTGTGTGAAGGCCTCTAACCTTTCTAACACTGACCGGCATGTTCTAGTGTGTCTTTAGGCCTATGAGAACGACGATCGACCGAATTTTCCTTTAAGGCAAATCCTGGTAAATACCAAGAAATTTCAAGTCGACATTCACAATCTCATCATCGATTTCTTCGAGCCGCTGTGCCGCGTGACACTAGAAAACATGCGGTTAAATGTGCAACTTAGAAGCAGTTTCTTCGAACTATTTCAAACATGTACAGGAATTCGGCAAGGAGATTCACTGTCATGTGATTTCTTCAATCTAATGCTGAAAATGATAGTGCGCAGGGCAGGTTTTAACACAGAAGGTACTATCCTCGACAAATCAGGCCGAATCGAGTTGGTCTTGAAGTAAATGATGACAAAACCAAGTATGTGTTGTCAACAAAAAAATTAGCATCTATCCACCTCACTGTTGACAATAGTAACTTTGAAATGGTTAAGGAGTTTATTTACTTCGAAGTAATCATTTACTCTACGAATGACAAACGTAGATTCGGCGAGAATTTATCGTAGGAAACGGCTGCTATTTCGGTCGGCACAAGAAATTGACGTAAAAGTCGTAACTCGAAAGACGATATACATGCTTTAAAAAAATTTATCCGGTTTATTCTGCTATATAGAACCGAGTGCTGGACGATATAGAAGGAAAACAGAGCTGATGATGAAGATGCAGACATGAACTACATAAGCCTATGATGTGAGTAAAAATGTGTATATAGTCTAGAAAGTTAAAATGCGTCGACTACGCTAACTCGGCCACATCGGACGAATGAACCCTAACCAAAAGGATATTCCAAACTTAGCATCCACGTTCGAACTGACAATCTAATCTGCGGCAACTGGAAACAGCGTTCACGGGATCGAAGAAAATAGAACTCTACCGTCTTCTTATTCTTAGTCGTCTACAATCGTGAAATGGGATGACTTCGAAAATCGTGTCGTTGATCGAGTTATACAAGTTTTGCACATGTCAAAAGGTGATATCATTCGGACCTTGCGGCCGCTTGGAATGACTCGCTGATGGAGTACGTGACTGTCAAAGATCCGGCTGTCCACGCACTGTGAGGACTCCGGGAGCCTTCAAAGCCGTGCAAGCTCCAATCAGGTGCAAACGACTCAGAAAGCAGAAGATCTTGTCGCGGGAAATGAAAATTTCGCAAAAATCCATCTCAAGAAGATTTGGGACTACAAAAGACACACTGTCGCATTGAAGCAAAAACGTAAGAAAAAATCAAAAGCTCTCGTAAGGCGGTACGCTAAAAATGCAAAATACAGACAAATTCTTTTCACCGACGAGACAATTTTTACCGTAGAAGAAACTTTTAATAAGCAAAATGATCGAGTGTATGCTCGGACATCAAACCAGTCTACATTTTTGTGAAAAAGGACACAAAACTTCGGCGAAAGTTTACCAAACCACTGTTTTGGAAGACGTCGTTAAGCCGCTAAACCGAACAATGTTTGCAAACAAGCACTGGACATTCCAAGAAGATGCTCCTCCATCCCACAAGGTGAAAACCGCACAAGATTGGCTAAAAAAATGTACCCGACTTCATATCACTGGATGATTTTCCAGTTGGTAGTCTGGACCTCAAAAATTTGTGTTACAAGTTGTGGCCCGTTTTAGAGGGAATGGCCTGCTCTGCTCATCACCGAAATATTGAGTCTTTGAAGAGAGCCCTTGTCCGCGCTGTCTACAACTTTCCGATGAACGAGGTCCGTATGACGTCCGTCCGCAATTGATGATTGGCCAGTACGTCTCAGGACGTGCATTAAGGCAAATGGCGGCCATTTCTAATGAAGTCTTCCACAACTTGTAGCTAGGGACTTGACAAATAAAAGCATAAATTTGTTTTTAAAAATATCAGCGAGTTTTGATTTGGCATAAGTTTTTGTTTGTGTCAGTACTAAGGTGAACATTGCTTTGCTCTAAATGACCAAGCACCTACAAAGAAGTAGAGGGGACTGCATTCGATGCCCTAATTTGCTATCCTTTGTAGAGATCTTTATAGTTACTCACAAAACACTAAAAATCACCCTACAAGAAGTATTGGGAAGATGCGAGTATTTGGGGGTAAAATTAATTAGCGCTTGTCACTCCGAATATTTAACGACGACAGCATTTGTAAACTTTTATGGATCGTTCCATTCTGCAAATGATGATGACCGACCAGGTCATTAATGAAATGCCTTTGTTATGGGACATGCGAGCTCGCATTATTTTAATTAAAACCGATTGTACGCATAGTCGACATAGTGCCGACACCCTCATAAAAGAAATTTATATTTCCATGATAATTCCAAATCCATAAAAAAAATGTAAATGTAAATGCTCTGCTGTAGATACTCTCACCCGTACATCAATATCGCACCAGAGAACACACTTAATTCGTTGGTATAGCCTTGAAACCATAAACGATGTCAGAGAAGACTAGAAAGATTCCATAAAAGAGAGCAAAGCCTCCAAGTAGGACTGAACTGTATAGATACGATTAGTACAATAAAACCAACTTTCTTCTCATACACATTATAGATTGGCATTTATGAAATCTGGACCAATCTGGCAATGTAGATAATTAACAAATACGCGTTACAAATGTCAGTTTTCGCGAGTAACGTTGAGGTGCGAGTACTCTTTTATTTTGTTTGCTTGAAAAGTGCTGTGTTTTATTGAAGAACGTTTGTCGTATTTGTTTTGGTTGCCTTTATATCAATTTTGCCACACAGTTGTTCGAACAGATACGAACAGTCTGTGACGGTTGTATGGTCGTACGATAACCAAGTTAACATACGAGTATCTCTGATTCAACTGCGAAGCTATTTAATTTTCAAGTGTGTGCAAATGAGTAATTTGCTTGATGGTATATCGCTGAAAGTCGTATCCGACTCCCGCTAGTTTCGTGAAGGCTGGTATTCGTACTACTTACTTTGGACTGCTGCTTTGAGTGGAGCCAGCTCATTTCAATTAATAAAGAGACGTACCTACTTAATTATAGTCCAGAATTGAGGTTGGAGAAAGAAATGTGACAGAAGGCAATTCCTGAAATAAGAATGACATATTTATACTAGAAAGGAGTTGATTTCAGTTTAGGTATCGCACGAAGGACTACCTTAAGCTAAAGAGTATCCAAAATAGCTTTAAGCACGCAAGCCTAACAATAGATTTACGTTGACATTGACCTGGTTTCTGTATAAATGAAGAGATGTACGCAAGAGCACCATGTTCATATGTTAAAATTCGATTATGTTGTGCCCGTATGTATATCAATCAAATGGTATTCGTTAATTTGGGTGAAAGCTTAAAACAAACAGGAAACCTCTAAATGGGTATCGGGTTTGTTTTGTAACTGACAATGTGACTTGACTTTATAACGACCTTTGAACAATAAATACGTTCTTCATCAAAGGATTACCTTTGTCCCTGACATTCTACAATATTACAGACAGGATTAAGATGTCACAACCATTGCTAGTCATTGACAGATTGCTAATTAGGTTCTACACCCCTTTCACAATGTCCAAGGTTACACCTATTTGTGGAATACCTATACAAGTTGGTATACATTTTTTTAATTTACATGAATCAGAAGCCAATTGCTTCTATAACGTAATATTGGCGACCGACTGACGTTCGCCATATGAAGAACTGTTTCCTCCGATTGCAGTACAAACATTGTGACTCATTTGTTAAACGTGCGTTCCTGGTTAATGAGCAGCACTCAACAGTGACTGTATGCGAATGCATCTGACTTTGTTTTTTTTTTTTTTCATTTCAAGAATTTAAGGGAACAGTTTTGTTGGTCGGATAATTGCGTCATTGGGTAAACACTTCTCTTGGTCTTCAAATATTTTATCATACTGTATAGAGAAGTTCCATAATATAATCGGAACCACTGCAAAAGATGGCAAGTTAACAGACTTCTTAATTGAAGAAAATAAGTAAAATAGATAATGGATCGTGACGCACAAACGTACACTACAAGCTAACATAGTAACGCGGAGCTACACAGGTGTGTCTTACTCCCAATAGATGGACATAGGTCTTAAAACCTTTCTTCGAATTCCAAGCAAGTACAAGTCAGTTTGGATATAGACCATGCATGTCACTCCGGTCGGGATAGACATTTTAGCTACCAGGTCGATAATTTGTAAGATCAAATCTAGCTTGCGCATGTGAAGTGATGTTCATTCAGTTGCCCTGTGTACAAATGCGAGACAGATTAATCTAGCAAGACAGTAGCGATGTAGGTAATCGCTCAATTCTTTTTTCGTTTCCTTTCTTTCGTTATGTACTGCTTCTACCTCGGCTCATTACAAACTGCTCCTAGGCGTTCCAAATAGGCAGTGATCTCTTTACACCAGGATATTGGGGATATTTGGCGGCCGTGGCTCAAGTGAACTGGCTTCCAAATCGGAAGGTTCGGTGTTTGAATCCCAACCGCGCCCGAAAGACATTCATTTTTTTCAGTTAACAAAAACCAAGTAAGATGAGTAGTTGACTAGAAATCAACAACAAGCCAGCTTCCACTAAGAATTTAGGCTCCCCCTTAAGTGTTGGATGCATCTTTCTCTCTCTATCCCATTTTCCAAAAAAACTTAACACACGCTGAGGCAATATACGAGTAAGTGTATTCATGCCCACCTGATTGTTAAGTCATTTAAAAAAAAAATAATAATAATCTACAGCTCATAGAAATCAAGTATCTTGATTTCGGGGAATCTTTATTCCCAGAATACATATATGCCGTTTTTTGCTCATAGCATAGGTCCAGCTTAGTGCCAGCGCTCATCGTGTTATTCGTCTTTCACTTTTCACCAAACGGCACTTTCGGAGGTTTTTCCACCATTGGCGGTGGATTCGATTCTCTTGCTGTTGTCAAACGAACTTAACCATCACTCTCTTGCTATATTTATTATCTTAAAATGTCCCAGATCCTAGTTCTCGCAATCCAATCGGTATAAGCTCACTGAGCTCGACAAATCTTGTCCATATGGTCGTCGTTTACATGTAATCGCACAAAATTTTGAAAGGTTGTTCCTCATGTATTGCGTTGAATAGATCACATGACATTATCCGGTCTGAATCCTTTTTGGGTATCAAGTGGATGAGTGAGATCGTATAAGATCTTGATTGTCATTTTGCGCAGGTGGACGGGCTGAGCTTGTATTCCAAGACAACACGATAGGGCTATGAATAGACCAGGTTGTACGTAGATGAAAGGTTTTGTTCATTCACATAGTACTAAAGTCTTATATGCTATGTTGAGAGGCTGATGCTTCAGTAGTTGACGCAGTTGAAGGGATTTTCGTTCGCTGGAATTGGCCAAACGATGCTGAAATGTGACTAAGTTAAAGAATTTATTGTAGTTTGTGAATACACTTAACCAAATTGGCTTCATCTGTTAAAATCGCTGGCACACAGGGCAAGGTCTTGTTGAATTTGAGTCTGTATACTGCTGGCAGTAGTTCATTTTAATCTCGTTAACTATGTTTTAGACGTTTTGAATATACAATAGAATGTAGGTCTTCTTCGTATCATCGCTTAAGTTGGATTCAAATTCTCAGCACATACTATGCGTTTCTTTAAGGCGTTAGTTACTTTAAACCTCTTGATATTGCTGCTTTTTGGCACATTTTCAAATACTTGATTCGCGGAAGGTGCGTCGCCTTGTTTCCAGCAGCTGAAAATGCAAGCATTTCATCCGATTTCAATCCATCTGCCGAGCAAAAGTGCATATTGACATTTTCAAGCGGATGTCCACAGAAATCATTTTCGTAATATTACTAAGGATATACCTACGGTGCTCCGGGTAAACACTTTAAATGATCATCGTTGATCAAAGTGCAAACAGGTGTTTCCATTTCCAAAGAACAAAGACGACAAATGGAAATGACCAGAGAGGTACAAGCATACCCCGATATAAATCGAAGACAAAGAGGAATTCACAAGAACGAACCAAATACTTACGGAGAGACGATGAACGACAAAGAAACACACACCAGGGGAGTACTCTTAAGTATAACCGAACGCGTACAACAAGCCCAGGCGCATTGTAAAACTACACGGTCAGCCAATGTCTCTACATGTAAAGGTCAGGTTATGTGTGTTTGAACATTTCTCTTTCTAACACAAACTTATGCACACATTTTGTTGCACTAATAATGTGTTTTTTTTTCTTCTTTTTTTTTTTGCATTTGAATAACGAACAAAATGGCCACAGTTTGTACGTGTGAATGCATGTAAGGAGACTTCTTGGTCTTCTCGAAGTTTACTTCCCATTTCTATTGAAGAATCCAACTCTTGCTGTTGATTGGTTTGGTTAGTGCATAATCCCTGTCCTTTTAAGGTCTAACGCTTAATTGGAGTGTTTTTCTCTTTCAACAACACAACAACAACCTCGACTACATCGTTCGCTTGAGTGGTTTTACCTTCCTTCAGTTTACCATTTACCATTTAAACACTATACCTATCTTATCCATCATCTTCTCTGCTTTCCATCTTCTCTATAATACTAGTCGTAATCTTGTTGTTTTTGCTTCTTTTGGATGGGTTTTCCTTCGTCTTGTAAGTAGTCTCTGCATGTATTTCTATACTTAACTACCAGCCTTGTGTTGTTAGCTAGCTTCTATTCACTAAAAGGTGACCAACAACTGTGAAGGTCGTTTGCTCTTGTTTTTCTGGAATTTTATTGCATTTTTTCTGTTTCCACATTTTTATTTCGTTTTCATTACCTCTTTCTCTTGAAAGGTTTTCCCCAGTTGTACCTACCTCTGTACACTTTTTATAGTCGGAAATCTGTAGCCTCTGCAATCCATGTACTCGTATACGGTCCACCATCCGCTTTAGCAATAGCATCCCGCATTTGAAAATTGAAATTGATTTAATCAAAGTTGAAGTTGACTTAGGCAGAAGAAGCCTGCTTTGTTGCGTCTTTCTTACCCCCCCAGGGACTAGGCTAACACCCATCTGCCTTACTTGTAGACCGCAATTTTCGACCCTTGTTTTTGTTTCGCATCTTCAATTACTTTTATTTCTATATGTGTTTGCATTCGTGTATTATTTATTCGGAGTAACACGTAACAATAGCAGAATAACCCTCGCCTACCGATTGGATCAAATAGCCTAAAGTCACCGCCACACGAACGATGAACGTTGCATACGGCAATTGATTCGTTTACCGTCGTCTTTTGAAACACAATCGCGCAGTCAATATTTTTGTGTTTGGAAAAATAGACGTTATGATATTTACGGCGCATGACACGAACATTTTCACCAAAATATTTCAGTGTGGGTACAGCTTAAAATGCACGTGACATTGGTGGGTCGATGACGCTCTATATCTACTGCTGCATGTGTCTCACCCACATGCAGACATATTCATCCCTCAAAATGCCATAAGGCAATGTTGTGAGGGTTAAATGAAGAAAAATATAATAAAAAAAGTTGAAAGGCCAATAAATTAGTTAAGCGTTTGGGTGACACTTGTGGACGCACACAAAATTGCTGCAACACAATACCGAGGGTGACGAAAAGGAAGAGCTACTCTAAAATGCAAAAAAAAAAAACAAATAGTCCCAAGGCTTAGGGTGGAAGGTGGTAGGTTGTAGATTGTAGGTTTGTAAAAGGTTTGTTTATGCTCTAGAAGTGTGCTTTTATGAATATTTTCTGAACACTGTGACCATTGTTTTAATCGATATTTGTTGTCAGGGCTTTCGCCATTATGAAAGGGGTTGGCCGATGAGAGTTAGAAAATTGGTTCCCTTAAACCTCGAGAGTAATTTGAAAACCAAATTTCAGCATGTAAGAGTACACACATATGTACATTTCTTTTATCAAATTTGCAATGAGTCACTTTATTAAGGTTAAAAGTCAATGGTGTAATTACAATTTTGTTGCGCTGGCAAGGGGTGTACGAAAATAGGGTGAACTTAAACGCAATGCTTATCTCTGTTTGCCTTATCATCTGTTACTTTGGTTCATTCGATTTGACAAAATGAAAGGACGTACTATGTTTCCTATGCCCAAATTTTCAATGTTAGCAAAGTTAGTTATAATATTTTTGATAAATGTGCCTCAGGCGTTCGTGCTTGGTCCCATTCTTTTAATTTTCCTACAAGAACTTATTGTTGTCTGTTTTAAGTAGGAAATCTTTTAACTTAAAAAAATAGGATTGCGGATCAGCAAACCTCTGTAGGGTTCACCCTTCTTATCGGCTTGTAGAATTTGTTCTGCATATCATATCGGTCTTAAATTTCTTCGCTTTGACATTACAAGGGTTCTACTCGTATTTCGCAACTTACATATCGCTCATAACATCTCTGATTGCTAATATTGTTGTCTTATTTGTTGAACCTGCAGGCCTATTTCTTGGGAGGTATCCTGGAAGCGTCTCGGAAAATAATCGGGAAATGATCTTAAACGAGTACTCGTGCCAAACGTCTCTTGATGCGCTTTGGTTGGGAATTTTCGTTTTAACGTTTAGACTCTCCATGATGAAATCGAAGAGTCTTCAAGCCGTCTTAGCTCTAAATATGCGAATGGCCAAAATATTAAATTTTTGTAAACTGCTTCAACCCATTTCAAATGCTTTTCTGCTTAAGCGAAACACGATCTTATGCCTGTTTGGGTAAACGGATTGCATTGCAATTCGCACTTTAAAAAAGTGTTGTCTTCGCGTCCTAGGTTATGACCAATTCAGTGATACGTTCTTTGACGTAGAATGATGAATATCGGTTCCGGAACATTTTTTTTGTAAAACTGTTCGGTCAACACGCAATTTGGTCAGAAAAATTCCAGAATCAGACGCAATCATCTTGTTTTTTTTTGTGGTCTGCGGCATTTGAGTTGGATGTTATAATAGTTTCCACGTACTGCACCCATAATCAATTGTAACTCATCCTTGTAGCGAAAAACTCGCGGCTTGGTCTCGTGCTAAAAATATTACAATTCGTATCGTAAGTCTGAGATTTGGTCAATATGCGCATACCGAACGCAGCTTTTGCTTTTCGATGCCTACATCCAGTTCGATACTTAGATATCTATCGAGATTCCAATCCAGGTGTTCTTTGATCCTTTTCAGGATTAATTTCGCTATTATTTGACACAGTCACAGTGGATCAGTTTGCTTTTTCTGTTCAAGTAGTCTTTTTCGCGGAATGCTGTTTGAAGCTGCGTTTCCTGGTAAGTTCTTGATAGTGGTATAAAGGGTTCTACGCTCGTACTTTAGTGTGTACATACAACCAAAACATTTGTTTGTGTTTTTTCACCCTCTTTTCACTAGGCTACACTTTCTTTCATTTCAAGCGTCATTGGGTTTCAATTCAGATCCCTCTACGCAATTAGAATTTTAAAATAAAATAAAAACACCCGGTGTCTGCTGATAGACATGTGTTGAGACAGTTCTTACTGACATACTCGTATGTACATATGTTACTTCCTAACTCCAATTAAGAAAACTGATATCTTCTGATATCTGATTGTTTCCGCTTTCTGGTTGATGGTGGTCCTAGGAGAGTGGCGCACTACGGGATCCTGAAGGCTGTCGCTCTTGTACTGGGGTGTAGTTAGGATGATAACTCAAGAGCTATTAAGGGATGCAAGGGATGTATTGGTTGCATTTTATTTTTACGTCGGAATGTCAACTTCTAAATCGTCGCCTGATCACAGTGTGGTACATCTGGTTCGATATTCGCTTATCTGAAGCGAGCAGCCAGCCGGTTTTTAAAGCAATTTGCTTTCAGCTCTCAACTGTTTTGTTGACAAAGTCATGACCAGCAGCTGTAGATGTTACAATTATTCTTGTGCTTTGAATGGCCATCCCTACATGAAGTGAGTTCCTATAATTGCTTGCTCTTAGTGAGAGCTATTTATAGACATTGAGGTAACAATAGTTATTTACTGTCATGATTTTGACCACTTCCGTGTAACACTGTTAGGTCTGGTCCGTAAAAGCGTAAGCGGAGTGACCAGTTTATCCGAAATGTTCATATTTTTATCGCCACTCGAACAATTATCACAAAAACAGGATGGATATCAACTTGGACTAGACAGAAGACTACTCGTACATAATTAATATTACAGCACAAATAATTGAAATACTTGACGTTTAACATATTGACTTGAGTCGCAATTGCATGCATGAATTACAGTGTTGATGCAGCATTAATATTTAATGAAATAACATGTCTTGCTCTTACTTAATGAATTATCGAAACTCGTTAGCAATTGATGTCACGCAGTGCATTAAACAAACCAATGTCAGTTTTAAGTGGTAATTATTACCATATTTATTGTTTTTAACTATTTTTGTTTTTTTTTTTAAGCAAACAGTTATCACATTCAGTTAGTTTTTAAGGCATAATTACTCGTACCTGTTTAGTTTGTTGCAACTTCATCAATCTTCTATTGAAATTCCTCTAGTTGTTCTTCACCTTACAATCTTGCTTAACCGAAATCGTTTCCTATTGCCAATGACCTGATTACCAGTGTTAAAAGTCAAATTATTTTTGCTCACCCAAGATAAATAATTACAACGTTGTGGTAATTAATATCCGTATCTCACCTTAAGTACATTAATTACCTTCACCTAGAGTAACGTTGTAAATACTGAGAACATTCAAAAACATATGTTTTGTTGATCAGCCGGAATTGTGCGTGACTTTGTTGATTCTGGAAAAAAAAATGGAAGAAACTGCTTTCTTTGTAGAAAGAAAATATCTCAACCGAAAGAAACGCCACAAACTAGTGCAGGGAGAGCCAAAAAATACACAAATGTTAACAACAAGAAGCAAGAGCAATGAAAAAATCCAACAAAAAATGCGTTAAACTCTGTTTGTTGGAATTTTTTTTTATGGAATTGCTGTTTGTTGTGTATATTTTGGAAATTTCTATACAACTTAGAAAAAAACAAATAAAAGTTGGTATTTGGGTGGTCTTGTAAACTAATGCCTTTCATTGGCTGCTTCAATTATGTCACTGAACCCCGATGACCTTAAAATTTTAGTATGTCTTACTGAGCAAAAAGATGTAGTAGGTGGCGTCATCACCCTATCGGAAAATGCTATAATTTTTGCAAATGGCGGCAAATATCAATTCTACTTTGACATACGAGTACATGTGTGAAGTAAACAGATACAAAATACATCCTGAATCTCGACTACGAAGGAGATAACTTTTCATCGAAAATTATGAACAAGCAAAATTATCGCTTCTAAGGCACCGAAATTCTGCGTATAACCCACGAAGAGCCATTACACGACTATTGTGGGCAAGACTTCCCAGTTGATTGTTTTTTTTTTTAACGATGCAAACAACCCTTCCGTTTAAGCCTGGCAATCAGGATTTCACATGTCAAAAATCGGCTTTTAAGGTTCCTCGGCTTCAGTTTATGTCGAACAAAATTTCCTTGCACTTGAATCATTCTCAATGCTTTTAAAAGATGCGAAATTGCTTGTTGTGTTACTCCCAATGCAACTGCAATTTCTTGTTGCGTTTGGAACTAATCTTCGTCCAATATTGTTTCCAATTCCTCGTCTTCGTATACTTTCGGCTACCTCTATGATCTTTTTCTTTAACATCAAAATCACTGTCCTTAAACTTAAGGCAGCCTCACCATATGCGACTACAAGAAATCGCTGTGCCTCAGCAGCAGTTTTCTTCAAATTAAGGAATTCATAATGTTCAAAACTCGACATTTTCGCCTGAAAAGAAATATATGATGTTGATACAAAATCGCTAATACTTTTATGTTATACTTATTATATGACACTTTTGACCATACCATCTTTTGTAAATCGTCGGAAACTTATTTGTAGACCTGATAACATACTCAAGGTCATCGGAACTGTCGGGGTTCAGCGATACAATTACCGGATTGGCTTGTATTGAAATTCAACCCCTCAGTGTCGACATCCTGGGGGAAGATAAACCATGTTCTAAAATTGAATAGTGGTTAAATGTTTTGAAAACTGATGTGCCCTTCTAGAAAAACCCTTTGTATATGGCCTGTTCTACTAAGATATGCAGAACTGTAGCGTTTCTATGGGAAACCAGAAAACTTTTTATTGATTACGGCAAATTTTGGAGATGGTTGGAACCTTTACAGAAAAAGGAACACAATAAACTAATTCGAATTTCTAAAAAAAACAGCAGACTGGGGACGATACCTACAATGAGTGGACACAGTCACTCTTAGTCTTGTGAACTGGTAATTTGCGCTTAAGCCCTTTCTACACGTTTTAAGCTCTGTCAAGTCAGAAAGCTGAATTCACTGAGTCCATTCCAGGCCACAATGGAATCGCGTTAAACCTCCTTTGCAAAGCTCAGAGAAAGAATGATTGCAGAATGATGAAATAGTTATTTACTTACTTAAGGTGGCGCTACAGTCCGGGGTGGAACTGGGTCTCAAACAACAAGCGTCTCATTTGCTAGCTGCTTACAGTTTCGCTCACTAAGTTGATTGAGGTCCGCTTCCACTTTTCAAAGATCGTGGCTCTTGTGTTGGAGCGTGATTTTTGCACTATTTTTTCAAGAATAATGTTAAAGAAATAGCATCACAGCGCTACGCTTTGTCTAAATCCTTTTTTGACCTTAAAGGTCTCGGTGAGTTCTTTACCGACCTTGATGGAGCAACGTGCATTCTCCACCGTCATCCTGCACGAACAGACGAGATGATGTCATACCCGACCTTCGATGAATAGGTGGTGGGTATTAATTTGGAGCTCATGGGTCTTTCCCAAGATCTGCCGTAGTGTGAATATTTGGTCGATGGTGGAATTTCCTGGCCTAAAGTCGCACTGATATGAATCAATCAGGTTGTTGACGAACGGCTTCAGGTATTCACAGTTGGCGCAGTTAAGAGGGTCTCTCTTCTTGAAGATCGGAAAAACAATGCTGGGGTTATATTCCTCGGGCATACTTTCGTCCGACTATATTTCACAAATGAGTTGGTTGGTATATGCTCCTTACCAAGGTAGGCGATGCCGCTTTGAATAGCTCGGCAGTCAGGCCGTATGCTCCAGCAACTTTGTTGGACTTATGCTTAGATATGGCTATCTGCACTTCTTCATCCAGGTCAGGTAGACGAAATTGTTGGTCTACCTCGTCCAGGTTGAAAGGTTTATTTTGCCTGACAGCGGTATTTGTTTCATCATCCCCGTTATGCTGTCTACAAAAATGCTTTTTCCGAATCCTCGGCATCGACTCCGACTCTATTATGTACTTTGTCTCTTTGTTCGTCTCTACAGGTTTCGGTCCAGAGTTTGTGTCAGTGGCATGTTTTTCTTTTATCTTTGGTAAAACTTCCGAATCTCATTCCTGGATAATCTCATTCCACGCTTCTCGTGGTCCTTCTTTTTCCTCCTTAGAAGCCGGTGTTCATCTCCCTTCTTCTGCTCGTAGAGCTTGCCTCTAGTTTAGCTGCATGTGCTTGCCGACACTCGTCGTAAAACCAGGGGTTTCGTATGTGGTGATCGAGTAAAACCCAGCACATCAGAGGCAGTATCTCTGATGGCTTTTTAGCAATGATGCGGGCAGCATAATAAGACCTCTTAAGAGAGTAAGGGATACTCAATCGGAAAAGGATTTGGCGATCTGTTACGATTGAAGCCGTCCGACGTCAAACTTCCTCATAGTATTAGCCTGCCTTTACGATGTTCGGAATATCCGCAACCGTACGTTGGATACAACAAGGTCCGGGCCGATGTTGGCCCTCGGAACATTTGCACATCCACAATATGTACTATAGAAGTTCCTTGCATCAATGAGGTCAATCTGACTGACGGTTGATTGATCAGGAGATCTCCAAGTTCCTTTATGAATATCGAGATCCGGGAACCGTTGTACTACCAAAGATGCCCTCTCGTTCTAGCTTTGCATTGTATTAAAATCGTGAGGGGCAGTACTCGTAGGTCTTGTCCAAGAGCTCATAGAATCTATCTTTGGTTTCGTCACCTTTTTTCTCTGTGGGGGCGTGTACGCATATAAAGTTAATGTTAGCAAATTTAGCCTTAATACGGATTGTTACGATGCGCTCGTTAACATGCCGGAAACTCAAAACTTCTTGCCTTTGCCTAAGTCTGCTTCTAGCAACAAATCCGCATACAAATAGGCGCTGCTTTTGTCGTCGATAACAATCGCCCTAGTAGGTGTCACAGTTTTTCATCCTCTTTTTGTCCGGCCCATACCATCGCAGATGATAACATCTGCTTTGCAGCAGTACAAGGCCTCTGCTAGTTGTTCGGCTACACGGGGCCTATTAAGGACCTAGCATTTCACGTACAGATCCGAAGTTCGTTGTCCTTGTTTCGTTTGCAGGGGTTGTCAACAGTAGATTCGTCCGTGTCCTTGGCTTGTTGCTTCATAATTTAAGGCTTTTCCCCTATGACCGGGCAGTTATCAGGGCGATACTACCCCCAACTTGGAGAACCAATTCCATTGTAACATATATATCCCTAGGACGAGGGTTCGTTTAGATCGAAGTCAGTTACCCGTTCTATTATGTTAGCGCTGCCGTTGGTCCATTAGGGGGTCAACCGCGACCATCTCTTTTCCAAGACCCTGACTTGTCGGGTCTATGTCGGACCAGACTAGATAAGGTCTTATTTGTTTTATTCCGGGATTTTACTCCACCGTTGACTGAGGAATTCATGTGCTGCTATTTTTGTCTGCTGGTCGGCACTCGCTTTTGTAAGTTTGACCAGTCGATCAGTACCCGATGGTTACCACTTGGAGGTAAAATAAGCACAATCGATATGTCGGAACAGTTTTAATACTGGGCATCGCCAAATTACCCTATTCTACAGTACACAACGACCACATTTTAAACATCTTCTGTTAGCGTTGTGTGCACATATTTTAAAGGATATCTTTAAATTCTCGGGCTCGGATTCATAATCAAGTATCCAGAAAAGTTACCGTTAATCAATATTTATGTTACTCGTACAATGAGTGGATTAAGTATGTGCATCGCGTATTACCTAGCAGAAAATGCGTCAATTCATAAAGAAAAAGTGGGTAAAACAGTTTATTGTCAATTATAAAATATTTATAAACTTATGGATTTAACCTTTTTACTAGAGCAGCTGCGGCATCGCGTAAAATTCGCCCTGCGTTCGGTAATAAAACAGCAATTGAGGGCAATGCTCAAAAATGGGTCGAAAAGTATGTTTCTAGATATGAGGGAGTTGAAAATGAACCACGGTCTTGTAAACGTTATGTCTTTGTTGATGAAGAATTGAGGGAAGTTGTTAAGCTATCATAGATTCGGATCAAACATGACAGAAGCCCGCTAGAATATTCAACGTAAGCGATGAAAATATTCGCGTTAACTTAAATCGACTTGGCAAGAACTGAAAGCTGAGCAAATTGTGTCCTCAGAAGTTGACCCAAAGTAACAAGCTTTCGAGTCTTAAAATTTGCCCTGCATTACTTTTGCCAGACAAGAAGGGATCATTTTTTGACCAAATGATAGATTCGAAATCTATATAGCAACCTACGAGCTTTGGCCAAATGCCCCTGTATTTATACCATCAACAAGTTATAGTTTAGTGGAGTATTGCAGGTATTATCCATTACAAATTATTGCCAGGAAGCCAGACCAATTCAAACCAATTACAAGAAGTATCTCTTGGTCTTGCACAGAAACAATTTGCTTAATTGAAGATATTGTAGAACGAACTTTTCCGTATAAATAAATTCATATATTTTCGAACTGCTCCATAATTTCTGATCCCAAAAATGTAAATTTGACCTTTGGAAGCGGCTCCCTTTTACCCCTACACCAATATTTCATTGAATTGAAATGGTTTGTATTAAATAGGGGAAACTTTGTGATTAGTTTTCTAAATTGTATTGTATGGATCTAAACAATCAGGAATTTCTCTATCTTCTCTTGTTTAACCCATACGTGTGCTGTAATTTTTCCAAATATGTATCATGATTTGGCTATTATTTAAACAGCTGAAAGCACCCTCGTTTATTCTTTGTTTTAAAACCCAAAGTGCTGTGTGACTTTCTAATGCAAACAATTAAAAATTCCTCGAAATACCCCATCTTTCTCATTACAAAGTCAATGAATGAATTAACTTGAAATTCTTTTCTCCCCATTTGACATGTGTCAAAAAATTTACTCTATCACTTCTGAATTTGAATCCGAATTCGAATTTGAATCCATGTCTACCTATGTTAAATATTTATGAAGTTACAAGAATACACTCTCTCAGTTAATTGATTTTGATTGGTAAAAATATTTCCGCACTTTGCACTTGATATATTCGTACGCGACATACGACATCGTATGAATCTATTTGGAATTTTCAACACAGCTGCTGTCATAGCAAGGCAAAACACCTGTCAACTTGTGAAAATAACTCCCTCTATTGTTTGCTTGTTAAATAATTGGCATCGAACAAAATCTATTCATCTATCGGTGGTACATCCGAACATCCAACATTTTCTGTCAGTTTGTCTGTCTGTCATATTCAATATGAGTATCATGTGTTCTTCTATATGTAGTGAAAGTTAATCACTGTTGGGATATCTATAGATTCAGAGGACTGTAGAGCCTCTCCACTTGAAACTATATAAACATACATAGGTACTCGTATATCGCATAAAACCCTTATGAAGCAAGCGATTCGTACTGCCGTGGTTCGCTAAAATATTTCCACTTGTAACCGATTCAAAAAAAATAATCGTCTTTGTGAACATAGTCAATCAATTTGACTTTGTTTTTTTTTTTTTGGCGCGGAACACTTAGACGTCGTCGTTAAGGCGCGTCAAACAAAGCTTATATTATTCGTACTTTGGGGCCAATTATCTAATATCGAATTACAAATTTCATAAAATGAAAAATAATTAAACCGCAGGCGGAAAATAGCTCACTTTGCAACTTATAACCGAGCGTCTGTGGTGCGAAGATGATGATGTTTTTTTTTTTTCTTAACAAAAAAAAAAATTAAAATATAAGTACGATTACCTACATGTGATATACCAACGTATACGTAACTGATCTTAATTTCCAATTTCACGTTAAATGGAGCGGTAAAAATACAGCAACAACAGAATCGAATGCTATAGAGTGTATCTGTCATAATATTTGGACATATTCGTACTCGTAATTTGAAAAACGATAAACAAAAGCAGCACAGACTTAAACGATGACATTGTTATCTTGACAAGTAAATGAATCCTTAAGTGGTCCACCCGCATTGCGTCATTCTTGTCAGTCATATATAGTGTATATTCGAGTATCAACGACTACTTTCTTTCCATCGTTCGATTTGTTATGTAGTTCTGTTGATATTTTTCAAAGGATTCAGTAAATAAAAACCTGCTCGTCCGACTTAGAGACGTTACCTAACGCGCTCCTCACCCGTGGAAAATTTCTGCCTGAGACAGAGCAGATCTTGGACCTTGTTATATGTGGTGCGTCTTTTTTTTCCGCGTAATAGGACCGAGCTGAATCAGATGTGTCAGGATCCTGAATTAGTCCTTGTTATACATACAAGCTAGCGCAAAATTAATCACTCTATCGGAAGATGGTATAATTTTTGGAAATGGCGTCGTACGTCAATCATATTTGACATTTGTGAACTAGACAGCTGCAGTATACAAATAGAGAAGCAATGGAGCGTTATAATCTGCAAGAGCGTGGAATAATTGTGTCGATGCTTTTGACCAATAATCGGTCGGTGGTGCTAACGTAGCGTGAATTTCGACGTCGATTTCCTAATCGTGTCGCGCCAACTGGGCAAAAATTCCGGTGCTTAGCTACTCGACTCGAACAGAGTGGAACACAGGAGACTATGCAGAGCGTGGCCGCCAAGGAACTGGTCGTTCGTCCCAGAATATCGTGGCTGTGGCTGCCGATGTCGCTGAGAACGAAGAAACATTAACCAGACGACTGGCCACGCAATTGGGCATCACCAGACGGACCCTACAGCGAGTTTAAGTGAAAGACATACACATGTTCCCGTACAAAATGCAGACAGTGCATCAGTTAATGCCTCCTGATCGTCAGTCGCGTGTGAGTTACTGTAAAGCTATCCTGAATCTCAACAACGAAGAGGACGATTTTGTGTCGAAAATGATCATGAGCGACGAGGCGCATTTCCACTTAGGCGGTTACGTCAATAAGCAAAATCTTCGCTTCTGGGGCACTGAAAATCGGCGTGTGATGCACGAAGAGCCATTAGATCCACTCAAAGCCACTGTGTGGTGCGGCGTTCACGCGGTAGGAGTGATTGGGCCGTATTTTTTTGAGGACGTCATCGACAATACGGTCACTGACTTCTTACTGCCGGAATTAGATGAGCGGGTCTTGGTGAACATGTGGTTTAACAAGACGGTGCAATCGCAAACACAGCACGAGCCACAATGGATATTGTGAAGGAAGCGTTTCCTGGTAGCGTAATCTCCCGTTTTGGCGATTTGGCACGGCCAGCCCGATTTAACTATCCCAGACTCCTGTCTTTGTGGCTACTTGAAGTCGTGAATTTATGCCAACAAGCCTCAGACAGGAGTAATTCGTCAGGAATGCGAAGAGTTATCACCGGAAATGTTGCGGAAAGACGTGAAAAATGCGATAAAACGATCACAAATGTGTATCAACACTGGCGGTAGCCAAAAGGCGGATATCACCTTTTCCATTTAACAGAAACAATTGTAAAGGTCCAAATAACGATTTCCATCACTCAAAATAATTTTTTTTTGTTTAGTAAAAAAGTAATTCAACTACAAAATTGGATGATTAATTTTGCGCCACCTACTTCTTCTCTACGAATTGCTTTTCTGTGAAGATCTTTCGGATCAGAAGTCAAGCCGATTAATGTTGCAGAGGCTTGAAGAGTTAAGAAATCGCGTTGAGTAGAATTCTGTATATCCAGCCATCAGACATCATTTAACCGAGCTTGGTGGACATCTTTTTTTTCTGCCGGAACAGAGCACTTAGATAAAGACTCAAATCCGTATGCCTGCAACCTGATGCGTGATCGTGGGCGATCACAGAGAGAGTGCCCTGCGGTGTCATCATAGTGCCCCGTTGAAACGCCAATAAGCAGTCTACAGTCATCCCTACGGAGAGACAGCAAGAACTTCGCTGACCTCCTAGAGACGTCAGTCTGGTTTGCCGGCACTCTGGAGAATTATGCCATCTGCAGATATGCAATTTTCAATGCAAGACTTAATCGACCTGGGACCCAAACATGATTCAATAAATTCAGCTTTCCTTCTGCATTTAGAGAAGCCTTGCATTACTTACTCGTACATTAGAAATGGTGAGGGAGTTCTGCAAAGCCTTAAGCTCAGTTTGTCTCCCGCTACAGTCGCAGATACTTCTCCCCTTCATCAATTAGAATAAATTCATTGCCATCAGAATTCCGTATATCTCAGCTTAGAAGACAGATGCAAACTTGCATAATGATTTTTAACGTTGTCATCTTTCAAATGCATAGCACCGCTGCATCCTAGAGCGGCCTTAAAGCCATAAGCGATAACGTTCTAATGCTATCTGTGCTTAACAGCGGCATACAAGTATGATGAGGTTCAGCTTTCTGGAATCACAGTATTTAATGAGTTCGGCCGTTGTTGGTGGCGGTAGTACGTACTACCTTAGAATCATTGGAAAAATAAGCCAACGCGACGACGAATTTGTGCCTTTTCCGTTCATTTGTCTATGTCTACAGCAACTAAACTTTATTTCGAAATTGCCCAAGTTTAAATAATCAGAGTGAATTCATGTTTCAATATCTCGGCTGGCAAGCCATCTGAATTTGCAGCCTTGTTATGTTTTTTTATAGTTCGGATAGCTGCGTCGACCCATTTTAATGCTGCTCCGTTGAATGTACATATATGAGTATACACCCGAAAAATGCTGCTTAAAATATTATGCGGTTGAAACATTTAGGAAGGAATCTAATTAGCACTTCAGCTGACAGTGATTAAGACTTACGAGATATTGTTTAGCCCTGAGGATTAATTAAGTGTTTACATAAGACATAAGACATTGTGGCATTACTGCTACTCACGGGAGGAAACGAAGTGATAGTTGCAGACGGACGAGGTCAGCACTAAAGTCGACTAACACATCACAATGAATTTGTAGAAAAAGGTTGTCTTTTTCGTCTGCGACATGCCACGTACAATATATAAAATTATGAAGAGATCTGTAGAGGCTACGGTGATGAGATGTTCGTGAGGATACACTTTATTTCCACGCCATTGCCACATCATTTCTGATACATCACTATTTGAACTTATAAGTGTTGGTGTTAATTGTGCGTTATTGTGCTGTCTCCGGTTTTGCCTCAAATAAGTTTTTTTTGCAGTGTCATCAATAGCCGTGGATTTTTGCTTTCATTAAAGGAGAATTTGTGTTTTTTTATAGCTACAAATGCATCACAACCAGAATAGATCATCTGAGTTCAATTTGTGTTCGCAGGTCTTATATTTCTTGCCCAATTGTTACAAGCAAGATGCGATTTTAACAGGCAAGTAGCGGTTCTAACAACATTGGATATAGATATATAGAAAGTATTCCGACCAGGATGCTTGAAAACGGCCACGTGCTTTTATGAATTTGAAAAGGGAGTTTTGAGCTTCTATGACTTTATCTCGCCGAGGGATAAAATCAGTGTATGGCTCTCTTAGAAATAAGGCGTTTTGTTCCATGAACGATTTTTAATGATATTTTGTCCCGTTTATTGATGAACGAAATGTGTTAGCTTTGAAAAGGTTCTTTAAACCGTAACAATTGGCCTATTAGATGTGGACATATGTAAAAATAATGATAAAATACACCAGGTTACAGGAGGGCTCTTTATGATAATTGATTCATGCACTGCCAATCCATTGTCCTTTGCATAGTTTAAACCTTTCCGAAACGGATTTAGATGCTAATTTGAACGAAAAATCCGGTCTTACGATAGAAGTATAGATATTCGCTATCGTAATCGCAGCATACTACAATACAAAATGTAGTAGTAATGAGTAGCCGATCTGGGAACAGTCGCGCTCCTTGAAATCAGTCAATTAAACTGACATTTTGAATGACAGATGACACAAAACTTAACGCGTCATCTATTGTATTTACAACTGTCATATACAAAGTCATACGAACTGTCAGAGCAGCTTAATCAAAACATTTCCTACTACATTTCCTGCCGAGTATGCATGAACTCGAGATTATTTTTAGTGATGTTTTTTTGTTGTTTTCACATTCACCTTGTGACATCTTCTTTTGTTCTCTAGCATCTAGATCAGACAAATGACAATGACATTGGCCTTTCAAACTTTAAAAACTTTCAAAACATCAATCATTATAACTGCTTATTACAAATACTCGTAAACGACTATGATACGAATGCACAACACTTAACTAATTACACATTCCTTAAGTAATTTTCCATTTGCTATATGAGACCGTTTGTTCCCATTTGAAGTTCCCCATCTTCAGCTCTATTAGGTAATATGTGAATCTTCCACTCTCCTCAGTTTTCTCAGCCTACTCGTCTGCTGACTTGGCCGTAATAACCTCGTTATGGTTATCACAAATTTTCATTGTTTCACCGTTTCTATTTGTTTACATTTTCTCTTGTTTTGTTCCTCCTGTCATCTTTCACCCGGCCAGGCCTAGACTATTTCATTTGGCACTTGTTATTAATTAATTTAACTGCCGCAGTTTTCTTTTTTACTCGCTAAATAATTCAACAACAGATTCGAATACGAGTATCTTATACCTACAACTCGCACGATACAATTTGTATCATTTCACTTTGTTTACTTTTGTCGTACGAACTACGAGTAGGAATAATGCTGTCCGTATGCTTTGAAAACGGCACAAAACTTGTGGAATGTGGAAGCGAATCGAATCGAATTGAATTGAATTGGAATCGACAAACGACAACGGTATTACGAGTACGAGTATGTGTCATACGACGTGTGTGAGCATCATCGTGCGTCATAACAAAGCGTTGAAGTTAAGTTTTCGCCTGTTTTTTTTTTGCTCGTAATTTCAAGTAACATACAGATATGTTACATCTGGTAGAATTAATTGGGAATCAATAAATGACCTTTGGTGGAGAACGGATATGAAAAATCAAATGTCGAGGTCGCGGAATTTAGTTCTGAATGTCAAAACAAACGTCGAAAGCACTGCGAACACACCCTTAATTGGAATTTTGTTTCATTTCAGCTTCTGATGTTTAAGTGGAAGCGAGTGAAGGGCATCGATGGCTTTCATTATGCCAACCAGGGCTGTGATAGAGGGATTTCTATTACTCGTACACATATTTCGAAAACTTGATTTTAAATTTAGCTCTGGCACAACACAAAAATAAAGATGAAAGCTGTTTTGCACTGAAAGAAGTTGTCAATTTTGCTGTCCCTAATAAAGAGGACGTAGAAAAAAAATGTGAAAGAGAAAAGGTTTAGAATGTTCAGAAAAAAAGGAAAATATGGAAGATAAAATAAACGAAGTACACATACATGTAGGTATCTGCTGAAAGAAAATGGAAATGTATGCACTTAGACGATAGATGCGACAACATACGAGTACATGCGATTTACCAAAGGCTTGTGCTCCCTTTATGTGTTTGGCTGTCTAATTGAGGGAATAATTTATGATACACTTGAGGGTATTTGGACATAAGGTTTAAACACGTTTTTCTATGCCGTCATAATAAGCCAAATGACATTGAAATGTTTTTTTTATATCCTTTGAATGTACATATGTATGTATCGTGGTTTATGCATAGAGAAGACGGGACTTGTATAAGTCATTGACAAGTAGGAACAAAGAACCTTGACGTTTAGGCTCTGCTCTTGAAGTTCATATTCGGGGATGTACTCGTACATTCCTGAATGGTTTTACGTTTGAAAGAGTAGTTTATTTGGATTATGGTATCATGCCCATGAGTTTCAGATATTCGTCTGAATTTTACAGAGAATTCTTATTTTGTAATCTTTCACAAACACACGTTTTTGACATTTTGACAGGGATAGCAGTTCTGCCACTCATGATACAATCCAGTTGCTTACGAAAGACCTATGATTCTTGGGATGACACTTCTCATGGAGTAGAAATCTGAAATTTCAGACAAGGATAGAATTTTGGAACGTTTTATGTACGTTAAAATTGTTAAATGCGGAAACGTCAGAATTAAGTAAAATGAAGCGTTTTACGAAGCAGAAATGATGTAAAAAATGTGAATCAAGACGTTAACAAATACGAGTAGTTCTACAACGTGTAATAAGAGGTGTCAATGACCAGATGCATTGTTCGTGCCTGCTGCATAGGTATTTTAATCAAAGCCCGATGTACCTTTGTTAAGTTGTTTGTGTGAATCTCATAGTCCTAAAAAGGGGAAGAAAGGTGTCTATGAGTAGAAAAATTATTGGATACAATATGATGTTGATGTTGCTTAACTCTAATCTCGCAGCTACATACTCTAATTTGAAGGCTCTTTTTTTTATTTCGTAAGGGCAAAGTGGTATACCACAAGGATACACTCTGTCACCATTGCTAGTTTTGATAATCATTGTTAATGTTTTTCATCTACTGCTGCTTAAACGAAGACGCGGAGTGGTATATCATCATACCATATCGCAATGATGATTTTGGTTTCTAACGTAACAGGTTGACACCAACATGCAGCTTTGTGTTACTCCCTTAACTTTCCTCATTTAGTCTTTATTTAGATTCTTAAATCTGTTTTTCTACAAGACATTTTTCTGGGAAACTATCTGAAGTTCTATATATTTTTGGGATTGTGGTTCAAGCTGTTGTATCCATTTCAATTAAATTCGTTGTCGTGTTCTTCCGATAGTCATGTCTTTCGAATTGAGACAAATATGATTTCTTTGCTTCCACAACTCAGTCCCAATTGTGAGAACGAGTGCCTGCTTATTGTGTTGTACGTGAATAATTTGAGAGTATATTTATCGAACCAGAGTGCTAGAATTCGAAGACAACACAGTACAGCCTGTAGATTTAGAGGCTGTGCGAAGGCTATTCAAGAAGAGATTGTGCAAAACTCGTTTTGGATATGAGAAGGAACTACTCCATTGTTGACGGGATCTGGGCTTTTTTCGTATCCCCTCAACACATAACAAGATTTGTGTAAAAATCGTGAAAGCTCTGACGCTGTTTTAGTTTTTTGGAACCGTAGCCTATTTTTTTTGTTGACAGTTGATAGACTTGTATTGCCTGAGCTAATTCTTTAGTCTTTGGACTAGAATTGGTGGAATATCGCAGAATTTAATTCTCATTCTAGGCTCTAGCTGTTCCAGTAGTACTAAGGCGTCCAAAGTAAACCTTTTAATTTTGTCGTTTCTAACGAAAAGTATAACCTGATTCTATTATCAGTTTTAGTTTCGTTGAAGCTGTGTAGTCGCTCAAAGGTATCTTCTTAAGCGTCGTACCTCAGACATGCTCCGTAGGGTTAGGTTAGGTTAGGTTAGGTTAGTGTGTTGATGAGGAGTCTGAGGCCGAGTTCATTCTATACCATATCACACTGAGGTCTGTATGGAACCATTGTAATACGCGGCTGGGGAAATTGGGTGGAAAGAGATTTTATTCCAAAGATTGTAAGAGTCCTCTCGGACCTAAGAGGGTATTTGTTTGAACAACAAATTATTGATGATGTATTCTCAGCTTTTATCGAAGCTATTATGTGTCTTCTCATTCAGTAGTGCAGTTCCAAACGCTGTCTGGCCCATTTGTTGTGTTTTGATGTTGTTGTTACCAGGTCTCCGCTTTCCTCCTCGCAACTACGTATATAATAAATTGACTAGTTGAGGGCACATCGTTATTACGACTTAGGCTTACCTGAATTGCAAAGATCATGAGCTTTCAACTTTAAACTATTTTAAGATATTTTAAATAAAGGGGTCCCTTTTCCCACTAAGAATAGTTATTCTGCTCCGAGTCATGCCTTCTGACGATTGGTATTGTTATAAAAGACAGAAAAGAACTTGACTTGTGTTTATTGTACGACTTCTATTTCATCTTCAAAAGTCCTAATCTTTTGAGAACTATAAGGAGATTGGCCGTATTCGTATTATCTACATGTCTTTTTTTCATTTGGTCATGCCACAACTTGAGAGGATTGGGCAATTTCGTGGCATACGATGTACATAGAAATGTTGGGAAAGATATCTTCCATAGTTATCTGTCATATAAAATAAGGATACCTCCTCCTATACAAGAAGAAGAACCTATTGTACCCTCCAGTAAATCCTTAACCAACCAATCGATATAAAAATAAATAAATTGGTTTCCAAATCTCTGAAAGATATTTCCTATCTCACAAGCAAAGGACACATAGAGCTACGAGTACTCCTCTCGTCGTACGAGTAGATGCTCATATGAGTAGAAAGAAAGTGATAAAGAAAACAGAAGAAAAGTATCGAAACAAAATAGAAAGGAAAAAGCTTTTATGAGCAACATAAATGCTAGAAGCCTTTTCCAGCGAAAGAACATTCTCATCTTGAGATAACGACCCCAAAAATAACAAAAAGTCTTTATAGAGAATGTAAGGTCCACCAGATTAATGGTGGGTGGACAGAAAAGTTGAATGGTCGTCCTCGCCAGATCAGTCGAAATGAATTGAAAGAAAACTAATCCAACAAATTCGTCATCCCGACGAACTAATTACTCAACGAGCTAGAACCAGCCATTTGTAGACGAAGCAGTTGGAAACCACTGCCGCCAGTGTTGCGAAAAAAGCAAAACAAAATGTTCATTTCCCTTTTCCGGAGGAATTTTTATGATTTGTTTATGCAATGGAAGAAGGGTTTTTTTTTGTGTTTTTCTTTATGCTCTGTGCCTGGGCATCTCTGTTGTTGTTTTTCCACACATCTATCTGTAGCTTGGCTGGCATGATCTTCCATCTTCTATCCTCCATCCGCTATCCGCCATTCGCCATCCGTCGCATGCTGCAATCATCTGGTATGAGGTGTTGTTTTTTGCAGCAGGGAGTCTTGGAAGTCGCCCGCTTGGGTTCAGCTTGAAATAAGTCGAGGAATGTTAATGTTTCCGTTTTTGGACAAAGACAACGAATGCAGGGCGCTAGGGGTATTTTATCTCTAGGACGAGTGCACACAGTTTATGTGCTATTATTTGGAATTTTTTTTTTTCTTAAATGTTGGTTTTTCGTTGTTCTTTCGAGGAAAATGCACCTCCATTGGGCGCGCAAATACAGAAGAGCGAAACTGAAAAACAAAAAAAAATGATTAAAAACAATGGAAAAGAAGATGATGATGTTGATGGGGGCAAAGCCAGCCAGCAACGAGATTGACAACGACAACAACGTGATGAAGTCGTGGAGTCATCACCGTACAGAGAGTAGAAATTCTAGAAATCTTCCTCCTCGTGTTGTGTGTTTCCTTTTGACAATTGTTTGATAGACAAATTCTTGTTAAGCAATTTGAACGCGTTAATTGTCATTAGCGTTGTCAGTTGCAGTCGCAGTTGCAGACGGAATTCCCATTCCGGAATGAGTTTTAAGCTGTGCCACAGACGTCGAGGCCTAATTAGAAGGATGTCTGAAACGGAGGAAAAGCATAAAAAAAAGGAGACAAAATCATTTGATTAGGTCTTTAGGTTCGTTATGTTAGTAAATAGTTATAATGAATGGTTAGAGGAAGTGTAAGATTAAAACTGACAACTAAATGAGAGAACCGAGAGTTATCATTCTTTAGGAAGACCATCAGACTAGGAAATTTTGTAGGAGGAGCTAATGATTCTTGGAATTTATAGAAATATGAACGTACGAGCTGGATAGGCAGACTTATGTAGGTAGATATGTCCTTTCGTTCGTGGAAATTTCTACATTGAATTCTTTCCCAGTGAACTGGCAGTTTTTTCAGGTAAGCCTCATAAGACGTATTTAAATTTTGCCTTTACATTGCAGGGAAGGGGCAAAATTGATAATTCAATATTGGTAAATATCATTTAATTTGTCATACTTTGAACAACAATTTTACCTCCAACTAAGTAGGCGGAGAAAGCGCATTGTGCTAAAAAAGAAATAATGCAAAATTTCCTGTACTTGTTTTCTCAGTCTAATTCTAAGCGCTGTCGCAAAGTTTTATACATATTCTGTGATTGTTTTCTTCAACAACGTTATTAATTGTGATTACCATGCCCGGTTCTCGGCATCATATGGATCGTAAACGCAGTAAGAGCGGTAAATTTGCTTCAGGAGGGAGAGTCTCAAAGGTCTGTCGCAATTCGTATCGATGTAGCAAGGAGACCTGGATCAGGAGGAATCAGAGTCACAAGTGCGCAAGAAGACCGGTACGTAAGAATAATTGCACGTCGGAGCGTACCGTAACGGCCCGGGCGGATAATGGTATCTTACAGAATCCAAGAAGTTCTCAAATACTTCACGCCTGCCGCTACAAGACAGAAGCTTGTTAAAACACATATTTTACCGCGTATTACCTACGCTGAAGTTGTCTACTGCAGCCTAGACTCATTGTCCCAACGTAAGTTGCTGGTGGTTTACAACGATGCTGTGAGTTACATCCATGGTCTACGTAGGTTTGATCATATCTCGATCAGCAGTACCTCAACGCCAGAAACTGCATGTTCTTACACAAGATAATTATCAACAAAATGCCATCTTATTTGTATTGTACAAAGCTCTAGACATTATTACACCCCACTTTCGTTATCTAAACTCATCCCGTCTGTTCTCTGTCTACTCGATTCAGGTTTTGAATTCGTTACCATCTCACATTAAAGCTATTGCCAACCAAAACCAATTCAAAAAACCAATAATGTCTTACTTTCTCTTTACTTAAAATTACTAAATTACTTTTTCTGTATCTACAATTCTTTCTTTTCCCATCTATTCCCTCTCCTATTCCCACTCCTATTATCTACCGTTTTTGTATTAACTTTAATCTTAATCCAAATTATATTAATAATCCATTCACTATCAAAGGTCCTTTTTCGTCGAAGGTAACGCTGTTCACCAAGGAGGTGAATCCGAAACCAGAATTCTGTTATGAGATTCATCTTTAAATAAATGCTCCTTAGCCTTAGCGCTTTGTAACCTGATTGAATTAACAACAGCCGGGCCGGTGAGCTTATATAGTGTAATTTAAAGAAGATTAGAAAGTATCTGCATTACTGCGACGTCATTCGCAAAGGTCATAATTTTGCACCCAGAATTCCCTATCCCCAGAAGAAAGTCGCTGAGGATATGAAATATTCTAGATTCTGTTCCACATTAGGTTTATAATACGGCGTAATAAACTAAGCGAAATTTAATTAAAGTCAGATGCACTTTTGTTCAGAAAATGTGTTCGTAGTGTAAACGAAAATTTATGTCTAATTTTTTTCCTTTGTTTTTGTTTTGTGTCCTTTCTTCAATGTATGTTTTGAAAGTACCTTTACTCCCGCTCAGAGAATTTCAACATCTGTCACTAATGATCGTGCGAAATTCAATGAAAAGCAGTCGTGTTTATGCTGAAAAGCTGTGAGTTGGAAACGAAATCAGGGTTTTGTTTGGTGATTACAATTGAAAATATTTTTTTTACATTTAGAACTTTTGTGGGGGACCACAACGGTACACCGCGTGCTGTTGACAAACGCCACAAAATAATAATAATAATAATAACTTTTGGACTTCGATGATTGTTGGCCGCAAGTCAGAATGAGAAAAGGAAAAACGCTCTCGGATGAGGAAATCGCCAAAATCTATGCGTAAAAAGATACCGGTATGTCCGCATTCGATAATGTTATTAAATTAGGAATTAATTACAATGCGAACTGGAAAAATAAAAACAATTAAACATTTTCACCAAGGCAAACATCGGCCATTATCCGATCTGGGTTGCAAAAATGCTACTGCTTCTAAAATTATTTCAGATTTAAAGTTACCAATATCTAAACGGCGTGTACAACAAATTTTAGCTGGCGGTAATCGACTGGTTTGGAAAAAAATGAAGTCAAAACCAGCTCTTACAGAAGCACATAAAGTTGCCCGACTACACTTTACCAAAGAACACATGACATGGTCTAAACAGTGGATAAACGTGAATATTTCGGACGAAAAAAATTTTAACCTTGGCTTTTTTTTATTGGCATGATATAAAAAGTCCTGAGAGCTTCTCCACTAAGCGAAAATTTGGAGGTGGATCTTTGATGGTATGGGCTATCATTGCAGGACTCCAATATGCAAAATTTCTGGCCGAATGAATTCAGAAAATTACCTAGTCGTGCCATAAGTTCTGTTACACAATTTCCAGCACTTATCGTTCAAAACTTGTTGCGGGAATAGAACTGTTAACTTTATTTTTATTTTTAGAATACATGCACTGATCAATGAAGAATACTAGTTAGTTTGGTTTCAGTTTGCAAACTATTATATTAACATGGAGTGGGGCGTTAAAGAGAATCGAGTCGCGGTAATAGCGTTGCATAAGTGCGGAAAGAGTGCTGGCTTATTATCGAGTTGCTAAAACTACTCGGAATATCGAGAATATTCGTTTATCGAGCTATTGCTCGCTTCGGCGAATTATCTGGAGTAGGGGGCAGGCCAGGAAGTGGTCGATCGGAACGAATGCGGTAGTAAAGACAGTTCCCGAACGAATTCGGAAAAATCCCCTTACGAAGCAGAAGATTATGTCCAACGAATTGGATATATCAACCAGATCCATGTCTAGGCTGATTCGGGATGATCTTCATATGCAAGCCTGTCATCGGTCTACGAGTCATTTTCTAACTCCTCAACTAAAAAAAATTATGCTGGAAAGATGCAAGCGACTTTTGCAGTAGCACGCGGACAATGGCCATGAAAACATTCTTTTTACGGGGGAGAAATTTTTACCGTGGAAGAAGTTTTCAACAAACAAAATGACAAAATTTATGTCACTTCATCTAAGGAAGCGAAAAAAGTTGTTCCAAGGGTTCAACGTTGACATCATCCCGCTTCCGTAATCGTTTTTTGGGGGTATCTCACCATGGTATCACATCCCTCCATTTCTGTGAAAAAGACGTCAAAACTTATGCAAAGGTTTACCAAGAAGATGTGCTGGAGGGTGTTGTGAAGGATTTGACCAATACCCTTTTCAATGGATAGAGATGAATCTTCCAACAGGACTCTGCTCCAGCGCATAAAGAAAAAAAAACTAGTCAATATTCCTGTAGTTATAGCAGCAGAAGATTGGCCGTCGGGGAGTCGAGATCTGATTCCACTGGATTATGGTTTCTGGTCAAAACTGGCGAACATGACCTGCAAGACTCCCCACAGAAATTTGGAAAGCTTTAAAACAACACTAACCAGAGCAGCGTCCACGACCTGCGTGGAAGCCTTATGTGCCGCTATAGCCCAATGGCCACACCGTTTGCAAGCTTGTGTTAAAGCAAAAGGATTCGTTTCAAGTGAATCCAATTTTTTTTTAATAATCAATATTTTGGTATAATAAATGAAACAATTTAGAATACAATGTGTTTACTGTTTTTTTTTTTATAGCGTTTTATATTTGTAACATAACTTATGGCATGACTAGGTATATTACTCTGTTTTAGGATGTTTTGGTAGACTTTTTGGACCATCAGTCGAATTCAAATACAATTTTCCAGCAAGATAATGCTGCCATTCATGTATCGCGGGCAAGTCGTGAGTGGTTTTCAGACAAAGAAATTCAACTTTTAGAGTTAAACCCGATCGAAAACATGTGGGGAAATCTGTCTCGTCGTGTTTATGCTGGCGGACGCAAATTTGCTTCGATGGAGGATTTACGCACAGCCGTTACAACGGAATGGGCTGTAATTCCAGTTCAGGAGTTCAAAAACGTGGTTAATTCGATGCCAAGTCGGATTTTTGAACTTATAACCAAGTCTGGCGGTTGGACTTACTATTAATTTAGACTTTTACGTTATTTGTTATACTGAAATTACTTCTGTTTTTACTTTACCTTGACTGCCTTTAATCGAATTTCTAGGTCAAAGTTTAATATTCACTTGGACAGTTCGGAGTTTTGAGTTCAGTATACTTCGCGATAATCATACCTGACATTGAGTTATTTTTTTTGGATCTAAATCTGAACACGTTTCTGTCTCTAAAGCCTTTTTAAACTTGTTGCTTGATCTCAAGTTCTGTCATGTCTGTTTCCAAATCCAGATCCGCAACATTTGAGCCACAGCTTACTGAAATTTAAATAAATTCATCATTTGTAAATCTTGTTGATTTTTCGCTAATTAATACTTCGTTTTCTCAAATGTTAATCCATACAAAAATGTAAATTAACTACAATACAAATAAGCCAGTCGTATCCGCAAAACGAAACAAAAATCCAAAAATGCTCGTACAATTTGCATTTACATATGCATACAAGACTTCTACTACAATCCACACGAAATGCAACAACAGTGACAAACAAAGCCTTCATTGTTGTTGTATCCCTCTTTCTGCACAATTAATATGCACAAAAATTGTTTTGTATCTAGATATTCGTACAAATACAAAAATGAGTCGTGATATAAAAACGAAAACCTAAGCACCCAGTGATTACTCATAGACCGGAATTTTATCTCCGTTGTTGGTTTTTTTATATTTGTTTCTCCTCGTTCAGCGTTTTGTGTGTTGTTTTTTTGTGTTTAAAGCTAAACACACTGATAAGCTGAAATGATTAAAAAAAACTTAACATAACCTGACATACAATAAACACGCTGAGATACTTTCATTAATTCGAACTTTTTGCGCGACATTTATTTATGATTTTGCAATCAATTTACCATACCGACCACTAAATTCATTGCTTCCAACGAACAGGTCTATTGGCAACTTTAGCCACTTGTACGAGTACTCGTATGTATTGTTAAGGATTCTTTATTTGTAGATACGGGATAAAAATATTGTGAAGCAACTTATTTGTACAAGAAAATGTCTTCATCAGTCAGTTTGGAGCGAAAACAACAGCACCCTTCCCATAAATTTAGAAAGGAAATTGACCTACGGAAATTATCTCAAAATCGGGTGGGGCTTATAGAAAATAAACACGAGCAAAAGATACTCACTAAAGCTTGAGAACAATAAACAAAAAACACAAAAAAAAAATAAAAAATTGTAAGCTTAAAGAAACGGCAAAAAAGAAAAAGAACAGAATAGCCAACGTTCATTGTACCTAACTGTGGATTTGTTCTTTTAAATTCGCGATCACTACTGATCAGGTTCGTTGACAGAATTTGACAACCGCACACCGTTGTCGTAAGCCGCTTTGGCTTAGTAATACAAATATGTAATCAGATTTTCTTCGATTTCGGCTTCTCTTTTCCTTTTTCTGACAGTCTTTATGTGAATTTAATTTAAAACATCTCTCTCTCCCTACTCAGTCTGATAAGATCACTGCTTGTGAGTCAACAAATATGCGTCCAAAATGGGTGAAAAAAAGAAATACCACTTTTTTTGGTAAATGAAGGTGTTTACCCAAAACGTGTTTTGTAAATCGCAACTTTGGCATGTACGAAATGTTTAAAATTTGTTTAAACAGACCAAAGGAGCGAACAAAAATCGCTGGAATTCGTCAGAGTGATTTATTACAACCGATAGAAGTTATACAATATTTTTCAGACTTATGAGGACCTAGCGTAAATAAATTCCTTTAAATTTATAGGCAATCGGACAGGCAGGCACAGGCAGTGATGTGATTGCTGTTTGTACCTTGACTGTTGACGTAAGTCTTAAAGTATGTTTTGATGTCATTTTTTTTTTCTCTCCCGCTGTTACATGTAACTTGAGGCTGTCTATCAGGGTCATTTCTGTAGAGTTATTTAATCATTTATGTTGGTTAGCATTCCGTTGGTATGGTAACATAGAATGTTGTGTAGCACTTGTACGTATCTGGTAAAAGGTTGAATTACAGAAAAAATTGTTTACGGATGTTTAAATTTTGTCTGTTGAAATGACAATCCCAGAAATCTGAGCTGTAGATTGTTAACACGTAAAAAAAAAAAACTTAGTTCCTTGAATGATGATAAATACATACACTCCTAGACAACTATTTGAGACACGCCCCTGATTTCGACGTTTCTTGCTAATTTTGTTCCGTATGTGCTGCAAATATTACTGTTACTGGTAATCATTACCAATTTCTAAAAAAAATTCTAATCACCATAAACCCTTTTTTCCCCCAAATTTTCTTGGAATTTGTCCCGCGACAAGTGGTTGAGACAGGACTGGGTTTTTTGAAATAAAAATTTAGAGTTAGCATTGCCATATGCTTTTATTTTTTATATTCTCTCTTTCCGTCTTCCTAATCACTGTAGCGTGCTCCAGGCGGAAATTTTGGCAATTAAAAAAGCCCTGTCCTGGCTGAAGAAAAACGTGATATCTGCAAAGGATATCTGCATCTTTTCGCATAGTCAGGCCGCTATCAAGTCCCTAGACCCGGTCTCATTAAATTCTAAAACCGCCCTTGAGAGATGATCGGCATATCTCTCATGGAGATCACAGAGCAGTTCAACATTCACCTTTGTTGGGTGCCGGTCCACAGAAACATTCGAGGAAACTGCAGAGCCGATGAATTCGCCAAAATTGAAACCACTGTACTTATTCTACCGGAAAAGGATAGCATATGTATACCAATCACTACGTGCAAACTAACATTAAAGCTGGATGCCAGTAAAAGAACAGACCCTTAGGTGGACTGTTGGACAAACATGTCTAGCAACCAAACAAATCTGGTCAAAGCTGGATCTGAATCGCTCTAAGTGCCTGATCCTTCTAAATAGGAAACATCTCAGCGCCATAATAGGTGTCATCAGTGGAAACTGCCTCATAGGCAAGCACGCAAGAAGGCTTGGCGCTTTTTCAAATGATTTCTGTAGAAGGTGCATGGACGAGGAATAGGAGAAGACTTTCTATACATGTCCATGTCTCTTCTCGACCTAACGATCTAAAAAAATATAAACGTAAATATAAACAGTCTCATACGCTTCACCATAAGCTCAAATTGGTTCCATTAGTAAGAGTATCATAGATCCACGTAGCATCACAATGGGCCCATAAGCCTAAGTGGGTTAATATTTCAAACAGCCACTCTTACCTACCTACTTACTTCCTCCCTCATTACTTACAACCTCTAAAATCCTTGATGGAAGAGATTGAAAACAGTTTTTTAATTAATTTTCGTGGGATTTTGTCCCATTCAGTTTCAATGGCGTCCTTAAGGTCTGCTACGTTATTAGATTGTAGTCCGCCTTGGTAGACAGCTCTGGAGAGATATTCCCATACATTCTAAATTGTGTTGAGGTCTGGAGACGAGAACACAAACGTAGTTACGCTCGAAGTACTCTTTCACCTTCCGAGCTGTGTGGATTGTGGCATTATCTTGTTGCAGGATGAAATTTTTCCGGAATTTCTCTTGGTTATGATCGACGAACTCTTCGTCTAAGATCTTAAGGTAGTTCTCACTTTTTATCCTGCCGGATATTTGCCTTATTTTGGTGTGATATTCCTGTCCAAATCATGACTGCACTTCCACATTATTGTCGTCGTCTTAAAAACAGTTCGTCCTTTCTCAAATAATGACGAAATCCGTCTGGTCCATCAAGGCAAAAATGTTTTTCATCGGTGAATATGACAGTTCTCCAACGTTTCTTCCATCTTAAACGATTTCTGGCAAATGTCAAACGGGCCTTTCGATGACGTTGTAGTAAAACGGATTTTCTTTTCAAACGCATTCTTTGAAGATGTTCCGCTTCAGCTAACACACGCTCGCAAGTCCTTAGTTTTTTGTTTAAATTCGAAATTCCTGCTGATACCACGATTTTCCTTGTTGTTGCTGTCGAATTTGACGCTTCTCTTAGTAGGGATCGTCGATCTGCTGGTGTCAGGCTATATTCGTGTCCAGGTATAAATCTTTTCCCGTAGTTTTCTGGATCTTTTAAATAGTTTGAAACAACTGCACGACTGCGCATTCTTTTAATGCTTTGGATCTCCGTTTGATTTAACATCTTTCAAGATCCCAATTTTAACTTTTTTTTACTTCTAAGACCTGTGTTAAATGCTTTCTTTTAAATCAATTCACTAAAACTGATTAACAAGTCACACTGCGAATGGAATCCACAACTAAACTTCCAAAGTATTTATACCCTGTCTCTGTCTCAACCACTTGTCGCGGATAATTAGGGACAAATTCCTAGAAAATTAAGGTAAACAAGGATTTGTGGTGATTAGAATTTTCTTAGAAATTGGTATTGATTACCTAACAGTAATATTTGCAACACATGCGGAACAAAATGATCGAGAATCACCGAAATGAGGTGGGTGTCTCAACCAGTTGTCGAGAAGTGTGTCTACTTTGTTTAGGCATTGCAGTTTGGGCCTTGGTGCACAACCTTGTGGAACCCTATGAAAATTCGTTCAAGAAAAAAGCAGGAGGTTGGAGATCATTTTCTTATTGCTCTCGTTCTAAAATTCAATAGAATTTGACATTTCATTGTTAGATTTAATGTTGATAATAAAAGTTTAGTCTTTGTCCCTTCAAGCGTCGCTGTATTAGTTAGAGAATACTCTAAAGATGACAGCCAAACCTCGTCCTTTTTATGTACACAGACAATGTGGGTCTCTGTAAACATAAAATCATACTTAAACACTAATACTTTTGGCAGCAGCTTGAAGCTCTACTCCAGTTCGTTATAAGTTTCAAAGCTACTCAAGAACTAAGTACGAGTATTATAGTATTCAGTTAAAATCTTTCGCAGTTTTTAAGATTTAAAGTGTATTTCGGAGTATTAACAACCCTCATGTCCTGTCGCCTATAATTATCCATATTGACGTCAAGAAATCAGCTTACTCCAGTTTGTACGAGTTCTACACACGTGCAACCTTGACATCGAATTTGAACTTCGCAATTCCTGACGTTGCAATAAAAACTGCTTGCCTATCTCTTCTCATATGCAATGCCACCATAGAACACTGAAATATCAACATCGCCTTTGCATTTGTTGTGTTGGAACTTGAAAATAACATAAAAAAAACAGCGAACCCATCAAGTGAGAAGCACGTCATAAAGACATTGCTTGTTGATAGCTATCTACCAGATTCAGGACACACATCCAGCACAAGTACGACTATCTGTGATATCTCAATCCGTATTTTTATTTGAATTTTTGTTTTGTTTCTACTCCACAAGACTGTTGGTAGGTGTTTCCCCCTTGTTTTTGTTAACTTTGCAAGCGTATTGCAATGCAAATAAAAATGAAACCAAGAAAAATAAATTTCCAACAAGAACCACGACCAAGTCAAATAAGCCACAAACTCAAAGATTGCACGAGGTACAGCACTATTCGTATACTCGTTCTTCCTTCCAGTCTTTCGAAGAAGATAATTTAATTGTGTTATTTAGTTTTTATTTTATGTTTTTTTTTTGTAGAACGAAATAAATACTCTCAAGTGCTCATGGGAAATTACATGCCCAAGCAATAAATTGCTACGTGACACTATTTTCGTTTTGCAGAACGGAACGACCGGCCAGAGCTTCAATGAATGGAGAGCGGGACAGCGAGCGACGAAGAGCTTAACAAGTCTACAGACTACATATTGCGGTGCGGTGGTCGCAGTCTGTTGCCGACAGTGCGATTTCTGACCAGGCCGAGTATTGCACCTTTGGCTATTTGATTTTGGTTGGTATTTTTTCGTTTTATTGGCACTGGAGCAGATAATTGAACACAACCGAAGCTCATTTTACGTTAGCGCTTTCAAATGCGGAAATTCTCAGAATAAAGAAATACTCGCACCATATAATATTTAATTAAAGCAATTGTGTGTGTGTTTATTGCGTGCTTTGCGAATTTTATTTTCGTTTGGAGGTGCTATGGGAATAGATACATTGAAATATGTGTACGTATTTACGAGTGTATTTATTGTTAGTAGATGGCTGAAAGAATTGCAAGAGTGTCTAGTCAGTCAGTCTTGTCTCTTGCGTGCTCTTGAAAATGTGCACTAATTACATTCCCGACATTTTACAAATTCCACATTCTCCATGACTAGATTTTATGTAATAACCGTGATGAGTCAATAAAATAAATAGGCTTCAAGTTTCGCGTGTAACAATGAAGCAATACATGAAATGGAAATTGCCCAAAGACAGACTCTGTAGCCAGACATTCGGCAGCTACACATTTTAACAAAGAGGAACGTTTCACGCCAACCGTGAAAGAAACAGCAATATCATTTAAATAGGCGACCTCAAGAGTCAGTGTTGGGGCCCCCATTGTTAAACGGCAAAATCGGGAATGTCTCTCATTAGCGAACAAGTGATCTACCGATGATGACTATTGGGCGATCAATATGATCATGTCGAGCCATATACATGTTCAATGTTTGAATCTAATCACCTGTAATACGTAGAATAGGGATATCAGCAGATATCAATCACTCTTTAACTACGCGCCAAGAGTGCCATAACAACTATAGACCAGCATCTAGGGATATACGGTATCTCAGTGAAATTTATGCGTTTGACCAAACCATACAAGTATGCTACTTTGTCGACGAAAAGTTGTTGAAAGTATATTAATCTAGAAATTCAGGACTTAAGGAGGATGACACCTAACACTGGGTGATCAGATAAGAACGATGGGAAAGAAAAATTTAAATAAAACAAAAACGGTGTGAGATATAAAAGTGAGGTATGACTTAATTTTGGAGCTACATCATTCAAATAGCCGCCTTGGCTTCGCTGGGAGTGCTTCAAGCGGTCGGTCCAATTTTTGATGACTCGGTCCAATATGTGCGGCGTTATTCCGCCAATAGCGTGTCGAATGTTGGCCTCGAGCCCATCCCAAGTGGTTGGCTTGTTAGCGTAGACTAAGGACTTGGCAGTCCCAGAGAAAATAATCGAATGGTGTCAAATCGAATGATCGCGTCGGTCAATTTATGAACGCTCGCCGTGAGCTGACCCAGTCGTCCAATTTTTCCTTCACATCTTCGAGCGTTGCGTCGCTTGTATGGCATGTAGTGCGGTCATGTTGGAACCTCAGCTGGGATATAATGTTGTTGAGTCGGTTAATATCGCTCTATACCTGAGGCCATTGACGGTAACGGTGTCTCCTTCCTCATTTCGAAAGAAATAAGGTCCGCTGATGCCGCCATAAACCGCACCAAACAGTCAATCTTTGCAATTTTGCTTGTTGACATAGCCGCTGACACAAAAATGGGCCTCGTCCGAGAAGATGATGTTTTGGCCAACATTCCCGGGGCCAAGTAGCGAACTCACGGCGTTGTCTATGATTGTTCGACTTCAATTCTTGGGTCAGCACAATCTTATGCGGATATAGGCCCAAATCCAACCACAAATAAGCCGGGTTGATTCTCTGGCGATGCCCAGAGGATCTTATTCGATACTGGCCGCTACGGCGGTTATGTTTTCTTCTTTTCGCACCAATCTCTATCTGGTTGGTGGCTTAAGATCCAAAACCTTTCCACGGTGCGACGAATTCCGCACTGAAGCCATGGTCGTCATGGCTTCACGACGAAATTCACGTTACGTATTTACAATTGATAAGATTGAGCCGCAATTTTGATAAGATTTTTTAATGATTTCCGCACGTTCGGCAAGCGTAAAACGGTGCATGATGAAATGGCAAACCTTAATGAATATTTTGACAGTTGGAAGTCATTGGTAACTTTGACAGCTGCTGAAACATAACAATTGGAAAAACTATCATTGCAGTATCACCCAATACATATCTTTGCAGAACCTATAAGTTTCTTAATCCCATCTTGTCGTTCTTCCAAGAAAGCCAAGTATGAGATCATCTAGATTACCAGTCTGTTTGTAAAATGCCAATATTGATCTTTTTACATATCTTTTTTCCGGGGTCATTTACTTGGACTTTTTTGGTTTGGCTAACAGTGTATTGACAGTTTATTACTGTCTTTGATATCCCAAGCGTCTTAGAAGAAAGCACCCCTCGAGAACCAAGTTCGGTTTTGTGCCAAGTGATTTATTCTTTCATAGTGTCTAGGCCAGCCTACATCCTTGCCAACTTGGGTTTTTTCCTTTCCATGACATGTTTCGCAATGTAGCTTCAGAGTTAAGTCATCTGTATCATTGCCACTTTCTTCTCTGTATTCTATATCGCTTTTGCTATTAGAAAATCATTTCAGCAAGGAGCTGCGTAAGATATATGTAATCACGAAGGGTCTGAGCTTGAGAAGGATAATAGGAGTCACTTTTTAATTATTGCTATTGTACATTCAAAGAGTGGATCAGTTGGAACTTGGTCTTGATGCTTCACACAGTACTACTCCAGACTCTTAAAAGCATTCCAAACGCAGTTTTTGATTTTGCTATTCTACCTCGAATTCGATGACACTGTCTAGAAATTATCAATTTTCTTCTCATTCTAAGCAGCTATGTTAGGGGTTGTTGTGCTTCAGATGTACACCATAGTTAAGGTATTTTATATTAGTCTTGAACCACTGAATGTCTCAACTTTCCGATGTCACTGCAACACGGAGAACTTAGCTAGTGACAATTAGGAAAAGTATTGATGAAAGTATGCAATCCTGACGTACGCCGATTTGGACATTAAATTGTGAGCTGCGGAAGCCAACTTGCAGGAAGGAGGATGCCGCTGATGGTACTATTTTATAACACGTGATACAACTCTTCCGTTAGTAGCCTAAACAGTGGCTATGAATTTTCCTGGGATTCCTCCGGCACAATGCTATCCAAATGTAGACTAATTATTATTTTGAGAATCATAATAAAATGCAGCAATTTTGACCGATTTTCCGTACTATATCGCATAACGGAATCTTGAGAAAATCACTCCTTGTTCCAATCTGTTGGGAAGCATGAGGTCTCCCACGTTTTACCTGTGGCGCAATGAGTAAACTGATTTAGAAGTTATGTTCTGCAGTTCTGCAAATATGTCATCCATACCAGATATTTTCTGTTTTTCAGTGCTCCGGTACGACTCGTATTGAAGAATCCGTTGTTACGTGCAGGTTGTTAGGCACTCAAATCGCTGGTTTAGCACGGTATTTGAATGTTTTCTCTATGTTAGTCCTCATTCATAATCGGCAAATTAACCCCAAGGCTTCTCAGAAGATCTGTCTCCACCTCTTTTTCTTCTTGCAGTACTGATATTTAAGCATTTGAGGAAACAGCGATTTGAATATTCCAATACCGTCGTATGTTCATTTGGTCGGATATGTTCGCATAAGTAGTAGATTCCACTATGAAAGCAAAATGTTCCATTGTTACTCTTTCTAAGACTTAAGCCACCAAACTTGGTAACACAATGCTGTTCTCATATCGGAAAAACTATAAAACATAAAGAGCTCAGAGTCAGAGTACATTTTGTTAAAAACCACTCCTAAATGCGCCTAACAATAATTTAAAACTTTTTTCAGATAAAAGTATAAAGACTAGACCCTAGCGGTCAGCCTTGAGGTACTTCTCTTTTATTCCATTATTTTCATAAATTCCAAAGTTTTATTGTTAATTGTTTCCTGTTGCACTCATACATAGGTATATCTCGAACTTTTAACCTCAACAAAGTATCCGTTTCCAAAAAATACAAATACTCGTGTAAGCTGTGACCACAAAACAAAACAAAACAAAAAACTCCGGTTCATTGTCAAATCCACCTTGAGCACAAGCAAGTACACAAAAACCAAACACAATAGCATCTCGAGACCAAGATGTTTGACATATTTTCGACTGTCACGGAAAATTGGTTTTCGGCTGTGATTGATTGGACCTCGCGCTTTGTTGTGCATCTTTCGAAATTTCATTTGGCTAGAATAATAACTCTCAACTTTTTAAGTGTCACTGTCACAGTCGCAGTCAAAATTATGCGTGCAATCACTGCTACACGTCATCTTAAAGAGTCAGCTACAGTAGCACCCCCATCAAGGTTAGTCAAGATCATAAGCAACCGCATTTTTTTTTGTCATGGGTTACATGACATGTTGTACTTGTATCGTACTTGCATTATCGGGGGAGTACGGATAGATATGGGTACTACATATGTCTGTTTTTAATTTCAGATTGGAAACAAACATTTTTGTCACTCGGTCAAGATCAAGTGAAAGCGTGCGTCCAAACATTCCACACTCACGAACTTGTTGCATATTTGTTTATACAACAACTTGTTAAAAAATTGCCATAAAAAAGAAGCAGCGACCACTGAAAACTAAAGGCTCTTGTAGCTTTCATCTCTTTCATGTGTACACGCATTCGAATCAATTGAAACAGAGATGGACGGAACGACTTCAGCTTCAGGGCAATCACATTTTACCAAGAGTCAGTGGCAGAGGTTTTTTGTGTCAGTGCCGGTGTCGCTGGCATAAAACAAAAGCCAACGCTTGAACTTGAAAAGCGTTAATTTCTTTCGCTCATAAATAAATTATTTATTATTTTGCAATTTTAAAAATGATTTTAATAACCAAATCGCATAAACAAATAGATGGTTTTTTTTTTGTTTTATGAATTTGCACGAATTAATTTATTTGGGAGTCACGGCCAAATGATAGAGTGGAGTGGTGCTCTGCTCTTCTGGCGGCACATCGTCGGGGGCCCTAATTAAAACAGCGGGCTAACCATTCAGCCATTCAGCGATGGCGGTTTCCTGTGATCATTTCCTCTGAATTAATTAAAATTGATTATGTGCGTATGTGAGCGCGTAGATTGAACTTCCTAACCGAGTAAAAGAGTAGCGCCCATCGGGCATTTATAAGGCTGATGTACAATACCAGTGTGTTTTGTTATACGCAGAGTCTAGAGTCTTGTTACATATTCGTACAAGGGGTGGCATGCTGCTGGCTGGCATGGGGGACACCTCGTAAAGTAGTGTAGCGTCGTTGGGTTATGAGAGGAGTGGCTCTTGCTCTTTTGATTGTTCATTTTTACAATATATATTTTATTTTTGTTTGGCCCCTTTTGGTGATTTACGCTCTACTGACGGTACGACATAGAATGTCAAAGAATTACGGGTATTTGTTGTCAATTTGTATTTCTAAAATTGGAGCAAGGAATTTGTATTTTGATTTTACATATTTTGTGCGCGCACAGGCTTGAGTTTATTCTTAGGCATATGGAATTAACATTGTTAAGATACGAGCCGAAGGGCTATTTGTTGGAGCGAGATTAAGCAACGAATGGGTTAGGCGTTTTGGAATTCTTTCACGAATTCAATAGCATTCTTAGTTGCGGGAGTTTTAAAAGAAATTAATTTGTTGTAATAAAACAAGCTTTTCAGACGTATTCTCTTTCGAAAGTTTTTTTTTTTTTTTTTTGAAAACTAATTTATCTATAAAAAATGTCGACTGTCTTCAGTTATTGATTTGTGTCTTTTTTTTTCTCTTCTATTTCCAGGTATGTAAACGGATTTGGAGAATTCTTTTGGAGATTTATGCTTCGGCTTTTATCCAAAGAATACACAACCTACGGAGAGCGTTATTTGGTTAACAAATTGTAATTGTAATTAACATCTGACCAACAGCTTTAGATGGTCTTACAATAGTTCCTCTAGGTAGATAGTATGCCACCCTGCCGCAGGTAAAATATACCATACCCTGAAACGAAGTCGTATTCCAAAACGAAGTGGATGGAACCTAATGTGCGTCTACACCTTTGACCCATACACTAAGAGACTTCGACCGCAAATCTCTATATAATTCAAAATAGAAAAATTATTTTAGTCAACATTTCAATCAGAACGGATTAAACGACACATCGGGGTCAAAAGTACAACTCTGGTTCCACCAAGGGCCTCGCTACGCTGAATTCGTTGTTCTCACTTGATTACCGAACCCAATCACCGTTGACTGCGGTTAGTACTTAGGTGGGAGATTTCATTGGAACCATGCATCATACTACCCGTGTTGAGTTTGGGCTAAAAGAACCTTCTTTGATGCCTTTTTTGGTCTCTCTACATGTTTTACAGTAGCTGATGACCTAAGTAAAGCAGTTGATGCTCTTTCACAGTCCACCCGATGTACGAGGGGCGTTCAATATATTCTCGGTATCGATATGAAGGAAAATGCGAATTCAATTTGAATTGTTTTTATTTTTCAATATAATCTCCCCTAACATCAATGCATTTGTTACATCTTGAGATAAGCTTTTTTAAACCCTCAAAAAAATTAATTTCCTCTTTCTCTGCAAAATACCCATTTATTGCCGACTTGAGTTCTTCATCATCCGAAAATCTTTTTCCATGAAGACATTTTTTCAAATCCCGAAACAGGAAATAATCACTAGGGGCAAGGTCTGGACTATATTGTGGGTGCTGGATTTCTTCGAAACCACAATCTCGCGCAGCAGCCTTGGAAACTCGCGCCGTGTGAAGAGGAGCGTTGTCATGAAGAAGCAACACACCCGCTGCGAGTTTACCCCGTCTTTTCTTTTTAATTTCCTCCCGCAAATTATGCAAAGTGGAAGCGTAGGATGTGGCGTTGATGGTTTCACCTTTTTTTTTTGTACTCAATGAGCAAGATTCCCTTTGAGTCCCAAAAAACAGTGGCCATGAGCTTCCCGGCACACGGAGTGACTTTGAACTTCTTCGGGGGGTCTGTTCCTTTTTTATGCCACTGCATGGACTCTTGTTTGCTTTCAGGGTCATAGTGGTGGACCCATGTTTCGTCCCCAGTAACAATTCGATCCATAACACCGTCCGCGTTCTCACTACACATCTCCAAAAGCTCTCTACAGCATGCGATTCTCACTTTTTTCTGAGGCGCTGTGAGCATTCGTGGCACCCACCTTGCACTGACCTTTGAAAGGTTAAGATGGTCATGAAGAATGGTGTGAATGGTACCAATTGAAAGCTTGGTGATCTCTGCCATCATTTTCATCTTTATTCGGGCATCTTCAAGAACAATTTTTTCGACTTCTTTGATGCTTTCTCCCGTACAAGCAGTAGCCGGGGCGCCGGAGCGGGGGTCGTCTTCAATGCTCTCTCTGCCTATCTTGAACTCACTTGACCACTTTTGCACAGTTGATAATGAAGGTGCGGAACCCTGGTAAACAGCCACCATCTCTTCATGAATAGTTTTTCGACTTTTTCCTTGATTAGTGAGAAATTTAATTACAGCGCGATGCTCAATTTTCACCATCATCGTCTCAGTTGCCATTATGATTCTGTTTAACTAGAGATAAAACGCGAATTAATAATCACATTTATATGAAATTTTACATGAATGCACTAAAATAATAGTATTACTTGATAAATAAGTCAATTTATATATACAACCACAGCTTCACCCCGATACCGAGAATATGTTGAACGCCCCTCGTACTATATTTTCTTACTAATGGACTTCCAGATCCACCCCATATGATGGTTCCAATATGAAATGAAAAAAAAATCTGGTTTCAATCAATTGAACTGAATGTCTCAAAACTGCATTGAATACTAACAAGTCGGGAGACATTTCAAAAACTTGAATAAAGCCAAATAATGGGCAAAATTACCCTCCTGCTACAGTACAATAAGAAAGGAGTAAGACACGTGAAACTACCTGGTAATTTTACATATCTGAAGGCATACCATCTTGATCAAAAATACAAGCTTAATTAAAAATACAAGTTTATACATTTTCAAAATAATCCCCATAGACTGCAACACACTTATCCCAGCACTTGATATAATCCTCGAGAAATTTTTTGTTTTCGGTCTGTCCATCAGTGCTTCCTGCGATTTTCCCATTACTTCCTCTCGGCTGCTAAAACGCATTCCCGTACTGGTTTTTTAACTCGATTAGACAGAAAAAAGTCACAGGGAGCCAAATCAGGTAAGTTCGGTGGCTGTTGGATGGGATTTGTTGCATATTTCGTCAAAAAATTACGAATAATGATGGTCAACACGGTCTCTTTTTTGCATGAAATTGAGGTCTTTTGGCACTAACTTTTCTGCTACACGACGGAAACTCAAATCATTAACCAAAATGTCTTGAACGTATCCATAGGCAATGTTCAAGTCCACCGCTATTTCTCTGATGGTTAATTTGCGGCTATTGACCAACATTTCTTTTACTTCATCAATGTTTTCGTCGGTTTTCGATGTCGATGGTCTGCCACTGCGCTCATCATCTTCGATTGACTCACGACCACTTTTGAACCGCTCGTGCAACTGGTAAACAACCGTTTTCTTTAGAGAATCGTTGCCGAAACACTTTTCCAACATTTCCAACGTTCGTGCACCATTAAATCCATTTTCTACGCAAAATTCAATACAAGTTCGTTGTTGCAAATTTAAATCCATTTCTAAAATTGTAAAAAATAGCCAATACACACAGAGATAGATGTACTCTTGGCTACGTAACTTTTGCAGATGTTAAGCTATGACGCTAAGATTTAGAGGCAATATCAACAACAGATATACCAACTTGACAAAAAAGAAAACAGAACTCAAATCGGAACAATGGGAGCGCCACACGGTGGTTATCCCGGGAACTTTTTGATCAAGATGGTATTAGCAAAACATTATTTCTCCTTATCAACACAACAATTGTGAAGAGAGTGCTTTCCATAAAATCGTCATTGCCAACTCCACTGAAAAAATATACAATGGACTCGCCTTCCACGTCCATGCATTCTCTCTACACTCTGTTTCGCATCTGTCAATACCGGCTTCTTATCTTTTTCATAATACAATTGGATACAATGCCATTCAAGCAGATAATTGATACGCGCTGAGACACAGTGCAATCAATATCGAAGTAAGGTTACGCTCGAATTTCGTCTGGATCACTTCCAGGATTACTGGAAAAGAGGGCACATGAGCAAGAAATTTCACGGTGATTTGAAACGGACTGTAGTTGCAAGTTGCAATCGGAAATTGCGTTTGAAATTGCCCTGTGTGTAGGCGCTTTTAGCTAACGAACACAAGGATTTTTGTGTATATCACCACGGGAAGGTATCCAAGCGTTGGACGTTCAGTAGCTTCCCGATTGCTTGCTATGCTCACCCACAAGTTATAGGCTATGCCATTGTAATGTTCCTTATGCGCCCAAGGGCAAAATGTTTCCAAGAGCTACATAGGTCCACTCTTTCTGTTCTTTACCGACATTTTTCAATGCCTTTTCGGGTAGAATATCTCCATATAAAAGAACCTATTAGCGGCTCTTGTTAACTGTAATTTTCATAAACATACATTACTCGTCTACTCAATCCAAGTTCAATGTCCAATCCAACAAATGAAACCTTGTTAACAACGACGCATTACATTACGTAATCCAATTCATTCTACACACTTCAATAAAGAAAAACCAATATCCAAATATGGTCAACATTTAAGCTTGTCCTCTAACCGAGTCTATCATCATTAGACTTCATCAAAGTTATCCATAAATAGTTCAATAACCCAATGACATTGAATATAATTCCACAAATATATCTAACGGCAATTTTTTCCAAATAAATAGAGCGAAACCTTTTCATCTTCCCTGTACCACTTGTATTATTTTCCTTCCGCCATCTCTACATAGATCTTCTCAGATCTTTTCTTTTTTTTTTTAAATGTGATCTCTTGAAGAAAATTGACACAAAACAAGTTGCGGAACAGTAAAAGAGAAAAGCAAATACGAGCATACATATACACACTTTGAAGATCAAGAAAATTAAAAAAAAAAAAAATGAGGAATACCGAAACAAAAGTGCATATAACGTACGGAGATGGAGAAAAATAAAAATATCTGTTCAGAAAAGAAATATTGAACTGGCAAGGTTAAAAGATCAATCCATCAGCGAACAATAAGATTACCGCTAGAACGTGCGTTCACATATCTTTTCTAACCACTGTCATCGTTAATACGACGAGTATGACTACATGTATGTACAATGTAATGGATGATCTTCAGCGCGTCGCATTCCGGATTTTGTTTCTATTTTCTGGTATCAAAAGGGAACGGAGAGTTTGAAAAAAAAGAAAACAAATGAGAATCCCACAAAATGTAGATCTATTTTATTTTTCATATATTTTTGAGATTCATTTTTTTCCGTCTCTTCTTTTGAGATACAATTACAAGGAAAAGAAAATGCGACAGACCGCAACGACAGTTGACATTGAGTGCTTAATTACTTACTGAATATAATGATGCACGGCTGGCGTGTGGAAAATGGAATTCCCTGGAGGTTTTTATTAAAAGAAAAAAAAATATGACTTCTTTCGCTATATACAATAGAAATAATAGGTTTTTGTATAACTATAGGCAGTTTTGTCGTCGTTTCCAACGATGAAGTCCTAATTTTCCTTTTCTTGTTCAGTCGCGAGTTGTTTTGAGCGCAACCATTAAAGTGGTGACTTTTTACTGCATTCGAAAAGGCCACAATTACAATATTGAGTTAAGCACTGTTTACAAGAAAGAGATTTAGTCTTTTAAAGCCAAGAGACTTCAACGGATTAAATGATGAAAGCAAAACCAGGAGCCGATTTTCCAGGTCATTCCAGTAAGTAGGCAGACTAAGCATTTTTCAACATAAGCCAGAGAATCATTAAGTTAACAAAGTTGATCCTCGTCTTGTTAGGTTATCCGCTCTTTGTTTTCCTTTGAATACTACCGTGATCGGTAACCGAGAGTAGCACAATTAATAACAAATTCTTATCTCATAAAATGTCTCATCTGAAAGGCTTTACGGTTCAGAATTCATATTTTTTAAGCTTACCTGCAACAGTTGTAGACCTGAATGTGAAGATCAAGGATTTTGGTTTGGTTTTACGTCAGTCGTGTTTTGTTCATTCCTTTTCTACTTCTCTAAGGTTGCACATTTTGCTCTCCATCTGTAAAGAGATTCAGTTCTCTATAGGGAAAGACTAACTCGAAAACCTCAGTCGAGGTATCAAAATCCTTCTCGTAATTTTATTCTGAAAGGTTTTCTGTCTTATGAGGATTGAAAAGGGAAGGAAAGAAATGAAATTTTTTTCAAATTTGACATAGATACGAGTATGTTCGGGGTTCCTTTAGTTTACCTTTCAACTTTTTTTTGCATAATATAGTTTTGTAAGAAGAGATCTTATTGTTGCCTTGGAGATTGCTCGGGCATTCTGAAATCTATCGATCAATTTTCGAAACATGAGTAAAAGATTCTTCAGCGGTTTTGGGCGAACCACAACCAAACCAGGACTAACTTTACCTTTTTTCGTAAAGAACCCAGAGAAAGACCAACAGAAACTGGAATCAGTCGAGAAAATAAACAGACAAAAGCAAACTTAAGAGAATGATTCCAAAGTGTCGAAAACCAAGAGAAAGAATTTAGCTTGTGTCGGCTCCACGTAAACAAGGATCTAAAGGCAAGCATCTCGTGTGTGGAATTAGTGCAGAAAAAATATCATAGCAAAACGGACAAAGTGCATCTTTAGTATTTTAGCAAATTGAAAACTGCAGATTTTACGAAAAATGTAGACGTAAAGACCGAAGCAGTAAAATAATGAACAGGAGACGTGGAATGGTTCACGATATGGTTCAATAAAATGATGAGGAGCGATCCGTGACCTAACCAGTGGAAGGAGAGATTCCTTATTTCACTGTGTAGCTGTGAAATTAATGCCGCAAACTATGAAATTATACGAAAGAAGCAACGCAATGCAGTCAATCGGCTTTGTATTGAGGAGGTCGATATATGACGCGGTTCGAAGTTTACGAATAATGGTTTGGAAACACTGTTCCATTGAGATCACAGGAAGCTTATATGGACGCGCTAGAGCCATAAAATATAAATCACGTCTGAGAGGGATCTTAATGAGGGCTAGAACTTGTACTCTTTGTAATACAACGACATTATCAATGCTTTATGCTTCTCACTAAACCACTACTGGTCATCAAGATCTGGATTTTCGCATGCAAAAAGATCATCGAGGAATTACGGTCAGAGGTTGTTTCTTTGACAACACGATCCGTGTATAACAAGTGTCAGTCTCTGCTCACTAAGCAATCGATAGGAATGTTCAGCAGGACAAGATTCCTTATTTCGTTTGTATAACGTAATTAGTTTGTCATATAAGCGAATAAAATGAACACAGCTCTAAATGCACTACCACTCGAAAAGTTTGGGGTCAAAGAATATTTGACAATTTGAATCGAAACAACTTTGAAACGATTAGAGATATTTTAAAAATTCGTTTTTGTGGTTTTGATTTTGGGCAGCTTTCTCGTGCTTTCCCATCGAGTTCGTCCCATAGAAGCTCTATTGGGTTAAGTCTGGGGATTGAGCTGTCCATATTATAATTTGAACTATTTTTCGTTGCTCTTGAGATTTAACGTACTCCCTAGAAATTTTTGAGGAATGTTTGTGGTCGTTATCTTGGTGGAGCCAAAAGTTATCCCCAATCAAACGATGTCCTGATGGAAGGACGTGGTTCATCAAACTGCTTTTACGAGTATATCTCTTTACTCAATGTGCAGTCGATTTTTACCAAATTTTCAACTCCTTCACAACAGAACGATCCCCAGACCATAACCGAACCGCCTGCATGTTTCACAGTTGGAACCACACGATCGACGGATAAAAGCTCGCCTATTTGATCTAAAAACTTGAAATGTGGACTCATCGGCCCATAAGAATTTCTTTCACACTTCAATGGACCAATCTTTATACTGACGAGTCCACTCTAGCCGTTTTTTACGATTTTGTGGCCTTAGGAGCGGTTTTCGATTAGCAACTCGACCTTTAAGTCCCGCCGCAACTAAACAACGTTTTACGGTGCTAACAGCGAGCGGGATCTCTCTACTGTCATTGATTACTGCTCGGATTTCAGGTGCTGTAAGCAACTCTAATATTTAAATCCTCTGAATTTGTTGTGATTTTAGGTCTACCCGAGCGTTTCTTGAGATGAATAGTACCCAATTCTTTGAAAGGTTTAACCGTAGAGTAAACCCTTTTGTACGAAATTTTTAATTTCCTTGAAGTATCCCTGAGGGAAATATTTTCTTTGTGCAATGTGATAATTGAGCATCGCATTTCTATAGAAATCTCTGGTTTTGCCAAAAATAATGCTAATTCAGCTTGAGCTCTTTTCGCAACCAGTGGGACCATGTTGTCCGGCTCAGCAACTTGAGTGATTGATTCAACAGAAAATGGTCGATCTGTAACAATGCTGCTCAAAAATTCCTCGTCAGTAAAGATGTTTTCATTGAGTGGATGAATACCAGTAAGTTGGAATCCCTTAATAATATTCTGCTGACCAAATGCTTGCGGATATGCCTTGTCAAGAATTTGAGCAATATTATATATAGTCATTGGTTTCTTCCTCGATTCGCTAGCATCCATTCATTTGCAGCTTTGTTGAAATATGCCTTATATGGTCCAAACACAGTTTTGTCAAGAGCCTGCGTTTTGTGCGAAGGTAACAACACATTTTTCTCTTGAGAAGGTTTGACATGTTGAATAAAGTGCTTCAAAAATTGTACAAAAAGCTTCTCACTTGACTAGCCTGACGGATTAGCGCCCCCAATACATCCTCAAATGCACTTTGGGAAAAATTAACATGGGCGGCAGATGATTTCCTATAGCATTGATAGCCGCAATCATGGTGACATTGATGCCACGTTCGCCTGAGGTCATTTGCCCTTCCCCCTTTGGGTACTTTGGTGGAATATGGACAGTCAAACTCCCAGTTTCGTCAAGATTATATATACTATTAGGTCCGGACTAGGCAATCCTTTAAGTTGTCAAAAAAAGGCCGATGTGATGTTTACATCCATCCAGTCAATTCCAGCAATTTCTTATCTTGTCTTCGCTAGTAAAAATTTGTCTCACTGCAATTTTTGAGCGATATTCAAAGTTATCATTGCCAGCGGTTCTATGGTATTTGAGATGTTGTCTTCGAAATGTTATGTGTTTTGGAAACACGATATACAGTATCCACATCCAATACGGCCTCCTTCAGTGAAGTTCTATCGACCGCAGGTCTTTTTACGCCTAATTTACTGCGATGCATAGTAAGACTAAAAATCAAAATGGTTACAAAGATGAAGTAAGAATCAAGGCGGTCCCTACATCAAAAGTGTTCTACCAAGGTACACCATGCGTACTTTATTTACTTTAACAATCGTAACTATTTTTCATTTTAATAACTCCAACTTACTTGACTTAGATTAAAAAGTTAAATAACTTATCTATCTATAAAAATTATCCGGAGACTCCTTCCACTTGGAATTTTTTCACAGCACGCTTCAAAAAAAATACATAAAATTTTACTTTTGGCTTCAAAAAATATTCAGAGCAAATTACTTACGAACCTGACGCGTCGCGCTTTCAGTTGTAGAGTGAGTAAACTTGTTGCGACATGGTACGTAAAGTGTAGCGCCAATTTTGTCGGAAGAACAACATTCCCCTACATCCATTGTCTCAAAAAAAGGTTTAGAACTTTTTTTGTTGTCTACTATTGTAAAAATCTAATTTCGAATTAGTTACTATATAGTCAAACATTAAAAGCACAGTTTAAAAACAAAGATTTTAAGAAGAATTTCGTAGGATTAAGGCCATGTCAGCTCAGATTTCTGATTGACCCAAAACTTTTGAGCCGTAGAGTGTAATGACGTTGAAACGAAAGCTAAATGTACAGCGGTTGCAAGGTAAAATCGAAGTACACGTGGGCTATGTTCAAAGTTCGTTCCCTTTTTAATGTCGTGTAAGATTTTCTATTAAATTTCCAACCGATCTTCGTAGAAGGACAATTGGATCACTCAAATGGAAAAACATAATCAAACTCTTGGCGAGTGATCCACAATAAAAGTCTACAAATTGAGACAACCTTACAAGGCACCCAAAAGCAATCCAGATACGTTGAAGAGGTACATACATACAATAGCAGTGCCCTAGGAAAATCTATAGACGACCCAAATTTTTAATTTTTTTTATAATTCCAATGAGCGCCATCTACATTTCAGTATGAACTGTTATCTCTACTTTGATTTGGCGCTGAGTGCACGATCTTCTAATGAGCGAGTTTGCTACAGTTAACCGCTATGTGTCAAAGACACAATTCATTGGTGTTCAAAATAATTGCTGTGTAGTTAGGTTTTTCATTTTCCGAATTTTAAATTCACATTTACTTCAGAAAAAAAGAAAGTAATTTTTAATTTGTGGTTTGTTCCTTATATTCTGTATAGAATATTTCAATATTTTATTGTAATGTCCATTCAGATAATGGGCAGAGCAGCGCATTGCACTAAAGAGTGCAGCTAAAGCTGAAACCCGTGCAAAAAGCGTAAGACAACAGCAAGGGATGACTAACGTACTGCAAGAACGGCAAACAAAAACGCATTTGGTACATCGAAAGCTATAAAAGAGGACCTGGAGCTGGAGATTAGTACTTCAACCATTAGAAGACGCTAAATGGAAATAAATTTGTACGAAAAAATACCGAGAAAATTGCCATACCTTAGCAAAAACAACATTGCAAAGAGAATACAATTTGCATCTGAACACGCTGATTGGCCAGTTTTTAAATGGCGGAACATATTTTGGAGCGATGAAACCAAAATCATTTTATTAGGCTCTTATGGACGTCGCCAGTATGTTCGAGGATTTCCATCTTCCGAAATTCACTGTGAAAACAGTTAAACATGGGGGAGCCAAAATCATGGTTTGGGGATCTTTCTCTTATTGCGTTGTCGGTCCTATACATCAGATTAATGGGATCATGGACGGCCATGTTTATGTGAAAATACTCGAGGCATATGACTTATGCGGAGGAGGAGAGTATGCCGCTTAAATCGGTCTTTATGCAGAGTAATAACCCAAAGCACAGTACCTTGGACCTTAATCAAATAGAAAACTTATGGGCGGACATAACATTCCAAAGAATGCGCAGCAACTGTGGACAGTGGTACATTCGACTTGACAATCGACTCCAAAAGAGCGATGTCAAGCTTTAGTCGACTGAATGCAATGCAATTATTGAAATTTGTATTTGTATCGTTATTTGATCTCCTCCTAAGCTTAGTATTAGAGCGATAAAAACAAATCCAATCATAACAGTGATAAAAAAAATAGGGAACCAAACTCTCACCTATACTGTTTAGGTGGTTTTTATCGTTATAACCGGCTTAGTCGACGTAGTGCAGTGATTATCTTAGCGGGTAATATGAAATGGTCAAATTCGAATTCAATTATAAGAAATTCTGGACGCTACACCGTAAACAGAGTAAAAAATTTCTGATCCCTCTCATCTCATCTGTGCATAAGATCATAAAACGAACAACACTTTGGGTATAGTAAACTAAGAATCTCGGAAAGCTGGTTATTGCAAAATGAAATAAATGGTAAGCGGAAACATTGAATATGCCTTCGGGTTAAACAGAAATATGAGAACTACAAAGTATGCCAGACTCGCCCCGCATTGTAAACCTTCTAAGTCGTAGTCCTTCCCTGATTTGAATTGCGTGACATTTATACTCGTCAAGAGTCAACATTGTAACCATTACTATCGAAAGTACCTTCTCTTATGCTCAAACAGAACATAAAATCATATCCTAAAAAATATTAAAAGAAAAAAAACACATTTTCTAAAGAGAGAAGATTATTTCATCACTCTATGGTAATCCCTGCAATAATCTCACAGAATTTCGTAGGACTTTGCAATTAAATATTTACAACCTCCATCTAAAGTCTGCACGCAACATGATAATTCTGCCCTGCCGTACTCTCTTTTTCTTACCTTTTCTCTTTTCTATCCCTCAGCCATACCATATCCGTCCGAACATGCCTTACATACCCCATTTCCAAGCTTATAAGAAAGCCATTCTTCTTTATCGTCAACCGATAACATTGCGATTTCACATCAACGTAATGGAAGGAAGCCATGTTACAGAGCAGTTACTTACTCTAAACCAGTGAAGACGACTGACGGCTACAACTACGACTATGGCTAGCAGCAGATCGATGATGATGATGATGATGTGGAGAGCAGTCGCATGGTATGGAATCGCAACGTTTTCGTTGTCGTGCGCTCGTTTTCATCGGAGAGCTGGAGCTCGAACTGGAGATACTCGTCTCGTACTCAAATCGAATCCCACAGCAGCGCGAGTGACTGGAATGCATGCGCTATAGGTAGGAGTACCAACTACAGCGATTAGATGTACATATGTACGTATACGAGTACATCATGCATCTAGGCAAAGAAGACCCGAAGATGCCTATTTTAGGCCTTTTAGCTACTCAACAGCAAAATGCGGTTAGAGATTGAGTGTTTCAGAAAGATCCTCTGTCCACCCGGGCAGCCTCCGTGCGTTGCCAGATCCGGCAGACCGACCAAGTACATGGTTGTTGTCGTCGTCGTTGTCATGGAGAAGGAGAATACACGTACATATTTTCAAAGGTCGTTTCAAATGAGCGCGCGCACTAGTTGATACGTTGTAATGTGTGTACGAAAGTATTCGTATCTGGATCTCGTATCGTATCGCATTTCATAGATATACGAGTATGTACGAATGCGACGTGTACGCAGAATAACCATACATACATACATATGTACTCGTACATAGTCATACTCGTCTGTTTATGTGGTTTTAAAACTCTCTAAACCCCAAGAGGAGGATTGTCGCCATTCAGCTGCGCGACTAATTAGTCAAAGAGGTCTTTGCTCTATCCAGCGCATACCGTGTGCACCCGCCATAGAAAGACAACGACACCACTAAACAGTCGGCCTGCGTACTGTGTACTCGCATCTACAATATGTATCTTTCGTGAGAAAATCGATTAATCGATCTATGGAGTGACAATTGGAATTGTTTTCTTCTGACCCAGATTCTGGCTTAACTACGCGAACTATTGTATGAGCAAGAGAAACCGCGCCGACTTTATACTCTAAATTTGATGAGATTTGCAACACATTATTTGTAAAATGACAGCCGACACAAAGCACAAGAACAAACCAATAAAATTGTCGTCCCCAATTCATCATAGGTACAATATTTGTGTTCCATAAAGAATGAATTTTTGGACAAGTACTGGTAATTTGTAACAATCGAACTATGATACAACAAACTATCGGAAAAGTATTATATCTATTGAATTGTTCCCTCATTTATTCGTAGCTAAAGAACGTTTCATTTGACGGTCATAGAACAGGTACGACGATGGTGAACTAGGGTGACTTTCTACGCACACATACACGAAAAGGGGGTGTAGTTACCTTGTAATATTCGAAAATGAAATTTATAAAACACGAGTACGAATATGTATCTTCTTAAATGGTGGGCGTTGTGTTGTTCACTCACGCGAACTGGGTCACTTTTGTTTTACTTTTACGTATAAATCAATCGAAATGTCATTATTAGAGTTGTTCATGTTTGCCTATGCTATGGTCGATTGGAAATTGGAGGGAAACCCATGCCCCGGAAATACGAACAGTCTTTGTTCGAACATTGACATTTTCAATATTACTGCATATGTGAAGAGGAGGACAGGAATTAAATGACACGAATACGAAAACGATTTTGAATAGGCGACGAATAACTAATTGCTGTTTTTGGTAAATTGTTTTCTTCTATTCGATTTCCGTTTTGGACTAGAATTTTGAATGAGTTTTATTTTACCTATGGATAGGTTTTGGGAATGGGGATGCCGATATGAATGGGAATCGGCATAATTTATGGATTTATGGAAATTTTTTCACCTTAAATTGGTTCATTGATCTGAATTTTACAAGTATCTGTAACGATGGAGCCTATGGATGGTGTGCCATGGCGCGATATACAATAGAATTAGGTTTCCATTCATAGAAGTGTTTGTAGGTTATGTTACCTTCATCAGAAACCTAATTTACTTACATATACGATATATTTCTGGTTGTTATCGAAAATGATAAAACACAGAAATGGATTATATTGAATTATTTATAGAATTGAGATCAAAATATTGGGTTGACAACTAAGTAATTGCCGACTTCACATATAGATGTCTTTGGTCATATTTTTTAATGGCTTCTGTCAATGACATATTTTTTTCCATTTGACATTTGTTAGTTGTCAGTCTTACTTTGCTTTAGAAGCAAATTGTGCGTATTTTTGTGAAAAGCTATTATAATAGTTTGGCATCTGTTTTAATATGGAAAACGAGCGAAAACGAGTATTTTCGTCATATTTTATTTCTTTATTTCCGTAAAGGAAAGAACGCAATGCAAGCTGCTAAAAAGTTACGTAATGTGTATGGTGCAGAAGCCTTTTCAGAAAGACAGTGCCGGAATTGGTTTGACAAATTTCGTTCCGGGGATTTTGCACTGAAAGATGAGCAACGATCAGGTCGACCAGATGAGCTTAATGATGATCAAATAGAAGCCATAATCAAGTCGGTTCGTCATGTAACTGTACGAGAGATAGCAAAAAAGTTAAATGTGTCACATACAGCGATTGAGAAACATTTGAAACGTATTAAACTCGTTAAAAAGCTTGATATTTGGGTTACACAAGATTTGAAAGACATTCACATAATGAAGCGCATTAACGCGCTTGCGATTTGCATCTTAGACGCAATGAAAAATGGATTGTTCACAGTAACGACAATCGAAAACGATCATGGTCCAGGCTTGATGAGCCAGCACAATAATCTACTTCAAAAGCTGATATCCACCAAAAGAATATTTTGCTCTCAATTTGGTGGGATTGGCAAGGTGTTGTGTATTTTGAACTGCTTCCAAGGAATCAAACCATCAATTCGGATGTGTACTGTCAACAACAGGACAGTTTAAATACAGCGATCAATGAAAAACGGCCAGAATTGGCCATCGAAAAAGTGTCATACAACTTTGGTCAAAAATTATAGGTTCTTGGTTGGGAATTGATGTTACATCCACCATATAGCCTTGACCTTGCTCCATCAGATTACTATTTATTTCGATCTTTGCAAAACTCTTTGGATGGTGAAACTTTCGAAGATGATGACGCTGTGAAATCGCACTTGGTTCAGTTTTTTGCCAATAAAGGTCAGAAGTTTTACGAACGTGGAATTATGAAGTTGCCAGAAAGATGGCAAAAGGTCATCGAACATAATTGAAAATATATCATTGATTAAAGTTTATTCGTTGTATTTAAAAAAAAAAAAGTGTTTTATTTATATGAAAAAATCGGCGACTGCTTAGTTGCCAAGCTGGTAGGATACAGGAAAGGTCTCACCAGGTGAACGCAACAAGTTGTATAAATTTTTTCTAGTGTTCTACGTTTAATTCAAAATAAAATCTGCAGGATTTAACCCATTCTCTTTTTTTGCTTTCCTCATATGCTGTTTTATTTTCGTTTTCGGCTGCACAATCGTTATGGCTTATTTTGTATTTCACAAATACATAAGTACTACAAGAAACTTCCGAATTGACCTATTCTTTACAAAACAAATGTTCAAATGGTACATTTCAGATTTCACTGTTCATCTATCTGTCAAAAATTCTTTCATTCCAATGACGCCTGTTTTTTGTGTGTAGCCACTTCGTTCAATGGCATGCATTTCAATCCCATGCTTGGGTGGCCAAGCACTTAGGACAAAATAAAGCTGCGAATACGTTTCCGATATTACGGCTTCACGGGTTTTATTCGGTCGTTTCTTCTTTTATTAACCGTATTTTCAAAAGGTTCATGCCATAAACCACATTTTCTGTCATGGAATTTAATAATAGTTCGATGTCAAGTGTCAGTATGCGACACTAGCTTCATCGATTTCTCGTGTCGCCTTGCTTTTATACAGTAAAACAAAAGAGCTCTTTCTCTACTGGAAAGTGTATCCCATCGCCTCTCACCATTTAAGTGAACAAAACCGCAAGCTAAATAAACTCAATATTTGCTTTTGTCATTTGTTTTTCGTGCGTGAGATTTTCGCCTTTTGTTTCTTACTGCCATTTTCGTTTCACCAGTACGTTTCTTTATTAATGTAGAACCGGCTTTTCGAAATATAGAGCAACGTTGTTCAATTAATCTTACAAGGTGCTGATCGGAGCAGAGCTGGCCGTTTTCTTTCTACATGTTGTGGCAGTTTATTGTCAATTCCATAAGCAAAAGCGAGATATTAACCTGTTGAGTTTATCATTCTGAAACTGTTTGGTCTCGGTATTCCTCGTATTCGTTGTTCGACTCTGACGTGTCCATTTAAATCTGTTTAAACCATTAGAAACTGCATATGAAACTGCGAGTACTTGCGATGCATAAGCGCTAACAATAGTTTCATGTTCAACTGGCAGTTGTTCTCGTTTGCAAGTTCAGGTATCGGACTCTGTTTCTGACATCATTCCACTGGGTTTCTTCAATTCATATATTGATTTGTTTGTGCTTATTAATATGCAGATAAGTGAAGTAAAATAAGAGGGTAGGTCCAAGTTGCCTTTCTTGTGGCACTCCACCTGTAAATATAACTAGCTTTTTGTTTGTCTATACTTTTAAACTATTTCTTGAAAAATAAAGAAGATTTTAGTATTGAAACAGCGTCAGAGATATTTAAGGAGCCCATTTCCATATAAATAAGTGTCAGTCAAAACTCTTCTTAGAATCCATCCATAGGTCTCAATCTGTAGTTTCCGTAATACTTTCTAAAATGTTATTTCCACATAACAATCAAACACTTAAACTCAACCTGATTGAGTACCTATCTACCTGTTACCTGTTATTTTCGGTTGAAAGGTAAAGGGCGAAACCAGAAAAAGATAAGAAGCTTATCCCACGGCCACATGATTCTTGCACACATGCCATGTCAATTTTACCCTCGCTGTAGCAATTTTAATGAATGAATCTCTTGTTAAGGAATTCACTCCTTCAAGGTTACCATATTCGGCAACGACTTCAATTCAGTCAGGCAGTCGATCGTTGATCCTCAGAATTTGAATTATATCGTATAATTGGCAATCTCATTAAGAAGCTCTTAGAAGTTTCTTGACGGGGATATAATACCCAATCCGAAGATCTTATATAGGAAACTCAAAGTGTATGTACAGACAAATGTATCTATTTCTGGAAGTAAATCACTTTTTCGGTGGTAACCCCTCCAGTGGGTACTTCACTCAAACAATTTCATCACAGAAACGCTCTAAATTTCATATTTCCGTTTGCCATTGTACCAAGTTGTATTTACATTTATTTTCAAACGAGATTGCAAAATTTTTTTTATCGATCAAAGCTCCACTTGTCGATTGTAGGAGATCTGAGATTGTAGATAGACGAGACTGTGGGGGAAAAGTTGAGGTAAAAAATTGTCCACGGCCTTGACTACAAAGCAAGAGTTTGCATCGTATCAAATGAATCGAAGCGAATTGAGAAAAAGCCATAAACGTCACATCACATGCCGACATTTACATTTACATAGCACTAACATGGAAATTGATTTTTATTTTGGAAATACGAGTATACGAGTAATATGCCACGCGAAAAAAAAACCACTGTTTAATTGTCGGCATATCTTTGGTGAGAAAGATGCAACGCGCTTTCATGTTCCGCAAATAAATGAGTGGAAAACACAAGAAAATGGATCTCTTCAACGCCAACACGACGTCCCGGAATTGTTTAGCTTTGACAGACATCGTCGTTGTTGCCATTTTCGTTGTCGTTGTCGAGATCTTGGTCTTGGAAGGGAAGGCGATTCTTTGCAATCGGAACGGAACTCTCCGCTTACCTTCATCATAAATTAGATTACAATCTGCCACAGTCAGAGCCAGTAGAAGTGTAAACACTTGCATTCCTAGAATTGTTGTCTTTCTGCAGTCGACATTTGTCATTTCTCTTTATTTACACGCTTAACACTCTCTATAGGTATGTTCGTAAAAGTGTACTTGTATGCTGTACATTCGACATGCATTTATCTCTGGATATCGCTGGTGTCATTCGCTTATTGACAGTTCGAATGAAATGACAAATATTGACAGACAAAAGAATTTAGTTCATCATTTCATCGCCGATATGAGTACAAGTAATAAGGTAAAACTCTAACATCGGTAGCGAAATATGAAATGACAGATACGGGCAGTGACACAGGCAGACAGATACGGCAATGACCCAAACCGATCCATCGACGGCAGCGATCAGTGGGAAAATGTCATTTTTCCTTGATGTTACGGTGATTTTTGCTTCGGTTCTTTGTGAACCAGTTGTCAGTTTGGTTATGATGAGCCAGCTAAGTCTTGACGAGTAAGACAGCACGACAACATTATTTACGGTTGATAAGATTGAGAGAATTTTTTCACATCTTCTTTTTCAAATGATGCTAAGTTAGCCTCACCCTCCTGGTCTCCGATACTCTGGTATGACAAGTTGCCTTGGATGGATTTTCCTCCTTCAAAATGAATTTTCCAACGCAACGACGACAGACGAAACAAGTCTTAGTCACTGGATGGAATTTAGTTAGCTGCGGCTGCACAGATTGCCATAAGTTTCATAAGAGAAGTGTAGTGAGGCGATGGCAGAGGCAAAACAAGATACAAACAAACGTATGCGCACGACCGACGACGGTTAAATAGAGGTGTAAAGGCGGCTGAAATGTGGCGCCAATTGATTTAACTTATTTCCACTCCTCACCTCGCTTGTTCTCTTTTAGATTTTGCGCACGCCATTCCCTCTCACGCCTCCGATTTGAATGTGTGCAGTCGTAGTTGAATGTTGAATGTTGAATGTTGAATATGGCCAATCTGTAGCACGCTAAATATGATGGATATTGTGGTGGCGATGGTGAAGGTAAATGTAACGCGCGAGATTGATGAGCGAGCATTGTTACGAGTACTATGGTACACCACTTTGCAATCGGATTCGAGTCTTTGGAATATTCCCAAAACGGAATTTTATTTGAAGTGAAATTTCACATGCGGTTTAACCTAGGTTTTGGGTTTGATTTTATTTTGTCTTGCTTTTTTTTTTTTGTTGAGTGGTAAAAAACACAAAGCTTAGGAGTTAAGTCACGCGCTGAAAGGTATCCATTGACCCAGTAAGAAACAGTGATTGGCGATGCCGGGCTATAAAACAAATTGGACATGACATTGATAGTAATAGGCAAATAGTTGATAGTAATAGCGACTCGAGACAGTTGACATGATGATATGCATCTTTGCGACAATTTAGTCCAATTGGTGTGGTAATTTTGGCCACTTTGCCCTTGCACTTTGGTATGTCAAACTAAATTGCAGTGCTAGTCAAGGCTGTCAAAGATCCAGGCAACGTGACATGGTTGACTATTTTAATGTGGATTAGTAGTATAGATGTAACCTACTCTGAATTTACCATGTAATTGGAGAAATTTGAGGAATTCCATGGGCAAATAGGTTGATGGACATGTTTTATGGCATGAATGTGGGACGTCTATTATGTGAAAAATGACAGAGATTAGCAAGACCAACGAATACTAATGGGTCTGCAAACAATTAGAGACACATTATAAATACTAGTAGACGTTGACGTCTTCTGCGAAACGTAAATGTGACATTTATGACAAGTTTGTAAATTCCTTCTTTGTGATTCTCATGAGTTTGTGTTAATCATCATACGTTTCATTCAATTTTTTTAAATGCAAGACGGATAAACGTTTATAAGTATTTAAATCCTAAATAAAATTATTTTACTCTTTTTAATTTCAAGTGGAACGCACTGTTTTCACTCCCACAGGCGTGAGGAGAATATTAAGTGCAGTTATTACTGAAGTGATAGTCCTCGCAAATGCCACCAGTGACGCGAGTGTGAAGGAATGGTTTCTTGTATTCAAAACCAGTTCGGTGCTGAACAATTCTATTTAGCTAAAGAAATCTATTTCTGAGAGCTCACTAAGGATGTTGTATAAATAACCAGCTACAGTATTCTGAAAGTTGTTTTGTAGTTAAAAGACCTATAGACCTATACTCTGCTGGGAATAATGAGACTGGATCTAGTGCTTTGCGGCCAATTATATTTTATTGCCGAAAAATACTTCAGTCATCTTTCGAGCTAGAGAAAATACTGCCTTCCAGGCTGTGATCCGATTTCCGATTGATCTTTATAAATTTCTTCTAGTTCCCAGGGTCTCTTCAGCTGAATGAAACCAGGTAGTGCATTATCTCATGAAGAGTATTCGAATTGTTGCCTTCAAGAATCTTGCTGACTGATGAATTTGTTGTCAGAAGTGCACTCATTGTTTTGTTGGCAGCTGAGTACAGTATCCTTAACTTAACTAAGAGCACATGACTGTGCATAGGTAGGTCTTATTTTGACTTTGTATAGGTAATAAATTGTGTTTACTGACTTCATTTCCAGCTTAGGGCTTTATTTATGCGCATCCATTCATAATATGCATATTCTTATATAGTATATGACATGATCAGTGTTATTTTGAACTTTCTGGTTCTGTCTAAACCGGGCGTTTTTGATCAATTGGTAAACTGGCCGTTTATTCACTTAAGGAACGAGGAAAAATGGGCCAAAAACCCTAACTTCTGTACATAAGCAGCAATGCAAGACCTGTATCACCTGTTTTCACATTTCGAAGGTCACCTTCTGTCTATTTGATTTATCGATTTATCGAAAAGATGCGCGAAAGTAGACTGATTGACCGGAAGTCTTTTAGAGTTGAAAAATATATTTGGACACTTTTGCAAGAGTTTTCCAATGAAATCATTGGTTTGTATTATAGTTTCTTACACAGAAAAGACCTAGTCTGAAGATATCCCAATTTGTATAGTTTCTTGAAGGTTTTATCTAATTTAATAGCTTCCTGCTTTTACAGTCAAATTACAGATACTGCTTTATGACCTACATTTACGAAGTTCAAGATCGTCGGAGCTCTACCTTACTGAGATGAGAAAGTAGCTCTGTAGTCTTAAAAGCAGACTTTGGTGAGAGATTCGTCACAATTGCGAGTTGATCAATGGTCAGAAACAGACACAATTTATTGTGTAACTGATAGTTTAGAAGAAGTGATGGCAAAAGTATATTCTAACACATGCTATCTATTCGTAACACTTGATTTTAGCTTTGTTTCTTGAATCTGATGAATTTCCGGATGAGTTTGTTTTCTTCATCACCTTACAAAGTTTAGAGCAGTCTCATGTAAGCTGAGTACTTTTCTTGTTACCAAATTCCCGAATCCGAATTTCGTATTATTAATAGTAATCAAAGCTCAAATATAGGAAGGCTAAATTACTCATTTCACTAAGTAAAATCGACTTAGAGGCCACCGTAAACGAGTAGAAAAATGTTTGCTTCCCGCCCTCTAGTCTCAGGCTTTTCAAGACATTTTTTACTGCCACCTGACACTGTCACCTTTTGGTCATGCATCTCTCCATGTACTTCTGTCACTTTATCTAACCTCAACGTATTGAGTAATTAGAGATTTTGTTCAGCGGATTTTGTACATTTCTCACGTCGAGGGGTGTAATTTTCGAAACGATTTGTGCATGTACATACATCCTAGCAATAGGGATTACTTTCCGCCTCAACATCTCTGCATAATCAATCAGGCTAGCACTTTCGATTTCCACCCAAACAAAAGGAAACATTTTAAGTCTTCTTTATCATCAAAATACATTCATCAAACTATGATAAATAAGAAGTAAAATACAAACCCGTATTAAAAAGAAAAAAACAAAACTGTTTACACAAAAGCCAAATGGCAACAATTACGTGTAGTGGCCCCATCGGTCAACCTTGTGGTAATCAACATTTCTCCTCGCATTTTCCTTATTCTTCTCAACCATCACTGCTCAAAATGGAAATTCAATTTCAATTCAATTCAATTCAATGACCATTTATCCGCCCACAACCGAAATGTGTGAATAATTTTTATACTCAATGTGCAGTGCTCACCGTACAGGTCTTATCCATTTATAAACAATTTACATTTACGCGGTAATTACATTTTACACAATGTCTTGTTAGTGAGTAAAGTGGATGCCGCCATCACTAACATCACAAATATTCACCACCTCCACCGCCAACCAATAAATGCTAACGCTCTCTACAACATAACAAGCCACTAACGACCTTTATGAACTTGACGCTTGCTGCTAAGATAAAATTTGTTATTTTCATTATTTTTGTTATTTAATGCGCGCCTACACCAGTAAGCACTATGCTCACTATTCTCGTCATGACCGTCAATGCAAACATGACTTTGGAGACTGTTTAAATCAAATTTTTTATCATATTCTCCACCGACTCGAATCGATGTCACTGATAACATGGCTTAACGATTGACAGTTCTGGTTACAATCAAATGGTGATTTGACCGCTCTAATTATAACACTCACGTAATTTCAGCCGCCCGATGTGGAGTGTACGAGTATTCGCATTCGTATTTGTATCGGTATTTGGTATCTGAATTAACACCACAAAGCCGAAACTCATTTGCCTTCAGAATTAACAGCACTGGAAAACAGTAACAAAATCTCTACTGTGAATGTCGCTTACTCGCAAAAGCAATTAATCGACTCAAAAAAAAAAAAAAAAAAACTCGCCTTTGATTTGCATTAAATAAATCATAGAATACTCTATGGGTTGGGTATGGAGAAGACAAGAGAGATTTTCTGATCGAAAATGATTGGAAACGACATGAAACCAGATCTTGGCCAGATCTGCACACTGGCCTACGGATTGTGTGTATTCGTTGCTGGCTGGTTATTTCGAGTTTCCTTTTGATTTTTTTTTTCTGTTGGTCTCTCATTCAAAATGGTTGACTGCTATTGAATTTGTTTAGTGCGAAATATGGAAATCGAACAAAACAAAAATATACTAAAACCCTTTGCATGAGATATTCCAAAATGGCGCTATACTTTTGAGGCTTAGAGGTGTTTATGATGCCGTATTTGGTAGTTACTAGGGTTATGTCGACTGACTACTACTTCTTCTATAACTTCTACAAATTTTGAAATGGTTCTTAAACACTTGACAATTTTCAATGCCAGCGAGCGTATCATCTTTTCAGGTAACTCAAATCGACCATGAATAAGGCCGCCTTACTATATTTGATGATTTTGTTCACGGTTGGATACGGGAAACGGGCAAACACCTCATTTTATTTGAAATTCTACTACTAGCCCAAAAATAATCACGAGAAATTGGTTTTCATATACAACTTTACAAAGGACTTTCTTGATAATGTTCTACATCTCCTGAAAAGAAGGTTTTTGGCTATCCTGAAACATATTCTAGTCATTCTCTTTGTTTGGTTGCAGTTTTAAAAATTTCTCAGACTTTTAGGTTGAGCGGCAACAAGAATGAGACTGCCTTATGAAAGACCCGAAGTCTTAAAGCAGATAATCATAAAGCTTGTTTAGATACAAGAAGTACATCTTCCGTATACATCCGTACTGATCGTGGACCCAGAAAAGACTCAATGGATTCAGCTTTCTTACTATGTCAAAAGTAGGTTCGCATTGTCAAACGAGTTTGAAATTCATTTGCGAGAGTTTGAATTACGAGTACCTTTATAGGTAGCTATTTGAGAAGATGCAAGTCCAGCAATAGTTCATATTTTCAGAATAGAATAGACACATAAACTGAGTTTCTAACAGGACACAGAGAAAATCCGTTTATACTCATACTGTAACAGTTTATGTATGTAGCACAGAAAACGCTTTCTGTAAGGCTTTTCTGAAGACAAAGGACAAAACTGCCAGTTCACCAAAAAAGTTATGAATAAGTCCGGCTTCCTGAGTTAACTTAACTCGAGGTCTAATCAGAACCCATCGATAATCTGTAATCCAGAAAATTGCTGAGGACACAACTATTGAATATTAAGTAAAGATCAGGCAACTCATCAGTGGGTGTAGATCAAAGCCAGGCTTATACAAGGAAAGCGCCCAATGTACGGGAGCTTGGAGGATTTGACAGACAGTATAGCTACATCATTTGCATATGTCGTAAATAGAAGCTTAAGCTATAAACTGTAAAAGTGTCGTCCACAGTGGTCGAATGACCCAGTATACAAAATAGCATCGGAGACAAGACTCCGCCTTGCTGTAAACCATATACAATACTTGGAAATCCACACTAGCATTCGAAACCAACATACAGTTCAGTTACATTGGTTTCTTCAAGAAAACCTGTGGTTGGGTTGTAGGTCAGTACCCGATTTCGCCTCAGATTTGGCAGCAGCTGGAAGTTTGAAATATTTGTTGAGTGCCAAATCCAAGTTTTTCGGAAATTTCGCTCAGGCAGAAGACCTTTCATTATGTTAGTATAGCTTCGGCAGATTTTCGTTGGTCCTTTGTAAAGCCTGGTTGTGCTTGTATTACTCTTTTTCAGAAAGACCATAACCGGTACAGATGATCATCAAGTCAGACGATAGTGTGAGGTACTGTCTTAGTTCGATAATTCGATTGTTCCTTTCTGATGATGTGGTGTCATATATACGGCTTTCGACTCGCAGACTTTGCGACAGCTAGTAATACAATGATACATATGTAGCACAAAGCAACCTGGCTAACTCTGGATGGACGAACCACCAACCAAATCGACCACGTGCTTATTGACGGACGTCACTCGTTAAATATTATGGATGTTAAAACATTCAGAGGGGCAAACGTCGGCTCTGATCATTTACCTGGTAGCAGGCCAATTCAGAGCTCGACTGTCAGATTGAAGAAAGGTGCAACAATATTCAAAAATGAGGTTCAACACTGGTAGGCACCGGAAATAGGCAAAGACTACAGAGAGCACCTCTCCAATATCCCATTGCCTACCATAGGCGTCAACATGTGGTCATATTGCTGCATTTCCATTAAGGAAGTGGCCGAAAACACCTTAGGCTACCAACCACTCCAGAAAATAAATCTGTAGTATGATGATGAATGTGTGTAAAAAAAGAAGGCAACAGATGTGGCATACGGGAAAACGGTGCAAATTATCACCAGAGCAGCGTGGGATGAGTATAGGTCCAGCAGAAGGTAGAAGAAAAGACTGCTGCAAAAAAGGAAAAGAGTCTTTGCAGTCTCTTCGGGTATTCAAGATTGCTGGGGAAAGAAAGACACCAGGAGTTTTTTTTTTTTTTTTAAAGGCCAAAAACCTAGCCAGTGGCTTTAAAACGGGTCTCCATGCATTTCGAATTTGCAAAGGCAATCTCGTCACTGACCAACAGGGAATTGTGGATGTATTTAAACAACACTTCCAGCAGTTGCTTAATGGACATGACCAAGAGAGAGTGATAGGGTAAGAAGAGAACACATTTCCAGTCGAAGATATAGTTCTCCCGCCAAGTTTAGAATAAGTCGGCACAGCATACAAAATTTGAAGAACAACAAAGCCATCTGAGCTCTTCAAAGCATTTGCAAAGTATATGAGAAGAAAAGCATGTCCGACGACTTGAATATCAGCTCTATCTGTCCCATCTGCAAGAAGGACGATCCTATGGCCTATAACAACTATCGAGGCATATCCCTACTTAACGTCGCCTATAAGAACCTATCCAGTGTACTATGTGAATGTCTGAAACAGTACTGAACCGCACAAATCGGCCAATACCAGTGCGACTTCCGGCCCGGCAAACCGACATCAGACCAAATTTTCACATTTAGACAGATCCTGGAAAAGACCAACGAGTTCAAAGCCGCATATGACAGTATCCATCTTACTGAGCTATATGTTATAATGCGGTGGTCCAATTTGGGATCTGGGGAAATTGTGGAAGTAGAACCTCCGGATTATTCCAAAACCTGCACCGGATTTCAGCAAGGAGACGCGCTGTTGTGTGACTTCTTCAATTTATGTAGCACTTGAGCAGTACCGAAGGTACTATTTTCTCCAAGTCCGTCCAGCATCTGGGATATGATATGGCAGATGATATTGATATACGAGTAATTGCACGTTTCCAGCGTGCTGTAATTGAAGCCTTTACGGCAATTGAAGAAGAGGCTAAACGAGGTGGTAAATTCCGTCGCAGGACAAAATGTCACTATCGACAGCTACAACTTTCAGCTGGTCAAGGAGTTCACCTACCTCGGGGCAAATGTTCATTTCACAAACGACATCAACTTGGTCAAAACTCTTAAGGCAAAGAGTCAAAATCATGCTCTACAGAGCGTTAACCTTGCCAGTTCTGTTTTATGGAGCCGAAAGTTGGACGATAAGGAAGACAGTAGAACAAGTTCTAGGCTCTTTTGAAAGAAAAATCCTTTGGTCCGTTGAATATTTGGTCCGGTCTGTGAGGAGGGCAGGGCTTATGGAGAAGAAGACACAACCGCGAGCACTATAAGCTGTACAAAGATGTGGGCATACTACGGAAGGCGAAAATCCGTGGACTTTATTGCCTCGGTCACATCGGGTATTCGAATTCAAGCCACCAGATTCGAGAGGAAAAGGAAGACCGAACCTCCGGTTTAAAGATCAATCGGTCGCGCATATAAGGGAGCTCGGTCTTTCCAACTGGAAGCAGCACGCCAGGGACCGTAATGGATGGAAGTTGTTCAGGTTTTGACCCTCTAAGGGTTGCCAGCCTGATAAGTAAGTAAATGTCTTAGATACAATTTTCATCAAATAGGCTAAAAACCTATAAGAAAGTTTAGTTAATTTTCGGAAGATTACTGGATTCAAGTCGGTAACATTGCCAGAAAATAGGATGCACCTTATGTACAGAGGGTGAACTAATTAAAAAAAAACAATAGAGCCTAAAGTGGTGCCTTATGGTCTGCCTTCCGTTAAGCTTAAAAATCACAGTAGTAATCTAGATATTCTTTTATTTTTAATTCTTGATTGAGTGCACTTTATTTTAGTTGGAAAGTACATCACTAAATCTAATAGAAAACGTTGGACTTATTGCCGTTTTCAAGTCTAATTCTTTAAGCCTACGCTAGTTCAGTTAAAAAACCTAAGAACCGAATAAGTCCCTGGGTGTCAGTCGGCTTTTTAATTTCACTGTTCGGGTACACTTATCGCTTTTGGTCAAGCACATTTCAGCCGGCCGGCCAATAAAAATCAACCAACACTTGCTCAAAATCAAACGTCTATCGATTGCAAAATCTAAAAACCAAATTACAAAGAGAAAATTCCCTTCTTTGGTGTCCACAACTACACCAACAACAACAAAATAAAAAAAACTGCCACACTTTATTGGACATTGCAAGAAAATACAAAAAAAAAAATTGGGTTCGAGAATTGAGCTGAAACTGGCGCGACGGCGCTGTTGTACTTTATATTTTCTCGCCTGGGGGCTTCTAAAGGAGACGACAATTCGCGCGCCCACAATTGAATAATAATTAAGTTTGCAAAAAATACTTAACAATTTTTTTTAAAAAAGTGACAAAGCACCCAAAAGGAGAAACAAAAAAAAAGAATAGTATAAAAGAAAAAGACCAGCGATTATTGAACAGCAGCAGCAACTGAAAAACATCAATAAAAGATCGATCTGTTGGTTGACGGTGCAGCAACTTCACACGCGTCGCGTTGTCGATCTTTGTATCAAGAGACACTTCCAAGATTGGCGTGGTCGATCGGTCGCGCTTGCTTCGATATTTTTTTATTTTTTATTTCTGTGATTTTTGGTGGGCCTGGTTACCTTGTCTCACCTTGAGAGTTTTTCCAGATAGCTGGCGTTTTAGTTTTTTTTTTCTTATTTCGAATTCGTATGCGAATAACAATACAACGATCTCGAGTTATTGACTATTTTTGGGGTTTTCCATTTTGTTTTTCAGCAGTTTAGTTGTTTTTATTTTGGAAACGGACAGGTGGTCAAGTTTATAAGTTTAATTAATGCGGCCCCACTCGTCTATAAGAAGACAAAAAATTTAAATCTAGATCGTTGATTGCAAAAAAAGATTCGAGTATAATGCTCTGGCACCAACGGCGACACCGACAGCAGTTACAGCCAGCATCAGCGACAACAATCTTGATGGTATTCCGAGGGCGGACTTAATCCGAACAGAGATTTTTAATGAATTTTTTTTTGTTTTTTTTTTTTCCATATATTTGGTTATGATCGTTATGACTAGCTATGGACGCCTCGTGTTATAGTTTCTTTTTGTATCTTGGTCTTGAGTGAAAATTTATCAATTTATGAAAGGCGTTAATGAGATTGTGTTTAAGGAATTTCTGAATGTGTGCACATAGAAATGGAATTTTTATGATTTTTGCTTCACGGCTCTAGCAAAGCGGAACGGACAAATATTAAACGCTAGACGTTTGATTGAGTATAAAACCGGCGAGACAGTTAAAACGTCGTATTTTGGGGGCAGATGTTTCGACTGATGTTATTTGTAAATTCTTTCTTAGAATTTTAAGAAGATTATCTGACCAATTTGAAAAAAAAAACCATGTCTCTGGGTGTGATCATAAATTGTCTCAAATTCACTTGCTGTAATGGATTTCAATTTGTTTTCACTTTTTATTTTTGGGGGGTAATGGCTAAATTGAGATATTTGCGTGAGAATTTCGGAACAGTAAATGAAATGATTTTGAGACATTAAACTTTCACTGTTTGTAAAAGGCGATTTTTAAAAAGAAAACAAAAAAAGAAGAAAAATGGTGTGCGTGTCGTGTCGGTAGCTTAGTAGTAGGTTGTAATATATAGAGGTTACGTGACAAACGTTTGAGATTTTAAAGATTTTTTCTTTCCTCTACAGAGCTTTGCTGTGCAATCAATGGAAATCATGAGCTATGATGTTGTTGTAGTACCTAAAACATAAATTTATCATGTAAGCATTTAGAATTGGCATTTGCGTCTCACCAACAGCACTTATACAATATAAGTTGGATCCCATGTCATGCATTTGATTTTTTTTAGTGAAATTTGAAGAATTCCAAAAGCTAAGCTTTTGACTCTCAATGGTATATGTGCCTCAAACATAGTTTTGAAATAGTCTGCCAATTTGGATAAAATTACTTCGATTCCCACAGTTCCTTTGTTATTACCTTTTTTTTATATTTATACACCCATCGCGTTTTGTTGTGAAAGACCGTCTGTAATGAAAAGAAATAACAATTTTCGCGAACGCTTTATCTGATCCGTTTCACAAAAACCATAATAATTTTTGGTCAGTGAATTGGAAAGTACTTTCCTAGAGTCTTGTTGTCTGCGTGATGAACAAAATTCAACCTAGAGCCCATATAATTGTCTATAAGTGAGGCCATTTCATTTAAACTTACGAGCACATCCCATCTTCATTTCGGAGGCAACAAAAGTTTGCTACAGACGATCGATTTACACTTTCATTCGTTTATTAATCATATGGGCCTAAAATTGGATATTTGTGGTACTCCGCTTTACGAATTAAATAGCTCTGTGGGGTCATAGATAGATAGGACAAGATAAGCTGTCAATTATGCTTACAGTGTATGGTTACCTAAAAAATACCAAATTTTACTGCGTGATAATGATTAGGCAAATACTCACCCTAGTCGCTGTTGTCCGCGTGATGTTCTATTCAAAATACATTAAGTTAAGCTTGATTCTTCGGTGAATAATATTTTTTCCTTGTTCAGTTGCTATAGCAATGTGAAGTATCCTGTGATAAACTGTGAAGGATTTGACTTATTTTCCTTTCTTTTCATATTTCAGAAAACCACTATTGTTTAGAATCCTCGGAAGAGTGAATTTGTGTTTATGGAGTTGGTATGGTGGTAAGGTGGCTTATGGTCTTAGAGCCCCGAAAGGAAATAAAAATAGACAGTGCCCACGACATCTCAGTTGATTGATCATGGTCTCAATGTCATTGGTGCCCGGTCACCATCAATCAATTCGATTCGGTTTCACGAATGAACACTAACCACAAAGTGTTTTTGCCATACATATGACTCCTTTAGACTTCAAGATGGCATAACTATACAAATTATGTATATACATGTACATAGAGGCGTAATAAAGGATGATTCTTTTGCTGTTAGGTTTTTCAGTGTTCTATTTTTGGCAGCTCACGCTGATTCGTGACATGTGTCAAAGTAAAACATGCTCAGTTAGCGTTGCCATTTCATCATGGAAAGTCTTACACCCGAACAACACTTACTCTGTTCGTGAAAAATGTTTTTCCCACACTTCGACCATTTTACGGTAGTCATAATCGAACTGCGTAAGCAGTAGTGACAAAATTTCGCACCAGTTTCACGCTATTGGACAGCAAACCACCTACCCGTATTCGTAGAGTGCGTACAGAGGAAAATATTACTTCTGTATCCGCCAGTGTTAATCGAAGACCGTGATTTGTCCATTCGTCGCCGTTCGGAACAATTTGCACAAGCTAAACCTGGTCGACATGTGGTTCCAGCAGGACGGCGCGGGAATCTATAGACCAATTTAGAAATGAGTTCGGTGAGCAATTTGTCTTTCGTTTTGGACCGGTGGATTGGGCGGCTAGATCGTGCGACTTAACGCCTTTAGACTATTTTATACTCGTCTGTGCCGGTGACCCAACGTCAATTGCAGCCTTGGAAGATGACATTATAGTCGAAAAAGTGATTCAAAATTGGACTCTTCCTATGGACCACTTTAAAAAGTAAGTGGCATGCATTGATTTATCAACTCAAATAAGAAGTGTATACACTTTTGCAATTTTACAAATCAAACGCTTAAAAAATCATCCAATACTTGAATCGGAGACAGAACTTTCGAAGTTATTCTCTACCTCGCCGTCCCTCCAGAATGAATTTCAAGATCCTTCGAAGCGGAGATTCATTCGATCTATAACTCTCAACCATCGTAGATGTGGTATTTGGACTCGTCTCATATATGCAGGCGGGGGCGAGGATGACCCGAAGATGATGTGATGTGTACCGATCTGATATTTATCAGTTTTTTTCGAATGCCTACCGTAGTGTGAAAATTTTGTACTGGATGGACCGAATTGTTAGTTTTCATCGTCCAGATTGAAAGGTTTGCTCTACCTATGCCTCACGTTCTAACTTTCTTTAACCGCCCCATCCTTTAGTTTTTGTATTTAAGTCTAAGCGAAATTGTTAATTTTAAGAATATGCTCTGCAATAAGCTTCAATAAATCTGTCCGGCGTCAAATCAAATCAAATACATGACAGTGGAATTTGGATTATCACCGCCGTTGTGCAGAATACAGAAAGGTCCTGCAAATACGACTGAACGTCTTTGCAGGCTTGATATGTCATTTTTGCTCATTGGTAACATTTTCAAACCTTACCGGCAATAGCATTTCTCTATTTTCTAGACCACAGTCTAGCAATCTGTTTTGTGCGTAGAGCTTGCAGGCATCTTTTGTTCTGTATCCTGCATTATGGTTTTCGCCATTCTTCGGTGAACCGGGGGTTACGGCATGGAGTGAAATGCATCACATTAGCGGCAGCAACCCCGATGGTTCTATTTCATCGCTGCCACTGGTCGTTAGAATTTAATTCTTGTGGCATACATATGATGACTACAATCCTATTGTGATTGTAGTTGTCCGACATCAAACATCCTCACAGTATTTTCTAATCTATGGCACATTCGGGATATACGCAACCGTAATCTGGCTACAACATGGAAGTTCTTAATCAAAATCTGTTACTAGCTTTGCGTCCAAGATAACGAGTTCCCTGTCCAGGAGCTTGGAAAAGCTTCTTACATGTCGCCTGTCCGGTTTCAACCACATGAAGGCTGACAACAATAAAATAAACACAGCACGAGAGGGAACTCTTTTCGATTCTCATAATTTCGAAATCGAATCAAATATTCATGAGTAGCAAGGCGCCTATTTCGTAGTATTCCCCATATTAAAGTACCTGCGGTTGCAAAATGGCAAAAGACTTCTGTCTGCTGTTGACTACAAGGTATGCAAATAGTACAATTAAGAAATAATAAATTGACTCGTTTAATTGTAGGGCAAACTGATCAGATACATTTGCCTCTCCCCTGCTTCCATCCATGAACAGATAGATTACATTAATTTTTCTATGTAACACTTAACTGACAATACGTTGACAATTTGTTCTAATTATTCTAATTAGAATGCAATAACCATGCACTGAGCCATAATAAATTTGTCAATAACTTAATAAATGGAATCACTACCCTCTCATTAGCCCATCACTCCTAAATGCGCATCTACACGTGTTCGAATTCAACTCTATGTGAAACCTCCAAGTTGATTACTAATTTCTATCAAATTAACATCTCCAGCTAATAATCATAAAATGTGTCCTTAGACACTACAAAGAACGATTTATTAGCAACTTATAATCGAGACTATAATACAAACCAAACATGGTCATCTATCAAGCCAGGCAACAAGCCAACATCGAGAGCTTACAATGTTCTTTGTAGTTTGTGACGCCTCAAGTGTTTTAGCATTGCAATTAAAATCTAGTGAATAAAGTATATGACAGTTACATGCAAATATAATTGCAAAATAAATAGAAAAATTGACATACAAATCCTTTCCAAATCGCATAAGCTAAACGCGTCCGAAAAGATATAAATTATCCCAGCAAGTGGTTTAGCCTTTTGGATTAGAACAAACAGTTCTGCGACGTTACATTTGCATTTGTTGCAGTTTATAGTTTTGAATGGATTTTTATTCTCAGCAGACATAAATTGGATTTACTTATGTATGTGTCTAAGACAAGTTACACACCTGACCATGTACCAAAGTGTATAATTGCCAATTTTGTTGCCTGCACTCGATTGTTTCCCTGAGAATAAGAACGCTCGGACAGATATAATAGTAACATGCCTTGTCGGAGTTAAACTTGTGTAGAAAAATTTTCTAGATTTGGTCATCAGTAATTGGACACGATTTTTGTTATAAAATTATGCCTAGAAAGAATTTAGGTGGCAGGGTTAACTCAGAGAGTTGGACAAATCTGCGGTAATTGTTTACAATTAGAGAAAAGTCGTGCAAGTAATTAGAAAAATATAGTATCGGGCGTTTGTTGTAAGGCGCTACTCTTTGAAACGATCTGATGTACACAAATGCAAATTTGATAAATTGAATTTCAAAGTGTTTAGCGCTTTTGCTGAAGGCTGACTTTTATGGTGAATTTCTTTGATGAAGTGCGGTTTGCCGCCGCCATACCCATGAAAGATCAAAAGTTTTACATTTGACGTGTATTGCGTATCGATGTTTTGTTTATTTTCATTTTTTTTTTGTAGGGGAACGGTTTGTTATGATACATTTTAAGGTGTAGTCTAGTAGAAGTGCTTCTTTGTTTTAGTTGTTGTCGATATCAAGAGAATTAACAAGAATTGTTCACTTTCAAATAGTAGATTTTGTTTTGGTTTTGAGATTTAATATTTGAATATGACTTGTGTGAATACAATAGAAAGAAATATCACTATCTCCGTCCTGTTATATCCTGAGTTTCCGTCAGTCAATGCGTGTTTGACATTTAAGCAGATCCTGCATAATGCTTCTGATCGCAATGAGTCTTGATATCATTTCGCCTTATATGACGCTTTTCTGGACATAGCTGGTTGCTTCGGATTTATCAACAGCACATGTTGAATCTGAAATTTAAAAGCTTACCAATGGATCATCTGAGTGCTTATATGTATTTGTTGAAGCACTCTAGTAAGCATCGGTTTATTGCGCCATTAATTCAGCTTATCCACTCGTCTAATTTAAGGTGTCTACCATTCTTTGATTAAGAGGTTTCATCAATGCTGCTGCCTCAGTTTCCATTTTGATATAATACATTGATGCCGATTTGTTTTCTCCAAACTCTATAAGTTTTGACCTGAGATCATGCAGATTCTCTGAGGCAGTTCTATTAAAACAACACATTCGCAATGACATTGTTCGGCATGGAGAGTTTAGATATCTCGTGCACGACTTTGTGATTAACCTGCGTAACATCGTCAGCTATTTAATCAACTGTCTTTTAATCGGCTGACTATTAAGCAAACTACGACTTGTATAGTCAGGTACCCAAGATATTCCCGGCTGTCTATAAGTACAGGTTCCCTTTAATAGCCGAGCAGCTCTGTCGGACTGATGGATTTGATAATTTCCAATTTGATACCCAGTAATATAAATGCGATGTAATCGGCAAATCCGAATATGTCGACATTAGGCTGCACGCAGAGATGATCCTTTTGGAACAGAGGGCTATGTCTAAGAAATAATGTGTACTAGGCAATCTGGTACTTGCTGAATTGTATCATATGGGAAACTACCTGTATTTGCCCATGCTTGCATTTTCCTTCCTTTCAATTCAGAAATTTTTATATTTATATTTATATTTATTTATTTATTTTATATTTATTTTTATTTTTTTTTATATCTAGAACATTTCACTTTCGGACGTTTGGCATTGGCCGCCAAAAGGGTGGTAACGTCGGAAACGAAAATAATTTTTTTTGACGTTGGCCTAGATTTCTACCGCGACCACCCTATATGTTTCCTCGATAACAACGTGAGATCCTTTATTCCTCATCGGATGAAGGGTATCAAATCAAAAGAAAAGACATGGAGTGACTCGAGCTGTAAGGAGGCTTTCAGTGTTAGAGAAATGTTTTTTCGGTCCTTCAAGGCCAACCCGACAGAGGAAAACCGAAAAAAGTTTAAACGAACCACGAATGACTGTAATGTCTTTCTTAAGCGTGTATGATTCCAATATGACCAAAAACTGAGGCATAAAATGCCTCAATGTCCCAAAGGTAGTAAAAATTGTTGGTTGTTGGTCAAAAATATTAGAAATTCTGCCCATCCTCCATCCCAACACTCATTTACAATGACATTCCAGCTGTCAGCTCTTTGGATAAGGGTAATCTGCTTGCTAAACACTTTACGGTCAGCTCAACACTCTCAGATTGTGCTTTGTCTCCGCCTACACTTGAGTGCGTCGAATCTTCAATGGGACGAATACATTTTCGCACACGTGTAGTAGCAAGATACTTAAAGATCTCAACATACATTACTCCGCTGGTCCAGATGGTATATCTCCCCTTCTTCTGAAGTGTTCTTCCACGCTGGCAAAGCTTTTTCATCAATCCTATTCTTTAGGACTCTTTCCGAGCAGATGGAAAACAGCATTTGTCCAGCCCGTTCCAAAAAAATTGCGAATCTTCTTCTCTCTGCTCCTACAGACCCATTGCACTTACGTCCCTTGTTTCCAAGGTCATGGAAACGCTCATAAATCGTCAGATCATGAAACATCTCGAAAAAAAAACAACACAAAAATTTTTCAATGGCCGGCAATACATTTTTGTAGCAACAGGTCCACTGGTGAGCTGATGGCATGTCTCACCGAAAACTGGAACCAAAGCATTGTAGTGACACCCTATACTTAAAAAACATAAATTTAGTAAAAGACATACTCGTATAATGCATATGACTATGTATAAACACATCTACATGCATACGCATACATTTATGTTGACATACGTATGCTTGCATCCACTCCATTGCACATTACATACGGAAAACACATAATCATGTACTTCATTATTTTAAGTTAGATTAAGTCTATTCAGTTAGTTAAATGATCTGGCGCGAAGCTGGTGTGCCCCAGGGCTCCGTTCTGTCTCCGACACTCTTTTTCATTTTTATCAATGATCTGTTGTCTGCCACTTCTAATCCAACATATTCCTGACGACAGTACTCTCTGCTTTTCATATTCGTTCCCAGACTCACGTCCCTGCTCTTCGGCTGTAGAACGGGAACGGCAGCGTATATTAAGCTCAATAAATTCCTATATTAACAGCATAACCAATTGGGTAACTATCAACAGAGTGGAATTTAATGCTTCCAAAACACAATGCTGTCTGCTGTCGTTAAAGAGAAATTCAAATGCCGAGCCATTATCCATGAATGGCACTTGCATCGTCGAAACTGATAAACTTTCCATTCTCGGTATGTGTGTCAATGACAATTTACTTTGGAATGACCACATATTCGATGTCGTCAAAAATGCTGCGAAATGTCTAGGTTTTCTCAAGTAATGTAAGAAATACTCCACTCCCTCTGAACTGGCCTCTATATGTAAAGCATTTATCCGCCCGAAATTGGAGTACAATGCCCACATCTGATCAGATGCGCCCAAAACATCTCTGCCTTCACCTGGTAGATAGGATTCAAAACCGTGCGATAAAACTCATAGGTGATACTAATATCACTCAAACAATGGACACCCTCGAACACTGACGTAATGTCTCGTGTCTCACTCTGTTTTATCGCTATTTCCACCACCAGTGCTCCATAGAAATCACCAGTAGCATGCCGCTCCTTCAAACTTTTAACCGTAACACCCATCTCACTATGAATGCTCATTAGCATACCCTCAAGCCCACATTCGGATGTACTCTAAAATATCGTGATTTGTTCCTTAGATGCACAACTCGCTTATGGAACGCCCTGCCTAGCTCTTTGTTCCCTAGTCATTATAAATTTCAAACATTTAAAACCAACGTACGTCGGTACCTTATCATCCTCCTGTGCTATACTGCTTCTCTCTCTCTTTATTTCCTAAAGCCGTACTGTCGGATCCTTTTTTACACTGGCACAGTTTTGTTCGTATAATTATCTATGTATATTGATTTACTTTGTGCTCAGCACGCACATATGACGATTGTTTAGAAGGCTTGTTACCTTTCCTTGTAAGTACCAAAATAGGCCAAGAACTGGAGATTGTTTTAAATTCGGTCGGAGAACAAATTTATTGTTCCTTGTTTGGCTCCCAGTACATAAGCAAAAATGGGAACAAAATAGGTACAGTACAGCTCCCTCCCAGTACATAAGCAAAAATGGGAACAAAATAGGTACAGTGAATTTGCTAGACAAATCAGAGATTGTCAAGCCCGAATCGGCTTTGGGGGTGTTTGCTACTGTGATTAAGACACCCATTGGGATTTTCCGGAACATATTTGTCGATGGCAGGATTCGGTGAGTTGCAGAGTAAGGAAATCGCGTCTTTATTGCTGCCCGGTTTGCTACTTGACTGTTTCAGAAATTTAGTCAAGAGCTCTGCGGGATGTATAGAAATATTGGCTCTGTAAAAAAAAACACGCAGCTTAAACAACAGGGACATACTCGTATGTGTGGAATGGCTTTTTTTGATAAAGACCCAGATCAACTGTGGATTATAGCAACATCATAGAACAAGAAGCAAAAGTTTAAATTTTGTAGAGAACAAGAACTTAAGAGATCCTTTGCTAAGCTTGGATGAATACGAGAGACCACGAACCCAAAAGGCAATCTTTGAGATTACTCACAGACATTTGTGAATATTGAAAAATGTGTGGAAGTTGAAATGGTTTAAGAGATTAACAGTTTTGCCTGCCCATTATGTGATACAGCCATGGAAACCGACAAAAATCCAGAGACGCTTTTATTTCCGGGGTGATAATTTCCCTGCATTAATAAATTCATTTTATATTCATTTATTTATGTATAAAGTGCAATCGTTGGCACACTAACTTACTACAAATGTAAACCGTTCCGCCTCTCCAAATTGCTCCTATATAATTTTGAATATAAATAAAATAATCGATTTAAATAACTGACGGGCCCTTTGATGTGCTTTCATGTACGAGTATTGCTGCAAAAGTTCAATAAATTTGAAACCACAGTGCGTAGCAATAAAATAACAATTTGCCATCAATAAATTCGGTCTTTCATTTCGATTGAATAAGGAGGTTCAAAGCGAACTCAGTCCGTAACCAGGAAGAGCGCAACAGGTTTATCAAACCCAAAAAAAAAAAAAAAAAAAACAGAATATCTGTGCAGCAGTGTGCATGCATGGAGAGTCTCCCTTTTTAACAAATAAACGGGACAGCAAACTTGCGCTGACCAAATGAAAAATCATTTTTCCGCACGATTGGTGACCAAGCGCGTATGCAGCGATAAATTTCTCCACGGGACGACAACAACAACCGAGTAGTAACTAACCACCACCATCAGCAACACCAGTACTATCACACTGGCACGCAAGTACTATCACCCACCGAAAATGCAGATCAAAATGTATCCCGCGGATACAAGCTGACCCATTGAGATACTACTCGTACAACAACAGAGTGTCTCAGTGGCCAACTTTTCTGTACCAAACTGGCGCCCCAATGTGTTGGCAACTTTCGCGCGGGCGCACGCTCAACGCTCTCTCTTTGCCTGATATGATAATTTAAATCATAATGTTTTGTATTTTGATATTTTGTGGATCCCTCTGTAGTTGGTATTTTCTTTAATTTATCACGCGAGGTTTTTAAAAAAAACGTCTGACTCGGAGGAAATGCTCTTACAAATCCGACAACAGATGAACAGAGATGAAAATACAATACCCTCAAGGGACATTTTGTACTCGAACTTTGTGTTGCTAAAATAATGGTGATTGTTGTTATACTCGTAGTTATGGCATAGCCTCATCATCTATCCCTGGAATCAAAATGAGGTTCGGTTTTTTTTTTCTAATGTCAATTTAAATTAGTGTCATCAGGCGAAAGAAGTATGCAAATTTAATAAGAAACATGGGAGACCCACCACAAGTGTTAATTAATCAGTGATGAGGGTTTCAAAACAAAAATGGTTGAAAATTTACATATTTTCAGTTATAAATTATGGAAATTGGGGCTTTTGACCGGAGTTGTTTTCCTACTGGTTATAACGGTATCACTAAGGTATTCTTATTACCTCAGGACACAAGAATTTCGCGCATCAAAAGGGAACTTCTACAAAGACCAAAGGTACGAGTATGAGTTGAGTATATTTATTCATAACAACTGCGCAGCACAGCATACACGAGGCTTATGACTTTGGGCTAATGATCCATTAATAAACAGATTTGATTAATTTATTTAAGCTGTTTTGTTTTTTTGTTTAACAAACGATTGAAGGATGACTTCAAAGTTGTGCGCTCGTGTGGTTGCGATACGATTATTAGAGGACAAACAACTATTAGCTGGAAGAAAAATGACTTAAGAAGAAGAAGAGAACCCATGTGGCGTGACATGACATGTCTTTGTAGTTAAATTTTGTAACGGAACACAATAGATGGTATTTAACTTTTGTTTCATAGATACGGTTAATGTTTGCTATAGCAATTATGTTGCCTTGCGGCTTACAAAGAAGACTTTTCGATCAGACGCAGTTTTCACTTGAGCGGTAATTCGATCTTTTGTCGATATTAAGACTCTTGAAGGGCTTTAGTATATTCGCATGCTGAAATCAGACTACATAGGCACCTATGATGTAATCAATCTATGTATAAGTCTCTCACAATAAATTATAAATTTTGTAAAAATAATATATTTTATAAGGGCATCTTATTATATGAGAATCGACAAGAAGGAATTTATAAATTTCTCAGAGGTTGAAGTATTTAAAAAAAAAAAAAAAACGAAGAAAGCAATAATATCTGAAAATATTGTGCGGAAAGAAATTCAGGTGGCGATAGCTTCTTTTCGCCATTTGATGAAGCCTTACGAACATTTATTAACTTCTGCAAAGTCAACAAAATGTCTGATTTCGTGTACAGGGAATAGGTTTTTTGATCTCGCATTATTCCTTCCACAAAGGGTTTGAATTGTATCTTTAATCTGTTTAGCCTGTAACTTTTTGTGTATTACTTCGATTTATTTTCAATATTTTTCCCAAGTATCGGGTTTTCCAATAAGGACTTGACAACTTTTTTTTTTTAAATAAAACGCAAACCATTTGAGATATTTCAAAAACTTTATTATCGGCTTGAAGTACAATCAAAACATTTATGAATGGAACTCGACTTCGTTCATATGGCCACCGCGGGCAGCGGTCGATTCGTTGGACCCAATTTTCAACGATTCGGCCGCTATTTCGCGTTCAATGTTGGCTCTGAGCTCTTCCAACGTCGTCGGCGTGTTGGCATAACCAATGACTTAACGTAGCCCCACAGAAAATAGTCAAGCGGCGTTAAATCGCACAAACGATGCGGCCAATCGACTGGCCCATTTCATGAGATAACACGCTCACCATACTTACTCTTCAATAAATCGATTGTAGCGTGTGCTGTGTGGCTTGTGGCATCATCCTGTTGAAACCACATGTCGTCCAAGTCCATATCTTCCAATTCGGGCCAAAAATAATCGGTGATCATGGCGTGATAACGCTAACCATTCACAGTAACGTGACGATCGTTATCGTCGACGGAAAAATATGGCCCAATAACGCCGCCGCCATGCAAACCGCACCAAACAGTTATTTTTTGTGGATGAAGTGCTGATTCATAAGGCACATGTGGATTTTCACCCGACCAATAACGCATATTTTGCTTATTGACGAACCCATTGAGCCAAAAATGAGCTTCGTCACTGAAGATGATTTTGCGATGAAATTCATCATCTCGGCGCATCTTCTCCAGAACTCAATCGGTCCATCGGCTTCAATTCTTGAGTCAGCTTGATCTTGAATGGGTGTAAACCAAGATCCTCACGCAAAATATGCCATAATGTGATATGAGCGATGCTCAATTCTTGAAAACGCCATGGAATTGACTGATTTGGATTGTTTGCTACGGACGCCTGAACGGCAGCGATATTTTCGACACTTGGACCAACCCTTTGTCTCACTGATACGGCAACATCACACAACGAATATGTAGACTCAAATTTTTGCACTAAACTTGTTATTGCCTGTCTACTAGGGCGAGAATTACGACCGAAAATTGGAGTTAACGCTCTTAAAGTGTACTGAATTGAGTTTACTGAATAAATTGACAGTGACAGTTTGATGATTAGTGAAAGAGTGCGTTCACAAATTAAATTCAAAGTTGTCAAGTCCCTATTGGAAAACCCTTTATATTAGTATAATAGTACATGGCTAACTTTGTGGAATTGTAGCTTTATTGTGTTTTGAGAGATAACAGCTAACAGCCAACATTTCTTCAGAACTTTTTTCCAAACTGGAAGTTTCACAGGTTTCGATTGGTTCCAATGATGCCATCTCTTTTATTCATCTCAAAAAGTGAAGTACATAACTTTGCACTGTCAGCATAATATGTGGATCTTTTAAGGAATTAATTGCTTGAACAGAGTTTCACGAAACTTCTCCGAATAAGGCGGTCATTGTTGATGCTTTTACCCTTGCGTATTTATACATTTCTAAGGAGAAGAAAGAAGTAGTTGAAGCTCTTCACTTTGAAAAGAGAGTTTCCCTATATTCAGCTTGAACAGCCGATTTCATGAGGAAAGGACTGAATCATTTTTTGAAGACCACAGCGGCGCAACCAGGTCTACCGTAGCAAGCAGAAAACGACGCGTGAACGGATAGTTTATGTAATCCGAAATCAACAGCCGATTATGATGGTCCCATCCCACGAGGATAGATTAAAATTAGTAACAGAGAATTGAGGATATTGGTCGCATTAATTGAGACTCCAATTAGCATTCAGACCGACTATTACAGACTCTGGTGTGTTGAACACTTTAATTCGTAAATAGAACAAAAACTCCTAGAAAACTCCTAGTGACATACATGACCTGGTTGTCAATACACCGGCTCTGAGTGTTCTTAAATATCTGAAATTTTAGATATGAAGGTCGTTGCTGATAAAAAATATCTGACCCTGGCTACAACCGAACAATCACAAATTGAATGAAACAAGTTGTCGTGTTCTGCACTTCTAGCAGTGGATGTTAACTGAAATTCGTATGTGCTAGATAACAGTCCAGTCTTTATATGAGATGTACTTGCATGTGGGTCATATCTTTACTGACGAAACCTGGCGGAGAACTGGTATATGGTATTCCTGATCTGTCTAGGGTTGAATCACGTATGCCTAGTTCGTCGGCGCTCTCATTTCCTTCCCTAGACACTCTGACGTTAAACCCATTGCTAAATCGGGTATTTGATTTCTACTTATTTATGTTAGAAAATAACGTTGTTCAGTCAAAGACATTGATCGCAGCTTAGCTATTAATGTCTATTTATTACGAAGGTTAATATTGAGTAGCTTAAACTTTTCTTTTATAGCTAATACATGGCCTGAAGGACTATTAATCTTAATAATCTAGAAGGCGAGAAGTCTCGGGGATTACGCCGCGTTTTATCATGGAGTCGTCGGTAAATATATTTAGCCGTCATCTCTCCACTCCACTCTTGGAGATGGAGTTGGAAGTCGAGGTGGAGTGTAATGATATTCGTTGAGTCTGAAGCCAAGGTTTATGACAGCAGGTTTTCTACGAGTACTATCGTGGAACGAGTACAGGGGAAAAATTGTGGTACGTTCCAAAGTAAGCAGGACTTTTCAAAAATAAGAACAACAAAAAGGCTTCTTTTGGCAAAATCGATTTATGTTATTCAAAATTGTTCTCTTTCGGCTTAATACAGCGATTTGCACGGTCTAAAAGAATGTCGAACGACTGTTTTAGATAGTCGGCCGGGATGTTCGTCGGTTCAAGCAACAAAATGCTTTCCTTTCATCGGCAATTTGTATTCTTCCAAAAATGTAAAAGTCACACGGTGCCAAATCAGGCGAATACGGCGAGGAATTGACAGTTAAAATGCGATTTTTAGCCAAAAAAAAAAAAATGATCAGATGCGTATTATCGTGCAAAAAAGAAACGTCAACTTCCTCCTAGAATTGTTCATTAACTGCTTGGTATGGTAGAACGAACTCTTTGTGGACAATGGCCTTGGAATCGTAAAAGCAAATCAACATTGTCTTCACTTTTGACTTCTCTAAACGAGATTTTTTTTGGATTTTAGCTGGTCTGTGACCTTCTACTCTGCACTTTAGTGCTTGGCTTCTATATCATATTGAAAGCACCACGTTTCATCACCAGTCACAATGTTGTAAAGGAAATTTTAGTTCTTCTTGGCCTCCTTGATGATGTCCTTTGAATATTGAATTCTGAGCGATTTTTGCTCGATGCTCATTTTTGCACCAATGAGACAAAAATCCTGTCATTTCAGACGCAATAACTCCGCTTCAATTCGTCAATAATTTCATGAAATTTTGATAGTACATGATTGATCTATCTTTCCGATGCATGTAATTGCCAATAGATGGCCTCACTTCTTTTTTAAAAAGTCTTATCTATTGTGGTGCGGACTTTGTAGTCTTATCGCGCAACATGAAAAATTTTCAGAATACTCTAGAAGTAAAAAGTGATGCACTATATGTATTATTTTTACCCTAACTTGCCCTAACTATGTTTAATTCTATGAAATTTTATGTTCTTGCTACGGCACTTTACTGAGCTCCGGTTTCATTTTCGTCTTTTCGGTCACACTTTCCATAACAGTGGTTTTTTTTTTCGTTCTAAGCGTCGGAATGAATCTTGGAATTAAATTTCTATAAAATGCAGGCGTTACAGAGACTTTAATTTTTCTATAACGAGTGACCGAAATACTATATACTGAACAAAGATGCATATACGAGGGTTGTCTGAAAAGTTTCCAACGTAAAGATAGCGGCACTCGTCAATAAAAGCTAGTGAATGCTAGTTGTGCATCTTTTGACAGTTACTTACCGAAGTTTTAGTCATTTTGGACGCGCAGTTTTTAGTTGACAGTCGTTTGAGTGAGCCGATGTGAGTGTTTTTTGTGAAAATGGAAAAAATTGAGTATCGAGCTGTTATTAAATTCTTGGTTTTGAAAGGCAATACGCCTCCGAATTAAAGTGAGAGAGATAGTAGAGGTTATGAAAATGTCCAAAAAACGTGTTTGTTACATATTAAATCAAGTTTTAGGCATGCGAAAGCTGTCCGGGCGTTTGCTTACGTTAGACCAAAAACGTGTTCGAATGAACATTTCCAACGCTCTGTTGGCGCAGTTTAGACGCAATAAATCCGAGTTTTGGCTCCGATTAATTACTGTAGATGAAACTTGGATACACCATTATACGCTAGAAACAAAAATTCAGTCAAAACAGTGGACTGCAAAGGGCGAACCGGCTAAAAAAAAAACTGAAACTGTTTTTCCGGCTGTTTTTTGGGATAGTAAAGGAGTTATCTTAATCGATTATCTTCAAAAAGGAGAAACAATTATAATGCTGAAAAAGCGAAAAACGGCCACAATTGCAGAAAAAGAAAATCCTGTTTCACCAATACAACGCGCCGTTTCACACCTCAGCGGTTGCCATGGTGAAAATCCATGAATTACGGTTTGAAGTGCTTGACCATCCGCCTTATTCACCAGACCTAGCCCTAAGCGACTTCTTTTTGTTCCCTCATCTGAAAACTGCGCTCGGAGGACAAAGATTTTCGTCAAATAAGGAGGCAATCACCTTCGTGAACAATTATTTTGCAGAGAATAACGCCAAGTACTATTTGGACGGGTTAGAGAGATGGGAGAAGTGTTTTGAGTTACAAGGAGACTATGTAGAAAAATAAAAAAAAAATTTAGAAAAAAATGTCTTGTATCATAGTTCGGTTGGAAACTTTTCGGAAAACCCTCGTATATTACATCTGCCAAATTTGATAGACGGTTTGGCATCATTCCTATGGGAAGTTCTATTACTTGTATGTATATGCAGTTCAAGCTATGACGATGGTACATCGTAGTGCTTAGTTCATCGCCACACTGAATGTAGTTGGACGCAGTCGCTACTTAAATGGGATAGTTTCAAAGATTCAAACTATATCTAGTTAGTTCTTTAACCAGCAGTCACTGGAACAGGATCCGGGATAAAAGTCATGTTAGCTTGGCGTTCCTCTGGCTGTACTTCTCTGTGTCGACATGACACTTTGGTACATTTTAAGGTGCAGCTAAAATGGTATACATTTCCCATCTAAGATGAAGCAACACTATATGGACTTGGCCTTGTCTTTTCAAAATCAATGACGAATAACAAAGTTTGAAGTGTTTTATTGTCTTTGATTGCCTTTCTGAGTAAGCTTAACAATCATTCCAATTTTCACTTTTCACAATTGATATTATCAACGGCCGCTGGAAGTCTGAGGAGGTTTTTAGTTAGTTGATAGATTGGCGAGCTCTACAGCCGTGTCATTCTTTATTTTTTTGATCATAAAAATACACTTGCAGAAATACGATCATGTGTGACATGTCTTTAGTACCTGCTCTTAGGAATCTTCGAATGTCTTAAAAGCGAGACGAACAAATTAGTGTTCAACAAAATTCTATCAATATCAGGGGAGATCTAGAAGAATCTAGTTTTCGTGACAAGATCATTATTTATATGTATTGCGTAGAATATTAATAAAAATAGAAAGTTGTAAGGTGCCGCAGGTGTTTGCACTTGGACCTATCTTCTTAATATATGAATTCCCATTCACATTGTGATAAAAATAAGCGAAAGGAACAATAAAATTAGTCGAGAAACTCTCAAATGATTTAAATAGATCAAACATTGGTTGATTGGAAGTGGATCACATATATCATTCGAATTTGAATTTGTTTACCATGCTGCTGACTAATATCTGGTTCTTTCATAACACTGACACCGTTAGTGTCTATAAAAAACTTGTTTGTATAATACTTACAGTTTATAGGTATACCATACCCCTCTACCTTATTCATTTCCTACTTAATCTGTTGTTTATTTTGTCAGTAAGACCTTCCTGACTACTTAATCTTTAAAAGGTCATCAAAATAATCAGCCCATAAAGCTCGCCGGAAAAAAAAGAACCATTTTCGATGGAAAATATTTCAAAACCGTACATTGCTCTTGCATATTTGTATACGAGTACTACAATATATGTCCAAGTTGTAGGCTGTTTTCACCAAAACTTATCGCCAAATAACGTAAGTACCTTACTTAAATTATGACCAGGTCCGCAAAAATGGCTGTCGTGCCATAATCCATGCCTTGAATTCACATTCGTGTATCTATGTAAATACATAAATTCGTGTTTATATATACGTTTTACCTGGAAATAATAATTACAAATTACTCACATTTCATGATAACAATTCGATTTTTGTGTGGACGTCCCTTTTAATCAGATAACAGTTGCGATGGTGTGATGAAATAAAAATCGTGATATAACTTCACATTCAAATCAAAGCCGATAAGTACGAATTGTGAGTATGTTAGACTTTTAGCCGTTTCTGAGAGTACCTAGGAGTATTTGTATCAGCTAATTTTAGTACAAATCGAGGAAATGTAGGCTAAAATTGGCCGCTTTTTTTTTTAGGAAAATAGCTCAGGTTTGCTGAAAAAGCCCAAAAGCAAAAATTATAGCAAATCTTGATGGCGACACGGTTTGGATGTGATGACCATTAACAGAGGGTACTGCTGTATTACGCAAGAGTCAAACTGTTAAACTGTGCTCTGTCAATAGTGCACACAGTTTGGAAAAACTCGTAGTCGTAGTTGTTACGACTGTGTATCCAATCGAGCCTGGGGGATACAATTTTCAGTTACCTGGCGGGCGGTGTTCAGTATAGTTTTCGTTTGATGAGATACAATTCGTTCTTACACCACACCACCACACACTATTGCACTACCGTTTGCCTATTCTGTAAAGTGGCAGCCGCTACTACTTCCCTCTGTTAGTCCACCCCCGCCTGTCCATAAAGTTACTCTCTGTCAAGCGTTTTTCCATTAATTTTGTTCTTTTTTGTTTTTAGTCATTTTGTGATTTGCATTTTCCTAAGTTTTTTTTTTGTTTGTTGTGCCGTGTTTGATGTTTGCCGCCGCACTAGAGAGAATTACACATAAAATGTGGATAAAACGAGAAGCATGTTCAATGTTCAGAGATACTCGTACAGATAGGAATACAATCTTGAGCGTTGCACCAAATGAGTGCGCATTTTGAAAACGCGCGACAACTACTCGCTAAGTGCAACAAATATATAAATGTGAAGTTCCTTGTAATGGTGTGGTGGTACTTGTAGTACGCATGCAATCGTTTTGTTTGGTACTCGTAAAAGAAATTGAGGACAATTTTCCATTTCGTTGATAAAAGATACGAATATCAGAATGCGCATTTTCTGCAGTGGATAAGAGCTTTTTGTAGTTGAATTGGAGATAGGTTTGCGCCATGGCGCGATAATAGTAACAACAACGACCACACGAGTACAAATACCTACTCCAATGTTGTGATTTTTAGTTTGTTGGGTCTGTCTGTCTGTCTATCTGTATGAATTTCTGTTTTTGTTTACTTTATGAACGATTTTGTTTTTCTAATTAATAATTATTCCAACGATACTTAAGAAATTGTTTATTTTCTTTTCATTTTCAGGTGAGGCTAGCGATAACAAAATACTTATGTATGCTACAATGATCGTGAATGCGGTAGGTAGTTAGTACTCGTATGTATATTCGCAGTTGTTAAGCGTTAGATGCCTAGAGGGATATACGAGTACATATCTACAACAATTATGATAGAGATGAATGCTCAAAATAACTGCGAAATTTTTAGAATTAATGACCTTTAGACCTGAAAGCTGATTATGTCGGAAGTTTAATTAATTATTATTTTTGCTTAACATCTCACATATCACAAATGTGAAGTGTAATTTGTTAGTAGTGTTCGGGGACAGATAAGGACAAGGTAATTGTATAATGACCAAGCAATTATTCATTATCGTTTCGTTGTACAGTTCGGTAGTCTCTACACTAAGTGTAAGTTTGCTTATTTCATAGAAACCGCTTTGTACTGGAAAATGCAAACAGTCAACACTTGTAAAGGGTGTTTTTTTAGAGGTTTGATTTTTAAACTGGCAACACTGTTTCTACAGATTGTCAATTTGACATTTGAAAGTTGATTTATGGTTAGTACGTTTTGCCATTTTACGAAACTTATTTTGAAAACCATATTTCGGCTCACCAAACTTACGATTTTACGGTCGATCTAATGGTCCGTCTGAGCACGTTATTCGGAGCACGATGAATCGCATTCGCACCACGTACACTCTAGTGGATAATAGGCATCCACAAAGACGACAAACAGTGCGAACAGAGGAAGTTATTGCCGTTGTAGAGCGCAGTGTTGAGGAGAATCCGAATGAGTCGATTCGCCATCGTGCACAGCAATTGGAGCTATGCCCATCCACTTTATGAAAGATTAACATTTTGGAAAGCTTAAAAGCTTATAAGATCCAGCTTGTGCAAGAATTGAAACCGCGTGACCATTATACGTATCGTAGGTTCGGTGAATGGGCCGAAAACATGATTCAGCTTGATCCTCATTTTCAACGCAAGATTTTCATTTTTGGTTATATGGATATGTAAACAAGCAAAATTGGCGAATTTGGATGGTGAAAATCCAGAAGCCTTTGTCGAGACGCCCTTACAACCATTAAAACTCACTGTTTGGTGTGCTTTATGGGCTGGTGGAATCATCGCCCCATATTTCTTTAAGGACGATGCCGGCCACAATGTTACCGTCAATGGAGAGCGCTATAGAAACATTTCCGACTTCTTCGTTCCTCAGTTGAATGGCATTGACGTGACAGAGCTTTGGTTTCAACAAGATGGCGCAACAAGGCGCGCATAATTTCGCGTAATGGACCTGTGAACTGGCCTCCACGATCCTGTGATCTCACACCTTTGGATTACTTTCTTTTGGGGGTATGTGAAGTCTATATCGATAAACCAGAGACGTTGGACGATTTGGAAGTCAACATTCGCCGTGTTATTGCTGATATACGGCCACAGTTGCTCGATAAAGTTGTAAAAAATTGGACTTCACGACTGCGCTTAGTTCGAGCTAGCCGTGGCACGTATATACCCATACTCAAATCATCCAAGAATTTAGTCCCCTCTGCTCTATCAATTCGCAATTTTGAAGCAAGAAGAAACACAGAGGTACATAGCACGAAAATGAAGCCGAAAAAAGAACAATCAGGGAAAGCCGAGCCTGCTCCTTTATTTGGGACTGGGGTATGAGCATATTTTCTGGGTGTATGTCAATGGTTTCACTGCTAATTAATTTCGGTCTAAAGCGAAATACTGTTGGGGCTATTGTTAAATAATGGAAACTATTTCCCAGCAGAGCCTGCATAAAAGATCTTTCGAGAAACCCATGCGCCGTAACTGTTTATTTAGTAGGCAGTAGCCACTTAGAAATTTGTAAGCACCCCGAAAGTGTTCGTGTTAAGGTTAATTATGAATTTTGATTTCCAGTATGAAGGTTTGGGGAAGAAGTCGCTTGAACTCCTGGAATTGCGCTGATGCGTTCGATGCTAGAGTTTATCAAATTTGGAGTACCCAAGACTCTTTACATAGTTTTCGATGAAGGGTTTAGAGCCAATTATCAGTGAAGCGGCTATCTCCCTGTTAATAAGTCAGGTTTTTCTGTTCCAGGATATCCTTTACGGAAACTAAAAGACTGTCGTATTTTTCGTTGGCTAAATCGTAAATCACCATAACGAGCTGCTAGTCGCCTTCAAGACGTGCCGTGTCCCAGCTGATTAAAAAAAAATATTTACTTTCAATTTATGATAGTTAGATAAATGGAAAATGTTTGGAGAGTAATTGATAGCAAAGTCCTCAGTCGGAAACAAATACGAGTGCCCATCTAGTCTGATTGAAAGTTCGCAAAGGATTACTAGGTGGGGTAAAAAATAACCTCCTTGACCGCCAGAATGCGCTGCTACTGCAAAAAAGGTTATGGTGCCTTGAAGTCCGTTCATATTTAGGCAGACATGGCAAATTTCAGTGCGATACTGTCTTTAGTTTTGTTTTGACAGCTGATTGTTGTTGACGTGTTTGGCATCATGTTGAGTATGGACAAAAACGCTTTTCGTTCTCTCATAAAACATTATTTTTTGAGAGGCAAAACGGCGAAGGAAACAAAAGAAAAGTTGGATAAATATTATGGGGCTAATGCTCCGTCAGATTACACCGTCAAATATTGGTTTCGAGAGTTTCGTGGTGGTCGCAACTCCACTACCGATCAAGTCCGCAGCGGCAGGCCCTCCGATGCGGTTACAGAGGACAATGTCAAAAAAATACATGAAATGGTGTTGGCTGACCGGAAAGTGAAGGTACGCGAGCTAGCAGATACCACAAAGATTAGTACTGAGCACACACGCCATATTTTCAGCAATATTCTGCATATGAAAAAGTTATCCTGCCGCTGGGTGCCGCGCATGCTCACTCCTGACCAAAAACACTCTTGACCAAAATGAGTGCCCGGTAATGGACTGAAGCCCGCACGAGTGCTCCGAAGCGGCCGAGGGAGGTTCGAACGTCTTAGGTCTAGTTTATGGGTCTCACTTGGGGAGATAACTACATATTTCTGTGGAGATCACTCTGAATTCTTTTATTTGCTTTATTGTATCGAACAGGGATGCAATAGCACTAAGGCCGAATAGATAGAATAGAAGATGAAGAACTGAAATAAATTGAGATGGGAGCAGCTATTTTTCCACGTGATAGATTAGGGTGTATTATACTCGTATAACCAGACGATCATTTCGAGCTTGATTCCCCAGTTCTTTCCACAGATTTTAGGTACGGCTGTCAACAACTAACTAACCAAAAGGAGACTCCACCATCTTGAACGCATCCGCGTGTTGTAGTCATCGGCATTTCCATAGCATCTGTACTGTATTGGATATTGTTTTTTGTATCTCGGATATACGTATCTACAACTTTCAGCATCCATATAAGAATGAATTGCTCAGGGATGAATGATTTTGGACTTCCGAATTTTGTCCCACGTTCGGATATATTCTGCTTCTGCTTTGTATAGCTTAAGAAATAAGTGCTCTATTTACGACACTGGGACTGCAGAAGTTTCATTGCAATTTCGCTCGGACGGTATACATTTCCGTCGCGTACAAGTAAAAAATCAGTTCCAGCCATGGACCGTGGGTATCAAAAAAGGAGAAAAAGTTGAGTTGAGAGCCATGACTGTTGTGCTAACAAAGTTCAAAAGTATTCTTGAGTCAAAATCAAGGATCTACGGAAACACCTGTGCCACTTATGGAAAATGCTTTGTGGACATCATAAAGACTGAGGCGTTGAAATGCACTGCTGACTTTTTGTGATAAAAAGTATAAAGCTTTGTTAACAGTAATCACTTTCTAGCTCTTAACAGCCTCCCTACTGCGGTGTGAATGCGAAGACTGAAGAACAATATGCCAGACAAAAAAAAAGCTGCCTGATTCCAAGTTACTTTTGAGAGGCCGAAAATAAATACATATGTAGCCTGCTGGCTATTACACATTTACAACCTTGATCTGAAACCAGATAAAATAAAGTAAAATATTATCGAAAAGCAACCCTTACACTGTACAGGTTTTTACTAATCCTACTACGCACCTATTTTTAAAATGAAATTATAGGCGGATCCTGACCCACGAATTATATCGGATCCAGTGTAGAACCATGCGGAATACTATCTTTGTGATAAAAGTAAACAAAATAAAGTAGTACAGGACATACAGCAGAACCTTGAGGTACCCCAAACATGGTTTTAGTAATGATAAAACTGCTTTATTTAAAATCCTTGATTTACGGCCGTAAAGGAAACAAGAAGTGATTTGATTTCATCATAATTACAATAATAGTCGAACAACTAACGGAAACTAAAATACTTATCAAAATTCCTAGCTAGAGATCTCTATTACAGTCGTAATTCTATATTCGGCTTCAGGGAAATCATTCGACAACTAAATGAATTCAATCTTCTCAACATACAGGGCAGACAACTCAAATACTAAAATGCCCATAAAGGCAACACAAACAACATGCAGATGCAACAACCCAGTCTGGATTGTTATGTACTGCGAGTACGTTACGCGTATGTTCATGAAAAATTTCAAATTTGTTTCCCTTCAGAATTAATTTGTATTTTCATTAAACAAAACACGGTGACACCAATGTTTTACAATGAATTACGTGTCCCGATTTACACACAATGCACCCATCGATCGAGCTCTGAGACCAACTTAAAACCAAAACCCATACCAGTGCCGAATGTCGGGTGTGTTTTTTTCCTCCCAGGGAGATACAGATACAAGTACCACAGTATAGTATAGTCACAGCTAAACAAAATTGGAATGAATGCACCCCATACTGGAGAGGTGGTGTTCAAATACTCGCATCTATTTTTGGTTTTTTATTTATTAGTACAAAGCAAACTGAAAAATGAATAACAAGAGCGCATAAAGCGTCCATAAATCGATTGACAACTAAATGTCATAGCCTGTTCGGAACGGTCAGAAAGCACACGAGAAAGATACTTTATGAATCATTTGTGTTAAAAAAATAGAAAACAAAAAAAAATCTTAAAAGTTTCTAGCTGTTTAGATATTGAGTAGCTAGTAACACCATCACGGTACGGTAGCATGGCAGGTTTTGTATTTTAGTTTCTGCTAAAAGCAAACATTGGAAGGCGGAACCAAGATACAAAATGATTTCCATATATGAAATAAGCAACATATACAGATATACTCGTACGTAGATAGAACAGGAAAAATCAGTTTTAATAACTTTTGACATATGTGGCCTATACAAAGAAAAAAATTTTAAAAAATAAATAAAAAAGACACATATTGATTGAGTGGGAGCCGGGTAGCGGTACTACAATAATTTGTCGTTATGTCGTAAAGATAATTGTTCAAGACCCGACCCCAACCCCGTCAACAGTCGGCACTCGACCGACAGAACATGTGAATAATTGTTGGGATTTACATATATTCGTAGTAGTATTTCGCTACCAAGATACTCGTTACTTTGTGCAGATTAATTTGCATATCATGCCAGAGATTTCGGTGGATTTGTGCAAATGTTTTGATTTGCTTAAATGATTTTGTACCTCAAATTAGTACAGTTGTGCTAAATTTGAGGGTAAACGACTAAATTTTTAAAACAATGATTGGGGCTTGTATTCAATTCGATGATTAGTTTGAATAATTTCGATTTAAGCAGCAGTAAATGTTTTTTTTTTCTTCTTTTTTAAACAAATTTTTTTCTGTATTAGAAATTAGTGTCATATTATCAAGTTTAACTAATAATGAGGTTTGGAGTTTATTTTAAAATTAGCAAAGCGTTATGTTTGTTAAGAGAACGTGTATTTTGTTGAGCTTCCGAATTAGAACTAATGTTGACATAATGACGCAACTTTATGGCGTCATTTTTATTCTTAACATCTACCACAGGGAAGAAACAAACAAAGAGAGCCACAAATAGGCTTCAGACTGAAAAGATATTTGGTTTCCTGATTGAATGAAAGTTCATACCTAGTCCATCGAACATAAATAGATGCTGAGTTTAAACTGACAAAGCTGGGGACTTCGTCTTCATGAACCTAAGCGGACATACGCAGTGAACAGAATCAATTGCCATACGCCAAAGAAGGACAGATCGATCAACGCTTCCAGTCGTCTTCCGAATTTCTGTTTGGTGACCTAATTTATTTAAAGAATTTGATCTTGCTTTGAGTTTTAATGAAATTTTCAAACAATTGTACAACTCCTCTGTAAATCGTGGCAAATTAATTCTTTTTTGGAATGCATCTTTTCCTGAAGATCTTTCACTTCATCTGGAATTGAATGCAACTATGGTGCGACAGAATGACTTTTGATGATACGAGTGCAATTCAGCCTATAATGGACTGAAAATATCTGTCGGACTGGGATTGATCACCTGTTGTCATCTACGTACTCGTATGTGATGAAGAGCTTAAAGCAAATTATGAATCACTGCCCTCATTTGCTGCTGCGCTGAATGAAGTTTTGAGCAGTAGTGACATATGACAGGACAGATCTTTATATAATATTGTAGTTTCAAAGCTTGACAAGCTCAATTATTATCCTTGGAGGAGGAATAAGTATGAAAACACGAAATGTAATGACCCGATCTCCGAAACTACAGATGCAATTTTTCCATACCCACGGTTCCACGATGGGGGGGTTTGTACTAATATTTGGGATTTTTCTTACGTTGAAGGAGCTGTTTTGCAGTATTATAAGTTGACCTGGTACAGGCAAAGAGACTCGTCCATTAGATACACCGGTGCGGTAATTTGTGTGGAAAGAACAAACAAATATGTATAGTGCCGCACTATATTTCAATTTTGACTCGGAAACAAGAGGTTCTAGAGGACATTTGGTTCGTGCGTATAGTAAATACCGACCTGCGTTACCGACTACTAGTGTCTGATTTTTAACGCAAAGCACCTGTCATGTAGACTTATGTTTACGGGATGTCCATACATCCATGGGGGCAAGGATACGCCTTGTCATCGCTCTGCCGCCTTCCTGAGATACCAATTTGAAACTGTGTTGCCGGCACAATTTTCGCCCTTGGTGTGAGTCGAGGCCGACCTAAAACCTCTTACTGCTCTTAGGGTCACAGCACCCAGTACTTATTGCAACTATACATTGAGTTAACCAAAGGAAGACTCTTCCCGCGACTTTGGGTTTAAACCACAGCCTCCATGACGCTCCCACAAGGGGGCCTACCCCTTCAAGTCAGGCCCGGACCGAGATCCGGGAGGCTCCTGACTCCCATGATACCGTGATTTAAGTCCTGTTAGGGACTACCGGTGGTCCAGTCGCCAACGAAACCTATGCCCTGCAACTTGTAACTGATCAAATCTTAGCAACTTCCGGTAGCGTCATCTGAAGATGTTTACGGTAAGACCAGTACTTTGCTCTGCCCCCGCTTTTTATTAGACAACGTCATTGATGGGCGGGGGCCCTAATATAGGGAATAGGGCTGTATATCTTACTTACTTACAGCCCTATTCTGCTATACGCCGAGGGGAATGTTTATGTCAAATATGAGTTGTCCGATCATGCTATCCGTTCGAAGTGAAACACTCACTTGTCGGTAACGCAGTTCAGTATTCCACTATACGCACGAATCGATTGTCCTCTAGAACCTCTTGTTTCCGAGTCAAAATTGAAGTAAAGTGCTGCACTATCCATATTTGTTTTTCTTTCCACACAAATTACACAGTTGAAATGACACTTAAATTTACAAACGAGTGACGTTTAAATCTTCGAAACTTTGAAATAGAAAATGATAAGGCAGTTCACCCGCCGAATAGCAGAATACAGATTCGAAGTGAAAGTGAATCGAATAGGTGAACACACGTATAGCAGAATAGGGGTGATAAACTCTGATTGGAAAAATAGACAGTCCACGCCTAGAGATCGTGTCTAGTATTCTAAGACTGAGGTTTCCGTAGTTTTTCCTGAAACCATCGGATGATGCGTGTCAATAGGAACAGGGACGAAGACAGTGTTTAAGGTCATGTTGAAAAACTTAACCTACAACAAGGCTGAGCAAAAATATTGACATCTGTCTGATAAATATCTGATGGTACTACTATTTGAAAGTACTCGTAATAGGTGGGTGAATATGAAATGTCGATTGACTACATATGAGTTGTGTCAGTGGTAACAAATACGGTATTTTGGAGAGCAGACTTCTATCAATAAAATCCAGCATGTCATAGGTTGTGATTGTGCAAGTAGCTTTTTTATTGTCGCCTTGAAAATGCAGTTTTTTTCCAAAGGAAACTTAATGGAAGTTTCTGCTGAACATGCTCCAACTCAAAGGACTTATGAACATTAGTATTATATGTTCGTTTCAAAAGCGGTGATTTTGGCATCGACAAAAAAAACCGTGGAAGACCAGGAAAAAAATTCGAAGATCCAGAATTGCAAGCGTTACTAGATGAAGACTCGACTCAAACATAAGAACAGCTCACAGAAGTATCAAAATTAATCGTACAACCGTTTCCAAACGTGTTTAAAAGCCCTGGAAAAGATCCAAAATGAAGGAAAATGAGTTTCCATATCTATTGAAGGAATGAGACATCGAAAGGCGAAAAACCATTTCAGAGATGTTGCTTGATCAGCACAAAAGACAAGGTTTTTTGCATCGAATTGTTACTGGCGATGAAAAGGGGAACTATTTCGACAATCCCAAGAACAAAAAAATCATTTGTAGATCCAGGCCAACCATCAACCTCACAACCAGTACGCAATAGTCACGAAAAGAAGGATATGCTGTGTATTTAGGCGGACCAGAAGGGAATGGTGTACTATAAACTGCTAAAACCTGGTGCAACGACTACTAATAAAATTGAATCGAGCGTTGAAGCAAAAACGACCAGAATATGTTTAAAGACACGCATCAGTTATTTTCATTCATTCATTCATTTCTTTCATTCATTCATGACAGATATGAAAACCAAGTAAAAAACTATTTGGAAAATTTTAATTAGGAAGTTCTGCCTCACCCGCCTTATTTACCAGACTTGGCCACTTCTAATTACTACTTGGATGAATCGATGCAGCACGGACTTTCGGAACAGAACTTTCATTCTTACGAAGAAGTGAAAAAGTTACAATTACACGTAGCTTGATGAATGGTTGGCTTCAAAAGACGAGCAGTGGTATTGGCACGGAATCCATCAATTGCAAGAACGATGGGAGAAATTCATATCATGAGTTTTTTGAGCCAAAAAATCGACACTTAATATTCACACATCTATGTATTAAAATGGGTTAACTTTGGAAGAACTGGTGACAAAAGTGTCTCCATATTTGGTATGATTGTTGAGTATATGCTTGTATGATATATTTCATTCATTAAAACCATAAACAACTTAATGAACCGCACCGTTCTGGGTTTAGCTACAGACAAGACCTACTTTAGCCTGATGCTGTCTTTACTTTACTATATCAGCACTGGGTTATCATCAGAATTAGGTACAATTGATGTAGCCAATTACGCCTCCTCCAGAAAGTGCAAAACTGAGTATCATACTAAGCTCTGACTTTTCTAATCCTGCCTCAACATGATCACAGCTGTTTTCTAAATCTATGAAGGTATGAAAGAAAGAGACGTACCAATGTACGTTGGTTTTGAATGTTTGAAAGTTATAGTGGTCAGGAAATAAAGAGTTCGGCAGGGCTCACGATATTTCTATGTACGCGTCCGAAAGGGGACTTGAGGGTAAATTGATAAGCATTCATAGCGGGACGCAATGCTACTGGCAATTCCATGTCAATTGTTCCAAGTCAAAGGTTTCTCACTTTCAATATATGCCATACACATACAGGATGCTTGATTCAGTAATGATGCGACACCTATACTAAATGCTGCAGCTTTGGTTTTATTTTCGAGACTGATTCCAATTTTTTATCGGATCAAGATTGTTTATATTCCTCGGGCTTTCAAACATAACAATGGTCTGATACATTTCTTCTAACTAGAACATTGTTAAATGGCAAATGGTGTTCCCCGAAAACAAACCACCTCAGCAAAACAGAAATTTACTGGTATCATGTCATATCTACTGAAATGAGTTGTTCACCGAGAAACGAATAATGTTCCCTTGTCCAGACCCTTTTTTTTTAGAACGAGGCTTAGATCTTGTGAGTGGCAAACTTTTACAGACAAGTCTTTCTTTCTTTCTCTTAAGAATCTATTGCAGTAGTTTCTGATTTGAGAATTGAAAGCCACTTTGGTCTCTGGAAAATGCTATTACAAGTCTTTGTCCTTTTTTTTTTACTAGTTTCAAAAGACTAATGAAATCCAGAATTAACATAATCCCACTAAAGGTTGCCTTCAAGATGTGATCATTTGTTAAAAGTGAAATGAATATTCGATTGTGAAGATCTGCAAATTTGGGCCGATCTCTTGTACGATACGTCAATATGCATCTAATCGAAATGATATATTTTCAATACATCGGCCTATCGCTTCTACGTAATGATTTTGAAAACTCTGATTGTTCTTTAAGTGATTGAGTGAATGATCGCGTGTCATCCCAGAGTAAGCAAAATCGAAAGAGTGTCCTCAATCAGATCACTCATTTCGTAATGCCAGAAAGCCATTCATATCCGCAATACTTTAATTATTGTTTCCATAAGTTGAAATCATTCGTTATATGAAATAAACTCTTGTTTGTTCACCAAGAGTCTTACAATAAAATTCATCTGCCATAGGTGTTACATCCATAAATGCCCATTTCAAACCTATGTTACGTATTCGCCGATGGTTGAGGCAGGGCATAATTGCAAACCAACCATCTGTTTTGACTGTGCCTGGCTAATTATTGTGCAAAAGAAAGAAAGAAAAACACTTTGAAATTTCCATAAATTTAAAATACATAGTGAGAGAAAATATACTCGTAAATGTACAAATATTTCAAAATTCCAAACGGGGCTCTCCCACAACATTTTGTAATTGCCTCCCATCTTTCTTCTGATTTGTGCAAAATTCAACATCAACAAAATAACCATACCGCAATTGTTTTACTTTTTTGTTGTTTTTATTTTCTCTGCGATTTTTTTTGTTGGTTTTTCAAAACAAGAGCTAATGAGAAGCAACAAGAAGAGACATTTCATAATTCTGTTCAAATATTGCAAAGAAGGCATTTTGCTTGGCATTGAATTGCAATTCCTTGAAGTCTTTTGAATTTCAATTCAAACACGTTCAATATTACGATCCACATTATTCACTTTTTTATTTTCAAAGCCAACTACAGTAAGACAGTAAGCCAGCCACACATGTGTATTCTCGAACGTATGCTTTTTGCGCTCACCTACTACAGTGGGGAGAGGAAGTTTGCAGTATAGAAAAGTAAAATGTTGAGAAGGGCAACAAAAAAAAAAACAGAAAAAAGAAGAAAAAAAAGTTATCAGTTGACATGGCTTGAGGCATAACATTTCGACGTAACACTAACACGCGGCGATTTTGTTGGCGCGGTCGTATTTTTTAAATTTTTTTTTTGTATTCTCTTCACGAGATTTTGACCATACAACACTGGGCTTTTGGCCTTTTTGGCATTTCTGCGCTTCGGTTGTCGTTTTTGGTTTTCGGTTTTCAGTTTTGGTTTCGGGATTTCGGTTGGTTGTCGGCGCGGTGAGTGTTTTGTTTTTGCAATTGCTGCGTGAATTGCGATTGGAATTTGCTGGGTTGCGCTTACGTGTGGTCGGTTATTGGAGGCGACGCAGGAGCGTTCAGTTCAGTTCAACTCTTGTATTTTTAGTTTATTTTTTCTGCCTTTTCTGCATTTTGGTAGATGTCAACAAAACGTCAGGTTTTGTTTTTTTTTTACATTTGTTGAATTTGAATAAGATAACCTAGTTTTGTCTTGGGCATGAAGGGAATTTCATTATTTATGGAAACAATTTTTTGTGTAAGACGATTGATAGCTGAGTTGAATAACGAAGTGATTTATTGGGCTTTGGCCTATACAAAAAAAAAGGAAAGACCTGAATGCGGTAATGTGAGGCTGACATGCGATATGCATGGTTGTGGTTACATTTGAGTCATTAAAATTGGCTGGTAATTCTTAGACTTAATTTCTGGCAAAACAAACCGGAATCGTATTGGTCTCAACTTTGCCGAGAGCGTTAAAACTGCATACCAGCCAAGCACTTTGAAGCGTATCTGGGAAAAAAATTGATCCAAGCTAAACTGAGTCATCTCTAGCAAGTTACACGAAAAGATGGCTGTCTTTCGTCGCCGCTAAACGTTTATCACTTTTATCATATGAAGGTAATGAGCAAAATAATACATAGAAGCGTGCTTACACACCAATAAGTAGTATAAAAAGAATCCTGCGGAGGGTAACCCACGATTCTTTTGCAATCGTTGTATTGGGTTGTACCATATTTTTCCGTAAATTTTTATTCAATCTAAATAGGATCCGTTAGCATCTATGACATTCTTCCAACGCGATACAAGGTCAAATATTCCTTTTTCGTTTGAGGCAATGAAATCTTTAAAGGCTTTTATGACACCCGCTCGGTTCCAGAAGGCCTTGGGTGGCCGTGGCTCAAGTGGTAGTGTGTTGGCTTCCAAATCGGAAGGTTCGGTGTTCGAATCCCAGCCTCGTCCGAAAGACATTCTTTTTTCAGGCAACTTAATTCACGTAAGACGAATCGTTGCCTCTAATACAACAACAAGTCCAATTACACTAATAATTTAGTCTCCCCATTAAATGTTGGATGCCACCCATGGAGCGAAATAACCACTGAGCCCAAAAATCTTTCTTTCTCTCTCCGTCCCATTTTCCTTAAAAACTTAACACGTGCTCATGCATTTTAAGTGTATTAATACCCACTTGAGTGTTAAGTTATTTTTTTTTTTTTTTTTAAAAAAAAGGCCTTTTGCCGGTAAAATGAATCCAGATTGCGGAAAAGATGGTAATCCGTTGGGGAAATATCAGAAGAGTACGGTGTAGATGCGGAAGAATTTCAAATCCCAACTGCAATAGTTTTTGCTCCGTTACTTGTGAGGTATGGGGCCTAGCATTTTCATGCAAAAGGATCGACCAACGCAGATTGCTTTTCAGTAAATTTGGCATGCAATATGTCGGCTTCCTCACAATATTTGATAGCGTTTATCGTTTCTCCTGGTTGAAGAAATGAAAAGTGGATTGGTCCTTTCGATGTCCGCCAGATTGTCATCACAACCTTTTTTGAGTGAAGATCAGGTTTGGGGATGTGTTTTTTTCATCTGCATCCAACCACTGCCCAGATCGTATATGATTAACATACAGTATCCACTTTTCATCATAGGTATGTTTTTCATTGCCTATGACGCATTATGTCCCATTTTATATTCATAAAGGAAGAGGGTTCGAATTTGAGCTGCCGACAGCATGGTAAATAATTTCTAGAAAAAAAAGAAACGGTTCTTGTAACGAACCCTAAAATTTTCACACGTCAAGCACACGTACCACTTCAATTTATAAAAAAAAGAAAATTTAACGTTCTGGTGCAGATGTATGTTCACTTGGGAACTTCTTATTTCCGACTCTTTTTAAACTCTTAACGCCAGCAGAGTGAGAGCGTCAAATTTCACTTTCGGAAGTTCGCTTTTGGCTGTCGAAAAGGTGATGATGTGAGAAAATTTATTTTTTTCGTTGTTGATCTGTGAGTCGAACCCAGACTACTAATGTAGCAGTCGACGAACTTAACAGCTAACCTATCCACCCAAATTGTTTAAACTTGTAAAATTGTGATGGCTGGATCTAGTTCATGTTATTTCGATACCGAGAGATCCGTAGCCCTCAAGAAATTATTGAAAGCACAGAACCATATCTTCGTAGTACGAAATGGATTGATTTACATCTGAAAAACGAAAGCGAGTGTTGCTCATATATCCCGAACTTTGAAAAGAAATTTATTCGATAAAATATGCATACAATTAGAAGGTTAATTGGAAACACAAGTTGTCTTCGTGTTTTTCCATTACGCTCGAAGGAGAATATTGGTTTTGCCGCCGAAAATGTACGCCTTATCACGGAGAACTTATATTCGTCACAGATCTCAGCAACTGAACAATAGTCTGAGTAGAATTCTGCTTAAAGACCTCGGATTATTCGTTTGTTCGGCAATTGAAGCAAATTTCATTGTAAATTCTCTAGGTCTGAGCAATTCGAAATGGACGTCGATTTTGGTAAAAAAAAATCGTATTTTCGGATGAGATGCATTTTTGTCTCGGCGAAGATGTAAAACTACCTTTAAAAACCCACAGAGGCATCACAATTGAACTCTAACCAATTCTGTCCCAACAGCCATCCAAAAATCAGTAGTTTGTGCACCGCGGCATGGATTTAACGCTGCTGGACTTTCTTAAATACAATATTGACCGAGCTATTGGTGAAATACAGTCTCAATCCACAATTAGTACTGCAAGACTGAGTTCGCAGAATGGATCACTGCGAAGTTAGCCGAGGCAACCATTTGGAATTAGAAATTTACACTGATCTGTTATGCTGTTCGATCGTATAATACGAATAAATATGCGGTACCAGTGAACGTTGGTTTTAAATGTGTGAAGGTTATAACGTAAAGAGAAATAAGAGTAAATATATAGATATTGTAAATTTGTATTTTCGGAATAATTAGTCGTTTTACTATTCCGTCTTATTTAAAATTAATATATTCCCATTACGAGTACATATATGAAAATCAATCAAGTTAGAGTAAAATTAAGTAAATAACAAATCACTTTTAATACCTCTCTAATTCAATCACCTAATCTGATTTGATGTTTCTAGGCCACCTTTCCAAATGCTGTACGCTAATCAAACAAGAGAAATCAAATCCTTTCCACAACCAGAAAATGCCAAAACTTTAATCCAAAAATAAAATACTCGTATATTTTTACCTTTCCAAATACATTTGTCGTCAGGCGCAACAGCATGATATATTCGAGCTCTTTATCCGTATGGATGGATGTATTAGTTTGTATCTGTATGTTGGTCTCTCCAATTCCAGATATAAAACTGAACCTTTGTGGGGGGCGGTAATGCACGTTGGCCTTGATTCGCCTCCTCTCTGCCTCACTTTGTTTATGTGCGGTGTTGGCTTTGTCAACTTCAATTCACGACAAATATTCGAAAGGTTTTTTTTTATTTCGATTGGGGAAATGTTTTGCTCTCTTATATGTAGGTATTGTATATATGTATGTATAAACGTACGAGTAACTGCAAATAAAAACTCAACTGTACAGCGGTTTAAGAAACAAAGAATTACACCCGTACAGCGCGACATGATTGAGCAAAAAATGCAATTGTTAGCCGTTTTTATTAAGTATCAGTACGAGTACCGCCGACATATCGGCATCAGGGTTAGAAAAAAGATACTTTGATTGCATTTAAGCTTTCAGCTTACAGCAACTATGTAAATCTGTCTATAAGTCATAAAATATACAAAACTAATGACGGATAATTAGCAGTTGTTACCTACTCTGTAGAGTAGTACTGAGCAATAAATTTCCAACTGTTCATGTTGGAGGCTCGAAAGAGAACACCGAACACACAGCAGACACTACACATACAGAATACAAAACACAGATCGCAGAACCTACTTCTTAAATGTACAACAGATGCACGAAGATAAAGTATCTTTTTTTTATTGGTCATTTTTTTTGCAGAGAAAATCGCTGTAGCTGCGCTCAAATTAGAATGTTCGCATTTAGATGTAAATTTTGTATCTTTATCTAGTCCGATTGTATCCGTTTCTGTATGCTGTGTGGAAGTATGCTTAAGTGCGATCATAACAGTTAGTGGCACATCGAGTGTTTCTCATAAACAATCGATGATAATTAGCTTCGATCGTAAATTATTGGTTGCTTAGTTAGTTACTGCTTTTTTACCTCATCTCTCTCTCTTATTATCTATTGTATCGTACATACAATACATATGTCTTTTGCTTTTAAAGTCCACTTTTTTTGTGCGATATTCGTATGTATTTCAGTAAAGGTAAGAGATATAATTAGTATGACCTTTGCGGATGTGATCTTCACTTGAAATGATCATGACTATTTTGGTGAGGAAATTATAGGGATATGCGCATAAACCAAGTTTGGAAGGGTAATTGCTTCGTGGATACGACGTGTAAATATATAGGAAGAGCTTTGAATGATGAATTAGATGTTAATTGCGATTTAATGGTTTGAATTGGTTTGGTTGGAGGAGAATTTCTAATGATATTATGACGATAGATGTGTATTTAAGGAATGATTGAGATGCAAGGCATCGATCGTTTTAGGTAAGATCGTACTTCTTACAGTTTGTTTTTATTTTTTCTTTCTCGTACTGATGTATACTTGTAAACAACACTTTGAAGATCAGTTAAGCCCATTAAGGTTGTTGTTTAAATAGAATAGAAACGTTGGTCCTCATGAAAATTGTTACTATATCCGTATAGCATTCGTCTAATTGTCTGTTGTACTTATTGAGAATTTACGAAAATGTTAAGATAGGCCCGGTTTCATAGTTGTTTAGCAAAGAGATTAAGAACGGCAAGTACGGCTGTCTAGAGCACGCTAATGTCTTTAAAAATCCGGCAAACGATTCTTAGATCCCATCCATCAATCATGCGTTTCATTCACTAAGTTTTTAAATTGAACTTATGTTCCATGGCGGTATATACTCGTAGCTATTTCAAAACTAGCTGAAACTCATTTGGATTAAATAACAGAGGATTTTGACTTTGACACTGACAGCCGCGTTCTGTTTTGAGTACTAGTTTGTGATTCAAAGATCCTCGATCGCATACTATTTTTCTTTTCATTTCCTGGATAAGCTTGTGTTCTTCAAATCTTTTCGTTTTCAAAACCTTATTAGCGTCACATTAGGTGTTGCGATAGTCACGTCGTTCCTGCTAGCACAATTGGTCTTCCGCACTAGCTTAAGCTGTGGGGGGCAGAATATTCCTATAAATTCGCAGTTTTCTCAAAGAATTTCTTTGTTGAATCAAATTGAATATTCGCGTTTATTATCTCCGATTTAAAATTAAATTTCTTATCAAATGAATATTAAATAGCAGCTGCATCGAATTCATCAGAAAAGATGAGACAATATATAGGGACTTTCGAACTTTGACAGTTTATAGCGGCCATACTGTTGAAGCTACATCTGTCAAATTGGCTGTCATTTATTCAGTCTGTTTTGCCAAATTACTGTGGACGGACATAGCGTTCAATAAGACGTGCAGATGATAAAATTGTTTTATCAAAATGGGTGTTCTATTCGGGCAACGTTATAGACCCTCCCTCAATAAACGGTACAAGTTTCAATTATTTCCGATGCAGTAAAATAATTGGGTGTCATTTTTGACAGGAAACTAAACTGGAAACCTAAAATTCAAGAAAGAGTCAATAAAGCTACAATAGCTTTATTCTCTTACAAAAAAGCCACTGGGAATAAATGATATTTACTTACGAGGTGGTCGTCTGAAAAATGCCGTCCTTAGAAAATGCAGCCAACTGCATTAAACTAAACAGAGTCCAAAGAACAGCATGTCTATACTCGTACATAAGCGGAGCTTTACGGTCTACCCCCTCTGCGGCATTAGACATTCTGTTTTATTTGACAACCCTCGATATTTTCAGACTGCAGTTATTCGCCTTAAAGCGACTAAATAGTGGACAAATAATTCATTTGGCCACGCCAGCATTCTTAATACATTAGGGATCCTCACAGAGAACATCGATCACCAGAGCTGAACTTTGGTTTGACAAAAACTTCCATGTAATTCCCCTCTAGATCCTTCTGGAAGGAAGATCCATTCATGGAGGTCAAGTCAATCCATCTCTACGCAGATGGATCTAAAACCGATAGCGGAGCTAGTGGCGGTATTTTCCCAGATAAGCTAAATCTGAACCTCTCTTTTCGTCCTCCAAATCGCTGTACCGGGTTCTAGGCGGAAATTTTGGCGATTAAAGAAGCTCTATCCTGGCTGAAGAAAAACGTGATATCTGCAAGGGATATCCGCATCTTTTCGGATATTCAGCAAGTCTCATTAAATTCTAAAACCACCCTTGAATGCCGATCATCTCTTATGGAGATGACAGAGCAGTTCAACATTCACCTTAGTTGGGTGCCGGCCCACAGAGACATTCCAGAGCCGATGAACTCGCCAAAATTGGAACCAATCTACCTATTCTACCGGAAAAGGGTAGCATAGGTATACTGATCGCTACGTGCAAATTAATATTAAAGCTGAATGCCAATAAAAGAACAGACCTTAGGTGGACTGTTGGACCAACATGTCTAGCGACCAAACAGATCTGGCCAAAGCTGGATCTGAATCGCTCTAAGAGTCTGATCCTTCTAAATAGGAAACATATCAGCGCCATCATAGGTGTCATCACTGGACACTGCCTCATAGGCAATCACGCAAGAAGGCTTGGCGCTTTTACAAATGATTTCTGTAGAAGCTGCATGGACGAGGAAGAGTAGGAGACAATCCCCCACCTTCTCTGTATCTGCCTGGCTTTTTCCCAGAGAAGAAAACTTCACTTAGGGGCTTTCTTCTACAACGACCTAAACGACCTAAAAAATATAGACGTAAACAGTCTCAACAGTGGATCATAGATCCACGTGGCATCACAATGGGCCTATTGGCCTAAGTGGGTTGGTATTTCCAACAGCCACTCTTACCTACCTGCCTTCGGGCAACTTTCCGCGCGTTTCGCTCATTTTACGGTCGCCATAATCGTCCTACCGAGAGGACTATTCGCAGTGTGGTGGATAAATTTGAGTCCACTGGTTCAGTAAATGATAAACCAACACCCGTACGTCGACGTACTAAAACATCGCCACTGTACAGGAGAATCTGAGGCAGTCGATTTCGCGTCGCTCACAAGAACTCGACCTTTCGCAGGCCATAACTTGGCGAATTTTGCTTCGTGACTTGGGCCTGCACCCGTACAAAATTCAACTGACCCATGAGCTGAAGGTAAAGACCATAGACAACGACGTGTGTTCGCTGAATGGGCCCTGGAGCAATTGGAAACTGACCCTAATTTTCATCGAAAAATCATCTTCAGCAATGACACCCATTTCTGTATGAATGGATACTTCTACAAACAAAATTGTCGAAGTTGGGACGATACCAATCCACATGAGATCCAAGAGCGTCCAATGCATCCATCCCGAAACCAAAAAGTCACTGTTTGGTTTGGATTTTGGGCTGCCGTCGTCATCGGTCCATATTTCGACGTTGGCCATCACTGTCAACGGCGTGGGCTATAGGTCGACGATTACGAAATTCTTTTGGCTTGAATTGGATGATAAGGACACCAACGACATGTGGTTTCAACAAGACGGCGCTACGTTGTGTGGCACTCACACAATATTGGAAATTCTGCACCAGCGATTCGCGGTCATGGTCATCTCACGTGGAGGTGATGTGAAATGGCCACCGAGATCGTACGATTTTATCCCGCTAGACTTTTTCTTGTGGAGTTTTCTGAAGTCGCAGGTCTATGCGAATAAGCCACAAATCACAGCGGCCCTCAAAGTTAACGTAACCCATGCCATCGGTCAAATTCAGAGAAGCCGCGGCGGACATTTGAACGATGTTATATTCCAAACATACTGGCATCGATAGGCCTTTCAAAAGAATAAAAAATGTCGATGATATCTCACACACTCTTTGTTTTATTTAAATTTAAAGATAAGAAGCACTTAATGAAAGACCCTTAATTATTACCTAATTTAATTTGCTTTACATCCCCAAAAATAGGTCAGTAATTGTAAACAATGAAATTAAAAAAAAAAAAAACTTAATTAAAAATTGTGATAATACAGCCTTAAAATTGATCGAATGCACTCAATTTAATTTTTGCATTTTATTTTGTCCGACAGTGTACAGGGTACAAACATTTTATGATAACTTATCTACAATGTGAAACCAGATGATATTTACAATACGCATTTTTGTTTAATGTCACTTTTATTTTTATTGACAATCGAAACTTGAATTTAATCCGCCCTTGAGGAGAAATTCGTTCCACATTCCACTCTTTATTATTTATCAAATGACATTACCTCTCACAATCATTATTAATGTTTTCATTTTGTTTTTTTCCTCTTATTTATTTTCAGGTAAGAGACAAACTCCTTGAAGGTCATAATTTCTTAAACGGTGCCGGTTGGTATTCGCAGATGGTGGAAAGGAATTTCTTGCAGACAAATTTACAACATCGACTGATGGTTTTGACCGCCAATTTTTATTTATTTATTACTTACATCACCACACATTCATTTACAAAAAAACATAGTTTTATACCTTACTATGCAATGTATCTTTTTCTATTTCCCTCTCTTCAATTTCTTTCCTGCTAATACAAATGAAAAATGCGTCAAGACAACAAATTCGCATAGATTTCAAAATTCGAAAAAAATTTAAAATACAATTAAAACCAAAAAGCAATGCTCTGCAACACTTCGCATAAATAAAATCTGATAGGAAAATAGAAAAAAACATTCATATACCATTAAAATTTTGAAAAACCGCACAATAGGACATTCATTCTTTCAAGAGACTGCAACAGATTTTGCATATCAATTTGAGGTGGAAATTACGCTATGCCACATATCTTGGCGGATAAATGACCCAAAACTATGACAAATGGTTGACGTTGGCAGCAGTAGCTATGAGGAATCCTTAGATTTGGCTAGAAAATATAAAACGGTTGGATTGTTTGATAAATGTTGTCGTATAAAGGCCAAGGTGTTGTTAATTTTTATTATTACAATCCCTTTGTCTATCAGATAGATATTTTGGCATCGAGCTTTATACATTGAATGACAATTCCTGGCAATTGCAATAATACCCTGACAGGATTTTGTTGATTTCTTGACATTAAGCATAACGAGAGATGACAAATATATGTGACAGGTGCCAGGCAATAAAGATCCGTTCAATCTGAATGCTTGTCAATCAGCGGCTATATATCATATGTGAATGGTTTACTCCAACCAAATATGGTTCATATTCTATCTACTTAGTAGGAATAGGTAGCCTTGACTCCAAAATAGTTTTTCATCGGTTTGTCTTTCCGGAAATATAAAATAGTTAAATCACGAAAATAAAAATCACCACTGAGATTCTGCGTGGGAAACTAAAGGAGCATGCATCGACGCGAACACCCATCATTTGGAATGTAATAGTAGCTAGTGCTTATTGTATTCCCTACTTTGAACTGATCCAAGACGAGGTACTTGGACCAATTTTTGTATTAAAGAAATGTCAAAAGATAATGTGCACTACTTTGATTTCAAATACATGTATGAATTAATAAGTCCCAAAACAGGTATTGCCCCAAGGAATTTCAAATGCACTGGACTAGATTTACGAAGTGGGCTATCATCTCGACGATCATTCTAGACTACTATTCGACAGCTTAATTGTGGAAACCAGCCATGCAACAAAAATTCGTGAGGTTCTCTCAAATGGAAATAACATACTTAACTGCTCGTATCTAAGAAAAAAAAATAATTAAATTGTTTGCGTAATAGCTTGGGGGTGAACCAAGCCCTAGTTTGTACCACTCACTATCTTGTCCGCCATGCAAGTTATTGGACAGTTAGAGGGTACTACGATTTTTTGCCGACAGCGAACGGTGGAAGATCGAAGATTTAACGATTTAACTTCCAAAGATTTTAAATTGTCCACCGATATTGTGATGACGCATTTCAGCGCTGGCCGGAATTCAAACTCTCTTGCATAGTAATCGACGAACTCAACCACTGCGTTAGTTACTACATAAAAAATATAAACGCAACCAGAAAATTTTGCAAACTCTGATACATAATCATTTTCCAGATTGTCTGACGGTACAGGACATTTGCTAGTAACTAAGTAACAAATATCTCTTTTCTAGTTCAACAATAGCTGAAGGAACAATGAATTCTCTCACTAGATGCACAAAACTAAAACAAAAACACTAATTAGAAGAAGGCTCTAAGAATAAATATGAGACACATTGCAATGGAAAGATTTTGAAGTAACCTTCTTATAGGAATGCCAAGATAAACACTTTTAAAAGGTCCAAATAGAAAAACATTGAGCTGTCCCTCGGGAACTATGACACTTTAGATTAGGTTTGGAAAAATCTACCAATATAAACCTTGCTCCTTTCTTTGCAAGTTCTCTGGAGGTCGTGGCGGAGAAATTTGTGCTCTAGCGCTCTAGGAAAGTTGATACTTCCTAAACTTGTCTAACCTTGCCTATTTTAAAAATGGCGTATTCACTTAATTTTCCTTTTAATTAAAAAGAGCAATTATCTGGAATCTATAGACAAGGCGTCTCAAAGAAGCTAAACATGCTCGAAAACAGTACTAGACAGAGAATGTAACCTTGTGGACTTCCACTTGTGTCTCATTCGTGCAACAGTCTTTCTCTATAAAGATCATTATCTATTTCCGTTTGGGTGTTTGATTTCACATTTCAGAGAATTTCAAATGCAAACTTTCTATTCGCCTGCAAGAAATTTTTCTTTCCGTATAAGTCTCCGAGCACCAGTCGCCAAATTTCCGCAGCGGTTCATTGTCAATTGTACAAGGTGGCGCAAAAGTTGTCACCCGATGTTCTTTGTCTGTAAAAAAACGCTGGTTCTGCTTTTGGGTTATGTTTATTTGATGTCTTAAATTTTGTTCCATTAAGTCGAGAAAATGATATCGGCTAAGTGGACGCCGCCAGAATTGATGACCATTCGGACCCGATTTGTGGCATTTTCCATCACCTTTGCCAGAACATCACCTTTGCAGTAACTTTAAGCGGGTGTAATGGCTCTTCGTGGATTTTTGGTGCCCCTGAAGCGATAATTTTTACATATCCACAGAGATGAAAATAGGCCTCGTCGCTCATAACGATTTTTGATGAAAAGTTGTCACCCTCGTGGTCGAGATTCAGGATGGCTTGAGCGTAGGCTACACGCGCTTGGCGGTCAACAACTAAGATCTGCACTTTGTAAGGGAATATCTTACAGTCTTTCACCAAAATTCTTTATAAAGACCGCCGATTGATACCCAATTATGTGGCACGTTGTCTGGTCGATACTCCGGGGTCCTCTACGACATCTGCATATTTTCTTAGCAGAACGGCTGCTTCGGAGCCGGCCAAACCTGGCAGCATCTCGTGTTGTCCCATACTCTTCTAGACGAGCGGCTAAACGGCATAATGTTTTCCCAGTTGGTGTCGGACAACCGGGAAATCTGCGCCGATATTCACGCTGCGCCAACACCACTGATTAATTATTCCGCAAAAAAACGTAGCAATTTTTCCGCGTTCTTTAGGAGTATAGCGATTCATGTTAACGTGTATTTTGTACCTGTTTACTTCACAAATGTCAAAGTAGAATTGATATTTGCCGCCATTTGCAAAAATTATATTTAGCATCTTCCGATAGGGTGGTGCCACGTAGTACTATATAAATGTGAAAAAACATTTTTCCAATTTATCTGAGGATTGCCGGTCTACAAGAATTAGTTGGAAATATTTTCTGTTGATCGTTCCCGCATATGGGAACGGTTTCAACGGTGGTTTCAAGAAGATTGTTTCTAAAATGGCGTGTGATGCTAAAATCCAAGTAAACCCTGGACGTATGATAACCTTATTCGATATGTAGCAAGGCGGGGATTACTTTGACACGAAAACAGATTGCACCGTCAATTCCACTAGTGAATAACAACAACTATTTGATGGAGTTCCACAAGGCTTTCACATTGTACCTGCTTTAGCTTTAGCTTATGTGCAAGAGCGCTTTACTTTTTCTCTGTCTGACAATTGTTAGACATCACTAGTAAATTATATAAGAATTTAAACGAAGAATTTCCGACCTCTCTCAAATATTAAACATTCTTTCGTTTCCAAGAAATTACACCCCTTTTCATAAACAAAATTCCTTCTTAAATATCATTATTGAGTTCTTCACAAAAAGACCTCTTCCATCTGCAATAGACATTACGCAACACTATGAATGTGAGTACCTTCAACTGATGATAGGCAACTTTTTCAACTTCAAATACCAAAAGTAGGAAACTCCCTTTTCTGCTGACCTACTTATCAATAATGAAAGACATTTTAACAAAGTTACAGAAATTGTGTTTACAATGAAGGAGAAAATAAAAAAAATAAAAATAACCAAAAACTGATTTTCCGCTAAACTAACTTCCGCATGTCAGTGCTAGTCAGTCAATCACCTTACAAAGAAACATGACCTACATTGCCGGCTGGGTGGTGTTATGGTCTTTGAACAGTTCCTCAGCGCACAGACACGTGTACTAGAAGTCTAATAATCATTTTTTCTACCTTTCATCCGAAGGAATATTCTAAACAAAATTCCAAATCCAATTTTAATTTGAAATCGAAATCTTAATTAAACATTTCTTTCAGAGCATTGGTGCAATGTGTTGAAAATGTCTTTCGGTAAGAATTTCAACAACACTCCGATTCCATTAGGCATAGGCATATCCATAGTAATATCCACCAATAATCAAGTGATTTCCTAGGAAAATGTAGTTTTGTTGCTTAGCAGATGGAAACCATCGTGGTTCTATCATGATTCCATCGTGATTTCCATCGTAATTTCATCTGCTGATTCATTTATCATTTTGCAATTTGCAATTGGGTCTGATTTTTTGAGAATCTGTCAATTAGTTTCTTAATTTCCTGTCGAGCTTGATTGATGAAATTCTGTCCATTGAGATGATGGAAGAAGGAAGATACATATAACCTGATACATATTTCGAGGAAAGTAGCAGTAGATGGCCCCCCTTAAAATTCCAGAATAAGTTGTTCATGTTTGATGGATATCGTCTGCAGATACGAGTACTACGAGTACATAACTGGCTTCTTGTGATCGGAAGTAATGGGTCAAACGTCCTTTAAATTGGTCACATTGTGCTCTTCTGGAAGCCTCTTCCCACGAAGAATGGAAACAAGTTGAAGTGTACAAAGGCCAACTCAAAAAAATTGGGTCAATCTTTTGTTCGTTTTATTGTTAGCGAATGGTTAAGACTCAATTTACTTTCAAAATGGCAAAGTGTATCACGAGAATTTTGTATGAGTACGACGAGTATCTTATTGTTTGCAGACTATTATGTATACTTACTCGTATACTCGTGCATCCATTCATTCATTCACTTGTTGTGCTTTTCGGTTTGAGTTGAGAGTTTTCTTCATTTGGCGCAAAATAAATGAGAAAAGCAGGAAAACATGACCACAAATCACAATTTAATTGAAATAATTTTTGAAAGATTTATTTTGATCTCTTGAGTCAGTGGCAGAGCAGAATTCATGCCCCAATTGGGCGGTCCCCTTTAGGGGGGAATTAATACGAGTATTATGCTCTTGTTGTTATTGACGATGTGAATGCGTGGGGGTGGCAAGACGCCATCTCTACTACGAGTACTACCGACAGATAAACAAAAATGTGAGATGCAGATCTTTTGTTTATTTTATTTTTGTTTTGGCGCTTATGAGTAATTAAGTGTTTTTTTCTGATTTCGAAGGAGGTGGAGTAGGCTGTGGGATTACAGATGTTCTTGAGAATGTTTACGCATTGGTTAATTATTTTATGTGACAGTTACAAAGCGAAACGAATTAATTAAGTGTTCTGCTAAAGTGGGCATTTTTAACTTTGAAATTTAAGAAGGAATTTATTCAAATGATTTGGGATGCAACGGATTGCATTAGAAGTGATATGGTCATGATTGCTGCATGAGTAACATCAAAACTTGGGTGTCCCTCACGGACTTCGACATTAACTCAGTCGTCTTCACAATGATGGTCCACAAGAAACTATCGAGTAAAGCAATAATCTTAAAGATAATTGTATTCAACTGACCATTTACACCTACTTTTTTGGAATTGAACTAGCCATGCTGACACAAGTGATTAACGAAACCGCTTCAAATTTGCATTGGTGTAAAGAGCACGATTATTTTAGAGATAAATTTGATCGTGAACATTTTCTCTAAAGCGAAATGAACTACTGAATAGTAGATAACAATTGACTTTCTCTTGAACATTCACATTTCTGGTAGATCCTTAGTATAAACACATCCTTCAGCTTGCGAAACCACGAGTACAATTGCATCCCTAGAAGCCTCCTTTGAGCGGTCATATCATCATTCTGGCATTTCGGGGGTTTTGATTCCCTCAAATATAACCAGAATGAAATGACTACATTCTAGTATCTCTTCCACCAGTTGTATTATTTTGTACACAGATGAGAGGGACCTACGGTTGTTTAGAGGGCGATATTTGGGTTTGTATTGTTAAAGGTATATCTCGAAGAAGCCTACAAATTAACTACTGCTCCACGCTAGACACTATTCTTCAAGGACAGATGTCTCATGTTTTTAACGTAAGTACCTGCCATGTGGGCTTAAACTTACGGGATGCCCATACATCCATGGGAGCAAGGATATTCGGAACTGTGTTGCCGGCACAAGTTCCACCCTTGGTATGAGTCGAGGCCGACCTAAAACCTCTTACTGTTCTTAGGGTCACAGCACCCAGCACTTATTGCAACTCCACATTGAGTCAACCAAAGGAAAACCAAGGAAAACCTAAAGGAAAACCAAGGAAAACCATAGGAAGACTCTTACCCGCGATTTTGGGTTTAAACCACAGCCACCATGACGCTCCCACAAGGGGGCCTACCTCTAACAAGTCAGGCCCGGACCGAGATCCGGGGGGCTCCTGACTCCCATGGTACCGTGATTTAAGTCCTGGTAGGGACTACCGGTGGTCCAGCCGCCAACAAGACCTATGACCGGCAGCTTGTGACTGATCAAATCGTAGCAACCTTCGGTAGCGTCATCTGAAGATGTTTACGATAAGACCAGTACTTTGCTCTGCCCCCGTTCATTATTAGACAACGTCATTAAAGGGCGAAGCCTTGATAATTGGGCGGGGGCCCTCTTCAAGGACAGCTAAGAGTTTGATTTACTTTTCAAGGCACAGGTTCTTTGCAGATCGGATCGAACATGCTCTAGGTGTCAGAGAATTTAGTGCAGCCGTCGAAGGCAGGAGCTGCTAGAGATGCCTTCCACAGCCCTGTTTGATTGATCATTGACGTGAACATAGGTAGACTTTTGTATTTATTTCACACGTTTCCGACTCGTTTATGCTTGATACAATCGTATTCCATCCTTTTTAATCCCTTCAACGAGATTCTAGATTCACTATCTGGTTTCTCGTGATCTAGAAATTTATACTTCCTGTTAGTTTAAACTTTTCGTCAGCGTTACAGAGATAGTCTTCGTATCTCTGTACTGCATTCAAATTGCTTCACATTTCTGCTTATTGCCATTGAGTAGAACTAGTAGGATTAGCATTTTGTACAGCGCTTCTTATTTTTTTGAGTTAACAATTTGGAATCCAGTTATTTAAGCAACCGATGTATTAATACAATCAGTCGTGGTAAGTGAGTCCTTAACTACTTTGAAGAGATAGCTGCCGCGGGAGTGTGTGTCGAGAGACCCCTCAGTTTTTTTTGTAGATTGTTCTTCAATTGCAGATAATGTTCTCGCTGTTTGTCAATAGATCGCTCCAGCAGTAAGTGCTGGTCGAATTTTACATATCCAAAACGTCATGAACCAAACTTAGACATATGGTAAACAAACCGTTTTGACACATTAGTGATTTTGTTTTGGCGTCATATACTTTTGGCTGTGTGAAAATGTCTGATTTTGTGCCAAATAATCGTCATTTCGGGAAGTGTTGATTTTCCTCTTTCATTCGAAGAAAACGGCGGCTGAAGCGCGTTGAGAACTCCAAAAAGTTTACGGAGATGCTGCTCTAAGGGAAATAACGTGCCGGTGATTCCGATGTGACGACCGTCCGCTTGAAGGAAGGCCAAAATCCTTAGAAGACGCTGATTTGTAGGCATTGCTCGATGAGGATCCGTGCCAAATGCAAGAAGAGCTTAGGAGTTACCCGCCAAGCCATTTCCAAGCGATTACATGCGTTGGGAATGATGCAAAAACAAGAAACTTGGTTTCCTTATGATTTGAAGCCAAGGGACTTTTTTCGCATATAAGCAACTGCTCCAGCGGCAAAAAGGAAGGGTTTTCTTTATCGTATCGTGACGGGTGATGAAAAATGGATTCATTACAGAGAGTCAAGAGAAGAAAATCATGCCGAATATTCACGCTGCGAAAATTAGGCGGCTGTATTTAGTGGGGCCAGGTCGGTGTTATTTATTATGAACTGTTGAAACACAACGAAACCATCACTGGGGAACGGTATTGGCTTGATGCAATTGAGGCACGAAAAACCGCCCAATACGAGCAGAGGCATGAAAAAGTGTACAGCATGACAACGCTCGACATTTGCAAGATTTGCGGGACTCTTTTCTAGAGATTTTGCTTCTTGGTTTGATTTCATTATTTCTGCTTCTCCTGGCTGGAAGCTGTCTTCATGTGTTTCCTTTAAGCGTCTTTTTATATCTCTCCCCTCCTCCTGAATTTTTCTCTTAAGTGGGTCATTAGCTATTGTGTTTGTCCATTGTGGGCTCGAGAGTGCTGCAATGAATCTTCCAACCTTCAGTTTCTTATATGTATTTTGTGGATGTCGCAACGTAACTTGGTGGCTAGAAAGTGATCAGAGCAGTCATTTGCGCACGTTCAATATATCAAAGCCGTGCTTTTCAAGGCCATAGACGTGGTCGATTTAGTTTGTGATTCGATCATCTGAAGTTAGTCATATGGAATATGCTTATACCGACTATAACAGTTCCATCGATTCATCGCGGATCGCGATTATTTCGGTTATACTTAAGCAGACTTAAGCCTTAAGCAGACGCTTCTAGTTCTAAAGTTACTCCTAAAGCGCCGATGTGCTACATGCTACAAGAGCATGCCTCCAAATTAAATTCCTGTCTATTTTTGTTTGTCGTTATATTAAGTCAGGCAGTTCATAATTTGAGGCTTTGTCACATCCGTAACCCCGAAATTGGATAGCCAAGTAGTTTTTACAGAATCTGAAAATCGGTGTCAGTGAGGTTGTTTTGGGATGTGAACGCTGGCCGTGAATTTGAGGATTCATCATTCAGTTTAAAGAGTTCAGGTCTGAGTGTATCAAGCATAGCATATAAGGTATCTGCACTGAATACAACTCGCCTTTAAGTATCGTACATTGCAAGAATTTCTCAGCCAAAAGTCCACTTTCTGCATTTCCAAGGGCATGTTGATATTTTTGTATGTTAATTGGAATTATTCTTTCTTTGTGATTCTCACTGATGGAAGTGACTATTTTTTGTTCGAAGTGCTGAAACAAATGTTGTATTTCAAATCAGTGCACAGTATAGTAGCACCACCAGATGTCTGTCTGACAATTTTCGACTCGAAGAATAATATTTTCGACGGATAATTCTGACAGAAAGTGACACATTCTGGCTACTGTTGCGTGGGGAGTGCATGTCTGTTTGTGTTTTCAATTCTAAATATCTCTGTGTAGATTATATGACTAAATGAAAAGGTCGGCATAGTGTAATTGAGACATGCCGGCATCGGCATTCTATAGAGAAAATTTCTAAGCTGGGCACCCCCATAATGTCATGTTAAACAAATTGTCTTATATCTCAGTCGTTATAGAGAATGCGTCGGTCGTCTCGTATGAGTAGTCTCGTAATCCCATTTAGAATCGCATTAAATGAACTTACATTCTTACTTAAAGATGACTTTTTTTTTTTTTAGAATGAGTCATGTTGAGGGAAAACTTTATATCCCATAACCGTAGTGTAGAGATCGGTTGTTGTAGTATCATAAGTAGTGACTGGTAGAAAGTGTATCTAGTACGGTGTTCAACCGGAGCTGCACGCTCAATGCAGTTTGCGCTGCATTCCGATGATCTACATAACTTTCAACCAACTTGTGTTACACAATTTTTTTTATTTTTTTTTTTCTGTTTTTGCCTCTACCTCTGTCAGAGTCGGAGTAGATTTTTTTTTTTCTACATTGAAGGGATTTTTTTTTTTTAATAATACTATACTTGATGTGATGGCGTTGGCATTTTTCCGCCTGAAATGTGATCTGTTGGAAATGAATAAGTAACAAAACGACTACACAACTGTTGGCTGGTGGTGAAGATGATTGTGGGAGAAAGAAATGTTTCAAGATGAACTGAATGATCTGAATGTCGGGTGAGTGGGTGCTTGCATAATTTCTACCATCTCAAGTTGGATTTTCTAATTTTCATTATTACTTTGCTGTTTCGTTTTTTTTTTTTTAATTCATTTCCCCCTTTTTGTTTGGAAGAGTACAGTCGAGAGAAAACGGTGTCTTAGAGCTATAAGATGTTGCGAATGCCTACAGTCGGATGAAGAGGATTTTAACGCTTCTGGGTATTGTTATTGTTTTTATATGATTACTTTGCACAAGATTGATATGTCCGGGTATTATACGGTAAAGGATGATGACTGTGTAACTTAGTTTGCAGTTTGTTTTCTCGAAATTTGATAAGCAGATTAGTCATTGCCTTTTTTCTATGACAATTTTGCAATTTCATTGAGATGTCGTATTAAGCATCATGGAAATTTCATTCATGAAACGTGAACATGACTCAAATTGGTTGATGCATATTATCGGAATGGGCACAGGCTTAAATCTCTTTTAATTCGTGAGCTCTCTCCGATCATCAGAGTTCGATATCAATTGATGATCTGCATATCACCAATCCATCGGTTTCAACCGTAACTTAAGCTCCTGTTTCAACTATAATTTTAATTTTGGTGAGGCGAATGCCCCCATTTATTCGGCTTCGTAGAAGCTATAACTTAAAATTAAACTTAAAGTAAAACTTAAAACTAAGGTTGGTTGGAGTGGTGAAGGAAAACGGATTTGAGGTAGGAACGGATTTGGTGAGGTGGAAGTCAAAGACGGTAGGGTTTGAATTGATTTTTCGTAGCATTGGTTCGTTTGCGCCATAGGAGGTGTGTTGGGTTGGTAGATAGAAGAGACGAGAGTTAGTGTTAAAAAAATAGAGTTGTGAAGGGAAACGCATTCAACGTGACCTGAAAGGAGTCGATGAATGAAGATAAAGTCGGCTGCATCTCTGCGTTCCTCAAGGGTGTTTATGCTTTCGATTCTCGAGATACGAACGCGATGATATAGGGACCTTACTTGACTGGCATACTCTAGGATGGAGCGAAAAAAGGTAATATAGAGAGACCTGGTCATGTATGGGTTGACAACTTCTTTGGACCATCGTTTTACGAAACCTAGTGCAGAGTAGTCTTTAAGGATTATCTCATTCATATGTAATCGGAAGTTGAGCTCTCTATCACACAAAATGCCGAGGGCGCGAAGAGATTGAACGGAGGAGATAGGTTGGTTGTGGAGAAGGTAGACTCGGGGAGGTGATGGATTAGCATTTGGCGATATTAAGTTCCAAACAATTGTTGAGGCACCAGTTCGAAAAACTATCAAGGTCTTGTTGAAGAAGCAAGGAGTCATGGGAAAAGGAAATGGTTTTAAAAAATATGGTATCGTTGGCGTAAAGGGAGAAAGACGAGTATTAATATAAAAAGAAGGGGACAGAGGTGGCTGCCTTGTAGAACCCGAGAGTTGGCCTAAAACGAACACTGTAAAAACGGTTTTCAAGGTAAGAGGATATCCATTTTAACAGTATGGGTTCAATGTCGACGGCAGACAATTTGAAGAGTACTAATCGATGAGAGATTTAATCGAAGGCTTTGCTAAAATCGGTTTCAACTACATTGACTTCGTTGCCGTTCTCTAGGACAGAGAGGGCAAAAGATACGAATTCAACGAGATTTGTAGTGGTTGACCTACCCTTTAGGAAACCATGCTGCCTAGGAGAAATAAGTAATTTGCATTGGAAGCTTAGAGCTTCATACAAAATACCTTCGAAGAGTTTGGGTATATGGGAGAGTTTAGCGATGTGACGATAGTTGGTAATTTTATTCTTTGATCCTTTTTTGTGGATCGGGGTTATGAAGAAGTTTTTCCAAGCCTGAGTAAATTCTCCTTGTGAAAGGGATAGATGAAAGAGATTAGAAAGAGCAAGAGAAAGATAGGAATAAAATTTTTTTAAGAAATATGACAGGGAGGCCATCTGGGCCGGATGTGAATTCGTCATTGAGTTGGTGTAATTTGTATTCGATATAAGACGGGTCCAAGGTGTGAGAGAGTAGTGGGCCATTGGAGAAGTGCAATAGGTAACTAAAATAGGATGGATCTGGTACAAAGTTGTTGGTGAAGGATTGTTTAAAAAAAGGTAGCAAATAAGTTGGCAATGGCGAGTGGATCGGTTGATGACTTGTTGTTGAAAGAGAGGAAAGGAGGACAACCATCGGACTTTCTTTTATAGTTAACAAATTGGAAAAAGGACTTAGGGTCGTGTATAAGGTTGACTTGCGCATTGTCAAGGTAGCGCTGGTAAAGGGAATCGTAAAGTTCGGTGAAATGAAGATAAGCACCAAGATAGTTGGAATAGTCGGAAAAGGATTTGGTACTCAGGAAAACAGCCCATAACTTGTTTCTCTTATTCCGTAAGGAACGAAGCCTGCGATTATACAATACCAGGGAGGGGTAGATGATGATGTTTTAATGCGGGAAAACGGAACGTAAAGGGAAAAAGAATTAAATATTTCTTTATAAAAAATGCATAAGTCATCATTTATACTTAGATTGTGAAAGTTAAAGATCTGCTGAGATAGTCACTGATTTTGCGAAAGTATGTTTAATGAAAGTCGTGGGATGAGAGAGTTGTGGGGGGAGTGGACTGGAATGAAGAGTTATGAGTAGTTATCGATTGTTGAGAGAGATAGGGGACAAAGTGAGACTTAGGAGTTAATTGGATCTGTTGTTAAAATAAGGTCTAATTGCCTGCCCATATAGTTGGTTACACCACTGACAAGCATTGTCTGTGAAGCGATCTAAAAAGAGACATTCCTTAGCTAAGCTGGTACTTGAAGCTATGAAAAACGACTGATCATCTGATGGAGTCCACTGTAGCTGGGGAAGATTAAAGTTTCAGAAAATAAGGATATCGTCAATACAGTCAGACAGATCAATTAAATGGTCCATCGCATCGATAACAAGTTGGTAAGATTCCATAGGTTGAGCTGGCAGGATGTAGCAACTTGCGAAGGAAGGGACTTGCGACAAAGTCGACTTTAGAGGATGAAGAAATGGTAATGGGAGAAGAGTTAAGACTGTTGTGGATCGCCAGTAGGACGCCTCGACAGGGGAATCGTCATTTTGACGGGGATTATCGTCGTCGCGAAAAACGATTCCTTGTTCTTTATGTCCGGAATCAAATTGGTTTCAGTCAAGGCGTAGATATCAAAGGGAAGAGCATGCGATTGACGTAGGACAGTATTGGTTTTAGAGCGAAGACCTCTTACATTCTAGTAGTAAAATGTAATAGGGATGTTGTGAGGTGGAGGTGTGAGGCGGGATTTAAGTGCTGGCAAGGCAAGCACGTTATAGACGAAAAAAATTATCGTGGTCGGCTCGGCTTCGCTGTAGGTGTGAGACTCGTCTGGTCGTCTGCTACTTTTTGATGGGACATGCTAAAAACCTCGTGGTACCTGACATAAAGGCTCCTGGGACTGATAGGGTCGGTAGGGAGACCTTCCTGCTGGAACCATGACGCTAGTTTTGGTCTTCCCGTCGTAGCAGACCGAGTCCGATTTGTCATGCAGATAGATGTAAGTAGGTGTTAAACCACACAGTTTTTTCGGCTCGACACAATTTATGTTTACCATCAGTTGGTGAGTTTCTATAGTTCTATGAGAGAGTAGGCACACATCGTCAACTTAGTGCCAATGTCGATCTGAAATACAAAAGTCCATTCAGTTTCATCCGTTCGTGTAGAAAAAAAAGTAACACAAAGCTTACCACCAATTAAGTAGTATTTTTGATAGATTGCAAACCTTGCATCTCGAATTCAGGCATTCATGTCCCGTTTTCACATTTCACATTCGAGAAATCAATCCTATTACGCGTACCATTACCAAAAATCACACCTTATACCGATGAAGTGTGCTTTTTTTACGTTTAACCTTTTTTGAAATCACTAGACCGACGGCATTTGCTTGGCGGCAAGACTTGTGCATCTAGTTGAATATCATAAGAAAGTTAAGTACCACTTCATCAGGAACTTAGCTGTGTCGCTCCTGGCTTAATCCCAGTTTTCGGCAGTCAGTAGTTTCCCGATCCATTGGGGGCTTAGTACTATTTGGTACTAACCCAAGACTTGGACGACCGTTTCTTTACTATGTTTTAGCCGGAAGGTGCCAGTCAGTCATCTGAATAATATATGAACAGCTATGGCCAAAATAATAGGAACACCTAGACATAATAAAGCCCAACGTATGCATAGTAATTGTTTTTTAAATTTATTTTGAATTAATAGTTAATATTTGGTAACAAAACCTTTATTTATAACAACAGCATCCACTCGACGACTCATGGAATTCACCAGCTCCAAACATCCGCTTTATTGGAAGGGTGCCGTTTGCTTATTCCAGTTTTTAGCACGCTCCAGAGGTTCTCAATCGGATTTAGATCCGGAGATTGAGACGACCACTGTAATACAGCAACATTGTTTGGCTGAAACCATTGTTTTGTTAGTGTTTGGGGTCGGTATCCTGCTGGAACCGCTATTTTAGAGGCATATTCTCTTCGGCCCATGGTAGCATGGCAGGCATATTGGACTTACGCCCCACCAGTTAAAAGACTCCATACTACATTTCGCCATTGCTTTATTGCTTGGAGGGGACGGTGCGGCAGATGGTAAAGCTTACCAAAAGCAATGCGCTTCTGAACATGTACTCTTTTTAAAAGTGACACTTCCTCGGAGCTCGAGCGCGCAGCTCAGCATTCACTCAAACTCGGCGAATCATTCTGGCATTCACTTCAATTTGAGTTTCGTATTTCAAGTCTTTGGAGGACATGAACGGGTTCGCCGGGCTTTGCCCTGACCAATCTTTTTTTGTCTCTAGTGGACATCTTAGGCGAACGTCCTATGGTCACAAAGTTTTTAGGTTGCAAAGCGTTGAAGAGCACTTCATAGCTTTTGCAATGTTTCGCATGGATTCACCCTGGCTGCGTTATACCGAAATGCTTGCATGTTGAGCTTCAGTGCAGTGCATATTTCTGCCCATAATATCCTTTATTAAAAATTGTAATATTTAAATAAATAACTCTAAAACATCCGAACACTATTTAGCAAATATAACTTACCAAAATTGTCTCCTTGAAATTTACTGGGAGTGTTCCTATTTATCTGTCCAGACAGATCACTAGCTATTTACAGAATAATTGCACCTGTTCGCAGTTTTCTTTGTTTTTAACAGATGTGCATACAAGATACTGTTGCGCATATAAAGAACCGTTTGTTCGATTACATTGTCTTCATTTCATTCAAACAAAACTGTCGTCTTGCACGATATCATTGAAAGTAATAACAGTTCCTATTATGTTGGCCATAGCTGTAGCCATACTTTTACCCACACCATCCTTCAAAAGGTGCAAAGATTACCCTGCGCAGGTATTTCAGGTGTAATGGCAGCTCTAGTGGAAGTAACTACACTCTAGCCTGGATATAAATGTTACGGAGTGTGCGGCTGCTTCACCTTTTATAAAGGGTCTTTCATTAAGCGCTTCCTATCTTTAAATTTAAATAAAACAAAGTGTTTGTGAGATATCGAAATTTTTATTCGAAATTTTGAAAGGCCTATCGATGCCATTATGTATGGAATATAACATCATTCAATGTCCGCCGGGGCTTCTCTGCGTGGCGCGCCTTCCGAAATGTCCAATTTTCCATGACTATCGCATAAATCAGTCTGAATTTGACCGATGGCGGCATGGGTTATGTTGGCTTTGAGGGCCGCTTTGGCTTATTCGCATAGACCTGCGACTTCAGAAAACCTCACAAGAAAAAGTCTAACGGGGTCAAATCGTACGATCTCGGTGGCCAGTTCACATCACCTCAACGTGAGATGACCATGCCCTCGAATCGCTCGTGCAAAATTTCCAATGTTGCGTAAGCTGTGTGGCACGTAGCGCCGTCTTGTTGAAACCACATGTCGTTGGTGTCCATATCATCCAATTCAAGCCAAAAGAAGTTGGCACTCGCCGTTGACGGTGATGGCCTGGCCAACGTCGTTTTCAAAAGAAATACAAAACAGTGACTTTTTCGTTTTCGGGATGCATTGGATACTCTTGGATCTCATGTGGATTGGTATCGTCCCAAATTCGACAATTTTGCTTGTAGACGTACCCCTTCATCCAGAAATGGGCATCATTGCTGAAGATGATTTTTCGATGAAAATTAGGGTCAGTTTCCAATTGTTCCAGGGCCCATTCAGCGAACACACGTCGTTGTTGATATGGTCGTTTACCTTCAGCTCCTGGGTCAGTTGAATTTTGTACGGGTTCAGGCCCAAGTCACGACGCAAAATTCGCCAAGTTATGGCCTGCGAAAGGCCGAGTTCTTGTGAGCGACACAAAATCGACTGCCTCGGATTCTCCTGCACACTCTCGCAGACAGCGGCGTTGTTTTCGGCAGATCTTGCGTTTGTGAACTCAAATTTATCCACCACACTGTGAATATTCCTGTCAGTAAGACGATTATGGCGATGGGCGAAGCACGCGGAACGTTGCCCGAAAAGAACACCCATTTTGATAAAACAATTTTATCATTTGCACGTGTTCTTGTACGCTATGGTGATTGTGGTTTGGCAAAACAGACTGAATAAATGACAGCCAATTTGACAGATGTAACTTCAACACTATGGCCGCTAACAACTTTCAAAGTTCCGAAATCCTTATTAGAAGACTCTGTATAATAACAAAAATATCAAACTAGTTGAATATATGAAGATCTTTGGAAGAAAAAAAATTCGCTGTTATCCTCACCAGCAATATGTACGTCGGACCACATTCACATGGGAGTCATCCTCAAATCTTTCAAAGGATACCTCAATTCAACTGTAAATGTCAAATACAGCAGAAGCCGGAGTTTTCGAACAACAAACTTGATCGGTGTAAGATTAGAAAATTCTACATCTATCTTCTCAGCAGAGATTTAAGTTATCAAGCTCTGTCCGGAGAATATGTATCAAAAGTATGCTCCTATGCTTTTACACTTATCAAATCCTTTAACTTTAAGTCAGCCGACTCTCCTAAAGCTTGAGCAGAACAATTTTTCGGTCTGCATTTATCGGTCCCAAAATTTTCTGTCGCCAGCCAACCAGATGAAAGATGAACTTAAACAAAGCGAACCCGATAAAGATATACCATGCAAACTATCAATGAACAATGTGGGATAATTCGAGGAACATCCTTTTTTGGTAGAATAGGAATGCCGCTATCAAAAGTTTCCAAAACCAAAACATCTCCAACATGAAAGATAGTGTTTATTCGATCTTTTTATTATACAATACTTGTATAACGGTTCCAAAGTTTAACTTGTTGGGGGTTAATTGTTCTTCGAATTGCTACCTCAAAAAAAACAAAAAACACAAATTTTCCGCTCAAACCACTCAAACCTATAACAGATAATCGGACTCAAATTCTTCAACATTGACATCATAACTTCGAAAGTGGAAACAAAAACAAGCCTCAATCTGAACCTCTAACCTTTTAAATTTTATTGCATCCAAAGGTTAAATGCCATCAATCAATTATCGATTGTCATCCTATCTGTGTGGTGCTGAAGATGATTAAATTAAATTGAAAAAAAAAATGATAAAAAATATCATTAAGTAATAAAAAGTAATCTTAAGTCTCTTGAGTATCTTGAGTGGAATGTGGAATTCCATGAACTCGTGCGTACAGAGATAAGAATGCAATCTTGTTCTAATCTCTTTTTCTCACTGCGTCTATTGTCGCTCTAAAATATTTTCATTCGTTACGAGTGGGGTAAGGTAAAAATATACAAAATCCCGTGATGAGATCACACCAAAATAAACTTGCATCTCACCTATTGTTTCAACAATAAATTCGAGAATGTGTAAATATTGTCTTTTCCAAAGGTGATAGATACAAAAGATACGAGTATGGGATTCCCTAAACCGCTAAATCTGGGATTTTGTTCACTCGCAACGAAATGGAGAAATATGACTAATAAAGCTTTTCGATGTACGGGCTTGTAAGGTATTTAGAGTTGTGAGGCATTTATATTGGAATGCCTTATCTTGAATTTGTTTATATACATATATACTAATATTTTTGGATCCATCGCACTACTGCGCTTATCAAAAACCCTGCCCACTCGTGAACATGAAATAAAAGCTCAAGTCGAATACGAGCCTAATCTGCTCTCGAGTCTTTCAATAGAACTGACCGTGAGACATCAGTATTATTGTTTATTGTTATTGTTCAGAGGTTTTCAGCTTTATCAACTAACGGATGTGATGAATTTTTTTTTTATAAAAAACTATACGTTACTGGTCCAGGAAAGTTTTGAATTAGCTGATAAAAGTCTGTTAATGACTTTACACGCCGGCTTTTAATCATTCTTGGTAGCATTTATTGATTCAAATAAATCTGTGGATAAAAGCAATACTGATGAATAGGACATTGTGGTGGCGGGGGTAAACAGAGGTTGCCCGCAAGGCGGCGTTCTGTCTCCACTTAGCAGTGCACGTTGGTCGACTCATTGCTCACTAGGTCTGACGTCTATGCACAAGTTACGCGGATGATGTAGCTGTACTGTCTGTTGGATCGTGTCAAGCGACTGTTTGCTCTAATACGCAGGCAGCCCTAGATGTGATCGACGTAAAGGACTTTCAGTCAATCCTCTCAAAACTGAGGTTCTATGGACCAAACATCGATCATGGTAATCGCAATTATATCTTATGAGTCGGTTGTATGGTGGAATAAACTCTCATGAAAATACTTGATTGCCGCTTTTATCAGACTCCAAACAAAGGTTTGTCTCGGCTGCATGGGGACTTTCCCGTGCACTCCTGGCTCCGCTCTAGACGCACTGATGCATATTCCTCCCATTCATGTTCATATGATGGGCTGCATTCTCAAAGCCATCTTCCGTTTAAAAAGAAGTAGTCTTTGATACAACACGCTTTATATGAGCACAACTGCAGATGGCATGATCCTCAAGTTGCAGGCAGACCAAACGGATGCCTCCCGACCGCCTACTCTCTCTCAGCGGGAAAGACTGCAGATTGCTTACTGACGCCTTGACGGGGCACTGCCTGCATTCACTATCTATGTGTATGTACGTCTTACGCTCGAATCAGGCTGCAGGTACTCGGCGTTGACATTGACGTTTATTCTGGTACTTTAGGCACTTTATTACGGAAAGACTGAAAGAGTTAATTAAAACGAACTTACAAATAGTTCAATGGACTAGTTATTTGTTTGAATACTCTTCGGGGTATCGCCGGCATCTGCTGTTATTTGAATGCTTGGTTTATTGTGGACCTTAGGCGGCCTTAAACGGCACTGATAGGTCGTTGACAAATAGCTTCACACGTTCACACACGATGAGTTTCCATTCATCATACATACTTTCCCCTGATCAGATCTTGGGTTGGTGTATGCTCCCTAGGTCCGCAGGAAAGCAGTTCGGACTAGTAGCCTTGTTTTACTTAAGTTGAAATCTAGCTATCTTTACTTTTTTAACGGGTTACCAGAAATTTTGGCTTTTATCGCCCAAGTTGAATCTTGTTGTCTTAACACGTTTTCATTACCTTATCCCGCACATCATTTCTGTAGTGGTATCTATTAATTCCCTTGATCGCTTTCCACTACACTTTCTCTTTTTCCTCTGGAGGAGTCGATTATCTTCTCGTTGTTGCAGGTGCTTCTCAAAAACTGTTCTCGTTCCTCTATGGAAGGCTCCTTTGAAAGCAAGTAGTTTTGCTACATATGCTTGCATGCATTATTCAGCAAACCAGGGTTTTGTTGAGAGTAATCGGGTAAAACCTAGTAAATGTTCCTTTGTGGATCTTGAAGTGGGGAAACCGTGTACGCGCCATGGTGTTTATTTAGCATTCTCCTCTTCTCTACCCTAAACACTTCTTAAGCTTCACTGACACGATGGCGGTTTCGCTGTGTTACTGGAGAGATGTATATTTAGGTTCCTGAAACAATACGCCTGTTGTCTAGTGATTACTGGTTGTATTATATTTACCTCTATCAAGGGCACTTCTCATAACTCAATGTATTCCATCTTACCTACTTCCCCGATCTGAGACAAGACAAGATTGTACGAGTATAAGCTAATTACCTGATGAACAGGACAACTAGAACGGAAATCTCCAGCTAATCAGTCTTTTTCCAACACTACATTTGTTTTTCAGCTCTGTGAATAGATAGGAGTAACTCATGAGATGAAGTCTGCATGACATCCATATTATCATTCGTAGAGCATGCTAAAACAACCGATACTTTTTCAGGGTCTTTATGATCACCTTATGTCCAAACTCATCATCGCGTTTTATTTGCTGAAATCGTAGCGATCTAAACGCGTAGTAACTCTGGTTCCATCCACGCAACATTCAAGACCAATGTGCTACAGTGCCTCAATTTATAGCTTCGTATATTCATCTTTCATCTTCCTTTTATTTTTCCATTTGAAACGAAACTCGTTACAATTTAATTGGTCTGCAAAACCAGGGTGCAATGACATTGAATGAGCATCGGAAATCCTTTTTCGATTTCATATTTCATTAAACCCCAGTTGCCGGCATTAAAAAACGAAAGAAAATTCTCAAATACCCCAACACTCGACACCCATTAAAATCGATCGTAATCCATCAGCCCACTTCCTTTCAGATTTACTCTTTTATGGGGTAGGGGCGGTGTATTGGAAAAAAAAACAATTTCAAAGTGCCAACATTTAGATACCCTGAAAAATATCCGTCTTCTAGTTTTATGAGAGTGAAAATTTAAAACGTGTGGCCATGGGGATATCTTTCCCTCTTCCCAGAAAACACCAACCAACTGCTGCTTCTAGCGATGGTACGAGTAGTTGTACAAATAATTTAGGTCTTCTCCTCATTTTCAACATGGGTCATCGATCTATACCGGAATATGCATGCAATGGCTACCTCTTGCCTCCCAAAAAATTTCGAATAATACTCGTGTTCCATGGAACTGGGTCAAACATCTGTATGCAGGGCTGCTGCAAATCATCTTTTTTTTTTTGTTTTGTCTGCTTTTCATTCGCTTATATAGTTTCCAACTTTAATTCGTTGGATGTATGTATCTTTTTCATCTTTTCATAAATTTCATTATTAATTCGTGATCACAGCCTCATGGGCAGGATGCAGAGAGGAAAACTCCAGACGAAGGTACTTGTATAAAACCGAGAATCACCGAATCGTATCGGTTACTTGGTTGATGGTGTTCGTTTTGGAGTTGGAAAACCAGGAGAAAGAAACCAGAAAAACACGCGATATTTTGCTCTGGTTTAATTGAAATTAATTTTCGATTTAAAATTGCATAATTCTGTCGAGAATGAGCTCCACCGTGCCATATGTGATGGTGAAACGAACATAGAGGAATAAAACGTATGAAGGATGACGGATGAGTCCATGTGGACTTAATCTTCGTCTTCCAAGTTTTTAATTCTTTTGCAATCCTCCCGTCCGTTTTGTGTGTTTCACTTTCATAACTTTTCCGGAATTTGGTATGCTGAAAGCGAAAGCATATGAACCCCTGCTGTATGGATTTCTAGGATTTTGTGGGTAAAATTTTGTAATCGACCTAAAAAAAAATGTTGGAAGACCTATTTTGCTGGGCTATATGAGACACATCTTTTCATAAGTGTACTTTTCTGATAAAAGCAATTGCCCTAATGGGAGTGATATCCTTTTTAAATTAAAACGGATTAGTTTGGGAGCCTGCTGGTGGAAGATAATCATTTGTGCCAGAACAAATTGGAAAAGCTAATGTGATTTCAGTGCACTCAAAGATGTTGATTGTAACGTAATTTAAATGAATTCCGATGAAATCATGTGACTTAAATGAGACATCAACTAATTGCCAACTCTTTCTTGGATGGTGGGGATTTCGGTGCAAAAATTTCTTACTTTTTCCCATTAAATTTGTATTCTATATAATCTCGTGTCATTCAAAACCAATGACAAGAGGTACCTCACCATGAATTCTTTGAAATGCTAAAGAAATAATTCTAAATCAGCTTTCCAACTATGATAAGAAAGGGGAATTCTTATTCGACGTGATACAACTAATCTTTGCTTGTCTTCATAACCTCGTGGGAAGATGGTCCCTGGCATGAACTTAAAGAGAGCAATAAACTGAAATCTTCTAATGTAAATGCAAAGTTCAGTATGTACGTTTATCCACACTAGACGTGGACTACCCCGGGCACTTGACACTTCCTTCATAAGTGCCGAAACTTTAAGAACGTCACACCCTTTGCTGATGTACGTTTAAAACCAAGGATAGCCCTAAATATTTTCTTTTCAATGGTGTATTCTAGGCGAGTATGTCATTATTTTCAGCTCTTTCAGGGCCTATGGACTTATTGAAATATCTGCAGTGAATGTAGTCTTAAACGATGATCTTTATCTGTTACCCCACGTTTTACCATAAAGTTTTCTTGTCCATTTTATAGATCTTTTGCTGCTGTAAAGGACCCATTATAAGTATTGACATCGACCCTCTGAGGATGATTTCCGTAGCGTAGAATGTCTCTTTTGTCTTAGAAAATCTCTAGAACGTCCTATTGTTAAAATTCTAAAACTTTTGGATCGATCTGAGGCTATTTATCAATGTTGACAGCAAAGCCTTGGTCTTATCGATGATTCCTCAGATTTTCTGACAACCGTGCGTTATTTTATACAGCGCAGAACAATAAAAAAAATAAGTGAGCATAGGTAAACTTGTGGGATACCAAAACCAGATCTGGTTTATTGAAGTTTTACATTATGAAACCAGTTGGAGAGAACAATTGTTTGCTTTACGAAAACTGAAGTGGAGGATTATTGCTATCAATGAAAGCGCCAGTTTCACTGGCTTTTGCTTTTAATGCCATCCATGCAGATTAGAGTACATTCCGTTTCTTGGTAAATTTCTAGCCAAAACCGTAAGAAAAGGAAAACTTGACTTTTGCCCGAGTCATTTTGTCAGATTTTATCTCCATAGATTGAAAAGTCAGTCGGCGCGCAAGGTTATTGAAACTCTGGTATACGTTGTATCAAAAGTTACTTTCTTTTGACCAGAAGATGATTTAAAAGTGCTGCCTAAAATATAAAGGGGGTTGAATTCGTATAGACCAACGCCATGCAACCTAGGAAAAGCCCCAATAAAGGCGAGACAAACCTTTCTTTAGATCCTAGTAAGGCAGCAGTAGCTTATTTACGTAAAAGCATATGTTATCAAGACCCTTGGGAGATGACATCCTGCCAAGGCATACTTGTAATGGCCAAAGGGACATGCCCATGAATACCCGAGATATATTCACCGATGTTCGTTGGTTTTAAATCTTTGCAAGTTGTAATGACTAGGAAATAAAGTGTTCGGCAGGGCATTCCATAACCGAGTTGAATCACGATATTTCAGAATATGTCCGAAAGTGGATTCGAGAGTATACTGATGAACCCTGGGGCACACCTTGAACAAACTTGAAACAATCCCAGTCATCTTGAATTGAACGTTCCGTATTCATGAGTTGACGGTTTATAAGCGTTCTGTTCATTAGTCCCTTCAACGGAACTTTGGGCAGCATAAGTTATTTTCTACGATGTGTTGATAAGAATATATATAAGGTAATCCGACCAATTTCAGCGAACTACGCATTGAACAGCTGCGCACTTTGCGTATATACATCCATACTCACCTTTACACTTTCTTTTTATTATTGATTTCATTTGATTTCGAGATAGGAACAATCCAAGAACTTTTTTCTACAACTGCCTACAACGGGCAGCATATATTTTCGTAAAGGTGTCACCCGATTGTCTTGGAAACCCAGTTTTAACATTTCTTTCATACACATACCTACGAGTATGTCAGCACAAAAGCAATCGTCTAATTTTGCTCGAAATGATTTTGTATTTCAAACAACCAGTATTACAGTCACAAAATGAATTATCACTGCGTGTGACTTTGGACAAACACCTGAACGTTTATGGCAACCACCTGTCAGCCGTTAAAAATAAAACTCTATAGAATACGCAAAAACTAGATTAATTTGCTGCATTGCCTGTTTATAATAAATAGCTGTTAAAACACCATTCCTAATCGAAAACCTGAATTCGCATCGTCAAAAACAAGTTCTTCGAAAATGTGACATTTAAATGTCAAAAAATTCAAATATTATTTGGAAAGTATAATACGAAATTAAATTATGAAACCATTATAAAGTGTGAATTCGAAAATTTGTATACTTAAATGTCAGACTGTACGACTTCCTCATCGAAAAAGTGACAGCTGACCCTGAAATTGGTCGAAATTGCTCACACTCTTCATTTTGGCCAGACAATAGGTTTTCCGGAAGCAACATCAAACAACTCAAGCAAATATGGAACATTTGGCCATAATTCGTAATCGAACGTCAAACCATGATGTTCATTGGCGAAAGTTTGACATTTCAAAATATTTTCATTGCGAAAGAAAAACAAACAACCAAAAATTCCTTTTAGAGATTTGTATTGTTTTTTTTGGGAGACTTTCTTTGAGAGAACCATGCGAATTCGGTACGGAGAAAACATTTATGTAAAACATGAAAACAATTCCATGCCAAAGCAAATAAATCGCCGAACCAAAATGGTGCGGTCGGTGGAGGGCATTTGTCGGTCGCGGTACTGAAACACAATTGCCTCATTATTATTATTATTTTAAATCTAAAACGATCAAATTTAATTTTTTCCAATTGAAGCAATGTCCGGTCGCACTCCTTCTTTGGCTGGTCTAAATTATGCAAGTGTTTGACCAATGCATGCGGCACCGACACTGGCACTAACACTGGCACCAAGTACGATCTCAAAGTGTGGGCGCGCTACGACTATACTCACTTGTTACTCGTTACTTTGAGATTTTGATATTCTATTCAACGTCGACGCCATGCTTGGTGTGTCGCCCCTTAATACTAAGTTGCATCATTATTGTGACTTACACATGCTAGGCGGGATAGTGTTGAATAATCTGCCATCGAAAATCACCCATCGCCAACGGTAGCTTACCAGCTGTCAAAAGTAATTGTCAATGAGCGTTTTGCGCGCATCTTCAGTTGACTTTAAAGAAGAGTGAAAGAGACAAAGTTTCGAATGCCAGACGTCAGACGGACTGACGCTTCTACGAGATCGTGGTCATTGTCATTAATCAACTGCAACGGGAATCAGTGGCAATATTTCCGTCACAAAAAAATACAGAAAAAGGCAAGAAGAAAAAGAAACCAACATAACAGAGTGTAAGCTCGCCCTCATTAAATGGAACGCTCAGTATTCTTGACACGTCAACGACGACACTGACATCCGATTCTATTCAATGGAGTCGATGTCAAGTCAAGTCGAATCGACTTTGAATGCAGTTCCTTTCGATTTTTAAACGTTTTTTCTTCTACAATATGTTAGATACTCGTATCTTGTTTATTTTGTTATTGTTCTTACTCGCAGTTGGTACCTAGTTGTTTTTGCTTGCTGGCTGTGCGTCGTTTGAAAAGAAGTAGACAGAAAAAGAAAAAGTCAAGCCAAGTCCCGGGTGGGTGAAGATGGCTAAGAGTGACTGACGTTAATATTCTAGCCGCCTTTCGTTGAACATTTGAATATTGATACGAGCAATTTCAAAGTCAAATCTCGATTAAACGGTGAATTACCATACTTCTTGTTTCTGTTCGTTTTTCTTTTCTTTTTGTCTCTCTGTCTTCGGGTTTTTTTTCGTGTTTTTTTTTTTTTTTTTTTTTTTTCATTTGTCAGTGTCTACTCCATTGACTCCATGATCTTAGATAGAGAAGTGGGTTTACGAAAGGAAACTTGAAAAATAATGATGAAAGTGGGTTGAAATGAATCGTAAAAATAACGGTGGCGAGAGAGCAATTACTGATGAAATGCAAATACTCGTTAAGTTTAATTTTGTTTCTTTCGTTTTGAACTGGACGACAGTAACTTTGGGCTAAACTGTTTGGTGGTCCGAAAACAAAAGAAAACAAAATAGAGGCTTGAATTCGGAGCCCACATGGTGGGATTTTGAAGATTCGACGATCGACGTACGGGTGCCTAGTTTGAGGTGCGTTAGCCATTCGTTTCAACTGAAAGAACTTCAGGTTCTTCGAATTGGGTTGTTTGTGCGGTCGGTTCGGTGCTACGAAGGTATAAGATCTGCTAATGAAGGGTTATTCATGTGGCTGCATCCGTCCAACACCATTCGGTATGCCGAAAGAAGACCAGTTAGCGACGGGAATAAAGGGCTTGGTAATACCTTCGAATGCCAATACACAAAAGTGTGCTAGTGTCACTGCTGGCCTCCCATAACGAGTACGATACGAGTAAACGTCTTATGCGTTAGAAATCAAAGAAACTGTGTAGCAGACTCTGACTGAAAGCCTGGATCAATCAAAGCACCACTGATTATAGTGTCAAATTCAGCAATTTTTGATACCTAGCAATGGTGTCCCTTATTCACATGTTTATCTGAATTGATCAGAGCGTGAATAGATTTGAGGCTATCCGCAGTTTTCTTCGCTGAATTGGGCTTATGGAAGAAAAACTGGGGTTGCGAGTTTAAAAAAACTCATTAATTGTGGTCATACCTTGCCTGCAGTAGCTGTCACCAGATGTGGTGACATTTCATTTCCTACATTGAAGGCAGCCTCCCTTGAAAGTCTGGTCTTCGTTTGACTGTCGGACGATTATATAATCGTCTTTCGAAATTAATCCATTATGCATTATTTGAAATAATCAGCATTGTAGAAACACCCCAAGATGTTGATGTGCAAATTTGCCAATGCCTAACTGATAACTCACAAATTTACTCTTCACCTCCGTCAGCTTCTAAAGAAGTGATGCATTTGGGAATGTGTCAAATTTCTATGTTCTAAGGATTACGTCAACCTCTTGTCAACAGCATCATAAGAATTTTTTAGTTAAGTTTCATTTACCACTTATTTGCATTTTAAATTCTCAAAAATTGATGTAATGAGCGTCGATTCCAAAGACTCGACGGATTGTTCAAAAAGTCATTAAGTTTTTTTTATTTGACTTTCTTGTGCGTTTATTTAATGTGTAATGAACACTAATGAATGATGTATTGGCCGAAACTTCCTATCTTTCTCAGCAAGAAACTTGTCAAGGTGCTGTTTGATGAGATCTTCAGAAGCAAACATTCTACCATGCATGATCTGGGCTAGATCGTGGGTGTGGCAACACGATGGCATCGCGTCATTTCTATATCTGTTCACAGTAGACATCGGAATTAATGTTTTTTTTTTTTTTTTAAGCAACTCATAGAAGACTGGTCCCTTACAATCCCATTGGATTGACAACATCACCTACTTTTCGTCTCCCGAACCGTTGAATGCTTATTTGTTTGCACCAATGCTTTGATTTTATCGTCGTCAATTTCGGAAGGCCTACTGGAGAGCCGAAAAATCAACATCACGGAATCGGGCGAACCAGTCATGTCATTTTCTATACAATTCGCATCAGGACTTTGGGGAGGCCAATCTAACGTTTCTATACTATTTTCCTATTTCCAACTCGTGCAGAGGCGACTTCCATGCATTTGATGGTTATATTCTTGCAAAATCCAGTCGTAATTGTTTAGTCCTTACAGAGATTCGGCAAACTATTTCTTGTATAATTTTACCTTGAATTATGCATTGAGGGTTTGTGCAAATACCAGAGAGAAACATTCATAAATCTGAATTTTCCTGGATGTTTTACGGCACGTTGCAGAAACTTTTCATATTTTCTTTGTCAAAGATTTCTTCCAATCTATAAATATGAATTTGCCCCAATCCCGGTCTAAGTTCTGTGTTGCCCAACTTAGCCTTTTTTCAATGTGTTTATGGGTCAGTAGCGGTTTAAGTTTGGTATTCCTGTTTTTGATGCCAGATTCTTAGTATTATGTTGACGGATAGTTGAATTCTTTTTCTGAACAATTCTTCTTTTGCGTTACTCAGACTAATTGTGGGATTTTTCCAAAACAATTCACAAATTACTTTACTGACCTTACTGGATGTGCTTGCGTTGGTCCCTCTACTTGACCCATTATCAAAATTACCGCATTCCTTATACCTCTTTATCCAGTTTGTCACAAATGCCTTATTAATACTCATTTACGGCCCTTTTGGATGAGTTACTAATGAGTTCCCTTCGAAACGTTTTTAAAAGCTGCACCCACTTTGTAACGATGTTGTACCACCGAATAATGGAAATATGCTGAGGAAATTAAATTCCGAAAGTACTTAATTTGGCTACAAACACGTTTGTGGCAGTAAAGTAAAAGAAGTAATTTAAGGCACGTTTTTCTAGAACGCACTGTATGCCCAAGAACCTATAGTCGGAGAGCTCAGCTCCAAACAATATTCTTTGCAAAAACTTAGAAAAAAGATAATCAGAGGGGGTGGTGGATAATGTAAAAATACTAGAGAATCAACGCGTTTCTGATTTGAATGAACTTGGTTACGCACTAGCACTCTTACATTGCCCAGATTGTCCTCGAGAATAGGCAGTAGAAGCGGGGTTTTTCCAAGCTTTATGTGGATCAGCGGTGGAGGTATTAAATCCCATCATAGCCAGCGCAAGCATTTCCGCGAAGAGTCAAATGAAGAGATAGTCGTCAAGTTTCCAAAGCAAAGAAGTCTGATCAATGACGGAAACTAGCGATGTATGCATGTATTTGTGTTCTTCCAGCTCTGGTAAAAAAAAAGGCGAAACATCCCTGGACAAAACATCTGAATTGAACTCTTGATGTCAAAAAAGTAAGCCTCCGCTCCGTATTTTCCTGCGTCGCAGATCATTGAAGAACAATGCATCGGGCCTCCGCTTGGTCTTCACTTTAAATTATTTTTGTTAATTTCTAGAAGAATTACGAGAGCGCGACACGTGAATTCATATAAACACCGTAGAGCGGGAATTACTGACAATATCATCGCTGTTATAACGGTGGAAAGATTGAGTGAGTTGATTGAGTTGAGTGAATTGTCTGACGTAACGTAAAATTGACGGTAAAATTTTTTTTAAATTGTTCTTATTCAGGAGCCATCGTCTAGATTGGCGATTTCACCAAAGTAGATGTGCGCAGCTATATTGTGATGAAAGAAGTTGTGTTCCATTGTTTTTAGTACGACATCAAGGCTACGAAGGTTCCGTGCTATTTTGAAAATTTTGTGTCCAAGCCGTATGCCAAAAGAATAGCTTCACATGCGCAAACATACCTGGAACCATAAGACATCACTATAGAAGTAGACTATAGCATGGTAAAGAATCCGCTTACTCAGATGACTACATAGAAGAAGTCGAGGACACTTGAGATAAGTTAGAGAGATCTAAACCGCTCTGCGGAAATGGAAAAATTTAAGCTTAGGCGCAGTTGACACTATGCTGTACGAGGGCTCTGCGGAATTAAAAACCAAAAACGATTACTCGGTGCCCTACACAATTCAGTTAATCTTCATTTTGATGAGCAAGTCATGATAGTCTATCTTTTAGTTACGGCCGTCTAACATAAGGCCTAGTTCAGAGTGGCCAAGAGACAATCCACTTCTTAAACTTTAGAAGCTTATTTTACAAGCTAAATAATGGTCTCGAATATAACGTTTGCCTTAAAAAATTTCCGTTGTTTTGCCTGTACTCGTGTTTTATAAATTTTGTATGAGGTAATTTTATCTAACTACAGTTGTTCACTCTGACTCGCAAGGTGGGGTAGGCAGACTGTATAATGCTTAGCAGAAGTAAGGTTATGACCGTGTGTCATCGATTTGTCACCTTTGACCTTTTATTGTCAGCCAAATGAATTGAACTTCCTTATACCGACAAAAATTTATGCACTCAATTAGGTCATCAAATTTATTAAAAAAAAAAAAACTTTGCGGACAAAATCTAGAAGTAACTGGTTAAGAGTAACTGCTATCTAAAACTTCCCAGGCCTCTGTTCATTTTTTATAGTTTCAATCAAAAGATATTCTCATATTCTCACCATAAACTCATTCACTTCAGGGTGACTCAGAAGTACAATAGAATCTTAAAATTGTACAACCACAAACTTCACAAAAAAAAGCTATCCAAACACTGCTGATGGCCGTTTGACATCCATAAAACTTATTTCAGTATTTCAGTTCCTCCTTTGCTCGTGGTCGTCATCGTAATAGAACAATAATAAAATTCCAAATTAAAAATTAAACAATTCACAAGTCTAATTTGCATTTCAAGTCTATTCAAAGTGGCAGTTGATGAAGGAAAAGGACGGCATTTAGCGGGCGCAGTTGTGATATGGTTTTTTTTACAATATTTAAGTGTGGCAAAGTTTCTTCAGGGGGTCGGGAGCAGCTCTTCAAATCCGAGGATCACTCGATCTTTTCGAATTAGAATTGTTCTTATACTCGTAATTCGATTTTGTTTTTCATTGTTTTCAGTGGTTTAATTTAATTTGATTTGATTTGATTGTCATGGCTCACTTAGGGACAAACCGCTGTCGTAAAAACCTCCAATCTACAGCCGCCGCACCGTTCTAAAAGATACTTTTACGGTGGTGCTTTTGTAGCGTGCGCATTTTATTGGACATGTTTTAAATACGTGAATTTGTTTATTTTTCTTTGTTTTTGTTTGTTTATCGGTTGGCTTGGCCCTGGCGATTTTTATTCACTTTGTCACGATTTTATTATAGTGTATGCATTTTTAATTGAATTTTCTTTTATTTCTTTTTTTTTATATTTCTATTTATTTGTAACTCAAGTTTTGTTCTTTTATTGCAGGTAATGTGTGCGTGCTGATTATGTTTGTACTGATTATGGGTTTGTGACAAAATGGCAAACCCAAATTCTTTTGTTTGATTGTGGATAACTTTCAAACACTAGTGTAATGAGTAAGTTTTTTTTCATATTTTTTTCTAAAATATCGCCACCCGTTTCGGAGGAAGGAAGGAGACTGCAAAACCATATTGAAATGAGTTCTTGGCACATGATGCAATTAACCTCTTTTTTTTTTTGCCATCCTTATGGGATGCATAAATGAGGTTAATTACACTTAACCCTGCGACAAGAAATTCCTCTGCTCGATGATGTCTAAACGTGACCCGAATATGGATACAACAATGTTCCTGTAGGATTGAAAATCAAAGGATTCCAGTCATTTTGTATTGCGACGACTTTGAATACAAAAGAGGTTCTTAAAGGATTTCTTTGGATTAAAAGAAGCTTTGTCTTTGGCAAATTCTTTAGGTTGCGCCGCGATTATGGGAGGCATTGACACAATAAATATGTCACACTTTTGCCAACGAGCATGAGCATTGTCTGTTTTGCTCATTCACTTGGCAGAATGTTTTAATTTATTTGGCAGTGAGTTTTCAGCAACATGTTTATTCTCATAAAGCTGCTTAGAGGACACTTAACTTGTATGGCTATGTTAGATCTAAACCATACTAAACACTACCTTCCTTACAGTTCTAAGTGCGGTAATCTTGGAGTAGTATGAAATAATGTGGATTCAAAACTGCTTGGTAAAGGCTACGGTCATCCTTTTAGCAGTCCACGGGAGCCTTTTTCCACAATATTAAGGTGTAGACTGTTGAAACTGATTGCTTCCTTCGAGATCTCTGTCAGCGTAGAAATATGGTATCTCTGCTAAACTTTTATACGATTTTCTATGCGATCCGACGCTCTTGACCTGATATTCCATTTTCTTAAATGAAGAAAGTAATTTCCATCGCTTGCACATTTGGACACTTTTTTAATGGACTTTATGTTATTATGTCGTCTTAAGCGATTTTTGAGAACGATTTTTATTTACTGCGTTGAGGCCAACTCGGCTATTTTTCGCCATCAAAATATGTTAGACCCACTGCCACAATACCTCATGGTATTGTGTGAATTTAGGCGCTAGGGTCTATCGAAATCCTCATTTTTATTTTTTTGTAGAATCTTAAATGTCATTAAAATATACTTGCAGCTAACATTTAACCTGGAGGTAGTCTCGAATGCTACTAAAGCGTATAAAGTAGACAAATGAGGATTATTTATGGAACACAATATCTTCCAGATGACCGTTTCGGCTCCGCTTACAGTCCCTTATCCTTTTCTCGAAATTTTCAATCATTCTTTCGAATAATTGCCTTTAAAATAGCCCCAAAGAGAAAAATCTAACCGTGTTAAGTTGGAGGCCAATGGCTGTCTCCAAAATGCGAAATTAGTCGGCCAGGAAACTTCGTGCGCAATAACTCGATTGTTTCGCGACTTGTATGGCACCTGGCACCATCCTGTTGAAAGTAGAGGTCGTCCGTATCTACATACGAGGCCTGTATGATAAGTACCTGTGTTAGGCCAGAAAACGCTTCTCAATATAGTCTCCTTTCAGCTCGATACATTTAGTCCAGTGATACTCTATCTTTTTCAAGTCATTCAAAAAATATGATTTGTCGAACTCCGCAAAATAGGCCTCTGTTTCGGCGATGATTTCCTCATTTGACGAGAATCGCTTTCCACCAAGCCATTTTTTCAGGTTTGGAAATAAAAAAAAATCACACGGGGCCAAATCTGGAGAATAGGGTGGATGAGGCAGCAATTCGTATCGTAATTCGACCAGTTTTGCTGTGGCAGGTGCGTTGTCATGGTGAAAAAGGACTTCTTTTTTTGACAAGTGGGCCGTTTTTTTATTAAATCGGCCCAATAAATCAGCATAGTACTGCCCCGTGATTGTCCTTCCTTTCTCCAAATAGTCGATGAAGATGATGCCTTGTAAATCCCCAAAAAAAACGGTGGTCATGACTTCCGGCCGATAGAACCGTTTTCGTCTTCTTTGGAGCAGTTTCGCCGGGTGAAATCCACTGTTTTGACTGTTCTTTCATTTCTGGCGTGTAGTGATGGATCAATGTTTCGTCAACAGTCACGAAACACCGTAGAAACTCATTCGGATTGCGCTTAAACATATCCAAACAGTGCTCCAAAGTTGTCATGCGATTTCGTTTTTACTGCGCTGTTAGCAAACGCGTCACCCATCTCGCCGATAGCTTTCTCATGTCCAATTTCTCGTGTAGGATATTTTGTATGCGTTCAATTGAGATGTGTACAATGTCAGCAATCTCCCTGGCCTCCATATCCTCCGTAGTCACCTCAACCGGATGGTCTGGGCGCTCTTCATCAATTCAAAATTCGGCCACGCTTGAATTCATTACACCAATATCTGAGGGTAGTCATCGAAGGTGCATGGTCCTTATAAACGGCACGAAACTTCACTTTGATTTCCTCACACGTCTTCCCATCCAAAAAAAGAAATCGAATCACTGATCGATACTGTTCTTTCTCCATGATTGCAAATAACTTGATGACTTTCAATAGCTGTCAAAACAAAACTACTCTATACATCTGTCTGAAATTTTGACAGTCATCGTTGTAAAAATGGCTCTATATGATGGCATACGCATTTTGCATCCGTGGTGCCATCAATCGGTAAACACGGGTAGTTATCATACAGCCCTCGTTTGTATATCCTCGATCTCCGGCCACAAAAAATTGGTTACCATGTATATTAACCATAATGGCTTTCCCTGGCTTATTTTCAAAACTGTACGCCCCTACGACAACTCCGGTATAGGTGCATTGGCACCTCCTGAATCACTCGTGGATTTTTTGTGCCCCAGATGTGGCAATTTTGCTCTACGTTAATAAAATCGTTCGTTCAATTTCGGTGCAATATGGCTGTGCAGAGGTCAAGCTCCTGAGTACGGTGACGAATGGAGGTGTTTGGGTCATTTTCGACACTTTCGTTTACTGCGGAATATATTATGTTTCGGCGAACATGTTTCGGTGTCTTCATATCTTGTACTGAACCCGTCTCTTGGTATTTTCTCATTACGTTCCACACACGTGTTTCTTAAGGATTACGAGCAAAATGGCACGAATTTGTCACATCGTTGCGGCGATTGAAAGTGAATTTTTGTAATAAAATTCAATGATTTGGATTTTTCTTCCCCTGTGTATCATTCCAGGGTAAAGTTTCCAAATTTATAGACAATTCCTGTCATTATATTCCAACCCTCCGTTGTAAAATAATAGACCATTCAAATCCTACACCTCTCGTTGAAACATCCGTTACATGCATCACTCAAATTACTCTCCAGAGTCGTCATTACATTCTCGAAGAAGCTTTGCGACTACGTATTGCCATTTTTCACTCTTACGGATAAGTTCTGCAGATGTTGGCGCTGTTTTCAATATACTATAAATTCTTGCTTTGTTGGTTTTGAGTTTTCTTATGGGAATGTGGTCACAGTCGATTGTCATTACAAAAACTCGTCAATCACTCGCAACTGTCATTTGCATGTCCTATACTTTGATTGTGGATTTCTACCTGGGAATTTGAAGATGTTTCCGTTTGATGCTGCATTGTAAGAAATGTTAAGCTCATCGTTGTCGCGAAATTCGTATTCAATGTATTATCGCGACGTGACTTACTCTAATTCCTTTCAAAATAATTGTGTCGGGACAGTTTCCTTGACAGTATCAAGCGTCTGGTGTAATCTTGTTTTCAAAAAAACTCCTGATTAGAGTAAGAACGTGAACCATTTCATCTTACTTACGTTCAAAAAGTCATATTTATATCAGTTAACAGTATCCAGTTAGTGAGCAATTGTATAATCCTCATACGAGATTTCATTTGTAACTGGATGGATTGAGGAAATAGCACAAAGTTTAGCAACTGTTTCCGGGGAGATAAATCAAAAGATTCACCACAAATGCTATTGTTACACTACTGGTCCAATGCAAGATCGGTGAAATAAGCTTTAAAACTAAAAAAAAAATTTGGCAATATCGGTTTCCTATGTCCAACGAAGCAAAATCAGACAAAAACAGTTCACATGTGTGGTAAAGCAAACTCCTAAAGGCGAATATTTTTTTGTCAACAAATCACCTCTACAAAGGTTAACCTATGACTGTTATGTAAATGATGATCATAACTCATGCATAAATACATACACATCTTACTATTGTTATCACCTTATTCAGAAATAAAATCTTACATCCGAATTAAAATATTTAATGAATCATGTTAAACGTTTAAACTGTCTATAGAGTAGGCGTTATGTTTACTACGAAAGTTACTATCAAAAAAGGTAATCGACATTGATATCTGAACTAACACATGAGTGTTTTGATAATTCATTTTTGTAAATTCACAATTCTAAGGTAGCAATCTGAGGATTACAACCCAAAGAGCCGTTGATGACACATGATTTTGTTATTTCCAATATACACTACAGAAACTGAGTGATTAAGCGATTAAGTAAGATTTTGACCTTATTTTGTCTATACAAATTTGTCTGGTCTTTTTCACACCTTCAACTGATGTAAAACACAATGTAAACAAAGAAATTGTCAAAGCTTTCCAATGGAATGCAATCTACCGACCTTGGAATTTCTTCATTTCGATTTGCCTTTTACAAAATAACCGATGAACTCAAAAAAGCAATTAACACCTTTAACCATTGTGTATTCTTGGCGACAATAGTGTTACAACGGTGTCCCATAAGGTTGATATCTTTGACCTATATTTGTTTTATTGTATTTAATTTAGTTCATCAGTTGGAACACACTAAGAAATTTGTCTGAATTTTATGGTTTTCTTATTTATCTCTATTCTCCGTTAACAAGAGAATATTCGTTTGGAATTTTATAAGATGAAAAGCTTCAGCAAAAGGGAGAGAAAAGGAATGAACAATGGAAGTTAATGACATATGTATTATGCATAAAAATTGACATTTTATCTTTACGAGTGCCTCTCTTTTTATACCCGATTTTGCCGGTTGTTTCGTTTTTGATTCATCTTCAACAACTCCTCTTGTCATCTGCGGCTTCTTTTCTGACACAAGTGATCGCAAGGTAACCTTACGTTATGTTTATTACTCATCGGCGTTCGGGAATAGATCACCGTTGAACATCGTGTTCTTTTAGTTTATATGTATGTGTTGTATATGGGTGACTCACAATAATGATCTTCTGACACTTCTCCGTTTCTCTTTTTACCTATCTTTCCTTGGAATAAGGAATAAAAAATAAAATAAAGGTACGAGTAGCTGTAGAAGAGAGGAATCATAATTTATGGCATATTGATAAATTTTTTTATTTTTTTGCTTTTATGGAATTTCTATAGATCTCTAACAGCTGCGATTGCCACCTTACTAAAATGGGGAAATTCAAGTTTAGACTAATCGATTTTTGAAGTTCACAAAAGTTGTGTGAAGTTGTGAAAAAATGTGAGGATGACGATGAAATGTAAATTCAGTCTTGACGATGACATACGATTCTAAGTAACAGCAATTTTCACATGAATTTTGCTTGGATTACATACAAGAGATATTCGAAAGGTATAAGCAATTAGTAATCGGACAAATATTTGTCTGAGCACATACTCGTCTTCTTGAATGATATTCAGCCATTCTGACTGCGACATCAGTAGATATGAAAAGAGATTCAAAATTGGTTTAGCTAATGCATATATCTATAGATAGCTAAAATCTAGTATTAGGATATAGGAATGATTTATAGTCTAAATAAAGTGTAATTTCCCCAAAGGAAATACGAAACCTTTGGTTTAGATTGTGAGAATCAACAGGAAAGACAAAGTTGGCGTTCTGAAAACAACTGCAAAGAGAAGTTTTTATATTTAAATTTCATAGTACGTCCAGACCTGCTCAATCTGCTGCGTATCGCACATGCTCGTACGAATGAGGTCCTACTAAGTGCATTTTATTGAAGATTGAAGTTCATTGTCAACAAATTTGTCACTGTGGGCTTAGACCTAATAAGTGAATCATTCACCAGTTATTCGAAAATCCTGAATAAGATCCGAGAAAATCAGGTTGATACCCACCCACCACTCAATTCATCGATCTTCGAATCTTCGCGAGCCCTTTGAAACAATGCCACGTTTCAAGGTGATTGCCTATCATGGTGGTTCAACTTGATGATGGGAAAACTAATCCGTCCTGCAAACACCGACATCTTCGGCGCTACCTAGCTTCTATAAGAGGTTGATGCTGCTGGGAACGCCAATGATATTGACATTGTTGGCATCAATACTCGTACACGGGCAATTAGCAAACATTTCTTAGACTTGAGTTAGAATACTCGTATCTTGTAGTTATAAGCAAGTACGAATAGTTCTTTTCGGGAATTTGAACAACATACAACAGTGGACTTGGTCAATGATTTTGTCTATCTTGTATGGACAAAAATAAAGTCAGTTTCCTTGCGAAGAATAAATCTTGTTAACAGGTGTTACTTCCAGAACAGTGGGTAACTGAAAAGGAGAAAACTCTCTAGATTGGCATAAACCATGATCTGTAAATTTATAATTCTCCCTAACTTATTGTATGGCGTTGAATCGTAGGTGATTACGAACAACATTAAGCTAATGTTGAGTGTTAGATGGAGCTAGGAGCTGTATGGGTTTAACTCCGACATAGTTAAGTGCATACAAATGCAAGGTTGCGCTGGGTAGTTCGTGTTGACCGAATGGACAACATCAGTCCAGTTAATATTTTCAAAATGTATTGGTGGGCCTCTCAGGAGGTTGAAAATATCAGATCGACGAAAACTTGAATGCGCTTAGTGTTTCTTAAGTGACTAGTGTCAACGTGCATAGTCCAAAGGCGAATATCGTATCATTATAGAACCGGTCAAGACTGACGGTGTGTTGTATTGCAGGCCAAGAGCAAGAAGATCAGATCGATTAAAAGCTACCGACACATTACTCAAATGCTCCATTTTGCCGCAAAAACATAGTTGTATTAGGGGTTGTTAAACTGCTTTAAGTCGATGCAAGACCTCGAACTGAAGCTAAGTCGTTTCGACATCTAAAAAGATACGAAGAATCCAACATTAACAATCCATAATCCCTGAGAAAAAGTACCATTGAAACGATGAAGAATCGAGGAGGTCTGCGATAAAAACAACAACTCGAGTTTGTATAAGAAGCTATAAAGTTGGCCTTAAACGTTGTAATGCAAACCGCAGGCTCTTTTAACAGCGACCCACAGAAAATTCTATATCAAACAAAACCTCCTGCAGCTGCGAAGAAAACCCAGATTTGATCAATATTAAACAGTAGTCCTTGTCAAAAGCTAAAAATACATAAATCTTGACATATGGACAAAGGTTACATATTCGTTATCTACAAACACCGAATTTTAATAAGGGCTTCTCGTCCTTTGGCTATACTGACGAACAGCCGAACTTTATGAGATATAGTCGAAAAAGCTTAAATACGAAGACCACATTGCCTTGTACGCATCAAGTAACTTACAAACATTTAAAAACAATGTACATCGGTACCTTTCTTTTCTTCCTCCCTAAATTTCCTTTGCACGCGCTGTAAATAATCACCTTAAGGGTACACAAACCCCTTGAGCGCGCGCTCATTCTAAAAACAAAAAAAAAAAAAAACTCAAATGAATGGATACAGCTAAGATGGTATTCAAATCACACAGTTCTCTAGATCCAGACTACGCAGTTAATCTAATCATTCTTGACCGCAGTCACGATTAGTTCTTCTCAATATTGACTCTGCCACTAACTCTGAGTCGTACAAATTTCGTCATCACATTGGAATTCATTATAGGTTCGCTTGCACAGCTTCATCCGAACAACAGAAAAAAGAAAAATACTTCAATTAGCCTGTGAAGCTACAGTGACTTCATCATTCGTAAATGTCTGCTGTTTGCTGGTAATCCCTCGTGTTCCATCGTCTGAAGTCAAATGGGAATTTTAAAATTCACTCAGGTGAATCCAAACAAAAAAAAAACCTAAAACGCAAACATCCACTCATCCATCCGAATCCGAGGGAAACCTTCAAAAGAACCCGTCTCCCATGGTTCCATTGTTTTCGCGCATCAACTGGCAAAACCGAACGCAAATTCAAAGCTGCCTCCGAAAAGGGATCAAAGCAACTCTTCGTTTGTTTACACCTCATTTTGGAATACTGGGCAATAACAGGAAATAAGTTAGTGCGCATTTAGATTCAAATTTACCTACATACATACGAGTACATGTATTATATGTTGGAGCAGCAAGAACTCAAGACGCCACTTAAAATGTTAAGAACGCGTTTACCAAAAGTGTTTATTGCAAAACCAACTGGAGACAGTTTTTTTTTACTGCCTCCACACATGGGGAAGTCTTAATGGCTCTTCACTATTCCATTTTTGGAGGTGTCAACTTGATTTTACGCTTAATTTTTGCCAAATTAACCAAAATTGTCATCTCGAGAGATTTGTTTTTAATATCTTTTTGTTCGGATATAAAAGGTATACAGTCAACGAACAGGTTAACAGGCACCAGCTACGAGTACAACAGCAACAAGGTTCAAATCTAACCATTTGTACGAGTATCTGTAGAAGGAAACAGAGTCAAGCTCAAAAACCTACATAATAACCCCGATTTGGCCACCAAGCAACCGGCTCTTAATCAACTGATGATTAATAAACTCGTACTCGTAAATGATTTCTACTGATTTCGGAATCAAACTGGTGGTGGGTATCTGTGAGTTTTAGTCACTTAGTCACTCTCTACTCAGTTCTGTATCTGTCGATTAACGAAAAATTAAAAAAAAAAACTAAAACTATAAACACAAATGTAAACCTTCACTTTAGGCCTAAATTTAGAATCGTACTAACTTGGTTGACTTGTTTTATGTTCATGATTCCAGTTCTCCCACCACTACACCACAGATTTGTATCTGCTAAAACTGTAGTATGTACCAGTGTCTTGAATCCATTTTCGATTAAAGTGATTTGAATTTTATGAATGAATCAATGCCCTAACATGGTAAAAGTGGAGAGAAAATTCGAGTTCATGAACTCTGTTCAGGGCTAGTCACTCTTATATACGAGTGCGAGTATCCGCCCATAACAAATCTCAAGAATCCTTCCTGGTTAACTTTGCCAGGAATATAAAATAAATAATCCACGAATACGGGTGGAGATTGGAGTTTGGCCATAAGAACCGATGGAATGTTTGGGTGTAAGACGTGTGATTCCAGGAACAATGAAACTTCAAAATATGTCACTAGGAAATTATGAAGTACGAATATCTTTTGTTCTTTTCAATGCTCGCGGCTACAGAACGTTGCTTTGCTCATTGGAGCAGTTCGATGACCAGGAAATGTGATGGTTTATGTTGGCGTGAATGATTATGTTTATTTGCAGCTTCCGCTTCAATTAGGATTGACAGTTTATTATTTTGACTTGAATGTCAGGCGGTCGGGTCTCCAAAGACTTATTGAAGAGAATGATTGATTGTTTTTAGATGGTTTTGCCTTAAGAGGATGAGAAGCAGAAGAAGGGTTTATTTTGAGTTGGATATGAAATGCAAAATGCATGGAGTGTATTGTGTAGTTTATTTTTATTTAAATTCAATTGGATGATAGATTGTCCTTGAGGTAGTCAGTAAAACAAAATTAAAAAAGCGGATATTGTCGGCATTTTTCATATCAAGCAAACGCATTGTGATCTGGTATGAACGAGAAATCTGGGATATCTGTGTGCTAGTGCTCTATTGGAAAGACTAGTACAGGCAAAACGCATAACCTATACGACTCCATGTCTGGAAACTGGCAGAATATCACTAAAGTTAGCACAAAATTTCCTTCTCTCAACGTTCAACCCAAATTGATCAAGTTGCGATCGACGCAAAGGACTCTTCTAGTATTAAATTTTGATTTAGTTGCTGTTTGATTTTCAATGTTCTATTTTTGACAGCCCACGCGTGATTCGTGACATGTGTCAAAGTCAAACATGCTCAATTAGCATTGCCATTTCATCATGGAAAGACTTACACCCGAACAACGCTTACAAATATGTTGAATTTTATTATCAAAATTCGTGCTCTCTGAAAAATGTTTTCCGCGCACTTCTACCATTTTACGGTCATCATAATCGACCTACTGAGCAAGCATTTGAAGCCATAGTGACCAAATTTCGCACCAATTTCACATTATTGGAAATCAAGCCACCTATCCGTATGCATAGAGTGCGTAAAGAGGAAAATATTACTGCTGTATCCGCCAGTTTATTTTTATAAAATTGGCGCGCGCACAATGGATTTTGTGTAAGCTTAAGATTTTTTCATGGCGCGGGGAAATTAGGGAATGAAAAAAGAGTGACACCGATGTGCGTTGGTTTTAAATGTTTGAAAGTTATAGTGACTAGCAAATAAAGAGCTCGGCAGGGCATTCCTTAAGCGTAATTTGTCCATTTGTGGCCGTTCGCAACAATTGGGATTGTGTTACTCGACTACATGGACGATTTTACGCAAGGATCTTGGTTTGAAACCTTACAAAATACAGCTCGTGCAAGAACTGAAGCCGAACGAACTGCCACAGCGTCGAATTTTCGGTGAGTGAGCCTTAGAAAGGTGGGGAAAGACCCGCTTTTTTTTATCGAAAAATTGTCGTCAGAGACGAAGCTCATTTCCAGTTGAAAGAGTATGTTAATAAACAAACCTGACGTATTTGGCCGATAAGCAACCACAGGCAATATAATAGCTGCCAATGTACCCGGAAAAGTTACAAAAATGCACTGTTTGGTGCGGTCTATGGTCCGGCGGAATCATTGGCCCGTATTTTTTTGAAGTATGACCGTGGCGCCCGCTATCTTTCAATGATTTCGAACTTTTTTTGCCCAAAATGCATGAGCTTTACCTGGTCGATATGTGGTTCCAGCAATTGGGAAATAAGATCGGTGAGGAATTTATTTCTCGTTTTGGACCGGTGAATTGGCCGGCTAGATCGTGCGATTTGACGCTTGCAACAAAGATATGTCTACGGATATCTTAGCCGTTCCCAAAAACTGAGAAATGCTCTGCAGGCAAGTCCTATGCAACCTGCATCAAGTGATTAAGCTCAGTGGCATTGATGTGAAAAGTATAAAGAAACGCAGCGCAACTGAAGTGATGTATTTCACCCGTTCACTACCACGGGACCCTGGTTTGACGAAGGGTACAGGCAAGCGCACAGTAGGGTGGGTGCAGCTTGTTCTATGAGCAAACTAAAACGGAAGAACATCGTGTTTTACGGAGGAAGAAGAAAGAACTTAAGATGAGCGCGATCGGGGGAAATGTTGAGGTGCTATAACAGGAACAATGTTCAGAAACTTTACCTTGAATGTTTCAAAGTAACAAAACCCGAAAGAGACATGAAGAGATGAGAACGAATGTGTCAGTCAGTGTTGAGGCGGGAATGGCTACATTTCGATTTCAAACAGAATGAACGATTTAACCTGGACGACGAAGATCCACGTCCACTCAGTCAAAATTAAGTAAGGATAGCAATATATAAACTTAATTATAACTAGGCAGCTGGCAGTGAATTTGCTAGAGAGCATACATCAACTTATTTTCAAGATCTGACCTGAATAAAGTTGAATGGAACCATAGCATCATTTGCTCCATTTACAAGAAGGGATATCCTCTAAGCTGCACCAACTAAGTATATAAGCTTCAGTCTCCTTACCATCGCGTACAAAATCTTGTCTGCCATACTTTTGCTTATTCAATATCACTGCGATTTTGACGGAAAAAATCAAACTGGGACATATACTCAAGAAGCCTATTCATCGATTTCAATCATTAAGGAGACACTGTGTAAAAGTCCCTATTGATATCACCCCATTCCATGCTCTATGACGCAGAAGAGTGGCCATTAACGAAACCAGATAAAGGCATTCTTGATGGATTTCAACGCAAGATTCTTTGAATAGACTTTGGAACAGCCGGGGATATAACGACGAGCTCTACGACCTGTATAGCGTCATCGACCTATGAGAGAAAAATGCCTACCTGTTGCTTGATATGGCTAGGGACATGTAGAGCGAGGTAATATTAATGCATCGGCCCGACGAGTCTCGATTCCTATCCGGATGTACAACACAGGAGAGAAAGACCTATCCTTAAGTGGCTCGCGCAAGTAGTGCGCCCTACGTGGGGAGATATGCCAGATCCTATAGCACCATCTAAGTAAGTAAGTGTATAGACATTGCATCTCCAGGAAAGGTCACGGGTTTCAACACTTTCTCTAAACAAAAAAATAAACAAACGCCCTGAGTCAATATTGAGTTGATAGCTTTGATCCAAAGCAAATAGATTTTCTTTTGGCAGTTCGAATGATCATACTCGTAGATGTCAGTAATTTGCTGCTATGTTTAGGACAAATTTACTCACTGATCCCGCTCGACTGACAGTAAAGTGAATAATCGATACATACATACTCGTATATGGTACTCGTAGAAGTTTCCAGTGTTGATCCATTCATTTAAGAGATCAAGTGATCGCAAATGCGAATTAACTTTGCCTGGCTTTTGAATCAGTAAATATTCAATGTAAAAATCGAATAATTTCGCCGGCCGATTCAAAGCAAAATCGAAATGATAAAAGTCAGTGGGGTCTACGTCAGACACTTTTCACGATCCGGAAGCTTGTTTCGTAGAATGTAAACGATGTAAACCACCCCAAAATGACACTTCCCATCTATGACAGCTGTACAAATCTGCAATGCTATTTAATCGCTTTGCATTTAATAGAAATAGAAAAATTAGGTTAAATCATTTACGCGTATTTTCCTTCCCAAACCGAACATCGAAATTCTTGAAATTGAATCACATCTGGCATTTATGTCAGTTGGTGTGGATAATGCCGCAGAACTGTCACCATTTTAGACGCTGCCTGCCACTATAGCTGTCAATCAATTTTGGCCATCTTACCTTGATCACATTTATTGTATTCAATTCAAGATAGTAAATGTAGTCTTTAAAAAATAAATAAATTAAGACAATCAATCTTTTTGCCATGAAGCATAAATTAGCAGAAACCATACCATGTCAAAGCTTTAGCTCTATGAAATTGGATCGGTAAAATGCAACAAAATGTTGTCTCTTCCATCATCTCGTATCAAGCAACAAACAATCAACAGAGCAACAACACCAGGCGATGTGTGTGATATGAGTGCGAGTGGAAAAATTGTTCAATGCTTGGGGTGAAGGTGAAAAGCTCATGAATAGAGTAAAGTAATTTGACACCAATCCGGTGAATTGATCCTCTTCTGCATATACACCGCTGCAAACCACCGTCACTTCTGTCACTCGTAACCAGGTGGTGAGTGAGCCATTTGATGGTCACATTGCACCCATCTCCAGCGCATATAATCCATCCAGCCTGGGGTGATCTGCGAATGAATTTTTCACGCAAATTAAACAAATGTATAATTTTTGTTGTAGAAACTCATATTCGTCATAACATATTCGTATGAGCGCGACTGTGAGTACGGGTAATTTAATGCTAGGTGAAAGAATTGTGAGGCGGCTGGTGTTTTTTTTTTCTTCTACTTGTGGCACATTATTTGCTTCGCTAGTTCTTTGACGTCGTTTGTCAAGAGTCGTTTTGAATTACAAACCTTTAATATGACCCTAACCCAATTCCCCATCAAACGACGTCGAACGGTCTCTTTTCTTTTTTTTTTATTTTATTATTATTCACACCCAACTGGGTATGAAAAGTGGTCGTGGTAATGATGAACTTAAAACGCGCATTTCAATCGATAAATCAATATATCGCAATTCTCACGCATTTTCAGACCACAGGGCTTGAATAGTATCCCCTTTCGTCGTTGTGAATTCCATTCACACAGCCACATCCATCAAATGATACGACTTCCTTTCTAAGTTGAATTCCTTTTTGTCCATGGAGAACGACGTGCAGAGTTGTCATAACCGAGTCTTGTATAAATAGTCTCCTTGTCTCCCCCATAGGTTCTTAGTGATTGATGAGATGCAGATTAATGACACTGACAAACGTTGGAAATTGGTAGAGGGAAGACACATTTTCTTGACGTCCATTCTTAAGTGAGCTAAACAAAATGCTAATTTAAATGCACTAATTGACCCCAAGTAAACCGCTGTGTCTATGCGTCCGCCTTCTTCTCTCTGCCAGAGGAAGCAGGCCAAACAAAAACACTTTTTTCACACATGAGTGCGATTAGTAAACGACCAAGACGATACTCGTATCTTCCGAGTTTATGGTGAAGGGAGATGTGATGCCAAGACAAATGAATTTAATGAATTTTGATTGCTGAAGGGTTCGCTACGCAAATTTACCATTCATGAAGCAACGCACAGCAACTACAATATATGTATAACAACTACTACCATCAAAAATGAGATGTTAGTCAGATGGCGGCAGAGTCCAAATGGCGTAAGTGATTCATAAGCGCGTCTCCACCGCCGCCACTACCGCCGCCGTCACTACCTTCTCAACTGGCTGAGGAAATTATAAAAAGACGACTTTGTTACAAGGTTACAGCCGTCATCGCAGCTCTGTTGCAAGGATGTAAATATAAGAGCTGGAGTATTTATAGAGGTAGTAGGTATTGTAGGATGTTGATTGTTGGGTAGGTGGTATCTGTGACTAATTCGCGATGCAACTCTTTTACTTTCACACATCAAGAGTGAATATTTTTGGACGCGCCAATGCATGCCACCAGATGTTTCCTAATTTGTTGGATAATTTAATTTTGTTTCAAGGTTTTTCTTTTTTGGTATGACTCGTGCTTGTGTGACGAAATGGGAATACGTTCACAAAATGAAATGATTTATGGTTAAATAATTACAACAACATGTGTTTTTATATTTATATTCTGTGAGAATATCGATGGTGTCCTAGTTCTTTGGTTTAGAATGTTCGAAGGTAACAAGAAGAAACGCAGTATTTTCTGTTGAAAGAGATATGAATACTGCCTTGTGGAACCTACATAAGTTTTTAAAAGTGCCTCGTGCACTTAAGGTGCCAAAGCTATGCTTTCTTAAAGCCTGTATCCGGAATGTGAACTCCTACTCGTCCGACTAAGTCAGCCACTAAATGGATCTACTTTTTTTTAAATAAATTTCCGTATGTTTCGACAATGCACAATCGCTGTACGAATACTCGTACATATCCATCTATGGTATGTAATATTCCTTTGCTCCTCGTTATAAAAGAATTTCATAAGTAAACACAATTTCTTAGGGGACAAGTGCTAAGCCCTCTTTGCATTCTGTCTGTCTTTGTCAAAGCCCATTAGCGTATTCATAGTTCCCTACTCTACCAAATGCATTCCACATTCAGTCCTTAATGCATTCCCTTGCACGGAAAAGAAAGAGAAACAAAAAAAAGCATAAACAACTTACAATTGCATTTCCTTCTTTACCACTGAAATGAGGACATTCACGGAGTACGAATGCCTACAACACATTCGTCACCATTGACAAGGTTCCATCACCTCAACGAAATGACGAGTAAAGGTATTCGCTCTTAACTAGAGAGCACCTGAAATAGGCTTTAGGCTTTTCAAAAGGCTCTTCCGCATGAAAGAAGGAAAAAAGAATTCCTTCCGGGATTTTAAGTAAAGGTTTTTGTTATCTATTCCATTATTTTTCTTTAAGCTTCCTTTATGTACCACACGAGTGGGTTAATGGGTCTTTAATCTATCTGAGCTCTTCCGTCTTTCTCTCGGTAACCATAATCATCATCAAAAAACGACAATTCAAAGTTCATACGGCAACACGTTTTTCAAATGAATATGAATACTCATACCCATGTATATCCTTAGAACTTTCATACCCTTGATGAGGAGAAAATCCTCTTGAAGAAAAATTTCTGTTATCCAGAAAAAGGGAAAAAGAAAAATATGTATGCGGGGAAATGTATTCTGTAATCCAATACCCGATGACACACTTGTGGTGAAGGGTCCTTTTCCCAAGTCGTCAATGTCTGTGAAGTGGTGTCAAACGGTTTGGGTTTTAAATTACTTAACGATTTGTATATTTTCTTAATGTCCTTTTAGAATGTTTTAGAAGAATCGTTTTCTGGGGAAAGGAAAACGGAAATTCAGAAATGTGTTACTTGGAGTTGGAGTGGACAGGGTTTACCTATGTATACTTTGATTTAATCTATAACAGCTGAATTGGCACGTGATATTTTAAGTCCTATTGAGGACTTCTTCTATAGAGACGTCCCTAAATAATGACAACGTTATTGGTATACACAAATTGCTTACTTATCTCTATCACTTATGACATTAATTGTGAAGAAGATAATATTAAACATAGAGGTTAACCTTCATCTATACAGGGTGGCGCAGAATTAATAATTTTGTTTTTGAATTAATTTTTTCCTAAATAAAAACAAACTGATTTTGAGTGATGGAAATCTTTATCTGGACCTTTACAATTGTTTCTGTTAAGTGGAAAAGATGATGTCCGCAATGTGGCTGCCGCCAATGTTGATACACATTTGTGCCCATTTTATCGCATTTTCCACTACTTTCCGCAAGATTTCCGGTGATAACTGTTCGCATTCTTGTCGAATATTCTCCTTAAGGGTTGCGATTGTCTGAGGCTTGTTGGCATAAACCGGCGACTGCAAGTAACGCAAAAGAAAGAATTCTGGAATAAATTAAATCGGATTTTCAGTGCCCCAGAAACGAAGATTTTGCTTATTGACGTAACCGCTTAAGTGGAAATGCGACTCGTCGCTCATGATGATTTTCGACAGAAAATTGTCCTCTTCGTTGTTGAGATTGAGGATGGCTTTACAGTAATTCACACGCGACTGACGGTCAGGAGGCATTAACTGATGCATTGTTTGCACTTTGCACGGGAACATGTGTAAGTCTTTCACTAAAATTCGCTGTAGGGTCCGTCTAGTAATGCCCAATTGCATGGCCCGTCGTCTGGTTGATGTTTCTTCATTCTCAGCGAAATCCGCAGCAACAGCCGCGATATTCTGGGCCGAACGACTAGTCCGGTGTCGGCCACGCCCTGCATGGTCTCCTGTGGTTCCACTCTGTTCGAGTCGAGTAGCTAAGCGCCGGAATGCTTCCCCATTTGGCGCGACACGATAAGTAAATCGACGCCGACCGACGTCAAAAACATCGACACAATTATTCCACGCTCTTGCTGAGTATAGCGCTCCATTGCTTGTCTGTTTGTATACTGCAGTTGTCTAGTTCACAAATGTCAAATATGATTGACGTTCAACGCCATTTGCAAAAATTATACCATCTTCCGATAGGGTGATTAATTTTGCGCCACCTTGTATATGTACATTATGATGGATCTGAAATTATCCATCCAAACAATCAACTATTATACGGAGTTTCTGGAATAGGCTCCGCTCAATGAAAAGTTATTAAAGTACGAGTACGAGTACATTGAATCGTTTCAGAGAACATTTTAACATGTCGTTACAATAGGACTATAATGTGTATCTAGGTCCTTCTAAGGGCTGTCCGTCGTTACTTATGATACCACCGTCGACGTGGATAAACATCTCATTTCGAACACTTCGATGTAGAAAGTCTTACACGGCATTGAAAAGCAACGCTTTGTGCAAACTCCCTTGATTTACTCTAACTTAAACTTGTGAAATTTTTAATTACACATTTACGAGTACGTTATAACTTGAGGTGGTTTTTGAGTTTTAATCAGCATCGATATAAGACGTCTAGAAATTTTGTAGGACGCTTTCTCAAAATCAATAAACGGCCGTGCTGTTTCTCTATCATTATTCGCGAACTTTGAATGGCCTCTAATGCTTTCATGCGTTCCATAATGCCGCATTGATCGACGTGGAGTTTGAACATCTTGCGCTGTTAGCTGTCTAGAACTCGTTCGCAAATTTGATGGATCCATTTCACCCGTCGGCAATTGTTACCGTTTCTCGTGATGCATTTGCGTTTATACAGTGCGACAACAAGATCATCTTTTTTTTTTACTAAACATCATCAATGCAAGACAGTTAAATCTAAGATTTCCAGTTTTCATCCATATTTCCGAAATATATTATCCATTCCGATTATACGCCACCAATTTATTCTTATTTCGTCTACCTGGAAATCTGATGTTTCTGCCTCCTGTGTGAATTCTTCTTCGCTTCGCATTGAAATTCTCATTTTAGCTATTGTAAATTTACTTATATTCCATTATTAAACATTACTGCCACAACGTATTAGGAGAGGTTAAACTCCTCCAGAATTTCTAGCCTCGACCACTTTTCTCCATTACAATCGTCAACGAAAGTTGTTTCGATCTTGAGGTTCCATTTTATAGATTGTTTATTGCAATGAGCACTCGGATAAAAAGATTGCTCTTTTTCTTCTTGCGTTGCTTAGCCACTCACAAAATTCTATATTTTATTTTAAATTACCAGGTCGCTGATTTAAGAAACACTTACCAAGAAGATCGGCAAATCTCTCTGGTTAATTCCTTCTTATCCGTGATTTGAGATGTTGCAGAAATCTAAATTCAGAAAATGTTGTACTGTCTGCTATACACGAGTTATAATTAACCGTAATAATGGGACGTCTCTACCGTCTACCTACTCCGCCTTATGGACGTGAAAAAAAGGCGTTGCATAAACTACTCGTAGCATCAGGTAGTAGAAGCAATGTTGCTATTGACTCGGCAAATTATTTTATATAAATGGGCCCGACTGAAAACAACCTTTAAATGCTAATGCATTTTCGATACCTTAAAAATAATTGACTGAAATAGCAATGGATTCTTGATGAATAGCGACTGCCGTGAGAGTTCTTAATAATTCTCAAGTTTGATTAAATATGGTGATTTGACTTTGTTCCGACAGCTAGAGAATTTACTACATCTGCAGACCAGGTTGCAGTTTGGCTTCGAATTTTAGATATTCGGCAACAACTTTGTAGTATTATACTTCTGTCTATTTGAATGCAATGCACTGATTTCAACTTGAAAGCTCAAATAGTAAGATAACGAATTAAATCACGTTTTGGACACAAAAATAATAATTACATACCATATACCGTTAAAATAAAAAAAAAAAACATCGATTTGGCAAATTCATTCAAGCAGATTTAACAACTTTTTTAATATTTAAATAGAACAGGTCCAACCATTCAACCCTATGGAACTCCGTTCAATGTTCTTGTCTAAGTGCTTCAAAGTAGACAAACATGATTTCAGCTTTGACCAGTCCATTAGCCTTCCCCCTGGTTTTAGGCGGTCAGCCTTTAGTACTTTAAAAAAAAAAATTCTTCTCATCTGTTCTCATTCATTTTTTTTCAAAAGCAAATGCAAGAATAACATTGTAATAGAATTACAAGAGTAGGTATTCCATGCAACCGATGAATAAAACAACAGAATGAAGCAGCAAATAGCAAAAAAATAAGGAGCCAACACAGAGATTCCCCCCTTGAGAGTAGAAAGCAATTTTTGAAGTATCTTCTTCTATTCATATCTACAATGCATGCATACATGTGTGTATATTATCATTTACTCCATTCCATACACTAGCTAATTATACAAAAGTACTAAGAACGAGTATAAGTAAAAAAAAAAAAGAAAACGTATACAAAGCGTACGCATTCATTCAGTTTACTACTCCTTTAAACCGTTTCTTGTGTTTTCTTTTACTCCCTTTTCCCTATAACCCGGGTTCCCGGTTAAGTATGAGTATGAGTAGAGGAATACAAGTACCTACGTATGCCGGGATATTTCTTATTTTGTGAGCTTCCGTTTTGTCACACAAAACAAAAAACGAAAAACTATAAATAAAGTAAATAAATAAAGGAAAGGAAAAGAATCAGAATGATGGTGGAATGGGAAATGGAGAATGAAATGAAATGAAATGAACACATAGAAGTTCATTCACCTGGACCCATGGACACACAGAACGGCAGTATCTACCGTCAGATAGACGGACAGACATGCAGTTGAAATGGAATTGCTGCAAAGTCAGAGAGAGAGAGAGAGTGACTGTGCTAATGCACTGGAAATGTGGAGGACACAGCAAAGCGCAGAATGTGACAAAACCCACCTTTTGTTTGTTTCTACAAGAAATTTCGCCAACATCTTCTCCACACGACTACAAGAATGGAGTTGGAGTTGGAGCTCGATGTTATTGCTGGTACTGGTGCGCTTGAGTTTTCTTCCTACATGCGGCGCTACACTATCTATGGAAGTGACTCCACATATACCGCGTGAAAAAGTGCTATTTGCATAGCACAATGGGGATACATTTGTATATATGCAAGTACTTCAAAAGAATAAGAAAAGAAAAACTCCAGAGAAGGAATACAAAAAATAAATTGCAACAGCTAGGAAATGTGCTGAAGAACTCATTCGAAATGACACGAGAAGTGTTATGACGACTGCAGTCTGTTGTACCAACAAATAACATTTAAATTGTGTCGCAATCGTCACTCTCTGTGGCATGTGCGAAGAGACCTGGTTTTGATGAGCTTTTTTTTTTTTAATTTTACAGTTTTTAAGATTTGCGTTAATTAAAATTGAACTTCCACAAGATTGTATTAGTAGACCTATTGTCTTGAGATGTTTATTACAATAACTTTGCAAAACATATTAGAAAATTGGAATACAGCTCATCATTTCTATGGAAAATCGCTTTCTACCTTTTTGAACAAATTTGACAAATCGCTCTTATGGCTTATGGCTGTAAACATACCACCTCTTTTGCGATGGTTCTAAATCAAGGGGAGATTTCACAGGCGGAGCTTTTGAAAAACGCAATTCTGAATCGGTTCTTTATCGCCCATACTTGCCTGATTGATTTAATGTGGAATCTTCCGGCTATCAAAATTTCGAAGAAAATGTCAAGGAGAAGATGTCCCCGAAATTTAAATAATTAGCTTAGAAAATACTCAATCATTAGGAGAGTATATGAGCAAATCAAACAAAGTAGCTCAAGATTAGAGAGCCTTAACTACTGGCCCTGTTATACAATTGATTTGTTAGACCGCAATGCTCTCGGTTTCTTAGACTTGAGTAAAAATATTTATTGCCAGTCTCATACAAATTGACTGCATTAGTATTTGTATTTTATGTCTGTAGATATGAATCTTCTTTTCGGACTCCTTTCTCAATTTTGCCTTGACTTAGACCTCTTAAATATCCGACATCAGATTTGGCTTGCTCATGTCGTTTGCTTCCATCTTTCTTTCGGAAATGATAGATAGATAAAGCACAATGAAGCGTAAAGCAATCACTCAAGGGAAATATTCTCAACTACTTTTGGTTTTTTAAATTCAACAAAATTTACGATTAACAATTACATATCACACTATCCATAAGCTTCACATGAACATTGAGATTCAGCTTCAATCTATGAATACTCGCGTCTTGTGTTATTGAATTAAATTCTCCTCGCATTTCATGTGTGATGGCCTCCTCTCTACCATCAAGCACAATCGGTCCGTAGGTCACCACCCCTATATACGCCACTACTGTCGTTCGCCGACGGTAGTCCATAACAATAAAATTAAAAAAATAACAAAAAATGGTAAAAAATACTCAGTAAGCTGTCACAAAAAAAGAAAAAAACGACGGAAAAAGCGAAACTAAATAAAAAAAAAATTAAAAAAAAAATCCCATTCAAATTATGCGCACGCTGAAGAGGCCTTGAGATACAAATCTTTTGACCGTTAATGGCTTAAATTATTTAAATTCCCTCATTTTCATTGTTAAAAATTATCCGACGCAAAAAATTTATTTGCAATAACACAAAATCTGACGGCAAAAATAAAAATAAAAAAAGAAAACGAAAACGAAACAATCCGAAAAGAAAACAACACGTGAATGATTTATAATCACGTCGCATTCGACAGATACAAGTACCCGTCGACGGGCCCTGATGACGGCGACGCACGAAGCTCGGTCAAAAGTCATAACCTTCACTCTGAATACAATATCCGACTTTGAGTAAACTTTCGATTTTTCTATACCTGATCATGAGTCTTTAATTTAAAAACGTTGCAGATTCCAAGTGCAACCTAGATCCGATCTTGATCCAATCTTGATCCGCATGTGCTTGAACTCGTCCACTGATTTAGTCTAATGTGATCTTTTTTTTTTTAAAGTGGAATGAACTTTGTGGGTACATTTTTGAGATACATTCATTGATCGCGTTTATTAAAATCACAATCGTACAAATGGTGATCGTCAAATCTTATTATTAAGATAAAGGTGTTTCCGCTTCGGCCACATTCATAAAGAAAGTACGAGCATAGGTGTCTGCTTGTACTCGTATCAACGCCTTTCAAATTTGGCAAAGTTTTTCGTCAACTCCTCTCCTTTGGTTGCCTGTATGAACGTTTCGATTTCAATTCCTAATCCGATTTATGAGCGACGTGTGTCGCTATCTGATTGATTGTTCCTGGGGTTCACTTGTCAGACGGAAAAAATGTTGTTTCGCTACTTGGTGCCAATTTTGTTGGACGAATGCCTCCGCTCGAGCTTTGATTTAATGTATTTAGGTGCTCAATGGAGTGACAAATGATCTTTTGCTATACAGTTAGGTAAATCTTTAGCCACATTTGGGATGGATTTTTGGTAAATTTGGTAAGTGCGATCACTTAACGTTCGAATTTCGTGGGCTGATGATAGATTTATTTTCTCTTTTGTCAGAGAGGTTTAAATATAAATACTACGCGAATGAGATGTTGTACGGGAAGGCTTAAGATGTAATCTAGATTTTTTTTTTTTTCGATTTCATACTTTTCCCCAATTTAGCGAACGAATTAAGATACATACGAGTACATGCGGCTTGAGGTGGTATTACAGTATCTTTGACTCCATATAGAAAGAGCTAAGAATACTTAATGAATGAAAAGGAAGTTAACAGTGGCACGTGTTTCAAAGTGTTTTTAAGGCGGATTTTTCTGTCAGTAACCGACAATGAGTAACGTGGGAATAGTGTTGAATTTAAACAACTGAAAGTTTTAATTTGATTTGAACATGAGTGCTTTTTGATGCTATATTCAGTCAGTCGCCACTTATGTGATTGATAGTAAAAGTAATATCGGTCAAAGGCTGCAACCTTGTGGGACTTCACTTAGTACAAGTAGTACAAACTATGGCCTTGATTCGGTCGTGAGCCATCGTAATCTTCTATTCTCGAAGAATGGTTTTCTGTTGTCCATCTACACTTTGATATTTTTTAGTCCTGCTGACCTTGGCCTGTAAAATGCCCCACATGAAAAAGTCACCAAATCTGGTGACTGTGGTGGCCACTGTGTCGACGAAAAAAACTCTTGGTTGACCCTACTTTTTGTGCTGGTGCAGAGTCTTGTCGGAATGCACATTCTCTCTCACCGAAATGTTTTGTTACCCAAGGCTTCAAAGCGCCTTCCAAAATTTTCGCATTATATATTCGCATTCACCTTGACGCAAAAGTCCAAAAACACAAGCGGCGGACATACATCTGCCGTCACTGCCGGCCAAACCATATCAAACGCTGGTGCTTAACTTCTGATGGCCAATCGAAGGTTCAAATTTTCATATGAAGTTTGCGTTAAATAAGGACAATCGTTTTGTTTATTCACGAATTGTTTGATTGGGAAATATTTCTCATCAGAGAACATGATATTCTTCGGCAACAAACATGAGCATTGGTCTGATTTTGTCTTTTTTGGGACTTATAAGGCTTTAGTTTGAGCTCATCTTTCAATATTCGTTGCATGATTGTTTTTGGTATTTTCATCTCAGCAGCCATTTTCCTGCCACTCCGTCGAGGAACTCGTTCAATAATTCGAGCCTTCATTTTCTGAACCACTTCTGGTGCTGATGCAGTGTTTTGCGGACCACCACCATAAGGTTTTGCAATACTGCCTGTCGGTATTGTTGTAATGTGTTATATTTCGAGACACGAAAGATTTATTGACATCGAAGTGTTGACAGGCTCTAACGATAGCCACTTGTCACTTTGCACTCAAATATAGCGCTATCAAAAAAAAAAAAAAAAATTTAAAATACCACGAAACTCAGTCGCAAATGCTACTGCTGTAACTGTCATTAAGCGAAACATTGACTCAGTCTTACCAACTGTTTTGGAAGTTACCACATTCTGAAGTTGGTTGCAGTTCAATGGACCACGCTGTAGTTCCACTTTTATCGAGTTTATTAGTCTTGCAATTTCTTTGAATGGACATTCACTACGCCTCGAGCATCCAACGAAAGTGAGTGCTAAACAGCTTCGCCATCCCCAAACAGATGGTCGGCAGTTTAAAGCAGCTTATAAATTTATATAGGTGAATTCCAAAGACCTGATTGTAGTTGGTTTTTCCAAAAAGATGCGGATGTCACATTTTTTCTTTAACCAAAATGAGAACTCTTTTTTGCAATATTGTTTGTGGCTGGAAGCCGCTTAAATTATAAAATCCAGAAGGAGAGACTAATATTTAACCTGATTTAACCTCCACGCATCTTCCTCTCGCAACAACATGAAAGAAAAGGTGAATAGGAAGTTATTGCCGAACTGTGAATGGAGCTTGATGTAGTCTATGATCTTGTAAGTCTTCAGGAGAGAAACGTAGCTAGTTGATTTATTTGTTGTTGTTCGTCTGTTGTCCGGTGCAGCAGATGGAGTAGTTCGAAGTGCTACCTCTAAGAAAAAGATTGGCTCAGTTATGTATGTGAAAACATCCAAACTTTCAGACGTTAGAGGTGATGTTTTAAAAGTTTTCTACACTCCAAACCACATCGATGTACTAAATATGTAGAGAGTTCAAAACAACCATGGTCTATGACAGGACGGTGTGCTACCTTAAAAAGTATGATATATCCTTAGACAAAACGTAATTTAACATATCATAGAAACTGTCTTCTTCAGATGGACTAAACGATTAAAAATACTAACCCAACCAGTTGCTTTAAAGGATTTTTGAAACTTAGCCCACAGAGTTTAAAAGAGAAATTGAGCATTAGTTTCAAAGGTCAAGCTGTTGCAAATGCTAAACCGAGAGTCAGTATCGAATGCCATTATATGAGTCCTTAATGTCAGCTTATTTTCACAAAGCGAACTATTGTTTGCCTTTCAATTGACAAGCAAAGCTATTCTATCTTCTAGATATCTAAAAGTCTCTGTCTGTGTTGTTTGTCGCCGTGAACTTGACAGTCAACTACCACTCTCGATAGTAAGGCCCGCATACCAATAATTTCTCCCTTGAATTTCCAGAAGGTTTTTTGTACCATCCACTTTCATTTGTTAGCCAAATTGTACAAGGTCTATTACTTCAGAGGACAATTATCATAACTGAAGAGAATCGGTCCAACAAGTTACTACTGTGGCATCTCATCATAAAAAGCATTCATGGTTGTGTTATGTCCTTATAGGTGTGTATTTCCATTCCATTCTCATCTTTAATTACCTTTTTCACAAGAATCTGATCTTAAACCAAAGTGGAACATGTCACCCACAAAGTTAGCCACTGTACAAGCAACAAGTCCAGGTAACTTGTACTCATATTCAGTTTGTGAACCGCAAAAAGTTCCGTCTCCACAGTCAGTCTGCCGAGCAAACATTTCCATTGTCGTGAGAACTCTCAAATGAATTCCCCCAAACTAAATTTCGTAATACTCGTACGATTTTAATTTTTAATTGTGACAAGGTTGCCTACACAGTAGCCAGTTACGAATGGTGGTGGTATATGATCTTGATACCATAGTCCGTTCCACTTTGATGCGTTTGAAATTAAAAAAAAATTAAACCTTCTACCGCACACTTCTGTCATATAGCATGTACAATCGAATAGATATAAATCTAAAGGCAGAACGCCAGAGAAAAAGCGAAAAGTTGCACGCGATTCCGCAAATTTGGTGTCACCTTACATTTAGTTAATTTAGCGTGTGCGGGAGTTAGTTCTCAATTTTCCAGTCTTTCCCCTGGCCTAGTAGGTATGTACGAGTATGTATGTATCTTTGTTTTAACACTAAAAACCAAGATCACACTATACACTCCTAAAGCAGAAGCAATATTGACGGCAATTTATTGAGGCGTCGATCTGTTGATCTGTTGACATTCAACAACCCCCGCTTGCAACTAATGACGTAGAGGGTGAACGCGTTATATTGTAATTTATTGGTTTCACATGACCTCCGACGACATTGAAGGCTTAGATTGAACCGAGATTCAACATACGAGCATTTCATTTCATATTCGTATTCGTATGCGTATCTTAGAGATTATCCCTCAAGCTTATATAATTGGGTCACAGAATGCGAGAGTCTACAAGTAACTCAACTCAATTCAACTCAGATCAACTCAAAGTGAATGCAAATTAATCCTTCGATTAGATACGAGTATGAATGAGAGCGACTTGTTCTGTGGAATTTGCCAGGAGCTTGAACTTGTTTATTATTTTTTTATTTTTAAGGTGATCATGGTGGTAGTGATCGTACGTGGCATCGAAATGATGCAAACAAATATTAAAAAAAAAGAAGAAAGAACAGATTGTGATATGGAAATAAGAGCGGACGACTGGGTTGTGTTGGCTATTTTGTTAATGACTCTGGATTTTTCAAGGACAACCAGTAAATTTTTGGCTTTATTTTCGTGGTGGAACTCATCTACACCTTTTACTCAATTTGTCGGAATTTGTTATATGCATTTTGATTCTTTTTTAAACGTCTGCAGACGGTTTTGTTTGTCGTCTGAATGCTACAAATTTGCATAGACCTTTGTTTGATTTGTGGAAGCTATTCGTTATTTGAGGGTTAAATGAAAAACAGGCTTTGGAATTCTCTCTCTAAAGGGGATATGACAATTTTATTCTTTTATTATAGATAATTCATGCAGATCTTCTATTGTATATGAACAAATGTTTAAGATTGAAAAGTAATTTGGTTTTATTTTTTTTCATTTTAGGTAAGACCCATGGAGTTATGGATGGAATGTGTAGACTGTTTGATGGCCACAGAAATCTGGTATTCTTATATCATCATATACTCGATCATACAAGAACATATATGTGTACTATCAAATCAATCTGAAATTTTGAAGCTTCAGCCTTTCTTGCAACGAATTACAATCGTAGTCGCTCGACTCGTTTTTTCATCAAAAGGTTTCTTCCAGATTATTAGAAATATTTTCCTTGTTTCCGCGATAACGTGGTCTTAATTTCGAGGCACAGGACCAGGGGCACGGCATATGATTCCAGAATCGCTCTCCATGGTAGTTGTTGAATTGTTGCCTTTTTATGGATCCGCATGTTCAAATTTGTCGTATGTTAATCTTGTTTCGTTCAGGACTTTTCATCAGCATCGTATACAACAAAACTGTCGATATTTTTGGTCTACAGATCATCGCTATTTCTCTCTTTTATATGGAGCTTAGCACTGGCGACTTCCTTACTCCAACTTTGTTTAAATTCTGCCAAACATGCAATCTTAAACAAAGTCAGCTTGCCTATACAAACTCGAATAAGACTTTTATAAGCTGCGGATTAGGTGAGATTGTTGAAGCTCGCGCTCCGTCATTGTACATTGTATCTCATGTCAGGGAGAACCCAAAAAAAAAAAAAAAACCATATTGACGTCGAATTGGAGGTACGAGCTGTTCTGGGTTTAAATTTAGTGGTTTTTGTAAGGATTTTTATATTCGACAAGCAGTCTGAAATGATTTTGAGAATTCGTAGCAGAAATCCAAAATATGTCCGAGAACTAGAAAAAGGATCTGCACTTGTAACCAGCAGGTAAACTATTTACAGATCTCCAACAAAGCGTACAGTACGTTGAATTAATTTCATGAAAAGCGCACATCCAAGAACCTCTGCAATAGTTCAGAACGTGTCTCAGACAACCAACAGGGACTTTAGATTGTTGGTAGAAGAAGATAAGAAGTCAACTGCCCAGCCAGCTTGTAATAACAACCTACACTTTGCGGCTGGTTTCACATATGAATAGCTAGGGATGAAAATAGAAAAGAAAGTTCGATCTTTGTGCATCACATTAATTATGTACTGCCTTGCGTGATCCCGCTGCAATTCGTGATGGACCAGGTCTACAATCAATAAGACTTCGCAACTGTGGTGCGATTCCACATTGATCTTGCCACCTTGTTTAAATTGCTGTTAAAATCCATTCTCTCTATATGTCCCAGCCTCCTTAGATGTTGTGTTTGCATTTTTTGAGGTCAGCACACGTCGATGTGCGGGTATGATATTTATATATATCATTCAACTTTCATGCAGAAGGGAGAAAGAATTTTAACTTCAAAACCAAGGATGTTAGTATTCGATTCTCTAGAGTCCAAAAATACTATGCGTAGTAGAGTTTGACTAGAACTCCTTATATGCCAATTGTTTTAGAAGCTCTTGGCCCTCGGTTGCTTCTAAGCCAACGAAAAACAAGAGCAATCCATTTCCGACGAATTTTACAATAATTTGGATATTGCTTTCCTTGATTCTTCGAGCGGTATTTTGCTCGTCATCACTACTAAACAGTTCGCCCACAGAGTTTTTTGTTTATTGATCGATCTTCCAATAGGGATAACTTCCAAATCGTGGCACTGTTTTCGACCGTTCTTTGCTATATATGTACAGCTTTGTTTGAACATATCATCACGAATAGGCTGACATCAGAATAACGCATCCGTATCATTCAAACTTATTTTGAAAATCGGTCTTCAATTCGCGGAAGGTATAGAGGATAAGATGATGTTCTTGGTCCTCATAATCGACCAACTGAGGTCGCTATTCGTTGGTACCACATACACTTTTAATGGCACAAAACCAATGTAATGTGCATACAGATGAAAATGTATTGTGAGTGAAAATGTGGCGGAAGAAGAGACACCAAGGCTTGTGACGAGATTTTGCAAATTGGCCCTTAACGTAACCTCTCGTATTTATGTAACCTGGAGGTCATTTTGTGTCTGAATTACAAAAACTTCTGAGGCACTGCGGCTGAGAAAAATCCTCTACAAATGATACAAAGCCTAGCTGTTTGAAAAAACTGATGAATCACTCAACCTGCTACTCGACACCCACTTTTCAGGTAGCTCCCTATTCACGGCCAGTAACAACCTTACCAGGACTACTGCAGGCGCGGTCTGATTACAAGAGACAAACTGCTCTGGACCGGACGGTATAATACTTGCCGAGCTATAAATGTCATATATAGTATACCTACCATCCTCCCAAAGCTAGAGAATATCTAGAGCTGCGTAGAAATGATCCAACGATGATTCGCTTGTCATGGACAGAAGTTAATGTACAATAGTTTTCAGTCCCAAAGCCGGAAAATGATCTCAGACCGATAAGTCTACCACCTTTCCTTCTGAAAAATCTAGAACGACCAATTGATCCACGACTTTTGCCTACTGTAAAGGAAAGTCAGTAGAAATATCTCTACATTCACTGACTAGCCACAACTAAGGATCTCTACATTAAAGAGAGTACACAATGGTGGCGGTCTTGGATATGGAAGATGCCTCTAACAACGTCAATTCTGAAGGTAGATGCCTCACTTGATGCCTTGATGCGGATCACAGCCAGGCGACCACTTATCGGTTTAAAGTCTGTTACAATCGACCATCGACCGATCTTCCACGACGAATCCGCATCCTAACAAGTGCAGTCTTTTGTGGCAGCTGTAATAAATGTCCTGACATCAAAATAAGAAAAAACATTTCTTCTTACCCAGCTTTACGTTTAAGCTCCTGAGGCCAATGTTGGACAGTAGTGTTGCACATAGCATATACACGCAAGCGCTGCTGTTGTTTCTATCATCACTATCACTACCTTTTAGGAAGCCCTTGCATAGCTCTGATATATCCTATAGACCTAAGCTCAGAATTAGTTGGAGTTGCTACATTATAGAAAGTGTCCTGACTATAGAGTCTTTTCGCTGGATATTCTTCTTTTCTGAGACCTCGGAAAGGTATTTTTAGCCCAGAGTGTGAACCTCTACATTTACAATTCGATTTTACATATTCCCATCTCGCTTACTAACCATTATTTTAGAGCTGAATAAATAAAAATAAACAAATATGCACGCACGTAATTGTCCATTAGCCACTGTGGAAGTAATTATCTGCAACACAATTGCCTAAGGCCATTTTACATTCTTTTTCTATTGCCCGTCCTATAGGCAGATGCTTCTAATCACTTCCCATACTCCGAATCGATGTTTTTATAGCCTTACCATATTCTGCCAAAGAAACAAGAGCAAAAGAAAACAAGCGAATTTCGAAACGAAAAACTCCAAAATTTCTGGGCTAATGGGCAAGAAGCTTCCAAACAAAGAGGTACCACGCGCCAATTATGGCATGTCCAGCTGTTTCCAAAAAAAAAAAAAAACACCGAACAGCTTTTGAAAGATGTTGCACAAGAAAATGTGTGTTTTGCTTTGCTTTTTTTATCGTATCTGTATTTCTGTTTCCGTTTCTGTTTCTGTTTGTTTTATCTACTAATTTAGCAGGTGTAAATAAAATTGTTGGGCCCACATGCAATTCGACCGGGATTAGGAGCTTGAGAGTATACATATGTAGTGCAGGAAGTTGTTAGAGAGTGCATTTGGAAGACATTGCACTCTACACAACCTGGAGATCCAAATCCAAAATCTAAAATCCAGCAGGTAGGTGCTAAAAGTTTCGGCGTCTTATGAATTTGTTCGTATCTATTCTGGCTCCCCTTGTATATGAAATAATGGAAGCCAAAGTGCGAGTGCTGTCTGCTCCAAAAGACGTTTCAGAAATTGTTGTGCAATGCGCAATGTGCTCGTTGTTGAGTGTTACCTTTTGTTGCTGCTGCTGATGCTGCTGATGGTGGTGGTGATGGTGGTGGTGATGGTGATGGTGCTGTTGTTGATTACTGTTGGTTAATGTTGTGCATCTAATTGTTTGGTAGATCGAGGGGATGATCTTGCGAAAGGTTGTATTGTGGGTGTGAGGTGAGATAAGATGAATGTTTTGTGTTTGTTCAAGAAACTAGAAGTAGGGAGCTTGTGCATACAAATATTTTTCGAAAGATTATAGCCTGCTGCACATGGGAGTGACTGCTTTGATGTTTTCACATCCATTGATCTTGCCGCGGAATTTTCTGTTATTTTTTCCAATATATCTATTAATCACCATTTACTTGCATAGATAATGGTACTTAGCCAATGTACATCTTTGTCTATTGGTGCCCTCATTGGAAAGGATGTTGCTTCATCACTGGATTATGATTCAAATCCCGAAGCAAAGAACTAAAAGACGGGCTCCTTAATTGACATTGATCACTGTGATTTATGATGGTATCAATTCTTTCGGTGACATTTTAAATTGTTGAAAAAATTCAGTAGAATAACTTTGACATGACTCTTAATCGAACTGATTTGGAACAGACGTTCGTTAGAATGTTTTCAAGGTGGTCTTTAGAAATTGAGCAGCAAAAATTGTTTCTAAAAGACAAACGAAAAACAAACACCTACATGGCTACGAGTATTAGCAGAATCCTGTTCACAAATATCGCATAACATACAGTGGGGGTAGAAAAACTAAGAGTGAGTGATGATGCTATCGTGCCTTCATAAGTATCATCGTTATAGCCCATTCTATTAACGCTAGCAAAGTGTACGAATCTCATTTAGCTTGACTGTTTCGCATTTCCAGTGACATCGGTATATTTTCATGGGCATCTGTCAAAGTTACTTTCATTAACGAAGCTCAGTTTGGCCGTGGACAAAACAATAAAAGTATTATTGAAATCCCGCGTATTTCAGTCACTTCGTTCTTCTCTTTTTAGAAGAAGTTATTGCAGAAATTCTCTTTAATTGTGCTTTGATTGCGTTTTAATAATTATGAGCATTCTTCCTATGAAAAAAGGCGATTAATTTTTCAACTCAGAAATGAAGACAAAACGTATAGTTTTATCGCAAGTGCTATTCATCGTTCTCCTTATGTCATACCAAGAATATTAGAGGAGCGAAATTTACCACCAAAACAGGCGGAAAACACTTGATAAACGAATTGCTAGAGAGGCGCTGAAGGATTCATTTACGACATCTACCTCGATTAAAACGAATTTATCTTTGGACATTAGCTCTCGAACGATTTGAAGACGTTTGCAGGAAAGTTGCTTGCATAAAGCAACGAATTAAGTTTGCCACTTCAAACCAAGCATCAGCGAATAAACGAAATTGGACGAATACTCGTGACTAGTTTGCCACGGCCCTTGTAGTCACTAGACCTGAACGCTATTAAAATCTATGGAAAGATTTGAATAATACGGTTTCCTGCAGTTGCTGTAAAGGACAATTGAAGAAGCATGGTATGCTACACCCGTAGAAAGCCTTATCGACTCTATGCCAAAAATACTTCAGAAGTATCAATATGCCTGGAAAATCAACCACAAAATCTTACAAATCACAAGGATTGAAAAATCTCTCACAGATAAAGAGGTAGCAGTCGGTTGTTTCCTCGATATAGAAGGAGAATTTGACAGCGCAAAATTCTAGCGGATATATAGAGGTTCTAAAAACATGGGAGTTGACGACACTACATGTAAATACTCGTAGATAAAATGTATGCTAGAGGATAAAACAATTAGGCAGTAATAAGCTCAGTGTGATAGCCACGTAAGGATACCCCCAAGGCGGAGTACTCTCACCCCTACTACGATATAGATATTGCTATCCTAATCAGAGGTAAATTCGAAGACACAATCTCGGATCGCCTTCAGAGGGCTCTGAACCTAGTTGTTGGATGGTGCACCAGAGTTCTCAACGGAAGTCAAATATCTAGGAATCACACTGGATGAAAAACTTACGTGGAACACTCATATTTTTACGACTATTGACAAGGCCAGGACCTCACTATGGACTAGCAAAAGTCTGATCTCTGAAAATCCAAAAATGACACTCTTGCATGTACACGGCATTAACGAGACCTATCATCACGTATGCAGTCGCCATTTGGCGACATAAAGCGACCCAGAGGTCAACACAGGGTAAACTCAACAAAATGCAGAGCGTAGCCTGTGTCTGTGCAACTCGTGCAATGAAAATCTCACCAACAGCTGCGCTTGAAGTTACTCTAAACATCAAACTACTTCATCTAGAACTCATGAAAGAAGCAATGTTAAATGCCTACATGCTTGTCACAGAAGATGAATCAAATTTCAAATTAGAATTCAGGAGAAACGAACTACTTGGAATACACTTAATAGACAATTGTCTAAATTGTCTACCACGATATAACTTTCGGCATAACTTTAAGGTTACATTTCTAGACCTGGGAACCGATAACAGAAAAAACCAACATTTGCCAAGGACTCAAATGCATGGTACGCAGACAGATCCAAAACAAATGAAGGAATTAGAGCGGGAGTATACTGTTCCGTATTTCTGGCTGAAATCCATGCAATAGAGCTTTGCATTCGAGGGAATCTAAACAGATTAGAACAAACAAAAACATTTAAATCCTCTCCGACAATGGAGCAGCCCTACTTGCAATTAACCCCTTTGAAATAAAATTAAAACTGGTCTGGGATTGTCTTCAACTCCTACAACTAGTATCCACCACAAACAAAGTCCAACTGCCAGGACATAGTGGATATAAAGGCAATGCAAAAGCAGACAAACTAGCCAGAAAAGGATCCGCATCTCAATTCGTGATGCCAAAACCGTTCCGTGGGCTATCAATTAATCCAATAAAAGGAAGTATTAAAACCTGACCAGAGGAAAAGAATCTTCATTTCTGGAGAAAAACTAAAGGAAAAAGACACGCCAAAAACTTTATGCCAAGATGTTGCCAAAAAAAACCAAACAACTACCACAATTAAGCAGAAGTCAGATTCGACTGAACACATGTTTTCTTACAGGGCACTCCTTGTGAAAAAACACAAGATGACTAACCATGGATATAGCACAAGACAATGCATGCAGATTGCGTAGCGAGGACGTGGAAGCAACAGAGCACATACATACATGTGACTGCAATGGTGTAGTCAAAACACGTCAACGTTACCTAGGTAAATTGTACCTCGAAGCGGCGGGAAAAGCTGCACCTAAAGACTTAGCCGCCTTTCTCACAAATTGCGGCATCCTCCTAAATGGAGGACATCACAAAAGGCCCATCTGTGGCCGCAGTGATCTAGGATTCATTATACCACCATCCACAACAATCTAATCCAATCGAATGCCAAAAAGATGTGAGGCGGTTCTAAAAAAAAAAAACAAAGATCACGCAACGAAGTATTGAAGTCATCAGGTAGGAGCTTAAAGCTCAAGACAAATTTCTATGAAGACTTTGGTTGAATGGTCACAAATAATTCCGAAGGTAGAGAGATCTCCTCTTCACTAGAGCGGAACATTTGAATTAGAAATAAAACATAGTCTTTATGTTGATCATCAGGTAGACATGTGGCAACTACATATGTATGTATGGAGCAACACATCTAATAAATGCTCTCTCCCCTCCTATCGAAATTTTGGACTGCAAAACACGCCAGGGAAAGAAGGTGTTTAATTGAGTGGAGACTACACGACCAACGAATATCTTGTTCAATCATGCCGTTACTTCACATGATGCGTAGCAAAAGTCATCAACGTTTTGGAACCACATGTCTTCGAGATCCAAACCATTCATTTGAGCCTCAAGTGTGTTATTATTCCCCAATACCGTTCGCCATTGAGTGAAGAAAAATGGTCCAATGTTGCTTCCAGCAAAAAATCCCCCCTCAAATAGTGACGCGTTTGGAATTAATTTCCTTCTCATATGGGTTTTAGACACTACCTCTATATAAATGAGACAATTTGCTTGTTTACGTAGCCTTCAACATGAAAATAAGCCTAATTGGTAAATACGATTTTGTTTGTTAAACCCATCGCTCACTTACGTTGAGTGCCGTTGTTCAATGAACCAATTAACGAAACCGAGTCGGTTGGATTTTGTATGCATGAGACGCAATACAAATTTTTTTTTTTAAATTTTCAATTCTTAACCATGAATGGATGTTTCCGAATTCTCAGCTTTATTCTACCGAACAGTCACGATGTTTTCTATTCAATGACGTCGACAAACACGTGTCGATCGTTTGACATCAGTTATCGATCTATTCTCCCCGATTCCGTCAATCTTAGCAATCAAACATTCATCATTTTTGAAATAAAGTTTAACAAAAAGTTGCTTCCAATAGCGACGATGGCGGACTGTTTACCATCGAACTGTTGTAGTAACTTTTTCACATCGGCTCATAAGACTGAATTGCCGTATACCGACCGTAATTCCGAATTACCTCCTTGGATCGAATGAGTTTAAAAAAAACAAAAACCAAGCGTTCAGTTAAGAAAAACTCATCTGGATGATTTTTTTGTCCGAAATAATGGTCAGCAGACTCCTCGATTTTGCTTAAAGTATTTTTTTTTTCTATCTTTCTTTATTTCTTAACAAGATACTAATACAATTTTGAAAAGTTACAAGTTACATACAATATATACGAGTAAATAGTGTTGACAAAAATAGTTTAGTACAATCTGTTACTATTGCAAGAGGCGAGAGTACTACACAAAACGAAAAAAAGAATTAACTATAAAGTTATTGATGGGGAAAACAGTTAATAAGCAAATAGTTTATAGTTTAAAAATAGTTTAATAAAAATTCAAAAATAGTAAAAAATATTACGACATTGGAGTCAAAAAGGAATCTATTGAACAATGATTGAAAGAGAAACCCATTTTTTAACATATCTTAAGAATACTGATTTCTTTCTCTCACGCCTAAGATTTTCTGTCAGTGAGTTAAATAACCGAGTCGCGGTAACGTAATAAAAACGTGAGAAATGTGTTTTGTAAAGGGAAGGACTTTCATGAAACCTAACCAGAGTTTACAGATGCCTTAATGGAAGAATTTCCAGGCTTTTGAATAGTTCGAAACTAAGTGTTCTGCGATTAACTTTTAACATTAACGTTATAGCATGTTTTTGTTCTGTTAATAAGGGTTCTAGTTAATTGAAGTAATTTTTCGGCCACCAAATTTTCTCCAATCGTGCCGAAAAGTTCCCACAAACTTATTTTCTTTCTCGTATTTTTTTTTACATTACTTTCTGAAATAAGTTCCTCCTTTAAGCAATGTTAAATAAAGCAATGTTTGAAGAAGCTGATAATTTTGCGGACATATTCCGCGGTGGTCTTCCATACTATCTTCTTATTACTTTACCAATTTTGATTATTTGCTCATCGAATCTCCGGTGTTAGCTTCAAGTGAATTCACCGTCCAGCGGATGTCCCAATTCGTTGTAAATGGTGTCGCCTATGGTTGCCGCGCATCTGCCTTAACTCTTGAAGTGAAATCTCTATATTCTTGGGGTACTTCGCGACACTGTGTTGTGGCAAAATTCCAAGACATGACGATAGATCAGTTCCGAGAAATACGGCAAAAAGCCGAAAAATATCGCTTCACTGTCTGCAGAGGATAAAGAGCACTTCTATCTGCTGGAGCAAGCAATGCTAGCTCAGGTATCACCGATTCCTGTGTACTTCTCCACCTATAATGAGGATCTGGACCAAGTTATAGCAGATATATCAAAAGCAAGTGATGCAGAAAAAGCAGCACAGAAATCATCTAGTGGTATCTGAACTTTTAAATATGATCTCCGCCAATGGATATCAAATTGTAGTCTCAGGTGCTAGTCATGTGGCTAACAAAGTAAAATACCCATTATTCAAGGAGAACTTGCTCCAACGAAGGGCATCAAAGCCGCTGAAGTTGAAGTTAATCCGAAATTACCATTAATTATTATTACTTCGCATTTGAATACGTTTGGTCTTTATAATGAGTACCCTCTAAACGCTGACGCTGCTGTTCTACTGAGTCTGGTTGATTTATTTAGAAAACTTCATAATACGGCTAATACAGCACCACAGTTTCGTTTAATGTTTTTACTCTCAGAGTCTGGTTCATTGCTGAACTTCCAAGGAGTTAAGAAGTGGCTGGATGAAAACGTGCAATTGCAGAATGTTGACTTTGTTCTCTGTTCGGATACCATTACACAAGCCCTTAACTCAGAAAGTGAAAATCTGTACATGCATGTCTCGAAACCACCAAAAGAAGGTAATGCCATGAGTAATTTCTTTAAATTGTTGAAATCTGCTGGCCAACAATGCTATAATATAACCTTCGATGAGGTATACAAAAAGATTAACTTGGCTGAGATTCAATTGGCGTGGGGACATGAGCGTTTCAGTATGAAGAGACTACCAGCATTTAATCTATCCAGCATTAAATCTCCAAAAAAGCCCGTTCGAACGACTACATTCAAAGATAGTGAAAATAAGATTCTAACAAATACTTAGCGAAATACCAAAGTGATTGCGGAGGCATAAGCCAGATACATTTATAATGTGGAAGATGGTGAAATATTCTCTGGTGCCATTGACGTTAACAAAAACCTCATCAAATCAGCACAACACAATAATGACCTAAAGAACGCATTTGAAAAGTATTTGAAAAATGTAAAAATCATACACGATAAACCAGACGCACGAGATCCTGACTTTATGTTGTACGAGGGACAAGAGGCTAATCTATACGTTTACCGAGTTAAACCTGCCGTTTTTGATCTCTTCTTAACAATTCTCATAGCAGCATATCTTACCTCAGTTTATTTTGTCATTCAAAATTTCCCCGCATTATACACTCTTGTGTGTAAAATGACAAAGAACATAGCATCAGCATCCAAAGTTAAAGTAAATTAAGTTCCATGTACACAAGTATACCATAGGTAAATTTTGTAAATGAAACCCAACAAACAAGGCGATATAAATTTTCATTAAAAGTCATAGCACCACATAGATTAAATGGATCATCTAAGCGAAAACGTAAGCAACTAGGTGAATGATAAAATAGTGGTAAGTCCTTACCTTTGATGCTGAATATCATGAACTTTGTTTTATCGCTAATTATCAACTTATGCACCTTGAATCATCGTCGTAAAATATCTAAGTCATAGTTTGCGTCTAAGAATAGGCTAAGATAGTTATTATTGGAATACGATAAAGCAGCGTCATCAGCAAATGCAGTGATTTGACCCTTAAAATGTTAAAATAAATAACGAATTTACATATAATAGGAACAATGGCGGACCTAAGACAGAGCCTTTGGGCACTCCAATATTTAAATATTTCTCAGAACTGAGAAGATTTTTAATTTTCACTACTTGCTTACGATTATTTAAGTAGGATGCAAACCAATCATGAATAAATCCTCTGAAACCGGCATTAAAGTGTTTTTTAAAGATCAATGTACATATGGTTTACCATATCAAAAGGCTTAGTTATGTCTATAAACAAGCATGAAGGAATTTGAGACGTATTCAAACTAGAATAAATCTCTCCAATCAGTTTTAACAAAACACTTTCAGTAGATCTATCATTTCTGAAGCCAAACTGTGACTCGCTAAAAAACTGTGTCTAAGAATGCAAGCATTCTAGATTTTATGTCTCTTTCAAGGACTTTTGAAAAAACTGATAAGAGAAATATCGGACGATAATTATTGTCCGGAAATCTGGAAAGCTATGTTTTTCAATACGATGCTTGAGATATTGTCATAAGAAGTAGCGTTAGACCTTTTAAGTGAGACAATTATTCTTTGGATTTCAAGTGGAGTGAACTTTTCAAAGAAAAAACTTTCAGATGGAAAACGAGATTCCATTATGCTGCTCTTGGAAAAGAAGTTGTTGAATAGATTAGCAACTTCCAAATTCTTAGAAACAATAAAATTATGCGATGCATGTGTTTCGACCTGTCAGATTCTCAGAACCTTCTGGTCTACATTTTTTGTGATCCTGTGGTTTGGAAAGAGCCTTTTTCTAAGCAAGCCTGCTCGATGCAATCTACCAGAACCGTTGTTTCGCCTTGCATGCAAATTATGTACGTTATTCGGTTTCGCTAATGCATGAATTCGGGTCATTATAACGATACATATCGCTTGTGTAAAAACCGTTCCCAATCAGAACCAGGGCTTAGCTGTAATATGAAGAAAATCCAGAAATTTCAGACTTGGGCTCCTCGTTGACGAGTCGAAAAGAATAGCTGGCTTGGCCTCAATCACAAATCTGGATCAATCTTATATTCCCACGCATGGCAAAGCCTTAAATTGTGTAGGCGAGAAGTTTTAAGTCTTCTACCACATCCTAAAATATTGAGAACTGATTAAAACTGATCGCTTAGTCACTGGTGTTATCAAAGCATACGTAAGGAACTCTAGCAAAGATCTTTGCTTTCATGAGCAAAAAAAAAATCCCCAAATTCATTCAGAAAACAAAAAAAAAACAAAAACAGCTCTCTACAAAGTTATTCTTAAATTTCCATTTAAGCAGAACACGTAATAAAACTAAATGGCTTTTACCGCACAAAGTGCATAGACCTCTTCATTAAAAAAAAAAAAATCATCGTTGTGAAGTGAATTTCATTCTAAAACGAAAAACACTATGGGAACGAAGAATTAAGAACCTAAATCAACGACAGAATATGAACTCAAATGAACTCACACTAAAAGTAAAGGTTCCCTCTACAGTCCACGCATGTCACATTCATTTGTTCTCTGTTGATTGTGTTGTTTGTTTGTTGGTGTTTTTTTTTTTTTTTTTAAATATAATTCAAAAACACTTTTCATTAACACAGTAGCAAAACTCTGTTTTATATTTGCTGCAATAAAAGAGTGTGTCGATGGACGAAAAAAAATAGAGGTAATGGCCTGACTACTTCAACTTAGACACAAAAGCCTCGTAAAGTGAGAGCTTAACTCAGAGCCAAGTGAAGGTCCAACAGACAACACGTTACCCATCCATTCCGTAGCCTAGGTAGGTACACTCTGGTACCATGAAATGGATATATGGTACTATACTCCTACTTACCTTCTAGAGAAACCTTTTTTTTCTACGCGGGTGTCATACGTGTTCGTGTTGTGTTCTATGGTCTATGCCTCGTTTTCAGCCCCCAATCTTCTCCCTCGAAAATGCAAAAGTTATGATAAACTAATTAAATACAAACACGGTTCATTGTATGTGCCTAGGCACAGACACAAAAAAAAAATAAAAAAATATGACAAATAAACAGAAATAAAAAAAAATTTAATAGAAAAAGCAAATAAATTACTCAAAGGCAGTGTTACGACGAGTGTAGAGATACGAATAAGTATAGACACTTCAAAAGCAAATACCTTTCTGTATTTAACGGTGAGAGACCTACATAAGGTGAAACCACCAGCAAAAGCAGCAGCAGCAGCAGCAGCAGGTTTATGTACCTGTATATAATTGTTTCTGTCGTTTTGACCTTGATTCTATTTGGAGAAGCAAATCGAAACGAAACAAACTACTACTGGAGCTGGGACCATAGAAAAGTACAGACAAATAAAGGTTAACCCGCAACCAATTTGGATTGTCTGCTTTTGTTGTTTCTAATAGAGACTAAGAGAGTCTTATCGTCAGATAAGATAAACAGCCTTTAACGTCTTGACTTGACTTTATTTTTCTTGTCACCGTCATTGCGTAAATTGACTGAGTGCTTGAGTATCGCCAAGTATCTATTTTAGAAGTTTTTTTTTCCCCTCCAATTTCGGATAATCAATAGAAAGGAACAAAGTCGACAACATGAAGTACAATATGGGCTAGCGCAATAGATACGCCTAGCATACACGAGGCTTTGTATGATAGATAGAAATCCCTTATTATGCGCACCGACAGAAACGACGACGATGAGTACGATTTCTATTTCTATTTAATGTTTGACATTAAGGTCAGAGATAGTAAGCTTGACCACGAAATCTAATGAATGTAGAGTAATGCAGTTCTAAATTTCCACACTTATAGTCGTTGTGTAGAGGTGTTTTCCCGAAATTGGTTAGTAGAGAGCAACGCACTCACATATGTACGAGTGTATTGAAGTGTGAGGTCAAGGTCTGATGAAAGAAAGTTACTTTTAAGAGACGCAAATACTCGGGCTATATAAGTCGTAAGGTTAATTAGTTTCTTCAGTTAGATTTAAAATAGGCAGTTTTTGTTTTGGATTGCCTCAAGGTTGATCACTGTGACCTCCTTTGTTACTTAATAATGGGGTTGAAGAAAATCACGTTCATCTGCTATTTTGTATATGAAGAACTATGTTTGTTGAATATACCAAGCAAAATTCGATTTTATTCATCAACACAGTCTCCTACTATACTTTTCTTATAGAGCGATTTGTCCAACCCTTCAAAATACGCTTCAGTTTCGGCGATCACATCTTCATTGCAGCCATACCTCTTTCCGGCGAACATTTTTTTGAGGTTTGTGAACATTTAATATGGTCCATGTTTCATCCATTGTCACGCATAAACAACTCAAACAGCGCTCTGAATCTTCAACACGTTGTTGTTTTCGGCCCAAACGCGGCACCTGCTTCGAATAGAGCTTTCGCATACCCAAATACTCGTGCAAAATATGATGTAAACATTTTATTGATATCTTTACCATGTCATCTATCTAACACCTTCGCCTTATACTTTTCTTATAGAGCGATTTGTCCAACCCTTCAAAATACGCTTCAGTTTCGGCGATCACATCTTCATTGCAGCCATACCTCTTTCCGGCGAACATTTTTTTGAGGTTTGTGAACATTTAATATGGTCCATGTTTCATCCATTGTCACGCATAAACAACTCAAACAGCGCTCTGAATCTTCAACACGTTGTTGTTTTCGGCCCAAACGCGGCACCTGCTTCGAATAGAGCTTTCGCATACCCAAATACTCGTGCAAAATATGATGTAAACATTTTATTGATATCTTTACCATGTCATCTATCTAACACCTTCGCCTTACCGTTCAAAACAATTTTGTGCATTTATTTGATGTTTTCCGGCGTAGCACCCTCATTTGGGCGCCCAGAGCGTTCAGCATCATTTGTGTCTATACGATCGCGTTTGAATTCAGCAAATCCGCAACTTCTGGAACGTGAGATATTCGTATACAAAAAAAAAATTGATTAGTCGAATTCACTCAATCCGAAGATCCAACGCGATTATTCTGTTAAGGCTTAACACCCTGGAAATCACTTTATATCCCCAGCAAGGCATTCCTTGTGAAAAGAAAACTTCTCACTATGACTGAAGAATAAGTGACTATTGCAATTCCAATTTAAGACGACAAAGGCATCAACCCAGATTATGGGAAGATAGTTTTCAAATCCTTATGTGGCCTTGAAAATGCAAATGTCGATCATAATTTGTCCAGCCAGTGGTGATGACTTTTAATGTTATTGTAAAGAGCCCGTTCTATCTATCTCCGGGAACGATCCGGTTCAAAAAGAGCTCTTGATTGGAACGTAACAGAAGTGCAATGCAAGCTTCGAAACTACTGAAAATTATTTTGCGATAGGTAATGTGGTATCCATTTTGCCAACTTTGTGACGTTTCCCATGTTAGTTAGGTGTCGATAGATCGTTCTTTTGACTGTGGACTTTAAGAGTTCATCGTCTAGCTCGTCTAGCCTATCTGAATGAGGTTCATCCTTTAAGTCGAAATTGCCATTTCTAAACTTTGCAGACGAGCGCCGATACTTTCTCTAGTGACTTCACTTCCATAATGGTTTTTCGAAACAGAAACAAAAAAAAAATCTGTTAAAAATGCTTACAATGATGTTAGCGCAACGTAATTTTCAGACTGAATGAGCAATACGAGTATATCCCATATACTAATTTCAATCACGGTTTTGTGCATTTTACGGCACTTGGAAAAAACCCCAGGCAAAAACACGCAATACTTATAATGTTATAACCTGATATGTATGTCATCGAAAGCATCGCACTCTTCTGGACGACTGGACGAAGTTGATTAATGTGATCATGCAAAGTGAAATGGTCATTTGTGATGATTCCAAGGTATTTTATATTTTTGATTGCTTGGTCGGCTTCGCCTCTTCTGTAATTGTTGTTGGACAACCTCCGTTTCTCTGGCAGATCTCTAATACAGCTGTCGATTGCTGTGGAGTACTTGTGTATATCATTTTGGTCTTCGCAGCATTTATCACTAAATCGTTGTTTCACAACACGACATGAACATATGAGACCTTGTTAACTTCCTCCTTCACCTCAATGATTTTGAAAAATCCACAGTAATTCATTTGCGAGAACAATGTTGGAGTTTGGAGTTTGGAGCCTTTTTGGACACCGTACTTGCTCTGCTTCTCACCGCAGAGGCATAAGAAATTTGTACTTTTGCCATTGGTTGGTTTTTTGTTAGCTAGTGTTTACCCATCGCGCTATTTTGTATCTTATTCTAATTTTATAATATACAGGCTTTCAAGAGGTTTGCCCTTCGCCAAAGTAGCAGAGGTTGGCTCTTATTCAAACCCATGTGGACTATTTGGCAAGTTCTTTAAGAAGCATTCACGTGCTCTTTCTTGGATTTGAATTTGGATGAAGAATTTTGTGCTTCGTCACAAAACTAGTTAGGGGTTTGACAACAACTTCTTGTAAGCATTTATCAATAGTACGGACTTAGATCTATAATTCGCTAAATCACTTTTCACTACGCCTTGGTAAAGTGATCTACGATATTTGTCGGTGCTTCATCATTCTTTCCTGAATAGTTTTTGATCTATTGATTTTAGTGATAAAGTGCTCCCCTTTCAGCGAGTTCATATATCAAGAATCGAGAAAATTCAACGTCGTTTTCTTCGATTTGCCCTTCCTGGATTACCCTGGAATGATCCATTTATCTTACCTCCCTATCGTGACCGCCTCAAACTTCTTAACCTGAATACCCTCGAAAAACGCAGAGACGTAGCTGACATGCTCTTCATTCATCGACTGCTCTCTGGTTCTATTCTATTTCTATTTCTTTCAATACAAACCTCCCCCTTTTTGATTTTAACCTGAGCACTTCTCGTCTTAAACTTGATCTCCTCCAGCATTCCCTTACTTCCTAACCCCTAACTGTTAGTTTTAACTTCTAGTTTTAAATTAGTTTAAGCTTGCATTAAGCGAAATAAATGGGGGCGTTAGTCCCCACCAAATATAATACGTGCTGAACACAGATTTGAAGTTCCTGAATTATTTACAAGATGTGTCGTAAGAGGAATTCGATGGCCTTAAATCAGTCTCATGAGGACTTAGAAGATTTTTGTCATACGGGTTCTGATATTCACAAAATAGAGTAAATAGGATCTTGTCCCGATGTTTATAGTATATTGATCCGTTGTTGTGGACGCAGTTTAGAAGGTCTCCCTTTCAAAATGGAGCAAACAACACTAAAAAATCTGCAGAAGTTGTCCTTCAAAATTTTTCAGCACTGAATATATTCTGCCACTAAGTTACTATCGTTATCCCTGCATAACTCTGTTCGGGATATCTAAACATCCATCTCGCAATAGCTCCTCAGTTCGTCTAAAATAAGCACCTCTCTGGGCATTATGCACTTTCCAGATTCAGCTTCCCCTTGCAAAATTTTCACAGATAAATGTAGGTTCCTCTTTGGACATCTAGAGTATCAGAGTTTAGTTCCATCACCATGTGAAAAATTATGTTGACGGTTTTTCTACTGCCAGCCCAGGCCAGGCCCTTTGTTGTTTTTGAGTCGTAGAAACGCTTATCGTGCTTGTAATAATTATATTTAGAGTGCTTGGCAATGTCATCTATCAGGGTGCAATCTTTTTTCCTACTACCACGCCAAATCGTTTGGGTTCAACTCCTAGGCAATACACAGAAAAAAATTCTAACGGCAAACCTCCGAAATGGAAGATTTCTGCCTATGAAAATGTATCTCATTACTCTGCCATTTGGCAGACAAGATCACCAGCATAATTAGGGAAAAAACGAGTCCTTTTTCTTTCGCGTACTATCCCATTAACAATTCTATTTATTTTGTGTAAATAGGAAATGGAAATAAGAATTTATTTGGTAAATGGTCTTTGAATTTCGTTGTTCGTCTACCTTGACTTTGACAAGAGATTCTGTTTTGTCAGACACCACGTCCGAAGTTAGTCCATTCATCTTGTGTACTAAACGTCAAATGATTTCCTTTATATATAATAAGTAAGTCTATAGGTGCGTTACCTTCCCTTAGTAGCTTTGAGTAAGTGTAATAAATATTGTGGGTGAAACTTTGTGAAATCCATATTCATAGTCCCTCTGTTGACTTTCCCGGATATCTTCCAAATACTGAATCCTTACTCAAAGTTAAACTTAATCACGTAAACTTCTTTTAAAAAAATAGTGTTGAAAAACGATAGATTACTCAACCTAAATGTCTTTGTTGTCTACCAAAATGTCGTTAAGCTTAAGGGTTACTCATGGAATACCAACTTTCCGAAACGAACTTTAACGAATTCCTCACGAAATGTCTCAAGTTTCTTTTCCATAACCCAGCAATCATCGCCATACTTGTATTCTATGTGCTTTATCTAAAAAAAAGAACACAAATATCGGATAGGCAGTTAATAAAGGAGAAAAAGCCATTTAGTGTCAACTGTCAACTGCCTAGTAGCTTGTGCTTCAACCTACTATAAAAAAAAAGAACTAAGGAAACCCCACATGTCACGTGGAAAAGGGTTAATTTTAAATGTCCCCTTGACCGGATGAATGAACACGCCATGACTAGAATATTAATGTGTGTCTATTTCCGATAGATGTCTAAGAGGTTTTCCTTTTTTCTTTTCTTTTTTTATAATTAAACTGCTATCGTATAGATCGTTGTTTCAGTGGAGGCAGTCAAGATGGTTGTGTGCTTTTTTTGTTTTTAGATAAAATACTCGTACCAGAAGATACCATATCTAGGAAAGAAACAAAAAAAAAAAACACAATATTGAAAATTGACTGACATTAATTATCTCAGCATTGCGTATCTATCAAGTCTGTGTTATTCACTTTGCTTTTCACACCTCCAATTTTTGTCTCATGACAGACATTTGCAGAGAGCTCCCTCCAGCCACAGATACTACTAATTGGAGTCATTGACTTTTTGATCAAAAAAGAACACTGGTGTGATTTTCCTTTTAAAAATTTTGTAATATACATATCTACTCGTATATCTACATTTTCATGTTTGAATTTGAATATTGCATAAAAGTTCACACGAGAAGGAAGCTGAGATAAGAGGGCTTAAAGTTGTCAGCCATACGAGTAATAAGCACGAGTTTATTTTTAAGTTATTTATTTTTTTTGGAATTTGAATTCAACTGGATTGATGTGGCGGCGGAGGTACGGAAATGTTGAAACATTTGCTAATTGCACAAACCCGTTTTGCTTCTAATTTGAAGGGAAAATATTTGTCTTAACCAAACTAAGTTGACAGCGTTATGGGGGTTGGATATGGAAGAGCATTTAGCAAGTTGGCAATTAGGTTAGATGTACACGGGCGTTTGTTGTGAAATACGAGTATCAGTTTCATCTGAGCTAACGAAGGTAAACAGAGTAAAGCCGAGGGGTTACCGGCAGTTTCATTAACAAATGGAATGCCCTTTTTAGTAGCTTTTGAATGATATCGAAATACTCAAACAAACGTTGATTAATCTGTTTACATAAGCTTAACAAATACTCATAACATTTGGATTGTAAACGTAAACGGAGTTTGGATCTCCTCGTGACTCAACGGGGGAGTAACATACTTTCAGAACATCAACATGTGTTTGCATCGCAGTGTTTTTGTTTGCGTCAGATAAATTTATGTGCGCAATGACACCTTATGCACAGCTCCTTGAAGAAATCTTTGGAACCACACGTTCACAATTATGACAACTACTCGTATGACTTTACTGTTGCCAATATACATAGGTTCGATTCGTACTTCTTTGATATCAGATCTTCTTATGTCACACAACTCCACCGTATTGCAATATGTGAAAGCCCCCTAGAGCGGACTTAAAAACTTATTTTCGACGTTTAACTGGTTGTTTTGTTTCTTCAATAACAAATTGTTTGTCATCTACGGGATCAAGAGTATCAAACTAAAAGAAAAATCGTTCCACGACTCGACTTGTAAGATTTTTCAATTTAACAAGACCACTTGATTTTTCTAGAGCAAGCAAGAATAATAGAGTCGGCTTTCCAATATACGCAAAAGAAAATAAAATTGTAAGTCATTCGTCAAAAACGATTAATTCTGCCTCATCTTGCATTTCAACTCTCATTTACAATATTATTTCAGCTGTCAGCTCTTTGGTCAATGTCAAGATGCTTACTGCATAACTTAACACTTCCAGATTAAACTAAAGGGTGTTCAAATTTGAGGTATAATTTTAAATTTTGAATAAAAGACATAAATTGTGTGAAATCTGTGTTTATTTTTATTGGAAATTAATATACATTGGTTCCGGTTATTAATGAAAAAGAATTTCGTCCAAGCGATCTCCTCTGCTAGCTCGGCAGACTATAAAGCTGTTACCAAAATTTTGAATCACTTTTTCGCATAATGATGGTTGAATAAGTGATATTTGCTTGATAATGTTGTCTTTGAGGTGTTGAACGGTTTGATAATTATCGGCATAAACTTTACTCTTCAAGAAACCCCATAAGAAAAAATCCAGTGGTGTTAAATCGCATGGTCTTGGTAGCCAATTCACGTCTGTTCTTCGGGAAATTATGCGATTGTTAAACTTCTCTTTCAAAAGATCGATTGAGTTCGTTGCTGTGTGGCATATTGCACCATTCTGTTAAAACCACATATTCTACACATCAACATCTTCCAATTGACTCCACAAAAAGTAGATATCAAGCTCCATTCACAGTAACTGCATTGCCATTTTCAACTTAAAAAAAATGGATCACACCAAAATCCACACCATACAGTAACTTATTTTTTTTGGTTTCATTGGCCTTTCAAACAATCCTCTAGGATTTTCGTCAGCCCAAATGTGACAGTTTTGTTTATTGACATAACCGCCAATTTCAAATGAGCCTCATCTGTGAAGACAATTTGCTAGAAAAAATTGTCATTTTGTTGTTGCTTCTCTATGGCACAATTAACGAATTGACCACGCAATGCGAATTCTTGTGTTAACTGTATTTTGTAAGCCTTTACATGCAGATCTTTGTGCAAAATGTTAAAGAAAGTTGTTGGTTGAGGTTTAATTGCTGTGAAAGATGTCTAATTGACGTCCTTGGCTCTTCAGCAACACTTCTGCTAATAGCTGCAATATTTCCACTCGAGCGACCACTACGATAGACCTTACTTCTCTGATCTTGAACCAAATCAGTTTCTTCAAATTTATGAACGATAAGTTTAATAGCACGGTTTGACGGAGCATTATGTTTACCGTATTTTGAACGAAAATTTCTTTCAACTTCTGCAAAATTTAAAATAAGTATTAATAATAAAAACACGTTGCTCAATAGTGTACCGATCCATTTTAGCTAACGTGAATGTATTTACTTCATACCTGAAAAACTTCGGTGTAATCTAATGGCTGTAAAAAAAGTGGCGGCCAATTTAAAATGAGCACCCTTTATGACTCAAATAAACGAATTCATTTCTGCACTCGTTTAAAAGCAAAATTACTTTTGAATATTTGAATCCTCTGGGATAGTGCTCATATATCTCCTCTTAAAAAACAATACCTTGCCCAAATAATGCGTATCTTTAACAGATTCATTACACTTTCCAAGTGCAGAGTGACACTGAAACATCATCAGCTTATGAAATATTGTATCTCCAGACACGAAAACTTCTTAATGACCAACGGTACGGTTTTCGTAGTAACAATTCCATTGGTGATTTGATGGCATGTCTCAAAGAAAACTGGAACCAAAGTCTACACCAATTTGCCAAAAGCAATATACTCGTAGATGCGCTTGACGTTTCAAAGTCATTTAATAGATCTTGGGATCAGACTCTTTTGTCGAAAATGACAATTAACCGACGAATCTCAATTCATTTAATTAAAAATCAACTTTCAGAAATTCAAGTTGTCTCGGGCAGTCCGATATTAACAAAATATATGCTGCTATACCCCAGGATGCCGTTCTGTCTACGAAAATCGTTTTAATTTTCATCAATGATCTCTTGCCTGCCACTTTCAATCCAGTATACGACAACAACAGACTACCTTTTGTTCTTATTCGTTTTATTATTTACGACCCCTGCTCTTCGCCTGTAGAACGGGAAAGGCAGCGTATGTTAAGCTCATTCATTCAATTGAAGATCAAGCAATAGAATAGAATCTAATGCTTCCTGCTGTCGTTAGAGCAAAGTTTAAACACTCAGGCGGTTCCATTAATGTCAAATGGTTTGCCGACTGGAACTGGAAAATTTCCCAGTTCTCGGTAGTTACAAATATGTTAAAACTAACCTTCGTTGGAATAGAAACCTATTCGAAATCCCCAAAAATTTTGCGAAATGTCTAGGCTTCCTTAAGCAATCTGGCATCCATGTAACTGGTGGTCCAAATACAAGTTTCTTTTTGAAATATATGTTATTTTGATATTGACAGCTCTTTCCCGCTCAAAATCTTGACTGTCAGTCAGTATTATACCTCTGCAGAACGAAATGAATCGCTTGAACAACGTTAGGAAATATTGCAAGCTTATTTCAAAAGTAAGAGCTGTGTTGCCCAAACAGTGCGTAAATTGACAAGAAATTTTGACCGAAATGAAGCACCCACCGCACCTGCTGACATCTGCAAACATTCACAACAAGCGTGCATCGCCATCTGTCTTTTGTTTTTCTCTTATTTTCCTACTGCCCGCGTGTGATGCTTAGTTGAAAAGTCTCCTAGTTCTGAGTTCTCACTTCCGTATTAATTTCATTTATCCCTCAAATCTACAGAGTCATGAAATGCGTACGTTACGACCAATCTAACATGTTCTTCGAGTCTTAACACTAAAATATTGAAGTTCAGAACTCTAAAGTTTTAATTTTAATTGACAAATACAATACTTTTCGAGTCCGCTTTGCCATTTTCACTTTCTGACCTTCCCATCCAATCGAATCATCCCTCCGCACATTAAGAACGTCTTCTGAACTATGCGGAAGTTCTCAAAGCCAAACCCACTCCTCTGCCATAAAAGACAATCACCACGTTGCCCGCCAAGCACAACCCTTTCCCTGATGTTAATCAAAACACTCATCCTTACACACATCAACCTCATGGAATTTATAAAACAAATAATTTTGTCTGTTCATGAATCAGACATTAAGATATTTCGCAAAAAGAACAAAAGTGAAAAATAAATCGTCACTTACGAAGAAGGAAGAGAACTTCAGTTTCACTGTCTGACAAATGATTAACTGAAATGTACCCAAGGTTAACTTCTGCTTCCAAAACAATGGAAAAACATCAAAAAATACAAAAATTAATTACCACACTTTATCATCGAGAATTGTGTCGCGAAGTTGTCGCATTAACTTGCGATCATCAAGTGGTCAGTAAATACAAAAACAAAATAAGAACCCACTCTGGGAAGATCTTACCCAAGACATGGCTAGGTAGCCGTACGGACACCTAGCCGAAGTTATGTTTCACAAAAAAGTTGGCTCTCTATCTATGTGCAATTTATTATTATTAATTTCACGATTGATGGGGCAAATGAGATGAAGGAGGAGATGCCAGTACTCGCACTCGTATAATATACAATAAATAGAAAAAAAAATGTCGAAATCACAAAGTGCCACTCCCAAGTGAGTTTACGGGAAATTCTATCTCAGACCAAGATTGAAACTGACACTGAGACTCCCTGGAAATTCTTATCAACACTCGATGGGCCATAAGTCACTGTTTCACTTTGACTTCAAACAAATGGACAATGCCAGCAATAGCAGTGGCAGCAGTAACAGTCGGGGAGTAAACAAAACCCGCACGAAACAATCAATAATACAAAATGGACATAAAGCAAGATATTGTTGCTACCCTAGAGTCAGCCGTGTATCCATGCAGCCGTGCCCCTATGTCATGTGCAATAAACCAAAACCACTATAGTAGACCTCGAGAGTGCTGCATAAGATAAAGTATCAGAGCACACAACTCAACTGACACGACTCGAGTGAATTCTTAAAATTTACATTGTTTCCAAGCAACAATTTCGCACTTCTCTAGCCATTTGGCGGGGCCAAGGAGTCAGAGGAAGACATGTACGAGTATGAAAGGTAGGAGTTCAGTACTTGTAAGTATCATAGTAGCGGGTAGTAAATGGTCACCGATGACATTGAACGAGAACAAACATGGGGTTGCAATCTTATTCGTTTTGAATGCAAAGGTGCGTCTGGTAAATGAACTTTCAGTTTCCTTTTTGATTTGCTGTTGAAATAACAAATCAACCTGCAGGAATTTACTTTTATACCTTCTTAGCAATTTCTATAAATTATTTTTTCTATAATCCAATATCCAAGTTAATTCTCTTAGATACAGTAATAGCATTCCACAAGGTTCAAGGTTGGGGCCAACACTTGTCACAGATTTGACATTTGCATAAATTAGAGCGACAAACTTTCTTACATTTGCAAAGTCTCTCCAAATATTTATTTTTTTAAGTGATGCGTTACAGGGTTCCATCTTACAAGCTGTACTTTTTACAACAGTGCAATGTGTCATTATTGCTTATCCATATGACTGCCTTGGCAATACTTTGAAAAAATTTCTCTTCCATCACAGCCTTAGTGCATTTGCAGACAATTCAGCTGGTCAATACCCATCTGCTGCATATCAAACTACTTCGAGATCTCCGATCTGTTCGTTGGTAGTGACGACGATGATGATGATGGAATCATCCATTAATAGCACTTCTTTAACCGCTGTTACTAAAACAAGTTCTAATATGAGTTCTGTTGGCTGCCGGAAGTGAACTATTAACTTGTCAAATGCAAAACTTCACTGCACAAACCTCGAAGGAGAGGTGCTTTTTTTTTAACAGGTGTCTGTAGGTCTATGATTACATTCTGACGTCATACACGAAAGTTGCTCCAGACAGTTGGTTTTAGTTGTATAGTGGTTGAGAACAGTGGTTCGCCCATTCGTTTACCTGTCAATCGCTGCTGATCTGTTACCAATCAGATTGGATTGCCAAAAAGGAAATCCGAAATCTGGAGGTTTTTATCATGGTGCATACATCCGGACTGCAATAGATTCGCGTAGGGATGTCAATGTATTTTAGCATTCGTCTCACGTCCACATGCAAACTAACTGGAACTCCTATTACCTATAGCGGCTCTGGATTCGTGGCAAGAGCCAGAGCCAACTCAAACATTGGACAAAAGAAGCAAAATAGCAAAGAAATAGTGTACGAGGGAATGCTAAAAATACGGCGAAACTGCGCAGCAAAAGTAACCAAATATAGGTAAATCTAATAATACTCGTCCAACCAACTCCCATGGCAAATGGAAATATACACTCTTGTCTCGTATCCCATATGTATGTAGAAACAGCAAAGCAGGGCTTTGTCGTCTGTTCGCGTATCCTCCTTGTGTGATCTCCAGCGTTTGCCGACAATTTACCGCCGCGGTTGCTGTTTGTGGTGGCTCTGCACCTTTGGTTATGGCTATATGCTGATGTTGATGATGGCCGTTGACGCGTCGCCGCCGCGGAGGTAGTTAGATTGGTCGGTGGGTCTTTCGGTCGGTCAGGTTTTTTTTTTTTATTATGATTTTTTCATATCCAGAAAGAGAGAGATACTTTGCTAATGCGATCGTCGAATACTGTGTGCAAATGTGGCTTGGGCTTGTCAAATTGCAAAACATCGATGAGAGAAATAAAAGCCTCAGGTTCAGCCTAGTCGTTGGTCGTCGCTTTGGTTGGTTGTGTTTGTCTTTGATGTTATTGTCTATGGTGGTGCGGATTCTGTTCGAAAACTTTTGTTATTGTTGGCTTCCGTATGATCATGATCATTGCTGTGACGCTTGCCAGGGTACAAGTACCTACGTATGTATAGTTGCTTTCTTTTTTGTTCTTTGCTTTTGTGGTCGAACAAAGAAAAGTGATCCTATGTTGTTAGCCATTCCTGAAGAGTCTTTTTAACAGGAGCTTAACGGTATAGTGGGTAATAAATAGGGTTTAAAGGTTGTTTCTTCTTCTTTGTTATTGGAAATGTATTATACTTCCATCACTATAAAGTAGGTCGCAAGATAGAAATTTACAAATGGATCTCTGTTTAGTTGAAGACAGTGGCTTTTATTTCTATAAAAGGAGTAGAGTGTTGCACTGACAAAAATAGAACAGAACACCACAATTTTTATTAAAAGTGTTGTGACATACTTAAGAGTGTCTGAAGGCATTATGTTTAGATATTTCTTAAGTCCTATGCAATGATGCAAGACCTTTTCTAACCATAAAATGAAAGAAGATCTACATTACATTATAGTGTTGCCTTGTTTAAGTGAGTAAAGGTCCCAGATCTCACATCTCAATGAACTGTAGAAACCGCTGCTATTCCGTCCATATTTAAGTATGGTTACTGTTCTTCTTATGCTGGAATGGTCTCTAATGCGTTTCAACTCTATTAATTTATTAAGACTTGTGCAAGCTAGTGAGTCAAGGTTCAAGTTCAAGTATCAAACCTCTGATCCGTTTTAAAATACAATTTTTAGTAACAAAAACTGCTATCGTTAATGTCGTCTTGATATTGCATAAGACGTGCGAAATCCTCAACGAAGAGTTGAGATTAATTCCATCGTGGTGAGATTATAAATTAGGCATTCTGACAGATCTCCTTCCATAGCATATTTTAGGCGTCTTCTTGTTATTTTTTTTTTTTAGGGATGGTGCCCTAGAGGCCATTTTCGTAAAATTAAAATAAATCTGTTTATTTAAGTAAACTTGACACAAACCGGATCGCATTAACTTTACATTTGAATTTAATATGACGTAGTACAAGGTTCTACTGTAAGACCTATACAATTTAGAATAGTATAACATGTGTAAGCAACATTGTGTGGACGAATTTCAAGTTTGATATCTGTTACCTAAAGTTTCATTGTTAATGAGTCCGCTAAGCGTTGTTTGTATTCATTGAATAAGAGGTTTCATCACTCTGGATATGGCAAATATCTCTCCATTCTCCATAATATATCCTTTATATAGTAAGCTATAAGAGGCAAATCGAAAGCAGAGAAACTAATTAGAACCAAATATGAGAACGCGCTTGATTAACTTTCTGCTTAGTTTTCTTAACAGCCTTAGCATCTACGCTAAGGCATGCGCAGACATTGTGGGTGTGTAGTCGGATCAATTCTACCGGATACTTGCTCTTAAATGGAGGTAACCGTAGATATAATCCACGGTTAGTACGCCAGAAATTCACCTCTAGTTAATCCTCTCAGAACTGTTGTTCTACTCTTCAGAAGAAGGCCGAAGCTGAAAAGTGTCACCATCCGTTTCTCCAACGAAGATAAGTATCTGGGTGTTATACTCGTATTGGTTGACTTGAACGAAGAAGTTAAATTCAATTGCCATGGCAATTCACAATGAGATCGTGGGAAATGAAATCTTTCTTTCAAGTTTGCGACAAAGATTTTTCAAAACTAAGGCTGCCTACGTCCTCGATTGGAACTTTTATCTCTCTTGATGGCAGGATTGACTGTAGACGGGGCGCTATACTTTTAATAAATGTCTAAATTTGGTAGGCATAAATGACACCACCTTCAGCGAGGCTTGCTGTTGTGGTAGGCTCGGGTAGTAACTAAAGTACAACAGAAGCGTTAACTCATATTTCCTCAAAGGCCGAGTAATTTCATTAAGAGAAATATAAAAGAAGCCGAGGTAAAGAGTGTATAGAGAAAATCAACATCCCGACTTAGAAGATTTGTCTTTACCTAAAAATCAGTTGCCAATATGGCTTTGTTCATAAGATAATTTTAGAGTAGTTAAAGCCATTTATAGACTAAAACAGTGGGCAAAGAAAATAAGTAGAAATTACACGACCCAGCCTAAATTGAGTACCTCTTTCGTACACCAGATCGTTAAATGCTCGACATAACAGCTTGGCAAAATTTCAACCACGAAGATTAATAGAATACACTCATTTGCATTTTAAGAAAATTTACTTTCAATTGATTACACTTTGAGATTGGAGATACTTAGTCCTCTTTATGATCCACGTATGTTATTTTACGATAATCCTTACTCAATTACCGAAACAGGAATCTTTAAAAGTAAATAAAGAAAGCCTTTAAACTCTTATAAAACAAAAGCACATCTTGTCGTTTTGAAAGTCATTGAACTTGAATCTTGTGCGATCCTCCTTTACCAAACACTCATCGCCAAATTATGATGCATTGTGTGACACTGAAAGTAATTGCATTACATCTTATTTACAAAGTGTTATTATTCGAATCACGTTCCATTAAGCAGACAACCAGGCGACATGCCAACAAAAATTTCTTCACGTTCTCTCTAATAAGAACGCATTCCACAACGACGAGGAGGTCCTTCATTAATCTTCTTTATATCTCAGCTTGCAAAAAAATAAGAAAACAAAACTCTCAAAATTTTGCTCATCAAACACAAAGCAAAGACCAAACTGAGAAGAAACTTTCACAACAACAAAACCAGTAAAATTAAGAATATTATTTCATCAAAGAAATTCGTTCAGATGCGATATAAACATGTATAAGTATGAGTATCCAGAATTTTGGTTGGAGTTTCCAAGAAAACCAAAATGATAAATGTCCCCCCACTGGTATGGGATACAGTGGTTTTGGCTAGAGACAAATTGAAAGATATCTTGGCATACAACTTACATTCGAATTCAATTGAAAAGTTATAGATGAGGGTGCGGATAAAGTCTCCATAAAAGAACGAAATCTCCATAGACTTGCACGCAATACGTTCCACAAAACGACTCTTTTATTGATTCTATTTTAATTTATTTTCAGTTCAATTCTATTTCTATTTCTAGGATGTACAAGTATTTTCACAATCTCAAGTGGGTGTAGGAAATAACAAAGGCTTACCATCACCGGACGGAGGACTATTTTTATCCAACTGGATTAGTGAACTTCTAAAGCACTAATCGTTGGCTTACTTTCCAATTAAAATGTCCTTTTTGTAAAAGTTCTTTACGATTTGAGGGACGATAAGTTTCCACGTTGCGTGGATACATGTACATGTGGGTACCCCTATGTGGAGAGGACAAGATAAAACTGGAATTTCTTTCTAATTGGTCAAGAATCCTACTAGATCCCTGAAGGGGTTAAGAGAATGTCTAATACAAATAGAACTGATTCGAGGCATGTAGGAGTTTTAATTTTTAATTGACGTGAATGTGATTTTCAAAGTTTCTATCGATTGTGAACTTCGAATCTAAGAAAATAATTGCCTGCTGAATTATTAAGAAAAAACACGTGATCCAGGCAATGCAAGTTGCCCCATTTATGCCTCGAGAACCAGCCTCTTGTCGAGGCTTGTGGAGTCAATATTTTCATATTTGAATTACGTTTCATACGTACCTCGATTTTGTTTCCTGTTTAACCATTTTGTGGATCACTTAAACTTTCTTTGTATATACATTACTGACCGACTACAATAAGACCACTAATAACCCATCAAACCGAGACGCATACTTAATAAAATCCTCTTTGTGACATTCTTAAACGCACTTCTCGGTCTCGGTCGGTCATTAAAACAACAAGACGACTCTACCCCTCTTCACTTTTTTTTATTTTATGTCTCCATCATAAACGATTGTGTGTGGACTTTTGCACAAGGCACTGTGCAATGAAATCCACATAAATCATTTCCCAGAAACACAGTTGGCCCCATGAGGGTAGGGTAGGGTACGCGTTCTCTGAAGATCACACTGGACCGCGCATTGGACAATTCCCACACATGAGGGGGGTCATTAAACTACAAGAATCCTAAACGTTGATTTCAAAGAAAGGAAATCTCCATCTGTGTTTCATGCATGATGCTGAGGTTTCATGGTTAAGTTTCATGTGGGACTAAACAATAGACACTAGACACACTTGGCAGAGAGCACACAAATCGACCTCCTAAAATGAAAAACCAAAATCAAATCCAATCTTCACTTGTTTCACCTTGTTATAGTTTCAAATCTCAGTTACGATTCAATCTTCTTCCGCCTTTACAAGTTGATGAAATTGAAAATCACATCGCATAACCGACATTATTACGTCGAGAGAGGCGGAGCGGAGGCCCTTTACTGCCTTCTGGTGTTTCCCTCATAATGACGATCAGATTTTCCCATATTAGAGTCAAGGAATAACAAGAAACCAGAGCAACCGTTCTGTGTGTCTTGCTGTTGAAATCACAGATGCACATGAATTGAAGTCATTTTTGATTCGGTTGGAGCGCGGCATTATAGGCAGTGGCAGAAAGTAGACATCTTCCACGGGCACAGATTGTTGCTTTGTGAAGTCTCTCTACTTTGCTTTCCTGGCCATTGTTGCAGTTGGTATTGAAGTTGAAGTTCCACAAGTAGCAAATAAAGTGCTTTGAACTATGAACTGTTTCCTTACATTGCTTCTGGTGATTTGGTAGCTTTGACTGGTTGTTTTTTTGGTTGCTGGTTGTTGGTTGTTGATTGTTTTAGGTTGCATAACCTTTTAGAAGGAAGGGAGAGATACTCGTACAACAATTGAATAGCGGTAAGATAGACTTGACAAAGAAGAAGATTTAGTATTAGTTTTATTGTGCTTGCAAGACGACATGGTGAGAAATGAACGCAAACTCCGTGACTGTGATGACAAACAGGTTGACGATAATGAGGCTAAGAGGTACATTTGCAGAAAAGACACATGTCCATTAGAGCAAATGAAGGTAATAACCTTGTATTTTTAGACAAAGTAGTAGAACTTGAGTTAGAACCGATGAATGTTGGTAAAGAAATAACAGCGGAACGGATATTTATTTAGTAGTGGTTAGGCACTTTCATAATATCATACAGAAGGAATAATTCAACCCATTTATAACCCGAGAGGCGATAAGTCGGTTGGTGTCAACATCTTGACTGAAAGCCAAACCAACGAGGCATATTACTGAATTTCAATACAAAAATATGGAAGTGAGGGAACGTTCAGATTATAACTTTCAGATGATCATGCATTTCCACACAACAATCTATACAGGTTTTGAACGGTTTACCCTACCTTCGGCATTGTTCTTAGTTTAGACGTAGTTTTGACAATCTATCTCGTAGTCATTTGCGATATGACCTTTCACTTTGAGCTTATTGATGACCAAGTTAGGGAATAGCTAAAGATTCACGAAATGGTTACCTCTTTACACCTCATTTTGCGTAAACGTCTTAGCCTACATGCTTATAAGATCCAGTTGACACATGAATTGAAGCCAGCAGACCACGCACAACGCCGTACTTTCACTAATTGTGTGCTGGAAATGAATGAACAAGATCATGTTTTTAACACAAAATTATTCTGAGCGATGGCCTCATTTCCATTTGTGTGTGTACGTAAAACAAACAAAACTGTCGCATTTGGGACTCCGAAAAGCCAAGAGAAATAGTGCAACAATCTTTCTATCCACAGCGGGTGACAGTTTGGTTCGGTTTTTGGGCTGACGGTGTCATTGGGCACAATTTTTTTCAAAAATGATGCTGGTGCGACTGTTTTATGAATGGATTGTATTACCGAGCAGTGTTGACTGACTTTTTTTTACCTAAAATTGATGCTGTGGACGTGGACGACATTTATTTTCAGCAGGACGGCGCCACATCCCACACAGCTGGTGAAACAATGGCTCTATTGCGTGACAAATTTCGTGAACGTGTGATTTCCCGAAATGGGAATTTCAATTGACCGCGATTTAACACCATTAGATTTTTTTTTCTTTGGGGTTATGTTAAAGATACAGTCTAATTCAAAACTCCACCACTAAAAGAAATTATCAGAACTGTTTTTCGAGGAATACAGCCGCAATTATGTGAAAACGTAATGAAAAATTTCATCAAAAGAATGACTATTTGTAGGCCGAGTCGAGTCGGTTGTTTGGAATATATTTCAATATTCTATACTAACCTCAGAGTTTGTACCTTAGATTAAAATGAAAATGTTCCCACTTTTCATAAAAATGTTGCGTTTTTCTATTGACTTCAAATGACACCTCTTATTGGATGTGCCTATGTATACATATATTTTTCTTTGGCTTGCAGTTAATTCCTACTTCGTTTACGCCTTGCATCGTGTAAATTGTTTTCGTTGCCTGTTACTTCTAACTCGCGGACATTGCTTGTTGCATCACCGGTTTCAGCCAATCGTTGCGTGCAGTGAAAAGCATCAGCAGAATCCTTTAGATGTGTCAAACAGACAAAGAAGAATTTTTCTAATTGATTTATTAGCTGATTCAACCTGAAAAGCTAGGTCATAATCAGTTATGATGCTGTAACAAGCGTGAGAGAATATAAATATCACAGGAAGATCTCCAGAAAAAGGGAAACACGACACTTTCACTTTGTATTTCGTATCCATCCCGTTTCGTTGGCGTTGTATTAAAAAATTGGTACTTTCATTCCAGAAATAATAAAAACCCGGTTTGCTTTCCATGTCATGTAACTAAACATTACGTTCTTTATAAATTGTATCATCATCATCATTTGACCTTCCTTTAACAATTCCAAATTAATTTCTTTTTTTCTATTTATTGCAGAGGAAAATTTGCCGCTGTTCGTCGAGCCATCCACAAAAAATCTGGTGTACACTTTGCTGCGAAATTTCTAAAACGTCGTCGCCGAGCTCAATCATCGGACAAAGAGATAAAACATGAGATTGCTGTGCTTATGCTATGTGCGGGATCCGATAATATTGTCAAGCTAAATGCTGTTCATGAGTCCAGATCAGATACGGCTCTACTATTAGAACTGTAAGTAGACCAAAAAAAAAACGCACACATGTCACTGTGTCAGTTAGTTAATCACAACTTTTTAATTTCATAGAGCGACTGGAGGAGAGCTACAGACATTTCTGGACAATGAAGAATCCCTAACTGAAGCACAGACACGAGTTTGTATGCGCGAAGTACTTAAAGCTCTTCAGTTCCTGCACAAACGTTCAATAGCACATTTGGATCTGAAGCCGCAAAATATTTTACTAACCGGTGAAAGGGTCGAGGGTACGTTTTTTTTTATTATTATTATCTTCATCTTTGTTAATGAATTGTATGGGAAATGAGAACACTGAAAAGCTACTGCAATTTGTCTTTAAAACGATGTCACGTACATAAGTCACGAAGACAAACTTTGACTTCGGCGCGTGCATTAACAAAGATTCTATGTATCAGTTGTAAGTGATCAGTATCAGTTGGTATGATCAGTAATAGCAACAGAGTTTGCATGCATTTTTTAGAGAAATTTCTCTTGTGCATGCAGATTCTCTCTTCTTTGCATACATATATCTTTAATCAAGGTCATTTGGTTTGATTTGGTCTCATTTTGCATCTATTCCACATGAATACGCTTTCGTATCAATTTGATTATTTTTTTCTTTTTCCTAAATAGATGGTCTAAAACTATGCGACTTTGGTATTTCCCGTGTTGTGGCAAATGGTAGTAATGTTCGTGAGATTCTTGGTACCCCAGATTATGTAGCACCTGAGGTACTACAATACGAACCATTATCCCTACAAACAGATATTTGGTCAGTGGGTGTCTTAACATATGTCCTTCTTTCGGGTTTTTCACCATTTGGTGGCGATACCAAACAAGAAACCTTCCTTAACATATCACAATGTGCCCTAACGTTTCCGGAGAAACTCTTCAAAGGGGTATCAGTTCATGCCATCGACTTTATACGCCGGGCATTACGTATTAAACCAAAGTGAGTATTGTCAATTTGTTTTTGACTATCTCGAATTGTTTAACTAATTTGAATTGCTATTTGTTTTTTTTTTTTTTTTTTAGTGACCGAATGACAGCATCAGGATGTCTGGAACATATTTGGTTACGTGACGAAATGTCCGTCGATAGGAAGATCCTTAACATATCCACAGCTCATGATGATCTATCCTCAAATGGTGGCGGTGGTAGTGGAAGTAGTGGTCATTCCGATGATGAGGAAGATGACGATGAGAATAGTAGCAGTAGCAGTGACAGTAGTACCAATCAAGGTATGAATGGTATGTCAAATGGCACCAAAAAGACGATGCACAATGGTACAACCAGAAATAGCATCTCAACAACAGCAAATTGTGCCAATAGTCACACATCAACATGCTCTAGCACTTCCATGTCCACCAAATCACAGCACAATGGCTATCAACAGCAACAGCAACAGCAGCAGCATCACGATTTGAATACATCCACCCGCCGTCATTCCTCCGATGCAAATAAGGAGAATACTTTTTTACGGAAACCAACATCGATGAGCAGCAGCGGCAGCAGCAGCACATCGACCAATTCTTCCATAACATCCAAATTGAATAATGCAATTCAACCTATCCAACAGCAACATCAACATCAACATCAGCATCAGCAGCAGCAATTACAATTGACAACAACAAATGGTTCAGCAACAACACTCTGCTTATTTCCAGATGCACCCACAACACCAAAAGTTATACGCAAAGCACCAACTTCCGAGTCACCGCCTACCAGTGTTAAGGCATTGGTAAAGAAGTTCCAGCTGGAGAGTTCTCAACAGCCTTTAACAGCACCGAGTTTACTTTTAAAAGAGGCCCATCACAATAACAATAATAATAACAACAATACAAGTGATAAGAAATTGTATGGTCATTTGATGTATCATCATCAATATAATAACAGCACTTGCTCCTCCAAGTATCATAGTCATAATAATAGTAACAATAGCATTAGTAGTAATCGTAAGAGCAACGGAACAACGACAACGACACTTATCAAACCACAGCAACTGAAATCAACGACAGATGTCACCGTCACTAGTATTATAGCCAATGGTGGTGGACATACATCTGGAACAACATCTGTAGTGGCAGTATCAAAGCCCATAACAACATCCTCTTCAATGCAATCGATAAATGCCTCGCCATCATCATCATCCTCCTCGTCGTCAGCGATGGCTGTAGTAGCTGCAACCGCGAATAGTAGCAGTAGCAATTGTAATAGCAATAGCACCACATATAAAACAAGTTGTGTTTTCTGCTTGACATGCAGCGGTCCTGGATGCCGGCATTCAGGTACATCCGTTGCCAATAAGACCACAACGAATAACATTGCACTAGATCAGGGTATCATCTGTTAGCTAAGGGCCAGCAGGGCCCGAAGAAACGCCAAAAGTTTCTTCCATCGATTTCTATGCTGCATGTAATATTCACCATACCGTTAGGAGTGCAGCTATCGATACAATTAGTTACAGAGAACCCTATCTATTCTATTATTTCAATTACTCGTCGTATTCTATTACTTTATTTTCTATTTACTATTTTGTTTTCTATTTTTTGTTTGTTTACTTTTTTTTTAATTTTAATTTTAATTTAAATAAATGAAAACCGTTAGGTAAATAAGAACCTAGGTGTGTAAGCATATCGAATAGAATTAAAAACAAAAACATTGATAAATTGTACCGCTAACGAATGCGCATAAAAGTCAGAGCGGACATAGATAAACAAATAGAAAAACAAAAACAGAAAAGAAAAAAATGCTTAAGCAGAAACCAACAACAAGACAAGGCAGCTAAGAAGAAACCGACAGAAAGAAAGCGAATGAAAACAAATCGGAAGGGCGAGCAAAACATGCAATCGCTGCATTAAATTTATTTTTAATTATTTTTTTTATTTTCTAAATAATTTATTTAAAAACAAAACAAAAACAAAAGATTATATAAACAATTATATATATATGTTTATTCCCTGTTATACAGAGACAAGGGAATTTACACTTAAATTATAAACAAAACAACACTAAAAATGTATAGAGATAGAAATTTAAAAAATTTTCTCTTCCTGAAAAAGCGCACATAATTTTCGCAAGACCTATAATACAAACAACAATTAATTCTCTCTTTTCTTTATTTCAATTTTGTTTTTTCAATTACCTATTTTATAACTTTTCTTTTTTGTTTTTTTTTTTAAATAAAAAATGAAGTTTTTTCGTTGCTTTATTTGTTTTGAAGAAAAAAAAATATAAAAATGATGAACAGAAGGAAAATCTTTAAAAGACAATTTTTACTATTATTATTATTATTTTTCTGGAAGAGGATCTTCTCATTTACTTAAAAAAGAAAAACGAAACAAAACAGTTTAGATCACACACTTGGCATGAAAGTGTGAATAAAAATGGAACGTGAATTGAAGAATGGGAACTTAAAACTTTTCGGAAGAGAAAAACAATAAAGGCAGAGCGGAAGCAAGAGAAGAAACGGTTGTCGTATTTTGTAGTTAAACAAAATCTATAATATAAATATTTAAATTTATTTTTATTTATAGCTTAAATACAGTTAAAGAAAAAAAAACAAAAACAAAAAAAAACGGTCTTAATTCGCTAAATTAAAAACAAATTTAAAAGAAAAAAGTATATTAAACAAAATATATATATATTAAAGAAAGTTTTAAGATATGAATATTGTTAACTTAAGAAGGGGTAATGGGGGAGAACAAAACGTAAACAGAAAGTTAGAGAATGTAAATTTAAAACAAAAAATACAAATGAATACCAACCCCCAAAAAAGAAAATAGAAATTATGGCAGTGTTGTTGTTGAATGTTGATGAAAAACAAAAGAAAAAAAAAATTATATATAGAAAACAAGAAAAACAAAAAACTTTAACGTGTTAGTTGTAATTATTCGCGCGGCTCTGAATAAAAAGCAAATTGAATCAATTAAAAAATTGTCCTGTTCTGTTCTGTATTTAGAAATGAATTGTTGGGTCTGCTCCGTTTTTGATGGAGTTTACTTCTTTGATCAATATACAGCAGTCCCTCATCCAACACACGCGAGGAATGCGTTCCAAAAAAACAAAAAAACACCCAGAGAAAGACTAGAAACTGAATGAAATATTTATTTTAAAATTTTTTTTTTTTTTTTTAATAAGAAAACAAAAACAATTCAACATAGGAAGGCAAAAGTAATGGTAAAATTTAATGGAAAATAAAAACTAAGAACAAAAACATTAAACTGAAAGATGCTCTGTTGCTTTATATGAAAGTTCTTATATTTTCCTCCAAAATACGTCGATATGGCGCAATCGAGCTAAGCAGTCCTGCTGTACAAGTTCAACTCCTTTCCAAGTTAGAACCAGTGAAGTCTATATTATCAACAGCCTCATCTATTTTGGTCATCAATTTCATCCAGTTTTCAACCCATATTATCCCAGATTCTTTTTTTAATTCCATGTTGAATTTTATAAAATGTAAGGGCGAATTCGTAGACGCACGACTTGCAGAGCAAATTATCTGCAAAGCACATGTAATAGAGCAATTGCCTTGCAAGTGTTAAACGTTTATGAACGAATAATTTGCACAATTTTCATTTCTCAATATTTTACAGCATGATTGTTCGACCAAGTTGTGTACTTATTACCCGACTGCGCTATGCAAAAGGAAGGGTAATGTGTTTATCAGCCTATATATGTATGTTTGTTTTAGAGGCCAAACGCGTGGGCCCATTTTGAGTAAAAAACGGACTTTAAATATGAACTAAAAAGAAAAAAAACAAGTGATTCGAAGGTTATAATTCACACTTGTTTTTTGTGCTTGAAACTCTACAACAGCCAAATCTACGTGTCAGTGTTATGCCTTCACATGCAGAATTTTTTGACTGAGTTCCAATTACACAAATGAAAAACTTGTCATGGATAGGATTCGAACTTTGACCCTCCGAGTAAGAAGCGATTGCTAGTACCACTACACCACGGCCAGCTCAAATCTTCCCAATAATGGGAAGGGCTAGAATCGCCAATGACACGATATCGCCGACTCTAGTCTATGAGTAAACATATGTCTTAATACGTGACAACGAATCTCCGACAGCCCGATCCCAAAGATTGTCGCCTATGAAGGCACATGCGTGTCAGAAATGCGACGACGAATCACCAACCTTAAGAGATAATAGACTTACACGTTTATGGATGAATTCCAGGCTTCATTATCGGCAACAACTTTTCTCACATGACTCATCAATATTCAATGATTCTTTATCACAAATAGCAAAGCATGTATATCACATTTGCAACAAATTATGTTATCAAAATCAAACAAGGTCGATTTCAAAAAACTAGTCGAATGTTTTACCATTTATTGTAATTGATGCGCAACAAACTTATTGACAAATAAAATACCACCGACAGCATTTTGGAATAACATGACGGTGTCTACTATACCAACAGAACTGGAATGTTTGAGTGAAATTGAAAAACGATTTCAAGATTAAAACCATTTCTGAAAGTGTTTAGGTAGCAGATTTGGGCAACAAGGCTTTACGAGTGAGGCAGTTCTTTTTTGCCCAGCAAGTAGAGACAATTGCTGAACAACTGCTAATTTCAATTACATGTGCTGGGATGATAATAGGGACCATTATTGGGAAGCTTTGAGCTGTTCTAGATATATAATGGGTCCCGGCTGTATAAGTTGCTAAGTTCCGCATTTGAATTTGTTTTATGTGTGTTTCCACCATGAAACTTTCAATGGTGTGATTATTTAATATTTCGTAACAGAATTCTAGACTACTGGACTTGTTTTTTTCTTTTTAGTTCATTTTTGACTCAGTCGGGTTTTTTTAATTTTTTAAATTAATTTCTTTTAAACACCTTCCTTAATGGCTGTCAAGCTACACTAAAAAGAACAAAAAAAATATTAAACGCCGAACATAAATTCAAAGTGAAGTGTTCAACATTACTTTGATAGTTGCACAGATGCTCTTGATTTCGCGTAAAAAAACTGAATCTACTACGTTTTAGAACTGTTTGCTTTGCAGTAATTTATCGTTGTACGTTTACGAATCTCCTGCTTTGCACATTTTGCGCAACATATGCGTTTACGAAATTGACCTAATGTTTAGACTTAACATTTACCAATAAAAAAATTAAAAAAAATCTATCTTTTACCAAACCATGGGGATGGGGTGCACCATATACTGTGGGATAATGCACTACCAAAAAAAAATTTTCAATTCAACATTTTATTTTCATTTTAAGTATGTATAGTATACAATATATATACAATATGTTTTCAAAATGAGGGAGAATGGTAATGCTTGGTAATTTCTCACAGCGAGCAGTTACTTGAGTGTGGCAAATGCTGCACCTTGTTCAACAATCATATGTTGAATTTGATTGAATTTGGCCGGTTATTTTTTCCGTACATTCCCAGTAAGCCCCTTGCAATGCAAATAGCGAAAAATACCACTTTTTTCTCTTATCGCAGTGCGATGAAGACCAATATTTCCGACCTATCGACGCCTCCCATGTTTTTGTTATATATTTTCACAAGTTTGGGCTGTCGAACAGTCACTTCCTTTCTTTCTGTACGAGAAAATCGCCTCACAGCAGTCGTTGGGTGGACTGGTATGCAGTTTGAAATCATATTAACAATGCTGTTATCGTGAAATTTACAAACAATTAAATTTAGTTCTGAACATAGTTCAAAGTTGTATGCACCTCGACCTGTTTTCTTGAGAACCTTATCTGATCGAACACAGAACAGTTTTTCAGACGATTTTCCCTGACAGTTCCAGTTTCTCTCAAATTAAAATTTTCAATTCTTCAAGCAATTGAAGCGATGAAAAGGATTTGTCAAAAAATAAATGGTACCTCAAGTTTAATCAACTTTCGTTCAAAGAGGAACCTCTTTTTTTATTGCGCGAGAGCAGTCTTTCGATCATGCATATGGGTCAAACCAAACAATATAACCGCTCGGAGTTGTGCCAATCCAAAATTTATAGCCCCATCTAATTGACTTTCCTCTTATGAACTGTTTTGTAGGATGACGTCCGAAGTAGGGCACCATACCCTCATCGACATTGTAATTCTCAACGACTTGGGCAAACCACAAGAACTTTTCCAATAGCATATCAAACTATGGCCGTACTTTGTTATAGCGATCAGTGGGATTCAATTGCATATTGTCGCAACAATGAAGTACTCGAAAGATGTGATCAAATCTATTTCTTGTAATCGATTTGGACACAAGTAAATTCTACGCATACTCTTCATTTTCCCAGTACATCCTACGCCGCAAGAAATTAGTGTAACCGCTCAACATCAGTACTCCAATGAAGACTTTCATTTCAGAAACTTGTATATCAACTAAGAGATTGTGTTGCTGTGCGTACTTATTTGAGCGTGATACTAACATTTCGAACAAACGTGCATTAAAAAAAAGATTAAAAAGATCCAACGGTGCCAAAGATGGATACCAGCCGCAACTTTCTTACTTAAAATCAGTTAACCTTTCCTGCAAATCTCTTTTTTTCCCACGTATATTCCAAAATTCGAGGTCTTTTGGTAAAGGAGGAAAGTGGTATATCATCAGCATTTTCTGGTCGCACCAAAACTGCTGCAAGTAACGGATTGCGTGGCAAATTGCCAACATTCACCCCATCTTCCTCTCCAGAATCTTCGCCAGTTACATCTCGTTCTTTTATTGGCGTCAAAATAGGAATTTCTCCATCAAAATCATCCTCATCGCATTTGACTAAGCAGTTGATGATGTCATTTACTGTAAGCCTAAAAAAAATTAGATAGTAGTGTACCGTATATGGCACACAAAAAAAGACATCCACTAAATTACAACAAAATTTGGATTTTTTTAAATAATGTTCAATTGCTCTACAATTGTTGACTATTGAACCGTCTAAATCCAAAGTTTGTTTTCTGTTGATAGTAATATATTTAGATATTTTTATTTACTTTTGTTTTGACTGTTTTGTAATGAATAAGAAAACAGAACTCTAACTACTTACTCACACAACGAAAACAAATATTTGGAAACTGACAGGAAAATTGCATAACCTACTTCGTAGGAACTGCTAAGAAAATTATTAATTCAAAAACTGAGTTTAAGAGACTTTTTTTTATGAGATGTACCGTATACGGTACAGTGGGATAATCAGGGTTAATGGTCATATCGTCAGTTTCTTGTTCTAAATTAATGTCGTCTTCAACCGGTTCGCATTTTTCTTCAAGATGTATCAATGCTTGAAAGGAAAGCTCGGCATTTTGCGCCTCTAAGAGCAGGGATCTGAGGATGATTTGGCGCCTCGTCGAGAATTAGCATCACTTTGAAGTCTAAGTTCTATTTCTTGCAGTAGAGTTCAACTTCTAACCAAAAGCATTTACTAAAGCAGTCAGCGAATAGTGATGAATTCAACCAAGCTTTTTTGTTTTCCTTCCAATGCACAGTAAATTTGTCGTTTCTTAGATTTTCCGGTACTCAGACTGATAGATAAGATATGGTTTACCCTTAAAATCGCCCTTAAATTTCCACAAAATAAGAGAGTGAAACTATCTTCTACTGCCTTGAACTCTGACGCTCTGTTTCCTTGGAGATTTACATACATAGGTTAAATAAAGCCCAACTGCATTGAAAATTTGTTGAGTTGTGTATCCACTACCGTCTTTATTAATTTCTTTGAACTCCTCTCTGCATTTTTTGGAAGCTTCTACATCGGCACTGGCCGCTTCTCCCGTGAATTTTACGCTGCGGAGATGGTGATGTGTTCGGAATTTATCAAACCATCCGTTGCTTTCTGCAAAATTCGTTTTTTCTGCTCTTATCTGAACTCGCTTTTCCCGCTGAAGATGATCAAAAATATTCTTTGTTTTGTTTGAAATTTTACCCGAATCGACTCTAATTTTTTTCTTGCTGTTGTCTTCAATTCAAGAGATTAGCAAAGTGTCCATCTTTTCCATTATCGGATTCCTACTTATTATTTTTTTAGCTGATAAAGGTGTAGCATGTTTTATAGATGACTTTATTAAATCTTATTTACCTCTCATAGTGCGAACCGTGGACTCATTTATATTGAAAAAAACGCCTGGCAGAAGAAGGTCTTCACCCTTATCTAATCATTCAATAATTTCCAATTTAGTTTCTAGATTCAACACGACTTTCTCCTTTTTTGATGTGGACATCTTAATGTGTTGCAATTACGACATCTAATTTCAAAAATTATGTGGTCAGAGATATGAGGATACATGAGAATCTAAAAACATTTGTGATACCTACCAACTTAGAAAAATCAACAACTAATAGTAACACACGGAATCACACAACATCAAGCAAAAACAGCAGAAATATGAAAATACATGGAAATCTGATGCGCATGCGGAACTCGAAAATAAATGCAAATCCTATTGACAGACACGAATTTTTGATGAACCGCGTATAAGCACCGTATATGTATAGCGTATGGAGCGATTGTACATGTTTGTGTGCAATAAAAAAAATTTTTTGTACAAAAAATAAACATTAATCAATTATGTGGTTTCCGTTTTGTTTGAAGACTTCCTGCCGTCTTTCTGACGATTTTGTAATTCCGTGCCCGTAGCACTTCTGGCCCTTATTAGTACAAAACTGTACCAAGTGCAATTTAAGATCATGGTCATTACTTACTTATTTAGATATGAAAGATACGTTCAGGATGAACCACAGCTAACAAGTCTCTGTATATAGCTCGATCCTTAACTATCTCCTTACAGTTACCCACTTCATGTGCGTTGTACCTCCGGGTGCGGGTCATTGATGTCCATTTGATTTACGTGTGTTAGCCATTTCAGGCGACTGATAAATAGACCGATGTCGCCGTAGAGCTCTTATAGTTCATAATATAGCTGAATCTTCACCTCCAAAGGCCGTCAATTCAAACGAGGTCAAATATCTTACGAAGAATTTTTCTCTCGAGTCCATACTTCGGCGCCATAAAGTTGGACTGGAATGATCAAGGTCTTATTTAGAGTCTCGTGACTTACTACTCAAATGTCTTCTTAGCCCAAAGAAACATCGATTGGCAACGTGATTCTTCGTTTTATTTCTACTGATGTGCTGATTGGCAGAAGCCAAGTTAGACAAAGTTTCTTACTCGACTGAGACTTTCTGTCCAGTTCGTCGATGCTGTTTGTTGTTGTTTGTCCCTTCTTGTTGACAGCATATACTTGGTTATTCTCGCATTTGCCGCAAAACCCTTATTGGCAACTTCCGCACAGCCAATTATGTCAATAACATTGGCGTACTCTAGTAGTTACACAGATTTTTGAATTTAAGGTAAGCGAATTAAGTGGCCACAAAGTTTAAAAATCTTCCTTGATAATACGCCTTCCATAGCGAAAAGTATTTACGGTGTAGGAGCATAAACCATCCCAACTCGTTTAGAATTGGACATCCCTCTAGGAAGTGTGCAACGTCCGCTCTCACTCTCTAGCTACAGAGACTGGAAAACTTGGAAGCTTATGTTGGTGAGGCATAAAGCTTAATTTTAATAGCTCCCCTCTCATTTTAAAAATAGTATTTAGTTTGTCTATAGAATTGTGTTTAAAGAAATACTATAAGTCATATCCTGTAAGTTGTAATTCAATATATCATAGTATAATACAACCGGTATTGTGGAGACCGAACTTCGGAGGCATTTTTTTGTACATATCTTCTTAGGGTATGAACCTCAGCGAAGGTATTGGAATGACTAGATCTAGAGTTAAACGCTACACGAATTCATACTTGAACAGGGTTTCCTCCTGTCGTATTGATATCCGTAAGTACAATCTAGTGTAAGTTTACTTCTCCCATCGCTCTCATTGTAACCACATAGTCGAGATGCATCTTCTATGTGTCGAAAAACATCGGTGATGCCCGAGTCTCTGGGTGGTAATTGGACATATTGGTCGGCAATTGAAATGTTCGCTTTAGGCGTATTGAGACAACGATTGAGCGAAATCATTTTTACTATGAGCTATGTGTTTGCTGTTGAAAACGCGCCCTCACTCAGATAAAATTGCACGCTTAGCTTCAACTAATTTACCCTCCAGATATTCTCTCATATTTAGATTGGCCAATATCAAGACAATTTAAACCGTTAGTTCAGTTAACTGTTTAGTTCCAGCGGTTACAATATTCGTCGGGTCCGTTCTGCACTAACTGCATGCCATCTATCGACTCGAGGAAGAAACAATGTCAGGAGCAGGAATTCGTGTACGACTGAGATCAATCCATTTTCCCACGAAGTCCGTGATATCGTTAATGAACAATATAAACAGCAACGTACTCAAGATATACCTCTATTTCACATTGTTCTGCGTTCCATACGTATGCAAAGATACGGCCAGTCAGAAGTCCACGAAAATGGCATACAAATTTCGACGAGTTAATCAGCGCATATATGTATATAGTCAAAGTGAAGAAGTTCTCCCTAAATGCTTGAAACTCTGATGAAATTTGATGGGTTATATTCTAACTCACTGGGAAGAATTTCGTTGAAGTAATAAGAAAGGAAATTTCTATGTATTTCGTTGGGTCGCGGTACTGTCGCGGCGGTTTTAAGAATTCAGTTGGACTTTGAAAACCTTTTGTATAATACTTCGCGGGGTATAAATAGTGCATCCATTGGGAACAAAGCGATGGTACATATATTGGATTGGTGATGCACTACAAACATTATTGAGAAGATTCCTAAAATATTCCTTGAGTAATGGTGCCTTCAACGCCTGAGAGACCACATTTTTATGTCCGGTTATATATTTTATGACAATCCAAAACTCTGCCGAGGAGCTTGAGCTATTTACCATACAGATAATTTGATGTACGTAGGCCGTCTTTTTGGTACTTGTTTGCTTGCTGCTCCATATAGTGATTTTAAAACGAAAGTGTTGTTCTTCCTCAGCAGCCTTAGGAAACGATTGTTCTCTTTCTTTTAAGTATTCACTGTCAAACCGTTGTCCTACTCAAGTTCGTGGGAACTGCGACCGTTTTTCATGGCCTTTTTATTTATTTATTTTATTATTTATATAGACTGCTTGATAGTGTTGACTTTTTAACTATTTCAGTGAGCTCCTCAACAATTGTGGAGCTTTCAATGTGTATAATATCTTAAATTATTACGGTATGTTCTCAACTTTTATCCTTTCATATTAGTTTGAGTAATACTCCTAGCATAAATTTCGTCGTGCTACTCAAGTTCGTGGAAACCGAGACTCGTCTTTGAGGGCTTCCAGAATGAGAAACCTCGTTTCCAAAATTTTTAGGAACCAATTCCAATGTTGGGCTGCTTCTGGTGTCATCGAATTACTCCCCAAAAATGGTAAATTTTTTTTAGGAAAATGTGTGCTACGATTGTTCCTAATTATCGTTGCAAACCCAAATTTTGAATCTCTTAAATAGATTACTTAATTGTGTCATGAAGCTCTTTAGAACTTGATGTGATTCTTGCGGCAGAAACCAATCTCAACGATCGGTTCAATTGCACAAATAACAAAAATCTTTTGTTGTCATTCCTATCAATCAATGTAACATAGATGCTGGATTATGTTGAGTGCTTCTCCTGCTACGTTGGCTCATAGTGCCTGTTTACATTGGCGACGGGATGAAAGTTCTCACCGTGAACGTCGTGTTCACATTATTATGGGGTTGAAAGACTTTTTGACAAGTGGAACACTTGAATCGGAGCATTTTTAATTTTTAAATTTGAGCAGTTGGCCTGAAACACACCTTTGTTCCTATTATTCACATTTCCTTCCACATCAACAATCAAAACTAAAATGAAAAAATATTTCAGAAATAGAACGAGAATCCACTTCATAAATGGATTCTCGGTGGAAGTAACCCTTCTTCTTCAATAAAAAGCGTTCCCTCTCTTTCGGACAATCTTCCTGCCCGCGCCAATGTGAACAGGCACATAGAAAATAGAACTTCTGAAATTTGAAAATTAACGCCAGCTAGCTCTATGTTGGAAGTTTAACTGTTGCACTAGTTGATGGTGATATTTTTAACGATGAACTGGACATTGCATCTGGAGGCATCTCAGTTTTCAATTATTTTTGAAGGTCAAAGTATCAAACAATTCAATGTCTTAAATATTTACTGAAGGCTCTTTACCTTCACGCTGAATATTTTTGGATAAGATTGGTTCAAATCGGGCCTACATTTCTGTAGCGTAGCGATGTCTAGGAAATCCTCCCAACCAGTCTAAACTTTTTTCCTGCTAAGTGGGCTTTGGGGATCTTCGAATGTTGCTTGAATTGTAATTTAGCTGTGACCTCGATGGATCTGTTCGAAAAGCTGCTATTGGTGCTAGCGGTGGTATTAATGGTGGTACTGCTAATGGCTCCTGCTGTAGTAGGTTTTTCGTCAATCGCGTCAAAAGGTCAGAAGGGAATCATTTTTTAAGGCCCAATCTATAAGTTTATTTATCGCCGGTTGCCTCTGCAATTGAATTTATGATAGTTGACTTGCGTTTTCAATATAGAATACCACTTGGTGGTATCTTTTACGAACAAAGTTGTGACTGGGTCTTCTGCTAACTCCTGGCATGATTTATTGGAAGCTGTGCCATCAGTAATAGAATTCCTTATCAAAGATACTAAAGTTTATGCTGCATCTGCTGATTTTGGATGAAGTTATTGCAAATATTTAAACGAAGGCACATCGTCTTCCTCTGTAAAATTGTTTTCCTCAAATATGGTCTGCAAGCTTTTGCAAATTGTAACCGTTGTAATTGTCTTCCAAGCACATTCTGATTACTGCGCGCTCTTATTTTACGCAGCGACATATTACGGTAATATATCTTTGTTAGCTTGTTTTTATTTTGGTCCGTCGGCTGTATTAGTAATGTTTCATTAGATGGGAGGAACATCATTATTTCACCATCACCGATTGTAAGTTCTTTCCAGATTATGAAACCGGCAACTCGGTTTTCGTGGCAACAACTCCACTTGTGATTTGATGGAACCACAGTCTACACCAATCTGCCGAAAAGAAGAATTTTGCACTTGATATTTCTAAGGCATTTAAAATGGTTTGGCGTCAGACTCTATTGTGAATTGTAGAAATATGTGCATTTGGGACCAACTAATCTCTTCTTTAACGGATAGTTTTAAGTATGATATCCACAAAATAAATGCTGGTATGCCTCAGGACTCCGCTCTGTCTCCAGTACCCTCTATGTACATATGTAATTTTCATTAATTCATTACATGCCTTTCCTGACGACAGTCCTTCTGCTTCATATATTCTTTCTCGGACTAACGTCCCGAGTTAAAAGAGACCGGCAGCATATTTTAAGCTCTTTATATTTATCCATCAATGGCACTTACGAGTATATTTTCAAAACTGAAACACTTCATACTCGGTATGTGTCTCAATAACATCTTACGTTGAAATGACTACATATTCGATGGCTCCAAAAATGCTGCTAATTGTCTAGGTTTCCTCAACCGATGTAAATATACTTCACCTTGATGGATCTGGCCCAATATATGATATAAGGCATATTGATGACAAAAGGCTGCAGTATAATGCTCACATATATTATGGAGCTCCCAAAACCTCTCTGCTAGGTGCAGAATTTTAAAATTTGCTATAAAACTCATAGGTGACTTAGTCAATTGACATACAGAACTACCGACGTTAGTTCGTGCACGTGTACTAATATAATAGTGCATTGCCGGCTGTCTAAAACTCTCTCGTATACTTTCATAATATGCGACATTCGTTTCATCGATCTGTAGTTGTTGCAATTTCGCGTGTCGCCTTTGCCTTTATGCAGTCTAACAATAAAAACCTCTTTCTCCATGTAATGGTCTTTCCTATTCGTAAAACTTTTATTGGTACTGCGTGGGAATTCTTCTTTAAGGAACGCGTTAAGGTAATCTTTCGTAATCTTTAGAAAATTTTAGTAGTTCCCTGTTCTCAAGCGTCCCTTTTTGCCATCCATATATTTCGACAATTGCATCTGTTGCAAATTTTTCCTTTGTTGCACAGTAATCGTAAAAATATTGACTCGGGATTTGGACGAGTATAGAATGTCTTTCCATATTGAGTGCCGAATATTCTCCTCTATGGCAGCCATGCTCCCTGTTTACTGTGATGCGAAGGTACTCATTATACACATTTCATGTGGAATCGATGGTTATATTGAAAGCACTTCCTTGGAACCTGGTCAATTTTATTATAGTTACCAAAATAATGGACCCGTAGGTAAGTATTACGCTCGCCTGTGCCTATAAAATCAAGTTTAATTTGATTCTTTTATTAAAGGATTTGTTGCAGATGTGAAACTCTTAACAATATTTACTTCCATTTCAATGTGATAGTTTGGCATAATGGCTAGTGGCATCAAAAAATTGTCAACATTTTACTCAATCACATTTATCTGAAAATAATCTCGAATCTACTAAAACGTTTGCTACTTAAAGTCACCAACAATCAAGACATGACCCCTAGGATTAGACGCTTGTTTTTCAGTGATTTAGCTGGAGAATGTTCCCACGGAGCACTGCTCGGTTATAAATACAGATCGCATGCGTATGGATACTTTTCCACTCATTACTGATATCGTTTTCAGTTTTCTCTTATTACTCGTATATTGTTTCCGGTAATCAATGGCAATGAAGATGTCTACTTCTGAGACCCTTAAGATGGATTATGGCTTAATTGGTTCATGTTTAGCAACTCAGTAGAGGCTTGGCTGATACTAAAAGTTTCAATAAGTTCAGGTTCAATAAGTTTTAAAACTTCAGATTATTTATAAAGAACATTTAGAAATCAGAAGGGCTTCTGTCTTCGCACTACTTCCAAAGAGTAGTAGACTCTTCTGCCCGATTGTCTGAATGCAATGTATCGGTTGTGTCTATTCAAGGAAATATAAAGCGGAGACGCCAAATAATATTTAGTTTAGTTTAAAATTTATTGAACCGCAAATTGCAAAGCATGCATTTTTTTAATATAATACGTGCCAGATTAGTTTATCTGTCGTCTTGATATTGATATTTTGGATCACATTTTTGCTGACTCTGTTTTTCTATAGCACTTTAAAAAAATTACACTGGCAATAATTTGGCAAATAAAAAAAGGAATATGTACAAAGAAGAGTGAGCAGTTTAACAATATGATTTTGAAAATTAAAATACTAATGCATCCAAGGGTTATTCGCATTAACAAAGGAAGTAACAATATTGATAAGTATTTTTGTAAAAAAACATCGAATGTCTTCAAACACTTTCCTGTAAAAACGGATTATGAACTGAAGCAAATATTATTAAAATAAAAGTGAACACCGTCAGACTAATTCAGTTTATTTGTACTTACTTAACAAAACAGGATAATGTTACTATTATTAAATCTAAAAATTGCATAACTTTTCCATTTTGGAATAAAACAAAATTGATGCGTCTGCGAGAAAAACGCAGATAAAATCATTCGTTCGTTGTAGTAAATATTGTTATAGATCATTAACTACCCACAAACACACTACACATAATACTATATAGATGTTTTTTTCTTTGGGTTACTTTATGTTTTCATATTTTTATTTTTCATCTCTTAAAACATGAAATATATTTACTTTTTACCATTTCCTTTTTATAAAAAACGAGAAAAAATTTATATAGAAAATAAAATTTGCTGTAACATAGATTTTATTAGATTTTCCCCCTTGTTTTGTTTCTTTTGTTAACTATTAGTTAAGAAGAAATATTTGTTTTGAAATTTTTTTAAAGTTTAATTTAAAAGAATAAATATAATGAATCAATACAATAATTTTTAATTTAAGAAAAGGAACAATTAAAAACAGACAAGATATTTTTGTGTAAGTTAAACTATTATATAAAATATTATTATTATTTCTAATAAGACAAAGAAAAACAATTAAAATAATTTTAAAAAATCATTCAGTTTGTGTTTTCTTTTGGAAATAAAGAAGCTTTTATTGTAACAGAAGGTCCGACATATCTATGAATTTTTAAAATTTGTCATTGATAAAGTCAAAACTCAAAAAATGTCCACGGTTTGTCACGGAAGATCATAGGTCACCGACTTCAGGTTCTGTCTGACCACAGGGAAGTGGACCCGGGCCAATACACCTTTCCAGTTAACACCGTCTTTGCTCAACTAGTTTCATTTACACGCTAGTTTTTCTTTTAATCACAACTGGCAAATTTGTACAGCTTTTATTTAAAAACTTGCAAACATGCCAGTGACGGCTCCCTGTGTTCTGCAGCTGATGTCAATATAATTTTTGAGAATTTTGCCTTTGGTATTGGTTTGCGACATTTTCCCAAATATGATTGAAAGAATAGCATCACTTTGTTTTAACATTAAATCTCTTGGGTAAATTGCTTCCCACCTTAATGGAGCAACGAGCTTTCTGCTGGAGTCATTCAACATCTAAAGAGGCTCTATAGATACGATCTTATGCGGCCTCGGAGTCGATAAAGAGGTAAGTATCGATCTGGATTTTTAGGATCTACCGTGATGTGAATTTTTGGTCAATTAACAGGGTCTAAAACCGTACGGATAAATAAACGTCCAAACCATCAGCAGACAAAATCTAGTATGAGATGTTAAGAAGAACAATGCCTCTAGAGTTGGCGCAGTTTAGAAAGTTTCCTTTCTTGTGGGTCTGACAACGGTTCTGAGATTTCACCTATCAGGCACAGGGTGTTAACAAAAACGTCATATTCACAAAGAACTGCATTAATTGTGTTCAGTAATGCAAATTTTCCGTATAACTAACTTTGTCGAACTGTATTACCCTTGTGTTAATAAACGTCAACATGCGCAGATTAGTTAGGAATTTAAATTGTGGCTGCAGATAGTTAGACAGTTTTAATGCGGAATAGTTTTGTGTTTTTTGAAGAGTAAAGATGTAACAACTATTGAAATAATATATAATAAAAATAAATAACAAATGACGATCGTACTAAGATATGTCTGCACAGTAAATGCGTTCAAAAACACGTGAGGAAACATTGCGATTGTACGAGGGCGGGTCAATAAGTCCGTGACTTTTGGAATAAAACACAGATTTTTTGATAAAAAAATAATTTTATTTTTCAACGTAGTCTCCCTTGAGCTCTATACACTTTGTCCAACGCTTCTCCAATTTTTTTATCCCTTCCAAAAAAAATGATTTGTCGAGGTCCTCAAAATAGGCCTTTGTTTGCGAGATGACTTCAAATCTTTTTCCACCAAGCCATTTCTTCAGGTTTGGGAACAAGAAGTAGTCGCTCGGAGCCAAATCTGGAGAATAGGGTGGATGAGGGAGCAATTCATAGCCCAATTCATGGATTTTTGCCATGGCAACTGCACATGTGTGCACCCTTGCATTGTCTTGGTGGAAAAGAACTTTTTTCTTGGCCAAATGAGGTCGGTTTTTTTTCAAATCGTCATTGAATCGGTCCAATAAGTTGGCATAATATTCCCCATTGATTGTTCTTCCCTTTTGAAGGTAGTCAATGTGGATTATCCCGCGTGCATCCCAAAAAACAGTCGCCATAACTTTATTGGCTGACAAACCCACCTTGGCCTTCTTTGGCGCCGATTCACCCTTAGAAACCCACTGTTTTGACTGTTGTTTGTTCTCTGGTGTGTTGTGATGGATCCATGTTTCGTCCACGGTTACAAAAGGGCGCAAAAACTCCTCCATATTGCGATTAAACAACGCCAAACCTTCCTGTGAAGTTGTTACACGATTGCGTTTGTGGTCGACTGTGAGCAAACGCGGCACCCATCTTGCGGAAAGCTTTCTCATGCCCAAGTGATCATTCAAAATTGAAACCACTGAGCCATGCGAGATCCCTACGGCTTCCACAATCTCTCGCACTTTCAATCTTCGGTCGGCCAACCCCATATCGTGAATTTTTTCGATTGTTTCGGGTGTAGAGACCTCAACTGGGCGTCCAGGACGTTCGGCATCTTCAGTGCTTGTACGGCCACAACGAAATTCAGTAAACCACTTTTTTACCATTGAAATCGATGGTGCAGAGTCCCCATAGTATTTATCAAGCTTAGTCTTGGTCTCGGTAATGGTTTTTTTTCGCAAGAAATAATGCTTAGTAAGCACACGAAATTCACTTTTTTCCATTTTCTCCTCAAATTAGTGAGTAGTCTGATAAAAATAGCTGTCAAACACAAACTAACTGACGCAGCAAGTTTAAACAGATGCCTGTTGACAGGAGCAGTGTTGCTGTTTCAGTAAAGAGGGCAGAAATTCAAAAAGTCACGGACTTATTGACCCGCCCTCGTATTAAGTTGAAAATGCTGTCGTATATGAACTCCCCCATACTTTCTTTCGACCAAATCCTGGAAATGAATTTCCAAGTTATTTCTTGTTCAACCTTAATCAGCTTGGCAGATAGGTCATACGCTCCGGTGGCACTTTCGTACTTCATTTTAGATATTGCTATCTTTACTTCTTTTTGGTTGGGTAGACGGAAATCGTGGTTATCATCGCCCAAGTTGAGTGATCTATTCCGCCTGACGGCGAAATTATTAGGCTTCGTCGGGATTATACACTCTGCAGAAAAAGTTTCTTCATATTCTCAGCACCGACTGTGATTCTACTACTTCATTTCCCTCTTCATCCCTATCGGTTCTTTACGGGTCATCTTACCTTGACAGGTTCTGTTGGTAAAAATTCCATACCTGGAGTAGAGTGGAGTGCAACCGCTCAATATCTCCGATCGCGCGCTTCTCGTTCCCTTTTTTCTGCTCTTGGAGAAGCCGATGCTCTTCCCGTATCTTCTGCCCGTAGAGCTTACGAGTGGCTTTCGTTCTTAGTTGCAGCGCCGCTTTGTACGCTGCTTGTTTAGCTACATGTGTGTGGCACTCTTCATCAAACCAAGGATTTCTTGGTGATGGTCGGGTGAAACGCACCACATGAGTTGCGGAACATCTGATGGAACGTTTGCAGCGTTGCCACTGGTCTTCGGTACTTGATGATCTTGGCAGAGAAGTTGTTGAGAGATTTCGGGATACGCGTTCGGTGAAGATTCGAGCGGCCTCTTGCGATTGCAGCTTTTTTACGTTATTGCATTACACTCTGCATACGAGTGTACATATTTCGTATTCATATTCATATTGTTCATACTTATTTTTATATTCCTCTTTCTACTCTCTCTTTCCTATCTTGCAATGAATCCACAAAAAAAAATATTATCTTCCTTAGTCGGACAGCGTAAATAAATGATTAGGTTTTTTCAACAATTTTCCGTAGCAGAAAAAAAAACCGCTGTTTTATTGTGAGCGTGTGTGTGTGTTTATGTTTCCTTTGCGGCAGCTTCCAAGATCATCCCTTAGTGGATTGAACAGTTATACTCGAATTTTCTCCCGTAGTTCTTTTTTTTTGAGGCGCTTGGAAAATCCGTATTCGCACCTTAGCTGTAACAATGTTCCGTTCAATTTGATTTAGCGTTTGATGATCCAGAGACCGCCATGTCCCCTTATGTGGCAATAAGCCTAAATCCGTTGCCAGACGTCGTGTCGCATAAGCTATGCTTACCAACTGTCCTAACAAAGTTGTACTCCTTTCATATCCTGGCGTTCAAATCGCCTAGTACAATTTTAAAGTCATACTTCGGACACTGCACATATGTACTCGTATGTCTTGTCAAGGAGCTCTTAGAAACATTCTTTGGGGGCGTCGTCGGCATGCTGTTACAGTAGCGAACATTCCACGTGTAAATCCGAGACGTGCAAACGTTTGCAAGGTTTGTCAACAGCGAATCCATTTTTATCCCAGGCCATTAGTTGGTTCGTCACATATTTTTAATCTCTTCCATATAGGGTTCTGAAATCTACGACGGCGTAGGCCGGTATTATGCTAGTGGCTGAGCATACCCTTCCCATAGGCAAGCACTTCGGTACGAACTTGATTGTTGCGCTTCTGTATAGTATACGAGTATTGGTATAGTTCTCCTAAACGCCCATTTGTGTGGAAGATCAAGATCAATTTAATGACAGCTGAGTCCGCTAACAGCTAAGACTACAGTACACACTTCGATCCTTAATTAGGTATTTGTTTTAAGTGGTCAATATCCTGTTGCTGCATAGTAACCTCGGTTACTAACATTGAAACCTCGGTTGGCCAAAGTATGTGTCGGAGCTGTTTCCAGTTTCAAAAGGGTGGATGTCATTAATTGGTTTATCATGAAATCTAGAATAAGTCCATGCTTACTACCAACTTCGACAAACTTTAAAAGTATGGTTGATGAAGCAAAATGTACTTAGAATCGAAACAACGCTACAATCCAGGGTGCACCTGGATGCTTGAAATCCCCTTAGACTTATGAACGCCATTTAAGGATAGGTCTGTCTTTACTGCGTTGTCTCTTCCGGTGGGAACTAAAGTCTCTACCGATCAGAGCATTAATATTCATTCTTTGTACATTTTCTTATCATCTCAGGCTGGTGCATATACCTCTAACCAAGTCGATGTAGTGATACCACCGACTTCCTCCTCTTCCGTAGCTTACATAGCTTGTCATTTCGTATATGTTTCCACCCTATATTGCAGGGCCAGGGTTTAACGAAAAGTCTCCTTAGTGTTTTTTGACGTCAAAAAAAAACACTGATTGGAGAATGCTGTAGAATGTAACTCTTTGTTTGATTCCTAATATGTCATTATCAGAGTTAAAGGCGGAGTCTAGACAAACCAAATCCTTAACTACTATAAAATACTAGCTGCCTAGTCTGAGTTTTGTCTAATACGTCGCTGTTATACGCCTCTTCTTGTTGAAAGCATATATGCACTTGGTTTTGCCCTCATTCACAACTATACCAATTTTTAACATTTCCAGTCCAGAAGTTCGAGCCACTCTCGTCCTTTTATAAAGAGCCAGCTTAATAGGCGAGTTGTTTAGCTACATGTGCGTTCTTGCATTCCTTTTGGTATTGATGCCACTAATATTCACCCCTTGATGCATGGTCATACGGGCTGAAAGATAGGTTTTGTAGTTGCAACTGTTTAACGTTACATAACATCTTTACGAGAAAATACTCTCCATTGTTAGGGAGCCCAAATCTGTAATAATTTGTCTGTTCTGAATGGTCGTACATCCACTATACTGGAGTGGCTTGACTGTTTCATGATCAGATGAAGATGGTCAAATTTTCCTAATTACCTAAAACGTTGGTAATGTCAAAGGTAGGGCATTACTCGTAGGTTTTTTTCGAGAAGCTCACGGATACATTTTTTGGTATCGAAGTTGGTATATTGGCTTTGATGGGTATTATAATGAATTCTCTCTCGTGCCGAAGGCTTTTAGCCTTAGTTGCCTTAGTTTACAAACAAATCTGCACCCAAATAAACACACCCTCTGTTCTATGCAGCATTCACGTAATATACTCGTATGTCACAGTTTTTTATTCTCCTTCTGTTCAGTCCTAAATGGCGGTGATATATTATTAATAGCAATTTAGATCCTCTGCTATTTGCTCTGTTGTATGTGATCTATTCAAGGTCTGAATATTCCATGTGCAAATCCAACAACGTTGTCCTTTATTCGCTTTGCATGGTCGTCCGCAGTAAGTTTATTGGTTAATTCCCGACAGCAGAGTTCCTATGTTGACGGGTGGTTATTCTAACGCATCATTCCCAACCTGGACCTGCGCTTTCATTTGGGTAAGCGGCCGTAACCGGCTTTGAAAATATGAGAGCGGCCGTTGACTCATTAAGGTTCATCCATCACAATCTCAATTTACAAACTCTGACTAATCCCTTTTGACCTCAGCTCCAAATACGTTAAAGCGGCTCATATAAGAAATCTGCCAAGAAGACTCTTGAACCCTTACACATTCGATCTTTAGTTTATGTAAATTCCTAAAGTGACTTTGTGTACAATAACAAAACTCAAAGAAAAAGACCACACAAATCACATGCTCTATAAATTCATTTTATTTTATTTTATTTTATTTCAAATTGTATAATTTAAATTTGCAAAGAAAAAATAAATATATATTTTATTCATGTATATAATAATTTAAACCGTCTACACAACTGTTGAACTAAATCAACTATTTATCTATGGCTTTAATTCAAGCCCGCACTAAAGTGACTGCATATTTCTTATAGAATAAAAAAATAAAAAAACATTCAATGTTTATAAATAATATAAAAAATAAAAAATAAAATAAAAAATAAAACATCTCCATATAATTATTATAATTATCCTTAGTTTCGCATACGAAATCATAAAAAAATAGATTCAATCTCTACATGCATTTCCTTTAAATCAAAAAAAGAAAAACACTTTTTTTTATAAGAAAAAATCACATTTGTCTTTGCCTTATTGCATATCGTTTAGTTGTTTCCATAAGTTTTATCTCAAGAGTTCTAACACTCTTGAATTGCATTTATATAAAAGGGAAAATTGTTAAGACACACCAATACGTTTTATTTTTATTTAAGTTTAGTTTTAAGTTTTACTTTTCGTGTGTGTGAAAAGCCAATGCAAGTCTACAACAAATACGTAAAAGCCAATTTGAATTTTTAACATTTTTTTTTTGTTGTCGAAGAAAATTTTAAATAATTTTTTATAATGCAAAAATCAACAGTATAAAATTCTTAAGCCAATTTTTGAAAAGTTTTACACACTACTCAGGCAATATTAGGCATTTACATTACTTAATAAATTGTATTTATATTTGTTTACTACATACGTTTTGTTTTGTTTTTTTTTTATTAAATGTTCCACTATTGTATATTTTTAAATGTAATATTTCTTTTTGTCGTATTTAATAAGTGCTCAATAGAATTTGTTTTTCTTCTTTTTTTCTTTAAATAAAATATATACGTAATCTTTAATTTAAACAACATCAGGTTTGATTTTTGTGTTTGTTTATAAACTTTGTTTGTAATAAGTTTAGAAGAAAATATTCTTAAAATATATTGACTAGCATAAATAAATAAATAAGATACAAAATAAAACAAAAAACATTTACTTAAATCTAAATAGTTGGTACTTACAAAATTAGGTTTCTTCGGAATGGAAAAACCAACTTTGAAGTTTAATTAAGGCCTGAACAACAAATTCTGTTTTATTATTACTTTTGTTTTCTCTTCTTTTTTCTTCTAATATCTATGAACGTTAATACTCGTACCTTAAGTGGTTTAAGTATTTTAGTTGTAGTAAGTAAACTACGACTTAAAAGATAGGATGATCTCTGCTGAGAGAAAATTATGAGATGAAATGCCCTGCGGTGACTGGTGGCGCAGAGAGAGTTTATTTTTGTGTTTCTGGATGACGAGAGGTTATTACTTTTTATTAAGCGCACATGCAATATAACTATTAGCAAATAAATTAAAGCAGTAAACAAAAACACGCTGTATAATATGTAGTTACATATTTTAAAGTAAATAATGTAAAATAATTGCGAGAGAAAGTTAATAGTGTTTAGATAATTTTTAAGAAGCCTAAGATGTCGTGACTAAGGTTGAAAACACAACGGAGCAGTCAAAATGTTTTTTGATTCACCAGCAAGAAAACATGTTTTATTTCAACCCACACCAATCGAAACGCAATGTAACAAAACAAATCATTTCGTTTTTCTGTTTCGTTTGGTGTGTGTTAAAAAAAGGCAAAACTTAGTTCGTCACGCGTTCTCAACGAAGGCTCTCAAATAAATAAACGCCAGTGCAAAAATAAAAAAAAACAACAATGAAATTTTGTTTCTGAAAAACAACTTTCCACCTAACGACAACGAATAATGTTTTTCTGTTTCGTCTTGGTTTTTTTGCTTCGTCGTATGCGGTGTGTATTGCGCCATAAGCAAGAGTGTAATAATAGACAACGACGGTGACTTGAAACGTTTTTGTTGCATTCGGTGTGTGTTGTTTCTCCGGCATCTTTTAACGTTTAGACAGCTCAGGAACAATTGAATTATCCCAGAAATTTCTAAACATTTACGGAATAATACAAAGCATTATTAATTAAGTTAATACCAGTTGTATCTGGTTCATACTAGCTAAAATAAGGAAAACCACACCTGTACAAATAATGGAAAATTACGACATGAACTATCTAGAATATCGATGAAGGCGTAACCAAACAAAAGAACATTCCGTCTTAAGGATAACAACACCCTGGAAACAGAAAGGTTCCACATGCTTCAGCAATGCTGTTCTATGGCCGAAGTCAGGCTGTACTAGTCTACGTTATGTCTTTGATCATAAGTTAAATTTGTAATAGCTTTTTAAGAGTTTAAATAAAGTTTTTTTTCATGAAAATAAGTAAAGAAAAACTATACACCTAAAGAAAAACAAAAGATTCAGCAAATTTATATTGTATCATACATTCTATTCCACTACAGTTCCTTCAGCGCACTAGACATTGAGCCATACCGTATTGTGACTAGTAGTCAAATACAGAAACTACTCTTACATCAACTCAGTCCGTTTAGAAGCAAAAGAACAGAGACGTAAGTACCTTGGTATAAAAAAAAAAAATAGAGAACTCTGTCCCAGACTGGAATTTCTACTGAAATAGCAAACAAAAGATCATCTTCTTCTAATAGTACCACTCCGTTCCGGAGGTATCAACGACGTAAATGTTTGTTTGTTTATCACAACTCTAATTATGTCTACTGTTGAAAGATTGAGTCATTCCCTTAAGTTTAACAACCATGTCAATCTCTGTCTTGAGACGCTCCTTCTTCCTTCGATCTTTCCTTGTACAATTAGTTGGAGAATTCGATATTTGTTGCTTCTCATTATACGAGTATGTCCTAATTATTTAAGTTTTCTTTTCTTGATTAGCAGAACAAATTCCTTTTTTCTTCAAACTCGTCTTAGAACTTCTTCGTTTTGTAATTCTGTCAACCCACGGAATCCGTAAAATTCGTCTGAAAATCCACATTCCGAAGGCTTCTATTTTATTTACTATTGCTCTTTTTATTATCCATATTTCTGCTCCGTATAATAGAACCGACCAAATGTAGCATTGACAAATCTTGTTTTTAACTTTCTATTCATCTCTCTGCTTAACCCTTTCACCCCTACTGGGACGTCCTAGCACAACTGAAAAGTGTGTATAAATTTTATTTTAAATGAAAATGTTAATCTAAAAATCCCAATCAATAGTTTTCTTAAGTGTCCCGTTATTTTTTTCGGAAAAAATATACCGTGTATCCTTGTTTTGCATGTGCGTGTCGTTAATTTTCGGCAGTTGCGCATCACATTTATCCACGCTAAGTACAATTTGCTCGGCTGTTTTTTGGGAATAGTTGCTTTTTACAAAATATTTAGTAGTAAGGAGATTATTTTTGTGTAAATCTTCGATAAATTGGAGCTGAAGGGGTGAGTTTTTAATTTTTTTGTTACACTGGGACCTATAATCGCAATAATGATTTTAGTTGGGATAAATAATCCCAATATGTAAATATGTCCTATTTATTCACATTTTACATTTAGATGTCTGGAAAAAGACTGGGAGAATGGCAGATATTGGGCTATGTGCTGAATGATGAAAGCGATGGCGGCGATTTTAGTGCTTAGAATCTAGCTATGAATCATCTGATGATGACGAGGATTCCATAGAAGAAGGCGATGAAATAATAAATTCTGGAATTATTCATGAATCCTCTGCTGAATCGATAATTGATGACATGATCAGGCTATTGGTGACGAGGGATCTGTATTGGAAAATCTGGTGGAGGATGGAGGGCAGATACCAGGTAACAATTATTGAGCTTGGACCAATTATACAGAAAATGTCAATTTTGAACCTGAATTCAAAATGCCCTTGAAGAAAGAAGCTGAGGTACTTCTTTATCTTCCTCGCGGAGCTTCGGAGTTTAATATTTTTCGAAAAATCTTCCCCAAAAGTTTATGTATTCGTACTGCAGAGTGCACTAATCAAAGAATAAAAAAAATGAACCGAGATAAATCAATGAAACGTGCCCTTACCGATGAGTACGAAGTTCTTGTGGTCCTTGGAGTATCTCTGATAATGCATTGCAACCATTTACCATCGATTGCTGATTATTGGAGTAAACAATCATCGTAGGGCAATGAGATGATTAAAAAAGCATTTCTCGTGATCGTTTTACTCTATTGATGTCGAAAATGTATTTCACTGATCGCGATAAACCCAATGATGCTCAAAAGGATTACTATATATCGGAAGTTGTGTCAGGTATAAAAAAAAACATTCCCAGCAGGACGAAGTGAAAATAGTGCCCAATCCATAGATGAATGCATGGCAAAATTCAAAGTTCACTCGAGTTTGAAGTAGTATATGCCTCTGAAACTCATCGAACGAGGTATTAAATGGTTGCGCTTGTGATATCGAAACAGGGTATTCATATGATTTGAATGCTTATATTGGTAAAGACACATCTCCGAGCTCAATCGGCACTCTTGGAGAAAGAATTGTACGCAATTTAACATCATCTATTCGAGAAGAAAATGTTGTAATTTCATTCCATAGATTTTTCACATCAATGACATTTCTAAAGAGTTTATAGTACCTGGCTATACATACATAAGAACTCGCAACAGTGCTTTGAAATGTTCACAAAGTCAATTTCAAATACAGACCGACGGAATAATGGCCACGCGTTGGATGGGTTCAAAAGAAGTCCTTCTTGCTTCAAATTGCCATATGCCTACCATAACCAAAGGTCCAAAGAAAGCAGAAATATGGCTCAAAATTAGAAGTTGATTGCCCTTTGGCTATTGCAGATTATAATCGAATCATGGGAGGCGTCGATTTGGCAGATCAGAAGACAGCCATATGCGATATAAATCGAAAGTCACAAAAATGGTGGAAAAAAGTGTTCTTCAAAATTTTGATGTTAGCCGTAGTAAGCTCGTGGATTTTATTCGCACAATGTCAACGTCGTAAGACGCCTCTCATTCAATTTATATACCCCTGGCCGAAAGATTGATAGCTGAAGGAATAAAAAAAACACAAAAAACTTACAACTCGTCATTTTGGTGGAAGGCCAGCAAAGGAATCACGCACAGAGCGTTTGAATATTGGTGATCATTTAACAATTGAACAGTCTTCTCGTCATCGGTGCGTGAACTGCACTTTCCAAAAAAGGGAAACTCGGACCAAGTTCGTATGTTCTGGATGCAACAATGCCTTACGCTATAAATGCTTTGCTCCTTTTCACAAGTAACTTCAAATATAAGCTACAAATAAAATATTTTTTTTTTAGTAAAGTCATTATTGGGACATATACGTCCCAGCTTAAAATGTTATTGGGATTATATAGTACACACCAAACATTTTCTTTGGAATTATACTTCCAGAATTTCCACAAAAGTTGCTGTAATTGTTTCTGGTTCTCAAATAAAAACTCAGGGGCGAAGGGGTTAATAGTACCTTCTTTATTTTGCAGAAAACTGCCCTGGCTTGTTCGATTCTGCACTGGATTTCCCTAGAGGGGTTTGCATTGTTATTTATTATTGTTCCATGAATGATTATAAATATTTTGTAAACTGAATGGAACCCGTCTCACCATAATCAATGTTTTTTTCTAATTTAAGATTTTAAAATGCACAAAATAACTTGAAGAAAATATGGTTCAGGAAGTAAATTCTTGTCTGTTGAAAAAGAGATTCATCGATCCCAAATACAAGTATTTTCGAAGAAGTCTGACGTTACAATTTGTTAAATACTTTTGAATGGCAAAATGATGTTTCACTTTTAGTTGAAAACTTGTTGCATCGAAAAGGTCTGTCTTTTTAAATCGGCTTTTTAAAGAAATTCTGTTTTTCATCTGCTGGTATAGATTTCAAGATAACGAGGTTGATCAGAAAGTAATGATTGTGTTCAATCAAATTTTGTAAGAATTTCGAATGCGTAACTTATAGAAGGAGAGCTTTTGTACAATCTCAAGGCTTTGTTGGAGACAAGTAGACTTATGAGGAAATTGAAATACTGTGGATAGCAATAAAGGAACATTGCGATGCTGCATAATACTTGTTATATTACAGAACAAAGCACACAAGTAATGAAATTAGATTATATCAATCTATCGTTTTGGTTCACAAAGGTGGAATTATTCTTCAGTAGTACTGAAATGATCAACAGAGAACAATTCAAAATGATAAAATAATTTTATTTTGCTTTTATATCAAAGAAGGTGGTTTTCGCAGTAGTTAAATAAGGTTTTACCGTAAATTTATTACACCTACCGAGTAAAAATCTATATTCTGTCTTTAGTTGTAAACACCTATTGCCAAATGGAATGCATATGTTAAATACGATAACCTCATTTAAGCTACTTGGACATATTCAGACCTCTGGTCGTAATTTTGGCATTTAGAAAGTTTGGGTGACGAAGGAGTTTCTAGCAAAGCAACTTTAGCTCTTTAATCCTTATAATAGATTATTGGCACTATCTTCTGAAGAATTTGGCTCTTCAAGTTGGAAGCTATGCCATCGAGTTAACCACGCAAAACAGGTCTAGACGCGACAAACTGCCACGGACAATGACTTTCGTCTGGAACACGGTAATATGACCAACGTTTTAAGCACGACATTATGATGGTCCTTAATTATTTGAACGCCAAGTTAGGGAAGAAAAGCGTATTTGGCGGCACAATTCGAAAACACAGCCAACCTGCGAAAATTCAATCAGCCTGATCGTCTTCGACGTGGGTCAGAATTACATTATAGGTTTTTACACCTCAATTACCACAAAGAGATATAGTCATCGACCAGTTTTATCACGTTCTGGTATTCTGGATGGCCGAACATTTCGGGCACATATAGCCAAAGTGCGAAAGCGAATAACCCGGGCGCTAGGAAACTAAAGTATTAATTGAAGTCGAGTCACTACGATCGTCAACCCAAAGCTTTCTTAAGCAAGTCTTTCAAAACCTTTAGAGAAGTGGCTGCCAGCATCAATCGCAGTAGACCAGTGACAACATTGTCAGAAAACCATTAGAGATGCCGAACCTGACCACTACAGCGAAAATCCTGGTTTGGCGAATATCGAAAACGAAACAAAAAGCGTACAAGGCGGTGCTACAGAGTTGCTCACGAGTTCTATGAATGAAGGAACATCAGCTTCTCAGAACGAAACAGAAAAAACAGACGCACTCGATTCAGGCCATATAGAAGAGCCAAAGGACAGACGATGACCAACATTCCTACAGAGTGAAAAATCCAACCTAGATGATAACAACAATTTCGTCCTTCTATGTAGGATGACAATGAAGAGTGCTCGCAGCTCCATAATTATTTAGCACTAAACAAGACAATGCGAAACATGACAAAAAACGAAGAAATCACTGGGATTTTTATCGTAGCAATGCATGGAAGCATTGACTTTATCTGAAGTGGACGGGTAATACCCTTAGTTGTTTCGAGTGGAGAGTTCTTCGAGTGAATTTCGGTCCCATCTGTATAAACGGAACTTGCAGAAGAAAATATAGCAATCAGCTGTATAAAGCGGAAATGACCTGGTCAAAAGGACTAGAATTTATCGGTTCCAATAACTAGTAGCAAATAATCATCACCGTTGGCCGGAGTCAGTCCAGTCCATTTCGGAGGAATAACGCGGTAAAAGAAGATATCGCCTTATGTGGCGCGTCCAAGAGGGAGGAGACCTCAGTCAACTTGGTGTGCGCAACCAATTGGAGACGATTATGGAAAATGGAGATGGCTGTTGGTTGAAGCCCAGGTTCACTCCAAACTATAGCGCCAGGGAAAAGAGTAAGACCTAAGGCAACAAATAAATATCAACAAAAAGATATTTCAGTGGGAAATTGAGTCTGAGTTACAAATAGAGTTTGGAAAATCGAAACTGCGCGAACAATGCTGATGGAAATAATGCGTGCTACTATATTATTTTCTATGTTTTTTTTCTTCAAAATAGAATGTTAATACAATAGTTAGGACCAGTTTGAATATGCAAAATTGTTCATTACATATTCTTGTAACAGAATTTAAAGCACATAACTAGATTTGCGCATTTCAATAATGAAAGAAAGACTTTCTGTTTGGCTAAACAGAATTAACATATGAAATCCCTACATAAAATATTGACAAACACTAGACAGCTACAACATTAAAATGGCGGGTAAATCACTAAAATTCAATACTCTAATGGACACCGAAATAATCTAAGTAAACTTAATAAACATAATTAATTAACAAAATCACAAATCTCTTCAACCTGAATAATTAAAATAAACTCCCTCGTATTGCGTAATATCTCTGAAATATTCAGAATGTTTCAATGAAGAACCAGTTCTTCCATTGTTTTTGTTTTTTCTGTTTTTCTTTTATCTTTTTGATTACGTTGCTAATCTAAAAAAAAAACTGGCCAAATGTTGTTGCTCTCAAATGCTTTACCCTCTCCTTTAAAATTATTCAATTCCAAAAGTGTTTGTTTCTTCGACTGCCAGCAACAATTTCTCATAGAGAATATCCGGAGTTGGATAAGGAGGTAAATCCAAACGATTAAAACAAGTATGCGCCCTAGGCAAAGCATTTGGTTTACCCCATTTTTCAATACAAAATCGTCGTGGACCTGTAGAACCTCTTAATGCTGAAAATCCCTCATAGGGAATACTAGATGTACCCGTAACAAATTGAAGTAAGCGTAAACGCTGTTCATTGGTGAATTTTTCAATAACTTGCCAAAACCAAATGATCACTTGATGATTATCATGATAGCCACTACGATATTCCGTATTTAGACGCCAATCGTTTATGTCAATTTCAGCAGTGCCTGCTATAACCAGTTCCAATTCTCGAGCGTCAAAAACTGATACCAATCGAGAATCAACTACTTCGTAAAATCCACGTACCAACGATTCGGTTTGCTCCTGAACACCTCGTTCTAATCGCCATTTTATCATACGTTCCAAATATTCCTTTTTGTTCTTCTCATTGATGATCATATTCTTGCCGCCTGGCTTGAGTTCACGTTCAACAACACGACCGAGGAGTTCTTCTGTGACACAGAATGTGAGACCAAGATCGTTACCAGTACCGATATCATTGTCACGTATCCACTGCAAAGATTGGTGGAACTCGTTGTCAAGAGATTCTAAAATGATCATATTAATTACTTTTATTATGATTGTATATGAATTTTGTTACCCAAATCACTTAGTGCTACTGGAAGCCTCAGAAGTGCCTTATAGAATGGTCTGGTGAAGAAAGCATCTAAAAGATATTGATGAACTAAAGCTAAACCCAGGACTCGTCCACTGAATCGGAACCAGTCATGACAGTTGTCGACGAATGCAGACAATGGAGACACTTGCACCGTATAAGTGTCGTTTGCCGAGTACTCAAAGAGCCCATAGTATGGGTTGAACAATTCCCGTGAGAGAAGAAAAAAAAATTCCCTAAACAAAAAAAACAATAAATAAATAAATAAAATTGGAAATGCATCCTTCGAGTCCATCTAATCAGGTGACTATTTACCTAGACGGACCACCATAGTCCAAGCCTTCCTCTGTGTCCCACAAGACGGCAAGTCTTCCTCTTTGAAGGTCTTTCTTGTTGGCCGACATAATGCGACGGAAGGCATCTTCCAATAAATGAGTTCGACGAATGTGAAGCCTATAAAAAATAGTTTGTTTTGTACATCGATCATAGAACGCACAGAGACTAAAAGTGTGTGTATACTAACTTTAGCTTATGAGGTCCTTGGCCATAGCCCTTTGATTCCAGTTTTCTATAGAAACCCCGAAGTTTCGCCTCAAAGTCTCGTCTAAACGGTGGCGGACCACGTTGTGGCATTCGCGAACTAAGATTTGGCGAACCTTGTGGGCTACGTTCTTCGATGGGCACATAGCTCATAATCTCCTGTTCGAATAGACTGTAAAGAAAAATAAATATAAATTACTCGCATTAGTACAAAGGAAAAACGTTGAAATGACTGTTTGAATTGACAACGCCACGGTGTCTTTTTGCAATTTAAAAAAAAATTAATTTAAACAAGATACGAGTAAGTCAAGGATGGAAAGACCTAGTCAGGGACACACTATGAAAGGCTTAGCCATGACAAAACTTTTGTCATTCTCAACAGTACCAAGCGAAAAGCAAATAGCCGCATTTGCAACCAAATTTATCTCTTCGCCTTTAGTCGCAACTTGAGATTAACCTTGTGAAAATCTTAATCAGACCAGGAGCCGGTTTGTGTATGGTGTCAGATCATCATCGAAGTTAACAGCTCCGAAAGCAAATACCCTCATAAGCAGCTATAACGCTGAAAAATGCACGGTTCGCTCCCAGTGTAAACAGTCAGTAGATTATTCACATTGATGAACAGTAAAAAATTCAGGTGAAACGGACACAATGAATTGGAGTAATGCAGCTTAGTACAGAAGGCCATAGTATTGGCGTTGATCCTATAGTGCTGGATGTGAGTCTCAACATGTTGCTGAGTTGGGTTTTCATCTTGCATCATGGGCAATGTTCAGTCACATTACCGTGGTCAACGAATACACAAGTACTAGCGTCGCAATACGAAGCATAGGGGCATTCAAGCCCCACGTTGAACCAGTGAGCTTTAGGGTTTGAGTAGTTTGTAGCAAATGTAGTAGTCAGGTACTTTGAAAATGACTATGATTGTCGTTCACCTGAACCACGCTCCGATTTTACTTGTTTTTAGTATATTTCTGTAGAATTCTATTTCTCTTGTTATTTGCGAATCTATTACTATCGCATTCCAACGCCCCTCCTGTTTTTACTTCCGAGAAGCAGCACTAGACTCTTCGACTGAAAAATTTCTCGAGGACTTTGATGCCTATCGTGTTTTGTTCTTGAGTTTCCTCAGAGCAGGTTTTGGGCTTGCTGTACGAGTATGTTCTTTTTTAATGATGCTGTTGCTCAGCGTGTTCAGGTTCATGTGGACCGAGTTCTCAGAGCTGCGGCTTCCACCACATTTGAGTAAAATATTGCATGTTTTTCTGCTTTTGGATGATTGCTATGTCGATGTTTTTTTTTGGTCTGTACTAATTTCTGTAGAGATGTTGAGGAGTAAAACCAAACTCAAGTTATACGAAGGAAAAAGAAGGAATAAGTGTAGATCGAAAGGTGCTACTATAAGTACTAGAAGTACGTGTCACAGCCCCAAGACATTTGGCGAAGATGCCAAAAATACTGCAGATAGGCACGCGTTTCAACTATTCAACCCGGAAGAAGACCGTAAAAACTGCTGTCCACCTGACCAAAGCGAAATAAGAATAATAAAATATGTTACAGACTCGAATGCAGCAGCCGGTGCTGATAAACTTACTTAAAACTTAGCAAGTCTACCATCAACCACTATGCGGTAGATAATGAAATCAATCGTCTCTAGACACGAGTTATACAGATGAATGATGTCTATGAGAACTTCCGTTGCTTTACCAAAGTCGGAAGAGACACCACCGAATCTCTTGATCTTCAGAAGATCTTTGACTTATTATGCGACTTCTTTGACATCTTTTTCGAAAGAGTTGTACACAGCTTTCAATCCAACACCAAGGGCCAATGCAATAATTAAAAAATGAGCCCAACTTCTCGCGAATGCGTATTTTTTTTTAAATAGCGCGCGCTTAAGGTACTACCGATAATTATACCGGCTGCACAGCGACATCGACCTGTTCAGTAGGTTGGAGACAGCCAACTAGAGATCGAGCTGTGAGACATGCTCGTAAGGCCAACTGAAGGTTCGATATGCGATTGTTTTGGGCATAATGGAAAGAGTAATATTGACGCGTATTATTGTATTTCCTATAAAATCAATCCAATACATTTCGGATAAATCTTGTGATGACCAGACCAGAGATGTTCGTCTCAACTATTTAGAGTTACAGAAATCTGAAGATACACAAGACTAGCCACGAAGCACAATAATTTCATATGGAGGTAAAAAACTGTAGTGATGCCACTGCCACATTGCTTCTTGAGATCACAATACCCTGGTTCAGATCCACTCATCTTACAGTGAATCTATTTTCATGCCACTAAACAACACCATTTTTGATGACTTCATTAGATATTCAAACTCAAGTCAGCGGTTTTACTAATTTCCGTTTATCAATAGAACAACATAGGAACACCTATGATACATGTAATTGTGATTTAGTCATTCACTAGACTGAATGTGAGTTAGATTTATTGGAACCCAAATTTCCACTGCTGCAGTAGTTGTTACAGCTTAATGTTTTGTCTTTGTAAGAATTCCAAAGTGGCTTAGTCAACGACCTCAGGCGATTACTTAATCGCATTACTACATCTATCAATTTCAATTTCATCAGAGTGGAAAATAAAATCACAATTACTCGTATCTTATCGATGCATTTTTATCATTTTTCCGTGATTAAGGTTTTATGTGAGTACACGGAGGTGTATTTCATATACACCTGAATGTGGGGCTTTGATGACAATCTCTTATTGAAAATTACTTGGGCTTCATATTTTTGTCAGTTGATCATATAAATGTCATTGAAATCACTTTTCTGAGTTCTTGCAATCATATTGTAGAATGTTTGTGTGGGTACAAATAATAGAACTTATTCTTTTCAATACAAATCCCTTTATTCAGTACAGTTACAATTCACTATTTAATTCTTTCTCTCAGTACAATCCAATTTCTCAACCACTTATACTTTTCTTATCTTTTACTTAAACCACTTAATCACTTCTCCTAATTAACACTTCAAATTACACTTTAGAACTAACTTGCATACCTTGGGGATGCTGGTATTTATACTCGAATGACATACTTCGAGAACAATCCTCGCCATCCAGCGTCCCATACAATTTCCAATTTGCTAGAAAATTCGATTCCACTCTCCAGTCGAGACTTTGTTATTCCAGTATCGAAATCTTCTGGTCTTCGAGTATCAACATTTTCTGCTAGATGTCGCTGCTCACATTTAAGTGGTTATCACATTGCTCCCTCCCTACAGTTGTTCGTCCCGAACAACTTCGTCATTCAGCATCCCGTTGAAATGACACATTCTGTCCAAATGGACCACTTTCAATTTTCCTCGATCCCCACGCTGGATCCGGTAGACAACGTCATTAATGCGGGTTATCACCTTGTATGGACCTTCCCAGTCCTGTTGCAATTTTGGTGATTTGCCTTTCTTACGCTGAGGATTATACAGCCAAACCAGATCTCCTTCGTTGAAACCGGAAGATTTCGCCTTGATATCGTACCTAGTTTTCATGCGGCTGCTTGCTAGCTTCATCTTTTCTCTGGTTTCTTCATGCAATTTACGAATCCTGCTGCATAAGTCATTCACGTACTCATTCACCTCTTTGGGCTCCGTCGGTGGGGATCCGAATTTTGCTTCACTTGGCAACCGAATTGTTTGACCAAATAAGATCTCGGATGGTGTGTGCCCTGTTGAGCTATGGACCGCGTTTCGGTACGCCATTAAGAAGAGGGGTATGTGTCGATCCCAATCCCGCTGGCAGTTGCTGACAACCTTAGATAGATGCTCATTCAAGGTCCGATTGAATCGCTCGACCATTCCATCAGATTGAGGGTGTAGTGGCGTTGTCCTTGTCTTTCTTATTCCCAAATATTGGCATATTTCCTGGAAGTCTTTTGATTCAAAGTTTCGCCCTTGATCAGAGTGCAGCTCCATTGGGACCCCAAATCTGCTCACCCAGTTGTTGACTATCTGTTCGGCTACGGTCTTAGCCTCTTGATTTGGGATGGCAAACACTTCCGGCCACTTACTGAAGTAATCCATGACTACGAGAGTATATCGGTTTCCATTAAAGGTTTCGGGAAACGGCCCAGCGATGTCGATGGCTATTCGTTCGAAAGGTGCTCCGACATTGTATTGTTGCATTTGTCCATGTGGCTTTACTTTTGGGCCCTTGGTAGCCGCACATCTTATGCACTTTTTGCACCAATTCTCGACATCTTGTTTAGCGCTTAGCCAATAGAAACGTTCCCTTACCTTTTCCAACGTCTTGTTTATTCCCAAATGGGCTCCTGAGATTCCGTCATGTATTTCATGGAGTACTTGGTTGACTCTGGACCGTGGCACAATTAACTGCATACGAGATGTTGTCCCATCGACACATTCCCATTTTCTCTTCAGCAATCCATCTAGCACAAAAAGCGAGTCCCACTGTGCCCAGTATGCCTTCAGAGTTTGACTCCGATCTGATATCTGCTGCCAGCTTGGTCTTTCCTCGTGTTCTTTCCAGGCCAATATTGGTTCGATGTCATTGTCTGCCTGTTGGGAGGAATGGATTTCGTCTATACTCCAACCCTCTATTGGCTCAGTTCTGATCATTTGGATAGTTGCCTGTTCTTTTGCTTCTTTACGATTGCAGTGTTCGCATTTTACTCCGCACGGTCGACGAGAGAGAGCATCAGCATTTGAGTGGAGTGTTCCCTTGCGGTGTTGCACTTCAAAGTCGTAGCCCTGCAACTGCTCGATCCATCTTGCAACTTGGCCTTCAGGGTTCTTAAATTGGAGTAGCCATTTCAAAGCTGCGTGGTCTGTCCGGAGAATGAACTTTTGTCCGTAGAGGTACTTATGAAAATGCTTCGTAGCCAGAATTAAAGACAGAATCTCGCGCCGGGTTACACAGTAGTTCCGTTCAGGTCTGGAGAGTACTTTGCTGTAATATGCGACCACTTTCTCTTGACCGTCATGAACTTGGGAGATCACAGCTCCGACCCCAACATTGCTAGCGTCTGCGTCCACGATGAACATTTTTCCGGGCGTGGGGTAACCCAAGATGGGGGCATTGCACAGCTGTCGCTTCAGTACTTGAAATGCTTTTTCGCATTCTCCAGACCACCTGAACTGTCGGCCTTTTTCCGTAAGTTGATGCAGGCTCTTTGCAATGCCAGCAAAATCCTTTACGAACCTTCTGTAATACGTGGCGAGGCCCAAGAAGCTTCTCAGTTGGTGTTTATCTTTTGGAGAAGGCCAACTTTTCACGGCTTCGATTTTGTCAGGATCCGTTCTTACTCCTTCCGCTGATATAATGTGACCCAGATATTTTACTTCCGGTCGAAACAAGGCACACTTTTCTGGGTTGAGCTTTAAATGAGCACTTCGTAGCCTCTCAAACACTTCTTTTAGATTTTCGCGGTGCTCCTTGTACGTCTTACCTATGACGATAACGTCGTCCAAATATACTAGGCAGGTTTTCCAGGTGAGTCCTTGCAATGTTCGTTCCATTAGTCGCTCGAAGGTGTCCGGAGTGTTGCACAGTCCAAACGGCATCACTGCAAACTGCCAAAGACCGCTTCCTGTAGTGAAGGCAGTTTTCTCACGATCCGCACGATTTATCTCTACCTGCCAATAACCGCTCTTCAAGTCAAGTGTTGAAAACCATTTCGCTCCAGAAAGCATATCCAAAGTGTCATCGATTCTCGGTAGTGGGTAGCTGTCCTTTTTAGTGACATCATTGAGACGTCGGTAGTCTACACAAAATCTCGTGCTGCCATCTTTCTTCTTCACGAGGACCACTGGAGATGCCCACGGACTTTGCGATTCTTCAATCACTCCCTCAGCTTTCATCTTCGACATCATTTCGGCAACTTCTGTTTGCTTTGCCAATGGAAGACGCCTTGCAGGTTGACGGATTGGTCGAGCGTCTCCGGTGTCAATGTGGTGTTGAACAATATGCGTACGTCCATATTCTCCGTGTTGTGTAGCAAATATATCAGCGTACTCACCGATTAGTTTTTCTGCCAGGATTCGCTGATCTTCTTGATTTTTATGCTCTGAACTGTTGTGACCGGTTTTGCACCCTTTTTTTCCGTAGTGGTCGATATAGCCTCAACAGGTACGCATTTTCCCACTATCTCCCCCTTTTTTACCTTTACACTGAATGTCTTTGGATTTAGAATCCTTACAGGGACCATGTTGTTCTTTGGCTCCACTAAGGTCTTTCCCACCATGAAGTCTCTTTTCTTTTCTGGCTCCATCAAATAGAATCGGTGGCTACCAGGACCACCTTCCACTTTTGCCCACAAAATTGCTTCTGACGAAGGTTCTAGACTCTGATTGCTGCAGATGACGACATTTGAGACTGAGGTATTGGCGTTTCCGTATATCATTGGTATCTCCATGTTTCCGTATTTCAGGGTTTGTGCCCCCAAGTCGACTACAAGTCCATGTTCTCTCATGAAGTCTGTACCAATGATGCACTCGTCACATATGTCAGCTACCAGAAACGCGTGAGTGAATGTTATTCCGGCCAATTGGATTTTTATGCGAACTAATTCTTGTGCAGGAGCATTCGATAGATGTTACTTCCCTGACGAAATGTGTTCCCCTGGAAGCCTGATTGGCTGCTTCCATCGCCAGAGCGAAGGCAAGTGCTTCAGCAAGGGTTCTTTTCCCGGCCATCCTTACTGCTGACTGTAGCTTCGAATCTGCAATTCCCCTGATAAATGCATCTTTTGCCATTTCGTCGATAATTTCCTGGCCTGCGGTGGGGTATGACAGATGTGCAAGTCTACTCACGTCTGCTTGGAGCTGCTGCAGTGTTTCTCCTCTTTGCTGCGTTCGGCTTTGCAATTGGACCTTGTAAACCTCCTGCATGTGGCTATCCCCAAACCGTTTCTCTATAGCCTGTACTAAAGTCACATAATCTTTATGCTTTTCGATGTCTACTGTTTGCAACAATTCTGCTGCAGGACCGTGCAAGGCCATTGTTAGGGCAAAGCACTTTTCCTCATTGTCCCAGTCGTTTGCACAGGCAGCCATTTCAAACTGCTTCTTATAAGTAGACCATGAGGTCTGGCCATCGAATGAGGGAGGCTTCAACTCTTTTCTCCTTGGACCGCTTAAAGAACATTCTCGCAGTTTCTGTTTTCGTACTGTGTCGAGCTCTTTTGCCAGTTGCTGAACTTTGCTGTCCATTTCTTCTCTATTCTATCAAATTTGTCATCAACGTTCTTCTCTATTCTTCCAAATTTGTCATCGATTTCTTCGAATTTTTGCTGGAGAGTGTTATTTTGTTCTTCCAGTTTTTGTTCTAGACTATTCTTTTGTTCGTCGAATTTTTGTTCAATGCTGCTCTTCTGCTCGTCTAGATTTTTCTTTTGTTCATCCAACTTTTGTTCGAGAACATTCTTTTGTTCATCCAGCTTTTGCTCGAGACTATTCTTTTGTTCGTCCATTTTTAATAAGAGGAGTTGCATCATTGCAGCCATGTCATTGCCGGTACTTGTCTGTTCATCCTCGTCAACATCAAAGGAATGTGCATCAGGATCATGTCCCTCGTTGTTCAAAGCCTCCTGAAGTCGGAGCACCAGGTCACTTTTTCCTCCACTGGCGCTGAGACTTCTCTTGTTCAACTCGGATTTGAGTTGGACGAGGGTCAACTGTAATAGTTTTCGACCCATTCTAGCTTTTTCAAATAGTCAGAAAACACTTTTTTTTTATGTCTGCAAGAAGGTTTACTGACTCCCCATTGGACCCCTAGTAAGTTAAGTTTTCCTCCCTATCCGGCGGTCCCAATGGAAGCTCTCAACCATAGCTTCGGTTTCGGGTCAGAGGGCTGGCCTCGAACCAAAGCAATCACTTGGATGACAAAACAAACAGAACGAACAAACATGACCCAAAAACATAGAACATCGACTTGTGTGATAGGCTGGGGATTCGTGAAAAGATGTTGGAGCTCTGGATGTGATCCCTTTGCTCTAACAGCTGAATTGACGGAATGTGTGTGTGTGTGGCGGCGATAGCCAAAAAGCGCGGTAAGCTGATTCGAAGAACCAGAACCTCCAAAAAAAAAGAGAAGAGAAGAAAAAAAACAAACGAAGACCAAAAAAAACAACACAAAGAGACCAAAAAGAAAGCGAAAAAGAAAACGATAAAAATAACGAGAACGAGAATAGGGACAACAAAATTTAAACAACCGGGGACGAGAAACACACCAAGGGACAAAGGAAAGGAAATTACAACACACAACGGACACAACCGGACAAAAGTCGGTGATTGTGGCGGAGACGGTTTACCCTCCTCCACCAGCAGAGACCCAGCTAGAGAGTGACCCTGCATAAGCAGGGAAGCCATAAAACAGCTAAGTACCCATTCTTTTCAAATAACACATATTTGTACAGTAAAACCGCGTCCGTAAGCCTTCTTACCGTTTTAAGTTGAAACCGTTTGTAAGACGGTTAGATCTCTCTAATTGCGCGACCCGCTAGTTTTAACGGTACGACAACGCGGAACTGTGGGCCTTCCGTTAGCCGACCGATTAAAGTAAAATCAATTTAAATTTTTTTTAAAACTTTGTTTGGTAAGAATTCGGCATACCCTGTAATCCCCCTCAAAAGAAACGAAAAAAATCAAATAGACAATCATAAATTCCCCATCAGGGAAAAGATAATTCGTGTGTTTTTTCTCATCTGTTTTCCCAATTTTGCCTTAAAAATTGGGTGGCGCCTACCTGTTGTGTTTGTTTTCAGCTTTTGCGTTGAGCGACCTTCCCGAACCCCCCTCCCCCCTTTTACTGAGCAGCCGGTGTGTGCAGCTAACCAGCAGCTGCTTGTTATAATTCCCTTTTTGGGCTCACATTCGCTTTTGTGTAGTCCTCTTCATTCGTTCATCAACCACCACCTGTATGGTTGCGGTTTGTTCGTCTCCTTTCTTTTTAAAGTTTGTTGTTTTGCCGGCAGCCCGGCATTCGTCATTTTAAATAAATTTAATTTTTTTTCTCCCCGGGTTTTGCAACATGGTGATGCCTTTAGGCACTAGATAAGACAGTAAGTTTCCTCTTTCTCGTAAAGAGAACAACCTGATGATTGACTGAAAGCCACCAATCGTCGATCACGTCTAGGGATACCAGGGCTTTAGAGCTACATCATCAGCGAATGCTTGTGTATACCTCAGAACTAACTAGCGTTGAGCAGTGAGTCGACCAATATACACCAAAGTAGTGCCGACATAACCCAAAATCAATTTTCTATTCATCCGTATTGCTTTTACCTTAAAACTAGTAATTCGGCCGAGTTACATATGTTGTCAAAAATTATGTTTTCGAAAGCACCCTGAACGTCAATGAAATGCCTAGCACGTATTCCTTCTTGTTAAGTGCGCCTTCAATTCTGCCTACCAGATTTTGAAGCGCACTCTAGCAGGATCCTCCACGTTGGTAAACGTGTTGCATCGCAGACAGAGGATACACCCGCAAGACAATTTCGAACGCATGGATCTCGACCATGAAGAGTCATGATCTTCAACGTGAAGGAAGTCAGACTTATAGGTCTGAAGCTCTTGGTAAACGTGTAGTCCTCTTTTCGGATTGCCGGTACTACTACTACTACTCTCACTGTTCGCCAGGGTTTTGGTTTGTATGCCAGTGCCAGATTGGGAGTGAAGATTCTCTTCAGGGTTACCATCAGCTTGTCTATAGCTTTTTTTAACATAAGTCGCTATATGCCATCGGTATCAACGACTTGAAGCCACCAAAGGAAGCATGTTTAATGGCCTCATCCGTTACCACAAGCGATAAGATATACCAGCTACGGCGTGTTGTGTTATGCATCTCAACAGCAGCTTCGTTAATGGGGGCTGGTTCTGATTAGGTTATTTTGGGAAGTGAGCCTTAAGCATGAGACTATGAGTTTCGATTTTCGACTGTGTAGGTGCCATCCGATTTTCTGAGTGATTCCACCCTGGTTGATCTCCCCCTTTTGAAGACTTTGACCAACCTATTATATTTTCGCAAAAGTCTTTAAAATAGGCACTCTTCGTACTCCAAATAAGCTTTTCATATTATTTTTGCTTCTATCAAAGCCACTTGTTTAGAAGTTTTCTGGTTTCTTTACGAAGACACTGGAAATCTGCGTTCCACCAAAGAACGGACGATCCGCAAGATTACTTTTTAGCTGGACATGACATTTTAAAACACTTGGTGAGGGTGCCGTTCAGGTTCTGAATAGTTTCTTCTAGCTTTTGTTTTGTCTTGAGCTTAGTGGAAGCATTATTGACCTTGTCGAGTTCCTTCTTAAATCGTGTCCAGTTGGTTCTCTGCGGATTCCTTCTCTTCATCAAGATCGAGATCTCGCATTCGATTCTAAATTCGATGTACACACCTATGGTCTGGCATGTAGATCTCCAAGAGTACTTTCCAGACGGTAATCTCGTTAGCGTATCTGTGGGATAACGTTAAGTCGATTAGTTGCTGTCTTCTTCTAGTAACAAAAGTAGACTGAGAGCCAATATTGTTGACAATCAGGTCAGACGATAGTATAGAATTCAAGAGGTGATTGCCTCTAGCGTTGCATTTGCTACTGCCAAAAAAGTATTCTGAACATTAGCATCGCAGCATATGGTAAGTTATATCTTCCTGGAATCATGGTATTCAATGAGTTCGGCTGTTGCATTCTGAAGTGGTGGTTATACCGAATCATAGGGAAAATAGGCAGACGCAACGATGGATTTGTGACATTCTCAGTTCGTTTCGGAGCTTTCGTCTGCAGCAACTAAATCTTGGTTGCAAAATTGCCCAAGTTTAGATGATGAGAGTGAGTTCGGCACCTAAAGATAAGTTCTTGGTCTTTCCCCTCGGTCTCCTTTTGAGATTAGATTTTTCACTTTTCAGTGTCGAGTACAGGGTTCTGGGTATGAAGACGCATCAGCACATCCCCCGTTTCCCCGGAAGTCGCCCAGGTTGCCCAGGAGAAGGCGCGCACATTTTATCATCACTGGTCTATTACGGGGGTAAAGAGCAATGAAAGCTTCCTAACTTCATACGAATTATTTAAAATAAAGCCCTACATCCTGCCCAAAATTACTCCAAGATATTTGGCAATATCTGCTGACGGAAATTCATGACACTCTGGCTTAGATATGTTGAAACTAAGGATCTGTGTGTCACCAACGCCTTGATAAATGGGACCAGCTCCGTTCATGTAGGGTTTTGTACTAAAGCCAGAGGCTTGGGCCCCCCTGACAATTTCTTTTCATGAAGTTTTCCAGATATAACACTAAGCGTTAAGAAGTATTTTCCCCGACTATAACCACGTTATCTACGTAAGCGGTGACACAATGCCTTTTCTATTTAGTTTTTTAATAATATTATCTATTGCCAACAACAATAACAGGAGGTAGAAAAATCCACCACGGAAGATTACTCTGGTTATGGATTTTTAAAATTGAGCATTTTGCACATCCAGTTGGCAATCCTTTTGCTCTATCTTAAAAGATTCCTCTAGCTACTTCAAAGTTGTGCCAATGTTCGTACAAAGTACACTAGAAACGCTGCTAGGGCGAACTCTTAATGCTGGAAATTGGTCTTTTGAGTAGGGGTATTGCGAGCCACTGGGTTGACTACTACTGCTCGACTACTGAGATTAAAGATGCTAATGACAATGCAACTTTTGGAGGCATACGTAATTTAAAACTCGCAAACAGTAAATATGTGGAGGTAGGAAAACTAAGTCTAGGCCGCAATGCTGCGTCCTATCCCAACGTCTTTGTTGCATGTAGATTGACTCTCTGTTTGACACAAAATCATAGGCCGACCTAGACTTTACCGACTATTGATACAGTAGTAATTGGATTTCAAATTTCTTTTAGCAAAGAGAATGCTGACTGATCATGTCTAGTTGGTACTAAAAGGTGTCCCCATTTGTGTGTTATACTCGATGGCAAAGTTCTTTAGACTAGACATTTTGTGTCTGAGTCATAGACTCTAGCCATATAGATAGGCAGGCAGATGCAATGAAACAAACACTCAATCTGTTACGAACTTTTCTTGTACTCTTGGCCAAAATCTGAACGCAGTCGAAATTTAGAATTCACTGAGTCTTGTATAGTCTCGGATCACAACGAGTCACCAACGATTTCGGCTGATGACGACACCGGTTAGCACTTCCCCTGTGATGAAACTAGGTGCTAATGTGGTAGGCGGTGGTACTGTAAATATTTAATCACTGAAAAGGTTACTCATCTTTCCACGAAAAATTCATAAACTAAGTTGAAAGGGAGTTTTTAGTGACAAAAAAAAAAAAATACAAACTTAACACATCACCATCATCATGCCCAAGCATATTTGTACATTTCGGTAAAGGGGGAGAACATTTATTAAACTGATAACTGACAATTGAAAAATTGTTTTAAATGTGCCTCCAATAGAAGTTCCACTGAATGAGTTCCTTTCCATGCAAATGGCTTAGCACCGATGACACGAGTCATAGATCTAAAAAAAAGTAATAATTTTTGCCAAACAATTGTCGCACCATGTCATACCGATGGTAATGACTTATGCCAGCCAATAATATGATAATCGCACCGAGTTCTGTTAATCAGTCGGATGAGGACGGGTTGTCAAACGTTCGCCGCCTCCAATTAAAGAGATGAGGTGTAAACTTTTGTTACACTCATAATCGCAGATATGCGGATAATTTAAATATTAATTGAAGCCGATTTGTTCCACTAGGTGAAATTGGTAAAAAAAACCTGGTCAGCTTCAGTGGACTCGAACCTATGTTTAAACTTGAACTAGCGTAGAGGACTTTTTTTTCCTAAGAAAGTATTGAATAATGCAACCGTGACACTTGTGAGTCGATAATAACTATAATAGATTCGTATCACACTTTCAAATAGACTTTTTCATTTTAAATTGACAATTTTAATAAGAGGCAAACGATCATAAGTATAAACGGTGAAAACACCGTAATAATGAAAGGTTAGGAGTCCACTAACCTGCCATCAGTTCCGCTTAGGAACGTTTTGTAACTTTGCACTTCATCGATACTGTATCTATTGGATCTCACTGAAGTCATGGTTAAATATAGAGGGACCATTTGCATAATCAAAGTATCTTAATTCGCGTAAATGCCATCCACTGGGTTTCCTCGAGTGCTTGGATATTTCTGGTAATGTTACATAATAGAAGGGCACATTGCTTAACTTAGGTCCAGCAGAGCTGCCATTGATGACGTCCTTCATAGTAAACTGTTTAAAATGGTGAAAGTTGGCTTGGTAAGAAGTTTACACTAACTCGTCTGCATGATATGAACGAACAAACGTAGCCTGACCCTCAAGAGGAGACCTTTTAAACGGCTGCAGCTATAAAGGTACGTCCCCTCTAAATCGCCCGACAGATCCGACCTGGTATACTGTTACCGGCTGTTACCGATTCCTCCATAGCCACACTGTTTTAGGTCAGCAAAGTTCGCCACAAGTTCGCCGAAACCGATCTCGAAGAAAACCTATAAGCTTGTGATACACATTTAAAGCAGCGTATAAAAGCCTTTATAGTGTACAAGGTGGCGCAAAATCAATCACCCTATCGGAAGATGGTATAATTTTTGCAAAAGGCGTCGTACGTCAATCATATTTCACATTTGTGAACTAGACAGCTGCAGTATACAAACAGACAAGCAATGGAGCGCTATACTCTGCAAGGGCGTGGAATAATTGTGTCGATGTTTTTGACCGTCGATTTCCTAAACATGTCGCGCCAACTGGGCAAACATTCCGGCGTTTAGCTACTTGACTCGAACAGAGTGGAACCATAGGAGACCATGCAGTGCGTGGCCGCCACCGGACTGGTCGTCCGGCCGAGAATATAGCGGATGTGGCTGCCGATGTCGCTGAGAATAAAGAAACATCCACCAGACGAGACGGGCCACGCAATTGGGCATCACCAGACGGACCCTACAGCGAATTTTAGTGAAAGACTTACACATGTTCCCATACAAAGTGCAAATAGTGCATCAGTTAATGCCTCCTGACCGTCAGTCGCGTGTGAATTACTGTAAAGTCATCCTCAATCTCAACAAAGATTTTATGTCGAAAATCATCATGAGCGACGAGGCGCATTTCCACTTAAGCGGTTACGTCAGTAAGCAAAATCTTCGTTTCTGGGGCACTGAAAATCTGCGTGTGCTGCACGAAGAGCCATTAAATCCACTCAAAGCCACTTAAGCGGTTACGTGAATAAGCAAAATCTTCGTTTCTGGGACACTGAAAATCCGCGTGTGATGCACGAAGAGCCATTAGATCCATTCAAAGCCACTGTGTGGTGTGGCGTTCACGCGGACCGTATTTTTTTGAGGACGCCATCGGCAATACGGTCACTGTTACTGGCGAACGCTACAGGGCCATGATAAACGACTTCTTACTGCCGAAATTGGATGAGCGGGGCTTGGTGAACATGTGGTTTCAACAAGACGGTGCAACCGCACACACAGCACGAACGGCCATCCCAAACTTCTTTCTTTGGGGCTATTTGAAGTCGCGGGTTTATGCCAACAAGCCTCAGACAATCGCAGCCCTTAAGGAGAATATTCGACAGGAATGCGAACAGTTATCACCGGAAATCTTGTGGAAAGACGTGGAAAATGAGATAAAACGGGCACAAATGTGTATCAACACTGGCGGCAGCCACTTGGCGGATATCATATTTTCCACTTAACAGAAACAATTGCAAAGGTCCAAATAAAGATTTCCATCACTCAAAATCATTTTTTTTTATTTAGTAAAACAAAATTGGATGATTAATTTTGCGCCGCCTGTAGATCGAGCTATACAGAGCAATATCTAACTTAGGTTTATTTTCCAACATTATTCGATTGCGACCCCAACGACTAATATGGCTGGGACATGTACAGTGAATGAACGCCTGGTTCTGACTGCAAGAATCCATGTACAAACCTATCCTGGGGAGACGGTGGTGGTGCTCTCGTGATTTCGAAATATCTAAGAAGTGAGGTTTGTGTTCAGAAAGAGACTTCCAACGGCGATGTGTTGTTAAAATGATCAAGACGTGAGATCAGCAGAAAGACTCCGAAATTTGTTCCATAACTACAAAATCTCATTAGCCAGAATTTCAAATCATCGATGAGCTCAAATCCAAACAACATTGGAATGGATTCACAAATAATTCGCAATGTGGTTCATGAATACCTGCCATGTTAGTGTTATGCAAAATAGAAAAACGTCGAAGGGGAAAAAGACGACAAGTTGAAGCAATGACAGTCCGATCACAACCAAAACCTCTTCTATTGAACGACTAACTTTAGACGCCCCCATGTGATGCACACAAAGACTCGTATCTGTTCTCCATATTCTTTGAACTCTGAAGTCTTTGGATAAAAGTTTTCAGATAAATCGAGGTCCTAAAGACAAAACGAAGATCATAAGTGCGTATGAAACAAGGAAACATTATCACAATACCATCCCGAGGCTGAAATTAAATCTCTTGAATAAGGATCTTATTAATGGAACAAATGCAAGACGGTGCCGCGGTATAGTACAATTGATGTGGCTCTCGGCAATGTCGAGCGTACTTAAACTAACTGAAAAGACTGATTGGCTTTTTGCAATTATTATTATTTTTTATTTTAATAATCAAATATGAATTTCAACTTGGAATTCCAAGACTTAGAAATGGTAAGGAAACAACCACCAAAAACAACTTTTACAAATATTAAAATATTGTATAGTGTAGAATTTAATTGAAAAAAATTAACAAAAACCATCTGTGGGTAAACATAAAAATGTAACTTACACAGCCCATATGATGTAAGCAGCCTTGGAAAAGAATCCCATTGTCTCCTGGTCGATCCAACAGTATTTACTTACGAAATGTAGATCGTTGTACGATCCGTCGTTCCGTACGTTCTTCGCAAACAATTGTAACAACAAAATGACGATGTTTACTCGAAACTCATCATCCACAAACTTTGCTAATTAGCAATTGTTCCCCTTGTATCCCCAAACTGAAATATGAGATACATACTATTCACCGCAGCACTAACACTTTAAAGTATTTAACACTATAATGTACAAGTAGTGGAGAATATTGCAAATTTATGTTTAATTACTATCACCCCCTAAACTCGAACTCTGGTAAGCACACAATAAACCGTAAATTGTAGTATTCGTATTTATCAAAGAACACTCCCTCAAAATAATTAAAAAATACTCGTCGTACTCCTACAACAGAAAAACAGAATAAAAAAAAGAAAATTAAATTTTGAAAATGTTCAGAACTGTCGGTTGCATTCAATATTCCCTGAATCAATATTGAAGCCCATAACGTTGCCCAAGATGTGGTTTTATGCGAGCAAATATTTACGAGTATTGTTCCGATGCGAAGTACGGATACAAGCATTGTTTTCATGGATTGTCGAGGGTTAACATGAGATTAGATCGAAATTTATCACATTCGGATAGTGGGTAATGTTGCTGTTATCTGTTTTATTGGATCAGCTATTTTAGTGTTTTTAATATCCACAATTTTGATTGCTTTTCTTGCGATTACTGTATCGTTCTTTTTTCGATTTTTTCTTTTTCATTTTTTATTCTTCTTTTTTTTGCGATAGGTTATACAAATTTAAGACAAGAGTTCAGGCGTTAGGTTGGCTTTTGTCGTGTGTGTGTGATATTATCAATTTGGGATGGGTAATTTATTAAATCAGATGTGGAGGTGTCAAAATCTTAAGAAAACATTAGGAAAAAATTATCAGTGAAATTCATTAATTTAACTATTTGTGAACGTACATATGTTGGGGTATCCCCTATTGAGGGAAGTTTATTTATTAGAAAGCAGTAAGTTGTCTGTCATTGACGCATTAAGCTCAACAAATAAGATTAAATTCTGAAAGATATTCCTTTCCCCAAGACAAATAGATTTTGTAAGTGGAGAAAAGCCATTTTACATACCAATATCTTGGGTTTTGCAAATACAGTGGCGAGCAAAACTGAATACAAAATGAATGAAAATTCCTCTCTTTTCCTTTAGGATTCAAAAATTAGTACAGTTTACATATATTTTTTAAATATAACTTTAAAAAAAGGATGTATTTTATCATACCATACAAAAATCTACTACATTAACTGACTTTATTCACAATGATATACTCGTATGTATACATATATATAAATTCGGAACTCTGAAGTAAGCAGTTTTGTACAATCTTGTTTTATTTTATCTTTAGCTTCATTCTGCAAATTCGTCCACAGTTGTAGGAACACAACATTAATTTTCAGTTATTTTGTGTTCGAAGTGTTATTTTAAGGTATTATTAAAAAAAATACATATAATAAAATATTTGTTTTAATCGAAGCTTTTATAGGAAAGTTACAACTGATATTGAAAATAATATTGTTTTGTTTTCTAACAATGGCTACAGTTCTAGAAAAATTGCAAAACTGTGTAATGTGTGTCAGCGAACAGTGATTAAGGTCCAAAAGAGAAAAAACTGTAACCCCCCAAAAATTGTTGGAGGAAGACCAAGGCGATACTCGGGTCATGGAAAGGATGCTTCGAACAAATGAAGTACAGACGCCTCTAAGGCAATAAACAAAAACGTTACTGAATGGATTACCAGGAGGGCTCTCAGGCAAATTAGTCTTGTATCGGCAATCAAGCAGAAGAAGCCCAGATAATTCTGACAAAAATGTGAAAGCAAGGTTAAAGTTCTGTAAAGACCACAAAAATTGGACGGTTGAAGATTGGAAAATGGTAATATGGTCTGACGAAACAAAAATCAATCGCTACCAATCAGATGGGAAAGAATACTTTTGGCACAGACCTAACGAACGAGTTCTCAAGCACCAAGTTAAGGAGACCGTAAAGCACGGTGAAAGTAGCCTTATGGTTTGGGGGTGTTTTACTTAGTGGCATGTCGGACCCTTGGTGAAAATCGATGGGATAATGAAAAAAGAGGATTATCTTGAAATACACGTACTCCAGACAAATTTGACGGTGTTTGTTGAGAAATGTGCATATCCCATTGAAGAGATCACCTTCCAGCAAGATGGCGACCCCAAGCACACAGCCGAAATCGTCAAAAACTGGCTCGGTAACCAACTTTTTTCGCAATTGTAATGGCCCACACAAAGTCCGGATTTGAATCCGATAGAAAATTTATGGGCCACCACGGGTGGCCGTGGTTTAGTGGTACTAGCAATCGCTTTTCACTCGGAGGGTCAAGGTTCGCATCCTACCCATTGATAGTTTTTCAAGTTTCTCATTTGTGTAATTGGAACTCAGACAAAAAAATTCTGCGTGTGAAGGCATAACACTGACACGTAGATTTGCCTGTTGTAGAGTTTCAAGCACAAAAAATACTGTGAATTATAACCTTCGAATCACTCTGAGTGTAGAAAAAAAAACTCTCCGTCCTATTCGGTCTCCCACCCCCCCCCCCCCTGGAGAGCGAATATCGAAACCAAACACACCTGAGTTTCAAACCACTACAAAAAACCAATTTTCCTTTCTCCTCCTTCTACCTTTCCGCCCGCGCTCTGGCAACAGTAACAGTAGGGGTCTCAACCCCTTACGCGCGTAAATTATAAAAAAAAAGCAACTTCTGGGATACGAAAGTCCACCCACAAACATAAAGGCACTTTGGACCAGGGTGGAAGAAGATTCCAGATGGAATTATACAAAAATTTGTAGAATCAATGACAAAGCGAATAAAAAGTGTAATAAGAAACAAAGGGCTATGGACAAAGTACTAGGAACTAATTTTTAACTACGAGGATTAAGACGTGCAAAAGTGAATACTTTGGACTATGAATTATATTTTAATTTTTAATTGTTAATTGTTAAGTAAATGGAAACCAAACTATTTTATACGTTTAAAAAACACTTAACTAAACACAATAAACAAATAAAATGAATTATATTAAAATGCTGCACTTCCGACTTATAATAACTTATAACTTAGGTAAGAACACTGCTTTTACATTTTTGGTATTCAGTTTTGCTCGCCACTGTAGATCTGGAGTTGCCATCCTTCGGGTCATTTCAAAGCAATTCCTTCTTATTTGTTGTTCAGAAGAATTCTGACATAAGATTAAATACCGAGAATAAATCGTTCTCTTCTCAAAAAAAATTCGATTTAAAAATAACTTGCGTGCCAAATGCTAGAAAGAACCCCAATACATATCATAAATCTTAAACGTCGCCCTGAAAAAATAACCACGCTAAAATAAATAATCATTCTAGTCCAATGACTTTAAATAACGAAGGTGTAGATATTTCTGATACAGAAATATTGTAGCTAATATCTTCAATAATTATTTTTCTACAATTGGACAAAATTCTTTTCCTGCCTATCTATGTTTGCTGCATAACTACTGAACTAACTCTGCACTAACTTTGAATATTCAAAAATATTTTTACCCTTAAAAATACAAACTCATGTGGGAGTGATAGTATTTCAAATCTTTTGTTGAAATAAATTGCATTGAATAAAGTTTTAATTTAAGTGTTACAACGGGAATTTTTCTTGAAGAACTGAAATGCGCGAATATGATTCCACTGTTAAAAAAAGGAGATTATCCTCAAAATGTAAAATATTTGAAAAATTTATAAAAAAAATAGCATTTTCCTGTATCTTGCTAGCTTGCTAGTTTAGTTTTCGGAAAAATTTCTCAGCTGAAGACGCTCTCTTTCTTTTATGCTCTACTATGCAAAAAGGTTTAGATAGCAAAAAATGCATTTGACATGGTCAATCATTGCATTATTTTAACCCTAGAAAACTAAGGTTCGTCGATTCGACGAACACTTTTTTTTATTTCCTAAATTTCTCTCTTGCTTTTTCCGCGATCCCTTTCGTTCTTCGTATAGCTCTAGTCATCCATGAGTTCTTGTTGTGTGCGGACGCAATTTGTAAATAAAATTTTGTACAAATTGGGTTTAAAATTTGCCTCGTCGATTCGACGAATGATTAGTCTTAATATACTAAAAAATATGATTAGTCTTCTAGGGTTAAAGGAGTTATACTAGGTGGCGCAAAAGTCATCACCCCATCAGAAGATGCTATAATTTTCGCAAATGGTGGCAAATTTCAATTCTACTTTGATTTGTGAAGCAAACAGATACAAAATACACGTCAACAAGATATGAATCGCTATACTCCTAAAGAATGCGGAATAATTGTTACGATTTGTTTGCGGAATAATTCGTCGGTGGTGTTGACGCTGCGGGAATTTCGGCGCAGATTTCCACTACGATGATTAGCCGCTCGCCTAGAAGAGTATGAGACAACACAAGATGCTGCCAGGTCTGACCGGCCCCGGAGCAGCCGTTCTGCCGAGAATATCGCAGCTGTGGTTGATGTCGCAAAAGACCCCGGAGTATCGACCAGACGACGTGCCACGCAATTGGGCATTAGTCGACGGTGAAAGACTGTAGGATGTTCCCTTACAAAGTGCAGATAGTGCATCAGATGTTAGCTGTTGACCGCCAAGCGCGTGTAACCTACGCTCAAGCCGTACTGAATCTATACCACGAGGGAGACAACTTCCTATTTGTAAATATGTAAATAAGCAAAATTATCGCTTCTGGGCACCGAAAATCCGCATATAACCCACGAGGAGCCATTACACCGGCTTAAAGTTACTGCATGGTATGCTGTTTACGATGTCGCGCCTTATTTTTTCGAAAATGCCGTGGGCCAAACGACTACTGTGGACGGCGAGCGCTACAGAGCTATGCTTAACGACTTTCTCCTTACTCAATTGGATGAATTGGGACTGGGGAACATGTGGTTCCAACAGAATAGAACAGCGGCGCATATTGAACGAGTAACAACCGAATTTATAAGGGCTGCATTTCCGAGTAGCCTAATCTCTCGTTTTGTCGATTTGGCCGGCAAGCCCACCTTATTTAACCGTTCCAGACTTATTTTTGAGGGGTTTTTTTGAAGCCACGAATCTATGTCAATAAGCCTCAGACTCCTGAAGCCCTCAAAGAGTATATCTATCAAGAATGCGAGGCCCTATCGCCGGAAGTTCTGACAAGAGTGGTGGAAAATGCCACAAATCGGGCCAAATGGTCATCAATTCTGGCGGCGGCCACTTAGACCATATCATTTTCTCGACTTAATGGAACAAAATTTAAGACACATAATCCAAAAGCAGAACCAACGTTTTTCATTTAAAAAAAAATTACAACCAAAGAACATCGGTTGACTAATTTTGCGCTACCTTGCATTAATGTTGGCTTTCGTGGTTTTATTTATAAATTGTTTATTTCATATGTTTCAAATGTTTTCAGCGAATTAAAGACTGTTAATCTAGGAGCTCCACACAGATCATTAATGGCTCTTATACTTTTTCTAATAGAGAGTGATAGGGTAAAAAGAGAACCCCCATCTAGTCAATGAAGTACTAGTTCCACCACCTATTATAGAAGAAGTCGGCTTAGCTATAAAAAAGCTTAAGAACAACAAGGCCGCAGGGTCTGATGTCGTAACAGCCGAGCTCTTTCAATACGGTGGCGATATTTGGGTTAGGCGCATGCACCAAACCATCAACCAAGTATGGGTGGAAGAAAGCATTCCCGATGACTGAACTATCAGATCTATATGTCCCATCTACAAAAAATGTGACCCTATGGCTTGCAAGGACTATCGAGGCATATTCCTGCTAATGCCGTATTTAAGATTCTATCCAACGTACTGGGTGAACGTTTCAATCCTTTCTGCAACACACTAATCGGCACATACCAGTGTGGCTTCCGCCCCGGTAGATCGACTTTAGACCAAATTTTCACTCTGAGACAAATCCTGGAAAACACCAACTATCAACCAACCACCTATATGATAGTATTCTTCGTCAGGAACTCTATACGGCGAAGGCCGAATTCGGGATCCCGGCAAAATTGATCCAGATACGTCGCGTGACGCTGGAAGACACGCGCTGCAATGTGCAATTTGGAAGTAGCTCCTCCGAATAATTTCAAACGTGCACCGGATTTCGGAAAGGAGATGCGCTATCATGAGACTTCTTCAATCTAGTTCTGAAGCAGATAGTGCGAAGGGCAGGTGTCAACACGGAAGGCACTATCTTCAACAGGTCCTTTCAGCTACAGGGATATGCAGACGATATTGACAATCATCGGTCGTTCTCACCATGCCGTGATAGAGGCCTGTTGGCCTTAAAGTAAACCAGGACAAGACTAAATAAAGGGTGAATTTTTTTAGAGGTATACAAATTCAATATGAAAGAGAACGCTTGAAGTTAATGTTAATGTCTATGATATTAGCTTTATTTAATAGATAATCTTATGCCATTAGTGTTTAAATATGATATCGGGCACATGTCCGCCACGGCTAGCTCGAATGAAGCGCAATCGTCGTCCAATTTTCGACAATTTTATCGAGCAACTGGGGCCGTATATCAGCAATAATACGGCGAAGGTTGACTTCCAAATCGTCCAATATCTCTGATTTATCGGCATAGACTAGTGACTTCACATACCCCCAAAGAAAGTAATCTAAAGGTTTGAGATCACAAGATCGTGGAGGCCAGTTCACAGGTCCATTGCGCGAATTTATGCACTGTTTGTAGTCTTTGGGGATGCATATTATCCTCTAGAGTGTACGTGGTGCGAAAACGATTCATCGTGTTCCGAATAACTTGCTCAGAAGGACGATTATGTCGACCATAAAATGCACGATATGTTTGGCGACCCATGGTTTTCAAAATAATTTTGCACAATTTGCACTCGTTGTTCTGGCGTTAATCTACTTATTCATCGTAAAATGGCAAAAAGTACTAACCACAAATCAACTTTCAACTGTCAAACTGACAATCTGTAGAAACAGTGTTGCCAGTTTAAAAACCAAAACTCTAAAAAAAAAAAACACCCTTTACGCGCTATCAGCAAACAATCCAGCATTTGTCCACCGCCTAGGACTAAACGTCACTATTGATAGCAACAATGTCGAGGTGGTTAAGCATTTCACCTTCCTCGGAGTAAACGTGAACTGCACGAATGACACCCTAGTGGAAATCCGAAGAAGAATTACCCTAGGAAACCGTTGCTACTTCGGTCTGGCAAGTTGACGAGTGCTGGACGATAAGCAGTAAGGGAGAACTTATACTCGGCTCCTTCGAAATTAAAATTCTTCGACGGATTTTCGGTCCTATGTGCGAGGTGGTCGAATGGAGAAGAAGATACAATCCCAAACTCTATTAGCTGTATCAAGATGTGGATGTAGTGCAAAAAGCCAAAATACGTTGACTACATTGGTTCGGACACATCGAGCGAATGGACAATAATAAGAGAATATTCGATTCCCAGCCCCCAGGTTCGAGACGACAAGGAAGGACGACCAAGCCATCGTGGATGCCAGAGCGCTAGGTCTGGATAACAGGAAACAGCATTCCCGAGATCACAGAGGATACTACAGTGTCTCAGGCAGAGACGCTTCACGGGTCGGAAGCCCGTTGAGTGAGTAAGTATACTCTTTCTGATATATATTCATTCCTTTGCCAATCAAAGTCAAAACTTTTGCTAATGATGTGGCAATTGCGTACGATTCATTACATTAGACTTAGTTACCGACATAAATCATGACGTTTACGAGTATATATTAAGATGTTGGTTCGCAGAACATAAGCTTAGTAATAAAATAAAGCGAATGTTCTTCAATCTCGAAGCAAGATAATAATAATAATAATAATAAATAATAAATGTGTGATTTTTAACTCTAAACCCCTCTTTAATTGAAACGTCATATGCCGTGCTAACTCCTTTAAAATTGAGGTACTCGTAGTTGAACATTTTGAATATCTAGGGGTCACAGTAGATCAGCATTTAAAGTGGAACGAACGCCCAACGAAGTATTTGCTTTTAACCATACACGCCTGAGTTTCAAACCACTACAAAACAATTTTCCTTTCTCCTCCTTCTACCTTTCCGCCCGCACCCAGGCAACAGTAAAAGGGTATCTAACTCCTTAGGCGCGCGTAAATTATAAAAAAAAAAATAATAATAACCCCTTAGGTGCGCGTAAATTATAAAATTTTTGCATCGAAAATATGAAAGTACAAAGTTGGTTTTACAGCTTCGATGCGATTGCTTATTTTTTGCTTTTTGAAACTTAGTACAGCATTTAAAATAGAAAAGAAAATCATATTCGGTAACATGGAATACTTAATACTTAAACCACAGGAGGTCCTACCAAACTCTGAAGGAACTCACATAGCTCACAAAAGTGAAATTCATTCAATCTTTTCACACCAAAATCTATTTGCTATAAGCCGATTTTATCTTCTCGAAATAAAAATCTCCAATCGGCCTTCAAACCTCTCCTTGCCCGAAGGAGCGAGAGTAATCGAATTCACATACGGTGTCCACCACAGATGAAGCTGTTGTGGAAATCGAGTATTGGTTGAAGTGTGGTGGTCTGGAACAAGCCGACCACAAAACTGAAGATTTTATTATGTCCAGCCACAAAACTATGGAGTATGCAAGCTTCCGAGTCGGAGACCAAACAATCAGGTCAAATGAGGCCTCCTAAATGCTTCATAATAAGATGCGCTTCAAGAATCACGTTGAGTACTCCAGGAAGGAAGCACCACTGATACAGCCAGCACTCTCTCGAGTCAGTTCAGTCCTTATATACGCTGCTCGAGTATGGACGGCACTAGCGGTGAAACTAATGCTCATCAGTGCACCCTCAAGTCCAATTTCGGACGTACTCTAAAATATCGTGATTCTTTCCTAAGCCATACAACTTCCCTTATGGAATGCCACGCTAAGCTCTTTATTTCCTGTTCATTATAACCTTCAAACATTTAAAACCAACGTACATCTGTACCTCTCTCTCTTTCCTTCCTAGTTTTTCTTCGTCCACACTGTGAGCAAGCATCTTAAGGGTACGCAAAATCCCTTCAGCGTATGGCGATTATAAAGAGAAAGAGTTTTTAAGAAAGCTGTCGTCGGCGGATTATCAGGATTATCAACGGCTCTCGTACAATCTCGGACGAAGCAGTGTATGCGTTGGGACAGAGATGCAGAGGAAGGACCCTAGGCGACCCTCGTACCGACAGAATTCCAAAATGATAAAAGTAAAGGAAACGGCAGCAGAAGACGCGGGATGTTGGGTGATAGCATACGCAGACGACATCACTCTTTATCTGTGAGCAAACACCCACCTACACTCTCAAATATTCTCCAATATGCCTTAGGAATGCTCTCCACTTGGACACGTAACCTTACTAAATCCGGCTAAGTCGAAGCTGGTCCTATTTATATGAATAATTAAAATAGTCTTCGCTCAATCTAAATGATATCTGTCTGGATTTGTCTGGGAGTGACGAGCACATTCTCGTGCTACAAACCAAAATTATGAACTATGTCTGCACTACGGTTGTGAGACCAATTCTCACTTATTGCAAAGTCGGTGGTCTGCGCAGGAAAGAAGAACTAACATCAATCTACATCAACGAAACAGACGCGTTAAGAGCTTCTCCAACGGCGGTACTCAAAGCTCTGTGTTGTTTACTACCTGTAGATTTTATCGACATGCAGATTGGAACTGGCTCTGCCCTCAGACTGAGAGACACTCACCAATGGAAAGAGTTAAATGTAGGATATGCCATTACCCACGCTACATATATCACGACCTCCCTCCGTCAAGTAACTAACATCAACGTTAACTTCAATCACCTGATTCGAGAAAGGAACAAATGGAGATAGCGTGATGACGTTCTCAGCGTATCTAAAAGAGCCGAGGAGTTAGCGTAAGAGTCGGCATGAATATTGCCGGATTGTTTGCAATATGGTCAAACAGCGATCAGATCCTTAACTTCAAACGAGATGGTAGTTGCAATAGCAAGTGTATTGCTGATAAACTGACCGGACTCGGAAGACTTTAGAAAAAATAGTAGGCAAGCCATCAATATCATACGCTAAACAACGACACACTTTCAGGCTTTTCTAATGGTACTCTACAACACACAAGTTACAATTTTTTAGGACCGTTACTGACTCGACCAATTTTTTAAAATATATAAACTGTAAGCTGATGACGTGAAATCAATCTCTAGTATAATAAAATAAGGGATAAAAAGATTATCGGATAAACTAAAACGGACATGCTTCTATCTAAATGTACGATTGGCAACCTCTTGTTGTTCATTACTTAAGCCTATTTGCGGATAAATTCATCAAAGTGAATAATATTGTACCCTTGAAACCAAAGTTATTGGGTAAATAAATTGCCTTGATTCTTATCTTTACATGATAATTATATCTTTTATATACCCAGCCCATGTTCTACACCTTTCACTTATCAATTTACAATGAGTTATCTCTAGTTCTTCAACTTTTAAAAGATGATCTCATATTGCCAAACTACAATACAGAATTTATTTCAGCGCCAGTCAACAATTTATTGTTGGTAATTGTTAAATGTTAAGCGATTTTGAAAGTTGTAAGAGTAATAATGCAATCTAGTCGTGATAGAAGTGCTTTTAAGAGAAGAAATAGGATTCTAGATGGCATAAGACTACAATTTCTACGTTAGTTCCTTTGAGAGTATGACGATGACTAGGCTAATGTCATGTGTTTACACCAATCTTTCTTGCTGGATCAACGAACAACGATCTAGGCCATTTAAATTTGACTCTGCAAAGAATATTGTAATATATATCCCAATGAGGGTAGGCATTACTTTTACGTTTAACTGGGAGATGGAAGAAGTCTGGGTTCAGATCTTGTGAAGGTCTCTCAGGTTCCTTACAGGTTTGTAAAAAATCTCGAACTGTAAAAAGTAGTGGATGAATAAATGGTAACAATAGTTTGTTTGCACACAGCGCTGGCGAAGGAAAATAAGGGAGACAAGAGAGAAAAGAAAGGTACCCACGAACGTTGGTTTTGAATGTTTGCAAGTAACAATGATTTCATAAGCGAGTTGTACGGCTAATATGATATTTGAGAGTACATCCGAAAGGGTAAACTGATGAGCATGCATGTTACGGTTAAAGGTTTCATTGTGCGGAATGCTACTAACAATTTCGTTTTAGCAAGGTAAGATTCTGAATTATATCTAAGAAATAGATCGTTTCTCTTCTGGGCGAAGCCCTAGGGTAAACCAGCATTTATTTTCTAGGTAGCAGAATTAAAACCGTCCATTACAACTTAAATTAAAGGTTCTGAAAGAAAATTTCTAGTCCATTGAAGAAGACATTCAGGCAAACGATCCTACTGGTGAAAAGGCTTATACGAATATACCATCTCGCCCAGTGGAATTGTGTATATTGAGATCTTAGAGCATTCTTGCTAATACATCAGAGTAAAAAAGGGTTCTTCCCTTCGCTGTAGTGTAGTTGGAGACCCGTCAGAATCTGAAAACGGCTGCAAATTGGCAGCTGACAGCTGGAATGTCATTATAAATTAGCGCTGAGGGAAGGAATAGGCAGAGTTTCTATTGTTTATAAGGGACAATCAAAATTGTGTACTACCTTTGGGTAATTGTATTATTTTTTGCATTAAGAAAGACATTGCAGTCATTCCTCTCTCGAGCTAGCCTTCTAAGACCGAAAAAGTATTTCCTTAACCCTGACGGCTTCTTTACACCCCGAGTTGTAGGTCTTTTGGTTTAATACTCCTTATCCGATGAGGGATAAAAGATTTCATTCGAAAGTATTTGAGATTATATCAGGAACGGCATCCAGGAAAATACACTTTTTTATGACGAATATTCGAGTATGCCGGCTCCAAACTATTGTCTAAATATGTATTGCAAAAATATCTAGGCTCGGATACTACTTCAACACAACATGTTATCAAAGGCGTTGTAAAGATATATCGACTTTTACCTCAACGCCACTGCGCGACTCCTGCGGTACAGCATTATATCGCGCAATAAACCAGTGAATTAACCACCGAGATCGTGCGATACGACACGACTCGATTATTTCTTATAACACTATATATGCTAATAAACCGCAAACTATTCAGGAGAATATTCAGCGCGGTAGCGATGGACATACAAGTCTTAAGCCCGGAAGAGTGGCTCAAAATTAGACCAACAGGATATCCTTCTTCAAAAACGGCCTGAAGCCGTATTCAAAGCACAACGTCATGAATCATTCTTTATTATGAATAAAGATTTTTAATTCAAACTCAACTTCTGTCTTTATTGTTTTAAACAAAAATCGTTAGCTCTTAAAAAAACTCCCTTTAGAATTTGGAAGTTTAGGATGTGTTTTCGTCATTTCATTCTTCGTTATGTTAGCATATAATTTCGGAGAGGATTTAAGGACATCTATGTACTCGTAGATTCCACTCTTCACAACAAAGATCATAACACCGCGTCGCCACGAGATATCGCTGGTGTTAAGAAAATTGTTATGAAATCAAAATGTCCAGTGGAGGCGGGTAGTTTGCAGACAAGAAATATTTCAAGAAATAAATGTTTGGTTTTTATTCAAGACATCTCTGTAGACATTAACCCTGATTTTTTTTTTTGACAGCGCGTGTCAGTTTGACTTTGAAATGTGAAAAAAAAAAGTGTGGCGAACTTCATACACTACAATGTCATCTGTTGGTGAACAAGAACAAGAAATCTATATCTGCCCCGCCATTTTTCTGCTATAATGTACATAGTTGCTTTGTGTGAACAAAAAAAAACAACACCGAATGCAAGCAGTTCACACCTACTCAACCAACTTACACGCATAGAATGAAATGTCATTCAATAATTTTCCCACCTAAGTTAAAAGACAAAATGTCAGACAAAATCTCTGAAATTTAGTCTGACATATTTGTGTCTCGTGGAGACGCGGTGTAATAAAGTAGTGAGTACAAGTAGAAGTCTGCGTTGGCTTTTTTTTTCGTTAATCGTAAAAAGTAGTTGACAGCATTAAAACTTAAATCAAGTCTTCTTGTGAAAGAACTACATGTGGAAGGGTCTCATTCGTGACAATTGGCAATGTGTCCCCAGATAGCGTAGTACTTTCCCCGCTGCTATTTCCCAAAGTCCTAAGTATTTATAAGTGCGGCACTAACAGCGGAAAACTTTGCAGTGTAATGAAGTATGACATCATGCGTAAGACATCAATACTTTACTGATGATATACAGTGGTGAACACATCCAATTTCGCACGTATAGTTCAAATTGCATTGCCCGTGAAGTATGATCGAAATATGGCAAACAATTAAAAACATACAAGCAGCGTCATCATGATAGCAATCACTGACAACACCGATTGCGGCGTGAAAGGACGTGTTTTTTTCTGGCCACGTAAATATCATACATTTTTCTTTAGTGATTCTATTGTAGTTATATATTGTTGTGATTGAATTATTAATAATAAATTCATTTGAAAGTAAGTACTTTTGTCATTAGTTTGTAGTAACATTAAATATCAGGAGATGCCTAGAGATGGGCAGAGGACCACATTACTCAAAAGAAAGACGTAAACTCATCTGCACTATAAAAGCTAACGGTTCATGGGTTAGAGAAATATCCAAACAGTTACAATGTTCCCTTACGCCACGTGGAGCTTGCCAAAAATGTGGCAAGAGCTCCAAGGCCAAGAAAACCACAAAGAAAGAGGACGGTCTGATCCACAAAGCTAGTGCGACAACCGATTTTCGAGCTCTAAAGCAATTAAGAGCAGTTTTTTTGTACATCATTCTATTTGTCTGTCAGATAGGACTATAAGAAGTCTGAAACAAACAAAAAATTGAGAGTATGCATCACGCAAAGAAAGCCACTCGTGACAAACAAAATTTTGAAAATAAGGAAGTCATTTGCAAAAGAACACATTATCAATTTTTGGGAGTGATGAATCCAAGTTCTGCAGTTTCGGATCGGATAGAAAAAGGTATGTTTGGCGTCCACGTAACCAACAAAACAATCCGAGATACACACTAAAAACAGTCCAACACGGTGGAGGAAGTGTGATGGTGTGGGCTGCTTTTTCTTGGCATGACGCAGGACCAATTATGAAAATAGTCACGAAAATGGATCAACACGTTTATAAACGTATTATTAAAGAGCACATTATCCCCTTTCCCGAAGAGAATATGCCATTAATATAGCGTTTTATGCATGACAACGATCCTTAGCACACTTCTCGCCTTGTGAAGGGTTACTTTAGCGATCGAAATGTCTGCGTCATGAAGTGGCCACCCCAGTTCCCCGATATGAATCTGATCGAGAACCTGTGGAACGATGTCGAACAGCACATCTAAACAGTAAAACCACGAAATGCAGCTGAGTTGTGGAACTAGATTCAAATCGCATGGACGATGCGCAACTGTGCTAACTTCTACGGTGTGTCTAAAAGGGTATTTCATATGTTTAATGGCAATACGAGTATCATGTGCTATTTATGTGGCCAGGTATAGTTTTACAAATGTATGTATATATAATTTTTTTATTTTCAGGAATATAATCACATCATTTCGTGAATTAAATAAGCGTCTTGAACACTAATAAATAATATAAGTAAAAAGCCTTTGTTTTATTATACTCTGGAAAACTGACTTTTTATTAACAAAAGTGCAAGCGTGCTTACACAGGATCACTAATCTAGATTCCATAGCTGACAATCTTTGAAATCGAGCCAAAATGAAAATCAATTAAAATTAATACCCTTGGCCTTCTTCTATTGGAACGTTATAATGTACCGTAGTTGGAAAAGTGCTCCAACATGATACACAGAAGGTTTAGAAAAGCGTGCCTTTTGGTCTACGCACTTGTTTCATTCCATCAGAGCCCTTCAGATTGAACTTGGATTCATCTGAGAATAAAACGGTTTTCCATTTGGCAATAGTCCAATTAATATGCGCCTTTGCAAACGCAAGTCTCGCCCTTTGGTTTTTCGGTGAGATAAATCGATTTTAGAGCCCCGTAGGATAGATCTGGTGGATATGTCCAATTCCAGTGCCTTTCCTATCGCTTTTGCAGATATAAATGGATCCTTTTTAATAACACGGACTATTGCGTGATCAACTACGTATGGTTGTTTTCCGAGGTCTTCCGCCACAATGGATAGTTTCAAGGCAACCAGAATTGTGAAACCGGCTTATTATACTGGAAATGACGCAATGGTGGAACTCATATTTTTTAACAATGCAATTAACTGCTTCCCCTGCATGAAAATCCGCGATAATCTTTTGCTTAAATTCGGTGGAGTATTTGTTACGCGCCATTTTAAAAACTTGTTTACACTTAAAATTTCAATTACTCTGTGTCAGTTATGACTTGCAAATGAGTGTAGATTGCAACATCGTGTGATCGTATCAAATGTAACAGTTAATTTACTGTATTACAGAAATAAAAAAAGCTGCACGAGAAACCGGGTGCAGCTGGTGCTATATGCTCGTGTTTTAGTTTTGTCGCAGCTGTTTTCATTGAATTGCTCTACTTTTTGTTGTATTTTCTTAACTGTTGAAGTAGCATCATTTGTTTTTCAGCATTTTAAGACCTATCGTTTATCTATGTATTCTGTAACATTTAAAATTCATTTAAACCTATTAAAGGTTAGCAACTTTATTTGGCAAAATGTAACCAAGTGCCATTGTGTCAGACACTGTATGTACGAGTATATGTGGCCTTGATCGACCTGGATATGAGCAGTAGAGACTGAAAAATTATGTTCCTAGCACCGGCATCAGGATTAAACAGGTATATGTAGTTTTTGGAAAGATACCACTGTTATAAGCTTCGTAAATATGTGTTTACATCATAATAATGTCAATTCTTTAGCCAAGCCAGATCTCAAGCTCAACGTCAATACAATACTTTCAGTTTCACCAGCAATACTACTGGAAAAAAAACCTAGTTTCCTCTTAGTTTTGATCGCAATAAAGCATGTACCCCGTTACCATTACTTTACACACCAAAAAATAAAAATAAATATATGTAAATGGCGTGTAAATTAATCCAACAAATCCTAATCCTTCCACTTCTTGTCAGTGATTCGTTGCTTTTACATTAAAAAAACAAAAGAAACTGGGTCACGATAAATTCACAATTTAAATCCATTTCCCTTTCTTTCTCTATCTAAGTCACTTTCAGAAAATTTGTATATTTTTCCACAAACTATGAGCACGAGTACGAGTGCTCCTCGTACATACGACATATTATGTATTCCACTTGACCCAAAAATTACAAAAAATAGATAAAAATTGACCGATACCGCTCGACGAAAAGCCAACCAAATATGTAAAATCATTCTAAATACGACTATTCCATTTCCCGTGAAGAATTATGCGTGCGATTAAAAAGAACACTTTTAGTTTGAAAACTCAACTCTACCCAAGACAGTGATTTAGAACCATCCACGGCTGATAAAATTTCGAAATAAAAGCTACACACTCCTTGCTCTTTTCGCCCGCACACAACACTGATAACGTCGACCAAACACACAAAGTCTTCCAAATCGAATTGATCGACAAAATAAAAATACTCGTACTGACAGAAGCGAGACTCTGGCAATACTATTTCGCATCTCATCCCTTACGATGATGGGTGGTTGTTGTGGGCAGTAGATTCCACCAGTGCTCTACAATCCATTTCCATTAACTAATTTCTAAACTGGTTATCAGAAGCGCACTTTGCTTTGTTAAATGAAAAGTTCAAATTTATTACGAGTACTCGTACTCGTACAACCACAACTGCGGGTCGCACTACTTGTATGTATAGCCAACCCAACTACGGGAAATCGGAAATAATGCTTTTTGTATCAAAAGTCGGTTAGTAAACGCTCTGGTGATACCCAACTCTACGACGCTAATGTGATAGTCTAGAGTTTGACTCATGACTTGCTATGCAATCAGCTGGTCATTTCTTTTTTTTTTTGTTTCCTCTCCCAGGCAAGCCTTTGGCTAGAGATCAAGTCCGGCTTTCAATAGTTGACCGATGTGAAAAAAGTTGATTTCTGTTTTATCTTGGCTAATGTCAACGGTGTGAAGCATTTGAAGTTTAGCATAGAATAAGCCGGTATCGAGATGCGATTAATTAGATCATGACCCATTCGGGCGGTGGTTTTTTTGTTGCACTGTGATTCAATAAGCGGTAGCAGCTCATTGTTGTAGGCCCGAGAAGAAAGAGTCCCTTCCCATTGAAAGGGGTTCCCATTGCTTTGTTTGCTTCCCAAATTCAGAGTTGATTTTTCAATTTTTATGGCGAATTCGTAATCGTCATTTTCGACTTTTTATACAAGTACCATCTGTTAAGCCCGTTGGCGATGGAAACGCAATCAACCGAAACCAACAGGCAACGGCTGGTTAATTATGCCGGAGAAACAACAAAAACTGAGTCGAAGAAAAAAAATATATTTCAACTCAATTATGGCTGAGTTAAAACTAAGGTTGCTTCGGATTGTTAATTTATTAAATGGAAGACCTAATTTCCTAGTGAAGTGTGGTTTTCACTAGAGAATTGCACTTCTGATGGCCTTGCTCTTGGCCTTGGCGCACGAAAGAAGCTTAGGAGAGCGATTGTACGTGGAAGTGAAGCTATTCAAGCAGGACAAATTAGCTGACGCATCAACGTCGATTGATGTTGAGCTTTCCAAGGCAAGGGAAATCGTTCTTGATATCCACAAGAAGCCTTCGCCATCGAATCTATCGGATGATTACCACTACAAGTGTGATATACCGAAACATGTATACATGCTTGATCTGAAAAATTTAAATTATTCATACTCGTGGGTGGCCGTGGCTCAAGTGGTAGTGGATTGGCTTCCAAATCGGAAGGTTCGGTGTTCGAATCCCAACGCACTCGAAAGACATTAATTTTTTTCAGTTAACGAAAATCAAGTAAAATGAGTAGTTGACTAGAAATCAACAACAAGCCAGCCAACTTCCACTAGCAATTTAGTCTCCCCATTAAGTGTTGGTTGCATTTGTCATTCTCTCTCTATTCCATTTTCCAAAAAAAAAAAAACTTAACACATGCTGAGGCATTACAAGTGTATTCATATCCACTTGAGTGTTAAGTTCTTTTTAAAAAAAACTCGTGAAAAACTTAGGAGAGCGAAGAGAAAATAGTAATCTCGTAGATCGTACGATTTTAGTGTACTATTGCCCTTTCTATGACACATGTGTGTTCATTTTCAGCGCATATTTCAAAGTCCTTAAACGTGGTGATGGCAGATCATCTGGATCTTGCATTATTTGATTTAAAAAATAAAAATCTAAAGGGTTACGTCTAAGTTTTTTCTATTACTAACTGAAATGCTGAACTTCCTTAATGTATCTGTACTCAGCTAACAAAAGAGCCCCCCTTAAACTAGAAACATCCGATAACCAATTTTACTTTTCGAGAGTGCCTTATCAATAACCGGTAGTACCATCCACGTATACCTAATACTAGCAAATTTTTTGGACACAATTTTTGGCTAATAAAATAAAAACGAATAAATATTTTTCAACATTTTTTTTCTATTTATTGAATCGCTCAATGGGTACAAATTGTAGAACAACTTATTCGAAATGGCCCACATTTGCTTTCTAACAACGGCGAGGTAAGTTTATCCACTCATCAAATGCAGAATGCACCTTAAACGTTGGAAAATTTTTCACTCCTCGTACAGGGTGCTCTCTAAAGACTCAATACTTGGATATCGAGTACTGCCAGCCATAGTCTCCAGAACGAACCATAGTTTGTTTGTCTAATAGATTGAGGTCTGTTCTACCAGATGACCAATCATCCGTGGAAATGAAGTTCGGAACTGTGGGTTTTGAACCATTTTTGAGTCGTGTTTGCCTTATAAGTTTGAGAGGAGTCTTGGTGCAAGAGGTTTTGACTCATTTCTCGCAGAAATGGAGCTGAGTGGCCACGTTTTACCTCGAAACGTCATGTTTATTGAACGATTCTTCAACGGTGAAAAAATTCTCGCCAATAAAAAGAATTCGTCTGTGACCGTTCTTCGCGTACTGCCGAAGCAAGGCTTTCGATTTTGACGTTTCTATTTCAATGCTTGTGTAAGTCAGTGGCCGGTGTGCTAAGTCCCAAATCACGTTTTAAGATACGCGACATGCTGTCCTTGCTGATATCCATCTCCCACATGATTTTCTGCTCGCAGCGGATTTCAACAAATTCGGTTCTCAATGGCTTTAATGACTGTGTGAACGCCAACAGTGCGAGGACGGCCGGATTTTGCACGGTCGACTATTCCACCAGTATTCTCAAATAACTTCACGGTACGATACACAAATTTTCCTGTGATTTTCAGTGGACGCAACATTCCAAAAATTTCGCCTTTTTCGCAGCCGCATTTTTGCAGGCCAATTGCGGCAACACGATTTTCGAGCGAGACCGATTACATTATTGCACAGTCAAAAGTCAAAAACTTTTAACGCGGAGTTTTGCATAAATATGACTGGCGTGGATGCGTTCACTGGTTCTTGAGAATAAATGTGTTAATTTCGTGTACCAAAACATTTTCTATTAGCAGGTATATAACGGGTGACCAGATAGTAAAGTTTTTCCAATTGTTATGTTTCAGCAGCTGTCAAGGTTACCAATGATATCCAGCTGTCAAAATATTCAGTAAGGTTTGCCATTTCATCTTACATCGTTTTACGCTTGCCGAACGTGCGGAAATTATCGAAAATCCCGCTCGGTTGTAAATACGCAACGTGAATTTCGCTGTGAGATCGCATTGTATCTGTGTCGACGCAAGAATTGAACCCGGATGACCATACACAACGCCGTGACTTCGCTGATTGGGCGTGGAGATGATGGCCGGAAATCCGGATTTTGGACAAAAATTCATCTTCTCGGACGAGGCCCATTTTTGCCGTTATATCAACAAGCAAAATTGCCGTTATTAGAGCGAACACAATCCACAAGTGTTAGGCCAAGCATCAGATTGTCTGCTTGGTGCGGACCATCGGACCTTATTTCTTTCGAAATGAGGAAGGAGACACCGTTACCGTCAATGGTATCAGGTATGGAGCGATGTTAACCGATTTTCTGTGGTCAGAGCTCGACAACATCGATATATCCGAGCTGTACGGTGCAAGACGGTGCTACATGTGAAGGAGAAATTTGGCAACTGAATCATGTCAGAATTTAACACCAAGTCCTTAGTCTACGCTCACAAGCCAACTACTTTGGACGAACACGATGCTATCATTCGACACGCTATTGCCGGAATAATGTCGAACATATTGGACCGATTCATCAAAAATTGGACCGACCGCTTGAAGCACTGCCAACAAAGCAGAGGCGGCCATTTGAATGATGTGCTATTCCACATATAATGGCATGAACGTAGCTCCAAAATAAAGCCAGAATCAATTTTATATTTCACAACGTTGTTGTTTTATTTAATTTTTTTTCCATTGTTGATATCTGGTCACCCTTTAGAAAGCAGCTTACCCGAATGCATCACAAATAAAACATGGAAACACACAAATCTTTCTATTTATTCCTCTTCTTCAATATCACTGCTGCCACTCGTATGATGTTAGCTGATGCTGAATGGTTTTCTTATCCCTTTTATCCCTTTGTGCGCCTGAAATCCAGATTGAGACAGATCTATCTGGTCGAGTTGCAGTTTCTTCAATTGCGAACAACCGTCATGTTGTTCGAGATTTAATGGATCTCAAAGATTGCGTCAATTTTTCTCGCACATATCCCGGGTCTAGTGCACCAGTAGGGCTAAATTTCGGAGCAAGCTAATTTTCGTACCCTTCCTGCAGTTGGTCGTTTTGCCTAGGGTTGGCCCTCACGCTGCTAAGCCATACATAAGTACGTACTAGATCTAACAGCCAGAGTGTGAAGCCATTCAGGCTTTTTTAAATCAAGACCAGGACTGGGATAATTATAGTCTCCTTAGAGTTTCCTTGAAAAGTCCTCATTACTCAATTGCCTTTTTAGGCAAAAGAAACAGCGATTGGCATCGTTTGATTTGTGATGTCATGTTAAGAGTTAAAAGCGCCACCGAGGTAAACAAAATCCCTAATTACCTCAAAGTTATACAATAAATGTCTATTTTGAATTTCTTCTGATTCTTCGATAGCGATATTCTTGTAGATAAGCGTATGCTCGTTCATAGCTAAACTCATTTTTGCTGCTTCTCTTTTAAATTTTAATTGCAACAATGACAGATCGCTGCATTCTACCAGTGATGTCCTCAGCTTATGCATGTGATTGCACAGCCTTTGAAAAGTGTCTTAACTTACGAGTTTAGGACCATCTTATCAAGTATTAATTGAAAGAAGTCACATTCCAAATCAATCATTAACATCAAAGGTTCGACCTTTATGGAGCAGCGAGCGTTCTTCATCGTGAATCTGCAGTATCTAGCGAGTTTGGCAAGGATGCATAAACTAGGCATACGGCCTTGAAATCGATAAAAAGATTGTGAGCATCGTTTTAAACTTTTTGAGTAGTAGCCGTAACTTGATTTGAGTCGTTCAACGTTAAATCTGCTCATAATATTATTCCGCCGTTGTGGCGTCTGATATATCATCAAACATATCTTGCTTGCAGATATATGTAGGCTGCTCGGAATATGCAATCTATAATACTAAAACATTGCTTTCCGTCGTTTGTTGACCCGTGAAGGAAATTTTGGCTTCCAGTCCTATTAACTATCAATAATCGTTCTCAAATTTGTTGCTTGTTTGACAAAAACTAATTTAATTCCGGAGAGGATATGTTTCCTTAGGAACTGGGTTGAAAAGTAAGCCAACATCAACGTGGGGTGTTCCACGAATAACATCTCTTTGGTCCGAAGTTTCTCCTATCTTTGTGCTGATTCATCTTGTGAGAAGTTGATTTAGAGGGGCATATACTCTCAGATCTGATAGTGCTGTAGTTATTGTCTTTGCCTTGATATAACGAGGAACGACCATAGCGTATTCCCTTCCACCAAAGGTCTTTCGAATGAGAATTACTAGTAGGCGCATCACGGATGTATGGTCTAACGGAAATGAATGTCATAGTTTCCAAGAAAAATTATGAAAAACTTATGTGTCTTAAGTCATAAGGATAAACATGAGGACTTCTGCTAGCTTTTCGTACAAATAATACGTTTAACTATATTTTCAATCCCGGTATGTGAACTATCTCAAGACAGGCTCTCAAAGATACATAGTCTCTGAATCTCAAAAGAAATATTTAGATACAAAAATAAAGGGTGTCCCAAATTTCACGCAAGATTTGAATTTTGCGCCATTTATGTGTTAAAGCGTTGCCAACTAAAAAAAAAAGACAGCGTTCCAGCTGGGGTATTAACAATAGAGCTCTACAAGAAAGAGCAACGCTCTTTTATTGTTGAGCAATATTTTAAAAATAATGAAGGTTTGGAACAGCAGCAACAGTTCGCAATTTTCGTACAAAATATGGTTGGAATAGTAATATAACTTCATCAACTGTGGACAGATTAATTCAGGGAAGAAACTCAGGGAGACTGGATCAATTAGTGATCTTAGACAATCTAGCCGTCCTTCAACTAGTCGTTCAACACAAATCATCGATGGAGTAAGAGTGTAGCTGAGACTCCAAGAAAATCAATTCCGCACCGTGATCAAGAATTGGACATACGCTCTGAAGCCTACTGACCACGCGCAGTGAAGAGAGTTCGTTGAATAGATTACGAAACAACAAGTGGGTGCTGATTTTTCAAATAAAATCATCTTCAGCGATGAGGCTCATTTTCATCTTAATCGTCAAAATTGTCGAATTTGGGGTCCAGAAAATCCACGGGTGATTGTTGAGATCATTGAGTGGCAACGTGTCACTGTTTGGTGCAGATTTTGAGCTGGATGCATTATCAACCCATTCTTCTTTGAAAATGCGGCTGTTCAGGCAATAACAGTTAATGTCGCGGACATGATAATCCAGTTTTTTGTGCTTAAATTTCAAGATATGGATGTGGACAACATGTGGTTTCAACAAAACGGTTACACATGCCATACAGCCTAAGAAACAATTCAATTACTGAGTCATTTCCCGTTTTGGTGATCAGAATTGGGCGCCCAGATCATTAATTTAACGCCGTTGGACTTTTTTCTTTTTGGACTTTTTGCCAACAAATGCATGACCACCCACCACGTTATAGCAGCTGAAAATGGCCAACCCCGGATATCAACAAGAATAAGGTATGGATTCAACCCCAGGCGAAGTCAGAACTCTGCGGGGATGAAAACTAGTTCTATACGCAGTTTTGGGACCAAAACATTTTTAACTAATAACGTAATATGAGTAACTAAAAAAGGCAACAACACATTTGCAGGGCTGCATATCTAAGGCATCGCATTTGAGTTTATTTGTAGGTCAACTGCACAAATCTAACACCTAACCGACGCCCGATGTTACCAGTCATAGTTGTTTGAAGAGAACGGTTTCGAGAATGTCGACTTAATTGTGCTAAGAATACTGAGCAAAACCTTTGTTTTAATTGGTTTAGCAACGAAATAGCAACAGGCAATATTTTATGCACCTAAGATATGGCGGAGGCCGATTATTTTAGGCAATCCTTAACTATCCTTATGAATGTGGGAAAGTAATAAGTTAAGACGCTCTTTAAATGATAGAGAGCTACACAATCACACAATATGTGTTCTGTGGTTTTCTTATCCTCTAACAGTGTCAAAATCGTTGGCGCTTGTGTGTTCCGTAGTCTCCCGGTCTATGATAAGTTGCGATTTGTCTAGCGTACCTACGTCCTGAAACTGTGATACGTGTGATGCGATTAATGCAGACATTACATAAGTATTGCTACTCATACGAAGAGTGCAACTTCGGATCCTTAGATTTAAATCCATTGTCTCATGCGATTTCAAGATAAATCTAGGAAAAATCCGCAAGCGCCGTAAGTACAAAGCCAATCTTCAAACCAGGAAAAACAAAAAATTTGTTTCATAAGAATATGAAAAGAAAAATTCTGACCAACATTCCATTGCCGGGCAAAATCTCATATTCAACCTGAACCAATGGTGGTCAATACGATGTGAGAATGAGAATTGAATTTGCAAACTACCCACCAAGTCTTGTGATGTGTATGGATTGCACCTATAAAGCAACAAGATAACATCGGTAATATTTAATTTAATGGATGAATGCACGCATGACAAATGTAGCCTCAATTTCGCATATTTGATCTAGATGGTAAAAAGAGCCACCTGAACTGCACCAATTATAGATCATCAAGCTTAAGATACTATCTCTCATGTAGTAGAAAAAGAAAACACCATAAATGAAAACCAAGGACTTCAAAGAATAATCTGATTTATGATCGCAGAGACTGTGCGCATCTGTGTATAGAAATAGCACTACGAAATGCAATCTGGTACACGTTGTCATTCCCATATCGCGCTGTTTTGAACAAAGTACCGCGCGCTCAAAGGTACCCTTAAAATGTTTGCACACAGCGCGGGCGAAGGCAAATTAGGGAGGAAAGATAGACAGGTACCGATATACGTTGGTTTTAAATGTCTGAATATTATAATGACTAGGAAATAGAGAGCTCGGCAGGGCAATTCACAAGCGAGTTGTTCGGCTTAGAAACGAATCACGATATTTAAGAGTACGTCCGAAAGTGGGCTTGAGGGTATACTGATGAGCATTCGTAGCGAGACGGGTTGAAGGTTTGAAGGGGCGGAATGCTACTGGCGATTTTAATGGAGCACTAATGGTGGAAATAGCGATAAAACAAAGTGAGACACGAGACATTTCGTCGGTGTTCGAGGGTGTCCATTGACTGGATGATATTAGCAACACCTATGAGTTTTATCGCACGGATTTGTATCCCATCTAGCAAGTGCAGAGATGTTTTAGGTGCACCTGACCAGATGTGTGCATTGTACTAAAATTTTGGCCGGATGAATGACTTATATATTGAGGCCAGCTCAGAAGGGGACTTAATCTTGAATTAAGATATTTTAATTAGTACAATATTTATCGCCATGATACACAAATGGGGCTAATCGTTATATTCTTATGTTTACCTAGGGTGTTTGTATTCTAGCCAGTTGCAGGGCTTCGTAGTAAAAGCTACATAAATCTCTAAGTCATCTAAAGTTTCCATTCACAACTTCGGCCACAATTCTCTTGAAGAAAGTTCGAAATTTAAAACGAGCAAGTCGACAATCATTGCTGCGTAATATGATATTTCTTATTTAAGCGTTAGATATTCAATCTTACATCGGCTACGACATTCATAGATTGGAGCCGAATACGGAAACATATAGAAGATAGGGCAAAATTAATGTCATAATGTGAATGTGCCATAATTTGTTGTAGACAAATAGGGCATTAGTTGGCAATAAGCAATGGAGCGAAACACACCTGAAGAACGCAGAATTATTGTTATTGCTTATTTGACCAATTTCGGGTCTGCTGTTTTAACGCATCGTGAATTCCGTCGTCAATTTCCTCGTCGCCTTGTACCGAACAATTAATCGTTTGGCTGAGCGTTTCGTGCAAACTGGGTCCACTAGAGATGTCACAAGAAGTGGCCGGCCCCGTTTTGCTCGTTCGATCGAGAATTCACTGCTGTGGCCGACTGTCGCAGACGTTCGTTGCGCCAAATTTTGGTGAAAGACTAGAAGATGTTCCCTTATAAAGTGCAAACCGTTCACGACGCCAATTACCACTTAAGTATTTATGTTAATAAACAAATAAAAACGAAGACCCATTGCATCAAATCAAAGTGACGGTTGCAGTGAAAAAGTGATTGGTGCTTATTTTTTTAAGAACGCCGATGGCACCACTGCAACTGTAACTGGTGAGTGCTACAGACAGATTTTAAACGAGTTTTTTTTGCCGCAAGTAGCAGGACGTAGCAATTAATCACACGGCTCGGGCAATGATAGAGATTTTGAATCACCAATTTCCAGCGAGCGTGATCGCCCGGCCAGATCGTCTAATCTGGCACGTTAGACTTCTTTCTTTGGGTGTTTTTGATATCTCGCTTTTACCACAACAAACCACAAACCTTGCAAGAATTGAAAGCCAACATTGATGAGGAAATCACCAATTTGGAGTTAGATGTAATTCAAAATGCCGTAAAACGAGCACAAATGTGCATGTGGTCATCCGACCGATATCATTTTGTCAACTTAATGTCATCAATTTTATGTCTTCAAATAAGCTTTTCGTAAAAGCAGACCCTCATTTTTTTCATTCCTAACAAAATGGCAGCTAGTTCACATTATGAAATCAATTTTGCTCCATCTTGTACAGCACGATAATCATTTGATCGCACCATTTCTTAAACAACATATGCCATATGCGAATTAACATCCGAGGTTCCTTTTGTCCCACCGGTGGTCTCCAAACGTGGATGGCAAATCAATTTCTTAATCTAATTAAAGAATTGGGAATATAAAACAAAAAGAAGCAAAGTTGTTCCAGAAAGTCAAGATGGAACCAAACGGCTGTGGTTCACATCGTTCCGTTTGAAATCATCTTCTTTGGGAATGAGAACTGCAACAAATATCTAGCCGAAGACAAAACACTTAGCTCAACGTATATCAAAGATTGACCAGGCTATCTCTCAATTGATTTGATTTGATTTAAGGCCCGAGTCAACCCCGTACAGATTTATTAAAATTTAATATATTGCTAGCTTAAATTCTAGACTTAAAACAAACAAAATTAACTTAAATTATAACTAAAACTGGTGGAAGAAACGTGGTAAAGGACATTTTTTAGGGACAGCTTGTTCAGGTGGAAGTCGAAGAGAGGTTGGTCATCGTGGACTTCCCGTAGCATACTAGACATTGGTTCAAGGTACTCGTAATTTCTTTGGTGAAGATTGAGGCTAAAAGGGGGCACGGGCGTAAAATTAAGTGGGTTAGTGTTGGGAGAGATAAGTTAAAGTAAAGATAGGCAATCAATGTTACCAGATAAAATCTGATGAACAAAGAATATATCGGCAAAATTTCGGTATAAGGAGACAGGCTGTAAAATTATGAGTTTTAGTCGATCAATGTAAGGTGGATATCCTCGTAAGGCGAATCGGAGAAACCTCCGTTGTACAGCTTCTACCCGGAGAATGTGTGTTGTGCAATAAGGCGATCAAACTTGGCTAGCATGTTCAAGAAGGGTGCAGACAAATGTTATGTGAAGGGATCTAGTGGCATAAGCGTTTGAGAATACCTTAGACCAGCGTTTGACAAAGAGTTTTTTATGATATTATCTATATGGGAACGAAAATGGAGTCCCCTATCATTGATTACACCTAAGTAGATCACAAATCTCAGTTACCAAGGGGACGGGTTGATTCAAACTGAATAAGTGCGAGGTGACGTTGGAAGGCGCTTACGAGTGTATGGTATTGCTTGGCACTTGTTAACATTTGATACAAAGTAGGAAATCTGTAAAGATCATCCTGTAGTGAAAAACAATCAGCGGGAGATGAGATATGTCTGAAGATTTTCATGTCGTCCGCGTAGACGGATATATATAACTTTTCATAGTAGGGTCAACATCATTAATTCTTAGAATGAATAATATGGACCAAAGATTGCTACCTTGAGGTACTACAGAAGAGGCTTTAATGGGGTTGGAAGCTATGGACATAATGTCGATCGATCGATGTCGATCTGTATTCCAAAACTTTATTGAAAGCCCAGAGTCTTAAATTATGAGATTTGTTTAAAGGTTTATTGAAATAGGTAGCGACCACATCAAATTCTACAAAGTACTTGACGCGAATTCGTTAAGGTTTGTAGTTGTAGAGCGACCTTTTAGAAATTCATGTTGCTTTTGGGAAAAGATAGACATGCAATAAAAACACATTGTCATGATGATAACATCAGACGGGTTTTTTTTTATCTATTGTAACCATTCAGTCAGCATGATATCTCAGGAGTATCATATTGCTGACCGAGCGTGTGAAACTTTTTTGCGTTGTATATTTTGTAAATTGGTAAAATTAGCATTATTTTAGTATCTAAGACATTAAGAAATAATAAACAAGTCAGTTCATTTGAATCAGGCAGCAAAAACAGTACATTTTCTTTTATTAATGACTTCCCCCACCAGTGGTAAGGGGTCCTTAGTAATAGTAGTTTTAGCTGTATTAACACACATTGACTCATAAATGATGTTCCCAAGCAGCTTAGGAATGCAGGAGAACTTAGCGATGGTTCGATAGTTAGAGATTTCGTCGCTGAATAATGTTATGTACAAAGGAATTATGTAAGAATTCTTCCAAATTATTGGACAGAATCCTTGGGAGATAGGAGTTGAAGAAAGAATTGCACATCATTGAGATTTTCTGTTTTCTTACTTACTTGTTCTAACGTTATATTAATTGATTCCAGAGTTATTTGCGAACAGTTACGAGTATTTAAGTTCGAAAAATAAAGATAATTCTTGGTTCTTGGGTATAATTGGTGAACGCCTGGCTAGGGAAGCCAGCAAAAAGATTTGCAAATACTTGGGGATCGACAGAGGTTATGTCAGAGAGCTTCAGAGAACATGGGTAGTTATTGGACATTCTTTTGATGTGGATGAATTGAATGAAACGATTGGGATCGGTGATGAGGGTATGGCGCATTTGTCCCAAATAGTTATGGTAGAGAGATTGAAAAAGTTCAGAGAATTCAATATAGTGAGAGTGGTAGCAAAGGATATCAGCATGGGATCGTAATCTAATATAAGTGTACCAAAGCTTATTCGTTTTATTGCGAAGTGAACGTAACTTTTTGTTGTGCCAAAGTGATGAATGTGAGAAGTATTTTTTAGGTGAAAATAGTACAGTTTGAGATGAGCAATTAAAAATTTCTGTGTAAAAGAATGCAAAAGCAATTGTTAATTTTAAGGTAAATGTTGTCATAGAGAAACCTGAAATTGTCATTACTACGAAGGTTATTCAGTTTGCCACAGTTTGCTCTATGGAAGTTGAAGCTATATGAGTGTTCGTAGGGAACAGTTTTTAGACAATTATCTTATGAAAAAGTGAGAGAGAGCGGTGGGTGGTAACTATGTAATTTAGAAAGAATCTGGTTGCTTTCTGAGACGATGTAGTTATTTGTATCAGTTGTAAAGACAAGATTAAGTGGTCTGTCCATGAAGACCATTTCTTCTTCAGAGGTGGCATTATTGGCCGTAAAGTGGGATTGATTAGTCTGAGCCCATTGAGGCTTTGGCTGGTTAAAATCACCCAACAAATAATAATATCTTTGAGATCAGTAGAATTAAATATATAATCAATCGTACAGGTAGTAGGTATCCATGGATTGGTTAGAAAGGACAGATATACAAGACCAGATTACGCTTTGAGAATGAATACCCAAGACAACGCCGCGACCATATAAATTTTCCTCTCTATCTTGACCATCGTCACGGTTCAAAGACTTCAGTAAATAATTCGCTGTTTTAAATGTCAGGCAATAGATTGCTCTTCGTTGGGCCGAAAATGTCGTAAGCCAGAATCTAGGTATTAAGGTATACAGTATACAGAGGGCTTTGTTCGCGTGTACTTTTTTTTATAGTAAACGGAAAGACATTTGGGAAGAAACTTGTGGAGATTGTGGCGAACCTGCAAAGAATTGTTTGGTTGGTTAAGGACTGTAGCAGTTTTTAAAATGAGATCCAGTTCTTTCTAGCTGCAGAAGGCGCTTGGAACAAACATGGGACGCGAATGAGGCAAAATCGTTTGCGACGTCAACGGCAGTGATTTCAAAGTTGTCATGAAAGCGGATGAACACCGCATTAGTGGGAAGACCCTCCTGTTGAAAGGAAACCATTGCATTAGTTTTGATTATTCCGTCGATTATTCCCGATGAAATCGTTAATTCTACGGTTTCTTAATCGAGAAAGAACGTACCACTCATTGTCACTTAAATTGGTAAAATGCTTTGTTAATTTCAATTTAGGAGGAAGCATAGGGTCTAAGAACGTGGGGACTGAGAAATTATAGTAATTTGAGAGTGAGGGACATCAGATGAAAATGGTGTAGAGGGATTTAAGGTATGGAAGCGCACAAAATTTGTGTAAGTCGTTTTAGTTGGATCGGGACAAAGAAAGCTTCTTTGAATTAAAAGAGGACAAGAGTCGGGCGTTAAGGACACGCTGTTACGCGTTTTTAGTTAGCGGAGATATTGGTTACGGATCTGTAGAGAAAAGGAATGTTCAGTTAGGGTTAGAATTAAATGATGGGCTTTCCTTGTTTGATTTTCGTTAATATCGTTTTTATCGGTATTGACACTGTTACCAAGTGGATTGACGAATAGCCACTCGTACTTCTTCAAAATATTTGGCTTGAATGAGCTCGACCTCTTGGCACTGATTGGAAAGATCTTTTTGAAACTCTTTATAATGACGGCAAACTTGTTCAGAAATTTGCCATCCAAGCAGGATCAGCTTCTCGGGAGCACCTTTAATAATGTAATTGGAGAGTCTAGTATCACATTGGAGCCGTCTAGTTTTTGAAGCCATTGATTCTATTCCGAGAGTGTCCATGATGTTCCAAAGCGATTTACTGTGGGAACATTTTGGATAGTAGCGAGTTCTGAGGCAGGCTGTATAGCGGGTTCCAGAGTAGTTTGTACAGCGTATTGAAAGGCGCCTTGTAGAGCAGGCTGTGGAAAGAGTTGTGAGGCAAGTTAGGATTTCACGACGGGACGATTCTGCGATGTTATACAAGAAGGAGTAGAATACGCAGATTTTAGAATCTCGGCCAAGATTTATGTATTCTAGATGGAAGTCGACTGCGGTTGAGGTACACCATCAATTTAATTCGCTGTCATTCGGATTTCCTTACCAATATCGCCTATGATTAATTTACTTGCGGTAACATCTGTCCTTATCTGATTGATTTTGCATATTAAATCGATGTTTCATTGATCGACACTTGCATTTTGAAAAGATTGGACTGAAGGTATTTTAAAAAAGTCATTAAATATAGGTATCACTGTTATAGACTGTCTGTTAATGTCTATTAACTTCATTAATGCTAGTTTTTCAATCGACTTTAATTTGTTTTTACAACAATTTACAAAGAGTTTTTTGCTATAGCACAATTCCACTCCAAACTTCCAAACACTTATTAAGATCATCGTACTTGGATACCTGACTAAGTATCTTTTTATAGCACTGTTCGTTATCCCATGTTCGTAAGGAAATTGATTCACTAACACATTTTATTGCGAGCATAATACGTCACAATAAAATGAAAAGTTGCTGGAGAAGTACTTTAGGTAAACAATGACACGTTTGCTTAGACCAACACAAAGAGGGTGAAACGAATTTCTACACAAACGATTGCAGGATATTAAATCAGCAAAGATATTGGGCACACAGTTTGGATGACCACAGAATTTCGATATTATAATTGCATAGCTCAATAAAAAATTAATCTGAGTCAGGGAAAAAAAACTCGCGAACGAAGAGATAATTGCACGTTTACAAATAATTGTAAGGACTCACAAACTGGGGACAGAGAACCGGAAATTGCAGATTGACAAAAAGTTTAAATTGAAAATTTAACTGGTAAACTAGGAGAAAACGAAAAAACAAATAAGATCGTTTCGAAAGTTGAATAACAAAATGATTCAGCCTGACTAATACGAGAAGATATCTCAATACTTAGCACAACTCTGCATTACTCTAGTCCACTATTGTTCCAAAGAGTTTTTCCCTTCTGCTGAACTGTTACATCCATTTCGGACAAACCCTTCATGATGTCCGATGCTCCTAAACAAAAGTGAAGGATGGACCCTTACTCACCTTTCTATAATTTGTACACAAAAACTGAAAAAAAAAAAAAAAAAAAAAAAAAAAACTACTCCCGCACTCCTAACACTTAAGCAATTGAGAAATTAGGAATTGTTCACCTTTTTCAAAATCGCAAAACAACTGTATACAGGTGCAACATATTCCAGACCTTCCTTGAAACCATTCTTAAAGTAACTAACATCTAGATTATGTTTCACCTGGAGCAAAAGCATCACACCTTATCCAAGGAAACATCAGTACTTCTCACACCATGTTATCTATTAACTCCAACAGATTCAAGTTACTACATGGAATTCCAACAAGCATCGGTGGTTCAGTGGTAGAATGCTCGCCTGCCACGCGGGCGGCCCGGGTTCGATTCCCGGCCGATGCATAGTCTCTTTTTTTTTTTTTTTTCGTCTTTCTTTACTTACCTCAACAAAATAGTCAACTGTAAATCGTGACCTAGCCTCTCGAGTGCTGGCACACCTTCCACTCGAAGAATATTTATTTTCTCGCGCAACGACCTTGACACTGTCGATTGTCCATGGCGCTCTCGAAGTATTTCCAAAATATTCGGTTGCCTTAGGAATGCAATCACCTGAAACACACAGAAAATTACTTTGAGGGCGCTCTTCTTCCAGTCGAAAAAACTTTCTACCTTCTCATTGTATGCGACAGGAATCTCAATGACATTATCTGGTAAAGCATTGCTCCTCGGTAAAGAAGACACGGGCCTTGGTGGAGGAGTAGGTGCCACATCGCTCATCAAGTCATTCTGTTGTCTGTGTCTGGCAACTCGTGGACACTCAATTGGAAGTCGTGGATCCATGAACGAAGTCTTTCTATTGCTGTGATCGATAAAGAACTGTTTACCGGAATGATCAAGTTTTGTCTCCCAGCCCGAGGGAAGATCCTTGCTTAGTTGCACAAAGGAATTGACTAGAGCCACTAAGTCTTTGTTGTACTGGTAACGTTGGAATGTGTTCGGATCACGACGGATGCGTATGACCATGTGTTTCAAGGCAGCATTGCGATTGTAAATACCGAGAGCTTCTTCATTCGAATGGAGAAGAGAATAGAAATCAGGACGACAGAGCATTAACACAGCAGGATGAGTTCCCAAGATTTGAATTCGCTCAAACTCCGAGGCAGACGATGCGCGATTACTTGAACAGCTACTGCCGCCACCATTGGAAGCACACCCATTACTAATCATATCACGATTCTCACTGGTTATTGTACGACGAATAGATTGATATCTCCTATCCAATTGCTGGCGGTGTTGGTCACGACCCCCGGCAAGTGCGCCACCATTTGAGCCGGGACGTTGCCAACTAGTCGTGCGAGTCGTATGATCGATGTAAAAGATTCTTCCGTGGCTGTCCATGCGCGCTTCCCAAGCCGGTGGGAGAGGATCATCCGAATCGGAGAACACACCTCGCCCTCTCTCTGGTATGGATGGAAGCCGAGTGCTCGTAATGTGTATCATGTCGTTGTCGTTGTTGTCAAATCCACGAATAACTTCTGCAGATCGTCCGCCAGCTAAACTCACAATGTCTGCTGTTCGAATGTCATGTGAGGCATTATCGATGCTTGCGGCTACATCTCGTATGCGATAGTCGTGTAGAGGAATAGCAGCTCCCTCCTCCTGACTAGCCAAGCGTTGTCGTCGTGCGTGATGGGTGGGAGTCGGAGGGCAAATTAAATTCGTGCCCCCACCTGCGATGCGTGTAAGAAGGCGAGGTTGTGGACGTAAAACGGGTTTTGGTATTATTTGCGGAATTGGTGATCCCACTGGTTCGGGGGAAGATAAATCAAGTGGAGAAGCACTGCGCGTTGATGTTCCGGATGGAGGACTTCGTTGACGTGTCTGTGGGTGTATCATTCGAGGAACTACATACCCAGCGAGATCATTCGAACTTTCCGGTTGCGAGGATAGTGGGTTGGGTTTACCTTTTCCATTGGAAAGAGTGCGAGTCAAAGGCCGATGCTGGCGTATAATTTCGTTTGGAGAGCATTCTTGACTGCTGCCATTCGATAATGGGAAGTCGTAGGATTGAAAGTCGTTAGCTGGCACTTTCTTCGTCAAAATTGTGTTTATGTAGTTGTCCGGCCCAATTTTTTTCTTTAACAAAGGTTTGAATTTCATTTGTTCTAAGCCACTAGTTGATGGCCCACTGGTAGATGGAAGCATAGCAGCAGCTGTTGTTCCCTCTTCCAATTCAGTGTTGAGGAGTAACGGCGACTGAATGCAGCTGTTGTTATAGTTTCGGTCTTCAAAAGAAAAAGTATTAAAATTGTTTGAGAATCTACTGGACTTTACCTTACCGGCGTGCATGGCACAATCATCTCCCAGCCTATAATCATCATCGATGTCTACAATGTCGAATTTGAAGACATCCCCGGTGAGTTTAGAATTTTTTGACGTGCCCTTTGGTGGCCAAGACCTCTCTAAAGGACGATGCATTCGACTTGAAAGCGGAGTCCTCGAACCGGACGAGTAATCTCCACAATCATCTTCGAATACAGTTTCTGCCGGAATGTTCTCATAGCACTCGCGTGCCATCCACAAATTAAATGTCTCGTGCTCAGAAGAAGGGCGCCTACCACTGCTACTGCTTGCTGGCGACGGTGTACTACGAATTTTCTTCTTCGCCCCATTCTGTGGCGTATCCGAATTTGGATTTAAAATTATTTTTCGACGTGTTCCTGAGCAATTTGCCGATGAACAAGGCGAAATAGCATCTGGATCGGTGTTGCTGGAACAGGGCGAAAGTTGCACAGGAGAAGCTTCCTTTCTAATCAGTGACTCTTCCCCATTTCCCACTTCTCTGGTGAATTCTAATCACACAAAAAAAATTAGGTCAGCACTGATAATATCGAAAAGTCAAAACAAACGGCAACAAAAAAAAAAAACAGAAGAAAACAAATTATTTTAAATACCAACCTGGTTCTTCTGATGGCGGCGCACTTAGCTTATCTTCATCTAGTTGCTTCGTCGCTACCTCTTTAACCACCGCCACTACCATTGCCTCTGCTTCTAAACAACCAACCGCACCTGCTTGATCACCATCACTTCCACTGCTGAGAACAGGTTCATCATTAACATCAACATCATCATCGGCACCAACATCCGCATTCAGTGTCAATGACTCTAATTTGCCATGGTCAGCATTGCTGCTGTCATCGTCATAATTTTCAGCTAATGGTGCAGCAGTAGTTCCCATCGCCGCCGTTCCTGCTTCTCCCTCATCTTCCTCTTCCATCGATTCAGTCTTCTTTATAGCTCCACCAGAAGCCTCAGTTTCTTCATCTTCCATTTCTACGTTCAATTGACTAACTTACAACTTAATATGCACTGAAATGCTTCCCATAATTAGCTAAGAACTGCGTTACTCTCTCACTACCATAACTAGCACTACTGGCACTGGCACTGGCACTGCTACTAATGCCACGGGTATACACATAATTTCTGTGGCTGACTTTATCACAATTTCGTTGCATTATTTTGAAAATGATTTACACAGACATTTAGCCATTATTCGATTGCCAATGTTTTCATTGAAAAGATTTCCGGGTGATGAGGATATTTTGGGGAAATTTTGAATTTTACTCTGGCCGGAGTGAAATTTCCGATAAGGCGCTCCGTCGATAAAGTAAAATTTTTTTCTTTACACCATCCACAATGACAGTCCGTGGTGGGAACAACAAAACAACGTAAGCAATGTGGTCTCTTTCTAGAATTGTCATGTTTGCTGTCAGATTATTCTATGTTTTTTTTTTCAGATGCAGCAATGTTGCTGGAAACATTTCGAACGTCAGTTGATGAATTTGAATTCCAATGAAGAAGAATTTCGTGTTTACTTGGGTTCGTTTCGCAGCTTGATGGATCAGCTAAAACAAATCCTGAAGCGGAAAAGAATTGGGAATTGATCCCCTTAGTCTCTAATATAAATACTTGGATATAAGTGTGTGACTGGGTGTTGCCGGTAGTACACTCAGCGACGGCATTAATCTAGAGATACTCATTGCTGTAATTATGAGTAAAGCTGTGCTTATTTTACCATCTTGTGGTAAATAGCTGGTGAAAACAGGGCTTCCGATGGATGAATTGAGGTCAACAAGAGTTGTGCAGTATTAGTTAGGGTGGTTACGTCAACGGATACGTTCTAGGAAACAAGAACCACGAAATGCTGTGAGCAGATTTAACTTTAAATATTTAATCTTAACTACAGGAATCAATGGCCTACCAGATGAGGCAAGGTGGTAGATAGAAGGAAAGCATGCCCGATGAATAGATACTCAGTATCGTTTGTCCGATGCACAAAACAGAACATCCTTTAAACTGTCGAAGCTATAGAAGTTTCAGTCCTCATATTGTGTGAACGATCAACTATCTGATTTGATCAGTGGATTTTAGGCCTTTTATTTCCACAACTAACCAAATATTCACACTAATTCAAATCTTACGGAAGGCCTATGAAGTTCAAATCGATACACACCACTTGTTTATTGATTTCAATGCCGGATATAGCGGCATCCATATGCAAAACCAGTTCTAGTTTTTGAATCCCTATCAAACTCGTCAGATTGTGCAGAATGACGGTGTAGAACGCCCGCTGCTCAGAAAGCGTGGAACTAATCTCACACAGACTTATAATGTCAAAAAAGTCGTAGGCGGGGTGATTCGCTGTCATCTGAGTTCTTTAACATCGTATTGTGCAAAAGTCCTAAGCCAACGCTAGAGGCACAATTTTTGAAAAGCCTGTCCAACTAAGTGCGCATTAGTCGTATGAGATGAGTAGGTCATGAATATAAACACTCCATCTTTAAGAGTCTTCTAATCCTGCCGGAAGCGACGACGTGGTAGTGGAAGACATCACCTCATGTGACGCACAGAGGTAGAAGAGGAACTCAACCATCTTGCAGGACGCAACTGGAGGCAGTTGGGCAAAGACACCGCTCATTGGAGAAGTTTGTTTTATTGATGCTCAGGTACACCCGGATTGAAGCGCCATCTAAGAAAGTAAGTAAATATATCCCCTTGTACTTAAGATTACGCAAATGCAAATTTAAAGCAAATCTCAAGGTGGCTGACTAAATTGAGGGCCCACACAAAGACGTAGTAAAATGTATAGGTGGTTTCCGACTTTTGAATGTTTATCACAACTCACACGATCGCTTCTGTAGATGTTGAATATCTTGAAGTCGGAGTTCAGCAAAGCAATGTTCAAAGTCCCTTGCATTTTAATGTAGCGCAAGATTTTTTATTGAACCAGGATATTAACGCCGATAAAGCGTTTTATATGCAACGACATGGCCCCCCTTCAGGCAAGTTCAATATTTGGATAAAAGCGCTCACAGATCGCTCGTATTAGGATCGAATATCTGCATTAACGTTTTTCCAACTCTCTAACCCAACTCAGGAATCATCGAGCCAAAAAGGGAACAATTTAAATATTTAGGGTCCATCGTAAAGCATCAAGTAAATTACGATGACAATGTCACAGTGTGGGGTACAAGACCGAATTCTAAATTTAGTTGATTTAGTTGATGTAGTCATAAGCTGCGAAACGAACGGAGAATGTCACAAATTCGTTGTTGCGTCTGCTTGCTTTTCCTATGATACGTTATTGCCACAACGGCCGATGCTCAGAATAGTTCTTGCGGCAGTAGCAAATGCAACGTGAGAGGCATTCATCTTCTGGTCATCAACAATATTGGCTATCAGTCAATTAGACTTAACGTTACCCAGCAGGTAACTATAGTACCTTAGTACCTTAGCGATAGAAAGTACTAACCGAGGTCTCTATGTCAGAACATAGGTACATCAAAATGACAATCGGATCCGAGGTCTCGACCTTATTGAAGAGCAATAGTCCGCAGAAATCCAATTGGACATGGTTTAAGAGGGGGCTCGAGCAACAGGACAAAAAAAAATTAGAGAAAGCTGTTCAGAACCTGAACTACCATTTCCAGCCAGAAAGCAATTCTTCAAATCCCCCGTTCCTTGGTGGAACACCGATCTGCAGCGACTTCGTAAAGAAACCAGAAAATTGCTAAACAGGTCACTTAAGACTGATTTGGAGGAAGACTGGAGTCTTTACAAATCGAAGCAAGAATCTAATTCAAATTTCGAAGAGAGTCTCTTATGAGTACTTTTGCGGAAAGATCGAAGCTGTCGGTGAAACCAGTAGGCTGATCAAAGTCGTCAAAAGGAGAAGATCAACCAGGTTGGAAACACTCAGAAAATCTGATGACACCAACACTAAATCGAAAGTAGAGACTCACCGTTTCATGCTCGAATTTGAAGAGAATTTTCATTGCTATCCTGGCACTGACACACATACCGAAACTCTGACGAACAGTGAGAGTAGCTTTTATGCCGAAAATCGGAATAGAGAACTACACACTCGCCAAGAGCTTCAGACTTATACTTGTAAGTCTAACTTCCTTCATGTTGAAAGACATGTAGAGAATGAGTCTAACTTCCTTCATGTTGAGAGACATGGAGAGAATGGTTGAGATCCATGTGCGCAGAACTGCTTTGCGAATGCATCCTCTGTCTGAGATACAACATGCTTACCAACTCGGAAGATCTTGCGAGAGTGTATGTAGTTCAAAATCTGGAAGACAGAATTGAAGAAGAAGAAGTGCTTTCGACAACGCAACTTTTGATGGCATGAGTATATCGGCCAGAAAATACGGCGTAGATCAATCACTAGTTATGTGAATCAAAGCAATGTTGGTGAATAGGACTCTGACTGTGGCCAACATGTGATGGCGGGGGTAAACCGGGGTTGCCCGCAATTCTGTCTCCACTGCTATGGGTTGGTCGACTTACTGCTCAACGCACCTAATAGCTCTGACATCTATGTGTCACCGAGAAGTGTCCGTTGGATCTACACGGCTCTGATAAGTCAGTTGTCTGGTGGAATAAGCGCCCACAAGAATTCGTCGTAACACACCGGACTCCTCTATAGACGCATTGACAAATCTCCCTCAACTTGATATTCAAATCATCAGCTGCGCTCTCAAAGTCATATTCCGTTTAAAAAGAAGTGGTATTTAGTACAAAGCGCACTGGGCTCGCCGACTCACTTATGGCTCTGTTCTTATGGATAACACCAGAAGTCTTGCTGCAGGAAAAATATGAAATCTACTTTCCCTGGGCCCAAGACTGGTTGTGGCCAGAATCTGAGCCAGGAAAGGAATGTACTCGAGTCTTCACGGATGGCTCCAAGGCTGATATATAATGCGGCGTCGATGAATTTATGGAAGACGACAACGTTAGATTTTAGTCCTCGTTAGGAAAACTAGGGTCTGTCTTCCAGGCGGAGATATACGCAATCCTGGTGACAACGAACTATATTGTGCTGAGCTGGTGGAGGCGCGAAGCATTTGTATCTATAGTAACATCGAATGCAAGTTTTCACTAAACGTAGTCGGAAGGCTAAATTCACTGAGTCTTGTCTGGGTCCTAGGTCACAATGGGACCACGAGAAATTAAATCAGCAAGTTTATTAGCAAGTTCATCAATAAAGGCTCAGAATATATTTTTTCACGACCCAAGCCTGCATTAGGTCTGTCTGCGTCCTCTATTAGATCTTCCATTGAGAGTTGGGTTTCATATGAGCACAACTGCAGATGGCATGACACTTCAGGTTGCAGCCAGGCCAAACGAAGGCTTCCCGACGACTCTAAGCGCTAAGTGGCTTTCGAGATGTCCCTGAGTAGGACTGAAAGCTGCTTACTAGCTAAGCACTTAAATGCGCTGGACATAAGTGATACAAATGCTGCCACTGTGAAAATGATGATACCGCGAAGCACTATCTTTGTGAACGTCTTACTTACACTCGCATCAAGCTGCAGGTACAGGGTGCTGTAAACACACTACTTTCCTTCCATTAAAAGGAACACACAAGGTAGTACTTTGCCTAAGAGCTCTGTTGCGACAGAAAATAAAAATCGCCTCCTTTTTGTTTTTCAACTTTTGTAGAGAAAAAAAAAGTACGTTATCGTTAGAAAATACTAGTCAGTCGTCGACTTATAGCTTATGCTCTTTGGCCGCTTATTTTGTGATTCTGTCATCGTACTCAACTTTCCATTTCCACTGGAGTGGCTAATAACGAAGTGTCCTCTTGCCGAAATGGACCCACAGGTCGCTGGCATTTGAGGATGATGCTGGCTCCTTGGAGCATCTGAAATTCTGTGAAAGAACTGGTTTCCGCAGACATGCATAGACACTAAAATTTATACCGTTCCTTCAGAAGGCCACATCATAGACATGGGGACTCTATCGACGTTTCGTAAAATACTCTAAGAAAACCTAATAAAGAGAAGCGAATTTTGACCAAAACGAGTTTAACGAACCGAACCAACCAACATATATCTGCTAACGACCCACTTCTCAATGAAAAACACTGATTAGTTCAGATGGTTACTATAATTTACCCATTATCGACAAAAATAAATGAAAAATCTTTTGTAAGCATTCAGCGTATAAAAACGAAATACATTCGCGCAAATATTACTCCTTCGTCATTGCTGTTTACTTCCACAATTTCTTGATCGACATGTTCTTCTCGGAATCCTTCTGCATAACCTTGGCCACAGCCATCTCAAAGTCTTCCTGGGTGACGTGAACACGCCTCTCTCGCAACGCATACATACCGGCTTCTGTGCAGACGCCCTTCACCTCAGCGCCAGATGCTCCAGGCATCAGTTCCGCGATTTTTCGCAGATTAATTCCTCGAGTCAGGTTCATCTTACGTGAGTGGATTTTAAGAATATCCAAACGGGCCTCCTCATTTGGTGGTGGAAATTCGATTTTACGATCGATACGACCGGGTCGTAGCAGAGCTGGGTCCAAAATATCAATTCTGTTTGTTGCCATGATCACTTTGATGTTCTTTGTCGCTTCGAAGCCGTCCAATTGATTCAGCAATTCCAACATGGTTCTTTGCACCTCGGAATCACCACCAGATCCAGACTCAATGCGAGATGATCCAATGGAATCGATTTCGTCCATGAATATTATAGAAGGAGCGTGTTCACGTGCCATTACGAAGAGTTCTCTCACCATTCTTGAGCCTTCACCAATGAACTTCTGTACCAATTCAGAGCCAGACACACGAATAAACGTACACTCGGTATGATGCGCCACTGCACGAGCAAGCAATGTCTTCCCTGTTCCGGGTGGCCCATACAATAGAACACCTTTTGGCTGGGCAATACCCAAAGCATCAAACAATTCCGGATGTTTTACTGGCAGCTCAATCACCTCCTTGATTTCCTTAATTTGCTTGTCCAATCCACCCACCATTTCGTAAGTAGAATCTGGAACTTTCTCTACCATCATAAGAGACACCAAAGGATCGACTTTGTTGGGAAGAATCTTGTGCAAAGTGTAGCTTTCATTACGGAGTGCTACGCGGCAATTTGGAGTCACGTCATTGATGTCAATATTCTTATCAATGTCGACGACAAACTTTCCCTCCGGATGTACCTTCACAAGGACCTTCTTCTTGTCCATGGGTTTGACAACCTCTCCGACATAACTGCCCTGCTCCTGCAGAAGTTGTAATTCCTCGCGCAGCATGCGAACTGACGAATAAAGTGTGGTGAGTGTTTTGCGTCATTTTCTTTGTCATTGCTTACCTTTAGCGTTCAGTTCATTGCGCTGGGCTTGTAAACGGCGTAGATTCTGGGATTTTTCAGCCACAATAAGCTGAAGTTCTTCGATTTTCTGGATGTAGTACGACCGGAATCCCTCGCCCTTAAGGCTGTCTATATCCATCTGGAATGGAGAAATTTTAACGACGAATTTTTGGGGGGAAATAGAAAACAGGTTAACGCACCTTATTTGCTACAGTCATCTTCTTAATTTATCCCGTCCAATTAAATGTGGAGATTTCTTTAACAAATTCTGCCAGACCAATCAACAAAAAGTTCTTTTGTTGCAGACAAGAAATTACGATGAATCGACTTACTCGGCAAAAATGAAATTTTTGATGGTTCTCTTTAGTTCGGTTAGCTTATAGTTTAGGTTCTGAAAGTGTTTGCGATTGTAACGAGTAACTCTGAGGTGCGGACTACATCGTGTGCAAGCCAAAAAAATTTTTTTCCTAAGGATTTTTTGGATTGAGTCAGGAGTCAATATTATCAATCATATTTGGAACCAATAAGGCTTTTGCGGCACTAGTCAGGGTGCAGAAATAGAGATGATGGCCGATGAACACTTAGTGGGTGAAATGCGCTGATGTCATTGACATCATTAGTAGAGCGGAGCGAGCTATAATTGATGCATTTGCAAATGTTAAAACAGAACTGATGGTGTTACTTCATTACCACACTATCACAGCGGAAGTCAATTATATTGATGTCTCAAAGATTTATAAATCTTCTTGATGATTTTGCCGCACAGGATCCACTGTTTGTTGACATTTAATTGAAGGCACTCTAGCCATGCAATGTATGTACACTGAATGTGAAAACTAACATATTTTCGTTTCATAGTCGACCTAGGACCAGATCATCAAAGCCGACTTTTTCGTTTCTAATAGCAGGTATGTACATCTAGTAAAGTCGAGTATGTTCCATTGACCAACGTATGGTCGATTTGATCCACGGTTGTCGTTAATTTTACTTCCCAACTGAATACAATTTCAATACTGATGTCAGCGTTCAAGTCCACAAGTAGCGTTTTGCTGTCGTACTGCGGACAAGTTTCTTAGACTCTATTCAAGTGATCATAATAATTCTTTTTGCTTATTTATGTGCGAATTAGAGCAAGCGAACGTCTATTATCATTTATCGGAACTATTTTCTTCGAAACCCTGGACAATCTTACATATCAGCTGTAGTACATTTCGCATTTCTTTCTTAGCATGCCTGTTTTACTGAGCGTGATTCTTCGATTGCAGCGATATTCGATCAGCGATTTCCATATACTTACTTAAGGCGACGCTATAATCCGGGGTGGGACCAATAATTCTCTACACTTCCATTTCCACTTGATCCCGGAAGCAACCCAATTTCTCCCCAATGGATCATATATTCTCACTGATATCAATAGTGCAAATTTATAAGACGCAATCTTCCTCAACTTGTATACAGCAAAGTTATCCCTTAAATTCGGGCAAATATTGGAGGATCTATACAAAGATATGAAAGATTGGTTTGCAACTGGGATATAATTCAAACAGGGCTGTTATTAGAGTCCAACCATTTTGCAACCTTCCTAGGTGATAGAGCGGAATACTTAGACGATAACAATTGCTGGAGTGGACGTCAAGGTTTGATGTATGTTGTCGGCAAACACTATGCCGAACTGATTTCAGGGTATATAAATGTCTGTCCTGTTACATAAGTTTTTTTTTTCTCTGTCGGGTTCAGTAAGGCTATAAGCGCAGCTTGGCTGTCGCTACAGATCCAAATGTTTTGCACCCTCCACCGATTCTTCACAATATAGTTCGTTCAAGAATGCGTATATCCCCGCGTGGGAGACAAACACAGTTTTTTCTGACGAGGAGTGAAATCTAGCGTTGTCGTCTATTACAAAGACACCAACGCAGCATCCTAGATCGGTTTTGGATCCATATGTAAAAACCAACTACATTCCCTTCGTGATTCAGATTTTGACCGAGACTAGTCCAGGGCACAGGGAAAGTCGATTTCCGATTATTTCCGCAGTAGCACTTCTGCTGTCATTGCATCAAACAGCATGTCCGTAAGACTAGATTTAAAATACAGTCGGTGCGCAAGGCCATCAAAGCTCAAGTGCGTTTTGTATCAGAGACCAATTCTTCTTAAGCAAGGGGAGAGAGATTCATCAATGCGTCTAGAGCGGAGCCAGACGTGCTAGGGAAAGCACTCATGCAGCCGAGACATACCGTTTCTGGAGTCAACTAACAGCAGTAATAGCGTGTTTTCATTCGTGAGAGCCTGTTCCACCAGACAACCGACGCATAAGATATAATTTACCATGTCATAGCCGTGTATATTCAGAGAGCCCTTCTCGATGACAGGCCCCATGTTTTGCCGACAACGCCTTAAAGACTTTCGACCTAACATGTTTAGTCCATAGAAATTTATTAACCTTGAAGACACATAAATACTTAGCTTCATTAGAGATTTGAATGATGATCCGAGTAAGCACTAGATAAGTCAAACCAGTAAGCTTCCTCCTTCTCGTAAAGAGAACTACCATAATTTTGAAAGGATTGACTAAAAAGCTAATGTCTAGTCGATCAGGCCTATTGCCGTCTGCGCCTTAGAGCAGATAGTCGCTAAACGCGATCTAACAGACATACAGCTACTTCATCGGTGTAGGCGTGTGCATAGACATCAGAGCTATTGAGCGCGTAGAGCAGTTATTCCACCAAAGCATAGCAGTGGAGACTAAACACCAAATTGCGGGCAACAACATCCACAATCAGTGTCCTATTCAGCAGCATTGGTGTCGATGAAAATGCCCAGCGCGTAGTCCTTCTTGTCGAGTGCGCCTTCAATTCTGCCTAACAGATTTTGAAGCGCACTTTCGCAACACCTTGTATTGGTAGACGTATTGCATGGTAGATAGAGGATTCATTCGCAAGGCAATTTCGCACACATGGATCTCGACCATTCTCTTCAAGCTCTTCAACACGAAGAAAGTCAGACTTACATATAGGTCTAAAGCTCTTGGTGAGCGAGACCTCGCATCCGATTCTCAATTCGATGTACTTAGATCTCAGATAATACTTTCCAGTCAATAATTTCCTCCGCATACCTGTTGGTAGGTTCTTTTAAGGCAAATTGTCTTAAACTCTTTGGCTTTTAAGCCTTCTTGCAACAACAAGGCATGAGAATACGGGAAGAATTTCAACAACTAATATAAATATCGAAAAAAAATCAGGAAGAATAAACTGATCAAAACTGTCTCGAAAGCATCAGTAATACGTCGTATTGTAGTGTACATGTTTGTGGTTGTGGTTGAGCGGACACCGCACACAGGACGGCACTTGAGATCGTTCAAGTGAACGATTGTGAAAAATGTAATACGGTATGGTAGGTAATGTACATGCGCTGCTACGCATCGAGATTATTATATTATTCTTAAGAGTTTAGTCGAAATAAAGCAATCATAAGAAGACTTAGTTTTATTTTAACAACAATTTTGCAAAAGGCAATGAACTGTACAGTATATGGCAGTGATATTAAAACAAAAAGTATTTCTCGCAGTAGCTTAAAATATCATTTGCTGTCATACTCTTGCGGTGCAGATGGGGAATTAAGAAGGAGTGACACTGCTACTCTTTCGACTACCATACTACACTTCAAACTACATGTCCCTCTTAGAGACAGGACTACCACCATTATTTCCTACCCCACTGAAGCTGAATGTAGACTACATAATGAAGACGACAGAAGATACCAGAATTCCAAATCGCACATCTACATACGCTTTGATTGTAGTTAGAGGAATTGAACGAATATGCGGGAATAAGAATAATTATCTTAAGGAATAACGTTCAAAGTTGAAAATAAGAATTGTTCCGCTTTCTGCAAGAAATGGACAAAACTTTTCATTAGGACTGCATGTAATCCCCGAGGCTATCAACCCACATACTATTCAACCGTCTAAGTTAAAAAAAAAAAATTTATTATAGCACTGAAGAAATATCAACAATATTCAATCCACGGGAGCAGTTGCTGCAAAACAAAGATATCCTCTATCGAGATGTCCCATCCGTAATCGACTCTATCTGCAACCTTTCACAGAGAGAAGATATAATACACTCCATGAGTACATGCTCAATATGTTTTCTTCTACCCTCTGTAATTTTGTCGTATATATACATTCTTCACAGTTGTATTATGAAACCTATCGTGATCAGTCATAAAAGAAAAGATAATTATCCACATTTCTTAAAATTACGATATAAAACTCTTTCGGAACGTATTTATGCACTCGAAAGTATTAATTTATTTCTCACATATTCGTCGCATTTATCCAACACGTCACATTCATTTGCTGAACACGCTCATTCAATTAAAACCTGCTCGTTCGTTTCTCTGTCGCAAGACTCTCTCTGCACTCAACCATCGTAGCGTCATTTTTTTCGCAAAGAAAAAACCTTAGTTCTCCCTTTTGTCAGAGTTCCTTTTTCCGGGAGTTTTCACGTAAATTTTTTAAGAGAAATTCACATAGAAAATCGCAATAAATAGCGAACAAATGTGGTTCTAGCTGTGCTTGCCTAATTAATAAACAATTATCGAATATATCTGCATACCAAGAGCAGATATATTCATTGGAAAATATATTTTTGAGACTGCGGTTAAAAGTGCACAGTTAAAATTGTGGAAAAAAACGAGAAACCGAAGAGGAAGAAAAAAGCAGCAGGCAAAATGTCTGTGGCATATACGCAGCAGCAGCAACCGCCGCCTGTGCCGCCACAACAGTCGTCTGCACAGCAGGGCGGTCCACCGCAGCCAACGCTGCAGCCAATGCAGCGTGGTCCACCCGGTGGTGGTGGACCTGGTGGACCGCCCAATAGAGGTGTACCTCCACCGCCCAGTCCGGCGCATATACAGAAAATTTTGGACGAAAATTGTGGCATAATCCAGACGATACAAGATTTTCAGAATATGGGCAAATCACAGGAATGCATTTCGTACCATGCAGCGTTACATCGTAACTTGGTGTACTTGGCGCAGTTGGCTGATCCGTCGATGAATATGGCTCAAATATTGCCGGTAAGTGTGAAGTGTAATTTTGGCAATGCGATTTCTTCTCTAACTCATGATTTTGGTCCCTTCAGCCACCGCATGTCTTGGCTTCACAGTCACAAGGTCCACCGCATGGCATGATGGGTGGTCCTCAGGGTCCTCCTCCGCAGGCAGGCGGTCCGGGTATGCCGCCTCACGGTCATGGTCCTTCAGAGCCGGGGGTACCATCGCCTCAAAATAGCGCTCAATTGCCATACCCGAATGCCAATCAGCAGCCCCCGACATCACATGCAAACATGCCGCAACCAAATTCGCAGCAATCTCAGTCGCCGGCTGGACAACCACAGCAGCAGCAACAACAACAACAACAACAGCCACAAGGAGGAAGTGCTATACCACCTCCAGCCGGGGCCCAACAACAGCCCGGGAATGTTCCGTATCGTGGTGTGCCAGGACCAGGTCAGCAGCCACCTCCATCAACTCAGAGCAGTAAAATCATTGAATATGTCTCTGAATTTAGTTATGATATTTGTTTTTGTATGTGCAGGCCAACAACCACAACGAACTGGAGGACAACCACAACCACAGCAACCACCGCCGCAGTCGCAGTATCGCGGAGGATATCAGCAGCACGGCCACTATCCTGGATATCCGCCGCAAACGCAACCTTATCAACCACAGACTGGTTATCCAGGTGCTATGCCACCTTATGGGCCTCCAACTCAAGGCTACCCGCCCAGTAGCCAAGGCTACCATCATGCTGGCATGCCGCCGACATCTTCGACCGGTGGGCCGCCTCCACCAAATCATCCCTATCCGAATACTTCGCAGCACCAAGGCCCGGTACCGGGATCATATCCTCCTCCTCCTCCTAATCAACAATCGCAACCGCCACCACAGATGTATGGACCTCCGGCTGGAGCGCAGGCGCCACCAGGTCAATATCCTCCACAGAATGCCGGCGGACCACCGCCACCCATGGGCTATGGGTATGGTGCCCCAAATGCTGGTCCGAACTACGGTCAAACTGCTCAGCCTCAGATCCAGCCACCAGGGCAACCTGGTTACCAACAAGCAGGAGCCGGAACTCAACCACCATATCCGCCGCAGCCACAACAACCGCCGTATCAACAAGGTCCCGGCGGATATCCTCCATCTGCTCAGCAGCAACAACAGCAGCCAAATGCAATGGGACATCCACCATCATCACAACCAAATCAAGTAACACCACAGCCACCACCAACCACTGGTGCACCGCCCAGTGGAGCGGCCGGCAGTTCATATGGTTCCTCGCCCAGTCCAGGCCAGACACCACCACCCAATCAAGTTGTCACAGCCAATAACGGTCCGAATGCACCCTCAAATGCTCCATCACAGCCTCCAGTTTCGCAACCTCCCTCTTCCCACCCACCCACTGCGTATGCCCCTCCTCAATCGGCCACAAGTGGACCACCAACACAACAACAACCGGCGTACTCATCGCCACCGTCCGCCGGTCCAACGGGACCACCAACTCCTTACACTCAGCATCAACCGCCACCACAACAGCCTCCACCGCCAAATGCATCGGCCAATGCTCCGTCGAATGGAGTTGCTGTGCCAACTCAATATCAGCCACCACCTGGCGCTCAGACTTATGTTGCTCCGCCCGCAGGGCAACCGTATGCACCACCCGGTCCGGGTGGTTACCCTGGTCATGGATACCATCAGCAAGGATATCCAACAATGCCTCAAGGACAGTATCCCCCATCGCAGGGATACCAAGGCTATAGACCAGGGGCACAAATGCCTCCACCCGGTGGCCAAATGCCACCGCCAGGTCCGCAGGGCCCGCCTGCTGGAGCTTACTCCTATGGCTATCAGCCGCCTCAGTAAGCGAGTAGCTAATTCCGTTTATATACGATTATTCTAGTACCCTAGAAGCGTTTTTATTTTTTATTTTTTTTTTTACATTATCTTGCTCCGTAACTGACTTGAAGCATAACTTCCTACTCGCGTCATCAGCGACGTCTTGTTCTACTGTTAAGACCCGGAGCGTTCTTATTTTTCCATTTGTTTGTTTGTTCTAATTTGAGCCTAGCTAAGATAAAAGATGCAGAACCTATTACAAAATGTATTTCAACGAATTTTCTGCCTGTCGAATGGTCCGTGTCGGTATTCCGGCGTGGCGACCATTCTCCTTTTCCTCGTCTTATCTCTTTCTTCCTAGATTTCAAATAAAAACAATTTAACGAACTAGAAGAGTTTGGTTTGAGTTTTATTTCTTCTGCAAAGTAGAGTGTGTTTGTTTTTTTGTGTGATTTAAACAGGCACAGATCATCCCCGAACGGCTTTATTAAGTTTAATACAAACTGAACTTAAACTTCGAGTGATTATTGAGCGAGTTTCTGAAGGTAATTCTGCAATGGAAATTAAGCACGTGGTGCATAAACAAACTTTATGTAGTTCGGTGATTATTATAAGGACAAACTCTAAGCTACGTGGAACAGTAGGTGTTGCCGGTTAAGAGCTGGAGCTGGATTAAGGGAATGTCGGTGGATTCGCCACGTTTTTCCAAAGAAAGTATGTTATGACAGGATGTAGCGGCAAAACGTTGCAAAGCTTTGATACATAGAATATGATTTTCTTATTAAGGGGACCACACCTGGTTCGTATACTCGGGAAGCGGCCAACAAAGGTGATGTTAAGAGATTCGGTGACGTAAGGGTCAAGATGAAAAACGCCCCCGACAAAATAGAATACTCGCTAAGCATTTTCATCGACGCTGATTGGGGATCTTTACTGCGGCCAATATGTAATGGAGGTGATAGACAGGGGTTGCCCGTAAACCGGCATTCTGCCTCCCCTGCTTTGGTGCATGTAGGTTGACTCACCTCTTAACGCCCTCAGTAGTTGCGTTCATGCGCAGGCATATACAGATGACGTAGCTGTACTTCTTGATGGATTAAGTCTAGGACTCTAGGTGGTTTAGAGCAGACTATTGGTGCAAAAGAAATGAGCTTTCAGCCAATCCCCTCAAAACTGGTATTCTCTTTACGAGAACATGCCGTTCTGCAGCGTAAGGAAGAGGCTCGATTGGATCTACACGGCTTTGATATATCCTATGCGTCGGTTGTCTGGTGAAACAAGCTTTTACGAAAATATGTCGCTACGGCTTTTACCAGAGTTTAAAGAACGGTCTGTCATGGCTGCATGGAGACCTCCCCTAGTACACCTACCTCCGCTCTAGTCGCATTGATGAATCTCAGACCCCTTGATATTCACATCACTGCACTCTCAAAACCTTATTCCCTTCAAAGAGAAGTATTTTTTGGTACAAAACGCCCTGGCATTTTTATCACCACGCCTTCTTGAAGTCTTAAGAAACATTTAAAAAAAATTTTCACCCGAATTTATCGAGCGGTTCTCATGCAATAAGGTAACAAAAGAAAAACATTACAGTTTTTTTATATTTATTTCTTGACACAAGGCTTACCGTTTTGTTTTAGGTAACGCCGTTTATTTTATAAAAATATGTCTTTGAGGAAAAAGTCAAATCTTTCTGGAAGTTCAAAACGTGCTAAGACAATTCGTCAAGCCCGATCACATAAAACAAATGAAATACGTCACATTAGGTCAGGTACCGAAGATGAACGTCTTACTACAACTCGCATGTCACAAACAAACACACATCTTCAGTGGATAAATAAAAACAGAAGTGGGTTGTATTACACTAAATGAATTAATTATGCCGAATTTGTTGGTATCCGTCGAATGACCCTGGCCTGTGATCATTGTCAAGCTCTTAAATGGACAAAAGAGTCGAATGAAGTCTGCTGCTCAGACCAAGGACCACCATAACCCTTGAAATCCCTATTGACTGGGGATCACCCACAATCTAAACATTTTGTGGAATGTATGCGTTCTTACAACAGTGGATTCCAGATGACTTCATTCGGGCAAATCAAATTGTAGAAGGGTCATTTATGTCAAAAATGACAAGCTTATCATTTAATTGGATCTCTGTTACCATCACAACGAAATTCCTACAAATATACTTTGTATCCGACTATTGCGAACAAGCTAATATCAGGAATCAACATTTCCAATATCTAAACGCCATCCAGTCTGATTTCCGAACTGCAAAGCATGTTTCATGAAATCAATCCATATGTGAATAACTTCAAGGCTGCACTGGAGTCTATTCCTTAAAATCAACAAAATAATTACAAATGGTAATTCTGCCGTCGAGTTTCACGGGAATCCCTCACACAAGATGCATTTTGCTATGTAAGGAAGTATGGGCGCCCAGACCTCTTTATAACGTTTACCACTAATACTAAGTGGGACGAAGTCACCCAAGAGCTTTTCACAGGTCAAGCTTCTTATGATCGACACGATGTCATAGCAAGAGTTTTCCAATTAAAACTTAAGTTAATGATAAACTTGTTGACGAAGGAAAATGTGTTCGGTGCGTCCTTATGCTTTATGTATAGTGTTGAGTGGCAGAAGCGTGGTTTGCCCCATGCGCACATTCTTCTATGGTTGAAGGAAAAAGTCCGTCCCAACGATGATTATAATATATTTAGTACGGAATTTCCGGACCCCAACGAAGATCCAATATTACATGATATCGTAAAGAATCAAATGTTGCATGGTCCCTGTGGTACATTGAATACCAACTCTCCCTGCATGCAAAATAACCGCTGCACGAAAATATATCCGAGAGGGCAGATCCAGCAGACTGTAACAGGAAAGGATGGGTATCTATTATATCGCCGACGTTCTCCTCGGCAAGGTGGATTTACTGCACAAATAAGACTGCGTGGACAGCAATAGATAGTACAATCGTCGTAGCATACTCGCCAATACTGTCAAAGACGTTTTGTACTCACATAAATGTGGAAATGTGTAACAGCGTTCAGTCCATAAAGTACATATGTACGAGTAAGTATGTAAATAAAGGTTGTGATCAAGCTACTTTTCCAGTCTGGCCGCTATGTAAGCTCTTCTGAGGCTATGTGGCGAATTTTCAGTTTTCAGATACACGAGAGGTACCCACTGATCTTAACGTTCACTTAGAGGGCGGACAACGCATATATTTTGACCCCGAGAACACAAGAAACATAACTTTACTGGCATTTTTTCTGTTCTGTGAGGCAGACAACTTTGCTAAAACCCTACTGTACGAGGAAGTTCCATCCTACTACACATATGATAAGCAACATGGTATTTTTAACGATGTGCTACGGTTGAAGGTGTTCCAGGCGTGTTCAGAGAACACGTTATAGGAAAGGTCTATACCGTTCATCCAAACAATTCGTAATGTTATTATTTACGCTTGCTGTTGCACACAGTACGAGGACCCACTTCTTTCGCCGCCTTGCGAATGGTTGATGACGTCGAATATCCCACCGTTCAAGCTGCTTGTCGGGCGCGAAATATGCTGGATGACGACCAGCACTGGGATGATACACTGGCGGAAGCATGCGTCTCTTGCTCCATTTGTTTGCCGTAATGTTGGTATTCTGCGGACTTTCTGATGCTGCTCTATTGTGGCAAAAATATCAACAGAGTTTATCAGAAGATTTTTTCCGAGACACCAGGCAAATTATTGGCGGTGGCGAACTGGACAACACGCTGTGGGATAATGCTCTTAATTGCTGTGTAAAAGCTATACAAGATACAGTTTTGTCTATTGGTGGTAATCTTCTGTCAAAATATGTTTTGCCAGAACCAAACTCAGATGGTGAGCGTGGTAACAGGGAGTATATATCCGAAATCCACTATAACCCCGTAGAAAGAGCACAAGCACTTCGAGACGGTGTGCCTAGCCTTACTGCAGAGCAGCGAAGCATTTTCGATCGTGTTTGTCAAAGCGCCACCAATAGTTTTGGAGAATTGTTGTTTTTATTGTAGATGCACCCGGTGTGACCGGAAAGACTTTTTTAACAAGGGTAATACTAGCGCAGATACGAAGACAAGGCTATATTGCATTGACTGTGGTGTCGTCAGGAATAGCAGCTACATTGCTGCCTCCAGGTAAAACTTCTCAAGCAATTGTTAAAATACCCACACAATTAGACACCACTGAAACTCCAGTTTGCAACATTCCCCGAAAATAGTGATAAATCTCGAGTTTTCCGTGACAGTTCTCTAATTGTGGAACAGTGGAACAGAACCTTACAGGATATACGACAAAATGATCGACCGATGGGAGGCATTACAGTGCTATTTTTCGGAGAGGTCAGACAAACGTTGCCGGTAGTGACACGAGGCACAAGAGCTGACGAAGACTCATCCGTTTACGGTGATTATCGCAACTAACAAACCGTGGGAATTCTTGGCTTTGTGAGCGATCTATTTTGTCGCCTCAGAATGATGAAGCTGCAGCGATTAATAACGAGATATTGACACGTGTTGATGGTCAAAGTGTAGAATACACTTCAATCAACCGGGTTATGGACCAAGAAGAAACAACCACCAATCCGACCAAAGTTTTAAATTCGCTTTCTGCTCCCGATCTTCCATCACATACTCGTACATTAAAACTAAAAGTGGGTGTACCTATTATTCTCCTAAGAAACTTGAGTCCGCCTAATTTGTGTGACGACACCCGACTTAGAGTTACAACTTTGCAACGAAACATGGTAGAAATTCGAAACCCTCGAATTCCGATCATACCGAAAAGTTCTCCGTTTAAGCGTGTGCTCCCATCAGCGTCTGCTTCGCAATGACGATAAATAAGGCGCAGGGACAATCACTGCGTACCGCAGGCGTGAACCTCACCACCGGCTGCTTCTCACACGGTCAATTATACGTGTCTCTTTCCCGTGTCAGCGATAGTAAAAATGTATTTGTTTATGCTCCAGGTAACGCAGCCTCAAGCATTATTTACAAAGAAGCTTTGTAAAAGATTTTTACTATAATAAAGTTCAATTGTCCATAATTTATAGTATTGCATTTTTTATTAGATACGTTTGATAACATTTTAGAGCACGTTGGTTTTTTAGAACTATGAAATCTGCACTTAAGGGGTGAATCCTACCCATTGGAACGACATTGATAAAATGCAATTAATCCATAAAATTTATTGTACACAACAATTTTATGGCCTTAGACAAATACGTTGATGATTTTTCACTCGCTCTGATATTACATACAATTTGTATGCATGAGGAAGCCTTTAGAGGGCGAAGCAAGGCGAACACGGATTCAACTAGTACCTAATATGCGTTTAATGAGTTTTATTGTATTAGGCGAATAATTCCCTTCAATCTGAAGTTCTTTTTTTCTCCTCCTTGTCCATGTCCAAGTTTTTTTTTGAGTTCCTTTCCATAAAATTGTCGCAATTCACACAAAGTTAAATTTTGACAGTTCTTTTAAAATTTAATTAGTTTGACCTTTTTACAGTTCCTGCCAAAATCGTTTTCTTTTATAATATTTTTCTCGCTGGAAGAAGTCTTTATACAAATTCGTATAAATTAGTAGAAATTTGGAGTCCTGGAACAGACTTAGTAATTTCAGTAAAAAGAACATACAAGGAGTACAATGGGTTAGTTCTTTGTCTGAAGGCTCTGTTCCGAGAGAAAAAAAAAATGATAAAACCAGAAATAATAATAATGCAAATAAGAATTCTTTAGACCATCGTTTAAAAAAAACCGAGAGCAGAATTAGCTTTGCTAATTATGGAGTCAATGTGGGTATGTAAATTGAATTGGGTATCAGATAAAACACTCAAGTCACGCATTGAGGTGACTCAAGCTACAGATTTGATTTGATATATAAATAAAGTATGTTCGGTTAGGAAGTCTTCAACGCTTTCAGGAGTTTGAGATGCCTTTTTTCTTTTCTTTTTTTTTGTAAAGAACTTAACCCTCAAGTGGGTATGAATACACTTATAATGCCTCAGCATGTGTTAAGTTTTTTGAAAAATTGGATAGAGAGAGAAAGAAAGAAGTTTGGGTTCAGTGGTTTATTTGGAGACTAAATTCTTAGTGGTTGTTGGCTTGTTGTTGATTTCTAGTCACTACTCATCTTATTTGATTTTTGTTAACGGAAAAAATGAATATCTTTCGGGGGCGGTTGGGATTCGAACACCGAACCTACCGTTTTGAAAGCCAAATCTAAACCCACTACCACTTGGGCCACGGCCACCCACAGGCCTTTTCTCAAAGAAGTTTTTGTGGCACCATATTGAGAACCTATTAAGATCATCTTGTAAAGGTTGAGAGTCAGCAAAATTGGAAAGTTGCCTATAAATTTTCATATCATCGGCATAAACAGATATGTGAAAGTAATTTTATGAACAGCATCATTGATTGTCAAAATGAAAATGAAAAGCCTTCCCTTGCTTTAGTGCGCACATTGCACTGGAAACAAAGCCGGAAAGTTTGGTAGTTGTTGACCTGTTTTTAAGAAATTCATGTTGGTTCGGTACAAAGATAGATTTTCAATGAAAGAACATTACATCATAAATGATGCTTTCAAATATCTTAGGGAAATATCGCAGGAAAACGTAGCGTTGGGCCAGTAGTTTATAATGTTCTGTGAGTCCTTTTTCTGAATAGGGATTATACATTCAAGAACTTTTCTAGAGGCGACGAAAGAGTCCCTGGAGGATCAAAATTCAAGATTGAAGAAGATTGTTGAGACATTTTTCAGAACAATGATGGAGAACCATCAGGACCAGAAGAAAAGTTACTTGGTAGTTTATCCAAGTGTTGGGTGGGGTGGCAAATTTAACAACAGAGGATACGTAAATGTAATCTGCGTTTGGAGACAGTAACTTTAACACAAATGAATTCAAAGTCAGCGCTTAGTGACTTTTTAGGGTCAAAACTATCGTTAATTGCCAATCATCATGAAACAGTCTGGATTCTGGTGTAAGTAGTTCCGAATCATTCACACAAAATATCAGATTATTTTCGATCAAAGTAAGCATATTATAGAGAAGCTTTTATGAGTTGAGGTGGACAGAAGTTGTTATCGTGCGCAGCCCCTAACATTTCGTTTGGGTGCTTTATTGAAGGGCGGATTAGGAACAATAGTGGGGGAGATGTTGAAATTTTCATAAAAATTAACGAAAATTTGTTGAAGGTCCTTAGGGTAGGTGGGTAGTTCTTCTTGTTGGATTGAAACCATAATATTTGTTCTAGTTGACGATGCAGAAAGGTTATCATGCAAATAGCCGAGGTACAGGCAAACGTTTTGATACGTTCTGTGGTCTCTTAAGCAGGAAATGACAAAAAGGTCGTCATCGCATACAGCATACTAACTGCTCATGCTGATTGAGCTAGTGCTCAAGAAATTATGTTTTCCACTTAGAATTTTGCCCTGGTGTTGGTGGTCCGCAGGGATGTATTATACTTGTGATAGTATATCTTCTTGTGCTCGGATCGGAAAACTTTATGTTTGATTTTATTATTCATGTTAAGATACAGGGAGAGGCTGTAACGGTTTAAAAGCTGATCTTACTACTATTGAGAAAGTGTGGTGGGATGGGCCGGATAAAAAAGGATCCAAATGGTGCAATGGCACTACTTTGATTGTTACGGAAAGCTTAAGCGCACTGCGATGCAAATTTTTAGTTAGAAGCAGGAAGTCTCAAGATATCGGTACATAAGCTAACTCCTAATAACATTTCAATCAAAGCAAAAGGCGCCATATCCGCTTACGCTTGCCAAGGATTGCTACGGGCTTCTTAAACAAGTCGAGAAACAATGTCCCAAATACGACATAAAAAATAAAAAAAAGTATCTATCTTGGGTAATGTATACGAAAATCAGGGCTCGCACAACATAATGTAGGGCCACGGATCCGGATTAATCGTCTTCCCTGCAGAGCGAAGCATTTCCATATCAATCCATCAGTTATTTAACAACTAACTGTTAAATGCAATGAGTAAGTTCCATGTACGACGATTGAAATTGCAAAAAGCTCTGTACATCGTTTATCAACACGAACTTTGTCAACACGACAGTCGATGGGCTGGATTTCATTCATCTTGAATAACAAATCATTTGAACTAATGACGAATCACGGACACCAAATGCAGCAGAACAGGATGCATACATAGCGGCCCCTTGTTCGAAGTAAACATGTAAGCACAAGTAAAATTTTAACGAAAAAGCCATTGTTTGTCTTTGTTTTGTATCTACAACAAAGGAAAAGATATTAACTCTGCCGACTACAGAACAACCGGTCTCCAAAATATCACATATAACAATCTGTTTATAATGTAAACGCTTGAAGCCTTTTATTAGCCAACTGATCGGTCCCTATTGGTGCGATTTTAAGCCGCAAAAATCCCAAACTGTGACTTATCTTAGAAAAACTCAAGATATGATAGCATAAATAGAGACGAGCTATACAGAGCTACATCTAGCTTGGCAACCTAGTAAAACTCATCTACTCATCATTGATCACTCGCATAAAACTACTGATGAAGAGTGCAGACAGGCGAATGTAGTAAAGCAAGTCCTATAAACTCAATCTGTATATATGTAAAGGTTAGAATGGCTTGTGTGCTCCACGACCTAAGGAGAAAGGAACAGCATCGCTGTCTTCAAAAAGAACAAAAAGAGTGTGAGAAGTGGGCGATAAAAAAAAGTGGATGTTGTATAAGGAACAACGTTCGGAAATTTTACCAAAAAACAATGCCGAGCCAATAAGACCTAAATAGAAAGATAGAGATCAACATGCAAATTTAGTAGTAGAGTCGCATTCCGTCCTGAGGGTAATCATAAACAACGTTAATAGACTCTTAAACAACAAGGACGACCCAGGCTCCGCAGTCAGGCAGAACAAGGCATTGAGCTTGGGACAAGAGTTCACACCACCATGGAATGTGTCGGCAATAATACCAAAATTTGCATATGTTATGTGCAAATCCTGAAACAACATGTCTTCGAGATCCATACGTTGATGTTGGGGAATTTACTGTTGACCATTGAAATCCTAACAAATGAAAAACTCGAGGTAGGTTAGATTAGAATATGTGAAGAGAGGCTCACTTATGCCGGAGAAAGCTCTTTGTGTACGACCGGAACTCAATGCTCTAACACTCTAACACCTAAAAATGTGAGTCAGAAGCTTACGAGGATTTGAAACTATCAGAATTACTCAGAGGTTGAATTACTTGTTGCTTTTTGCCAAGCCGGCCCTTATTTCCTACAGGTCTCTAAGAGAGCAGTGCAGCAGCAAAGTTGATAAAGGATAATACCATATTCCTGCTCATCTATACAACTTCTGGAAAGATGATTTTAAGAGGGCCAAGCCTACTGGAGCATCTGGCAAATTAAGAATCTTTGTACGTCTCTGATCCAGCTTAGGCCAATACGGTTCACCTGTAATTGGCTTCATCTATCACATCCAGTTTGAGCATGAGTTTATGGATGTCGAGGACTGTTTTGGTAAGTTCATGGAATTTGAAGTTTATCCGAATATCCCTATGCCCATACCCAGCAAATGTGAATCTGGAACTGTTTGAACATCTCGTACCTTTGACCTAGTCATAATTTAATCCAGAGATTTTATAGCTTCTTTTCTATCAGTGCAAATGCAGATATACCCACCTCGGCCAAGAAAGAGACCGAAATTCCACATTGGCTTGGAAGGAGAAAATATCATAGATTACCAAGCAGTACAAATATTTTGGAGTATTGATGACAGTGAATCCAAAAATGGATAAACACATGAAACTCAAGCTGGCAAGGACTCAGGGTGTTATTTTTTCTATCTGGCTTCGGTATAGGCTTTCTCCGGTATTGTATGAAGCACGTCTCTAAACTTCTATGTAGTTCTTCAAGCTATATGGTACACATGAGATAAAAGAGTATTTTTGAGGAGTAAAAATAAACTCTCTCTTAGCTCCAAAATCTCGCGGGAACTCGTTTTTATAAAATATTTTTGAAACGCCAAAAGTAAAAACAAAACGAAAAATAAATTGCAAAGCAGGAGGAAGACTTTTAGATTGGTTATTACTACTATTTTATTGATGTAATATGCGTTTTATGAGTTCTATTGTATTAGGCGAACACTTCCCTTTAATATGAAGCTCTTTTCTCTCCTCTTTGTCCATGCCTAAGTCTTTTTTGAGTTAATTTGCATAAAATTGTCGCATTTCACATAAATTTAAACTTTTACGAATTTAACAGTTCTTTTAAAATTTAATTGATTTCACGTTTTTTACAATTCGTGCCCAAAGAAAGTCTCATGTAGAAATTTGTTAGAATTGACTCTCTCAAATGCTTTCTCTTTTAAAAAATTATCTCGCGGGAACAGGTTTTTGTACAAATTTTGAGTCCTCAGAGCTACTAAAACAGCAGATGAAGGAGAAAAGAATTCCGAGGTTAGAATTCCAATGTTAATTAGGAAGGTAAAATGTCTACAGAAAAGCATAGCACTTGGATCTAACTACGGATTTACTTTCCTATCGGGCCAAATGAGCAACAGAAGACAATAAAACAAAAAGTAAACCTACTATTGTGAATCTCCGGTAACAAAATATATGAAGAATTCTCAAATTAACGGCAGACATTCCATTATGTAACCTACCACAGTCAACTTGAACATAACTTAGATAGGATGTACTTTTTGAGCCTCTTCTCCGTGGACAAAATAAGCATCATTTTTCAGCTAAAAGGCAAGCATTTGAATTTAAACTTTACAGCTTAACGCCCAGAGCGCCAAATTTTGTGAACCTTGCAACATAAGGTAACAAAGGATGCATTGCATTTCAATTCAATTCACAGGCCCAATATTAGTGGGATTTTAACGCAAATTTTTCTAACCATGCTACTTAGACTTTGGGGATTCAAATCAGGAATGAATGGCGGCTGATATTCGGAGTTAGAGCCCGTTTGTTCACAGTTGGTACCTACATATGCATGAACAAGATGCTACAACATCAAAATATTTGAGTAATTACAATACGGCAATGCTTTGTAAAAAGCTTACTGATTTGTTGAAGACTCAAAAAATACAAAAAAGTGAAAAGGCCGCAGTTGCAGACATTAGTGTTTTAAAAAAACTAATTTTGGAGCAACAACTTGAACACGTTCGTTTGGTGCACGACCAAAAAGTGGAAAACAATGGCTTAGAACATGAGCAAAGAATGATGTAGTTTATGGAAGAACACAAATTAAAAACTAAAATTTTGGAAGCTAAATTAAAATTGAAACAATCACAATGTGCATGTTTTAAGAGTACGAAAAATATATTAATGACTTATTAAATAGGCCAATAATACTGGACGAATGTTGTCTCCACTATCTACTTTATCTTCTTAACTTATATCTTCTAAGATAATATCGAGCGATATTTCTTTGAAATGATAAGCAAGTCATCTTCGGAATCTGCTGCGACTTTATAAAGTTTCCAAGCGTTCACCAACGATGTGCTTAGCATGGACGTAAAAAGCGGCCACCACTTTTTTACCTCGAATTTTGATTATATAGGCATTGACACAATGATCATGTAAGTCAACGCCACCCATACTGTTATTATAATCCGCAATAAGATTCGTCTGCTGAATGAAAAATTTTCTTTTTTCTACTGATGACCAACGTTTGACATTATGGATAAGCTGGATGGTATCAAAGTTTGTGCACATGTTTTGAATTCTTTTTTTAGCTTCAATGGGCATTTCTTTGTTCGGTTTTCTCTTACTGTTCCAGTTGCTCTGAAGCCCTTCTCTCTCTCAACAATCGCAAAAGCTCACGAGAAGTAAAATACATAGTTGTCAAAATAAATTATGTGGTCAGATGGAAGTTGAACTTTTTCTAGAAGCTCAAGCACAACTCGAGATCCCAATGGCATTTGTAACCAATCAGCGCTCACATTTTTTGCACCACAATATGTATCAAAGTTGTAAAGGTAGCCACAACTACTTGTCAGCATCCAGTTCTTGAAACCAAAACGAACAGGTTTTCCTCTTATAAACTGTTTTGAAGAATGGTGGCCAAAATACTTTATCATGGCTTCATCAATGGATAATTTTTCGTGCATGAAGTCCCATTGTTGATATTTTTGGCACAAAAGACTCATAAGAGGTCTGGGCTTTGCCATTTTGTCTTGAGCATCTAGTTGATTGTTATTTGCGAAATGAATATATTTTTTATCCCATAAAAACGATTTCGCGGCATGTTGTTTGCTACCAATGCGGTTCTTGTATCCTCATCCAATTTCCAATGCATGGACTCCCTAGGCATTGAATGGTAACCACTATAGAACATAGTTCCTCTGAAAATTTCCAACTCTTCTTTTTGGAAATTGAGGCTATGATGGTTATGGTTAGTTTGATTCAAGATCAATTCTTTTACCTCATTTTTAAATAGCATTTTAAATATTTCGATTGGAAACTTATTGTCTAAATCACATTTCATATTCATTTTGTTTATTTTGAAGTTATCAGAACAGTTCATCGTCATATTAGCATCTCTTTTGGACCAGTGTGGTTGGGTTTGAGATTGCTCAGTTTTTGAGGCTCTGATGACTGATAACGGAACTTCATCCTCGCTATCGAAATCCTCATCCCTAATGAAAATTTCAACGTTACCTCGAGCATCATTGGGTATGTGGTCGTTATCTAAATTTTCCGTTTTTATTTCCTCCTCGTCTGTATTGTAATCTGCATCTGGTGGTATATATACGAGGGGCGTTCAATATATTCTCGGTATCGATATGAAGGAAAATGCGAATTCAATTTAAATTGTTTTTATTTTTCAATATAATCTCTCCTAACATCAATGCATTTGTTATATCTTGAGATAAGCTTTTTTAAACCCTCAAAAAAATAAATTTCCTCTTTCTCTGCAAAATACCCATTTATTGCCGACTTGAGTTCTTCATCGTCCGAAAATCTTTTTCCACGAAGATATTTTTTCAAATCCGGAAATAGGAAATAATCACTAGGGGCAAGGTCTGGACTATAGGGTGGGTGTTGAAACCACAATCTCGCGCAGCAGCCTTGGAAACTCGCGCCGTGTGAACAGGAGCGTTGTCATGAAGAAGCAACACACCCGCTGCGAGTTTACCCCGACTTTTCTTTTTAATTTCCTCCCGCAAATTATGCAAAGTGGAAGCGTAGGATGTGGCGTTGATGGTTTCACCTTTTTTTTGTACTCAATGAGCAAGATTCCCTTTGAGTCCCAAAAAACTGTGGCCATGAGCTTCCCGGCAGACGGAGTGACTTTGAACTTCTTCGGGGGGTCTGTTCCTTTTTTATGCCACTGCATGGACTCATGTTTGCTTTCAGGGTCATAGTGGTGGACCCATGTTTCATCCCCAGTAACAATTCGATCCATAACACCGTCCGCGTTCTCACTACACATCTCCAAAAGCTCTCTACAGCATGCGATTCTCACTTTTTTCTGAGGCGCTGTGAGCATTCGTGGCACCCACCTTGCACTGACCTTTGAAAGGTTAAGATGGTCTTGAAGAATGGTGTGAATGGTACCAATTGAAAGCTTGGTGATCTCTGCCATTGTTTGCTTTCAGGGTCATAGTGGTGGACCCATGTTTCGTCCCCAGTAACAATTCGATCCAAAACACCGTCCGCGTTCTCACTACACATCTCCAAAAGCTCTCTACAGCATGCGATTCTCACTTTTTTCTGAGGCGCTGTGAGCATTCGTGGCACCCACCTTGCACTGACCTTTGAAAGGTTAAGATGGTCATGAAGAATGGTGTGAATGGTACCAATTGAAAGCTTGGTAATCTCTGCCATCATTTTCACCTTTATTCGGGCATCCTCAAGAACAAGTTTTTCGACTTCTTTGATGCTTTCTCCCGTACTAGCAGTAGCCGGGGCACCGGAGCGGGGGTCGTCTTCAATGCTCTCTCTGCCTCTCTTGAACTCACTTGACCACTTTTGCCCAGTTGATAATGAAGGTGCGGAACCCTGGTAAACAGCCACCATCTCTTCATGAATAGTTTTTTTACTTTTTCCTAGCTTAGTGAGAAATTTAATTACAGCGCGATGCTCAATTTTCACCATCATCGTCTCAGTTGCCATTATGATTCTGTTTAACTAGAGATAAAACGCGAATTAATAATCACATTTATATGAAATTTAATTTTACATAAATGCATTAAAATAATAGTATTACTTGATAAATAAGTCAATTTATATATACATACAACCACAGCTTCACCCCGATACCGAGAATATGTTGAACGCCCCTCGTATTTTACTGTGGTAGGGTTCATTAATCTGAATCAGTGTGAATGAGTTGACTACTGTGCACAGTAGTTTGACTCGACTCATGCAGGGCTCTAGTTTTGACCAACACTGTATATATGTATATATTCCTTTGTGGATACATAAGCATACGAGTATCGACAATTGGAATGCCAACAAATAAAAAACTCATGGTGAAATAATTCGTTCAGCCTATTTAGTGTGTTGTTCTTCTCATTATTCTCTGCACAGAGGTTATCTGCAATTCTCTACCGACTCCGAACGACGAAAGAGAGTTTTAAAAGTAATAAAGTAAAACCACAACTTTTTTGGATCTTCAGATCATGTTTTGTTGTTTTGTTTTATTTTTTTATTTATTTTTATTTTATTTATTTACTTATATTCTTTTCATTCTTAGGAAACATAGCATTGTTTCTTTGGAGTTTGGATTGTTAAATTCACCATTGTTCCTTGTCAATGGTTTTAATAATAATAATAGTATTTTACAATTTCTTTGTTTTTGTTTTCATTTTCATTTAAATACAATTTGTAGTATGTTATTCTTTAGTACAACATGTTTACTTGTTTAAAATATTTTAACAATGCATCCGTTCTTCCTTTTTTTGTTTTCTACTTTGTCTTAGTCGATTGAATACAAGAGTACAAATTCATTTATTAATTTATTATTATTTTATTTTTCTTCATTGTTTTTTTTGTTTTTTTTTATATTTTTTATAATTTACTACTACTGGATTTTTGTAATAATTTTTAATTTTAATTTTAAATTTTATTACTTTCCTTTTGTTGTTTTCTAATTTGTTTAAATTGGATGTGTATATATATATTATATATTTCTATATGTGTGTGTGTGTGGTATTGTTCTAAGTTGACACAGGGAACTGTGGTTTAGTTCCCATCTTTACAATTTCGGTCACTGGTTTTGTTGCTAAATTCTAACTAGAGTCTCATACATAAATTATTATTCAGTTAAATTGCTGTTTGTTTATTGTTTTTATTGTTTACTTTAACTGTGCAAAGAAAGAAAAATAGTTTTTTTTTTGATTTTAATATAATTTACCGTTTTTTTTTGTTTTTTGTTTTTTCGAAATATATATCGACAAATGAATGGAACAGAATTCTGTCTTTTTATAATATGTATACATTCACATATAGTTTTACAAAACATAAAGTAAGAGAACAAAGAAAAAATATTTACATGTCGTAATATAAGAATTGATCAATCGCAGGACTTACTTCCCTAATACTAGACTTCATTAGATGAAAATAATAAAAATAAAAACAAAAGAGGAAACAATTCTTATTTCACCCTTATTCCACAATTTACTTTGTTTTTAAAATTAATGTAATTTTAAATATTTATTTCCCATTTAGCGCACACCGGAATCAAAACAATTCTTGTAAAGATATACCATAATATAATATGTATAATATGTAAAATTTCCTTTATCCCATTCATACGCCCATACTTCTTCTTCGTTTGTCAAGTCCAGTTCTTTTGCACAGACAAAAAGTATTTGTGGGAAATATTTTGTCGATTTTTGTTTATAACATATATTAGCAAGGTTTGATAGTTGTTTTTTTTTGTTTTTTTTTTTTTTAATAAAATTACAACAAAATAGAGAACGTTCCGTATGAGTAAAAAAAAAAACAAATTAATTTTATTTTAAAGAAAAAACAAAATATAAAAATTAAAAAATTATAATAAACAGAATCAACGGCAATGTACATTTCCTCCGATTGTTAGAAAATAAAAACAAAAAATAATAATCAAAAGACTTTATAGGGTTTTGTGTATATATGTATTATCATCCTTAAAATATAAAACAAACAAAAATTCGTTTAAGTGTCACAGCACCAAATTTTCAATTTGTTAATCTGGAATGAAAAAAAAAAGACCGATTGCTTATTAGTTTTATTTTTTGCTTAGTAACAACTTTTACTAAACTAAAGTTGACCCTGGTACCCAGGGTATACAACGAAGTGCGAAACGGATATACCTGCGGTGGACTGCTGCTTCAATTCTTTGAATGTGGATTTGTTTATGCGTGACCAAACTTGGCTGCATTATTCGCAAAGAGGCCTTACAAAAGTAATGTACAGGGACTTTGTAAAGTAAAGGTTGGAAAATTCTTTTGGCAAGCGTTTGATAAAGCCAAGTGCAGAGTTAGCTTTATTTATAATGCTGTCAATATGTGAGTCGAAAATCAATTCTCTGTCACAAACTATTCCTAGATCCCGTACTTCGGTAGTGGAAGAAATAGGCTCGTGGCAGATGAAATACAGTCGAACTTCCCTATAGTGAACTTCTATATAATGAAGTTCTCCGTATAATGAACTAATTTCAAAGACACAACTTTCCGGTTCTATTTTAAGTGTATTTTTATCTTCTTATAATGAATTTCCATATAGTGAATATTTCTCTACAATGAATAAATTTTCTAGTTGAAAATTTCACTTTCATACGTTTTTTGTCTCCATATAATGATTTTTTTCATATTATTTTCTGCTACGCATATTAACAACAATGTGTACCGAATAAACTAAAACATATTTAGGGGAACCCCAGAAATAAAATATTACAACAAAAAAAAAAAAAAAAAAGAAGAAGAAGGTCCCATCGCCAACAATTTTGACAGCAATTGTGAGTGAATAAATTAAAAATTTTCTCTTGAAAAAAAGGTAAATTATTTTAGTTGAGGAGGGGGTAACAAAAAAGTTCCTTATCAAATATTTTAAAAAACAAGTCAATTAAGTGCTAAGCGCAAAAGACTTCGAACATGTTTTTTTGAGGATATTGATGAGGAAAAAGGCAAGGAGTTTGTGGATGCCTTGGGACACGAAGAGTTTGAAGCGAGTATAAGGTGAGTCCAATAAAAAATATTCCAAAAGTGGAAATAAAACATATAAATAAATAAATTTTTATTACAAAATTACTTCAATTTATATTAAAAATTCAATTATTTTCAAAATAATTTAATATGAAATTTGTATAACATAAATAATAAGATAAATTCAAAAGACGGCACAGTATTGTTCAAAAAACCTTATGTGGGAAAAGTGCAAACGCCAACATACAAGATCGTAAATGAATGGGTATTGAACGTTTTGCCGAAATTGATACAAAAATATAAACAAGACGATATCTTTAATGCCGATGAGACTGGTTTGTTTTTCAAATGCTTGCCAAATAAAACACTGGCATTTAAAAATGAGAAATGCTTTGGTGGAAAACAGAGCAAAGAGAGAATAACCGTCCTGATAGCAAGCAACATGACTAGGTTGGAGAAGCTTAAATTGCTTGTTATAGGAAAAGCTAAAAATCCACGATGCTTTAAAGGAATTAAATCATTAGAAGTGCATTATGAGTTTAACAAAAAAGCATGGATGACTAGTGAAATTTTTACAAAATGGCTTTTACAGTTGGACAAAAAATTCGCTTCTCAAAAAAGAAGATATTACTTTTTTTTATAACTGTACTGCACACCCTAGGGAAGTAAAGGATAAATTGAAAAATATTGAGCTTGTCTATTTTCCTCCTAACATGTCTTCGTTACCAAGGCATTACCTACAACATAAAACAACTTTACAGAAAGCGAATTTTAACGAACATAGTAACACAAATGGATGAAGACAAACCTGTTATAACCATAGATTTGCTGCAAGCCATTCGAAATTTAAGCACGGTATGGAACGTCTATGTAAAACCAGAAGCAATGCGAACTGTTTTAGAAAGGTAGGATTTTCGAAGGATGGCATGCAAACACAATCTCCGCATTGGAATGAAAAGGACTTTCTTCCATTATCCGATTTGGCGGCTTTACAGTCTTCGTTTACAGCAGTAGCAAATATTGACGCATCATTTGAAGTCTACGTCAATGTAGATATTGATGTGCAGACCAGAGAAAACCCGTCCGACGAAGATATTCTCAGCAGTGTCTTGGAAAGTCGTGGAGTTCAGGATACCCAACGTTTTTCTTTTATAATCTTTTTACCACATAAAAGTTTGACAAACATTAATTCTATATTAACAGATTCAGAAAACGATGAAGAATTCGCCAGTGAAGAAGAATTGACGGATGCGGTATTACCTATATTGGAACGAATTTCTTCATCTCTTGATGTACTTCGAACCTTTGTGCAAGTTAAGCAAGTTAATGTATTTAACTCTCTAAATGTACGAGTATTAGAAGGCTTTGTTGAGGAAGAAAAGTGGAAGGGTGTAATCCAAACTAAAATGCCTCATTATTTTAAATAAAAGTTGAAAACACATAATAAATATCATAATTTCTATAGAATGAAGTTTTTTTCTGGTCCCGTGCGAATTCATTATAGGGAAGTTCGACTGTAGTTTCTTGGAGGGGGAGTTAGACGTTTGCGGGAATAGGTTATCGCTTGGCATTTGGTGACATTAAGCTCCAAAAAGTTTTGCCTGCACTATACCGAAAACTTATTCAATCCACAAAATGAGGGGAAAAGCCAAGTTTTTTAGTTTAAAAATGATAAGTTGGTGAGAAATTTTATCGAATGCATTGCTGAAATCTGTGGAAATTGAATCGACTTCTAAAGCATGAAACATCCTAGAGACGTTCTCTGTCAGGTTAGTGGTCGTTGATTTACCTTTCATGAAACCGTACTGATTTGTGCAGATAGTTGGCCTACAGTACGGAAGCATTTGTTGATAGACTATGCTTTCGAAAAGTTTGGGTATGCAAAAGAGTTTTGCTATGGGCCTATAATTATCGACTACGGTCTTACTTAATTTTTTATGAATAGGGATGATATAAGATTCATTCCATAGAAAAGAGAAAGTACCTGTGGAAACAGACAAGTTAAATAGGGCAGCGAGAGTAGGACCGAGATGGGTTACACACTTGTTTATTACAAGGCCATCAGGGCCGGACAAAAAATCATCTTTAAATTTTTTTAATATTTTCAGATACCAAATATGTTGTCATATTTAGCTTCTCATATAGCTAAAGTAACTAGGATCGGGTTTTGCTGTTTTCTTAGAAAGGGCTTTGTTAAAATAACAGGCTAAGAAATTTGCAATGGTTTTTGGATCGGCAGAAGATTCATTAAGAAATTTGAGAGTAGATGGGTAGCCGTCTGACTTTCTTTGGGTATTAGCAAACTAGTAGAAGCGTTTAGGGTCCGAAACTAAGCTAAATTGCATGCGGCAGAGGTACTCAAGGTAAAGAGACTCACAAAGTTCAGAAAAACGATAGTATACCAATCAATAATTACTGTAGTCGGAATCAGATCGAGTTCTTAAGAATCTGTGCCACAACTTGTTTCTGTTATTATTATTATGCATGCCTTCTTTTTTTTCAGGTGCTTTTAAAACCAGTTTAGAAGGATTATTATGATAAACTACAATAGTTGAGAAAAGACCAAACTAACTGAATTTCATTTTGCAAATTTCGTAACGGGAGTGACCGTCAACCAGCATGCGGTTACCACATATCAACATCCTCAAAGAGACTTGACTATCCACCGATCAATCAACCGTCAACCAGATTGATCATATGGTGATCGACACCGAACATTCCTGCAGCATTCCGGATGTCCAAAAATTCTGAGGGGCCAACATTGACTCGTATCATTAGCTAATTACAGCCGAGTTTCTGCGAATATCACAGGAACAATGAAGTCAAGTAAGACCACAAAACTACGACGTTGAAAAACTGCAATCGCAAGAGACCTCTAGAATCTTTAACGATCACGTTTCCCTAAAGCTTTTTTAAAATCTAAGCCTTCATGAACCTCACGAATACACCCTGGAAAAGAACATCAGAGATTTCCATCCCATCAAGATGAAGTCGTAGTAGTAATTTCGATTTTCGAAGCTAAATTCTGCTGGTGTAAACTCACTGCCTTCTAAACACCGCCCAATTATCAAGGCGCTGCCCATCAATGACGTAGGGTCAGTTCATAATTGTAAAAATACTGCATCTGTGCATAGTTGGTGTTCAGAAATGTAAAAGAACTGCAGTACTGTTGCCACGCTTTGATACCTCTTGTGTTCATGAACGTCAAATGACTGTCTTTGTATTGCAATTTTGCAGCAGTTTTTATTTTGCTGCGAAATTGTGATTCGAGCGGATAGCAAGAATGTAAGTAAAAATTTTGAAATTTAGAAAATGAAACAGAAGTAGATTATATTAGGGCAGGGCGTAAAAGCAGTTTATCTAAACTAGTTTAGATTGTTACACAAAATTGTATAAAAATAAATTAATTTTCGCGTCTAAACTGTAAGAAATATACGATTTTAAGGGGCCAGGAAGCTTCGTCTTGGGAAAATGTTGAAGATTTCAATGAGGTGTATATTCAATCCAGTGTATACCAGAAAAAGTTGTAGGTGAAATGCCCCGAACGAAATATGAAAAAGACATTTTCATTTCAAATATTAAATGTAGTTTTAATTTTTTGGAATTTTTCCTTATCTTATCCTTAGTATGACATTATTCTTCTTAGCCTTTTCTTGGCCTTCATATTTTTGTACTTTTCGCTATGGAAGTTTTCTAAACTAGCATGATAGCTACACAAAATTGTCGAAATGAGTTTTTAGGCATAGTACTCCATATCAATTAACAGCTAAAATGTTCATAGCTGGTTTCAAGTTTTGCTGCAGTAAATTTACACCAATTTTTTTAACATTTATGAACTCACCCATAGTCTAACAATGAACGGGGGTAGAGCAGGATTTTTCTTTTCATAATGGTTTTCAGATTTTAACGCCACTGAGGGTTGCCGAAAATTGATCAATTACAAACGGCCGGTCATAGGCCTTGGTGGCGCAGGATGATGAACAATCTGGTTGGTCCATATCAGTGCGGTTTCAGACCAGGAAAGTATACCATCGTTCAAATATTCAATTAGGGCCTGTAACTAATCTTCCTCGAATTGAAAGACCTTGCACTGCCCGAATTGAAGTGAATGTTGAACGAATTCTTGCAAGTGTTTTGGAGTTTCTAGAAACATCAAAAGGAAGGCGTTCTGTTTTACTCGGTGTGTCCCGCAGGTCACAGAAAAGAACCAAATTACAGATGTTTCTATACAAAATCCAATTTGAACCATACTTAAAGCCAGAAGATCCTCAATAACGAATTGTTTACGCAACAGGTTTACAAGGAATGACAAGACAAGAAAATTATTTTATTCATCATCTGATAATAACTGATGAAGCTAATTTCTACATAAATGTGTTCGTAAACATACAAAATTACCGGATAAAGGGTAATTACCGGACTGAAAACTCAGGATTGATATATCGATGGCAATTGCACTTAATTTAGTGTGGTATAACCTCAGAAACAATTATTCTTTTTTAAAAACGATGCCGCCAATACTGTAACCGTATATGGTAAAAGAGATCTGTCATTCCTGAGATATGGTTTCAACAGAATTTAGCTACTGCGCACATTTCTCGGGCCACAATAGCGCTACTTAGATACACTTTTAGTAATCAAAAAATTTTCAAAAATTCAGGATTTATTTAGCCCCTCACTAGATACCAGAAGGCTTTTTGTGGGGATGTTTAAAAAAATTACATAAATATGTCCATCACTATTTTGCAGTTAAAGGAGCATATTTGTGCTAAATACAAGGCATGTACTCACATATTTTACGAAATTTTTTAGGAAGCGCTCTATGGTAAGAAGTGTCCAGCGACATAAGATACGCAAGTGAATGCATTATAGCTGTCCACATCATGCTAAACTCGTCAACATCATCCTTATATGTGTTCACGTCTGCACAAAACTACCAAAAATCGTTTCTACAAACTCCTCGATAAAACCTCCGAATAATGCTGGTTATATCACGTCTGAAAACGAGCCTAGGTTTATTGACTTTGCTGCGGGATGAATTATCACTACCACTAGCACACAGTTTCCGCACCAAAATATTCACAAAAAATCATAATGGTTACCTAAAACAGACAACCAATGTTTTACTGAAACTGTGGTGAGGGGGACTTCTCCAATATTATAGATGTCTGAGTCTGATCTAATGTCCGAACGGCCGATTTAAAATCGAATCGGTGCCGAGGTTCGCCTACGGATATCACAGACGCTGATGGGATTTAATGTTGAATGGCTGCAATTGAAATGGAAATAGCGTGTGAATGCAACTATACCCGAAGAGTCACAGTCGGTTCTGAGGACATGGAAAAACAGACTATTAAACCACGGGATGAACCAAACTTCCCTATCGAACTGCCCTGATGGTTGCTCTAAATCGCAAGCAGTGATAGAAGTAATTTGTGTTTGGCACACCAAAACCGATCAGTTAGCCCCCTCAAAACTGAGGTTGCTCTCTTCAGAGAAGGAGGATTTTGAAAAATTTGACTAATCTAGTGCTAAAAGAGGCTAACTTAATTTTTATTGCGAAGTTTAATATCTACACGTCATCCTGGATAACTAACTTCTTTGGACTAAACATGGTCGAAAATCTCCAAAGAATTGTTAACTTTCTGGCAGTCCTTTCGGCTTTACCAACTTATCTTAGCAAATGTTCTTTTGATTTTACCAACCTATCCTTATGTGATGCTGCCTCCATTTTCTACAGTGAAATATTTAATTCCATTTCTCTCTACGTCCTCTTTTCACGGCATAAAACATCATCTATTTCCCCTCCATGGTACAACAGAAGACTTCGCTCTTTACGAAACAGAAGAAACAAATTATGGGCAATTTTTCTTCGCACCAATTCTTATTATGACTACTCTAACTATCTTGGAGCTTACCGGCAATTCACCCAGCGCAGACCAACCTTATCAACGATCCTAAGACATTTTATCAATTCGTCAACTCTCTCAAGATCTCAATGATGAATTTGTATCCGGTCCAGATGGGCTCCCAGCAATATTTCTCAAAAAGTGTGCCTCCAATCTTTCACACCCACTTTCCTTCCTCTTTCATCTGTCCCTCACACAAGGGGAATTCCCCAAAGTTTGGAAGACCTCTTTCATAACCCCGGTTCAAAAAAAGGCATCAAAGAATGAAGTAACCAACTACCGTCCCCATTGCTAAGCTTTCTCACATACCTAAAATGTTCAAAAGTTTTTTATATGACTTCTAAGCTTTCAGTGCAAGTCACTTATATATCCCAGTCAGCACGGATTTCCAAAAGGTAGATAAACTACTACAACCTTAGTTGAATTCGTATCCTTTGCGCTTTCAGCCCTAGAAAATGGAAACGAAATTGACGTTATTGCTACAGATTTCGCTAAGGCCTTCGATAAAATATCACATCAACTGATCCTTTTCAAATTGTCTTCCCTCGGTTTTGACCCCATATTGTTAAAATGGATATCTTTTTATCTGGAGAACCGTTACTATAGCGTTCGCTTTAGGCCAGCCTTCTCAACCCAGTTTTTAGCCACTTCTGGTGTCCCACAAGGCAGCCATCTAGGTCCCCTCTTTTTCATTTAACTATAAACGATCTTGAAAAGATTATCAAACACTTCTCTACGCCGATGACACTAAGTTCTCTATTCTCCTTCAAGAAGACCTCGATAAGTTTTCCACTTGATGTCTAAAAAATTACTTTGAGCTGAATGCCAATCTATGATTTTGTCTCGTAAGTCCAATCAATCCCCCTCTCGACTTTATTTTCTGCATGACCAACCCTGTACCCCAGGTTCAATCCCTTCGCGACCTATGATTTTTATACGATAGAGAGTTAAACTTCCGTTCGCATATTGATGAGATAATCCTTAAAGCCAAATCATCGCTCGGTTTTATCAAACGTTGGTCTGACGACCAACTTTACATTACCCTTGCCCGGCCCCTCCTTGAATATGCCAGCCAAGTATGGCCCCCTTTCAGCGAATTAATATATCCCGAAATCAGAACATTCGACGTTGTTTTCTTCGATTTGCTCTTCGTGGACTACCCTGGAGTGACCCTCCCTCTTATCTTACCTCCCTATCGCGACCGCCTCAAACTTCTTAACCTGAATACTTTCGAAAAACGCAGAGACGTAGCTGATAAACTCTTCATTCATCGACTGCTCTCCGGTTCTGTGGGCTGCGCTTCCATTTACAATTATATTTCCTTCAACACTAACCCTCGTAATTTACGCTGTCCTCGTCTTTTCTATATCCCAACCCACCGCACCTCTTATGGCTCTAACGAACCAATCTCCCGCATGCTCCGTAAGGTCAACTCAAACCTCTCCCTTTTTGATTTTAACCTGAGCACTTCTCGTCTTAAATTTGATCTCCTCCACCATTCCCTTACTTCCTAACCCTTAACTCTTGTTAGTTTTTCCTAGTTTTTAAGTTAGTTTAAGTTTGCATTAAGCGAAATAAATGGGGGCGTTAGTATCTGTATCAAGTTGCGCTTTAAACTTTACAGGACCCAGCTACCACCTCTCAACTCGCTCGAGTGGAATGTGAGCTTTCCTGTTCCACTGTTTAAAGACAAAAGCGACACAAGATATTGCATCAACTACCGATCGATGAATGATCGATAATGACGTATACTGAGTCGACATCGCACTATTATTAAACTTTATGGGAATCAATACGGTTATGTGGGAGGCAGTTTGACATACGACGTGATTCAAAGTTTATGGATAATAATGGAGAAACATAGCTACGTGTCAAAAAACGAAATTATAAATACAAACCTGCTACCATAAACGATGTAAATGTAAATTCCGCGAAAGTACCGAACGTACATCATTTGTAAATCTTAAAGCGTCCAAAAGTGGCAATAATGATAACAACGCAACATCCATGGGATCTGAAAACCAGCTTTTGATTGGAATTGCATTTTTTGGAAAACAACGATATGCTCCTGGTGAATTGTCTATGATAAATATCTGTGAACAAACGAAATCAAAAATTACCTTTCAACGACATTTGAGTTAAGGCAAAAACTCACCTTATTTAAGTCATTACAAATGGCTGACAAATCTTTGGTATATGAACCAAAATCTGGTGTACAATGCTGACGATAGTATCTCCGGCGGAGTATGTTCCGACCATTGTCCAATTTGTCGGCAACTGCCGCTCCGTAAATTTCCATACTCGCAGTGAATATCACTAAATCATACCACTGTGACACCTGTTTGAAGGAAAAACATTTTTTTTTTTTTTTTGAATATCGTAATTTTTAAGTACAATCAAATTTCTTTGGATAGTAACTTACCACATCGAGAAAAAAATCCACATGTGGCCTTTTGTGCACAAAGAATCGCACTGGATTCCTATCGATCGTCACTTTCACCGTAAAATCATGTGGTGTACCTGGTTTGACTGTGTTCCTTGGTAACGCATTATGATGCGAATGAATTAGTGTTTCATCTAGATCGAGTACCAGGGTTTTTCTTTGTACAATGCTGAGACGATGTCGCGACACTGGCGACAGTGGGAAGAGCTCATATTTAACTGGTTGGTACTGTACAAACTAAAGAGGCTCATATCAGATTTTTTTTATTATTTAAAAGTATTGCTAAATTAAATAATAAAAAATAAAAATACATAAATCAATTAGACCACACCCCAAAGGTCGATAGAATGGCTTTATACAATCAGGCGTTATCGTTAGGTTGTCGTGCTATTTTAACCTCTCGATTGGCAATTTGCTACTTCTAATTTCATTGAAACGTTTTCACAATATCTTATCGTAATTTGGTCACGTTTATGGCCTAATAACACAATCAACCAAATATTAAGGATTGATTTGATAAAGATAATCAAACCTGTAAACGGAATTCCCAGAAACAGATACTTGAACCCAATTATGTAATAAATACCGAAGAAGCACAGAAGATGTTGTAAAGCAAACTCCAGATACTCAAACTGGCGTTCAAATGGTAGGAAAATAATTGGTGTGAGACATACCCCCAACATCCTTAAAATTGAGAAAGGAAAACGTTAACTTGAAGACGAAACTATCTCAATACTTTGGGAGACAGAAACAAGTTTTAACATTTAAGACAGATAGAAAAACAATAAGGATACAAGTACAAAACCAATATCAGATCCCTAGAGTCAGGGACAGGCCATGATCTAGTTCATTCGAGCCATTATTAGTGTTCCTGGGCAGAGAATTTGTAGAATTATACTTTTTCTTTCGAAGCTTGATGCTTCAATTTCACCCCAGAAATTAATGTTTTCACATAAACTTGAAGATTGTTTCTTTGGCGGGTTACTTAAATTTTCGTTTGGAATGGATATTGCCCCGCCATTTTATTGATCGGGCGATGGTAAACACATTCAAGCAGATTCAGGTTCATTTTTTTTTTTTATTGTGATACCTTTCCACTTGAACCTAAGCGCGTTATCCCTATGGTAAGTATCCGAAGACACTTCGAACCGGAGCGGTGATGTTAATTAATTTAAAATATCCTAGCCATCGAAACCGAGTCCGTTGTTAGATATTTTTCTCCAAATTTGGTATACGCAAACAACACTAAAAATCACTCGAAGGCAGAATCACAGTAGGACTGGAATCAAAAAAGTTTTATACAAGGTGTGTTCTAAAGTAAACAGGACTATTTAAAAATATGAAATTATTTCTTTCATTCATTTCTTTTATTCAAAATAGTCCTTTTGCGATATACGCATCGGCCAGATTGTCGGTATAAGTCTTTTGAATGGCCTCTACGTCTCCAAAACGCTTTCCTTTTGTCAGCGGACTTAGGAATCAGTAGGCTTGATGAGCATTGATAACGAGATGAGTGTTAAAAGTTACGGTTAAAAGTTTGAAGGGGCGGAGTGCTACTGGCGATCTATGGAGCACTGGTGGTGGAAATAGCGATAAAACAGAGTGAGGCAGGAAAAATTACGTCGGTGTTCGATGGTGCTTTATCGCACGAATTTAAATCCCATTTAGCATGTACAGAGGCGTTTTGCGCACACCCGACAAGATGTGGGCATTGTACTCCAATTCCGGGCGGATGAATAAATTATATATTGAGGCAAGATCAGAGGGGGTGAAGTGTTTCTTAAATCACTTGAGGAAACCTAGACATTTCGCAGCATTTTTGACGACACCGAATATGTGGTCATTCCAACGTATGTTGTTGGAGAATGGAAAGTTTTTCGGTTTCTACGATGCAAGCGTAACAGCTTGGAAACATTCTGTTGATAGTTCGCCAATTCATATCGGAATTTAATTTGAGCTTAACATACACTGCCGTTCCCGTTTAAAGCCGAAGAGCAGAGACGTGAGTCCGGGAACAGATATGAAAACCAGAGAGTACTGCCGTCAGCAAAGGAATATATTGGATTAGAAGTGGCACACAAGAGATATCATTGATAAAAATTAAAAAGAGTGTCGGAGACAGAAGGGAACCCTGGGGTACGGGTACATCAGCATTTATTTTGTGAATATCAGACATGAAACCATCCAAGTTTACATTTGCATTATTGTTTGCATTCATAGCGAAGCCCAGATAGACAAAGTATTATTCGCACTTCAACAATATAGATTTCTGTTATGCCGTACTATCTGAGCTGATGGTGATGTGTGTACTTATTTGTCGGTAGCATATATCATACTTTGTTTTACACCCATGCACCAAATAAGGCATTTTTTTTAAATCCTTCTTCAATAGAGAAAACGGCTTCAGCAACAGTTCGCTAATTTGTCCCATTATACTCGTATCAGTGTCGTCAGCGTATGCTCGCTGTTGTCAAGACTTTTAAAATATTGGGCTGTAAAGGTCGTACAATTTTTCGTAGTATAATGTTGAAGAAACCATATGATTTGTATCCGCATTCGTTCTATACCGCCTGTGGCCTGTTGATTGACATGTTGACATCTCTAAGTTGGACCCCATCGTCATCAGATCTTTACTAATGCTTTTGGATTTGAGGGATTACAATATTTTTTCGAAGATCGAATTTTCGCGCCATTTAAACCCAAACTAAATCGATGTACGTTTTTACTAATACTAAGGTGGGGCAGTTTTTTGTCAGCTGCCTCCAATTGCGTCTTTCACTTCTGAGCGCCACAAACTCAATTTGTATACGATATGCAATTTCTCCGATCGACTGAGTCCAAACATTTAAACTGCTGCAATTCTCCGAAAAATTGAAAAAACTCTCCGTCCTATTCGGACTCCCACCCCTGGAGAGCGAATATCGAAACCAAACAAACCTGAGGTTCAAACCACTACAAAAACAATTTTCCTTTCTCCTCCTTCTACCCTTCCGCCCGCGCCCGGGCAACAGTAAAAGGGTATCTAACCCTTAAAAAAAAAATCGATACGATAAGTATTTCGAATTATATGTCTGTTGGGGGATGTATTTGTTTTTCATTGGATTGATTCATAAATCCAGTTATTTTACTAAAACGTTGTCATGGAACTACTCGTATCTTACATAAATCTTCATGAGAACGAAGAGGAATCGTTTCTGATCTACGTATCTATGTATATGCTTCGTCTCTCGAAAGCCTCTCAAAAACTTTCTTCAGATCGATGAAGATTGCATACAGATCTTTCGAAGCCACGCAACGATTCTTCTTTCATTGGGATTAGATTTATTTATATTGACCTGTTCACTGGCTAGGACTTGACATACAATTTTCATTGTAGAAGACATAGACATACATATACGAGGGTTGTCTGAAAAGTTTCCGACCGCAACGTAAAGATAGCGGCACTCGTCAATAAAAGCTAGTGAATGCTAGTTGTGCATTTTTTGACAGTTACTTACCGAAGTTTCAGTCATTTTGGACGCGCAGTTTTTAGTTGACAGTCGTTTGAGTGAGTCGATGTGAGTGTTTTTTGTGGAAATGGAATAAATTGAGTATCGAGCTATTATTAAATTCTTGTTTTTGAAAGGCAATACGCCTATGCAAATCAAAAACGAGTTGGGCTCTATTTACCACAGTGAAATTTTGGGCACCTGAATTTAAACGTGGGCGTAAGAGCTTGGGAGATGATGAACGTTCGGGACGTCCAAAAACTACAACCAATGACGAAAACATTGCTAAAGTTCACCAAATGGTGTTAGACGACCGCCGAATTAAAGTGAGAGAGATAGTAGAGGTTATGAAAATGTCCAAAAAACATGTTTGTTACATATTAAATCAAGTTTTAGGCATGAGAAAACTGTTCGCGCGTTCGTTATCGCGTTTGCTTACGCTAGACCAAAAACGTGTTCGAATGGAACATTACTAACGCTCTGTTGGCGCAGTTTAGGCGCCGATGAACCTTGTATACACCATTATACGCCCGAAACAAAAATTCAGTCAAAACAGTGGACTGCAAAGGGCGAGCCGGCTCCAAAAAAAGCAAAAACTGTTTTTTCGGCTGGGAAAGTGATGGCGACTGTTTTTTGGGATAGTAAAGGAGTTATCTTAATCGATTATCTTCAAAAAGGAAAAACCATTACAGGAGCATACTATGCATCATTACTTGCCAAGCTGAAGACAGAAATTGCGGAAAAACGGCCACATTTGCAGAAAAAGAAAACCCTGTTTCACCAAGACAACGCGCCGTCTAACACCTCGGCGGTTACCATGGCGAAAATCCATGAATTACGGTTTGAACTGCTTGACCATCCGCCTTATTCACCAGATCTAGCCCCAAGCGACTTCTTTTTATTCCCTCATCTAAAAACTGAGCTCGGGGGACAGAGATTTTCGTCAAATGAGGTGGCAATCACCTTCGTGAACAATTATTTTGCAGAGAATAACGCCAAGTACTATTTGGACGGGTTAGAGAGATGGGAGCATCGCTGGGAGAAGTGTGTAGAGTTACAAGGAGACTATGTAGAAAAATAAAAAAAAAATTGAAAAAAAATATCTTGTATCACTGTTGGGTCGGAAACTTTTCAGACAACCCTCGTATTTATCCTTCGCCAATTGTTATAGTTCATCGTGTCGCTTTTGTTTTACGCAGTGGAAAAGGAGAGCTCTTCGTCCATCGGTTACGCATCCGATCGTCTGTCTTTTTTTTTTTATTGAACAGAGCGCGACATTTAAATTTATTTTATTATATCATAGATAAAAATAAATATTCGATTTTCTTTTTGCTTCACCACCGGTAGTCTCTCGACGTGGAACACAGATTTCGCGTAATTGTTGGGCACAAAAACTAGCATACGCTTCGTTTCTTAATGATAACCTGAAACTGCGACAACTCTGATTTTAGCTAAATTATGGCAAAATATCAACAGATTTTCTATATCGTCTGTCTGTCCTAAATACCAGAGCTTGTTACGTAAATTTCAGTGTACGCTTATGTAATATTTATTAATAGCATACTGCTGAAGGAATAAAGATCACAGTCCTGTCTTACGTCAATCTTACTGAAACTCACTGCTTTCCTGATGACAGATGTTTTTTAAGCTGTTTGCGTGTAACTTTTGAGAGAATCGCAATTGCACTGAGTATCAATCAACCTAATGTTGTGCATTCAAATGCACAATTTTTCAATTAGTTTTATTGTATTTATTGTCTGACTCATTAGCTACAAATCGTAGAACACGTTATTCGAAAGGGCTTCCTTTCGGCAGGACAGCACGGACCACATATATGAACAAATTGCCCACTGCTCGGACAAGAGATTCGCCTCAACATTCAATATTTCCCTATTAAATAGAGCAGCCTATGACTTATAACATGAATCATAGCTTGTAGTCCAACGGACTTGTAGTACCAGCTAGCTTATTCTTTTTTGAGTTGCCGTGCAGTGGTTTTATTTTTGTGAATTGGAATTTCCACCGTTTCTTGACAAACATTATTTAGTAAAGAGGCTTCAAAACGACTTCCCGTTGTTTAAAAAACTTTGGCCGAAATTTTGACTGCGTTCTGGCAAAAATTAAGATAAAACTCGCACATATTACTGATACGGAATTGTTGTCATGTACATGACCGAGTACAATATGTCCTTTTGTTTGGGCATAATTCGTCGGTGTATAATATGATAAGTGATTAGCGTTTCTTTCGTATACATCGATTGCGCAATCTTCTTTTACAATGCAAAACATAGATTTTTGAAAAAATGTTCATCTTTCGCGACAATATGTTCGACCTAACCTTTTTAAGATTGCGGTTCAACGAAAAAAAAAACTCCCGAGTCATTCTCTCGCCGAAATACATTGAAGATGAGCAGGGATATCTGTTATCAATATATGGAAAGATTTCTTTAACGCGTCACCAACCAAATAACTTCTACATACTACCATTGCCTATCGCGCTCGAAGTGGGAGCGGTAATAATAAGAATGAACCGGCGTAAAATCGGTATCGGATTACATACCCTCTGAACTATGGGCATCAATCGGACATCTCGTATTTAAACAGCTCGTGGTTTTGTTTAATAAATAGTCAGAAAACCGAGTCCAAGAAGCAATAGATACACAAGTTCTAGCTGAGGCTCGAAGAAGAGGTCGCAAGAAAAAGAATCATTCAAACCCGATAACCTCAGGAAAATGGTGGCGCCACTAAAAGGGGGATACCAAATATAGCGAATGTTTCTAAGATCAGGCAATTTGGCCAATGTAACAAGCGGTGCAGTAGCAATGCAGATACGTGGGAGAAATATGTAGCTTTAGAAGAAATCACACACAAACTTATCTTAGGCGGAGTGAGAAGAAAACTTAACGAAACTTCATAAGAAACCATAAAGCCGTTAAAAATGAAAATGTGTCCCTTAATAATATTCAGTGAAAAATTTAATGGATGTCGCTATAGCCATTTAACTTAGATTTTTATTACCCTTACAAGAGAAAGTAGTGCACAATTACAAGTTGACAAGTTAACAGCGCACTAAAGATCTTAAAAACAATGGTTACTTCAAAGCATTTTCTGTAGCCACTGAAGAGATCTATTTTGTATTTAGATCTATGTGAAGCATTTCGGAGAGCCCATAATATATTACTGCTAGCTTATGTATGAAAGTCTCTTCCTGAACCGTCAGTGCTGCCGTTCCATGTCTGCATAGACTGAATTCGTTGTTCGCCTTTTGTTGGTCATTTCAAGAGTATACTGCTTTAAATGCACTAATCTCGATGTCTTTGCAATACGCATGGCCGGCAGATACATCAGACACATCTGTTATTTCTCTCTATTACGCTTACGGCAGCGTAGACGACACAGCATTTCCATCTCTTTTCGGCTTTTAACTTCTCAATAGTTTATGTCACTGTAGCAAATGTACTCAACTAGATAGATTCTGCAGATGTTTTTCCTTGGTATACTAAATAACGAGAAAGCTACTGGCGCCTCTTTAGCTGTATTCTGATATACGAGTCCACAAATGTTTTGACTCACGACATGTAATGCTAATCTGCTGCTAGGTCTGTTTCTCTCCCAGTATTGCCTTGCCCATGGAGGAAAAAACCCTAACGCTGCTGCCTTTCTATTTTCTTTTAATACTGCAACAATGTTGAAGGCTTTCTTAGTTCCCTCCTCTTACCTTGGCTTTTTGATAGTAGCAAACAATGATCTACTGTTGGACAGATTTTATTCATTCGCGCGTGTGCTGTCGGCGGATGACCCATAAAGTTGATGTTTTGAGTGCTCAAAAAGTCATTCGTTTGAGCCGGCTTGTGAGAGCTCGCATTGTCGTGGAGGAGAATGATCCGTGTTCGGCGGTTGCTTTTCCTTATTTATCCATTGGCAAACAAATGGTTGTTTACCATTCCGAATTAACCGTCCTACGTTGCACGGTGGCGATATGTTCTGGTTTTCCGAAGCAACAGGTGACTATTTGCTTCGAAGTTCTTCGTGCGCGAACAACTTTTCTTGGATTTAGCTTATTCTGAAAGACCAATAAAGTTGACTATTGTTTAGTTACTGTCTCATATGCATAGATCCATGCGATCTCGTCACGATCTTCGAGATGTCTCTTGAAGCACCGCGATCGAATTTCTTCAATAATTCTTTGGACCAATCCACACGAGCCTTTTTTGAGCGATTGTCAACTTATGCGGAATCCAACGCGAAGAAATCTTTTCGACGGTGAAATGTTCACACAATATTAAATGTATACGAGGGGAACTAATGCCCAATCATGCCTCAATTTCACGATAATTCACATGACGATCTTATAATATCAATTCCCGCACAGCATCGCACAACCGATTTTGGACGACCTTCATGAAATTCGTCCTGGAGCGAACGACGTCCACAAATGAATTCGGAAAATCACCGAAACACAATAGTGTTGCACCACCAAAAGTCAAAGCGAGTTGATCGGTAAAATCTTTTTGAAAATCATAAAAAAATCATCGCACGAATTTTTCAAGTCTCTGTAAAAAACGCAAATAGCACTCGTATGACAAAACGTTCTGAGCACGTATACCACTAAAATGCCCAAATTTACGATATCTCCGAACTTAAAAAGCAACCTACGTACTTTGAAAATGTAGTGTCTCCCTTGCATATTTTGCGAACAAGTGATCACGACCAAACCCAATATAACTTTTAATGTATGGCATTGACGTTGTTGACACGATTCGAGGCAATTAGTGGAAAGTTGTTTTTGGAGGGACCGAATTCTGGAGTTTTCCATCTATGTTCATAACTATCTCCTTATTATCGACTTCATATGGGGGCCAATTCATTCTGTCGGAAATTTTTTTATATCACAGAACAACCCTGTGTGTAGGTAACGCGCTAATATGGTTTCGCTAATCATATACTACGGAACGAGGTTTCAGTTTCCGACTTCTCTACGACTGATATACGTTAACCGATATGATTCCCCTCGGTGTATTCTGTGCTCCAAAAATAAATATCAGACATAAGTTCCAGCAGGCAACCACAGTATGTCCCAGTTCAATTTTTCGTGTGGCGTTAATACGAGTAGGTGCCCCTAATGTTCCACAATCAAATTGAATTCTTCTTATCGAAAACAAAACGCACTACTTTTTCAGCGTAATCGATTATACAGTTGAAAAATTCGCAGAACAATTTATCAAAATCGATTTGACGGGTTAGTACGCGTACATAAAGATAAAGATAAAATACCTTATCGGATGTTGTACATACCTACGTGCAGTGTGAACTTACGCATTACATTAACGACGCTTTAACTAGAGTGATTCACAGATGATTTTATCATGAAAAGAAGTTGCTGTCGATATAGAGAATGACTACTACTATACAACCTCTGATTGGTATTCAGCACGTGCAAACTACAGCATCCGCGAAAACGCAACAGTTTAACAAAAGCTCATCTCGCTTGGTTGATTTAAATCGACCAAAATACGAGTAATTACCACCTCGACTCTCATTAATCCGCATAGTAGATATGCATAGCATATACTCATAAGTGTATACAATCCAGATGAGTTTGTGAATGCAGATAGATACTGCCAATTCATCTGCCGCTATGAATGTATCCGTGCTTATACGATGCTAATAGCCTATCAGTGGTTCCATGAATTGCAAAAATCGAACACCGTATCACAGAAGAACAATAAATAATCGAATCTTATGTAAACCTTTGTCAATTATACCTCTCGAAACTTATCAGTGCCCTCGACCACGATACTCCATTATCACCGATAATAATTTTATCGCACGACGTGTTCAGGCGACCGACGGTAGCGGAACACAGGGCAACTTCTCAATGCTACAAAGTGACTTTCCCGGGAGATTTTTTCGCTTTTTCTTATTAAACATGTGCGCCTGACTCTTGTGGACTAACAAGTATGAGCAGGGGGATGCAATATAGAACTGAAAAAAAGCCCGCCATTCACCCAAGTGCAAGACTTTCGAGGTTGAGGTAAGGAAGCACAACTGCGAGTAGCAGCAAACTGGGATCGAATTCAAAATAGAAAATCTGAAATCGAAATCATGCACACGGACAACAAAACCGACGGGGCGGTCAATTTTTTATTTTACATCCTAAAGCATAAATCACTTGATACAATGCACAAAAAAAAAAAAAAAAAAAACTGTCTGAGGCGGGTGGAAGCGTTGTGAAAATGGAAACAAATTTTATAAACAAAAACAAAAACGAAAACAAAAAATCATACTTACAGCACGGATTTGGCGATTAAACATAAAACAAATGCAGGTCCATACTTTTGATATCAGAACCAAAAACGCTTGGAATTTCATTTGAAGAAGTGACAACATTGGTATAGCACCAATGCTTCATATACGCGCGTTTCGCCGAAACGTGCAAAACACGAAAATTAGAAGGCGACTCCACTAAACGTCTGAAGGTAGAGAGAAAAGAAAACGAGAAACGTTTTAATCCGAAATCTTCCACAAAAAAAAATACAAAACTACTATTGGGGAGGTTTATCGAGCGTGTGTGAGGAAGTACTTCACTTTGCTCTGCTCTTGGATAGTGATTTTCAATTGGCTTTTCTGATTTCAATTTTTTTTTTTTTTGAGATATCTCTTGGATTCAGCTTGCGCTTGATTACTAGTAGTTCCCCCTTTTTTTTTTCTTTTTTTTTTGGATGAACGCCAAAAAGAGAAGCCGTCCGTTTTTCTTTTGGTTTCTTTTTTTTTTACTTTTTTGTTATATATGCGAAGATGAGGGAAAAAAATCAACACACAACACGCATTGGCGATTGAAATTGTTTTAAATCAGAATTAGAAAAAAAAATTAGCACTTTACACTCACGATTTACATTTAGCTGATGGGGTAGAGAATTATTGGCGGCGTGAATTTGACTAAGTGAAATTTTTCTCTCAGGTTAAATTGTACGGATATGTGGACTTTTCTCCCGGAAAAAAAAGTGTCTCTGGGCCTCTAAATTTATCTATTGCCGTTTTGACAGATTTGGATACACGACGAAAAAAATTTGCGATGGTGAAGTTGTCACATGAAGTTGGCAGCGATGAAAATTGAAAATGGAAAAGCGTTGCTCTACGGATGGGTCCGTTAGTCATACGTGGAATTTTTAAATGTTGGAAATGGATTAATTTATGCTCAAAAGGAAATTAAAATTTGTATAAATGTTTGAAATGAGTGAAATTTATATCAAAGTTAAATAGTTAAAAATAATAAGACAGGGGTAGGGCAAGTCCTAAGCATCTAGTCAAGTCTAACCCGTTCACTGTGCTGTCCGCCTAGTCGTCTTTATTTTTTCTATCGGAACACAGCATTCAGACAAAGAACCATTTCATTGTATTCCTTGTAAGTTGAAATTTCTTAGTATTTCAAAGACAGATGAGTGCTATAATGGTAAAGTGCCAACATTACCAGTACTCAACACTTCAGCGCCGAATACCTGCACCCTGATGCAAGTATTGCCGGACATTTACAGAGGTCTGCAGTGCGTATGGGTGTCGTTATCTTTTTTCCTTCTTTTTAAGAACTTAACACTCAAGTGGGTATAATTACATGTATGATGCTAAAACATGTTAAGTTTTTCGGAACATGGGTTCAGAAAGAGTAGGAAATATGTTTGGCATGAGTGTCATCCAACATTTAATGGGGAGATTAAATTAGTGTAATTGGACTTGTTGTTTTATTCTAGGCAAAACATCATCTTGCATAATTTTTGTTCCCTAAAAAAAGAATATTTTTTTGCGCGGTTGGGATTGAACGCCGAACCGTCTGATTTGAAAGCCAGTACACTACCACTTGAGCCAAGGCCATCCACTTTCTTTCCTAACGAGGGACAGCAGAAAAGTCGTTGACCCTTTAGATACGGCGAGAAGCATTCGTTTGATCTGCCGGCAACCTGGAGAGTCATGCCGTCTACAATTATGCTCCATGAGACTCAACTGTAAATGGGAGCCTTAACCGAGGACGAAGACACGCCTAACGTAGGTTCGAGTCCTGAAAAACTCACCTTTAAGCCTTGCCTAGCAAGCTCATCTGCGATTTCATTTCCCATAACCTCATTGTTATCACTGCATTCAGTGAAGTCTTGCATTCTCTTGGAAGACATACGCAAGTTTTCATAACAGGGAGTGAAATCTAACCTTGTCGTTCTCTAGGAGACTCCAACGCCGCATCCTAAATCAGTTTTGGAGCCATCCATGATACCCGACTACATTCCTTTAGTGGCTCAGATTCCAGTCGTATTTTCGATTCAATTTCGTATTTTTGCAGCAACAGAAGTTCTTCTGTCATTACAATTCTGTCATTCTGTATATCAAAAGACAGTCGGCAGCTCCAGTGGGTGTTGTACCAATAACTATTTCTCTTTACGGAATATGGCTTCGAAAGACCTAGTCATTTAGTCATAATGATACTTTCCTACGATTTTATGCTGACACCGCAGGGAATGAGAATAAAAGTCTTGCTGAAAGAGTGGCGCCGTCAGAAGAATAGATTGCTTTTCTACTTTTTGGCGTTATCGAAGTTCTGATCCTAGATCAACCTCCTAGCCAAAAATAGTCGAACAAAGCCACTGCGAAATTCTTCAATTTTATAAAATAGGTTAATACATTCTTCTCCTTCCATGCATCTGCACGATAAATGTTCGGGAAACTGCTGACTGTCCTATAACTTGGATTGGACCAGCAGTGCAACAATCAAGTTAGTAGAGTCTTACTTGTCCTTCTTCCCAATGATGGACTCGAGTAACAATCAAAGGATTCACAACTCTATACAGAAGAGATAAAAAATCTGACAAGCCAGTTAATAGCATCGGATAATAACGATTCACTGTTAATGAACTTACCAAACGATTAAAGGACCATAATGGAAAGTTCGGACCCTTAAAACACCGCATGTAAAGCAATAAATGATGATTGGATATGGAATATACATCAACTCATCTCTAAATTATGGGTCGATGAAAATAAGTCCGAATGGAACCTCAACATTGGTTGCTAACTACAGGGTCATAAATCCCCTCAACATCGCATATAAAATCCTGTCTACCGTGCTATGAGAGCGCCTAAAACCATTTGTCAGTAATATGATCGATGGTTATAGGCCAGGAAAGTCCACCACATTACAGCAGATCTTGGAAAAAACCTAAGAGTTTCAATTCAATACACATCACCTCATCATTGATTTCAGAGCCTAATATGATACCATCTATAGAGACGACCCATGTCTAGTTTTGGCATCCCTGCTAAGCTCATTCAATTATGCGGGATAGCGATGTAGAATGCACGCTTCTCCGCCAAGATCAGTAATGACAAAACTGAAATCTTCAATGTCCGAAAAGAACTTAAACAAAGCGATATGATTCTTTCAACACTGTTCTAGAAAGACTTATGCGAAACTTACAAGCTAAGTCCAGAGGCACCATCTTTCAAAAGTTTATTCAGTTACTCGCATACGCAAACGACATTGACATATTGGGAAGAACACAGCAAGAAAAATGGATTTAGCATTCAATGAAGGAAAAACAAAGTACATCCTGTCACCAATGGACACAGTCAGCTAAAACTGTGAGATTCTAAGGGACTTTACCTACCTTTGTTCCGCAATCAATGCCAACAACGATTCAAGCACGGAAATAATACAAGAATCTCATCATTGCAGTCCTCCCTTACGGCGCGGAAGCGTTAGCATTGACGATCTCATCTTTGGTGGCGTAAATAAGTGAAAAGGGATCTCATCCAACTTCGTATGCGATACGCTAGACAAACACAAATATATTAAATTTTCGCATTTCAGTACGTTGACTCCTTCCAAATAGATGTGAGAACTTTGGATATTCTATCCAACGAGATGATCCGAAATAGAGCGGTCTGTGGAATGGCTCTAAAGTCCGCAAACTTAGCCAACCCTACTAAAGGCGCATTAATGCAAACATCTGTATGAAATACATATTAGATATAATTATACGCGTTACATATTTCCACGGCTAATAAAAGAAGAAAAATAAATATTTTGATTGTCGCAGTTCGACGTCAAATGTCTTCATAGCATCCGTACTTCCTCGGTGTTACTGTGTTAAACATATTCACATGGGTGCTGCAGTGGATCGTAATGTAATTAATTTGGTTGACGGTTTTTTGATCAGATTACTTCCATTTGTGCTAGCTATGATGACATTTCGATCCACCGCCAAGCCTATTAGCCTGAGCCCATTTTTAGAGTTATTGACGTGTTGCCTGCGTTTACCAAACGCAAAGATACTCTCCTTCAGTAATTTGATGTTCTAAGATGATCTAAACATCGTGCTTAGGACAAACAGGTGCTGCTCCTGCTCCCGATATTTATCATTATACTAGATTTAATTTCTTTTGCCTGATCCATCCGGCTTTGGGGCCCCGCTAATTGTTCGGCTGGATGTGGAAAATTAAGGGTCCGAACATGCACAACGAAATGTGGTTGTCCGAAATTCAAAAACGAACATAGACTAAATCTAATAAGCCAAATGCAACTCTTCTCAAACGATTTTGAAGTGTTTACAACTAGATTCTGATCACTACCTTTACAACTAAACGGAAAAGAAAACACCTTTAGCAAGTGTAGTGTTTGTATTAAGAGTGTTTTTAATCGTCTCTCCTAGACTATTAGAATACCAAACGTTCTTTAGCAATGAAACATTCTTCATACGACCACCAAGTATAAAATCCTTCATTTTTCGCAAACAAACTAAATCCCTCACAATCAGTGCTTGTGGTACTTTATATTTTAATGTGCTAAATTAAAAAAAAAAACTAGTAATAACAAAAAAGCCATGTATTCTACACAACCAATAAAACTACTCCTCCTTCTCCTCTATCGCTGGCAGTTCATCTGCTTGTTCAACTGTTCCGCACTTCTCGGTCTCATTTTTGGCTTTTTTACCGAAAATCTTTGCTTTAATCTTGCCAAAGAATGTCTGTGGCTCATCTTTCCTCTCAATGACAATCTTTTTAGTTGCCACACTGTGTATAGGGCCGAAAGCTAATGCTACTCCGGTGCAAGCCAAACAGATGACGTTGTAAGGCATGCTAAAATCTGGCGTAGGCAAGGATAGAATCAGTGATTCCGTGCGAATTTGGAGGAAATATGATGGCCGACTAGCGTTGAATGTATGAGCAAACAGATATCCATCTAAAGGTATAGATGTGTAATTTCGTCCAATGGGAAGAAGAGTTGTTATCACAGCTGAACCCATATAATGTCCATGATTAGCATCTGGAGGATATTCCAGCCATTTGAGGAAGATGTAGTCAAAGTCGAAGGAAACTTGCACAGTTGATTTGGCTGGAATTTTAAATGCAATTTCAAGGTGATAGGGACGTTCACGTTGTACTCCTGGAATGTAGTGCACCTCGGCGGGCTTGATGACAGTGTTTCCACACATTATCTTAAGCGTGTGCATGTATGATGGAACAAACCATGGGATATTCTCTTGGAGGAGAATGTTTAAAGGAGCCCAGTGCGCGTTTGTGATTTGTGTGACAATTTGTCCCTTTTCTTGACCGTGGCCAAGAATATAGCGATGGGCATATAATGGTGGGGGTGCCGTGTGGGACACTAAAGTGCTTTTATCCTTGATTATCCATGCAACGTTGAAAAGTTTGTTTGGAGTTTCTTTCTGAACGTCGTAAACGGCAAAGTGGACAGTATTTCCACCGCGATTCGAAATCAAATTCGAGTTCGGGCCCGGAGTAAGTGTATACTTATCGTTGGTGACATCTATGTACACCTTACTAGAAGTAGCTAGTGGGCATGCCCCGTTCATTCCTTGCCCAAACATGCGACGTAGTGAGAAATCGTTGTTGACTAGAAGCTTTGTGTCGTAGACAATGTTAGCAGTCTGTACAAGTTCAATTAAACAGCCCTCAGTGTAGTCATCACAGAATGTTCGCAGAGATGTGCCCAATGAATGGTAGTTGGTATTATACACAAATCCAGAGTTAAGCAGCGAAACAAAGCCATTCTTACTGGTGCAGGGTAAGAGTTTTTTCCATGGTGTCAGGTTCTCTGTGCACACAATTTCTCTCGGCAGCGATGAGTATCTATAAAGGTTTACAAATATAGTTTATAGGCAGGATCTTATCCTCAACACAACATACCTTATAAACTTTTCTTGCTTGGTTGCACCAAACTTTGGTCTAAACGAATACTTTGGTTCCACACTGTTTGTCTGATCGATAAAGTTCAAAGACGAACAAAGAATGCCTGAGAAAGTGTTAGCTAAATTATTCCATTGCATATCCACTGCAGATTTTGACAGATTTTTTCCACTAAACCAAGCCCAAGCTTCAGCACCTGGCGGTGCATCAACAACAGGGTAACCCCAACTTTCATAGCGCCACAGCCCTTGAGTTAGACTAATGTGAAACTCCCTCACATCGAATTGCGAAAGTATTTCAGCTATAGGTCTTGGAATCAGTTTGGTGTGGTGGACTGTTGGAAACTTTCAATGAAAACGAACAATCGATTTGGATAAGAAAGCAGACTTACGGTTATCACCGGCACCAAGCTTCCATCGCGTTGTAAATTGAAAGTATGTATTTACATGGCCACTTTCCAGGGGCTTTACGTACAGTTCCTCGTGAAATTCTTCACTTTGTTGTAAAGAAGGCGAAATTAAAAGGAGTAGAGGAAATATTTTCACGAATACCATTCTGTTTACAATTGGACAATTTTTGCAGAAGGGATTTGCTTTGCACACGAAATTGAGTGGAAATGTCAAAACGACGAATCTGACGGTAGGTTTAAATTTCAAGTGGTCAAAGTGGATTGTAAAATGGCACACCCCTAAGGTCCGGCTATACTTTGAAAATTGTGGAACGAGACTTTAATAAAAGTTGGGAGGGATAAGGAATATTGATGTCGATTTGAGTGATAATGTTAATGTTAAAAATTACAATTGAAAAAATCAAAGATTTTTATTTCTCATTTATTTTGCTATTTGATCAGATAAGTACTTGGGTACGACTTAAATCCCGATACATTGCGAATATGATGGCAATTAGGCTATGTACACACGTACGTATGTGAAGCCATTGTATCAGGAATTAGAAAATCTGTCTTTATCACCAAACAACAGCCAATAAGCAATAGAACAAGAAAAGTACCTTAACGCATTACTTAACGAGAAAATGCCGCAAAGAACAATTCGTTTGGCTATTGCGCAACAAAAGGAAATGGCAGAAACCAACGTAAAACAGAAACAACGGTTTGAATATTAACAGAATAAACCATGTTGTTTCAAAACGCCATGATTTGTCCCTGACACCTTTGCCAATTTTTACCAAAAAGAGAAGGCACAACCGCAATTTCTATATGTGTACCACCCTGAACTGAGACTTAAAGCAGTTCCAGATTTTTGGCCCTGTTTTAGTTTTAGTAAGTAAAAACTTTTCTTTTCTGATCCCAACACACTTTGCTTTTTTATGTAAATACCCAGACTCATGGACTGCTTTTCGAACGCAGAAATGTTGAAGCTGATTAAATTGTGATATTTAGAATAAATTGTGGAACCATCAAGCAAAAATCTAAAGCAAAATGTAATTTTTTGGCCGTGATAGAGTAGGAATGTAGTTTACATCGTCAAACCTCTCCATTATCGGTATATCTTTGAATGACCACATATTCGATGATGTCTTCAATTCTGCAAAACCTTGTAAAACTTTTTACGCAGCCCAATCTGGCCAGATATCGTCGCATAATAACCAAATGCATACATGCACTGCTGTATGAAAGAAAAATGAACCTAAAGTTCTAATCAGAATCGATTCGAATTTACAGTGTGTTTGCGAAATGGTGTTGCTGGTAGAAATTAACACATTAGTCCAATTCGCAGTGAAATTTGATCTTAGTTACATCTCGTTCCCACAAGTTACAGATGTATTGCGTGATTTACATGATTTTCGGTGCTTCTTATTTCTTATCCACTCAAATTGTCTGTTTCTGCTGCAGCAATGTACTCGTATCTCCGAATATCAGAGAGTTATGGGACTAAATGAGTAAAAAGATTTAACGAAAATGAAAACGAACAGTTGCTCAACGGGCAAAAACAAAGACCATTTCAAAAGCAGTTGGAAACAAAAAAAGCTAAAATAAATAAATAAAAATAACTAAATAAACAACGATGTTACGAGTAGTTCATAAAAACAAGGTAATTGTTATTAAAAAATGTTACGAATATCCGAGAAAAAGATTTTAATTACAATGGTGTTGCGTTTTTGTTAAGCAATCCCTTAAGAGATGTATGAACTGAGCATGGTAAAACTGTCATCCGACGAACAGTGAAAGATCTGGCAAAAATGCATGTTTATGGTTGTTTCTGTAAGACTCGGAAGTTTTGAGATTTTCTCCGCTAATCGTGAAGCCCCAAAAATTAACCAACTGTACAAGAAATTTGGCATGCAGTGAAATACTGTACGGATGGGATAAGTGGTCGACAATTCGAAACATTGTAGTTGTATCTGTTCATAAAGAATGTCTGTAGATATATGAAGCACCGGATCAAAGGAAAATATTAAGTGATAATAAAACAGCTTAAACTAATTCTTAAAAGGGTTTGGCAATGTAACAACTACCGCTGGATTATGCAGACAAATTGGCTGTAAGGAACAGCTACGTTCATTTACGCGCACTTAAAAAAGTGCAATCAAAAAGTCTACCAACGTTCAACCTAGAAAAATACTACAGCAAAACAATGTCTTAAAACGCACCTCGAGATAGGCAGTGTCTTAAACACAACATAGAATGGTCAGTAGAAAAATATGTTATCCTAATTTTTTATCAAAAATGTCTTTCAGTATGATACTAATTCTATGATTTCCGAGAAGAGGAACGTCATCGACCATTGATGCACTTGAATTGAGCTATCAGGTAATCATCTCAACAGAATGGTTTTTGTTTTCACGAGAAGGGGAGAAGAAGCTGACTGGTCAGGGTTTTCCAATTAAGCAATGTATGTAAATATCTTGGTGTCACCTTGGGTAACAATCTTCTTTCGTCTGAACATGTTTTATTTATTTATTTAATAATAATAATGATGTATCTCTGTACAATATTAAGTTATAATCGACTTTTGATTTGCACAGGTTTCAAAGCAATAAAAACAATTAATAGAACAATTATAATTATAAATAACAATGCATATAAATTATAGTTTAAAATATTATAAAAATAAAGAGAAAAAAAAATAGAAAGATATGAAAGAGGAAAGAAAGTAGAAGGGTGAGTAAGTCAATGTCAGGTTAAATGAGTTCAAATAATTCCTTTCTAAAACGATTCTCTGTGTTCAGCCTTTTTAAACTTGGAGGAAGTTGATTCCATAGATGAATTGCATGAATAAAAAACTGTGTCTTGGCGGTATTAAGTTTAATGTTCTTTCGGAGTGCACAAAGCTTAGTTTTGAAAATAGGTAATGTGGTGTTTTGCTTCTTATAATTTTAAATAATGCGAGGATAGTACGTGTTTTTAGCAACGTGGTTAAGGAGCAGCCAATGATTCGTTTTACATAAGTAGAGATGTGATCACAGCGACGGATATTAAAGATATACCTGGCACAGTTGTTAAAGGCGACATTTAGTTTTCTGGTAGATACAGAGTCCAGGTTCGAGAAGATTTCACATCCATAAAGGATAATAGGTAAAACATATGCCTTAATAAGCTTCAATTTAACTTTGATAGGTAGATATTGTTTGGTGGGACTTAATCCACGGATAATACCATAAATTTTAGAAACAATATGGTTTACATGAGTATTCCAATTTAGACACTCATTAAAGTAAATACCCAGATTTTTGAATTTTTTCACAAAGTTGATGGTAGGATTGTTAATTTGAAGAAGTGACGGCGTTCCAACAGGCGTTCTATTTAACGGATTTAGGTTTAGATCATTTGTTTGGACCAGGTATAGACGGCATTGATATCTCCGTTCAACTCATTTATTGCGGTTAATTCTTCAGATTTCTTGAAACTTTTTAAAATCTGTACATCATCCGCATAAATATGATGCTCACACCTTTTGATACACTTCGATATGTCATTTATAAATAGTATGAATAAGAGCGGACAGAGAACGGAGCCCTGAGGCACACCTGATACGACATTTAGACTCGTTGAGACTTTACCTTCACAGAAGACTGTTTGAGTTCGGTTATGAAGGTAAGATGTAATGAGCTGACAGATGGAGTTCTCAAAAGTAAATTGATTCCTGAGTTTAAATATCAAAATTTCATCGTTTACTGAGTCAAATGCTTTTGAGAAATCAAGAAAAATAGCTACCGACATCAAGCCCCTATCAAAACCAGAACGTATATCATCACTAACCTTAAGTAAGGCTGTGATGCAGTTATGCTTTTTTCTGAACCCTGATTGAAAATCCGTTATGAGTTTCACTTCTTCAACATACTCGTTCATTTGGTTGCTTACAATTTTTTCGAAGGCTTTGCTTAGACAATCATCAAGTAAGGACAATACATTGACGGACGGAAAGTGACGATATTGTTGAACAAGGCTACTACGCCTAGGGGGAAAAACATTCATACACAGAACGATTAAGTCGTGGTGAGAAAGATCAGGACAAATAATTTGGTCATAGTGTGCTATTAACTCGTTTTGAGAGAGAAGAAAAACATCAAGAAGAGAGTGAGTTTTATTTGGAAAAAAATGTGTGGGATTACTCGTATTTGTATTTGCTAAATGGAAACCTAGTGAATCAATCATATCAATGAAAGTTCTATTTTTGTTAGCTAGAGTGTCCAAATTAAGATCACCACAAATAACAATTTTAGGATATAGTGGACCCAACTCCTCCAGAATATCTCGTATATGAGTGAAACTAGCTACATCAGGGGCCATATAGAATGTGCCCACTAAAAGATTGGTCTCGTTACTAGAGATTTTCACAAATACGAACTCAGCCTCATCATTTTTAGTAGATTGTTTGACAATTCTGCAGTTGTATTCATTTTTTATGTATAGTGCCACTCCCCCACAGTCTTTATCTCTAAGTCGGTCAGCATGAAACATTCTAAAGCCATTAATTTTAAATAAGTCTGACTCCATATTAGGTTTAGTCCAAGTTTCAGAAACGCCAATTATATCCATGCAGCCATCTCCAAAAAGATAACGCATTTCATCAATTTTATGCCTTATGCTTTGCGAATTAACGTGGCATATTTTTAATCCTTCTCTAAATTTTGCCGCAATATTTAAAAGCACCTTTGATTTATCCATGCAACTCCCCCATGGATCTATGCAACTCCCCCATTCACTCGAGTTTGACGTGCACATGATAGGGGAAGAAGAAGACGTTCTCTTTTTTCAGTTTCAGTGCGCTCCGTTATAGTAGGAAATTCTTTTTCGTGAGACTCTCATTTATGTAGATTCTCTGATCAGACTCCAAACCAATATCTCGTAGTGTCAATCCAATTTTATTTTGTTTACATCTAGCTAGACAACTTCTGAGCAAGATATTCTTGATATGTTGCGTCGAAAACTACCAGGAAACTATAAACTTTCTGGCGGTGTAGGGGTTTCGGAATGATTTCCGGATGATTTCCGAACACTAAAGACATATGATACTTTGAAGCTTGTTCAAGTAAGCAGGAAATCGGATTTTGAATTATTTCGATGGATAGCTTTGATAGTTTGTAGATGCAAAAATAAGCGATATCGTGTACTTAAACACTTAGTTTCGATGATTACTTATTTTTTGTTGCATTGGGGATTAGCAAAGGAGTGAACTAATAATGTTACTTGTAACAATATGAACATCATCGTACCATGCAAACATGCTCCAATTTAAATTTAATACGAAAATTGAGCATCATTGGACAGCACGGACTGCCATTGGCGTCGAGAAGTGCAATTAAGTACATTGGTATCGGGCTCGATAAATATTTATATTTTGAAAAAAACATATTATATAAATGCATGTGTTTCTGTGGTCGAGAAAGCTTCAGGCTTGTTAAGAAAACTGTATCATAGCATAGAATTTTCATAAAGAAAACAAGAGTTTTTATCAAACGAGAGTAATCGATGCGGCACACGTTCAAAAACTATTTACGCATGCGTTTCATGTACAGAGCAAGCAGTGGTGTATGCAGAAAATCTGCAAGTATTTCAAGTATCATGATATATGTATGTACGTGTCGCCGTATCAATATTGAGGACATACAATTTTCTAATTTCCAATAGCTCTGGATGAAGTTATAAATTGATTCATACTCATATGTGTTTCAGAAATTTTGCGATTTTACGTACAAATGACTTTTTACCAAGTCAAACTCAACACAACAACACATCACTTAAGCGTCAAAAGAAAAGAACTTGTTATACGATGTTAACGGAACATAACTGAATGTGGATTGTGGAACCAACTTAAAAGGCGAATCCAAAACCTATCACCTTACACGATATAAAAAAAAAACAAGAACAAAAGGAAACCAAACATTTGATTTCATAATTCCATACAAATTACTAATTTCGTCCTGAGAATTAATTTCTGATGTAAAATTTAATAATTAAACCCAAAAGTTAAATCTTAATAGACGAGGGAGCGAATGAAAAAAAAAAGAAGAAAATAATAATAAAGCAACCCTTCTCTCATTCAGCTATTGCAATTTAATTTGCCGCACTCACACAATTGCAAATCATTGCAATCATATGGCGTTGAACCTCACACATTCAGCTATTTATCGCAATGGCTGAATTGAAATGACGAACATATTTTGGCGCTGATCACATACAACGTATTTTCCAAAGAACCCAGTGGAGCTGCGGCGTTTACCCGTATTCGATCGCAGCACATTCAATCCACTCAACACATACACGGCGTACGTACCGTGTCGTCGCCGCGTTTCTCGTAGTCGTCGTTGTTGCTGCTGTAGCTGTCGCTGTCGCATTTATTCCTACATTCGTTCGTTTTGTTCGTTCGCTCGTCTTCTCCTCCGTCGTCGTTGGTGTTGCCTCTTAAGCCATCTTTACATCGCCGTCGCTGTCGTAGTCGTCGTTGTCGTTCGTGCGGGTACAAAATGGCTGCACACCAACTGCGATTCAATTCGTCGTGAAGGATTTTTCTCATGTGTCACACACAAGTCATAATAGCTCCGTAGAGAAAATTTTCAAATTTTCGAAAATTTCTCTCCTAAAACGCATTTTTTTCGTTCGATTTCGATTCTGATTTTGAGTCGCGTTCTCAATTACCGCTAAATAAACAAATGCGAATGCACATTTAAAGTAAAAAATAATAAAACTGTACTCTGGACCAATCCATCAAATCAAATCAAATCAAAGGTGAATCAAAGTAAAATTTGTGAAATTCATTTTTATTTTTTTTTTCCTTTATTTTTCTTTCGTTCGTTCTTTCGCACTTCGTATTTTGTACTTGGTATTTCCACTTGTACTTCTCGATGTATTGTTGCCTGTGCCCACCTCTGTTCTATTTGGTTCTCTGTTCGTGAATCAGAATTTTGTTTTTGATTTTCCATTTTCCGTCTTCTGTTTTGCGAAAAACCCAGAAATTCGAGTTAAGGTTTCAAAATTGAAAACTAATTTCTAATTTAAAGCCCAACAAAAGGAGGAAAAGAAATTTATTGTTTTTTTTTTCTACTTTCTTTCCTCTGTTGTTCTTACAGTAAAAAAAAGTGTGTACGGCAGTGTGGTGTTTAAAAGGAATAAATTGGAAAATTTGCAAAAAAAAAAGTTAAAAATGAATTTTTTTAGAATTTCTGTTTCCTTGTGAGAATGAATGGTGAGTGCAAAGAAAATTGCAAAAGAAAAAAAATTTAGAATTCCTACAATAGAGACTGCTGCTCCAGAAAATGAAGACGGAGAGACAGTGAGACTGTGAGACCAGCAAGGAAATTTGTGTAGAGGTGAATCTTGAAATCTCGGCGATTTTCTTCTTCGGTGTTTTGTGTGTGGATTATGCGAAACGTGAAAAATTCTCGAAATAACAAAGAGAACACACATTTTGGGATTTTCTTTTGTTCGAATTCAGTTCGTTTCGTCGGCTCGTCGGAGTCGTCGTTCTCATTTTTTCATTGCTCGTCGTAGCCGTCGATATAACTTTTCCCTTTTTTCTCGAAAAAAGAATTGTTATTTCGTTGTTTAGATGGATGTGTGAACCATATATGCGTATGGGTTGGCTTTTATAGATGTATGAGAACGGAGAGAAAATACAAAAAGGTCCTCTCTGATTCAGCTATAAGAATTCGTGGGGGGGAAAGAGTCAGCTAGTGATGACCGTGTTGGTGTCATCACCGCATGCTTTTGAGTGATGAAGAACAAAAAAAAAAAAAAAACAGTGCGGAAAAAGTAATGAGAATTTTTGGTTAAAAAAAAAGTAGTCTCAAGCGATTTAAAGTGGGGGAGGGAGGAGAAGACCGTTCCGAGATGTTGAATCCCTTTGACCGTTACTTTTAAGTCCAAATTCTACTTCAGATGACTTTCCTCGTTTGTTTTTTGGGAAGCAAATCAAAAAAGTTGATTTGTTTTTGGCAAATCTTTTGTCCACCACATTTTTCAATCATGCGGCGGAGTGTGGAGAAATTGAAGACTTGCTTGTCAAACGCGTTTTTTATTTTTTTTTTATTTTTTAGTTTTTTTTTATTTTTTAGTTTTTAGTTTTTACTTTTTTTTCGTCTAACTGCCGTTTCTCATCTCCTGCTTTTGCCCATGCGAAGAAAAGAGTAAGCCGTAGATAGAGCACACAGCTGATTGAGTTTTTTTTTTCATTCGCCTTCGTTCATTACATTGTGTGTAACAAACAACAGGGTGGTGAATATACGAAGCATGCGCTTGAGAAGTTTAAAATTGTTTAGGAGGTGGTAAAAGGAAGAGGGTGCTCGCGCCGTATACAAATTTTTTCACCAAACATGATGCTATTTAGGACAAGTGGTTCTGGTTCGTCGCAGGAGTCTGGGCGGAGGATGACGAGCTACATATATTTGAATGATTTTTATATTTTTTTTGAGGGTGAAACCAGCAAATGAAATGAAAAAGCCGAAACAATTGCAACTGCAAAGTCACTTTCAAGGAAACAGGCGGCGTAGATTAGTAGATTTTAACAGATTTACATTTATGATTTTATTTACAGATTTACAGATTTTATGGCAAAATATAGATTAGGCTTTTTTTTGTAAAAAGAGGGTTGGTTTCGGTGAACAATTAGGTTAGCTTAAAATGCTGCAAAATCTGCAGCCTTGCAAAAGACCCTCTAATAAATTAACCTTATCGGAGTATGTTTTTCTTTGACGTACATAGCTACGTTAGTTGTGTGGAATTACCAAATTTCTACCCTTTAAAACCAACTGATTCTACCTCCTCCTTGTTTTGGTATACTGAATTGACAGGATTTCATCTAAAAGGTCATGGATCAGAGTCCCATTCAATGGGGTTCGTTCTTGTCTACTTACAAATCCATAGCTCTGCTTTTTCTGGTGTTCCAAATGCCTTGTTATGAACGGGTGCCAATACGAGTAATATGTAACATACAATTGTATGTATTTACACATGCCTATAGAGCTTATAGTTGGTATCTTGGTCGATATTTTGTTTAAAGAAATAGATATCTCATAATTCTTTGATCAACCTAAAAAAAAAACACTTCAAATGTGTCACAAAACATAACAAAAAAGAGAAAAAAAAAGTAGTTCAATGTATTTTCAAAACGAAACTTTTATGTTTTGTGGCATAGCCATTGTTTTTTGTTTTTTACAGCTGCACACCTTCGGATATAGAATCAATTAACCCCACCTTGGACATTTAGACAATTTCGGCTTAAACAAAAAGGGACTCCGTACTATGTGCAATCTCAACCAATCCCCAGATATGGGGATTGAGCTAAGCACTTCCATTATGTGGTACCTACTATACCTGGATTAGCCATCAACATCACATTATGAAGTATGTCCTACTAAGCAATAGGGTCAATTATCCAGTTAATTTTGTGAATTGGCGCGGTATCTTTGCTGGGAAAATATCCGTAGGCCAATAAGCTTCTCCATTATTTTGTCTCCTGTGTAAGGTGGTTTGTGTGATCTGATCTGTGATCTGGAAAAAAGTACTGTTCTCTCAATATATCTTGACGATTTATGAAGCGACGAAGAGCGCTGTGCCTTCGTTTATGAAGTGATATTTTAGAAAAACTTATCCATTTGTATATTTTATGGTGCAGATTTAAAAAGGCAGGTAATTTGTTATACTTTTTTTGGCAACATTACAATCGGGCGACTTTAAAAGCATGGCTGTGGGTTATATCTTTAACGCAGGAATTGCTGAAAGTTGTTTTTAGTTTTTAGCTTCAAGCTTAAATGCTTATATCTACCCGGTAGCAAAAGACTACGGGTTTCTGGATGCGATCCAAATATCGATGTTGGCCCTCGCAAGAAAGTGTGGAGATGTTTGAAGAAATGTTAATTGGTTGGCCAAAGTTCCCCTGAATTTAGTGTGTTAAGCAGTGTTTTGTTGACTAGTTGGTTTGACTTTTGCAGCATCTGTTCTACAACCTACAACAGATGATCGATGGATCGAGGTTCAATCGATAGGAGGATTGAACCATTCCATTCACATAAATGCAACAATTTCTTGTGCAATATATGAATTCTCTGACGATACATCTCTTCTGCGATGGATTCAGACAATTTGATTGTATTATTCCAGATATTGACCACTAAACAGTCACCTTGGTCTTTTTTCTTGGAGCTTCGGCTTAGGGTGATGTTATGGCTTTTCATATCGACCCCGTCGCCGATTGTATGAGGTTTTTCCAGATGTCTGACAGTTGTTTTGATGGGTCGACCTGATTTTAGAGATCGCTTGAAAGTGTCATTTCTTTTACGTACTAAGTTGGCGGCTGGACGTTGTCAAGCTGTCTGCTACATATTTGTTTCTAGAGATTCGAGTCTGGCCAGTTAATCAGCGACACAGTTCCCTGGGACTGTCTCGTAATCCAACAGGGTTTGATCATGTGCGAGTAGCCATTTTATTGAGAGATGCTCTAATCACTCTCTTATTTATGGTGCTGCTTGAAGCTAGCTGCCTGATCGCTGTTGGACTTTCTATTATTATTGTAATATCCAACATTGGTTTTGGATTCAGGCTGAGTAGCATCTATTCCCTACTTTTATTTTTTATTTGCGTCACTCGGTTAAGTTGAACTGGATCAGTTCAAAACAGATTTGATCATCATCCAAAAAAAAGCAATAGATGATCGGGACAAATGGTAAATTTGTAATATGGCAAGATTCTATCTGCATTTTTCTGTATTTTTAAACTTCAAATTGCAATAAAGAATATGAAAATAGGCTTGTAACTGACTGAGATGCAGGTTGAAACAATCTCCTAAAGCATAAGGTGGTGCAACTGTTTAGGCTATACGGAAGTTTTAGTATTCTTCTGAAAACGCTTCCAACAACTCGGCTCTTTACCAAAATACTTATGAGACCTGCATGTTACCTGAATGTTACCGAGAAAATTCGTATAGCCTTATGGGTATAAAGAATCCAACTTGTCATACCACGCGTATGTGGACTTTAAGTGATACATATATTATACAATGCAAAGGTGATACTACGATTTGAAAAATTGAGGCTCAATCAACAAACTTAGATCTATCTTTAGTTCCCTACCTCCTTAGAGTTAAAGCGATTATAGCTCACCGATGTACATAGATCGTTTGAATTAGAATCGATGGCTTTTCGTCGGAGAAATGACCGCCATAAAGTCGGACGCTAAATCTCCTTTGTTGTTCGAAAGTAATTTGTTACTCAACTACCACTTCCCGAAGAAACAGGGATTCGCAAATCTGTTCTTTATTCGGACTATATTTTCAAAAAGTTGCTCGCACGTTATACGAGCACCGTGTTTATAATTTTCTCGCCTATTAAACAATTTTCAATCAACCCAATTCAACCGTTATGAGATAAGCGTTTAACATAAAATGTTCACGAACTACTTTTGTGAACTATTCAGATTAACTTTGCTAATCTGAAGTCTTGAAATGCAATTTTTTACAGCATTGTTCCGTTTCAAACAAAATCTGTATTGTTTAATTAACAAACAAACTAGGAAGCTGATACAATAGTTTACAACAGAAAAAAAATCGAAATGACGTTTGTTTCTAGCAGTAGATAGTAAAATTATCAATGAAATTCATGTGCAAGCGGTCACATTGTAGTGACTTTTAATCATGTACGCATATGTTTATAGTCGTGGTTAAACCTGATAAGCTATCATGTGTATTCTCTGCTAGCTTACAGGGAAAATTAAGTTTATATATACTTGTGTAAATATAGGCAGATACAATGAAATTACGGCGCAAGTACTTCTCGAAAGATCAAAACTGTATTTGTAGCATCTCCGGCTAAGATGAAATTTTTTTGAAATTGCCCTTGTTCCATTTATTGGATCTTAACCGATAGACCTCTCCAGTAGGGCGGTCTATGAATAACTGCTTGCAGTTGTTTAGCTTGGCTCAAGTGGTAGTGTATTGACTTCCCATTCGGACGGTTCCGGGTTCAATACCAGCCGTGACCGAAAGACATTGCCTAAATACAACACCAAGTAAATTTACACTAATAATTTAGTCTCCCCATTAAATGTTGGATACCACCCATGGAACGAAATAACCCCTGACCCCAAATATCTTTCTCTCCCTCTCTATCCAATTTTTCGAAAAACTTAACACGTGCTCCGGTATTTTAAGAGTAGTCATACCTTCTTGAGTTTTAATTTCTAAAAAAAAGAAGAAAAAAAAAACTCCAATATGGTTGAGCGTCCCTTCTTGTTGGTAGTTTTTACTTGGTTTTGCCTCAATCATATCGTTGACATATGGTTTCAGGTTTGATGCCCATAAAGTTGCCGAAGGTTTGACGATCTCTTTATAGATTGGGAAAAGGTGGTGAGGTTTTATTCATAAAACACACTTTCCACCGACCAAATGATGGAAATGAGCTGGAGTATGTCCTTAACCAAGTTATCTCCTGCTGCTTAAAATAACTCGACAAGTAGTCCACCAATAAACAGTCTGCAGAACTGTCATTTCCATATCTTCAGCACCGACTGTGACTCTACTACTATATACCCTTGCTCATCTCTACTGGTTTCTGTTCACGTGTTTTTGGCATGATATACTCCTTTTGGTACAATTTGTGAAGATTGTTCTTGGAGTATCATCATTTCCTAAATCGCTTGCTTCTTATAATCTTTGTCGCGTCTGCGATATCTTGTGTAACACTTGATAGTGTTCCGAGTCTACCCTGGCCCCTTAGAATTTTCGGACATCTATAAAAATGAAAGAGCTCGCTTTGTATTAATCGCAATATAATCAAATTGGTTGATTGTTTTATGATCATGTGAGCGTCAGCTCCTTTGTGAATATTAAGGTGAGCAAACTACAATATGTGATATTCTGGCCTGCAGAAAAGTCAATCCGTTTCCAGATGTAGTGTCGTGTAGACTATCTTTTCTCAATGTGCTAACAAGGATGTACGCTTTTCCTAATTGCCGTTAGAATTACGTAAACTATTTTAACGTCATATTTAGGTCATTGGTTCTAAGTTTTTTTTTTCAGGAGCTTGTAACTTTGTCTGTTTGTTCTGTGGGGTCATGAGTTTAGTTTATACGAGTATCAGGCTGATTTTGACGATCATTATTATTCATTCTCTCACATGGCGTAAACTGAAGACTTACTGCTTTATTCTACCGCTTACAATATATACGAAACCCAAATAGACGCTGCACAAGTTGTTATTCTTATTTTTTTTAAAAATTAGAAAAATTGCTTATGGAACATCTATTTGGATGTTTGCAAGGTCAGAAACTGTCTAATATTGTTCGGATCTGCAAAAGCATGTTTATATCGATTTACTTACATATGTAGGTGCGAAGATCGTACCAGTGATTGCTCAGATGTCGAGGAAAGGAACATCGTTTTTCATAACCAGGTTAGTGTTTTGAAGTTGCAAGTTAAATGAGGTTTGATAAAGATCATGCGATAGGCGTAGAAAAAAAAAAGAATTATTCTGATATGCAAATTCTTTGTCTTTGTTGATCAATCCCCCAAGTAGTGTTGACCATCTTTCTCGACCTGTGGAAAGTAAAAAAAAAATTTCGACTAGGTTTTCGTGATGAACCAAATAATAATAATTTGTCTTGATTTGGTTTATTTGAACGCAGTTCAACCTGTTCTTCATACCAAAAGCAGACAGTTTGTTTTGTTATCATTAATTTTGAAAATCCTGGAAAATCTGATTGACACTCATCGTCGTCAGAACATACCTGCAATTTTGCTATCTCTACTTCTCAACGTGCGTGCGGGAACTAACATTCTACTGGAATGTATCATTTAGTGTGAAGGAATTTACTACAGTAACTTTCCCCGTCATTGAGGGAGCCTTCAACAGTGTCAAGTCAGTTGGGATAAGAGCAGCACTGTCAGATGTAGGAGTTAAGGTTCCTTCAAGCCTGCTGATAGATTAGGTTCTCACACAAAGATTCAGCAACACGAGATTAAGACGATTCTCAGCTTAAAGACATGTCGATCGAGGAAAACAGCATGGTAGTGCTCTCGTCGAGGTAGGATTCCCTTCTATAGAACTTAATATTATAGAAATTACTTGCCGCTTTATGCTTTAAATGCTAACTTGTTTAGACCACATTGCGGTTGGTGTCATTGAGAAATATAAAATACGAGTATGTATCTAATGTAAAGAGCTGTTTATAAACTCTCCAACTGGTGCCAAAGGTTGGATAACATACCAGTGAATATGTCCCAACCCCAGCCAAACTGCAATGGTCCTTTTTCTCGGAAATAAGTTTAAAGTATCAACGAAAAAAAGTCATGAAGAGAACGAAATAACTCAGAATCTATTTACTTTAAAGTAGTTCTTTCCTCTCTAGAAAGCATGTCGGAGAATCGGCCGAAATAGCGGCCAGCAGGCTCCACGAATTTGCTAGAAATACCAAATAAATCGGCCATCAGTCGAATCTACTAAAATGAGCAAAAAAAAAAAATCGGTTCAATTAGAATTTAATAATAACAAGATTTGAGGCTAGTAGATCTACTCTCACAGGAGCAAACTGAGTAAACATTGGTTCCAATTAAAAGATGAATGAATAGAATTTCTTGTATTTCATGTTGCACTCTCAAAGACACTTCTAAAATACAATAACGATTTCAGGTACAAACAGAATTGGTCCAATAGCAGCATCCTGTGGTATGTCGTAAAGTAAAAAAAAAAAAAAAAAAACGTAATTCATGGTTTAGAAAGTCAAGCCAGGTGGAACTGTTCTTCTGAAATGAGAAAATATTGGCCAATGCTGTACGTGAAAGTGCCAAAGTTCAGCAAAGTTAAAAAGTTTTAAGTTCACAACCAGCGAGTGACAGTGTTTATTGAAAACAAAAAGTTTCTACCTCAGTTGTGTACTCATCGATTCTGTTATAGTACACTGAAACCTGCCTTCTGGGGTCACCCTATTCATAATACGAGTGTGTACTTATACTCGTGGTCGTACATACGGTATAATAATAATTATTATCATTCCTCAAATTGTGAGTTTACTTTAAAGCAAAAAAAAAGTAACATCAACTTCTACTGTTCGCATACAATATGTGTGTAGTATATGCTCGTGTGTGCTTCGTCCGTCTGGGTGTTCAGCTCAGAGCACAGTACCCAAAATAAAAAACCTCAACAGAATTGAAAAAAAAAACGAGGAAAACTGAGAAAAAGAAAAAAAAAACGCTCACACAAAAGTGGATTGTACATCAATCAACCTATAAGCACAAGCTCGGTGTACTTATTTCTTTGTGCTCCCCGGTAACCACGTTTCTTGTCAGTTTTAGCCGCCTTCGTTTTCCGTTTCGTACTAGGTTTGGTCGGGCCGTACATGTATGTAGTGGTTTCGCCTCGTTTTCTTTTGATTTGCTCCACAATGATTATTATTATTATTTTTATTTTTTTATTTCATTTTTTGCTAATCAATTAAACTAGCATTACATAGTCAGATGGTGTTTTTTTTTGTATATTCTTTGAGTACTGTTAGATTTTGTTTTGCCTCTATCTCTCCTTTCTTGTGCGATATTTTCTCTTTTTTCTTTGTCTTCTCTGCTATTCTCTTTGGGATTATTATTATTATTTTTGTTTTCTTCTGTGCACTTGCTTGTTTCTATTTTTTGTTTTTTTGTTGTTGTTCCATTTTTTGTCTAAATCTTGGGCTCCGTTTTGTGTCAGAGTAATGTAAAGAAATGGGCGTTTCTCTAGTAGTGAGCCCTACCAGTAGATATCCACCCTTACATTGGTTTTGATTTTAAAAGTACTCCATAATCCTTTTTTTGTTTTAAACTGCGAATAGAAAAAGAGGCTGAATCATGTGAGAAACAGTTTCCTACTTAAGTAAAAAAAAAAATGACAGCAACTGTCAAAATCAAATGGTCACTTGTTTTTTTTTTTTCATTGAATGATGGTTGTCATTAATGTCAAATGCTTTTACTAGTGGAGGACGGAATCGAATTGATATGAATTTGGTTAAGGATTCGTCAAAAATGTAAGTGACCTACTTGATTTTCCATTTCTTTTTTCAGTTTTTTATTCTGTCCATCACCAGCAACCCCAATGCAGTGACGTAATTCAGGTCCAACAACCACTTTTTCTTAAAAAAATATTGTGTATTAGGTACAGAGATATGTACATACTCGTACATACTTTTTGCACATAATATCATATTGTCATGTTCACATTATTTAGTATCAAAGTGCCGGGGAGAGACCTTGTGGTCATGCTTGTGTGTTGCGGTAGTGTAATTGAATATTTCTTATTTCTCTCCCGTAGTCTCTAATCGTAGTCTACTCGTTGCCTTTGCTGGTTGCCTAGCCGTTGCCGTGTTATTTTTCCGTTTTCATTTCCATTTCCATTCATAGCTCAATTATCATGTGTGTGCTGCTGTTCTCTTGGTCGGTCGGCGCACACGTTTTGCTTATGTCAGTGGTGTTGTTGTTACACCAGGTGAATGTGTTTATCAAATTTGGGTTTTTGATTTTCTGCGAGCGAAATCGGGTCCGGGGTTATTGTTGTTGTACGCACTTTTTTCGTCATTTTCTGGCATTGAATTTTACTTTTTTCTTCGATTATTTGTTTTGATTATTTTCGTTATTAATTGAAAGATGTAGTGTGCTAAATAGAGTGCTTAGACTATAAGATAGCCTTCCAGAGGATCTTGTTAAATCATAGACATTTGTACAATTTGCTGGAGAAAAGAACTGCGTTTTTTATTCTGTCATCCTACGGTTGCCAATACTGCCATGAATAATCGCCACCACAGTAAGAAAATACGCTTGCAAGTGGTGAATACTGTTAATAATCATAATTTTGTTGCGCTACGAAAAGAATAAGGGTTGGTTTTTTAGCTTATTTAATGTATACCTTCGTATCCTCTCTTCCATTTGAATAGTAACGTGTCCTAGGTTTGAGTGGGACCAGAAGTGCAGGTAATTTGTGGATACAAATTAAATGGATCGTTCTCCGGTCACCATTGCAAATACGTTGCCCTTATACAGATCCGGTATTCCTAATCTCTCGCTTTCACATGTTCTACGCACCTTTTTCACTAAATATTTCTTACATTTGCAACAATATGTGAACAGATATGCTTTCGAAATCACTGGATCTGCAATTGTAATCGTAGGATGACACTTCACACTGTTGTAAGCACCTTCGAAAAGTAAGTGGACTGGCAGGGAAGTAGCAGTGATTGCATTCTTCAGAACATTATGACGTTCAAAAATATCCAGACAAGGATAAAAATGCAGTGTTCGTGATTCATCCTCAGCTGTTCTTCTCCACGTTTGTCTTGGGCGTTGCCACTCGTGTGTCTGATTGGGTAAGTAGATTCCATTGAATCTACTGCCATTTCCTTCTTTGTATTTGGATGTCTAGAAGTTCCTGGCCGGTAACCGTACGGTTTAGTCAGAATACCCTTACGATGTTGCGTAGACCTCTATTAATGAAGAAAATCTTTCCCGAAGATTGGAAAAAAGAGGAATGATTGTCAAACTGCCTGAGAAGGGAAACCTGATAGAATGTGGAAACTGGAGAGGAATATGCGTGCCAAATTAATAGCTAGAGTATTTCTAAAACGAGAGCGAATCTCGATTTAACACTCGACCACGAAGAGGCGGGCCTTAGATGTACTTGTTGACCATCAAATTCAAAGAAGCATTCGACAGCAATGCTAAGGTGTCAGATGTATTCGTAGTCCACAGTGCAGTGCGACAAGACTGCATTCTGTCGCCATTGGAAACAAACATGGGACTGAAATGGACAATGGACAATGACATCGTATCTGAAACATTTAGACTATACCGATGACGACTATCTGCTTTTACACAAGACTATTAACCTACATCAAATGATGCTTAACCTAGAAGCAGAGACACTTATAAAGTTGGGTTTAAAATAAATACAGCAAAAACTAATGTCATAAACATTTCCGTCTGCAACACTTAAGATAATACTGACCCTCAAATCAACATTGCAGGACAATAAGACCAGAGGGATTTAGCTTGGAAGTATGGTCTCAGAAGACTGAGGCAAAGATCGAAACAATAGAGCAAAAGTTGCGTTCGGGAGTGGTATCCTAGATATAGTAATGCACTGGCAATATGCAATATCCGAGTACTTGTACGAGTATGTATGATGCTCAATGGTTATTCACGAAATTGTTGTTTGATGACTAGCAACACAGCTACGTGTCTTCATTTAGCAAATTTCAAAGCTAATTGAGCTCGTCCAACTATCCAATCCGCGACGTTGAAACCATGTTGCACATTTTACTAGACAGAGTTGAGTCTAAATCTGAGTAATAAAATATAGAGTGCCAATATTTTTATCATCGAAGCTTGAGATGAATATTAAGGGCTTACATACGTTTTTGCATGAAAAATTTCTATATCCTTTTGCAATTCAAATGCCGCAAGAATTTTTCAAAAATTCCAATAATTAAGAAAGTTATGACCGTTAGATGTCGGACCGGGCGGAACGCTCATTCATTCTCTAATGACGGGTCAGTGCCCTCGCAAATATTTATACCTGCTTAGCAATAGATTTAAACCTTGTATAAGAATATTAGAATTCAGAATATTCCAGAAGGCACTACTCGAGCACATTTTCAGTTTTGCTTTCGAAGCCACGCAGGCAAGACACACTGCAGATTTTGCATTTCGTTTGCGTTTTTCTCGAAACAGTGTTTTCCGAGTCGGTACCAGAAATACCGATTTGCATACCATTTCGCACGGATATTCTTAATACTCGTACCATTATCTAGTCTCCTACGTAGGATTTTTTTGATATCTTAATTTTTAGATTTGTTATAAATAAAAATGTGACTCGTTTTTTAGTCAAAAATAGCCTCGTACGTTCAAAAAGCTGCCATTTTGTTAAAAATGAAAATTTTTGAAAACGGCTATGATAGAACTAGTTTTATCCATCTACTTTAACAGGTTTTTTTTTGTTTCAAATGAAACTACCAGAGATATCCCTGGTACCGCCCAGCACGTTTTTGAAGAGAGGTTTTCTGAGATGGGCGAAATGTATACTTTATAATTGTTTTTCTTCAATTGTCAATAAAGTTTTGTATTCGCCAAGGAATACTTTACACAATGTATATTTTACTTTTTTTATATTAATTTAATATCGTAGCGAAAAAAAATCTTGGAAAAACGCTCCGTTTTTGAGCGGAGAAACTTATGTTAGCTCTTAAATGCAAGACTATCATTTCCAGTCGACAGAAAATTGGAATCAACAAAAGCATGCAGAAAACCTTTGTTGAAAGATAAACATTGGTATTTTCACGCAATAAGGAAGTTTTCACCGAAGAATTTCCCACATAATGAACCCTAAAAGATATTTTTGATTTTTTGAAAGACTATGCTTTGGACTATTGAGAAGCATTGGGGTGATCAAATTCAACAACTTATGCAAGTGCTCCTCCTCTTTATCATTTTTGAAGTTTCTGATCTGATAATATTGGTGGACACTGCAATGAAAGTTGTCTGCGTTGTGGTAATAAGTGTGTCATCTACTTCTGTTATTTGATTTGTTGTAGGAAACCTATTTGTGCATGGTAGGTTGTTATTAATTTTGAAGAAACAATGTGTAAGTGAGTCACTAATATCAAGACACGATCTGTATCGATAGGGTGGCTTCAATTTTAGGGAGGTTGAATATATGTACTCGTACACATAGTTGGGGCAGTTAAAAGGGTATCAGTTATACTAATTTTGGATCAAATATTTGAAATAAGCTGGCGTATGCTGTTGAAACAGTTCATCCAAAGTTTGATGAACCAGCAGTTAATTTTATCGTACATGATAAATGGTATTTTCTGCTTGACTGCCGAAACTTTGCTTTTGCCGAAGTTCAACAGTCCCCGAAATGGGCTTTATTTACTATCTCATCTGCTGCCAGTTACTACTGTGAGATTTTCTTCTTATCTCAGCTTTTCCGCTGGCTCTCTTTTAGCACTTTAGTTTGACTTGCTTAGGTTAAAAACGTCTCTTTTGGGTTCAATTAAGGAGCTGCTCCGCTACGGTCTTAACTCCAAATAGGAGTACCTCTATGATCCTCCTCGTTTTTTCATTTATCTTACCCAAAATTGTTCCTTTTAGATTTCCCCATTTCACTTGCTTAAGTGATGTTGTTTCATATTGTTGTACCTGAATCAAATTGTTCTTTATAGTCAACTGCGCAAGCTAATTACATCTGTTTTTTTTTTTGTTGAGAGAACATCACTTAATTTCTTCTGTAAATCAATTGATTCCTAGAAAGTATGAATATCAAAACATGCAAGTTACATAAAGTCCCTTCAGTGACTGTATAAAATGCGGCCTTAAAATTCTGAATTCTTACTTTGAAAGCAGATTGTTTAGAGATCTTTTGAAAGATGTTTCAAAATGAATAAGATTATACCAGCCCTATCCCAGTGGGGGATAAATAAGTTATTGCTAATTTTCTGGCAGTAGCTTTGAAGGAAAATCCAATAGCAATGTTTTTCCATTTCTAAGTACACGGTGGATCATCTGTTGTCCAGCTCTCAAATATTGCTGATTATTAAAATTATACCATGGAAGATAAATTTTTAGATCGTCGACATGGTTCGGGGCATTTCGCCAAAATTTAAACCCGTTCGACCAAATTGCGGTCACAAAAAAATCAATAATTATTTAACCGACGCAATTCTACTCCGTAGAAGATCTTACATTTTAAAACAATTGTTCATCGTTTCATTGGGGTTTTGTCTTTACATAATAAATTAACTTCTTATGAACTTTTCGACAAAGTCTCAAGTTTAATCATTATGTTTCTTATAATAAGGCAATCATACATACGCTCGTGCTTCATATTTGTGTTTTGTAATTGCCTTCCTTGATAACGTATCATAATTTGTTATTCTTAATAGTGAACAAACCGACATATCTGACGCAATTCCTACTAAGCTTAGCTCAGACGTTTGATCAGTTAATAAATGTTTTATATGTGTAACTTACGTGCGCTCAAGGGCCTATCATACTCTTAAAATACTCTAGAAAGTAGCCACAGCGTGTTTAAAAGGATAATGAACGAAGAAAATAGAGAGAAAGAGAAGTACAGATGGAAATTGGCTCATTTATTGTTTGATCATTATAATGACAAGGAAATAAAGAATTAGGTATGGTATTTCACAAGCTAGTAAATCTGCTTAGGAAGTAATTAGAAGTAATCAAGGCATTTCAGAATACCTCCGATGATGAATTTAAGTAAACTGATGGGCATTTATAGCGAGACGAGTCTGGCAGTCTTACTTATGAAGGGGTGGGATGTGACTGGCATTTTCGTTTGAGCATAAGTGGTGAAAAAAGCAATAGAACATCATAATACAAAAGTCTTTACTTTGGTGTTGGAATGTAATTTAAATTGGCTGTGCAATATGACCGTCATCTATTAGTTCTTTCGCATGGCTTTGGATCTTAACCAGTAGTTTCAAGGAAATCTCGAGGTATAGAATAAGCTTTATAAATACCGTTTTTTGTCTCCTCGAAATCAATTGTAAAGAGTAGGGTGAATCTTTCTTTTTATCTCTGTCCCATTTTTCTATACATGTAGATTGGAGGGGTCCAAAGGTCCGAAAGCTGATTGTCTTTGTGAATTAGCGATAAAATAGAGGATGACTTAGAATTCCTACTGGTTTTAATGAAAAGTTTACGATTTCTGCTTTTTACGCTGAAGGTTTTTTTTTGTTGGTCGTAATGGCGATGTTTGAGATGGGCATTTCCGGCTCGTTTAAACATGAAGTTTTCTTCTATTGGGATAGTTTTTTATGAACAAAAATTCCCCTTGGGTCACCCAAAAGTCCAGCTTATGCCTTTGAGTTGGTATTCTTCATTTGATGATAAATGAAGGATTTGATACTAAAGAGGATAGACGTCCGGATGTCGAAGCAACGCAGATTTGTGTACAAAAGCCACACAAAATTGAATTCTGGATTGAAACGGAGTTTATTAAGTTGCAAACCTACGCACATAAGTGGCGAGGGAGGCTTGATGACTGGCTGGATTCCAGGGTTGCAGCGTTTAATTTTCCCCTTCAAGGCTTGTGTGATCCTGACCTTCAACAAGCGAACTCGACTTGAAAAAATCCTAGAGAAAGAAGTCCAATGACATTAAAATGCACGATTTAGTCGTTCAAACGGGTGATTACACGACAAGAGAATGTCTCGTGAAATAATTACAATCATGCCTTCGATATCTATTCCAATGGGTTTCCCAGATACTGTTCGCCATTGACAGGTGGTCTCCAGCTCAAAATCAACAATCAAACGGTGACACTTTTGCGATTCATTTCCTTCTCACACTATGGATGTATCGTCGTTGAAGAAGAATTTATTGGAAAACTCACCACTCACATAAACTTCAATGAACTCTCTTCGTTATGTGAGTTTGAGTTTTTGCGTCAGTTAGGTTGGAAGGTAAAAATCATTCGTAAGAATACGAGTACGCTACATAGTGCTTCTTGAACTATATGTATAATTCTTAACCACGATGTCGACTGAATGTTTTCGGACCCTCGGCCAAATTTTGGCAACCACTCGTGTTGTACGGACATCAGCAATCGAGCCAGTCTTCTCGAATTTGTCGATTATTCTTTTCACAGTTGATGCACTTAGATCATTTTGGGTTCAAAAATCGGCTGCAATTTGCGAAGCGTATCAGTCAAACTTCTACTATTTTTGAAATAATGATTTACAATAAGAAATCGATGTTGTGTCGAATAGCGATACATTTGTAATAATGACTTTCTACCATTGAACTGTAATAACCCAAACGCAAAAATGGGAGTCAAAACGAAATCATACTTTAGAAGGTTGTTTAACACCTGCATCAGCGAAGATCTCGCTACTCTTCATTAATCTATTGGTTAGTAATCTATAATTTTCACATATGTATTGAACTTTAGGTAGGTTTAGAAAATTACAGACAAAGCTGCTGGCAAGCACTTATTTTGATTAAAAACATCAAACATAAATTAGCTGTCACTTTTGACAGCTTGGCCGTCAAATTTATTCAGGCTTGTCTTAGACTTTCCTACAAACAGCCAACTTGTCTGGGAGTTGTCTACTATGGAAAGTGTTGCAATGGATAAACTACATACTTAGTTTGTTTATCTACCGGCTGTCGGACTTGATCGATCATCGTATGATTATTCAAGTCAAAAAAGCCGGCTTCAACTACTCGTGTTCCACGATGTTATCTTCATGTTGTTTGCGTCATGCCATATCCTACTTATGCGGTTTATTTGTAGCGAATACAGTCCTAGTAAAAAATTGATTTGGAAAATTTAGGCAATCATTCACGAGTATTATTGTTAGCATTTTTTTATGCTCAATGTCAAATATTGACATTTCTACTTGTTAACTAAAGTAAAGTCAACCTTGTGATGAATTAAATATTGACGTTAATAATAATCTACAGTGACGTTTCGATCTATCGCAGTTAAATTAGACTAGTAAGGTGATGAACAAATTACAGAGGTCCCAAGTGGATGGATACACAATTTGAATGGAGATCTATCTTCAAATTCGGAAGCGAAATACTTTCGAAAGTTAATAAACATCACCTCAGCTGAATGCTTTTATTTGTTTTACACTTGTATTTTCATGGGTTACACATACACGGATGAAAAGTAAAAGTTTGTTTTTCCTTGTTTTTTTGTTTTGTTTTTTTCTTTTTTTCATTTCGATGATGCAAATGAATATAGAAAAAGCAATACGATAAATTTCAATTACAAAGACAGATGTGGAAATAATTAATCAGCGTCATTGCAGCTTTTGTCACATTTTCACAGAACAGTCAGTAAGCCACTGTGAGAGTGAGTATGATGTGTAATATCTGTCAAACTTCGATGGAATTCACTTTCATAACATTCACGTCTTTCTCCATGCTTTTTGACAGTAAAAAAGAATCCTAAAAGGTTGCCAAACTGATAAGAACTATTTTAGAACTATTATTTTAGTGGTATCTTTCGTGCATCATACACTTTTATGTACAAGAATTTCTATCAGATTAGGGAACAATAAAACTACACACGTACAAAGTTGTAAGTAGACAGGTAGTTTACATAAATAAAGTTAAATAAAAATAACAGTAAAGCATATAACGACTGCATGATGTGCACGGAAACCTTCTCATTTGGGCACTTAAAAAAGGTATTGTTAGCAATGACATTATGCTTTGGGAGGATATAACAATAAAAAAGAGTCATAAATGTTTTTTTATATAAGAAAGTTCATGCACACATACGAACACAAACAAGCTTTTAGTTTTTAAAATACTAAAAAAAATATTTCACAACGAGCTGTGTTCTTTATGTTCCTTTGCTGTTTTACATTTAATTCTTCTTTTAAAATTTGTAAAACGGGGTAACTGAACATTTTGCAATCTTGTTGCCCCATCGAAAAGCGATCATCTTCAAGGCCAGCGTTACATTGTAGTTTCGCAGATGATCTTCTTTAACTCATTATCTTGTCAATTGTTATTGTAGGTCAGGGTACAAGGTAAAGATATTAGATGATGGTTGAAGGGTTTCTAATTTAGTTAGCATTCAATTGCATTTGAATTAGGAATTCAGAAACTCGTATGTAGAATGTATATAACGGGTGACCAGATCGCAATGATAGTATTTCCAATTCTTATGTTTCAGCTGCTATCAAAGTTACTAATGAGACATCCCGCTGTCAAAATATTCAGTAAGGTTTGCCATTTCATCATGCATCGTTTTATTGTTGACAAAAGTGCGGAAATTAAAAAATATCGAAATTCCGGTTCCGTGGAAAAGTTTGAGCAGAGTACACTCTTTTGGATCTTAAGCCACCAACCAGACAGAGATTGGTGCGAAATGAAGAAAACATAGCCGCCACAGCGGCCAGTATCGAAGAAGACCCAGAAATGTCGATTCGGCGCCGATCAGCTGAATTGGATATCGCCAGAGACCCGGCTTATTTTGCGGTTGGATTTGGACCTGCATCCGTATTAGATTGTGCTGACGTAGGAATTGAAGCCGGTGACCATAGACAACGCCGTGAGTTCTCTAATTGGGCGCTGGAAATCATCTTCCCGGACGAGGCCCATTTTTGGTTCAGCCGCTATGTCAACAAGCAAAATTACCGTCATTGGAGCGAACACAATCTACAAGTGTTCGGCCAAGCTTCAATGCATCTACGAAGATTGACTGCTGGTGCGGTTTATGGCATGGCGGCATCATCGGACCTTATTTCTTTCGAAATGAGAAAAGAGACACAGTTACCCCGTTAATGGTCTTAGATACCATAGAGCGATGTTAATCGACTTTCTGTGGTCAGAGCTCGACAACATCGATATATCCGAACTGTGGCTCCAAAATGAGAAATTTGGCGACTGGGTCATCTCACGGTGAGCGTTCATCAATTGGTCGCCGCGATCATACGATTTAACACCACTCTTCAGTCTTTAGTCTACGCTAACAAGCTAACCACTTTGGACGAGACGAGCTCAAGGCCAACATTCGACGCGCTATTGTCGGAATAACGCCGCGCATATTGGACAGAGTTATGAAAAATTGGACCGACCACTTGAAGAACTGCCAGTGAAGTCGAGGCGGCCATTTGAATGATGTGCTATTCCACACACAATAAAGCCAATCAATTTTATATCTCACACCGTTGTTGTTTTATTTAAAAAAAAAAGTCTATTGTTCTTATCTGGTCCCCCGTTACATACATACATACATAGGATGTAGAATCTTGATCATTTTTTGGTAGCAAGCGTAGCTAGTATAACATACACACACAGCCAGACAGAAAAACACACACACACCCAATAGCGTCGCTTTATTCGCATCATTCAAAGAATTAATAGATTTACTTCTGCAGTTTTCTTGCTGATCGTATAGAACTTGGCTAATCTTTTGTATTGTTTTCCTTTTAGGCTATGTATATGAAATGCATCATAGGGCTTAGTCCTATGAATCTACAAAAGCTTTCTTGACAACGTCTGGAATTTTTAATCAGGGAATGGTATTTTAATGGTGATACCTTCTATCATCTACATTTCGCCTTAATAATTCAAAATGTGCAATAATTGACTTTGTAAGCTTAGTAAAGTCCAAAGTGTAGCTTAGATATCTCAGAATAGCGCCCTTTATAGAAACCAAACCAACTTAATATGGAAGCCACTCACAGAACTATTAATGTATAACAAAAACACTCTCTAAATTGTCCGCTGTTCAATGATTACTCCGCTAAGCTTTGCTTTATGGGCCTGGATATCAATCAACGTTGTATACACCAAGTTAGTTGAGGCTCTTTGAGGTCTCTTTAGGCCCGCCCACTAAACGCGATTTTATGTGCATGGTCCTACGGAAGAGATTCGAAAAATTACGAACTTGAACGGTGGGGTTCAGGCATTTCAAACGTTCAATTGCAATTCGCTAATTTGTTTACAGTTGTTAACGGTGTAGCCTTTTTAAATATTGTATCTCTGACATTGGCTAATAAGTTCTCCACAATCGTATCAAGCATAAGGTTGAAGAGATTATATGAAAGCGTGTCAACTTATTTGAGATTATTTATTGACATTAAAAGACTCTGCGGTGCCATTACTGAATTTTATAGAGCAGTGAGTGTCATTTATTGTACAGTACGATTAGTTTATCAGGGAAGCGAAAACTAGATATCGTACCATCGTATCATCATCGTATCGTATCATCAATAAGTAGGTGGTGGTAATCGATTTGTAGTTTCTGTGGTATTTCCAAGATCTACCAACGCTGACCAGACTGAAAACAACGCTAGAAGCGATCTATCAGATTTTTAATATAGATTACAATGTTACGGAGACTTATATCTCTGTTCAAAGATCGGACAAACGATCCAAACCATTCCATTCATCATAAATATAAATGTCTTAATATACACGTTGCTTCTTATCACATCAGCTCACTCTGCTTTCAATGGTTCAACATAGAGCTCGTCTCATCCAGCAGCCTTATTGGTCTGCAGTTTAAATTTCGCTTTCCATTTGGCTGAAGGGGGAAAGTTTGACTTCGTCACCGTAGCTGGTCAACAGTCTACAGAAGTAGTCCTTCCAGAGTTCCAATATTGACTGTGCCTCTACTATGATACTTAATTCCCATCCTTATCCCTGCATGCTTCTTGTAACATATAAGTTCTGGACATTATTTTTTCAGATGCACCTCCCCAAGAACTCGATCGAAAGCTTATATTTGGTAGTGGACCAAGTCATTATTGACCGAATGGTACGTTAGGACATTTAGAACACAGGAACTGTGTCTTGTGCCGATTGCGATGTGATCAATTAAGCCCCTGGTTTTTTGATAAGCTTCCCTCTTGTCGATGTTGAGAAGCCTAATGCCATCAGTGCGTCCTACTTAACTTGGTGTTAGGACGATGTAAGTCGTGCTTAGAAAATTGTTTGTAAGTATGTTTGAGGCAGGTGATCGTAGAAGCAGTTTGTAGGTATCTAAGACTTAATCTGACAACAAATCGACACCAAATGGGTCGGGTCGGTCGGTCTTTACATCTCCATAATAGATGTCACCATTTTCTACCCTTTTATCCGTCCCATCCCATCGCACTGTTCGGATGGCAGATCTAGTGCCTCCACAGTCCAGTCTAAGCATAGTCAAAGCTTTTCCTCTTTGTTTTCGTTTGCTGACATCGTCAACAATAAAATCAATTACATTTAATGTCGTCTTTTACATGGAATCCCTTGTTTTGGGGGCCAGTTACTCATTACAGGAACATGAACGCTACCGTTTGTTAGGTAAGAAATCTTCCGCCAGAATTTCTATTTCGACAACCTTATAACACATTACAGTTAACTTGAATAAAGGCAACACTTTTATTGGCCTAAACAGAGAATTATGTCTCATTAATTCGGAACACAACTATAATCAGTGAGTGAAAAAAAGTTTCAGAATATCTTAAGAGAATAAATAATACTTAAAAAAGTCATTCTACTGTATAAAGTAACGAAACTTTATCGAAGTTTGTAAACAGAGTCATAAACGCAAGCAAAAAAAAATCGGTTCACATGAATATATAAAAGCAAAGACAATAAATAAGGAAAATATGTACTTAATGTTTTTATTTATCCATTTTTGTTGTTAATTAATAATTATTATACTCGTAAATAGTTATTTCAAAAATAAGTTAATAATGTGTATGGCCACCATTTGCTGGAATTAATAATTAAATTAAGATGCGGTCTGGAAGTGAGTCGTACAATGATTCTAGTTAATTAAGCGAAATTTCGGCCCAAGCTGACTAAATACCCCTAAGAAGTGATTCCTTACTGTCTCGTACTGCTTTCCTCCTTCGTATACTTTACGGGTTAGCATCCTCAAACATTTTAATGTTTAAATCAGGTGAATATGGTGGCTAATTTAATAATTCCACCTTTTGGCTTGCAACAAATGATTTTACTATACGAGAAGTATGGATTAGTGAGTTATCCTGTTGTAGAATCCTAGAGATCCAAATAATACGGACTCCAGTACTGATCTGAAAATTTTGCTCAAGGGCTCCATAATAGCTGATCGCTTCTCAGGCCACCCTCTCGACTGTGATGACGTGTTAAAAACGTTTGCCCTTTCCGTAGATCATGAAAGTACAGATAGTACAGCCATCCTGCCCGTCTAAATTACTGGCAACCATTCGCCAGTCGTTCTTAATTTGACTATCCTATAGTCCAAGCCATGTGATTTTTTGCAAACTATAATCGAAGCTGCTTACGGACATCGTTAAGAGGAGGTTTTCTCAACAACTTTAACCGCTTCAGGTTCTTAGCACTAAGAATCATGAAGCACAACGAATGATTTTACGCCTGTCGGCCTCTGACATTTATATTTTTATCCATAAGAATCCGGATCTTTTAAATAACTGTCAGCAGAAGTTGCGCGTCGTCTATTTTTTTTTGCGATGTTGTGGTTGGAATAACCTTCCGAGTGATAAACACCTAGTTTTGCTTTTTCAGATGTAGATAAAGCGTTTCCTTTGCCCATTTTCGGTAACAAATGCACTACATTCGTCTACTTTACTTCGAACTTTATACAATTATAATTTAAAACTGCTTTACTTAATAAATATTCACTTCACAACCTGATTTTATTCAACTGAAACAATTAAGCAATAAAATTATATTTCCTGACTCTGTTTACGAACTTCGATAAAGTCCCGTTACTTTATACAGTAAAGTGACATTTTAAAGTATATTCTCTTAAGATATTCTGAAACTTATTTTTCACTCACTGATTATAGTTGTGTTCCGAATGAACGGGACATAATTCTCCGTTTAGGTCAATAAAAGTGTAGTAAAATAAAGAATCCTCAAATGACTTAAGCTGCAAATATGTCGAAGAAGCCCAAGTTACCGATAATGTCGCCGTTGACTCCATCTAGGGAGCCGTACTTTTCGTTTCGTAGTGTGCTTTTCTCTGAACCGAGTGTATGCCTTGAATTTTGCCTGTGCAAACCAAGTGTTCACTTATAGACTCAAATATTGGTAGCGCCCAGTGATGTTAAATTTTGTAGTTGCCTTTCTCCTATCTTTACAGGTCCCTAAGGAGTGATGGGGGACTTTTTTCACTTGCATTGAAAATAAAATGCTAAAAGGATTGTACAAGTTCAAAAATTTTGAGGAGCACCCGCTCGCCTAAGATATCCCCTATCTTCTAGGCATTCATATAAGAAATGATTATGGTTCAGGATATTGATCTGAAGACCACATTCTGCTACTTTTTTTTTGAGTTTGATTTACAATGTCTACCCTATTTTATGACTGCTATCAATAAATCATCTATACACACACTAATGCACGAGTACATTAGCACTGTAATGGGTTACTTCCGATCTTTGGCACTGTTCTTCCTCAAAAAGGTTTAACATTGTACATGAGTATCTATGTATGTGTACATCGTACCCGTTGCATATTCTCGTATATCTAAGAAATGTTACGGTTCCATTGTCAGAGAGAAATCGATAACTTCTCCATTACGACAATGCGTCAATAACATACGAGTACGTTGTTCGCGGATTTCATGCCAAAAACTCAATCACTGTATTTGACCTCTTTACTTCACAGATCTCTACCCCCTGTTGTGAGTATTTTCCATTTTCAAATGTGAAAAATTTGTTGTGTGGGCGATATTAGGAAGATGTAGAAGTTGTCGAAAAATAAAGACATCCCACAGGGTTCTTTCTGCCAATGAAAACTACGTTCGCGAAGGCAAATACTCTGGAGGTGATTACGGGTTATGTGAGTATCTCTGAATAAACAAATTTTGAAATTTATCTACGCGGAAATTGATTAGATTTTTGTACTTTATTGAATAAAAAGAAATTATTTATTTTATTAAGAAGCTTTACACAAAATCACTTAGAGCAGAGAACTCACAAGTTACTACTACGAAAAGCAAGTTGATTGTCACCTGTATTTATTAAAGCGGAACAAAGAGCGAACAAAAAATGAATAACATGCATATTAAACTGGCATCTTTTTAGTTGCAGACATAGTGTCAGCAATTTCTATGGGAAAGTTTAACTCGATATGTTTTGTGCCCGTTTTTGAATAATATTGGCAAGATAATAAAATTTATCATTCGGTGGATTGGAAGCTCACTCAGTTTCGCAATATCGAAAGAATAGTGAATTAAATATTTTTTTGTTATAGTAAGATGAAAAAAGGTGATCTTATCCTTCAGCATGGCAACGTGGGGGCTTGAATTTTAAATTTGTGTAGGATTCAAACATACATTCAATATTTCTGTGTCTTGGAGTCTTTGATTGATTCTGAAACAGGAGCATTTGAATTGCTTCGTTTGGTTAAGCTTGTTGAAAATTTACTGACAAAGTGGACTCACTCCAATGGCCCACTTCACCTCACCCGCCTAATGATTATGTTGGTAGATGCTTCTGGATGAAAATCCGAAAAATACGATTAAAATTGATGTAATTGTCTTTGACTCATAAATAAATCAGAAACATCATCTCTTTCCTATAGGGGTCCTCCTCTATTTGATACTTCTAAAAAGACGACTTTGTTAATTCAGTTCCAAAATTTATACACAATTTACCACAAAACCTCGTAAAATAAATAGAGCTGAGCAACACTGACGTCAGAATCGAAACCGAGCACTTGTTCATTACTGTGTTTGGGTTAAACCTTGTAACACTGATTACATCCACCCACGTTCTCACTTTCCTTGACCTAAATAAACCAAAGTATGCACACCTTGTTGGAGAAGTGAAATGGACTTGTACAAACAATCATTCCATCCTTAGCTGCTGGTGGTGGTGGTGGTGGTGGCGGCAAGAAGGTCCCCATCATTATAATTTGTAAATCACGAACTCTGTAAACAAAAAAAAAGTAATAAAGAAAAAGTACATTGAGTCGTTAAGTTGTTTTCTATCCACTCTCCAGATGATGGTCAATCAACCAGCAGACACGCTCATCTGTCCAAATCCAGACAGAGTTCACAAAAACGACACCATCCATACACTGAGGATTCATCCTTAGTACAACACAAAGGAGAACATTGTGCTCGGGTGAATGACTTTCGGGTTTGGTGTGATACATCCCGAAATTGGGATTCCTTCACACTAAAAAAAAAAAAAAAACTTGACAAAACACATGGTTCTCTTTATGATTCCAGTTGGTCCTTTTTCATTCTCTTTTTTGTCTGATTTTGTGGGACAGGTGCCTTTGTATGCATGTATTTGACGAGCATGTAAGCATCTGCCTTTAGGAACAGGACTAAATCATGAAATCAAAGAAAATACGAGTAGTTTGAAAGAACAGAGGAATTACCCGTATTCTTCCAAACATTGTATCCTTAATCGTTGATTATTTTAGTTGCGGGCTTGAGTATATTCCCAGAAAGCACCCAACATGACTTCCGGGTAAGTGTAATGTACACAAAGTGAAGACGAAAGACGAAGAAGATGACACCTGGTGGTCTCTCAAAATTCTCGTTTTCTAGTCTATTCGTATTTTAGTCCCTGGCATTCCTCATTAGTGCATCTGTGGCACAAGGAACAAAATAAATCGATGTGTGTTGTGTTCAGTGTACAAATACTCAAACCTCGTACGTGTTCCGATATTCTGTTCTTGCCTCTATTTGAGGTTGGTGTACTTTTAGGATATCTTCGTTTGGCCTTACATTAATGACAACATTTACGGGAGAGGTACAGATATATAGATTAAATAGTTTTTGGAGGGGAATACGAGTATTCATTTAAATGGGGGCAAAACAATTTCGGTTGTGTCGCATAGAATTAATTCGAAAGGTCATTGCCACCTATGTATTTATTTGGTTTTTTGTTGGTACGAGTGCTCATAATTCTAGGTTTTTTTTTTTTTCAAACAAAGGATTATGACTCAACTTAGTCAGACATTTCGATTTTCTTTTATAGAAAATAAAAAAATGAGCACTCTCCAACGAATACATATACAAAGTTTTCAATAGAGAAAATATATACATACATACTCGTATAAGTCAACCCCATTGTGGGTAGACAGGGTAATAAAAATGTGCGAGTACGAATATACATAATGTCGAAAGGAATAATTTTGATGTCGTTTTAGGAGCATGATCTCAGTCAGAGCCGCTTACCTGCCTGAGTACTTTGAGACAGCCTTTAATTTTGTTTTCTTCCTTTTTTGACAATTAGGAGCAGCCCGAAAGTGATTACCCTGAAAAAATAAAGGGAGTTAGCGTGTGTAGCGCGATGGCCTAGTTAGCAAAATCGCTGGAGAATCACATAACCGTGGAGGAGTAAATTATGTTTCATGGATTGGTTCCGAGTAAATAACACGGTTCCAAAGCAATATGTATACAGTTTAAGTATATACATACGAGTATGTAAATTTCCAGGATAGTTAAGTAAATGTGAAGCTTTAAATTTTTTCAACGCTCACTATGACCAGGGAGGACCAGATTTGTAAATGGCGAGACTTTTGTCTTAATTTCTCTGAGGGTTATAACTAGCTGGTAAACTTGATGCACTTTTATATCACTGAAATAGGCCCTAGCCGGAAAAGTTTGGTGGCTATGACAAAGATCGAGCATGGGCGTAATGTGTTTGGGTATTTCTTGGCAGATATGTACACATATACATATATGTATGTATGTCTTTATAGTTGTGTTAGGAATGTTTAAAACGTAGCTCCCATAATTAGTGAGAATTTTTTATTTTATTTTTTTTAAAGGATCCGAATATCAACTAATATCTCATTGCCGCCTTTCAAGAGTTGTTGCCATAGTCTATTAGTCGGGGGATTGTGGCTTTTGAATTTAGTTTAGTTACTTGTAAGTTTCAAAATAAGTTGTCTCTTTAACTTAAGTTCTGGTAGGGTGCTTCGGATCGCTATTAATCCGTTATTTAATTACTTTAAGGAAGATGAAAGAACTTAACTAATCCGAAGTAAAAGCTGTTATTAGGGACGTTTTGACTTGAACGATGAGCAACTGATGCTTTGTCTGTCGATACCATGTACGAGAATCTAGCCTAGTCTTCATTTACTTACATATCTGTTCTTATCGCCCCCTTTTTTTCAATTTTTGTAACCTAAATCTTGTTGCAGATTGCGCTTTCCGTGTTAACATCTGCCCTGGACAATCACACGATAACACGTTTTATTGCGAAATCGAGTGCTTATGAGGAGCGCTTTAAAACCCCACAACACGACACCTAATAACTTATCTAATTTTTACAGGTTTCTAAATGAATCCTATCATATGCAGTCTATAAGCCAGTCAAAAGATTTTGTGCATTTCTAAATTCGTCTTATGTTAACATTCGGTCCTTAGTCTATTTTCCGAAATGAACGCCACACTGTTATTTTCCAGTGAGCAAGATCCAAAACGGATTTAAGATGTTCATGCAGTACTAGGTTGAATAGGTTTTTAATTGAGACATTTAACGGAATGTGCCTTAATAGTTATTACAAGGTATAGGATTACTTTTCTTGCAAATGGGTAATATGTAACATACACCCTGTGCCAAAAAAAAGTTCGCACTCCCATTTTGCTTTAATTTTTGAAATAAAACATCTAGAATTACTATTTAATCAAAAACATCCTTGCTTATATTTATTTTAAGAAGTGGATGTTGAATTTGTGAAAAGAAATTAATAAAAAATTAGGCTCATTGGTATACAAAATTCAGAATTTTTAGGTAAAATCATAGATAAATCAAATTCAACGGAAAAATACTTTTAACTTTAAATAGATTTTTAAGTATTAAATTAAAATTTTATGATAAAAAATAATAAAAAATTCTATGAAAATAGTAAAATAATAATTTTCCTGTATCTTTATGCTAACAAAGATGGCGTCATCAACTCTGCGGGGCATGGAATCATACAATTTTTGTAAATATTCCGACGATATTTCATGAAACCAAACCTCTTCAATCACAGTTTTCATTTCAGTTATATTTGTTGGCATTTTTTCTCTAATTTTTTTTACCCATTAGCTGCCACAGATTTTCTATAGGGTTTAAGTCTGGACTGTTCCCTGGCCAGGAAAGGCTTTCAATTCCCAAACCATTCTTATAGGAGTTCACCTACAAATAGAAAACAGCATACAAATTAATATTTGAAACAATTTAGATGTAAGCATAGTCAAAAAATTTTACCGAATGGGCTCGATGGCATGGTGCAGAATCATCCTGAAAAATTACTTTATCTTTGTACTCGAAAAGTTGCTCTATTGTAGGAATAACACCATTCTTAATAATTTTTTTATATTCCTCCGCATTCACATTTCGAGTTAATAAAGTTAGATGTCCAACACCGTACTTGGTAATAGCTCTCCAAGCCATTACGTATGGTGAATGTTTTACGGTTGGCAAAATACAATTTTCTGAATATCTTTCTCCAAGTCGACGGCGAACGTATTGCTTTCCATCTGGCCCAAAAAGATTGAACTTGGATTCGTCCGAAAAAATAACTGATCCCCAGTCATCCGAAGTCCAGGAACGATGTTCCTTGGCCCAGCACAGTCGTTTCTTTTTCATTGGACCCGTCAATAATGGTTTTTTGGCTGGACTTCGAGCTATTAAGTTGGCCTCATTCAGTCTTCTTTGAATCGTTCGAAGTGAAACTCGTCTTTGAGATGATTCTTCGAAAGTTCTTTTGATTTCTGCAGCTGTTCCGAATCGATTTTTGAGGCAAATTCGAACAATTGACCGCTCTTCTCTTGCTGTTGTTGTTCTTGGGCGTCCACTGCCTTCCTTACGTTCTATAGACCCTGTTGCTGCATATTTTTTCAGAAATTTTCGAACTGCTGTTTCACTACATTTTATTTGCCGAGAAATCTCCCGATTTGAAATCTTTTCATTTTTTAAAACTATTATTTTGGCTCTATTTTCTACAGATAGTACCATTTTTAATTCCCACTGTTTTAATCAACTTTAAGAAGCTCTTTTAATTCCCTCTGCAAGACGCAAATGTATCATTAAATTTTAACATATATACTTTAGAAAACAATTTCCGAGATCATTTACGTGTCTTTTCAATGAGTCGCAATATGAAAAAGCACCTAAATTTCCATTATAAACCAGAAAAGTAAAATTTTTTTGAGTGCGAACTTTTTTTTGGCACAGGCTGTACATATAGAGTTGGTATTCTAGTCATTGGACATGCATTCAATAACCTATGATTGGGGGATAATTTGTGTAACAAAAATGTGAAAATAACAATTCTTCAAACTGATCAAAATAATAGGTAAATTAGATAAAAATTAAAAAACCAAAATCAAATCGATACTTTTAAAAATAATTTATTTGGCTTATGTTTATTAGTAACCCGAATGACCACCTTTGTCATCTTCAATTCTGTTTCGCATGGAATCAATTAACTTTCGGCAAGATTCAACCGGAATCGCATTCCAAGCCGTTTTTATGGCTTCGCACAATTGAATTTTGGTTGAAAAACCCTTTCGTGGGTGGCCGTGGCTCGAGTGGTAGTGGACTGGCTTCCAAATCGGAAGGTTCGTTGTTCGAATCCCAGCCTCGCCCTAAAGACATTTTCTTTTTTTTTTAAGTTAACGAAAATCAAGTAAGATGAGTAGTTGACTAGGAATCAACAACAAGCCAGTTTGCACTAAGAATTTAGTCTCCCCATTAAATGTTGGATACCAGCCATGGAGCGAAATAACCACTGAGCCCAAACATCTTTCTTCCTCTCTCTATCCCATTTTCCAAAAAAACTTAACACGTGCTCAGGCACTTTAAGTGTACATACTCATACCCACTTGAGTGTTAAGTTCTTTAAAAACAAAAATAAAATTCTTCAACACACCCCACAAATTCTCGATCGGATCGGATTATGTTGTCGATGCACTAAATAGGGAAACACCGAACCAGAAGAAACATTCCCATAACATGACTGACCGGCCCCCATGTTTTACGGCTTTCTGTGTGCAACGGGCGTGAAATTCGTTTCCTTTAGGCCGACGGACAGAGCCGAACAAGTTGATTTTTGTTTCGTCACTCCATAGTATGTTACGAAACGTGGCTGATATCTGGCGCAAACTGTTTCCTGGTCCTTAAATTTTTTTTAACAGCAGTGGCAGTTTTCTTGCTATTCTACAAGTTCTAATTGTTTTGTTCTAACCTTCTTCTGATTTTTGGTGGACTAACGACATTATCAATTTCAGCTGCAATTGCCTTTGATGACATGAATGTGTCTCTTTTGGCCAATGTTACCATGTGGGAATCTGTGGTTGGTGTTGTTTTTCTCGGTCTACCTCTAGTTTCTCCTGCAGGTTCTTCTTTGGAGAGCATTAGCTACGCAGTTTATCGATCTCTTCAAGTTTTTAGCAACAAATTTCAAAGTGTGACCGGCATCTCTTAACTTTCGGATACTGTGTAGTTCTTCAGCAGTGTAATGTCTATAAAGTAAAGTGTCTGTAAAGCTTGGATTGAAACATGCAAAAATGTCTATTTCATTACCTTTCTGCACGGTATAATAAGAAAAATAGACTCAACAAGAATATTTACCTATTATTTTGGTCAGACTACAAATAACCAATTTAAATCCTTTCTTCTCCAGCGTTATAAATCAAATGAATTAACATTTTTGTTACAAAGGCAAAAAAAGAGAATTTAGTTGTTCGCATAACTGTACCACCCACAGGCATGTCAATCAAGGATCAATTAGCATGTAAATTTAGTGAAACTGAAATTGATCGACAAGTTAGCGCACGCACATTTCCCAAGATGTTAACCTTCCGGGCAGAGTTGCAAGAATAGTGTCTCTATTGCGATCAAGAAATTTAGGCGTTCGTAAACAATTTTCTGCAAGCCACCGTATGTGGCGGGGTCCGGAAGGTATTCAAAAGTGGCGACATATTCTCTGTAGTGACGAAACTAAGGTCAATCTGTTCTTCGCGCACTGAGCGCGCAACGTTCAAAGACTAAAAGGAAAGGAATTTCATGAGCGCTATGCGAGAAAGACAGTGTTATTTTTCTCGGCACGGTGTTGGGCCCATTTTTCGAATGCGCGACACTATGACAAGACAAGGACGTATTTAAAAATGTCATGCTTCCTTATGCTGAGAAAAATATCCCCTTCACATGGCTTTTCCCGCAAGATAATGATCCGAAACACACATCGCGTCTTGTAAAAGACTGGTTTTGATATCAGAAAGTGTCCATAATTTCATGGCCAAGTTAATATATAGATCTTAATCCAATTAAGAACTTGTGGAATGAGGTGAAGACGAAATTGGCGGAACAATAATTCTCCAATAAAGAGAAATTGTTGGAAGCCAACCAAAAAGAATGGTTTTATACCCGTTTCAAAATGCCGTACATTAGTTGAATCAATGCCTCGGTGGATTGAAAAAGTCCCAAGGAATAATGTTCGATATTCTGGGTACTAACGTAAGTAAAGCAGAAAAGTTTTATTTTTTAAAAAATGTTGCTTAATAATGAAACTATGTATTTTCTTTCCAACACAGCACACATATTTTATTGACCAAGCACTTTAACAAATTTAATTTTTTTTTTATAATTTTATTTGATTATATTTATGAATTTAGGTTCTTTTGAATTTGTAAGATGCTCTGTCAAATTGAATTAAAATTAATTTAATTTAAAATATATAGAAAAATGTTGTTCAAATGACTAGCTTATACTACCTAATACAATACGAGTAAAATACAATTCCCTAATATTCGTCAACTACTTTGGACTTGCTTCTGTTGATACTGTCGGTCGACGTTAATATTTTAACTAATTTCTTACGATTTATCTTTATATTCGATTTCTCACTCACAACTTCAATGTATTAAGTCACATCCTGTGTAAACTTAGAATAGCTATAAACATTACCCTCGGTAAAGTTCAAAGTAATTTTTTAAGCGCACTATTTTCCCATTAAAAAAAAAATTATAAAACAACCACAAGGAATCACCTTCAGGTTCAGTGGTTTTCTTACATTCGTCGGAAAAAGTTAGTTCGCATGTGAAATTTATGAGAACGTTGCTGACGATAATTTTTATTTTTAGTTGACATTCCTACTCTCCACTTGTTTCTCTGTTTTTGTCTGTTCACTTAGATGCGTTTAGTTATAAAACCACGCAGCCAGGTGGTGGTCTCTTGTCATACTCGTATAGCGGTATGAACATCACGTTTATTTGCTGCTTCTGCTAACTACACTATATCACAGGTTCGAATTGTTGTCGGTTATGTTGTCGTAAGGTTACCATATACCCAGTTCTGTCATTTCCAACTGAATGTAAGAGCAGCGTGACATTTTTTGTATAACGACAAGTTTTCAGTTTCAGCCTCAATGTACTCTTACTTGGATGTATTTGGTTTTACTTGGTAGGAAATTGGTGCAATATATTCGTATTTTTAGATTTACCTGTAGGTAGATGTATGCTGACAACAGTTATGACTGACGTCATTTTCCTTCCACGAAATCACTATACCTACCTACGCATCAAAGGTTGAAAGAAAGAAAAAAACTGAAAGAAAATATATTAGGGGACCCTGTGATAGTTCTCTATGACAATTCTACTTCCAAGTGCGTGAAGATACCTATTACCTATGGATTTTTGGGCGGTTTTTATGAACGAGCTAACGACCCTTACTATCCGCCGGAAGTGACGTCACCGTGTCGACTTCGGTACCAGTCCAGTGTCCACCTCTTTTGGATGCGAGGGAAAACATTCCTGACCTAGAAACAGGTTTTGTAAGTAAATGAACAAAAGAGGAAAGACGAGAAAAAAAAGGCCGCAATTCGATCACGAAATATATATGGATATGTATGTACTTTTCTTGTACGTACCGAGTATAAATTTGCTGGAGGGAATCTCGTAAAAATGCTGTTATCACCATCTTCGTCATCGCACGACAACGACGATGGTGATGGCATTTTCGGATTTGTTTCATGAACTTGGCGGTTACTCATCACCATCATCATCATCGTCGTCTCGTCGTCATTATCACCATAATATCTCGAATGCGATTTGAGTTGAGTTTGGTAGAGTAGTACATAGTAGAAAAGTTTCTTTGGTTGCTTCGCATGCGAATTCATTCAGTATGTAACTGCGGCGTGACGCAATGCAGTTTGTTTTTGTTTCAGTTGCTTGCGTCTTGTTTTCTTTTTCGCTGGGTTGACTGTGTCCCCTTTTTCTTGCTGAGCTTTGCATTTCATTTACTTTTTATCCGTAAAAATTACTATATCAAAGAATTGAAAATTCTCGTGCTTCCGAATGAATTAAGGGTTATTTTCACATTAGCAGGAAAGGATAAAGACAAGCTTTGAATCGTGTGAGATGCATTATGTGTCATGAGCCCCGCTGTCGCATGCTAAGATGAGATTAACTGAATGAGCTGGTCCGCATAATGTTCCGAATGTGTGAATCATTTAATTGAGAGCTCAGAATTTCTGATTGTGTTTTTTTTTTTTAAGAAGACTAGAAAGTACCGTATCCCTTGACATTATGGTCGATCAATTTGGTGTTCCTTGGTTTCGTAACTTACAAGGCTTTGGAGAATAATGATATGCGGATTTTGATTCAATCGGGCCTATTTCCTCCATTTTACGACATATGTATGGAATGGAATAGTATACATATGTATGTATGTATGTACGTGTGAACTGTTTTTTCAATTTCAATTGCATAAGATGAAAATCTTGAATGAGACACCGAATCCTTTTTCATTCTTACCGGCTAAAATCAAACTTGCTACGGAATAAGCCGAGTATTGTCCCTTGCGCAGCCTTGGTACTACAGTACTTTGCAGGGTCTTCGAAATAAAGTCTTATTATTGAACATTTGGACCTTGGTGTTACTTACGATAGCCCTTACTTACGGAATAAGCCGAGTATTGTCCGTTGGGGATCCTTGGTACTACAGTTCTTTGCAGGGTCTTCGCAATAAAGTCTTATTATTGAAAAATTGGACCTTGGTGTTACTTACGATGGCCCAGTTTCCGACTCTATCAGAAGTCTCAAATTGCTTAGGTAGTGAATCTTTAGGTGTCTTTTTTGTACACATATTCTGTGTTTTCGGAAGCAATTACTTTCGGATGGTTCAAGCCTATGTGATGTTAAAGATGTATTTTCTGCATCAGCAATGAGAAAACTGAGTCACATACCTAAAACTTGGTCGCATTCTTATTTTATTTAATCCATATTAAGATAATTCGCGCATCTAACCTTTAAAGTTTTATTCGTTGTTGTTGCCGGGTAATAAATCTATTTCTTTCGTATTTTCTCCTGTTGCAACTCTGTGTTTCGAGAACATATATTGTGCTGCGTTCTGCTTGTGTCTACATCACTTACAACATTAGCGCAGTCTAATTTGAATATACGCCTGACTCTCACTGAGAAAATGCTGTACAATGTCGTCATCACTCGCATAGCTAGCGTCGCAAAAACTTGTCTCACTTAGACATAGCACATTATATGTAGATGTAGTGTCCCGTTAACACGCCAGTAAGCCGTTGACCTTTTAGAGAGTCGAGTATCATTCTATCTGCCTGAATACCTCGGAGTCATGCCACCTTCAGTTGTGCGCACCAGAAGACCAACTGTCATATCCTCAACTGAGGCAAAGCTAATTCCTTGACATGACTCAGTGAATTCATTCTTCCAACTAGTTTCGGAGAATCCTTGGATTTTTTTTCAATTATTTGGATGTAATGAGAGAGTCCAGTAAAGCCTTACCTTGACCATCGCTACAGTCGACGGGCTTTAAAAATGTAGCTCATGATATGAGTATCATGGGGAGTGAGTTTCACCATATACGAGTATTTGTGTGAAAGCTTATTCCATCCAACAACAAATGGGGAAAGAATTGGCCATGTAATAACCAGTGGATTCAGAGGACCATCCATCCTTTACCAAAAACTTTTGTACATACGTTGGAGAAATGGAGAGAGAAGCCTTTTATCACTATATGAATCCATATGGCCGAGTGACACATTCTGTCAAAACTTGCCTTTTTAGAAGGCATCCTCATTGTCGTTAAATAGTCAAACATGTGCTTCTTGTCGGTCTTGTGCAAGAACTTCTCTGAAAAAGAGGATGCATTCACCAAACACTTTTGCGTACGTGAAGCTCAACAATTCTTTCCAGGCATGAAAAATAGATCTGTATTTGTAGCTTTAAAAAACTACTCCTATTGTTTCTCAGTAGTTTGGTATATGGGTATGTATCAGGCTAGCGCTGAAGATTTTCTTCAGGGTATGCCTGTATGCAGCATACGGTTTTGGTGTCAAGCGACTTAGAGTTAGCAAAGGAAGGACAGCTGATATAATGACAGATACCAGTTCTGTCAGATTGTATTAAATATTTAACTCACTTATATAGTTCTGAAGATAGGATCCGACCAACAGGTTATGATCTGATTTGCTTGGAGCTGTCTGACTGACAATCTTTTCTTTCGTTTAAGTGTAGGTCCCGTCAGATTTTCTGATTGATTTGGGTTTTTTTTTTACACTTGGTTGCACATTTTTTCATTTCTACAATATTTTTGTCAGAGATTGAATTTGAAACAAGCACTTGATATCATCCTTATCGCTTTGAGACTGGAAAGAGATAAGGAAAGGAAATTAAAATATTTTACGTGAAAGCCTAAAATAATATTTCTGAATGAAAATATTCGCACGCTATCACATACATAATTCTGTAACAAAGGTTTGAGAGAAATTTTATTTTATTTGTCTAAATATCGCATTTTCAACATCCGCAATTCAGCTGCTGTCTGACAATTTACAACATATACCATCGTGAAAATTGAAAAATTAACATAATTTGTTTCGGATATATTTTCGTGAATCCGCTTCTCAGGAGTGTTATGTTTTTGGGTAGATTTTTATGTAAACCAAAAATAGCACTAGCTACGCGTATAAGGCCAGCAGTGCTTCCTACAAGATATGACAACTAGCAGTATATTTCCCAACAATTTAATTATCTGATAAATTCATTTGAACAACATAATTTTTGCTTGAACTCGAAGCTAATATAATTTTTCATCTGGTACAGAAATAGCACAAACAATTACGTCGCTTTTGGTTTTTTTTTTTTAGAAAACAATGAACATTCCGAATCTCTTCTCGTAATCAATCTTTGCCAACCGCAATGTATACATACATATTTGTGTATAGGAATTATTATCAAAATCAAAATTAAACTTTTTTCCCTCTAATTTCATGTTTTTCAAAATTGCAAACTAACCGGGCTGTAGAAAGGAAACAGAGGCAGGGTATGGAGTTGTGTCTTTGTCATTAATCGTTTAGAGATTAGAAATGTTGAATATCGGTCTCAAACCACATTATGTACTTAAATCACACGAAAACTTATACATATGTATGTATGTATATATAAATTATATAGGGTACTATTATATAGTATATAATTATACAAGAGGATTTGTTTTTCGAACAAAACGAACAATTGTTAAGATACATACGAGTATATGCTTTATAAAGTAGACACATGGGGATTATTTATGGAACACAATATCTTCCAAATGAAGGGCTCGGCTCTGCTTGTAGACCCACCCTCATCCTTTTCTCGAAATTTCCAATCAGTTCTTCACATAATTTCGGAGTTGGAATTGTTTACAGATGGTTGGCGTAGACCATGCTTTTGACATAGCCTCAATGAAAGAAGTCTAACGGAGTAAGGTTGCACAATCTTGGCGGCCAAGGGTGTTTCCTAAACACGAAATTACGCACCCACGAAACTTCGCGCGGAATAACTCCGTTGTTTCGCAAATTCTATGACACGTAGCACGATCCCGTTGAAAGCAGAGGCGTCCGTATCCATATCCTCAAGCTCAAGCCACAAAAAATTGTTCATTACGTGTCGGTAGCGCGCTCCATTGACCGTAATGGTTTGTCCAGTCTCACTTTCGAAAAAGTATGGCCTGTGAAACCTCCGGTATACAAACCCCACCAACTGCTTGCGCTAATTTTGCTTAATGGGCCTCATCCGAAAACACGATTTTCTTGCAAAAATCAATTTCAGGATTTTCTTAATAAAATTCAACGTCTGTCACCATATGCCAACCATCCGTGCATCAACTATAGAATAATAGGCTTTTCAAATCTTACAACTCTAGCTGAAACTATACACTATACTATTATACAAAATGAATCAGCCTATCGGAAGATTGTACAATATTTGCAAATGGCGTTGTACGTCAATCATACTATATTTCACATTTGTGAACTAGACAGCTGCAGTATACAAACGGACAAGCAATGGAGCGCTATACTCCGCAAGAGCGTGGAATAATTGTGTCGTTGTTTTTGACCAATAATCGATCGGTGGTGTTAGCGCAGCGTGAATTTCGACATCCATTTCTTAATCGTGACAGTCCAACTGGTCAAACATTCCGGCGCTTAGCTACTCGACTTAAACAGAGTGGAACCACAGGGACTGGTCGTGTTCGTCCGAGAATATCGCGGCTGTGGCTGCTGATGTCGCTGAGAACGAAGATCAGATCAGATCAGCAAATTTTAGTAAAAGACTCACATGTTCTCGTATAAAGTGCAAACAGTGCATCAGTTTATGCCTCCTGACCGTGAGTCGCGTGTGAATTACTGCAAAGCCATTCTCAATATCAACAACGAAGAGGACATTTTGTGTCGAAAAATAAGCGACGACGCGCATTTCCACTTAACCGGTTACGTCAATAAGCAAAATCTTTGCGTCTGGGGCACTAAAAATCCGCGTGTGATGCACGAAGAGCCATTAGATCCACTCAAAGCCACTGTGTGGTGCGGCGTTCAAGCGGGAGGCGTGATTGGACCGTATTTTTTAGAGGACGCCATCGGCAATACGGTCACTGTTACTGGCGAATGCTACCGGGCCATGATAAACGACTTCTTACTGCCGGAATTGGGTGAGCATGAAACATGTGGTTTCAACAAGACGGTGCAACCGCACACACAGCACGAGCCACAATAGATATTGGTCACGTAGCGTAATCTCCAGTTTTGGCCATTTGGCATGGTCAACAAGATCGCCCGATTTATCCATCCCAGACTTCTTTCTTTGGGGCTACTTGCAGTCGAGAGTTTATGCCAACAAGCCTCAGACAATCGCAGCCCTTAAGGAGAATATTCGACAGGAATGCGAACAGTTATCACCGGAAATCTTGCGGAAAGTCAAGGAAAATGCGATAAAACGGGCACAAATGTGTATCAACACTGGCGGCAGCCACTTGGCGGATATCATCCTTTCCAATTAACAGAAACAAGTGTAAAGGTCCAAATAAAGATTTCCATCACTCAAAATTATTTTTTTTTTATATAGAGTAAAAAAGTAATTCAAAAACAAAATTGGATAAAAATACCAGATCATTGTTTTGCAACTTTGAGGGAAACTTTCTATCTTAACAGGTGTATTCTAATTTTGTTGCATTTGCACCCATCAAGGAGAGTGTTTTATACATATATTACGAGGTAATAGTTTTATATTTAGCCCTTCATTATTTTTATTAAAATGTTCTGGCTTTCAGGGGGATGTAGCGAGAATCGGATGTCGGACTAGAAATATATACCTAAACCCGCTCCTTTAAATGTCAACATAAGACAGATTACCTTGACGAAGTATTATTGTTTATGCGTCTAATTTCACATACTGGAACAGTAAAAATCCACGTAAACAGTTTGGTTTCTGCTACTCTTTCCTAGGTATTTAGCAGCGCTTAAGATGACATGTTGGCATAGTCCATGGATTTTTGCTCGTTTATTAAGAAAACTTTGAATGTATTTTTGACGACTCTCTCTGAGCGACCGATGGATTTAATGCCACTCGTGTGCTTCAATGAGCATACAGCGTATATTTGCTTCTATCGAGCTGATAGTCGGTTTTCTACTTATCGGGAATGATTTCGTACATATGTATACGTTCCAACTTTATTGATGATTTGGGACTTGTTTTTAACAAAATATTAAATCAACCTTAGATATTCTACCTTTTATACTTTTTGATATGTATGTCCACATGAGTCAACCTCTTCAATACAAAGGAGGATCATTTAGTATTTTATTTACTGAATGTAAAATATTCGCCCTATCCCCTATTTGCGCTGTTACTTTGATAAGCAAGCTACCGATAGTAACATAAAAGATTCCCTGGTTTTCGCTTACATCAAAGAGTCTGGATTTCGGACTTAAAAGCAACTGCCAGTGACTGGCTTTCTTATCTTTAGTTTTATACATAGATGGAAAATGGTTAAGGCTTTCCGTATTTTACCGTATTTTGCTTTGGATTAATTTGAATTGATGCGTTATATATACGTACATACATATGTACCGTCTACACATAACTTATTGTATAGTTTAGTTTCAAAATCAACTTTTTGGTTTCCTATAAATGCGTGATGCGTGATTAGCATATTGTAGTCAGGTTACTTTGTTAATTTCTATTATTCCACTGATGAAAAATGGTTTAAGTATCATAAAAAAGACATGATCCAAACCAAATGTACAGTTAAATACAATTTACTAAGTTAGTGTACGAGTACTTTCTAGTTGCTGTATGAGTCGGCATGAAACACAGTCGCTGATGTCTTGATCCTTGAACCGGACATTTAGTATTCCCTAATGTTTCGGTCCAAGGAGGCAATAATTCAAAGATCTGTTTGATATGGCAATCTACAATGTACTCGTACAATATACATATACACATCTTAGTCTAGCTCATAGAGTTCTGGCTTAGAGAATAAAAATCCTGTCGTTCTTAGAAAGATGAGTTTGTGATGACCGCCTTGGGGAGAATCACTTGCCCACACTGCGGGACCACCTTTTAGTTGTACCATTTTTTATACATTTACATATTTTAGTTTTTAACAGACAACTGAAACTTCACCTCATCTTCATACAAATGAAAATTGTATGTTTTCTTATCGTGAGAAAATTGTGAAGGTTTCGAAAAATGTTGACTGATTTTCTGCAGACGGACTTCACAATAGAACAGCCAAAATTTGTATGGCCGGGCAGTAGCACGTGAACCCAATTTGTCGTTTTAAGGAAAAATAATGCTTTCCATCTCTCTACCAAGAAAAAGGTCATTACAATTGTCCTCATAATTTCCGAATTTGATTCCAGAGGAATTGACGGTTTGCATGGATGTGTGAATGTTTTCCACTTTAAGACCATTTCTTAATAGGAATATTTCGGCCATGAAGCCTATTACTCCATGGATAAAACCGTCAGAAGATAGAAGAAGAAGAACTCGTAACTCTTGACATCTATGTATTTAGAACAAGCCATCGAACTGAAATGAGAATAATTAATTACTTAGATCCTGTCGTAAACTACAAAGGAAGTTGGATTCACGGTATCGCACATAGAGTAGAGCTAGCGTGAGATGGCTTGGATGACGCGAGAACCAGAATGACGTATGTACATACCATATGCATGTATGTTTTAGAGTTTGTTCCAGAGCTGATCTAAAAGATCATTTTTGAATTTGCAAAGAAAATGTGAACGTACGCACTAGTTTGGCTTTCGTCGTTAGTTTACGCTAAGAAGCTATGAAACGTAAATTTTTGGTGACAAAAAATTCAAATGACAATTTCAAAACATAAAACTCTGAACTAAAACTGCATTTTGACCTAACTATTATCCGATCAACCAAGTCAAGGGTCTGGTTTGAACTCAATCGGACAAATTATAGGTGGTTTGCGATAAGCATTTTCTACACGTGAGTGATTTAACCATAAAGGGATGTATGAGTATACACATGTATGTTCAAACATCTTGTTTGTTACATCGTAGTTATTAAACATCGGTTGTGTTTAGTTTTCACTGGTAGCATCGGCCTCTGATTCTCGAAATCAAAATCCAAATTGAAGCCATTTGAATCAACAAATTTCAACTGCACTTCTTGGCACCTGTTTCCAAATGGGCTCTTATTGCTCGAGTACGTTATATACGTATATAACGTTATTTTTTGTTGTCAAGAGATGGATCAACATACTCAGTTGAATGACTCAACACTGTAAATAACTTTTAACAACAAATCTGTTGCTAAACAATAATTGAAAATAAGCATGAAACGAACTAAAATGTTGTGTATTAAAATTCAGACTAAAGCAGGCGTATAGCCGCGCCCCCACAAAAAAATTGAACGAAAGCAAATTTGAAACAAATTTAAGAAAAAGAATAAAGAAAAACCGTCTCCGCTTGTAAACTTTTGGAAGTGAGTGTAAACATCAAAGTTCAGCCGAACTTGATAGCGAAAAAATGCGTTTGCAAGCGTTCACTTACTGTACTCGTACATTTTTATTTATTCATTTTCTTTTTTATTTATTTATATCGAAACTCTTACATAAAAAGCTTTTGTAAATGTGATTCATTCAGCTATGTGCTGAGACATTTTAGTTTAGAACATTTTTTAATCGGTCTCACAACACTTTATATTAATATATTTTATACGAGTATATGTATATTAATATAATAGACGCACATACGGGCATTACTGACTGACTGACGGTATTGTGGAAATGTGGAGTTTCACAGGGCCGCAAGGGAAAAATAGAAAAAAAAAAAAAAAAAAAAAAAAAAGTAAATAAGAACACAAGCGCTCTCATGAGCTTTCGATGAGAAAATGTTTATTTTTCCTTTGCCTGAGCATTTTTCTAAATGTCTTATCAGTTGAATTCAGTGAACAAAATATGATGACTGTTCGAACTTAGTAAATAATCGAAACACGAGCCAAATGACATTTTAGTTTTTATACATTGACTGAGCTCGTTCTGCGAGCGAATATGGCATAATGAATTGGCGACAAAGTATAATACCTCACGAGTTATGTGTAGTCTCAAGTTGTTTAACTTTTTCTTGTTGTTTGAAGCTATTTTGGCGATAAGAAAAGCTAAAGTTCAGAGTTGTTATATTGTCGTAGGCCACATATTTGTGACAATGCATATATGTGTCAGAAGTAGCTTGTTAAACAGATGGCACTGATACAGAGCAATCAGCTGATATGTTGTGGGAAATATTCAAATATTGTTATTTCGAATTTTTTCCAGCTTTACCAATTACACAATTAGTTGTGGGAGTTCTCCTCGAATATTACGAATATTCTCCTCTCTCACTGATGCGAGATGCAAGTGCAACTTGCTATAAGAGAATATATTTATATGTATGTAGCTGTGTGTATTTACTAGAATCGGCTGAGGTGAGTAACATGTGGTGATTAACTTTGGATTTTTCTGAATTAATTTTATTATGGCGAAGCGTTTGACTTGTGCTCTCTGAATTTAGTTTGTACAAGTAAATATCCTTGATCTCAGTTTATTGGAAAGGTTCGACTACAGTTTATTTAAGTCCAGTTAGAAACTCTGTCTTGCATCAATATTTCTGGCAAATTATACAATTTGTATTAAAAACTTAAGATTTTTGAGTAACTTTATGAGGCTTACTAAGTTTTGTTGTCCACCTAGGCCTCAGTCAATAAACCTCTTCAGTTATCGCGGTATTTGGCTAACTGGCTCCAGTAACAAACTCAAAAATGGTTGAAGTCTCCTTGCACTTGTGCGCGATACCTAGGCGAAGGTACTGCGTCGTGTCTCTCCGGATAGGAATCGAAAATTCTTAGGCTCAGAGAGTTTATATTCATTTGCTCAACATGTTCTCTCCATCTCAGGCAGCTGCTGCGCACATTTCTGACCAGATCAGTGTCCCTCAACAACTTGCAGAGCTCGTTGTTATATATAATTTTCTGAAGCTCCATAACAGACCAAAGATATCTTCCTCTACCTTAACTAACGTCATGGTTCTGCGCCATACAGCAGAATTGGTATAGTTAGAGGTTTTATATATAGCCTCGTTAATATTCGTTGACTTCCTAATATGCATATTTATTATTATTATTAGTATATTTGACCTTAGTCATTTTGGCAGCAACTTCCGGTGTATATGTTTGCAACAAAATGATCCAGATACATAAACACATAACAATCTGCATAATAAGGTGGGTGAGATAAAGTTTCATAATGCAGTTGCGGCAATTTTTGCGCAATTATATGTGATACATGTGCGCTCTCATTAAACAGATACAATACATGTGCGCTCTCATTAAACAATATAACCCTGTGCCTTTTTAGCAGCGCAGATCTCTTATACACCAATTTCTGATGTTATTCTTCGCGTTAATATAAAAATAATAAAATATGGATTTTGAAGTTCAGAGCCCTTGGTTTAACTTGACATACTCGTATAACAACTGTTGCGTTCTCTTCGCTTTTACGTATTAAACGTTACCAGTGTTACCGATCTGAAAAAGAACACATATTTCATGCGCACAATAATCCAATATGTATATATAGTGTGCAAAATCCTTAAGCTAGTAACCATGTCACTTTCACCACCGGTTTTTGCTAAGAATCCGAAGAGTGCTGCTAAGAATCATACACGTACATTTCTCTTTTACTAGAAAACCCGGCGGAAATAGCGCAGTGACTTGTGATGAGATAATATTGGATAATCTATTTTTTAACTCAAACGTGTTCGTCCAGCTTCGCTCTGGTTTTGGCTTCAAAAGTATACGCGACTCTGTTATCATTGCTCTGCTCGGCTACCATTCCCTTTAGAATGCCTTGAATATGATATGTGTTGAATATCGCTTATTAAGAAAAATATATATCGTATAGGTATACGGGGAACGGCTTTGCATTGCAGAGACTAAATGCAATTGAAAAATTGCTTTATTGTTATTAGTTCATTGATTGCAAATTAAACTCAGAGCCTATCACTACATTTCTCTAGAGTTAAACGTGTCAAATAATGAAGACCCAGAAACGCTGCTTTTAATTCCATTAAAATCAATTGAACACACTACAGTCTGGTCTAGGTTTTTGTAAAAATAACTTTCTCTACTGCAGTTGGCGTTCAAATCAAAGTTCTTAGGTGTTTAATGTTTGAAATGCATTTGCATAGTTGACCTTGATCTGTAGTTCAAATCAATCTGCACTCTCGTTTAAATGATGATAACTGGTTTCTAAAAGTTCACAGGTGACAGAGAAATTAAGTTAGGTTTAGTTCTACCAAAAGGTGCTCACTTTTATTTCACAATTTCTTAAGTAATTTTATAAGTTTCAGAATAACTACTCGCATCTATCTAATAATTTTCTGTCTGCGTAAAAACCGTGATGCAGCGTGACCAGTTCCGCGCACCAAGTTGGTTGAGGTCTTATTCAATTTTTACGGCATATTAGTCGTTTTATCAGTTACACAATCTGCTGATTGTATATAATATAAAATTTTTAGCACCGAATATGATTCTTCCATCTCTGCATGAGTCTTTTTGGTATTTGTTGTATTGACAAGTACCTTCCTTCTTCCTGTTTCGCCGCTTGCTCTTGCCGGCACTTCGTCAAACTAGCTCACCAGATAGGATTAATTAATGGGTTACTGACAATGTTGTTATGGGTCTTTTGTGCTTGATGCTGACAGCATAGGTAGGACTTTTCAAAACGTTTTAGTCGCCTCGACCACAAAATGCTCTATTAGTCTCTTGCGATTGTAGTACTTCTTCGGAGTTCTGGTGTCCGGAATATTCGTATTCCCACATTACTTATGCTATTGCACATTTTCCGTCCGGACACCCAGAATACTAGAGCTAATGTGGTCAGGAGACTGCCAGGTCCCTTTGAGGATGTTGAGGAGGTGAAAAAAGCGGGTGCTAGATATGATGATATTTTATATATTTCTATATTTTCCATCAATGACTTTATAGATGCTCAGCTTTCCTAACTTAGCGTTAAAATCAACTGGGATGCTCTTAGCGTCATGCCGAAGATATTGCTCATACGTCTGGTCGAGGAGATCGTAGAAGCAATATTTGGGAATGTCGTTTTTTTCTTCTACATCCAAATGGATTTTGCTTTGCCTCTTTATCATCATAGAAGTTGTCACAGTTTTCAATGTCCTTTGGCGTTCGCAAATTGTTCGATTGTATATAGGCAGCTAAGGTTCTGCATATTCCATGTGCGTAGCCGAAAGTCGCTGTGAGTTAGGATTAATAAGGGATTCCCAGTAGGAGATAAGGTTTGAATTCGTCTATTCTTCGTCTACCACAATAGTTTGGACTTTGTCCATCCACTGTGCTTATTAGAGCATAAACGGCAAAATTAAAATAGTTTGGGGTAATGTACTCCGTTCACAAAACAATGTAATCCATTCAGCTCTTAAAAGGCTATGCGTAAAGGGAATGGGTAGAAATTAAGTCGTTATTTTTAAACAACTGCTAAAAGTAATACTGTGACGATATTTTATAAATAGCTTTTTAAAATAATTTGCTCAGACGAACAAAAGATCTGATTGCATAAGAATGAATGAATTGTTTATGCTTTAATAACGTAGCAGAGGCATGACTAATGATTTTGTGTCAATCCGCAATCTGAACGGCCACCTACCATCAACTATACAAATATATAGGATCAAAGTGTTGTATTAGACGCTTTAGGTTTCTAATTGAGCACTTATTGCTCTACATCCTCATATTTACTGCTCTTCCTCCTTTAAAAACATAGCAACTCAATTTTCAACCCTTTCATTGAAGTGATGAGAATATATACATATGTATGTATAAAGCCGTCAATATTTCAACTCAAGTGGGTTCGCCTGCCTAAAAGAAGACCAATATCTCTAAGCGTTAATTAATAATTATCGAATATTTATTTGTTTGGCCAATCTTAAAATGAACTTCTGACACTTTAAATGTTCACTTCGTAAACCACAGTCTACGAGTACATAACGCTTATGCACGAGGAGTGAGTGTACTACTTAACTTAACGCTAATTAGAAACTTTTAGTGGCTCAACTGAAATCCGAATTATCACATAAGGCAAATATGTTGCTTATCTGAAGTTTTAAAGCAGAAAAGAAGAACATATACTCGTAATACTATCAAAGTTAATAATTTCAAATTGAACACACGTAAAGAGCAAAGAAAATAAACAAACCAAACTTGTGTTCGTAATACGAGTATAAGTGGCATGTGTCTTTTCGAAAACTTGCTATTCACCATTCGTCTTCCTCCGTTCATCTGTAATGTAATGTTTTAGCTTAACCGTACGATAGATAGATAAAACCTCAGCTCTATAAAAATAAATCAGATAATTGCTAAATTTGTCGAAATCTATTTAACCGAAAGCATAAATCACGCCATAGGGTCAAATATTTCTCTATCATGGTTATGGAGGGTATTCTTTCAAAATAAACATTTACTAGTTGGAAGTACACATTTTGATAAGGGGGAATAACCAGAAGCAGTGCTAATTGAACAACGGTTGGTAATTTTATTACAAATAACACTAAAACATTACAACAGTGGGGTAAAACAGTGTCAGGTGCAGTAAACAAGATTCAATGAACTAAATTCCCTGCAGAAAATCAAATAAAACGAGTGTCGGCCAGCAGCCAACAGCCAACAGGCAATAGGCAGCAAACAGCAAATAGCTAACAGCCAGCGGCCATCGACCAATTGGGGTCAAGGACACATTTGTCTATGTATTTTATGTTGCGACGACGACGACGACGACGAGTATCTAGAACGACCGGATGACTTTTGCTCGATCTCACAATCACAATGACACATTTCAAGTAAAACAACGAATAAAAAAAAATTGTAATTCAACACACAGTCAACGATAGAAAGATGTTTCTAGTTGCAGTAACAAATATCGCCACACGACGATCATTATGGATCCTCTAATTGCGAGCTTTGTACTTCTAATTAGTTTTGCTTATGTAGAAAATGTTTTTGTCAATCAAATTAACTCAATCAAATTCTAAAAGAAGATCTACATCTCAAGTAAATAACTATTTCTATGTATTTCAAGTCCCAAAAATATCAAGCCATGCCAGTCGTGTTTAAGAGTATAGACTCGAAGAGAAACATCATCACCGTTCATCAAAGGCAACAGCAACAGCAATAGTAGCAGCAGCAGCAGCAGTAGAAGCAGGCAGGAGGCAGCAGAATCAGGCATCACATTCACAAGTTGGAGCAGTTTACATAATTCTATTAATATCTCGCTCTCTCCCTCAATATAGTTAGAAGCTCATCGGATTCGTAGATACAGTCAGATTCTGTGAAGCAACTCCAATGCGATATTGTATTTTATTCTACTCGTATGTGGTAAATTGTGCTAGCTATGTAGTCTGAATACAACAAAAGTATAATGACCACCACTGCTTGCTGCTAAATAGTTAGGCAATCTTGTGTAGCAACAGTATATCGTCACTATTCGTGATGCATGCACGACTAATATCTACATTACTAGAAGTCGTTATGTCGTTTGCTCTTAAAAAAGATGCCGACTAACGACCAACGAACAGCAACCGACTACGGACGCCTTGATGATATTTTTCAAATCAAAACACTAAAAAATAATAAAAAAAAAAAACCTTTTTGCTTATTGCGGTCTCTTTTATGCATAAAGTCTTGAGAATAAAAAATGAAAACAATTTCGCTCGACTTTATATGAATTCAACGTTTATGCTGGGCGAATTTATTTTGATTTGGAACACGATTTCTTATCAGAATAACAAAAAAAAAAGTATAATATATAGGTGCATATGTATGTATATTACTTGTATATAGAGAAACGATTGCAGATTAGGTGGCGTGTGCCGTGTATACATACAATTAAGACGCATAATTGTGCTACTTACCCGTACTCGTAAGCAATAGGCAAATGCATTGTGTACAACAACAGTTGGTTTTCGTTTTCATTATTAGGTTACGTAAGGATCGGTTATTTTGGTGTTAAAAAAAATCTATTTTTCATTATTAGAATTTTTCTAAAAACAAATTGTCATTTCGACAGTTGTTGTAGTTGTTGTATTTGACATTAATTGTTATCATTGATTGCCTTGTAAAAATGTTAGCATCTTTAATCAACAATTTAGTTGATGGAACGTTTTTTAGTTTTTTATTTCATGATCTAATCTTTTATAAGCCGAGTCTCACCATCAGTTTCGTGCAATGTAACGGATTTTGTAAATGTCAAAAAGCCAGAGCAAGAACATCTACTGTGTTGACCTTAAAAATGTTACTATCATATTGTATATTGACATCTGCAAGCAGAAAGATCTGCTGAGAGGTTAGAACTTCCGTTTTTGGTTTAAAAAAATGATAAAAGCGAATTTCGTCTTACAAGATGTGTGGCTATATTGAAAATTAGCAGTGACTTAATCATCATAAGCGTTGACAGTTTACAGAGGCAACAGTTGAGTGACTACAATGTATGACGATAAGTGGTCAAATTTTACAAATATTATGGACGAGCACGTATTTAACACAGATTACTCAGGAATAAAAGATACTCTCGAGAATAGAGAGCAATATCGAATCTATACATTTTCTTTGGGGTAGGATTTACCTACATAAATAAGTACATACATTTTTAAACGACGCCTTTCATCTGACATGGGTTATTTTCCCTTTGACATTATTTTAACCCTTGGACTTCTATCAATAGGTAGCCGGTTTGTGTTGTGCAATATGTTTTTTACGCTTCAGATCTCTAGTTGGATCAAGTTCAATATTACATTCAAATTTGATAGATTATGACTTTATTTTGATTTAGTTAAAGCAAATTATTTTAGCGTTACAGTCAGCGGTTGATCTATGCTACAACCAATAAGCCGCTCAAGTTTATGGTTTATCTCCAGTTTCACGCTCCAAGATGGAAAGATCCCCTTTTTCTAATGCGTTGTCCCTCCGGGTACAATTCGGAGAATCAGCAACTTGAAGCGTTCAATTCATTCGCTCTATTTGTCCGAGCTTAGGCAACTGATACGCACCTTTATGACAAGATCGATGTGGCTTTATAGCTATATAGAGTTCGCCCATCAACAAAAGTGACTCAAAAAATTAGTTAAAAAATCATGTTGTGATCATCTGTCTTTGCTAAAGTCCAAGCTTCTACATCGTATGGTGAGGCTTGTAAGATAAGGGTCTTAAATAGAGTCTCCTTGAAAAGGCCTTATCACTCATTTGTTCTTTTAGGCCAAAGATTAGCACGTGTGGCCAACCATTCGTTTGATTTCTGGCGATGTGATATTATTAGAGCTAATAGCGGAAGCGAGCTAGGCAAATTCCTGAAGCTACGAGTATAGTTGTCTATTTCAACGTACTGCCCAATTCGTCGATATTGTGCTTCTGTTTTTCTTGGCCCCATATATCATACTTAGTTTTGCCCCTTCTGTTTCATTACTTGCAAATGTAACATTGATAACTCATTGCCTTCTACCCTGATATCAATGTCAACAGCATTTGCAAGTACATAGTTGTACAGACTTTTGGAGTTTGCGAGTCTTACACAATTTTGTCCAAAATTATATTAAACTACATCACCTTGTCTTTCTGACATCAAAGGGCTTGACGTTGTATGATAATTTCAAAATTTAGTAGAGCAGTGAACGTTTTACAATCGCTATTCTTCAAATCTGACGAGTTTGGTAGGGGTGCCAAAATTAGGCATGGCTATGTGTAGCTCGTCTCCATAGATGCTGTCATATAATGCCTTGGAATTTAAAAGAGGCTGTGGGTATCGATCCGGGGTTTTTGGGTTTTCTAGCCAATCGTGGACTTGGTCAGCCTTAAACCACATCGGCAAATCAAATTGTTGACAAATGCTTAAAGGCGGTCAAAATGTTGTACTGGATGTAAAGCATATTGATGTTGTATTCGTAGAACGCACAAACCGCTCTCGTTCTTTTATACAACGCCAATGATTATATCACACTGTTCTTGCTTTTGATGTCGATTCCCTAAATCTTTGTTAAAATTATTATTTGGTGTCTCTATCAACCAATGGAATACTTATAAATAGTGGGAACTTTAAGTAACGTTTTTTTTAAGTAACGACAAAGACGTACATAGAATAAAACATAAATTATTTAAAAACAATTAAAATAATATCAACGAAAAGATAAAGTAAAATAATGACTCGTAACAGAAAGAACTGGGGATTGAAATTGGCGCACAGCGTTTAATGTACGAGCATACAACGTTGACAAGACTTAACCTCATTAACGGAGCAAAATCGAATCAAACTTGTCTATAAACTTAATAAATAAGCGTGACAGTACACCACAGCACCGATAAGTACATATTTATAGCTTTGAAGTTGAGGTATCTAAAGCTACTGTAAACTTTATACATAATTATTGAAACAATAGCATATTTTAAGACATCATTTCTTGTTGAACTTCCGAAGGACGAAATGATAAGTGGAGGCAACTTTACACAAATAAGTGCATGACAAGTAACTGACGAATAAAATACATAATATGATTGTTCCTCACAATCAATATAGCCAAAAAAACCTGATAGAAAAAATAATTAAAGAAACTGATGGAACATGAGTCTTGGAGTCGACCAAGACTTAGACTCTCCCACTGATATAAAGGGGTTCCTGCTAAAAACACTGAATATTAATAGAGTGTCAATCCTTTCAAAAACTTCAGAGATTGGACAATGCAGTAAGTGTAACAGATATCGTTTTCGCCGTGTACAAGTATCAGCACATGTGGCGATAAAGGAAAATAAAGAGACCAGAAACATTGTGATGAATAGAAAAACAGATAACTCACAGAAAGCAGGGTTATGAAAAGAGGAACAAAAGGATTATGAAAGTGTAGCCAAGAAACATTTTCCACATAAAACTATATATAATGGTCAATTTGACGCAGTGGTTATTTCGTTACCTACTACACCTGAAAACTGGGTTTAAATTCACACCACCGGTATATGTATATCGAGAAAAAAAATTTACGTTACCATCCATCCTATTGGTTGGCAAAGGCAAACCCCCGAAAATCTAAATTTCTGCTGAAATGATGTTGTGTTGCCGTTCAATAGGTCCATCTCACCTCTGCTAAAAATGTGTTGAGACGAACCACATAATGAGTGAAGGAGCTGTGGTCCACACCACATTGTCAGTCCTATCAATTGTTTTATAACAGAGAAAGTTAGTTGTAGTATGTATTAAAAATAAAAAAAATTCTATTCACTCTAAAATATCGGCTGTGTATGATAGACCTAATGGAATCACTTATTGAAACTACTAAATTCAAATTCATAACTGTCCATGGCAATTTTTGAATTGCTATTGCTTGTCTTCATTGTAGCTTCACATCTGCATTTCAGACTTGGATTTGCGGACAACTCGTGCTCTACTGACAGGTCTCCGCGGTGTTGTTGCCACATCAATGCCATTCAAATATGTGGATGTACAACTGTACTTAAATTTTCTCTAGAAGCTTATAAATATCTTAACTGCATGCCTTAGGTATTTTCTGATAGGATCCACGAAACCGTTGTTTATTTATTCTGAAGCATGTCCATGTCTTATTTCTAGAATATGTGTCTGTTACTTTGTTTTCATCTTCTACTTTTGTAGTTCGGGCTTTTGGCTCGAGAACTGTATATAAAGTTGAACGATTTGGTATTCCTTACGTAGTTCTATGTTGTAAATCAATATATTCGTAAACTCACTTGTCGCATTAAGCAATGCTCATGTTCTTTACGAGAATCCGATCATTCTAAACCCTTCGTTGCTTAATTGTGGCGATTCGTTTGCATTTCAATCTAAGTCAAAACATATCTACTACGATTTCGTATTTAGTTTCGTGTGTCTCTATTGATAAATGAATTACAATACATACGAGGTACATCCACTTTATTACCACAAGCATCCATGGTCAGTTACTTGATTAAATTGTTATGATCAATTTGATGATAATGCCATTTATCCAAAAATCAAGTTCTTATATTAATTAATTTATACAATATATTATACTTTGTCTTCTCATTGACTGAGAGTATAAATCTTTAACGAAATCGTTCGTTTTCTCTTGTACTTTTAGCTCAGCGGGATAAAGGTTAACCCAACAAAACACATTTGATGCTAAATTATATAAATTAAAATAATTAAGCACCTGATGTAAGGCATTCTATTAGCAAACACGTGCACGACAACGTCGAAAGAAGGAATTTGCATTAAAGCCACGAATAGATCAAAACAGTCCCTAAAGCTGGCTCACATATGTAAATCGTGTGAAATATGAGTTCATTGAGAACGAGGTTTCTATCGAATACTTTCAATTACGCGCTCAGTTGGTGCAGGCAGCAACAAAGCAACAACTACCGCCTACAAATGCTACTGTCCGCCTGGCCTCTTTCGTCTGTTTGGTCTGCCCAAAGCGTGGGAAATGACGGTGGTGACTATGCTCATAACAATAACAATAACAACGACAAATTTTTGATATGTAACTTAAATGGAGGCACTTAAGATGATTAATTCCAGTGATATTAGTTTCTTAAGTTTTAAGTCTTGCTAACATTTCTCATAGTTTCTCTTATTCATATTCCCTTTCTTGATATCAGTTCGCTTGTTATCGTTTGAAACTGAGAAATTTGCAATGCTACTGCCTTAACTTAATCATGATCCACTGTGCTGTAATGTTAAATGCTGAAACTATGACAAAGACACGAAGCCTTGTACAGGCTAGTGTGTATTTGCTTCTGAATAAGCGTTTGACCTGTTCCGAGGAGGAGTGCGAGTACTCGTATAATTTGCATGTGAGCAATTGCATTCGGAATTAAAATTGGTTGTCATTGCCATAGTGTCAGTGGAACGAACAACATGAGGCAGATTGTTGTTGGAATTATTAGATGTTTTTCATGCTCTCTCTTGCTCTAAGCGAGTTTAATGATATAATAGTCCGTTTTGTCTCGGTATGTCTAAGCCTTTGATATCATGTGAATGAATCATTACGACAACTTTATGTGGTGATTTATTGAGTTTGCTTGTAATTAAGAAAAGTTTCAGATAAATGGGAAATGTGTTGGATTTAATCGGTGTGATTACTTTGTTGTATTACGTTTACCATTTGCTTGATTTATAATTTACAGAGTAACGCAGTTACGTCCATCAATAGACTTTTATCCAGAAAAGACATTAGCTGTTGGGAATAACCATGCTCTGAGCAGTTCTGAGCAATCAATGGAGGTAGAGTGTGATAAATAAAAATAAATTGAGTTCCTAACTGTGCATATTTTCTAACATAAATTGACACTCTAATCTGCAAATCTATAAATCTGAGTGGAAATCGCATAGATTAAGAGAAAATACATTTACACAATGCCAAGTTTCCTTCGATGAATGATTTTCCCAGACTTAATAACCGCTTTGGTTTGCAACATAATGTTGTAGGTTCTTTTACATGGTACCCTGGATGTTTTTTTGCGTAAAATAATGTTGTCGACTTGCCGCTTTAGTTAAGTCGATAAATATATATGGTATTTCCGGCTTTTTGGTCGAGTATTGCTGCTTTCGCACGGTTCTTAGCTCTTCGTTTTCACATAATCAGCAAGTTCAAAATAATTGTTCCATATCATTAGGGAGAAATAGGTTGTGCTTATCGATAATTTGGAAATCCTTTACATAACTGTAAGACATCTTGACACTACATAAATTTTTAGGAGTTGTGGGTGATGTAATATAAGGGTTTCAGACCATTTCTAAAGATCTCTAAAATGATGGGGACAAAAAGGAGTGTTCTGTTCTATGTTCAGTTAGATAACAGATTTGGGGAGACTACGAGCTTTTGTTAGTGATGCGTTTATTATCGGCCACATTTTGTTTGACTCAAATTTCAATCCATGAGCCATAGGGCAATAATTTCATGTGAAAAAAAGCTAACATTATCAGGGTAGTCTAGGTAATCAGCTTTAAGTAAATTATCTTGGCCATGATATTTGTACAACAATGCTACACTAGGCATGCCCACTAATGACGACCAGAAACAGCAGTAGGGAATAAGAGTATCCCTTGCTTATACTGCTCTGAATTTCAAGTATGCACTTTTAACTAACATTCATACCAGTACACTTTTGTCTTGTTTAGTAGTGATGGTAATTTTCCCTTTTTTTTATATGTCCTCTTGCACAATGTTAGAAAACCAAATTGTCTTCCATTCTATAGGATTACAACTGTTTAGCGATTTAAACGTTATTTCTCTCTACTTATAAGTATTTGCTTCCACAAGTTTTTTTTTTTTTGTGGTCGGATATGGTATTTATAACTGCAAAATGCAATGGTATTCGACATTGTTATCGGAGGTTCTGTAGGAATGATTTATCACGTCACCAATCACCAATGCGTTCTAAGCTAACCCTTCTATATTACTTACCGTGCGTGCATTCGTGGGAGCTTCGACCAACGTTGCTGCTAGAATTAGCTTTTGGCCTTTTGGCATATTATACAACAGCATTTTGATTTTTTCTATATTTGTAAACAAAAGTTCTTCATCGAACGATGAAGTGCTTCATGTGGCGTTCCATCCTTGTATAAGATTTAGCCTTCTATATTGTTTTTGTTCTATTTCTATTTTCTTTTCCGCTGCATTCCTTCAATTTTTAACGTTCCTCTTGTTTTCACAGTTTCAGAGTTGCTGTTGAATGTCCTTTTTTTGTTTTCTTTAGTCATTCATTCATAAATGTCCATGCCATCTTATCCTTTGGGCTTTGACGAACCGCACTATGTCTTCGCCTTCTAGTAATGCGTTGATTTTTTCGTTTCAGCTTTTTAGAGAGTTGTGTTGACTGTAGTATTTTTTTTTTTGATGCATACTATTGTCGTTTCTTAAGAGTATTCCAAGGCATTTCTAACCCCTTCGAAGTTACAGTCGGAGATGGTTATATGTATTTTGGGAGCATCTTACTCTGATGTTCCTAGACATTCTCATATACTTCATTTTCGTGTGTTTTGTGCCCAACCTGCCTTGCTCTTGATTTCAATGCTACAAATACCTCTACCATACTATGATATGTATTAGGCATTATCGCTAAATCGTCTGCGTATTCTATTATTTGGTATGACTTGTTGAATATGGTACCGCCATTTTCTACATCTCCTATAGTATGTATGAAAAAAACATGCACAGCAGAAGAAGGAAATTTATCAATTGATCACCGCTTGTATTACTGGTTTGTGGACTGTCAATAAGAACGAGCACACGCGGTGTAAAATAAGATCTGGATAACTTGCAAACAAACTTAATTGCAATCTCTTCATAATGTTCGACCCTTTGATACATCCAAGGCTATGCAACTGATACTTGAAAAGCCTATAACTTCACACACTGTCTCCGAAAGCGCGTAGCACAACCAAACACCCGATAATAGCATAGAGTGGCTTGTCGTAGCGACTAAAGGAAGTGCCATCAAAACATTCAAGCTCTACAAGTCGTCGGGTTCTGATAAAGTCTTCATTTCTTGGAGTGCATGGGTGCGCAATCATCTCTGCCTACATTGAGAAGATGTAGTTACTTAATTTCATCGCTTCTGTTCAATACCGTTGTATATATCGGTTGAACAGCTGATAATCTCTGCTTGATACGCTGTAGCTTTCCATCTTTCTTTAACTTAGCAATGTTTTTATTAGTTCTCTTAACCAAGTGTTCCGTTATCTAGGAATGGCGTTTGCCTTTAAACTGAGATTCTGTAGATCTTCATAAAGTTTGTAGAGTTCGCGGTTATATCTCGTCCTCAAATACCAAATAAAATATAAGGCCAACATTTTGTTACTGAAAATGCTCAATACCTTTTTTCCTTTCCTGCTTATCGGTCAGGACTAGAGCATGCATTACGTTATGGAAGAACCGTAACGTCTTCCTAGGGTAAGTCAGTCTCCATCGGATCTTCATTAGTGCGTCATTCAAGTTAACGCTTATTCCTGAGAAGATTAACTCCCTAATTTAATTAATACCAACTTAAACCGTGGTGATAAGAAACGTATTATGAAAAACGATTTAAACAGATACGTATGAACCTAACTCCGGTTAGAATGTCCCGTTGTTATCATAAGGAAAGTTCCAGCCGGCTTTTCGTGAGATTTTTTCCTCCCCATTCAAAGAATACAGAAAAGAACGTAGAATACCTCTGTTTTGGAGCACTACTCGATTGTCAGCGGCACCTCTATTTCAGAGAGTCTTTTGATACTCGTAATACTACATATGTACAGGGTGTTTTTGTTTAGAGGTATACAAATTCAATATGAAATAAAACATTTCAAGCTAATGCTAATGTCTATGATATTAGCTAGCTCGAATGAAGCGCAATCGTGAAGTCCAACTGAAGTCGACAACTTTAACGAGCAACTGGGGCCGTATATCAGCAATAACACGGCGAATGTTGACTTCCAAATCGTCCAACGTCTCTGGTTTATCGGCATAGACTAGTGACTTCACATATCCCAAAAGAAAGCAATCTAATGGCGTGAGATTACAGGATAACGGAGGCCAGTTCCTTTACGCGAAATTATGCGCTCAGCAAATGTTTCCCGCAATAAATTGATGGTGTCGCGTCTTCATTGACGGTACCATTCTGGCCGGCGTCGTCCTTAAAGAAATATGGGCCGACGATTCCACCAGCCCATAAACCACACCAAACAGTGAGTTTTAATGGTTGTAAAGGCGTCTCGACAAAGGCTTCTGGGTTTTCTCCACTCCAAATTCGGCAATTTTGCTTGCTTACATATCCATTTAACCAAAAATGGGCATCATTGGAGAACAAAATTTTGCGTTGAAAATGAGGATCATTTTCGGCCTATTCAACGAACGACGCATAGATTGGTCACGCTGTTTCAATTCTTGCACATGCTGTATCTTATAAGCTTTTAAGCCAAGATCTTTCCGTAAAATCTTCCACATAGTGGAATGGCGAATCGACTCATTCGCATTCTCCTTAACACTGCGCTCCACAACGGCAATAACTTCTTCTGTTCGCACTGTTTGTCGTCTTTGGGGATGCGTATTATCCACTAGAGTGTACTTGGTGCGAAAACGATTCATCGTGTTCCGAATAACTTGCTCAGGTGGACCATAATGTCGACGGTAAAATGGACGTAGCGCACGATAAGTTTGGCGAACTGAACCATGGTTTTCAAAATAAGTTTGCACAATTTGCACGCGTTGTTCTGGCGATAATCTATTCATCGTAAAATGGCAAAACGTGCTAACCACAAATCAACTTTCAACTGTCATTGGCAATTTGTAGAAACAGTGCTGCCAGTTTAAAAACCAAACCTTTAAAAAAAAAACACCCTTCACTTGCGACTTTTTCTGCCTTCAAAGTTCATTAATCACGTTTCACATGCTCATGTGCTCATGTGCTCCTACGATTCTATATTTTTTTCCGTACTGCAATTGAATTATTGAATGCCATACATTAAGTGATACGGATAAAACCATACTTTTTGACTATTCTGTTTTTGAAAACTTAACCAAATCTTTAACACTTCCGTTTATTAGAACTTGTTTTTCCTATGTTCGATTTGCTGATTTACGAGTATGTTTCTACGATTCGGTAAGATACAGTGTACTGCCCAGCGTTTTTATGAATTGAAGCTCATCACTAAATCGAAATTCCAATATGTTTTTGCCTCATTACGAATTACTAGATAATATAACCTTTTCTAAATCCTACAACTATTGCATCCTAATTCCTGTGTTAAAGCGACCAAAACCCATGCGTGCCACAAACTCCTATTAGATAAGCAAAAGGACGACATTAACTTCCTTTTGTATTTCTATTTATTTCAATCGCATTGAATATGCTTGTAAGAAAAAGGTTCGAAAACTGAAAAGGATTCATTCTATTATTCCACTCGCAAACTTCGACATGTACATCTCAAATGATGTACATACTGAAAATAATATAACCTAATTCCAGTTTGTTTCTTTTTATTGCAGACTGTGTTTCGGAACAAAATATTTTGAAAAAATAGTTCAACAGATTAATAATGCGGCATTGGAGTGAAAATCAATTGTTGAAAGGACAGCATACACACCTAGGAGCCTTATAAAAGAAGCCTTCGTATAAAAATTTTAATTAAAACCATTTAAAGAAAATTATAACATATTGATTAAGATTGATTTGTAAAACAAAATAGCACTTAAGAAGAGGTAGAGCACGAAGAAACGAAAAAGAAAAAAAAAACAAAAGGAGAAAGAGAAGGAGGAGAATATCAGAGATTTAATTAAAACTAAAATAAAAACATTCGATATTTGCATATCAAGGTACATCATAGCAACCAAGTAATCAGTTAATCAGAAAACATCAAATTATCAGCAAGGGGGGCAACAAGACATAAACGAAGAAGAAGAAGAAGAAGTGGTAAAATAAAACAAAAGAAACATCAATAAATATAAAGCGGAAGAGAAAGAGAAAAAGTAATTTTAATGTATATTAGTAGCAATAGTGGCATGGCTACCTTGTTACAACAGAAGAACTGCATGAAAACTCTTACAAATGGCGGTGTCTCAAGCGCAAACAATAATAACGCATCATCAGCAAACGCTTCAAATGCTGTCGCATCTGGAGCCGTTTTAGGGAATAATGCAACTGGTGTGAATACTTTAGTCACGCATCATCATCTCCATCATCATACAGGAGGAGGGTTGAGTACACAGCAAGGTCGTATGCTGAAGCCTCATGAAATGGTCAGCATACCAATAGGTAGTATAGTATCCACAGTTGGTGGCGGTGGTGGTAATAATAATACCGGAACACAAGGTGCTTTTTTAGTAACTGGATATCAAACAACATCTCATCACAATCACAATCATCATAGTCAACCAATAACTGACTTAAGCGCATTCACCAACAATCATCATCAAAGTAATACGATGTTTAGTCATAACAGTCAGCAGCAGCATAATTATAATGCTGCCATAACAGCAGCGACAACAACTGCAGCAGGTACAACACCAACAAGATATTTCTCACAATTTAGCAATAATCATCAGCACGAGTTGAATAGTATTCTCTATCCAACATCGACGACATCTACTGGTACCAATACAGTGAATAGGGTCGTCTTTAGCAATAATTTAGTATCATCACCTGCCGCCGCCGCCAATAGTAACTCAAATGTTCTAAATCGTTCAATTGCACACCATACTATAATAAAGCAAGAGCCGTTACCACCGTCAAATTCCAATATTAGCAATCAGCTTGATAACCTGCAAACAAATCTATGCTCATCCATTAAAACAGAAACACCATCTGATGAGCAGAGAATCAATGGAGATAAGCAACAAACTATTTTACACAATGGTACTGGTGCGACTCCTAATGCTTCGTCGATTTCCCCGCCAAATGGTACTGCCCAAGATGGTGCAGGAGCTACAGTAGCAGCCTCAGTAGAAGAGCAAGAACCAGAACCGGAGATTGATATAGTTATAAATAATGTAGTGTGCTCTTTTAGTGTAAGATGTCACTTGAATTTACGCGAGATAGCGTTGAATGGTTTCAATGTAGAATTTCGACGTGAGAACGGTATGGTTACTATGAAATTGAGACGTCCATATACAACAGCTTCCATCTGGTCATCGGGACGTATTACATGCACGGGTGCCACATCCGAAGATCAGGTTAGTCTATTTGTTTTGAACATCTCTAAATTTGAATTATTATTATTTTGTTTTGTTTTAGGCTAAAATAGCGGCACGCCGCTACGCACGTTGCCTTCAAAAATTAGGATTTAGGGTTCGCTTTCATAATTTTCGTGTAGTCAATGTTCTTGGTACGTGTAGTATGCCATGGGCGATAAAAATTGTTAACTTCTCGGAGAGATATAAAAAGGAAGCCAGCTATGAACCAGAATTACATCCTGGTGTAACGTACAAATTACGTTGTCCTAAGGCCACATTGAAAATCTTCTCCACTGGAAGCATCACAGTTACTGGTGAGTTTGGTTTTTTTTTGTTCTCTTTTTTTTTAAATAAATTTTTTACTTTTTGGCATTGTTTTTGTAAAAAATTAGCAAAGATAATAATAATTAGTCAGTTTGCGGGGCGAGGTTTAATTGTTAGCACCATTGGCATTGCGTGAAATTTCGCGTCACCTAACATTTGTCCAATTTCTTTGTTATGCTTCCCAATTAGTACAAATAAATATAATGAACTCACTTCAAATATACATATTCACCTCCTCTCTTTGAAGGTTGGTAGTTCATTGTGAACATATTTTAAGTGACCGAAATGATAGGCATTTATTCCGGTACGAAGTAACAAACGATTTGAATGTGAAATAGGTGCTAAGCTCTATACAGTGGACAGCAAAAATTGGTTTCCACACTTAAGAGAAATAGAAAAATTCACTGATAAGTCAAAATTCAACTTTATTGTTAAACAGTAATGATGAAAACTTTTTACTTATATTCTATGAAAAGAAAAAAAAAATATCAGCTGAGTTTAACAAACTAAATATGAGTAAACAATATGGTGTTTGTTAAAGAAGTTAACAACTTTATGTAGCATAAATGCTTCCTGAAACTTTAGTGGTCCCAGTTAATTCCACTATGCAATGAAATAGATGCTAATGTTTGTGGCATTGCTAAATTCCGACCATAGTTAGGTAATGAATCTCTTCAGCCCATTAATATTTTTTGGTTTCTTCCTCGAAATCTTTGCTTTGGGTATAGCAGATGAGTTCTCAATTAGAGGAAGATTACTTCGCAATAAGAAGCTGTCGAGTAGACACATCCATAGCAGAAAGTGAAATTTTTTTCAAGATAAGTGTAATGTGTGTTTGACGTATGAGACTTTTAAGGTTCGTTGCAACTACAGTAATTTTTTTTCTAGGAATAGTTTATCATGTTACCGACGGCTCAAACTCGGGCTCTCTTTGTTTATGAATTGAAACTGCGTCTGTGACAGCGAAAAACATTAATGACGCATTTAAGGATGCAGAAGTGGCCGTGGTGTAGTGGTACTAGCAATCGCTTCTCACTCGGATGGGTCTAGGTTCGAATCCTGCCCATGAACAAGTCTTTCAAGTTTTTCAGTTGTGTAATTGGAACTCAGACAGAAAAATTCTGCGTGTGAAGGTATAACACTGACACGTAGATTTGGCTGTTGTAGAGTTTCAAGCACAAATAATTACTGCGAATTATAACCTTCCACTCCGTCCTATTTGGACTCCCACCCCCTGGAGAGCAAATACTGAAACAAAACACACCTGAGTTTCAAACCACTACAAAACAATTTTCCTTTCTCCTCCTTTCTACCTTTCCGCCCGCGCCCTGGCAACAGTAAAAGGGTATCTAACCCCTTAGGCGCGTGTAAATTATAAAAAAAAGTAAACGGAACGCAACATTCGACGTTGGTTTGCTAAGTTCCGTTCGGGAGATCTTAGCCTCGAAAACGGGGAAACCAGAAACGATAATTGATGACAATCAGCAACGGTAGATGCAGACCCAACACAAACGGTGCGGGGCATTGCACAGAGCAATAACTCGACACCTATCTCTAGTAGGAAAAGTAAAAAAAAATTTGATGTGTGGGTGCCCCATGAACTGAGCTGAAGGCACAAAAACTACGCCGCTTAGAAATCTGTGCATCGCTGTGCTTAAGGTACCAAAATGAACCGCAACAGATCTGGGAAGTGCTTAGATGCAGAAGAAAAGCCAAAACATACCCCCCAAATTAGATCTTCATCCATAAAAGGTTATGGTGACAATCTGGTGGACATCGAAGGATCAATTCACTTTTCATTTCTTCAACCAGGGGAAACGATAGATCCAACCAAATATTGTGCGGAAATCGACATAGTGCATGCGAAATTGGGTGAAAAGCAACTTGCGTTGGCAAATAGTCATGATCTGATCCTATGCTAGACCCCATAAATCACCCCTATCGGTGCAAAAACTGCTACTGTATCTACCGTACTCTCCTAATGTTTCCCCAACGGACTATCATCCGGAAGTTATTATTCCGAAACCGAACATTCCAAAAAGGAATAATAAAATCACACGTTGGAAAAAAGTTATAGATGCTAACGGTTCATATTTTGACTAAATAAAAAATTATATTATAAAAAAAATATTCTTTTTGAAATTTTGACTTCAAAATCGGACATTTCATGTAGTAAAGGGTTTTCCAATAGGGACTTGACCACTTTGAATTTAATTTGTGAACGCACTCTTTCACTAATCATCAAATTGTCACTGTCAATTTATTCAGTAAACTCAACATTTTCATCATGGTAAAGTACACGAACGAGCAACGTCTGCAAATTATAAAAATTTTCTACCGAAATTCGGAGTCGGTGACTGTAACTTTAAGAGTGTTAACTCCAATTTTCGGTCGTAATTCTCGCCCTAGTAGACAGGCAATAACAAGTTTAGTGCAAAAATTTGAGTCTACCTATTCGTTGTGTGATGTTGCTGTGTCAGTGAGACAACGGGTTGGTTGAAGTGTCGAAAATATCGCTGTCGTTCAGTCGTCCGTAGTAAACGATCCAAATCAGTCAATTCCACGGCATTCTCAAGAATTGGGCATCGCTCAGACCACATTATGGCGTATTTTGCGTAAGGATTTGGTTTACACCCATACAAGATCAAGCTGACTCAAGAATTGAGAAGATGCGCCAAGATGATGAATTTCATCGCAAAATCATCTTCAGTGACGAAGCTCATTTTTGGCTCAATGGGTTCGTCAATAAGCAAAATATGCGTTATTGGTCGGGTGAAAATCCACATGTGCTTCATGAATCACCACTTCATCCACAAAAAATAACTGTTTGGTGCGGTTTGCATGCCGGCGGCGTTATTGGGCCATATTTTTTCGTCGGCGATAACGATTGTCACGTTACTGTAATGGTCAGCGTTATCGCGCCATGATGACCGATTATTTTTGGCCCGAATTGGAAGATATGTACTTGGACGACATGTGGTTTCAACAGGATTATGTCACAAGCCACACAACACACGCTACAATCGATTTATTGAAGAATAAGTATGGTGAGCGTGTTATCTCAAGAAATGGGCCAGTCGATTGGCCGCCTCGTTCGTGCGATTTAACGCCGCTTAACTATTTTCTGTGGGGCTACGTTAAGTCGTTGGTTTAGGCCAACACGCTGACCACTTTGGAAGAGATTAGAGCCAACATTGAACGCGAAATAGCCGCCGTTTCGGCCGAAATGTGTGGCCGAGTCGTTGAAAATTGGGTCCAACGAATCGACCGCTGCAAACGTGGCCATATGAACGAAGTTCCATTCATAAATGTTTTGATTGTACTTCAAGCCGATAATAAAGTTTTTGAAAGTCCTTATTGGAAAACCCTATACAACTTAATATTTGTATTAAACTTTCCGGAGTTGCGTACTTCGTACTTTATGCGTTAGATTATCGGCCCACCAATGAGATGCGTGCCTTCAGGAATAATTATACTTTGTTTCTTTTTTTGAGGTAAACCTATTCTATTAGTTTCCTAACCATTGCCAATTTGCTAACTGCAAATGATATACCCTTTTGCATAGATTTTAAAGTAGGATCGGCATCATCTGTTTTCCTCCAGAGGTAAATTCTGCCATGGGAATAGTCCATACAAGTCATGGATTCATCCGTTTAGCCGGCAACGGTTTCCAAACTGTGGTATGCGTACCACCAGTGGTACATTATGCTGAGGCGAGTGGTACAATAAGTCAAGCGATAAAATGTTTCGATTGCCGTTTTTTTTACGGTTTTCTTTGCGAACTAAAAGAACTAGTTTATTTATCAAGTGAACTATAGTTCAGTATCTATTTCACATATCACGGCTAAAGGGGGAAATAAACGATACAATCGTTGTACCAACGCACGGTTGGACAGATTTGGCGTTGTATACAAAAATTGCATTATGTATTGCCAAACAACCGACAGTTGTACTGATATTATATAGTCGTATTCTCTAGTCTTGAGTGTATAACCGCTGTCGAATACAACAGGGGGTAGGAAATTGATCAAGGTCTTGTTTTTGCTCAGCCGAATTTTTCGTCTTTAGGAAAGGACTTTCCATCTGGGTAACTTTTTTCTAGTTTTTGTTCTTGGATCAATTTTTTATTTTTTTTGCTTTGCCAAAATTTCGTTGTTTTAGGGAGGCTTCTTTGCCACTGTCCATGAATGGTACGTGAATATATAAAAAAGTATATTAATGTACGATAAAGGAAAAGTTTGGGAATCGCTGGTTTAGCGAATTTTAATCTACAATAGAAATATTCATTTTGTAAGAGCGTAGTCAGTCTAAACAGAGACCGATTTTTTTCTCATGTTAAACTTTGCAATTCCGCTCGACATATAGAAGTCCACGAAAATTGTACAAGATTTTTAAACGCTAAAATAGAAACTAAGAAACATATTGCTTTAATGAAGAAGCAAGACCAGCGTATTTCGAACTACGTGCTGCAGCATGCTTGGCTGGATGACATGAATTTAATGGCGGATATTTTCTTTCAGTTCCATAACATGACCGTAGACTTTACTTTAGATAAACCCCCACAGAAAAAAATGCATGGGGGTTAAGTATGTAGACCTCGGTTGATAGCCTATGTCGTCAAATCTTCACTCAGGAAATTCATGGAGAATCTAGTGGTATGCGGAGTTGAGGAGTCACGTGTGTGACGAGTAAGATGGATGTGCTTGCAAATTAGGTAAAAAGTAATCTATTTTCATGGGCCTATAAGTTTTTCTGCTCCGATTTTTCGCTAATTCTCTAGAATTAAAAAAAGTGCTCTGGCTCTGGACTCATGGGCTATGTAAAAGTCGTGAATTATGCATTCGTTGAGCCTAGTAGAGGGAAATCTTTCCAACCCTGTTTCACAAAAGTTTTTGCTTATATTAAATCCATTTTCCTTAAGTGCTTGCACCAATTGAATCTTAATAGCGTGTAATTTTAAGTCTCTGTATAATTTCATGAATTATAGTTTTTGAGAGTCCCAAAGCAGTCGCCCTTTTCCGCACTGAGGTTCTTGGATTTTCACACAAGCTTCATTCCACCTCACCAATGTGGATGATGCACTTTCGATGATTCAAATGACACTAACAACATAAATCTGCCACCGGACCCTGTACTTTTGTAGCTTCGTTGCTTATTTTTTATTTTTATTTTTTTTTGTTTTTTGTTTTTGAGAAAGTACGTATCATACATCGATACACACATATCGATGGTAATTCGTGGCGTCCTATACCTTTTTTGTAGAAGTTCGTCCGCCTTTTCTTTTTTTTTTAAAAAAAGAAAGCTGTTACTTTATTGATTGTCCTGTAGATTTTTTAAGAGCTTTTGTTATATTTCTTCATATTTGTATAGCTTTGGATACGGTTTGTCTTTCTCATTATGTAAACTGCTTGTATTCGTCCATTTTTGACTCGCTTATATCAGTAAAATATAAAATATTAAGAATAAAGAATTACTACTCTTACTAGGTAGTTAAGGGTCAAAATTATAAAATATTCTTACTCCAAAGTGATTCAAAACAAGCGTGTTAACTTCAACAAATTAAGAAATTACAGGAAAAAAGCTTTTGCACTGCTTACCAAACTCAAAATAACTTTGTCAATAGCACTTGAACAACTAATTTAGCAGATGCTACAGCAGGAAAAATAGGATCTGATTGTGAAAATAGTAAATTTTAACTTTCCGAGATGTGTAGAAGTTTAATAGTATTTGTGCGAAACACTGTATACTCGTATCTTCAACCAAAAAGTTGTACTAATAAAAATAATTATATCCAAATCCTACCCGATACTACTCCCCGAAGTCATTATTTTCGGCAATACTAGAGTAAACTGCACGCTATGAGTGCATTATTCTTCGATCTTCTAGAAAAGGACAGTAAAACTCCCCAGCTTATAGATTTTACATCTGGTTCAGGTTTATCAGTTATTCGGCGTTTTTCTCCTAATCATCCCCCAAGCCTACGTGATGTTTTTATGGCTTCCAACCCCTTATATGTTTTGCTTCAAGGCCAGTTATCTTTGTCTGATCATGCCCTTGTATTCTGTACATATAACTTTGACTTGTGTCGTCTTACAACTCCGACAAGACGTTTGCTCCGTTAATACCGACTTTTTGCAATCTCATGCGAGCCATATCTTGGGGAAATTGTCATTTTGTCTCCAAATAGAATGGCAAAGTTAACTATTGTACGTAGAATCTATAATTTTAGAACTTTTTGATAGGTATGTTCCTGAAAAAACAGTTGATAATACGCAATAAAAAATGTCCATGGTTCACTTGTTAAGTTTACGATCCGATCAGTTTTTTTTTTAAATAAACTATACGCTAAATTCAAGACAAGTCAAACGAGTTGTGGTTGGGAGAAATATTGTCGGGCCCGTAATAACTCCACCCTTATTACCACATTATTACAGAAGAGCAAAAAGAAGATACTTTTCATCAAAACTGATCTCTAAACATACCTAAAAAATAACTATGGACAAATCTACGCTCAACCGGTGTTGGAAAACAGGCAACAGTTGATAACATCCCCAATTTAAATGATCTCAATGATGCAATTATATTTAGTGATATTAGTAAACCAAGTGTCATCCCTAACAATGACTCATTTTTTGTTTCCGATTTTGATGTTGTTTGCGAAATTGATGTAGTCAATACAGTACGAAATTTGAAATCCAATTCTATAGAAAAGAAAGAAAGAAAATGATGTATCTATTAGATTTATAAAGATGATTCTACTTCATATCTTAACATCATAAATTTCTGCATTACTACTTCAATTTTTCCTGTTAGTTGGCATATTGGTCAAGGTTGTTCATGTCTCCAAAAAGAACATCAACACTTCTACCCTACCGATTCCCGACAGATAAGTCGGAGATGATCGCAACGGCAAACCAAATTTCCACTTTAATTAATCAACACGTTCGACAGAAATGGTCAAACGCCTTGACGATGTTAGATTCAATACTCGTGTGTCTCAGTGAAAGGTCAGTTTATAATTATCTTGCTAGTCGTTGTCAAACAGTAGTTCATAGTGGATTTTTTCTGAATTCGGCACTGTAACTGCAGGAGTACCTCAGGGTTCAATTCTTTGCCCTATCGTATTCTGTCTCTTCATTAATGACTTAACAAAAGTATGTTCGAAAGACCAAATCCACCTCTATGGTGATAATGCTCAGATTTATCTCTCCAGACTCAACGAGCTTATTGAGGATCTAGTCGTCAGGCTTAATGATGACCTGTTAGAAATATATAATTTTTCATTAACATGTAATGGACTGAATATAAACCTAAGCAAAACTTAGCTTCTCTTAATGAGTAAAAAACCTGTTGACAAAGACGAAATACCGCCAGCGTTTTTGAACGGTAGACAACTCGGTTTTATTAATACTGTTAGTAATCTTTGGTACAAAGTAAATACTTCACTTTTGATCATACGAACTACGTCGTTGGCAGTATCTATGTTTCAATTCAATCTGTACAAAGCTTACACTTGTTAATGCTTATTTTTGGATATAATCGATTACGTCTGCATTGTTAATTGCAAACCCGAGTTCAATTCGTAACATAAGTTACTTGTTGCTTTCAACGATATGGTCAGGTATATATGTATACGGACTGCGCCGACGTAATTACGTTTCACAATATCGCACATCGTGGTTTCTTTGTTGCTCTTTCAAATAAGTTTTTGAGTCAAGATGCTCTGTATTTATGCATAAAATTATACAAAAAAGATGTCCCACCTATTTGGCTTCCAGGCTTTGAAACTCTTTTTCTACAGCAACAAAGCAAATAATATGAGCTAAGACATTCAAAAATGCCGCAGTAAAGTAAAGTAAAGCAATTGCAACAACTACTTTCGTCTTCCATTCTTCACTATTTTTCAATCTTCAATATTTTGTTTTCCTGTTTCTTCTTTCACCTTCTCTTTTATTTTCGTCACTAGAGTTTTCATTGTTTAATTTATAATAATTTTTCATCTACTCATGTCCTTTTATTTTGTATAATATTGTTTACTAAACGTTGTATTCGTACTATAAAAGATAAATTGTAAATTGTACAATTTTATAGTTTTTTAGATAAATAAAAAAATTAAATTTAATTTAATTGAAAAATGGTGTATGTTGTAGCTTTGTGAATTGGTTGGCCTAATAATTTTCTCTATGAATTTTTTTAAGTTCAAAGGGCAACCCATTAGCAGAAATAGATTGACTTATTTAATTATCGATAAAGACCTAGTTTTTGTATAATTCACAATGCTAACTTTAATAAGACTTACATATGATTGAGTTATGCAAATGAGAGATCTGAGCTCTGTCGGAAAACACTCTTATTGACAAGTCAGTTTTAATTACTTTAAATCATGAAAGCAAAAACGTTTTTTCTTTTTTAAATGTATGATTACATTCATGTAGAAGTCACGTTTTTTTGTATGGTTAAGTCTTATAAAACGACGTGTTTCTTCTATTGCAATGAAAAAACTAAGAAGCAGTCTCACGTATAGTAAATAATAATCTATACGAATATATGTTGGAAATCCTTATAGATATAACTTGGGACAATTGCAATTACTCATTTGTCTAGTTTTCCTTGGATAGGTAACTCTACAAAGAAGAAAGAAAAAAAAAAAACAGTCTGGCATCTAATCGTAACTAACAAAAACATGATGACAGCAACAGAAACATATTCAATAATCATTAGGTCTTTTAATATGGTATTGTTAGACATATGATATATTGAACGAAGAAGAGAATCTGAGTATTATTTGTATTGCCTTAAACCGATGCTCAACTCATTAAGAGGTTGTAACATTAGTATTTCGCCTTTTTTTGCCACAAAATTTCGTTACGTTAAGGGGTCTCATGTACGAGGTTAAATTTTGGAGGTTTTTAAGGATTTTTTTTTTTGCGGAAAATTAAATACAATCTTCTTATGATATTATTATATGTTATTATTTAGCAATTGAATAATATAAAAAAAAATTGTTAGATAAAAAAAAAATATTTTAACGTCATTTTGGTGAGGTAAAGTAGGACTCTTAAAAAAAAGTAGGTGGTTGCCCCCCCTGATTGCTCCTTTTGTAATCATCTGAAATCAAAATTCCAAAAATATCATTATTCAGTAGGGTTGTCATTCTGTCCCGTAGAAGATTTAAAAGATTTGAGTGGAAAATAACAAAATGACGGCCTTGTAAAAAATTTCAAAAACCGACTGTTTTTTTTTTCGGTTAAAAATCGAGATGAAAGAAAAGTGGATAAAAAAATCTAGTTCTAGTACCGGACAGAACCATTCATGTGTAGAATATTCTGTTAAAATTTCAGCCGAATCGGTCGAATAGTTTTTTTTTAATCATCTGGGTCGACGGATAAAAAGTAGTTTCGAGAAAAACGCGTTTAAAGTTTGGTATAATGCTCGCAGCTGCAGGGTACGCTCTCCCCTATTATTTGCTGTAACTTTAAAATGACTTAGTGTATCGGTCTAAAATTTTCACAGTATATTCTCAACTTATTAGGCTTTGAAAATATGCAAAAAGAAAAATCGATTTATTTGAAGATCGAACAAGAGACTACCCCTTAACATCATTGTAAGCATTTTTAACAGAATTTTGAAAAGGATTTATCGGAGAGCATATTCAGTATATTTTATTGTTTTTGTTCCGGAAAAACCAGAATGGAAGTGAAGCCACTATAGAAATCCAAAATGTGTATGGAGAGGATTTGCGAAGTCTAGAAATGGCAATTTTGACCCAAAGGATGTTTCTCGTTCGGGTAGGCCAGAAGAGCCAGACGATGATCCCACTTTTACGACAAGGGAACTCAACGTAAGCCATATGACCTTCCATCGACACCTAACAAATGTGGGAATAGTCATAAAGTTTGGAAAATGGGTTATCACACAACCTATCGCAAAAATAATCTTCAGCAAAGAATCGAAGCTTCTGTCGCAAAGTGGGTTCTTTACAATAATATTAAACATTAAATACATACAAGCACAACATCCCAGAGATGGACTTCACCCGCTCAACATATTACTGTCTATATGATGCGATACTGAGGAACTGATATATTTTGAACTGTTACCTCGTGACCAGACTATCACCGCAGAAGTCTACTATCAAAAGCTGTGCAGATTAAAGTTGGCCCTAGAGCAGAAATGTCCAGGTCTGGTTAATCGAAGAGGTGTTCTATTCCATCAGGATAACGCTCACCCTCATACAGCTTGGGAAAAAATGGTGCATCCGCCAGATTTAAGTACCTTCAGATTTTCACTTATTCCTAAGTCTGCAAAACTTCCTTGATGGAAAAAACAACACAGAAGTGCTGTCTAATGAAGGAAATTACATTGACGGATAAATTTTTGCATTTGGTGCAAATTAAATAACATTAAAGAGACATTCAATTATCGCGCAATACTTATGTTACAACCTCCTGATACTCGTATATTAACTAAGGACAAGTTTGTCTTTACCTACTCTGATGGACTCTGCGATTTAAATATGTCTATATTTACCTTCTTCATCATACTGCTGAATCCAAACATCTATCCAAACATTTCACAAGTATTGTTTTAATTTACGTTCGAAAAACTAAGCTAAGTGATAAGCGGACGTGTTTTAATTCGCTCGTTGTCACAGACGGATGCATTCGACTGTGTTATACCAACTCAGAAAGTAAAATGTGGTGTGTTTCCTTCATTTTCTTAAAGCTGACTGTGATTTTACCGCTGTTGAAGCATTTTATCGAATATTTTGTGATATGTAGAAGTTGTTCTGATGCTCAAAGCCATGATGGCTCAAGCTATTGATACATGTCTGGTCTAAAAGGAGAATTTGTTTTGCAACATGAGTACAACATCAAGCAACTATCACCTCACAGTAATTCCCACCGGGTCTAACGCACTTATTTCTTCTTTTCTTTCATTTCTGAAAGTTTGAAGTTAGACCCATCTAAATCTTCGTCGTCTATTGCTGGATGGTCTCAATCGACTGAAAATGGTGTAATTCTATGGGACCCTTCAGTGGAGCAAAATGTATGTAGGCTTGTTGGAGGATGCGGCAATGTTGGAATGTTCCGTTTAACTGAAAACTCGAACACGCGTCATCCGTCCGAGCGACGTCGACGTACAGCAGTTGGAAAACCTCTTTTTGGGGTACAAACTCTTTGGGATATCGATGTGCGTTTTTCATACTGGAGTATCCAACTTTAATTTTCTGTGGTCCCAGTGCTAAACCAGTTCAAACCGTCGGCTACAGTGCCTTCGAGGCAATCTTCACTAGTCATTCGAGGCAACTATTTTTTCTTTTACTCTATAGTGAACGTCATGGGTACTGGCCACGTTTTGTGCATGGTTAGTTGCTCGTACAACATCTGCTGCTAGAATTTGTCATACCATATTTCTATAATGCTAGTCTAACTTTACCAATCAGTTTGTTAACGACAGGCTTTAGTCGTTTACTGACAGGCTTTAGTCGTTTATGATTTCGCAGGCAATGTTTAAGAAGCTAGTACCTCTGCATCTAGTGCATTCAGTAGGGGTCCATTTTTTCATTCGGATAAGCAATACTGAAATCCAATTGATCAGACGTTTTGCAGGTGACTTGGTGACAGCTAATTCTTCAGTTCCGTACGATTATTTAACTTAAATTTGAATATTGCTGCTTGTTCACATTTTGCCTGGTTGTACGTTTTTTGTTTCTATGTCATGGCCTTTTAATTTGTGGTTAAAATTATACTTTCCTGTCACAACACATCTTAGTTTCTTCCATCGTGCGCAGTTTTTTTTATGTTTGTTTTTTAATTTAATTTCCGAGAGGTCGTTCATCGACCTCACCATTTTATTTCTACACGTGTCCAGGTTGCTATGGTCTTCCTTTGCAGCAAAATTTTCCGGATCGGCATTTTGTTTTGCTGTATGGCGACCCAGCATATCAAAAGCGCCTGCACTAAATGCCGATAGAGACTCAGTCGATTTCTTGCGTATTTTCATGATTTTTATAAAATTATCTACAAAATGTAGGTTTGAACATCAACAGCAAATACAGGAATACCTCGATTTACGCCAATTGGTTCCATCACTCCTGACGTAAACCGAAACAATATTAGTAAAACAAATATGTACATAGAGTATAAAATACTAACCTAGTTTTGATTTATTTTTGAATATGTTGTTGAAAATGAATTAAAAGTTATTAACAAAAACTAATATTAAAGGTAATACATAATTAAAAGGAAAATTATATACATATGTACATACATTCATAAATCTTCATCGATTGACGACGGTTTCAGTGCTATTTGTTCCTGCTGAGTGTGAGTAGTTGTAGACGTTGATGTCGATGGTTTAAAATAGTTTGTTAAAACTGCTTTCCTAGCTTCAAGTTTCTTTTCTTCATACAAGTCTCATAGATCGAGGTGTTTTTAAGATTGAAAACGAAACCAATTCACTTCTTTCATGGTCAGGATCTTTTTTTTGTAAATGTTTAAAGCCTCCTCTATATGGTGAAAAAAGGATGACATTTCTTTCGCAGAGAATTTATCTTTCTCTGAACTTTTAGGTAAGATGTCTTCTTCTGAGCTCTCTAAAATTTGAATGAGTTTTTCATCAGTAAGAGGTTCTTCTGAAACTTCTGAAACAATCGAAGATTCCTTTTGTTGATCAAGCAACGCAGGTATACACTCGGGCGAAACATTTCGCCATACTTTGTTCATGTTTGACGATGTAACACCATTCCATGCGTCTCTTATGTTAATTATTGCCTTGAAGACATCGTATTTCTGCCAAATTTGTCTGATGGTGGTTTCCTTTTCCATGTTTCCGAAGGATTTTTCTATAGCTTCTATAATGTGCGAAAATGTTTTTCGAAGATAGTAGGCTTTAAATGAAGCTACAGCTCCTTGGTCCAACGGTTGTATTAACGACGTCGTATTTGGCGGTAAAAATACAATTTTCACATTTCGTCGATGGAGAGTCGAAGGAAGTCGAGAAGCAATAGTATTTTGTACTGTAAATTATTTTCACTGCAGTATTTCTTAACAGCTGGGAAAAAACTCTGCTTTAAACCATTCAGTGAAAAGTGATGCTGTTAGCCACGATTTTTTATTTGATTTCCAAATAACCAGGAGGGTAGCTTTTCATATATTTTTCAAGGCTCTTGGATTTTCAGAATTGTAGATGAGTAGAGGTTTTAATTTGAAATCCCCAAAAGCATTTCCTCCTAAAAGAAGTGTCAGCCTTTCTTTTGCAGTTTTAAAGCCGGGTGTTGTATCTATGGCTTTCGAAATAAAAGTTCTGCTTGGTAATCGCTTTCAATATAAGCCAGTTTCATCTACATTGAACACCTACTGAGGACTGTAACCAACTGCTTCGACAATTTCATTGATTTTTTTAATTTTCTGCTGCTTCATAATCGGCGTTTGCAGTTTCTCAGCTCAACTTGACATTCTGAAGCATGTACCTCTTCTTAAATTTTTCAAACCATCCCCGGCTAGCGTGAAAATCATGATCCTCTCCATGATTTTTGACAATATTAAACAAGCTCTGCGCTTTAGCCTGAATTATAAGCGTTGTAACCGGAATTTTGTTCTGGTTTAAGTCTTATATCCAGGTATACAAAAGTTTTTCCATTCTTTCCACTGCAGGAGGTCTGCGTTTGGTTATAATTGCAATTCTTGTAGACACTCTGCTTCAGCACAAATGCGTAACTTTTCTTTGTTGACTTTTACACAACAGACAGTCGATGGAGGAAGTGTAAGAGATCGAGCGATGTCAACACACTTTTCCCATTTGTCTAAACGTTCTAAAATTTGCAATTTTAATTTTATTTCCAAAACATTTCGAGATTTTTTGTCAGAACTTTTGGATTGCTCAGAAGATGATCTTTTTGTGCTCATATTTCAATTGTTTATCCAGAAATTAATTTACCTTTAACATTACTTACATTAAATATGAAATATTGACTTTATACAGGTGTATACGGTACGTATGACCAAAACGGGTTACCAAAATATATTTTTGTTTATTCGCAAATTTGTTGTAGTTCAAACCTTACAAAATTTTTAAAATAAAACTTAGGAATCTTAATTATATGCGAAAGTACTCTGAACAAACTGGGATAAATAATAAAATATAACGAGTTGGTATGTGCAACTGTATTTCATTTCTCAACTAAAATGAGAATAAAACTCAAATAAAAAAAAACGTTAAAAACTTTAATTCAAATTATGATGTAAATCGAAGTAATAGTGACGTAAATAGAGGTATTTTCCTTACATTTTTGGCGACGTAAGTCGAAATGACTTAAATCGAGGTAATCATAAGGAACATAGAAAATCAACAAGCGTTATCAGGACATATGCCTAAAAAAATCTTCGCATTGTTTTTTGCTACCTCTGAGGAGCTTACTTTGACGGGCATAGAGCTAGGAGGAAGTGTAGTTGAACTTACTAACTAATACTGATCAGATGATACTACTCGTAACTACGATTCGTTAGCATGTGAAGCTCATATGGTATTTTTATGTTATCAGATTATTCTCTTAAAAGTATAACATTGATTACTAACAACATTTCTAAAAGATAGGGTACTTCCCTTGTTATTCAAAACTGAATTATGTGTACATACATATATTGTGCGAATTTAAAAACAACATTTACAAATCAACTATCAAAGATCCCTCTTCATTAATTACAATATCCAATTGAACCACCGAACCAAAACCTATTATGTAATTATTAAACCAAACCAAGATTTTTTTTATTTTGTTCGTACACATTATTATTATTATTATTATTATTTTTAATTGACTAATTGTACTTTGTCTTTTTGAACAGCTGCTAGTGTGGCATACGTACAAGCTGCCATAGAACACATCTTCCCACTGGTCTATGAATTCCGTAAAAAGCGGACACCAGAAGAATTAGAATTACTGCGACAAAAGCAACAGCAACATCACCCAGAACTAATCGATCTCGATGAAACTGTTGTACATTCCCCGCCATCAGATAAAAGAAAACGAAGAAAACTCGATTGTGATGGCGAGGAGAATGATGTCGATGATCCTGAAATGACTGAAAATTTCGCCACAGATGATATTATAATGGTCTCAGAGTTCGATGATCCAGATGATTTAATCGAAGGTCCAGATGATGAAGATGATGACGATTTGTAAGCGCCATAAACTGTGTTGTTAGAGGCTTACATTTTCAACACCACTACACCACCACCAATCAATCAACCTTCCTTACTCAATATTTATGTATATACAAAAAGCAATTACATACCAAAACAAATGAGAAAAAAAAAATTACAATTAATAAATAAAACAAACGTGTGAGCGAATTCGATTCTTTTAAATGAAGGAAAAGGAAAACTTCCGAAAACATGTCACAATAACGCATTGAAAAATGGAACTTTATAGGGAAAACAAAATCAACTATTTTTAATTTTGAGATACGTATGCAACTGACAAGAGAAACCACAAAAAATAATAAACAAAAACTACAAGAAAAACTAAACAGAAGGATATTATTTAATTTAACATGAGAGATTCGAAAAGACGAAACAAAAAAAGCTCATTACGAAAAATATGTCCTTAAACAAACATTTCCTGCTATTTGCCAAAAAAAGAAAAGAAAAAGAAAAACACAAATTGGATGATAACATTTTAATAATGATATCATGAAGCAGTAACTATTTATAATATTAAGGTAAGTGGCAATAATTTTTGTTTGAATTTTTTTTCTAATACATTTAAATTGTCGTTACACCAATCTGCTGTAATCTGTTCAGCACTGTGCTTCAAGTTTGCTTTTCCAATGTCGATAGAAAAGTTTGTGTCATTAGAAGGATTTCTTGGGTAGCACATCAATTTTGTCCGGAATATACAGGGTGGGTGTTCCTGATAATGTGTCGAAGACTTTGAAGGAAGGTGCCTTGACATATTTTGAGAATAAAATCGTATGGGTGGGATATGTATACCCTCCGAGATGCAGAGGTTTCAAGCAAAACCTCACTTCACTCTGCCCTGTTTGACACCTATCAAAAATAACATCTTTCAAGTTTATGCGTGTATGATAACAAATGGGGTATCGTTAGACCCGTAATTATGAGTACTTTAATTGCTTCAAGGTTGCCCTAAAATATCAAAAGTAATTTCTTTTTGATTTTGACATCGTTTTTTTTTTGGAAAAATATCTCTTAACCTCTATTTTTGGCAACTTTGAAGCGCATATCCAATGAAACGTCTTTCATTAAGCGCTTTCTATCTTAAAATTTAAATAAACAAAGTGTGTGTGAGATATCATAGAAATTTTTTATTCGTTTGAAAGGCCTATCGATGCCATTATAAGTATGGAATATAGCATCGTTCAAATGTCCGCAGCGGCTCCTCTGGGTGGCGCGCATCCGGAATGCCCAATTTCCCATGACTTTGGAGCATAAATCAGGCTGAATTGGACCGATGGCATGGGTTATATGTTGGTTTTGAGGGCCGCTGTGGTTTGTGGCTTATTCGCATAGACCAGCAACTTCAGAAAATCTCACAAGAAAAAGTCTAACGGAGTGAAATCGCACGATCTCTGTGGCTAGTTCACATCACCTAAACGTGAGATGACCATGCCCTCGAATCGCTCGTGCAGAATATCCAATTTTGCGTGAACTGTGTGGCGAGTAGCGCCGTCCTTTTGAAACCACATGTCGTTGGTGGCCATATCATCCAATTCAGGAGAAAAAAAATTAGTAATCATCGACCTATAGCGTTCGCCGTTGTTGACGGTGATGGCCTGTCCAACGTCGTTCTCAAAGAAATATGGACCGATGAGCCAGCCCAAAATCCAATCCACCAAACAATGACTTTTTTGGGATGCATTGGACGCTCTTGGGATCTCATGTGGATTGGTATCGTCCCAAATTCGACAATTTTGTTTGTTGACGTACCCACTCATCGCTGAAGATGATTTTTCGATGAAAATGAGGGTCAGTTTCCAACTGCTGCAGAGCCCATTCAGCAAACACACGTCGTTGTCTATGGTCGTTTACCTTCAGCTCGTGGATCAGTTGAATTATGTACGGGTGCAGGCTCAAGTCACGACGCAAAATTCGCCAAGTTGTGGTCTGCGAGATGCCGAGTTCTTGTGAGCGATGCGAAATCGACTGCCTCAGATTCTCCTGCACACTCTTACGGACAGCGGCGATGTTTTCGGCAGATCTTGCGCTTCTTTGATGTACGGGTGTTGGTTTATCGTTTACTGAACCAGTGGACTCAAATTTATTCAACACACTGCGAATAGTCCTCTCGGTAGAACGATTATGGTGACTGTAAAATGGACGAAGCGCGCGGAGCGTTGGACTGTAGCGCCACTTAAAGAAGAAAGAAAGAAGAAGCTTCAATAATATGGCCGCTATAATCTGTCAAAGTTCGGAGGTCCCTATTGGACCCTGTATTTACAAACAAAAAAAGTCAGGTCATTTCAACTCAACTTGTTCAAACTACAAAACTCAAAATTGGGGTATTCTTCTACAACAGCCCTATAAAATTAACTAAAGGGTTGACAGAGCGATAGAAAAAAAAAATTAAATAAAATAACAACGGTGTGAGATATAAAATTGATTCTGACTTTATTTTGAAGCTAGATTCATGCCATTATGTGTGGAATAACATTTAACTGGCAATGCTTTAAGCGGTCGGTCCAATTTTTAATGAATCGGTCTAATATGTGCGGTATTATTCCGGTAATAGCGTGTCGAATGTTGGCCTCGAGCTCGTTCTAAGTGTTTGGCTTGTCAGCGTAAACTAAGGACTTGACACGTAGCCCCAGAGAAAATAATCGAGTAGTGTCAAATCGCATGATCGCGGCGGCTAATTGATGACCGCTCGTCGTGAGATGACCGAGTCGTCAAATTTCTCCTTCACAACTTGTTCCTTCCGGTTTACATCGCTCTATACCTGAGACCATTGACGGTAACGGTGTCTCCTTCCATTCATCCACAATTTACATACCTGGGCAGAAAGCAACCACCACTCAAAGAAACGCGAGAGTTTTTCAGTATAAGTTCAACGTCAATGTGCGGGCACAATATTATATATAAAACTCGGTACAGTGAGATATTACACTACAAATGTGGATATCTTGGCTACCATGGATGTATGGGCATCCCATGAATATACGACAGGCGTTTACATCAAAACACAAGAGACATCTGTGGCCTCCAAGGTTCCCGGACTTGACCCCAATGGACTTTTATTAGTGGGAACTCATAAAGCACATAGTTTAGTTTGCTCCTCAGAAATAACAACATTGGTTTGATGACGCAACTGAGAATTAAAAACAATGGACATTGTTGGATCTTTTCAAAGACGAAATCAGGGGTGCATACAAAGTAATGGCTTACAATGCATTTTTAGTAATTGATACTCGTATGATAAAATGTTTGATAAAATTATAAAAATAAAAATAAAAATTTGCAATTAATATATGTATTCTTTTTCCTAGATTTTTTTTTAACAATTTTTAATTTAATCTTTTTTGTTTTAATAAGTTGACTAGAAAATTACTGACTTGAGATGAAAAGATCTGCATTTTTTTCTATAAATACTAGGTACACGCTTATAGATTATAAGAGATATTTATATTTTCACTTTTGATCTTTAATAACTTTTGATAACATTAATTTTAGGGTAAATTAATTTAAAACAATAATTACGAGTTCATCGATACCTTATTTGTTACCTACGTGTGTGGTAAATTTGAAAGATGTTATTTTCAATAAGTGTCAAAATAGGGTAGCATGAGGCTTTGGTTCTAAAACCTCTGTATCTCGGAGGGGATGCATATTTCTCGCAAAATATGTCAAGGAATCTCCCCTTCAAATCTATGGCAAATTATCTACATTTTATATCTACAACGCAGATGATGCCGTTCGCTTCGTTTCTAATGATGACTCTTTTACTTTAGTATACTAATTTGTGCACATTGAACTCCAAATTTGTGTTCACCCATATAACAAACCTTCAAGTGTTAGGTAACATTTTTCTGTCAGAAAATATTGCGGGCTTTTCGCGCTACTTAACCACGCTGACTTTATTTGAGACATCGTGGTCGATATTTCCTTGGTGATTCATGACAGAGCTTGTTTTTCACATTTCGGGAAGATGACTCCATGGAAAAGTTATTTGATTCAGTACGAATCCCGGTTGTAGAGAATCGAACTGCTATGGCCCGAACTATAATAGGTGTTGATTTTAGCAAACAAGTTTATTCACAAGGTTTCTCACTCGACTTTAGATGAATGTAAAAGAAAAATGCGAAATTTTTCTCTTGAAGGCGGCACTTTAGTAGTGATTTTTTTTTTCAATTTAGTTGCAAGATTTGAATTTTCTGGACTACGTAGTATAATCCTTGTTATATCCTCCTGCAAAATGAAAAACAAAAATGTTTCACTTCTACTGAAAGAGTTTTGTAAACTTCAAAACAAATTGGCAAGGTCGGGGGGGGGCTATATGCTGGATGTGACATCATTTTTCAGCCAAGGTTCAATAATTTTTCACGAGTTACCAAAGAGGTGTGAGTTCTATCGTTGTCATGGTGGAACACGATTCCTTTGCGATTTGCCGATTCGGGTAGGTTTTCTTTGAGGGCTTTCTCCAATTTCATTAGTTGACAGTAAACAACTTGATTGCCATCCAAGCTTAAAGAAACAGCTATTAGCAAGCTGAATTGAGAGTGGAACCAAGGTAAATAAAGTCCTTTACTGTATCAAAGTTTTAGCTGCTTATAGTGACGTTTTGTCCTATGCGTCGATGTTGGTTGTCCTTCTTTGTTGACAGCACATACTTTTTGTTTTGTTGATGTGGTCGGTGGTGGTTTATTATACTTAGTCCATGATTGTTTTCGATTGATTTTGTTGTAGACAAACCGCTTTTCACCACCATTGATGATTCGTTTAAAAAAAAAAGATAATTTTCATTGCGTCTGGGATGCATGTGGAGCCCTAATGCTGTTATTAATGTTCGAACGAAATTTTTTAAACCAATTGTGACACGTGAGCATCATAAACTTCACATCATTTTGAAAACCTCAGCAGCCTTTACGGAAACAAAAAGGCAGTGTAAACCAAAAGCTCGATTTGCTTCTAAAGTAAGCTTACAGCGACATCTATCAAATGTCAAAAGAAAGAAAAACTCATAACATTAACAAAAGTTGGAATCAACAAACATAACGCAATCTACCAGGAAAAACCGAAATTACTTTGTAGTCAACTTAATATTTTTCTTTCAGCCTCCTTTTCAAACATCGCCTGAAGTTTTAGCTTTAATTATATTCGGTCAAAATTTGTCCGACGTCTTTTTTGAGCATCGCAATGCCTACTAGTTGATGCGGTCAACCTGAAGTTGTTTTCTTCTGTGCTATTCGTTGCCTAACATAAAGTCTTCTGCGTGCATGAGTACTTCTAACTAGTTCACGTTTTGGTGCATCCGAAACCAGTCGACAAGGCCAATCTGCTTACTGCACACTTTACGGTCAGTTCGACACTCACAGATTGTGCTTTGTCTCCGCCTACATTTGAGTGCGTCTAATCTTCAATGGGACGAATCTACTTTCTCACTCATGTAGTAGCAAGAGTACTTATAGATCTCAACATACATAAATTCATCAATCCTACTCTTTAGGACTCTTTCCGAGAAGATGGAAAAGACATTTATCAAGCCCGTCCCTTAAAAAGGCGATTCATCTTCTCTCTCCTCCTACATACCCATTGCACTTACGTCCCTTCTTTCCAAGGTCATATAAACGCTGATAAACCATCAGCTCATGAAATATCTCGAAACACGAAAACTTCTCAGTGACCGGTAGTATGGTTTTCGTAGCAACAGGCCCACTGGCGATTTGATGGCATGTCTCACCGAAAAGAGGAACCAAAGTGTACATCAATCTGGCGAAATCAAGATAGTTGCACTTGATATTTCTAAGGCATTTGACAGAGTTTTGTCCAAAATGCGTGCATTTGGGATCGTCGACTCTTTTCTTGTGTCTTTCGGCACAATCAAATTGTCTTGGATGGTTTCATGTCTGATATTCACAAAATAAATGCTTATGTGCCCCAGGGCTCCGTTCTGTCTCCGACACTCTTTTTAATTTTTATCAATGATCACTTGTCTGCCACTTCTAATCTAATATATTCCTTTGCTAACGACAGTACTCTCTGCTTTTCATATTCGTTTCCGGACTCACGTCCATGCTCTTCGGATGTAGAACGGGAACGGCAGCGTATGTTAAGCTCATTAAATTCCGATATTGACAACATAACCAATTGGGGAACTATCAACAGAGTGGAATTTAATGCTTCCAAAACACAATGCTGTCTGTTGTCGTTAAATCGAAATTTTAAACCATTATCCATGAATCGCACTTGCATCGTCGAAACCGAAAAACTTTCCATCTTCGGTATGTGTGTCAATGACAACTTACGTTGGAACGACCACATATTCGATGTCGCCAAAAATGCTGCGAAATGTCTAGGTTTCCTCAAGTGATGTAAGAAATATTTCACCCCCTCTGACCTAGCTTCGTTATATAAGGCGTTTATCCGACCAAAGCAGGTGCCCCTAAGACCTCTTTGCACTTGCTAGATAGGTTCCAAAATCGTGCGATAAAATTCATAGGTGATGCTAACATCACCCAGTCAATCGACACCCTCGAACACTGACGAAATGTCTCGTGTCTTACTTTTTATTATCGCTATTATCACCAGCAGTGTTCCATTGAAATCGCCAGTAGCATTCTGCCCCTTCAAACCTATAACCGTAACACCCGTCTCGCTATGAATGTTCATCAGTAATTTCGGACGTACTCTGAAATATCGTGATTCAGTCCTAAGCCGAACAACTCGCTTGTGGAATGCCCTGCCGAGCTCTTTATTTCCTAGTCATATTATTATATTCAGACATTTAAAACCAACGTACATCGGTACCTATCTTTCTTCCTTCCCTAATTTTTCTTCGCCTGCGCTATGTGCAAACATTTTAAGGGTATCTTAATCTCTTGAGCGCGCGCTGCTTTATAAAAAAAAAACGCTTCCGGCTTCCCGCGTGGCTCATTTTCGATGCTGAAATCATCTCCCGAACGGAACTTACCAAACCAAAACGGAAAAGTATAGTGCGTTCGTTTACCGCTGCATCCTCAAATGCGTCATTAATGTTTTTCAGTGCCAATGACGCATTACATCCCATTTTAAATTCGTAAAGGAAGAGGGTTCGAATTTGAACTGCCGACAGCATGGTAAGTAATTCCTAGGAAAAAAATAACGGTACTTGTAACGAAGCTTAAAATTCTTACACGTCAAGCACACGAACGACTTTATTTTATAAAAAAAAAATTTTAACGTTCTGGCATAGATGTTCACTCAAGAACTTCTTATTTCCGACTGAGCGAAAATCGGACATTTCATGTGGTACAACCCAATATATGCTCAACATTTTCCAATAATCTGTGTCATTAAATCCATACAGATTGAGATATGTAGTACAGATTGAGATATTAGAGGACTGAAGACTATTGGAGCTACTTTTTTTTAAGTCGGCATGTGTAGATTTAACTCATCTGTGTACAGAATCATCAGATTTTCATTTCACGTTCACACAGCTTACAGATTTGATCGCCAACTCGGCAGCCGCTCATATTATCATATTCTATTAGACTTGGGAGTCGTTTCGGTCTTTCATCTTTTTGTTTCTGTCAGAGAATTTGGTGCGAACACTTTTATAGCAACGCACGTCATATCGTCTGAAAATCATTCGCTTAATCGACACGGAAAAATTGTACCGAAACAAGTATATATGTATGCCGACTAACGCATACTTTTTTATATATTTTTACCCTGTTGTATTTTAAGACTTATTTTCGCAGATATTTTGTAAAGTCTATGCATTTGACTTCACTAACTCTGCATAGACTCATCATTTTTACGAATATAAAAAAATGTATTATTATTTTTCTTTTTAGATTTCGGCGCGTTTTGCTTTTACATATATATGAAAAAGAAAAAAAAAGAAATTAGAGGAAAAAAAAGGAAGTACGAGAATAAAAACCACCGTCAGAGTAAATAATTAAACTTAAATTATTTATGAACTTATAAACATAAGTTGTTTTTTTTTAATTAATTTAATTTTTTTTCGTTTCATTTAATGTTACTTCCATTAATTTACTTTTACTCTTATCTGGTCACATACAAACCAATAACTTAATTAATTATTATTATTAATTTCTTCTTAAATAAATAAATAAATTAATTAAATAGAAATTGTTTACAAGTAACTTGAATAGCTAACCACTTTTTTTTTTTCTCTGCAAATTGAACAAACAAACAAAAATAACAAAAAACAATGCAAAATAAGCATCCTAACTAATAAACTATTTATGTTAATTGTTCCTCACGTTTAAAACAGTTTAAAAGAAAAATGAAAATATTGTACTATGTATATTAAATAAAATAAAAAAAACAACCATACCGTCAAAACAATAAACAAAATTAAAAAAAGAAAAACAAAGTAATTATGGATTTGATCAGGTAAATTACGAAAAAATAAATCTCGAATCAGAATGACTTCATACTGTAAATATTTAGTAAAAACAAATTTTAAATCTATGTACGTATACATAACATTACAAATAAAAAAGGAGAAAAATCATCTAAATGAAAGATTTATTTATTATTTAGTTTATTATTTAATTTCTAGTTTTTATTATTACAACTAAACAAAATTGTAAACTAAAGAGTTTATAGTTTATAGTTTTTTTTTTCTCTTTTCTAATAAATGCATATAATATATAAGGAAACACATGTTAGTTTGTAATAAAATTATAGTTGTACCACATACACAAAAAAAAAATGAAAAAAAAAACTAAAAATCAAACTATAAACAAATGAATGTTAAGAAACAAAAACAAAATAGTTTATAAATTAAATGCAAAATTCTTAAAAGCTATATAAGTATGTATGTAGTAAGTTAAACCGTTCTCTCATTCAAATCACCTGAAATGAATTAAAAACTATAAACCAGCAGCAATTATAGAGAAAGGAAACCAACAAGCAATAAATGTTTTCTTTCTTAAAAAAAAAAAAATCAATTACCATCACCTTCATCCAACCAACTACCCACACAACATAAATGCATACTACTTGTAGAAAATAGAATAATACTACAGTTAATTCATTTCTATGGGGTAAATATATTCAAGTTATTATTTATTTAAAAAAAAAACTAAATAAAAAAACAAGTAAAAACAGAAATAACAAAACAGCTACAAAAAAAAAGAAATCAGTCAGTCAATTACTCTAAATATAAATTATTTTTTACACAACTTACTACGAGTTGTAATTAATTTTTTTATTTTAATTTAATTCTATTATATAGGTATATTATACTTATAATTTTTGTTTTTTGTTTTACTATTATTATTATTATTTTTTTTTTAAATTAAGTTTCCTTTTGCCGTAAAGACTGCATTATACCAACAAGATAAACAAAATAGAAGATTTAGTAAACAATTAAAACAAAAAAAGGAACAAAAAGAAATATACTATAAATATATATTGCTTTTTTTTCAAAAAAAAAAAATGTAAAAACACACAAATGTGTTCAAAACGAAAGTGAAATGGAATAATGAATAAAAACAATAATACAATTTATAATTGGAGAGATGAAAAATAATGAAATTCTTTTTGTCTTCACACTTTGATGACCATTTAGCAAACAAAAATGAATATTTTGTAATTTGCAGATTATATGAACTTTATAGATTTTTCCATACAAGCAAAAAAAAAAACAAAAAAAAAATTATAATAAACAAACAGAAATAGCATTTTTTCTACAATACAAATAAGCAACAACTGAAACAATGAAATAGTAAACTAAAAGCAGATTTTCAACAGAAATCAGGTTTCGTAAAATCGTTTAAAAGAAATTATAAAACATATTTCTTCAACTACAATTTTTCTTTGTAATTTTTAATTTTTTCCTTTGACGAATGTAGAAATTATATAAAAAAAATATCATATATATACATAAAACTAATTAATAATTAAACGAACAAAAAAAAAATGAAACAAGAATACAAGAATAAACAATTACGATTAGTGCCTTGCTATAAAGACGTCTAATAGAACTTCTCTCATTAGCCATGAACAATTATTTGATTTTCTTCTTTTTTTATTTTATTATTAAAGTGAATTCTCTAGAGTCTTTTATTATTGTATTTGTATTTCAGTATTTTTATTTTGTTTTTTTTTTTCATTTTCTTTTTTGTTTAAAGAAAATTGTATTCAATCCAAAGATAAAAAAAAAAGATAAAGAAAAAGGAATTGCCTTAAATAAAAAAAAAAGAAAATACACAAAACTATTCTAAACCATTTTAAAATTGAAAATATCTTTTTTCTTATTACATATTTTGATGTATCGATTTGATTCACTTCGAAACGGTAGAGTCAAAGTTGCTGGGAAAATTTCGTTGCGGTTTGAAAGGATTGATTAAGATTTTTAAATAACAAACTCTCAGTCGACAGATTTAGTTTTAGATTCTGTCGGACATTGCATACGAATATTCAGGGGGCAATGGGAAATGTGGGAAAAAGGAGAACACTTTTTTGTTTTCAAATTGGTTGCTCAGCCATGTAAACGCATAACCATTGCTCTACTTCCAAATTTTAGATATTTGTTTGAAGTTTGCTAAGAAAGGGGATCCTTTCCCCTTTATGCTTATTTATGGTCACCTTTGGTTGCTTAGCCATCGTTTTAAAATTCTTACATATTTATCTTACAACAAATAAGGCTGTAAAAAGGCTTAATTGATATTTTTCATCGACTTCTTGCTTAATAGATCTTATGATTGCAATAAACAAAACAACTTGTCAAAATCAAAACAAAAATGTTGTGGGCAACTACAGTTGATAGAGTCTTTGTCTTTTTTTTTTTTATAAAATTGCTCTTTTGTGATTTCGTAGCTAAACACGTTTTTAACCGCATACACAATGTGCCTCGAATTTTTAGCTCGATGCCAGATGATGGCAATGTTAGAGTATTCCGAATATAGTTTCTAAAATATCGAAGCAAGCTTTAAAAATGTCTCTCCATTTTTGACAGTCACGACGGGTTTTGAGATGCTTTAGTCATATTCTAAAAGAAGATAAAAGCAAGTTTTGACTAGGTTTCCCAAAATTTAATCTGTTTTTCTGAAACCTTTTAAAGTCAAAAAGCCTTGAACACCATGTGTGAATCAAATATGAAAGCGAACATCACCATAGTGTCAAGATATCGTGATTTTGTGTAAATTGAAATTGAAAAATAGTTAGCACTTCAAGTTAATAGGAGCTGTATCCAAATACAAAGGAGTTATTTAAAAACAATGGCCATGATATCTCTTTGTATTCTCTGTTCTGTATACGAAAAAGGAAAGCAACTGTAAACGCTCGGTCTATTTTGAGCAGATGTTGAGTTTGCAACAAATATATAATCTAAATTTAGGCCAACAAATATGAAACAATGTGATATTTGAATGTTATACTTAACACATTGATGATAGAGATCGGCCCAGCTTAAATAACTAAAGGTTTACTCAGAATTGTTTTGTAACTACAAAGGTACTTTATAACAGCAGAAAATTTGTTACTTTTTTTGTAATTAATATCTTCTATGAAACCACGTTTGTTTCCATCGAATATTTGTTGTTATGTAACATTCATGGCTTATCAACTGCAAATGTAACACACATATCAGTTAAAAAATCAACACTTCTTCTGCCTAAGCGTATTTGGATTTTTCATCAGGCGTATTATGTTAAGACTTTTTATTCGTATTGTGTCATTTTTATGTCATTTTATGAACGACTTACTACTTTGCCATAAGTAAATTTCCCTAGCCCCTCTGTATTTATTGTTCCAAAGAAGATTTGGCAAACATTTTTCAGATTAATGAGGATTACCTTTTCTAGCACAGCATTGACACCACAATTATTCAAACTTCCGCTAAACTTTTGATGATATTCCAAAAACCCTTTACATTTTCAAATAGAATTGGATACAATCATTTCGTTTTACAAAGAAGGAACATTAGTAATTCGAGAGGTTTAAGGCTTGTCCACCGTTTGATCGACTTAGAGTTTACCCTTGAGAGAGCTATAGAATGTTTCTCTTTTACAATTAAATATAGCTGGTTAGAGTTTTATTAATTTGTTCACTTCCTATTAAGAAACATTATCGGTTGACTGGTAGTCAAGGCTAATGAACATTATTTCGCGGATACAATTCTCAATCAGCACCAAAATTGACTCCGTGTAGACAAACTGTGTTGTGCACTGCAAGTTTGATTGGGCCAACCATCTAATTTTTGATATCTCTTCCATAAGGTCCTTAAGATTGTGGTGTGTGTAGAGGCAATTGAGAAATCCTAATTGGCTTTTCTGTCATCATTGGAAAGTGTATGAGTGGGGATCATATACACGCGGATTTTAAAATATCTTTAGTTTCTCATTAAATTACTTTCTTCTACTATTATTGTCGCAACCAAATAAAGTAGCCCCTGTAACAATCAGGCATGCATAAAAAATCCATTTCATTGACTTACTGCATTGTTAATGTTTCTGTTTTTTTTTTTTTTTTCTCTCACTCAAATGTCCAAGAAATTGTCCCTTAAAATCTGCGTGTGTGTGCATGTCTTAAAACAATGAAAATGTCAATGGCTACTAGAATATGTAGTAATTTAGCTAACACCGCTTCGATTCTCAATTTCGGCTGGCGGAGTAAACTATCACGGCGTACCTTGATAAAAACAGTTAATATCTCCAAAATTTTAACATATACATAATGGAAAATTAATTATCTGCTTGCGGTATCTAGGCGAAGATGATCTAAGTGTACAATTTTACAATGACGAAAGGATGTGGATACGTATGTTACATACTCTGCACACATTTTATATTCATACATTGGCGTTATCTTGGTCTTTATACGAACGCCACGTCTCATGAACGTTTATGTACACATGTACCATGAATTTTTGTTAGCAGGTTTCACTTTAATACTCTGCATTGGTTTGCCTTTGAATTTATCCATGAATGCACAATATCGAATTTACGGACCAGAAGTTTAAACACATCTGTCAACAAAGTCTTTGTTTATAGGGCTTCCGCCGGGGACATTTTGTAGGTGCTAATCTAATCATGTACTGTAAAATGATGATGCAGATTTTACCAAGGTGAATTATAAGAAACTCATCGGAATATAAAGCTTAACCTTCTATCGGCAGTTTTAAATACATATATCAGTCCAATGTCCGCCAAATTTGTCTTTCTGTTGTTTAAAAAGAAGTGGTTATATTCATAGATTGTGCGATTGCTTCTTATGAGTCCTCAAGATTTCAGTAATTCATAAAACTGTTGGTGATCAAATAGCATATAAATAACATAATATGAAACGCATATACTAGGGTGATAGTTGTACCGATGTAGAATAAGTGTTTGCAAAAGCATTTGATTGTGAAACTATTTGCTTTACATTAAATTGCCTTAATTAGTGGTTTTGCCTAACAATTTTGCATTGATAAGCACTTTATTGAGCCTTTATTAGGCAGGGTAATCGTCGATAAACCTTCAGTATTTGTTAAATTGTAAAATTACAAAAATCATTGTTGACGCAGCACTTCAGGCTGAACCAAAATCTAGGCTCTCCCACTCACTGGTTGGTTCATTTCGTCTTTTTGTTCACAGTGCTACACCTGTCGTAATTCCGCAGTAAAGTTTATGTTTTAACGAAATTAAACCAGTTAATTTGCTGCTTTTTTTTATATTTCTTGCAATCCTGGGTTATAGATTTCAACGACTGAAATGAGTATGGAACTAGTTTCCAAGCCATCGCTTATACGAATATTTAATGGTTTGATATGGTAGAGATGAGAGTATCAAACCAAGCTAGTGGAATCTAGACCTAACTCAGAGGAAATAGTAGAGAATAAGCACGTAAAGTTTAGTTTTAATCAAATGCTCAACATATCTTTAACATTTCTTGGAAACATATCCACTGAGATCAAGATTTGCCCTCGTTATCATATATAAGTAATGAGTGTAGAGAATTGGTATTATAAAAAAAAATGCAAGCTTGAATGTGTACACGTGCGTATTCATCTGTATGTCGAATCCCAATTCAGGTTATTTTTTTATTTTACAAAACAAAGTATTCATAAGGACAATCTTAATTGTGGCATCTACTCGTAGATTTTTTCTATTTTTTTTTAGAATTCACTTTAAATGAATTGTAAGTAGTTCACACTTATCATGACCATATTAAAAACAATACAATAAATCACTTGTTTTTCAGTTTGGCTACCGACACACACACGTAGCACGATTTGTCTTAGCAAACCTTTGTATTACAACTTTTTTATAAGTTCATATTTTTTGCAAATACATAAGCATAACTTAAGAAAGCCGAAAATACTTGTGAAAAAATATTTTGACGTTTAACGAAGCTAAAAAAGGATACATAGCACGACATAGCATCTAAAAAAGTTCTCATTAATATTTAAAAGAAATCTTAATTTTGTATGCAGCAAAATCTCCATGTCGCAAACAAAAAAAAAGGTAGATCAATAAAAACACCCTTTCGCTTCACGTTGTAATTGTTTTTTTTTTTCATTTTTCTTTTTCTAAAATAACTCAAAAGTCAAAGATCAATATGTATAAAAATCAGAACTAAAATATCTATATATACAAATATATAACTGTTAAGAAAAAAAATGAATTTAGGTAAAAATTAAAAACAAAAAAATTATTGAACAAACAAAAATCACTCTAAGAAGAAACTCAACACAAAAACGAGAGAACAAACAAAATTAATAAAACCCTTTGTGTTTCCAAATTAAGAAAACGAAAATAAAAAGAGAAAATAGAGAAATACGGAAGAAAACAAATAAATAATAATAATAAGCAAAACAAAATTAAAGTGTACTGAATTCTAATGTCAATATATTTATTCATCGATGTTGAATAAATTTTAATAAAAAACAAATAATATATATTGTATGTACTATATCGTATGTTAACATTATATGTATAATGTGGAAAATGTAAGAAGAAATGAAAAAAAAAAAAAAACTAAAAAATAGAAGAAGAAACCAAAGACTTGAAAGAAAAAAAAAATTTAAGAATATTATAATTAACATCCATGTATTTGTGCACTAAATAATTATAATTATATGTTAACTAAAAGCTTAAAACTAAAACTAATATAAAAGAAAACAACAACAGCAACAAAAAAAAAAAACAATTTAATTTCAAAGTAAAATGAACCTACTTTGAGTTCATGTTTTTGTTTTTTGCTAGATTTTTCTAAGAAAACTTAAATTAAATGTGTAAAAAAATAGGTTTATATAATTCAAATAAAAAAAAATGAATGGAAAATACAACTAAATATATAATAGAGATATAGAAAGAACAAAAACTGTGTACATCAATTTTTTGGACTGGTGGAATGTAATTAAATAATAAACACAAAGAGAAAACAATTTAGAATAAAACTAAAAACATAAGAAAACAAGAGAAAAAAATCGTATAAACATACAATGGTATGTATAAACAAGAATATGTATTCGTGTATACACATATGTATGTAAAAATAATAATTAAAACTCCATTTTTTTAGTTTATGGTTATTTCTTTTGTTCTTGTTGTTCCGTATTTTACTTTTTTTTGTGTCTTAAAGTTAAAGAATAAAACGATTATATTTTGTTTGACTTTATTTTGTAAATTTAAGAGTTAATTATTTTATTAAAGTAATTAATCATTTAAACACTCTTATTAGTTATTTTATTTTTGACTAATTTAATTTAATTAAGAGAAGATAATAAAAATAGTGAATTCAGTAAAATATATAAACAACAATTTTTCTTTTTATTTTATTTTACACAATATGTTTACTTTATTCTTTGGTCCTTGTTTGGGTCGGATTTTTCTACCTTTTTTCTTGTTTTATTCTACTAATTTTTTTTTTATTTTAACAGCTATTGATTTTGAAATGTTTGATTGTTGCTATATTTGGGAAGTATTTGTTGGATAAATGTCGATTTTTAGTTAAAAATTCATTTACATCAACGAAATTAGCTTACTGATTTTTTTTTTCTTATTTGTAAATACAATATATTACCTTACGAGTCACGATGAATGGAGTACTCTTAAAGAGAATAAGACCCACAAGACGTGGTAAGAGGTGAGGCCCTAGCTAGGTGTAAGTTTGCAGGATTCCTCCTTCAATTATACTTTTATTTTAACTGGTATATCTTCCGACCGTGCTGTCATTTATAACAGTTCTTTGACATTTATGCTCAGTATTATTTGACATGAATATATGGGCGAATTCGTAAACACACGACTTGCAAAGCAAATTATCTGCAAAGCACATGTAATAGAGCAGTTGACACGCAAAAGCCTTGCAAGTGTTAAACGTTTATGAACGGATAACTTGCACAATTTTCATTTCTCAATATTTTAAAGCATGATTGTTTAACCTTATTTTAAATACCTTATTTAATGGTTGCCAAGCTACCAAATACACTAAAAAGAACAAAAAAAATATTAAACGCCAAACATAAATTCAAAGTGAAATGTGCAACATTACTTTGATAGTTGCACAGATGCTCTTGCTTTTGCGTAAAAAAATTGAATCTACTACGTTTTAGAACTGCTTGCAGTAATTTTCTGTTACGCATTTGCGAATCTCCTGGTTTGCACATTTTGCGCAACATATGCGTTTACGAATTTGGCCTATATTGTACTTTTACCAGAAGAACGCTTCGGTGTCATTCAAACTTATTTTGAATCGGTCTTCAGTTTTTTTTTTTTTTTTTTTTTTTATCCTCATAATAGACTAACTGAGATCCCTATTCGTAGTTTTGTGGATAAATATCCTACCATAAGCCATGGTAGCCGCTGTGAATGAAAGTGTAGCGAAAGAGCAGGAAATGTCAATTTGACGTCGATCATGACAGTTTGGTCCTTGTCCGTCTACTAAGTGGAAACATTTAAAGAAGATCTCGGCCTAGACTTATATAAGATTCTGCTGGTGCAGGACCTAAAACCACGAGACCATGACATGCGACGGGAGTTCGCCTATTGGGCAATTTGAGTGAGCCAAATCGAGAAGAGACTCATGAATCTCAGGTGTGGTTTTTATGCTGGTGGTACATCGGCCCTTTGTTCTTCAAAAATGAGGGCAGAGCAATGTTCATGGCCAATGATCAATAATTATTTCTTCGAAAATAAGTGCGATATTGATCCGGACTATATGTGGTTCCAGCAAATTGGGGCTACGTTTCATACTGTCAATGAAACCATTGAGGAGTGGATTCAACTACAACATTGTATAGCGATATGAACCAGTGGATTTACCAGATTTGACGCCACTTAATACCTTTTTGTTGGGTTAAGTAAAATATTTGGTGGATGCTGATAAACCGGGCCCCCGCCCGACTAGCAAGGCTTCGCCCATCAATGACGTTTTCTAATAAAAAGCGGGGGCAGAGCAAAGTATTGGTCTTATCGTAAACATTTTCAGATGACACTACCGAAGGTTGCTACGATGTGATCAGTTAGAAGTTTCCGGTCATAGGTCTTGTTGGCGGCTGGACCACCGGTAGTCCCCACCAGGACTTAAATCACGGCAGTTAGGAGCTCCTCGGATCGCGGTCTGGGCCTGACTTGTTAGAGGTAGGCCCCCTTATGGGAGCCTCATGTTGGCTGTGGTTTAAACCCGAAATCGCGGGAAGGGTTTCGGCCCAATGTAGAGTTGCAATAAGTACTGGGTGCTGTGACTAAGATCAGTAAGAGGTTTTAGGTCAGCCTCGACTCATACCAAGGGTGCCTCCAACACAGTTCCGAATTGGTATCAATAGATTGACGGAGAGCGATGGCGTGGCGTATCCTTACTCCTATGGATGTATGGGCATCCCGTAAACTTAAGTCTACCCGACAGGTGTTTACGTTAAAAACCCAGAGACTATGTGTACCGTAAATTACTCAGGTCTTGGAAGCCAATATTCTGCGGGTTATTAGTGAGATAGATCCCCAAATGTTTGAAAGAGTGTCATAAAGTTAAACCGATAGGATGCGCCACGTCGAGCCGAGGAAGCCATATGGCTGAAGGCGTATTCAGAACATGTCGTGAATCATTCTTCATAATGATCAAAGATTTATTGCCCAAACAAAACCTATATTCTTAATAAAAAAAACCCTGTTACTTTGTCCATCTACTTGTGTCTACAGTATCTATTTAAAAAAAAATTGTTTTATTTTATTTTCAACGGATACAATACAAATACAAATTGCTGATTCATTTTGAACGTTTAAGCATATTTTCTTGGAAAACAATTCGTAGGTAATACATGGAGCTGTTTTTCACTATTTAGTAAAAATCTTCTTTTACAAATGGCAGCCCATACCATCACTGATGACTTGTTTTAAAATTCCGAAATAAACCTTCGGTTAGCAGGAGCACTAATAAGTTTTGCACCTCTTCACAATTATTCCTACGATTGAACCTTTCGTCTAGGAAATATCAATTCGTTATCAGCGTGCCACTGGTAAATGAATTGTGCTGACTTGTGCAGTTTAACTTTGAAGTGGCTGTCAATCCATGAATCATACTATTTTTGAAAAAATGAAATTGCAAATCATTTTTAATAATAAACGGAGTGATTCATCTTCTGTGATTCCTGTCTAAAGAGTTCACCGATATTTGTATGCTTCATTAACTTTGGTTTAATGGACGCTTAGAATCGACAATAATCAAGAAACAATGAACTCGAATGTCTTTAGGTCTTATGGTAGATTGCTCTTCCAAGTTTTGCATTGCCGTTATGCTGCTTGTGGAATTTGCGCATTTTGCGGATTCTTTATTTTATATCGAAATGTCAGTGTGGCTGAGAATTTGCTTATGTTTTTGCATTCCAGTTACTTTTATTTCAGCTTCTTTGTCAAACCTCGCTTGTAACTTACCCCATAGTTGAAAACTTCCTGGATCGTAAGAACTTTTGAGTTTAAGGGACATTTTTCAGTCACAAAATAGATGTCTGGAGCTGAGTTTGCGGGTTCTGAAAAGGGAATGTCTAGATATTTGGTCTTTGTTCTACTGATTCGTAAGCTATTATTATCAGGGTTATCTCGTCGGCTAAACGGAGAGATCCATGTGTTCTTCCTATGTTTCCGTCATGCATTTTAGATTCGTTTCAATATCCATGCAGATTATAAAAACCGAAATCGTTAGCAATGCGACTCCAAAAATTCGACAAATGTTTTGGACCCGTCTGTGAAAATTCGACTACAGTCTTCTCTTACTTAGAGTCTGACCAAAGCCAGAAAATTTGATTTTACTCACAGCCCGGCTCATGAGAAATTTTTTTCATGTTCGATGTAAATTTCAAAGTGTTCTGCGATACTAGGAATGGCATCAAATTTCCTAAATAGACGCTGGCATAGTCTTAGAAATTAATAAAAAGTGGCGCGTATGCAACATACAATACATATACGAGTATGTTCATACATTAGAAATTCTAGGGTTATATTCAAGGTCTGCTCTGTCGCGAATATTTGGTCAATCTATGGTTTTTTCTGGTCTAAGGTTACACTGATTAAGACCAATCTCTTTGTTCATGAAAGTTATGTTAAAAAGGATAATATCTACGTTTGGAATCCATTCATTGGACATACTGTCAATCAACTTCCTCCGCTAATCAAGTCATCTTGCGCTGCTTTGAACAAATCAGCAGTGAAGTCATCAGTAACGGTCGTCTTGAGCGAGGATATTGAATGGATATGGTATTAATTATACTTCAACTAATTTTGAACGACAGCGGATTATTTGGCATTATAGGCATTTAACCTTATGTAGAACTGTTCTTCTGACTACTACTCGTATATAGTGTCTATTTCATCGTTCGTTTCTGCAGGCTACGGTTTGTATTTTGTTTTGTTGTCGTGTCTTGAAGGTTTTGTGTTTTTGTTAAGCGCCATGATCAAGTCGAAGTTCCTAATTGGGCCAAGTTTTGAAAACTTGTTTTCAGTGGCTCTCCTAATGAAATTGTCAAATAAACAACACCAAACTTGCTGTTTTTTTTTAAGTTACACCTTCTTGGTCATTGATCGTGCTTGTTAAACGAGTTAGGCTGCTTTCCAAAATTCAAACTAAATGCGCATTGTGGCTGCACCTCGCTTCTGTCATGCAAGCATGCGATTCGTATCCCGTTGCATTACGAATCATGATGTTTTGGAATGTTACGCGATGCGCAGTATTTATTTTTTTTAAACGTAAAACAATGTGTAACAAATTGATTGGAATTCATATAATTAATCACTTGCTAAATAATTGTGGTGCTTGTGACAATCGAATATTCACAAAATATATGTATTTTAAAGCTAAAATTCAGCTAGAGCTAAATTCCTTTGCAAACTGCAGCCTCATTGTAATTAAGTGTAAGATCTCGCTTTTTGTCCATTGATTTCTGCATATAAATAACTCTAAAAATATAATTGAATGCTTTTATTTATTTAAAAGAATTCGCCATTGCACTTCAGATTGCATAAGTCAAACAAACAACTGTCATTTGCATCGTGCTAGTTCATGATGCGCTGGTTAGTTTTCCTTGCGCAGTATATACATGCACAGTGAATGTTCTCAGTTTGAGTTTGCATTTCGGAATGGTTGTTGATGCAAAAAGCAGGCAGTACTACATTTTGGAAAGCAGCCTATGAAGTTCTTGACTTTTTTGGCTAGCTTTATGTATGCATTGTTGGGGACGACTCTCACACGTTTTGCTTATAAGCTTGTATATGCCATCCTTGGTGATTGTCTTCTTCGTTGTCCCCACGTTAAAGTATTGTCTGTTAATTTTGGTGTTCATTTACGTATACTCAGGGTTTTTTTTGCCTCCATCATAGTCAAACCTTAATCAAACAAACGCCGCTGTTGCAGTGGATAGCTATCACCATTGTCTTTAAAATGTGTTTCCCAGATTACCACGGTATTTGGTTCGTAGAAGTCTTGACATTTTTTCATTGACTCGTTAGTATTAGAATCATTCTTATCAGTTAAGTATAATACTTCTCGATGTTTTACAACATTTATTATTTCTCATGATAGAATTGCTATTCTTACACACAATACCAAACCCGGAGCGCCAGGTTCATATTTGAAGCTCGTGGACTACGGTTCGAATATTCCGATGGCCGTAGATAACTTTCTACTGGAATATGGGAGCTGTCGTGTGGCCTTTATAGTGTTTTTTGAATAGGTAAGATTTCTAAAAAAAATATAATTCGGAAAGACCACCTACGTCAGAGAATCTTAAATAATCTACGTTTTTAATGTGCTAATACTGAAGGTTACATTTGAATCGGTTTTGAAAATATCTTGCGCGATTCGTATATGATTTCATATTATCCAATGCTGTATTATCAAGGTCTCATATTTCAGTATGAAGAACCGGATTTTACTAAGCTCTGAACAGTGCTTAGGATGCCAAAACAAGTGTACAGTTATAACGGATGATTGAGAGGTTCTTTAAAATTATTCATCTTTATTTAAAATAATGTTTGCAACCTGTCTTACTGAGTTCAATTTGGGTACTTGTTATGCTTCATTGTCAGAGAATTATATGATTTGTTTAAATAGATGTTAGTGCCAAAATATGAAATAAGTTTTTTTATATAAAAGCTTTTCGTTATCTTTTGTTTTCGTTAAAAATTTTGAATAACTAAAAATATATAGTACATTATAATTGTTAAAGTTAACAATAGTAGTTTATGGCATATAAAATATTTTAAAATTATTTTTAGTTTTTTTTTAGAAATGCTACCAAAATCTGCCTTAATAAAATTTTTTTTTATAAAATAATTGTTTGTGAAAAAAAAGAAAAATAGAAAGATAAATTTTAAATTAAACATTTTTTGGTAAAAAAAAAAAATAATAAAAAGAATGAATAGAGGGCTTAATTAAGAGAAACTTAACTAAAAGAAACAAATCGAATAATGACCAATTGTTTGAATATTTGTTATGTTAAAACATGAAATCTAAACAAATATCAAAGAACATACATATAATTTAACAATAGTTAAAAATGATAAAATAAAAAACTTGAATTAAAAATCACAGCATTTGCAAACAAAATAAACATATTAATGCATTAGCAATAAATATATTTAAAAAAAGAAAAAAAAAAACAAAATCGAAAACATCATTCAAATTAAATTTAAATCGTTTAATAAACATCTACAAAGTTAATTATAAGCAATAATTTAAAGTTTTATTTATTTAATTAAGCTGATCGATTTAACGAATAACTTACATATAACGAGTTATTTTCAAATAATTTAGTTAATCATCTAATCTAACATTTGATTTAGTTTACGCTAGCATTTAAGAAGAATTTAAAAATAAATATTAAAACGAGATGATGGAAAAAACTTAACAAATAATTAATCTGGACAATATTATAAAATGTAATAAACAGAAAAAAAAATTGATATCTTTTAGAAGAAAGATAATGAAATAAAGAAAAGAAAAGAAAAACATATTTATATTATTAATTCGAAACAACTAAACTAAGAACTGGTGTACTATGTGTTTCAATATAATAATAAAAATAAATAAATAAACAATTTGTTTTTCAAGAAAAGTGTAAACTTATTATTAAAAAAAAAACGAGCAAATAATTGAAAGGAGCCTTTAAGCAAAAACAAAAGAAATAAAAAACGAGAACAAAATTAATATTAATTATTTTCTATGACGATAAATATTTAAGATTTAGAAATCAATTGGTTTTTTCGCAAACAAATTGATGCGGAAAAATTTAAAAAAAAAAAATTAATAGAAATACAATTCTAAATTCGTAATGAACAAATTACACGATGAACATGATGAATAAAAGGATAAAAATTAAACAGAATTAATTTAGTTTGTATTTTTAAAAGGGTGATATCGATGTAGACGTTGACGTTGACGAAGCAGTGATGAAAGGAAAGTGCATATTATATGAAACATATTATTTTGAATGTAATAAAAACGAATTACAAAAATGAAATTGTTTTAATTGAAGACTAAAGAATGAGCGAGTACTTAAAACCTTGCAATCTAAAGCTCATCTTTTATTCATAACATCAAATATTGAGATAATAAATGTTTAAAAAAGACTCATTTTTATCCACTCACCCATTTTCCATAAAATAGGCCGTCTTATTTATGAATGATTCCTTCAAAATCCGGGACGCTGATGGCTCTCACAGTGAGCTATTGGCGAATGCACTCCAGTGACTGATGTAGAAGTTCCTGTACCCAAGACGTAGTCACTGTATCACAAAGTTTGACCGCGTTCCATCGTAAACCCTGTCCGTCTTGTAGAATGCTCCTATTAATGTTGCTGAGCTGCGATGAAGTTCCGCAAAAGAATGCAATATCTTCGTTTGAATTTATGGACGGATTTGAATAGTTGCTTATAATTAAGAAAACTTTCTTTTCTAGAAATTTTCCAAATGAAGAACGTAGCTTGCTAACTCGAAGATGACACTAGGGTAGCCATCACATTGAAGTTTATTTCAACGGCTTTGGCTTTCGGAGTCAACGAACAGGAGAGCTTCTCCTTACTGCCTTTGATTTTCAGTCCCACTTCAGCTAATATTCCCAGAGACGCCTTTTCTCATTTGAAGCTTTTGAGAAAGAGAGATTTTACAAACGTTGGAATCAGGGGTGCATAAGAAGATCTTGGATCCTGGTTCATTTGTTGGATGATGACGTTGATTCTTGTGAAGCTCATATTACTTAAAGTGTTCCTATCTATCGATTACCGATGTGGCTGAGCTAATGTGATCTTAATTTCGTAGTTTGTAAAGTTCGCGGTTGTACTGTCTTGCTATACTGCGCTGTGCCTCGAGGACGGATTTGGAGACTTTTCGGACCGGAGCATTGTGTCTATCCGCTCTACATAACGGAGCAGCCTCAGTCGTTGAACCTTCACTCTTCTGGCTAAGTCGATGCCACTGTAAAGCCAATACAGTTCGTAATTGTATCTCCTTCTCCACTCACCGTCTATGCTGACGAGACCGAAAATCACCCGAAGAATTTTCCCCTAAAAATAGCCTTATCCATTTTTGATAAATGCCTCTGCGCCATAGAAAAGGACTGGAATTATTAGGGTCTTACTTTACTTTTGTTGTTCAAGCCTAACAAAGAGGGCTCGAATTTCACTTCTTAACCCAAAGTGTTGGTGTCCTTTCTTATTGACAACATATACTTGGTCTCGCCCTCGTTGATCATTAAACCTATCTTGTTAAACAAATCAGGTTGTTAATGAAAGGCTTTAGGATATAATCTTATAGGCGATGTTAAGAAGACAGAGGGTCACCTTTCTTGGGGATCGGACAAACAGTTCCATTCTTCGTTTATGCTTTCGTCCGACCATATTTTACAGATGAGTAGATGTATGCTCCTTACCAACTCATCGCCAGCCGCTTTGAAGAGCTCAGCAGTCAGGCCGTCCGCTTCAGCAACTTTGTTGGACTTAAGCTTGGATATGGCTATCTTTACTTCACTCGGCTTGGGAAGACGGAGTTGTTGTCTACATCATTCAGGTTGAAAGGTTCATTCTTTCTGACACCAGTATTTGGTTCGTCATCGCTGTTATACAGTCTACAGAAATGATCTTTCAAAATCCTCAGCATCGACTGCGACTCTCATACTAGTCTTGTGTTCCCATGTTGTTCTCTACAAGTTTCGGTTCACGGTGTGATACGGACACAACATATTTTTTCTACTTTTAGGTAAAATTTCCGAATCTCATTCTCGGAGTAGCATCTCTCAACAGCATTGACTGCGTGTTTCTCATGCTACTTCTTTTTCTTCTTGAGAAGTCGATGTGAGCAGTGCTTGCCTGCACTTGTCGTCAAACCAGGGGTTTCGCTGTGTTGGCCGAGTAAAACCCAGTACATTAGAGACGGCATCTCTGATGGATTTTTGGCAGTGTTGCTTTGCTATTATTCTTCAATAATAGATGCTGGTGGCATAGGATTTCTTAAGAGTTTAAAGGAGGCTCGATCGGAAAGGGGTTTGGAAATCTCTCCTCACAGTATTAGCTTGCCTTTACGATGTTCGGGATATCCACAACTGTACCTTGGCTACAACAAGGAAATGGTCCATGTCGATGTTGGCCCCTCGGAGCGTTCGGATATCTAACATACTCGTATAATACTAGAGGTGTGCCTTACGGCGGTCCCAATGTTCTCAACCTGGCTGTCAGCTGGTTGATCAGGATATCAACTCTTTGACTACATATTTCTAAGTTATACTCGTAGCTGCCGATATTATCATTTTGCCCAAGACAATGCTCAGTTGATTCTTAGTAACAATCACAACGCGTGAAAAATATAGAGTCAGTTACCCAGTTCAAGGAATTGGAAGAGTCGAGCAATGGAATCAATAACTGGAAATTTTATTTAAGAGCTGGAACACAGCTAGAAAAATACAAGATTTTCATTCCAATTTGTTATTTTTTTTAAATAAAAAGGTGCGTGTTTTGAAGGTATCAATGAAATTTTTATTTTAGATTGAAATATAATTGATTGTCATTTAAATGTTCTCCATGGAACCACTTGCATAAGATGGTGGAGGTTTTCACGTCATTCGACCGACATTACAGGCCGTCTCCACAGGACATGAACGATGCCCGGATTATTATCATGGCATGAACATGTTAATTCTAACATCAGGGCATGGATGTTCACTTTTATGTCAAGACATGAGAGCGGATGAAAATCAATGCATGAATTTAACATTTCGTGTATATGTGAGTTGTTTTCTATTGAATGTAGTGGTAAACGTTTTTTTTTCTAGAATGTCGAGTAAAAAGGAGGAATTAATTGTTGCTGTTGTTGCAACACGAAATGTTTTGACATAATTTGCCCAGACAAAAAAAAATATTTCAGACTAGATGTCAGGTGTTATGTCTGACATAATTCTGTCTCGTGGAGATAGTGGAGATCAGTGGTATCGGTGAAAAGAAGTTTTCAGAAATCCCGCAACTGATATGCTGATATACCACCCCCATGAATATTCTGGTTCGATGAAAAAGCGTGCGATCGAGGAAATGGAGGAGAGCTAGTCCAGTAATAACTGTGTAAATCGCAACCGAAGGTCAGAGGCACAACTTCCCAAAAGTCTCTGCAACTACTTGCATACACTTATAGTGTGCTTATGCAAATATTGAGACAGAAGTTATAAAAGTGAGTTCAGGGCAAAGCAAGGTTTATGCTTTTAATAAGAAGAGACGCAAAACACTGACAAACTGGACAGAACGTCACCTGTAACTTTGAGATTCTTAAGAACTTTGCATATTACGGCCATTACTCTGATAACGAAGAGTTACACTTACCAATCGCTCTTTCTTCGGCGTAGATCGCAGAAGTGTCAACGTTAGCGAGAGCGGATGGAGATAAACAAGATATTGGTATTTGGTCGTTTTGAACACAATATCTTCGAGTGATTTTGAGTTCCGATTTGCATAGACGGGCATTGTAAGATAAGATATAACAACGAACTCAGTAAGTTGTACAGTCACATTGGCCTGGTCAGAAAAGTATGCAGCAGTCACCAGAGATGACTGGGAAATGTAGATCAAATGAATATTAACGCTCTACCCCGAACAGTTTTTGCATCCTATCCAGAGGGACAATGCAGTAGAAGAAGCGTTTGCCAAAGACCTTGCTAAATTGAGAGGCTTATTGATTGAAGCTCAGGTTCATCCCGATCTGTAGGGCCATTTGACTAAGTTATAAGGATGAAAAGACAAAACTCTTCTGAAACAGGCAGATCCAGGTCAAACCCCGAACAGGTTTATTAAGTTTAAAACTCGTAAAAACTGAACTCAAATTATGAGAAAGGGGCGAGAGTAGGTCAGGATCGACAGACATGACTCTTTGGAACATTTTTTCAATTTACTTCTGCTGCAATGAAAATCGAACATGTGCTGCTTAGTGGCTCGTTAAAACCATAGTCGGTCGCATGAGAAAGACAAACCTTAGATAACGTGTTATGTCGTTTTCGTTTGGGCTTTTATCCGTACTCCGGAGAAGAAAAGTGACATAAAACCATTTGCCTCATTTTTTCAGAATCAAAATTTTGCTTCTCGTTTTCATTTGAGAATCAAAATTTCTCTCCTCGATTTTATGTCAAAATAAACGTCAAATAATATTGTGTGTCAAATTAGGTTTCTGTTTTCGTGCAAATTGGCCGTGTTTGGCCAAATTATTATTTGGTGAATAAAAATTATATCAAAGACTTCGTAAGGTTTTCAAGTGAAATCAAGCCGAGCAGTTTGAATTGATCAGCATACTTGTATTGCAGCAGAATGTAGTAGACAGTCTGAAGGAGTAGCCTTGATTCGTATTTCGTAGCTAGGGGACCATGGTTGGCTTGCATACCCGAGAAGTGGCCAAACTAAAGTGAAGAATAGACATTTTGTAGGGTCAGGGAATTTTTCAGACCGTAGTTTGATGAAATATGGAATCAATATGAGTACGGAAATGGAGTCTGTACTGAAATATATTCCTAAGTTGTCTATTGAGGTTACAAAAGCTACAGCTTGGTTCTAAATTCTCGTAAATCAACTGGAGGAAATTAGGCAAGAGCTATTGGTTGAGGCCCAGTTCTACTCTAACTGAAGTACTATCTAAATTAAGTTTTTTTTTTTTATATAATTAGTGGTCGCTCATGGGACTATGCACACCCTTAAAATTGCACATAGCGCGGGCGAAGGAAAATTGGGGAAGAACCAATTGTGATCGGTTAGAAGTGATTGATCAGGAAATAAAGAGATCGGATGTTATTTTAACTGTACGGAATCCAATTGTCATTTTGTGACATTTTTTGAACAAGGTAGCTCAGGAAACATTACGTCGTTGTTGAAAAGTGTCAATTGACTGACATTGGCGTCATCCATGGGTTCTATACTACGGGTTTGAATCCTCTATAGCAAGTGCAGAGAGGTTCAAGGAACACTGGAATGGATGTGGACAATACACTCCAATTTTGGGCGATTAAATGCTTAATTTATTTAGGCCAGATCAAATGGGGTAATGTATATCTTACAACGCTTGAGGAAACCTATACACTTAGCAGAGTACTATCATTATCAAAGAAATATACTGGATAAGCTGAAGGTACATACCAGCCAAAATATCATTGATGAAAATTAAAAATATTGTCGTTACATTCCGCATGGTAACTTCTAATCCATTTAAGAAGAGATTCATCGATCCCGAATGCACTCTGTCAATTGTTTGATTGACTAAGGGTCGTCTTTGCCATTAGACATGCCATCGCATCAGCAGTGAATCTATTGCTACGAAAACCGTACAGCATGTCTTTGAGAAATTATCATGCCCCGAGTTATTTCATGACTTGACGATACATACATACATCAACGTTTCCATGACCTTGTAATAAAAGAACGCACATAAGTGCAATAGGCTTTAGGAGAAGAGAGAGGATTTTCCTGTGTTTAGAAATGAGCTAGACAGATGCTATTTACCATCAGATCGGAAAGATTTCTTCAAAGCTGCGACCCATTGAATCCGTCGATCCGTCGTATTTAACTGATAGCTAGATAGAATGCACGCATTCTTATAGAAGGTGCCCCATAACCAACGGATATATGAACTTCGGCTGATAAAGTATGTTTACTTTCTACTTTTCCTGTGTACTATCATCTTGAAGAGAAAACACTCTCAGCATTAATAAAATGTCATCGGCTGTCTTCTGTCAACGTATGTAGTAAAGAGTACCTATAATTGTAGATATATTTGGTATGTACATAGGTATGCGACGGATTTTATGGAACGGTTCTTTCCAACAATACGTAAACTTGAACGTCAACCGTGAATGGAACGACGTCTATGAACGCCGCCATTGTTAAAAAACACCTCTTCAGAAAAAGCAGAGATATAACATTTAAGCCAGCGGATTTGAGAATATGCATTAAGATTTTTGGTACTAACATATGAAGGTTTTTTTTCTTTTTTACTGATATTTCGTCCAATAGAAATAAATTGCAAATTGTGATTTAATTTTTAACATTTCTTCGACGTTTATGCCCACTTTTGTTTGATAAATCACCACAAATAGATTTTAATTAGAAAAACACTTCCATACCGTTCAAACTAATTTTGGAAATCAGACTTCCATTCACACAACATTCGTCGTGTTGTGGATAATTTTCGTATCACATATGTATGTATACTTTAGATGACGCAAATTTAACAACCCGAAATCGAACGCAACAGTTTAGCCTTTGTCCATCAGATCCTGCTGCTTCAGAAACTAAAGCCACAAGACCATGGCTTGTGGAACCGTTTATCACTATTTATTCCAAAATATCGACAAATTTGTTCCGGATGATATGTTACCACGTGCCATACAGCGAATGAAACCATTGAGGACTCGATTCAACTACCAATCAAGTGGACAAGGTGCTTGAAAGAGTGACCCAAAATCGAACTGACAAAAGGGTTTTCGTCAATAACAGCCGAGGAAGCCCTATGACTGAAATTAAATTCAAAACATAATCAACCCTATCGAGGTATCCATTCTGGAGAAATTCCGAAGTGAAAGTCAAATCCGTTCGGAACTCAAACTGCGTTCAAGGTATCCGTTTCGTAACAAAGTAAATGAAGCATATAAACGCGTCTATAACAGTGTGAAAATATTCCTGGCAAATTTAATATACATATTTATAAAGTAATGGATAGTGTTGCTTTATTTTTGGAAGCAGAGGGGAGAAATAGAAGGACAAGCCATACAAATAAAAGGCGAATTTTAAGAGATAATTCAAATATAAATCAACTTTCAGATACAGCGTAAGTAGTAAATGGTACAATTAAATTAGAACAATACAAAATGAAATTGTTGGATGTAAAATTATTTTTCCGTTCATTTATATTCATACATTATCAACGGAATAAACAGCAATAAATGATTAATTTATTAGTTTTGTTACTTACAATTTTGAAGTCAATTTTTCCTGAAATTTTCCGCAACAATTCTTCGTAGAAGAACTTCGGATAAAATTTGCCGTGTAGCTGTCAAAAATTGCACCACATCGCACTGCGGTTATGTGCATTAGATTTAATCGGAGGATGTGTCCGACGAGTGTTTCGGAACGGATTTGTACAAATCAGAGAAAATTTTCTTCCGAGAATTAAGATTTTTTACTCAAACCCAGTCGTTATATTGTAGTTTTAAAACAAAAAATTCTATAGCGTAAAGGAACACCCTTTATGTTAGAATGGTCCTATTGAAGTTTCGTCGGGCATAAGTGTATGCGGAGTCATAGCACGATCAGGAAGCTTTGAACTGGCTGCGAATGGATTGGTCTTGTCCAAATAATTGTAAATGAGCGGTGGAATGAAGGGCGAGGCAGAAATTCTTGTTGTTGACGAACGACAAAATATTTCTACTAAATTTGGGTCACCTTAGTATTTCTTTGTTTTAGTCATTTGTCGTACCTACGTTGCTGTCATTCCTGCCTCGTTTGAACTGTTTTTGGTTTTCGTCTGAAAAACCAAAACATCAATTCTCTCCCTCACAACCTATTTAGAGCTCGTACCAAGTATCAAGGTTTTCTATTGGTTTGATATTCTTCATTGTGTTGATGATATTGTCCATAGACATTGGTGATGTCTGAGCGTATTCAACTGAATTTCATTAAACAAACCAATGTCGAGTGATTAAGAGTGAATAAGACGCAATTGGAGTTCATTTACAATTTCAAATAAATTTTATTAGTCACTATTAATTCTATTCAGTATTTTGTTTTGCTTTGTTTTGTTTTAATCTATCATATATGTATATATTAACATTATAAACAATAATTTATTTATAATTCTGTCGCTGATATTCTACAATTTATTCAAAAATATTTTCAATCTGTAATGATTTGTTTTGTTTTGGGTACGATTTACGTATGTATGTATATTCATAAATAATATACGGGCTTAGTGGTGTTACCAAACAAATTTTGTGTGTTATGCGTAGGTGTTCGATTCGAATGATTATCCATAATAATAATAATAAACCTTACAACACGCATAAATCTAGGGAAATGAGTGTGTGTAATGATTTGTCGAATTCCCTTAACTAGCTTACAAACTAAAGACGACTAAAAAAATGAATGCAATGAAAGCTAACATAGTTATTGCAACAATTGTGTGTGGAGAAAAGAAAGCCAACAGAAGAAAATTAAACGTCGCAGTTATCATATTGTTTTGTTTTAATTATTTTTTACAAGAATGGTATCTCTTTGTATTCAGGGTCGTTTTTCGGTCGCACATACACTCCACCATATTTGGCCATGTACTTTTTGATGAATTCGCGGGATTTGTTCTTAACCGATTCGGTTACAACTAACGTTTGACCAACGGACTCGCAGTATTTCATCTCCTTGACCATCACAAAGTGAGTTAACTACAAGAAACAAAAATAAATTGATTGAATTGATTCAGTTTGAAAATGAAATTGGCTTACCTTTCTCGCTAAATGATTGAAATCGGTATCGGTGAGAATTCTGCCAGAGAAACATGTCTCTTTTCGATATGATTTCAAATGTTGAACAATAATACCAGCAATTTCACAGCGGAATTTCTCTCTGCGATGCTTGCTACTGCTACTACTACTACTACCTTCTCCATCTTTACTACGTTTTGTACTGAAATAAAAATGAGTTTCACACATAAGTAACAGAACGAACTAATTTGTGTAAAGAAAGTTTTAACAAACCTTTTACTTGAATCCTTAATTTTTTCCAGTTTTCGCTTTTTGTGTTCGTACTTTTCGCGAATAGGCAGTGGACGTTTTAGAGGTTTTTTGCATTGTAGCGCATCCAATTCGTCGACAATTTTATCACCCTGAACAATTTTATCATACAGTGGGCTGTTGTTACATTCGGCCTTAATGATGTCGTCCTCCTCAGAGGAGAGAAGGTAATCTTGAATAGGAACAGCATCCGAAGGATTATCACTATTGTCAGAAGACTGTGATTTTGATTGTGACAAAGTTGGATCTGTTGATAGGCTCTTTTCTAATACATCACGACGACGACGAATCTCTTCTTTACGTTTGCGAATCTTTTCTTTGTTTTCCTTGTACTTTCGTACTTCCATTTGGTTATAAATGCGATCCTCTTCCTTGCGAGGCTGTATGAAATAAAATTAAATAAAAATTAGTTTGCTGGCCGAAACTGAGTCTAAAAGTTTGTACTTACACTTATTGACTTTTCATCCACTAGCCTGTTGTAGCGTTGCAGTCGCCTATTTTCGATTTTTTTTTCTATGTATGCTTGCAGCTTGACCGGATCAAGACCTACAACAGCAAGTTGATTTAGACTCCCTTTGTTGAACACGCATTTACCTAGCTTACCCTTGATCACCTCAATATCGTCCTCTGAACTATCAAGGACACCACCATTTGAGGAATCACTTTCAGAATTTTTAACGGGCGAATTACTGTTTTGACCTGCTAGCGGGAGAATTTTAATTGGTGGCTCCCATTGCGGTATGCGTATCTTAACATGATAGTAGTAAATTTTCCCCTTAGGACTAATGGCGTATTTCCAGAGAGGGGGTAAGTCCATTGGTGGAAGTTTATAGTCAGCAGGATTTGTTGATTTCGGTTTGACAGGGACTTGTACATGTGCATAGCTGGGAGGTGTTGCGATTGGTTTTTTGTCTGTTGAATACCATTGTCCTGTAGAAGGATTAACACAAAATGGCATATTTTCTGGTCGCATGCGCTTTGGATCTAAACCAAAGAAACGACATTTGATATCGAATTCACGTCGCTCTTCAGCAAGACGTTTATCGGCCTCATCGCGCGCAACCTGGGAAAGAGTTAGTCTGTGATTACAATAGACAAGACAAAAAAAAAGAGAAAAGTTTTATTTACCTTAGCAGCAAACAGCTCCCTTCGTTGCTCTTTCGAGAGTTGCAAGTCAACTGGTAGCGTTCCAATTGACTTCTCACCTCCATCTTTTCCCGCGCCACCGTTCTGTGTAAACCTTCTTCTATCGCCGGGCCGCTCACGATCTTTGTCTTTACTCCATTTGAAGCGCCCACCATTTGGTCCATTATTCCTCATAAATCGTTCTCTGTTTCGATTTTCCCCGGATCTTGACACATCATCTGCTAAACCCTTAAACTGTAGATCAGCTTCCCGTTCATGCTCCTTCATTTGTTCTATACGCTCACGTTTGGGTATGCGGAAAACTTCCGGTAAATTATCCCAAGTATTCACTAATTTAGCTGCAAGCTTTTGTAACTCCGATGCTGTATCGTCTGCTTCAACTGACAATGATGATACGGACACAATAATCCCTTCCTTTGGAGATCCATCACTCGGTGAATGCGATTCCTTATTATGCGACCAATCTCGAACAGTTTGATATACTTTACTATCGGTTAACATTGTTTTGTTGGGAATAGGAAGGCTTTCCAACACACTTAGCAGTGCCATACGAATTTCCATACTTTTTTCCGCATCTCGAGTGTCGATAGCCTCACTCATCCAACCATGCAATAAACGTAAACCATGGTAGTCCAGGAAAAGTCTTCGACATGGTAATTCTCCTTTACGCAGAATTTGAAGGAGCTTCAATCTTGTCTCTAGCAACTTCGCGCGCACAATAAGACGAGACAGTCGAAGTGTATCAGCTTGATTTTTAAGACCACAATTGACAAGGAATCTAACTTCATCCTCGATATCGGGATCTTCGAGGAATTGTTTTGTCTCTCGTCGTTTGAGTTTGTCTTCTTTCCGGTCGGCAAAACGCTTCTTTTCCTTTTTCTTTTTGATTTGCAGATTTTTCAATGGTTTTTCAGCAATTGTTGAAAGTGTTGGAGGAGGAACCGGTTGTGGCTCACCGGCAGTGACTCCGATTGCTGGGATTATATCCTTGACAATAGGAGACACTTCGGAAACTTCTGCCACAGCAGGCACCAATTGGGCAGTGACGGTCACCTGCAATGGAATTGAAGGTTGAATATCCACCAAAGGCGTAATTGGTTGTTCTTCATCTCCTTCGGTCTCTTCACTTTCTTCTTCTTCTTCGTCCAATTCTTCTTCTTCATCCTCTGAACTGGGCTCTTCGCCAATCCATCCGCGACAATTTGCCGATTCACAATAACACTTTTGTGCTTCCTTTCCGTAGCGTTGGTATTGATAGTCAAAGGTTATTTCCTCACCTGGCATAATGTTTTTTCGACTGAAGAAGCCGATTCTCAATTCACCATTTACCGTCCACTTTTGAGTCTCGGCATTTGGATCGCAGGAGTGATTAATAAATCGCGAAATATTACCCTTAGCTGTGGCATCAATAATTGCATCGCTTCGCAGAGCCATGAAGTAGTAATGTTTGTTCTTTTCTTGTGAGTAAGCATTACCACGACGTTCAAACTCGTCACTGTTAATCACTTCTCCGACGTATTCCATGATGAATTCACCGGGCAGAATCTCAATGTCGGCCATAATGCCAAAACCCTTTTTCTCCGTTCGAAATACACGACATGGTGAATACAAAAACTTGGTGAAACGGCGATTTGTACAGCGATCCCGCACGGTACAATCAGATCCGCACTCAATCATTAGCAAACGATTAAGACAGTCTTCACCGCATCCTAATTCTCCACGTTCTTCTTCTTCATGAGTCAAGAAACAATCGCATAACATTCGCCTTGCCTCTTTACTAATCACCCGCTCACATTTGTATTCGTTCTCACGGATGACACGGAAATTGCTGAGTCTCTCTTCCATGTCTTTAAGGAATTTTGAATTCTTCGCTTCAACCTCAGCCAAGTCCATCTTCTGATCGTCGATAGAGTAAAATGTCTTTTCATCATCCTTCAGAGAGAAGCGTTCTCTGTCACGCACTAAACCTCGGCCAACTAAACACTTGCTGCTCTTCGAATTGTTTTTGATACGATGTGAGCGACGGATCCCATTGGGAGTGTCTCCTTCGCTGCTTGCTGTTGTTGCCAATGTGGAACACTCTGAATTTGAGTTTGAATTGTCATCTTCGGGTGATGATTCCTGTTTCGAAGCGTCGGCGTTACTTCTTTCATCGAATTTGCATTTCTTCGGTGTGATTAGTTCGTCTGCCTTAAGAATATCCCTATCCAGTGCGGTCTCATCGTCTTCTAGCTTATATCCGCGTTTTAGAAGATTCACTCCATCTTCGATAAATTTTTCTATGTCCTTCAAGGGATCCGGAAGAAGGTCAGGGGATTTTTCCTTTGCTTCCACTGGAGTACTATCCGATTCAATCGATGGTAAAACAAGTGGTGCCTTTTCTTGATGCATAGGTTCATCGGGATAGAATTTCGTTTCACCTTTGCTTTTGAGTGCTTTGGGTGCAGTGTCAGAACTGTCTCTAACAGGTTCTGGGATATGTGCTATGGCTGTTTCCATTGGAGGTTTGTCATTCAAAGTGTTAGCAGAACTTTGGACTTCAGTTTTTGGTGATTGAGGTTCTATCGGCTTGCAGTCTGAGTCTTTAGCTTTAATTAAAGTCTTCCGCTTGGGTGTGTCTTCTTTCTCTTTGTCAATTTTTAGGATTTCCTTTTGTTTCTTCTTTGCTTTTGGACTACTGTTGGCAGTTTTCTTTTGCTCTTCGGTAATTTTCTTGAGTTTTTTCGCTGTTTCTTTGCTTTTGGGAGATGGTTCTTGTACTGTAACTGTCGTAGGTGGTGCAGCGGGTTGAAGTGTCGAAGTTATTGACGATGTTATGACTGCTTCCTTCTCCTTTTTCTTTAACAATTTTTTCGCACAGATCGGTTTAAGAAGTGACTTCTCTAGGGATTCGATGAAACTTGAGTCTAGTTGTCTTCGAGGTATTGGTTTTGATTCGACTTTAGGTGTTTCCACTTTGAGTGAATCATCTGATTGAGTAGATTCGGCAGACGTTGGCTTCAAATCAAAGTCCTTGTTCAATTCTAGAGTGGTTTTGTTCTTCTTCGTCTTTTGGGGATCTTCTGTGGACTTTGAAAGTTCTGGAGGTTGCGTGGTAAGCTTCTTTTTCCTACGGGGAGTCTGTTCCTTCTTTTGCTCAGATTTTTCAATGTTTTCATTGCTTTTTGTCTGTGTTTCTAGTTTTTGCTCCGAAGGCTCTTTTTTACTGATGCTCAAGGATTTCTCAGGCTCGACAGCAAGTGGTTCCGGTGTTGTCAAGGGTTTTTCTGATTCCATCAAAGATTTCAGAGCTTTCGCATCTGGTTCTGGCTTTCCGATTGATTCCGAGCTAGATTTTACTTCAGAAACAGCCTCCGCGAAAGCTTCCATAGAAGACTGAGCAACTTCTATTGGTGGAATCGAACTAGGATCTAGTACCGTGATTTTCTCCGATGTTTTTCCGGCAATTTCAATGGTTGCCTTTACTTCTATGGCAGAACTTATTTTAGCAGTTTCCTGAGAATCCGCAGAGTTCTGGATATCCTCGGGTGCTTTTTGGGGAACCAAGGTCAATGTAGATGACACTGAATGTTTAGTTTCTTCCTTTGAGATTGCCTCAGTGGCTGAGGCAATGCTGTTGCTCTCCCCAACCTGAGGGATCTTGTTTTCGACAGTAGGTTCCACCGCCTTTACTATTTCTATTTGTGATGGTGCTTTCTCAGCAGCTAACTGATTTGGTTCTGCGGTGATTCGTGCTCCTTTTTCAGCCAACTTGTTGATCAAAGACTTTTTATCAGGCTTCGGAGCCTTCGGTGATTCAATTTTTCCTTTCCTTTGTCGCGACACCCTTTTTGGTTCTTCGGTAGCAATAATATTTGGCTCGATAGAGTCAACTTGGTCGGTTACTACTTGGGTATCACCTTCCTTACTCTGCACGGATAAAGATACTTCATCTGTTGTCAGGAAATCAGGTGCGGAAGACAGTTCTTTCTTTTTCTGATCTGCACTTTGTTCTTTCTTGTCTTCAATGTCTTCTACGGGATTCTTGATTTGTGGTTCATCTGCTGCAATTTCCTTGTCCTGTTTTAGATCGATGGGCACTTCCTCACTTGGTGTGGGAAGGCTATCTGATTCTTCCTTTGCGAGCAGAATTTCCAATTTCGACTCTAAATTGCTTTTGTCCTTTGGTGATTTATTTGAGGAAACCTTTTGTAGTTCATCGACTTTTTTAGGGGAAAATTTATTTACTGTATCTCGAACTGCTACTGCTAAACGTAATTCTTCCATTTCTTCCAAGTCAGATAAAGTTTTTCTGCGAACTCTACGGCTTCGCAGCGAACGCGTTTCGGATCCAGTTCCGTTCGAAGAGGTCTCAGTATCTGAGAATGTACTTGTGTTTGATTCTGATTCAGAGTCTTTAAGTGGAATAAATTTTCTAGTTCTTCTTCTTGGTTTAGTTCGGTGGCTAATCACTTTTTCGGTAATGCTTTTGTCGGTTGAAGTTTCAGTCTGTGTTGAGTCTGATGGTTCCAATCCCTCTGTTGTTTTGTTCTCCATCACCAGCGATGAAGATCTTTTATTGACTGAAAATGTGTGTTTGATTTCATCGGACTTGTCAGACGTTCCTCGGGACCTTCCTGATCTAGTTGGACGTAGGTTTGGCGATGTTTCTGAACTTTCACTACCAGTCTCATTGGTTTCATCCTCTGCTGCTATATCCCATCGGTTCAGTCGAGCACTCTTACGTCTTTGTAGCAGTTTCCCACGTTCCTTAAACAGAACGTCACAGGTTTTTCCCGGCTTTGGTGATTCGGGTACTTGTTTACTTGTATTTTCAAAGCTCTTACGGTCTGGTTCAGTTGGTTTTTGTTCTCTCTCCTTTGGACCGCAGGACTTTGCTCTTCGTGGTGGTGGTCGTAGGTTGTTTGGTTTTTCCTTCTTAATGTTGATAGGTTCTTCAGGTATTGGTTCCTGCTGTTTTCTGGAACGTGTTGCTCTACCTTGAGAGCTTGATGATGTAGTTGACGATGACGAAGATGATGAAGAGGACGACGACGTCGATGACGATGTTGACGATGAGGACGACGACGTTGACGAAGATGTTGACGATGAAGTTGATGACGATGATGAGGAGATGACTGAAGATGCCTCCGAACTGCTGTTTTCCTCTTTAAATTTAGCTAACGCCCGCGACCTGGTATGACGACGGCTCTTTGGCGTATGTTCTGGACCCTCAGAGCTTTCTGAAGATGAACTTGCCTGATCTTTTGTGGACTTGACTTTAACGGGAGTCTTTGGAGATTTCCTTTTTGATGGTGATGCATGCAAAGTTTTCCGCTCATCGGAGTTTGATGTATCAGTTCTGCTTTGATTTGGTACACCGATTTTTGCTTCAATTAAAACATGTTCTTCAGCTGGTTGTGGTAGTAATTCAGGTTCTGGTTTAGTTTGCAAAGGTTTCTTTGGAAGATCTTCAGTCGGTTTTGATAGTCCAGAATCTATGTCAGCAGTTGGTTGAACAATAATGGTGCTTGGTTGAGTCTTCTTTTGTTCATTTGATACACTTGTGGTTTCCGTTTTTGAAGGTGATTGAGGACTAGGAAGTTTGATTTCATCCATAACTTTCTCTTCAGCATTTGGCTTTTCATTCCTTTCTTCATCGGATTTAGGTGTTTGAGGAGTCGTTTGCTGGCGTAGAGGTTGTTTTCGAACGCGTGCAGAAGGTGTTGTTTTTTCTGGGGGAACACCTTGAGTTTCTTTCTCCCGTTGGGTAGTCCTACGACTTCTTAACGCAACGTGTATGGTCGCATCACTTTGTGGAGAAGAAACTGTTGGAATTTCTATAGGAAGTGGTGTTACGTCGATCTTGTTCTCGAGAAGTTTCGAGGATGTTTCGCAGATAGTAGAATTTCCTTCACCGTGGGAAGCAGGTTCCGGATCTTTTCGTTTCTCCAAGACACTTGAATCAGATGAATCTGATGTAGTTGACTTTTCTTTGTCATTTTTGCAACCGCTGCTTTCACCTTTTTCCAGTAAAGTAATTTCCTTGCAATCCTTGCGACTTCTTAACGAAATAAAAGTAGTTCCCGTTCCTTCCCCCTTTTTCGGTAAAGGAACCTCCTCCTGTTGGATATTCGATACGAATTCAGAATAAGCTGGTTTCTGTACATCTTTCCGTGCTCTTAAAGACTTTGTATTGCTCTTTGGACTCAGATTACCCATCTTATTGCTGCTTCTACGATTTCTTAATGTAACTGGAGCAGAATTTATTTCTTCCGAGGTGTCTGGTTCAATTTCATCTCCTCTAGAATCTTCCTGGATACCCTCTTGAGAAATTATTGCTTTTTCTGTAGTAAGGACCGGCACGTAAGCTACACTAGGTGCACCCGTTAGCTTTTCCGCTTTTGGACTTTCTTGAGGAGATTCACTTGGTTTTACCTCCACAACATCACTTTCTGAGTCTGTATTTGTTTGGGCATTAGAAGTATTCTGTTCTTCATTAGATTTACAACCCTTCACGCTTCGAGTAGGTGTCACCCGAAGTGGAGTAGTGTTCTCTTTTGCACATGAAATCTCTTCAACAGGGGTAGCTGTATCACTGGACAAAATCTCTATACAGCTAAACGTTGTTGAATTAGAGTTATCACATTCCACAGTGAGAACTGGCGATATATGGCTTTGTTTTCCTCTTTTCCTTGCACTTGTAAGAAGACCTTTGAATTTGATTTCATCCTGTCCCTCCATTGAGTCATTGACAAGATCATCAATTTTAACTTCCATGTCCTTATAGTCCGAACTATCATCATCGTCATTCGATGAGAGGATCTCGATTATATCAGACTTTTCATCCGAACGTCTATATTTCGACGTCGAATCGAAGCGTTCTTTGATTTTCGATGGCAATATGACTCGTTTCACTGCCACACGAATCTTTCTTCGCCGATTCTCACTGTCATCGGAACCACTGGTCTCTGTGCTGTTACTTCGGGCAAATAGAGAAATCTCATCGGCATGCTTCTCCTTCGGTGAACGACATAGGAAAACTGACGAATCATCTGAGCTAAGAAGTTCCGTGCATACTTCTTCCTCTGCTGCGACAAATAAATCGTCCGTTGGCACTAGCATACAGCCGTCAACGATTGTCGGTTGTGGCAGAGTTACAGCGCTGGCATCGAGTAATTCTTTTAAATCGATGCCTTTGGTCGAACTAGTCGGTGAGAGACTATTGTTCCTTCCATTTAAGATGAAATCTTCAGTTGTTTTCTCTTGATCTGATTGAAGGCTGCTACTACTTGTGGAAGGTTGTTGCTGCTGATGTGTTGAGGATTGTGTGTGGAATCGTGTTGGTGTAGCTATTGCTGTTGTTTTTGATATTGTTGTTGGTGTACTCGTCTCGAAACTGTCACTCGACGACTCCGTGGCAGTGCTGGGTGATTCGGACACTGTTTTTAACTTTGGTGGTCTCCCTCGTCGCTTTTGACCCGTCGTCGTCGTCGTAGCTGGTTGTGTAGCTGTCACCTTCGTCGTCGTCATGTTTGTTGATTCGGGTGACTTTGAGGTCTCTGCTGTTTTGGAAGTTTTTGCGCCTCTTGTACTTCTGGTAGCTGAGGACGTTTTAGTTATGCTGGCACTCTCCAGTTTTGTCACAATTAAACTATTCACCTGTTTCGGTTTCATCATGCTTGCCGTAAGGATCTCCTGGGTTCGACTGAGTCGCCGTGTAAGAGGCGATATATCAGCCAAATCAATATCCCCATCTAGAGGAAGTTGCTCCAATTCACCGACACATTGCTGAATTGTTTGGATTAGAGCAACTGGCGGCGGTGGAGGTCGTGGTGGCAGTTTGTTCTCCGATATGGAATAACGTCGAAAAATCGCTGATTTCTCATTGAAAGTCTTTTGTTTGTTGTGCAGTTCTTCTTTGCTCGCTTGGCCTGCACCTATTTTTGGTGCATTCGAATCGATGCGAGCTTCAATCTGAATCTTATGGCTCTTTCTGTTCTTATTCAATAAATCGCGCACATCAAACTTGATCGTCTTTTTGCGGGAACTCCTTCGGCACTCTAAATTAGCACCAGCACCACCACCACCGTTTCCGCCACCTCCTAAACTGGTCGCGTCATTTGATGAATCAACATCTACAGGGGACGACGATGAGATCTCTGGCTCTGGAGTGATTGCCTGACTACGGCACGGACGTCGACGACTACTAGGAGGATCCATTTGTTCAGCAATGGCATTCACCTGAAACAGGAAATAAAATAAACACAAAACTGTTATACATTGTTCGATTCCCCCTAGCAAATCATCAAAATAAAAAATCACTCCAAACAAACGAAAATGCACTCAAATCGAAGGCAGCTAATCAAAAATAAATAAAACGCAAAAATAAATCGAAAATTTCAACATTCAATGGGAATTTGTGGCAAAAGAAAGTTAGCCTCTCAACTGTTATACGCGCACCAATTTCTCAATCAGCGATAATTTTCCATACAAAACAACACTACCGCGTATCGTTGTTGTCGTCACATGTTAGTCTGTCCAAAATTAAGAAATTCTTTTCAAAAAAAAAAAAACAAAAAGAAAAAAATCGAAACGCATGCTTTTGTTACTGTAAGACTATGGGGCGGGCAGGGGATGTCATCTTAGGGCATATAGCATTGGTAGGGCAGAGCATACTCGGCACTGAGACTCCATCTCGAGCGAAAACGGAGCAAGCAACGCTCACCTTGGCTGCTGCCGTTCTTGCCTTTGCCTTTGGCTTCGGTTTCTGTTTGGGTGTCGCTATCGGTGTCGGCCTGGGTTTCCCTTCTTGCTTCACAGAGAATCTTTCAATCGGCTGCGATGAGTTTTCTTTGATATTTTCGGCGAGTTTGGTACGCGGGCCACCGGAATTTTGTACAGGGGGCTTTGCTCGACCCATTTTTGTTTTCTTTTTTCCCTCTTCTAATTTTCTTCAACTTTTCGTTTGTTTTTCCCCCCCTTTTTACACACACCGAAAACTTTGTAATGTTTATCTTTTTTTCCTATTCTTTTGTGCTTTTTTTTCTGTTATAATTCCATTTTATGCTCGCTCTCTACTCGTACACGACACACACATACACATGGGGTTGGGGGACAACACAACCATGGAACCCTATTCAATTTTGAGGGAAAAAATAGAATTTTTCTGTGGAAAATTAATGAAAATTGCTCCGGAAAAGCATTGGATCGAACCTTGAGGATTTCGTTTTGAAGGATTTTGCGGGAAATTTACCTTTTTATGCGGACGATTGCATGAAAAACCTCTCCAAAAAGGCTGCTGGCCTGTGCGTGATTATTAGGTGAAAACTTTATATGGCGATGAGTTTTGAATTGCTGCTGCTGCTAATGATATATAGATGAAGACGGGCGTGCTGAAGGCAGAGGGGTTGATTTGCTGCGCTCGTAACTCTTTTAATTGGGAAAATTCACTGCAGTCAGTCGGCATTAAATTGGTGATTTTTGATTGTTTCACTATTCGGATGGTGTAGTTTGAATATTTCAATAAATGAATTAACACAATTTGTTTTGTTTTTTTGTGAAATTAGAAGCTGGTTGAAGAATTATTACTGCGATAATGAATACATGTTCTGCGGACTGTATAGTGTATTGATGTGCAGTAGATTTTTTTGTGATGGAGAAAAGTGATAGAAAGAGTGAAAAAATTGTTGACAGATGTAACGAAGTGGATGTGTTCGTTAAGTGAGTGCTGTTTGGGTATGGAATTTCGAATTTGCAGTGTGCGAACAGACTTAAAGTAGAAAATTGATTCACTATAAGGTGGACTTTATGGCGGTTAAAATCGTATGACGCCTCCCAGTTGAAGGTTGTGCCTGGAGTTAACTACCCAGTCACGTAAAAGCTAAGCTGTTGCGAAGTAAACAGTAGCCTGTAGCAGAGGTGAAAATTGAACAGATACATTCAGATTTGTACACGGAATGTCCGACCAGCGGAGCATCTGTACAGCTATAAACCAATGCACTGTAGGTCATCCTTTACTGCATTGTTCCTCTAGGTTGGAATCGAAAATTTCCGGTCTGGGAGGCTGTTGTTCAGGCGCTCAAGGTGAAAGGGTTATATGAGTTTTTCTGACAAGATCGGCATCGCTGTACAGCCCATAGAGTTCGCTGTTAAAACGTATTATCCATTCTCCATTGATGCAAACGGGACTGAAATTGCTAGAAGAAATTTTCTCTCGAAGCACCCAAGTCAGTGCCCATGCTTTTGCGCCTTACAGCAGCACTGGGATCACCAGTGCCTCGTATGTATGCCATTTTGGTTGGTCGAGAGAGGGCTTTGCTATTCAATTGCCTTCTAAGCCCAAAGAAGAAGCGACTAGCAAAAAATATATTTCAGATGTCATCAGGTGTCATTGTCGGAGTTGAAAGCGGAACCGGGGTTGGTAAAATCCCTTACTATCACAAAGTTGCAGCTGCATATCGTGATGTTTGTCATAGACTTCGATATTATGTGTCCTTCTTTTTTGACAGCATATATTCTGTTTTCCTTCATTGATCGCTAAACTCATATTTGCCGCTTCTGTTTCAATAGTCACAAACGCTCCACTGAGAGCTCGCTATGTTTTGTTCATGTCTGCATATGCGAGTAATTGAACAGAATTTTGAAACATGTTGCCTCTGGAGTTGACTTGTGACTGTGGCACAATTCTTTCAATAATGATATTTTAAAATCACATGGCAACGTATCCCCTTGTTTGAGTCCTTTTCTGACATTTAAGGTCTCGCTTTTGTCATTACCTTGACGGAGCAGCGTGCATTATCCATCGAAAACCTGCATAGTTGAATAAATTTGACTGAGATGCCAAAACTAGATATGGCTTCCAAATCGATGAAGAGATTTAAAACTCCTGGATTTTTTCCAAGATCTGCCGTAATGTGAAAATTTAATGTATGGTGTACTTTTCTGTCATAAAGCCACATTGATAAGGACCGGTCAGGCTGTTTACGAAGTGTCTTAGGCATTTACATACATACTACGGCAGACAGGATTTTATACGCGATACTGAGGAGATTTATACCCCTGTAGTTGGCGGAGTTCAGAAGATCTCCGTTCTTTGGAATCGGACAAACAGTGCGGAGGTTACATTGGCCAGCCATACTTTCGTTGATCCAGATTTTAGAGATTAGTTGATTTACATATACTCACATCCAATCATCACCTCATGTTTTAACAGCTTGACAGTTATGCAATCGGGTGCAGCAGCTTTGTTGATGATGATGATAAATGGAATCGATACCAAGAAGCTGTCTGAAACGCCGCAACATTGGAAAAAAAGTGTCAAAAAACAAGACCCGAATAGAAAAATGTAGAAACTTACATGCATATATGCTGACGATATTTGCAGACTGTTTAATGGTGAAAATAATTCAAACTCCGACAACCACTCAATTTGGGCGATGAAAGCTTATATTTCTACTCATCCGAACCAAATGAAGTACAACAATATTAGCAATATCTAAGCTTGAGTAAAACAAGGCAGTCGAACTGAGAGGTATACCTCTGGATTAGCATGCAGGAGCATAAACCAACTAATTGTTAAGATCTACAAGCAAAGATGCCCTCAAAACTGCGCCAACTACAGAGGCATCAGTCTTTAACATCACATACTAAATGCTGTCTCCCGTATTATGTAAACGCCGGAAACCGTCATTTCACGCCGAATATTTTCACAATTGACCCAATATTCAAAGTGCGGCAGATTTGAGAGGAAATCTAAGAAGTTTAGATCGTTAACCACCAACTCCGTGCAGAACCATGTCCAGTTGTGGCATCTCTGTTAAACCTGTCACATTGTGCAGAATGACAACGGAGAACGGTCGCCGCTCCGAATATGTCTAGGGCATTCTCACTAAGGGTTTTGATTCTTTGGGTGATATTTGGTACCGCTTACGTTGATGTACTTTGGAGGAGGAGATATAACAGTGACCTATATAAGAGCTGATCGAAAAGAAGCGTATCAATCGCTTGCCTAAAGTAAGTGGAGTAAGTGCCTATGTTAATGTGCACAGTTGGGGGTAGATGGTCAAAGGCTGCGGCAACTGGAGAAGTTTATTGGTTGAGACCCTGATCCACTCGGACTGTTGTACCATCTAAGCAATCACGTAATTAAGCAAGTAAAACCCAACATCACTTCTCCGTGGTCTTGGATATCGGCCAAATGGTTACACAATAATGAGCATATCCCGAATCTGACTGAACCTTAGCCCATATATGTAAAAACAGATGAGATACTCGTATTTAATGATGACCTGTTTTGCTGATGAGTTTAAGAAGTTAAACGTAGATTCTCAGGAGGAGTTACATAGGCTGGTAGGTAGGAAGAGTAGTTTCAAATGCGCGGAAAACTAGTGTGCCGTTTTGATTACCACGACTCGTGTAACAATCTATTCTAGGATGTCACTCATTGCTATACATGAAAAAACTAGTGTCACTAGGGTCTAAATTGTCATATGGTTTTATTTGATAATTTCTCTAAGTTATCGAAGAGGAGTTTATTAAACTCCAGCTGCTTGGCTCTCGCTAGGCCAGACAGGAGAAAAAGTGAATTCTTTCTCGTTGCTCTCCCTGCAGTTAGGCCAGAACGTGTTTTAGGGAATACTATGCTGAATGCATTTTGTCATATTGCCCAATGGCTTGTAGTAATGCCTACAAGTCTAGCAAGACCTGCTGTTTTTGATTTATTGTATCTGGGCCATATATTATATTATATTTCCAGATGTAGTGTATTCAGTAAGCCTATACCATCCGATCCTGGCTAGGTAACGCATGTTGGCTTTTATCACTCAGGGAGGAATATTGTTTGCTTCTTCTAAAGAGCTGTTTAGGGTTAATCCCCGTATAATCTGCTCTCCGTTTCCCTTAAAATTACTGTGCGCTTTGTATGTAGGTCTCTAGGTAAGTGATACGCCCCTCGAATCGCAAAATGTTCCGCTTCGAAGACATTGATATAAGGGCTGACCAGAATGTGAATCTGAAGTTTGGATCTGTATCTGATATCGAACTGTCAAAAGTTGAATACATATATAGCCATAAGCGCCAACACAATGCGTATCTGTGGGAATCTGTATTTCAAATTTGAAAAGCACCCAACTTCGAGATATAGATTCTCGATTGACGTGTATCTGCGTTTGACAGCGATTCAATATTCAAGCTTCAGATTCACATTCTGTTCAGCCATTAAGTCCGAAGGCACCTTGACACATGCAGTCCTTCGGGATAGATGCCGGTAGAACCATTCATATGGACTTCTCTGTTGTAGTTTCTAATCACTTTTGCACTTACTAATTCTCCTCTGGTTGAATATTTAACTGATTAATTTTTACAAAAATATTTGCGTATTAATTAGCGTACCCATCGCTGCTTAATTTCTGTGATTACGCGGCAATTCCGTTGGTCTACCCAGATTTTTAGAGCTAAGCCACGCTATCACGCCAACAAGCCATCCGGGCTACTCCGACATGTTTGGAGCTCAGGCCAGTAAGGATTTCCGAAACTAGGCCAGAGTCTTGGAAAAGAGATGGTGGTGGACGAGCCATTAATGAAACGGGAGCGCCCGAATGGTTTACTAGTTTCGGTCTAACAGACCCCTCTTCCTAGGTGTTGCTATAATGGAACTGACTCTCCAGGTTGGGAGTTGTGCAGCCGGAGTAATTGTCCGGTTATGGAAAAAAATCTAGAGTTACGAAGGAACAACAAGCCTCGGATACGAACGGATCTACTTTTAAAAACCTCTGTAAACGAAATAACAACGAGGTTCTTTAATAGGCCACGAGCTGCAGAACAACTAGCGGAGGCCCTGGACTGCTGCAAATGAGATGTAACCACCATCCAAGTAATGCGATGCTATGGACTGGACAATAAGAGAATGAAAGACTGCAAATTTACTACGGTGATTGTTACTGACGGCAAAGACAGCCCTATTTGGATGCGGATTTTTTATCAGAGGCAAACTTAGACAAGAAGTCTTGAGTTTCCGACATGTGAACGAGCGCCTCGTAACAATGCGTATTAAGGCTAAATTTGCTAACATTAGCCGAATACGCGTGCACGCTCTCACAGGGGAGGAAGACCACGACACCAAAGATGGGTTCTACGAGTTCCTGGACATTAAAATTGTCCTCGGCGAATGCCAAGCTAGGAAGATAGTGCATCTTTGGTAGTAGTGTCGGAAGAAATAATCTGCACGACATCACCTCCGGTAACGGATTCAAGCTAATTGACATTCCGGCGGGGCGAAACATGGTCATAGCTAGTACACGGTCTCTACTACTCGATATTCATTACGGGACTTGGAGAACTTCTGATCAATCCACCGTCAACCAGATTGACCACATTATGATCGACGCAAGGCACTGTTCCAGTATTATGGATGTCCGAAACACTCCGAGGGGCAACACCGATTCGGACCATTACCTTGAAACCCGTGGTTTGACAGGGGTAATCTTGCAGCTATGCAAAATGCATACAAAGACACTGCATAAAGGACTGCTCACGAGCTCTACGAGCAAACGAGTAGAGACGATCACCGGCTTCTCAGAAAGAAAAATGAAGAACATGACAAAAGTGAACAATTTTATTTTCCTGTTAATTTATGCAAAGTTTTATTCTGTTTAAATATCATAGTTGTTTTTAGAAAAATGATCTGGAGCTCCAACTAGCCGCCCGGTCATTCGGTAATACACTTTAAAATCATTCAAATAAATAAATTACTTCTTCTCCTCAGCAGCTGCAGCATCAGCTTGAGCTTGGTTCTTGTTGGGATCATCTGGTTTCATTGCAGGGAAAAGCAGAACCTCCTACAAAGAAAAGTGATTATAATACTTTACAGACAAACTCAATTAAAATTAAAAACCTACCTTAATGTTATTCGAGTCTGTGAGGAACATTGTCAATCTATCGATTCCCATGCCCCATCCTCCTGTTGGTGGCAGACCATACTCTAATGCCGTACAGAAATTCTCATCAACTAATTGAGCTTCATCATCTCCGGCTGCCTTATCGCCAGCTTGCTGTTCAAAACGTTCCCTCTGCACAACTGGATCGTTTAACTCAGTATACGCATTGCAAATCTCCTTCTTCATCACAAACAATTCAAATCGTTCCGTTAGACCTGGCTCATTGCGATGATACTTAGCCAGTGGACTCATAACTTGTGGATGATCGCAAATAAACGTCGGATTGATGCATGTCTCCTCAATGAATTCACCCACTAATTTGTCCAGCAAACGAGCAGCCGTCCTTGGAGCTGGACATTCAACCTGGTGCTTAGCGCAGAGTTGACTCAGAAAGTCTGCTGTCTTCTTGGTATTGAACTCTGTTGCACTGGGGAATTTTACATTTAACATTTCTTCAAGAGTTTTAATCATGGACACTCGTCGGAAAGGCGGTGTAAAATCGATTTCCTGTTCAGCACCCTCAGGCCCGTCTGGGTGATATTTGATTTTATAAGAACCATGAATTGATTTGACCATACCCGAAACCATTTGTTCGGTAATTTGAATAAGATCATGGTAATCAGCATATGCCATGTAGAATTCACATGTGGTGAACTCTGGATTGTGGGTGAGATCAATGCCTTCATTACGGAATTGACGACCGATCTCGTAAACGCGATCTAGTCCGCCTACCACCAGCATTTTGTGGTATAATTCGGGGGCAATTCTCATATACAAATCCATATTGAGTTCGTTGTGATGTGTTACGAAGGGCTTGGCTGTTGCACCGCCAGCAATCATGTTCATCATCGGAGTTTCGATTTCGAGAAAGCCCATTTTGTCCAGAAACTGACGCACATAAGCAATGATCTAAAAAAAAGAAAAAAACAAAAACGAATTGAGAAATAAAAGTTCACACAGTTGAAGGGTACATGATGAGTTAAGTCATGAAACATTTCAATTATATCCGTTACAAATCGTAAATTTGCAATTCGACATTTGTTTAACGGAGTGTACGATAAATTTTATCTAAACACAGATAAACTCTGCTGGCGTTCACAGTAGTTGTTGGAGAGTATGACTAATGTTTACATAATTCGGATGCAAACTCGGGATTTCACCCGATCCGATATCACTGCGTAGAATGTGCATGAACTGGACGAACGCAGCGAAGACATATTTGATATAAAACCACAAGATGTACATACCTTAGCTCTAATCTGGAAAGTTTCTCTTACACGATTGTTCAGAATCAGATCCAAATATCTTTGCCGGAAGCGAGTTTCTTTGTCCTTGAGGCCGAAATGCAAGTGCGGCAACATATGTAAGCACGGCGATAGTAGTTTTATCTAAAAAATAAGCCATAAACTTTAGATTCACACTAAATTTTGTATTTCACAACGAACCGTCTTTGGTATAACGGACAGTTCTCCCTTTTTTGTTTTGCCAGGATAGCCATTTATTCCGATAATATCACCACGTCGTAGTTTACTTGTATCGCTCTCGAAATCAGCCTCGCTCACGTACAACTTGGCATTGGCCATCACTTGCAATTTAACACCTTCGCCTCGCAAATCATAGAACACAAGTTTAGCTCCAGACTCTCGAATCGCATGTACACGCCCAGCGACACTATTCGAAGGACATTCCAAATCAGTATCAGATGAGTAGATCATCACTTTCTTACCTCAAACTGACATTCTCCAGCATCTCTCCATCCTTCAGGTTTGAATACTTCTCAATGAAATTCTCCAATGAGATGCTTACATGAAACTTGTGAGGGTACGGATGCGTTTCTGGGGATTTCTTGAGTTCGGCAACAGCAGCAGAACGCAATTTGAAATATTCATTTGGCGAAATATCCTCTTCCTTCATTTTATCTGTTTTGTCTGCAGCCTGCTTTGTTACCACTGGTTTCTCCTTTTCTTTTTCAGCTTTTTCCTTAGCCTTCTGTTCTGCTTTCAAGCGGCGTTTGAGTTCACTGCGAATAGAACAGAGAATGCCAAACTAAATAATACGAATCCCCGTTATATAGGCATGAGAAGAAAAACGAATAGAGAATTTATTTTTGTTTTCAAAGCACAACAGACATACGCCTTGGACGCGGTGCTGGAAAAGCTACAGTTGCTAGCCTGAATCATCCTCGCCGGCATAAGGAAACTTCGGCTGCGCCCTATGCGATTGGATATCGCAGTAGTGGTCGCCTTGCACAGCAACCATTGCTGATGCAATATTAAAGTTTGCTTGCACGACTGCATAGTTCCAGGAAACCCAAGAGGATCATCAAATTGACGAAAACACTCCGAACACAGACAAGCTCTAGAGAAAGCTGTACACGTGCAGGAAAAAAATTGGTTTGACAGCTGTGACGACGACAGCCCTTGCACAATGCACATAACCAAAAAGTTATAGCTGATACGTCTACGGGCGTTGTTAGGAATTTATTTTTGATTTCTGGTAAACTTACTTTTTAGAAAGTTCGCCAGTGGGTTGTGCCATTTTCGTTGATAAAAAAGTTTACTAGAAATCTACACTGGTGCTGCCGTAGATTAGTTTTTTGTTGCGGGTAATCAGATATTAGCGGCTATACAAATCGCGTTTTTGAGTAGAAAGGGAAGAGGGCGATGACAGATTTGGAAATTGACACGCGACATTGCCAGCATTTTTAGTACCTGGGCATTTGAGCAATGCGTTCAGAAGGTAAAGTGTGAATAGAGTTTTCTGAGTCTTCTTTGGTTTTATTTCGTTGTCGCGTTTGGATACAAAGGAATGCGTGATAAACTCGCATAATCGTGTTTATGATGTTACTCATCATTCTTTTAGAGGAGACTCATTCTGGTGAATCGAAAAAATTTAATTTGAATACAGAAATTTTGCAACTACAACGGGGAAACAGCGATCATGTTGATGATAAAACATCTGGAAAAGCTTTGTATAATAAATAATTACACATGATATCAGGGGATAGCCATGAATGTACAATGATACGAAATAGAGAGATTTTATTTATCACTTTCCTTCATTCCCATTTGATAGATTGGTTGATTTTGAATTGAAAAATTATTATTTTGGTAAAGTTCATGTTTCCGCTTTACACAATACAACTGTGACGACAAGGGTCCAATAAAGAACTTTCTATATTTGAGATTTCTGAGGAGCTTAAGTAACAAAGTTTTATCTTACCGTTGAAGCGTACAGCTGGGATCGGTAGGTCGATTAACTGTGTAACTGTCAACAATATAAACTTTGTTATGGGCTCGGCTCCATTGGGTAGGATATGTGTATACTGAGTCAATAAACACCACCGCTCCCCGTCGGAATTTCTTCGATCCGAAAGAACAACGGGAAATCTCACACGGAAAAGTAGCGTTTTCAATTGGAAAGAGATCTCAGTGTAACTGGAGCGCTAAATGCTGGGATATATTGTCTTCGGTAAGGCCAACTAAAGTAAGTAAAGCTCCATATCTCTTCCACGTATTTGCGCCGCTTGCCTGGTTTACTTGTATTATTCTTCTGACCGCTTTCGTTTGTCAGGCCAATGTGTTTGCATTTGAGTGAACCAATTATTTGCCTTTGGGCTCTTTCTTCGAACTTTCGCTGGAATTTGCACCTATCTTGTTTTTAGTAGTCAGCACGCAGTTCCCACATCTCAACATCCGTAAAAAGACTTGGCTATCCCCTGATCAATCAATGCTTAGCCGGCTTAACGATATTTCGATCGACGCCAGACACTATGGCTATATTAAGTGAATGCGCACAACAACTATGACCCTAATCCCAAGGGACACACAGTAGAGGACGACAGCCTCAATGGTGGCGCACGCAAGTGGTGGGGGTCCTCAACCAACTTGGAGGGAGCTGTCGAATATCGTGCTGGCTAGGGAGGTGTGCTGGTTGAGCCACAAGTTTATTCCGGATTGTAGCGCCACATAAGTAAATAACCCGTATCATGCCTTCAATGGTTATCTAAGAGGTCAAAATCAAAATCCTACTATTGTGAATCAAGCAATTGTCTTGGATAAGGACATCAAAGGCAACGTTTGTTTCGTAAGTAGTCCTAAGTTCTCCCCACGTAAGCAAACGGTCTATTTATAACAATCCTCATTAAGACTTGATTCGTAAACACATAAGCCCAATATGCGTCAATATCCTCGCAGAGCAAAAGGATGATATACAGTATAACTCCAAGGACAGTTTCTATGAGATTTTAGAATGCCCTATACAAGCTCTATGCTCCTAAACGGTTTTGTCTTATAACTGGAAAATGAGGAGATTTTTTGATGTTTTGATTGGTAGAAACAGCCTACCAGACAACACCTCTAATTTCAAATTCATTGTAATCGACTATGTGTCGAAGGCAGCACGCGGTTTCCAGATCTTAAAAATTCACTAAGGACTTGGCGACATCCTGGTCAATCTATTATCAAGTGGCCCTGCAAAGGAAAAGAGCTGCTTGGGAGCTCTACAACAAGAAAAGAAAGCTCGAATGCCGTCTTCTTAGCAAAAAACTAACAAGGGGTTCATTGGGGCAAAAGAAAGATGCTACTGCTGGAACTTGCTTCGAAATTTTTATCAACGGGTAAAGAAATCATGTCAAATCTATAAAGCCCAACCTAAAGCCTGCAAAGACGTTGAAGGAAACCTAATAGAAGAATCGCTGTCAGTGCTCAGGATATACAAAGTTTATTTGTTTAGACTGCGATGTGGACGATGAGTTGATAAGGTACATGCACCAATTTATTTATAAGAACGGAGCCTCAGCGTCGTTTGCCCGATTCTCAAAACCAACTATAGAGGAATCAGTATTTTAAACATCCCAATTAGGATCCTATTTCCCATCTTACTTGATAGGTCCATATCAATGTGGTTGCAAGCCACTACCGACCAAATTGTCACACCAGCTGTACACAATCGTGTCCGCTTTTACCATTTCTGTCAAACTCGTTCAACTGTTCAGGATGACGACGGAGAATCGGTAGAAAGACTGGTTCATCAAGGTTGATAAAGACTACATCGAGGCCTTCAATGTCAGAAAAGACGAGCTATGAGAGCGCGTGCTCGTTTAACACCATTTTTGAAAGAATTGTGCAGAATCTAGGCGTCAACTCTAGAGGGTCAATCATTTTAAAGTCTGTACAGCTGCTCGTATGGGAAATCCATCACTGTCGTAGGTGCGTTTGCGAGTATTCAAGCAGTGTTAACGAAAATGCGTCAAGCCAAAATGGATGACAGCATTCGTTGATAGCAACGAAGAAAAATGCTGACGTATTGGACAAAACGTCAGAATAGATGGATATAACTTCGTGGTAGTTCGGAACTTCCTCCTCCACCTAGGCTCTGCTATAAACACGAATTATGACCAAAGCGCTGAGACCAAACGGTTGTATTAATAAGGAAATTTGTAGCAATGTCCTCTCTCGTTAAACCAAGGTGACTGTGATCATACCAGCTTTACTTTATAGTACAGAGACATGGGTTTTAGCAAGACCGGTTGAGGAAATTCTTTGTCGTTTCGAGTGGTTTTTCCGCATGCACATTACCTTAATCATAAGTAATCACATACAACATCTTCTATATGGCCATCAATGCTCGGATTTGGTGAATCTTCAAATCAGGACCAGAGGCACAACGTAGTACAGGAAGCTTGTATCTTGACGTACACATTATTAAACTAACTAATCGAGTATAAATGAAGGCAGCTGGCTAAATATCGAGCCAACTGGAGAAGTCTGTAGGTTCTACGGTCTACGCCGGACTGCAGCAGAGATTTCATGTGTACGGGGGTAAAAAAAGCAATAGAGAGCTACGTTTACTAAGAATTCAAAGTTATAAACGAAGTAAGCCAATGCAGTGTTCAGGTCCCCTGATTTTAAATGCCGCACAAATTATCAGTACAAGTTCGTGTACAAAAGAAATATATACATTGCTGGGTTTCTGAACCTATAACTCCAAACTTACTTAAGGTGGCACTACAGTCCAGGGTGGACCTTGGCCTCAACCACCAAGCATCTCCAGTTAGCTCAGTCTTTAGCTAGCTGCCTCCAGTGTCGCACGCTAAGTTGGTTGAGGTCCCCTTCCAATTGCGTGCGCCATTCTTTTAACAATGATGTTACAGACATCGCATGATAGCCCATCGCTTTGTTTAAATCGTTTTTTGACATCAAAGGTCTCGGTAAGTTCTTTACCGACTTTGATTCTCATCGCCATCCTGTGCAATCGGATGGGCTTTGCAGGGATGCCAAAACTATACATTGCTGTGTATATCTCGTCTATATAGATACTGTCATACGCGAACTTAAAATCGATGATTAGGTGGTGTGTATCGATTTGGAGTTCATGGGTTTTTCCCAAGATCTGCCATAGTGTGAATATTTGGTCGATAGTGGACGTTCCTGGCCTAAAGTCACACTGACTCAATACTGACCACCGGACTAATCTGAGTGTTGGCACAAGACGGAAGATAGGATCTTGGAAGCGATGGTGAGAAGACTGATGGCTCTGTCGTGAGCGCAGTTCAGAGGATTTCCTTTCTTGAGGATCGGTCAAACAATGCTGAGGTTTCATTCATCGTTCATATGCTCCTTACCAAGTCATTGATGCCGCCTTAAAGAGATCTAGCAGCTTTGTTGGACTTAAGCTTAGCTACGGCTGTCTTCACTTCATCCAGGTCGGGTGGATGGAGTTGTTGGTCTACACTGTGGAGGTTGAAAGGTTCATTCTGCCTGACAGCGGTATTTGGTTTTTCCAAATCCTCAGCATGTTCCCCCGTTCGTCTCTACAGGTTTCGGTCGAGGCCTGTGTCCGTGGCATGGTTTTCTACCTTTTGGTAAAACTTCCGAATCTCAATCATGGAGTAACATCTCTCAATTTCCTCGACCGCGCGTTTCTCATACTCCTTCGTTTTCTTCTTGAGAAATCCGTGTTCGACTCTTCTCTTCTGCTCGGAGAGCTCGTAAGCAACTCTAGTCCTTCCATGCAGCGCCGCTTTGTATGCCTCTTGTTTAACTGCATGTGCTTGTAGGCACTCGTCGTCAAACCAGGTCTTCGTTGTTGTGGCCGAACAAAACCCTCTGCGGGAGCATCTCTGATGGTTTTTCGACAGTGTTGCCACTGGTCTTCAATACTTGATGCTGGCGGCATAGGACCTCTTAAGATCGGTGGGAAAAAGTCTTGGCGATATCTGGCGACTGTAGCCGCCCGACGTCGAACTTCCTAACAGTATTAGCTTGTCTTTGCGATGTTTGGGATATCCGCAAACGTAACTTGGCTACAAGGTAAAGATCCGAGTCGATGTTGGCTCCTCGGAACGTTCGGATATTAATAATACTGGACGAGTGCCTTGCATCGATCACAATGAGGTCAATCTGGTTGGCGGTTGATTGATCAGGAGTTCTTCAGGTCCTTTAATGGATATGGATATGTGGGAACCGTGTACTATTGTTTTTTTTTATAATTTACGCGTGCCTAAGGGGTTAGATACCCTTTTACTGTTGCCAGGGCGCGGGCGGAAAGTTAGAAGGAGGAGAAAGGAAAATTGTTTTTGTAGTGGTTTGAAACTCAGGTGTGTTTGGTTTCGATATTCGATCTCCAGGGGTGGGAGTCCGAATAGGACGGCCGTTTTTTCTTCACTCGGAATGATTCGAAGGTTATCAATTTTCACGCTTGTTTTATGCTTGAAACTCTACAACAGCCAAATCTAAGTGTCAGTGTTATGCCTTCACACGCAGAATTTTTCTGTCTGAGTTCCAATTACACAAATGAAAAACTGACTTGCCATGGGCAGGATTCGAACCTGGACCCTCCGAGTGAGAAGCGATTGCTAGTACCACTACACCACGGCCACCCTATTGTAGCTATGACAATGTTTCGCCCCGCCGCAAAGTCGATTAGCCTGAATCCGTTACCGGAAGTGATGTCACGATGGCCATACCTTCCGATAGTACTGCCAAAGATGCGTTCTCTTCTTAGCTTTGCATTAGCATTAAATATCTGCTTTGCAGCAGTCCAGGGCCTTCACCAGTTATTAGGCAGCACGCCTATCAAGGGATCTAACATTCCATATCCAGATTCGAAGGTCGTTGTCCTTGTTTCGTTTGCGCAAGGGTTGTTAACAGTAGATCCGTCCGTTTCCAAAGCTTGTTGTTGCTTCGTAACTTAACTTTCTTTTCCATAGACGGGCAGATAACCCGGCGGCATAACGCCATGCTGGAGGGCCAGTTCCAATATAAATACCCATAGGACGAGGGTTCGATCAGACCGAAGCCTGTAACCCGTTCGAGGATGTGAGCGCTGCCATTGGTCTATTAAGGGCTCATCCGCACCAAGACTCTGACTTAGTTTCGGGCTGAGCTTCAAATATGTCGGAGTAGCCCGGATAAGGTCTTATTTGCTTTATTCCGGGATTTTACTTCACAGTTGACTCCATCTGGGGAATTCATCCGCTGTCCTGTTTATAGTGCTGCTGGTCAGCACTCGCGCTTATAAGTTTGGCAAGTCGAGTCAGGATGGATATCGACTAGTACCCGACAGTTACAGCAGGAAACTCCTGACCTCAACGACAACACCACGAATAGAATAACTAGCAGTATGTTGCATTAGGTGTAGTTATACGCGTTGCATACTTCAAATGTTAACAAAAGCAAAGGGAGTGAATCGCTGCTAAAATTTTTGTACGGCACTATTCTGCTAATGAAATTGGAAAGGCTATTGTCAGTAAGTGTGCTACTTTTAGGAATTATCATGTTCACAGATGGCACACAAAAGCCAGACCTAGCCTTTGGTTAATTCAGAATTTAATTCATCTTCGAATTAACTAACAGCTAGTAACAATAAAACGATATTTTAGAAAGAGAAAAAAAACAAACATCTTTGATCTTTATTGCCAGACTCTTCTGCTAAAACCTCTCCACAACTATGAATTCTCAGCTCTCCAACAACTTTCGAATGTTGTCATCGTCAGCGACTTCCAAAGCGGTAGCTCCGTCATTATCACACAAATCCTTATCGGCTCCGAACTTGATCAATATTCTCAAACAGTCGATATGGCCACAACTGGTAGCATAGTGAAGGCAGGTCTGTCCATCGGTATCTTTCAGATTTACATTCGCCCCTGAAGAGAGAAGGAATTCCAGCACCTCACCGGCATTTCTATCTGTCGCCCAGTGCACCAAACCCATCCCACTGTCTTCGTCCAAAACATCTATTGACTTCTTGTCTAGAACCTTTCTCAAACCTTGAAGATTTCTCTCTTTGACAAAGTCAAACGACGTCTTGTCCTTCTCATCAAGTTGATCTTCAACTTCAGCTGTATGTACGGAATGGACTGCCCAGCCGGTTTTTCCTTTTGACTTTTCACAACTTTTCCAAGCTGGCTGAAGGCGTGATAACTTCTCGACATACAGTCGTTTGGCTTCTTTCTGGCTCATGTCACCCAAGGCATTCCATGCAGTCCATTTAGATCTTGCTTGAACTTGGAATATGCCCGGCTTCGCAATGTTACATTGACCACATGTACTTTGCTTATATAAGCCATACAGTTCCAGCATATTCTCTTGAGAAATTTGTGCGTGAAGTGTTTGAACAGCTGCGGCAGCCGATTGGAAACCACAATCGGTATCGCTTTCGCTATCAGAGAGATCCGACATTGTCGTTGTTGTTCTTGTTCTTTTTCGATTACGTAACTTAAACTAATACGATTAAATAATAAACTGGATATTTGTTTTGTTTGATTGGAGTATAAGCGGGGCGTTTAAGTGTGTTTTTGGATGTTAAGATAGTTGCCCTCCAGGACGTGCTTCTGCTCGTTCTCTATCTTCTGAAGAAATGATAGATTGCCAAAGGTAATGAAGCCGTAACCCTTGGACAAGCCGGTCTTTTTATCGAATACGACACTGGCGTTGACAACCTTTCCGAAATCGTTGAAATAAGTACGAAGCTCCTGATTTCCAACAGTCCAAGGTAAATTACCAACAAAGAGTTTGTGCAATCCTCGCGCTGTCCGTGCAGATGCCATTGCCTTTCAGGTTAATTGTGAAATTATCGTTTTCGGTATTTCTTAAAAATTGTTATACAATTGGTTTAGAAAGAATTATAATTGAAAAACAAATTCATTTAGTACCGGTGGTTAAGTGGAAAAAATTTTCACAATTTTGACAGCTGAAAGAAAATGTGGGTACTTAAGTGGAGTGAGTTACTTCTTTTGCGATTACAGCGCTACTGGTGGCGAGAGAATTCTGTTGGTTTCCTCAAAAGGGTGTTTATAACAATTTTTTTTTCTAAGTTATTCTTTATGTTTTAGCATTGATGGTAGACTAAAATCTCTAGGCAGGGTGCGTTGCTACTATTGTTATAGCAATCATGTAAACTTTGTTAGCACTTTTTATGCTACTGTAGGTGTGCTTTAGAAAGCTTTCTTTTCTACTGATGGCTTTAAGTCAAAATTGGAAACCGTATTCGTAACAATTCAACTAATATCAGCCCCCTCTTTGGAATATTAATGTACAATGGTACCCAGCAAAGATTCACAGTATAGCACAGGCTATTTCATTGAGGAGATTATTGCTGATTCCCCTAATTGTCGATCTGATTAACGTGGAGTGTAGAGCCTTAAAATGTTCGTGTAAAAAGCAGTTTACCTCCCACCGGTATTTTCTTCTTTTATTTACCGCCGAAATATGTTACACGTGTACTTACACATAATGCCACATATGTATTTCTTCGACGACTGCCCGCCAATATCATTCTCAGTAATAATTGTTGACGTCAAGTACATGGTAGTTATTTTGGCTTGGAGGTTATTGTATCCATCCTTTATTCTGAAGGACCTGTTAACTCCTATTAGAGCGATTATTTCACTCATATAAGAATATGTAAGTGTCACCCAGATATCAGAGGAAAAGCATGAATGTACGCTGTCATAGACGCGAAGCCGGGTGATGCCGGGCCGAATATAAATATTTGTGTCAGAGCTCGACGGTTTCTGGTGGTGTGCAATATGATACTTTACGAAAATGGATTACGTATCACAAGTTCTAACGTTGACACAGGGATGGTAAATTACGACACTTTGAACAGCGAGATATATGACCCAGATACATTCCCTTTTGACGTAGACGAGGAAGAACAGATGAGTACCGGCAGTTCCTCTTGTTGAAAATGAATCTACAAAAGCATAACCTCGAACGAAGAATGAATGAACAAAAGAAAAATCTAAGTTTGAATAAATCGATAACAAATTGGAAAAAATAGAGAAAAATGCCGACGAAAAATTCGAACAAATGGACAGCAAAGTTGTGAAAAAGAGCTCAAACAGTGCGAAAACAGAAACATGGTCTGCGTTTAAGAAGCTGTTTGTGCGAACCGCTGGGACAATGTGCTTTGTTCTAACAATGGCCGTACGCCGCCCTGCAGCAGATGTATTAACCTAAAAAAACATCAAGACAAGAGAAACGGTTTGGGGATAGCCAAATGCAGGAGGTTTATTTACAAGGTCCAATTGCATAGCCGAGTACAGCAACGAGGAGAAACACTGCAACAGCTCCAAGCAGATGTCAGTCAGGACGGGCACATATGTCGTACCCCACTGCAGCCCAAGAAATCATCGATGAAATGGCAAAGGACGCATTCATCAGGGGAATTGCAGATTCGAAACTACACTCAAAAAGTAGCATCTGTGGAATGCTCCTGCGCAAGACTTAATGGAGTTGTATAGGCGAGATCCGTTGCTACCAACAGGCAGACAATGACATCGAACCAATATTGGCCTAGAAGGAACACGGGGAAAGACCAAGCTGTCAGGAAATATCGGACTGGAGTCAAACTCTGAAGGCATACTGGACACAATGAGCTCACTTTGTGTGTAAGTGTTTTGTGAAGTGAACAACATCTCGTATTCAGATAATAGTGCCACGGTCCATATTTAGCGAAGTTCTCCATAAAATAAATGACGGAACCTAAAATGGTCACTTGGGAATTAAAAAGACATTGGAGAAGATAAGGGAACGCTTCTATTGGCTAAGTGCAAAATAAGATGTCGTTTTCATGGATTAATTCAATAAGTGGCCGGAAGTATTCGCGATTCCATATAAAGAGACTAAGACCGTTGCAGAGCAAATAGTCAATAAATGGGTGAGCAGATTTGGGGTCTCAATAGACCCTGATCAAGAACGAAACTTTGAAGGGAAAGTCTTCCGTGAAGTGTGCCAATAGCTGGGAATAAAGGAGACATGGATAACGTTCCTAAACTTTCAATCCGATGGAATGAATAGAATCTTAAATGAGCATCTGTCTAAGGTCGTCAGTAATCGCTAGAGGGACTGGAATTGACATATACCTCTCTACTTAATGGCCAACAGGACATACACCATTAAATAGTTCGGTTGCTAAGTGAAACGAAATTCGGATCCCCACCTACGGAGCCTAGGGAGGTGAACGACTATGTGAATCACTTGCGGAAATTCTACGAAAACACCCGAGAAAAGATGAAACTACCGATCAACCGCATTAAAACTAGGTACGACATCAAAGCAAATTCTTCTGGCTTCAAGGAAGGAGACCTGGTGTAGCTGCATAATCTTCTGGGGAATAAAGGTAAGTCACAGGATTTGAAAGATCCATTAAAGGTGATAACCGAATCAATGACGTTGCCTATCAGATCCAGTTTGGGGATCGTTGGAAAATAAAAGTGGTCCATGTGTATAAAATATGTCACTTCAACGGAACAATGATTGACGAAGTTGTTCGGAAAGAATTTAAAAGGCGGGAAAACTTAAACTTCAGCTGTGGAAACTCAGCACTAAAGAAAAAAATGCCAGAGAGATGTGAAAACCTTTCAAATAGGGACAAAAGGCGATAGCGACAAAATTTCGACCGTCATGACATTAAAGACACATTTTTTCAATCGATTTCCTGCTCAATAATCAGAAAATTCACAAGATCTGCTCGATTTACTCAGGTGCACACATTTTCGATGTAACCAGTGTTTATATTGATAAACTTCCAACTTCTAAGAGCATAGAATGTGAGAGCATGAACCTCATCAACATTTTAAATAGCTAAGATGTGAATCTTGAGACCGTGAAATGAGATCACACCAATCTTTAAAAGATAGACATTCGATGGGTAAAAATTTAGCTATCACTGAAGAAACAGTGAAGCCATCAGGAAAGACGTTCTCAAATCTCTGAAATTTCAGATTTTTGAACAAACGTACTTCCAGGTTAATAAGGGACAAAAGTTTTCGTATCTGGAAGGATCGGTTGAGAACGAGGAAAATACATAGTGAGCTCACAACTCTATCATCAGGTACAATGAATAGAAAAACAGACAGACACGCTAGAGTTCTTTGAGTTTTACTAGAATATTAAATTAATAACTCGGAAAAATAGTCAATAGGTGACGAGTTACTATAGTCTTAGAACAACAGATCAGAGATAAAAACATGGCCCCTCTGTTTTTTTTATCCGATGGCGGGTATATTAGTCTGCTAATTCTAACGTCGTCGTATAGATTCGAGATTAAGGGGTTATTATAGCAATAGCACACTACTATTCTATTATAATCAACATCTCTCCGTTAATAACTTGTAAGCATGATACTGTATTAAACATGTCTGAATAAATATTTATAAGTGTAGCACCTACAAAATTATCCAAGGGACAATCCGTAAAACTGAGACAGTAATTCACTATAAAAGTGAAATTTTAGCGATATAGATCCACCTAATCGTACCTCAAATAACAGGGGATATCCATTTCCATGGGCTCTGATTGATTTATATTGAAAAATTAATTTGAAATTTATGTCCGATATATGAGAAAATCGATAAATACAGGTTTACCTGTCTCCAATAATCACACCCTTTGGGGGTTAATAACATTAAACTTTCTCCAAATGGTGTGTCCGATTTCACTTGCTGTAAAGGTCAATTAGGCCTTGAGTTACCATCAATTATTAACCAAAAACTCAAACTTTAAATTTGATATTGCAGCACGTGATTGTAGATATATTATATTTTCTAGGTCAAGAGCCTAGTCATAGCTGTTTTCATCGATTTAGTCCTTTAAGTTGTGACATGTTAATCGATTTTGTTTGTATGCCTGCACAGTTTCACATAAGCCTAACGTTTTCCAAAGTCATAAGCTGTGTTCATTTCTTGTCATAAACTACATGGCTATCACGAATGTTTTGTATTGAAATATTGCTGCTAATTCGCTGATTATCAGATCATGGTATTCAAATTCACATTGTTCAGATTTTGTATCTATTGACAAAATAATTTTAACTCCAAGCTAATCACGAAGTAAAATATTCATTCTAATGCAAGACCCACGCGTCAGAGTTTTAAATATTTTATAAAAAAGAACGTCGATTAATTTTATATAAATTCAAAACTTAAAAAAACCAATCAAATCGAATTCAAATGCAAACTTTTTGACCTGCGGTGGGAGTGAAATAATAGCCGCGACAATCAAAATTGAATTGTTTTGCGATGCCTTAACCTTTTTATGCTTGGTGAAGGTAGAAATACAATTTTTAAAAAGTTACACGTATATGTGTTTATGTATGCATCGATGTGCGTGTTTTGTGTAATTGGAGTATCGATGTGTATACAATTTTATAACATATTTTCTCAAAAACAAGTAATGCTTTCGATTCAAGTGATGTCTGCGTTCATTTGTTTTAATCGATTTAAGATAAACGTTTTTTTTTTCATACCACCTTGATCAAAAAGTAATTTATTCAGAAAATTAAAAATATAAGTTCATTCATCTAAATCTATATTGTCCCCTTCAAAGTAATCCCCATCGACTGCAACACACATTTATGCCAGCGCTTGATCCAATCCTCGAAACATTTTTTATATTCGGTTTTCGGTATGTCCATCAGTGCTTCCTTTACTTCCTCTCGGCTGCTGAAACGCGTTCCCCGTAGTGGTTTTTCAACTCGATTGAACAGAAAGAAGTCACAGGGAGCCAAATCAGGTGAATCCGGTGGCTGTTGGATTTTATTTGTTCCATTTTTCGTCAAACAATTACGAATAATGATGGCACTGTGCTACAGTGAGTTATCATGGTGCAAAATGCACGAGTTTTCTGTAAACAATTCTGGTCTCTTTCGGCGAATTGCTTCACGCAAACGTCTCATAACGCCCAAAAAATACTCTTTGTTTACTGTCTGGCCTTCTGGCAAAAATTCATGATGCACTGCACCGTTGTAATCCATGAAAACCGTGAGCATTGCCTTTTTTGTTGACTGAAAACGACGTGGTTTTTTTTGGTCTTGGCTCATTTGATGAACGCCATTCACTTGCCTTATGTCTGGATTGCGTGTCGTACTCATAAACCCAGGTCTCGTCTCCAGTACTGATCCTTTTGATGAATGTGGGATCGGATTCAGCCTCACAAATCATCTCTTTTGCGACGTCAACACGGTCTCTTTATTGCATTGAGGTCTTTTGGGGCACCAACTTTTCTGCTACACGACGGAAAACCAAATCATTAACAAAAATGTCTTGGACGGATCCATAGGCAATGTTCAAGTCCTCCGCTATCTCTCTGATGGTTAGTTTGCGGTTATTGGCCAACATTTCTTTTACTCCATCAATGGTTTCATCGGTTTTCGATGTAGAAGGTCTGCCACTGCGTTCATCATCTTCAATTGACTCACGAGCACTTCCGAACCGCTCGTGCCACTGGTAAATGACCGTTTTCTTTAGAGAATCGTTGCCGAAACACTTTTCCAACATTTCCAACGTTCGCGCACCATTAAATCCGTTTTTTACGAAAAATTTAATATAAGTTCGTTGTTGCAAATTTAAATCCATTTTTAAAATTGTAAAAAATCGCCAACACACTCAGAGTTAGATGTACTCTTGGCTACGTAACTTTTGTTAATGTCAAGCTATGACGCTAAGATTTAGAGGGATGTCAACAACAGATTTACCAACTTAACAAAAAAAAAGAACTCAAACCGGAACAATGGGAGCGCCACACGGTGGTTATTATGGGATCAAGGTGGTATGTATATATTTACAGTGCCCTCCAAAAGTCAGTTGAAATCACCATGCAAGCCACAAAATGGCTAATAAAGGCGCAAAATAGTTAAATTTTTCAATTGTTTTTTATCGATATTATTCATTGGATTTAAGTAAAAAAAAGTCTCTTGAAAGTCCTCAACGAGAATCGCCAAAAGTCAGTTGAAATTAAGATAAAATTGGTGTTTCTTGCTAAATTTAATATTTTGTATGACCGCCTCTATTTCACAAAACAGCCTCAATGCGTTTCGGCATTGATTCTACCAACTTCTGCAACACAGATTTCGGTAAACTTGCCCAGGTTTTCAAAATCTTTTCGACGAAAACTGCTTTGCTTTTTCTATTAGTTGTTGGTATTCTTCGGTCGATTTCATCCCATAAATGCACAATGGGATTGAGATCCGGTGACATGGAAGGCCAATCTAACAAATTTATTCCCTTTGTGCTAAAATAATCTTTTGTTGTCTTGGCCGTATGTTTGGGATCATTGTCTTGTTGAAAGACAAATGATCCACTCAATCCCATTGAAGCAGCAGAATCTCCCAAGTTGCTTTCCAGGATGTCACAGTACATGACTGCATTCATTCTGCCATCAATAACATGCAACTTTCCCACGCCAAACCAAGAAAAACATCCCCACACCATAATACCTCCACCTCCATGTTTTACTGTGGGATGAAGATATCGTTCACTGTAGGGGTTGTCGTATTTAGAACGCCAAACAGTTTGCCTTCGACGGTTTCCAAATATCTGAAACTTAGACTCGTCGCTAAAAATAACTCTAGGCGGCGTTTTTTGTGAACCTTGATTAGCAACGGTTTCCTCCTTGCAACATGGCCTGTTAGCTTGGCATCATGAAGTCGTCGTCTTATGGTGGTTTGAGAAGCCGTTCTTCCAGTTTCTTCAAGTTATTCTTTTATTTCCCGAACAACTAGCCTTGGATTCCGCTTGCAGAGTTGCACCATAAGTCTGTCGTCTCTAATTGAAGTTACTCTGGGGCGTCCAGAACGGGGTTTATCGGCCAATGTAGCAGCTTCCCTGCTTTTAATTACAATTTTTTTGACTCCTTCAGGGCTAATTTCGTAATTTTTATTTTGTAATTTTTAAGCTTTTCATATTCAAAGACCACTTTCTGCCTTTCCTCAGTATGTTTTCTCCTTGAAGACATTTTGAGTACAAAAAGCCTAAAGTAAGATTATTTAACACATAATTTTAATTTATACTTAATATAAAACAATTACCAAAGAGCAACAAAAACACAAATTTTAATTTTTTGACCAGTTTTAAAAAAATAAACAATGTCAATTCTGGAAATCGAACAGCTTCAACTGACTTTTGGCGTGCGTATGCAGCGCACTCATTGCAAATATTAACGATTCCTAAAAAGTTAACTGTAGATTTTCGATCTACTGTTGGGTATGCAAGAGAACACATATTGTAGAAATTAGAAACGGTCTTAGGAGTAATGGAACACCACATTTCAGTTGATTTTGTGAAGGTTAGCATGTATCCCAGCTGATTTCAACTAACTTTTGGAGGGCACTGTATATATTATATATATTACATATATTATGTACTAATCATCAAAATAAAACGAAAAAGCCATCAAAATGTTTTTGGCCAGCTTTTTCATCAAAATTCGACACCGTGCGATGGCGTGTAGATCAGCGAAGCTTTCAATGAGAAAACTTTTGCCATTTGCGTCTTTTCTCACATAAACAGACCCATACTTCGTGCCTTCGTGTGTGCGGATGAAATTAACGTTTTACGAGTACGTCTGAGGAGACGTCGAGTGTGCATTGTTAAGCTCTCATTTATGAAACATTTATTGTTGTCGGACGATTCAATCCCCAAGTCAGCTGGTATAAGCTCTCTACGATGCACATTACGGAAATACAAGAATACACAGACATTATTTTTCGTTTATGGGATGTGCAATGGAAGTTCAAATAGTGCGCGACGAAGATAACACTAACTTTATCCTAACCGACGACTTCCTAGTAAGGGAGTATTTGGAAATACGTATCGAAGGCTTCGAGAAACGGGATCAATTTCAAATACGCGACTGAATGCATTAGCTCCACAAGTAAGAAGGATTTCGACTGATGAAAGAATACTGGAAGCTATTACAACTGATCAATCAATCAGCATCAGACGCTTAGTTTTGAAATTTAATGTTTCCAGATATAAAATTTCTAATGTACTGCATGGAGAAAATCTTCATCCATACCACCATACACCTGTACAAGAACTGCTTCCCAATGATTTGGAAAAAAGACTTGAGCCTTCTAACTGGTTGCTGGAGCAGAGCGAGTTTATTAGTAGAATTATTTGGACGGACGAATCTCAATTTACAAGAGATGGAATCACAAATTTTCATAATTCACATGCAAGGAGACATAAATCATTTGAATACAAATTCAGCGTCAATATGTGGGCAGGTGTACTTTGAAACAAGTTAATCGACCCCTTCAAACTACCACCTAGGCTGAATTCTGCAAACTATCTGGAGTTTTTGCTAAATGATTTACCAGAACTATTGAAGGACGTTCCACCAATTCAATTAGCTTCATCATATTTCCAACAGGACGGAGCTTCAGCCCACTATTGTCTTGATGTTAAAAATTGGCTAGATGAAGAGTAGGAAGAAATGGACCAGACCAGTCCACTGGCCTGCAAGATCTCCTGATCTTACTTTAGTGGATTTTTTTGTAAGGGGAAGAATGAAAGAACTTGCTTATTCAAACGAAATCCAAAAACGGGCTCTAGCATGTATACAAAATCAAGGACGACACTTTGAGCACCTGTTGTAACTGTTTAAAGCAGAAAAATAACCCTTTTTTATAAATTTTACCTGCTGCGGGTTTTTCTGCAAACTTATTGATGATTTTTTTTTATTACTATTGTTACGTTCATAAGAAAAAAATAGTAAAACGGTATGTTAATTAGGCATTTTCTGGAGAAAAGTGACCTCAAGTCAAAAATTATCGTTGACGGATTCAGGGACACCCTGTATATGCATTATTGCCTATTGGTCTGCTTAGCGAACAGGCACAAGAGGCCAGGAATAAGGATTTTAAATCATCCAGGGAGCATTTTAGTAGGAAAAAATCGCTACCATTGAACTGAAAAATGTACTTTTCCTAAAAAAAAGTAATAAAGTTTATTTCCAAGTGGCTTCCAGGCCAAACCACATTGATAAAGCCTGATCAATGTTACATATGGCATGAATAACTACAAATAATACTTTTTTATAATTTTTGCATTTACATTTATGTAATTTTCTTACTCGCCATTTTCGCAAAAATCTGTATACGAGTAGCTCCTAAGATTCAACTTGGTTTCATCGCAAAACCACCAGGAAAATAGAGAAAAATTATTTAGTATGTGGTTTCTGTCTGTAACCACTAGGAAGCAAGTCTTACATTTTTCTTTTTTAATTTGCTTGGCTTTGCTTTAACAAACAAAATTCACAAAGAAAAATCTATAGAGTTCACTGCTCGTGCTAACACAGATAATCCAATTCAACTGAGATGCCAAAGGTGAGTCTATGACCGGTGTTTTAAAAACAATTAAATAAGCCAACTTATTGCGATATTCCTTTATTGTTTTCATTAATGTTCAAAAACCGAAGCCTTCTTAACGCATTTTTCGCATGAAAATGACTAAAGATGACTAAAGGCTACAACTATAAATCACGTGACCATTTATAATAAACTTATATTTAAATCGTGACGATGAGGAAGCAGCAAAACACTTAACATATGAAATTTGTTGTAGGATAGTGTAATGCAAACTTCAAGATACGAGTACTCGAAATTGCTTTATGACATTTCTGTTCACTTTTATTTTTTTTTGATAAATATTTTTTCATGTTCAACAAGGTTTACACTCTTACTGTGTTGACAATGCTATGTCAATCTGAGGGTCAATGCAGGTAAAAGGTTTTGTAGTGCACACATTAAGCAATTTGCGTAATAGCTACATATATCACTTGCGAAAAAACTTCAGGCGTTTGTGTAGCTGAAAATTCCTCAATTATTCAAAAGCAGACGAAACTTTGCAAATTTACAAGGTGCAGGGACAGTGATCTTATTAATAAGACTGAATGCAGAGTTTAATATTTGATGACAAAGATTGTAAATTGGTCGGCTGGACAAAAATGCTTATACACAAATTCCCTGGTCTTTGAAGATTAATTTTTGGTTGGTCGACAGAGTATCTTGCGATTAAAGTCATTTTCTGTTTGCCATTCACCTTTGTTTGATTTGGAGACGTAATCGTTACCCGTATCGTATGATATGTTGGCTAGATTTGCAGATTTGGTTAAAGCTATGGTGGCCCACGAAAACTTGCGGCCAGCTCGAATAATGGAGACATTTCCGGTGTACATTGCAATGTTATCTATTGACGATTTGATGATCTGGAGATAATTTAATTTAATTTTGGTGGGGCGAACGACCCCATTTATTCGGCTTACAAGCTATAACTTAAAATTAAACTAAAACTAAAACGTAAAACTAAGGTTGGTTGGAGTGGTGAAGGAGAACGGATTTGAGGTAGCAAGTGGTGTGGTGAAAGTCAAAGACGGTTGGGTTTGAATTGATCTTTTGTAGCATACGGGAGATTGGTTCGTTTGCGCCATAGGAGGTGTGGTGGGTTGGTAGATAGAAGAGACGAAGGTACGTAGATTACGAGGGTCAGTGTTGAGGAAAACAGAGTTGTGAGGGGACGCGCATTCAACGTGACCTGAAAGGAGTCGATGAATGAAGAGAAGACGGCTGCATCTCTGCGTTCCTCAAGGGTGTTTAAGTTAATAAGGTTGAGACGGTTTTGATAGGGGGGCAGAGTAAAAGGATCGTCCAAGGGCATACCTCGCAAGAGCAATTCGAAGAAAAAAGCGCTGGATGCTTTCGATTCTCGAGATATGAACACGATGATATGGGGACCATATTTGACTGGCGTACTCTAGGAAGGGGCGAACAAAGGTAATATAGAGGGACCTGGTCAAGTATGGGTTGGTAAATTCTTTGGACCATCGTTTTACAAAACTTAGTGCAGAGTTGGCTTTAAGGATTATCCCATCCATATGTAAACGGAAGTTGAGCTCCCTATTACACAAAATGCCGAGGTCGAGAAGAGACTGAATGGGGGAGATAGGTTGGATATGGAGAAGGTAGAGCCGGGGAGGAGATTGGTGCCACTTATGTGAAAAGGTGATGGATTGGCATTTGGCGATATTAAGTTCCAAAGAATTTTTGAGGCACTAGATCGAAAAACTATCAAGCTCTTGTTGAAGGAGGAAATGGTTTTGAAATATTTGGTATCGTCGGCGTAAAGGGAGACAGACGAGTGTTTGATGATCCTATCGAGATCATTTATGGTTAAAATAAAAAGAAACGGACCGAGATGGCTGCCTTGTGGAAGTCCAGAGGTGGCCAAAAATGGAGCCGAGTGGGCTGACCTAAAACGAACACTGTAAAACCGGTTTTAAAGGTAAGAGGATATCGATATTAACAGTATGGGTTCAAAGCCGAGAGCCGACAATTTGTAGAGTATTAATCGATGAGAGATTTTATCGAAGGCTTTGCTAAAATCCGTTGCAACTACACTGACTTCGTTGCCATTCTCTAGGGCAGAGAGGGCAAAGGATACGAATTCAATGAGATTTGTGGTGGTTGACCTACCCTTTAGGAAGCCATGTTGTCTAGGGGAAATGAGTGATTTGCATTGGAAGCTTAGAGCTTCACACAAAATACTTTCGAAGAGTTTGGATATATAATGGAGAGTTTAGCGAAGACAACATTTTATTTGATATTAAATTTGTATTTATTCGACTTCATCGTTTCGTAGTTCTGTTGGAACTAACTTTTAAGTTACAATTTTATCATAGACAGAAATAATTTATAGTTCAGATTTCAAGCGTGAGACCAGATTCAGAATTCGCTGTTCACGGTTATCGCATTTCAATTTGCTTGCGTCTGATCTCACGCCTGGAATGTGTACCTCATTAAATTGTAGCTTGAGAACATTTGCATTTTTGTTAGGCAGGTATTCTGCGGTATTATGTTCTTACGTAACAGTTGGTTATTTCATTCTTTGATTCTCTTTTGTGAATCGGGGTTATGAAGGAGGTTTTCCAAGCCTGAGGAAATTCTCCTTGTGAAAGGGATAGACGAAAGAGATTAGAAAAGCCAAGGGAAAGAGAGGAAGAGCATTTTTTTAAGAAATATGGCAGGGAGGCCATCTGGGCCGGATGTGAATTCGTCATTGAGTTGGTGTAATTTGTATTTGATATAAGACGGGCCCAAGGTGTGAGAGGGAAGTGGGCCATTGGAGAAGTTCAGTAGGATGGATCTGGTATAAAGGAGTCGTTGGTGAAGGATTGTTTAAAAAAGGTGGCAAATATGTTGAATGGTGAGTGGATCGATTGAGGACTTGTTGCTGAAAGAGTGGGAAGGAGGGTAACTATTGGACTTTCTTTTATAGTTAACAAATTGGAAAAAGGACTTAGGGTCGTTTATAAGGTTGATTTGCGCATTGTTAAGGTAGCGCTGGTAAAGGGAATCGGAAAGTTCGGTGAAATGAAGATAAGCACCAATATAGTTGGAGTAGTCGGAAAACTTGTTTCTCTTATTTCGTAAGGAACGAAGTTTGCGATTATACCAGGGAGGACTAGTAGATGATGTTTTAAGGCGGGAAAACGGAACGTAAAGGGAAAAAGAATTAAATATTTCTTTATAAAAAATGGATAAGGCATCATTTATACTTAGGCTGGGAAATTTGAAGGGGGATCTGCTGAGATATTCACTGATTTTGCGGAAGTTTGCTTTATGAAAGTCGTGGGATGAGAGGTTTGTGGGGGAGCTGGTGGTGTGGTGGTGTGGTGGTGGTAGTTATTGATTGTTGAGAGAGATAAGGGACAAAGTGAGACTGAGGAGTTAATTGAATCTATAGTGAACATAAGGTCTCACTGCCTGTCCATATAATTGGATATACCACTGACTTGGCATAGATTTGAGTCTGCATTTGAAGCGATGAAAAACGATTGATCATCTGATGGACTCCACTGTAGCTGAGGAAGGAAAATAAGGATATTGTCAATAGAGTCAGACAGGTCAATTAAATGGTCGATCGCATGGATAACAAGTTGGTAAGATTCGATAGGTTGAGCTGGTAGGATGTAGCAACATAAAACGTAAACGGACTTGAGAGGGAGTGATATTTTTATTCCGACAAAGTCGACTTTAAAGGATGAACAAATGGTAATGGGAGAAGAGTTAAGGCTGTTGTGGATCGCCAGTAGGACACCTCGACAGAGGGAATCATCATTTATGCGGGTAGGATCATCGTCGCGAAAAACATTAAAAGTAGGGAGAACAATTCCTGGTTCTTTATGTCGGAAATCAAATTGGTCTCGGTCAAGGCGTAAATATCAAAGGAAAGACCTTTTACATTCTGGTGGTAAAATGTAAGAGGGATGTTGTGGGGTGGAGGTGTGAGGCTGGATGGTTTAATTGCTGGCAAGAGAGGTACGTTATGGACGAAAAAATTTATTGTGGTCGGCTAGACTTCGCTTTAGGTGTGAGACTCGTTTAGAGTGAACGTAGTGGCCGAATGCAGCAAGGTCGCCGGCTACTTTCTGAGGGGACATGCTAAAAATCTCGTGGTACCTGACATAATGTTCCTGAGACTGATAGGGTCGGTAGGGAGGCCTTCCTGCTGGATGGAAACCATGACGCTGGTTTTGGTCTTCTCTTCGTAGCAGACCGAGTCCGATTTGTAATGTACGAGTAGATAGGCAAGAAAGATACGAATATTTTCATATATCTTTCGTTCTCTAAGCCTAGAGAGTGCATTGCGACTTTTTGTAGTGCCATTGGTTTGCTGTCTTAGTTTAACTGACGGGGGAAAATCGAATCAAGAATAGGAACAGCGGAGGAGGGAGATGGAGATAAATTGTTGGAAATGAGTTGCTAGCTTGGTTTGGTGGCGTAGAACGTTGAGAAGGGATCATATGGGCGGTTGGGGTTAAGTTGCAAGAGACGCATTGGCTTGGGTGGAACTCATTTCTGATAGAGTAAAGTGACGCAGTAAAAGCTATATTGTTTCCAGCTGCCTAGTACATCCATTTCTAGAAGTGTTGTCGTTTGGATTCTGTTTTCTAACAGTTAAAGACCCTTACAAACGGGCACCCTATCTTTTATGTCGATGTGTAAACAGTGAATAACTTTGACATTTATCAACCGATTGACTTGAGTAGACTTATTTCTGAACCGTCAGTTTTAACCATGAATCACTTCACTCGGAAACAACGCGAAGAAATAGTGACGCTGTACATTGAAAATATGTTGTCGTTCAGTTGTGTTAACTCAACGTACATATCGTGGCCAACAAGCACTGTCTAACAAGACTATTCGGCGTTTGGTGTCGAATTTTGTTGAGCACGGGACAGTGCGAGACGTTCCAATGAACTGGTTGAAGCTTTAAGAGCGACTGTTGCCGAGAACTCACATGTGTCGTATAATCACTGCGTTCAGCATTTTCCGTTTATATTTTCCGTATAAAGTACAATTGATTCAAAGAATATTGAATGCTCGAATGTTTGACATTGAATCTGATTTTTGGAAGCAAATTCTGCTGACCAGCGAGGCGCATTTCACACTCTCTGGCGCCGCTAACACGCAAAACATCATTCCATGACCAAAAAGTGACTATTTGGGTTGGCGTTTCCTCCAAAACTATCATTGGACCATTTTTCTTCAGAGAAGACGAAACTGTCGATGGGAATCGATATCGGTAGATGTTGGCTCATTATGTCTGCCCACAAATGTTACACTGCAAATCAAACAGTTTCTGTAACGAAAATTCCCTGCACTTGTGCTGTCAAAAAGTGGCGACATTGATTTGCCACTCAGATCTTCAGATTTGACCCCCTCCGGACTTCTTTTTGTGGAGTTATTAGAAAAGAAAAGTGTACGCCAGCAAGCCTAAGACCACTGACGACCTCAACGGAAACATTTGTTCCAAAATCATCGCTATACCGCCCGAGATGCTCGAAAAAGCGATGGAAACCGCAGCAAAAAATGCACATTTTCTTTGGTTAATAATAAATCGGCCACTCGGTTGATATTGTATTCAAAAACTAATCCAAATAAATTGTGAAGGACAAATGAAATATAAATATCTCATATATGGAAAAGGTTTTTTTTTTTTTTAAAGTTATTCTGTATTCCCATACCGACATACAAGATGCGATGTTGGACCTTTAGACGTCTAAGTTCGCTGAGTGTGGGCGCCTCCAAATTATTTAGGTTAGTTCAGTTTCATTATTCTGAATCCTGGTACTGCTTGTTCTCAACCAGGTGAACTTGAAAGCGACGGATAATGTATTCTATTATTATAAGCATTGGTATTAATAAGTGGATCTCAGTCTGAAGTCGTGAACGATACCTTACGGTAGGACGTAACTACATATGTTATATTGTTGAAATGATTGGCTGTAATATGTCGTTTGGAAATATAAGCCGTACCATGGGGAAAGCATAAATTACCTTAGTACTCACCAGCCTATGCAAGAGAATACCTATGTGATGGGAACAACAACAACCTCTGAAGAGATTGATTTAACTGTTGATGATCCATCCACAAGCTGATTGATTTATGCAAGTGGACGTACCCGAAATTTCCCATTCAAGTAAACCGCGATTGAGATATTGTTTTTTTTAGGTTGGTATATCTGTCATCTGGCTCTCAAATATCTGTTTTACCGCCATTTGTCGGGAGTTTTTGCGCGATAGCTTTGTAAACAAGTCAGTGTTTGTTGTCAAATTTAATATTGAGCAAAGAGTTTGTCTGAAATTTTGTGTTTCTAACAAAATATCAAGTGCGAAAGGTTGAATGTTGAAAACACAAGCGAACGAGTGGTACAAAGAGTTTAATGCGGGCCGTACTGTGGTTGATGATTTACCTCGTTGAGTTCGTTCATCGACCACCAGTATGACTGACGTAATCATCGAAAATGTTGTCCTCGCAGATCGCCGAGTAAGCATCAGGGATAAAGCAGCCGATATTGGGCATGAGACGAATTTAAGCGCGGCTTGTGTCGAAAGTGTTGAATTTGTTGCAGAAACATCTCATCTTGCACGCGACTATTTGATAATACTTTGATACCGTTCCGCAAGCTCCGTATTCACCTAACATGATTCTTTGTGACTTTTTCCTATTCCCACGATTCACGTTCCGCAAGCTCCATATTTACCTGACATGATTCCTTGTGACTCTTTCCTATTCCTACGACTGAAGTTAAAACTTCGCGGAACACCTTTTGAGCCGATTGAAGTGATAAAGGAGAATTCGCAAAAGGAGCTGAAGGCGATTCCAAAATCAGCCTATGAAAAGTGTTTTGAACATTGGAGGAAGCGTTGGAATATGTGTAGTGTTTGCATTACAGATTACCTTGAAGGAAATAAAATAAATATCAACTAATAATTGAACCGTTTTTGTTTTATTGAAGTATTCCGTGTACTTTGTTCCCAAAAAAGATTCCAACTCTTCACCACCTAGGTACAATTGTGAGTTACGCTTGCTGTGTATCAAAAGAAATACACTCTGGGGGACATTTCTCAAATATCGGTCTACCTTCAACTTCTTCGCTTACCAGCCAGTTCATACCCCTTTTTCTCAGTTCTGTGAATCACTCTATCATGATTACATAAGCCGAGTGCAATCCGAACTTATTTCTAATCCTAAACGCATTTTCCACTTCATAAACCTCAAACGAAAACCTTAGCTTTTCAAACGAATCCTCGAATAAGCCTGAAGAAGTCTCAAACTAATTCTCTAAATCCTTTAGCCAATAGTTTGAAACGCATATTAGAGAACCTGATATCAACTATTTTTCTTACAGGAGTAGCTGTGCCCAGATTTCACTTTCAAAATTAATATTGAACATGTAGTGGGAAAAATAAATTTGCTCAAAGACCAGTACTTTCCGGGTCCTGATGGTCTGCCTGCCATTGATTTGGAGAAAAAATATGCGAACGTCTTAAAAAAGGTCTCAAAAATTGCTGAAAAAATTAAACTCCTCAAGGACGACTTTTCCTTCGGTCCAGATGGTTTCTTTGCCCTTACTCTACAGAAACAGCTACGCATTAGCGCGCTGCCCCCTTTGTAAGGGCGATGTCTCTAATTACAGTCCCATTGGTAAACTTTCTTGAATACCAAAACTCTTTGAGAGCATCATTTACGATTCTTCCCTTGTAAATCAATTCACTATTCGAAGCAACATGGTTTCTTAAAGGGTAGATCTACAACCACAAACCTTACGGAGTTTGTCTCTAACACACTATAGTATGTGACTTGGAAGATGGTAAGAAAGTGGATACTGTGGCTACTGATTTCAGCAAAGCGTTTGACAAAAGCTTGTTTCTCATAAAGTTATACTCCTCAAATTAAAAACAATCGGTTTTCCATGGCGATTTACATCATGGAGTAAGTCTTATTTAGAATACCGGAAATATAGTGTCTTTTTTAGACTTTCTGTTTCCAACCCAGTCACAGAGTCCTCTGGTGTACCACATGGAAGACACTTAGGACCTTTGATCTTCAATTTGAATATAAACGACCTTGTGCTCATCGTTTCACACTCTGACCTAGAGATTTACTCAGACGACATGAGATTCTCTCAGCAAATATCTTGCACTTCTGACTCCCTCGCACTACAAGCTGACCCAAACCACTTCTACACCTGGTGTCAACATAATCTCTTAGAGCTTAACGTGAAGAAATATAAAGCTATTACTTTCTCTCGGAAACGTCATCCCCTGCCTCGAAGATCTTATTATATTAACAACTTGTCTCCACTGTCTCTTTAATTCGTGACCTGGGCGTTATCTGCGACGCTCAGCTTAACTTTCGTGCTCATATCAACAACATTATTAGCAGAGCTAATAACCTAATTTCTAACCGTTATATGATGTTTGTGAGACCACTTCTGGAATATGCCAGCCAGGTGTGGTCTCCTTACCATCAATTACATATCCAGAGAATCGAAGCTGTCCAGCGTAGATTCATTCGTTTTTGGTTAGGATGACCCACACAATCTACCTTCCGCTTAAAGTTGCTTCATTTACAACCCCTTAGCACTCGTCCGAAGCTCCTATTTCATTGGCAATGGATTGTTACTCTCTGTCACCTAGCTACGCTATTTAGATATTATATGTGATAAGAAACTTAATTTCCTGGCGTACATTGATAATGTTAATAACAAATAATCCCAGTGAAGGGATTCGTTAAGTGATGGTACAAGGAGTGCTCTAACCCGTACTTCAAGTTTGGTCAAATTACAACGAAAGCGACTCTTTGGGCATAGAAGCTATTCAAAGTCGATTCATTCGATTTGCAATGGAGAGATATCTATAACTTGCCTCCGTATAACGATCGTTTAAATCAAATAAATCTTCAAAAAACTTCGAGAAGTTGCTGATGTACTCTTTGTTCATCAACTACAGTATTGACTGCCCTACTCAGCTCCAAATGATATCCATCAATATCAATCCACGTAACCTTAGGTCTGTACCCTTCTTCCACATCAACTTTCACCGCACCGATTACGACTGTAATGAACGTTTGACCAAAATGCTGCGAAGTGCGAACAACATGGTAAATGGATTGAACTTCATCATCAGCGAAACCAGTCTTCGAAATTCCCTGTCCGAAGCTCCATGACCCCTTGTCATTTCGGTAGTTTTTAACTCATTAATGTTACGAGTAGTTTTAAGTTTTGTTTTCATATGTTTGTATTAAGCATCAATAAACTGTCCGTGGTTAACCCAGCCCTCAATCAATCAACTTATTTCACACAGCTGCTACCGCAGGAGAATACTCGAGTCTTTGCCAATCGCGTTCATTTAATATCAGCGTAGTCGAGCATCACCAGCTTTAAGTGTGGAAATCCAATTGAAACTGTTTTAGGAGATTTTTAGAAATGGCAACTCTGATGAGCGTTGCCAAAAGGTAATTGAAAGAAAGAAAATAGCTGCTAAAAAATTTTGAAGAACATCTTTTGCAAGTTACGCCATCTTGTTTTCCCACATTTAACACATTCAATTGGAGAACAAACGATTCAGTAATCATGTATCGATGACTCGGTCCAATATGTGCGGCATTATTCCGACAATAGCGCGGCGTATGTTGGCTTCGAGCTCGTCTCGTCCAAAGTGGTTGGCTTGTTAACGTAAACTCGAGTGGTGTTAAATCGCATGACCTCGGCGGCCAATTGATGAACGCCAGTTGCCGTGAGATGACCCAGTTGACAAATTTCTCCTTCAAAACTTCGAGCGTTGTATCGCTTGTATGACATGTAGCTCCGGCTCATCTTGTTGGAATCACAGCTTGGATATATCGATGTTGTCCTTAGAAATAAGAAAGAAATAAGTCCGATGATGCCGCCATGCCATAAACCGCACTAAACAGTCAATCTTTGTAGATGCATTGATGATTGACCAACACTTATAGAGTGTGTTCGCTCCAATAACGGCAATTTTGCTTGTTGACATAGCCGCAGAGCCAAAAATGGACCTCGTCCGAGGAGATGATTTTTTGGCTAAAATCTGCATCTCTGACCAACATTTCCAGCTCCCAATTAGTGAACTCACGGCATTGTCTACGGTGCGACGAATGGCCTGCACACTGAAGCCATGATGACTACCGACCTCACGACGAAATTCACGTTATGTATTTACAATTGAGCCGGAATTTGGATATTTTTTAATAATTTCCGCACGTTTGGCTAGCGTAAAACGACGCATGATGAAATGACAAACCATACTGAATTTTTTAACAGCTGGATGACATTGGTAACTTTGACCGCTGCTGAAACATAACAATTGGAAAAACTATCATTACTACAATATCTTGTCATCCGTTATTTCAGTGATTGAATCTCTTGCCTTCAGCAACCATTTTCGTGTCTTCGTTTCATTAGCATATTTTTATTTAAATGGAGCCGGCCGAGCAGAGATTTTTAATACTTTCACATTTTTCTTCGAAGTTGTTCTTCATACTTTAGGCGATAAGTTCCTTTTCTTGGCTTACGGCATTTTGGAACTATCTGGCCCAATCTGACCACTTTCCTTGTTTTTTTAACCTTAGGGGCTTTTGTTGGTTTCTTTTTTCTTTCTTTCTTGTCAGCATAATTAGGTGCTGTTCGGTTAAGATCACTTTAGAATCTTTTACTCGCCATTTCGATTTGTTCTAGAGTGGATGAAAATCTATCTAATCAATCATCACTCTTGCAGCAAGAGTTTTGCTTAATAAATGCTGTATCTAGTATAGAGAAGCAGTGTGATTTGCATGATTTTTGATATATACCTTCTCCTCTGAGTTTCTCGTTCCGAAACCTCTTCCTCCATGGCAGTCTTCGTATTCGTAATTCGATTCCCCGGTGGGTCCGTTTAAATTCGTATCGATGAAAAGCATTGTCTCCAATATTCCAGGCGCTAACAAAATTCCAAGTCTTGTGCTCAATGATCAGTTTTATTATTAGTCACTAGTTGATCGCTACTTTTTGATAAGCTTACGAGTTTTTTTAAGAACACTTAAGGGGGGATGGTCCCGAAACAAGGTACATTTTTAAGGATTTTTTAGTCAGTGAAAAATTGGTATTTTATTTAAAAAAATCTTTTATTGTTAACTATAAAAAATTTTTTTTATTTTTTTTCCAAAATGGCGGCTCTGCACGGCGTCAAAGTCGAGCATTTTTGAAAACGGCGTGGAATTTGGAGACTTTATTTTTTATCTGTAACAAAAAATCAAAATAGCTCTTGTTAAAAACATTTTTTCTCCAATTCCACCTCCAATTAAAACCAAAAAAAAAAATTATTTTGCAAAAATTATAGAGATCAGAAAAAAAGTCACCTTTTTTTTTTACCAATTTGTTTAAACAATTTACTAAATTTGCATCAAAAGTCATGTTTCAAAGGCTTAGAGTACATATAGCTAAAAGTGTCAAGAAGATCTCCTCAAAATTTTAGAACGATCGGAAAATTATTTTTTAAGTTATGTTGCATGCCGTTATGAAAGAATGCAGTTTCGAGAAAAAGCGATTTAATGTTTTCGGAACAAAAAAAACGACAATTTTTGGACTGGACCGATCAGCGATTCCAGAGGCATACAGAATTCCTTCGGGTTCTTCGTAAAACTCATCCTGAGCTGCTCTTCCTTGTTGACGAAGTGTACGAGCTTCTTTTGAGGCCAAAGATGCCTCTTTGATCTGTTAAGAAAAAGAGCAGGCGGAGCAGTCGGAACCGCCGGCTGTGCGCTCTAAAATCGAGTGTGCATCTGCGGCCGAAAATAGGCGGATATTTTGAAACGAATAAAGATTTTGCTTTAATTTTAAGGAGACATTATTGAGTAAGTAGAACAATTTTCAAAAAATAAGAAAAAAAAAAAAATTTCGGGACCTTCCCCCCTTAAGTGGGTATTAAAAAAACTCAAAATGCCTGAGCATGTTTCGCAAAGATACTTTGCAAAGAAAAATAAAAAATTAACTGCGACCGATCTGTTTTCGGTGCCAATTCAAATTTTTTCGGACAGAACCAAGATCAATTTAAGCAATGTTAAAAAGAAACAAGTGATGCGAACTAAATGAAAAAAAAGAACTAAATTTTGGCGGTTTAGAATTTCTTGATTGACCGTACTGCCACTTTGCTTTCTCAACTTGGAATGATCAACGTTTGCTTCTTCAGCCATAAGGAAACCTTCCTGGTCCAGTGGATTTTTGAAGGCCAACAAAGCATATAAAACATATAAAAAAAATTCACCGTTTAGTTGATTCCGCACAATGTAGCATCTGGTCAGCAGGTATAACGGCCACTAACACATGCTCAAATACTCATAGGCAAAATAGTTGGCAAAAACATCGAATTTTTCTTCCATGCAGTTTTTCTATTATGATGACCTACTGCTCTCCTGAGCACCTAATTCTATCATTCGGCGGATGTTTTGCCGTGGGTTTAGATGAACTAACGACAGGAGACATGCCGATGGAGAAATATGGATGCTGGTGACCGAAAGGCGATATTTGGCTAAAAATGTTTGTTGCGAACACATATTAAGTTCTTAGGAAATTGAGACAGAAAGAGAAATAAAGACGTTTGGGCTCTGTGGTTATTTCGCTCCATGGGTGGCATCCAACACCTAATGGGGAGACTAAATTATTAGAGCAATTGGACTTTTTGGTGTACTCTAGGCTACCACTCATCTTACGTGATTCTAGTTCCCTGAAAAAAAAGAATGTCTTTCGAGTGCGGTCCGTGCGAACCGTCCATTTTAAAAGCCAATAAACTACCACTTGAGCCACGGCCACAATCAAGAAAGTTCAAGTAGTGGGACCTATTTTAAACATTCCACATGAACGCATATTATATCAATTTTACGTTGGAGTAATACTCGTACTCTTTCTATAAGTTGGAAAAATTTTCTCGTCATCGTACCTACGTTCCAGCTTGCGACATGTGCAGAAGAAGTTCCCACTATTTAATTTCGCCAAAAAAAAACCTTTCTACGAACCCCAATTGGTATAATCGTAAACTTCGTAAAGAGAAACAAATTATGGGCAGTTTCACTTCGATCCAATTCCTTTGACGACTATTCCAACTACCTCGGGTTATGCCTCCAATTCGCGCAGCTTTATAACGTTCTCTACCAGCGATACCTTGATAGTGCGCAATCAAGGCTTATAAACGATCCTAAGTCTTTCTACCAATTCGTTAACTACAAAAAAAAAATCCGACGGTTTTCCTCCATCCCTCTCATACGAAAATATATCATCAACTGATCCGCATACCATAGCTAACTTTTTTGCTACTTTTTTTAAGCAATCTTTTGTCGATAATTCCTTTGTACCCGATCCCTCCTATTTCAAATACCTGCTTAATTTCCCCATTGGCTCCTCTATTTCTCAAAGTTTTGATCATACAGTGATAGAAAATAAATTACAACAAGTTAAAGATGAATACTTACCCGGTCCAGATAGCATTCCATCTATATTTTTTAAAAAGTGTTCCTCAACACTTTCCCACCCCCTTTCAAATCTCTTCCAGCTATCGCTCTCTCAAGGTGAATTTCCACAGATATGGAAGTCTTCTTTCATAACACCGATACACAAAAAGGGATTAAAGAGCGAAGTCACTAATTACCGCCCTATAGCTAAACTTTCACATATACCCAAACTCCTCGAAAGCATTTTGTACGAAGCCTTAAGCTTCCAGTGCAAATCTCTTATTTCCCCTAATCAACTTCACGAATGGTAAAGACGTTGACGTTATAACAACTGATTTCAGTGAGGCTTTTGACAAGATATCTCACAAACTAATCCTGTTCAAATTGTCCGTCCTGGCCTTTGAACCCATTTTGCTAAAATGGATATCTTCTTACCTGGACAGTGTTCGATTCAGGACTGCCCTATCGGCCCCTTTCTTAGCCACTTCAGGTGTTCCTCAAGGTAGTCACCTAGGTCCACTCCTCTTCATCCTAACTATTAACGACCTTCAGAGGCTCATTCAACACTCAACACTTTCTCTCTATGCTGATGATACCAAATTTTTTAAACCCATTTCCTCACAACAAGACTCCAGCCTCCTTCAAAAGGATCTAAATAGTTTTTCCATCTGGTGCATCAAGAACTGCTTAGAACTCAATGACTCCAAATGTCAATCGATTATTTTCTCACGTAAATGCAAGAAGTCTCCTCAACGAATTGACCATCTCCACGGCCAAAATATACCCCTTATTAAATCTATCCCCGAACTTGGCATACTATGCGACAGGCAGCATAATTTCCGCTCGCATATTGATGAGATAATTTCTAAAGCAAACTAATTACTCGGCTTCGTTAAAAGATGGTCGAAAGAATTCTGCAACCCGTACGTGACCAGATCGCTATACATCACTTACGTTCGCCCCCTTCTCGAGTACGCTAGCCAAGCGTGGTGTCCCTTTCAACGAGTTCATATATCCCGTATTGAGAGCATCCAGCTTCGTTTTCTCGATTTGCTCTTCGAGGTCTACCTTGGAATGATCCTCTAACCTTACCTCCCTATCGAGAACGTCTCAAGCTCATTAGCCTCAATACCCTTGAGGAACGAAGGGACGCAGCTGACATTCTTTTCATTCACCGACTGCTCTCAGGCTCCGTCGATTGTACGTCTCTTTACAACTCCATTTTCTTTTACACTAACCCTCGTAATCTACGTTCCCCCTGTCTCTTTTATCTACCTATCCACCGCACCACATATGGCTCTAACGAACCAATCTCCCGTATGCTGCATAAGGTAAACTCCAACCTTTCCGTTTTCGATTTTAATCGCAGCACTCTCTCCCTCAAATCCGATCTCCTGCACCATCCCTAGCCTTAAGCCCTAGTGATAAGTCCTAGTTTTCTTTTAGTTTTTAAGTCCTAGTTTTTAAGATTGTATTAAGCCAAATAAATGGGGGCATTAGCCCCCACCAAAATTAAATTAATTTTTAGGCAATACTTGTTGTTGTTTGGTATTCGTCGGAATATGTATTCGGATGCACTAAAAACTACAGTCTTACTCTTCACGATTCGCGCCATTTTGATTTCGGTTAAAACCAACTAAACTATGAAGGTTTCTCTGCATTGTGGCTGCAGGAATTTAATTGTTTTTAGTTTCTAATCTCTTTTAAAAGCAATAAAAACACCGCTTTTCAATTAAAGTTAACGCATTTTGGTCTTTCTATTTTTAAGCAGATTCTTTTCGGCACCGTGTAACAATTGCTTTATTCCAACCAACCACTTACATATTCATTGCTCCTGTTACCATCGTTTAGTATGTAAAGAGTTTAGGAGCAAAATTGTGAACCCATGTTTGATGAAAAGCAATTCCTATACTCAAAAAGTATTCCTAATACCTTTCAAATCGTCAATAGTCAACACTTTCCTCTCTGCATTTGAACCTTGTACTGAAAGCACGCTCCAAAGCTTTCTGTCATATTCACTGTGACGTCAGTCTGTCTACTTAGTTTCCCACACTGCAAAAACTTTACTTACGTATAGTCAAAGTTGCCACCGCCACTGTCAGCAATCAAAGGAAACAACATAAGGCAGAATTTCACTCTCAGTCTCAGTAGATATGTTGTTTTGCTGCGGTGCGGTTTTGTCTGTCGATACGAGATACGAGATACGATTCGATTAAAACGCTTTATCATTGTTTACCTTAATTGTGCGAAGACCGTGTGAACTTACCCTGCCTGTATCTTTGGCGGCGGTCGCGCGTTGTGTCTGTGTTACCCCCTGTTAATAAAAAAAAATATATATATATAATTTTGTTCATGATTTAATTCTCGAATAGTAATAATTAAATAAATTTACAAAAGTCCATCCATACCAGGGTTTACATAAGAATTTCGAATTTGTGATCTGCTTTTGTTGTGATACGAATCAGCCGGAGCTTTTGTATTTGTGTGCCCTTCTGTCGTGTTCACTATTTAATTAACAAAATTGCCCCATTGACGAGTGATAAGTTTGCGATTCAATAATAAAGGTAGGCGTCATCTATTCATCAATTGCTAGTTACAAATGTACTCGTTCTGCTATATAATATCATTTTGAAACATTAGCAATTCTAGGCACAGCCAACTTATTACTTATTGGGATATTGGTTGGGAGAGAGCTGCCAAATTTTTGCTCAAAATTTCCTCCTTTCGGCCGAGTTTGGTGGCCATAAAAATATTTAAGGTTGCACGTCCAGATAATTGTTTAGATGAGTGTGTACCTACGCAAAAAATATTATATTTTCAAGCAAATTGTAAAAGGATAAACAAGAGTTCTAATAATAATTTTAGAAGACTACCGTGACGATGACGATGATAGTGGAGTGCAAGTTCAATGCAATTTAGGTGCACTTACAACATACAATGTCGAAGGAGCTTTAGGGTACAAGTGTTGCTGTGATTGCCACGTTCAATGTGTAGCAAATTGCTTGCGTTTGAATCAAATCATGCTTTGGATTGGATAACTTGATTTTATTTTATTGTAAACAGCCGGCTTTAGTTTTGGCTCTTGCCATCTGGCAGGTGTATCATGTATTTGCCACGAAGGATACCAGTTTTCTGCAATTTTTTCCTCTAAAATAAGCAAATTAAAATAAAAATTTATGTTTATTTTGGAACAGAAATAGGAGCAGATACATATGCAGATTTGGTAAATATTTGCTGGAACTTAGCCAAACGAATATTCAGAAGCATTTTTCGTAGAAATAGTTTTAAGTAAGGCAATGTATTTGTATGAAAATTGTACAGAACATCGAATAAATATTCAACTAGCAGAGCTTACGTACGATTGACTACTGGCAATCTCGAATAGAATTCAATGGAAAATGGACGCAAGGGGTTCTTGCTGTCCAAGATGTCAGTCTTAATTGCAGTTTTGTGACTTTAAAATAAAAGTTTCAAGCCTGTTGTATTCAATTTTCTTTTGAAAGGTACAAAACCAACGATCACCTTCAAAAGTATATAATTTTAATTTAATTCAAGTTGAAATATTTAAAATACGATATTGACGTGTAGAGATACTCGTACATATGTTCAAACATTTCCGCAGTGTATGTATGTAGGTAGTAGGTACACACATTTATTGAGTATTTTGCGTAATGTCATATTGTTTCCTTTTCTGCGAATACTTTAGTTTTACTTCCTTGAAGGAGTGAGCTTTTAGTCACCGCGTACGGGGATTCATTAACCGCAAGGCCATGCAGTAATATAAACAAAACACGCATACTACTTTGGCTTTGAGAACTCGTATTAAGTGCGAAGGTGTATAGGAATTCGGAAGATAATTTCACTACTCTCAACCTCCACATTCAAAAATCTTTCGCGAGTGTTATACTATGCGCTTATCTCCGGTCTAGTGGTAATATCAAACATTTTATTCTGAACTTGCTTCTGGGACTAAAATTGGGAAATTTATGAAAGACATGGTCTCCAGGTCACGTATCTTTTTTTATATTTTTTGCCTTCGCTGCACAACAGTAAATTTGTAGGTAGTTCCGCCATATACTAGGTGCTCTTTGACTTTCCTAAGCACATCCTTAGTCAAGATTTCGGTAATGTCCCAAGGATGACAGTACTTTTAAGGAGAAAAACGTTTCCTCAAGTGATAGAGAGCCGCACCGTGAGTCACACAGTATGTATTCTAAATTTCCGCCATCCTGCAAACAGAAACCTCACTCACTTTCGGGAGAAAAGTTTATTTTGCGTAGGTGACATCTGAGATCATAGTGTTACGAGGCTTTCCGACAGCATTTTTATTGTATGTATTTGAGGAAGCTTGAAGTTTTAATTCAAGGGATGGGGTATGTTAGGTGTTGGCAATTTTCCCTTGTGTTCAGTAGGGTGTTGATATGGTGATAAGGTAGAGCCATATTTTGCCAACTCATCATCTGGTTCGGTATCTTCAATGATTTAGTGACATGGTACCCAACAGCATCAGATTTTTTTGCGTTTTCCATTCGGTATTGGTGCAATCCGTTACAGTTTTTGATTGCATATCTTAAGCGCTGATTATCTACGGTTCTATTTACGAGTAGTTACTCGTGTATTTAATAGATAACTACGCTTCGAAGATGCTTTGTACACCCTGAGTGCTTATAAGTAATTGTTATTTGGACCGAATATTTCATCATCAAACACCAGACTTCATTTCCGACCCACCAGACCTTAAGTATTAAGGAGAGGATTTTTAGTATTCCCGTCTATATGATTTGGGTTCTTAACCCCAACGTTTTTGCTAAGTCCATTGCGATGCTCCTTTAGCAAATCCAATATCCAAGAGTCAAAAACCCGCCAAAAAAGATTTGTGTCATCCATTGACATGCACAAAATGGTGGGAACATTTAATGACTGAACGAAAGAGAAAGTGGATTTAGGCTGGAAACGTAGGAATTAATGATCGTTTAGTAATCCTTTGCCTCGATTACACCAACTAAGTTCTTTTGGTGGTTGAGTATTACCGTATCGCGTTGCGTTTCTATTTTTTGTTGGATATGGATGTTCAACTGTGTGAATCCGATTAAATATTTGACTTCATGTGATTGTAGTTTCTTGATTATCTATTGTCCACCATACTACAATAGCTTAGATGGTGATAGGCCTGACTATTGTACCCAGAATGCAGTCGCTGTTTTCTTTATTTTATTGTTTGTGTAGGGATCCAGTTAATTTTTTTCATAGGGAATAACTAAAGGGTTTTGCAATAGGGACTTGACAACTTTGAGTTTAATTTGTGAACGCACTCTTTTACTAATCATCAAACTGTCACTGTCAATTTATTCAGTAAACTCAACATTTTCATCATGGTTAAGTACACGAACGAGCAACGTCTGCAATTTATAAAAATTTTCTACTGAAATTCGGAGTCGGTGACTGCAACTTTAAGAGCGTTAACTCAAATTTTCGGTCGTAATTCTCGCTCTAGTAGATAGGCAATAATAAGTTTAGTGCAAAAATTTGAGTCTACATATTCGTTGTGTGATGTTGCCGTGTCAGGCGTCCATAGCAAACTTAGTCAATTCCACGGCGTTCTCAAGAATTGGGCATCGCTCATATCACATTATGGCGTATTTTGCGTACGGATCTTGGTTTACACCCATACAAGATCAAGCTGACTCAAGAATTGAAGCCGATGGACCATTGGAAGCGACGTACGTTCTCCGATTGGGTTCTGGAGAAGATGCGCCAAGATGATGAATTTCATCACAAAATCATCTTCATTGACGAAGCTCATTTTTGGCTCAATGGGTTTGTCAATCCACATGTGCTTCATGAATCACCACTTCATCCACAAAAAATAACTGTTTGGTGCGGTTTGCATGCCGGCGGCGTTATTGGGCCATATTTTTTCGTCGACGATAAAATATCGTCACGATCGTCACGTTACTGTGAATGGTCAGTGTTATCGCGCCATGATCACCGATTATTTTTGGCCTGAATTGGAAGATATGGACTTGGACGACATGTGGTTTCAACAGGATGATGCCACAAGCCACACAGCAAACGCTACAATCGATTTATTGAAGAGTAAGTATGGTGAGCGTGTTATCTCAAGAAACGGGCCAGTCGATTGGCCGCCTCGTTCGTGCAATTTAACGCTGCTTGACTATTTTCTGTGGGCTACGTTAAGTCATTGGTTTATGCCAACACGCCGACGACGTTGGAAGAGCTCAGAGCCAACATTGAACGCGAAATAGCGGCCATTTCGGCCAAAATGGGTGGCCGAGTCGTTGAAAATTGGGTCCAACGAATCGACCGCTGCAAACGTGCCCGTGGTGGCCATATGAACGAAGTCGAGTTCCATTCATAAATGTTTTGATTGTACTTCAAGCCGATAATAAAGTTTTTGAAATATCTCAAATGGTTTGCGTTTTATTTAAAAAAAAAGTTGTCAAGTCCTTATTGGAAAACCCTATAGATACATATGCAATATACATATGTCATTGGGAGTCACTGAGATTTCTTTCGCAGGCCTTCTCTGACAAACAAGTCGCGTTCGCATATATACTAGGCATATCCGATGAGTTTGTATCCAAGGTGCCTGAGTTCATTTAATAGGACTTCTATGATCAAAGTCCAAGAAAACCACATTGTGGACATCCGTTTGTCGGATAATACTGTTACGGAGAACTCTCCAGAAAAGGCTTTCAAGCATTGTTATTACGCACGAGTAAGTTGAATATAATCAGTGCCTTTGTGCGATAAGTCATTGGTAGTAGGATTCCATAGGATTGGTTGCTTATTTTAGAGAAGATTTAAGTGTTCTTTGTGAAGAGTTCTATGCAGACGAGTTACGATTGCCAGAAAATCAATATTCTAGTAGTTTTTCTTTCAAGAGATCAGATACCTTTTGTATAGTAAGGTTTATGCCACTAGGTCCTCCGTTGGTGGTTCTTATTGACCGTCCCAAGAGGAGCAAGCAGAGGATAGCACCATGTCTTTAGCTGTGCTTTCGATGATGATTTTCTTCAGATTTTTGAGACGAATTCACAAGTGCAAAAAACTCTAGAATTTATCGCTATCGAAGCGTAATTAATTTGTCTTCTTGAAGTTGAATTTATCCGAGGGCTATGTTTTCACTGTGAAACATCTGCTAAAGGTATTCTTGCGATATAACCATTTTTCTTCGATGTGGCATGTTGCCCCAACGCTTTCGAAGGCTTTCACACGCTTGAGACATCAGAATTCCTCTCTCTTACTGGGAACTCTGTCCTTCTGGTAGTTGGACGGACAGTAGGCAAGTCCTCACTGTTACTGACTGAGTAGCGCTAAATCCGTTGGTTCTGTTGCTTGTTGTGGTACCGCCGCCGCTTGAGCTGGATGCCATATATTCAACATCAAGAAAAGGAGCCGGTGCAGCCATCGTGTTATTGTTACCATTGAAGGACGTCAGGGAGCTGAAGTGGCTTTGACCTCCAATCAGGTAATGATTTTGCAGCTGAACTTTGTATGGTCCTCGTCGTTGGGTTGTTAATGCTTTTAATGATAAGTCGCTTAAAACTATAACGATTAAAAACTTGGACGTTATGTACAATATGGCCAAGATTTTTTTGTTTAATAGGCTGGTAGTTTATGGCACAAGAAAACTACCTTCTATACCTTCTTGAAGTAAGGTTAAACTTAAGGCTTTGCAGCTCTGCTCGCTCACTACTATAGGATATCCTTTTGGTCCCTTGACGCTGCCTTGTTTTCTGAGAGTACATCGGTGTTTTTCTTTTTCAGGCTTTTCTGCCGGCATAAGTACGTCTCGATTGTTTCTTTTCTTTCAAGTGACATTACTGTTTAGTATTAAATCTTTGGAGTCGCTAAAATGGCTGGTGGTAATCCGGTTGACGTTTGGTCCTTGATATAAATTATTGCTTCGCAACGAGAAAGAACCATCCTATAACAGGGGATTCTTTCACCTCTAAGTGTGAGGTTATGCTATCTTCATTAGCAATTTGTGAGCTATCAGGGTCTGCCAATGACATTGCATATCTTGAAAAAGGAACATTTTTAGCCCTCAGCTCTGGGGTGCGACCCGGTTTTGTTTGGCTGCATGTTGCCATTACCATTCTGATGACCGCGTGCTAATTACCAGAACGGTTGCAGCTGAATTCCAGATGCCGTATTGTTGCGACAGATTTTCAACATTTGGATGTACGTATTCAACTTAATAAGAGGTTACGGGATACAAGTATTTCATTGAATTATTTTATTCTTCTACAAATTGTTTTAAATCAAAGTTAGGAGTTATTTTCTTATTTTTTATTTTATTTTTTTAAATTAAATGTAAATTGTTCTTCATATATGTGAAATGTTATAATTAGCTATAAAAAGCTATTAAATAAAGGTATTTATCTATCTATTGTTGAATCAGTTCTTCCCTTAACATGGTGCCAAAGAACCAGATTTCTTCTCGGCAATAGTTTCCATTAAAAATGCAGCATTTCTCCATTCCTCTTTGGCCTAGCCATACCATCTTATTGTTTGGATGGCGGTTGGAGGCTGTCTAAAGCCTAATACTTGCTGTTAGACTGCACAGTGTTTGCTTAGGGACCTTGCATTACTTAGCTCGTTTACCACCTGTATATTGGTTTTTAACCCAAAAAATCTTAGGCTGAATAGTTTATCTAAAGGCAACAGTCCCAATCTACGAGTATAGGGCTTTCTGTTAGAGTATTTGGGTAACAGAAACTCCGTCGCAAAGAGCTCGCAACTTATATTTTCACAGAGGCTCCTACAATCCTTAAAAATCTGACCTGCGAGTACGTCAGAGAAATGGTTCACAACCAATTGTATTTTGAAATTCATACATTTTTTTAAGTTAAAAAAAAATCTGAAAAATTGACTAAGGATTACATGTTAATTTTTTTAAATATCTCTTCCAAGCACTCAAGAATTTGAGAGAACATCTCAATGACGTTACTTGTGCTCATTGTTATTTCTTTCATGATTCTGCATACACGTGACCTTGGAATTAGGCAGTTCGTATTGCATATCAATTAGGAGTGTTCATTTGAATTCCTTCATTCGGGTTTGGAGCTGAGTTTATTCAAGATTCCTTTTTGCCATGCGTTGAATTTTATTATTTTACTTTAATAGATTTTCGAATAAGTGTGGAGTCAATCTGTAGTTTAATAACAAAGTGATAATAGGGTATAACAACACAACTATTTTATTTTATTTCGTAAACATCTATAAGCGTTTTAGCGTTTTAGCGTTTGCAGCTTTCTTGATAGAAGTGAGGGCCCTTTTCACGTGTTGCATCCAGATAATGTAAGAATGGAGTAACATTCACTTTGAAATTATACGACTTAAAATATCGTGCTCGGTTTCACCATCAAAAACGAGAATACTTCGAAAACATTGTGATCTCTCTTCCACCTGGCTGTCCGCAATGCGAATTCAAACTGATGAGGTAGGTAGTTCTGAGACTGATGATTTTTGTCTTTATGTCCGTGTTGATTTTTAGCCCCACAACGCCGGTTCTCCTATCCACAATTGATGTCATTTCATAGAGATCCAAAATTCCACGAGAGAATATCACGAGAGAAGTGAGGAAGAAAAGCGAAATTTATGATCTGGTTTCATTATATAAGACATTTATCCACCCTAAATTGGAGTACAATTCCTTCATCTGCTTAGGTGCCTCCAAGACTTGCTAGATAAGATTTAAAAGAGTGCCATAAAAGTCATAGGTGACACCTATTCTGCACAGTCAATTCACACGCTTGAATACCGACGAAAAGTCTATTGCCTCACCTTATTCTATCACTGGTGGTAAACAGTGCTCCTCCGAAATTGCCAGTAGCATTCCGCCTCTGAAAATTTCAAATTTCCAACCCTACCGCCCGTCTCGCTATGAATGCTCAGCAGTATACCCTCCAGCCCAGACGCATTTTGAAACATCATGATTCTTTCCTAAGCCGTAAATTTACAAATAAAAACTATATTTATGACAGTATGCAGCTTTGTCTGACTCCATTTTGGTTTCTGATAGCCTTTTTTTATCCAATACATGACACTTTGGCCCATCGTAACTAGCTTTAAAGTCTCCTTACTAGACATTTACTTATCTGCTCCTAAGAAAAGCATAGAGAACGGCTCCCTCGAAGTCGATGAACAACGTTTGAAGTGGGCATTGATATTCAACCAATTGTTTAACGAAAATCCATTTCGTTCTTCATCGAGTGTTTCTTCTAGGTGTTGTGTTAGCCTATAAGGAAGCGCTCAAATACTTCTTCAATTCTCTAACTACAGAAGATTAGCTTGCCAATTATTTCACTCTTTAGCACCCAAACCCTCTTTACAAGCACAGAAACTTTTCTGTTGTTGTTAACGCTGAATGCAAGATCTTCGCATTACAAAGGTTGCTACTTAAGTTTTGAGAAAAACAGGTAAAACAAGTATTTATCATCGAAAATTGCTTTATTGTTTTTCAAAATACTCTCTCTGAAGATGAACACACGTTCGCATGGGTTTGAACCAATTTTCGAAGCACTTTTTCCACTCCGAATGAGGTAACTCTAAAACATGTTTTTTTAAACGCATCAACCGCTTCTTCAGAGGCCGAAAAACGTTAACCTCGCAATTTATTTATTATGTGAGGATATAAGAAGAAGCTATTTGGTTCCAAGGCAGGGCTGTATGGCAGATGACCCATTAACCCGATTAATTTACTGGAAGAAATAAGGCATGACTACGACAGTGTTTCGTTGCTTTGTTTGCTAGACTTTCCGAAAGCTTTTGATAATGTGAATCATAAATTCCTGTGTTGAAAGCTCAGGAATAACTTTGGTTTCAGCGAAGGGCATTTAAATTGATGCATAGTTTTTTTACAATCATTTTCTTCAGTTTTAAAAGAAATCAAGCAGGGAGTGCCTTAAGGCTCAATATTAGGACCGATACTTTTCTGCATGTTCATAAACGACCTTCCATCAGTTTGTAAATATGCCTCGGTACACCTATATGCAGACGATGTCCAACTACTCTTAGCGAAACCCTTCAGCAACATATTTACACTTGGTCAGTAGCTAATGGGTTACTACTAAATCCATCAAAATCCCAAGTAATTTAACTTGAGTGTTTTACTTGATATTATCATGAATAACAATAAAATTAAAGCTGTTGAGTCTGTTACTAGTCTTGGCTACACGGCAAATTGTGGATCACTGCTTATTTCACACCACGAGAAACACGACGGAAGCTAGTACTGACCTTAGTCTTACCCCTAAAACATATATCGAAGTGGTCTACAGCAGCATTGACTCGGTATCCCTTCGAAATCTGCAAGTTGCCTCTAACGGCGCAGTGCATTATATTTACGGCATTCGCAGATACGACCAAATTTCTGTGTACGCTAGGGGATTGATTGGTTGCACTTTGTAAGAATATATCAACGCTAGAAATGTATATATTTTAAATATTAAATATTTTTAAATATTAAATACTAAAAGTCCATCTTACTTGTATAGCAGGCTTAATTTCACTCGCTACTCAAGAACCATCAAACTAAAAACAAGTTACTGAGCCGACTTGAGAGAGCGATTGTCGTGGTGCAAAATGATTAGTTTTCGGCGCTTGCTTTTCTTTATTTCTCCAAAGACTTCTGACAAATGGTGGTAGTTTAGTTTTAGTTTTAATTGCATTTTATTTTCTTAATCACTAACTCTTACATACTAACAAAAAATGCTTAAATGTTAGCTTAAAATTACTTACAATCTTATACTAACTTACTGGCCCCACACAGGCACTCTAAGCTACACTAAAGACTTATATCTATGTCTTTCGACGGTGACAAATGGTGGTTCACCATTCTACGTTGCTCCAATGGCACTTTGACGACATGTCCGGAATTTCTGAAGAAACAGGCGACCATTTGCATCGAATTTTTTCAACATATCTTTGAACCAATCCACACGATTGAGCGGTTGTCAAATTATGCGGTATCCAACGCGAGGAAATCTTTGTGACGGCCAAATGTCCATGCAATATTAAATGTATGCGAGTGGAACTATAGCAATGCCCATCATGCCTCAATTTTACCATAAGTCATATACGCAGCATCGATGTTTTCTGGCACGACAACCGATTTCGGATGGTCTTCACGAAATAAATTTTGGATCGGACGACGACCACGATTGAATTCGCAAAAAACAGCGAAACCGACCCTGGATGGTGCTTCATCACCAAACTCGAAACGAGTTGATCGGCACACTGTTGTTGAAAATGTTCATAATTTGATTCCATTTTTTGGCTGCTATGAATTTTTCAAACGCAAATAAGTAGCACTTATATGACAAAACATTCTGAGCACGTGTACAATTAAAAACGTCAAATTTTACGATGCTGATGACAGATTTGCCGAATCTACAACGCCATTGCCCCATCTCAAAACTTAGGTAGCAGCCTACGTAATACGAGTACCATCAAATTCTACTGATATGTTGCCCTTTAGTGCTACATGCTTCGCGATAGTGATCTTATTTTAACTGTGGGTTCTGGTACAAATTCGGATAGTTGTTAACTCGGCAGATTAACGTGATGTGCACAGCGCTAGCTGTAACTTTAGCGCAATGTTCTACCATCTTTTCATCTAATCCATATCTAAAATGAGTAGAGCGCAGTTTAGCCTTTTACTGGGTGTTGACTACGGCAAAGACCATCTGACAGTTTTTGTGATTCCGTAAACGGTTCTACTATTGCACCTGTATTTTCTTTCCAGAGCGTTGACGCGGTTGTGCTTGTTACTGTTCGTTGTACGACTCGTATCTTCAAGCGTTGTAGGGACTTAAACTCGGTTCTCTCAATTGTTGGGTATTTATAGGCTTTCAGTTGCTCACGTTCGTCGATTGTTCTCCAGGTATCATTAGAAAACCACGCGGTGTCCTTATTACGATTCCGGTTATTTTCGAGGTTTTAGTGCCCTCCATATGAGTTAAGATCGCTTTAGACTCTGTCGAAGGCTGTTTCCAGATTGTTATATACTATCTGCTGCATTTCTCTATTAGTACCATAAAGTTTTGAATCACGTCGTAGGTCTACTCATTTTAAACAAATTGGCAACAGTTAGTTTAGTTTTAGTTTTAAACGCATTTTATTTTCTAATCAATAACTCTTACATACTAACAAAAAATGCTTAAATGCTAGCTTACAATTACTTAACAATCTTATACTAACTTACTGGCCCCACACAGGCACTCTAAGCTAATCTAAATTCTTATATCTATGTCTTTCGACCCAGACGTGAGCGAAACGTGTAAAAACAATTCGAACACAAATTGGCAACAAATTTGCAACGAATTCACAACAAATTCACAATGAAATATTTATGGTTTTACGCTTCTTCCAATAAGTGTTGTTTATTGCACTAAGGTACGTAATCCGTAATTAGTCTAAAGTCTTTCATGCTGAAGATGTTGTTGAGTCGTCAGGAAGCATTTGTTTGGTCTGTAGGCATCATTATGGATGGAAAGCCATGTCACTTACAGCTGTACTCACAAGAAATCCAACTATCAATGGAAGATGTAACTGAAGACGCAGGTCGTTTTAGCGTGGGTTCAGGTCAGGAGAAGTCTTCTCCTAAGTTTCATTTAGTAAGATCATTGGTGACTTCATTTCCATTATTCCCCAGTCTTCCAAATGCATGCAATCAAATCTTCCATTTCTAATTTGTTTGCCATGCCTAACCATCGAACCTCTCTACTATCTGTCTTATTTATTTCCCGCAGGTTCAAAGGAGTTTCTTCGACCTTTTTCAATACGTGTTGAGCCCGAGTATCAAAAAGGTTCCATCTTCTGTTTGTTCGCTCGAAGGCGATTGTTTCTGTAAGGAATTTCACTGACTCGTAGAACATAAGTAGTTACGCATATATAGATGCTTCTGTACCATCCTTTCCTAGTACTTCCGCTTTGCTGTCGACATGGATATCACTGCGATTTGGAACTCAACACGGAGATGCTTTGCATCTGATTGCGATCTCGTTTTAAGATTCTCAGCATTGATTGGAAAATCTAGATTTAGATCTAGTGTGAGCGCTGAGCTTTGCACACAAATAGATCAATAGACCGAAGTGGTACTTATGTATTACATTTCCATGCCAACTTTATCGACTGCTCATTTACTTTCTAAATAAATATTTCCATAACGCATTTAATCAAACCCAACAAAATCACTAATTAAACAACCCAATTTAGTCAGAGACCCACAACACTAGTTTTGGAATATTCATACTCGAAAGACTATCAAACGATACATAATAAGGTAGCATAATCTATGTATAACTCCCTAATTTTATCTCAGCAGCATGCGAATTGAAAATCATAATTGCTTAAGCCCAAATAGATACGAATACATGTTCCACTTTGCGATTGACCCCAACTCAAACTGCTGAACCATACATAGTTAAGCAGATAAAAAGTGAAAATATCAGATATGTCAATCTGAATTAGAAAGTTAATCTGCACTGACTCTGAGGTAACATTGAACAATATCTTTATGTAATTCCAAACTAAGTCACTAAATCCGAAACTGGAATTGAGTTTTAGACCGACATTACGTGAACCACGAGTATGCAAATAAATTCCCCGAACGCATATCTTTTAAATTATTTTAATTGTTCCATCAAACCGGAAAGCTATTACACAAAGTAGTAAACAAAAACTTAGACCGTTAATGTTCAGTAGCACATTTAGATAAAACAAAAAAAAAACTGCACCACACTTAATTAACAATTTTTATTATTTTTGTTTTTAAGACAAAACTTTGCAAAAACAAAAAAAATAATTAAGTCGACGTGGGTATAGTTTTCGACTGTAGAGTTTGTGTTATAATCGATCGAATAGTGTAATTTTAATAGCAATCGTAATAATTAAGTAGAATTTCACAAAACGGGAAAAAATCAAATATAATAAATAAAAAATAATTATCATCATATTCATTCGTGCATTTCTTATTCCACTTGCCATCCCAGAAAGGGGGGATAGAAAGGCGAAAACAAGCGCGAATAGACTTGAGAGCAAATAAAAAACTGTCGAATTTACTTTCGCTTTCTACTTACCTAGAGCTGTTGAGCAATAGGTAAAAACGCCCGCAAAATTACGTAGATTACCGTCCAGAGAAAGACTATCATGTGGCTTTTTTCTTGTTTTTTTAATAACTACTCGTACAGGTAAATAATAGTTATTTGATGAGTCATGATTATTAAATATATAGAAACTCGTTTATTCGTTTTATTGTTAGACTCTCATTTGTACGAGTATGTTTGTGGCGGCAAAATCTGACTGTCAATAAGACATTTGCTAAATTTGACGGAAGTCAATGACATAAATGTCAATGGTACGGTGGTATCACAACATCGAACCCATAGAAAGCATTAAATGAACCTTATAAGGGATAAGCGATAAATATTAGCAAAACCAAATGTAGACCGCAAGGAACAAACGTAAATAAAACGACGCTTAATTGCTATTTGGCAAGGCTATAGGTATCATATATCTAATATTTATTTTATTATAAGTATAAGAGTCACGTATGAAATATAACCGCTTAACTTTTCTGATCGTGATTGGAGTTGGAGTAATTAAAAAATATGAGAACAGAGGTGTTGTTATGTAAATTGTGACTCGAAACCATCAGCAGAAAAAATGCCTTGCTATTATGAATGTGATAGTTTTTGTGGTTTCTGTTGGTGGTGGGACACATGGCGAAAGTGAGATTTTCTAAAATTGTCACCATTTTGCGAAACACATTTTAAATGTTTTGGCACGGAAACAGGCCAAACAAAAGAAGTGCAGGTTATAGGTGTGCCTTGTTCATTCTCAAAAAAGCTGGTACTAATCGCGCCAAACTGTGGCTCCAAATGTCATAGGGCGTGGCATAAATCTTAAATCCGGCATTTTTATGGCAATATTATGTTATTTATTGCAGAGTTTCAAAAACAGTCGTTTGACTTATGGAGGTCTTCAAGATTGGTTAATTTTGTTCCAGGCTAAAACTTGTCAAACTTCATCCACTTGATCTGATCCCTTAGATTGAATTCTACTTGAAAGAGCGCTAGTACATAATCCATTTTCGTTTTCATTTATTTCAACCAATTAAAGACACTTCTGGTATTCCACAAGGCAGTCACCTCGGTCCATTGATTTTTATTTTAACTATCAATGACTATTAAAAAGGCACATATCTGTCTGTTCTGATAAAATTATATGAAAATTCATGGACAAATTTCCAATTTTCCTAACTCATTATAAGATGATCTTAACAGGTTCTCAATATACTGCCACTAAAACTTCCTTGAGCTCAACATTTAGAAATTGCATCTCATACTCCTGAAAGCGTTTAACACTTTCTAATTGAATGTATTTAACATACTTACATACTTAGATGGCACTACAGTGTGAACCTGGGCCTGAACTAACAAGCCTCTGCAGTCAGCTTACAGTTGCACACATCCAAGACTCCAACTCTGATGAGGTCCCCTTCTACCTGTGCACGCTATCTCAGGTTAGGTCTTCCTCTACTTTTCCTCCGGGTTAAATTCGGCGGAATATTTGCATCAATTCGCTCTAAATGTCCTAGCTATCTCAGGCGACTGATGCGTAGTTTTCTGACCAGGTCAATGTTGCTATACACGTGTCGTTGAGTCTTCTCCTCCAAAGCCCAATAACGCAAACGGGACCGAATAATTTTCGAAGAATTTTTCGCTCGAAACGACGCTTTCGATAGAGTATAAAGCAGAGCCATGAGGTGATCAAGGTCTTACCTAGGTTCTCCTTAGTTCTCCTTAGCAATAGGGCAATACTACTCAATTGCCTTCTTGCCCCAAGAAACAGCGATTGAAAAGAGTGATTAGTCGTTCTATTCCTACTGAAGTGTTGGCCGAATCTATAGCAAGAGTTGAAATAGATAAAGTCCATTACTACCTCGATATTATAGCTGTCGACTGTGACGTTCTGTCCAATTCGTCGATATTGTGTGTCCTTTCTCCTTGACGACATATACCTGGTTTTGCCCTCATTTAGGCAGCTTTCCTTTCAATACCAACGAACGCACCGCTGACAGCCCGCTGAGTTCTTTCAACTAAGTATGTCAATATCATCGACGTACGCTAGTAGTTGTACAGTCTTTGGAAAGACTGTGCCTCCAGTGTTCGCTTGTGAGTTCCGCACATTTCTTCAAGTAGGTACTCGTATGATGTTAAAGATGTCATATGACAGCGCGTCACCTTTTCTAAAAATTTTTTTTTACATCAAATGTCTCGGTTAAGTCGTTACTGTCGCTGTCATATGCGGCCTTAAAATCGATCAAAACATGGTGGGTATCGATTTGGAGTTTTTGAGTTTTTTCTAGGATCTGCCAGAGTGTGAAGATTTGGTTGATTGTGGATTTTCCTGATCCGAAATCGCACAGATAGGGAATAATCAGGATGTTGACGAAGAGTTTCAGACGTTCACACAATATGGCAGATAAGATCTTGTGTCCAATGGTTAGTGCACTTGAAGGGATCTCCTTTTTGTGGATCGGGCAAACGATGCTTAGATTTCATTCATCAGGCATACGAAGTTGTTTAGCTTTAAATCCCTTGGCCGGTAAGCCATTAGTTTAATGGGGTAATGGTTAGTTTAAATATGGCAGTACGTAATTCCTTTTGGGTAGGCGGGCGGAAGTTTTGGCTATTATCGTCTAAGTTGGTCTAAGTCTATTCTGCTTGATGGTGGGATGTTTTTTTTTATAATCTACGCGCGCCTAAGGGATTAGATACCCTTTTACTGTTGCCAGGGCGCGGGCGGAAATATAGAAGGAGGAGAAAGGAAAATTGTTTTGTAGTGGTTTGAAACTCAGGTGTTTTTGGTTTCGATATTCGCTCTCCAGGGGTGGGAGTCCGAATAGGACGGAGAGTTTTTTCTTCACTCAGAGTGATTCGAGGTATAATTCACAGTATTTTTTCTGTGCTTGAAACTCTACTCTACAACAGCCAAATCGACGTGTCAGTGTTATACCTTCACACGCAGAATTTTTCTGTCTGAGTTCCAATTACACAAATGAAAAACTGACTTGCCGTGTTGGATTCCGTCGCCGTTATGCTCTATGCAGAAAAAGTTTTTCCATATTCTCAGCAAAGACTGTGACCCTACTACAAGGTTTCCTTCGTCATATCTACGGGTTGACACTTTCCTATAACTTTTAATGGAATAACTATATGTGCGCGGTCAGTACCAGGCGACGTGAAGCCATCAAAAGACACAACAGCCTATTTAATGGTCTTATCCATCACCACAATCGACACCATATGCCAGCTACAGAGGCTGTAGTGTTGTACAGCTGACTTGTAGTTTTAACGAAAGAAGCTTGTTGCGAGCCGGTTTACATCAGGTTATCTGGGATGTGAGTCTCGGATAAGTGTAAGTGTTATCAGATTTCCAGAGTGTTTCATCTGACTGATTTGCACAGTTGAGGACTCTTTATGGAAGGCACTCTTGAAGTCCACATATTGTTTTTGATTCAACCTGTGAAGGTTTTAGTCTCTCTAAAAATTTATCTTAACTGACACGTTTGGAAGTTGTCAGTATGGATCATGGAAGTAGAAACTGTAGAGGTTTTTTATCTCACGATATATAGGCGCAACAAATTTGGTGAGGTTTTGAATAGGTTTCTTTAACTTCTAACTTGTTTTGAGCTCAGGAAAATTGCCAGTTCCTTTTTAATGCATACCAAGCTGGTTTTTTAAATGCGGCTATTCCATACCCCTGGTTTCTGCTTGGATATTACAGGTGTCTTGATATGTATTTAACAGGGAAAACTTGCAAGAAAGGAATGAAGGATTAGCCCTGTCTTGCTGTATAATCATATGAAGGGTAGCATCTTCATAAATAAGCTAATTTCCTGTATAAAGCCACAGTTTTCTTGAAAGTGTATTCTCCTGAGACACGCAATTTTTGAAGTGAAGCCGTTACTGTCTGCAGCGTTGATTTTTTTCTACCTAACGTTTTGTAGAAAGAGCTACATGAGTCATTTTAATTAAAGTCCTCAATCATCTCTCAGAAAGTTTTCCACCCTTAAAAGTAAAGATCGTAATAGCCGGCATTCTTAATCACACCAGGGATTCCTTGCTGCATCTCTGATGATACGTTGGTAGCGTTGCCCCTGGTCTTGATGCTGGCGGCATAGGAGTTGTTGAGAGACTTAGGGATGCGCGGACTGAACCCACTTTATATCAACTTAAGCTGTAGCTTCAGTAAGATTTCATAATTAGCAAACCTAACTCTACGCTTTGTTAAACGATGGTCCAAAGAATTCTTTGACCCTTAACTCACTGCCACTTCTTGAGTATGCCAGTCAGTCATAGTCCCCTACTTAAATGGAGTTATTTCGTCTGAAGTGTTTGTTTATGTTATGTTTGTCTTCGGTGCATTAATAAGCATCGAACAAAGAGCTAACATTAAGTGTTGTTTTAAACTCGTTAAAACTTTTACTTGAACGTTTCAATTGATAAACCCAGTTTTTGTTGATGAATTTTTTGTCCCGTGGCAGGGTGCATGAGTTTAAAAACGGTCGTGAGGACATAAATGATGAAATTATAAATGATGTTGGTCAACCGTGATCACTGCAGATTCCATGAATTCAAACTGTACATGAATTCATCAAAGATCAACCGAAATCTTCATTGAAATTGTTGGAATTGCAATTGAGCTTCTCAAAAACATCAATTTATCGCATTTTGACAGAAAATTTGGGCTACAGAAAAGTGTGTGCACGGTTTGTTCCGCACAAGTTGACTGACGACTAAAAATTGCTCAGAGTTCAATACACGAAAGACATCATCAAGGAGGCTAAAAAGAACAAAAACTTCCTTTACAACATTGCAACTAGTGACGAAAGGCGGTTTATTGAAAACAATACAAGCATGATCTAGAAACTAAGCGCCAAAGTGCCGAGTGAAAGGCGCCAGGCGAGCCAAACTCAAAAAACCTCATTTGGAGAAGTCAAAAGTGAAGACAATGTTGATTTGGTTTTGCGATTCTAAGGGCTTTTGTTCACAAAGAGTTCGTTCCATTGGGCCAAACAGTTAATGCATAATTCTATTGTATCTTGATGTCTTGAAGCGCAGAAGGAAGTTGGTGTGTGTTGAACGATAATTCGCCATCTCATTGATCAACACTGGTGACAGATGCGTTGGCTAAAAACCGCATTTCAACTGTCAAGTACTCCCTGTTTTAACACTGTGCGACTTTTACCTTTTCGGAGAAATAAATTTGTCGATGAAAGGAAAGCGTTTTATGGACGTAGGAGCCATCCAAAAGGCTTGTACCGACATCGTGAAGGACATCCCGGCCGACGATCTAAAACACTCATTCGACTTGCTTTTAGACTGTGGAAATTGCTGTATTGAGTCGGAAGGGGACTATTTTGAATTGTTTGTTTTGAAAAGTTCTGTTTACATTGTAGGGTTCACCTATTTTCTTTTCCAGTGCTTTGTTTCGCAAGTTACCCCCTACTACCCCTTCTGCTTTTTCTTGCTGTAACGTTCTACCTCCTTCTTTAAGCCATTATGCAGTTGAAAAATGGCAGTCCCGGTCCTAATTGCTGTCATCTGCATCCACGACAAACTTTAATCACCGTGGGTCCTTGTTTGATCGGGCGCTTTCGCTTGAGCACTAGAAAACATTTTAACCTTCTCTTATCCATTTGAACTGTCATTCTTTTCGGTAAGCCAATGCAAGAAGTTGCATTTCTGATAATTTTTCGGCAACTTTGCTCTTGTTTTTTACCACCAGACGCTGGTAAAATTTATTTGGAAGTTAAGAAAACCCTGGTTGGTAAAAGTCTAATGGTTCCTGAAGATTGCAGACGCCCGACATCAAGCTTTTCTACACTATTTCGATAGTTAAGTGTAGTGTCTAACGTTATCAAAATTCCATTTTTGACTTAAAACAAGAAATTTGTTAAAGAATTATTCATCATCCACTTCAGTCTTAAAAAAAAAGAATACTTGCCTCTATCATGTACCTATCTTTTGTTTTATTTCACACTCGAACGGGTGTTATTGTTGTTTTTTTGTAGCAGTATCACAGCTCGTAAGGTTGCACATTAAATATTTGATTTACAATATTACATCATATTTTCTGTGACTAATCACTATGTTACACATTTCCTTCAAAACAAACGAAGTGTCATCATTTCAGAACCCATTTTCTCTGAATTTCTCAGTCATAAGTGTGGTCTGTCAAATTTTCAGGGTAACAACTTTGAAACTGCAAAATGGCGACTATACTATTTTTTTATTCAACTGAGAATATTTCCGGTGTGCTAATGACTGAAGGGTGTTGTGACAGTTCTTTCCGAATATGGAGAAACTATTTATCAAAATTTCGCAAAAAATCTGTAACTCGAGCCAGGTCCGAGGGACAAGACCTTATATTTCTGCAAAAAGTGTGCAATTTACCTACCACTGCCATATGCATACTCCAACAGAAAGCCGGATTTTATTGCTTCATAGTCTGGCTACCTTAACGATCAACTGCACACTAATTGCACAAGCTGCAAAGTGAATGAAATTCCTCCAAAACAACTTTGGTCTACAACTATCAACATCTGACTCTTGGAAAACTAGACATGAAGCACCTACCAATTTGAGCAAATCCCGCGCAACAAGTAACGTACAACGTACAACGTACAACGTACAAGTGTGTACCGTCTCACATCAGAATAAGCTAATTATGAGTAATTGCACATGGTAATAGTTAATACGTTCGCATGTGTTTTAGTGTTTGAATTAAAGACTCGAAAATAGTATGGCCGGAGAGGAGAGGTAAGATGTTTTTCTGGCTCATTAGACCATTACCTGATTGTAATGTGAGCGTAATAGCAATTAGATAATGTAGCCGTAGCACGAAATGATTCATTTAGTACCACCAGATAGGTCATGACACGGGTTAGCTTAAGATTACACTTGTGTCATTGGGTAATCTCATCAAACAAGAAGACCACCACCGCTTGAGGTAGCTTAATTGCAAATATGTAGGTAACATACAATAATTGTATTTGTTCATTCTAGTATTTAGTTCATGATTTCATTATGTCAAGGAAGAGGGGTCAGTTACACCTGAGAGAAAAATTCAAATTAACACGAACCCCTCACTTGACCACAGGTATCGGCAAAGGCTATTTGCAATAGCCGATGGATGGCTAAAAGGTAGTATGTCCACATATCACCAACCAGATGTGGCAAGGTTTTCACGGATGAAAGGAAAGTAATTGATGTGGTAATTGAATGGCATACCCGTACTCGTACGAATGATGAGAATTGCAATAACGATATAGTTGAATCCATCTGTAAGATATTGAGAATTTGTCACAAGCAAAAATCGTACGGTTTGTCGGTTTCCACTGATTGTGTTGTAACCAATTGTTGCTGCGGTGTTTCCGTTTTCACTTGATATGAAATATTTTAATAGCTAAAGTAACCGGCATGACGCAGAATAGTTGATTTTAATTAAACATGTGATTACAGGCACCATTTGATTGAAGTCGTGCAAAGTTGCATTTAATCACTCAAGATAGACGGGTTTTGCTCAAAGAATGTACAAATCCCGGAAGTAGGAATGCAGCTGGAACATATTTCTTCTCAATCTCAATTTCTTTCAAACCTTATTGCTTCTTGAGAATTTCTGACAATAAAACTTCTGAAATTCCTCAATTTTATGCGAGTGAGCTACCAGTTACCTTTGGTTTATTGGAGTTAGTTGCAGAAAGATCTAACTGGAAATACGAATTTCAAATTCGCAATTTTAAAGTGACACTTCACGCGAAAGAAAATTTTGCAAATATGTACAATAGATCTTAAAAATTAGTAATTGCGTGACTCAGTCGTGACAAAAATCAATTACAGTTGAAGTGCAAATTGAAGTTGTTATATTTTTTTTTATAATTGACTCGCGCACAAGGGATTTATGTCCCCTTAAGATGTTTGAACATAACGCGGGCGAAAGGAAGTTAGATACCGATGTGCGTTGGTTTTAAATGTTTGCAAGTTATACTGGCTAGGAAATAAAGATCTCGGCAGCGCAGGCAGAGCGAATTGTACGGCTATGACACTACACCGTTGTTCAAGGGTGTCGAATGAGTGTGTAATACTGGCATCACCTATGAGTTTTATCGCACGATTTTGGATCCTACTCGTAACTAGGAAGTGCAAAGAGGTCTTTGGGGGGCACCTAACCAGATGTGGACAGAAAGCAGAGAGTACTGTCGTCAGCAAATGAATATATTGGATTAGAAATGGCAGACAAGAGATCATTGATACAAATTAAAAAGAGTGTCGGAGACAGAACGGAGCCTTGGGGCACACCAGCAAAGTATGCTGCAGATTGGCCTCTATACAAAGAGCTGACAGCTGGAATGTCATTATAAATGAGAGTTGGGATGGAGAGTGAGGCAGCATTTTTGATGTTTTTGACAAACGACTAAAAGCTTCTACTACCTTTGGGACATTGTAGTATTTTTTGCCTCAATTTTTGGTCGTATTGGAATTTTACATGTTTAAGAAAGACGTTGCAGTCATTCCTGGCTCGTTTAAACTTTTTTCGGTTTTCCTCTGTTGGTTTGGTATTGAAGGACCGCCTCTTTACAGCTCGAGTCGTACCTTCATCCGATGAGGGATAAAGGATCTCAGTCCAAAGAGAATAGTGTCTGTGATCATATCAGCAGCGGCATCACATCGCTATTGAGGAAACATAACGACCAGCTAAAATTCCTAAAGAAGCTGTTAAGTCTGTTAAAGTTGAATTGTGGATTGTAACAATGATTACATTGTGGTGGATTTTGGTAAGCAACATCACTACGCACGTAAATGGCGAGACCGCGGTGAGAATAGAATAATGGCACTATTTCATAGCCAGTAGATTCAGATCAGTGTGATCTGAGAGGTGTGGGCGGGGATCTGCTTGTGTTTCACTAAGTGCCAAAACAGCTGGTCTGTATTTGCAGACGTGGACGTACGAATCAGCTAGTTGTGAGGGACGAGTCAACATATTTTTTTCTATTGAATCTTATTATCTAGGTGTTGTACAGTAAAACAAAATTCCCATCGAAAACAGGCTGTCACTTTTCGAGAGAGCTATCAGGAAAACATAAAGCCTGCCACTAAAAAGGTCCATTTGGTAAGATAAGACACACTACTTTCAATGTGTTGATTTTTTGTGAAATAAAAATACTTTCAATGGAGCTACGGTCCACTCACCAATTGATTTTCCAGAGTTAAGGAATGATATCACGACGAACACATACCAATAAACATTCCAATACAACTTAGTTTTCCATTGAGAATTATGAATGTTTTTTAATGTTTTTTTTTTTGTGAACTCTCATTACTATTTTGTTGGTCTCATAAGAGGCGACTAGAGGAACCATGTGTTAGACTTTGAGGTAGCACAAGTTCCATACTCGGATCATCAGCCGATAATAATAACGTTGGGAATAATTGCCCAGAAGAATACACCACCTTTAAGGAAATGTCTCTCCTACGGAGATGAGAAAGCCAAGCCATCATGCATACTCGTAGATGGGGCCTTAATCAACTTTTGGCAGGAAGGGCGTTAAAAGAGTTTGGCCAGTTAGGAGATATCATCAAGACGGCGTACAAAGCAGGTGTATAATAGCACAAAAAAAAAAGATTTGTCTTAACGACAATCCATGGTTGGACGAAGAATACGGCAAGTTGAAATTATTGTGTAGTGCCACATGAAATAAACATGAAATAGTAAAAATTTAAAAGCCAATATTATTTTTCCGTAAATTTTTATTCAATAAAAATAGGATCCGTTGGCATCTATGACATTCTTCCAACGTGATACAAGGACAAATATTCCTTTTTCGTAGAAGTGCTGACTTTTTGAGGCAATGAAATCTTCAAATGGTTTTATGACCTCTGTTCGGTTCTGGAGGACTTTCTTCCGTTACTTGTGAGGCCTGGGGTCCAGCATTGTCATTAAAAATGATCCGACAGTGTCTATTGATTAAGGTTGTTTTTCAGCCAATTTGGCATGCAATATGTCCATTTTCTCACAATATTTGATAGCGTTTATCGTTTCTCCTGGTTGAAGAAATGAAAAGTGGATTGGTCCTTTGGATGTCCACCAAATTGGCACCACAACCTTTTTTGGGCAAAGATCAGGCTTGGGGGTGTGTTTTGGTTTTTCATATGCATTAAACCACTGCCCAGATCTGTTACGAATATCATACAGTATCCACTTTTCATCACAGGAGACTATCCGGTGCAAAAACGGTTCAGTTTGGTTTCGTAATGTAAGCGCCTGAGTTTTTGGGATTCGTTCAGTTCATGGGGTACCCACTTATCGAGTTTCTTTATCTTTCCAATGAAAGAAAGGTGTCGATTTATTGTGATTGGGTATAATCCCATGCTTTGTGCATGGCATCCGGCATCGATTCTCGCACGCATCCACCGTTGCTCTTAAAACATCGTCGCCCACTAATGTTACCGATTTCCCAAGTGGTTCATTTTCGAGGCTGAAATATCCCGAACGGAACTTTCCAATCCAACGTCGCATAGTGCGTTCGTTTACCGCTACATCCTCAAATGCGTCATTAATTTTTTCCATTACCAGTGACGTATTATGTCCCATTTTAAATTCGTAAAGGAAGAGGGTTCGAATTTGAACTGCCGACTCAGTTAGCATTGCCGTTTCATCATTGAAAGACAACGCATACAATTTATTAAACTTTATTAGCAAAATTCGTGGTCTGTGAAAAATGTTATTCGTGCATTTCGACCATTTTAGGGTCGTCATAATCGATCTATTAAGCAAGCAATTCAAGCCAAGTGACCACATTTTGCACGAATTTCACGCGATTGGACATCAAGCTACCTACTGGTTTGTTTAGAGTGTTTACAGGGGAAAATATTGCTGCTATATCTGCCAGGGTTAATGAAGACCATGATTTGTCCAAGGATCTTGGTCAAAATACAGCTCATGCTAGAACTGAAGCCGAACTAGCTCCTATAGCGTCGAATTTTCGGTAAGTGGGCCCTAGAAAAGCTAGAGGAAGATCCGCTTTTTTTATCGAAAAATTGTCTACACTGACGAAGCTCATTTCTGGTTGAAAGAGTATATTAATAAGAAAACTTATTTATTTGTATAATATTACCTCAGGTTGCCAGTGCACCTGGGAAGATACACTATTTGGTGCGGTTTATGGTTCGGCGGAATCATTGGCCCATATTTTTTTAAAGATGACCGTGAGAACCAGCAATGGCGCCCGCTTTCGTTCTACAATTTCGAACTTTTTTTTGCCCAAAATGTATGAGCTGAACTTAGTCGACATGAGATTTCAGCAAGTTGACGCTACATCCCACACAGCACGCGTATCGATGGACCGATTGAGAAAATGAGTTCGGTGAGCATTTTATCTCTTGTTTTGAACCAGAACGCCTTTAGAATATATTTCGCCGATAAACCGGCGTCAACTGCAGCCTGGAAGGACAACATTACACGTGTTATTAGCGAGGTGCCAACCAATATCTTCGAAAAAGTGAATCAAAATTGGACTCTCTGTGTGAAAATCTTTAAAAGTAAATGGCAAGCATTGATTTATCAAATCAAATAAAAATTGTATACACTTTCACAATTTTCCTGTGTTTTTTTTTTTTGAAAATTACAATAAAAACCAAACGCTTAAAAAACCGCTCTGAGGCAAACGCAAAATATACGAATTTATGCAAAAGTGTAAGAATTCAGCTGACTTAATGGCAAAAGGTTTGTTATCAGTGAGACTTAGGCTTGATATTCTTCTTCAACGCTTTAACCAACTTTTGAATCCAATAACTGATCAATGCACGTTTCACTACGTACAATCAGCCTTTGTCAGCGAAGAATTTGATGCCCCAATTAGTGTTGATGCAGCATTTAAGGGACTGGATCGGATGTAATCCTTACAGAATTTTAAAAATACCTAACATTTAAGCTGACTAAGAGACTAGAAGGCATATTTAAAAATGTCATGGAGCGTGGCGTGGTGCCGCAACAATCCAAAGAAGCGCTGTATTTCACGGTGTTCAAGGAAAACCGCAGGCATGTCATTGTTGAATGCATCTCACAAAGTATTTTCAAGTATCCTTCAAAAAAGATTTACTTCGTGAATAAACACAAACGGTTCAATTAAAGAATAGGACAGGATATTCAACGGTCGAGCAAATATTCATCCTCGTTATTACTCGTACATATGTGTACTTTTGTTGACTTTAGATCAACTTTTGACTCGATTGACAGAGGTGCTTCGATATATAAAATAGGCAATAGACTTGGGCAAGGGTGTACTTTAAGTCCACTGTTACGTGCGCTCTTTATAGACGGCATTATCGAGGCATTTACGGGAGTTGTTGAGTTCGCAGGGATGGTGATAGTGATAAAAGCGCTACTTTTTGCAGACGATATTGTTATGAAGGCGAATACACCGGAGACATTGCAGCGAATGATAAACCTCTTGCACGAGTTCTGTGAAATGGTGAGCCTTATAATAAACCTAAAAATCTTGGGGTGTTAATTTTTCAAAAGGGTGGTGGACGATGTTTAGCAACGAGAAATGGTTTTTGAAGGGCGAGCAAATCGAAATAGTAAAAGAGTACAACTACCTTGGCATGATTTTCACACAAAATGTAAGCATGGAATGACACTTGGGATGCAAACTACAAAAGGGCAAGACCGCGATGAATATAACGTGGAGGATATATATCACATACCACTAAGTTTTGCATTTTCGAAGCGCTCACCAAGTCAACATTGTTGTACGCAGCCCAAATATAGGGCTGAAGCCAGTTTGAGGAAGTAGAAAAATTATTGAGGTTTTACATCAAAAGGATATTTCGTTTACCACCCAGCACACCTAACTATGTCATAACGCTTGAGACTGGAGTTTCGCCCTTGGACACAAAAACAGGTAGACTATATAATAAATGTATCCAATATACCCTCGGAGAGATTACCGAGAAAACTAGCACTCGAAGCACTACAATGCACTATTTTTTTTTTCATATATCATATCCACAATGAACTAAATGCAGCTATCCTGTTCGCTTATTGTAAGGCAGCGCTGAAACCTATGAAAATGCAACTTATATTAGAACAGAAGTAAGAGTAATTGTTTCAAGAAAAAAAAAAATATATTGCCAATTGGCAGACTGCTGTTAACGATTTTTGATTTTTGTGAAATTTGTAAAAATGAAGTTAGCAATAAAATCAAATCTAATCTAATCTAAACCTAAATCATTTTACAAAATTCGGAGTCAGTGTCCTCAACTCTAAGAGCTCTAACGGCCCCACCCGACTCGCAATTCATAATATAATGCAAAAATTTGAGTCTACATTTTCGCTGCTTAATATTCTGGTGGCAGTGAGAGAAAGAAATGCAAGAAGTGCTGAAAATATTGCAGCCGTAAATGCATCTGCTGACAGCGACACAAATTAATCCATTCAACGTCGTTCGCAGGAATTTTGCATCGCTCTAACAACATTGTAGCGACTTTTGCGGAAGGATCTCAGCCTACACCCATACAAGATTACATTGATTCAAGAACTAAAGCCAGGTGACCATTCGAAGCGTCGAACTTTCTCTAGAAATGGTTAGAACCGAATCGTCTTTAGCGATGAAGCTCATTTCTCACGGCTTTGTCAGTAAGAAGTATTGACTGTTTGATGAGGCTTTCATGCCCGTGGTTTCATTGGGCCGTATTTTTTGGTTGGTGATGATGACCACCACGTTACAGTTAATGCAAATCACTGCTTAGTTTAGTTTATTAAATCTGCCATCACATGAACTACAGATTACGAAATTGGTATACAACAATCGCTATCGGGACATCTTGGAACGTTATTTTTAGCCGAAGTTTCGTGCACTTAACGTTGGTGAAATGTGGTTTCAACAGGACGGCGTCTCTTGCCAGACAGGGAGCCATACAATCGAAATATTGAAGTAAATCAAAGTTTGGTGAACAAGACAAGACAATAAATATGAAGTGACCGCCTCGTGATATTTGACACCTCTGGACTTTTTCTTTGACCTACGTCAAGTCATTGGTCTATGTCAACCTACTATAGATCTTAGACGTGCTCGGAGCCAGTATTGAACGCAAAATTGCTCGAAAATCGACTGAAATGTGTGGAATAGGGGTCGAAAATTGGCTCCAATGAATCGATCGGCGTAAGCGTGCTCATGGTGGATATACAATGATGTTTGTTTCACAAATCATTTGATCAATTTTGTGAGACACTGTATGAATGATGTCGAATTCCATTCATAATGGTATGAGATGTACTTTTTCGATATTTCCAATAGTTGATGCAATGCAAGCAGTTTAAGGGTATTCATAAGTCATTTAGAACACCTCTGCCATCGTGATATGAATCCAAAACAACAAAGAACTGCTAAAACAAGATTTAACATTTTAAAACTGCAGTCACTAGGAATCGAGAGCAATTTCGCCGATTGCGTATTTGCGCGTTGCACATAAGATGGTTCATGTCCCATTTATCTAAGCCGATGAACTCTGAATCTTTAAGTTATATAGCTTGTACAGTTCTTGTTTATATCTTTTCCCCCACTCTTCGTCGATGTAGATGGGGCTGAAGATCACTCGAAATGACCAAGCACCTCCTCATATTTTTTTGATAAATTTCAAGCCTTTGCGCCATAGAAGAGGACTCGGATGAGCAATGTTTTATTGAGCGCTATTTTAGCTATTTGATAGGGGCCTCTGCTACTTAATTGACTTCTTAATAATAAATTGGTTGACCAATTGACCAGACAATTACAGAGCAAACGATGTTGAGGATACTGATGCTTCAATATTTGCCACAGATTTCAAGGTCTTCTTTCTTTGCATTAGCCATATAGTAGTAAAGTTCCATTCGTTTGGCATGCTTTCGTCCAACCATATTGAAATTTTGGAAATGATTTGGTGCAAACTTATCATAGATGGATATAGCTATCCGGCTGAACGGAATTCTTGCCCAACATCATCCAGTTTGAATGGTTCGTTATGACTGACAGCGGCATGTTAATCGTCATCTCAGCAAATAGTCCTTTCATATTCTTAGCACCTCTAGGTGTTCTTGTTCGTACTTGCATTCGTTTACGTACTTTAGTGGAGTTTTTTTATACACTGCGCAGTCTCAATGGTTGGAAACCACACCGATTGAACTGGATGCTGAGTCCAATATAAATTTAAATACTACCCCATATAGACTTTAAAACTCCATTCTCATGTACCTATCCAAGTAGAAAAATTGGCAAATAATATTTATGAATGGAATAAGGATGAAAATAATGACCGGCGCGGGCGATGGAATCTCTTTCGATCATCTGCTTAAGGTCTCTCTAAGTCTTCCTCAATTGCCGTGATTTCTCCTCCACTATTCTGTGTCATGTTCTACTACCATCTTGTGGTAAGAGGCTCCATTGCAACGCTTAGGTCGCTTTAGAAATATCGCCTTTTCGAAGTGAATGGCCAATACACTGCCACTTCAGCCGCTGGGTGGTCGTGATACGGTAAGGCAAAAAAACCATTAAGAAATTCCGTAGACGCCTATCAACGAAGGTTTGTACTTTTGTTTTGTGCAATAATAGGAGCGATCAACTTCCAAGTGCTGCATCCATAAAACAGCACCGATTCAACACAATCGGTCGTAGATTTGTGTTTAAGCTGATTGCATTGCCTCGCTATATCCATTCCAAACATAGACTTTGCTTTACCGGTTCAGTTGACAATATTCTTTTTGGTTTCACCTTCGGTAGAGACAATATTGGGAACTCTCTACTCCTCTACCGGTTGTCCAACAATGCTAACTTGAGTTGATGAGTTAGTAGTACCAACGATGACGATTTTGATTTTGTCAGTGTTAATCTTCAAACCCACGAAATTTGCCTCCCTCTCTAATCTTGCTGTCACTTGGTGCAGATTCATAATCCTTTGAGAGAGTAAATAAACAGATGAGATGTGGGTATCACATCGCTAATCACCAATAAAAAAAAGTATAGCTGATAGAATGCAACCTTGTCGAGCCCCACTTTGGATCTCGGATTCCTCTGACAACTTTCCTCTATGCAGAACATGGTACTTAGGCCCATCATAGGTTACTTTGATCAGGTATAACTCTCCTGCGCAAGGCAAGCCAGATAAATTGTCTGTTGACACTGCCGGACGCCTTTTCTCAAAATCACTGAACAACAGGTGAAGTGGTAACCGGTAAATCAACACACTGTTCAAAAATGATCTGCAGGGTGTTGATGTGGTCGACAGAGGAGGACCCAGAACGGAAACCTGCTCGTTCTGTTTCTTTATACGCTCAAGAACTACTTTGACTATGTATTACCTTAGCAACTGCGTGAAGAACGTAAATGCCTTTCCAGCTTTCACACTCCTTAAGACTACATTCCTTTCTTTCACTCGTCGGGGAATTTTTCTGCCTCATAAGCTCTCTCAGCAGGAAGATGTAAAAGCTCTGGCGATGTTGTTGAAGCGATTCGCAGAAGCTCTGCGGTAATACCATCTGGTACTACCGCCCTGTTGTTGTTCAGTGCGTTGATCGTGGTAGCGATCTCACCATTACTGAGAGTGGAGGTGTGTATTCGGAAAATTGTTGCTTCAGTCAGCTTAGTTTGATTTGGGTGCACATTGCTGGCGAATACATAGTTAAGTACCGTAACTGCTCCTTCCATCCGAAATGAGTATGTAACCATCTAAGGCTTTCACCGGATGTTTCCTAGAGCGATGACCACATGTCAGCTCTCTGGTGATTCTGTAAACTGTTCTGATATCACACTTCTGTGGCCAGGGCGTTAATATATAATAGTTACGTTTGTCATGTCGTTCGCTACGCTGAACTTTTCTGATTTTCCTTCGATACAGAGACTCTAGCTCGTTCCTCCTCTACAATACAAGTTTAAGTGTCTTCTTCAATCCGCCTCCAGATATCCTAGGTAAACCACGTGCCATATCTTGTCTTCCATCTACCAACAATGCTTTCCGCTCTAGATGTGAATACATTTTTCACAGCGTTCCAATGTTCTTGGATGGTTGTCGGCACTGAGCTATTTATTGTTTCCACTCCCAGCGAAAAGTGATCCCTTAATTGTTGGCGTGCTGAAGGGATATGGTGATATTGCGGAGTCTTGAAACTGGACAGTACCTACCATAAGATGATGACCTACTAGAAACCCCAAGTCGACTCCTCGTCTGTTTCGAACGTCTAAATGATAACTTTTTAAACATCGAGTGATCGCTAAGTGGTCGATCTGAATGGACGATGATCTGGCAGCCAGAGTTCCATAAAGGCCATTACTGCCGTCAAAAAAAAAATAAAGCACTTTTTGCTCAGCATAACAACTATTAGGCTCTGATGGGTCGTTGGTCGTAGAGAAGAGGTAGGAAAAAAACGCACAGATGACTTATCTCCCAATGGATCTGCCATTAACTTTTTGATTCAAGTATCAAATCTCCACTTTGCAGTCTGTGCCTGCGAGTGGGGTAAAACCATTTCAATTGTACAGTCTAGCAAGATTCTTTTGCCAATAAAACTGTCAATCCAGCCCATTGAGAGAACATACAACGTAGCTGCGCCCTATTAATGGCTACCTATTCTACAGGCAGAGACTGTGAAGACGAAGATTCTATGACCTTGCAGGCTTATTTGGTGTTGATGTAATAGAATGACTTAGGCCAAATGTTAAATAACACAAGGCGCAAGCCGGAAACGTTTGCTAATTTTCCACAAAACTAAATACTAACCTTTCACCTAATCGCATTGTGATCGATGATGTAAGGTTTCATGGTTTGGCTTCCCAAAAGCCATCTTCGATGACAAGATTGTTGCACTTTTCTATGCGCAACTGAGGTGGTATAAGTAGATAGCCGTTTCGTATCTTAATTTAACTTAATTTGTTCATTATTAGCATATTGACCAATATTTCCATTCACTGCTGAACTTTTTTCCGTTAGGGAAAAAAATTCCCATACACAGGTGCAGCCGTTCCCGGTGTATCTATAACAAATTTCTTCAGTGATACACATTTATGCAATCGTATATTGTATAAGAGAGCTTTAAGTAAATAAAGGCGAACACGGATGGGTGTCAGCTGTTTACCAGAGTCTCAATCGTAATAGGCAATGTTTTTCCTCTCCTAATGATGACACCACATCCAACAACGGTTTTGTGTAGCTTTTTGTTATGTATTCCGATTCAGTAAACATTTTCTTTTCATTTGAATGGCGATATTATCCAGACTAGCAATTAGGCAACCTAATGCATAAATATTAGCACAAGGTAAATGTAAACATTTAGTCTTGAAGAATTAGAAAGAGGATATCGATGACTTAGGTGTTCCAAATAAAAAAAATAATATGCGTATAATATATTAGTTAAGTGGAAATTTTCACAGCAATAGTGTTTGATACTAAGAAGTTCCCAGGAGATGAGTCTATCTTTGAAGAAGAAATTATAACTCGACTTGTGCAAATATAATGGGAGACAAATCGAACCGTGACGTTTGCCTTGCTCTCGTCACTCGGAGGATACGAGTATGAAAAGATGCTTTCAGGCACTATAAGCAAATAGTTTTTTAACTTATATCCGTTTAAAGGTTGCCAACAAAGCAGGTTCTAAGCAGCGCGCGCTGGACATGACTCAAGGAGGAGACCGGCAAGTGTTATCTTATTACGCAAAGGCATGCGCCATAGGGTCATATATAGCGGGGATTTAATGAGGTTCCGGGTGTTGGAAGCATGCATCGTATGGATTCCTCTTCATAGTCGAAGGCGATTGTGTGTGGTGTCGCTTTATGCACCCGAAGCACCTAATCCCATTCAATTTATAACTGAGCTCGAATTACTTTTTCGTTGCCTTCAGCTCCAATCGGAGGAAAATTATTATTTTTTGGCCGGAGATCTTAATGCTACGCATGCGGTATGGGGAAATAATCCGCCAAACACCAGAGGCAACCAGTTATACTACTGGTGGTGTCAAAATATGATTGAGTACAGACTTGAACTGTACGCCACGAATATCCCATCCTTCCCATCTGCCGGTTCTTTCCTGGACTTGGCATTAATAGACAGTAGACTAGAACTGACTAACGTGGATCGAAACACAAGGAACTGCTTGCGTGCGTTCGAGTACGATAGTGATCACTATGGACTTGCCGCCACAATACGGATCCCAAACGAGCAAACGCAGCTGGAGCAGTACGATCAAGTGTACCCATATGACTACCGTAAGGTACGGTGGCCGTGCTTCTCCAGAATCTTAAAGCGTAATTTACGTTTGAATGGAATTGATCCCCCGACTAACAGAAACTTGACAAACGAAGAAATCGACCGTAGTTTACTGACAATGCAAGACGTTATCAAACGAACTATGGAGCAGACTATCCCTCGGATAGAATACTCCGACGAAAGCCAGGTGGAAAAATACAGAACTCCAACAATCAACGCATTGCACACAGTCAAAAGTAGACTGCTCTCGAGGCTTAAGCAGTTGTACAGACAGTTTACTGACAGAAACGACCCGGAAATAAGAACACTGAAGTCACTGATCAAAAACCTAAAACAATTAATTAAAGAAAATTACAGTAAGTCTGTAAGTCTGTACTGGGGCAATAAGATTCGGGCTATAAAATCCAGTAGTCCGAATATGTTCCCACAGATAAATAAATTGTTCAGGAGGAAAGATCACAATGACATTCAGTGTGTCCGAATTCCACAAACGACAGAAAACAGACAGATACTATTGACCCTCGGCATAAGTCCAGAGAGTGCCGACTCAGGCGACGGTCTTTTCGTGGTCGAAGACCCACAGGAGAAAGTAGATTTGCTGGGAGCCTTTTTCGAGGCCGTGTATACGGTGAACAATCCGGTTCGCCGTAATCACGACATTGACAACAGGGCCTACGTAAATCACTATTATCTGCGCAGCGAACTTCAAAATTGGCGATCCGAAAATCACGGTTTCACCGTATTCAGTGAAGAAAACGAGGCAAACGTTATCATCGCTAATGAACGAGCTTCCTCGCATTTGTTCGTGCGAAAAGATGAACTCCTGTGCATCTTTGAGTCTCTGAAAAACAAAAAACCGTCGGGAGTAGACGGAATTCCAAACGTCGTATTAAGACACCTGCCCTTGGAAGCAGTGGATATATTTACTACGCTGTTTAACAATGCGCTGAATAATGCATATTATCCGACGCATTGGAAAACAGCAGTGGTACATCCAATCCCGAAAAGGGATAAAGTAAGAACTAACCCTGCAAATCTCCGGTTAATTAGTTTGCTTCCGAATATTAGCAAGGTATTCGAGAAGGTGGTTAATAGAGCGCTGTTAAGGTAGGTTGAGGAAAATAATATAATTCCGGAAAATCAGTTTGGTTTTAGGGCGCGGCATGACACTATTCATGCTGCGTCAAAGCTGGTCTCCGACATACAATGGAATAAATGCAAGAACCAGTGTACGGGTGCCTGCCTCGTTGACTTTGAGAAGGCCTTCGACACCGTATGGTTAGAGGGGCTTTTCTATAAGTTGACCAGAATAGGTATGCCGAAACCTCTGCTATATATGATTTACGACATGCTTATGGGAAAGAAGTTCGTTGTTAGATGTAACAATGTTATTTCGAGCAAGATCTTTGACATAAAAAACGGCTTACAACAGGGGGCTGTGATTTCTCCGATACTGTTTAACATTTACACAAGTGATCTAGTAGGTTCCCTCAATCATGCCATAGCGTACGCAGACGATTTAGTGGCGTACAGATCAGGTCCAAAAATCGAAGTCATCAATACTCTTCTGCAGCGTGATTTCGATCATATTAAGGCGTATTGCGATGATTGGAAATTGAAAATCAATTTTCAAAAGTCGGAAACAATCTTGTTCAGGACTCCATTGAGATGGGCTTCTAGGGATACCAGACATAACTGGCGAAATTTGGCCATCATTGGACAGCACGGACTGCCATTAGCGGTGAGAAGCGTAGTGAGATACTTTGGTATTTGGCTCGACAAGTATTTGTATTTTGACAAACATATAGATGCTTGTCTTGCTGGAGCCAAGAAGGCTTTAGCCCTGACAAGAAGGCTGTTTCACAGCAGTCAACTTGTCTCCAGGGTGAAAGTCATATGCTATGTGGCCCTATTCAGGCCAGTCATCGCGTATGGTTGTCCCGTGTGGTTCAATGTAGCGCCGTTTCAGATGGAAAGGATTCGGGTGTTTGAAAGGCAGTGTCTTAGGACCTGTCTTGGCTTGTACAGAACACCAGAATCAGAGTACAAAAAATATTATCCCAACAAAGTCCTTTACGATGGGGCTAATCTGAATAGGATTGACAATTTCCTGATTAAGGTGATTCGAAGACACGTTGCAAGGGCAATGACCAACGATAATGGCCTGATCTTTGGGGCTTATTACCCCAATGAAATGTACCACGAGAGCTCACTTCTATCGGGCTTTATCCCGCCAGAGGCTTTTCTCCATATTGATGCTAAAGGGTTAATACAAAGTAGAGATGGTATCCCGGTAATATACTACCGCCACCGCGGTGCGAGAGACAAGCGGCTCACCTACGACGGGTATGTTGCCAATGCTCAGGAGCTCCTCCGTTTTCGTCTCGCGATTGCGGACAGGGATCGGATCGATGCCGAGAAACAGTACACCGAATTCTGGTGGCTTCAAGAAGGAGAAAGGGTTGGATCGCTCTCCTAGGTCGGTACGTTACTAAGGTAACATATTCCTCTTAGTTGTAAGTTAGATTAGGGATAGTTAGGGGGATCTCGTGGAAAGGCCGCATTTGTTAACATGAGGCCGGACCTCTGAGAAGTGACCAGTGGTTTATCGCATTGGTTTAATCTTGGTGGTGCGTGTGAATGAAGGGCGCCCAAAATCGCAATTGGGATGGTGACCACCCAGTGCGGGAGGCTACGAGTGCTCACCATCCCGATTATAGTTAAGTTAGGTTAAGTAGTTTAGGTAGGTTAAGTAGAATAGGGCCATAGTTTTAAGTTTACATAATTACATAAAACTACAAAAAGATATGGTATCTAAGTTTTTTCCTAAAATTATTTTCTTAGAAATTTCATATATAGATAAGATTAATCGTAAGATAGTTTTAAGATAGTTAATTGAAATTGTTAAGTTTAGAGCGCTCGGTAAGAGTCAGTAAGCTAGAATAAGTAACTATTATTGTCAAATTAGATTTAAGCATTTTTGTCTAGAATTTAAGTAATAGCGAAAGAAACAATAAAAATGAATTTAAAAGTAAAAAAAAAAAAAGACCGGCAAGTGTGTTAATGCTTGCAATAAACTTAGAGTAAAACAAAACTCAGAGGAACCTATTCAGAATCTGAGTGGTGAACCCCCCAAGTATATTGAGCTAATGGGTCCAGCTAGGAAACCATCCTTCTAATCGACCGTTCTTACATTTGACGGAACGCGGATTTGCAGCGACTACGTTGAGAAACCACAAAATTTCTAAACAAGTCGTAGATAATTCCGATTTCAAAAAGTGTCTGTTGTAAAGGATTATGCGAAACGCGCGGTGAAATCAGTCGGAACATTTACTACAGTCCTCAAAAGGGAGAAACCAGCCAGACTGGAATCACTATTACACTGTTATCGCCCGGCACCGATGGCATATATCCATCGCTTGCAACACTGTAGAGAATCTTCGCAAGAACTTCAGAACCTTTCAGTCTGACTTCCTTGATGTTGCAGAGTATGGAGTGAATGGTCGAGCAAAACTGTTTTGCGAATGCATCCTCTGTATAAGGTGCAATATGCCTACCAAGCGGAAGATCTTCCGAGACTGCGCCTTAAAATCTGATGGGCAGAATTAAAGGCACACTTGACAAAAAGGAATATGCCCTTCCTATTTTCATTGACATTCAGCGTGCTTTCAAAAAACGCAACTTTTGATGTGATTCCTAACTCGGCCAAACAACACGGCGTAGACGAATTACAAATTTTGTGAATAAAAGCAATACTAGTGAACAGTGCACTGAGTGCGGTCAATATGTGAAAGCTGGACTAAATGGAGTTTATCCGAGAGGCGGCATCCTACCTCCATTGCTTAACGCTGTCAATAGTTGTGACCTCTATGCTCTGTCATATGCAGATAATGTAGCTATGCTAATCTGTTGGATTATGCGACTGTCTGCTTACAGGCGCAGGCAGCCCTAGATGTGATGTGTAGTATTGCACTAGAAATATGCTTCCACTCAATCCTTTCAAAATGATGGCCGACTGGTCTAACTCATTTGGCACTCAAAGGCATCACCATCGGTTTCTCCAACAAAGCTAAGTATCTGGGTGTCAGCCTGAATAAAAAACATCTTTGGACTAAACATGTTACGTTGAAATGAAAACTTCTAAGGCGCTTGTCGATGAGGAGGGTCGATTATATATTATGCGTCGCCTATCTCGTGACATATGCAAATATGTCACTGCTGCTTTTTCCAGCTCCAGGGAACGGTCTGCCTCGGCTTCATTGTTTCTTTCTCTAGCATGCCTATTTCTGCTCTTGAAGTACTTATAAATCCGCTTTTTTTGACATTCATATCATGGTTTCCCAGCTGCAGGAAATGGTCTTTTTCGGCTTATTTCTACTTTTGCTGGCGCGCCTATCTTTCATCTTCCACTTAAAAAGAAGTGGTCTTTGGTACAATGTGGATTGGAGTTTTGATGATTGTCCTTTGACTCGGATCTTGTGAACATGTAATGTGTTGTAATGCCATCAGAACTTCGGTTGCTGTCAAAATATAAAAACCTATTTCCTGTACTCAGGAATGGTTGCAGCCAAAATCTGAGGCCGGAAAGGAATGCGGTCGGGCCTTTATGGACGGCTCCAAAACCGATTTCGATCCGGCGATCGAACAACATTTGATTTCACTCCCCGTTAGGAAAACTGACTTACAAGAGGAGGATCTTGAACTTGTTATGAAAGGCTCAGAGGAGAGCTTTTCAGGACCCGAACCTACGTTAAGTCTGCCGGCAGGTCTACTTCCCGACGTCCGCGTCATTTAAAAAGCCATTTACCTCTTAATGGCTTGCCTGCTATCCCTCAGTAGAAAAGACTGCAAGTTGCTTACTGACTTCGTGACGGGGCACTTAAATGTGCTGGACATAAATGATACAACATCATGCGATGCTTGCTGTGAAAGTGAAGACGACACAGCTTAGCACTACACGTCCTGCGATCACCTTAGAGTGCAGGTACCCCACGTTGAGGTGGGTGCTGATACTATAGGGACTTTATCACAGAAGCGCTTATTCATATTTCTTCGAAAGACTGAGCAATTTCATTAAAGGGAACTGATAAGGAGTTCAATGAACTAGTTCCTTGTCTGAGTGCTCTGTTCCTTCAGAAAAAAGCATATACGAGTAGCATACCCCCGTATTAATGCTGAATACGTTGAATTAGACGCATTGCTCGATGAGGATCCATCATCATCACTGGCGAACGGTATCGACTTCATTTGATGCGATTGAGGCGAGTACTGCGCGAAAAACGGCTACTAAGTATACGAGCAGAGGTATGAAAAAGTGATTCTACAGCATGACAACGCTGCACCCCGTTAAAACCTACCTGGAAACGCTCAAATGTTAAGTCCTACCCCACCCGCCATATTCCCCAGATATTGCGCCGTCCGATTATTACATGTTCCGTTCGATGGCACATGGTCTGGCTTATCAACAGTTCCGCTCATATGAACACATCAAAAAATAGCTTGATTCGTGGATAGCCCCAAAAGATGAAAACTTTTACCGCAACGGTATTCGAGCTCTGCCAGAAAGATGGGAAAAAGTTGCTAGCAATGGGCAATACTTTGAATGATTCATTTATACACAATAAAATTGCTTTTTCATTACAAAAACAAAACAGCGATAACTTAATTGGATGCAAGCTGTTAGATAGTAATCACTTTTAATTGCCGGTGGCTACAATATTCATTAAGGAAGCTGTCAACAAGGGTGGAATTTCCTGCATGTATTCATTGTGTGATGAGAAAAGCTAACGAAGTTTATACCTACCCTTGCAATATCTTGCTTGTATATGTGTAATATTGCGGGTGCAATACACCTACACGACAGCTGCGCTGGAAGTACTCTGGAGATCTGGTTTAAAACCGTTGGAATATCGTCCCGCAGTCTCCATTTAATAAGACTGTTTTGCAGAATAGGAATTTTTTCCGGCCAACCTTCCAGCCAGATAAAGATTAAGTTGAAACAGAGGGACCGAAAGAAATGTTCTCTAACTGAAATTCACAAACTGGCTGAAGGCATGCCAAGCAATTTTTTTTTTTAAAATAAAGCAAGAAATATTCTAGCAATGATCATTGATATGGTCATCAAGCACTTAAGTGTCTTCCCGACACGTGCCTAAGCACTTTCGTAAATAGTTCACATTACCAACTTATGTCACTTCATAGTAGGCTAGACAGCTAGACAGTTGTTTCAAACGAATACTTCGACCTTTGGCAAAACTATTCATCCTTTCTATCTCTTAGGTGACGATGCGTTTTTATTCATCACTATCATCCTTGACCGGGCTTTACGTGCTTGTTCTAATTAAACCGATACGATGACTTGAATAATAAATGCCTGGAAGAGTGCTGTAGTTCGAAGAGTTCAATTAGTCTAACAACACAAACCAATATATCTAAGTGTGATGCATTATAAGCAGTATGAACTTTTTCAATGCCATTATAGTTGCTGCAGTGTCTATTAAGAAACAGAAAGTGCAAAATGTAATAATACATGCATAAGAGAATCGTAACTATTGCAACGTTAAACTTGTAATTCATACCGCGCATTGGTTCAACGTTTCGAAGGCTGTGACTGCAATTTTCTGACTTATAGTCTTGCAATTCTATTTTAACTTGTTTTGTGGTTTTGCTTAAATTGTTTGTTCCATCATCTCTTCTAAATGGAAAAGAATAATTCAGCTTAGCAATAGCCAGTAACTTGAACTTCGTAAATGATGTTATTGCGCTCATTAAACCAGCCTTGTATTCGTCTATAGGTTGGATTGCTAACAGAGACGCTTTGCAATTCCAGTTAGACAATATTTGCATTTTTTTCTATTGTTTCAATATTTATTGTAAAAATTATTTTTCGTTTCTTTACAGGGCCTACAAGAAATACATTGGGAATTTCCACAAATACTTGTTGAATGTACATATTCAGGCTGAGCTGAATGCTGCAATGAAGTTACGAATACCACTCAATTGTATAGAAGCTCCTGTCAATAATATTAGTCGATGCCGTTGAGAAAATATACTTACGCCTACATATAAATTCGGATAAAAACTGTTAAAACGTGCAATAAGTATTTTTTAGGGCAACTTCGACAGAGAATCTCAATTCACCCAAGTAAGTTTGTTGCACGAGTATTACTCATATACGAGTACATTTTGTGTATTCCAATCAACTGCAGATTATCTATTTAATCCTTTTTTTTAACACAATAGTACCTTTGTTTCTATAAACGAATACATTTCCCAATTAATTCTTTGCACGAAATTCTTTCATTTAAACTCAAACAAAAAAAATTTCTTCTTCGTGATTCTCATGCTTTCGAGTTAGCTTAAATTGGAATCTCGAATTTTTGATTTTTGGTAAAGCATTGATTACAATCAGCAGAATATGGACATAAGAAATTAATTGTTGATTATAAAGCTGAAAAAAAATAAAAAATAAAACCTTGTAGTTGCTTAGGGCTTCAACCATAACCATGCGCCGCCGTCTCATTTATTACAGTCTTTGGGGATGTGTCTTAGTTCTCCTCGGCTTTTTCCTCATTGATGTGCTCTTCTTTTTTTTTTTTGTTCGTCATGTGTGTCTTTGTTGATCCACTCTTTCTCTACGTCCGGTTAACAGATTCCAATGCATAGAATGACAAGCAATGGAATTGTCACGTTCTGCCTTCGTTTTTGTGAGCCCCATGTTGGAAATGCGGTTTGGCCAGAAAATCCTTAAGATATTCCGTATACATCTTTTCAAAATGATTACAGCGAACGTTTTATCCTCTCTATTGGTTCTCATGCAATAATGACTTATGAAGGTGAACTTGGAGGACTGATGATTTTATTTTGGTGAAGTTAGTCATCAGTCAAACGACGCATACATTCATTTCCATGTCCATAATCCTGAGATTGCAAGCAGTAGTTATCTTCGTAGTTAATGTAGTTAATCGATTTGCCCCCGTTTCCTGTAGATAGGGCAGCAAGGAGCACATTGATTGTCAGCAATTAAAGCAACATTTTGGGAAGAATGCAATTTTGTTGGCACTTTGGATCTCGAATACCTCTGACAGCTTATTGAAAAATGAGATATTCGTATCCGATGGAAGTTGCTTTTATTACATTTATAACTACAATAGGTATGCCCACCTATACAAAGCAAGTGTGATAATATCCTTGTTAATGATATTGAATGCCTTTTTCAAAAATACCACCTTAATCAAAAAGTTGGGGATTTATTCAGAAAATTAAAAATACGAGTTTATTCATCTAAATCTATATTGTCCCCTTCAAAGTAATCCCCATCGACTGCAACACACTTATGCCAGCGGTTGATCCTATCCTCGAAACACTGATGATGTCCATCAGTGCTTCCTGCGATTTTTCCATTACGAGTACTTCCTCTCGGCTGCTGAAACGTGTTCCCCGTAGTGGTTTTTTAACTCGATTGAACAGAGAGAAGTCACAGGGAGCCAAATCAGGTGAATTCGGTGGCTGTTGGATGGTATTTGTTGCATTTTTCGTCAAAAAATTACGAATAATGATGGCACTGTGCGATGGTGCGTTATCATGGTGCAAAATCCACGAGTTTTCTGCCCACAATTCTGGTCTCTTTCGGCAAAATGCTTCACGCAAACGTCTCATAACGCCCAAATAATACTCTTTGTTTACTGTCTGGCCTTCTGGCAAAAATTCATGATGCACTACACCGTTGTAATCTATGAAAACCGTGAGCACTGCCTTCTTTTTTGACTGAAAATGACGTGTTTTTTTTAGTCTCGGCTCATTTGGTCAACACCATTCACTTGCCTGATGTCTGGATTGCATATCGTACTCATAAACCCACGTCTCGTCTCCAGTAATGATACTTTTGATGAATGTGAGATCGGATTTAGCCTCGCAAATCATCTCTTTTGCGACGTCAACACGGTCTCTTTTTTGCATGAAATTCATCAACTTTGCTGCTACACGACGGAAATCAAAATGTCTTGGACGGACCCATAGGCAATGTTCAAGTCCTCCGCTATCTCTCTCATGATTAACTTGCGGTTATTGACCAACATTGCTTTTACTCCATCAATGTTTTCGTCGGTTGTCGATGTCGATGGTCTGCTACTGCGTTCATCATCTTCGATTGACTCACAACCACTTTTGAACCGCTCGTGCCACTGGTAAACAACCGCTTTCTTTAGAGAATCGTTGCCGAAACACTTTTCTAACATTTCCAACGTTCGTGCACCATTAAATACATATTTTACGCAAAAATTTAACACAAGTTCGTTGTTGCAGATATAAATCCATTTCTAAAATTGTAAAAAATCACCAACACATACAGAGATAGATGTACTCTTGGCTACGTAACTTTTGCAAATGTCAAACTATGATGCTAAGGGAATGTCAACAGATTTACCAACTTAACAAAAACAAAAACCAGAACTCACAACTCAAATCAGAACAACAGGAGCATCACACTGTGGTTATTCCGGGAACTTGATCAAGGTGGTATACAATATTTTCAGCTTTCAACTACAGTAAAACCACTGTAATTGGGACACTGATGGGACCGACTCTTTGTTGTTCCGATTAAGATGTGTCCCAATTATAGAATTTTGCATAAAACATATAGAAAAAGCCAACTACGCAAGAAAAAACTTACATTCTCAAATGAAAAAAGTATGGATCGCTCTAAATTAACAAAATTGTACCTTGTTTACAATATGTAGGCACATAAGATTTATTTTATGAAAATTTATAGAAATGAATGTCGTCAGTTGGTAACCCATTAAATATTAAGAAGTTCCAAAAAAATCAGTTAAAATTCTGTAAGAATTTTAATTTTCAATGATGCTTTACAGCTGCTTAAATTTTCTGCTACATCACTCAGATTATTGTAGAGCGCGAACTTTGTAAGGTCAGTAATTTTCCAAATAGCTTGCTCAAGTGATATGTTACAATCCAGTTCTGGGTGAGGTGTATATTCCCTAGAATTATCACAATTTTCTTGATTTTCAACGGATTGGAAAAAATCGGTCTCCCAATTTTCAGACAAGGTGACGCTTGTTGCAAGTTCTTTGTCAATGCCTGCAATTTCAACAACTTCTGCTTGTATGGTATTAACATCATAGTGCATTTGAGACGAATCTTCTTCCAACTCTTCCAAAAATCCGGCTTTTCGGTAATGGACCATCAAGTTCTTAATAATGCCCAGATCTAACGGCTGGAAATCAGATGTGCAATTATTTTAGGTGGCAAAAACTTCAGTCCTACGTTCCGTAAAATACACCTAGATTGCAAAACATGACATGGTCCAAAAATAACAGTACATTTTGTTTTTGTCTTTCTAAACTCTCATCAAATTCTTGGACCCATTCAGTAAATAAAGCAGAAGTCATCCAAGCCTTGGAGTTACTGTGCCAAGTTATTTTAAGTGTTTCCTTTACATTAATGTTCTTAAAAGGATGTGGCTTTGCTGCTTTCCCAATGAATAAAAGCCGTTCTTTTTTTCCCGAAGCGCTGCATAGAATGACAGTTATTATTTCCTTGGACTGTTTTCCGCCAATGCACTTTTAATTTTTAAGCACCAGCGACTTCTACGGCGTTGCTCTGAAAAATAGCCCTGTTTCATCTAAGTTGTAGATATTGCCTTTGCAAATTTTTGCAATAGATGATCTATACGAAGCAACAGACTCCATGTCAACATGAGCTCCTTCTTCGCTTAGAACAGTGGTTCCCAACCTTTTCTAACTGGCGACCCAAACTCACTTTTAGCAAAAATTGCGAGACCCAATGTATTTAAAAAACTATTGAACACTAAAAATAATGAGCATACGTTGCAGATTGTGATAAGAATTTGGCAAGGATTTTGTTTCTTTAATCTTTGTCAATAATTACATTTTAAAAATATATTTGTATACATTTATATACATATATACATACGAGTATGTATACTGTATTTAATTTTTTATTAATTAATTAATTAATAATATCATTTTTTTATTAGTTTCCTAGTGAGAAACTTGATGATGACATTTCGATACCAGTTCAGTAATTCTTGGGAGTGTTTTTGTCAGGGCCAATCTCATGTCGTTCTTTACATCTAGCTTATTCCTAGATTTGGTTTTAATGTTTACAAGAGTAGAAAACCCAGCCTCACAAAGGTATGTTGAAACGAATGGTATTAATAATTTTAAGGCCATATTCGCTAAGTTAGGGTAAGTTTCTCTTACACTACACCAAAACTCAGTCAATGACTTTCTTCCAAAATCATTTTTGGCAAACGAATTATTTTTCAACTCAATGAATTCGTCTTGAAGTGTATCCGGAATCTCAGAAACACTTAAGTTTACAGCGAAAGGATTTCGGATTGGTGTGAGCTGAACATTGCACAAATTACGGAAATATGTAGTGACCTCCTGCTTTAAATGATTCAAGTGGTTGATAATTAGATTTTCCAATTTTTTTTAGAATATCCTTTCCTGGTTTCTGATGTTGTGCTGAGTTTTTGAAACATTGCTACATTATGTTCAGTTACCTTCCTACTCCAGTTTGTGAGTTTTTCAACAAAAAATTCCAACTGGTCCTTAAATGGAATGATGTTAAAATGCAAGGACAATTTTAAAGTTTAATTTGTTGAGTTCTTCAAATATGTCTGCTAAATAAGCGACTTTAACTTCCTTCAGAAGAACCGGCAGACTCTTTGTTGCAAGTGCATACCTGTGAATCATACAATGGGTCCCAATTGCTTGAGGAGCAACTTCTTTTATTTTCGTTTGGAATCCTGATTTTTAACCAAGCATAGCGGGATCACCATCAGTCCAAACACCACAAAGCTTGTGCCACTCTAATCCTTCTTGCTGCAAAACATCTTTGGATCAAATCAAAAATATCTGAACCTTTGGTTGTAGTTTCCAACGGTTCACAAAACAGAAACAAATTGATTCGTCAATTTATGTTGCAAAATATGGTGATGCCTTTATTTCAACAATTACTTGGGTATTAACGTCCAATGACATATCCTCAATGCGTCTGAATACTGTGTTGTTTGATAACGATATTTGCATCATTTTATTTTCAGAAGGTTCACCAAGAACAAGTTTAACCGATTTAAGAACGCAGGGCTTGATTAAAGTTTCACCGATGGTGTGCGGTTTCTTGTTTTTGGCTATTTCCAATGAAACTTCATATGAAGCTTGAACTACTGCAGAATTTTGTCGCTGAAAACTTCCTCCGCTATCCAACCTCTGTTTCCGAACACAAGCTTGATGACGTTGGTAGAAGGCTAAGTCCTTATCAATATGTTCTGGATGCTTAGTTTCCAAATGGGGCTTTAGTTTTGAAGGCTTCATGGAGTCCGCACTGAGAGCTACACTACAAAGAACACATTGAGGTTTTTCAATGCCATTTGAGATCAAAGATGTGAAACCGAATTTCAAATAATCTTCACAATATTTTCGTTTTGACATTGTACCTGAAATAACAAGTTGAATATCTAATCGTAGAACGCCATAACTTAACATAATATATTCAATAAAACAAGTAGGCTAAAGTCAGGAGGTTTTGACGCGCGGGAGGAATTGACATTATCACTTTTCTCAAAAACTAAGCCATTGGCAGCACTTTAAGTTATGAGAAAACGAAGATAGTTACGATTGATTTGAGCCCTCAAAAAATTATCATTGCGTTCTGATCGTTGAGTGAAGTAGGCAAATTTTTTGTTTTTGTTTAGTAAGTAGTTTTAGTTATTTTAAGTGAAATGTATAACACATTCATTTGTTTTAAAATCATAATATACCATAGATATTTATGAGCAACAACTCTATAATTTTTTTTTAAATTATTTTCCAAAAGTGAACTAAAAGGAGGGTTTGACACTATTGACAGTGTTAAATCCTCCCTCATCAGTTATCAAAATTTTAAAATGCCAAACATTTATAGAAGAAAATATCCTTCTCGCAATATCAACGAAGCCAACTTTCAGGAGACAATTGAAAATATTGAAAAAAAAAAAAATTAATCAGTTAGCAGTGCTGCTAGAAAATATGGTATAAATCGTACCATTTTAATTTTCTGACCGAAAAAAACGTGAAGGACAGCAAATCAATACAGAAAATAGCATGAAATATTCCAGCAAACAATAGCCGCAAAATTAAAGAGAGATGTGGGATTAGCCAAAGCAGATGGATGGAAAAACTTCTTGGCAACAATCAACCCGTCAATGGAAGCCAAAACTTTATGGAGTAACTTTACCTTCGGTCAACGGAAATAACTCAAGAAAAGGTATCAGTGCGATAATATGTAACTCCACACCTGTTTTAGACCCATATGAAATAGCAGAACTCTTTGCGAAAATATGGGCTGGGTACAGGCTCTGATAATAGCTTTTCAGAACATGTTCTGAGACAAAAAAAACAGTTTTCAAAGGGCAGTTCTAGACGGCGAAGACTATGAGCATGGCCAAATCTTCCACCCAATTACACTCAACGAGTTGATGAAATCTCTTGTCAAAACAAAAGGTTCAACTCCCGGCTCGGACAGAATTACTTACAAAATGCTTAAACACCTAGGAGCGGAAGTAATACTCAAGTTAGTAAGACTGTACAATAAAATTTTGGAAAATGGTATTTACCCACATGAGTGGAAAAAAACTCATTTAATTCCGATTCCCAAACCCAACGCGAACCAGAGCTCTTTAGACAGCTATCGTCCAATAACTCTCCTTTCAGTACCGTCCAAATTATTCAAGATAATAATAGGGAACAGGCTAAAATGGACACAGGAAAAGCATCTCAACAGTGGTCAATATGGCTTTACACCAGGAAGAGGCACCCACACTTTGCTGCACATGCTAGATCACGCAGTGCACGCAGAGTTAGCTCTACGTCACCACGCTGTTCTTTTGTCTATGGATTTGGAGAAAGCATTTGAAAGGGTAACTAACTATGGAGTAATCAACCAATTAAGAAAGTGGGGAATCAGCAAACAGATATTTCGGGTAATACTTTCTTTTATGTCAAATAGAACAGTCATTGTGAAAATAAATGGACATCTTTCAAGTCGCACTGTCATTCAAAATGGAATACCACAAGGTTCATCAATATCTACCGTGTTCTATAACGCCTATGTTAATCCGCTTCTTGAAATACTTCAATCAGAACTAGTATAAACTAAAATCTTGCTAACCTATGCCGACAATATTTTTGTCTTGGCATCAGGCAAACCAGAAGAAGTAAACGATACACTAAATTCAACATTAACAAAGGCACTCACTTGGTGCCAAGAATCTGGAGCAAAAATACCTACTAACAAAATAGACGCATTGCACATTTGCAGAAAACAAAAATGCACAGGAATTGCTATAAACATTGGAAATACAAGTAGCCCTCTTCTAAACAACGCTAAGATTGTGTGCATCAAAACATGGAAGTGGAATTCTCATGAAAAATTAGTGTCGGAAAAGCTAAGCAGAGTTAATAATTTATTTAAAATAATTTGTAGCAAACACAAGGGACCCCATATAAATACTTCACTTATGACACTCTTAAGAGGAGCTATTCAGCACGGCTTGACTATATATTCCCATTGGACTAAGCAAAACGACTAAAATGTGCAAATAAAAATGAATGCTCTGTTAAGAACTGCATTCAACGCCTATCGAAGCCTTACTGGCAGAAGCTAACATCCTAATCTTTAAAGATATGAAAGTTGTAAGTCAAAATAAGCTTCTGTCTAAAAGTATTACGAACGTAGAACATGCTCTGCACGATATTTACAGATCGGGTTGGACTCAATCTGAAACCTCAAAAAACAAAAGTGCTATCTTCAGTTCTATTCGTCAAACCTTCAAAGATAACGATTCCCGAACTTCTCAGTTAAAACCTTGGCTGTTTCCTGGATACCTCATAGATACTTCCTTAAACGGAACTTCCAAAGAAAGCACTCCAAACGAAAAAGTTTGCTGAAATATTAGAAACTCGCAATTTCGAATGTGTTCTCTACACAGACGCATCCTGCAAAGATGGAGTTACCGGTTACTGTGTCTATAGACTTGACAGCTCTAACAACAGAGTAGTATTGCAACAACTTACCACTCCTGATGAAAATTCGTACAAGGGAGAAGTAATGGCACTTGCAGAAGCGTTTAAATATGCTATAACTTCAACTGTCAAAACAGCTATCTGTAGTGACTCCTTAAGTGCGATTCTTGCTATAGAAAACAATATAGGCAATGTACCAATCATGCAAGCCCTAAGAGCCAATCTCTGCTCAGAATGTCCACGCATTCACCTAATATGGTCACCAGGACATGTTGGCATACCAGGCAGTGAAAAGGCAGACGCTGGTGCACGTGATGCTATTAAAATGCCTTTGGAATACAAGACACCACCATTTGCAAAATCTGTTTGGATTCAATCCTTAAGGCTTTTACAAGAGAAATTAAAAAATCGGTGGGATCAATCAAAACCATTTTTGAGGACACACAAACTTGATCTATCAGCTGTTACTTATAACGAAGAGCTAAGCCGATCGCAAACAGTACAGATCTCCAGAATAAGACTACGACATACGATGTTTAACAAATCGCACCTTTTTAACAGAGAAGAACCACCATCATGCACCATGTGCAGCGAGCTACTTACAGTTAATTATGTCTTACAAGGCTGCAAAATAACTAAGGAACACTTCGAGGGTAATGTTCCTAGTCTCCGGAAAATCAAAATTATTCCTTCTATTAGCAAAACATAATCTTAAAATTTAAATTTATATGTACGACTAGATTTTTAAAATATAAGACTCAGAATGAACAAGTATCTGTAACCGCCACATGGGCATAGTACCCCGGCGTGATAACCCAGACTTTACAAATTTATTTGTATTGTATCGCCTGAAAATAAAATAAAATAAAATAGATATATCAGCTCAAGAAAAGGAGCTTGTTGAATATTTCAAAAAATGCTCCAAACTTCACTTTGGTTTAACAAATGAACTGGCAAAACAAATTGTTTTTCAATATGCTAAAATCAACAAAATCCCATACCCAAATAGTTGAAATACAAGCTGGAAAGGCTTGGCTTACTGGTTTTATGAAACGCAAGAGCTCCTTAGGTCTGCGAAAACCCGAATTTCTCAAACGGCTGTATGAGAAGTATAAGTTTGGACCGGAAAAAATTTACAATTTGGATGAGACTGGAGTAACCACAGAAATACTGACAAAACCTCCTTGCGAAGCTGTCAAATCCTCCTTGATTGTAGGAGGAATTGACATTTTGAAAGGCATTAGAAAAAAAGCTATAACTTTGAGAAAAATGTTTAAAAGGACAAACTAATGATGGTACTTTTTTTTTTTACTAAAATGACGGCTTGACTTATGCAAACATTTTAAATTTAAAATTTTACTAGTACGAGTATCTAAAGATATTTTAAAAAATTTAATAGATTGTCAATACCCTAGATTTGAACCTGGTCCTTTTTTTAATAACCATACTAATAGTACTTAAAAACAAAAAGTACAAAAAAAGTTTCAGTTTTTTACCTTTTTGGCACAGCACTTGGACTCTGGCTGAACTGCAAAAGCAAAAAAATAACTTCACTTAATTGCAAAATTGAAATTTAGTTCAGTGTAAATTCTCGTCTCACATTTGAACGGTTTCATAAAAAAAAGAAGAAAAATAGAGCACCCAACGACACAACTAACAGATCTCACAAAATTTTACTTGAGTTGCTTCCTTTTTTGTTTACTCTCCTACTTGGAATGGATAACACTATTTTAACGTATTTATAAAAATTCGACAACACAGTGCTTGCATAATGAGTGAGTGAGGGTTGTTTGCAAGTAAAAAATATCATTCTGCAATTTTGCCTCAGCTGTTGTTGCAGGAAGATATAACACATACGAGACAATATATTGTCGGTATCGATATGAAGGAAAATGCGAATTCAATTGAAATTGTTTTTATTTTTCAATATAATCTCCGCTAACATCAATGCATTTGTTACATCTTGAGATAAGCTTTTTTAAATCCTCAAAAAAATAAATTTCCTCTTTCCCTGCAAAATACCCATTTATTGCCGACTTGAGTTCTTCATCATCCGAAAATCTTTTTCCACGAAGACATTTTTTCCAATCCGGAAACAGGAAATATTCACTAGGGGCAAGGTCTGGACTATAGGGTGGGTGTTGGATTTCTTCGAAACCACAATCTCGCGCAGCAGCCTTGGAAACTCGCGCCGTGTGAACAGGAGCGTTGTCATGAAGAAGCAACACACCCGCTGCGAGTTTACCCCGTCTTTTCTTTTTAATTTCCTCCCGCAAATTATGCAAAGTGGAAGCATAGGATGTGGCGTTGATGGTTTCACCTTTTTTTTTTGTACTCAATGAGCAAGATTCCCTTTGAGTCCCAAAAAACTGTGGCCATGAGCTTCCCGGCAGACGGAGTGACTTTGAACTTCTTCGGGGGGTCTGTTCCTTTTTTATGCCACTGCATGGACTCTTGTTTGCTTACAGGGTCATAGTGGTGGACCCATGTTTCGTCCCCAGTAACAATTCGATCCATAACACCGACCGCGTTCTCACTACACATCTCCAAAAGCTCTCTACAGCATGCGATTCTCACTTTTTTCTGAGGCGCTGTGAGCGTGGCACCCACCTTGAAAGGTTAAGATGGTCATGAAGAATGGTGTGAATGGTACCAATTGAAAGCTTGGTGATCTCTGCCATCATTTTCACCTTTATTCGGGCATCCTCAAGAACAAGTTTTTCGACTTCTTTGATGCTTTCTCCCGTACAAGCAGTAGCCGGGGAGTCGGAGCGGGGGTCATCTTCAATGCTCTCTCTGCCTCTCTTGGACTCACTTGACCACTTTTGCACAGTTGATAATGAAGGTGCGGAACCCTGGTAAACAGCCACCATCTCTTCATGAATAGTTTTTTTACTTTTTCCTTGCTTAGTGAGAAATTTAATTACAGCGCGATGCTCAATTTTCACCATCATCGTCTCAGTTGCCATTATGATTCTGTTTAACTAGAGATAACACGCGAATTAATAATCACATTTATATGAAATTTTACATGAATGCACTAAAATAATAGTATTACTTGATAAATAAGTCAATTTATATATACAACCACAGCTTCACCCCGATACCGAGAATATGTTGAACGCCCCTTGTATATGGGAATTGAAAAGAAATTACAATGACAACTCATTGGCATGTCAGTAGAGTTCCTTCTTTTTTAGTGTTCGCGAATAATACGATCTAACTTGGTTCCTACCAGACATTAAAACGGGGTGATTCGTTTTTGCTCGAATTTTGTTAATATTGTTCGAATTAGCGATGGATCTCACAATCGAATAAATTGTCAATTACTGAAAATTGAATTCGATTGTCGATTTATTCGATCTCATTAGAAAACAATCGAATAATAATCGAATCGAATTCTGGTGAATTTATTTTAGGTCTTGTTTCACTTTCATACTGTAGCAACTGCAGTGGATGTTTCCATTTTAGGTGATCATTAAGATTTGTAGTGTTCTTGTGGTACGTAGCAGAGTGATTCCAAAATTTGTCGAAACAGTTACAAACTATTGATGGGCTTAATTTTGACATCGTTCTAATTGTTTATGTTATATTAACTTAAAAAAAGCTATTTTCCAACGGACTGTTTTGTTTGATTTAAAAAAACTAATTAACCGACACAATAATATTTAGGTAATCAAATAACAATCGACGAATACAAATTTTCCCACTCACACTCCATAGAATCAAAGAAAAAAATCCACGTAAAGCTGTTGCTCTAATAAGAAAACGTAAAACTTTACCTATACCTACCAAAATGGAATGGAAATATTCCTCACTCTTTCCACCCTTTCAGTGAGAGGATAGCTCTCTCATAAAGTTATAAAAGTTTAAATTGTAGCCAAATATCGCAATTGACCGCAGCTTGCACATGCGAATGTGTGAAGACCAACAGTTGAAAGTGGAACAATCCAGCAATCTCCCTCATCGAATTGAAGAATCGGCGAATACGCACAATCGATGTCGATTGGAAAAATTCTTCTGCTTACAATTGCAACTGTCGTGCGGAGACATACACGTACAGTGTACAGTGTACAGTAGAACAATCCGCGAAGAATCGGCGAATACACATAATCGACGCCGATTGGAATTGTACTAGAATCGCCGGCAACAATCGACTCCCCTCAATTTTAATTCGAATAATTAGAATTGCGAGAACAATCGAATTAAGCCCCATTTACAATACTGCGAGATGTGATCCGAGAGTATCGCATTCAGACATCAGACGTCTGTTTACAATGATGCGTCAAAACACCACTCACAAATAGCAAGCTCAAAATGAAAACAACAACCATTTAGCTGTCATGCATTGCGAGATGCGAGAGTTTTCCAGATTTTCGAAATTGACTGCGGTGCTCGCTGCGAGACTCGCATTATTGTAAACGAACACATTGAATTACATGTTACGGAAATATTTTTGACAGTTCATGCGCTCTCGTTTTCGAAAAACGTATCGCATCTCGCAGTATTGTAAATGGGACTTCATTCGATTGTTTTTATTCATAGCATGGCCACCGCGGGCACGTTTGCAGCAGTCGATTCGTTGGACCCAATTTTCAACGACTTTTCCCGTTCAATGTTGGCTCTGAGCTCTTTCAACGTGGTCGGCGTGTTGGCATAGACCAATGACTTAACGCAGCCCCACAGAAAATAGTCAAGCGGCGTCAAATCGCACGAACGAGGCGGCCAATCGACTGGCCCATTTCTTGAGATAACACGCTCACTATACTTACTCTTCAATAAATCGATTATAGCGTGTGCTGTGTGGCTTGTGGCACCATCTTGTTGAAACCATATGTCGTCCAAGTCCATATCTTCCAATTCGGGCCAAAAATAATCGGTGATCATGGCGCGATAACGCTGACCATTCACAGTAACGTGACGATCGTTATCGTCGAAGAAAAAATATGGCCAAACAGTTATTTTTTGTGGATGAAGTGGTGATTCATAAAGCACATGTGGATTTTCACCTGACCAATAACGCATATTTTGCTTATTGACGAACCCATTAAGCCAAAAATGAGCTTCGTCACTGAAGATGATTTTGCGATGAAATTCGTCATCTTGGCGCATCTTCTCCAGAACCCAATCGGAGAACGTAGGTCGCTTCAAATGGTCCATCGTCTTCAATTTTTGAGTCAGCTCGATCGTGTATGGGTGTAAACCAAGATCCTTACGCAAAATACGCCATAATTTGGTCTGAGTGATGCCCAATTCTTGAGAACGCCGTGGAATTGTCTGATTTGGATCGTTTGACGCCTGAACGGCAGCGATATTTTCGACACTTCACTGACACGGCAACATCACACAACGAATATGTAGACTCAAATTTTTGCACTAAACTTGTTATTGCCTGTCTACTAGGGCGAGAATTACAACCGAAAATTGGAGTTAACGCTCTTAAAGTTGCAGTCACCGACACCGAACTTCGGTAGAAAATTTTTATAATTTGCAGACGTTGCTCGTTCGTGTACTCGTACTTTACCATGATGAAAATGTTGAGTTTACTGAATAAATTGACAGTGACAGTTTGATGATTAGTGAAAGAGTGCGTTCACAAGTTAAATTCAAATTTGTCAAGTCCCTATTGACACCCGGTAAAGTGCTTTCAGCGCCCCTTGGTGGCATTTTTTTTTACCTGGCCAGGAGCAAATTCATATGTAAAGTTTAATTTCGGTGTGGAACAAAATTAAATAAATTTATTGTTGTCTGATACGAATAAAGTTGAAATGTCGAGAAAAAATACGCGAGTTTCGAAATAAGTGCTTGTGAAATGTTTAGATGGTTTAAATAGAATCGTACTTTAAAAAATGTAAACAAAGCACTTGTGAAACACGAACAAATTGTTGTGTTGTTACTTTTCTATTAAATATTTAGTGAATACTGTGTAATGTAGTGTCTTTTTGTTAAATATCTGGTTAAACAAATCAATAGAGATAGTGAAATGCGACTGAAAATTCGCATAGTTGGAATACTACACATGTGTATGTATATGCATATACTCATAGCAGAATATTTTAAAAGGACTATTTCGCTTGGTGGAAGTGAAAGAATACTGAGAGCTGGTTGCAATTACTCTCTTTCACTTGATCCTGCTTCAATTATAACTTAAGAACCAAGCCAATTTCCATCACCTTTCACTTTCATCAATGGAAATTTTCCCCTTGAAATATGAAATAATAATATTAATAGGATTCCATCTATGAAAATTTTAAGTTGCATTTCACTGTCTTTATTGACTTGTTTAACAATATATTAAATAAACAGTTTATATTATTTACTACGAACTTAATATTAAATAAAGAAATAACATGAAAAACAATTTTTTCGCGTTTAACAAATGCTTTTTTTACATTTTTTAAAGCACGATTCTGTTTAAGCTGTCCCATCTAAACACTTCACAAGCACTTATTTCGAAACTAGCCTAACTTTTCTCGACGTTTTAACCCAACACGTATTTGAAAACAAAAATTTCTTTAACAAATTTATTAATCTTGTTCCGTACCGAATTTTAACAGCCAACGAATTGTTAGAAATTAGAATAGTCCCGAAGAGAGAAGTCATATTTGCTGACTTTTTTAATATAGTGTCCCAATTAAGAGGTTTGGCTCAATTATGGAGGTTCTAGCAAAGTTGAATTGAGTGTTCCAATTAGGAAGTGACCCGATTTCAGTGTCCCGGGCTGTCCCGATTTGGAGGTGTCCCGTTTACGGTGTTTCCTAATTTGGAGGTTTTACTGTATTCGAGAAATTCTCTCTACCAGTTGGTGGACGAGCTCCGAAGATGTTATGTGCAATGTTCATAAAAGTTACGCTAGAATGTCATCAGGAACTCCTGTTTTAGTATGGTTTTGCGAATTCTTTGCGCAGTTCGTCATTACTAGGTTGCATGTTGCTGAAAGTTGTTCACTTAAAAACTAATCATCAGAGACAAGGAAATAAACGTCCAAGTTTTTCAATAGGTCTTGTCTAAAGACTTGACTATCTATCAGATCTTAAGTTATTCTGTAGTATGTGGTCTGTCAGAATACCGCGAAGACCACAAGGTATAATAATGCGCAGTATCACACACATATTGTTCTGATCAATGTTGCCAAAATTATCGAATAGGTAATCATTGATAAATGTCCGGTAACGTTGGTCATTGACTGCAACGCACGCTCTGGCCTCATATTTGAAGAAAATAAATGGCGATGATGCCATCAGCGTGAAGAATACACCAAAATGTGTACTTTTGTGGTCGTAATTGAGTCTCACTCCAGAAATTACATTTTTGCTATTTCACAAACATGGACTGAGCACAAAATACGATTTTTTAAGCTGGTGGCCGAGGGGACTACCTGCTGAGCTATTTGAAGCAGTTGGAGATAACCTGGTTGGGGACGTATACCAACTCATCTGCAAGATATGGTCAGCAAAAAGCGTGCCCAGAGCATGAAATCTCAGCATTGGTTATCCGATCCACAAGAACAAGAACAAGATCTTTTTAACTGCGCCAACTGTAGAGGAATGAGTTTCCTATACAGTGCTTATAAGATCTTTTCTGCCATATTATAGAGTGTAATATATATAGGAAAGTAATGCGGCAGATCATGGAAAAGACTCGGGAATTTCATATTGACACACACTTTCCGCATGTCGATTTCAAAGCCGCATATGACTGCATGCTTGGCTATACAACGCCATGCCTGGTTTTGACATGATTATGTAGATTTTTCGCTGCTCCATCAAGGTGGGTAATGAAATGGTCGTTACCTTCAATATAGAGAAAGGTTTTACACAAGGTGACGCGATGTTATGTGACTTTTTTAACATCGCGCTAAAGAGTATCGTGAAAAATCGAAAAAATTACTTTTATATGCGGATGACATTGAAGTGATTGGGCGAAGACAGCGAACCGTCAATGAAGCTTTTCTGAGTATTGAGGCGGAATCGGCCAAAATGTGCTAAATCGTAAATGCGGACAAAACAAGGTAGGAGTACATGCCATCATCAGAAAAGGCCCCACGCCACTGACGTATTGGGAAGACCGTCAACATAGGCAATAATATCTTAAAGACAATTAAGAACTTCGTCTACCTCGGCTCTACAGTAGGTAGAACCGATGACATTAACGTAGAATTACTCTTACTTTTCATCCCGCTCTGATTAGAGCGGGATTGTTTCCGCTTTTATTTCGGAGTCTTGCTATTAAAGCAGTTCGTAATTCCTCCTCAACTGACTGCATATTCCTTTTCCTTCTAAGACAAATTTGTTGGGGCGTATCACTGCATGGTGATGCTTTATACTCTACTCGAGAATTTCGTTGTTAAAATTCTTACACTCTATTGCTGCCAGGCCGGTAAATTACTGTTTGCGTTTGTTGGCATGGTCTGTTACTATTGGCGCAAATTAGTTGATATTTAAGCATATCATCGCGCTCTGTTTCAACATGTCTTATTTATACCCGGTCAGCTTACGAAAAGAGAGTGGATATTTCAGAACCCTATTTGTAGCTAGACTAGAGAACGCTAGTCTTTAGGCATGAGGTTTCCAGAGACTACAGCTAGGAGATATGGCAACCGCTTAATCCGAGGTCGATCAGGTCGACCCTGATGAGTTAAATAAAGAATTCGCTAAGGTTCAAACGAATTTGGGCACTCGTCCACAATACACCCACACTTCACTGAATGGCTTATTTGAATATCCCAAAGAGTAAAAGAGAAGGTACCTCATAAATGGAATACAGTCCTAGCAATGGGTCTCATAGAAAGTCTTGAAAAAAATCATACACCAACAAATTTCTAATATTCCACAGTGTGAATGAATTTTTAGTGCTTAACAATCGGGATTCCGAAAGCACCATAGCTGTACATCAGATCTTCTTAAGGTATCTGATCACATACGAGTTGCAGTTGACAAAAAATTAGTAACACTCCTTGCTCTACTAGATTTTTCTAAAGCTTTTGACACCGTTGATCAGGAGTTACTTATATTCAAGCTAACAAGCGGTTATCTCATGCGCTTGTATTTAGTTGGAAGAAAACAAGGGGTTTTCGTGAACTAACTTATATCAGACTTTGTCGAAATTTCAGAAGGTGTTCCATAGGGATCTATACTAGGACCATTGCTTTTTTCAATTTTCATAAACTGTTATTAAGAGCAGTTTTCACATTTTTGCTGACGATGTTCAAATTTATTTTAAAATCCATCCAATGTACTATATCACATTTATAGCTTAAAGATTGAAAAGTCTAATAATAGGTACTGATCTGAAGTTGCTTGGCTATGAACTAGTGCCATTATACTCTTCTCACCGCGATCTCACCATTTACATGCGTAGTGATGTTTGGTAAGTAACAATCCACCAAAATGTAATCCTTGTTCAAATCCAGAGTTCAACTTTATATGGTTAAAATTCCATCTCCGTAAGCAAATTGTCCACTATTGCTTTATTTACAGAAGCCCCAAACTGGACAGCAATTCGACACGACAACACCCGAAGGACGGTGTGTTGAGATCTTCGCTGAGGAAAACAACCTAATCCAGCTTGTAAATGAGCCCACGCGAGTATCAAATGTTGATAGTCATACCGCCAACACCCTGGACTTGTTTTTAACTTCTCTCCCTGATCAGTAGACCGTTGATGTGCTCTCCCCTTGTGGCAAATCAGCTAATTTCTCGTATACCGGCCCCCACAGTTAGAGAAAAGATTCCTAAAAGAACCGTATGGCAATACGAGAAAGCCAATTGGAGCGGACTTAACAGCTTCTTTAGGAATTTTAACTGGTGGTTATGTTTCCTCAATAACGATGTGGATGCTGCTGCTGATATGATCACAGACACTATTCTCTTTGGAATGCGATCCTTTATCCCTCATCGGATGAAGAGTATCAAAACAAAAGAAAGGGCATGGTGCAACTCGAGCTGTAAAGAGTGTTTTTTCGGTCCTTCAAGACCAAGCCAGGAATGACTGCAACGTCTTTCTTAAGCGTGTGCAGATGGAAAACAGCATTTGTCCAGCCCGTCCCTTAAAATGGCGAATCTTCTTCTCTCTCCTCCTACAAAGCCATTGCACCTACGTCCCGTCTTTCCAAGGTCATGGAAACGTTGATAAACTGCCAGCTCGTGAAATATCTCGAAACACGAAAACTTCTCAATCACCGGCAGTACGGTTGTCGCAGCAACAGGTCCACTGGTGATCTGATGACATGTGTCACCGAAAAGTGGAACCAAAGCGTACATCAATCTGGCGAAAGCAAAATAGTTGCACTTGATATTTCTAAAGCATTTGACAGTTTGGCATCAGGCTCTGTTGTCGAAAATGCGTGCTTTTGTGATCGACTATTCTCTTCTTCAATGGATTAGAAACTACCTTTCGGAAAGTTAAATTCAAGTTGTCTTGGATGGTTTCAAGTCTGATATTCGCAGAATAAATGTTGGTGTGCCCCAGGGCTCCGTTCTGTCTACGACACTCTTTTTGATTTTCATCACCGATCTCTTGTCTGCTACTTCTAATCCAATATATTCCTTTGCCGACAACAGTACACTCTGCTTCTCATATTCGTCCCCGGACTCACGTTCCTGTTCTTCAACTGCAGAACGGGAACGACAGCGTATGTTAAGCTCATTCAATTCCGGTACTATCAACAGAGTGGAATTTAAGGCTTCCAAAACACAATGCTGTCTGCTGTCGTTAAAGCGAAATTTAAACACAGCCATTATCTATAAATGGTAATTGCATTGTCGAAACCGAAAAACTTTCCATTCTCGGTATATGTGTAAATGACAACTTACTTTGGAACGACCACATATTCGATGTCGCCAAAAATGCTACAAAATGTCTAGGTTTCCTTAAGCGATATACGAAATATTTCACACCCTCTGACCTGGTTTCAATATACGAGTATAAGGCGTTTATCCGTCCAAAACTGGAGTACAATGCCCACATCTGGTCAGGTGACCCAAGACTTCTTTGCACTTGCTAGATAGGATCTAAAGTCATGCGATAAAATTCATAGGTGATGCCAATACTACGTGACACCCTCGAACACCGGCGTAGTGTCTCATTTCTTACCTTGTTGTTTCGCTATTTTCACCACCAGTCCTGCACTGAAATTGCCCCTCCATGTTTTTAACCGTAACACCCATCTTTATGAATGCTCATCAGTTCACCCTCAAGCTGATCTTCGGACGTAGGTACTCTGAAATATCGTGATTCTTTCCTAAGCCGTACATATCGCTTATGCAATGCCCTGCCGAGCTCTTTATATCCTAGCCAGTATAACTTGCTTGTGCGCGCGCGAATTATAAAAAAAATGCGATTGTTACACTGCAAGATCAATCCAAGTTGTGAAGGCTGAGTAGTTACTTAATAGCATGCGATGACAGTCCACAAATGTAGGTTTGTCAATATCATATAATAAGTAGTATAAGTGCATGAAAAGAAACAAGGGGCGATCACATTTACCAAGTTACTTTTTGCACTATACTCGTGCTACAATATCTTAAACTTAATTACTTGGCGATTAAGATAAATTTCTTATCTTCATATAAATCTGAAAGACTAAAGGTCAATTGCAAGGACTATGAACACGTACAAAATGGCCAAATTAAATGCTATCATATGTACTCGTATAAATAGGAAATCATTTCGCTGAGTATATCCGAATGTCATTTGGCGGTTTTGTCTTTGCAAACATAAAGGGTATTCTAGACTAAATGGTCGCATTAAATACATCTGTACATATGTATATCCTATCTAGATTTTGCATAATTAAATTAAAATGAACCGACATGAAAAAGTTTATTACAAGCAATTAGCCAAATGTGAAGTACTCGTAATTTAAAAACAAAATTTTTATTAGAAGTCTGTTTTTCTTGTTAATTTTTATAGTGGCTTCCTGATGCGAGATTCTTAGATATGGTCCGACACTCTGTTTTTGAGGTGTGTTTGACGGAATACCGTGAGCTGGGTTTTGGTACCCACGACGAGACCTATTTGTCTTCTTCTTCACATGGGATATCAAGCATTGAAGCAAGTCTGGCTAGATCGTTTTGTTTATTATTCTCTTCTATATTACTGTGTCCAGGAATTCATAAAACAGCGATGTGAAAATTGGTAATGTCTTTTTTTAGACTGGCTTACCAATTTAGCCGGTATCATTGTCGGAAGTTTTGATGTTAGGCTAGATATCAATACTACAAGCCCAAATGCAAAATAGTTGGTCTACACGTACAGATTTGGTGGGGGCCGACTCCCCCATTTATTTCGCTTTTTTTTTGTTTTTTCTTTGCTTGACAATTTTTACCGTAAAGTCATCGAAATGCATTTCACATATCTTGTTGCCAGAAACGATCAAGAAGCTCCTTTGGCGTAAACAAACAATAGTCCTAGCTTTTTGGGACGAAATCATGGACCAAAAATCGTTAATGGTGTTCTGTTGTGGGGTTTGGGCAATAATAAAGTTGGGGCTAGTCTCTAACACAACTCGAGCATGATCATATGGAATGCAATCGTTTGAACGATTTTTTTTGGGAAAAGTTTTTCTATTGCAGTTGTTCGCTTAGGCGCCTCTTTTTTCAGCAATTCGTGTAGTTCCTTCTACTTGCTCTTAAGTGGTGTACTGCCATTTAGCATCTGCACATTCAGAGTCTCAATTGTCTCAATTGGTTTATTTTTGACTTTTTCCGAGTGATTGCTGGGAGGAGGTGAGGATTTGACAGCAGCTCCTCTATCACTACAGACTGATATACTATCCCAATCAAAGTTATGATCCAACGAGCTGAGATCTGAACGGATTGACAAGTTGTCCAAGCTCATTTTACGTCCAATTGGTGATTCGAGTAAAGTAGGTGATAGGGTGGCCGTGGTGTAGTGGTACTAGCAATCGCTTCTTACTCGGGGGGTCCAGGTTCGAATCCTGCCCATGACAAGTCAGTTTTTCATTTGTGTAATTGGAACTCAGACAGAAAAATTCTGCGTGTCAAGGCATAACACTGACACGTAGATTTGGCTGTTGTAGAGTTTCAACCACAAAAAAACTAGTGCGAATTATAACTTCGAATCACTCTGAGTGAAGAAAAAACTCTCCGTCCTATTCGGGCTCCCACCCCTGGAGAGCGAATATCGAAACCAAATACACCTGAATAAAAACCACTACAAAAACAATTGTTCCTTTCTTCTCCTTCTACCTTTCCGCCCGCGCCCTGGCAACAGTAAAAGGGTAACTAACCCCTTAGGCGCGCGCTGCCTTTACAGATTGAGTGGCGATTACTGGTTGGAGTGCTGGTTCGGGTAAGATAGGTGCGGCACCGATTGACAAGTCAATGTCAGTCGGAAGGTCGATGTTTAAGGTTTGTTTTTTCGGCGGTCGCTCGGGAACTGATCGCTGTGTTGGCTGAGGAGTTGGTTGAGAAGCTCGTTGCGGTGTTGACTGAGTTGGTGGATGAGCATCAGGTTGAGGGGTATTTGCAGTTGGTGGTGGTGTTGGCGTTGCTGTTGAAGTCGTTATATCCGGAACTTGATACACGTCCGAAGACGTGCCGTTTGATTGACATCCATACGGGAGACTGTAGTAGCTCACATTGTTCAAGATAGTTGGTACTGGGTCATTTACGTTAGTCATTGCAGGTGTCAATTCTTGTTGCTTAGTGTTAGAAATCACAGCGTTATCTTGATCCTGAACGCTGATATTGCTTGTTCTCCCCGAGTCTGTAGTGGTGCTGTTCATTTGTCCAATTTGCCCAATAGCACTTGTGTATTGGCCGTAGAAGGTCGTTTAGGGCATACCTTGATAGCCACTACCGTACTCAGTCGATCCCGAATCTGGGTTGAAAATATAACCAGGGTGAGTGGAGTAGTATCAAGTTGGAGCTGGTTGTGGATACTGTCGGGTGTCAGAGCCATATGTTAGATTAGCATTTTAAAATGTGTCTTTGTTGTACTGAGGCTGGTATGTGGTCGGTGCTTCGGACTGGTAACAGTTGGGCTGAGAAGTTTCCACTCCTGTATACTGCACGGGAGTTTTATACTGGTAACCTGAGGGGTTCTGAGAAATAGATGCAGACGGTGGTGTTACTTGTTGCTGTTGTTGTTGCATGTAGGGCGAGTATATCATCGGATTTTGGGCAATCGATGGAGCAGCGGAAGATTGATAGGGTTGTGAAGCTGCAATCGGCTGCTGTTGGTTTGACTGAGATGAATTGGTGTTCACATAAAGTGACGCATTCGATTGAGATCCACAGCATGGGTTGTTGGAGTAGTTGAATATGTTACGCTTTGTGGAACAGAAGGTGTAGAATACTGCGAATATGATTGCATGCTTGAAAGAGCTTGTGGAATTAGCTGAATCGATTGCTGATATCCGTAGTTATAGTCTTGTTGCTGTATTTTCATATTTTCCATCTGTGCTGCAAGAGGCTGCTCATATCCTGGTGTCGCTTGAGAATGGTTCTGCTGGTAGTACGTTTGCAAATCATACGGTGGTGCTGGAGTGCTGTGATATCTTGGATTTTTGTATCCACTTGGATCATAATACTCATTAACACTATAAGGCGGGGGTGGTTCTTCCGGCCCAACTGCTTGTGAATATGACTGATTAGCTGCGAGATCCCACGGCTGTTGTGGGATTCTCAGATCCCAAGGGATTCGGACGAATCGATGGAATGTAAGGTGCACTTAAGTGACCTAAAATTGCTTTGTTCTTTAGGTAGTCCTTTAGTTTTGGTGTTGTACCTATTTTGGCGATGTTAGTCATTGCGGGCGCATTATTTGCAGCAGCGGCTACAAGAGGTGCAATGGGTAGAATATATGGTATGGTAGAATATAAAAGAGACGAGGAAAGCGTAAATTACAAGGGTTAGTGTTGAAGGAAATAGAACTTTAAAGAGAAGCGCAATCCACAGAACCAGAGAGCAGTCAATGAATGAAGAGAATGTCAGCTATGTCTCTGCGTTTTTCGAGGGTATTCAGGTTAAGAAGTTTGAAGTCACGATAGGGAGGTAAGATAAATGGGCCATTTAGGGAAGTCCACGAAGGGCAAATCGAAGAAAACGACGTTGAATGTTCTCGGTTCGAGATATATGAATTCGCTGAAAAAGAGACCACACTTGGCTGGCATATTCAAGAAGGTGCCGGATACTTTAGATCATCGTTTGATAAAACCGAGTGATGAGTTGGCTTTAAGGATTATCTCATCAATAACTCTCTATCGTATAGTATTCAAAGGTGGTGAAGGGATTGAACCTGGGGTACTGGTTGGTTATGCAGAAAATAAAGTCGAGAGGGTGATTTATTAGAATTACGAGACAAGGTCATAGATTGGCATTTGGAGACATTAAGCTCAAAGTAATTTTTCAGACACGAAGTGGAAAACCTATCGAGGTCTTCTTGAAGGCGAATAGTTTTGGAGAACTTAGGGCTATCGGCGTAAATGGATAAGGAACAGTGTTTGATAATCCTTTCAAGATCGTTTGTAGTTAAAATGACAAAGAGGGGACCTAGATGACTGCCTTGTGGGACACCAGAATTGGCTAAATACGGGGTTAAGGAGGCTGACCTAAGGCGAACGCTATAATAATGGTTCTCTAGATAGAAGATATCCATTTTAACAATATGGAGCCTAATCCAAAGGGGTGGATCAGTTGATGTGATATTTTATCGAAGGCCTTACCATAGTCTGTAGCAATAACATCGATTTCGTTGCATTTTCTAGGGCTGAAAGCGCAAAGGATACGGATTCAACTAAGTTTGTAGTAGTTGATGTACCTTTTAGAAATCCATGCTGACTGGGTGATATAAGTGAATTGTACTGAAAGCTTAGAACGTCATATAAAAAACTTTCGAACATTTTGGGTATGTGAGAAACTTTAGCAATAGTTGGTTACTTCATTCTTCGATCCCTTTTTGTGAACCGGGCTTATGAAAGAGGTCTTCCAATCTTAGAGGAATTCCCCTTGTATGAGGGAGAGATGAAATAGGGAAGAAAGTTGGTGTACGATTTGTTACAGCATCACATCCCTGGTGTTTTTTGTTTGCTAAAAGAGATCTACCGTCGACAATACGTTTGCTCTTGTAATGATGCAAAACATTGAAATTATAGTCTCAGTTAAGTTAGGATATTTATACTTTACTCAATAGATAATGAAAGTAAAAAGGACCAACCTATGCCACTGCTGATGCAAAACAGTTGGTCTACTGCATCGTAATCACTTGATAAAGAAAACCGTTACAAGAAATTCATTAAGCAATTTATCTTTATGCTCTGACAGTTGATTAGTGCAAGTTAGTCTTTATAAGCGTCTAGTTTTTGCTGGCTATGCGCATGGGGTAGCATTATCAAGTGACCTTAAAGAGCCTATAATTAAAGCATTTGAAAATCGACTATCGGGCTATAAAATTGCTCAGAATTTAAGTCTGCCACGATTATCTGTGCAGAATATCATTTCGCTTTACAATAAGATGGGAAATGTAGAGACTCGGAAGAAAACAGGATGGCCCCCAGTAGCAAAGCCTCGTGATTGTCGCGTATAATTAAAAAAAATCGTCGTCAAACTGCTCCTGGAATAACAGTTGAATTGAAAAGCGGAATCAAAACGAAATTTCTGTAAACACCGGCAAACGAACATTGGAAAAAAGGGGTTAACAATTTTTTAAGGTTTTTTTAAACATAATTTTATTAAACTTTGGTATCGAGTATTAACCCTTAACTGATGTCGTGAAAATAGTGAACGCTTCTACAGTCGTGGGGTCCATTGGACTCAACTGTTTTAAAATATGAGTAAAATAAAAGTTTGATTTTTTAAAATGTTTTTTTTTATTAAACTTTAAAGTTAACATTCGTTTTTATTTCAAACTTGCACTTTTATTAATAAGTCTCAATATATTTATCATAACAACATGTAATATAAAAAATATATATAAAATACAAAACAAAAGAAACTAAATCAAGAAAAACATTTTTCTTCAATTTAAAAACTTACTCTTTAAAACTATGTCAACAAAAACTGAAAATATTCTATCAAAGTGAGCTGCTTTATAAGCATGAGAGGCACACTTATTTTGAACAAGTCAAGCAAATAGGCAGCTTGCACGTAGTACAAAGGTACACAGTCTTGGCTTTTTTATTAGACGGACACAGAGAACACCTTTTTCTTTTATTCCTTTCCAATTTCAGAGATTCTTCAACTTCTGGAGCTGCATTTGCTTCAAGTGTACCAGTTGTCTGTCGTGATGTTGCGATTAGAGTTCAAAATTGGCTTGCATATTCGCAGACACGCTTGCGTTGGTATTGGGTAATTTTTCTCGTCCTCTGCCAATGTAAGGCCCTCTGTATTTTTTCTGAAATAAAGACACGTATTAAATGCGTAGTGCGTTTTTAAACCCGCAAGGCATTGAATTTTTAGCCTGTATTTGTTCGGTTTACTCGGAATGTACATTTTAAATTTTCAACGGCCACGATAGTAGCATTAGCACCGATTAAGTAATTTTCTTGAGCGTTTTTATTGAAAATGTTTATAATTTCGGTCACAATGCAACCTGGATCTGTTTTTTGTTTTCGTCCATTTCTATCTGCACGATTCGGTACTTGCATTTCAATCTAAACGGTGCTAGTTTCACGTTTGTCTGAGTTAATATTTTGTTCTTTGTATCCGGATCAAATATTTTGTCAAACGCTTGGATCAAACGGGTCAACAGGTCTTGATCGAGATGTAGTGTAAGGCAATATAATAATGATATGACTCCTGACACGAGCGTTTCCGTAAAGGTATCCACTGCTAGAAACCTCTTCAACCACATCAGCTTCATCTTGATGAGCATCTTCGCCATCAGAATCAGACAATTCAGAGTCGGATTGATGGTCACTTGTTATCATAAATCCTTCATCACTGTCCGAAAAATCATTATCAGAATGAGTACTACCACGCAAAGGTTTTAAATTTGATCCAATTTCGTCTGGACAATTCATTTAACCATTACTCAGCCATATACTCTTGATTGCCGCTGAGACTTGCCATTATAAATACTTGAAATAAAACAAACAATTTTATTAACTACAACAAATAAATCTCGTATCTATAGTCGTGGGTCCAGGGAACCCGTGTTGATATTGAAACTAACCTTTAAAGAAGCGAGTGAAGTGCGTCCTTCTCACTGTGCACACTTCGACTTACTGTAGCAAGGTACTGTAAAGCAGAAACAGCTGCGGTGACCGCTGCTCTTTTCACATACCTTTAAAATTTGAACATGGGTCCACTGGACCCACGACATCATTTAAGGGTTAAAAACGGGTTTTAACATAGGCTAAAGAAAAATAACTTTTGACGTTTGGAATTCCGTCGGTTCCCACTGATTTCTTACTTCTTAGTGATTCGAAGATCGCAAGGAGCTCTTCCCTCGAAATAAGCGAGGGTAGCTCTCTCTCGATGGCGATGGCATTATTTGCCATATTTTCGTCATTCAACTCAGTGAACCCTGAATCCACGAATCGCCAATTCTCCATATCATTTCGAAGGTAGGAATTGTGCAAAAAGACCTTCTTTTCCGATTCACGACTCGGGCTAATGACTTTATTCGCCTTGTACACTTCCTCGAAAAAACGCTCATATGGCCTCTACCTTTGCCCGCGAATCTTCGACCACAAAGAAATTCTCATCATCGACAGCTTCTTCTGGATCTATGCCTGCTATTAACAGTAGTCGTTCGGGCGATCTTTCCTCCTAAATATTTTATTTTATAGTTTTCCCCCATTTTTGTCCCGGTACTTTTTTTTTCTATTTTATGTTGCGCAGAAGCAAGCTCCTTACGACTGTCATGTTGATGATTAACGGTTTATTGCTGTGGGTGCAAGTGGTAGCTGAAAAAATCCATCTTCCACATGTTTAATTACAGATCGAGAAGTTAACATATTGTTGTCCAGTTTCGAGTTCCAAGTATCATGCGCTTTTTGGCAGTGATATAGAGAAATCTGTATTATCTTGATTCTTGTTTACCAGTGATGGGTCTTTTAAGGACCCGATATTTACAACTGACTGCTATATGTTTCGAATCTTCTTGGTCATCCTTTTTGTAGAACATGCATGATGTTTCATTTATAACAATCTTTCACTGTATGGACTTCACATACGAGTACATTTTCGAATCGATATTATGATTCATTTGATTACAAACAAATTCCGAATTGGCCATGAATTTCAACTTCAACTTATAACAAATTACAATTGTCCTATTAACTGATTTAATCTAGTTCATATTGTTACTTGTAATAGTAATAGACGGGAGCTGAGAAATAGTATTCCTATAGCTCGATAGGTGGCCAACAATGTCTTATTTTCCTTTTTGTCGTGAATCTAATTTTAGATAAAAGCATATTCTTTAAAGCTGAGTCATGAACGCTGCCAGGTGAATGAAAAATCTGACATTTTCGGGGAATTATTTATTTTTTGAAGAGAATTTGAGCCTGAGCACACTTTGGACTTCTGAGAATGGCTAATTTGCAGTGTGCTGAGGTCAGTTTTGCATGTACAAAGTTAGTGTTGGCGATGATTAGGCACTTTGTCTTGTAATTTATAAGGCTTATCGAATAAAATTGAGTTCAGTTGAGGAAAAACAGGAAAAACAAGTATTCCAACTTCTGTTGCGGAAAACTCAACTTGTAATCGCATCTACTCGTAATAAGTTGCTAAATCACGATACGATTAAAAAAAGCAGAAAAATAATGCATTTGCACTTCAGCAAAATCCGCCACGGCACTCACTTTGATATAACATTGACATTCGATTTGAATCTGTATGTATACTAAGCCAGCTGTGTCGAATTCAACATCAACATATTTTCTTTTACAGCAATGATATCGTTTAAGACCACAGACATACAAATGTAGATTGCCTTTTCTAAATATGTGATCTTCGGTAAGAAAGTAACAGAAAGGCAATCCAGTCCATATTCGAAAGTGTTTCGAATGTCATCCCCTCACAAAATACTGACACGATACTGAATTACTTCGTGGTGAATTGAATTTGCAATGTCAAAAGAAGTGGTGTTAGCTTTGTTCATTGTCAGCCATAGTGCATTCAGTGTGCAATAAAAACGCTCTCTTATGTTCGTTGCCACCGAAATCTACACTTAAAGCTCTGCAGTGTGTTTTTGTTGGAACTGGTTTCACATTAAGCTCGCATTAATTTCGGAGTGGGAGTAATTAAAACAGTGTTGGCAGACATTTAAATATCAGCTGTTGTTGTTTTGGAATATGTACTATAGAAATGAAATGAATTTGATAAGAAATGTGTTTTATACATGAAACACTTGTGCGCATTTTCTGATGACGACGTGCAATGCATCGGTTGCTGTCATTCGACTGCTGGTTTTTCTGTAAAAGTTGTGGTCATTTGTTTGATTATAAAATGAATTAACTGCTTTTTTATTGTGACTGTCAAATTAGCTGTAATTTTTTTTAAGTGTTTTAAGTTTTTTTTTGTTTTCTATAAAGTCTAAAAGTTAATAATGAATATTCTTGCTCCGAAACAATGTTACTAAATCGTGGAATATTTTTTCCAAAATTAGAGCTCAATTACACAAACTTATCGAGCACTTCATAAATTTTATGGACCGAATAATTGGCCATCTGAATGCGCTTTTTGTCATGTCGTGGATAGATTTCGCAATAATTTTACGGTACGTGCATAACATTAAGCCAACAACAAGAATGAGACCGGTGCTATGTTTTTTTTTTATTTTAAATAACTTACCACTCAAGTGGGTATGACTAAACTTAGGATGTCAAAGCATGTGTTAAGTTTTTCAGAAAATTGCAGCGGCGTCCAACATATTTTAATGGGGAGGCTGTGTAAATTGACTTGATGTTATATTTAGAAAACCATTCATCTCACGAGATTTTAGTTGCCAGAAAAAAAGTCTTCCGGTCACGGCTGGTATTGAACCCCGAAATGTCCGATTGGGAAGTCAATACACTACCATTTGTTGAGTTAATGAAGACCTGAATTTGGCAGTTCGTAGGCGTGCACAAAGACCCGGCTAATTAAAATATCATCGGAGCGTATTTCTTTGTAAATGAGGCAGAAGTTCGCGTTATAATCAAGTAACGATTCCGATACAGAAAGAAGTCAATGAATATTTTTTTTTTCAAATTCACGTGACATCAATGTGGACGATATGTGGTTCCAGGTGGATGGAACTTTGTCTACAGCGACCAATACAATCGATTCGTTGAATCCAATGTTTCGTGAGAGAGTAATTTTAAGACTGATACTTGCAAGTTGGCCAACAAGGGCTTGCGATTTAGCGCTGCTCAATTATTTTCCTCTGGTGTACGTGACATCGCTTGTCTACATGGATACCAGCAATAATTGAAGTTTTGGAAGACAATGTACGACGATTTATTGCAGATATGCAATCCCAGATGTTCGAAAAAGTGGTCAACAATTGGTATTTTGTTTTTATTTCTTACATTGCATGCACAAAAAAAAAAGGAATTTAGAAATGGAGACATGAAGAGCTAAAGGGTGACCAGATAAGAATGATAAGTGCGAGATATAAAATTGATTCTGGCTTTATTTTCAAGCTACGTTCATGTCATTACTTTTAGAATAGCAAATCATTCAAATCACAGCCTCGGCTTCGTTGGGAGTGCTTCAAGCGGTCGGTTTGCAAGGTAATGGAAACGCTCATAAACGTAAGCTCATGAAATATCTCGAAACACGGAAACTTACTAATGACTGGCGGTATGTTTTTCGTAGCAACAGAACCACTAGTGATTTGATGGTATATCTCACCGAAAAATGAAACTCTTTTGTCGATTGTACACTAGAAATTACCTTTCGGAACGTTCAATCCAAGTTGCTATTTTGCCCCAGAGCTCCGTTCTATCTCCGGCACTTTTTTTAATTTTCATTTTTTCCTTTGCTGACGACAGTACTTTCTGCCTTTCATATTGGTTCCCGGAATCACGTCCCTGCTTTTCGGCTGTAGAACGAGAACCACAGCGTATGTGTTAAGCTCATTAAATTCCGATTTTAACAGCGTAACCAATTGGGGAACTATCAACAGAGTGGCATTTAATGCTTCCAACACACAATGCTGTGTGCTGTCGTTAAAGCGAAATTTAAATAACCAGCCGTTAATCATGAATGGCACTTGCATTGTCGAAACCGAAAAACTTTCCATTCTCGGTATGTGTGTCAATGACAATTTCGGTTGGAATGACCACATATTTATTGTCACCAAAAATGTTACGAAATGTCTAGGTTTCCTCAAGTGATGTAAGAAATATTTCACCCCCTCTGATCTGGCCTCAATATAGGATTCAAAACCGCGCAATAAAACTCATAGTTGATGCTAATATCACTCAGTCAGTTGACACAACCGAACACCGGCATAATGTCTCCTGTCTATCGCTTTTTCACCACCAGTGCTCCACTGAGATTTCCAGCAGCATTCCACCCCTTCAAACCTTGAACTGTACCACCCGTCTGGCTCTGAATGACCATAAGCCCACTTTCGGATGTATTTCGAAACATCATGATTCTTATGAGCTCCCTGCCGAACTCTTTATTTCGTAGTGATTACAACTTGCAAACATTTAAGACCAATGTATCGCTCTTTCTTTCCTCCTGAAGTTTCCTTCGACAGCGCTGTGTGTAATTGATCCTCTCCTTGTGGAAGAGAGTACTCCTGTGGGGTACACAAAATCCCTTGAGCACGCGCCGAGTATAAAGCAAAAACATTTGTTTTGAATTTAAAATTGGGTGTAAAGCATCTAAAAACCCAACCGAGCAGGATGAGCTTGATAAATCTCTCAAAACTTCATCTCCGTTGTTGAAGTTGAAGTTCGTTAAATACACTGTGTGGGTTTTTAATTGTTTCCAGTTACGTGGTGCTGATAGTATGTATCCATGATCGATGACCTTGTTGTCAAACTTTTGACTCTGGTTTTATAGACATGCTGTCTGATGCATTGAAAGTTCTGTTGCTGCTAGAATCTGAGCCATGAAAGAATGTGTCCGGCTGGTTACGGATGGCCCCAATTGCTGGTGTGTTTGTAAAAAACGACCACATTAGACTTCACTTCTCTTCATATGAGTTTGGGTCCTTTTTTCAGATGGAAATATTGTGAGTTCAGATGAATTGTCTATAGTGACAGCCAAATTGCTAATTAAAAAGTGCATGGGTTTCTAAGCGCAGTAGGAAGACTGATCTGATCGACGCTCGGAGAAGAACTTCTCCTAGACCTGGGATTTTGTTCATCCGTCCTTCTATGGGTAGTTGAATTTCTTCTGAGCAGAACTGTGGACGTCTTGACCCTTCAGGATGCAGAGAAACCAACAAATGCTTCTCCATGTGTACTGTGAGAGCAACGACTACAGAGAAATTGCTCACTGAATGCCCGTACTGTAGGCACAAGACACTGATATCATGGGTGCTGGCACTGTAGATTTCTTTCCATTAAATCGATTATTCATCCCTCTACGAGAGACTGAAAACATTCCAATAAAAGGAACATACTCTTATAAAGAATAAAATAGGCTAGAACCCTTGTTTTCTGAGTTGCAGTTAAGTCGGATACTTACTTCGAGAGAATGCTTTCGCTTGAGTACCTTTCGGAGGGTATAGTGTACGTACGATCATCGTTTTCCATTTTGATCCAGGTTCGTGCTCTTGAAACTACAGGTCCGTTATCTGAGGCTTACGAGTACATCGTTTCCGTATCAGGTGCATTTATTTATACGTTGATCATTATATGCCTCATCTCCAATCTGGTGAAAAAAGATATAATATACCGGTGTTATTATGTCTATTGCATTTCTAGATCCTGAAGAATTTTCGGTCAGGCTAGCAAGAGATACCTCATATGTTTTAGTATCTTCGTTCATTGAAATGTGCTTTCACAGATTCGCGTATTCAACTTCACATGCTCACTATAAGATAGCTTTCCAACAAGGACTGCTGGAGATGATGATGCATTTGAATCTATTTGTTTATACTAAAAAAGGTATCAACAATTCCAAGTCGAAAGAAGGTGACTAGTATTTCAAAGGTAATATACAATATCTATCCTGTCCATCCAAAGATACAATCGACGCCTCATTAAAAGAAAATTGGAAAGATTATAACAAGGAGAGGATCAAAATAACGATTTCACTTAGAAAACCCTACATAACCCGAAAGGTCTAGATATCTGCTTATCATTGCAGATATTCATCTACTACCATCTACAGACTTTGCTAAAACATTGCAATTTTAAGTTCTTATCACTTTATTCTCAATAGCTATTGACACACTCTAGCCTGCCTGATAAATAAATCGCAGTTACTCACAAAATGGAAATTTAAATAAGAACCATATCTTTATCGGACGGCGCTTATCGACTTGAAACTTTTAAGTTTAGTCGAACTTTACCGTACAAATGAATCAGTTGTTGTTATTGATTCAAATGAATCAGTCGAACAATAAGTTGCTTGCTTATTTCGCAACTTCTCCGTGTGTCGGTTTGAATTTCTAATTATTTCTTTGATTAACTGTAGAATAAGGGACTGTATCGGTTGGATATCATTTCAGGAAGTGAAAGTGTGATACTTTGGTTAAAATTTAATTTAACAGCGAGAAATTATTAGAAAATTGTCAAAACGTAAGTAGCTACTCTAATTGTTGTGTTTGAACTGATATCTTTTTGCGGATTTCATTATCCGAATAGAGTGAGACTGTAAACAAAAATCTTAAAGTAATTAGGAAAAGCGTGTCGGAGTTACAAAGCAGCTGATTGAAAATTCACTTCAAGCCCCAATAATGTTTCGAGATAAAATTAGAGCTTAAAGCGCAAAAGATTAGAAAATTCATTGTAAAGTGTGATGAAATGCCAAATGGGGTGAACAATTGTTTGTTGATTGTTATTTTGTTCTCCTTCAATTGAGACAAATTATTATTAAATTATTTTACAAGGTGGCGCAAAATTAATCATCCAATATTGTTTTTGAATTACTTTTTTACTAAATAAAACAAAATAATTGTTTCTCTTAACTGGAAAAGATGATATCCGCCAAGGGGCTGCCGCCAGCGTTGATACACATTTGTGCCCGTTTCGTCGCATTTTCCATAACTTTCCTCGAGATTTCCGGTGATAACTGTTGGTATTCCTGTCGAATAGTCTCCTTAAAGGCTGCGATTTCCTGAGGCTCGTTAGTATAAACTCGCGACTTCAAGTAGCCTCAAAGAAAGAAGTCTGGGATGGTTAAATCGGGCGATCTTGCTGGTCATGCTAAATCGCCAAAACGGGAGATTACGCGACCAGGAAACGCTTCCTTCACAATATCCATTGTGGCCCGTGCTGTGTGTGCGGGTGTACCGTCTTGTTGAAACCACATGTTCACCAAGCTCCGCTCATCCAAATCCGGCAGTAAGAAGTCGTTTGACATGGCACTGCAGCGTGCGCCAGTATCAGTAACCGTATTGCCGATGGCGACCTCAAAAAAATCACTCCTCCCGCGTGAACGCTGCACCACACCATGGCTTTGAGTGGATGTAATGGCTCTTTGTGCATCACACGCGGATTTTCAGCTCCCCACAAACGAAGATTTTGCTTATTGACGTAACCGCTTAAGTGGAAATGCGCCTCGTCGCTTATGATGATTTTCGACACAAAATCGGCCTCTTCATTATTGAGATTGAGAATGGCTTTACGGTAATTCACACGCGACTGACGATCAGGAGGCATTAACTGATGCACTCTTTGCACTTTCTACGGGAACATGTGTAAGTCTTTCACTAAAATCTGCTGTAGGGTCTGTCTGGTGATGCCCAATTGCGTGGCTCGTCATCGGCATGATGTTTCTTCGTTCTCAACGACACCGGCAGCCACAGCCCGTGTTCGAGTCGTGTAGCTAATCGCCGGAATATTTGCCCAGTTGGCGCGAGACCATTAGGAAATCGACGTCGAAATTCGCTACGCTAACATCACCAATCGATTATTGGTCAAACACATCGACACAATTATTCCACGCTCTTGCGAAGTACAGCACTCCATTGCTTCTCTATTTGTATACTGCAGCTGTCTAGTTCACAAATGTCAAATATGATTGACGTACGACGCCATTTGCAAAAATTGTACCATCTTCTGATAGGGTGATTAATTTTGCGCCACCTTGTGTAATAATCAATTTAGGAGAAGCCCGAAAAAAAATTTGCGAATCTTAGTATCATTCATTATTGTACGAGTATCACCTCTCAGGAAAGACCAAGAATTTACTCATATTTTTGCATTTGAGTGATCCAAATGGCTGGAATTTAAGTCCCTATAGCTTTTAGGACCGAGGATTCTACCTACTTTCATTGAACCATTGGCAAAACCAGCTGATTTCTTCAGCCTGAATTTTTCCCACTAGGGGAAATGTGCTCAAGATGAAATTCTTTTTCTCGAAAGTGAAAAATAAAAGTATCTAGAAATCATAGGGATGAAAACAATGTGAAAACAATTAGTTCATTTATTGGTAACAAAAACTGCATTTGAATTAATTGTGTATAGCAATAGATAGTATTTTTTAAAAATATTTTTATATTAAGTTCATATGAACTGCTTCGCACGCTGCGCACGCCTGGCAACATAGCCAGTGCTCTCCAGGACGTGATCTGCTGATCTCTCATTGCAGTAAATGCAACCCACATTATCTTCATTGTCTGAAAAATTCTGCAGAGAATCATTCTCCTTATCTAGTAATATAACACGTTTCGTTTGTTTACGAGCTCTCGCGCTCTTAGGGTCTTTCATTTTTCGCTTGGACCCGCACTCGAACCCCATTAAGAAAAGGACTTCCAGTGAGAACCTGAGACCCTAAAACTTTGCTGATAGTGTTTCTTGCAGGTCCTGTTGAAGGTGATTTCGGCAATGGAGAAATAGCTTTAAGCATTTGTCAGGGTTACACCGTGGTAAGGAAACGAAAGGATTAGCTAACGATGACGGAGGACCTGGGATGCCAAGTGATTCTACTAGACCCGTTGATAATGAAGGAACTGGGTTCTTTAAAATTGGTTGATTTAGAAGAACCATTGCTTCATTTGAATGAGCTCGAACAGGATGTTTCGTACTACAAATGACCAGGTTGGTAGTGTCAGCATCAACGTTTAGCTCGTTCTCAATCACATCACTTGGCAAAAACATATGTATGTTCGGGGAATATGTATATTAAAGGGATAGATTCCTGTTTTTTCAAAACCGCTTATTATGTTTCCGACAGACGCAGCACTTCCATACGCTTTTCCAAAAAAAAGCACTGATCTGATACAACCCAACTGTTAACTCCCGATTAAAATACGTATTGAGAGGCCCGAAAAATGAAACATCCAGAGGCTAAAGCGGTGGGTGCAGTGAGGAGGCCAGTACAACGTTATCACACTATTGGCTTTAGCATATTCTAATGCCAGTAGATATTTGTGGCTTCCATGGCCATCGAGAATTATAAGTACCTTATTTTCAAGGAAGCAACCAGTAAACTGAACAAAATGTTTCATCCACTTGCAACCATATAACCGCCTTCATAGCACAACTCCAAAGATCCAACTGGTGCATCATCAAAATACTTAGGCTTGTGATTTTTTCGTGGAAAAATTAGGGCGATTTCCAGTTGCAACTGTTACGTGTTGGCCCAACTTGTTTCTTTCCTTTGAGCGCAAATATTTTTCGAGGCTTCTGATTCATTCATATTATAAATACGTTGCGGTGGTATATCAGTCAGTACTTCATCTAACATCGCGAAGAACTTCTGTCGTTGGTGTAGGTACTCTTAATACCAATCTGAGATTCCGGGCTCTAAAACCCACCAGCCATTTGAGTCACTTTGTCGAATTTGTGATTTATTCCTGCTTTTTCAGCGTATTCAAATGCGAATTGTCTTACGTCTGTGCTTGTAAAACTTAAGAAACGATTTTCAAACTCCAAAATATGTTGCACCCTATGATTTTCTACATCCCGGTCGAAAGTTGGCTTGAAGCGCCCTAGATTTTGCGGAATCAGCTTGAAATGACGACGAAGGGTTGCTTGATGTACTTGGTACCTCTTAGCTGCAAGTAGCCAACCACATTTATTATCTCTGACGTCTTGAGCCATATCATCTTTCGATCGAGAATGCTTGATGTTCTTTTGTAGTTGTTTGGCATACTGCAATGAAAAAATTTATAAATTAAAACAAAATAAAAATACCTCTTGGGTAAAATGATATAGCGTGTCATCTTGGACGGTCATACCATCTTGCCCGATATGAGTAAAAGTGTTTAGCAGATTGTAGGCACCAAGGTTTTCTGATCAGATAAAAATATCAGACAGAAATCATTAAGTATACAAATAACTGTATCCATAAAAGACATTCTTCGACACTATGACTCCTTCCAAATGGATGCCGGGAGTTGAGTTTGTTGGTTCAGAAAATCACCCGAAGTAAGTACGCTTCATTCATTTCGTACCAATTATTTTACAGCTTTTTATACAAATATTAATATTTGTCACGATCTATCACCATCGGCGAAAAGAATTGTCAATAGACAATTTTCCGCGACGTTGAAAAGCTACGGACCTTGTACACGTCGTCGGTGTCCTTCAGCATTAACCTTAAATTCTCCGGATGTTATTGCTATGTACTCGTATTTAACTTTCATTTTTACATCAGCGTAGATATCATTCTTATATGCATCTGAAGTACGTTTTGAGATTTTAGCCCCTTCCATATAAAACATCTATCTATCGCTCGGTTTTTTCAAATCAATGATACTGTGCGAAGCATCACGATGTTTCGCCGCATTATCCGTAAACTCTGAATCCCGCATATATCGAGCTGCCACCCACAAGGCCATTTTGACTGAAATAGAGTTTAATACAATAATATTGTGTCGAGAATTGTGTAGAACTCTCTCATACATTTTCATAGTAGCGGCATTAATTTCACCAATCGGTAGTTGTTTCGCCTTTGCCTCTATTCAGTTGAACTAGAAACCTCTCCTTCCACTGGTTAGGCATGCTATTGCCACTCATCATTTTAATAAAAACAAATCGCAAGCTATATCAATCTAACATTCCCGATTGCCTATTAAATTTTTGCGACCTTAAAGGTTTAATAAACTTCTGAATCACTCTGGAGGAGAAACTTTGCAGTTCCTCGGTCACTAAGCTCGCGAGGTCCGGCTGTACTGCGAATTTCGTCTCCCCTATTTGTAATAACTTGCCTGTACTTCGAATTGCCACTTTTTCACTGAGTGAATGAGGCCAATGAAAGCTTCAAACGCAGCTGTGGGGTAGACTCCTATAGGACCGGAGATACCTATGACGTTTCGGCTTTGATGTGGTGATTTTTCTTTCGTTTTATTTCACCATATTACTGACGAGTAGGCGATGATCGGTCTGACCATCATTGCGTAAATCCAATTTTGACTTTCGGAGATATCCGCACATGTCTTACTGAAGATGCATATGAATGCTTGACCTGTCGTTAGTTTGTTAGTTCCAGGTTAGTGTTTTATCTAGAACTATACCTAGATATTTGACTTCATTGGATACCTATAGAATTGTACCGTTAAGAGAGATTTAATCGAGTCTCGGCTTCTACAAATTAAGGGGACTAGTACAGTCTTTTCGGCGTTTATTGAGAGGTTTTCACCAACGGCTTTTCTCCAATCAGACCCTACTTTTGGGTCATCTTGCATTTTGTTGCAAATTTCCTTTGGATGTTTACTTTTAAAAATAATGATGATCGGCATAGTCAATCATTTTGTAGCCTAAATTTCCTAGTTTGACTAGTAAGTGGTAGATGACAAGGGACCACAGAAGGGGTTTGTTTCCTAGTTTGATGATAAAAACAAAGGTGTCTCCCTCCATGTTTGTGGCGTGTATCCTAGATTGAAACTGGACCTAAATAAGGCATCCATAGTTGGTAGGATGTTAACGCGCCTTTTATGAATTAGAGTTGGCAACATTCCGTCTATTTCCGGTGCCATGAAAGGCCTTATTGCTCATTTAGCTTTGCCTTGACTAAATATTTATCCAAGTCCAACTATCGTTATGACAGATACAAGAATCCGTGCTTACATTTGGTACTTCAAGGTTTCTTTATCTGATTTAAGTAAAAGACTGATGCTGTTTGAAGGGTCCTTAGAGGAACCTATTGGAGGCGTCCGATAGTCAGGAGTTCTTGATTATTTCAACTCTGTGTTGAATGAATGAACCATTTTAATTGATTGGAAAGTATTCTTACACTTCCTCTTAGTTGCTCTATTTGCATATTCTAGCTTTAACTTTACATCTGCTTCTAAGGGATGATGTGATGGATTCATTGAGCTGAAAAAAGATGTCTCATCCACCATATGTCCCCAGTTAATAGTAGTAATGGACGCAGATTTTCAGTGCTAATCGGGAGGATCTTTCTATATTTCTGATGATGAAATGTCCGATTTTATAGTAAAAATTTAAAATCCAATATTATTTTTTCGTAAAGTTTTATTCAATCAAAATAGGATACGTTGGCATCTATGACATTCTTCGGACGTGATACAAGGAAGTGCTGATTTTTGAGGCAATGCAATCTTCAAAGGCTTTTATGACCTCTGCTCGGTTCCGGAAGACCTTCTGCCAGCAAAATGAATCCAGATTGCGGAAATATCAGGAGAGTACGGTGGATGCGGAAGAATTTCAAATCCCAACAGCAACAGTTTTTTCTTGTGAGGTATGGGGTTTGGCATTGTTATGCAAAAGGAGCGGACCGTGCCTATTGACCAACGCCGGTTGCTTTTCAGCCAATTTAACATGCAATATGTCGATATTTTCACAATATTTGGCAAGATTTATTGTTTCCTCTGTTTGAAGAAATGAAAAGTGGATTGGTCCTTTCGATGTCCACCAAATTGTCACCATAACCTTTTTTGGGGGATGATCATGCTTGGGGGTGTATTTGTGTTTCCTGCTTCCTACGTGGTTCGTTTTCGAGGCTGAAATCTCCCGAATGGAACTTTCCAAACCATCTTCGTATAGTGCGTTCGTTTACCGCTACATCCTCAAATGCGTCATTAGTGTTTTTCATTGCCTATGACGTATTATGTCCCATTTTAAATTCGTAAAGGAAGAGGGTTAGAATTTGAACTGTTGACAGCATGGTAAATAATTCCTGGAAAAAAATAACGGTACTTGTAACGAACCCTAAAATGCTCACACGTCAAGCACACGAACGACTCTATTTTATAAAAACACAGATGTTCACTTCTTATTTCTGAGTGAGCGAAAATCGGACATTTCATTTGGTAGAACCCAATGTTTTATATGCTCGTCTTCGTCTTTTTGAAGCCCGCAACTTCGGCTTCGGTGAAATATACAGTTTTCTTCCGGCTGTCGCGCACCAAGGTAGTGGTATTGCACGATCTTTCCTGCTGACTCAGGTGCTCTAGCTACCACTTTCTTTGCTTCTTTTTTTGCAGCTATTGTACTACAGCTCAAGACAAAGTTTCAGTTACGCTATTTTATTTGAACTTGGTCTACGCTTAAAAGGCATTTCTGCTTTTCTGCTCCTTACTGTCATTTTATTCTCATCGTGTTATTGCGAGAGACACAGCGGATTTATTACAGAATATTGCCTCGTAATTTAGTCAAACAGGGAGCACCAAACGCATAAGATTCATCCAGAACTGATACCCAAAATTCGTTAGGAGCAATGTGTCACATTTTCACCTCCAAGGCTTTGTTAATAAGCCGAATTGCCACATTATGAGCTCAGAACAGCGACGATGGGGGACAGGTACTTCCTTGCTTACTGAACACTTTTATTTTGTTTTGTCCTCATATACTCAACTCATTTCGTCTGTCCTTCAATGGTATTAAGAGCCTCAATCACGGTGTGCTGGGAGGGAATAATAATATCAATGTCGTCTGCATAGCATAGCAGGTGAGGAGATTTGATGAAGATAGTGTCTTCCGAGTTGACAACTGCCCCGCGTACTATCTATAATATCCCAGCACTTGATTGAAGAAACCTTGAGCAGTACATTAGGTTAGGTAAGAGTGGCTGTTGGAGATACCAACCCACTTAGGCCTATTGGCCCATTGTGATGCCACGTGGATCTATGATCTTCTTACTACTGGAACCAGTTTGAGCTTATAATAAAGCGTAGGAGACTGTTAACGTCTATTTTTTCTAGATCGTTTAGGTCGTTGTAGAAGAAAGCCCCTAGATGAAGCTTCCTTCTCTGAGAGAGAGCTGGGCATGTGCAGAGTAGGTGGGGGATTGTCTCCTCCTCTTCCGCGTCCATGCAGCTTCTACAGAAATCGATAGTAAAAGCGCCAAGCCTTCTTGCGTGCTTGCCTATGAGGCAGTGTCCGGTAATGACACCTATTATGGCGCTGAGATGTTTCCTATCTAAAAGGATCAGACACTTAGATCGACTCAGATCCAGCCTTGGCCAGATCTGTTTGGTCGCTAGACATGTTTGTCCAGCAGTCCACCTAAGGTCTGTTCTTTTATTGGCATCTAGCTTTAGTGTTAGTTTGCACGTAGCGATTGGTATACCTATACTACCTTTGTCCGGTAGGATAGGTAGAGTGGTTCCAATTTTGGCGAGTTCATCGGTTCTGCAGTTCCCTGGAATGTCTCTGTGGCCCGGCACCCAACAAAGGTGAATGTTGAACTGCTCTGTCATCTCCATGAGAGATGATCGGCATTCAAGGGCGGTTTTAGAATATAATGAGACCGAGTCCAGGGACTTGATGGCGGCCTGACTATCCGAAAATATGCGGATATCCTTTGCAGATATCACGTTTTTCTTCAGCCAGGACAGAGCTTCTTTAATCGCCAAAATTTGTACCTGGAACACGATACAGTGATTTGGAAGATGGAAAGAGAGGCTTAGACTTAGCTTATCTGAGAAAACACCGCCACCATCTTCGCTATCGGTATTACATCCATCTGTGTAGAAATGGATTGACTTGTCCTCCATGAAAGCATCTTCCTTCCAGAATGATCTAGAGGGGAAGCTTACATGGAAGTTTTTGTCAAACCAAAGTTCAGGTATGGTGTAATCGATGTTCTCTGTGAGGATTCCTAATGTACTAAGTATGTTGGCGTGGCCAAATGAATTATTTGTCCACTGTTTAGTCGCTTTAAGGCGAATAGCTGCAGTCGCAGCTACTTGCTTGCTAAAAATGTCGAGGGGTGTCAAGTGAAGCAGAATATCTAATGCCGCAGAGGGGGTAGACCGCAAGGCTCCGCTTGTGCATAGACATGCTGTTCTTTGGACTCTGCTTAATTTAATGCGGTTGACTGCATTCTCCAAGGCCGTCCACCAGACAACCACCCCGTAAGTAAGTATCGATCTTATGACCGAGATGTATAGCCAGTGGGTTATGCGAGGTTGAAGGCCCCATTTGTTCCCAATGGCTTTCTTGCAAGAGAATAAAGCTGTTGTAGCTTTATTGACTCTTTCTTGAATGTTAGGTTTCCAGTTTAGTTTCCTGTCAAAAATGAGACCCAGATATTTTGCTGTATCGGAGAAAGCTAAACTGGTACCGTTTATTGAAGGAGGGTCTATGATTGGAATTTTATATTTCCTAGAAAAGAGGACAAGATCAGTTTTATGGGGGTTTATTCCCAATGCACAGCGATCTGCCCAGCAGGTTAATCTGTTAAGATTTACTTGGAGGAGTTCTTTAATGGTATTTAGATGTTTTCCTGAGACGGCTATGGCAACGTCATCCGCATAGGCAATCACTCTGCTACCACCCGCTTCCTGGTATATCAGTAGTTCGTTAACCACTAAGTTCCAGAGAAGGGGGTAGAGGACACCGCCTTGCGGCGTACCCCTACTGACATATCTTTTAACAGAAGTCTCACCCAGTTTGGAGTTGATTATCCTGCTTGTTAGCATTAGATTAATCAGCTCCCCAAGTGAGCCGTCTACCTGCAGAGTTGACAGCGCAGTTGTGATTGCGGATGTGTTGACGTTGTTAAAGGCGCCCTCTATGTCTAGGAAGTAACCATTGTGTACTCCTTATATTGTAGGGATCGTTCGATGTGGCTAGTCAGAGAGTGCAAAGCCGTTTCCGCCGACTTTCCTTTACAGTAGGCATGCTGAGCCGTAGAGAGAAGTCTTGGATCAACTTTAGCTCGAATATGGATATCAATCAGTCGTTCTAAAGTTTCCAGAAGGAATGATGATAGACTTATAGGTCTGAGTTCCTTTGGGACTACATGAGAACATTTTCCAGCTTTGGGAATGAATACTACATTGACTTCTCTCCATAACAGTGGAATGTGGATAACTTCTACACAGCTCCTCATAATATTTTCCAACACTGGTAGAATAATATCTGAGGATCTCTGTAGCTCGGCAGGTATAATACCGTCCGGACCAGCAGACTTGTATGGTTTGAAGCTATGCAGCGCCCAGAGCAGTTTGTCTCTCGTAATCAGACCATGAATTTTGGTCACGGTTGCAGTAGGCCTGTTTGGGCTGCTACTGGCCGCGAGTTGGGAGCTACCTGGAATGTGGGTGTCCAGAAGCAGGTTGAGTGATTCATCACTTGAGGTTGTCCAAGAGCCATCGGTTTTTTTCAAACAGCTGGGCATCATAGGATTTGTGGAGAGGATTTTTCTTAGCCGCGATGCCTCAGAGGTTTCTGTAATTTTGTCGCAGAATGACCTCCAGGATTGTCGCTTTGCCTTCCTCAGTTCTTTTTTGTATAATTTGAGGGATTCTTTATATGAGTCCCAGTCGGTCACTTTTCTTGTGCTTTTTGCTGCGTTGATAAGTTTTCTGCAGGCGTTTCTGAGCAGTTCCAGTGCCGATGTCCACCAATGTGGCTTTTTCTTGCCTCTTGGTTGAATAAGAGGGCAGGACCATAGCCTTATTGAGAGTCAGAGTAAATTCCCTGACTTTCATGTCGAGCTCATTGGTGTCACGCGGGGGACTTGATAGTTTAGAGGATATCGTTTCCGATAGTATTCCTCTGTATTTTGTGCAATCAGTTTTCCGGTAGTTCCGGAAAGCTGGTTAGTGCGGGAGAGCATCACTCAGACTGAATTGGATGTATATATGATCTGAAAAGGAGTGTTCAGACGATACCATCCAGTTTGTTAGCCTTTGGGTGATGCTGTCGGAGACAAGAGTAATATCTAACACTTCTTGTCGGTTTTCTGTTATAAAAGTGGGCTCATTGCCAATATTGCAAATTAAGAGGTTAGTACTTAAAATATAGTCTAAAAGTGACTCACCTCTATCATTGATGTCGGTACTGCCCCATACCGTATGATGTGCGTTAGCGTCACATCCGATTATGAGGCCAGTTTTTTGCCTTCCCGCTTCCAGTACCACCCTTTCTAGGTTATCACCAGGGAGAGGGCCCACTTGGTCGTGGCCAAGGTAAGCCGATGCCAGCCAGTAGGAGCCTGTGGTCTCTAGTCTGGCAACGGTTAAGTCGGGGTCACTGAGGTTGGGAAGTAGAAATACATTAAGGCTACGTTTCACTAATATACAAGTTCTGATCTTACCTTTGTCTCTTGTATAGAGCGGAGCGTATGTAGGTGTCCTAAGTCCACGAACCACGCCTTCTGCAATCCATGGTTCCTGGATTAGGATTATGTCTTCTGCGTTTTTGGAAAGACGCAGGATGAGTGCGGCTGAAGCCTTTTTTGAGTGGTGGAGATTAATCTGGAGAAACCGAATCATTGCTACAGTCTTCCAGAGTCGCCTCCACCACGGTGTTGTTGAGGTCCTCCGATTCTGAAGATGTGCCCAAAAGCTCATCTTCTATCTCTGATCGTGTAGAACCTCTAATTGCTTCGTCATCGGTTTCCATTTCCGACAGTGTGTCAGAAGAGGAGACCGACGGCTTGGTAGTCACCTCGGATAGATTGGAGCAGTACATTAACTGGCCGAAATTTGGTACACGTTTGGAATACTATAGTTCGAGAAATCACGTGTATCCCACCCTAATTCAGTTTTCCGGGATACAAATACAAATGTGCCATCGAGTTGACGCTCTAGATGATGAATGCCACTTTATGCGGCTTTGAAATGATGAGTCTCGCCTTAGAACCTTGGTCTTTCCCAGAATTTGATCGATCTTTAGAGCCGGAAGCCATACTGGTACGTGCCAATTAGTTTGCTGTAGAAGGATTGAGACGTTCACACATGTACAACTTTAAGAAGAAATGTAGTTCTTACAACACATAGGATCAGCCTTCTTGAAGATGAGTCATATAGAGCTGATAGTGAAGCCGTCGAGCATGATTTTATCCACCTATACATTTTGATGATTTGGCGGACTCACCCTCCAAAACACCACTTCCATTTGTAAAAAACTCCTCTGGTAGACCATTGCAGCCAGCGGCCTTGTTGTTCTTCAGTCTTTTGTGAAATTCTCTTCTATACTTGGAGGGAGGATGTCTTCTTCTTGACTGGAAGCGGGTTCTCTTCTTTCCCTATTACTCCTTCTGCGTGGTGCTCATGAAGCAGCTACTTGGGGTTCTGCTGAAACGTATTTAAAAAAATTGTTTCCTTGGTATCTCTAGTATCAAGAACACGATAAATTCAGTGGTTTTCAAAGCCAGCCATCAATTTCTGAAAAAACGTATTCAACTGATTAACCTCTCTGATTGTGCGGTTTTACTAAGTATGTATGATGAAATTATAAAAAAATGTCATCAAAATGACAGCAAATATCACATTTTCTGATTGCTCTTTTCTGCCTAAATACTCTATACCTTGCTGGAATGACACATTATTACAATCAATTTGGAGACACTGGACATAACCTTAATGTCTAATTAGATTGGGCACTCGAAAGTAATTTGAAAACAAATATTTTTATGATTACAGTGTGTGCAATGCCGATATAGGTACTCATTGTGGGATACACAAATAGAACTTCAACAGTGTCATTCCAATATTGATCTACGAGTACTTCAAGTTCAAGTTTAAGTTTGATTTCTCATCTTCCTGTTTTCGTATTGCAAAATAAAAGTCACATTCCTTTATTGCGTAGTCTAGTCTATAAATAAAATGATATAACAATAAAAAAACATTTATAAAATTCGCCTTGTGAATTGCGATATCTGATAAGTGCTCTCACACTCGTAATACCCTTTGATTTGAGATCACTTTCAGGGCAGTTCTTATCTGTATACAACTCTTTCTGTAATTTCTAATGCAAATATTTGTACTTAAAGTTAATCTTAATTTGTTTTTTTGTAATTTTCAGCGCAACTGTTTGTTTGAGAACAAAAATTAGCGAATGCACTCGTACTTGTAAACTATAAATAAATTAAAATGGTTACCAGCAATTTTGATAAATTTCGTCTGTTGATGTGGAAGAATTGGATCCTGCAATGGAATCACAAGATGCAATTGTGTGTGGAATTGATCCTTCCGGCCGTGTTTTCAATGCTTCTGGTATTGGTGCGGACGTTAGTCACACCCGAGAACTCAGACGTCACAGTGTACACTCAGTCCTTAGAAATAAATAATCTTAGTCTACTTAAGTAAGTATCAGCATTGATTTATCTTCTTTTCTTTCTTTTTGAATACTACTCGTATAGAAAATATCTTATAGCTTTTGATTATAATTTGCAAGCAGAGATTTTCAGTTTCTCGCTTTTGATGATGGTTTCAAAATTGAGTGGCTTCTCTATGCATTCTTTGATAATTTTTTACAATATTTACTTAGATCTGCATGTATCACTTTTTGGATGCAGAGAGAAAAGTGTTTTTTCCTTGTAAATTGTTTTAGGTTGCTCTGTGGGCATTACGAAACCTATGAACAGACTGCTGAATTAGCCGTTCATAGAAAATGGTTCACACAAATAACTTACTTACTTATATAAGTGTCGCTTCAGTCCAGGGTGAACCTAAGTTTCAACCAACAAGTCTATCCAGTTGGCACGATTCCTTATCAGCTGCCTCCAGTGCCGCACTTCAAATTGGTTGAGGTCTCCTTTCACTGGCGCGCATCATCTTAGGTATTATAGCTTTCTGCTGCGTCGTTCCTCGGGGTTACATTTGCTAACTCTTTGGTCTGGCGCCATTCCCCACCAATATGAAAATTATGGGCAGTATTTTCCTCTCGAAGTGGCCAAGGTCCAGGCCCCTGCGCCATAGAGCAGAACTCGAATGATAAGGACCTGGTAAAAAGCTAGTTTCGGCTTACGAGATGAACATCGATTGCCAAATCTAATTCTGCGTGTGATTTCCGACGTGATTGCTGCTTGTAACTGCTGAGCCGAGGAAGACGAAATTCTGAACTACTTTTAAGTTATAACTCTCAATGGTGACGTTATAACAAAGCCGTCGATGGCGCGTGTCCTTTTCTGCCTTTTCCGCCTCAATACTCGTGAAAGCTATATTGACGTCTCGATGTGTTCGTCCAAACCGATCAATCTCATTCACGTATGCTAGTAATTGTGAGGACTTAAAAGAAATCGTGCCTCTTTCGCTAGCCATTAAGTTCTGCACGATTCCAACTAGACTGGTGTTAAAAAAGCCACGATAGCACTTCGTCTTGTCTAAAACCTTTTTGAGATTGAAGGTCTCTGTTAATTCAATGACGACTTTAATGGAGCAGGGATAATACTCTACAGTCATCATGCACAAACTCTGTGAGTTTGCAATGGTATTGTACGAGTATATGGTAGCTCGTCGTAACGAGCGCTCACTTATAAGGACATTTCAGCTTTCAGCTCTTTGGACAAGGCCCATCTGATTGCTGCACTCTTTGCGACTAGCTCAACACATCCAGATTGTGTTTTGTCCCCGCCTACACTTGAGTGCGTCGAATCTTCAATGGGACCTTCGCACTCGTGTAGTAGCAAGAGTAGTTAAAGATCTTAATATACACAAATCCGCAGGTCCAGTTGGTATATCTCTCCCTCTTCTGAAGAGCTGTTCGTCCTCGCTGGCAAAACCACTGCGAAAGCTCTTTATGACTCTTTCCGAGCAGATGAAAATCATGATTTGAACAGCCCGTCCCTAAAAGAGGCGAATCTTCTTCTCTCTCCTCCTATAGACCCATTACACTTAAGTCCCTTATGTGATTGGATGGCATGTCTCCCCGAAAAGTGGAACCAAAGCGTACATACCACATTGATCAAAAAGTTTCCGGAATTTATTCATCTAAATCTATATTGTCCCCTTCAAAGTATTCCCCATCGACTGCAACACACTTTTTCCAGCGCTTGATCCAATACTGGAAACATTTTTTATATTCGGTTTTCGGTATGTCCATCAGCGCTTCCTGCGATTTTTCCATTACTTCCTCTCGGCTGCTGAAACGCGTTCCCCATAGTGGTTCGATTGAACAGAAACAGTCACAGGGAGCTAAATCAGGTGAATTCGGTGGCTGTTGGATGGTATTTGTTGCATTTTTCTTCAAAAAATTACGAATAATGATGACACTGTGCGACGGAGCGTTATCATGGTTCAAAATCCACGAGTTTCCTGTCTACAATTCTGGTCTCTTTCGGCGAATTACTTCACGCAAACGTCTCATAACGCCCAAATAATACTCTTTGTTTACTGTCTGGCCTTCTGGCAAAAATTCATGATGCACTACACCGTTGTAATCCACGAAAACCGTGAGCATTGCCTTCTTTTTTGACTGAAAACGACGTGGTGTTTTTGGTCTCGGCTCATTTGGTGAACGCTATTTACTTGCCTGAAGTCTGGATTGCGTGTCGTACTCATAAACCCACGTCCCGTCTCCAGTAATGATCCTTTTGATGAATGTGAGATCGGATTCAGCCTCGCAAATCATCTCTTTTGCGACGTCAACACGGTCTCTTTTTTGCATGAAATTCATCAACTTTGCTGCTACACGACGGAAATCAAAATGTCTTGTACGGACCCATAGGCAATGTTCAAGTCCTCCGCTATCTCTCTCATGATTAACTTGCGGTTATTGACCAACATTGCTTTTACTCCATCAATGTTTTCGTCGGTTGTCGATGTCGATTGTCTGCCACTGCGTTCATCATCTTCGATTGACTCACAACCACTTTTGAACCGCTCGTGCCACTGGTAAACGATCGTTTTCTTTAGAGAATCGTTGCCGAAACACTTTTCCAACATTTCCAACGTTCGCGCACCATTAAATTCGTTTTTTACGCAAAATTTAATACAAGTTCGTTGTTGCAAATTTAAATCCATTTCTAAAATTGTAAAAAGTCGCCAACCCACACAAAGATAGATATACTCGTGGCTACGTAACTTTTGCAAATGTCAAGCTATGACGCTAAGATTTAGAGGGAATGTCAACAACAGGTTTACCAACTTAACAAAAAAAAAAACAGAACTCAAATCGGAACAATGGGAGCGCCACACGGTGGTTATTCTTTTTGATCAAGGTAGTACATCAATCAGGCGAAAGCAAGATAGTTGCATTTCATATTTTTAAGACATTTGATCTTAATGACATTCAATTGAAGTTTTCAGTTGGATGGTTTTAAGTTTGATATTCACAAAACAAATGCTGGTGTGCCGCCAGGGCTCCATTCTGTCTCCGACACTCTTTTGAATTTTCATCAATGATCTCTTTTCTGCTTACTCGTACTTATATTCCAATATTTACTCGTATATTCCTTTGCTAATGACAGAACCCTCTGCGTTTCATATTCTTTCCTGGACTCACGTTCCTGGTCTTCGACTGTAGAGCGGAAACGTCAGCGTATGCTAAGCTCATTAAATCCCAATATAAACAGCATTACTAAAAGTAGTGGAATTTAGTGCTTCCAAAACACAATGCTGTCTGCTGTCATTTATCCTCCAGGGCCCCCGCCCAATTATCAAGGCTTCGCCCTTTAATGACGTTGTCTAATAATGAACGGGGGCAGAGCAAAGTACTGGTCTTATCGTAAACATCTTCAGATGACGCTACCGAAGGTTGCTACGATTTGATCAGTCACAAGCTGCCGGTCATAGGTCTTGTTGGCGGCTGGACCACCGGTAGTCCCTACCAGGACTTAAATCACGGTACCATGGGAGTCAGGAGCCCCCCGGATCTCGGTCCGGGCCTGACTTGTTAGAGGTAGGCCCCCTTGTGGGAGCGTCATGGTGGCTGTGGTTTAAACCCAAAATCGCGGGAAAGAGTCTTCCTATGGTTTTCCTTTGGTTTTCCTTTGGTTTTCCTTGGTTGACTCAATGTGGAGTTGCAATAAGTGCTGGGTGCTGCGATCCTAAGAGCAGTAAGAGGTTTTAGGTCGGCCTCGACTCATACCAAGGGTGGAACTTGTGCCGGCAACACAGTTCCGAATTGGTATCAAACAGTGAATATCATTGTGAGCGATGGCAAGGCGTATCCTTGCTCCCATGGATGTATGGGCATCCCGTAAGTTTAAGCCCACACGGCAGGTACTTACGTTCAAAACATGAGACATCTGTCATTTATCCTCCGGGCCCTTGCCGAATTATCAAGGCTTCGCACCATCAATGACGTTGTCTAATAAAAGCGGGGGCAGAGCAAAGTATTGGTCTTATCGTAAACATCTTCAGACGAATGTTGCTACGATTTGATCAGTTACAAGTTGCCGGTTATAGGTCTTGTTGGCGCCAGGACCATCGGTGGTCCCTACCAGGACTTAAATCACGGTACCATGGGAGTCAGGAGCCCCCTGGATCTCGGTCCGGGCCTGACTTGAAGATGTAGGCCCCCTTGTGGGAGCGTCATAGTGGCTGTGGTTTAAACCCAAAGTCGCGGGAAGGGTCTTCCTATTGGTTTGACCCAATGTAGAGTTGCAATAAGTACTGGGTGCTGCGACCCTAAGAGCAGTAAGAGGTTTTAGGTCGGCCTCGACTCATACCAAGGGTGGAACTTCTGCCGGTAACACAGTTTGGAATTGGTATCAATGGATTGACGAAGAGCGATGGCAAGGCGTATCCGTGCTCCCATGGATATATGGGCATCCCGTAAACATAAGTCTATACGACAGGTGGTTTACGTTAAAAATCAGACACTAGCTGTGATTTATCCCCCCGAAATTGTAGTGCTATGGGCACATCGAGTCAGGTGCTCTAAGACCTCTATGAGTTGGTTATATAGTATTTAAAACCGTGCGATAATACTCATAGGTAACGCCAATATTGCACAGACAATTGACACTCTAGAACACCAACGTAATGTCTCCTGTCTCAACTTGTTCTTTCGCTATTTTCAAAACCATTACTCCACCGAAATTGCCAGTAGCGTTCCCCTCCTTCAAACTTCCAACCCTAATACCCGTCTCGCTAAGAATGCTCATCAGTATAACCTCGAGCCCATTTTCGGATGCATTTTGAAACATCATGATTCCTTCCTAAGCCCTACGACTCGCTTATGGAATGCCTTGCTGAGCTCTTTATTTCCTACTACATTATAACTTGCAAACATTTAAGACCAACGTACATCGGAATCTCCCTTTTTTTTCCCTTCGCAAGCATTTTAAGAGTACTCAAATCAAATCCCTTGAGTGCGCGCATATTATAAAAAAGAGCCATGGATAAATAGAGATGGAGAACGTTTGCTGCTCTGTAAAACTCGTTAGCAATCTCACCAAAAGAGTTTGGACGTCGTGTTGGGCCGTCATGTAACCTCGTACTGAAGATAGTTGTGAGAAATTCGCAAATAGGAACACCGTGCCGTACATCGATGAATTATTTGGAGGCCGTTAAGGAAATTGACTAGCTTAGCTCCGGTATTAACTCTGACAATAAGCAATGATGAGAAATCAAGCGTAGAGTAGCGCTTGGCAATCGCTGTTTTTTCAATCTAGAAAGCTGGCTTGTCAAGAAATACTGAAGGGATTTCATATAGGACTCTTATCATCCCAGTCCTGCTCTATGGAGCAGAAACATGGGCGTTAGCGAATGCGGATGAATAAGGATATCTTCGTCTTGAACGCAAGATTCTTCGAGTAAGTTTGCATTCCGTTCATGTTTATTAGACTGCGGGGAGAGATATAACAGCGAATTCCATTGCCACATTGACTGTATCAGGAAAGTGGGAATGTAGGATGAATGAGTATTAGTGCTTCGGGATGAAGAGTGTTCGAATTCCACCACAGGGGGACAACGTAGTAGAGCAAGACCTCACCCCAAGTGGCGCACACAAGTGTTAAATGCACAACTGGAGGCTGCTGACCAAAGATTGCGATGACTAGAAAGACTTATCTAAGCAAGTAAGTAAGTAAGTGTTAAAAATTCTTCTGCAAACTTGCCGCCAGAGTTCACTTGTTATTCTAAGTCTAATTCAGCTGGTTTTAATATTTTAAGTCTTAAGTCTTACTTTTGAAAGACACAGTAAGTATGATACATAAGGTGGACAAGGGATTACTTTTTGGAGCTTATAAGTATTAAAGTAAGCTTACGTTACATCAACACTTATCTACAGATCATTATTTCACATTTTTCTTTATAATTTATTTTCTAGGTCTCATGTTGGCCGAACAACTTTAGTTAAAAACCTATTAAGGCAAACGTTTAGAAGGCAAGGCTTTCAGTTTTTGCTTGATTTTGTTTTCTGATAGTCGGCTAATCACCTCTTGTACTGCACCTCTCTTTTAGAATAATGCATGCATTTACTAGCAATTCTGACCTGCTTAACTCTTCAAGAAAATTAATAACCTTTAACATTCGTGTAGAAGAGACTAACTAACCTTATTAGCCGAGTACCTTTCTTATCAGTCTTGACTAAGTTGATTTTTATTCTATTCCACAGTAAAACAATGAGTCCATCGACCAAGACACCCGAGTTCCACCTGGCGTATTCACCAAATACGAGTTTAATTTATGAGAACATTGTCAGAGAAGCTGCCATCAGTTTGAATCTCACCTACAGTGGCTATGCCGACTCCAGAACTTTAGCAGGAATCGTTGGCGATAAAAATTATTTGGCTGGCATAGAATTTGCCGACACAATGAACAATTTGACAGAATATCCCGACGAATTGAGTTACCGCATTCGGTTTCCTAGTGAGCTTCGGACGTCAATTCAAAAGTACTTGAACACATGGCTGACGAATTTATTGTTTTTAAGGATGGAACCGGTGGGGCCGCGCAATAAGGCCGATATAGATGGTGGAGTTCCGGTTGGATATTTGAGGGAAGGTTTTCTTCCCGTCCAGAATGCCATATCGACAGCATTTATAATGCAATCGGCTAAAAATCTGACAGAGAAACTACCAAACGTCGTCCTGCAGCGATATCCTTATCCAGAGTATATTAACGATCTTTTGCTTGGTGGATTGGCAGGCATGATGGGGCTCATTATTCTTTTGAGTTATATCTATCCCTGTACTTATACAGTGAAGGTGAGTGCATAGGATTCTGACAGCATGTACGAGTATGAACAATGAACATATTTTCTTTTGCAGTATATAACGTCAGAAAAGGAGAAGCAATTGAAGGAGGTCATGAAGATTATGGGTCTTCAGAATTGGTTACATTGGACAGCGTGGTTTTTAAAGGCTTTCCTCATGATGGGATTCTCGTCACTTTTGATCACCATTGTTTTAATGGTAAGTTTGTTGGTTGGTGTCCGTAAATACTCGTATAGCCTTTGACATTTGTGTGTTTTTATTTTTATTTTTAGATGAAATGGTCCAATGACGTGGCCGTGCTCACACATAGCTCCTTTACAGCGGTATTATTCTTCTTCCTCATCTACACGATGACAACCATAACATTGTGCTTCATGTTGGCAACATTTTTCTCAAAAGCTAGTACAGCTTCAGCTGTAACTGGCCTAATATGGTTCATCATGTACATCCCATACACATTTTTCCAATTAAACTACAGTTCCCTCACTCTGGCATCAAAGATCTGCTGGTCATTGATCTCTAATACGGCGATGGGTCTGGGAGTACAAGTAATTGTCAGTTTTGAGTCACAAGGCGAAGGACTACAGTGGAGCAATATGTTTTCACAAGTAAGTGCCGACGATTCGTTGTCCATGGGCCACATAATCGGCATGATGTGCTTGGCGAGCATCATTCACATGATCATCTGCTTGTATATGGAGCAAATCTTCCCTGGCGAATTTGGTGTCCCAAAGAAATGGTATTTTCCATTCACCAGGAGTTTCTGGTACGGCGAAAGGGAATACATCGGAATCGAAGACTCTGGCAATAGCACCCTACGTGATAATCCTGATGTGTTTGAGATTGAGCCAGTAGGTAAGAATATTGGCTTGCAAGTTAAACATCTCAGCAAGAAATATGGTGACCGAAGTGCTGTTAGTAATTTGTCATTGAATATGTATGAGGATGAGATAACGGTTTTGTTGGGTCACAATGGTGCTGGAAAAACGACAACGATATCAATGTTGACAGGAATGTTCCCGCCATCATCAGGGACGGCAATTCTCAATGGCAGTGACATACGAACAAACATGAATGGAGCAAGAATGTCATTGGGCATTTGCCCGCAGCATAATATTCTATTCGACGATCTGACAGTTAGGGATCACCTGGTGTTCTACAGTCGACTGAAGGGTCTGCAAGGCGATGCTCTAGAAGAAGAGGTAACGAAGTATATAAAGAAAATCGATTTGGAGAAAAAGGCGAACGTAGCGTCCTCGAAACTCTCCGGTGGTATGAAGAGAAAACTATCAGTTTGTGCTGCATTTTGTGGTGGCACTAAGGTTGTGCTTTGTGATGAGCCAAGTTCGGGTATGGATCCAGCGGCAAGACGACAACTGTGGGATTTGTTACAATCAGAGAAGTATGGACGTACAGTTCTGCTGACGACACATTTTATGGACGAGGCAGATGTGCTGGGTGATCGTATTGCAATCATGTCCGCTGGTGAGTTGAAGTGCCTGGGAACGTCCTTCTTTTTGAAGAAGAAATTCGGAAGTGGCTATCGATTGGTGAGTTTAAACTTCAGTTTTCGTCTCCTTTAACAAGGAATTTATAACCAATGTTTTTTCTTCATAGATTTGCGTCAAAAAACCAGAGTGTGTTACTGCTGATGTCACGAAGTTACTCAGTAAATACATCCCCAAAATCCAACCAGAAGCAGAAATTGGTGCTGAGCTAACCTATCAACTGTCTGAAATATATTCCTCTATCTTCGAGCAAATGTTTCAAGATTTGGAATCACACTCTGAAAAACTGGCTCTTAATGGATATGGGGTGGCGATAACTTCCCTCGAAGAGGTGTTCATGAAGGTTGGTGCCGAAAGGTCAGGTGATGGGCAGAATGGAGAAAGGGCAATTATGAATGGAGGTCCATTCGGATCTGAAGATGGGGAATCTATGAATTGTGAGTTCGTCGTGAATTTCCTATAAACAAATAATCTATTCACAATTTCTCTTTTCTTAGCTGAAAACATGTTCTCAGATAATCAGCGTCAGCGTCTTCTGAAAGGTAGCAATCTAATGGTCAGTCAATGGCGTTCAATGATCCTTAAGAAGTATCTATATTCAATCCGTAACAAACTGATGTTTGCTATTCAAAATATCATGCCAATCCTGTTCATAGCAATGACAATTATTGTAGCAACGATGAGTTCATATGCAGATCTCAAACCAATGCAAATAGGCCTAACTCAATATCCCGAAACGGTGACAGTTCTGGAAACAACTTCAGAAGTTGCAAGTGGATCGTTGGAGAAACAAATTAGTGAAAATTATGAGCAAATCATCAAATCCGTTGGTGGAAAGCATCGATTGGAGAAAACTGGCAGTCGGAGTTTCATAGATTACATGCTGGAGCTGGGGAGTAAGATTCAAATTCGTATAAATTCACGATACATTTCGGCTGCAACAGTTGATAAAGGACAAATAACAGCGTGGCTGAATAATAAACCGCTACATTCAGCACCGCTGACAGTGAATTTAATTCATAATGCTATTGCCAAGTAAGATCGATGATGTCCCCCAATTTCTATGTAAATCTCTAAAAATCATTTTGCTTAATTTAGGACTGTGATTGGACCGAAAGCGAGTATTGTCGTTACGAACGCCCCATTGCCGTATACGCAGAACACAGCTCTCGATTTTCTGGATTCAGGTCAAAGTCTAGGAACACAACTCTCCTTGAATCTATGCTTTTGTATGTGCTTCGTCAGTGCATTTTATGTAATGTTTCTGATAAAGGAACATCAGAGTCGGGCGAAGCTGCTTCAATTTGTAAGCGGCGTTAAGGTTTTAACCTTTTGGTTGTCTCATTTTTTATGGGACTTACTTACGTATACGATAACAGCACTGGTTGTGGTAATAACTATGGCCTGCTTCCAGGAGGAATGTTATTCAACATTCGATGAATTGGGTAAGTACTCATACTCGTAGTCTATAGGTTTACAGAGTTTGCAATCATTTTGTACGTCGATGTTTAGGTCTTCGAAGGTGTGAGAATGTCAGCGATATTATGAGATCAGGAAGAGATTTTCCCTGTCTTATTCCATTTCTATTGAACAGCTGGACAGGGTGAAGTTAGGTTAAGTCTAATTTGAGGAGTAAGGGCTAATAATTGCGTGTTTGCACATAATATTGGTCAAAATAGAGAAGTATGAACGCTAACAAGCGAGAGTGAAAGAAGCTTCTTCTCGAAAAGAATTTCAAATAGGGCCAGCTGGACCGGAGCCCTTTCCATAAGAGTTCAACTTTGCTCTTATATCTGCAATCCGGAGAGTCATGCCATTTAAAATTATAATCCCTCGATGCAAGCCCTTACTATAGTGAATTGAGGTACAGTGAAATTATCTCCTGAACTCTGTCTGGAATCGTGACAAAATTTAGTGTTTGCAAACTACTGATAGGGCCTTGTTCGCATTTTCAAAAAATTTTGGAATTGTTTATATATTTTCCAAAATTGCTCTTTTGCTATGGTGACATCTAACACCGCTTGATTTGCAGATCAAAAACTTGCTCTCAACAGTGCGATACGACTACCTACTCGTAAGCAGTAGTTTTGGACACGGCGCGGTCCTGTCGAAACTACTGCCAGGCAATCCAATTCTAACATATGAAATTCCTTCCTTGGTCGACTTCGACATTCCGTATGATATCATATATCCGGAGAGGGAGCACTGGAAAAAAAATGTAATAATCAGGTCAAGTGAAATTGCAATTTTCACAGTGTTCCACGTAGTGCATATATATTAAGTGGACAAAATTATTTTTTCGACTATTTCGTGTTATTCTTATGAGCTAAGTAAAGGGTTTTCCAATAGGGACTTGACAACTTTGGATTTAATTTGTGAACGCACTCTTTCACTAATCATCAAACTGTCACTGTCAATTTATTCAGTAAACTCAACATTTTTATCGTGGTAAAGTACACGAACGAGCAACGTCTGCAAATTATAAAAATGTTCTACCGAAATTCGGAGTCGGTGACTGCAACTTTAAGAGCGTTAACTCCAATTTTCGGTTGTAATTATCGCCCTAGTAGACAGACAATAACAAGTTTAGTGCAAAAATTTGAGTCTACATATTCGTTGTGTGATGTTGCCGTGTCAGTGAAGTGTCGAAAATATCGCTGCCGTTCAGGCGTCCGTAGCAAACGATCCAAATCAGTCAATTCCACGGCGTTCTCAAGAATTGGGCATCGCTCAGACCACATTATGACGTATTAAGCGTAAGGATCTTGGTTTACACCCATACAAGATCGAGCTGACTCAAGAATTGAAGACAATGGACCATTTGAAGCGACGTACGTTCTCCGATCATGAATCGTCAATCATGAATCACCACTTCATCCACAAAAAATAACTGTTTGGTGCGGTTTGCATACCGGCGGCGTTATTGGGCCATATTTTTTCGTCGAGGATAAAATATCGTCACGATCGTCACGTTACTGTGAATGGTCAGCGTTATCGCGCCATGATCACCGAATATTTTTGGTCCGAATTGGAATATGTGGACTGGGACGACATGTGGTTTCAACAGGATGGTGCCACAAGCCACACAGCACACGCTACAATCGATTTATTGAAGAGTAAGTATGGTGAGCGCTTGACTATTTTCTGTGGGGGGCTACGTTAAGTCATTGGTTTATGCCAACACGCCGACGATCGCATTTCATTCAAGCTATAGAAAACCAATGGGAATGCTGACAACGAACCATCATGAAAATTTTCAAAGCGCTACTACAAAGAAACCTCTGGTCGGACGACGTACGTATACAGGCACATGGAGCCGACCAATAAGAATTTATAGCTGCGCGGCATCAAAGGACGAGAGCTCGAGCAGAAAGGACGAGCTTTCGGGGAGAAAAATAAAGGAGAAGTTACTGCTGGGATGACATTTGAAAGTTTTATCAGAAAATAAAATTAGCATGCCAGGGTTTCAAATCCAGAATGGATGCCTGCAAAGATGAACATGGGCAACTAATAGTAGAGTTGTAGCCGGCTTTGAGAGTATGGAAAGATTACGAGTACTTTGGCGAATTGCATAACGGCGATAATGTTCTAAATCTCGCCGTCAGGCAGCATGGAATGCTTCATGGGCAAAGACGACAGAGGATTACATCCCCCGGACCTAGAATTAATTAAAGTGGCAATATCGAAGCTAAAGTCTAGTTAAACTGCTAGCGCAGACAGATTGCTGGGCTATTTCAAGCAGCTGTGCATGACCTGGTTGGGAACATGAAGCAGCACATGTCCAAACCACAAAAAGAAGACCCTCTTTACTGAACTAACTATAAGGAATTAGTCGTCTAAACATCACTTATATCTTTTTTGCCGTACTATGTAAGCGTCCATATCAGTGCGACTCCAGGGCAAGAATGTTCACTGCCAATCAACTCTCATAAATAGTCTGACGAAAAACTAGAGCAAAACAAAGTGGGTACAGACTGTCATTAGAACCATTTGAAGTTGTAATTTTAATATACATAGCTAAAGACGTCGTCTACCTCGGCCCCCATTTACAAACAACAACGACATCAGACGCAGGATTACTCTAGCAAATCGATGTTTCTTTGGACTCAAGGGGCAACAGCGCAAACTAGCTTTCTACAAGACCCGAACATTCCGATTGTGTCCTTTTTCGTGGACTTTGTTGAAACCGGTTGAAGAAGCACTTGGCCCTTTCGAATGAAAGGTGGAAATGCAAATAACAAATATTGTACATTAGGCGATAAGGTTACAATTTATTGTAAGTCCACACTAAAGTGCAAAGCGATTTGCAAGTCTCCTATATCAGGTGTAAAGTACTTCATTGTTGATCATGAGAATGTTAAGTGTAATGTATCGTATGCTTACATCGGGTTTTCCAATAAGGACTTGACAACTTTTTTTTTTTAAATAAAACGCAAACCATTTTAGATATTTCAAAAACTTTATTATCGGCTTGAAGTACAATCAAAACATTTATGAATGGAACTCGACTTCGTTCATATGGCCACCGCGGGCACGTTTGCAGCGGTCGATTCGTTGGACCCAATTTTCAACGACTTTTCCCGTTCAATGTTGGCTCTGAGCTCTTCCAATGTCGTCGGCGTGTTGGCATAAACCAATGACTTAACGTAGCCCCACAGAAAATATTCAAGCGGCGTTAAATCGCACGAACGTGGCGGCCAATCAACTGGCCCATTTCTTGAGATAACACGCTCACCATACTTACTCTTCAATAAATCGATTGTAGCGTGTGCTGTGTGGCTTGTGGCACCATCTTGTTGAAACCACATGTCGTCCAAGTCCATATCTTCCAATTCGGACCAAAAATAATCGGTGATCATGGCGTGATAACGCTGACCATTCACAATAACGTGCCGATCGTTATCGTCGACGAAAAAATATGGCCCAATAACGCCGCCGGCATGCAAACTTCCATTTTTTGTGTATGAAGTGGTGATACATGAAGCACATGTGGATTTTCACCCGACCAATAACGCATATTTTGCTTATTGACGAACCCATTGAGCCAAAAATGAGCTTCGTAACTGAAGATGATTTTGCGATGAAATTCATCATCTTGGCGCATCTTCTCCAGAACCCAATCGGAGAACGTACGTCGCTTCAAATGGTCCATCGGCTTCAATTCTTGAGTTAGATTGATCTTGTATGGGTGTAAACCAAGATCCTTACGCAAAATACGCCATAATGTGGTCTGAGCGATGCCCAATTCTTGAGAACGCCGTGGAATTGACTGATTTGGTTCGTTTGCTACGGACGCCTGAACGACAGCGATATTTTCGACACCTCGACCAGCCAGTTGTCTCACTGACACGGCAACATCACACAACGAATATGTAGACTCAAATTTTTGTACTAAGCTTGTTATTGCCTGTCTACTAGGGCGAGAATCACGACCGAAAATTGGAGTTAACGCTCTTAAAGTTGCAGTCACCGACTCCGAATTTCGGTAGAAAATTTTTATAAATTGCAGACGTTGCTCGTTCGTGTACTTTACCATGATGAAAATGTTGAGTTTACTGAATAAATTGACAGTAACAGTTTGATGATTAGTGAAAGAATGCGTTTACAAATTAAATTCAAAACTGTCAAGTCCCTATTGGAAAAACCTTTATAATTAAATATGAGGGGGTCAGAGTACATGGGTCTAAGTGCAAATTTTATAAAAATAGAGAGAAGTGCGTAAATGAACACATGAATGACATTATTTCTTTGGTGCACAAAGGAAACAAGTGTAGGCTTGATTGGTAGTGAGATCTATCGGGAAAAAGTATAACTACTTATCATTTAGTAGTTTTCGTTTGAAGTTAAACAAGGATTTCACAAATCTGTGCTACTGTTAGTTAGACCCTTTGTGATCTGACCCCCCCATATATTGTAAAATAGTGAAGTTGTGCTGACATACTTGGCCTTATTAGCTTCTCAAGCATATTCTGACTACTAAGGGTAATTGTGTGGAAGAATGGGAAAAACTAGCGTCAGACTGCAACCTCATTTTAACCATCGCCTCCAATAAAGAATATGCCTCTTTAAAGGAAAAATTCAAGGTTTTCTTAACACAAAAGGGACCCAAAATGTATGACGGTTTCGTGATGTGACGTTCATCACAATACAGGCAGCACTATAGCCAACTTCAGTACACCGAAAGCACATATTTTATAAATAAGAACCGCTCCCACCTAATGAGTCAATTTTTAAATTCAGAGGTGAACTATTATCCTCAATTATATGGTATACCCCACCGACCGGAGTTCCCATTTGTAGGCGACCTTTGCAACCTGAGGGAACGAGAGGATGTGGCCCATTCTTAAAGAAGTCCATTACGCCCACTTTGGTTCCTATACACTCGAGATGGAGCAAATACTGGACATCCTTAATGGTGACCAAGGATGGGACCGAAACTGCGCTGCGTTACAGACCTCAAATTATCGAAGAAAATTTTTGAAAACTTTATACCAAAGCAATATAAATGCTCCTTTTGAATTCTCCACTTTTTATTTTTTTTTCTTATTTCAAATTTTATTTTTTGTTCTTATGTAAATATTTCTGTAAATTATGTCATTGTCAATCTGGTAAGCGGCCTTCACCCAAACCATATAGACTAAGTCTAGTACTATTATTGTAAAACCTTATTTTTTGTAAGAAAATAAAGAGTGAACTTAACTTAACTTAGCTTAACTTAATGCCTGTCCCTGACGCTAATCGATGCAATGAAATGTCAACAGCTACTGCACGTCTGCTTAGTGTTTAATGCTACAAGCATAATTGCTGCACATCTGTTAGAGGCATAGTGATCTGTTCCACCCCGTCATTCGGCATTGCTGTCATCATGCTGCTGTTTTTTCTTCCGTCACTTTGACTATTCACCGTTTAACACAGTTTTTCTTCAATTTTGGCATTTATTGGGATTTCTTTCGCAATACGGTCGTCGAAAAGTGTATACACAAAAAAATTCGAGTTAGATTTTGCTCCCTCACAAGTGTTGTTGATCAAAATGTCATCTTACCTCAAAGCTAATTACCGCTAATTTTTTTTCAAATTACAAAAAAAAGCCGCAATTCCCAAAAAGCGGAAATTTCTCGATTCGAATCTCCACTGACGGGCGTACGGATAATTAAAAAAAAATAGCTTGTATGTGACTTTTCTTAGGTTTCGTTTGACATTCGAAGGCGGAAGCCAACAAATTTGTTTGGCGCTGTCCAACTGGACCATTTTCCCTCGAAAACTCTTGGAATTTCGATAGTGAATTTCGCTCTCTGGCTGCTTTGAAATACAGCCAAGTTGGGAATAAATTCAGCCTGTCTTCCCCCCACAGATCTGCCCCGCGTGTTCATCAGTTACTGAGCTTGTGCGTGACATTTACATATTATCAGTCTTCGTTTGTTTTTTTTTTGTGAAAGATTCCAAGTACCCACTGTACCCCTTCAGTTGGATTTAAAAAGAAAACAGGAATTGCTTTATCAAGATGATGTCCTCCGACACTCTGCACCATGAGGAGGTGAACTCGGCCCTAGACCTCAGATACGTCGAGACATCCAGGACATGGCACAGGAGGCTCAAATTCAAGCCCAAATCATCCAACATGAAGCACGCGATCGCTTCCAATCGACATCGAGTGCGGACGAATCTGGCTCAGATCATGAAGGCAGAGAAAATCACCAAGATATGCATGACATGTCTGAAATGCAAGACATCAAAGACATTAAATACATACTCGATTCAAGCGATGGCGTCAACCTGGACAGTTCATCTGTGCGTAAACGTCGAGGCAACCTTCCAAAGCACTCAGTTAAAATTCTCAAACGTTGGCTTTACGAACACAGGTACAACGCATATCCAAGCGACGCGGAAAAAATTACTCTATCACAGGAAGCTAATCTCACAGTTCTACAAGTTTGTAATTGGTTTATTAATGCTCGCCGTCGAATCTTGCCCGAAATGATTCGCCGAGAAGGTAACGATCCACTGCACTACACAATTTCAAGACGTGGCAAAAAGTTAAACAGTTCTTCAATGAGCACGTCAAGTCTCAATGCATCTGGAGTGAATGCCCCTAATTCAATTACCGGCAGTCCAGCATGTGAAGTCATTGTTGGAGCAACAGAAGAAGTTGAAGGTGAAGAAGTTCATGATGGTGTTGCCAATGTTCTTACCGCACTGGGTGGTCATCATTTTGTACAAACACCTGGTGGTCAAGTTGTTAAAGTCGAACTCGAAATGGAGTACGATGATAGCGTTATATACAGATCTGAAGATGACAGTGTAAATGAATACGAATCCTGCTCACCCAGTGAGGAAGACAATTCAAAATTCGAAAACTCAGACGCATGGCAAGGTGTTATAAGCACCGAAGAAGTAACAACAAGTCCTTCGAATGCTGCCTACTGAAGTGCCGCACCACATCCGCATTTGGCGCATTTGCCCCAGCTAGCGCATCCTTTAAGTGGCAGTACTACAAGCACAGTTGTTCCTATTGGTCTTTCACGGGTAGGTGCCAACAGCCAGAATGCCCAAGTTATAGTGCAATCTACCAATGACTCGAATACATCAGCTAATCACGTGGTAACGACCTCATCAAATTCAACAGCGGAAGCGGTTGCTGGGACAGTCGGTGCGGAAGCAACTGTTGTCACCTCATCGACAGCGTCAACACCGAACAATGTGCTAAACAATAACAACACTACAAATACAACTAATAACAACAACACTTTAACGTCATCAGCGCAGAATGTCATGCATTCGAGCAGCAGTCATATGGTTAAAGGTGTCATTCGTGATGATAAGGATAAGTTTAAATGTCTGTACCTACTTGTTGAGACCGCTGTAGCTGTGCGCCAATGTGAACAGGAGCAAGAAGACGTCCATGTGCTGGATTTTGTTCAAACATAAACAAACAAACAGAATATAAAATAGAAACAAACAAAAAACAAAAACAAAACCTAATTAGAAAAGTTAACACAAAAAGAAACCTTAAATCACTACCACCACCAACCACCTCCATAAAATTTGAATCATCACATCCCTGAGTAACGTGTGACAAAACACAAAACTGTCATCAATCGAAGATACTCGTAACATTAGAAAACTTTAAAAGAATAAAAAGAAAATGCGCGTTTAAGGATTAAACATAAGCCGTGTCACCACCACCACCACCAGACCAACCCAATAATCCAACTTAGCCACAACGTTTAGAGAAAAAAAAATACAGAAACAACAACAAAAAAAAAAACAACAGAAAAACATGAAAAGTGATGGAGAAGATGTAAAGGAGAATAACATAATTAACCACAGAGTGAGAGAGTTTGCAAATACATATATAGAATTATGGATATAATCACAACAAAACTTCTAACAAATTTATATCAAGCGAAATCCTTAAGATATTTTCGTTCTTCTTGATTTTTTATTACTTTTTTTTCTTTTACTACTGCAAACATACTTCGTTCTTTTTTTTATTTTTTATTTTTTCTTCTGTCTATATCTAGTACATAAATAAATGAATCTTTATTAAGAAATGAATTTATTTTTTCATTTTTAGGAAGAAATATGGTTATAATACTACTTTTTGGGTGCTCAGTGCTACCATTTACTTACCTAATGGCAGGGTTCTTTTCGGAGCCATCTACGGGCTTCGCAAGATTGTCGATTATCAACATCTTCTGTGGTAAGTTAAAAATATTAACTGCTATCGTCGTTAATTTTTTATTCGGTTTTCCTTTTATTCACAATTTAAAGGAGATGCGCTGTTTATTGTCATTTTGGTTATGAGCTATAACTTGTTTGACACGAAGGATATTGCCGAGATTCTTGAGAAATTCTTTTTGGTATTTCCACACTATTCACTGTCACAGGGCTTAAATAAACTTTACACGAACACAAAGACAAGAAAACTCTGTGAGTTTGTGAAATATGACCCGTTTTTATGCTTCAGCCCTAAACTTAAGCAGTGTTGTAGTAAGTAAAAAAACAAAAAGACGCAACAATGAATATTGACACGTTAATTTCCAGATCCCACTCCATACTTTTCATGGACCTCACCGGGAGTACTCCGTGAAATGACGTATCTCACAGTTACATGTATTGTGTTCTTTTTGGTGCTCATCTTTAAGGAATATCGTCTCATAGGTAACATCTTGTTTAAGATTAAGCAGTTAACAATGTAAGTTTGTACCATAAATTTCGCTTGGAGAAGAGTGTGAGAGTGTGAAATGTTTTGATTTTAAATAGACGTCCACCGCCACCACCAGAGGATGGATACTTTGACGAGGACGTTGAAGAAGAAAGGGAGAAGATCAAAAATATGACATCGTCTGAGGTGTCAATACAGAATCTGGTCATAGATGGAATGACAAAGTTCTATGGACGTTTTGTGGCTGTCAATCAACTGTCAGTTGGTGTCAAGCAGTAAGACAAAATTGGAGTTCCGTTTACGAATGTTGTTTTGATTCATTGCTTTTGTTTTTCAGCTCTGAGTGCTTTGGATTACTTGGTGTGAATGGTGCTGGCAAGACTACAACATTCAAAATGTTGACTGGGGATGTACGAATATCCTCGGGAGAGGCTTATGTCAAGGGACTAAGTTTGAAAACAGACATGAATGAAGTTTACCAGGAGATTGGATACTGTCCACAATTTGATGCACTCTTAGAGGACTTGACAGGGCGTGAAACTCTAAAAGTATTTGCCTTGTTACGCGGCATTCCAGATAAAAAGATTTCTCAGGTATCCTTAGATCTAGCAAGGTCTTTTGGTTTCACGCAGCACTACGACAAAGAAGTTCGTGCCTACAGTGGTGGTAATAAGCGAAAGTTGAGTACTGCTTTGGCGGTACTGGGTAGTCCGTCTGTGGTGTATCTTGACGAGCCAACGACTGGAATGGATCCAGCAGCGCGTCGTCAACTTTGGAATATGGTGTGTAAAATTCGAGATTCCGGGAGGTCAATAGTTCTCACCTCGCATAGTATGGAAGAGTGTGAAGCATTATGTACGCGACTAGCTATTATGGTGAATGGGGAATTCAAGTGCCTAGGATCAACGCAGCATTTAAAGAACAAATTTACCAAAGGCTTGATACTTAAGCTGAAAATGAATAAGGATACTGATCTGACGAGAAGTTTCAATGATGAGTGGGTTTTCTTTTCCTTTTTTAATTGATAAATACCAACGTCCTATGTCGTGTGCTTTAATGTTTTTTGAATTTTAACAGCAAATCTGAGGAAGTGAAGGCTATATACATGGAGCTAATGGAGAAGGATATTGAAAAAGTCTTGGAATTCGTGAAGAAAGAATTTCCAGATGCTTTCTTACAGTAAGTTATAGTTTGGTGTATCCAATTAAGTCTACAATAATTATACGTAAGGGGATGTCAGTTCAACACATTTTGCAAAAGTAGGACATCTTCATCACTTTTAGACGAAAAATGCAAAACTTACCTCAGCAAGTCTTTGTTATCAAATCCATCTTTTGCTTGGAACTAATTTTATTTGGCTTCCAAGATTATCACATTATATCTATTCCCAATAGTTCAACACTTGGCGTGCCCCAAGGAAGCCATCTTAGGCCAATATTCTTAGCGAAATGAAATTAAAGGTTTCTATTTCTCTATTCTGTATCTCAAAAGCGATAAATGTCTGCAAAATATATTATCCTTAATGTCTTTCTAAGTGATATAGCACGATTTGGATACTTTAAATTTCTCGACGCACACATGGGATCCATCGTCCGATAGATAGCATTTTTAAGTTTGATTATAACTCTGAAGGTAGATTCCATCGTTCTTGTATTAAGTCTTCTAGTGTAGCCCTTTCCCTCTGGTTGCAGTTTCGGTGGTTTTCCTTTGTACCAAAGTGAGTTTTGTAGTCACACGAGGCTTCCTTCGTTGAAACTTGAAAGTTTTTGCTTGACATCGTGTCTAATTTGGATGCGGTTGCTTGTTAGTGTTATCTTCCCAAGCAGATGCTCATCTTCTTTGTAAGTCTTGTCATACACCGGAGTGCATGGGTAGTTAAAAACAACTTTGTGCCATCTTTTGGAGTTTTTGAAAGCGATATGACCTCAATTCAGTTTTCGCGTCTGGCATGTCGGACCCTGTCTGTAATTTACCTAAGTGCTATTTATGTATATTGTGACATTGTGGAGCGATTGCTGCTGCCGGATGCAGTATGGAAACTTGTGAGAGATATCATAATAGTGGTCGCATTTCATTTCAATGCCAGCTCTGGCTTTGTTTCGGACATTCAGATTTTAAAACAATGGCTGACCGCTATGTGATCGATTTGATTGGATTGAAGGCCAGTAGAAATCCAGTTGATCTTTCAGTTTCGACCTGGTAGCATTGCAAAAGTCCACGAACCGTTTGATAAGGGCCTAAGCCCGCTGTGAAAGTTATCCTTTTCATTATTTGGTGAATAAAGGCGATCTTTGTTACTCTGCTTTGGAATCTCGCTGCTAATATCCTATTATCGTACGGATTTCAGCAGTAGTTTTCCTCCAGAGTCACTAGCGTTGCCGGCTGATTTTTCAAATTGTCATGATAGCGAAACATCGCCCAACGATAGTCTGTTCACTGACCAGTAACTGACGCAGTTTTTTACCATTTTGAATGTTTGATCTTTTTACGGTTACTCGCTAGGCCACACGCCTTGAAACTAGTCCTGTTTTGATGCAAAAAATAGCAAGAACTCCCATCTTCGTAATTTGCGCAGAAATTGTAAGGTAGTAACACTTATAAGCAGAGCGGCAAAATGTTCAGCTGCAGAGACATTCTATCTATCTTTTAGCGAAACCAGCATCTATCGAGAAATGCTGCGTTTTACTTGTACTAGTCATTGCCATCTCATCACTTGTCAGCGGGACTATGTTACCAAATATGATATATGCATGTTTAGTTGAACAGTATACTATGTTCATGTTCCCTGCGTCATTGGTATTTGTCCACGACCTCAGATGCCCATTTAAAGTTCAATTGCTTAGGGATTTTATGACACTATTCTGGTCCTTCTTAATCTATGAAATCGCCACACTTCCTAGAAGAATATAGCTCCGTTAACATATCAAATCTGTCCACTTTGATAATCTTCTCTGCCTATTTCAATACTGTATGATGCGTCTGAAAATGAAGCCCCTTTACAAAGAGATACTTATGGAAATGCTTCATTGGCAACGTCCAGATATTAGGGCTGGGATGACTCAGTATCGGCTAAGCCGATTCACATTTTAGGTCTTCAAATCACTGATTGGTCCCGACCGAAGGAATCCTACCAGATACCTATTGTACAAGGTGGCGCAAAATTGATCATCCAATTTTGTCTTTGAATTACTTTTTTACAAAATAAAACAAAATGATTTTGGGTGATGGAAATCTTTATGTGGACCTTTACAATTGCTTTTGTTAAGTGGAAAAGAAGATATCCGCCAAGTGGCTGCCGCCAGTGTTGATACACATTTGTGCCCATTTTATCGCATTTTCCATGACTTTCCGCAAGATTTCCGGTGATAGCTGTTCGTATTCCTGTCGAATATTCTCCTTAAGGGCTGAGATTGAGGCGTGTTGGCATAAACCCGCGACTTCAAGAAGTATGGGATGGTTAAATCGGGCGATCTTACTGGCCATGCCAAATCGCCAAAACGGGAGGTTAGGTGACCAGGACCAGTGACCAGTGTGTGGAGTTGCACCGTCTTGTTGAAACCACATCCAATTCCGGGAGTAAGAAGTCGTTTATCATGGCCCTGTAGCGTTCGCCAGTAACAGCAACCGTATTGCCGATTGCATCCTCAAAAAAATACGGCCCAATCACTCCTCCCGCATGAACGCCGCACCACACAGTCGCTTTGAGTGGATGTAATAGATCTTCGTGCATCATACGCGGATTTTCAGTGCCCCAGAAACGAAGTTTTGCTTATTGACGTAACCGCTTACGAGTAAGTGGAAATGCGCCTCGTCACTCATGATGATTTTCGACTCAAAATCGTATTCTTTGTTGTTGAGATTTACAGTAATTCACACGGCGACTGACGGTCAGGAGGCATTAACTGATGCATTGTTTGCACTTTGTACGGGAACATGTGTAACTTTTTCACTAAAAATCTGGTGATACCCAATTGTGTGGCCCGTCGTCTGGTTGATGTTTCTTCGTTCTCAGCGACATAAGCAGCCACAGCCGCGATATTCTTGGCCGAGCGACCAGTCCGATGGCGGTCACGCCCTGATGTTCTCTTGTGGTTCCACTCTGTATGAGTTGAGTAGCTTAGCGCCGGAATGTTTGCCCAGTTGGAGCGACACGATTAGGAAATCGGCGTCGAAATTCACGCTGCGCTAGCACCACCGACCCATTATTGGTGAAAAACTTGGACACAATTATCCCACGCTCTTGCGGAGTATAGCGCTCCATTGTTTGTCTATTTTTATACTGCATGTCAAATATGATTGACGTACGACGCCATTTGCAGAAATTATATCATCTTCCGATAGGGTGATTAATTTTGTGCCATCTTGTATATGGCGACATTTGAATGGTCTACGATTCGGCCACAGTTCGGCCCAAAAACGCAGATCGATCTCCTTTTTAAAACGAACGCCTACACCGAAATACTCCTGCCGGAAATAATTATAAGTTGTATTTTGAACTATGTATTATAAGAGTACAACGGCCGGCGACGGGACGGAAACTCTTTTATGATGGAGAGTTCATAACGAATTCGCAGCTTTATCAACATTATTGCTGAGGGTTTTCCAAGGAAAGGGAATGCATGTAGAATGGCATTGCAAAGGAGGACCAGGATGGCTGGTGAGCACTGCGAACAAAAAAGGAAATATGAGCACCGACTTCTCAGAGGAAAGAAAAAAGGGCACACGAAGCATGAGGTCGAGGAAATTCAGAGGCAAAAATAACATGTTAAATTAGCATAGTAAAAAGGGAAGGCTGCAGGGATGAATAAGGCAACCTAGTGGTAGATTTTAAGTCAGTGCTGACAAACTATTTCTGCAGATCCTTAAAGAGTGATCAATATTTCGCCATCAGGCAGATCGAACTAGATGGGCAACAGTTTCTTCCACCCGAGTTCGACGAACTAGCAATTCCCGGATTAAGTCCAACAAGATTGCCGGTATTGATAGCCTTGCTATCAATCTGTTCAAGGCAGTGGGATGTGATTTTGTGAAGAACGAGAACCAATTTTATCTCTAAAATATGGTCGGATGAAAGGATATCAAACGAATGGAACCTCAGGATTGTATGCGCGACCTTGAAGAATTGAGACCCTATAATCCGACTATATGACAAAGAGTGCCGGGAAAAATTATTCAAAGCCAAGCCTCCGGTTTTCCCATCTCTGCTTCGGGAGGTTGTACCGAAAAAGTATTGATCCACTGTCAAGCGATTTTTTCATGGTCATACTTGAGATTATTGTGCGAAACTTTCAAGCATAATCCTTCAAAAGTCTGTACAACTACTCGCCTATGCGGGTGACATACACTTTATCAGCAAAACACAACGAGATATTTGTGAACTATTTCTAATTCGCAGGAGCTGCGAGGATTGGTCTGACAGTAAACGAATAACCCACACTACAAATCGGATAAAGAGTGATAATAGGAGGGTATAGCCTGGAGAAAGTCAAGGACTTTGTCTACGTAAGGTCCACAGTGAATATAAGGTGGGGCAAAAGTAATGTCATTATGTGAATTGACTGCCATTTTGTTAGAAATAAAAAAAAAATTGGCTCTGTTTTAACGAAAAGTTTATCTGAGGGTGTAAAATTGAAAAAATGATATCGGTCAAATGATCACTCCCTGAGTTGATGCACATTTGTGCTCGTTTTACGGGATTCTGAATTGTTGCTCGCAAAACATCTGACTCCAAATTGGTGATTTGTGATTTGTTGTGAGAAGGGCAAGATTTCAAAAAGCTGAAAAGGAAGGAGTCTAGCGCCGTCGATGAGACCGGCCAGTTCAAATCGCCAAAACGGGAGACCACACGGCCTGGAAATTGGTGATTCAAAATTTCCATCGTTGCGTGAGCTGTGTGAGCGATTGCTCCGTCCTGCTTGAACCAACAATGCTCGAGACCCAATTCAGCAGCTTACAGGGCCAATCATTTTTCCACTGTAATTGCCGCACAGTCATTTTGAGGGGATGCAATGGCAATTCGTGCATTTCTCCGTGCCTCAGAAACAATAATTTTGTTTATTCACATAACGACTTAAGTGGAAATGGGCTTCGTCGCTCATTATGATTTTGGATACGAAATCATCCTCTTGATGCACCAGGTTTAATAGGGCATAGGAGTAAATTAGCCTCACTTGGCGGTTAGTGAACAGTTTGCATTTTATAAGGGTCTCCAGGTCTTTCACCAAAATTTGACCAAACAAATTGTGTGAGTCTGCTGATGCCAAATTGTGTGCATCGTTGTCTTGTCGATTTTTGTGCCCTCTCTTGGACGTCCTCGGCGAGAGCAGTAGTATCCTCGGTCGAACGAGCAATACGAGGCCGGCCACTTCTTGAGACATCTCTAGTGGACCCAGTTTGCACGATACGCTCAGCCAAACGCTTAGTTGTTTGCGCACATGATGCAAAAGGACGAGGAAGACGACGATGAAATTCAAGCTGCGTTAAAACAAAATACCAGAAATTGGTCAAATAAGCAGTAAGAATAGTTTCACGTTCTTCAGGTGTGTATCCGCTCCATTGTTTGTTGCTAACTAAATTTCTATCTTTTTACAATATGGTCTATCTGTCTATCATTCAGTGCACAATGCTACTTGACGACATTTGCAAAAATTATGGCACATTCACTACAATACCACTTTAGAGATCAGTCTATCTTGCCAAACACTTGGTTCGGAAGGCAAAAGGGTGTCTTTTAAGAGCCATAGATCTTTTCCTTTAAAAGCAATTGAGTTTGAATCAAGAATCTCTCTTCATTATGAAAAATAAGGTGCTGAATATACTAACGAATTTAAATAATTCCAGAAGAAGTAAACGATTGGTGGCAAGTTTGACGAGCTCAGTGGCCAATTCACTGGTCAATTTTGTGATAAATTGCTGTCGTTGAATGGTTTTATGGCCAGCACCATTTTTAGGTGTCTGATGAGTCTGTTCAGGGTTTGGTTCAGTCCAGAAATATCAATGTTGCTTGTTCACAGATCTGTTGAACCTAAGATGGATGACTTTTCCATAAAAAACATGGTCAATTTCGAGTAGCTCAAAAGTTCGATCCACGAGCTACCGTCGTAGGCCCTTTTCATTTTCTTATACAGGTGTAAGTTGAAATGTTTTTTTTTGCAAAATTTTCGAATGTTACGATCGGCGCCGAATCTAGAGTTCCATAACCACGACCCTCATCCGATTAACAGCTATCATTACGAAAAATGTCAAAAATTTCAGTAGGGAAGATATCTTGTAAAGCCAGGTTTCTCTAATTAAACTCCATTATGAAGCCTTATATGCCAATCATGCATTTGGCTCCTATGAAATTTTTAAAATAAGCTACTCGATCAGGTGAACCTTTGAGCAGAATTCAATTCAGGTGGCCTGACACTGACGGTGAGTGTATGTTGTGTAAACTGTCCTTAAAGTTCTTCCTTTTATATTCAAATGCAATTGATTCTCCTTTCGAACTATAAAAATGACTGTTGCTCATTGAGGGCTAAGGCCGTCAGTTGAGGCACTTCCAGTTAATTGTCAACAAGATGATGATTTTTTTTCAATCATCAGTGGAAGAGCGTAGCATCTCTTGAATTCTGGTTTCAGATGTGGAAATTTGAAATTGTCAGGACTTTTTTCCAATGAGTCGAGATATATTCCCATCATTCTCTTGATATAAAACAATTTGTATGACATAACCAATTTTATTAATATTTTTTATTTTTCTAGGGAAAGATTCCAAGGAATTCTAACATTTTATATTCCAATAACCGGCGTTTTGTGGTCAAGAATTTTCGGACTTATGGAAAGAAACAGAGTTGAGCTCAACATCGAAGATTACTCAATAAGTCAGACGACATTAGAGGAGATATTCCTGCAATTTGCCAAGTACCAACGTGAGGATCCACGTGAAGTCAAGTGAGCTACCACGACAATTTACTCCTTTTTGTTGGTGCTGTGTCCTAGCATTTAGTTTAGTTTGTTTTTTTTTTTTAGAAAAAAAGTAGTTTGACCGCTTTTATTACATTTCATTCTAACACAAAATTAACAAAGCAAATTTTTAGAATTAAGAACACCCAACACAACACTAAACAAGGGATATGCGACTGTTCTTATTCGTGTAATACTATTAGCATCTAACCACTTAAGTAGACAAAATATTGCATTGCATTAGCATGTTACTTACTTCGACGCCCTCATAAAACCCAACATTAATTCACAAAAATATATTATATTTCCAATTTAAAAAAAAAACAAAAACATAAAACAAACAGGCAGCAACCCGCCCTTTTAAATCATTTTTGGCAGAGGAGCCGTGCCAAATCGTGAAACCAAAGATACAGATTTCGGAGAAAGTGTCCTTAACAAAAATAATACGAGTATACATGGTACATACATGTACGACAGACTGGCGCAAAGCGGAGCATCGAGTAGTGAAAATAATTTTAAAAAAATCATTTACATTGTTTTTCTGTAATCTTTATTATTTAACTATTTTAATATGACTTATATGTAAGTGCATTCATATGCAGTAGTTCTAAGTATTATAGGTTTTTCATGTTAAACGAGATTGGTTACAAATGTATCTATATTATTATGAATGTAGTTAAAACTAATTATGTACTTAAAAGATAAGTGAGTCTGACGAAAACGAATGAAAATAAAAGTATTACGAATAAAAACAAATTCCTTACGAATGGAAAATTATTTTTTCTTCTCTCTTTTGAAGATAGAAGAGTAATAGCTGCAGTGATAAAGTGGCTACTGTACCAGCACGGGCATTCATATTACAGGATGTGGTGCCACTTATGTTACATTTAGGTGTTTAGCAAAAATGTAGTATTCCGTCATTCCTACTAAATAATAGAACGTTTTAGGGATGTCCCGAGGCATAAGTTTGGTCAGCCTGCAATCTGGAGAGGCATGCCATCTACGAATATGCTCAGCTTTCAATGAAATCCTTACAGAAATCGCTGCGAGTCCCAACGCACATTGAGTTGCTGCGAAGTTCCTCTCTGAGCCTTGTCATGGAAGATTATCGGCGATCTCATTTCCTGTAATTCACTCGTGACCTGAACCCCAGAGTTCAGATCTGAACCTCAATGAGTTCAGCCTTGCAACAGCGTTCAAAGATGCCTTGAGTTCCCAAACTAGCTTGGAGGTGGTGGGAGGGTTTTATAAAGCCTTAAAGACGACTTGCGCTAAATACGGACGAATAAGTTTCGATGCACCTGACATGACTTGACCTACTACCTTGATCAAAAAGTTCCCATCGACTGCAACACACTTATGCCAGCACTTGATCCAATCCTCGAAACATTTTGTATATTCGGTTTTCGGTATGTCCATCAGTGCTTCCTGCGATTTTTCCATTATTTCCTCTCGGCTGCTGAAGTGGTTTTTGAACTCGATTGAACAGAAACAGTCACAGGGAGCCAAATCAGGTGAATTTGGTGGCTGTTGGATGGTATTTGTTGCATTTTTCGTCAAAAAATTACGAATAATGATGGCACTGTGCGACGGAGCGTTATCATGGTGCAAAATCCACTAGTTTCCTGCCCACAATTCTTGTCTCTTTCGGTGAATTGCTTCACGCAAACGTGTCATAACGCCCAAATAATACTCTTTGTTTACTGTCTAGCCTTCTGGCAAAAATTCATGATGCCGTGAGCATTGCCTTCTTTTTTGACTGAAAACGACGTGGTGTTTTTGGTCTCGGCTCATTTGGTGAACGCCATTCACTTGCCTGATGTCTGGATCGCGTGTCGTACTCACAACTCCACGTCTCGTCTCCAGTAATGATCCTTTCGATGAATGTGGGATCGGATCCAGCCTCGCAAATTATCTCTTTTTTGAATGAAATTGAGGTCTTTTGACACCAACTTTGTGCTACACGACGGAAACCAAAATCAGTAACGAAAATGTCTTGGACAGATCCATAGGCAATGTTCAAGTCCTCCGCTATTTCTCTGATGGTTAATTTGGAGTTATTGACTAACATTTCTTTTACTCCATCAATGTTTTCGTCGGTTGTCGATGTCGATTGTCTGCCACTTCGCTCATCATCTTCGATTGAATCACGACCATTTTGGAACGGCTCGTGCCACTGGTAAACGACTGTTTTCTTTAGAGGATCGATGCTGAAATACTTTTCCAATATTTCCAACGTTCGCGCACCATTAAATCCGTTTTTTACGCAAAATTTAATACAAGTTCGTGGTTGCAAATTTAAATCCATTTCTAAAATTGTAAAAAATCGCCAACACACACAGAGATAATTGTACTCTTGGCTACGTAATTTTTGCAAATGTCAAGCTATGACGCTAAGATTTAGAGGGAATGTCAAGAACAGATTTACCAACTTAACAGAAAAAAAAACAGAACTCAAATCGGAACAATGGGAGCGCCGACGCCAGTCACACCTCCAGTGTTATCCAGCATGTCTGAACTTTTCGGGTAGCCAACATCGAATCGGATCACAACCTTATGCAGTCAGGATACGAATGCGGATGTCACACGTACAATGGAGTCAAGAAAGACTATCAAACTTCGACGACGTTGATTCGCTGGAATTGCGAGAGATCGCTAGAATCGCCTTTCCTTTCAGACATACAATACCAATGTATGCATGTCAACGAGCCATCAGAGAAGCTTATAAAACGCCGCTACAAAGAAATCACTGCTGGACGACGAACGTAGACAGACGCATGCTGCAATAAAGTTGCTGTGCATGGAAGGACGAAAGCTGATCGAATGCTCTAGGAGTAGAAAAGAAGGAATGCGTAAAGGTTTCTCGGGAGAAAAAATAATCATGAAAAGCGCGCGATCGAAGAAATAGAGAAATATTACTGCTTGAATAACGTTCAAAAATTTATCAGAGAATAAAGCGAGTATGCCAGGATTACAAACCAGAATGAAAACCTGCAAAGCTGAACATGGACAACTAGTAGTAAAGTCACAGATGGTGCTGAAAATATGGAATGACTACTTCTGAAGACTGTATAACGGCGATGATGGTAATAATTCCACTGTCAGGCAGAACGTATCATTCAGCCTGAACGAAGATGACACATAATTCCATCGTTTTGACCTTCGTCTAGGCTAATGTAGTAATATTGAAGCCAAAGTCTAATACAATAAAACTGCTGGCACAGACGAACCGTGCACTAGGAACCTCTGAAATTGTTGAGCTAAGAAACAAGCGTGATGCTGAATTCAAAAAATGGAAACGATTTCGAATTCCCGAATACTATGACAGCTATCGGTTGTTACGTAACATAGTTAACTCGAAGATTAAAGAAGCCAAACGTCGCTATTATGCTAAGCACTTCGATCATAAACTTCCAACCAAAACACTTTGGAGAAATTTACGTGAATTAGGTGTAGGTAGTAACTTGAAGTCCATGGTAGACCAGGTCGATCCTAACGAACTAAACAAAGAATTCGCTAAAGTTCAATCGAAATTGCGCCCAAATGGAAACAATATTCAAACGCCACACGCTGGCTTATTCGAATTTGGCCGAGTAGAACAAATCGACGTTGCTAGAGCTGTGCTAAAAATTAAATCTAACGCTGTTGGTGTCATCCAACAACAACAACATCCACCCAACTTTTATTAAATTAATATTACCCTATATACTTCCAGCTTTAACATATATTTTCAATAATATAATAACAAGATCCACTTTTCCGTGTGCTTGGAAGAAAGCTAAGATTATACCAATCCCAAAAAGGAAAGCAGTAGGCAACTCGTCAACTGAATATAGACCTATCGCTATACTTCCATATTTGTCAAAAGTATTTGAAAAAGTAATACACCATGAAATATCAAGTTTTCTTCAACAAGAACAAGTTCTTTGCGCCTACCAGTCTGGATTTCGGAAACACCACAGCTGCACATCAGCGCTTCTACATATGAGTTGCAATAGACAAAAAACAAATCACCCTTATTGCTCTCCTTGATTTTTCTAAGGCCTTTGACACCGTTGATCATGAACTACTTGTATCAAAATTGATGAACTTCTATAATTTCTCTGCATCAGCCGCTAATCTCATACGGTCCTATCTGGTTGAAAGAAAACAAGCAGTTCATGTAAGCAATGCTGTGTCAGATTACATTGCAATTTCAGTTGGTGTTCCACAAGGATCCATTTTGGGTCCCCTACTTTTCGCAATTTTTATAAACGACCTTCCTAAAAGCATTAAAAGTTCTAATTTTCACATGTTTGCTGACGATATCCAGCTCTATTTAAGCTTTGAGAATGATCTTATTGATCATGCTGCTTTGAAATTTAATGATGACCTAAAACGTATCCATTGCTGGGCAGATGAAAACCTTCTGCAGCTTAACCCAAGAAAAACGAAGTGTCTTCTCATAAATAGAAACCCCTTATCTTTTATCAACGTTCCTTCAGTATACCTTGGTAATGAACCTATCGAATTTGTAAACAAAGCCAAAAATCTTGGTATTTGGTTCAATACAAAATTAACCTGGGACAACCACGTTTGCTCAGTTGTGTTAAAAATATACGGATGTCTTAGAAATCTCTCCCAAACTCAAAGCTTCACACCAATAAATACCAAGCTTATGTTGGTCAAGGCCGTGCTCATTCCTCTGATAACATATGCCTGCGAAGTTTTTTGTTGCACCGGCGCCTTTGCCAGACGTAAGCTCAACATTGCTTTTAACAATGTTGTGCGATACGTATACGGCCTACATCGTTTTGCTCATGTGTCGGCTTATACCAAAAATATTCTTGGTTGCACACTTGACCGATATTTTGACTACTGCACAATCAAATATCTACACAGGATCATAATCAACCAACAGCCCCAATACTTATATGATAAACTAAGGTTTTCGCATTCAAGTAGATCTTTAATTTTAATTGTACCTCGTGTTGCTTATCAAGTTACCGAACGACAGTTTTTCGTTCACGCCATTCGCCTTTGGAATTCACTCCCCCTTAATATAAGACGACTCTATAATACAAATAGCTTTAGTGAAACTCTCTTTCGACATATAGCAGACAACTAGCAGGAATACTGAACATAATTTCACATCATACAAATATTTTATTTAAATTGTTCAAGAAAGCTTATAAATTTATTTTTTTTTCTCTCTTTATACTCAAATTTATTTCAATCAGATGTTAATATTTTTAAGTTTACCTTATTGAGAAAGAATTATAATTTTAGTTTAATCTTAAATCACTTATTAATTGTATCACATTTATAGCTTAAAGATCTGAATGGTCTATTATAAATGTCGTTGTTATACTGTAATAAAAATACTGAAATACTGAAATAGGTTGTCCGTAGATATGGTCAGCGAAATGTCTTCTAAACATCGCCTATAAGATTTTATCTGTAGTATCATGCGAGGGTCTGATGACTTAACTGAGTCCTTTCATGGCAAGAAAGGTTTTAGACCAGGCGACTCCTTTACATGTGACGTTTTTAACATTGCTCCAGAAACAATACCGCAAAACTCACTGGTCAAAAAAAGATGTACGATCTTTCGTGAGTATTGAGGCGGAAGCACCACAATGGGTTTGACGGTAAGCGAGGACAAAACAAAGTAAATGCTGTCATCAGAAAAGACAACACAACACTCTAAATTTAGATGGAAGCATACGTCCTTGTGGACACAAGAAATGATAGTGACAAGAGGTTGGTTGACTTTTGCAATGCTAACCACCTAGTCATTGGAGGCACACAGTTTTTCCATAGGCTGGGTTGGAAAAGATAGCTCAACAGATAAGGTAGCATCTTGCCACAAATGCAGAAAATCAATGGCATTGTTCCCGAGATGATCGATGACTACTAGAAGGTTTTAAATATGTTTTACGTCTGAGACAGACCGTAGTCGGTCAAGGCTGATGACAGACAACTCGAGACGGGTCGATAAAGATATTAAATTCAAATGACAGGTTGTATCGGGCCTAGCAGTAGAGCTACCACAGATAAAAAATGTGCGTGCTAGTGTACGACGAAACTGGTCGCACTATATACCAGGGCGGGTCAATAAGTCCGTGACTTTTGGAATAAAACCCAGATTTTTTGATAAAAAATAATTTTATTTTTCAACGTAGTCTCCCTTGAGCTCTATACACTTTGTCCAACGCTTCTCCAATTTTTTTATCCCTTCCAAAAAAAATGATTTGTCAAGGTCCTCAAAATAGGCCTTTGTTTGCGAGATGACTTCATCATTGGAGTCAAATCTTTTTCCACCAAGCCATTTCTTCAGGTTTGGGAACAAGAAGTAGTCAAGTAGTAGCTTGGAGCCAAATCTGGAGAATAGGGTGGATGAGGGAGCAATTCATAGCCCAATTCATGGATTTTTGCCATGGCAACTGCACATGTGTGCACCCTTGCATTGTCTTGGTGGGAAAGAACTTTTTTCTTGGCCAAATGAGGTCGTTTTTTTTTTCAAATCGTCATTGAATCGGTCCAATAAGTTGGCATAATATTCCCCATTGATTGTTCTTCCCTTTTGAAGGTAGTCAATGTGGATTATCCCGCGTGCATCCCAAAAAACAGTCGCCATAACTTTATTGGCTGACAAACCCACCTTGGCCTTTTTTGGCGCCGATTCACCCTTAGAAACCCACTGTTTTGACTGTTGTTTGTTCTCTGGTGTGTTGTGATGGATCCATGTTTCGTCCACGGTTACAAAACGGCGCAAAAACTCCTCCATATTGCGATTAAACAACGCCAAACCTTCCTGTGAAGTTGTTACACGATTTTTTCCATTTTTCCATTTTCTCCTCAAATTAGTGAGTAGTCTGATAAAAATAGCTGTCAAACACAAACTAACTGACGCAGCAAGTTTAAATTTTGACAGGAGTCAACTGACAGATGCCTGTTGACAGTAGCAGTGTTGCTGTTTCAGTAAAGAGGTCAGAAATTCAAAAAGTAACGGACTTATTGACCCGCCCTCGTATTGACAAAAACAGAAAGTAGGTGCGATAGTAAGATCGACTTTATTACTCGTATTATAAAGGAACTCGCTGGTGTTCAAAGTTCCGAACTATATTTAGCACAAACGTTAAACGGAAATCTGCTGACCTCGGATAAGAAACACTTTGTTAACAAATATATTGGTAAAATAATAATAAAGGCCTTAAGAAAAATAAGACTCTTTAAAGCCGCGCCCAACATTTTGGCGGAAATCCTACAACGACTAATTTGGGAAACATGGAAAATCAAATTCTTTATCGAAAACTGGTAGAGGGAAAAGATTGTTAGGCTGTTCAAGAAGTAGTCCTAATGGAGTGTAACTGGTCATTCTATAAGTCACTTAACTAATACTTATAGCACAGATAATAAATCTATACAGATGTCTCATTCATATGGGAAGTTTTGTCCTATGAAAATGAAATCGAACTAAAAAAATTGCTTTTTTAAAAAGCTGCAAAGAGCAGAATAATCATTTTATTTCTTTTCGCTTTTTGCTCTGCCACTTGTCACTCACACATGCAAAGTCCTTTATCATGCAAAAACAATACGTGAAGGAAAGAAATAAATAAAAAAACATACGTTGACGTTGCCCAGCATAACCGGTTTACTTGGGTTTATGTACGTTTTATTTTGTTTGTAACTTGTTATGCAATGTAAATTGAATGGGCGTAGGAATATAATTTTGAAGATCATAAGATCGACGGTCCATGAAGGTGGTCTTGCTGGAGGGGGTGGGTGTGACGTTGCACCACACTATAAAAGTAGTTGATATTTGAAGCACGAGGTGTTAAGGGCTAATACATGTTATGGGCTTGAAGATATACGTATGTACATGAGCGCTAGACCAATTTCCCGATTTTAATTTTGTGATCAGGATATTAAGTACCTACAAAATTTGATAAATTTCCAAGCATTGAGTAACATCGAACTTATTCGGAAAATGTATGTACTCGTATATGTTATTTACGAGTACATATTTGCTCCCTTTTCTTTCAAGTTATGTAAAAGGGAGTTTTTAAAACTGTACGCAAAATATTTGTATGTAAAGATCGAAAATCTTCAATTCCGAGACTCGGGGACAATGCAGTAACGTGCGGCCGAATATATGGGAGTTCGAACAAGTGGAATGGGATCTCAACCAACTTGGAGTGCAGCACCGCTGGAAACAGCTGGCGAAAGATCGCGCCAGGTGGAAAGGCTTGTTGGTTGAGGTCCTGGTCCACCCCGGACTGTAACGCCACCTAAGGAAAATAACAGTAAGGAAAATATTGGAAATATTTTTTCGACAGCCATGAATGAGCCATATTTGAACTAGCAAAATCAATGTTCCTTGGAGTAGAGATTTTGGATCCAATTTGTTAAACCGGACTGAAGTAGCACCAGTTGCCTAGGCTTATTCTGGTGGTAATCTTCGACAAGATGTCATTTCTTCAGCTTGCATTATCCCAGAGAACGAGGAACTCCTCTAAAGTAATGAGCATTTATAGTGACAAATTGTACGATTTGTTAATGACGGGGTTATCTTTGCTCGATAAAATATACTTTACAATGTCAGCAGATTTTGGCCACCCTGAAGTGTCTATATCAATGACGTGTCCCAACAGCTGGGCAGATCTTTATTGTGCTTATACCTGCCTGCGGTTACATAATACGAGTATTTTAATATGAAAAAACCATATTATTGAAAAAACCATATTATGAAAGCGTATCTATTTGCCGGAATCCGGTGGAGGTTTGGAAAAATTCTGAGGTTTTGTTTCCAAGCTGTAAGGCGCATCGCAAATTTTCTAGTATGATGCGACACAACCGGATAAGTTTTCTTGGGACCCCGAATTAGGCCATCGCATTATGAAACCTAGTACAATGGAGGCTGTCATAAGCATAGGTGGTAGGTATTGACTTGGAACTGGCTAGTTCTTTCCAAGATTTTCCAGGCCGGAAGAGTAAATAAACAAATAGGCAAGATGATGTGGTGAAAATTGAAGAAAGGAAAAGTGAAAATAAATATTATAATATAGCAAATACAATATAATTAATTTGTTTTGTTAGATTTTCCACAAAAAAACAGAAGAAAATTATATATAAATAAGACAGCCATGTTTAATTTAATTTAATTTCTTTTGTTACAATCAAATGATGAATAATGAATGAAAAACTTTAGTTTATGTTAAAAATTGTTTCTTAACGATCAAATAATGAACGTAGAAATATAATGATGATTACTATAATTACATATATCTTTTTATTCAATTTTGTTTAACACTCAAGCGTATTGAGAAGCGATTTATTAGAATGCAACTGATCCTTGCAACTTTGCTTCCTTGTATTTACTTGTCTCTTCAAGAGTTACAGCGTGAAGAATACCCGGACGAATCTTTTCTTTTACGGTCTTCCTCCTTCTCAAATAACACTTTTTACTAACAATATTTCGTAACCATTCCTCTTGCTTTCCCATGACTCTTTTGAAGCCAGTTTAATGCCAGCAAGAGAGTGTCGCAGGGGTCGGAACAAGTGATAATCTGACGGCGTAATGCCAAGACTATACTGTGGATGCATCACAACTTCCCAGTCAGGATCTTTCAATTTTTACCGAGTCATCATGGTTGAAATTAATATATATGTACGAAGGTTGTCTGAAAAGTTTCCGACCGAACAGTGATACAAGACATTTTTTCTCAAATTATTTTTTTTATTTTTCTACATAGTCTCCTTGTAACTCTACACACTTCTCCCAACGATGCTCCCATCTCTCTAACCCATCCAAATAGTACTTGGCGTTTTTCTCTGCAAAGTAATTGTTCACGAAGGTGATTTGGCGTTCACCAAATGAGCCGAAACCAAAAAGACCACGTCGTTTTCAGTCAAAAAAGAAGGCAATGCTAACGGTTTTCATGTTTTACAACGGTGTAGTGCATCATGAATTTTTGCCAGAAGGCCAACCAGTAAACAAAAATTATTATTTTGGCGTTATGAGACGTTTGCGTGAAGCAATTCGCCGAAAGAGACCAGAATTGTGGGCAGAAAACTCGTGGATTTTGCACCATGATAACGCACAGTCGCACAGTGCCACCATTATTCGTAATTTTTTGACGAAAAAAGCAACAAATACCATCTACCAGCCACCGAATTCATCTGATTTGGCTCCTTGTGACTTCTTTCTGTTCAATCGAGTTAAAAAACCACTACGGAGAACGCGTTTCAGCAGCCGAGAGGAAGTAATGGAAAAATCGCAGGAAGCACAAATGGACATACCGAAAACGAATATAAAAAATGTTTCGAGTATTGGATCAAGCACTGGCATAAGTGTGTTGCAGTCGATAAGAGATTACTTTGAAGGAGACAATATAGATTTAAATGAATAAACTTGTGATTTTAATTTTCTGAATGAATTCCTTTTGATCAAGGTGGTATTTTAGGTTTTCTATAAGAATAGTTAGTTACTTAATTTCAAATTCAATACTATGTCTTTAGAACATTAGAGAAAGAAAAAATAAATAATTAAAATACAGGTGCTATAAAATTGGTTTTATTGTAAAATAAAAAGTTAAGCATCTAACACTGCTATTATTTTGCACACAGGTGTATCTGCACTGCATATTAATAACACGAATAATATTTTGCTCGTCAAACTTCAATTACAAAATGTAAAGAAATATTCGACTTTTACCGCCTTTGAATTGTTCTTTCTTACATACACACCCATACGCTCAAACAAAATACCAATTCATGAAAAATTACATAATTTCCTATTGCAGTCGAATGAAAACAAACAGCCAAGTGTTCATACCACTTCCCGCAAATCCCTTGCAAATGTTTCTCATATTCTTTTTGCCACTGCCCTTACCTTGTGGTGAGAGAAAAAAAAAAATCTCTCAGTAAACAAAGCAAGAAAGAGCGAAAATATAAAAGCTTTGCATTCTTCCGAAAGCTCGTGTCGGCTAGCCGACAAAAATTGAACCATTTTTTTCTACAGCGATGAGACATCTGTATAGATTTATTATCTGTGCTTATAGTGACCATACGTCCCGCATTTCACATGGCTGTCCCGCATCATAAATTGTCCCGCAAAATGTCCTGCATTTACGTTTACCCGCAAAGTCCCACAACATAATAAATGTACAATTTTTTTAAATAATATTGTGACAGTAGCAGATGTACACTCTCTGTAATAAGTACTTTTCAAATAATGCGCATGCAAATGTGTTGCAAGGAAAAATAGTTGCCAGTTTGGTTTCACGTTACCGTTACTGTCAAAACAAAATAAAATTTCTGCTTCTCCTTCCACTGTGTAGTAAATTCTTGTTTTCTGTGCTCAAGTAAGTATTTATTCTAAAACAAACAGATAAGAACCAATAACGAGTCAAATTATTTGTTTATTTAGAATGGCGTCAACATCAAGGACAAATAAAAAACCGAAAAGCGAATGCAAACTCACTGTAGAGATGCAAAATGAATACCCATTTATAAAGCACACGAACAGGGAACGTTTTATAAGATGCAATATTTGTAGCAGCTAATTTTCCATTGCTTCTGGAGGGAAATACGACAAAAGCCGACATATTAAATCTGACAAACATAAGCTTAAAGTCGAAGGATCAAGCATCGACAAAGCTCGAGACTTTTTTTCGAAAAACCGAATTTGGTGAAAGTGAAAAAAAATGGCACTATTTGAAGCCGTCATGGCTTTTCACACAATTTGCCACAATCTGATCTGAAGCTCTGATCAATGGATTGCACTTCTCAGCTTTTGCAAAAGCTTTTAGATTCAAAGTTTGCTTGTGCTCGGACCAAATGCGAATCCATCATAACTAATGTGTTGTCCTCATTCATCATCAAAAAGCAACAAAAGGGGCAACAAACAAAAAAGATATAAAGCTTTTCCCTACATTATTGTTGCGATATTTCGATTGCAAAGAGGGTCTTAAATTGCGGCTGTTAGAATTGGTGTCATTGCTTGGCGAAACATCCGAAATGATAACTGAGTCCATTTTGAAAATTTTAAGAAGGTCAGATTTGTTGGTCGGATTTTGGGCAGGCACTAATTTCGGCGGTTTATCTCAAAGTGGAAGTCACAATCTTCAGTCGATTAAATAGAGAACACAATCAATCCATCGTTGGCGTAGGTTGCTCGGCTCATATTATTCACAATGCGGTTCAAACCGCTGCTGACCTGCTTCCGGTTGACATAGAAAACATTATTGTGAAAATATACTCTCACTTTTATATACAATATATACAGTTAGAGTAGAAAAATTAAAAGAATTTTGCTGTGATGCGCAGGTCGAATACAATGGATTGCTGGGGTTTTGCAAAACAAGATGGCTAGCCCTACTGCCCGCCATCGAACGTGTTTTGAACTGTCGGTTTGAGAAAGTTAAAGACTTGAACTACGAGCGTCTTAACCATCTTCTACTACACGAAAGTTGGACCGATGTGTACCTTGAAAGTAATCCCTGTCTTACTGAAACCCAAAGACAATATAAAGTTAAACAAATTAAGCCATGTCTACAACTTTATTAAAGCAGATTGCAAAGAAGAACAAATTATATATTAAATGCAAAAAGAAACCGAATAATATCAGTCTTAGACTTCGTCCACGAGAGATAGTTGGTCTAACAATTTTATTAAGAAGGTCTCACTAAATATTGTTGATGTCTTAACGGATATTTTTAATAAAAGTATCTACAGTGGTATTTTTGCTGTTGCCTTAAAAACTGCAGAAGTAATACCTGTTTTAAAGAAAGGTGATAGTAAAAATCTAAATAACTATAGGCCAATCTCTCTTCTTCCAGTGTTTTCTAAAACCTTGAGAAAGCAGTGAAAAATAGAATAATGACTTTCCTAGATTCATCTTCTTTTTTTAGTAATAATCAGTTTGGGTTTAGAGCTGGGAAGTCAACAGAGGATGCCCTCTTAGAGTTCTACTACTTTAACTACGAAAGCCTGAACAATAAAAAAATAGCAGCCGTATATTTTTTTATTGACATTACTAAGGCGTTTGATACTGTCGACCATATGATATTAACACAAAAGTTAGAAAAAGCGGGCATAAGAGGTTTTATGCTTAAATGATTTCTTTCCTATTTAAACAACCGCAAAGAAGTTGTAAAGATTAATGATAGTTTTAGCCTATCGTTAGATATTAAAATTGGTGTTCCACAAGGCTCAGTACTTGGTCCAATCCTTTTCTTGATCTATATCAATTCAATTTTTAACCTCGATATCAAAGGTAAACAAATAGGATCTGCTGATGATATAGCTTGTTCTTATTCTAATAGATCTGCATTAGACTTAATTGCCAACATTAACTCTGACTTAGAGCAGCTGAGACATTGGTTTTGTTTACATAAATTGGTAATCAGTGATAAAGCTAAAATAATGTTGTTCAATTGTCTTCCAACATTGTCGATTACCCACCTTTGATTTTTCATAGTGCAAGTTGTAAGCATTTATTATTTAGCCCTGTTACATGCAAAGCGACATCATCTTCTACCTTATTTAATCGGGATTTAACTTGTTCACCTCAGTGTTTTTGTACAGAAAGAACTACAGTTTTTAAATATCTGGGTCTGGAAATTGATAGCGAACTGAATTGGAGTAATCATACTGCCAGTCTAAGATCTTACTTGTTAAAAACTACGAAGTTAATGTACCATTTGAAGCAATTTTGTTCTAAAAAACTGATGGAAACAATATACTGTGATAACGACTTAAATGTGAGCAGCGGCATCTAGAATCACAGAGCAGAAAATGTCGATACTCGAAGACCAGAAGATTTCGATACTTGAATAACAAAGTCTCGACCATTGACGACTGGAGAGTGGAATCGAATTTTCTAGCAAATTGGAAATTGTATGGGACGCTATATGGCGAGGATTGTTCTCGAAGTATGTCATTCGAGTATAAATACCAGCATCCCCAAGGTATGCAAGTCAGTTCTAAAGTGTAATTTGAAGTGTTAATTAGGAGAAGTGATTAAGTGGTTTAAGTAAAAGATAAGAAAAGTATAAGCGGTTGAGAAATTGGATTGTACTGAGAGAAACAATTAAATAGTGAATTGTAACTGTACTGAATAAAGCGATTTCTATTGAAAAGAATAAGTTCTATCATTTGTACCCACACAAAAATTTTACATTGGTGTCAGAAGTGGGATAGGACTTATTGTGTGTAAAAAAAAGGAAAAAAAATGTTTTTTTTTGACTATTTGAAAAAGCTAGAATGGGTCGAAAACTATTGCAGTTGACCCTCGTCCAACTCAAATCCGAGTTGAACAAGAGAAGCCTCGGCTCCAGTGGAGGAAAAAGTAACCTGGTGCTCCGTCTTCAGGAGGCTTTGAACAACGAGGGACATCATCCTGATGCATACTCATTTGATGTTGACGAGGATGAACAGACAAGTACCCGCAATGACATGGCTGCGATGATGCAACTCCTCTTATTAAAAGTGGACGAACAAAAGAATAGCCTCGAACAAAAGCTGGATGAACAAAAGAATAGCCTCGAACAAAAGCTGGATGAGCAAAAGAAAAATCTAGACGAGCAGAAGCACAGCATTGAACAAAAATTCGACGAACAAAAGAATAGTCTAGAACAAAAACTGGAAGAACAAAATAACGTTCTACACCAAAAGTTCGAAGAAATCGATAACAAATTTGAAAGAATAGAGAAGAATGTTGGCGAAAAATTCGAACAAATGGACAGCAAAGTTGAGCAACTGGCAAAAGAGCTCGATACAGTGCGAAAACAGAAACTGCGAGAATGTTCTTTAAGTGGTCCAAGGAGAAAAGAGTTGAAGCCTACCTCATTCGATGGCCAGACCTCATGGTCTACTTAAAAGAAGCAGTTTGAAATGGCTGCCTGTGCAAACCACTGGGATAATAAGGAGAAGAGCTTTGCCCTAGCGATGGTCTTACGTAGTCCTGCGGCAGAATTGTTACAAACAATCGATATTGAAAAGAATGAGTGCGTCGAATCTTCAATGGGCAAGAGAACTTAAAGATCTCAACATACATAAATCCGCTGGTCCAGATGGTATATCTCCCCTTCTTCTGAAGAGGTGTTCTTCCTCGCTGGCAAAACCACTGCGTAAGCTTTTTCATCAATCCTACACTTTAGGACTCTTCCCGAGCAGATGGAAAACAGCATTTGTCCAGCCCGTCCCTAAAAAAGGCGAATCATCTTCTCTCTCCTCCTACAGACCCATTGCACTTACGTCCCTTCTTTCCAAGGTCATGGAAACACTGATAAATCGTCAGCTCATGAAATATCTCGAAACACGAAAACTTCTCAATGACCGGCAGTACGGTTTCCATAGCAACAAGTCCACTGGTGATTTGATGGCATGTCTCACCGAAAAGTGGAACCAAAGCGTACATCAATCTGGCGAAAGCAAGATAGTTGTACTTGATATTTCTAAGGCATATGACAGAGTTTGGCATCAGGCTCTTCTGTCGAAAATGCGTGCATTTGGGATCGACGACTCTCTTCTTCAATGGATTAGAAATTACCTTTCGGAACGTTCAATTCAAGTTGTCTTGGACGGTTTCAAGTCTGATATTCACAAAATCAATGTTGGTGTGCCCCAGGGCTCTGTTCTGTCACTGACATTCTTTTTAATTTTCATTAACGATCTCTTGTCTGCTACATCTAATCCAATATATTCCTTTGCTGATGACAGTACTCTCTGCTTTTCATATTCGTTCCCGGACTCACGGCCCTGCTCTTCGGCTGTAGAACGAGAACGGCAGCGTATGCTAAGCTCATTCAATTCCGATATCAACAGCATAACCAATTGGGGAACTATCAACAGAGTGCAATTTAATGTTTCCAAAACACAATGCTGTCTGCTGTCGTTAAAGCGAAATTTAAACACCCAGCCATTATCCATGGATGGCACTTGCATCGTCGAAACCGAAAAACTTTCCATTCCCGGTATGTGTGTAAATGACAACTTACGTTGGAATGACCACATATTTGATGTCGCCAAAAATGCTGCGAAATGTCTAGGTTTCCTCAAGCGATGTAAGAAATATTTCACCCTCTCTGAGCTGATCTATGTACAAATCCGCCCAAAATTGGAGTACAACTCCCACATCTGGTCAGGTGCTCCTAAAACATCTCTGCACCTGTTAGATAGGATTCAAAACCGTGCGATAAAACTTATTGACCATACTAATATCAGTCAATCAATGGACACCTTCGAACACCGATGAAATGTCTCGTATCTCACTTTGTTTTATCGCTATTTCCACCACCAGTGCTCCACTGAAATCGCCAGTAGCATTCCGCCCATTCAAACTTTCAACCGTAACACCCGTCTCGCTATGAATGCTCATCAGTATACCCTCAAGCCCATTTTCGGACGTATTCTAAAATATCGTGATTCGTTCCTAAGCCGTACAACTCGCTTATGGAATGCCCTGCCGATCTCTGTATTTCCTGGTCGTTATAACTTGCAAACATTTAAAAACAATGTACATCGGTACCGCTCTTTTCTTCCTCCCTAAATTTCCTTTGCCCGCGCTGTGTATAATGACCTTAAGGGTACTCAAACCCTTTGAGCGGGCGCTCATTATATAAAAAAAAAATAAAAAAATATGGCTTTAATGCAGGCTATCGAGAAACGGTTTGGGGATAGCCACATGCGGGAAGTTTACAAGGTTCAATTGCAAGGCCGTATGCAGCAACGAGGAGAAACACTGCAACAGCTCCAAGCAGACGTGAGTAGACTGGCACATTTGTCATATCCCACCGCAGGCCAAGAAATAATCGACGAAATGGCAAAGGACGCATTCACCAGGGGAATTGCAGATATGAAGCTACAATCAGCAGTAAGGATGGCCGGGAAAAGAACCCTTGCTGAAGCACTTGCCTTCGCTCTGGCGATGGAAGCATCCAATCAGGCTTCCAAAGGAATGCATTTCCTCAGGGAAATAGTATCTGGTGAATGCTCCTGCTCAAGACTAACTACCGTGCACCGAAATATCCCGCGGGAGAGACGAAGGATGCGCTGCTGGAACTGCGATAAAGTAGGACATCTGCAAGGGCATTGCAAAGAACCGGTACGACGAGAAGTCTGCCTGCACTGGGGTTACAGGCAAATAGAAAGAAAAACCAGCAGAAACGGCTACCAAGAAACCGGTCAAATTTCTCGAAACCATCAGTTGGGAAATGCTTACTTCGCGGGGCAGAAGTCTGTAGCAGGAGTCGACTCCAAGGTAATTATCCCAGTCTCACAGGTAAAACAATGCAATGAAGCCTCCCAGCAGAAGTAGTTAGTGGTAAAGGAGCGAAAGAACATACAACTATCCAAATGATCAGGACCACCCAATAGAGGGTTGGAGTTTAGACGAAATCCGTTCCTCCCAACAGGAAGACAATGACATCGAACCAATATTGGCCTTGAAGGAACACGAGGAAAGACCAAGCTGGTAGCAGATATCAGATCGGTGCCAAACTCTGTAGGCATACTGGGCACAGTGGGACACGCTTTTTGTCCAAGATGGATTGCTGAAGAGAAAATGGGAAAGTGCAGATGGGACAACATCTCGTATGCAGCTAATAGTGCCACGGCCCAGAGTCAGCCAAGTACTCCATGAAATACATGACGGAATCTCAGGAGGCCATTTGGGAATAAACAAGACGTTGGAAAAGGTAAGGGAACGTTTCTATTGGCTAAGCGCTAAACAGAATTGGTGCAAAAAGTGCATAAGATGTGCGGCTACCAAGGGTCCAAAAGTAAAGCCACATGGACAAATGCAACAATACAATGTCGGAGCACCTTTCGAACGAATAGCCATCGACATCGCTGGGCCATTTCCCGAAACCTTTAATGATAACCGATATACCCTCGTGGTCATGGATTACTTCAGTAAGTGGCCGGAAGTGTTTGCCATCCCAAATCAAGAGGCTAAGACCGTAGCCGAACAGATAGTCAACAACTGGGTGAGCAGATTTGGGGTCCCAATAGAGCTGCACTCTGATTAAGGGCGAAACTTTGAAAAGAATAAGTTCTATCATTTGTACCCATCCAAACATTTTACAATACTGTAGACTAGTACAATCAAAGTTGCAGTACGGCTTAATCTGTTGGGGAGGAACTCATAAAAATAAATTCCATACGATACTCATTGTGCAAAAACATATAGTTAGAATAATCTGGAGAAAGAATCGCCGAGAAAGTAGTTATTTGCTTTTTGTAAACTCTAAAATGCTACCACTCAAGCATCTTTACTTTTACAAAGTGTTAAGGATTTTTTTCGTTAGGAGTGGTTACTCCATTGACAGAAATCCAACCCATCAGTCACTGCGTAGTAGCAGTGGCTTTCATTCCATCTTTCAACACACATCACTTTTTGAACTTTTACTCCTCTGTTGCTCCAAGATTATATAATATATTGCCGCTTGAAATTAGGCAAAACAGAAATCTTGTCGTTCGAAATAGAAAAGTTAAGGAATGGCTATTTCACTTCGACCTACATGAAATAAACCATTTAATTGGTCGCATGGTCTAATTTTGTTGAATGTTTTGTTCCTCTCTTCACACCAATTTATTTTGCTTTGTATTTTTTAATTATAGTCTTATATGTAATTGATGCATTCGACACTAGATTTAGTTAACTACAGAATGTATCTTTTCAGTTTTTCAATTGATAAATTATTTACTTTTTAATCTCTCTTTTGTCGTAAGTTATTTAGTACAGTATGGTTGGATGTTAATTTAATGAAACTTTATAACACGGGAATACAAATATACAAATGAACAGTATGCTAAATAAACAACAGGGGATATTTCAGTCCTCCTCTGATGGTCGCACAAACCGAACTGCCGTTCTCTTATCTGCTGAGCCTTCATCCTTGATCAGTTCTCTCCTCCTATGAGTGTGCAACCCTTAGAACATCTGATTCGCACGTGTGGTGAGATCGCTGTCCTGCCAGATTCGATAAGACGTCCAGCGCGTTCGTTGTATATTTGGAATATGCTTATCACACTTTATTGTTATTCTATTAAGTAACTGCTTGTTTCTTTATTACTTCTGAATTTGTTTTGAATAAGATCTTGCATTCTATATTTGTACTCGTATCTAATTTTGTCAATTGTAAAGTGAATAAATATATAAATGAAATGAAAAAATGAAAAATGAAATGAAATGATTTCTCGATACAATTAATGTAAATAAAGCCTTCGACAAGGCGATTCACTGTCATTTGATTGCTTCATTATGCACCAGAGACACAGTCCTTCAAAAGTTTAAACTAAATGTATATAATATGTCCGATCCATGGTTAGGGGCATTATTTGTGGAGATATTCATGATTCAATCTAAAACCTTTTACGAGATACCTTGTACGATTACGAAATACAAATTGCTTGAAAAGATAAGTCTGCGTTAATAAAGAATAATGAGTGTTGTTTTAGGGGCAACAAATATTGGTAAATTTTACAGCAAATCTTAGAATAGATTCAGGAGTTCCGGATTCATATTCAGGACCATTTTGTTCTATAAGCATAGATAATAAATCTATACAGGTGTCTCATCGCTGTAGAAAAAAATGGTTCAATTTTTGTCGGCTAGCCAACACTCGTCCGGCCGACACGAGCTTTCGGAATAATGTAAAGCTTTTTTATTTTCGCTCTTTCTTGCTTTGTTTACTGAGAGATTTTTTTTTTCTCTCACCACAAGTTGAGGGCAATGACAAAAGGAATATGAAAAACATTTGCAAGGGATTTGGGGGAAGGGGTATGAAGACTTGGCTGTTTGTTTTCATTCGACTGCAATAGGAAATTATATAATTTTTCATGAATTGGTATTTTGTTTGAGCGTATGGGTGTGTATGTAAGAAAGAACAATTCAAAGGCGGGAAAAGTCGAATATTTCTTTATATTTTGTAATTGAAGTTTGACGAGCAAAATATTAGGCATTCGTGTTATTAATACGCAGTGCAGATACACCTGTGTGCAAAATAATAGCAGTGTTAGATGCTTAACTTTTTATTTTACAATGAAACCAATTTTATAGCACCTGTATTTTAATTATTTATTTTTTCTTTCTCTAATGTTCTAAAGACATAGTATTGAATTTGAAATTAAGTAACTAACCATTCTTATAGAAAACCTAAAATACCACCTTGATGAAAATGAATTTATTGAGAAAACTAAAAATACAAGGTTGTTCATCTAAATCTATATTGTCCCCTTCAAAGTAATCGCTTATCGACTGCAACACACTTATGCCAGCGCTTGATCCAATCCTCGAAACATTTTTTATATTCGGTTTTCGGTATGTCCATTAGTGCTTCTTGCGATTTTTCCATTACTTCCTCTCGGCTGCTGAAACGCGTTCCCCGTAGTGGTTTTTTAACTCGATTGAACAGAAAAAAGTCACAAGGAGCCAAATCAGATGAATTCGGTGGCTGGTAGATGGTATTTGTTGCATTTTTCGTGAAAAAATTACGAATAATGATGGCACTGTGCGATGGTGCGTTATCATGGTGCAAAATCCACTAGTTTTCTGCCCACAATTGTGGTCTCTTTTGGCGAATTGCTTCACGCAAACGTCTCATAACGCCCAAATAATACTTTTTGTTTACTGGCTGGCCTTCTGGCAAAAATTCATGCTGCACTACATCGTTGTAATCCATGAAAACCGTTAGCATTGCCTTCTTTTTTGACTGAAAACGACGTGGTCTTTTTGGTCTCGGCTCATTTGGTGAACGCCATTCACTTGCCTGATGTCTGAATTGCGTGTTGTACTCATAAATCCACGTCTTGTCTCCAGTAATGATCCTTTTGATGAATGTGGGATTGGATTCAGCCTTGCAAATCATCTCTTTGCGACGTCAACACTGTCTCTTTTTTGCATGAAATTGAGGTCTTTTGGCACCATCTTTGCTGCTACTCGACCGAAACCCAAATCATTAACCAAAATGTCTTGGATGGATCCATAGGCAATGTTCAAATCCTCCGCTATCTCTCTGCTGGTTAATTTGCGGTTATTGACCAACACTTCTTTTACTTCATCAATGCTTTTGTCGGTTTTCGATGTCGATGGTCTGCCACTACGTTCATCATCTTCGATTGACTCACGACCACTTTTGAACCGCTCGTACTGGTAAAGGACCGTTTTCTTTAGAGAATCGTTACCGAAACACTTTTCCAAGATTTCCAACGTTCGCGCACCATTAAATCAGTTTTTTTAGCAAGTTTTTTGGCCTTGTTTGCAAGAACTGCAGTACAACGAAGTGGCATAGAGTCGACTAAGCGCATACACCTCTCTCTCGAAATACCTGACCATGTAGATTGCACTGTAGTCAATAATTCACCAACGTTTTTTGGTTTTGCCTTAAAAACCACTTGTTTAACATCAGCCCATAAGTTTTCAATGATATTAAGATTTAGAGACTGAGCAGACCACTCCATGATTAATGTTGATCCCAAACCAATTTTTAGCCAATTTACTGGTGTTCTTGGGGTTATTATTTTGGTGATACACCCAATTAAACGGCAACTTACTCGTAAGGTAAGTTTTGAGTTTGGGGAATAAAACAAAGTCGCACGGGGCCCAGTCCGGACTTATTTGACAAAACCACTGATAAAAAACAAGTTTCTTCTGGGATTGGTTTGATTGAAGCCATTGTAAACAACCTGATTGGACCCTATCAGTGCGGTACACAATCGATTAGATTTCCACAATCCGGCAGATTTTGGAGAAAACCCAAGAAGTCCAGATCTACCAGGTGGTGGGTACCTGCTTATCGATTTTAAGGCTGCCTATGACAGCATTTATAGCGACGAGCTATATACTCGTAGAGCAATGTCTAGTCTTGACATCCCTGCCAAACTCGTCCGTCTGTGCAGGATGACGTGGGATAACGCCCGCTTCTGAAGGATCTGTTTGCCTAATGTCGGCATTATGATTCTATTCAGTGTACTGTGTGAACACGTAAAGTCTCTTCGGTCCACAAAAATTTACCGAAAGCAGTGTGACTTCCGGCCTGGAAAATCTTGGAAAGAACTATCCAGTTCCAAGTCAATACCTACCACGCTACAGTCCGGGGTGGACCAGGACCTCAACCAACAAGCCTTTCCACCTGGCGCGATCTTTCGCCAGCTGTTTCCAGCGGTGCTGCACTCCAAATTGGTTGAGATCCCATTCCACTTTTTCGAACTCCCATATATTCGGCCGTACATTACTGCGTTGTCCCCGAGTCCCGGAATTGAAGATTTTGCGTACAGTTTTAAAAACTCCCTTTTTCATAACTTGAAAGAAAAGGGAGCAAATATGTATTCGTAAATAACATATATGTACATACATTTTCCGAATAAGTTCGATGTTACTCAATGCTTGGAAATTTATCAAATTTTGTAGGTACTTAATGTCCTGAGCACAAAATTAAAATCGGGAAATTGGTCTAGCGCTCATGTACATACGCATATCTTCAACCCCATAACATGTATTAGCCCTTAACACTTCGTGCTTCAAATATCAACCACTTTTATAGTGTGGTGCAAGGTCACACCCACCCCCTCCAGCACAACACCTTCACGCACCATCGATCTTATGATCTTCAAAATTATATTCCTACCCCCATTTAATTTACATTGCATAACAAGTTACAAACAAAATAAAACGTACATAAACCCAAGTAAACCGGTTATGCTGGGCAACGTCATCGTATGTTTTTTTTATTTATTTCTTTCCTTCACGTATTGTTTTTGCATGATAAACGACTTTGCATGTGTGAGTGACAAGTGGCAAGAGCAAAAAGCGAAAAGAAATAAAATCATTTTTCTGCTCTTTGCAGCTTTTTAAAAAAGCTATTTTTTTAGTTCGATTTCATTTTCATAGGACAAAACTTCCCATATGAATGAGACATCTGTATAGATTTATTATCTGTGCCCAGAGTCTACATGAAATTTCATCCGATGATTATTCATTATATTTCCGCATTATAACAACGAAAACTATTAACATTTTGGCCAAGACGATTTCATCGAAATCTGCTCATTTCACAAATCTCAAATAATGTTGTCCACACTAAATTTTTGCCCACCATATAGATATTAGGCATTTCCGATTTCCATTATCTTGTGAATGAATTTTGGAGACATATTCTGATTCTGACGCCGACGCACGACGCACGACCTATGATACCTGATAACATCATTGAAGTACACACCTGATTTCTTCCACCCGATAAAAACATTACACATGTCGCATTGTTTACCAGATTCTAGGTGTTGCTGTTGCTGTTGCTGTTGCTGATATTGGCTTATCAAGACATATTGTCAACATGTTGAACTAAAGGAAACTGTGTAAGACTTTTTATGTAAACAGATCATAACATCCAGATAAAATCGGATTTGCGTCCCTTATCTTTGTGAGAAAATGTTCTGCACTCACGATGAAGAGGTGGCATGTGCTTAGTTGTATTAAATCAAATTGCAATCTATTCCTGGCTATTTTTCCTAAAACGAAAAAAATGGCAATTATGACTGTGAGTGTCCTTTTAGTATATTGTTTGTATTTTCGCTGACATTAATTAGGAAAGATAATACAGCGGGCTTATTGCTTACAAGACAGAAAAGTACTTTCAGTTATTAGGACTTCCAAAAAATAGACCTTAATTGGTTCCTTGTAATTAGAAGTCAGTGTTATAATGCGAAATGAGCCAGAAAAAATAAGCACACAAGACCCCTGAATACCGAATTCTTGAACGACAGGATACTGAATGCATCTGTTGTAAAATAACGAGCAAACCCATCGACATCTCGCTCAATGGTGGACCCAAAAATCATCTTCATCAATAGGGGTATCAAAGATTAATTTGAATGGCCAGACTTAATCTCTGTCTGGAATACAGTTGTCGAGCTAACATATCTCACGTGAACATCACATCTACTTAAAACTTGGTTGAAGTGGTTCCTTATCTGTAATAGATAAGAAAGAGCTTTGTCATTTTGAATCCACTGATAAGGTGGGAAACACTTCGTTTTTGTTGTTGGTCGGGCTAATCTAGGTATGAACGCATACCGGAGAAGACTATGAAATTATATTTCACACTTTGACGTACATATCTTGGAATAATCTACCGAAAGCAACACTTTCCCGATTTTGTTATCAATGACTTGCCAATAGTACGAGTAGTTTGGCGTGTGATAGACTATCGCCGCTGCTTATAGGATATTGCAGCAGTTTATTCACCTGCTTATCGTAGAAGGCCATTTATTGGGGAAAATCATATTCTGTCACTTTTAAATTAAGGATGAACGTGAGGTGTTTTGCAATCGAATGATATTACCCGAAATCTGTATGCGTGATTACGCTCCACGTCTGGAGATCTGGGGTAAAATAACAGGTTCAGCACTATGATGTCTTTAGGAAATGAAATTCGTATTGCTGGCGTAAAATACTATATTATGCGTCCAAGAATCCAAGTGAAGAAACACCAGAAACAGAGCCTGTAAATTTAAGCGAATAAAGTGTATTATTACACATACCAAGTTATGTTACAAAAAGTTAGAGACCAGAAAAACCTTCACTACTAGCCTGGCACTGGCTTGCATAACGAAACTCTGGCAAACAGTGAGGGTAGCCTTAGTACCGAAAATCGGAAAAGAGGACTACTCGTTCGCTCACTCCCTTCTTGTTGAAGAGCATGGAAACGAGCATGGAAAAAACTGTTTTGAAAATGCATCCTCTATCTAAGATGCAACACGCTTCCCAACGCAGAAGATCTTGCGAGAGTGCACTTCAAAACCTGGTACGCAGAAGAGGAGACGCACTCCACAAGGAGAAATACGCGCTGGGCTTTTCCACCGATATTCAGGGTGCTTTCGACAACGCAGCTTTGGACGAGATGTGTAACTCGGCCAGACAACACGGCGAAGACGAATGATTAGTTATTTTGAATCCATTTTAAGACTACTTTACAATTGATTTCATTACGTTTATATTATCGTCGTGGAGCTACAATGTAGAGTAACGAACCCTATGAAAACACTTACAATATCATAATTTATGTTGACATAGGAATGGGGTTCAGGGTTTGTTGTCATATTTATATTTTTTATTTTATTTATATGACAACTGAAGTGTATGAGTTCTCATGCATTCAATTGACGGATCTTTCTGTTATTTATGTATTAAATAGACGCCTCAAGTGCATGTGTTTGATTGCATTGAGTCGTCGTAGTTTCTTAAATAATGTGAATTTGGTCAATGTTGCGATTACGATCTGTAACTTTTAGTTTCCACTGCTATGGTCCATGTTAGGCGACTCACTGCTCCACACGCTCAATAGCTCTGACGTCTATGCATATGAATACGCGTCTATGGGACCGTATCTAGCAACCGTCTGCTCTAAACGGAAACAGCCCTAGACGTGTACTACATGTTCGAAATGGGCTTTGAGTCGATCCCCTCAAAACAGAGGTTATTCTCTTTACGAGAAGGAGGAACCTGACTGGTCTGACAAATATAGAGCTTAAACACATCACTATCCAATTCTGCAAAGAATGTTATTATATGGTCTCATCCTGGATAACAAACTTCTAAAGGCACTAGCATCCGGACAGTGCTAGTATCCGTAATCGCGTACAGATCGGGTCCAAAGATTGAGGTCATTAATACACTTTTGCACGTGACTTCGACAAAATTAAGCGATATTGCGATGACTGGAAGTTGAAAATTAACTTTCAGAAGTCGGAAACCATTCTGTTTAGGACGCCTTTGTCTGGGGCCTCTAGGGATACCAGAAAGAACTGGCGAAAGTTCTCGATCGTGGGGCAGCACGGGCAGCCACTTGCTTGTCGAAATGTAGTCAGATACCTTGGGATCTGGCTAGATCAATTTCTGTATTTTAACAAACATATAGATGTTGCTCTGGCCAGAGCCAGAGGTGCTTTTGCCCTTACAAAGAGACTGTTTTATAACAGCCAACTCGATGCGAGGGTGAAGGTAATCTGCTACATGGCCCTTATCAGGCCCATGCTTGTATTTGGATGTCCCGTGTGGTTCAACGTGAGAGCAAGTCTATTGGAAAAGATTCGGGTGTTTGAGAGGGCTTGTCTTAGGACTTGTCTTCGCTTATACAGAACACCAGAGTCTGAGTACATAAAATTCTATCCTAATGAGGTCTTATACAATAAGGCGAACCTAATAAGAGTGGACAATTTCGTCATTAAGTTGACTCGAAGGCACGTTGCAAGAGCAATGACCTCATCGAACAACCTGATCTCCGGGGCTTACTACCCCAATTATATGTATCACGAGAGAGTTCGCTTTGACGGCTTTATTCTTCCAGAAGCGTTCCTCTATTTAGATAGCAAAGGTCTGATCCAGGACAGGTAGGCGGTGCCACTAATCTTCCACGTCGCTCGAACAGCTGCGGACAGGCGACTTAACTACGACAGAGACGTCGCACATGGCAGTGCGGAGCGTCTCCGGTTCAGTAGGGCGGTAGGGAGTCGCGACAGGAGGGATGTTGCTCAGCAGCACCAACAATTTTGGTGGCTTTTTGAAGGGGAGGATGCTTCGTCGTCGAATTCCTCCAGTGATAGTTAGCTTCATGTGAAGCAAGGTGGGCCAGTCAAATTTTTTATTTTTTTTTTGTTTTAGCCATGGCCGGCTTACATAGTTTTAGGTAGGTTTAAGTTAGATTTTAAGAAAAAAAAATATATAAAAACAAAAAAATAAAAATAAAAAATGAAAAAAAAAACTAAAATATATATACATACATATATTTATATATTATGTATATATATATTATGTGTGTATATATATGTATGTATGCATTAGATGTAAGTAGGTTAAGTAGGTTAATATTTATTTTTAGGTAGATTGTAGGCTTTTAGTTCTAGGTTTTATGAAAAATTAAAAAAAGTCCAGACACTAAGTTTTTTTAATTAAAATTCATTTTCTTAGTTTTAGTATTAATAAATGTAAAAATAGAAATAAAAGTAGACTGTAAGATTCGTCGAAAGACATAGTTTAAGTGTTAGGTCTAACTTAGAGTGCCCGCATGGGGCCAGTAAGTTAGAATAAGATTATTTGTAAGTAATTTAAGCTAATTTTTAAGCGTTTTTTGTTTAGCATATAAGAGTAATTTAAGTCATATAATAAAAATGCATATAAAATGAAAAAAAAAAAAAAAATGAGTGCTAGTATCCGGACACTTCGTCGTTTATTGTCAAAAAATAAGAGAATTTTCCGGTTTTAGTGTAAAAAATACATAAAAAATCAATCCTCTATGATTCTTTCATACACACAAGTAGTTTCCAATAGATACGATAAGTGGTTTGCGAAATACGCATTAGTTAGTACGCGGTAGACGTGAAGTATGCAGTATGCATATTTTCAAAATGTAAGTACTTTAAGCATTGTTTATTGCATTTGTACATCAAATTAGGTTTAATTTTAATTAAATATAAATAATTCCTCTGTTCAATACAAAAAAAAAAAACGAAAAAATTGTTAAATTCTATGCAAATTATTTGGTGTCCGGATACTGGAGCCCAAATTTTATAATGATTTTAGTTTCCGGACAGAGTGTCCGGGTACTGAAACTTTAATGGAAATTTAAAATTCATGTTTTAATACATTTAAAGGATCCTATCTGTATTTTGCTTAATTTATATAAATAATATTGCATGTTTCTTTAATAATTTCAGTATGCGGACAGTGTTTTTTAACTCAGAAACCGGCTGTCCGGGTACTGAAAAATTATGTTTAGTATCCGGACAATAGTTTCTTTTACACATTAAAATATGTAAAATATTAAAAATGTCATACTTTTAGATTTAATTACTTAAAAATGGAAGAAAACAGTTTAGCATGGGCTTTAGAAGATATTCGGACAAATAATTTGAGTTTAAGAAAAGTAGCTGCCAAATATGGTCTGTGTCGATCAACTCTTCATGACCGACTAAAAAGTAAGAGGCTAATTGGTGAAATGGCAACAAAAGGGTTTAAGTGGCAAACAAGGAATCTAGGACAATCAATCACAAAAAAAAAAAAAAAATGTTTGCCCTCTTTTCAACGAATGCATAAAGAAAAATAAATATATGCCAACAACAATCAAGAATGGCTTATGCAAATGCGGTCTTTATTCACTAAATCCAACTGCTATCGATTTTTCTAAATGCCTTAAGAACACCGTTGAAAATTTAGTAATTGCTGAAGCTACAAAGTCGACAAAATCACCTTCAGTGGATAAGTTTAAAATTGCTGCCGAAGCTATTGAAAGCCTGTCCGAAAAATTAAGTGCTATTGGTGTTGAAGTAAAGTCTGTTTTGGAGGTTATTGCTGCAGAAGCTTCGCAAGCTGATAAAGTTCTATCAACAAATGAACTTGATATAACTATTAATCCACTACTAGCAGAAGGAAGCTTAAATAACTTAAGCCTTGGAGTTTACTATCTTTGAAATGATGGCACTTTGCAAAAGGAAACTGAAACAGCAACTAATTCTACCAAAAATCCGGACGGCGATGTTGCACAACACTCACCTGAGCGAGTCCTTATTAGAAATCCTGAAAGCACTATACCAATGACTCCATCGACAAAAATGTCAAGATTGTGGCGACGAACTGCAAAGCGAGGTTGAAGACGATCATTTGAAAAATATTGGATGTGATACGTGCATTAGATGGTGTCGCAGAATGCCCGTCGAAACAACAACTTTGATACACATTCTGCCTGTGAACGTAGTATTATTCCCATTCTTCTTTGACTGACATTTGTTTAGTTTTCTTTGGCTGTCACTTTCGATCGAGCCCTTTATTAATTTAATTGTCATTTTGCTTTCAAAGAGAAAGGGAGTAAACTGCGGTAAGTTCGCCACATAATTAAAATTAAAATTGTAAAACTTAACCCATATCTATGTTATATCAACAGAAATAAACGCATTTCATCGTTAAAATCGCACCCCTTTCAATCAAGCAAAAACAACTTTATTTCGCAGTTTAGCACTGTGAATTGCCGCCATCAGCATAGTAATCTGCCGCCGCTTAGTTTTATCATCGCCTAAAGAAAGGAATGAAGCGTACGCCGCCAAGGAAGAGCAAACGCTTACAGCAGGAAGATAGTACCGTTGATGTTTCTATCGAAGGAACAAAGAATGCCGAAGCCACCGCTGCCACTGCCGCCGCAGCGACCACAAATTCCATCACCGCCGCCATTGCTACGAGTACCACACAGGCTGCTGCTTCCACCAACATCGTTCTGCCAATGACGCTGCAGCACAACAAGAAAGTCTTCTCGCAGCAATGCAGAGTCAAATCAAAGCCCTGGAGAGTCAGCTCAGGATGGCGCAAGTCAAACTGAGGGATAGTGATCTACAATGTCAGTCGTTAAGGGAGGCACTGCACAGTAATGCACAACAGCCAGTCTCAGTTTCGCATGGGACAGTTACGCTGTCATCAGTTTCGCCAGACACAGTAACGTCACCATCACTTACTTCATCTACTGTTACATACTGTTCAGCTGCAACCGTAAGTGCAAATGTAGCGGTACAGCCTAATACGTCTATGCGAACCGAGGTTCCGCTATTGCCGTCAGCCAACTTTGCGGTACCGTATGAAAGCACCAGTTACAGCATTACTTCTAATCCCGTGCCAATCAATTTTACATCGCAACAGTCGTCTGCTAATAACAGCACCTGGTTTCGGCCGAGTCATCATTCAGTAGAATTTACGCCGAGTTATGATGGAAATAGCAATCGTACATTTGCAGTGCCACGCAAGATTCAAGGTTTGCCGGAGTTTCATGGTCATGCGGAGGACTGGCCAATCTTCTCCACCGCTTACATCGAATCAACTGCAGCGTACAACTACAGCAACTTAGAAAACAGTCAGCGCCTACAAAAGTGTCTGAAAGGTGAGGCACGCGAGACGGTGAAGTCGCTTCTAATTCATCCCAACAATGTAAATGCTGTTATGGAACAGCTCCGATTCCGATTTGGCCGTCCAAAGCAGTTGATTCGTAGCCAGATAAGGCAAATTCGTGAAGTTGTTCCTGTTTCTGAGACGTCTTTGGGTAAATTAGTCCCATTTGCAACGAAGACAAAGAACCTTGCAGTTTTCTTACAATCCGTCAATGGCCAACAACACCTGTCAAATCCCACCTTACTGGAGGAGCTCCTTGCAAAGCTACCTATGAGCAAAAGGATCGAGTGGGCTGCCTATGCAAAGCCGATACAGCCGTATCCTACTATCGTGGACTTTAGCAACTGGCTGAATGGAGTCGCTGCTTTGATTTGTACTGTGCAAGATAGTGCAGGTAGTACCACGATGGAGCCAAGGCGTCGAGTCGTTCTACATGCTGCTGAAAGTGGCAGAGCTGATACATTTAAGTGTTATATATGCCAAGGTCGACACAGGATCGTCGAATGCAAAAGATTTCTAGATTACAGTGTGGGTGAAAGATGGACTGAGGTCAAACGTACTCGATTATGTTTTAGCTGCTTGGAAATGGGACATTCAACACGTAACTGCCGCCGTCGAAAGCCATGCGATGTTAATCGATGCCATAGAAGTCACCACAAGCTGCTACACGAGCCCCGAAATTATGTCGTTGAAATCCCATCAGTGTCACATTGACACAAGGAGAGAAGCAGTTCTAAGCTGTGCTGCCAGCCCGGTGCAGAACCTTAAATTGCTGTTTCGAGTATTGCCTGTGACTCTTTACGGTCCAAGAAAACGAATCGATACCCACGCCCTGCTGGATGAAGGTTCATCCATAACTCTAATGGATAACTCTCTTATCGAGGAGCTTGGTTTAGAGGGTCGCCAACATAAGCTTAATCTTCAATGGTTTGGGGGAAGAGCCGCCCAAGAACCTTCAACAGTGGTCAACGTACATATTAGTGGCGCCAGCATGAAGAAAATCCATACGCTACGCAACGTCTACGGAGTGTCGAATCTACAATTGCCAACTCAAAGCCTATATGAATACGATTTGCGCGGGAGTACTGGACGCCTGAAGCACTTAGCGACGCAGCCGTATTCCAACGTTACGCCGAAACTTCTCATAGGCTTAGACCATTGCCATTTGGGTTTGCCTACTGAGACAGTTCACCTTAAGGAGGGAGGACCCTATGCCGCCAACACCGATGGACAGTTTTTGGCCCAACTCAAACGTCCACTGAAGCGACGCCTTCGTGTTTGCTGATGAGTGCCGCAAGCGACGACGCCCTACATGAATTAGTAGCAGACTACTTCAACACCGAAAGTTTTGGGGTGCGGCCAGCACCAGAAGTAGAGTCCGAAGCCGACATACGTGCCCGCAGCATTCTGCAGCTAACCACTATCAAAGTCAGCGATAGATTCCAGACTGAGCTTCTCTGGAGAAATGACAACATTAAGTTGCCTGATAGCTTTGCCATGGCTAAGAGGAGGCTAGTCGGGATTGAGCGCAAGATGAAGCGTGACGAAGCATTTGCTGTCGCCTATAAGGCAATTATTGGGAGTTACGTCGTCAAAGGCTACGCCCGTAAGTTGCAGCCAGCAGAAGCCGCCGTCGTTGGACCAAGGACGTGGTACCTCCCACATTTTGTCACAATGAATCCTAACAAGCCGGGCAAGTTGCGCCTTGTATTTGATGCCGCCACCAAAGTAGATGGTATTTCTTTAAATTCATGTTTACTGAAAGGACCGCAGGAGTATCAGCCGATGCCGTCAATTCTCTTCAACTTTCGTGTGGGTGCAGTTGCCGTGTGTGGAGACATTCGGGAAATGTTCCACCAAGTGTTGGTTCAGCCGGAAGACAGATGCTCACAAAGATTTCTCTGGCGTGATGGCAACGTCGATAAGCCACCAGACATCTATGAGATGTTGGTTATGACATTCGGAGCCGCTTGCTCGCCATGCGCGGCCCAATATGTCAAGACCGCAAATGCCCTGGAACATCGCCATCACGACCCCCGAGCTGTTGAAGCCATCATGCAGCATCACTACGTTGACGACTTCGTGGACAGCTTCGAGTCAGTGGAGCAAGCCATCAACATAGTGAAGCAGGTGAGAGAAATCCATAAAGACGCCGGATTCGAACTACGTCACTTCATCTCAAACTCTCCGGAGGTTACAACCGCGTTGACCGGTGCCAAAGAATCCGCAACAGTTAAAGTCAGCTGCCCTGCTCAAGACCGCTCTATTGAAGAAAGCCTAGCGACGGAGAAGATATTAGGCATGTACTGGGATCCATTAAGTGACACCTTCAGGTTCCAATTGAAATTCAATCGAGTGGATGCGGAAATCATCGCGGGGGTTCGATGCCCTAGTAAAAGAGAATTGCTGAGCATCATTATGTAAGTTTTTGACCCACTGGGATTCTTATGTCACTTTCTAATCGGTGCGAAGCTATTGATGCGAGAAGTGTGGAGGCACGATATACGCTGGGATGAGCCATTGCCCAACGGTATCAACGCAGAATGGACTAGATGGTGTCAGCACATAAACCGTGTAGTCGAATTTCAAATCCCTCGCCATTACTTTGGAGATGTTGTGCCGAAGCAGCTCCAGCTCCACATATTCGTAGACGCCAGCGAGGAAGCATTTGCCGCCGTAGCGTATTGGAGAGCTGTCAACGCCAACGGACAGCCATCAGTCGCGTTCGTATGTGCCAAGACGAAATGCGCCCCGTTGAAACCGATGACCATCCCACGGCTGGAGCTTCAGGCGGCAGTCCTTGGAACTCGTCTGATGCAGATGGTTACAACACAGCACACAATTGATGTCGTCGATTGTGTTCTCTGGTGTGACTCGAAAACAGTTGTCCAGTGGATCACATCAGGAAGCCGCCGGTACAAGCCCTTCGTGGCCCACAGAGTTGCAGAAATCCTAGCTGCTACCAAAGTATCCAACTGGAGGTGGATACCGACTCAGGACAACGTCGCCGACGAGGCCACCAGGTCAAGCAGTCACATCGACTTCAGTCCTTCATCACGCTGGATAAAGGGCCCCGAGTTCCTGTGGAAAGAGAAAGAGTTGTGGCCTGTTGGCCCTATCTACGACGACCGCCGCGAAGAAGATGATGAAGAACTTCGCTCTAAGTTTGCCCTGTTTGCCGTAAGTTTGAACTTCATTGACTTTAATCGATTTTCTTCTTTCACTAAGCTAAAGCGCGCTATTGCGTGGGTTGTTCGTTTTGTTGCTCGATGTCGTGGAGAAGATGGCTCCGGGGAGGGGTATATTTTGAGCGTCGCTGAGCTTGATAATGCGGAAGGAGTCTTGTGCCGTCAAGTACAAGCTGAGATTTATGCTGCCGAGCTGAGCAAAATTAAGAGCGGTCAAAGCCTAACCAGAGATAGTCCCTTACATAAACTACTGCCGTACCTTGATGAGAAGGGCATTTTGCGCGTAAATGGTCGACTTGACGCAGCCAGCTGGTTACCATACAAAGCGAAACGACCAATAATACTGCCGCCTGATCACGTATTTACCAACTTGCTTGTGAGTTACCACCATTGCCAGATGAAACATCAGAACGTCGAGCAGTTGTTCTACTACTGCGAAATTCGCCGTAAATACTGGATTCCGCGCTTGAGGCAAATTATGCGCAAAGTAATTGCGTGCTGCTACGTGTGCCGGATAGCGCGAGTCGTACCCTTTACGCCTTTAATGGGGCCCCTACCCGAAGACCGTCTGACGCCGTTTGTGAGGCCGTTTTCCTACGTGGGCTTGGACTACTTCGGCCCCCTTGCAGTAACAATCGGTCGGCGTACGGAGAAGCGGTGGGTGGCATTATTTACCTGTCTTGTCGTCCGGGCCATCCACCTTGAAGTCGCCTGCGATTTGTCAACAGATGCCTGCATCTTAGTTATCTGCAATTTTATGAATCGTCGTGGAAGGCCAGTTAAAATCCGCAGTGACAACGGCAAGAACTTCGTTGGCGTCGATCAGGAATCGAAACGCTTCTCGGAGGTATTCGACTGTGACCGTGTCCAGAAAGAGATGTCATCAAAGGGCGTCGAATGGGTATTCAACTGTCCCAACAACCCATCTGAGGGAGGTGTATGGGAGCGCATGGTCCAATGTGTAAAGAAGGTTCTGCGTCACACACTAATTGAGGCCGAAAACGTTGTCAACTCACGACCCTTGACGCATCTACCAGTTTCGGTCGACCAAGAGGAGCCGCTCACTCCGAATCACTTTCTTCTCGGTTCAGCTAGTACCGCGCAGACGCCTGGTGTATGTGAGCCCTTAGGAAGGTCGTGCACTCTGCGAAAGCAATGGCGAATTGCACGTCAGCTAAGGGATCAGTTCTGGAAGCGCTGGGTGGCCGAATACCTGCCAACTTTAACGCGTCGAAGCAAATGGTGCCAAAGGACAAGACCTATAGCAGAAGGAGATTTAGTGTTCATATGCGACGCGAATGTTCCAAGGAGGCAGTGGTGCCGAGGGAAGGTTGAGAGAGTCTACGCAGGAGTTGATGGTGAAGTACGAAGATCTGACGTCCGCACACCCAAAGGAATGCTCAAACGCCCTGCATCAAAGTTAGCCGTTCTAGACGTAGAGTCTGGTGAATCGGAGCCGATCCACGTGGGTGGGGATGTCGCAGAATGCCCGTCGAAACAACAACTTTGATACACATTCTGCCTGTGAACGTAGTATTATTCCCATTCTTCTTTGACTGACATTTGTTTAGTTTTCTTTGGCTGTCACTTTCGATCGAGCCCTTTATTAATTTAATTGTCATTTTGCTTTCAAAGAGAAAGGGAGTAAACTGCGGTAAGTTCGCCACATAATTAAAATTAAAATTGTAAAACTTAACCCATATCTATGTTATATCAACAGAAATAAACGCATTTCATCGTTAAAATCGCACCCCTTTCAATCAAGCCAAAACAGATGGTTTCATCTTAAGTGTACCTCCATGGCAAACATAGAGTACAATATCGCCAGCACAAAGATTTTATTTGCAACTATTGCTGTGATATTTGAATACCATAAATAGTTTACGGAGCGAAATTTATGCTTAATTTAATATTATTTTTACTGAATATTTTGCATTAATAATATTTTTTTTTGTTTTACTGCATTTAAAGTTTCAATTTTGATTTGTTCCTTTTAAAACGTGTACCTAAATAGAAGTATTCTTAAGTGTTAGTTAAGTAATAGACTGAATTTAAAATATTAAGTTTAGATACTTTTACAAGTATTCTTTATATTAAATATCTTTTATCAGTTCCTTTTTATTTTTTTGTTAATGAGTATACGAGTATATGTACATTTATTTATATTTATTGTTATGTATTAACTACGTTAAGTTTGTTAACAAAAATGTGATTAAAACTTAATTTCTTTTATAAAACTAAATACATATTATATATATTGTTATCTACTTACTATGTGAATAATAAAATGTTTCATTAATCAAAAAGAAAACGTTAAAAGTTGATATGAAATTTTGGTGTCCGGCTTCTGAAACTAAATCGTCCGGACCCTAAATATTACTGTCCGGATACTAGCGCAAACAGAACTTTTTTTAAGAATTAAAGAAAAAATTATCCACAATAATAAATATGTTTAAGGAGTTTTACAATGTTTTTAAAAATTATCCACATTATTTATATATCCAAACATTTTCACTGAAGCTTTAATAGTTAAAAAATAAGAAGAAGTCAAAGTTAAGATTTGTGTTAACTGTCCGGATACGAGTGCCTTTACCCTAGAAAGCCTCTAATTCGCTGCCAGTCTTCTGCTCCCGCGGACATGGGGCTTGTCACCAGTTATATCTGGTGGAACGGACTCTCACGAAACACATTGTTGCCTTTACCAGACTTCAAAGAACGGCCTGTGTCGGTTGCATGGAGGCCTTTCCTAGAACATCTGACTCCGCTCTAGACGCATTGATGAATCTATCTCTCATTCATATCATGGGCTTCATTCTCAAAGCCATCTTCCATTTAAAAAGAAGTGGTCTTTGGTACATCACGTGGTGGAGCTTTGATGACATTGAGCGCCAGCTGTCTTATTTTTTTTAGTTTTAAACGCATTTTATTTTCTAATCAATAACTCTTACATACTAACAAAAAATGCTTAAATGCTAGCTTAAAATTACTTAACAACCTTATACTAACTTACTGGCCCCACACAGGCACTCTAAGCTACTCTAAATTCTTATAACTATGTCTTTCGACTTCATTTACATTTTCTTAGAACTATTTATCTGACTACATTTCGACAGGCAAGAGGCTGTCCGCGTTGTCCAATAATCGAGAACTTTCTCCAATTTTTTCTGGTATCCCTAGAGGCTCTAGACAACGGCGTCCTAAAGAGAATGGTTTCCGACTTCTGAAAGTTGATTTTCAACTTCCAGTCATCGCAAAATCGTCTTATCTTATCGAAGTCACGCTGCAAGAGAGTACGAGTATTAATGACCTCGATTTTTGGACCTGTACTGTACGCTACCAAATCGTCTGCGTACGCAATAGTATGGGGAAGTGAACCTATCAAGTCGCTTGTAAAAATGTTGAATAGGATCGGCGAATTGACCGCGCCTTGCTGAAGACCATTTTTAATTTGAAATATTCCAACAGAAGTCACATCACCATTTTTCACGATGAACTGTCTGTTGGTTAGCATATTATAAAGAGTGTACAAGAGTGGTTTACTGATCCCCAGCCTAGTCAGCTTATAGAAAAGACCCTCTAACCATACGGTGTCGAAGGCCTTCTCCAAGTCAACAAGGCAAGCACCAGTACATTGTTTTTTGCCTTTATTCCATTGGATATCGGACACCAGTTTAGACGCGGCATGTGAGATATCATGTCCCGCCTTAAAACCGAATTGATTATCCGGAACTATATGTTTGTCCTCAACCCACCTAGACAGAGCTCTATTGATTACTTTTTCAAAAACCTTACTGATATTCGGAAGGAGACTTATCGACCGGAGATTCGCCGGATTGGATATATCCTTTCCCTTTTTGGGGATAGGTTGAACCACCGCCGTTTTCCAATGCGCTGGATAATGTGCATTGTTCATTGCATTGTTAAACAGGGTGGTGTAAATGTCCACCGCTTCTAGAGGAAGATGTCGAAGCACGATGTTCGGAACAACATCGGTCCCGACCGATTTCTTAGCCCTGATTGTGTCGAAGATCTCATGGAGTTCTTCCCTCGAAATGAACGGGGGTAGGTCACCCTCTCTGGCAATGACGTTATTTGCCATATTTTCGTCGCTAAACCGGGTGAAACCAGAGCCCTCGGATCGCCAGTTCCCTATTTCATTTCGAATGCAGAAGTCGTGCACCAAGACGCGATTGTCCAGGTCGTAATTAGGGCCAATGATATCAATGGCCTTGTATACTTCCTGGAAAGTCGCCCCTATGGCCTCGACCTTCTCCTGTGGATCCTCGATCACAAAGAAGTCGTCATCGTCAGCGGCCTCATTTGGATCAATAAGTGCTATTGTCAGTAACCGTTCGTTGTCTGTTGTCCGGGTTATTTTAAGACACTGAAGGTCGTTTTGATTTTTTCTCCGAAATAGTTTATTTATTTGCGGAAACATATTCGGGTTGCTGGTGTTTACAGCCCGAACCTTGTTGTTCCAATATGAACTTACAGCAATTCTGTAATTTTCTTTTATTAGCGTTTGAATATTTTTAATCGACGACTTCAGTGTCCTAATCTCCGGGTCGTGTCGGTCAGTTAACTGTCTGTACAAGTTTTTAAGTCTTGTCAGAAGTCTACTTTTCTGTCGGTGCAGTGCGTCAATAGTAGGATTGCGGAACAGGTCTTCGTTAGTCGTACATCGATACCGCGGTATTGTAGTGTCCATAGTTTGTTTAATTGTCTCGTCCATTTGTTTTAGGTAATGGTCGATCTCCTCGTTTGACAAATTCCTATTGGACGGTGGGTGGAGCGTGTTCGAGGAGAGCGCTCTAGTCAAGGTTGCGGAGAAGCGTGTCCATCGAGTCTTACTGTAGTTGTAAGTGTATCTTTGAATAAACTCCTCCAATTCCGCAATTTCGTTGGGAACTGTAATTTCGGTGCTAAAACCGCAATGGTCGCTGTCATACACGAATGTGCGCAGACAGTTTAGCGTTTGTAAATTCGTACCTGTCAGTCGTATACGTTCGTCGTACAGCAGTAGATCCAAATAAGACCCGCTTCTGGGAAACGACGGGTTATCCGTCGCTTTAAGACCGAGTCTGTACATGACATCGTGCTGACCCCACCAATCGAGTAGCAGGTTCCCTCTAGTATTTGGCAAATTATTTCCCCAATCTCTGTGTCTAGCGTTGAAATCCCCACCGATTATAAAATAATTCTCCCCCGATTCCAGCCTCAGAAGTCGAAAAAGCGTGTCGAGCTCTGTAATGAATAGGGTGGATTGTGAAGCCCCAGGTGCATAAACAGAGGCCAAGTACAGCCGCTTTCCACTGCGAAGCGGAATGTAAATGACAACTGCCTCCAACACCCGGAACCTGCGCAACACTCCCTTGTACACTCTGTGAAATTTTATACCTTCTTTAATGAAGATCGCGACACCACCTGCACGTTTGGATCTGGGCCGGTTTCTTCTTCTAACAATATAATTATTGTACTCCAGTTTGTGCTTATCGGTTAGCTTGGTTTCGCTAGCGAAAAGCACATCAGGAGTTTGGTCTTGTAGCAATTTAAACATCGCGGCTCTTCGTTCGATCCTAATCAGTGAATTAACATTCACCGCAAGGACCTTCAAAGTTTGCTCCACCATGTGCGTACCCATTACGACATGTGTTGCGTTAAGCCCGGCAGCAGCGCGTAAATCTGGTCCACCCGCTTGGCCTGTTCTTGCACCTGCTTTTGCAGCTGAGCCATCTGCCCTTGGATTGCGAGCAAGATGGCTAGCATGTTAGGTGCAGCTTCCGTTGTTCTCGGCATTGGCGCCGGAGAAGCAACAGTCGCTTGCTGTACCGTAGCCCCCCTACCTGACGCCATTTGGGCGTAGGAAATTTGGGACGTGACGGCCAGCTGTCTTATGACTCTAGTTATATGGACATGCCGCCTGATGTATTAATGAATCGACTTTCCCTGTGCCCAAGACCAGTTTTGGACAGAATCTAACTGATGGCTCCAAAACCGATATGGAATGGTTAGGAAAACTTACCTCTGTCTTCCAGATAAAACAATAAAAACTTCCTTAGACAGCAATAAACTCGGTGCGAAAACTACGAAAGATGTCCTCAGGGAGGAGTGCTATCACCCCTAATATGGTTGATCGTAATTAATGAACTACTGATTATACTCAGCAATTATGGCTGAGGTCAACACAGCGCAAACTTAACAAACTACAGAGACTAATCTGTGTCTACGTAACTGGTGCAATATCAACCACACCAACAGTTTCGGTTGAAGTTATTCTAAACATCACAATACTTCATCTGGAACAAATGAAAGAAGCAATGGTAAATGCCTACATGCTCATCACAGAAGATGAAGCCAATTCCAAACTAGTTCCTACTGCAATCTTTCATGAATTCAGAACAAACAAACTACTTGGAATACTCTTAATAGACAAATGTCTACCACGATATAACTTTCGGCACAACTGGGAACAGGAAAAACCAACATTTGCCAACGACTATGTATGGTATACAGACGGATCCAAAATAAGGAGGAGTTGGAGTCGGAGTATACGGTCCTCGCACTAAGACATCCATATATGCCAGTATGGATAGAAACAGCTCCGTATTTCAGGCTGAAATCCATGCAATAGAACTTAGCATTCGAGAGAATCTAAACAAGCATATAACAAGCAAAACCATTTATATTCTCTCCGACGCAACGCCTTTGAAATAAAATAAAAACTGGTCTGGGACTGCCTGCAACTCCTACAACTACTAGCCACCATAAATAAAGTTCATCTGATTTGGGTGCCAGGACGAACCAGCTAAGAAAGGATTCGCATCTCAATTCATGATATGAAAATCATTCTGTGGGCGATCAATTAATACAGTAAAATAAGTATTAAAACCTGGCTAGAGGAAAATGAGCTTCATTTCTGAAAACAGACATCCTCCACTCCCTTTTCCATCTGTTGTCTGTTGACCTCTTCATTTCTCCTCCCCCTTCTTGTGCTGTCCCTTCTTTTCTTACTTCCCGTCATGCTCTGGATGCCACGGTACAGGTGGGATTCACTGGATCCTCTGAATTCAGTTCCCTCCCCCGGCCTACCGCTCCAGAGATGACCACATAGGTACCCCTGATAGAGCCAGGCGGATGGCCTGGAGACTCTAGCAGACGGACGGTCCGCCCCTTTGATGCCCCGAGATGTCAACACCATCAAAAATGGCCGCGAGCCCACCATATCTGATATTGTTTGCCCCAGCGCTATAAATTTGTATAACCCCCTACCTTCACAAAAGTTAAAAACGAAATTGTAAAGAAACGCCCATAATTCCCCGCGGTCGATTCTCGGTTCCCTATGTCTGCAAGAAGGTTTACTGGCCCCCCATTGTACCCCTAGTAAGTTAAGTTTTCTTCCCTATCCGGGGGTTTCAATTGAAGCTCTCAACCATAGCTTGGGTTTCGGATCAGAGGGCTGGCCTCGAACCAAAGCAATCACTTGGGCGACAGAACGAACAAACATGACCCACAAACATAGAACGTCGACGTGTGTGATTCGCTGGGGATTCGTGAGAAGCTGTTGGAGCTCTGGATGTGATTCCCTTTGCTCTAACAGCTGAATTGACGAAATCGTGTGTGGACGAATGGCGGCTATGGCCAAAAAGCGCGGTAAGCTCATTCGATAGCTTATCGTCTTGCTGGCAAGAGCCAAAAAAAAAAAGTAAAGAAAACCAAAAAAAAGAAACGAAGACCAAACGACAAAGAGAACAAAGAAAACAATAAAAATAACCAGAACAAGAACGAGAACGAGAACGAGAACAGGAACAACAAAATTTAAGCGAACCGAGGACGAGAAACACACCAAAGGACAAGCTGGAAAGGACATTACAACACCCAACGGACACGACCGGACGAAAGTCGGTGATGTGGCGGAGAAGTTTTACCCTCCTCCACCAGCAGAAACCCAGATAGAGAGCGACCCCGCATAGGCAGGAAAACACATAAAACCATAAAACATCTTTTCGAATAACATATTTGTGCAATCTTTGCAATCAAATCGGGTCCGTAAGCCTTCTTCCCGTTTTACATTAGAACCAGTCGTAAGACGGTTAGATTTCCCTAATTGCGCGACCAGCTAGCCGTAACGGTACGACAACGCGGAACTGTGGACCTTCCGTTAGCCGACCCATTTAATAAAAACTAATTTAAAATTTTAAGTAACTTGTTTCATAAAACATTCGGCAATGGCGCCTACCTGTTGTGTTTGTTTTCAGTTTTTGCGTTGAGCGATATTCTCGAACCCACCCTTGCTGGGCAACCGGTGTGTGTCGCAAGTTTCGAAAGATTCAAATGAGTGCAAAAGAGAGAAATAATGAAACAAAAAATACCCAAATAACCAAATTCCCACTGCATGTGGGTAGCATTTTCATTGCATGTTTTAGACATTTCTTTTTCTCCTTCTTCTTTCTTTTTCGCATTTGCTTCATTATTTTTTTGGCTGTTGTTACGAGCACAACATTTCAGTATGGCGGATGAACTGAAATGGACCAAAGAATTAACAAGGGGGCTCATTTTCAATTATGAAAGACTGAGCGCCAAAGATGAAATGAAAGAGAACTGTCAAACAACATGAAAAACCAAAGAAGGGGGAAAGGCTTTCGTGTAAAATTTGGCGCATCACTGAATGACATTTCAAAAGAAAATAACCAGAACATGCGCATTACACACTTGCGACGTGTAAAAGCGGACTAACCAACAGCTACTTGTTGCAATTCCCTTTCGGACTCACATTCGCTTTTGTGTAGTCCTCTTCATTCGCTCATCAACCACCGCCTGTGTGGTTGCGGTTTGTTCGTCCTATTTTTTTTTTTCAAAGTTTGTTGTTTTGCCGCCAGTCCGACATTTAACAATTTAATAAATTTAAAAATTTCCTCCCCGGGATTTGCAACAAACTAAGTAAAAGTCAGATTTGTGTGTCCACAGGTTTTCTCACAGGACATTGCCGTGTGAAAAAACCAAAAAAACACGTCCACGTTATCTAGGTAAATTCTACCTTGAAGCGGCGGATATACGAGTAGCTGCTAGTTCACCTAAAGACATAGCCGCCTTCCTAAAAAAATTGCGGCATCATGGATGACCTCTAACTGGTGGATATCACAGTAGGCCCATTTGTTGCCGCAGTGATCTGGGATTGATTATACGACCTCCCATTACAATCTAATCTAATCCAAGCGGAGATATACGCAATCCTGATATCAACTAACTATATTGTGAAGAATCGGTGCAAGCGCAGCATTTGCATCTGTAGCGACAGCCAAGCTGTACTTAGACCCTCGCTGAACCCTTTTACGACTTCCACGTTTGTTCCAGAATGCAGTCGGAGGGCTAATTCCACTGAGTTTTGTCTGGATCCCAGGTCACATGGGAAAGGAAATCGCCCATGAACTTACTAGTCAAGGTGAGTTTTTCAGGACCCGAACTCTCACTAGGTCTGCCTGCGCCTTCAGTTAGGGATTTCATTTACAGTTGAGTTTTATATAAGCATAACTGCAGATGGCATGACTCTCCAGCTTGTGGGTGTTGTCCACGGCTTTGCTGGCACATACCCTGTCTTCTGTTGAAATTTTCGCTGGAGGTTTAGGATAAATGCTACTGAATTTTATTGATACAGCGCTCAATATTCTCTTTTAAGGCGTGTGTGGTCGTGGCCTTGTTGGCATAATTCTTAGACATCAAAAACTCCAACCAAAAAACGTCCAAGGGCGTTAGATCGGATGATCTGGGTGGCCAATTCTCAACAAAAAAAGGGAAATGACACGGCCAGGAAATGACTCATGTGGTAATCGAATTGTTTCTTGGGCTCTTTGGCATGTTGCACCGTCTTCATATCTTGCAATTTAGGCACAGAAAACCTGAATGATCATGTCGCAATAGCTAGCACCATTAATTGTTATCACCGGAGCAGCTTCATTTTCAAAAAAAAAAGAAAAGAAAAATGGTTCGATAATGCTTCCAGCCCAAAATCGGCAGCAAACAGTGACACATTGTGGATGCGTTTTGGTTCACTCATGGATTTTCTCTAAAACACGAATTGGTCACAAATCGTCAGCCATCAAGATGCAAATGAGCCTCATCGCTGAAGAGGATTTTGTTTGAAAAATCAGCATCCACTTGTTGTTCCATAATCCATTCAATAAACTCTCTTCTCTGACTACCCTCATCGCTGAAGAGGATTTTGTTTGAAAAATCAGCATCCACTTGTTGTTCCATAATCCATTCAACAAACTCTCTTCGCTATATGTGGTCAGTAGGCTTCAGTTTTTGAGTCAATTGTACTTTGCATGCATGAAGATGGAATTCTTTTGCGAGAATATGTTATTGGGAGCTTCTCGAAATGTCCAATTCTTGACCACGGTGGCGAATTGATGTTCCTGAACTCTCAGCAACACTCTTACGAACTGCTTCGATGTTTTGTATCGAACGAGTGGGATTGAATTTTGGGACACCCTTTATTAGTATGTGGTCGATTTGGTTGGCGGTTCTACTATTTGGAAGCAGTATTGTGTTTTTTAGTTAACTTAGTGTGTTGCCTTTGGGTTTGCTCCGCCATGTTCCAACCCACTGCGACTATAGATGCGTCAAAGCTGGGAGCAGCGTGTATTCTTGATTCACGTCTCTATTCTGTTCCTGTATCTGATTTTGCAGCTGAGCCATCTACTCCTGGATAGAGAGTAAAATAGCCAGCAACCTTCGTTTTTGAAATGTTCTTTTCCTTCTTTTTTTTGTGGTATAAACGAAATGAACGAAAACTGGCTTTCTTCAGTTGATAGTTTGCAAAGGCAGCTATGCACTGTAACTCATTAATTGTAAACAAAGGTAAAAGTCAAAGGGCAACAGCATGGCAAAAGTTTGAGAAATACTCTTGAATTTACGAGGAATAAGGCAATACATGAACGGCCTGGCACGAGTACGATAATTTTGGGGCCAAAAATTGATAACGGTATTTTGTAGAGGAGTTAAAAACTAGAATTTTTTACTATGGGAGGGGAGCCGTTTAGGAGTTATGGGCAATTTAAAAACAAATGACTTAAGATGGGAAAAAAAATTATTAAAAACCAACGGTAATACTTACAATAAAGTACTATACACAATATGAAAGCCCGAAACTTGTTCTTTAATATAAAATTTACATCAAATTTTTCGTGTGAATAGTTTTTGAATTATTCACATTCAAACTCAAATTCTTGGTAAAAAATTAAAAAAATTTTTTTTTTAACAATATTACTCAAAATTGTGAAATAATGTGCCAAATTGGTTTTTTGTATTCAATGCGCGTATTAATTCTGAATCGAACACAAAAAACCGCATGACTTTATGTCCTCTAGTTTTTGAGCAAATTGAAATTGAAATTACTACTTTAGTTTTGTTTTTTAGCATTTATGAACATAGTCTTCCTTTGAATAAGTTAATGAGTATTATTTAAACATCTCGCAGACGCCTATATCAATAGTTTTCTTAATTAAGAGTACACGGGTGACCCGCTTTGCGGTCATTAAGGGATTTCAACTCTCTTTCCGCAGGCGGCAGGTCCCGCTCACGCAACTTCGTTGCTCCGCTCGGGGTATGTGCTTATCGTCAGGCAGGCGCCTATTTTATCAATCCACTGTACTCATCACAAAATTACAACGTTCCCATTAATAACAAAAAAGTTTCGACCAACGAAAGAAGCATTGAATTTGTAGAAGAATCTGGTTTAATTCCCACTAAAACATCCATTCCCCCACTGTGTTACAACTTACCTATGAAGGGAGAAAAGTGTAGAAATGTAAAGTTCGGTTGGATGTGGCGATGCTCAAAAAAAAGGTGACAAAAATTGTAGAAATACAATCAACCCATCTGTCGGTACATTTTTCCATGGACCTCAATGTCGGCTAGAGATTCGCGAGGTGCTTGCAATAATTATCGCTTTTGTTATCAAAATGCCTGAGAACACGGTTTTTCAGGTAAATTACGAGTAAATAAGCTACAACCTAAGGATTTTTTAAAAATATTATTACATGTACTCGTATGTTATTATTTTAAAGTTAGCATATAATCGCTTGTCGCCATCACAACAATAAAAGTGAGCTTAGTAAATCTACTATAATAGATTACTATAACTATTGTCGTGAAATAGCCGAAATAATAGCATCTCACGTGGATGTTAAGATTGGCGGCGAAGGAAAAACTGTACAAATCGACGATACCTTTCTTACAAAAAGGAAATACCACAGTGGCCGTGTAACCGAACAAATGAAAATCGTAGCGTTGGGGTTATTTTGTAAAGAAGATAAGGTTGGACGCTTCTTTAAAGTGAACTCCAAAAGTAAAGAAGACTTGTGGCCTTATATACACAAATACGTTAACCCCAACCGTCAGCGCACACCAATACATAGGTATTGAGAAAATGTTCCCGACTTCTACGACTCTACCACAGTAAAGGCGAATATGTTGACAAGACCGATGCAACCAATATTATAAATGATCTTGAGAATCAGAACAAGCTTCTGAAGAAATCAATTTTATGCCGCAATACAACTTTTCTTTTACCGGAAATACTGCCTTGAAAAAAATTATAAGGACGACATGGGCTCCCAAATCACGGAATTTTTAATTGACGTAAAAAAAGTGTACCCAGGTTTAGTCAAAGGTAAAGAAAATGTGGGTTTGCAACTGAAGGACTTCGACCTTCCGAACGTTCCCAATGAGGACTTAGAAGGTATTTTACCACCTGTTTACGCAACAACATTACGTTACGTAACATAATCTGAACGCGCCCACCCACTACTAAAAGGGAAATTTTTCTTACTGTCAATATAGACAGTCATTTGTTAGTAATTTGTTAACCTATAAAATGACATACAGAACAAAGAATAAAACACAATATTTTATAACGTTGAAAGTTGCGGAGTATTTTTATATTTTACGGATTGTAAACATTTTACAGCAAAAGCGGAAAAGTAATTGGTAGCCCGTTGTTCATAGCCGAACATTTTGGTCTTTTTTCGAACCGGATTTAAATATTAAATTATTGTAAATATTAAATTATAAAATACAACAAAAGTGTGGGCTTTTGAGAACGTTTTACACTTATAAAACCCTAAAAATTGTGTTGTGGATTTGCCATCGTGGGAATTTTGCTGCCTGGAAGTGCACTGATGCACTGTTTTTTTGAACTCCAACAACGATCTGAAGGACTTTGGACAATAATTGAAAACAACATTTGGAGCACCAGCTGTGAATAGAAGCGAAGACAGTTCCTGGAAAGCAACAATTCACAAGTAAGTGGATTTTATTTACTATATATATATTGTTTTGCATATATACTATATATACCCGTGTGTGAAATGAGTGTTGCTAAACAAAAATCTACCAAGTTGAGTCGGGTACTCTCGCAACTCGAACAGGACATGTCCAATTTCTCCAAAAGAGGTCCCAAAGAACGTACTGCGAATTATTTGTCAGGTCGCTTGCTTCTTTTAGAAAAAACAATAGACTCAGCAGCTGACATATATGAATTGTCCATAAATAAGCTTCAAGAAGACGATGAAGGTAGCAGTATAGAGTCAACCTACGAGAAGATTAGGGAGCTATATTTCGAATATCGGGGAGATCTGTTGGACACAATCGATAAGGTGAAAGCAGCTGCCAGTGGCAATACTGACGTCACTAAAACGGGCTTGGACGACGTGAAACCTGTTCACAATGCCGATGTAAGGCTCAAAAACATTCCGGTGCCAGTCTTTTCAGGGAGTTACGAGTCTTGGCGTTGTTTTCATGACTTGTTTGCCTCGCTTGTGCACCAAAATTCTGCATTATCTGAAATTCAGAAGATGCATTATTTAAAAACAAGTGTATCTGGGGAAGCCGAGAAGTTGTTAGCTCATTTGGGTATTACTAATGGCAATTATAGCAAAGCGTGGACAATTCTCCAGGACAGGTATGATCACAAGCGATTTTTGCTAAACACCCAACTCAAGTGTTTGTTCAGTTTGGCGACCATACAACAGGAGCGAGCTGAATCAATAAAGGAGCTTCTAGATACAGCAACAGAAGTCGTGCACAGTTTGGACAATTTAAAGGTGCCCGTTCAACACTGGGACGTAGTGTTGGTTTACATTCTTTTGGAAAGGCTTCCTTCAAAAACGCAACAACTGTGGGAGGAGAAACTCGGATCCAAAGAAGACAGCAAGGAGCTTCCTACTTTTACGGAATTTACGCAATTTCTCGAGATGAGATTCCGTACTTTGGAAGCAGTCAACCACCAACAGGGGCGATCATCGGCTGATCTATCTAACAGGGTGTCAAAGCGGAAAACGTTTCACGTTCAACCAAACGTTTCAAAGTTCAGTTGCAAGCCATGCAATATGGGTCAGCATGCTATCAGAAAATGCAACAAGTTTTTAAAGATGAGCATAGCTGATAAGTATCAAAATGTGAACAGGATAGGTCTTTGTATAAACTGTTTAGCATATAGCCATTCATCCCAACAATGTCCTAGCGCCCGAAGATGCTATTATTGTCAACAACCACACCATTCACTTTTACACAATAGTTCAAACCCCACCTCACATTCACACAATTCAAATCCACAGCTTAACACTAATCCCATAAATAGACACAATAGTCCATATCATTCTAACCCGCACTCTTTCAACACACACAACACAAATCATTTCTCAAATTCATATCCAACCAATACACAAACTCAAAAGATACACCCTCCATATCAAACACAAACACATATTACCTCCACAGCTAATAGCGAGTATCCAATCATGCGCACCGATGAACAACCGTCAACCAGTTCCGGCGTGAGAAGTCACCACTCGACACAGGACAAGAACACACAGGTTCTACTAGCCACAGCCATCGTCAAGGTTAAGACATCTTCGGGAAATAGCTTATCTCTCCGGGCTTTACTGGATTCAGGCTCCGAAGCGTCTTTCATTACAGAGTCTGCAGTCCAACTCCTTTGTTTAAAACCAAAACCCACTGAAGTTGAGGTGTCTGGGTTAGGGTTAGTCAGCAGTGGCATCTGTAAAAAGATTGTTGATGTCACGGTTGCTTCGCAATACACAGATTTTCAAACAACATTACCTGCGTTGATATTCCAGTCACTGTCTGGCCATCTCCCGGCCCAAATCCTTTCCATTGCCGATTGGGGGCACCTTAATGGGTTACAATTAGCAGACCCAGTTTTTTTCAAGCCTGCTAAAATCGACCTTCTTTTAGGTAGCGACGTACTGGCGGACATTATGATGCCAGAGTTAGTACGCCATCAAGACAAACAGATTCCTGTTGCCCAGAAGACCAAGTTAGGTTGGATTTTGTTTGGCAGGTCACCAATCGAACATCGGTCATTGAGAGCGTTCTTTCAAACAGCTGACGTCGATGCCCAGCTTCAAAAATTCTGGGAACTTGAAGAAACTTCGTTCGAGCATCGTCAAACCATCGAAGACGTTCAGAGTGAAGAGCATTTTGTTCAAAATGTGAAGCGCAGCGTAGATGGCCGTTACCAAGTAGCACTTCCGTTCAAGGAAGAAACTCATCCTTTGCTAGGTAGGTCCCGAGAAGGAGCTCTACAACGCTTCAAGTCCCTGGAAAGACGTTTAGCAGCAGATCATCAACTACATGACCAATACTCTTCATGCATCGATGAATATATAGAGATGGGCCATATGAGCGAAGTGGAGGAAGAAGAGGTATCCACCAGAGGCCACTACTTTCTTCCTCATCATGCCGTCTTAAAGGAAACCAGCTCTACCACCAAGCTGAGGTGGTCTTCGATGCGTCATATAAGACATCCGATGGATCCTCTTTAAACGATCATCTGATGACTGGACCCACGTTACAACACAACGTCACTGATGTAACTCTACGGTGGAGACTCTACCGTTTTTCGTTTTCTGCGGACATCGAAAAAATTTATCGCCAGATATGGGTTACAGAAGCTGACTCTTACTACCAATTCATTTTTTGGCGCAGGTATCCCGCGGATCAACTCAAGGTTTTTCGTCTTAAAACGGTAACTTTCGGAACTGCAGCAGCTCCTTACCTGGCGATTCGGACACTAATGGAAACAGCAAAGGCGGCAGAAGTTCAACATCCAAAGGCTGCAAAGATGATTCGTACAGAAATGTATGTCGACGATCTGTTTTCAGGCGCAGATACTCTGGAGGAAGCTGAAAGCAAAAGAAAAGAGGTTAAAGAGGTTCTAAAACAAGCAGGTTTCAACCTTAGGAAATGGACCTCCAACGCAGAAGAGCTGCTGAATGATATTCCACAATAGGATCGAGAAGCGTCTTCAGCAATTCAATCGGAAGGTTCAGATCGAATCAAGACGTTAGGAATTTACTGGCTGCCTAAGGCTGACAACTTTTGTTTTCGGTTCACTCATCCAGAGGTTTCACAGCCAATCAAGCGCTTCATACTGTCAACGATCGCTCGACTGTTTGACCCCATGGGATGGATATCGCCCTGCATCGTGAAGGCGAAAATCATCATGCAATTCCTGTGGGTCGAAAAATTCACCTGGGATGCGCTAATTGACGAGGAAGTACTGGAAGGATGGAACAAGTTGTACAATGATCTGCCGGCTATAAATGATATACGAATTCCAAGGTGGATCCAAACAATTGGAAAAAAGAACCAGATTGAATTGCACGGGTTTAGCGACGCCTCAGAGAAAGCTTACGGAGCAGTAGTCTATCTTCGAGCACAGGACAGCCAAGGAAAGGTCCACATGCACTTCTTGATGTCCAAGTCTAAGGTTGCACCAGTAAAGCCAATCTGTCTACCACGCTTAGAGCTCTGCGGTGCGGTTATTTTGGCTAAATTGCTACACTACACGGTAACCACACTTGAGATGAAAAACACCACGATGCATGCATGGACCGACTCAACCATCACTCTGGCATGGATTCAAGCACCGGCTTCACGTTGGGAGACGTTTGTTCGGAATCGAGTAGGGGAGATCCAGCGGCTAACAGACACCAATGTATGGAAACACATTCCAACACAGTTTAATCCCGCAGATTTAACATCCAGAGGTGCACTACCATCGGCACTAGTTGGGGATAAACTATGATGGAATGGCCCGGATTTTCTAACTTCGACTTGGATCTTCGAGTTGCCAACACAACCCACAAATCTCACTACCGAGGAAGGCAAAAGAAAGGTTCAGATCCATTGTTCAAGTCTAAGGGAAAACGCAATTATGCAGCTGGTTCATCGATCATCACATTTAACCAAACTTATTCGCGTCACAGCATGGTGTAAACGCTTTATCAACTACGCTAAGGATAACGCCGTTAACCGCCGGTTCGAGTTCCTGTCACCCAACGAACTGGACAACGCTGCAAAAACAGTGTCACGCCTTGCGCAGCAAGAAACGACGACGACAAACTGACTAACTGGGACGCGGAATGCAATGCAAATCTACTTCCTCGTGGTGCATTCCTGGTAACGCTAAATGATTTACTGTACTTTACTTACAAAGATGACCCTATCATCAATATTAATCCTCAAAGTGAGATCACGTCTTATAAAAAATAGTTTTAGTAATTTTCAATTTTCTCAAAAACTACAAGATATAAAGCCATGCGGTTTTTTGTGTTCGATTCAGAATTGATATGCGCATTAATACAAAAACCCAAATGGGCACATCATCTCACAATTTTGAATAATATTGATTTAAAAAAAAAAATGTTTTTCATTTTTTACCAAAAATTAAAGTTTGAATGCGAATTATTCAAAAAAACTATTCACACGAATAATTTGACGTAAATTTTATATTAAAGAGCAAATTTTAGGCTTTCAAATCCTGTATAGTACTTTATTGTAAGTGTTGCCGTTGTTTTTTTTGTAATAATTACTTTCCTATTTTAAGTATTTTTTTCCTAAAATTGCCCCTAACTCCTAAACGGGGAGAAGAAATGATAGTTTTTAACCCCTCTACAAAATACCGTTATCAATTCTTGGCGCCAAAGTCATCGTACTCTCCCCCACGGCCGGCCCTATTACGCATACAATACGGTAAGGGTAAAACAACAATTTTATATTTCGTGGAAATCAGGCGCAAATAACATGCCGAATGGAATTAATTAAAGGAAAAGCCCTTGCTACCCATGTATGTGTGGTATTATACACACACGTGAATGGATACGTTTCTCCCAAAACATGCGCACTAGGAAGCCGATAAGGGTAGAAACATTACGTCATGTTCGTTGATTGTACTAATCTCTCAATCCATCTGCTTGAACTTTACAGCACTAAACTTCAAACGTGGGAGCACCTTAGCTTTAGTAAGCTGTCCGAAATCTGTATCCATAGTATTTCCAATGTTGCGTGCCATTTGAATGACGAAAATTCCTCCGCATTCAACAGGACCACGGTCTGGTGGCATTTCCGGGGTTAATCACAACAAAACTGTTTATTTTAGTTAGTCATACGTACGAGTATTGGATCTCAAAACTGCTATTATACAATAGTTATATTAACAATTTAATAAATAGTTATAACAAACAAATTAAACATCGTTATCAAGATAAGGATTGCAGGTGAGTCATGATTTCTATTGTACTAGACACCAAGTGGTTCCTCATTCAGAGAAGACTCCACTTTCAACAACATGAAAGTGTGACTACACACTAAGACTTGGTCAAACGCAGAAGGGTACTTAATTAGATCAAAACTACGACAGTTAATTGGCTGATTAGTGAAGGATCTATCTTTTATATCAGACAAATGTCGCATGACTTGACTTTATTTAATCGGAGTTTTATTTCTAGGGTGCTGTATAAAAAAAATTAAAATTTTCCAAAAAAAAGTGCTAAGCACTTGAAAATTAATAAAAAAAAAAGCTCGGCTAAATTATACGCTCCACCGCATGACTAATAGCGTCACATCGCTGGTTGTTATCGTGTAATAAAGAGTTAGCCGATAAGCCAATAAAACAGTCGAATTTATTTATTGATTTTCTTGGTGTCGGTTGTAGCCAAACATTCAATATACATTTCAAGGTCTGCGTCCAATTGAGTTAGTCAGCACCGTGTCGAGCTAGAGTTCACAAGAGTCCTAAAGGTTTTCTTGTACCATTGGTTGGATTGTACTCAAATTGTAGCTACGGATACGTGGTAAAATAGAAAAACTAGTCGGGAGCTTTCATGTAAGTTTCAGTTTCCGTGTTGTGTTGGAAAAGTTAAAAAAGAAAAACGAAAACTGTGGTCAGTGACGAAGAAATTCTTTTGAACTGAAATTCAAATCAGTGTGTCGTAGGTACGTTCGCCTTTGGGATATACGAGTACTCGCTGGTGAAGTTAATTAATTGGTTTTAGTGTCAATAAGTGCAAATGTTTAAAATTTCAAAAAAATGCTTTTCAAATCGAATTAAGAGTACATTTATGGTTAAACTTAAGAAGCAAGTTACAAAATTCGCATTTAAAAATATTCGTGGTCGTTTTTGTTTTTGGATGTTAGAAACAGTCATGTGCGGAATACACAGTGGTCTTTTCGCTTTTGCACTGAGTAAAAATGATAGATATTGATTTTGGCTGAAATGGGCTTAAGCGAAAAAATGGTGCGAAATATTGACGATTATTTTGACGAACGTGATTGGACGTTTTTCTCCTTTCCTGTGATATTAAGACATGAACATCGTAATGCAATTGCTGCAAGTCACAGATTGTGCTCAATTTTTGTGATAAAGGCGGACATCTAAATTCTTATGATTCGGCCAAATTTTTAGGGATTTGTATCGATTCAAAGGCTGTAGTGATGCGAATGATCGTTGACATTGAATTAGTTAATCTTATCTTTTAATTTTGTCCAGTACCAGTTTTTATGAGATCAATAGTGTTGTCGATTAGAATGGAAAACGTACTGGTTATACAAGTATATGGAGTATGAAGAGCTACAACGACAACGAATCCTACCTTAGAACGAGTGTACTAGTATGGGTCGCCTCATAATTTCTTTCTTCAACGAAAAGTGATCTACCATAACGCAAGAGCAAGTGTGAACTATAAGAGTCTAAAAGAAATTGACTGCTATCTTGAGTGTGATAGGTTAGGTGCTAAAGATCACTAATCACGTGTAAAAGGCATGGCAAGGGTTTGGTTTAAACGGACCCACTCGTATCAATTATATTCATCGGACTGCACTTGTATACATCAATTAATAAACACTTCCCAATATCTCATCTACGAATTTACGTCTACTGCTTTTATTATGTCTCTACTTGTCACATTCTTCTGTTGTGTTATCAGTAACACTTGTACCTAACCGTTTTGATAACAATTGGCGTTCACCATGTTTCAACTAAGGAACACATTCGCCTATTATCTGAACCAATGTGTTTTACTTTGATTAGAGAAGGCGCAAATTCGAAAGAGAGCGTTGATATTTATTCGCTTAACATGTTTTAGTCATCTCAATTCGGTCTGTTTTTATAAGGTAACAATCATTGTTCAGGCTCTTCAGCTTATTTTTGTATCTTTTCGCCTAATTTTTGTTTACGTAGGTAGGTAGGTAAGAGTGGCTGTTGGAAACACCATTGTGATGCCACGTGGATCTATGATCCTCTTACGTTTAGGTCGTTGTAGAAGAAAGCTTCTAAGTGAAGTTTGAAGATGGCGCTGAAATGTTTAATATTTAGAAGGATCAAACTCTTAGAGCGATTCAGATCCAGCTTTGGGCAGATCTTTTTGGTAGCTAGATATGCTGCTCCAACAGTCCACCTAAGGTCTGTTTTGTTGTTGGCATCGAGCTTTAGTTTGCACCTAGCGATTGGTATACCTATGCTACCCTTAGGTAGGTAGAGTGGTTCCAATTTTAGCGAGTTCATCGGCTCTGCAGTTCTCTGTGGCTCGGCACACAACAAAGGTGAAAGTTGAACTGCTCTGCCATCTCCATAAGAGATGATCAACATTTAAGGGCGGTTTTACAATTTAATGAGACGGAGTCCGGGGACTTGACAGTGGCCTGACTATCCGAAAAGATGCGGATATCCTTTGCAAATATCACGTTTATCTTCAGCCAAGACAGAGCTACTTTATTGGTCAGAATTTCCGACTGGAACACGCTACAGTGATTTGGAAGACGGAAAGAGAGACTTACATTTAGATTATCTGAGGAAACACCGCCGCCAACTCCGCTATCGGTTTTAGGTCCATCTGTGTAGAAATGGCTTGACTTGTCCTTCCTTGTCTTCCTCCCAGAAGGATCCAGAGCAGAACCTTAGATGGAAGTATGGTGTAATTGATGTTCTCTGTGAGGATTCCTAATGTATTAAGAATGTTGGCGTGGCCAAAAGAATTATTATCCACTGTTTAGTCGCAGCTATATCTAGGGATGTCAAATGAAACAGAATGTCTAATGCCGCAGAAGGTGTAGATCGTAAGGCTCCGCTTATGCATACACACGCTGTTCTTTGGACTCTGCTTAGTTTAATGCAGTTGAGTGCGTTTTCCAAGGTCATCCAACAGAAGACCACCCCGTAAATAAGTACCGGTCTTATGACCGAGATGTATACCCAGTGGGTTATGCGAGTTTGAAGGCCCCATTTATTCCCAATGGCTTTTTTGCAAGAGGTTAAAGCTATTGTAGCTTTCCAGTTTAGTTTCCTGTCAAAAATGAGGCCCAAATATATTGCTGTATCGGAAAAGACCAAGCTGGTACCGTTTATAGAGGGAGGGTTTATAATTGGAATTTTGTATTTCCTGGAAAAGAGGACAAGATCAGTTTTATGTGGGTATACTCCCAATCCACAGCGATCTGCCCAACGGGTTAATCTATTGAGATTTACTTGAATGAGTTCTTTAATAGTATTAAGATGCTTACCTGAGATGACCATAGCTACGTCATCCGCATAGGCAACCACGCTGCTACAAACCGCTTAGAGGTATATCAGCTGTTCATTAACCACTAAGTTCCAGAGTACCTCTGCTTAGCAGAAGACACACCCAGTTTGGAGTTGGCTATCCTGGTATTTAGCATAAAACTGATCAACTCTCCAAGTGAGTCGTCTACCTGCACAGTCGCGATTGCGGTTGTTAAAGGCGCCCTCTATGCCTAGGAAAGCAACCATTGTGTACTCCTTATATTGTAGGGATCGTTCGATGTGGCTAGTCAGAAAGTGCAAAGCCGTTTCCACCGACTTTCCTTTACAGTAGGCATGTTGAGCCGTTGACAGAAGTCTTGGATCAATTTTAGCTCGTATGAAAATGAAAACTACATTTTGGTCCCGGTAGCAGTAGGCCTGTTTGGGCTGCTACTGGCCGCGAATTGGGAGCTACCTGGAAAGTGGGTGTCCAGTAGCAGGTTGAGTGATTCATCACTTGAGGTTGTCCAGGAGTCATCGGTTTTTCCAAACAGCTAGGCGTCATAGGATTTGTAGAGAGGATTTTTCTTAGCCGCGATGCCTCAGAGGTTTCTGTGATTTTGTCACAGAACGACCTCCAGGATTGTCACTTTGCCTTTCTCAGTTCTTTTTTGTATAATTTGAGGGATTCTTTGTATGAGTCCCAGTCAGTCACTTCTCTTGTGCTTTTTGTTAAGTTGAAAAATTTTCCGCAAAGTTTTGTCAGTCTCTAGTCTGGCTACGGTTAAGTCGGGGTCGCTGAGGTTAGGAAGTAAAAATACATTAAGGCTACGTTTCACTAATATACAAGTTCTGATCTTACTTTTGTCTCTTGTATAGAGCGGAGCGTATAAAGGTGTCCTAAATCCACGAAACTCGCCTTCTACAATACATGGTTCCCGGTTTAGGATAATATCTTCTGCGTTTTTTTGGAAGACGCAGAATGAGTGCGGCCGAAGCCGAATCTGGAGAAACCGTATCATTGCTACAGTCCTCCAGAGTAGCCTCTAGCACGGGGCTGTTGAGGTCCTCCAATTCTGAAGATGTGCCCAAGAGCTCATCTTCTATCTCTGATCGTGTAGGACCTCTAATTGCTTCGTCATCGGTTTCCATTTCCGACAGTGTGTCAGAAGAGGAGACCGACGGCTTGATAGTCACCTCGGACAGATTGGAGTTGTCGCTATCCAATTCTGGAAAGGATATCGACGCTCCAAGATCTAAGATTGTGTTTGGTGGTGTCTCCGTTACAGGAGGAGGTTGCTTATCAGCGTCCAGCGCATCATTTTGTATACTCTTTGGTGTATTGACTCGAATACGAACCGAATCATACCTTTTGTCTGCGCTAGAGGGTTAAGGGACTTCTTATTGATCACGATCAATGCCACTTAGTTCATGAGTCAGAAGGGTCAGGTTACTGAGTCTGATGATTTCCAGAATGTTTTCTGAATGAGGCTTCGGCTAGGATCCAGGTACGAGTTCGAGGTCTGATAGGGGTGTCCTCCTTAGACACGACCTCGAGTTTTGCACCTGCCCAAATCTCTTCAAAACCACCTATGGCCTTAGTGAAAAGATCAAGAGTTCTCTGATTGGCACATGTAATAAGCTTGACGTGGCCTTGGTGCCAGCGTCGCTTGTGATGGGAGGTGATCCGGGGATTTCCCGCATGGTGGCCAAGAAGTTGCTCGAAAGCTCCAGCTTGACCAGCTGCCACTGTTCAGGTGTTATAGATCCGTCGGTATCGTTCCTCTCGATTACCGCGATTATTATTGCGTCCTTTAGGACTTTGCTGAAAGACCTCAGAGATGTGCTGTTGGATGGCCCATCCAACTGTGCTATGAGTTTTGGGCCTCTTGGGAACCGGCACGGTTTCCTCCAATGATCTCTGGCGCTTGGTGTTTTGGGAGCAGTGGAAGCAGTGGGTAATCCGTCTTTTAGGATGTTGTTAGCCCACTCAATCTTGCTCCTCATATCTGCACTTCTCTCAACCTCCGGAATGGTTCCGAAGGTTTTGATGATGCATGAAGAATTTCTTCGTCTTAGGTAGAGCGCCTTAGATGGAGCTTGCCGATGCGGCTGAACTCCAGATTACTCCTTGGGGAGAGAAGTTTTAGTAGCAGCGACAAGTACGTGGCTTGCCACAAACTTGCTGCTGCTAGGACCATGGCTTGCCACAGTCTTGAAGATTTCTTTTTAGGCTCGTTGCGCTTGTCTTTAGAGGATGGTGCACCAAGGCCTGTCACAGTTTTACTTCCTCTCGGCAATGCAGGAGTCTTGCTGATAGTCGGTGCAGTCACCGTTCTACTGCCCGGTATTAAAAGAGTAACGGCCTCGGATTTTGTTTTATTTGAGGTGTTATCCATAATGTGGTCCCACGGGTGGTGGAGAAAGCGTGGTCCATCTGTACAGAGATCCGCTGTATAAATATAAGGCGAGCTGATCCGGAGGTCGCGGATACTCCGTTCGCGATTGAGCTATTTTTGGAGATGCTGGGCCCTCAGGCAGGTTGATCTTCGGCACGGGTCGTATGACACCTTGATCCAGCCCAGGGGAAAAACAAGTGGTTGGGAGCATCCTTTAGTTTCAGGACATTGACCCTACTCAGCCTCTACAACTCGACAAGTTCGATGCTCACGATAAAGGTTTATAAATATGATAACTGCAAGAACAATGCTACCTCTATTTGTGGGAAAAAAACGTTTGATCCCTTTTCATATATGAAAGAGAATATTTTCTCTCTTCATATTCCTATAACAGTGCCAAATATTGATACTAATTGCACTTCAACAAATGTAAAAGCTGATGCTTCAAACATAAACAGAAAGGCTGTTGAACCACAAAAACCGCTTCCTAACAGGCGTGTAATTGCCTCACTTGTTTTGGCTCGTTCTTCGTTGGGTAATGACAAGTGTTCCCCTAGTTGTCGTTCCTATTCCGTTGCTGTTGCTGATGGATTAAAGAAGAAAAAAAAAGTTACCATAGGTTCACCTTCTCCGTGCCCGTCGGTAACCGGTAAGTCTGACTCTGCTAAGAGTCAGAATTTTTCCAAGCATGAGCCAGGTGATGGTGTTGGTGATATTGCTCCATCTGCTTTTGTTGTGTCTGGTATTGCCAGTGCTCTTTCAGTATAGCAGCAGTTGGTCGCTTTAAAACCGAGTCTGTACATGACATCGTTCTGACCCCATCAATCGAGTAGTAGGTTCGCTCTAGTATTTGGAAAATTATTTCCCCAATTTCTGTGTTTAGCGTTGAAATCTCCGCCGATTATAAAGTAATTCACCCCCGATTCCAGCCTCAGAAGTCGAAAAAGGGTGTCGAGCTCTGTAATGAATAAAGTGGATTGTGAAGCCTCATTTGCATAAACAGAGGCCAAGTACAGGCGCTTTCCACTGCGGAGCGGTATGTAAATGACGACTGCCTCCAACACCCGGAACCTGCGCAACACGCCCTTGTACACTCTGTGAACTTTTATACCTTCTTTAATGAAGATCGCGACACCGCCTCCACGTTTGGATCTGGGCCGATTTCTTCTTCTAACAATATAATTATTGTACTCCAGTTTGTATTTATTGGTTAGCTTGGTTTCGCTAGCGAAAAGCACATCAGGAGTTTGGTCTTGTAGCAATTTAAACATCGCGGCTCTTCGTTCAATCCTAATCAGTGAATTAACATTCACTGCAAAGACCTTCAAAGTTTGCTCCACCATGTGCGTACCCATTACGACATGTGTTGCGTTAGGCCCGTATATCTGGTCCACCCGCTTGGCCTGTTCCTGTACCTGCTGTTGCAGCTGAGCCATCTGCCCTTGGATTGCGAGCAACATGGCCAGCATGTTTGGTGCAGCTTCCGTTGTTCTCGGCATTGGCGCCGGAGAAGCAACAGTCGCTTGCTGTACCGTAGTCCCCCTACCTGATACCATTTGGGCGTAGGAAATTAGGGACGTGACGGCTGGTGTTTGCAAGCTAACAGGTGAACGTTTGACCTCCACCTTCTGCTGCTGAGCCAGTTTTGCTTTTTTTAATGTCAGCGAACTTAGTACAACCTCGATAGTTTGAGGTTTGAGGAGCGTCCTATCGGATGCTCCGTCCCTACCCAGAGCACACTCCACGGAACTGTGGTTCTTTGCGCACTTCACGCATCGAGGCTGCATTTGGCAGTACGACGCAGCGTGCCCGAACCTCTGGCAGCGAACGCATTGTATGACGCCTTCGCTGCTTTTTAATTTTTCCCAGTGAATCACCTGGTAGTCTAGGACATTGATACTCCTTAGACTATCCAGACGACTGTCGGAACTGAGCTGCTCCAGGAAGAACGGCAGACTCCGTTTCTCCCGCCTGGCTCTAGCTATGGTAAATGGCTTTACCCCATGGCTGACGGCGTTTTTGTTAAAAAATGCCGCAAGATATAGTTTAGAACTCGCACAACATGTCAAACTTAAACAAATCGTAAATGGCTTGAACAATCCGTGTTGCATGCACTTGTCACGCTGTTTATATCGCCATTCATTGTCCATTAATTGTTGAAAAAAAAAGAAAATATTTGCGCGATAAAACTCGATCTATGATTACTCGACGACACACGATTACACGCTATCAATTTTATGAGTGAGATACGCGTTTAATACCGAATGAATCAATAATCTGATCAGCTCATTGTAACTTTTGTCTAATCACAACTTTTTTATTTGATTTTTCAGCACCCCTTAGATAATTCCTCTTCGAAACCAATCGACGAATGTATTGAATTACAATGGTCACAAGTAACTTTGAGAAATTCCGACTACTCTTGTGGAAGAATTGGATTTTGCAATGGAATCACAAGAGTCAACTCATAGTGGAGCTGCTATTGCCGGCACTTTTTGCAGCCTTACTGGTGCAGGTGCGGACATTGGTTGTACCCGAGGATCGACCAATTTTGACATATAACAATTCATTCCCCGTAAATAATCTGGATCGATTGCGGTAAGATTCTGAATAAAAGATCACAAGCAAATCACAATTCATTTATATTAAATGCAAAAGAAAAAAGTTCCTCCTTTGTGATTCTCATGGTTTCATGGGGGTTCAGCGTTTAAAAGAATGAATCGGTTTTGATTTATTTTTGGTACTTGTGGATTTACTGTTGTAATTCTAGCCATTATTGGAATGACACATCTAAATACCGTTTGACCTATTCACCAAATTCAAGTCCGATTTTTGAGAAAATAATTAAGGAAGCAGCTGAGAATTTGAACATCACTTATAGTGGTTATGCTAGCTCTAAGGAGTTGGAAACAGTTTGTCTTGAGAAGAAATATCTGGCTGGTATTGATTTTGGTGATTCTATGGCACAAACAAAAGCATATCCGGATCGACTTGCCTATCGTATTCGCTTTCCTAGTGAATTGCGTACAACAAAACAAAAGTATTTGAATACTTGGTTGACAAATATGTTGTTCGTAATGATGGATCCACTAGGACCAAGGAATCGCGATCAAGAAGATGGTGGAATCCCAGTAGGATATTTGAGAGAGGGTTTTCTTGCAGTGCAATATGCAATTTCAACAGCATTCATAAGGCAGTCGGCTACAAATTTAAAAGAAACACTACCAGAGATAGAACTACAACGATATCCATATCCGGCTTTCATTGAAGACCCTCTGCTGAGCGGTTTGGCTGGAATGATGGCATTGATTCTTATATTGAGTTACATTTATCCGTGTACATATACAGTGAGGGTAAGAAAAATATCATACACACATGTTTTGCAGTAGATTTTGAAATTGAAATTCTTCTTCAGTATATAACGTCAGAGAAAGAACATCAATTGAAGGAAGTCATGAAGATAATGGGTCTGCAGAATTGGTTGCATTGGACTGCGTGGTTTGTGAAAGGCTTCATCATGATGGGAATCTCATCACTTTTGATAACAATCATTATAACGGTAGCTATCCACTTTACTGGCACACGAGGAGACCTTACTTTAAAATCTATCTGTTGCAGATAAAATGGTCGAATGGTGTTGCTGTGCTAACATACAGTTCATTTACAGCGGTTTTCTTCTTTTTCCTGATATACACAATTGCCACAGTCACGCTGTGTTTCATGTTGGCGACGTTCTTTTCAAAAGCTAGCACAGCCTCTGCTGTAACCGGTCTGCTATGGTTTATTATCTACATTCCGTACACCTTTTTCCAAATTAACTACAGTGCTATAAGTTTGTCAACGAAACTTGGCTTCTCCTTACTTTCCAATACTGCCATGGGACTTGGATTGCAGGTGATCATGACGTTTGAGGCACAAGGCGAGGGACTTCAGTGGAGTAATATGTTTTCAGCAGTCAGTGCAGATGATAGCTTGGCAATGGGTCATATCCTTGGTATGTTGCTTCTATCTAGCGTTATCTATATGATTATCTGTCTCTATATGGAGCAAATTTTCCCTGGCGATTTTGGTGTGCCAAAGAAGTGGTACTTTCCATTTACAAAGTCCTTTTGGGTGGGTGAAGGAGCATATGTTGGCCGCGAAGTTACCGGAGACCAAACTCAAAGAGAAGATTCCGACGCGTTTGAAGTTGAACCAACTGGAAAAAATGTTGGTTTGCAAATCAAGGATCTTAGTAAGACGTTCGGCGATAGGAAAGCTGTTAACAGTTTGTCATTGAGCATGTATGAGGATGAAATTACGGTTTTGTTGGGTCACAATGGGGCAGGAAAAACAACAACTATCTCGATGTTGACAGGAATGTTTCCACCAACATCAGGAACGGCTGTTCTCAATGGTAGTGACATAAGAACTAACATGGATGGCGCACGAATGTCATTGGGCATTTGCCCGCAACATAACATTCTGTTTGATGATCTGACTGTAAGGGATCATTTAATTTTCTACAGTCGTCTTAAGGGTCTGAAGGGAGAGGAACTTGAAGCAGAGGTAACAAAATACATAAAGAAGATTGATTTGGAGAAAAAGGCGAATGTAGCATCATCCAAACTATCGGGTGGCATGAAGAGAAAATTATCAGTTTGTGCGGCATTTTGTGGTGGCACTAAGGTTGTACTCTGTGACGAGCCTAGTTCTGGTATGGATCCGGCGGCAAGGAGACAACTGTGGGACTTGTTGCAGTCGGAAAAATCTGGACGTACAGTATTGCTGACGACGCATTTCATGGATGAAGCAGATGTACTAGGTGACCGAATTGCTATAATGTCCGCTGGAGAATTAAAGTGCATGGGAACGTCGTTCTTCCTAAAGAAAAAATTCGGAAGCGGCTATCGATTGGTGAGCATAAGGGTTTTTCTTCTCTTGCAGCAAATTTAGAATTCTTTGTCTCCTTAGATTTGCGTGAGAAAACCCGAATGTGTCAGTACTGAAGTGACCAAACTTCTCAGCAAATACATTCCAGATATTCAACCAGAGGCAGAAATCGGTGCTGAACTAGCCTACCAACTGTCAGAGAGTTACTGCCCCGTTTTTGAGGAGATGTTCCAAGATTTGGAAACCCATTCCGATGAGTTAGGTCTTAATGGATATGGAATCGGAGTAACTTCCCTCGAAGAAGTATTTATGAAGGTGGGTGCAGAGAAACCAATTGTAGTGCCTGAACCAGAAAGACCGATTACAAACGGCACGAATCTAGCATGGGAAGACAAAGACTCCACCAATTGCAAGTAGATTCGGTATTATTTGATTTTTATTTTAATTTGTCTTATTTTTTATAGGCGAAAACATGTTCTCAGACAGTCAGCCTCTTCTCAAAGGTAGCAGTTTGATGGTCAGCCAATGGCGTTCGATGATAATGAAGAAGTATCTCTGCACATTACGCAGCAAACTGATGTTTGCCATTCAGAATCTGATGCCGATCTTGTTTATAGCCATGACATTTATAGTGTCATCTTTTACCCTCTATGCAGATCTTGTACCTATGACGATAAGTCTGACTCAATACAAAGAAACTGTGACGATCCTTGAGACAACTTCGAATGTCGGAGTTGGATCTTTGGAGCAAAAAATTAGCGATAATTATGAGAGAGTTGTATCTTCTAGCCCAGGTGCTAACAGGCTTCAATCAACAGGAAGCCAACCCTTTATAGACTTCATATTGGAACTAGGAAAAAGCATTCAATTTCGTATTAATTCGGTATACATTGCTGCTGCTACAGTGGATAAAGGCAAAATTACTGCGTGGTTAAATAACAAACCCCTTCATTCGGCTCCGTTAACCTTGAATTTGATTCAAAATGCCATGGCCAGGTAAGTTTTAAAAATTTGAAATAAAATATGAATTTCGAGATAAACTAATTTTTTTTCATTTCAGAGCTGTAATTGGGCCTCAAGCTAGTATTGTCGTTACGAACGATCCATTGCCATTTTCGAGAGATACTTCGTTCGATAATCTTGAAAATGGTCAAAATATTGGAGTGCAAATCTCATTGAATTTGTGCTTCTGCATGTGTTTTGTGAGTTCTTTGTATGTCCTGTTCCTGGTTAAGGAGAACCAAAGTCGAGCAAAACTTTTGCAATTTGTAAGCGGAGTCAATGTAATGACTTTTTGGTGTTCCCACTTTTTGTGGGATATTGTTACGTACATTATAACAGCACTGATTGTGGTCATAACTTTGGCTTGCTTCCAAGAGGATGGCTACGCATCGTTCGTGGATTTAGGTAAGTTGTCCAGCATTCATCATGTATGAAAACTGATTGCTTTATAAATTTTTACTTAACCTCTCATATCTGAGTTCTATTCGGAGCGGTTTTTGTTTAAAAATTATTCCAAACTGCTTTAATTTTGAAGACTGGGGCAGATAGATAGTCTGAAAGTTCGACTAATGGATATGTCCGTCACGAAAAGTGAAACGATAATACAAAGTGAATATTTTTCTTACTGGGATGTATGTCAAGAATGTTTTTTGAGAACTATGGAACATCTTTTAAAACACTAACGATAATTCATGACAGTTTTCTCAAAGCGCAGCCTGATGGTCTAATTTTGTGTCACTCTTCGGGCCCTATCTCATCAATAAGTGCGGATCGTTGGTTTCCGCGGAAACTTTAAATCGCATAATCGCGGTTTCCAATACAGAGTCTTACATCCTAGGAGTCATTTGCCTCCACAATTTCGCCCATTAAGCCAAAAGTTTGCCTCATCACTGAGCACGATATTTCAAGACCATCCAAATGCGTCCATTGAGCCACATCGACGTGCACCGCGGGAGTTATCGACGTGATTGATGAGATTACCAATGCATGGATGCTTAGTGAAAATGTTGTGTAAACTGCCTTGAGTTCAAAGAAAACTCTTCCCTTTGTACGAGTTTGAGCCAATGCACCAATTCCTTCAACCTCCAGCTCACACTTAGTTCTGCGAAGATTCAAACAATGAGCTACTCTATCTGATATAAAACTTACCTGCGATCCAGGATCGCAAAGTATACGGACGAGGCGTTGTTCATTCCGTTCTCCATGTGCATATGCGCTCGCAGTAGCAAGCAATACCATGTGATCTAGTCATAAAGATGGCTGTACTAACTTGGCATCAGCTGTTAAAGGGTCTCTCGACTGCGAAGCTGACGTGGTAGAGGGATCCCTAATTCCACGGTAAAAGAGTGCATGGTGCTTCCGACCACAGTGTCGACACACACCTGAAGGGCACTGCTTTGAATTATGTCCATTTTTGAGGCACCAAAATGTTTCAAGGCATCAAAGCGCTGTTCTGGTTTCATGTTGATAAGAGATTGGCACCGCAAAACCCTATGTGACCCTTGGCAATGGCAGCACTTCGCATCATCGCAAGATTTGACATTCTGATTGCGGTGCTGTGTTCTGTTCGAAGACAATTCCGGACGTTGTGATACTCGGATAATATCGGAATTTTGTTGGATCCGAACACATGCACCATTCTCGTCGTGTACTGGTAGGAAGCTTAGACACAATTATTGGTACAGCTAGGGCGTCCCACTGGTCCACTTGTAGCTGCATAACCTTCAATGCACGAAGCGATTCTTGGACCGTATCCACAACTGTCAGTAGAGTCTTTGCTGTCTCGTCTACCGCTGCCTTCATATTAATATTAATGAGCCTTGATACGTGAATTTCAGCCAGCAGCCTTGGATTGTCGAAACGATTTTTTAAAGCTGCCCAAACCTCCTCATAGCCCCCTGTATACAATCCACCAATCAACGGCACGGCACATTCCTTGCACAAACTGCTTGTCGAAGTGTGCTTAGCTTATATGCCTCTGGAAAATTGGCATGATGTACCAGTGTCTCAAAAACATCTTTGAACGCCAGCCAATTGCAATAAGATCCGTCGAAATTTGGAATTGTGACTGGATCCAATCTCATATCGAAGCCATTTGAAGCACTATCAGCTGATTCGGATGATTTTGGAGAATTGGATTCAGATGCTTTGTACTCTAACAATTTCCGATTTAATTTGATGCATGCTTCATTATAATTGTTCTCCACTTGCTCCCACAGCTGGTCATGAGCCGTCAGTTCATCCACTTTGGCTGCTCCCACAAGCATCTCGTGGTTGCGCACAAAACGATCACAATGCGCAGTAAGTGACGCTAGCTCTTGAGTCAACTGGGAGATGTCACATGCGTTTAGGTTAGCACCGCGAACACGAATCCTCTTAACGGCGTTGGCCGCAGACATCCTTAGATTTAGCTCCGCCATAGTGATAATCGCCAAGAAACCAGGAAACTACCAAATCCTGTAGGAGATCAATTTAGCCACAAATGCGAAAATCTCTTGCATTAGGGCTTCCTCACAGGAGGCACCAAAAATATGTTAATAAATCTTTATTTTACTTTGACCTTGCAAAGATTCCAAATTCTACTTTACAATAAGAAAAAAAAAGCACGTGTGTGTGCTGGCGAAGCAAAAATTGAATACGAAAAAAGAAAAGAAATAATTTGACAGCTTCATTGCGACAGCAATTGTAGGAATAAGCTTGGCAAAAGTGGTGTTGCCAAATCTCAGACAAGGAATAAAGGTCGACTTACGCTGATCAAGGACAAAATTCGCAAACTTTCAACGCATGCCACAGTCTCGTGGCTTTCATGAAGCAGCTGGATTCTTTTGCAAAAGGTTCAACTGTTGGGATCTGTGCAACTTCGGATCTTCTGCCACACTTCCACTCACTGCGGCTACAGTTTCTTCTGCACGGACATTACGTTGACGCGATTATAGCTCTGCGCCATGTGAAGTGTATGTGGTACATATTCACAACACGTCGAATATCGAGCTGATCGATTACGAGTATGAGGACCAAAAAATTCACGCTATCTTCTAGTATACACTTTTTTTTTTATATGAAGACCCTTTTTTAAAATAAGTTTAAATGATACGGAAGCGTTCTTCTGGTGTTCTCCAAACCCTTGGGGTTTGCATTTCTTGTTTGTGAGCCTCAGCAGTTTACATTGCCATTTTATAAGTTAAATCCCAAATCTGACATAGTTTTATTTGCAGCGGTTTTGCTTCAAGCTTCAGTCAAATTACAATAATCTTGAAGACAGGGTAAGGAAGATAGTGTGTAAGTTCGTGAAGAAATGGTTTTAAGCGCTCGCACAATATGGCAAACAAGATCTTGTATGCCATGTCTGTGAACCGGACAAACGACGCTGAGGTTACATTCATCAGCCATACATCTATCCGATCAAATGCTACTGCCTTAAATAGTTCGGCGGGTAGGTCATCCGGCGCAGCAGCTTTGTTCGATTTTAGATTAGATATTGCTATTCTTGCATCGTCAATATTGAATTGTTCACTCTGCCTGACAGTGGAATTTGTATCGTATTCGCCGTTTAGCAATCTGCAGAAATGGTTTTTCCATATCCTCAGCACCGACTGTGACTCTACTACAAGGCTTCCTTGTTTATCCCTACAGGTTTCCGTTCGAGTCTTATTATCCTGGCACGTTCTTTTTACCTTTTGGTAAAACTTCCGAACATTATTCCTGGAGTATTTATTGTCTCGAGGGCTCTTTCCTCATCTCTTGGAAAAGCGCTTTTATTACCCCTATTCACAAAAAACGATCAAAGCACGATATCAGCTTGCATCTCCAAGGTTTTTAAAAGTATTCTTTATGATGCACTATAATTTCAATGTAAATCCATATTTTCAACCACTCCATATGGTTTTCTCAAAGGCAGATCGACGATCACCAACCTCATTGATCGTTGTGCGCCCTAGAGTAAGGGAATTTGATAAAATCTCGCGCAAAGTTAATTCTATTCAAATTCAAAGCTCTTGGTCTCAAACCTAGGCTGACCTCTTGGATTAATTCCTACAGTAATAAACGCTACTACAATATCCTGTCCATCCTCGTTCCCTTTTTTCTGATCCAATTCTCGCCACTTCGGGTGTTACACAAGGCAGTCATATCGGCCCATCAATTCTTATTTTGACTATTAACGATGTTGTTAACGTCATAAAGCACTCCCACATATCCATATATGCCGATGATGTCAAAATCTATAGACAGCTTTCAAGCCTCTCTGACTCTCAGCCTTTACAAGATGATTTTAATAGTTTCTTGATATGGCGCCATAAAAACTTTTTCGAGCTCAACATGGAAAAATGCCAAGCCATTTGTGATATACAGCTCAATTTTTGCGCCCATATTGACTCCGAAATTAGCAAAGCTAACTCCGCTCTCGGATTTGTCAAACGATGGTCAAAAGAATTCTTCGACCCCTATGTCCCCAAATCCCTATACATAACCTTTGTTCGTCCACTTTTCTAGAACGCCAGCGAAATATGGTCCCCTTACTACGATTAACATATTCTGCGCATTGAAGCTGTCCAACGGAGATTTCTGCGATTCGCATTACGTGGGCTATCATGGGCTAACCACAATATTCTACCACCCTATGTTCAAATCAAACTACTCGGTCTCCGGTCATTGGAAGAACGTCGGGTGTCCGCCGTTAAAAGTCTTCACCCACAAACTCTTAACCGGCATCATCTCTCCCAAATCCCATGCAACACCAACCCGTGTCATTTAATATCTGTCCACCTTTTTCTTCCGAATAATCACAGGACAACTTATGGTCTCAACGAGCCAACGTAGTCGTGTGCTACGTGAAATAAATCGGATACGTCAACAACAACCATTTTCCCGTCAGTAGACCTTAGTTTAAGTAGTAATAGTAGTTATAAGTCACAGTTTTAAGTTTAGTTTGTTAAGTTATATGTTTGCATTAGTTGTAATATTTTTTACTTTTAAAGTTTTAAACTGTTCACCGAACAATGAAATATAGGGTTTTCCAATAAGGACTTGACAACTTTTTTTTTAAATAAAACGCAAACCATTTGAGATATTTAAAAAATTTTATTATCGCCTTGAAGTACAATCAAAACATTTATGAATGGAATTCGACTTCGTTCATATGACCACCGCGGGCACGGACCCAATTTTCAACGACTTTTCGCGTTCAATGTTGGCTTTGAGCTCTTCCAACGTCGTCGGCGTGTTGGCATAAACCAATGTCTTAACGTAGCCCCACAGAAAATAGTTAAGCGGCGTTAAATCGCACGAACGAGGCGGCCAATCGACTTACCCATTTCTTGAGATAACAGGCTCACCATACTTACTCTTCAATAAATCGATTGTAGCGTGTGCTGTGTGGCATCATCTTGTTGCAACCACATGTCGTCCAAGTCCATATCTTCCAATTCGGGCCAAAAATAATCGGTGATCATGGCGCGATAACGCTGACCATTCACAGTAACGTGACGATCGTTATCGTCGACGAAAAAATATGGCCCAATAACGCCGCCGGCATGCAAACCGCACCAAACAGTTAGTTTTTGCGGATGAAGTGGTGATACATGAAGCACATGTGGATTTTCACCCGACCAATAACGCATATTTTGCTTATTGACGAACCCATTGAGCCAAAAATAAGCTTCGTCACTGAAGATGATTTTGCGATGAAATTGATGATCTTGACGCATCTTCTCCAGAACCCAATCGGAGAACGTACGTCGCTTTAAATGGTCCATCGGCTTCAATTCTTGATCTTGTATGGGTGTAAACCAAGATCCTTACGCAAAATACGCCATAATGTGGTGTGAGCGATGCCCAATTCTTGAGAACGCCGTGGAATTGACTGATTTGGTTCGTTTGCTACGGACACCTGAACGGCAGCGATATTTTCGACACTTCGACCAGCCCGTTGTCTCAGTGACACGGCAACATCACACAACGAATATGTAGATTCAAATTTTTGTACTAAACTTGTTATTGCCTGTATACTAGGGCGAGAATCACGATCGAAAATTGGAGTTATCGCTCTTAAAGTTGTAGTCACCGACTCCGAATTTCGGTAGAACATTTTTATAATTTGCAGACGTGGCTCGTTCGTGTACTTTACCACGATAAAAATGTTGAGTTTACTGAATAAATTGACAGTGACAGTTTGAGGATTAGTGGAAGATTGCGTTCACAAATTAAATTCAAAGTTGTCAAGTCCCTATTGGAAAACCCATTATTTGTTTTTTACAAAATGAATAGAGTAAGTTAGGGTAATTAGGAATACCCCGGTTCCTCTGTAAATTCTTCAGCGACATCTCTTTTCCCATAGTCACATCAAAGGTTACTGAAAATGTTTAAGCAATCTAGTACTCAATTTCAAATAGCTGTCAAACTGACAACAGCAAAAATTCAAAAGTAAAATTCGTTGCAACCATGACTTTTTGAAGTGTGAACTTTTTATTTGAAAACAATCATATTAGTTTCCTTCGATCGAAGTAAGACGGTGTATTGGGTTGTTCAATAATTTCTGCGGTTTTTTTTTTGGTTAAAGGTAAATACGCATTTTTTGTTTAAAACCATATTAATCAAATATTGTCCATTCTGATCTATTACATTCTTCCAACGTTCGGGAAGAGATATTTTTCCTTTTTTGTAAAAATCAGTAGACTTTTGGCCAAAAAAGTTTTCCAGGTGCGTTTTTATGTCCTCCTCGGAATTAAATTGCCTTCCGTCCAAATCGTTTTGGAGAGAGCGGAATAGATGGTAGTCAGACGGCGCAAGGTCTGGAGAGTACGGTGGGTGCTGCATTACTTCCCAGCCAAAGGCATTCAGCTTTTCTTTTGTCAGAAAAGCTTTGTGTGGTCTGGCATTATCATGGTAGAATACAACGCCCTTTGCCTTCCACTGCCTGCTTCAAATTGTCGAGCTGAGAGCAATATTTGATAGCATTTATTGTCTCATTGCGTGGAAGCAACTCGAAGTATAGACACCTCGCCAATCCCACCAAATGCTCAACATAACTTTTTTGGGATGCAAATCTTGCTTACCAACCGATTGCGGTGTTTCACCAGGAGCGCACCATGACCTCTTACGTCGAATGTTGTTGTTAACCACCCATTTCTCATCTCCCGTAACCACTCTTTTCAAAAAAGTATTCAGCGAGTTCCACCTCAACAAAGACTCACACATCATTATGCGATCCATACGGTTTTTTTTCACTGAGTTCGTGCGGAACCCAAACATCCATTTTTTCGACCTTCCAAGCCTTTTCAGTCTCTGTGAAACGGTTGTATGGGCAATTCTAAACCTCTGACCGATCTCTCGTGTCGTCAAATGTCTGTCAACGCTAACTGCAGCTAAGATTTGATCGTCGTCTGTGGTGGATGGACGTCCAGAGCGAGCAGCATCAGCAAGGTCTGTATTGCCGGAACGAAAGCGTGTAAACCATACACCCGAATACTGCCGAATCTCCATACACCCCCTACAAATCTCACGTCGCGTCTCTGTCGCTTTGACACCTTTTTTAAAGGAAAAAATCAAAATATGCCTAAAATGCACTTTTTTATATTCCATTTTTAAAAATAATTTCAGCACTTAAAACACGTCCGATCAAAACAAATTCTCGTAACAATGTAAACAATAATCCTCTCTACTGGAAAAAAATAAGTTTTCACAATAAATGTTGGCAATATGGAATACAAAGGTAAAATAGGTTAAATGGAATAGTATTCCATATTATCAGCATTTTCCTTTTATGGCGGCAAAAACTAAAACCCAAAATTTTTCTGCTGTAGATGGCCAAAAAGACTCAAAGTGGAGCAAAGCGCAAACAATGGAAACCAGAGGACATGGAACAGGTCATTAAATGCGTGCGTTCGAAGCAAATGGGTTGTCTTGCAGCTTCAAAAGCATTTAATGTCCCCCGCGTAACTCTGTTTAAATTGGCCACTTCTGCGAAAACTCCAACCGAATCATTATACATTCCTCTTGGAATAAAACCCATCTTCACAAATGAAATGGAGTCTGAGTTCGCTAAATATGTCAAAGAGATGGAATCGCGTTACTTTATGTTAAGCCAATCAGATCTCAGGTCTCCGGCTTTTGAATTGGCAATAAGGAATAACATTCCAAAAAACTTTTCGATTTTAAAGCAATGAACTGGACGTGATTGGCTCAAAGGCTTTTTAAAAAGGCATGGACAAGAGCTCTCAATCCGGAAACGGACAGGTACGTCTATGGCTAGAGTCACTGGGTTTACTAGAACAAATGTGTGTATATCTTTTTTTTTGAGCTTCCAAGATAGTACAACGATCGGTATAATTTTCCGTCGGATCGGATATACCACCTTGATCAAAAAGTTATTCAGAAAATTAAAAATACAAGCTTATTCATTATTCTAAATCTATGGTATATTGTCTCCTTCAAAGTAATCCCCATCGACTGCAACACACTTATGCCAGCGCTTGATCCAATCCTCGAAACAGATCCAATTAACTCCTCAGTCTCACTTTGTCCCCTATCTCTCTCAACAATCGATAACTACCATCCCCCCTTCTACTTTCATTTTTTCATAACTCTTCATTCCAGTCCACTCCCCCCACAACTCTCTCATCCCACGACTTTCATAAAGCAAACTTTCACAAAATCAGTGAATATCTCAGCAGATCCCTCTTTAACTTCACAACCTAAGTATAAATGATGCCTTATCCATTTTTTATAAAGAAATATTTAATTCTTTTTCCCTTTACGTTCCGTTTTCCCGCCTTAAAACATCATCTACTAGTCCTCCCTGGTATAATCGCAAGCTTCGTTCCTTACGAAATCAGAGAAATAAGTTTTGGGCTCTTTTCCTGCGTACCAGATCCTTTACCGACTATTCCAACTATCTTGGTGCTTATCTTCATTTCACCGAACTTTACGATTCCCTTTACCAGCGCTACCTTAACAATGCGCAAGTCAACCTTATAAACCACCCTAAGTCCTTTTTCCAATTTGTTAACTACAAAAGAAAGTCCGATGGTTACCCTCCTTCCCTCTCTTTCAACAACAGGTCATCAACCGATCCACTCACCATTGCCAACCTATTTGCCACATTTTTTAAACAATCCTTCACCAACGACTCCTTTGTACCAGATCCATCCTATTTTAGTTACCTACTGAACTTCTCCAATGGCCCACTTCTTTCTCATATTTTGGACCCGTCTTATATCGAATATAAATTAAACCAACTCAATGACGAATTCACACCCGGCCCAGATGGCCTCCCTGCCATATTTCTTAAAAAATGTTCTTCCTCTCTTTCCCTTGCCCTTTCTAATCTCTTCCGTCTATCCCTTTCACAAGGAGAATTTCCTCAGGTTTGGAAAACCTCCTTCATAACCCCGATCCACAAGAAAGGATCAAAGAATGAAATAACCAGCTATCGTCCCATCGCTAAACTCTCCCATATACCCAAACTCTTCGAAAGTATTTTGTATGAAGCTCTAAGCTTCCAATGCAAATCACTTATTTCCCCTAGACTTCCCCTGGCTTCTTAAAGGGTAGGTCAACCACCACAAATCTCGTTGAATTCGTATCCTTTGCCCTCTCTGCCCTAGAGAATGGCAATGAAGTCGATGTAGTTGCAACCGATTTTAGCAAAGCCTTCGATAAAATCTCTCATCGGTTAATTATCTTTAAATTGTCTGCCCTCGGCTTTGAACCCATATTGTTAAAATGGATATCCTCTTACCTCGAAAACCGTTTTTACAGTGTTCGTTTTAGGTCAGCCCAGTCCGCTCCATTTTTGGCCACCTCTGGAGTTCCACAAGGCAGCCATCTCGGTCCCCTTCTTTTTATATTAACCATAAATGATCTCGATCATCAAACACGTCGCGACCTCGGCATTTTGTGTGACAGCGAGCTCAACTTCCGTTTACATATGGATGAGATAATCCTCCAAGCCAACTCTGCACTAGGTTTTGTAAAACGGTGGTCCAAAGAATTCACCAACCCATACGTGACCAGGTCCCTCTATATTACCTCTGTTCGCCCCCTCCTAGAGTACGCCAGTCAAGTATAGTCGCCATATCATCGTGTTCATATCTCGAGAATTGAAAGCATTCAGCGTCGTTTTCTTCGATTTGCTCTTCGAGGTATGCCCTGGGACGATCCTTTTAATCTGCCCCCCTATCAAAATCGTCTCAACCTTATCAACTTAAACACCCTCGAAGATCGCAGAGATGCAGCAGACTTTCTCTTCATTCATCGACTCTTTTCAGGTCACGTTGAATGCGCGTCCCTTCACAACTCCATTTTCCTCAACATTAATCCTCGTAATCTACGTACCCCTCGACTCTTCTATCTACCAACCCACCACACCTCCTATGGCGCGAATGAACCAATCTCCCGTATGCTACGTCAAATCAACTCAAACCCTACCGTCTTTGACTTTCACTGCACCACTTCCTACCTCAAATCTGTTCTCCTTCACCACTCCAACCAACCTTAGTTTTAAGTTTTAGTTTAAGTTTATTTTTTAAGTTATAGCTTGTATTAAGCCGAATAAATGGGGGCATTCGCCCCCACCAAAATTAAATTAAATTAAATTAAATTAAATTGAACGCCATTCACTTGCTGATGTCTGGATTGCGCGTCGTACTCACAATTCCACGTCTCGTCACCAATAATGATCCTTTTGATGAATGTGGGATCGGATTCAGCCTCGTAAATTATCTCTTTTTTGCATGAAATTGAGGTCTTTTGACACCAACTTTGCTGCTACACGACGGAAACCGAAACCATTAACGAAAATGTCTTGGACAGATCCATAGGCCATGTTCAAGTCCTCCGCTATCTCTCTGATGGTTAATTTGCGGTTATTGACCAACATTTCTTTTCGGTTGTCGATGTCGATGGTCTGCCACTGCGTTAATCATCTTCGATTGAATGACGACCACTTTTGAACCGCTCGTGCCACTGCAAAGCGACCGTTTTCTTTAGAGAATCATTGCCGAAACACTGTTCCAACATTTCCAAGGTTCGCGCACCATTAAATTCGTTTTTTACGCAAAATTTAATACAAGTTCGTTGTTGCAAATTTAAATCCATTTCTAAAATTGTAGATGTACTGTTGGCTACGTAACTTTTGCAAATGTCAAGCTACGAGTATGATGCTAAGATGCAGAGGGAATGTCAACAACAGATTTACCAACTTAAAAAAAAAAAAACAGAACTCAAATCGGAACAATGGGAGCGCCACACGGTGGTTATTGATCAAGGTGGTATAATGTTGACGTGACCGGTTTTTCGATAGTTCAGAGTAAACAGCCAAACTTATTGGCCACCAAAGGAAAACGGCAGATTGGTATTTTGACATCTGCTGAAAGGGGATCCTTTGTAACGGTGGGAATATATATGAGTGCCAGGAAGAATGAAAATGTCCAATTAATGAAGAATGCTCCACCTGGTTCAATCGCTGCATTTCATCCTTTGGGATGGATTCAACTTAATCTTTTTACAAAATGGTTTCAGCAAAGTAATACCGTCAGAGGAGCCATCAGTGTTATTAATTTTAGACGGTCATTTTAGTCTCACTCGGAACATTGATGTGATTGAAATCGCAAAAGAAAATTTTGTGACCATAATTTTGCTTCCTCCTCACTCAGCCCATAAGATGCAGATGAGCAGGGCCGAAAAGTCACGCTATATGACGTTGCAGAACTATTCTCAGAAATAGCTGTTAATGGGTTTAAATGTGTTTTAATTTATCCTTTTGATCCACATATTTTTACTGACGCTGATTTTATTGGTGTTGGGGAAGGTGATGTGTCGGTTGTTCATCAAAAGAAAGAAAACGCTGATAATAATTGTAACATAGCGCCATCTCGTAGTTAATAGAAATATGTAAAATAGAATTAAGACAAAAGAAAGAAGATGAAATAAAGAGAATCAGTCAGTTCGCATTTGACTACCTACTCGAATACATCGTATTGGCGACGAGGAGAAAAGAAAAAAATATTTTTTTTTTGATAAAGCGAAACGTGTTGATTTCAACAAAGAAAATTAAAAGATTGGTATTTTGTATCATTGTGGAGTGTGGTAGTCATTTTTTCAAACTCAACAAAATAATTATAATGGCGAACGCAGACAACACAATTAACCCAGCAAATGAGAGTTTGTTTGGAGTAGCGTCGATATCGACAGGAATACGTGAATTCAGACCAGGAATGTATAACTGGAGAAACTGGTACGAGGTATTAAATTCGCATTTTGTGGAAGCCGCGTGTGACGATGATCGTGTAAAAAGATCGGTGTTGTTTAAGTCTGTGGGCCTGGAAGCATATGGGTTACTCCGAGAGTTGTGTGATCCGGTATTACCGGCATCAAAACCGTACGAAAGCCTGTGTACGTTGTTGGAACGGCATTATTCGCCTCCAGTAATAATTTTCCGCGAACGCAGAAATTTTTTTGACGCGAGAAAAGTGGAGGGCGAATCGGTCGCAACGTGGTTCGCTAGAGTTAAAAAGCTAGCGATGGTGTGCAAATTTGGTGTGGAGTTAGATTAGTTCGTGCTAAATAAATTTGTGACCGGTTTGGAAGGAAGCATTTTCGAACGATTGTGCGAAGAAGAGGAAAGTCTAAAGTTAGAGGATTTTATTTCATTTCATAATAGAAAAGACGAGCTTTCGGTAGAATACAACTGCATTTTATGGGGTTACCGAGTATTTATACCGTCGAAATTACGTAATGCGGTTTTAGCAGAGTTACATCGTTCACATTTAGGCATCGTTAAAACAAAAGCGTTAGCACGTTCGTTTGTCTGGTGGCCTAAATTGGACCAATGTATCGAAAGGTTAATAGCCAATTGTGTACCATGTAAAACTATCCAGCCAAGTCCTGAAAAATGCTCGCTTATTCCCTGGGTGCCTACCGAATCAGCATGGTCGCGAATCCATGTCGATTTTGCCGGACCAATCAAGCAATTTTATTTTTTTATAATAATAGATTCTTTTTCTAAATGGGTAGAAGTTTTTAAAACTAAAGATATTACGACTAGTTTCACAATTGCTAGGTTACGCGAAATTTTCTGCCGATTTGGGTTGGTGGATACGCTGGTTAGTGATAATGGACGTCAGTTTACGTCGGAAGAATTCCAAACATTTTTGACGAAAAATAATATAAGGCATATTTTGACAGCTCCAGGTCACCCTGCTACCAATGGGCAAGCGGAAAACTTTGTTAAAACGTTCAAAAAGGCAGTTTCGGCTAGATTATTGGAAGGTGAAGAGAAAAACATAGAAAAGATTATAGATACGTTTTTATTTGATTATCGATGCACTAAGCATTTTACAACAGGAGAGACACCAGCGAGGTTACTATTAGGTAGAGAACTAAAAAATCGTTTTAGCCTGCTTAGACCACCTCTAGTAAAAGACAAAATTGTCGAGAGCCAGTTATCGAATATCAAAAACCATAAAGGGGCGAGAAATATTGAATTTAAAAACGGCGAAAATATTTTTGTGCGCGATTATTCGAATCCAAACAAAGCATGTTGGCAAAAAGCTGCCGTTACAAAACGTTTAGGACCACGAGCTTATCGTTGCATTTTAACCAGAAATAATAAAGTAATAAAACGGCATGTGGACCAAATGAGTCGTGGTACGCCAAATGACAACGAGAATTCAGTCAAAACATCGGTTGAAGAAAATCAGAACGCGACCGAATCATCTGGTTACAATATGGATTGCAAAGAATTTAAGACACCAGTACGCGGGACAATGTCGGCTCCGATTGCCTCAGCAACAGCTAGGGGGGATGAGCAGGCGGATGCACCCGTTGCACGGGAAGAAAACACTAAGAGAAATTTAAGGTGTTTGAAACGTATAAATTATAAGCTATAACTACCATAACTATATTGTAATAAAAAGAATATGTACAATTAGTTGAAAAAAAAAAAGTAAAATCTTAAGATGTAAATTAAAACTGAAGCACAGCTATTATTTTATTATTTTGTTATAAATAAATTATTAATTGTTTTGTGAATTATTTAACATTATTTCAGTTTTAATTAACATTTAAATTTATGTACCAAATAAAAAAATAATGATGTGACAACATTTAAATTTATGTACCAAACAAAATATAATGATGTGGCAACTCTCAACTTTTATTTGTGTCGCATCATATAATTCACACTCACTTCAAGTACCAAATTACTCTAATAGAAGAATAAAATTTTATTATATGGTGAAAAATCCACGTAAACCGTTGTTAGTGTTTTATTTAGAGAACAGCTTTTACAAGTTTACGCTCCGATTAAAAGGAATCACTCATACGTTTCGACCAAGACTTGGCCTTTCGTAAGTGATTGGAGGTTTAAGTTTATTCGTGTGTCTTCGACCAAGTTTTGGTCTTTTCACATAAATCAAAACCAATTTTCACAAGTTTCATCGAGAGGACGAATTTTCCCTCTACAATTGGCGCCCAACGTGGGGCTCGAGTTCCCCACGGATTTATCGGCAATTCACGCAAGTCAGTGAAACCGATAACGCGAGTCAGTGAAACCGATAACGTGAGTCGCGGTCGCGGGTAAACGGATATTCCGTTTTGGCGTTTAGGCAAGGCTCAGCACAGGAGATAGCACCAGCAGCAGCAGTAAGACCTCTGATAGGCAAGGCTCTGTTGGAACGTACGTGGAAGAGCAAGAAGACCTACTAAGCAGCAGTAAGACCTCTGACAGGCAAGGCTCGGGGGGTAGATCAAGAAGACTGGAGGGAATGTTTGACGGTCCAGCGGCAAATACAAGAACAGGTACTACCAGCAGGATGACGACCAACGAACAAGCAAATACAACGGACATGGAACACCGTATTCCCGAAGGAACCCAGCGGTTTAAAGAGACGTTGTGCGATTGCACGGAGCGGTTTAATGGCGAATTTGACGCCCAACGTTTCGAAAATTTTATAACGAACGTTGAAATTTTTAAAAGGGTTCGCCGCATCACCGATGAAGATGCATTGATAGAGCTTCCCTTGCTTTTAAAAAATGAAGCAGCGACATGGTGGAAAGTCATCCATACGGAAATGACTACTTGGTCAAATGCCATCGAAATGATGAGAGACCAATACGCTCCACGACGACCAGTGTACATTATATTTGAGCTATTGTTTGAAAAAAAACAAATAACTGGGTGAATCAACGGACCAATTTATCAGTGCAAAAAGAGCATTATTGGCCGAAATTCCCCAGCCACCCATACCAGAGGTACACTGTATAGACATTATATACAGCCTGCTACATGATAATATCAAGAAGGGTGTTAGGAGGGGCGAGTTTAAAACATTTACCCAACTCATAGCCCTCGCAAGAGAATACGAAAGACTCCACCCAGTAGCGAAGAAGGAAGTTATAAGATGTAGCTTCTGTCATTTTGTAGGACATATGAAAGAAAATTGCCGTAAATTTAATAGCAGCGAGCAGTCCAAGCAGCAACGACCACTAGGGCCTAATAATAGAGGTCCGGAAAATCCGCTAGTTTGCTTTGGATGTGGAACCATAGGCTATATAAAAAGAAATTGTCCAAAATGCTCTAAAGGCATCAGCTCTGGAAGTGGAGCCAGCATTAATGCCTTAGACTTGAGAATTAGCGAGGGAGGTAACATACCAGCAGTGGTAGTAGAATTTGGCGGTATTAAACATGTTGCTTACTTAGATACGGCAGCCAAAACGAGTATTGCCAGCAACAGGCTGAGTGCCCAGCTAAGAAAGGAAAATCACGACTTTCGGAAAATGAAAGCGGAAATTAGACTGGCAGATGGTATTCTCAGAACCCAAGATATCTTGACGACAACCACTTATATGAAAATAGGCCGCCGACAAACCAAAATAAGCATTAGTGTGTTGTCAGAAGCCAATGACAATATCACGTTATTGGGAATCGATTATTTAGAAAGCTCTGGTATTATAATCAACCCAGCCAAGAACATATGGTATTTTGCCGATCAACCCGAATTTAGTGTTCCTTTCTTTAAATATACAGAAATTGCAACAACACCGAATTTTGCATACGGTGAAATCAGCCCAGTCTCTCCAATTTACGATCCGGCGATAGTACAAAAAAATAAATAAGCTGATTGATAACGCACCAAGGTATAAAAAACCCATGCCATTGCCACCTATGAAGAAATATTCTGCAGAAGAAATATACGAAGTATTTGAGGATTCCTTACCACTACATGTCTACGACCAAGGACAACCAGGTAACAATCGGATACGAAACGTATTCCTCGATTTCTCTAATGAAGAGGAAGACCGGCTAAATGACAGACTGTTTGGGCCACCCTATAAGTTGGGCATAAACTTGACCAGTATTATAAAGAAGGATGAGGGACAATTAGATGATTTATTACAGAAGCACGACAATATTTTTAAATGGGAGGACGAGATAACTGTTCGTGGTGTAGTTCATTCCATTGAAACCGGATCTCATCAACCAGTAGCTTCCCCTCCATATCGTCTATCACCTGTGAGGAAGGAACAGCTTAAAGCTGAGTTACAGAAAATGCTTTTGCAGAAAATCATTGAACCGTGCGATTCACCATGGGCCTCACCTGTAGTGTTGGTTCCCAAAAAGAATGGTGACATCAGGGTGTGTGTTGATTACAGACAAATCAATGCCATCACCACACCAGATAGGTATCCTCTTCCTCGGATAGATGACTTGCTCCATGCAGCCAAATCCACGCCATACATGTCTACGATTGACCTTCAAGCTGGATATTGGCAAATCGGAGTAAACCCATCGGATAAGGATAAGACAGCCTTCACGTCGCCGTTTGGTACCTTTCGTTTTAATAGGATGCCATTCGGATTACGGAACGCACCCGCTACATTTCAACGCCTGATGGACCAAGTCCGATCTGGTTTAGATGACACAGTGGTCCAGGCTTACCTAGATGATCTAATTGTTTGCTCATCAACGTTAATAGAGCATATTAATGATTTAGATAAAGTTTTCAACCGGCTTAAGCAGTTCGGCTTGCGGGTAAATCTAGGAAAATGTAATTTCTGTTGCGAAGAAGTTAAGTTTCTGGGACACATTATTACGATAGATGGGATAAAAACGGATCCTGAAAAAGTGTCAGCCATACTTAATATGCAACAGCCAAAAAACGTGAAGCAAGTTCTCACGTTTCTACAAACCTGCTCATGGTATAGACGCTTTATACCTGATTTCGCTAAAGTTTCGAAACCAATAAGCAGTCTTACAAAAAAATCAGCTGTATTCAGGTGGAGTGCATTGGAAGACGAGTCATTTCAAAAACTCAAGAATCTCTTGGTGACTGCACCTATTCTAAGTCAAGCCGACTCAACAAAGCCATACCTTTTGAAGACAGACGCCAGCAGTTATGCATTGGGAGCAGTTTTAGTCCAGGGGGAGGGCCCTGACGAGCACCCAATAGAATATGCTAGTCGCTTATTGACATCAGCAGAACAGAACTATTCGACGACAGAGAGAGAAGCACTAGCGATCGTCTGGGCGACCAATAAATTTCGCGGCTATATTGAAGGCGCAGACTTAACCCTTTTAACGGACCACCAGCCATTAAGGTGGCTAATGATGATCAAGTCACCTACTGGGCGCTTGGCACGATGGGCGTTACAACTTCAGCCATACAATATTCAAATAAAGTATATTTCAGGGAGAACGAATAGTGTAGCCGATACATTATCACGCCCGCCAATTGAATCCTGTGACATATGCTACACAGAAGTCGCGATTCCAACCCGTGGAAGCCAAGAAATTCGTCAAGAACAACTAAAAGATGATAAAATTAAAATTATTTTAGAAGCACTTGAGAGCACCGATGGTACTGAAGGTGAAAAATATGCCAATGAGGGATACATTGTGACTCATGGTGTATTATACAAGTATACAGATACTGAAGAAGCAGCGCTAGTAGTTCCAGACCAAGAAATAGAAACAATCATGAAAGCCCTTCATGATTCCCCTACTGCTGGACACTACGGAGTTGACAAAACCTTATCAAGGATAAGTTCAAAATTCTATTGGGATAAGATGTACTCTACGGTTCAGAAATATGTCAAAGAGTGTGACAAGTGTCAGCGATATAAGCCAAGTAATCTACGACCAATGGGACTTTACAAAACCACAGCAAGCAATCAAAGATTCGAGGCACTCTCAATAGACCTTTTTGGACCATTACCTGTCAGCAATGGCAACAAATGGATATTTGTAGTAGAAGACACAACTAGCAGATGGGTAGAACTTTTCCCTCTTACTGAAGCAACAGCGGAAAAATGTTCAAATGTTTTGTTACACGAAATCTTCCTACGATACGGAATCCCAAGAAGAGTAATTAGCGACAATGGTCCACAATTTATCGCTGCAATAATGCAGTATTTAACTACACGTCTCGGAATAGATCAGATGCTTACACCGGTATATCATCCACAGCCCAACATGGTGGAACGCAAGAACCGTGACCTAAAAACACAGTTGGCGATCCTCGTTGAAAATCAACATGACACATGGTCACAACACCTATCATCCATTCGTTTCGCGATGAATTCTGCAGTCTGTTCTACAACTGGACAAACAGCAGCTTATATTACTTTTGGACGCGAGCTGCAAGCACCAATACATATCTCCCATGATCTCAGTAGCAGCATTGATGATCCGAATTTCGACTCTACAATACTTCCTGTCCTAAGAGAACTACCCAACATCTTGGAAACAGTATCCAAGTTAGAAGATGACAACAAAAACAAACATGTGCAGTACGCTAATCGAAGGCGCCAAAAGGCTCCAGAATATAAACTCGGGGATGAAGTCCTAATTACAACACACGTTCTTAGTAACGCAGGCAAAACAATAACATCCAAATTTGCACCTAGGCGAGATGGTCCATATATCATTATACGGCGATTCAGCGAAACACTTTTCCAAATTGCTGAAGCGGATAAGTTAGATGTACCTCTTGGAACCTATCATGTGTCTGCGCTAACTCCATTCCGAGCGAAGGACGCATCCACAATAAATAAGCCAATACGACCCATAAGAAGGAGGGGACGACCTTCCAACCGACGCTGACCTGTACAATCGTCGAGACGACTTCATGTCCAGAGGGGGAGATTGTAGCACAGCTATTATTTTATTATTTTGTTATAAATAAATTATTAATTGTTTTGTGAATTATTTAACATTATTTCAGTTTTAATTAACATTTAAATTTATGTACCAAATAAAAAAATAATGATGTGACAACATTTAAATTTATGTACCAAACAAAATATAATGATGTGGCAACTCTCAACTTTTATTTGTGTCGCATCATATAATTCACACTCACTTCAAGTACCAAATTACTCTAATAGAAGAATAAAATTTTATTATATGGTGAAAAATCCACGTAAACCGTTGTTAGTGTTTTATTTAGAGAACAGCTTTTACAAGTTTACGCTCCGATTAAAAGGAATCACTCATACGTTTCGACCAAGACTTGGCCTTTCGTAAGTGATTGGAGGTTTAAGTTTATTCGTGTGTCTTCGACCAAGTTTTGGTCTTTTCACATAAATCAAAACCAATTTTCACAAGTTTCATCGAGAGGACGAATTTTCCCTCTACAAAACTAATAATCTTAAATTTTTGTCGGTCGTGATGATCCTAAGATATTGAAATTCTTGAATTCTTATAAAATTTGTTTTCTTATGATTATTATTATTATAATATTTCAAATACAACTTTTCAACTTAATGGGAGAGTTGTAACATAGCGCCATCTCGTAGTTAATAGAACTATGTAAAATAGAATTAAGACAAAAGAAAGAAGATGAAATAAAGAGAATCAGTCAGTTTTCATTTGACTACCTACTCGAATACATCGTAATAATCCTCGAAATCAAATTTGAATCATACGATTTCTCCTTTTGGCATAGCCCAACGAGTTGCTTTAAATCTGAAGAAATCAAATAGCGGAAGAAATGTCACCCAAGCGGCTACAAAAACTGCCTCAACAAACAAGACGTTTCAAAAAGATGAAAAAGTTGTGCCAAAAAATTGTCTGAAACAATAAAAAAAAACAAGATATATAGATAATAGATAGATAGATAATTTTATTTCATATAGTATTCAGAGTATAATTCAAATGCAATTCATTAAAAAAATATTAAAACTAGTTTAACGCACAAAACTTATTTATATGAAATGTTGAGACATTCTGTATTTTACTAACAAAAGTAGTGAAATAGTTTTGAATACCACTTTAATCAGTTATTTACATTAATAATAAAGTTTATGATTATATAATAGAAATATCTCAGTGTGGAACGGAAATACTTCCTGAGAGAATCCGTGTAATTGGAAAAGCTCATATTGGAATCGTTAGCAAGACCTAGATATTTATATTCATCTACTTTCTCGACAAGAAAACTAAGAGTACTACAAAAAGTGGAAGTAGTAGGTTTATTAATGCAATTGCAATTGAACAATTTGAGTTTTTGACACTCGGGTGCATGAAAGTGGACATTTGCTCCATTTATTTCGCTCTTTATCTCATCAATCTTCACACTTTGTGACCTATTTTTTAGGTAAGACTTTAACCAATCAAGCATAAAACCACGAAATCCAGCCTTTTCCAGTTTACTCCACAGAATATCGTGATTGAACATGTCAAAAGTTTTAGTAATGTCAATGAATAAGCCAGCTGTACACCTTTTATCAGCAAGATTATACATTGTTTGGGCACAGAACTGCAGTAGAGGATCATCAGTAGATTTTCCTCTCCGAAAGCCAAACTGTTTAGGACTAAAGTATTTATTGATATCTAAAAACTGTACTATTCTGTCTTTCATTAGTTTTTCAAAAACCTTACTTAGCACAGGGAGGAGGGAAATAGGCCTGTAGTTGCACAGTTCAACTGCAGAACTTTTTTTGAACAAAGGTATAACATCGGCACGCTCGAGTTCATCAGGAAAAACCCCTGCAAAAACGCAGCCAGTGAAGATGTCCTTTAAGACATCCACTATGAACCAAGCAATTTTTTTAAGAATCATACTGGTATCTGAGTCTCTTGAATTAGTATTTTTTAAACGGCGAATAGCTTCGAATATTTCAAGCGATGTTATAGGTTTGTAACAAAAGCTTTTTCTTTGAAACGGTTCAGCACACATATAGAGAGCACAAGATGAATATATTAATAACCTCAATTTTTGGACCTGATCTGTACGCGATTATGTCGTCTGCGTATGCTATGGAATGGTGAAGTGAACCTATCAGATCACTCGTGTAAATGTTGAATAGGATCGGAAAATTTACCGCACCTTGTTGCAGACCGTTTTTAATGTTAAAAGTTCCAGCAGAAGTCACATCGCCATTCTTCACGATGAACTGTCTACTGGAGAGCATATCAAAAAGAATATACAGCAGTGGTTTACTAATGCCCAACCTGTCCAGCTTGAAAAAGAGTCCCTCTAACCATACGGTATCGAAGGCTTTTTCCAAGTCAATCAGGCAGGCACCAGTGCACTGATTCTTGCCTTTGTTCCATTGGATATCAGAAACCAGTTTAGACGCAGCATAAATGATATTATGCCCCGCCTTGAAATCGAACTGATTATCCGGAACTATATTTTTGTCCGCAACCCACTTAGTCAGGACTCTATTGATCACCTTTTCGAAAACCTTACTGATGTTTGGAAGAAGACTGATCGAGCGGACATTCGCCGGATTGGAAGTGTCTTTATCCCTTTTGGGGATGGGGTGTACCACCGCAGTTTTCCAAAGCGCTGGATAATGTGCATTATTCATTGCATTATTAAACAGGGTGGTATAAATGTTCACCGCTTCTAGAGGGAGATGTCGAAGCACAATGCTCGGTATTTCATCGGTTCCCACTGATTTGTTACTTCTAAGTGATTCGAAGATCGTTTGGAGCTCTTCCTTCGAAATGAACGGGGGTAGTACCCTATCATTGGTGATGACATTATTTGCCATATTCTCGTCACTGAACTGGGTGAAACCCGAGCTCTCGAATCGCCAATTCACAATTTTATTTCGAAGGTAGAAATTGTGCACAAGGACTCGATTCTCCAGATCGTGGCTCGGGCCAATGATAACATTCGCCTTGTACACTTCCTGGAAAGTCGCTCCTATAGCCTCTACCTGCTCCTGCGGATCCTCGATCACAAAGAAGTTGTCATCATCAACAGCCTCATTTGGATCTATGCCCGCTGCTACCAGTATTTGTTCGTTGTTCGTCGTTCGGGCGATTTTAAGACAAGGAAGGTCGTTCTGATTATTTCTCCGAAATATTTTATTTATTTGCGGGAACATATTCGGGTTGCTGGTGTTTACAGCCCAAATTTTATTGTTCCAATACAAACTTACAGAATTTCTGTAATTTTCCTTTATTAATGTTTGGAGTTTTTTAATCGACGACTTCAGTGTCATAATCTCCGGGTTATGTCTGTCAGTAAACCGTCTGTACAAGGTTTTTAGTCTTGACAGCAGTCCACTTTTATGTCGGTGCAGTGCGTCAATAGTTGCGTTGCGGAATAGGTCTTCTTCGTCAGTGTGTTGGTACCGAGGTATCGTTTTGTCCATTGTTCGTTTGATTGTCTCGTCCATTAGTCTTAGATACCTGTCAATCTCCTCGTTTGACAGATTCCTGTTGGACGGTGGGTAGAGCGAATTCGAGGAGAGTGCTCTAGTCAGTGTTCTGGTGAAGTGTATCCAACGCACCCTACTATAATTGTAGGAATGCCTTTGAACAAACTCATCCAATTCCGCAATTTCGTTTGGAACAGTTATTTCGGTGCTGAGACAGCAATGGTCACTGTCATACACGAAAATGCGTAGACTGTTTGTAGTTTGTTGGTTAGTGCATGTCAGTTGTATTCGTGCGTCGAACAGCAGAAGATCCAAATAGGACCCGTGTCTGGGAAACGACGGACTATCCGTCGCCTTAAGCCCGAGTCGATACATCACACTGTGTTGACCCCATCAATTGAATAGTAGGTTCCCTCTAGTATTTGGTGTATTATTTCCCCAATCACTATGTTTGGCGTTGAAATCTCCGCCGATAATAAAGTAGTTGTCTTCCAATTCCAGTCTCAGGAAACGAAAAAGCGTCTCGAGCTCTGAGATAAATAAGGTGGATTGAGTAGCCGTAGGTGCATAGACAGACACCATGTACAACCGGTTTCCACTACGGAGAGGGATATACACGATGCATGCTTCCAGCACCTGGAATCTACGTACTACACGACTGTATACTCTTTTAAAACGAATATCTTTTCGTACGAAAATCGCAACGCCACCTCCCTGAATGGAGTTGGGTCGGTCTCTCCGTACTATTTTGTATCTTCTGTGATACCTCAATTTGTGTCTTTTGGTAAGCTTAGTTTCGCTAACTAAAAGCACATCAGGGGCTTGGTCTTTAAGCAAATTAAATAGTGCGGCTCGTCGTTCAGTGAATTCACATTCACAGCATGGGCCTTCAGGGTTTGCTCCGCCACGTACGTACCCATTACGGCAAAAGGTGCGTTAGGCCAGGCAGCAGGGCGTATACTTGATCCACCCGCGCGGTCTGTTCAGTTAAATGACGTTGTAGCTGAGCCATCTGCCCCTGGATGGCTGGCATGTCAAGTACTGGTTCCGATGCTCTGGGCGCTGGGGCCTGAGAAGCAACCTTCGCTTGCTGTACCGTATTTCCCCTACCTGCCGCCATTTGGGCGTAGGTAACATTGGGAGTAGCGGCTGGAGTTTGTAAATAAACGCCGTGACGAATGGCTTGACCCCCACGAATTTGAGCTCTTTGCACTCCTTCGCTTTCAGCAGTGCAAGGAGCTCCTCCGGATCAGTCGACGGTTCTAACCCCCTCAGCAGCATTGTTTGCAGCTTCGCCCCTTTCGGGGTATAGGAGAAGAACTCCGTCGTCGAATCCTTCAATAGACTTTTAATTTTGAGGTAGCGCTCCACTGTGTTACAGTGGATCGCGTGCCTATCTACACTTAATCTTTTTATAAAAAAATTACAGCCTATGGCCGACTTACACAGTTCGATCACAGATAATAAATCTATACAGATGTCGCTGTATATAATCGCTGTAGGAAAAAATGGTTCAATTTTTGTCGGCTAGCCGACACTCGTCCAGCCGACACGAGCTTTCGAAATAATGTAAAGCTTTTTTATTTTCGCTCTTTCTTGTTTTGTTTACTGAGAGATTTTTTTTTCTCTCACCACAAGTTGATGGCAGTGGCAAAAGGAATATGAAAAACATTTGCAAGGGGTTTGTGGGAAAGGGTATGAAGACTTGGCTGTTTGTTTTCATTCGACTGCAATAGGAAATTATGTAATTTTTCATGAATTGGTATTTTGTTTGAGCGTATGGGTGTGTATGTAAGAAAGAACAATTCAAAGGCGGGAAAAGTCGAATATTTCTTTACATTTTGTAATTGAAGTTTGACGAGCAAAATATTAGGCATTCGTGTTATTAATACGCAGTGCAGATACACCTGTGTGCAAAATAATAGCAGTGTTAGATGCTTAACTTTTTATTTTACAATAAAACCAATTTTATAGCACCTGTATTCTAATTATTTATTTTTTCTTTCTCTAATGTTCTAAAGACATAGTATTGAATTTGAAATTAAGTAACTAACCATTCTTATAGAAAACCTAAAATACCACCTTGATGAAAAGGAATTTATTGAGAAAACTAAAAATACAAGGTTATTCATCTAAATCTATATTGTCCCCTTCAAAGTAATCGCTTATCGACTGCAACACACTTATGCCAGCGCTTGATCCAATCCTCGAAACATTTTGTATATTCGGTTTTCGGTATGTCCATTAGTGCTTCTTGCGATTTTTCCATTACTTCCTCTCGGCTGCTGAAACCCGTTCCCCGTAGTGGTTTTTCAACTCGATTGAACAGAAAGAAGTCACAGGGAGCCAAATCAGGTGAATTCGGTGGCTGTTGGATGATACCTATATGTTGCATTTTTCGTCATTTGGTGAACGCCATTCACTTGCCTGATGTCTGGATTGCGTGTCGTACTCATAAACACACGTCTCGTCTCCAGTAATGATCCTTTTGATGAATCTGGGATCGGATTCAGTCTCGCAAATCATCTCTTTTGCGACGTCAAAACAGTCTCTTTTTTGGATGAAATTGAGGTCTTTTGGCACCAACTTTGCTGCTACACGACGGAAACTCAAATTATTAACCAAAATGTCTTGGACAAATCCATAGGTAATGTTCAAGTCCTCCGCTATCTCTCTGATGGTTAATTTGCGGTCATTGACAAACATTTCTTTTACTCCACCAATGTTTTCGTCGGTTTTCGACGTCGATGGTCTGCCACTGCGTTCATCATCTTCGATTGACTCACGACCACTATTGAACCGCTCGTGCCACTGGTAAACGACCATTTTCTTTAGATAATCGTTGCCGAAACACTTTTCCAACATTTCCAATGTTCGCGCACTATTAAATCCGTTTTTTACGCAAAATTTAATACAAGTTCATTGTTGCAAAATTAATTTAAAAAATACTCGTTAATATTAAAATACTCATATTATATAACCGCAGTCAGGTATAGGCACAGCACTGCCCAGCTGTTGGGACACGTCATTGATATAGACACTTCAGGGTGGCCAAAATCTGCTGCCATTGTAAAGTATATTTTATCGAGCAAATATAACCCCGTGATCTACCAAATCGTACAATTTGTCATTGTAAATGCTCATTACTTTAGAGGAGTTCCTCTTCCTCTGGGTTAATGCAAACTGAACAAATGACACCTTGTCGAAGATTACGGCCAGAATAAACCTTGGCAACCGGTGCTACTTCAGACTGGTTTAACAAATTGGATCCAAAGTCTCTACTTCTCTATATAGTATTGATTTTGCTAGTTAAAATATGGCTCATTCATGGCTGTCGGAAAAATATTTCCAATATTTTCCTTACTGTTATTTTCCTTAGGTGGCGTTACAGTCCGGGGTGGACCAGGACCTCAACCAACAAGCCTTTCCACCTAGCGCGATCATTCGCCAGCTGTTTCCAGCGGTGCTGCACTCCAAAATGGTTGAGATCCCATTCCACTTGTTCGAACTACCATATATTCGGCCGTACATTACTGCGTTGTCCCCGAGTCACGGATTGAAGATTTTCGATCTTTACATACAAATATTTTGCGTACAGTTTTAAAAACTCCTTTTTACATAACTTGAAAGAAAAGGGAGCAAATATGTATTCGTAAATATACATTTTCCGAATAAGTTCGATGTTGCTCAATGCCTGGAAATTTATCAAATTTTGCAAGTACTTAATGTCCTGAGCACAAAATTTGACAAAAATTCTTCTAAAATATCTTCAACCCCATAACATGTATTAGCCCTTAACACCTCGTGCTTCAAATATCAACCACTTTTATAGTGTGGTGCAACGTCATACACACCCCCTCTAACACGTCCATATCCCGGACCTTCGATCTCATGATCTTCAAAATTATATTCCTACCCCCATTTAGATTACATTGCATAACAAGTTACAAACAAAATAACAAGCACACGTACATAAACCCAAGTAAACTGGTTATGCTGGGCAACGTCAACGCATGTTTTTTTTATTTATTTCTTTCGTTCACGTATTGTTTTTGCACGATAAAAGACTTTGCATGGATGAGTGACAAGAGGCAAGAGCAAATAGCGAAAAGAAATAAAATGATTTTTCTGCTCTTTGCAGCTTTTTAAAAAAGCTTTTTTTTTAGTTCGATTTCATTTTCATAGGACAAAACTTCCCATATGGATGAGACATCTGTATAGATTTATTATCTGTGGTTCGATGGTGTCCTTTAACTCCAATTTGAAAGTGTTGATTGGCGGCACTTTCTGTTTGGTGGATTTCTGCTCTTGCTGTTGTCTCTGCTGCTGTTGCTTTTGCTGATGTTGTTGTTGTGGCTGTTGTTGTTGCTGTTGCCATTGTTGCTTTTGATGTTGCGGCTTTTGTTGTTTATGTTTTTTGCTGAGTTTGTGCTCTTGTTCTTGCTAGTTCTTGTACAGGTGTCTTTTGTTTTTCCATCGGTTGTTTCTGTTGTTGTTTTTGTGGAAGCTCCGCGTTCATGGTTTCTTGCTGCTGAGGTCTCTGGAGTTGTTGCTGGTTCTCCATCTCCCTCCTTGCCATTTGCTTAGCTCTTATGGCCAGCACTTTTTGTTGTAGGTGTTTGATGCTACTGCACAGGACTTCGACCTCTTCCTCTTCGTCATCTGACTCCGACGCAGATAGGGATGCGAAGGAGTTGGCTGCTCCCATGTATAGGCCTTCCCCTCCGTCAGGTACTCGTACATGCGGACAGTCGTTATTGTCGTTACAGTCGACTCTTGCCTCATTGCTGCGCTTGCAGATATCAGCGGCGCAGGATTACTCTGCCATTCAGCATTTCCAAGATGCTGAAATGGTGCTCTTATCGAGATTCCGAGTTGAAGTCGGCTTCAGCGTCCTTCTCCTCTTTGTGACGATGTCTGTTTGATCATAAGACGATATCATACCATCTGTTGACCCCGCTATTGCGCTAGCGGATCACTTGTTTCGACTCATCACACGATCGATCACACTTTCTTTTTATGCCATTGTCTAGCAATTTACACTTTTTTTTAAATTCGATGTAATTTTTTCGGGAATCGAACCCACGACCCCTGCTTTGTCGGCCGACACTACTACTGTTGCGCCACCGAATCACTTGACCAAAATGTTTTTAATTGTTCTTTTATTGCTTTTACACTATTTCACTTGGAAAGAAGCCGAAACACATCTGTCCCCTATCGAGGTTTATGAACGACTGACTGAAAAAAGGTAAGTTTTCATATTGTGGCACTTTTAACATAGGTACCTTAATACATGATAGTCTATTTGTCGGGAATTTTGGTCTAAAAATGTAAGCGCAACTTCAAAATAAAAAAGCTGTATCCTAACTTACTCTACTATTTTTTTCCACAAAACTATTCTCTGTATCTGGAAATTCATAGTAACTAAGTTATTATATCTTGTTAAGGAGAACAATAAATGAAATTGAATTTAAATTGAATTACTTTACAGGCAGATACTTTGTTATTATGTTATTGTTTGGTTTTGCGGTACTACCATTTACTTACCTATTATCAGGACTATTTTCGGAACCATCCACTGGTTTTTCTAGGTTGTCAATTATTAACATATTTGGCGGTAAGTCTACTTAATCAATATATTGTCAGTTTTTTTAAATGATGTTTTCCTTTTCATTAGGCGTTGGTCTGTACATTATTGCTATGGTCTTGAGCTTGCTCGACAATCTACAAGATATCTCTGACCTGCTCAATAAGATTTTTCCCATTTTCCCACATTACGGTCTTATCGAAGGCTTAAGTAACCTTTACGTTAATCAACGGACGCATGCGTTATGTGAGCCTGTGATAAAAAAAATCCCAATTAAATTTCTTCGCTGTAGGTTGTATCATCAGTGCTGCAGTAAGTATTTCTTACATCAGTTAAGGGTAGTGGGACAGATGAGCAATTTTAACTTTCAGAACTGACTCCATATTTCGGATGGGAATATCCAGGAGTTCTTCGGGAAATAGTCTACTTCATAATTGCTGGTGTGGTCTTCTTTGCATGGCTTATCTTTAAGGAGTATCGTGTGGTTGGTAATCTATACTTCAAACTTAAGCAGAAGAAAATGTAAGATTGAAAGGTTGCTTTGTTCTCGTCAATTGTTTATAGAATGTGATTGTGTTTTGAATAGGAAATTACCTCCACTGCCAGAGGATGGATACTTTGACGAGGATGTAGAAGAGGAGAAGAAACGCATCTCGAATATGTTGTCATCTGAATTTTGTCAACATAATTTAGTCATAGATAGGATGACCAAGTTCTATGGTCGCTTTGTAGCTGTCAATCAAATTTCTGTTGCCGTTCAAGAGTAAGTCAAACAAGATTTCAACTGAGACATGCTATTCACAGATTCTGTTTCTTTAAGATCTGAATGTTTTGGATTACTTGGTGTGAACGGTGCTGGCAAAACGACTACCTTCAAAATGTTGACGGGTGATGAACGAATTTCAGGGGGCGATGCTTACGTAAAGGGTCTTGGCTTGAAGACAAATATGAATGAAGTTTACCAAGAGATTGGCTACTGTCCTCAGTTTGATGCTTTGTTAGAAGAGCTTACAGGACGTGAAACTCTTAAAATATTCGCTCTACTTCGAGGAATTCCAGAGAATAAGATACCTTCGATCTCGTTGGAACTCACAAAATCTTTTGGTTTTATGAAACACTACGACAAACCTGTGAAGGCTTACAGTGGTGGTAATAAACGGAAATTGAGTACTGCTTTAGCGGTAATGGGTACTCCATCAGTAGTGTATCTTGATGAACCAACATCTGGAATGGATCCAGCAGCAAGAAGACAGCTTTGGAATATGGTTTGCAAGGTTCGAGATGCTGGCAAATCCATAGTCCTCACCTCACATAGCATGGAAGAATGTGAGGCATTGTGCACCCGTCTAGCAATCATGGTGAATGGTGAATTCAAATGCTTGGGCTCGACACAGCACTTGAAGAACAAATTCACCAAAGGCTTAATCTTGAAGATCAAGCTGAAAAAGTCTCCCGATACGACGAACTTTGAGTAAGTTAAGGAAGCAAATGCGATAGTGAATATAAATGAGATTGTAGCATTTTTTCTTATAGAAGAAGAATTGAGGAGGACGAGGAAAAGAATGTTAAAAAAATCATGGACTTTGTGAAGGAAGAGTTCCCAGAAGCGTACCTACAGTAAGTTTTTGACATGGCAAAGTTTCCATTCGACTGGCTATAATATTTATTTTGATATTTTCTAGGGAAAGATTCCATGGAATTCTTACATTCTACATACCGTTGTCGAGCATTTTGTGGTCGAAAATTTTCGGTTTGATGGAAGGAAATAAAGACAAACTCAACATTGAGGATTATTCTGTAACTCAAACGACTCTTGAGGAAATTTTCCTACAATTTGCCAAATACCAACGTGATGATCCTCGTGAAATAAAGTGATCTGCATAAAGCCAATAATTGTCTGCCTCCTCTGTGGCAATAATTTAGAAAAAAAAATCATAAGAGGCTGGTCCTTCAAAGAAGACTTAATGATATTTTTATTTATTTTTGTAAATAATTTGTTTTTTTTTTCTGATTTTATTTATTTTATTGTAATATTTGTTTTAAAAACATAAAATTAGATATATACATGTCTGCGCATAAAAATGTTTATTCAAAATTGTACAGTTTGTTTACAAGAGCAGAGAGGTTTTGTGAGAAGCTGACACGATGTGGGCTTTGGTGCAATCATACATGGTTTGTTTGAACCTTGTTTTTAGTTTACATCAGTGGCATCAATCACAGGTTTGGGCGTCTTTCGAGAGTTGTGTACCCAGAATGCCGAAGCCATCCTGACCCGAAATTGCTTCGAGTACGATTTCAGTTTAAGGATACAGACTTGCAATTCTGTGATGGAGCCGGATCCTTACCAGTATTGGGCTTCTGTAATGAAAGCAGTATTGGCCAACTTGCTTACGGAGATGGATTTTAACAGAGATCGGAGGTAGAGCTTTCTTTTCTTCACTTTCGTACACATTGTATGTTCTTTTCACTGAAATTTATCAGTAAGTGACGAGTAAGGCATTCATAGAGGTAGTCCTCCGGAGAATAGTCAACAGATTCAGAGCGAGTATCACAAAGCGAAAGCGTAGTAAGAAGCCTGCAAGAAGCCTGCAGTCTTTCCTACTGAGGGATAGAAGGAAAGTCGCTAACCTCTTAGAGACCGGCAATGTGGAGATTCATGCCATCTGCAGTAATGCTCATATGAAACCCAACTCTGAATAAACGTCCTTATCGAAGACGCAGGTCCGGATCCTGAAAAACTCTCATCCGACCCTTGCTCAGTAAGTTTATCAGCGCTTTCATTTCCTGTGATCCAACTGTGACCTTGGTCCCAAACAAGACTCAGTGATTCAATGAAATCTGTTCTTGCGTCTTGCGTTCTCGGACTTACATGAAAGTCATACAGGGGCTTAGCAAGTCTTTCACCGAAGGTTGGCTGTCGCTACAGATGTACATTTTTTTATTTTTTATGATTTGTGCGCGCTCAAGGGATTTAAGTACCCTTAAAATGGCTGCACACAGCGCGGGCGAAGGAAAGTCAGGGAGGATGGAAGGAGAGGTGCCCTTGAACGCTGGTTTTAAATGTTTGAAGGTTATAATGACTAGGGAATAAAGAGCTAAGGAGGACATTCAATTAGCGGGTTGTACGGCTTAGGAACGAATCACGATATTTTACAGTACGTCCGAAAGTGGGCAAGTATACCCTCAATACTGATGAGCATTCGCTATGAATGACGGGGGTTACAGTTAAAAGTTTGAAGCGGCGGAATGCTACCAGTGATTTCTATGGAGCACTGGTGGTGAAAATAGGAATAGCACAGAGTGAGACACAAGACAGTACGTCTTTGTTCGAGGATGTCCATTTTTGGAGTTTTATCGCACGGTTTTGAATCCTATCTTTGCGACATCGAATATGTGGTCGTTCCAACGTAAGCTGTCATTGACACACTTACCGAGAATGTTTTTCGGTTTCTACGATGCAAATGAACGCTGTCGTTCCAGTTCTACATCTGAAGAACAGGGACGTGAGTCCGGGAAAGAATATGAGAAGTAGAGAGTACTGTCGTCAGCAAAGGAATTAGAAGTGGCAGACAAGAGATCATTGATAAAAATTAAAAAGAGCGTCGGAGACAGAACGGAGCCCTGGGGCACACCAACATTTATTTTATGAATATCAGACTTGAAACCATCCAAGACTACTTCAATTGAACGTTCCGAAAGTTAGTTTCTCATCCATTGAAGAAGAGAGTCGTCGATCCCAAATGCACGCATTTTCGACAGAAGAGCCTGATGTCAAACTCTGCCAAATGCCGTAGAAATATCAAGTGCAACTATCTTGTTTTCGTTAGATGGATGTACACTTTGGTTCCACTTTTCGGTGACACATGTCATCAGATCACCAGTGGACCTGTTGCTACGAAAATCGTACTGCCGGTCATTGAGAAGTTTTCGTGTTGCGAGATATTTCATGAGCTGAGGTTTTATCAGCGTTTCCATGACCTTGGAAAGAAGGGACGTAAGTGCAATGAGTCTGTAGGGGGATAGAGAAGAGAGAGAAGAAGATTCGCCCTTTTTATGGACGGATTGGACAAATGCTGTTTTCCGTCTGCTCGGAAAGAGTCCTAAAGAGTAGGATTGATGAAAAAGTTTACGCAGTGGGTTTGCCAGCGTGGAAAGACACCTCTTCAGAAGAAGGGGAGATATACCAGCTGGAGCAGCGGATTTGTGTATATAAAGATCTTTAACTACTCTTGCAACTACACAAGTGCAAAGGTCCCATTGAAGATTCGATGAAGTGTAGGCGGAGACAAAGCACAGTATGGGAGTATTAAGCTGGCCGCAAAGTGTGTAGCAAGCACAGATTAGCCTTGTCCAAGGAGCTGACAGTTGGAATATTATTGTAAATGAGCGTTGGGATGGAGGATGAGGCAGAATTTCTAATATTTTTGACGAACGACCAAAAATCGTTACAACCGTTGGGACATGTAGTATTTTTTGCCTCAGTGTTTGGTCCTATTGGAATTTAACACGTTTAAGAAAGACGATGCAGTCATTCTTGACTCATTTAAGCGGTTTTCCTCTGTCGGTTGTAGGACCAAAAAAACATATCTCTAACCCTGACAGCCTTTTTACAGTTCGAGTCGTACCATGCTTTTTCTTTTGGTCTAATACTCTTAATTCGATGAGGGATAAAGGATCTCATTCCAAATAGTGTAGTGTCAGTGATCATATCACCAGCGGCATCCACGTCGTTGCCGAGGAAGCATAACGACCAGTTGAATTTCCTGAAGAAAGTGTTAAGTCCACTCCAATTCGCCTTCTCGTATTGCCATACGGTTTTTTTAGGAATTTTTTCTCTAACTGTGTGGTCATCATACGAGAAATTAGCTGATATGACACAATGGTCGGACGAGCATAGAGGGGGAGCACATCAACGTTGTACTTGTCAGGGTGAGAAGTTTGAAAGAAGTCCAAGGTGTTGGCGATATGACTATCAACGTCTGGTATTCGCGTGGGCCCATTTACAAGCGGCGTTAAGTTATTTTCCGCAGCGAAGATCTCAACACACCGTCCTCTGCGTCTGTCCAGAATGTCGAAGCCACCCAGAATTGTGTGTATTGAAATCATACAAGGGTACAATTCATTTTGTATGGAGTCACTAAGCACGTAAATGGCGAGACCGCGGTGAGAGAAGAATAATTGCACTATTTCGTAGCCAGGTAACTTCAGACCAGAGTGATCAGAGAGGTGTGGGCGGGGATCTACCTGTGTTTCACTAAGTACCAAAACAGCTGGTCTGTACTTACAGACGTGAACGTACGCAGAAAAATGATTACTTTTTAGCCCGCAGACAAACACAGAAAACACAAACACCGACGATACTAAGCAAGGCTGCGAAGTGAAAATTCTGACATTGATTTACCGGATCAAATTGTTGTAGGTGTTATGACCTTACAACAATATGAAACAGTGCACCAACAAAATTTTCACTCACAACCCGCTATCCATCAGTTGTTACATACACTAAGCCACTGCCCGTACCGTATGGTAACCTACATATGGGACTGCTACAACCATCTCAGATATTCGAGAGCAGGCTTGGATCATAAGCATACGAGTAGCTTTGAAAAAAGTAAAATCCAGATGTAACACGTGTAAGTTGCGTAAGGCGAAGCCTGTGATCCCGATAATGGGGCTACTTCCTGAAAGACGTCTAGCTCTCATCTTAAGGCCTTTTACCCATGTATTCGTGGACTGTTTCGGACCTTTGTTCGTGGAATTTGGTAGAGGTCGATTAAGCGGTAAGGAATGATATTCAACTGCCTCACCTTCCGCGCAGTGCATATTGAGCTCGTCACTGACCTCGGATTAGATCAATGTGCTATGGCTTTGCGTCATTTCATCATAATTAGAGTCGTTACCCCACGTTTAAAGCTATAATGGACTGAGTCCATAGCGATGATGGACAGACGTTAAAGAGATGGATAACGTGCTAAGCGAGTATGCAGCTAGGTATAAAGTCATCCAGTGGAGATTTATCGCAGCCTATCCCCGTCCGTTAAAAACAGTGTTAATTTTGTGCTGAGCGGTGTGGTACCTCGTGAAGACGTTCTTCGGAACACCCTCATGGAAGCTCAACCGTCAACCCCTTACGCATATTCCAGTCGATTCAGATGATCCGAAGCCGCTTACACCAAATTCCATGCTATTCGGGGAAGATGATAGGAATCCTACTGCCCCGGGTATATTCTCTGAACGGACTTTCACAGCAAGCTTTATAGCCGACGTTCTCAACATCTCACGAGTCTACTGGTAAGGCGCTGGTATACGGAATACCTTCCAGAAATAACCAGACGTAACAAGTGGCATAAAGTTTCAATTGCAAAGTGGGGAACATCGTTGTTGTCATCGATCCCTCGAAGAACTGCTCGAATTGGGAACTGGGACGACTTTTTAAGACGTGTTTTGGTCCTAACAACGTTGTTCTGTTCGGTCTGCCGATGTACAAGTATCTTACGGTTCGACAAAAAGAAAGAGAACAGTGGGTAGGCTCACTGTTCTGGACTTGGAGTCTTCATCTGGAGATTCAGACGAGCTCCGGGATGTTATGGAGCAAAAGCCTTTTTAAACAACTAATTTCATAAAATCAACATTTAAATCGCATTTTTCCATATATTTCCAGCCTATATTCACTGCGATGTATTTTCGCTTTCTTGGCGTTTTTGTTTAGACTTTTTCTCGGATTCCACAGGAGAAGCATCGCAGTGGACTTAGAGCTGCAAAACAGAAGTTGCTAAGAGTGTAAGTCACCAATATTTTTAACATTTTTGTCTAACGCCAATTATTTTCAGCTAAATAAAATAGAATTTGATACCCTATATTTATTGCTCTAACGAATTTTCTGTCGGCTAGGCCAGCCTTTCCTGACTCAGATTTTGGCCGAGACCTTTCTTGGGAACAGGAAAAGGCAATTTTGCATTTTCTTAAAAAAGCACTTCTTGTGTCATTGCTTCAGATGACATGTTCATAAGGCCAGAGTCAATAGGCTGTCGCACACCGCGCAAACATTTTTGGGGTACTAAAAATCCCTGAAGCCCTCGCAGATTACGAGTATAAAAAAAGGTCGGAAGATAGGTTTGAGAACGTTTAGGGTGATTCCCCATGCTCACCAGCACTGATTTTATCCACAAAACTAGTGATTTTTCTACGCTGTGTTGTTTGGTTGAGTCTCACGTATGAAACAGATAGTCTCCTCCTTAGACTCGGTTTAGGTGTTACCAGATTTTCTGAGCGATTCCAGCCTGTTTTATTTCCCCCCTTTGAGGTTTTGACAAGCCACCTATCTTCCACCGACTGTTTCGTTCATTTGGCAAAAGTCTTTATAAGAGGCACACTTCGAAACGTCTGATAGGTCCCATCTTCCTGGAATCATAATATTCAATGAGCTCGGTAGCTGTGTTCGTTGTATGCAGTAACTAAATCTTGGATGCAAAATTGCCCAAATTTAGATGGTGAGAATGAGAATGAAATTCGGCACATAAAGACAAATTCTCCGACTGTTCGTCATATAATTGCTTGAAGCCTCTTAAACTTCCGAAATCCCTGATGCGTTTATTGCATACCCAAGACCTCCGTACGGTATTATGTGAGGTTTTGTATTCAACACGTGCGGAAGCAGTAGCAGACTTGAAATGTTAAAGATTGATCCGAGTAAGTAACTATAAGCGATAGATAAATACTGGAGTTGGTCGTATCTTATCTGCACTCAAGGTGCTGATAGGGACGTGGTTAATATCTAGATTTAGTGGTCTTGACAGAAGCTTCTTCCAAGCACACAACGAGGTAAGAGCCGTCCGTATTTTCCCGATTTTTACTCTCCTCGCGAGAGGATTTCCCTCTGTTCAGTATCGAGTCCAGGGTTTTTTGTATGGAAATACATCAGCACGTCCTCCTTTTTCCTAAGTTGTCCCGAAACTCAGAACTTGGCGTGAGTCAATTTTGGTGGCCTGAAAACCTGAAAAGTCCTAGTTTCATGGGGGAGGGGTTTTTCTGAACACACTTGGTTAGAAATTCAAGAGTTTCGTTTCCATATGCAGTTCTCTGCCATGCACCCTCCGTCGTTCAGACTATTGTCATTGGCAGCATGAATCGCAGCGTCCGAAAGGTGATACATCCGGTGCACCCGTCTCGTCTCCTTTGGCATTTCAGACTTTCTTGGAGATGGGTTTCCGGCAGCGTACAAGTTTCATCCGCTCGAACTGTAACTTTTATTGGTTGCAGTACCGAAACTTGTTTTCCAGTGTGGATTTCATCGCATCAACCAACTTCCGCCGACCACGGCCTTTGCTGATAGCAGCACAGGCGTTATCCTAACATCGTGGGCGGGCAAAACCACCGCTTGGTTTATTTTTGTTTCCGTCCACAGGAAATGCAGCCTTTGCTTGTTGGGTATACTGAGCGAAAAAAATCCATCGGCATAAGTTGTGCCAGAAACTTTCTTAATATAGGCCCTGATCGGGACGGAAGAAGAAGGTGCAGTTTTAGTTTAGAACGGAGGGTCGGGTGTCAGTTCCGCCGATCTATTCTCTTCTCTGTCGCCGCTTCAGGAGTGAAACTTTTTGACAGACTCTTGCCATTTCTTTGCACAGTGTATATGTCTCACGTCTTCTTCTCTTCTTCAGCTGGCTTAGACGGTAGTCTTTCAGAGCGTGCCTCTTATGGAGCCCCTTCGAATTTTTCGATTTCTCAATATAAACTGTCAAGAATCAAGTGATCTAGAACGGATCCATGCGGCAAACTAGTGTTTATATTGTGGATACAAAACCTAAAAACATCAAACGCAGAGGCGTTCTTCTATTTTGATTGGACGTGCCGCTAATCTTCCACGTCCTTCGAACAGCTATGATTAGGCAATTCAACTACGACAGAGACGTTGTACTCGGCAGTGCGGACCGTATCCGATTCAGTAGGGTGGTAGGAAGTCGCGATATGAGGGATGTTGGTCGGCAATACCAAGAATTTTGGTGGTTTAGTGAAGTGGAAGTAACTCAATTTAAAAAGAACAGAGAGATCAGCTGAGGACTGGTTCAAGTTCTTGAGCAGCACCAGGGGTGCACAGTGTGTGTACTTTCCAGGTGCATACTTTCAATTCGTAGTCCGTGAACTTTCCGGGTCGTGATCTTAACTGTGGGGCCTGATGGCATCCGATGCTGGTGTCTCTTCCATAACTGGTTGGTTTTTACGTGGAAGAGTACGTGGCACAACCCCATTGTGAAAAACTCCTAGGACGAGGGGCTGATTGAACTGATTCCATTAGCTCACTTCGGAGAGTGAGTTACCTATTACGGGCTCATTCTTTCTAAGAACCCGATTTATTCTTTATCGACCTGCACTCTAAAAATGTCGTAGTAGAACAGATGAAGTGTGAAGGTGTGGCGCTAGGGCAAGTCTAGGGAATTCGTCCGTTGTCGTGTTTATAACGCTGATATTCTTGTCTCTTGTTCAACACTTGAGCTTATAAGTAATGGCTACCACTTGTAGGCAAAATAAACACAGTAGATGTGTAGTAACAGTTACAAGATCGTGCATCGCCAGGTCAATGTCAGTCAGGGTCTACTCTATTCCTACAGCATCCAACCATCACAACCTATTCAGGTTTGAATAAATCTTTCGCTGGCAGATTTGACAATTGCATTGCAAACATCTTCGCCAGAGCAAATAGCGTTTAATACTTAACCAGTTTTCCTATTTGTTGCAGGCCAAGCCATGTTTGTTTTTTTTTCACAATATCCCTTTGGTAGTTAGATACTAAAGAATTGCGGTTCCAGTTTGTTAAACGCCAATTTCTGTCTACCTCGTCCTCACCTTGAGCAGAGTTAATGAGGAACCGGAACACCGTCAACGTAATTTAATTACTTTTGGTATCTACTTCGTTACGAAAATCTCGAATTTAAAAAAAAAAAAACCCATAATCGGTGTAGTTATACAAAATAATCTCACGTGCTGCAGCGGTTTGTCTGCCGTTTGAAAATATTTTCAAAAATCTCCAATTTACTCTTGAGCAGGAACTGGGTCAATATATTCATTAATCACATTCACTGCGTAGCACCCTAAAGGCACCTCTAGCCCTTGACTCCATTAGTCCTTTGTTTTGATATAAAAGACGATATCAACATTTCATTTGAAATAGAGTTGGCAATGTGGTATGAAGAGGATGAAACGCTGGGGGGTTGATTTGTTGGATACCGGAGTATTCCGTGTTAGGGTGTCAGCAGTGTGTTTTCATCTATTTAATTTGATCCGGTAACTAACATTAGTATCCGAATTCATCTCTCTTTGGATGAAAATAAGTTGCATGGACATTTTAGGGGTTAATTTCTGCTTGATAAGTATGGGTATCGGGAATTGAAAAAGTGAGGCATGGAGGTAGCTTTATTAGCAGGGGGATATCTGCAAGATAGTACTCAATTTTGTTTCTATCAGAGATATGCACTTCCATGTTGCTACCTTAGTTTGACGGCAAAACTCTTTCACGACCATATTTCATCTTCATATCTGCGCTCAGATACTCTACAAAAATCAGTTTCTCCCAACCCAAAACCCAAAGCCAAATACTGAAATGTAACACATCAACTTTACCAACTTTTCTCTGTAACCTACTAAACTACTTTGCGGCACTTATTTGGGGTGTCATATCCGTATCTCTGCACATCCACACAAGTTCTTGTCCAGCGGGGCCCTTCAGAAATCTTGAATGCGACAGGAAATAATTTCTAAATCGATCTCATTTACTTGTCATGTGCTCATTCAGTAGACACTCAAAGGCAATTCATAAAGTTGCATCCAACTTTACAGACATTTTCTTTTACTCTCCTAAATGAAACGACTTTTTAACAAGGCACATCACTTGTAACGTGCTCTACGCTGTGCCACCAAATTGGAAGGACTCTCTTTCCATGTACATATATGTACGAGTATATAGATAATTTTTTTTTTTAATCCTCACATCCATCTTCACAATAGATTGCAATGTTGGGAAAAAATAAAAGTGCCAAGAAAAATAGAGAAAAAAAATTTTGCTAGCCAACTTTAATAATAATGAAGGTTCCACTCCAAATACATTTTCGAACACGACGACTCTATAGTGAACTAGATGACCTACGTTGCCAACCCCCTCATCCAACTTTTCTATAGTTTCACACAAAATAAAATACACAGAAGGACACACAACTTCACACAGCATCCTTAAAACCGCAGCAAAAATTCAGTAATACAACGACCGTCTGTCTGTGGCAATTTTCCTATAAAATCTGGAACAAGGTTATTCGCGGCAAAATTAAAAAATAAACTCCGTACGAATACGAGTATCTGGAATGCTCCAACATTGGCAGGCTTCGCTTTACGAGTATGCAGTTCGGCTGTTACACTTAATTACTTTTCAACATTTATTTATTTATTCAGTCGCGAACTATTTTTTGGATTGGTGGACGCATTATAAGTAAATTAAGTTCGTTTTCTTACACTTAGATGAATCGAGCTTTGACTTTTGAAAAATTGTTAGTTCCTAGGATAGCAGCAACAGTGTTATCACGTCAGTCTCATCGAAGACAAAGTAGTTCTTTGTGTTGTTTGCGTTATAAAATGTGTAAAATACCGAGCATTCACACAAAGAACTGTTTCAATATATTCCTTGCATACTTTTTTTACTGGAAGGTTTCAGTCTTTCGTAGAAAGATGAGTGAGCGCATCCACCACGTACTAGTATCCACCACATCAGCGCCAAGCACTTGCAGCCCAATGCGAGCGTTGGCAGGAAAATCACAGATATTGTACTCCGCGGTGTTGTAATCAGCATTGCAAGATATTGTGTCACTTATGCCCAACATACTGAGATGCTTAGAAAAAGTGCGGTGCGACATTACCTTGCTGGTAAGCGGTCTGCAGTTTTTCATACTGAGGCATAGCAGGAAAGTCGTTGATATTTTAGAGACGTCGGGAAGTATTCGTTCGGTCTGCATGTATGCCGGAGAATTATGCTATCTGCAGTTCAAATTCTCGCTTCCTGAGAAACTCTCGTCTGACCCCTGCATAGCAAATTCATTCCAGGTATCCCATTGGGACATGAGTCCCTTAACTTAACTATAACCCAGGTGGCGAGCACTCGTTTTCTTTTGCTCCGAGTGGTCGCCATCTCGATAGTGTTTTCGGGCGCCTGGCAGTCGTTATCATGGTGCACATGCACCTCCGGAACCTGACCGAGACCGTCTAGCGTCGTATATGAGCCGGTGGTATAATACCGGAATACCATCCCAACTTTGCACTAACCCTTTAGCGTCAATATGAAGAAATGTTACTGGCGGGATAAAGCCAGATCGTCGTACATTATACTGGGGTAATATGCCCCAAAGATCAGGCTATTATCGCTAATCATTGCTCTTGCGACGTGCCTTCGAATCACCTTAATTAGAAAATTGTCAATCCTATTTAGTCCAGCTCCCTTGTAAAGGACTTTGTTGGGATAATATTTTATGTACTCTGACTCAGGTGTTCTGTACAATCGAAGACAGGTTCTAGAAGACACTAAGACAAACACACGATTCCTTTCCACACCGGACAACCGTAAGCGATAGGGCTAAGGTGACTGCTTTGAAACAATTTTCTTGTCAGAGCTAAAGCCTTCTTGGTCCCAGCCAGACAAGCATCTATATGTTTGTCAAAATATAAATACTTGTCAAGCCAGATACCAAGATATCTAACTGCGCTTCTCACCGCTAGTAGTAGTCCATGCTGTCCAACGATGACCAAATTTCGCCAGTTATTTCTGGTATCCCAAGAGACCCTTCTCAATGGAGTTCTAAATAAGATTGTTTCTGACTTTTGGAAATTAATTTTCAATTTCCAATCATCGCAAGTCACGTTACAAAAGGGTGTTAATGACTTCGATTTTTGGTCCTGATCTGTACACCACTAAATCATCTGCATACGCTATAGCGTGATTAGGGGTAGCTATTACAATAGATCACTCGTGTAAATATTGAACAGAATAGGAGAAATAACCGACCCCTGTTGTAAGCCATTTTAAATTACGTTGCCACATTTGACAACGAACTTCTTTCCTATAAGCATATCGTAAATCATATATAAGAAAGGTTTCTGCATGCCCATTCTGGTTAGGTTTTAGAAAAGCCCCACTAACCATACGATGTCAAAGGCCTTCTCCAAGTCAATCAGACAAGCACCGGTACATTGGTAATTGCCTTTGTTCCATTGTATGTCGGAGATCAGTTTTGATGCCGCATGAATTGTGTCGTGCGTCGCCCTAAAACCAAACTGATTGTCCGGGATTATATTGTTATCCTTCATCGTCATCATAATTCACCGAAGATTAACAGTGTTAGTCCCAAATTTATCCCTCTTTGGGATAGGATGTACCACTGATATTTTCCAATGCACTGGATAATATGCACTATTCAGAGCATTGGTAAATAGCGTAGTGAAAATTTCCACTGCATCCAGGAGTAAATGTCTCAATATGACGTTTAGGATACCGTCTACTCCCGCCGGTGATGCACAGGAGCTCATATTTTCGCACGAACTAGTAACTCGCAGCTTTTCCGTCGGTGACGATGACGTTTGCCGCGTTTTATTCATTAAACTGGATAAAACCGTTGTTCTCAGATCGCCAATTATGGATTTCGTTGCTCAGATAGAAATGATTTGCGTAAGTCCTGTTTTCAATATCATGGTTACGGAAAACTGAATTGTTCACAGTATGCACGGTTTCGAAATAGGCGCCTAGCAACTCGACTTTCTCCTGTGGGTCTTCGACTATAAAGATACCGTCTCCTGAGTCGACACTTTCTGGACTTATACCGGCGGTCAGTAATAACTGTCTGTTTTCTGTCGTCTGTGTGATTCGAAAACATTGGATGTCATTTCGATCTTTCCGCCTGAACAATTTATTTATCTGCGGAAGCATATCCTTATTTCAGTATAGTTCCTGTCAGTAAACCGTCTGTACAGCTGTTTTAGCATCGATTGTGGGAGTTCGGTACTTATTAGTCTGATTGTCTTCGGAGTGTTGTATTCGAGGGATAGTGCGCTCCATATTTTCAGTATTTCAGTATTTTTATTACAGTATAACAACGACATTTATAATAGACCATTCAGATCTTTAAGCTATAAATGTGATACAATTAATAAGTGATTTAAGATTAAACTAAAATTATAATTCTTTCTCAATAAGGTAAACTTAAAAATATTAACATCTGATTGAAATAAATTTGAGTATAAAGAGAGAAAAAAAATAGATAAAAAAAAATAATAAATTTATAAGCTTTTTTGAACAATTTAAATAAAATATTTGTATGATGTGAAATTATGTTCAGTATTCCTGCTAGTTGTCTGCTATATGTCGAAAGAGAGTTTCACTAAAGCTATTTGTATTATAGAGTCGTCTTATATTAAGGGGGAGTGAATTCCAAAGGCAAATGGCGTGAACGAAAAACTGTCGTTCGGTAACTTGATAAGCAACACGAGGTACAATTAAACTTAAAGATCTACTTGAATGCGAAAACCTTAGTTTATCATATAAGTATTGGGGCTGTTGGTTGATTATGATCCTGTGTAGATATTTGATTGTGCGGTAGTCAAAATATCGGTCAAGTGTGCAAGAATATTTTTGGTACAAGCCGACACATGAGCAAGACGATTTAGTACGTATACGGCCTTTGTTAAAAGCAATGTTGAGCTTACGTCTGGCAAAGGCGCCTGTGCAACAAAAAACTTCGCAGGCATATGTTATCAGAGGAATGAGCACGGCCTTGACCAACATAAGCTTCGTATTTATTGGTGTGAAGCTTTGAGTTTGGGAGAGATTTCTAAGACATCCGTATATTTTTAACACAACTGAGCAAACGTGGTCGTCCCAGGTTAATTTTGTATTGAACCAAATACCAAGATTTTTGGCTTTGTTTACAAATTCGATAGGTTCATTACTGAAGGAACGTTGATAAAAGATAAGGGGTTTCTATTTATGAGAAGACACTTCGTTTTTCTTGGGTTAAGCTGCAGAAGGTTTTCATCTGCCCAGCAATGGATACGTTTTAGGTCATCATTAAATTTCAAAGCAGCATGATCAATAAGATCATTCTCAAAGCTTAAATAGAGCTGGATATCGTCAGCAAACATGTGAAAATTAGAACTTTTAATGCTTTTAGGAAGGTCGTTAATAAAAATTGCGAAAAGTAGGGGACCCAAAATGGATCCTTGTGGAACGCCAACTGAAATTGCAATGTAATCTGACACAGCATTGCTTTCATGAACTGCTTGTTTTCTTTCAACCAGATAGGACCGTATGAGATTAGCGGCTGATGCAGAGAAATTATAGAAGTTCATCAATTTTGATACAAGTAGTTCATGATCAACGGTGTCAAAGGCCTTAGAAAAATCAAGGAGAGCAATAAGGGTGATTTGTTTTTTGTCTATTGCAACTCTTATGTCGTCGGATACTTTTAGAAGCGCTGATGTGCAGCTGTGGTGTTTCCGAAATCCAGACTGGTAGGCGCAAAGAACTTGTTCTTGTTGAAGAAAACTTGATATTTCATGGTGTATTACTTTTTCAAATACTTTTGACAAATATGGATGTATAGCGATAGGTCTATATTCAGTTGACGAGTTGCCTACTGCTTTCCTTTTTGGGATTGGTATAATCTTAGCTTTCTTCCAAGCACACGGAAAAGTGGATCTTGTTATTATATTATTGAAAATATATGTTAAAGCTGGAAGTATATAGGGTAATATTAATTTAATAAAAGTTGGGTGGATGTTATCGACACCAACAGCGTTAGATTTAATTTTTAGCACAGCTCTAGCAACGTCGATTTGTTCTACTCGGCCAAATTCGAATAAGCCAGCGTGTGGCGTTTGAATATTGTTTCCATTTGGGCGCAATTTCGATTGAACTTTAGCGAATTCTTTGTTTAGTTCGTTAGGATCGACCTGGTCTACCATGGACTTCAAGTTACTACCTACACCTAATTCACGTAAATTTGTCCAAAGTGTTTTGGTTGGAAGTTTATGATCGAAGTGCTTAGCATAATAGCGACGTTTGGCTTCTTTAATCTTCGAGTTAACTATGTTACGTAACAACCGATAGCTGTCATAGTATTCGGGAATTCGAAATCGTTTCCATTTTTTGAATTCAGCATCACGCTTGTTTCTTAGCTCAATAATTTCAGAGGTAAACCACTTGATTTTATTATATTTGACAGCTTTCCTTTGTTGATGTTTCGAAAAATACGTTATGCCAATCAAGGCAAATAAGGTCTTGTTCAAGTTGCTCCACATTTAGATTTTTAAAGTCCCTGAATGTATAAATCGATTGTTTGTTACTGGTGACTAAATTAAAAGTGGCAAAGATGAGGTCATGTTTAGAAAAAACAGGTGCGGAAACCTGGGTAAAGAACACTTCTTGACAGTCACTAGTAATAAAGATGTCCAAGAGTGTGCTGTTGGAACCAGTAAAGTGTGTGGGAATAGTCGAATTTACAACATCAAGACCAAGCATTTTAATGGAATCAATAAAAAGTGACGATCTCATATATTCAAGTATATTACAATTAAAATCACCACACACAATAGTTCGCAAGTATAACGACGAATAATTTTCTAATAAGTCAAAGAGGGGTGACAGGTCAATATTATTGTAGGGTCTATAAACGACACCAAACAGGCATTTCCTTTTTTCAATTTCTATAAAGTAATACTGAAAATCACTATCGTGGGGTGACTCAAACAGAGGATTTACAGTTAAACTATCACGAACATAAATAGCAACGCCACCACCGATTCTAATTTTCCTGTCAGCGCGAAAGATCTTATAACCGCACATGGAGTATGGCTCGTCACTTACCCTCGGATCAAACCACGTCTCAGATGCACACACAACATCAACATCAGGAACCAACAAACAGATACATATCTAAATTCGTCAATTTTCCCCGATAAACTTTGTGCATTAATGTGGCATACCCTAAGGCCTTCTTGCTGTTTACAAAAGATTTTAAGAAGAACGCGCAGATTATCATTTGAGCCATTGCCTACGGATAGATTTCCGCCGATATCACCCATTAATGGTACCAACGGAAAATTGCCCTCTCAATAAGAGACTCAAACACAAACAGAATAGTGAAATGTGAATAGTGACATATAGAAAGGAATACTGAGATAGTAGCTTACAAGTGAAGTTGATATTAATCATATTATTCGATGGCGGCAAATGAATCCAAGTTGTGTTTGTTTAATTACAATGTCCATTTCTGTTAAATGCCATTCAATCGCGTCGTTTGTCTGATTTCTGTTATTCGGAGGATCGATCCTGCTCGAACGCAAATTACGCTTCAAAGTTTTGGCGAAGCGTGACCACCGTACTCTACGATAATCGTATGAGAACACATGATCATATTGTTCCAGCAGTGTTTGCTCGTTCTGGATCCGTACTGTGGCGACGAGTCCGTAGTGGTCGCTGTCGTACTCTAACGCTCGGAAACTGTTCCTAGTGGGTTGTTCTATGTTCATCAGTTCCATCCTATTGTCTATTAATGCCAAATCCAAAACGGACCCGGCTGATGGGAAAGAGGGTGTATCCGTAGCGTACAACTCGAGTTTGTATTCAATCCTATGTAAACACTTCCAGTTAAATAACTGGTTGCCCCTGGTATTTGGTGGATTATTTCCCCATGCCACATGTTTAACATTTAAGTAAAAATTTTCTTTCGATTGTGGCCGCAGAGAATAAAAAATTTTTCGAGCTCTGTTTCAAATTGAGTGGGAGGAAATGCTTCAGGTGCGTTAAGCGACACCACATACAACCTTCTTTCACTACGAAGACGAATGCATACGATGCGCGCTTCCTACACATCGAACCCATGCACAACCCTGCTATATATGATTTTATGGCACAAGCCTTTATGTAAAAGTATATCAACCATACCCCCTCTTGTGGAGTTAGGCCAATCTCTTCTATAAATATTGTAACCACTGTAGCCAATTTTGTAATTTTGATTAAGTTTCGTTCCGCTTACCAAAATAACATCTTGGCATTCGCTTACCAACATTTCTCGATTCTGATCAGTGAGTTAACATTCATTTCCAGATTAACCTCATTCAGCGTATCAGACATAATATCCCGGCGCGCCAGTCTTATCAAGCAGTGTCGAATAGATAACGTCTATTCGATCTGCTTGTTCATTAAGTTGTTTCCGGAAGTGAACCATCTTACCATGCGGTGACAGAAGGATCGCTTTCAAATCCAGATCCGTCTCCGGTGCCTTTTCGGCAACTTTCGACGTATTTGTTAATGCCATTGTGGCACCACTCGATCCAGCTGCCATTTGGGCAATTAACACATTCGGCGCTACGAAATTAGAGAACGCGCGACTCTTTAGACGTTTTCCTTCTTCTACTAGCTATTTTCTAACCTTTCTTTTTCAGCTCCTAGAACCTAAGACAACCTCTATAATTGGCGGGATGTCCCGAGTTCCTGCAGAGTGCGCAGAAGAGTTGACTCTTATCGTCTACCTTATCATTACCTAGTGGACACTCTCTATTTTTGTGGTCCTTATAGCACTTCACGCATCTGAACTGCATGTTAGTTCATGTTCCTTTTAAGGATAAGTCTCATTTTTGTAGCTATGTCACGACATTACGCTTGAAAGTGGAGAGAAAGGAATTAAGCGCAGCTTGGCTCTCATTACGGATGCAGATACCTCGCCCTCTTCACTTGCTCCTCGCGATATAGTTCATTGTTGGGGATGGTATTAGGAATGCATATATCTTCGCTTATATATCGCTTAAGAAGACCTAACGTTGTCGAATATCGGTTTAATACTTTCTTAGCATCATAAGTTTTGGTGTCATTTAATTAGGCGGGATGTCCGTAAGATTAGTGTCAAAACACAGGATTAATACAATGTGACAATCTTCTTCTTCCCTGGTAAAGGGTTGAGGCCTATCTAAAATCTCTGCCATGGCACCCGGACTGATCAGTTCCATACCCATTAAATGGTTCAACATAAGTGTTACCATGCTACAACATATGTTGAACCATGAGATTTATAAGCCGCAGTCGATCAACCCTCCACGCGATATAGGGTATAACCGACACGGTATTCCAACAAGGTGGTCAACTCCTAGATCAGGCTGGAACTAAAGTCCCAAAGGATCCTGACCTCCCGTGATACTATTGTAGAATATCGCTTCGCAACCGTACAGTCTCCTCCAGTTGGGCATTTTTAGTTCCAACCCGTCAGCTATCTACTTCGTCGCTTATGTAGAATGCTATTCGCGAAGCTACGAACTTTTGCGAATTTAAATCTGTCAGCATAGGATATACGATATACGCCATAGCTTGCAAATCTCTAAAATCCAAATATAGAGGACACATGCATAGAACGTGCATCCAATCCTTAAGCGAAGCTCCGCATGAACAACCTGCCACCTCCCTTAACCCTCCGTTATGTAGAAATCCATTTAGGGAACCATATCCGGTGAGCAAGAAGCCCAAACTGAGACTAAAATTCAGATTCGGCGATATATCCCTTAGGAAGCCGTAAGTAACCCTGTCATTTTGGCTTGCATCAGACCTAGATTGCCATCTAGACGTGACGCTTATGGCTGCAAAGCCTTACGCCTTCTCAAGGATAGATCCTTTACATACCCAGCAAACGCCCAGTCACTCGCACTTAGTGGAAGACCTTTTCTGATCCTGAAGGCCATACAACTTCTTATCACTTCCAAGTCCAGTGGAGGCACTCCCAATAGTACTTGCATTGCCTCCGTTTAAACAGCGTGACATACCTGTAAAGAGCTGACCAAAATCACACCGATGCCACAAAGATTGCACAGGCGACAAAGAGGCTACGGTATATGATACGCACAGCACGTCGGCCAAGTGCCAAGTCGGACCGGAGAATGCATCTAAGGCTGCACTCAGCAGCCTCTCCTTTAAATATACTAAGTGAGGTGTGAAATTTAAGCACTCGCTCATGGTTATGCCGAGATCTGAGATCAATACTATTCAAATTGATCCAGTGATGTCGACTTATTGACAATTTGCCCTTGAGCAACATTGTAACAGTCTTGTCCCGAGACACGCTTACACCAACTAGATTACCCCATTCCGCTACAATCGGCAGAACGCTCTCTCCTAACCTTACCAGTTCGATACTTGCTTGACCTTCCAGAAGGAGTAGCAATGGACCACAGATGGAACCTTGATGGTACCCTTGCCCGATACCTTTGAGTACATTTTCTCTTCTGCCAGAAAAGTAGCTCTTCCAAAGCTCAATTTCTCTGCATCTTACGAATTCACCTTTAAAATCAATGAAGATGCCTATCACATAAGTGGCTTTATTGTTCTGGGAATGGTCTTTAACTAAAGACCATGCATCCTCAACACCTTATCCTCTATTGAAGCCGAATTGTACAGAAGACATATGCCGAATTATACCTTTCAAAAGCCTTTCCACCATTCCATCTCCAGTACTTTACCAAGCACCGGGAGGAGGCTGATGCTACGATAATATAGAGAACTGGACCTGATCAGATTAGGAGACTTAAGGAGGTCAACGATCCTTGCTCCCTTCCAATCCGCAGGAAAATAGCATTGGTCAATGCACCAGGTATTCAGAAACTTCTTTCCAAATGGCTTTCACCATTTTTTCAGTTATTCCATCTAAACCAGGAGATCTCGTAGATCGAAGTAATGAAACCCCGTGTTTTACCTCAACGAATCTAAGTACATAAGGGATGGGAGACTCCTTAGTTTAAGAGACCTCTTCACGATCCTCTCTGGATAAGAATTCGTTTAGCAAGGCACCAACGCGATCCTTCTATGTGGACAATAGAGTGTTATCCATACAGATGATTTCAATATCAGAAATATTTTCTCTTGGTTCCACAGATTCTGCAGAGCTGACTCCAGGGATCATCCCTGTTTTGGGACACGAAATTCCTTAAAGTGCTTTGTTTAATGTACATAACCATTTTCTTGTACTCAGCAAGGCAGCGCCGGAAAGTAGTGCCCAACTGGATCAAGTCATCAGCATTAGTAGCCCGACCCCTTAGGAATCTCTTCATCTAACTAAGCTAACATGTCAATTAAAACTAAACGCCCTAAAAGCTGCCCCGTTGGCAAAGGTAACATCAATGTCACTTCTGTAAACGCTAACCATATCAAAAGTATATGCCTCACTCGACTCGTTGATGACGTCCGCCCACTCGCCAAGATGCTCTCCCGCTTATGGCTCCGGTAATCAGGTGAAAGTTTGGATACCTTACTGAATCATAGTGTGGAGGTCATTTTGGTGTCAAGACCGAGGATGAGGGGTTCACTGCGGGCTAGCAAAAACAAACCATCCATTTACTCAATATATGGCTCGATCTCCTCCTTGAACTTGCAATACACTCTGGCAAGAAAAATCCTGTCAAACGTCTCTTTGACGCTTTTACACTGGAAAGACCCTTTGCAGCTTTATGGCCTTTCTGTCCACAGCGGCGGCAGACAACTGCCTTAAATGGGTAGTCAACTATGCTGTGGCCATAGTTGGTCGCATATTCCGTTTCCGGGAATGAATACCACTCCAGTGCTACGTGGAGTATTTATATTTAGGTTACGACGAACTCTATAAAACCATGTTTGTGGTACCCCCTTCTACGACCTTCCATTGTTTGGCAACCATCTTCAGCTCATTTTAATTTGTAGCCGCTGCAAAATTTAGTTGATGTAACTCCGTCAAGAACTCTTCAGTTGTTATGCTCGTGTGAGAGTTGAAAGACAGTCGGCGCACAAGGTCGTCAAAGCCTCAGTGTGTGTTGCACCAACGAACACATTTTTTTAAATGAACAACGGCTTTGAGAGTTCAGTCTATGATAAGAATATAAAGGAGAGGGAGATGCATTGTAGCGTCTGGAGTAGAGCCAGACATGCCAGAAAAAGCCCCCATACAGCCAGATGTTTTTAGGAGTCTGGTAAAAGCAGCAGTGACATATTTTCGTTAAAACTTGTTCCACCAGGCAAGTGCGACGCATGTTATATGACATCCGTTGATGTGCACCAATAAAGCCCCAAGACCATTTCCGTCGAAGTTGTTTCGTCAACAGCAAATGCTTTGTTATGTGGTCCATCGCTGTGTCCCTCAAGTGCTGCACGTACAGCTACCGAATTCGACATACAGTTTCTAATGTGAAACCCAGCATTTTGATGGATATATTTGATGTCTTCCGCAAGTTGGATTGCCTCCGCTTCAGTGTTGAGACTATCTATGAGATCATCAATATATTGGTGTTCTAGTACAGCCTCCACTGCCTTGGTTTGCTGGCTACGAAGCTTATAGCGTTCCGGTTCTTCACTCAGTGGACTCTACATGGTGAACAAGTCGTCCCGAAGGTCATAAGGTTCATTTCAAGAACACTAGGATTCTGCAAGTCATCCTCTGCACTCCATGGAAAAGGTTGTACATGTCTGTCAGCCTCTTGTACTCGCACTTGGTGGAACATTTCGGCAATGTCGCCATAAATACCAATCTTGCCACATCGAAAACCGCATAAGACTTTTGTCAAGGGTACCAGTTGGTGGGGGCATTTCAAAAGACAATCGTTTAATGAAGTCCCATTGCATTTTGTTACCGCGTCCCAAACTAATCTAACCTTTACGGCTTTATTGGGATTCCGAACTATAAAAATCGGCAGATACTATATCGGCCGCCGAGATATGATATTTCTGCATTTCATACTATCGACAACAGATGTCCTCGCTGTCGTATTGTAGTCTTAGATGGCGGCAACACTTGGGTAAGAACGACGTAATTTTTGACGGGACAAGAAGACAATTAGAAACTGCGACAGTTAAAACGGCGATTGCAATCACGCGCATGCCATATTTGGGTGTGGAAGCAGACTTTGGCCTTATATTATGTATGTATGCCCCAATGGAGTTAAAATGCTACTCTACCAAGAAAGGCTTATACGAGCTCCTGGAGCAGTGTCCCAAGTACAATGTAAAAATAGTACTCAGTGATTTTAGTTCCAAATAGGAAAAGAGAGCACTTTAGTAACGCGGTGGAATGCACAGCCCGCGCGACATCATATTTGGAAACGGACTAAGGCATACTTTTCTCACATCATCTTATCTACACATGGCGATCTCCTGATCGAAACACGATAAGTCAGATGGATCATATTGCGAAAGACGAAAGACACGCACCCAGTATTGTAGATGACGTCACATTCCGAGGGTGCCAACATTGAAACAGACCACCACCTGGTAGTAGTCAAAGTACAAATGCGGATAACAAAGGCAGTACAGCGCCACGAAAATACTGTTCAATGGCAAGAGGTTCCAAAAGCCTTTTCTGATCGCACCACAGTTAACCTCTTTCATAATGATGCTTCAAAAACATCGACTGTCGTCCGTAGTATCAATGCTGCAAGGAGGCAGCAATGGCGCTCTGATGTGGTAGGTTTCACAAGGCCGTCAGAAACAAGAAATCCATAGTTCGACGAAGAATACCTACGCGCTCGAAGGCGTACTATGCGAGGTTGAGATAACTCTTATTGAGAGACACTTACCGGTAGAGAAGAATAATCGAACACAAGCTCAGAAGAAAAAAGAGGAAGTTGGATAAATGCGAAGCTGCAGGGATCGATAGATGGTAGATAGGCAATTTTACTAGAAGGTAAAACGAACGTGTCAGAGCAACAAAACCTGAAACGAAGCTTACAAAGATGATGAAGGGAACATTGTGTTTGAGAAGTAGCCCGTGTTAAAAAAGACAAAGAAGCACTTCTGCGGACACCTTATTGACGATGACTACGATAATGTGAGTTGACCTTTCGAAACCGAATAGAAGATAAGATAACTCTACCTAAACAGAAGTCAATTCATTCTTCTGGATCCGACGGTTAAGCCGCCGAGCTCTCTAACACTGGACAATATACGACAATTGACATTAATGACAGTCAACATTCACAACATATTTTGGCTCATTCTTTGCATATGTATGTACAGTTATATTTAATCCTGAATTGTATCGAGCGATACAAGCAGATATGTAAAGAGTATAAGCGTAAGTTTAGGATTCCGCGTTCTTAAAAAACAAAATTTGTCATAACCTGGTCACACTGTTTCCTCTCTCCCCCCCAGAAAAAGCTCTTCTACCGTAGAAAGCTTTCGCTCTTTTTAAACCTTCTTACCACGAAAATATACGTTTTTTCACCACTGTGTTGACTGAAACTCACCATTTGATATATTGCAAGAGTTGTGTGCTTTTAAGAGAAACCACCAATTTGGCCGCGGAAAACACAACTGGATTGTCATTGCCAGCTGCGGTTACCAGTTTCCAACTTACCATTGAATGAAAACTCGTTGTACTAGATCTTCCCGCTTCATCCACTGTGTACTTTTGATTCTTTTGGATTGCACCGAAAGAGAATGCAGATAACTAAGAGAGTCACCTCATAGCAACTTTGCAGTTTGCCTGTGAATAGCACATATCAAAGCTAGAGCCAGAGATACCACACCACACCATTGACATGCCAGATTTCACCAGCCGCATCCACCAGCTACAGCGACCGGCCACAGAAACCACCCCACTACCCCCACGTTATACTATAAACTTCAAGATTCGCACGAAACGTGTACTGTACGATTGGTTTTAGTTTATTTCGGGCGACAGAGCGAAACGGTGGTGTTGTCGTTACTTTCACATTGTTCAAGACCAGATTACGAGTACGTTGTTGACGAATTATTGTCGTCGTATTCGTCGCTGTCATTGGTGTCGTTGTCATCGTCATCGCCGTCGACGTCATCATTGGTAATCATCAAAATAATATTCAAATACTGAATACGAGTATTTTCGTTTCAGCTTTGTGGAAGCGAAGTCTCTACTTTAGTTCGTTGTGTGATCTGGTTACGGTCTGAAGGTCATTAAGTCCTCAATTTTCAAAAAAAGAAAGAAAAGAAAAACAAGTGTTAATTGTCGGTCTTATTACCGTTAATTGTGAGCAAGTGGAAATTTATAGATAGGAAAAAAAAAGAAACAAAAATTCTGGATTAACACACACACAAGTGGTGGAGACTGAAAAAGGATTAAGGACATCCATCTAAAGGATTACACTTGAAAGGAGGATAGGTCAGTACTGATGCAATGACAATAAATTTTGGTTTCCCCTTTTCGTTTTTCTGGGGAAGTAGCACCCCCCCAGGACAGAGCCATTGTTTGAGTTATTTTTTTCTGGTGAACTTTTTGGACATTTCATGTGGTTGAGTTGAATCAAGGATAGCGGTTGCTATCCAAAGTCAGTTAAAGCAAGTTTGGGAACTACAATGTGAGTATCAGCAGACGATTTGGGGAATGTTGTTGCATCGTAGATGCTCTACTGGCCATGTCCTTGAAAACAGAGAACTCGTTGTAACAACAGTCAAACTCTTATCCTTGTCGTGGCTTTGGTAGATTCGGTCTCGCTAACCACTTTGGTACATATGACCATTGGTAACAGTCGCAGCAACAGCTATTCATATAATAGCTTTAGCCATGTTGAGCGCATTGTTATCCGTTGTCCGGTAATTTAGCAGCGACATTTTTAGGACAATGCCGATGGAGCCAGGAGGTGTTTTTTTTTTTGTTCCAAAATTTCTGGTTTTTTCTCCCTTTTTTCTGTTTTATTACTTTCGTGCCCCAGAGCTAGTTCATGTAAGTACGAGTACATACATGGCTGGCTGTTGTTGCAGCTATCATTTGGCAACTGATTGCGCTGCCATTTCTCGTATGATGCGTCAGTTTGTTCCATGCTAATGGAGAAGCATGTATTCATTGTCGTTGTCATTTTCGTAGTCATTTTCATAGTCGTACTTGAATTTGCCTCGCAGTTTGGAGTGAATTAAGTATCTTCGGATGTTTTCGTTGTTGTTGTCTGGCTGTAGCTGTTTTATTCGTTTTGACGTCGACCTTAAGGTTATCTTCTTGATTGAGTATTCCACATAAAATGGCTTAGTGCGATTTGTGATTAAAAAATTTAAAAAGAACAGAAGCCTCTTAAATAATGAATGGCAAAGGCGTTTATGCAATGCCATTTGTAGGTTATTATCTGCGGTATAGAGGTACATACATTTGATTGTACATATTCGTTTCTCGGTTTCTTTTTTTTCCAAAAACCTGTTTTAGAGTCATAAACGATGTTTGCTTTGGAGTAAATATCAAGCCACAGAAAGACTGAGAAAGACTTAGAAATACGTGGAAAGAGTGTGAAACGTCACGCGTTGAGTAGTTTTTTTTTTTGGCCAATATTTTGTGGTTTTTCTCGAAAAGTTTTGCCATTGATGGAGAAGTGATCTCATCAGTTGAATTGGCTGTCTCATGACGAATATAGTGAAGGGGAAGAACCACTTTTTTTGTTATGCTATTTATTGGAACACATCCCTATTAGCAAGTTGAGTACAAAGTGGGAGCCGAGTTTGGAACTGACTAAACTTTCTTTTAGGTGACTAGCCGCTTTATTAGAACTTAAAAGTCGGCTTCCAAGGCCTCAGTCATTGCCACTCGCTACGAAGCCCCTCAAAAGCTACCTGAATTAAGTCAGATTACACAATCTTCGAAGTCACCTAACAGGTTCATTTGTGGAAATTGACTTGTTACTAAATTGCGATTTAGAAAAGTGCAAGATTTAAGTCGTCAGATGACTCGTTGCTCGTAAACTGCAATATATCCCATCCGGTTCAGTTTATTTCATAATAAATTTCATGAAATTAATTCCGAAGATTGCGCCAGTATGGGAACTGCCCCATTGCGGATGTAATAGAGTCTTGAAGGTATCACTTGCATTCGCCTTTCTTCGTATGCGATTATTCTACTTAATTAGAAATCGCTACGTGTTTTTCCCTACACCACTTGGAACCCATACGCGAATAGGGCAAACGTTTCTGCAAAATTGCAGTCCACTGAACGGACAAAATATATTATTCTTCATTTCTTTTTAGGGCGGTAGTATTCTCTTTAGAATGCTCACAAGTTTAACGTGTCGGTTTTTTTATTTTCCAATTTCCGTGACCCTTCGCGTTTATAGGAGCCATGCTATATGTTTTTGCGCACCTTAAATTCATCCCAAGGGTTTTTGAATAATGTTTAGCTCAGGCATATCCTCAAGCAGACATTCTACTGACTGACAGGGTCTTCACGAAAAGAAGCGATCAGACGATGCAAAAACATCTGACAGCTTAAGTTGCTTAGTAGAGTGTGACATTCTGTATCTTCAGTGATTGGCTTCTTCTTTTTGATTTTAAGATTTCTACGATTTTTACTATTTTTAAAATTCGAGTGGAGACTAGTAAAAATGAGAGATCATCGAAGACATATCTGATTCTGGAAAACCTTCGACCTTTTCAACCAATAAAAACATCGAAAAAATGATGGAAACTGTTTTCGATAATCGCAATTCGGTTTTGGCGAATAATTTGGCCATAAGACGCATCGCCGTATGGTTTGTTCCGAAAGGGTTGAATTTTCTTCAACAACAGTTTCCTGAGCAGGTTAGATGCTTAGATCCATCCAATCCAACAAGTAATGGGTCAACGAGTTTGACATGCAAAAAAGTCAATAGTTACCAGAATGGAGGACACAAGATGAGCCAAAACTGAAAAAAAGTAGAAATCGTCATGCACAGACTCAATCAGCTGCTGTAAACAAACTGGTTAACGCTTTTATGCTTGACGTAGAGATTAGGTACAGCGCTACCAACCTACGGAAAAAAAGATCTACGAGAAATCATTAGCCCGGCCCTTTACATTAGAAATTCTCGATATTTTTTTGACACAATGTATAAGGATATGTACAAGGTGCTCGTTCTGCGACATTTTGAATTGTTGTTCACAAAGAATATGGCTCCAAATTGGTGATTTCTTCTTCAATGCTGGCTTTTAAGTCTTGCAAAATTTGTGGTTTGTTGTGGTAAACGCGAGATTTCAGAAAACCCCAAAGGAAGCAGTCTGGCGCCGTCAGATCTCGCGATCTGAGCCAAAACGGGAGATCACACGGCCTGGTGAATCAAAATCTCTATCGTTGCTTGAGCTATGTGAGCTCCATTCTGCTGGAACCAACAGTGCTGGGGACCCAATTCACTGTCGGTAACGTCACCAGTTACGGTTACGAAAGTGCCGTCGCGTCAGTGTCCTCAAAAAATAAGCGCCAATCGCAGATGGGATGCAATGGCTCTGCGTGCTTTTAATGTGGATTCTCCGTGCCCCAGAAACAAACATTTTGTTTATTCACATGACCACTTAAGTGGAAATGGGCTTCGTCGCTCGTTATGATTTTGGATACGAAAGCATTCTCTTGTTGCACCAGGTTTAACAGAGCATAGGAGTAAATTAACCTCACTTGACGGTCAGCAGGCAGAAATTGGTGAACGAATTGCACTGGAACATCTTCAGATCTATCGCAAAAATTGCTGATACCAAATTGTGTCCATCGTTGTCTTCTCGATGTTTGTGGACGCTCTCGGACATCCTCGGTCACAGCAGTGATATTCTCGGTCGATTGAGCAATACGGGGCCGGCCACTTCTTGCGACATCACTACTGGTCCCAGTTTGTACGAAACGCTTAGGCAAATGCTTAATTATTTGTATAAATGGTGCAGGATGACGAGGAAAACGACGACGAAATTCACAGTGCGTTAATACAACAGACCGGAAATTGGTATAAGCAGTAACAATAATTCCGCTCCATTGCTTATTGTCAACTTATTCTCTATCTATCTACAATACAGATGCCAAGGCACAATGATACTTGACGCCATTTGCAAAAATTATGGCACATTCACATTATGACATTACTTTTGCCCCACCAAGATGTTTTTATTGTCGATGGAAGCAAATATAGTGCAAGAGTTTGCTTGTTGGATCTTGTTCTATGGTCTTGTGGAGCAATATCTTTGATAATATTTTGGCTACAGTAAAAAAAAAAGACATTTGTATACCCCTCCAGTGTCTGCAGTCTAGCTCACCCTTCTTTGGCAACTCAACGATTGTAACGAGGTTCGACTCTTGGACAAACACTAATTTGTCAGTGTCAGTGCCGATTGGTCCAAATACAAGTTTCTTTTTGAATCATGTGTTATTTTGACACTGAAAACCCTTTCCTCCTGCTCGAGATCTTTTTTTTTTTGTAGGTTGACTTTAGATAGAATCAGAAATTGTCAATAAGTGTTGGAAAATAATGTTGACAGCATGCGCCACATGAATGAAATCATATTCCATAACTAATGAGAATGTCCGCTCTTTCTAATAAAGCCATAGTACACCGAAAATAAAGATTTTTCTTAATTTTATTTTATTTTTGAAAAGAAACTTGTATTTTGAGCACTCTGTGCACTTGTCATAATAAGTAAAAGCTCCATCACGCCTGGAAAAAATTCCCGAAAGATAGTATCAATCCCTACTGGCTTCTTCTTTTCGAAGCCCTTATTTGCAGTTGCAATTTGCCTTTCATTCTTTCCTCCAATTGCTTAAGAAGTCTTCAATCGACACCATCAAGAACCATCTAAAAATTGTACGGGCTGTTGTTTGAAGCTGCTTGCTATTCTTTCAGATTTCTTTACTCCTATGGCAGTGGCAGCTTAAGCTTTAAGTGAAGTACGGTCTTTGATTTGTCTACAGATTAATGCCGATGGCTTTTGTCCTGTAGTTTATTTGACTTTAACCGACATACCTCTGCTTTCTAGTGGTGATGACATTTTTTGAAGGTCGACAACTCGATCAAAGTTGTGAACCAACGGATGTAAAACCTAAGCGTAACTAAGCTACCATAAGAAGGTGATCGTTTCTATTCCGAGTTCGACTTTCTGTCTGTTTCCAACTTTAGCAAGGCAACTTCTATTCAATTGTTGGGTAACCGAAATGTGGTCTTTCTGACTAGAGTAGGTCAGCCACAGGGGTGAGACCCTTTGCTATACTTATTCAAGTTAAACGAATTTGGCATCATTAGAACCTTATTTCCTCGATTCTTTCATCGATAATTATATATTTCCTTAGGCCAGGACCCTACTTGCTCCTTCGCTTTGTGATTTCTCAATAAATTCCCAGACGAACTTGCGGAGAATCGTTTAGATGGGTCTAATAGCAGATTTGCAAGCACCTGTTCGCTATTTAGTGGAGAAGAATATTGCTTCTGAGAGGTCTAGTTATTGCCATTCATAGATACGAGTAGTTACGTAGGTTGGTTCTTAAGTTTTGGTAAAAGCAAGTAAGAACAAATATTTGCATTCATTCGAGCCAATTTTCGAAGCACTTTTTCCACTCCGAACCACGTAACGCCAATATGCGCGTTTTTCACGAATCAACCACTTCTTCAAGCATAGAGAAACGTAGACATCGCAATTTATTTTTGATGTGTGGTCGAAAAAAGGAGTCATTGGGTTCCAAGTCAGGGCTGTATGGCGGATTGCCTATCAATTCGACGTTTTAAGTGCTCAAAAATCACTTGAGCTCGCATGGTGGTGGTGGAGAATGATCCGTATTCAGCGGTTGATTTTCCTTATTTGTCCAAAGAACTCTTTCAAAGAATCGGTGGTAGACCGTTCTACAGTAGCCCAAGGGCACGATGGCGACATGCCAGGGTTTTCCGAAAAAAAAAACAGGTGACCATTTGTTTCGAAGTGTTTGATGCTCGAACAAGTTTTGTTGCATTTGGCTCGTCTTAAAAAGCCCATACAGTCAACTACTGCTTAGTTTCGGGCTCATATGCATAGATCCATGATTCGAAGCTTACCACGATCTTATAGACGTCTTCTGAAGCACCGCGATTGAATTTTTTTAACATATCCTTGGACCAATTCACATGATTAAGCGATTGTCAAATTATGCGGTATCCAACGCGAATAAATCGTTTGGACGGCCAAATGTTCATGGAATATCAAATGAATGCGAGCGCAACTAATGGCCAAACATGCATTATACAGTTCCGGCACAGCATTGCTGTTTTCTGAGACAGTAATTGGTTTTGGAAGACCTTCACGAGATTCGTTCTGGAGCCGTCATTCGCTATTGAATTCAGAAAACTAGCAAAACCCATTGCGCTGGGGTGGTGCTTCATTGAAGCGAGTTGTTCAGCACACTCTTGTTGAGTTAACCACGTCGATTTAATTCCACTTTATGGCTGAGATGAACTTTTCAAGTCTCTGTAAAAAAAAACGCATATAGTCCTCGTGTACCATTAAAAATGTCGATTGGAATTGGCTAGTTCAATACAAAGTTTAGGAAACACTTATTACTCGTATCGTTTCTGGATATACAAGTATTTCGAAGATTTTCGGAAAGCTCGCAGTTTTTTTTTAAGATTTGTCGTTGCTCTTTATTTAATTAATTTAGTTTCCCACCTTGGTATAGTCGGTGCTTAAGACTATTGACACTCATTTTATGGGGCACAAGTACTTAATAAGTCACCTGATCTTCAATTCACCCTGCCACATAATGGATCATCACTTTGATTCAGCCATACATCAATCTTGCTTTTCACACCAGTTCTTTAGTTCTCAATTGCAAATTATGATTAATAATTAGTTTAGTTGTTAGTTGCCAGTTCAACTAATTTAAATTTCAACTTAATTGTCAATTTCACATTTTGGCAAGAAGAGTTGAGAGCACCCAACCTATTATGATAAGCACTGTTAACGATGTAAGCAGAATAACACTCATACAATAACACTTATTGCATTGTGTGTAAATAAATAAGAAACACAACACTGTTCAATAAAAATGGATAACACAAATGGAAACGATAACTTAATAGTTAACTTAGATTGTAGGGTGATACAAGGTTTTAGCGGCATCAATCTAAATGAAATAAAAAATAATAATTGTTACTGCTTATGTTTTAATATAAGATCGTTGCGTTTACATTGGGATAATTTTTGTCTTAATATTAATCAATTCATGAGTGCTTTGAAGATAATTGTTCTCCTAGAAACAAATATAGAAGATGAGGAAAATGAATACTATAAACTAGATGGTTTCGAGCCAGAGTTCTTAAATAGAAACCAAAAAAGAGGTGGAGGGATTTTAATGTTTATACGAAACGATATAGACTATGAACGCAGACCTGCGCAAAGCATTTCATATGAAAATATAAAAATTCATTTAACCAAGAAAATAAATACGTATTTGGAATATATAGACCACCTGGATTTAGTCAAAGAGCATTTATTGAAGAATTGGGAAATAACCTAGGTCAATTAAGAAAAAAGGATGAAATTATTATTGGGATGGGTGATATGAATATCAATATCCGCGACTTGAGCTCTAACTACGTCAAGGATTATTTAGAGATGTTAGCGTCGTTGGGACTGATGAATGTTATCAAAGAACAAGGATAGATCTTAAAAGAGGGACTAAGTCAGTGATAGATCAAATTTTAGTTAGCAGAGCAGACAACCAAATAAATTCCTTTGTAATTGAAAGCGACATAACCGATCATTACCCAATCATGTATTCCACAAATGGACTGACAGCTGACAGAGAAAAAACGATGAGTATGTCCTACATCTGTAAAGCAAAATTGGATGAACTCATCTGTGAAGTAGATTGGGATGATGTATTAAAGGAATGCGATGCAGTTACCCTGTATGAAAATTTAGCTTATAAGTTAAAAGCCGTATATAAAAAATCAACGAATACTAGAACACTAAAGAGTAAATACATAAAAAATCCCTGGATGTCCCCAAATCTAGCCGCAAAATGTAAAAGAAGAGACGAGCTTTACAGGAGGTGGAAGAATAATAGGCTTAACAGAACGTACGAAACTGAATACAAAGATTTCCGAAACATGATCAACAGAGAAATTAAAGCACAGAAATCCAATTTTTATAGAAACAAGTTTAATGCAATTAAAGATGACTCTCGTAAAACCTGGGGCTTAATCAACGAGATAATGGGAAGAAAAAAGTTAAGTGTTGATGAAGTGCTTGTTAAGAACTTCTCATCGGAAAAATGTATGATCAGCCTTTCTAATGAATGTGCTAAGCTTTTCTCGGAACAGAATCTCCAAATAATACATCAATGTAACGCTATCACATCGTATCATGCGAATACCTTCGTAGCTAACTCAATTTTTGCTAGGGAAACCAACATCGCAGAGGTGCGCAGTATAATTAATTTCCTCGACGAAAATAAATCCCCCGGAATCGATGGAATACGGCCGGTAGACGTTAAAAAACACGCAGATATTTTTGCTCCCCTCTTGTGTAAATTTATTAACCTCAGTCTGATGCAGGGCAAAATTCCGAAAAAACTGAAAACTGCTGTGGTTAGACCTATTTACAAAGGAGGTGTTAAAAGTCAAATCGGCAATTATAGACCGATATCCATACTGCCAGTTATGGAAAAGTGTCTGGAAGATGTAATTAGAAGTAGACTAATTAGTTTTATTGAGAACCACTCCCTTATCCACCAAAGTCAGTACGCTTTCCAGAAGCAAAAAAGCATTGGACAATTGCTTGGAGAGTTTGCGAATTGCGTCAATGAATCCCTAAATAAAAGTCATCATATTTTGGTCATGTTTATGGATTTTAGTAAAGCATTTGATACACTAAACCATGCAAAGTTACTGGAAGCGCTTGAACGGATTGGTATACGAGGATTGATGGCGGACTGGCTAAGGGATTACCTACTCACCAGGACCTTTTGTGTAAAAATCAAGGACGTTTACAGTGAAAAGAAGCATGTACAATATGGAGTTCCTCAAGGGTCGAAACTGGGTCCAATTCTTTTCATTTTGTACACAAATGAACTTCTTCGCACTTTTAAAAATAGCATTCCATTTGCTTATGCAGATGACACCGCGATAAAGGCCAATCGAACATGAAATCAACACCAGAAGACGTGCTATGGGTATGTTACAAGTGCCCTCTAACTACAATAACTATGGTAAAAGGCAGCTCAAATTTAGTGTTCCAACAGTATTAAATGAATTACCTGCTGATCTTAAAAATGTTGTAAATTTTAAAAACAGAAAAAAAATTATTGAATATTTTCTTTTAAATTCGCAAAATTAAATTTAAAATAAATTAATCTTGTTAAATTTTTAAAAAACAACCTTCTGCAGAAAAGCCATTAAGGCTTCGCAGAAAACTATACAAATTGTTAAGAAACTTTCATGCAAAAAAAAAAGACTTACAACTAATTCAAATATAAAAAAAATAATTTTTCCTCAATGATTGACAAGTATCTACATATTTACTTGTGATTCAAATAAAAAAAATTTAGTTTTAACTGTTAGTTGTTAGTTGAAACTAATTACTGATTAAATAAGATGACATATAGCGTTTGGCTACGTGTTGGTTGCAGAATTGACAGCATTTCACTTTATTAACGAGATCATTACAAACGGCTGAGCCTAGGAAATGAAATTGAATAATAGTGTCAAGTGAGTTGTCAAGTTTGATGACATGTCTTCCCAATGTTCTTCTCTATGATCCACTCGAATCGCTACTCATTTCTAGCAATTTGATGAAAAATCTAATGAAGGAGCGGAGTGATGATGATTTGCTATCACTTTACATACAAAGCTCGTCTGTGCATAAACGCATCGAAATATGTAGGAAGCTCTAATAGGCTACATATGGAAAATATCTGAAGGCAACACACTCAGATTTCAGTGAGATTTTTTCCGTGATATGTGGGAATTTCCAGTTCATCACTTATTACGAGTTTCATTGCTTACAAATCAAGAGTAATGTCTATATAACATATGTTTAATTGTGCCTCACTGACCTGTTGCCATTGTATTTGCCGAATCAACCTATCAAAATACCGTACTCACTGTCCATCACAATTTATCTACATGTGATCCATTTTCGATAAATTTCACAATACTCGTACGTATCTATTTCTACTGCCATTCATTTGAAAATTAGATTTCCCGTATCATTCAATCATTGCCAAGTCAATCTTTCAAGTAAACACATTGCAATTCCCACAAATCTCTAACTCGTACACACATGTGTGGCACAGTATTCGAGTGCGAGTACGAGTACGAGTACGAGTACGAGTAGTATCATCGAATTCAAAGTCGCAATTGAATCAGATACGAATACTAGTATATAGTAGTTGTATTTTGCCACATATTAAACACATCGCAGTCACCGTACAGCTTGTAGATACTTTATTCAGGCCCCATAATCCACATGTTGTGTTCATGGAATGAAATTTCTACCCCACACATGCCGGTGCCGGTCGTCACCTCCGGTTTTCAACGACCAAAAACAAGTGCTCAGTGATTCTCGAATAAGAGAATTTTCAAATTTTCAAATGTGTGTAGACGTAGAGTATCTGAATTTGAATCTTAGGCGGTATATATACATACTTGTACATACTATCATTATATAGAGCTAATCACTCCACTCGACCGTTAAGTAGCACTGAAAGGTCATCTACGAATTCAAAAACATCACAGCGGCTGACGCCTACTTTGTTCCAGAAGCAATCTTACACTTGAACTAAGCGCTTTATGAGGCGATGATGTTTTGGAAATTTATTGCTGTCTCCACAAAGACCGATTGCTTGAAAGTATCTTGGCTTCATTGACGAAACATGTCGCCGCGGTTAATCGATTATTTTGGAGGTTTTCATCTTTCTATTTTATTTTTATTTTCTTATCGAGCAGAGATATAATGAATATTTGTATATATTGATCTATAAGCATCTCTATACTCGTAGATTCATGTATACTCGTATAAATTTTTTCCTTTTGAATATTAAGCATTTTAACTATTATGGTCTTCGAAATGTAAACACAATTCTGATGATTTATTTGAGCAGATACAACACACCGATACTACATTGGATAGGGCAAACAAACAGAAAAAGATATTTTTATTAAACAGAGTCCTTCTCACTGGGGGGAAATTATGTCGGAAGATTTATGTGGACGCGTTAAATCAAAAGAATCCAAAGGCCGGAATGCGGAGCCCTCATGAATTTGTCGCACGCTCGAGTTTTCTTTATTTTTGATGGATATTTCCACGGAAAAGAAATCCAAAGAAAAAAAGAAATATTTAAAATATGTGAAGGGTGGGATTAATAGTGACTCTCTCGGGGATGTAATTCAGAGTGCGTTCAGCGTTGTGTTTTCAATATGTCTAAATTAATTGTTACAAGGTATGAGTGGAGCGTTAATTCATTTATCAAGATAGATGACGTTAAAGGTGCCTCAGGCCTCAGGCCGTCGGTCGCCTGTCCGCTCTAGGCCCGTGTATGTCAGAGAGCAATTGGTAGCAGATGTTGAATCACATGGTTAATTATAGGTCTGATGGGGAAGGATTAACATTTCTCATATAATTGCTCAAGCATGGATTTAAACAATTAAGTTTTTCATCATCTGATTGGTGGGCAAGTATTCTGTAATGTGATACTTATGAGTATCTAGACGTGATTCATTGGGAAAATGACTAAACGGTGAACACAGCAAATATTTGTTTTGATAACATACATATATTAAAACTGTCATCACGCAGGAAAGAAATCTAAATCTTGTAATAAACAAGAGAAGGAAATTCCAAGGAGAACATTTATTTAGCACTAAACGTGATATCAAATTCATTTTGACTTTTAGGCCAACGTGATGATAAACAAGAAACCAACGTCTCAAGACATAAATCTCTCGAGTTATCTTATTTTTAGCAAGCAAACCAAAAGCGGAAAATATGAAAAATTATATAGGTAGTCGTAGTAGTTACTAATTAAAGTCAAAGTAATAGCTCTAAAGAATTAAAGTGCGGCGTAATGTGATTTTTTTTGTAGATAATACCAACCAAATTCTAGAGTTGACTTTCACAAGTCTTTCTAGTTCCAATTGGTGGCAATTTTTTAGGTAGTCCTGCAAATTAAATTCTGAGATCCTTCAAACTATTATCTATACAGAGAGTGGTAAAGAAATTTCGTTCTAGAATAAAAAAAAAAATCCTATGCGGTCCTATCCTACGGGGGTCCCCTCCGTTAGGAACGAAGTTCTTTTCGCTTTTTCTTTGACTCCTAATGTAAAAATATAAATGTTTTTTTTTTTGAATTTTTGCTAAGTTAAATGGTAAAGTAAATAGTGCAATTCCGCAAGTCTGGAGTTCAATTATGCAAACTTTAATTACCACCTACCCGCAGTAACCACCGTGTGGCTCTCCCTTTTGTTCCGATTTGAGTTCTGTTTTTTTGTTAAGTTGGTAAATCTGTTGTTGACGTTCCCTCTAAATCTTAGCGTCACAGCTTGACATTTGCAAAAGTTACGTCGCCAAGAGTGCATCTATCTTTGTGTGTGTTGGCGATTTTTTACAATTTTAGAAATGTCTTTAAATTTGCAACAACGAACTTGTATTAAATTTTGCGTAAAATATTCTCCAAATTTGGCTCCATGTGATTTCTTTTGTTTCCAGTCATGAAAAAATGGCTTGGCGGAAAGCGAGTCTTGCCAAACGGAGAAATCATCGCCCAAACACTGGCCTATTTTGCGGATTTTGACAAATCATATTTTTGAATACTCGTAGCTTGAAAAAGTTAGATTATCGCTGGACTAAATAACAAACATTTTTTTAATGCGTTTTCTTGCCTAACACAGGTACTTATCATACAGCCCTCATACATAACAGATGGACAGACTCAATTTCTTTCTCGTCCCTGCCGCTTAGTCATTGGGTCACCGTGGGTGGCCTGGGCTCAAGTGATAGTGTACTGGCTTCCCAGATGAATGGTTGCCTAAATACAATAACAAGTCAATTTACACTAATAATTTAGTCTCCCCATTAAATGTTGGATGCATCTTTCTCTCTCTCTATATCCAATTTTCCAAAAAAACTTAACACGTGCTCCGGTATTTTAAGAGTAGTAATATCCAGTGAAGACTTCTTAGCCAACTTATGAGCTCTCTCACTGACTCTCCATTGGCAATGATATCCCCCATAGGGTCACCGCATTGAAACTCGATATCCCGTTCAGGTTCTTACAATCCTTTATCTGATTATGCGGAGTCCAGAGTATTAACTTTGTTGATGCAGTCCCGTAGCAGTATGACAATATCGTAAATTTCAGGAAACTACAAATCTAAACCCTGAACCAACTATAAATGTAACAGAATGAGATCAAACAAGGACTTCAATAACATATCCTGATTGATCGCAGGACTTCAATGCCGGCTGATCTCAGAATGTTGACGTCGGTCGTTTGAAATCTGCTAACGTTTCTCTAATTCATTTCACCAGAATATCGAGGTATATATTAAGATGGGTCTCAAGACCGCTTCACAGTGGGTCACCCATAAACCAATAAACAAAGTACTCGAAAACACATTATCATTCAGTTTAGTGCAACGGAAGTGAGCACATGCGACAAGTGGAGTTATCGTTCGCCGTAAGTTTGAAAGTGGAACATTCGATTTCTTAGTCCGTTACCCGAGATTTAGCGTTCTGTTGTTGTTTTTTCGCAATGGATGTACAATACAAGAACTACGAGTAGGTGTGCTTATCATTTCGTTATGTCTTAATATTTTTAAAAATCTATCCTTGTAAAGACAGCCCATTTTGTGGCCACTTTTTTCTTTTGTATACTCGTATTAACTTTACGTAAGCTTTTAATTGCTTTGCACTCACTTGCAACACATGTGACTTATACTCCTGTATTGCCCAAACCTCGAAGATTTTTGGGTACAAAAAATCGTTTGCTTCCAGCCGCTTCCTTTCTTTTAATACGATATGGAGTGTATTGTTACAGGTGCAATGTGCAAGTGTACATTCTCAAGGATGCATAGCACCTTGATCAAAAAGAATAACCACAGTGTGTCGCTCCCATTCTTCCGATTTGAGTTCTGTTTTTTTGTTGTTGACATTCCCTCTAAATCTTAGCGTCTCATAGCTTGACATTTGCAAAGGTTACGTAGCCAAGAGTACATCTATCTCTGTGTGTGTTGGCGTTTTTTTGCAATTTGCAACAACGAACTTGTATTCAATTTTGCGTAAAAAACGGATTTAATGGTGCGCAAACGTTGGAAATGTTGGAAAAGTGTTTCGGCAACGATTCTCTAAAGAAAACGGTGTTTACCAGTGGTCGTGAGTCAATCGAAGATGATGAACGCAGTGGTAGACCTTCTACATCGAAAACCGACGAAACCATTGATGGAGTAAAAGAAATGTTGGCCAATAACCGCAAATTAATCATCAGAGAGATATCGGAGGACTTAATCTGGATCCGCCCAGGACATTCTGGTTAATGATTTGGGTTTCCGTCGTGTAGCAGTGAAGTTGGTGCCAAAAGACCTCAATTTCATGCAAAAAAGAGACCGTGTTGACGTTGCAAAAGAGATGATTTGCGAGGCTGAATCCGATCCCACATTCACCAAAAGGATCATTACTGGAGACGAGACGTGGGTTTATGAGTACGACACGCAATCCAGACATCAGGCAAGTGAATGGCCTTCACCAAATGAGCCGAGACCAAAAAACCACGTCGTTTTCAGTCAAAAAAGAAGTGTAGTGCATCATGAATTTTTGCCAGAAGGCCAGACAGTAAACAAAGAGTATTATTTGGGCGTTATGAGACGTTTGCGTGAAGCAATTTGCCCAAAGAGACCAGAATCGTGGGCAGAAAACTGGTGGATTGTGCACCATGATAACGCACCGTCGCACAGTGCCATCATTATTCGTAATTTTTTGACGAAAAATGCAACAAATACCATACAACAGCCACCGAATTCACCTGATTTGGCTCCCTGTGACTTCTTTCTGTTCAATCCAGTTAAAAAACCACTACGGGGAACGCGTTTCAGCAGCCGAGAGGAAGTAATGGAAATATAAAAAAATGTTTCGAGGATTGGATCGATTGATTCGAGCTGGCATGAGTGTGCTGCAGTCGATGGGGATTACTTTGAAGGGGACAATATAGATTTAGATGAATAAACTTGTATTTTTAATTTTCTGAATAATTTCCGGGAATTTATCATTCCGGATCAAGGTGGTATTTCATTTCGTTCAATTGAGTTGAATTGAGAACTCCCTTCGGAAATAAATCTGTAAGTTGACTTCTTTTTTATTTTGTTATAAAACTTACAAACTATCTTCATATACAGGGTGGGCCAAACGTCCCTTTCCTGAGTAAATCTGGAAGAACTTTTGAATGAAAAAATAAAAACTAATGAAATAAATTACAAATAAAAGTTTCATGGACTTTTTTTTTATTGTGTATTGAAAATTACATCGGATAAGTGTCCGCCATTAGAATTCAGGCACTCATGGGCTCTTTTGATAGAACTTTCCATGACTTTTTGAAGTGTTGCCGGTGTAATTTGCGCGATTTCTTCTCGAATGTTGGTTTGTTAATGTAAACCTTTTCCTTCAGGTAACCCCATAAAAAAAAGGTCTAGAGCCAATAGATCAGGCGATCGCGGTGGCCATTCAATATCACGGTTTTTTGAGATAATGCGATTTGGGAATTTTTCGCGCAATAAGTTCATTGTCTCACGAGCTTTGTGAGCGGTAGCTCCGTCTTGCTGAAAGCAAATGAGTTCAATATTGTTGTCTGCTTGCATGTGGTGGAAAAAAGAAGTCCTGAAACATTGTTCTGTAGCGATGCCCATTAACTGTAAGGCTTGCACCCGCATCATTTTCAAAGAAATATGGCCCATAAATCTTACGCGAGGTTATTCCACACCAAATCGTAACACGAAGTGAGTGTAAGTGACGTTGATGGAGATTTTTGGGATTCTGTGTTCCCCAAAATCTGCAATTTTGATTTTCAAATGAAAATGTGCCTCGTCGCTTATCATAAAATTTCCTAAAAATTCTTGATCATTTTCGGCGATGTTAAGGACAGTTCTGCAGTACTTCAATCGTTTTTCTGGGTCACCAGGATTGAGGGTATAGGTGCACATCTTTCCTCAAAATCCGACGAATGGTGCCACGTGATATGCCTAACTGTGTTGAACGTCGTCGTGTCGTTTCAGAATCGGCTGCAACACTTTCACTAACGACCTGATGTGTTTTCGGTCGATCGCCCATAACGAGGTCTACCGATACGACTCACATCACCAACGTTCCCATATTGCTCAAATTTTGCCATTATTGCACGAATAGTGGGAGCTGTTGGAGCATTCCTAGCTCCATAAAATTGCCGGTAGGCACGTTGAGTGTAAATTATTGAACGACTATTTTCCAAAAATAATACGACAATTTGTGTTCGCTATGCGATCGTGTAGTGCTCCATGTCAAATCTCCCAAGTCTTATGTCTGCAACAAAAAAAGAAATTTCTCAAAAATATTTATAGATAAAAGAGTTATTATTTTTTTATATAGGAAAGGGACTTTTGGACCACCCTGTATTATCAATAAATCTTAACTTACTTAACCTACTTATAGTAGCTTATTGTAAAGGGTTTTCCAATAGGGACTAGACAACTTTGAATTTAATTTGTGAACGCACTCTTTCACTATTCATCAAACTGTCACTGTCAATTTATTCAGTAAACTCAACATTTTCATCATGGTTAAGTATACGACCGAGCAACGACCGAGCAACGTCTGCCGAAATTCGGAGTCGGTGACGGTCGGATTGGAGCGTTAACTCCAATTTTCGGTCGTAATTCTCGCCCTAGTAGACAGGCAATAACAAGTTTAGTGCAAAAATTTCAGTCTACATATTCGTTGTGCGATGTTGCCGTGTCAGTGAGACAACGGGTTGGTCGAAGTGTCGAAAATATCGCTGCCGTTCAGGCGTCCGTAGCAAACGAACCAAATCAGTCAATTCCACGGCGTTCTCAAGAATTGGGCATCGCTCAGACCACATTACGACGTATTAAGCGTAAGGATCTTGGTTTACACCCATACAAGATAAAGCTGACTCAAGAATTGAAGCCGATGGACTATTTGAAGCGACGTACGTTCTCCGATTGGGTTCTGGAGAAGATGCGCCAAGATGATGAATTTCATCGCAAAATCATCTTCAGTGACGAAGCTCATTTTTGGCTCAATGGGTTCGTCAATAACCAAAATATGCGTTATTGGTCGGGTGAAAATCCACATGTGCTTCATGAATCACCACTTCATCTACAAAAAATAACTGTTTGGTGCGGTTTGCATGCTGGCGGCGTTATTGGGCCATATTTTTTCGTCGACGATAACGATCGTCACGTTACTGGTGAATGGTCAGCGTTATCGCGCCATGATCACCGATTATTTTTGGCCCGAATTGGAAGATATGGAGTGGACGACATGTGGTTTCAACAGGATGATGCCACAAGCCACACAGCACACGCTACAGTCGATTATTGAAGAGTAAGAATCTCAGGAAATGGGCCATTCGATTGGCCTCCTCGTTCGTGCCAACATTGAACGCGAAATAGCGGCCGTTGCGTCACTCATGACGTCAGAGATTTACTAATGCGCTGTGTAATTTTGGTTGGTAACGATCGTCTTTCGAAGCAGGCTAACGAAAACGCCACATTGCTGTTCCAGTGTTTGGTGCGTTCGACTTTATGTACGAAATATGTCGCAGAAGAATTTCACCTTTCCACAGAGGCATTCGTGTGGTTGATTGGAGAAATTGAAACACGCTTTCAACAAGCTCAAGCTAATCCGGGTGAAATGGTGGGTGTGTTAGCTGCTCAGTCTCTTAGAAATTCTGCCTCATCCTCCATCCCAACGCTCATTTACAATGACATTCCAGCTGTCAGCTCTTTAAACAAAGCCAATCTACTTGCTGCATACTTTGCGGTCAGCTCAACACTTCCAGATTGTGCCTTGACTCCGCCTACACTTGAGTGCGTCGAATCTTCATTGGAACGAATTCACTTTTGCATTCGTGTAGTATCAGGAGTATTTAAAGATCTCAACATACATAAATCCGCTGGTCCAGATGGTATATCTTCCCTTCTTCCGAAGAGCTGTTCTTGCACATTGGCAAAACCACTGCCTAAGTTTTTTATCTAACCATACTTTTCAGCACTCTTTCCGATCGGACGGAAAACAACATTTGCCCAGTTTTCGTCCCTAAAAAAGGCGAATTTTCTTCTCTCTCGAAACAAGAAAACTTCTCAATGACCGGCAGTACGATTGTCGCAGCAACAGGTCAACTGGTGATCTGATGACATGTGTCACCGGCAAGTGCAACCAAAGCATACATCAATCTGGCGAAAGCAAGATATCTGCTCTGGATATTTATAAGGCATTTGACCGAGTTTGGCATCAGCCTCTTTTGTCGAAAATGCGTGCATTTGGGATCGACGACTCTCTCCTTCAATGGATTACAAACTACCTTTCGGAACGATCAATTCAAGTTGTCTTGGATGGTTTCAAGTCTGATATTCACAAAATAAATGCTGGTGTGCTGCAGGGCTCCGTTCTGCCTCCGACACTCCTTTTCATTTACATCAACGATCTCTTGACTGCTACTCTAATCCAATATATTCCTTTGCTGACGAGAGTACTCTCTGCTTCTCATATTCGTTCCCGCACTCTCGTCCCTGCTCTTCGGCTGTAGAATGGGAACGCCAGCGTATGTTAAGCTCATTCAATTCCGATATCAACAGCATAACCAATTGGGGAACTATCAACAGAGTGGAATTTAATGCTTCCAAAACACAATACTGTCTGCTGTCGTTAAAGCGAAATTTAAACACAGCCATTATCCATAAATGGTAATTGCATCGTCGAAACCGATAATCTTTCCATTCTCGGTATGTGTGTCAATGACAATTTACGTTGGAATGACCATATATTCGATGTCGTCAAAAATGCTGCGAAATGTCTAGGTCTCCTCAAGCGATGTAAGAAATATCTCACCTTCTCTCACCTGGCCGCAATATATGTACATGGCGTTTATCCGCCTGAAATTGGAGTACAATGCTCACATCTGGTCGGGTGCGCTTAAAACATATCTACACCTGCTAGATAGGATTCAAAACCGTGCGATAAAACTCATAGCTGATACCAATATCACTCAAACGTGTCTCACTTTGTTTTATCGCTATTTCCACTAATATTGCTCCATAGAAATCGTCAGTAGCATTCCGCCCCTTCATACTTTTAACTGTAGCACCCGTCTCGCTATGAATGCTCATCAGTATATCCTCAAGTACACTTTCGGACGTACTCTAAAATATCGTGATTCGTTCCTATGCCGCACAACTCGCACTTTATTTCCTAGTCATTATAACTTCCAAACATTTAAAACCAACGTTCACCGGTACCTGTCTTTCCATCCTCCCTGATTTTCTTTCTCCAGCGCAGCGTGCAAGCATTTTAAGGGAACTTAAATCTCTTGAGCTCGTGCAAATTATAAAAAAAACAGCGCATGCCCACGGCACTACCAAAGGCGCTTTTTTTTTTCATATTCTATAATATCATTGATTTTCGTAACAATGTTGGGGCCCTGCCCAAGGATTTTAGGACCTTTTCTGTGCAGCGTCGTCTTTTAAGTCAGGTTTAGCTTAATTTCCCCGTTATATATATTTTTTATTAGTCGCTCGCTTATATGCCTAAATTATCTGACTTTACAGAAAATTGTAGATCAAAATATCGACGATAGATATACGATGTTTTGATCGATTTTTTGTCTGCCACCATTCATTTATTAGTTATACAAGGCTGTGTAGTCAATTGGTGTTTGGGAGCATCAGATCTGTTCACAGTCCTCACATTCCAAGTACAAACCTAAACGTCGTTGTTTCTATCACGTTTCATGGGATTTTAATGATCCAATCAGTCCGTGACTGTTGCTATTTTCACAACATAGATATTCTCTTCCACATAGTCTTGTGAAATTTGAGCCAATGTAAGATTTTTTTTTATCAGTCCCGACATTTATTGCATTGTTTGCCTTACTGTTCTTCCGAAAGAGCTTCTTAATTTACTTATAAGATGTAATTGCATCGATCAATGTCAAAAACCACCGATCAGGTGAAAACCATTTGCATACCCCGCCTACAGTAAGTTATCGTTTATGGCTACAACCAAAGATGCACTTTGACGGACTGGTACTAGACCCTCACCCAACTTGCAAATTCAGTGTTGAAGTTAAGCCAGATGAGCATGAGTAGTTTCGTTAGGCGATTAGACAGGCTTCGTCATCGATCATAGCTAGTTCGCTAAAATACATATATTGCCATCCAGTAGGATGTTGCGGGAGGATGTTGTAGATGATGTTATAAAGTTAGTTCCGAATAGTGCCCTACCAGAATTAGAAACAGAATGGGAACAATTGTGCAGTGATCGTGTGGCATTACGAGAAATCTTCCCAAGTGGAGAATCGAAAGTGGTATTGACTTGTAATTTGCAAAGTATGATTTGGAATATATAAAAAATTTTCCACATCAACAAACGTGTACCGACAGATTTGAGTCCGTTGCGCGTCACTCATGGCGTCAGAGATTTACTAATGCGCTGTGTAATTTTGGTTGGTAACGATCGTCTTTCGAAGCAGGCTAACGAAAACGCCACATTGCTGTTCCAGTGTTTGGTGCGTTCGACTTTATGTACGAAATATGTCGCAGAAGAATTTCACCTTTCCACAGAGGCATTCGAGTGGTTGATTGGAGAAATTGAAACACGCTTTCAACAAGCTCAAGCTAATCCGGGTGAAATGGTGGGTGCGTTAGCTGCTCAGTCTCTTAGTGAGCCTGCCACACAGATGACATTGAATACTTTTCATTTTGCTGGTGTATCTTCGAAGAACATAATATTGGGAGTACCACGTCTAAAAGAAATCATCAACATTTCCAAACGACCTAAAGCTCCATCACTAACCGTATTTTTAACCGGTGGTGCCGCTCGTGACGCAGAAGAAGCTAAAAATGTACTATGCCGTTTGGAACATACAACACTTCGAAAAGTCACTGACAAACTTGTTCTACGAATTCGAATTATGAACAATGAAGAGAATAAATTCCAAGACAACGAAGGTGAGGCAGTCGATAAAATGGAGGACGACATGTTCTTGCGTTGTATCGAGGCTAATATGTTGTCTGATATGACACTGCAAGGTATCGAAGCAATTGGCAAGGTGTATATGCATTTACCGCAAACAGACAGTAAGAAACGTATCGTGATAACAGAAACAGGAGAATTCAAAGTCATTGGTGAGTGGCTTCTGGAAACTGATGGTACATCGATGATGAAGGTTTTAAGTGAACGTGATGTAGATCCAGTACGAACATTTTCTAACGATATTTGTAAAATTACTCCCTCAACTCCTTCTTATTCTCCCACTTCGCCATGCTACTTAGCGTCTCCATCGTATTCATCGGCAAATTACACTCCTCACACCCCTTCTTATTCGCCGTCATCTCCACATTATTCACCATCTTCACCGGCTGACTCTCAAACTAGCGGCAAGTACTCGCCAACTTCGCTAGCTTATTCGCCTCCGTCTGCATCTTATGACGGTAGCCCGCAATACACTCCAGCATCGCCACAACATTCCCCGGGCAGTCCCAAATATTCTTCAACTTCACCACTCTATTCACCAAGTTCTCCGCAACATTCACCGGCGAATCAATACAGCCCTACCGGAAGTAATTATTCGACAACAAGTCCTGGGTATTCGATTTATTCACCGAATAGCCCGAAATATTCGCCTAGTAGTCCAACGTTCACATCAACTTCAAAGAATTACTCCCCAACTAGTCCCATGTACTCACCAACGGTACAATCTACTGGAAATAGCCCCACAAGTCCAGCTTATTCACCCAGCAGTCCTACATACGAAGAAACCGACGATTAAATATTTCTTCTTTTTTTCATTTCAATCTTCAACCGTTCAATTTCATTCGCTTATTCGACTTGAAGTAAAATATTGAAAAAATTTTTTCTAATGAAGAAATTTTCTTAAATGTTTAAAGTAGCAATCAGTAATGAAGTGATTAAGTCAGTGAAGAGAAAGTCGAAGATGAGTTCTAATGACTCGATTTCAGACATGATGGCTGGGCATGGTGTTCATAACACCAGAGTCCGCGGAAAACCTGTGCTCAAAGTCATTGAAGCAACTATTCAAGCTGTACCAAGCGCATAAAAGATACGAAGATATTGTATTATTGTTGTTCCTTAGTCCGAAGATACCCTCTAGCCTGTTGTTCATGCCACATATGTATATTACTGGAGGTAGACTCGTCAGTGGGTCTATTGCTGAGCTGAGCATCCCGTTAAAGCTCTGGTGCAAACAAACCGTGACAAACGGTTCTATACAAACATGAGGAAGAGGCAGACACAACTAGCTTGAAGGGTAGAATGGGTCTTGCATAGCCCTGTAGATCGGAAAAGTTCTTCTTAGCAATAAGTGGCATGTCTATTAGAAAGCTTTCTTACTCCCTCTTGTGATCTTCAGATATAAACAGATATAATTACGCCTTCTGTCAAAAGCCGAAAAATAATTCAGTTTCGATTTTGGACTGACATACTTAGAGTGACAAAATTCAGTAGTCAAACGTTAATACTAGGGAAATAAATTTTTTATGGCTGTGCACCGTGATCATGTGTACGATAGTATTTTTCTTCACACATATTCAGCTCTTTTAATTTCAAATCTGAAGAACGTAGTTGGTTGTCTCATATGGGACCTTTTCAAAAGAACTTGCAAGATGGTAAGTTCATTAATGTGACATTGTGTTTAACTTAACGTCGCCGTCTTGAATTAAGGTCAGTTGCTACTAAGAAGAACATACCCTACTGACAGACATTCTAAACATCACTTTAGCTCAATTACCGTGTCCTTCTCTTTACACAGAAGTAAGCCAATTGACGTCAAGTCGGCAAAGATTCTCCGCACGGGAAATTCCGTGAGGTTGCGCTTCAAAATATTAGATTAATTGAGTGCGCACTTGACGAGGAATACGCAATGATTTCGATTGTAGCAACTTCATTTGGCATTTTAACTGGCAGTTATATTCGTAACACAGCTGGATTTAATTCATGACGCAAATGCAGTTTGTAGGACAGTAACGTGCACCTTATCTTGTGCTTGCGTCTGCTACTGTTTCCCACATCTACCTAAAATCTAATCATATGAGTACGGCAAGGTATTTCACAGGATTGGATTCGAATCTTTGGCGAAATGGCCCTAAAAGGCACATTGACACACATATTCTACGAGTATGTGCAGATATTGGCTCTTACTTTCACTCGAATCAAGTGAAGTTGTCATTTTAATTCAAGCATTCTGCTTCAAATTCAAAATGACATCACCCATTGCTCTCATCCGTTGATCAAGAATCCTCATTGAACTAATCTATCTAATTATTTTTAATTAGGGCTCGAGCGAGTTTTGTGCTGCTAATAATTTTAGATTCCAAACTAGTTTTCTGTTTAAAAAAAAAAAAAACAAAGCCGAGCTTTCGATTGAGTCGCCTTTGTATCGTATCGCCGACAGATATGTAGATACTCGTATTTAAAACGCAATAAATTTCAGCGTCAGTAATTAAGCTCCGGCAGTTGGAAACTGATGATGACATCTGTGGAAGGTAATTATCATTAAAAAGCAATGAAAGCAGCACAGGCTGCTTTTCATGAGAAGAGGCTTCCACATATGTATTCGCAGTCGCATGTGATATTGGTACTCGTAAATCCCATTGTAGCAAAGCCAGATAAATTCGAGCATTTATTCGTTTTTAATTTACAATTTAGCAGCACAAAACCACCGATAAGTCTTCCAAAAAGTTAAATCGCTCTGAAAAAGTGATTAGTGCCTCCACTCGGTGTGCCCTTTCAAATAATAATCCGTTCTTCCTTCTGCTGACCATAATCCCTTCCAATACGATCCAAACAATTGAAGATAAGTAATTGGACATGTGTATGACACCAATGCCATTGTCCAGTATCAATTGTCTGTCTGCCAGTCGGATTCTTGATTCCTGATTCCTGATGAAAGCTCTCGTCTAAATGTACGCTCTGCTGGGTAGAGCTCATAGATTACGTGACTGGCATTAAGTTAAGCTGCACACCAATTCGCACAACGAGAACGAGGGATACTCGTATCCTTGTCTTTAAATTTTGAATGAAGACAAAACCAAGAACCAAGTGAAACTAACCGGATGACCGTTTAAAGTGTGGAAAAACTAATGCCGATAATCACAGGGATTAAGAATTTAGATACGAAAGTGGGTGAAGGAAATCTAAATTCACAAATCACAGGATAACAACTTGAGGCCATGACATAGCACTCAACGGCAGTAGAAGAGTATTTAATGAACAACCCCTCACTCCTCGTTTAAGGGTATCGACTATGTTACATTTGGAAATCCCGGCAAAAGGACAACCAACAGCTGCAACTGGAGTTGTCAACAGCCCATCGTACATGTTACAATAGTTCCATAGTACACATGGCACGCAATGAGCATGAGATTCTTGGTTAATGACAATTGCAATCGATAAATCGATGAATGATTCTGGCCGAAGCAAACAACTTGACCCTTTGTGCACTATTAGCATACCGTGTAGTGTATCCGAATGGATAGCTACTGGTTCGGATAATGCAGTGCACTCAATTACGGGTGCAATTAAGTCATCGATCTGGTGTACACTCAATGGGTGGTTTCCTGTAATGGTTTATCAAGACAATTAACTTTTGCTGTTGTAACTGACAGTAGAGATGAATAGTTGCCAGACTCATTGCTCATGCCATTCTTGCCATTTGTTGTGTTACAGTTGGTGCCTCTGGTGCATTATTTGTTGAAGTTCAAAGCGTTATGGGTTCAGGAATGCAATAGCACCAATGCAGAATGAACGTTAAAGATGACTGAGATGTGGATTAAATTTCTAGTCATGCAGTTTAGACCGCCTTACTTTAATTGTAAGTGGCGTTATAGTTCAGATTGGATTCAGGTTTGAATTTGAGACTGGATTGACGTCAAGTTGGCGTAGTACCATTGCAAAGTAGTATGCCAATCTATTGAGCTTATCCTCAATTTAAAATAGAGCCATCTTGCTAGGTGCTAGGTTCTAGGTGATGTTAAAGGTGCCGCTACTATTACTTACGCTTGCTGCTTCTTGGGCCTGCCCATTCAATGTTTGTGTGAGGTGAAGTTCGTCGTACCATACAATGCGTGGAGCTGTCTTCCGTTTCGTGCGGTACTGGTCACGGATCTATCTACTGCTGTGGCTGCTGCAATTTCTTTCTTTGATTCGCCTCCATGTGATCCGTGAGACTGTGTTTCGAAATCTGATGGGGAGAACTGAAATGTCATTACTGGAAATGATATCGCCAATAAGCTTGCTAGGCAATTTTGGAATGAGAATTTCTCAGAACCTTAATTAACATTAGAACTGCCTGTATCCTCGGTCTTCCATTGGCAGTTGGGTATATTGTGAGCGTGTGGTATGACTCTTTAGAATACCGAACTACCGTCTGCGAACTTCCTGCTGTGCCTCACTAGGAAAAACTGCAGACTGCTTATACTCGTATCACTGCATCTAAGTGCGTTAAGCCTAAGCGTATACGACACAGCATTCCATGATTTTCGCTGTGTCAGCAATGACGATACCGCGAATCACTTCCTCTGTAATGTATTCTAGATTCGCCTTAGGCGGCAGATACATGACGCTGATGTGGTGGGTGCTGGTAGTATGGGCACTTTGTCACTTAAGCGTTTACTTAACTTTTTACGAAAAACTAAGAAATTCCAAATAAGTTGATGACAATCTCCTTTCCTTCCTTCAGAGTTTTGACTTCAATATCCTATCACTTTGTGTTTTTCTGGTTAGGTGGCTTGTTTTGCTTTTTCGAGTAAGCAGTAATCCTATGGCGAGTTTAGTTCACAACCAACTTTTATGGCATTCTAATGATCTCCTTTGCTCGAGTCGCAGGGAGTTTTAACACTCCAGAATCCTGGTATTGTAAATAGCAAAGATTCTTGAACAAGTTATTGATCGATATTTCAGGAAATTTTTGATGCTTCTGAGCGATTGGTCTGTTTATGGTTGCGATGCGGTGGGTCACAGGTGAACCTAAAACTTATCCTATTTTGGCGCTTAGTGAACTCGCTATTTACCCTATTTAGCTTCAAAAATTCTGAAAAAATTCCCAATCGCTGTCACGAGGAGACATGGAGTAATACTAACCCATCTGAACTGAAACATGTTCAGCTGAAGAAGCACTCTATTTGCTACCTATATCTTGGGACTATTGATGTTCAACATGTGTAGGTGAAGGTAGTTTTTCGCAGGTCCCAACTACAAGAAGAGAAGTTTTAGTAAGAGGAGGCATGATCAAATGTTTTGCTTCTCCTAAAAATGATTTTACAAATCGATGAAATAGAAAAGGTAATAATCCTTAGAACGCATCCTGCACTAGCCAACACCATAAGGACCCCACTGGGTCAACTTCTTCATGATCGAAATGATTTGTTCAACGTCAGCATGGTTGATATTAACAATTCCACCAAGAGAACCGATAGATAAAGCACAGCATGAATTTTTGTATAACTGTCCTTGGTCCACCGTCAAACCGACGAAAACGCATTATTTTTCTTTCGGCCTCTTTCTATTATAGTACCTCAGCCTCTGTTTTCACCTGATTTTCCAATGACTTTCTTTGACATGGCAAAACCAACCTGACGTTTGTCCACTTCCGCGGGTGCGCGTACTCAGATCAAGTTTACTTGCACTCGTTGACATTCATAACCTCTTCATTTCCATCACTTTCATTTCTCCTTTATGCTTATCGTAAATCGCTATTGCGATGCGTATTTTAACGACCCTCTATGTTTAAGCGGCATTTTTCTGCCTCCAATTATTTCCGCTATGGACTTAGCTTTCGTTTTAACGTCTCAGGTGCTCTTGATGTGCCAACCTGCCTTCCACAAATTCATATTTACAGCCATGGAGTTCCATAACGTTGCTATTTAGAACTCTCCCATATTTTCATAGTATGCGACATTAGTTTCGCTGATAGGTGATTGTTTCACCATTTCGTGTCGCCTTTGCCTTTATACATTGAAACCAGAAAGCTCCCCTCCACTAGGTATGCATTCGATGGCCTTACAATTTTAAGACTGCAGGTTGTCGTTCATACTTCGGTCATTTCTTTTACCACTTCGTTAACATGGGCTTGCCTAAAATCTGCCCTTCCGTCATTGTGCTTGAAAGCCTAGAAATAGAAATTCCTGTTCATTTTCATGTACATATATCGGCGATTGAATCTCTTAACCTGGGTATTGCGTAGATCCTAAAACTCGCAAGGTTCCAGCATATACATCATCTTGCATCTTATTGCCATCTAAGACGGGTTCCATTGGTATCTCTTTGTTCCTATTTTTAAGAATAACGCACAAGACTAAGCCTTATATAACTTAACTGTGTAACTACCTCGAATGAGTACAGTAAAAGGATAATAAATTCAACCTTAATCCAATTAAAGTTCCTTGTATTCACCTATGGTGCACGCATCCCCATAGCATTGGTTACTGATGCTAACGAGTCTGGATTGTTTGTTTTTTTATTTTGCGAACACTACTTGCTACTGTGACGCATTTCAGTAACCAACAAAAGGATGCCATAGCCTTGACTTTAATAAAACAACCGCCAATCGTTACATCATCGGTATCTCTGTATCAACGTCATATTTCAATATTTGTTAAGCTGAAATTCAACCCAGATGCTGCAGATACATTCATAAAAGTCGTATCCATATCGCTTCAGGGCAGGCATACTCGAACAAACTTCGACAATGTTACGAGGAGAAATTATCCCAAAGATCAACAATACGTAGCGCGCATAAAAATATTTTGTTATTGCATTTATTGTTGACATTTCATTAAGGGAACACGCAATGACTTCCTGTCATCCGGTCAGGCATATTAATCGATTTAATTTCCGACGGCGTATGCAGATCCGAACCCATGGTGATAATGAGTGCGCTCTTTGATTTTCGATTTCTTTTTTTTATTTTAATTTAAATTTTTCCGCAACAGAAATTGCTAAAAATATCCGAAACATGTGTCTGTCGGTTGGTACGAGTACATACATATATTTAATCAATTGGCTTTGGGGAACATACGTCTCACTAAGACTCATCGTCAGAGTAGATACGTTTGCGACTTCGACTAAATGTATCGATTAGCTAATGCAGCGCCGACAGTCTCCACCTGGTGATGAGGTTTTTAACTATCGAATCAGTTTTTATCTTCACATAAATCCAATTAATTGGCTGGTTTTGGGATTTTGTGTTTCACAATTTCTAAGTAAACTTTGGCAGGGATTAGTGAGACTTAGGCGTTCTCGCATTTGACCGAACCCCTGTATACTGCGATATACGCAAATTTATTTGATTGCTACTTGCGTATGTCATCAACTTAGCACTTGTGTATCTTCCAGATACAGAAGAAATTCAAGGTCCACGAATACGAGTATTATTGTTTTGTTGTTTGTTTTTGCGTTCTATCTATACTGCTTGTCGTTTTGTTTTAATTACAAACGAGAAAAGCTCTCTGAGTGGTGGCGAATAAGTGGAAAGTGTCGCCTTGAATCCAAGAATTCCATGGAAATCGAAAACGATTTTTACAAAAAAAAAAAAAAAAAACTTCCGTTTGCCGTAAACACGTCTTATCGGCTTACGTAAGATATCTCTTTCAGAGTTGTGTTGAGCAAAATTAATTGGAAAACATTCGAAATTGTGAACGGAAGGTAGAGGTCTTCTAAATTTGTCTGCTTATCGATTGTGGCAATCTCTGTGATTTTCTGTATTCTGGGAATAGATTTGTTAAAATCTCTATAACCTAAGTGTTTTGTTCTTTGTTTTTGGAGCTGGGTATTACACCAACACTAACATTTTTATTTTGATTTCTTTGGTTTGTGTGACAAAAAGTGTTTCCTGCCAAAGATTCTTAGCGTTCACCACGAGTAAAGTGTTTCAGTGAACTTCTATCCATCACACTCATACTACTTTAACTTATCTATTTCCTAATAAAAGTCCACAGGATGTAAGAGGAATATCAAAACTAGTTCAAGAAGACACAGTTCATTGTAGTTCCACTACAGAATCATTATCATGTTGGCATACAAACTTTTTTTTCTACTTCCATTAGCCCTTAGCGTCTAGGGTCTTCATCTTCAATGGAATAAAAACGGTTGGCATAAGTCTTGTCTTTCAAAGAAAGAAGTTGCATGGTGTCAACTTGCATAATATCGGCGGCCAATTTTGACCACCCTTTCAAAGAATAAGTCAGGCAGGAAATATTTTTCAAAAACGACCAATTTTTTCGCCACTTATGTGGCACTTACCGCCGCCTTGTTGGAAATGAACGTCGTCCAATTCTATAGCTTCAAGTTGCGGCCATAACAATTCACTGATCATCGTTCGGTAGCGCAATTTATTCAGGGAACAGCCACACCCGCTACATTTTCGTAGGGATCAGGTGCAATGTTTGTCCCTGTTGTGAGGCTGCTAGACAATCATTGTTTGATCTTCCTAGGCTCAAATGTGGTAATTGTGCTTATTAACAAAGTCTTGAAGATGAGAAGGATTTTTCTACATCCAATTGGCAATGTTAAAACGCTGCTAGTCGTCAGCAAGCGTACCTTCTTGTGTTATAGGCTTTATGACCTAAGTTTTAACGTAAAACTCGGTAGAGTATTGTTTTTAATGTGCCCAATTTCTGAGATTATAGATAGAAACACACAACGAGGACGTTCGGCGGATGATATTGTGGGATGAATCAAAGTCAAATTCCTGAAAACATGGAGTTGAGGTTTTCACGACCAGTAGGAGTGCTGAAATATAGACATTTGCCAATGAACCCTAAATAAGTCTACGGCAGCTCTCATATAGTCAAAGCAGGTTACTGGCTACTTTTGCCCAGTGCGTCATAGAAATAGCCTGACTCTATAGGTGGGGAATTCTACGTGAGGTTAACTATCTGACTACATAAAAACCCTACTATTGCAAAGTCACAAATTGTTCGAATCTTGAATGTGACACTCGTGGCCGAAGAACTAGGTGAGTCCCTCGATTGCTATATAGTAGTAAAGTATAACACATATTGCGTCGACTACCACAGAGAACATAAGCCGCCTCTATTTGGGTGCGGATTTGTTGTGAAGAGAAGACTACGCCAAGAAGTCTTGAGGTTTCGGCACTTGAGAGAATACCTTATAGCAATCCGCATCAGGTCCAAAGTAGCCAAAATCAGCATTGTTCCCCCACAAAATGATGCTGTAAAATAATGTCTCGAAGAGATCGTGGATGAAGCTAATGAACAAAGGCCTAAGCATAATGCCAAAATAGAAAAAGATGACTTCTTTGGTAGTATATTCGAAAATCATAGCTCCGTAATGGCAGGTCTGGAAACGGACTTAGGCTTCTTAACTTGATCCGTTTATATCACAATATGAACATGGAAGTATCATTAAATGTTCAGTCATTGATAACATAGCGAGCGACGTAAGGCATTCCTCCAAGATTGAACGTTGAAATACGGCAATTGCAAGAAATAGTCAGAAACTTTGCCGATTGCGTATCCCTTAACCTCTCGCTAGAGATTAGTAGTGAGCAGCATTGCCACAAATCATGTTCTGCGTTTCACCTGACCAACTGCACGAAACCCCTAATTTGATGAAGAGTATAGGCAAGTTTATGGAAAAACACAACTCACCTATGAAGTGAGAACGGCTCATACCATCTACAAGCAAAAAAAAGAAGAAAAATATCGACTTCATAGTAGGAAAGGACGATCGTGAGAAGAGCTCGATTGAAGAAGAGCTCCGCTCCAGGAACAGCATTCTGAAACTAAAAGAACGTGTCAAGGCAACAGCATCCAAATAGAAACCTGTAGGCATGAGCAACGAAAGTGAATGGTAAAGTTGTCGGTGCTGAGTATAAGAATGATCCGCATATCATACAGCAAGGCTTAGGTTGGGGGAAAGTATGCCTGATTCATGAAACCAATAAGGTCTTGCCAAGTGGCACTTGAAAGGCTTTTATGATCCCAGTCACCCCGATCCGCCCAACCGTAGTGGTACAGAAGAATAGACGTAGCCATAGTTGGCCGTTGTTTTGAACGTTGTATTCGACTTGACTGGTTTTTGGCAAAATTTGCGTTGATGAATAGTGAACTCTACGACCCGAACATCTAAATAAAATGGCTAGTATATGATACTCGTATGTTGATCGGATTAATATATACGTCCTGGCCTGAAGAGTCTTCGATTCCTATCCGGAAAAATAAAGGAAGACTTCGCTTTATGTGGCGCGTATAAGTATAAAGACCTCAAATATTTCTAATAGAGCAACTGTAGGCAGTTGGTCCACAACTAACTGGAGAGGCTTAACAATTGAGATCCAGATCCAACCTGGGCCGTAGCTGGGCCGTAGCGTAAGCCACCGTAAAAGGCAATGTTGAGGATGGGTAAATTTCTAACAACAATTAAACAAGGCGGTTAATAGATTTGTAAGTGCAAAGCGGGTTTTTCGTTTTTGTATTACGGTTCTATTGGATGACGCTGGTTGGATCAGTCTTGGTGCTTTTGTAAGTTTCGATTATGCCAGTTCCGATGCATCACAGTTCTCTAGCACATCACAATCAATTTGTAACCAGTGATGATACGCTGTTAGGCCTTCTTCAGTCTTACTACCGAGGCCTGTACATAGAAAACCACAGGGTAACCATGGCGACATAGACGTGTTTCTAACCTTTTGTTTTCATTCGAGCCTCTCTTTTCGATTTGGGATACTAAGAGTTGATTCATTTAATGTTTCCAGCAGAATATTTTGTATATCCTTATGAAAACAGAGTGCTTGATTTTTATTACAGTCGAGGGATCAGTTTACATTTTTTTTAAATATAAACTGCTGAATGTCGGCAAAGACAGAGGCGTATCCCTGAGGAATTCCTCGTACTGCATGTCTCTTGATACCTCATCCCCAACTAACACATCGCTTATTTTTATTCTGGATATGTGGTATATAATACAACAGATACTCGTAAACTTGGATATTTAAACCCTGCACAGGTCAGAGATAATAGAATTCTCTTCAACGTTCTTGGAGGCTTCATTTATTTCGAGGAAAGTGTATAAAAATGTAAATATAGTGGTCCCAGTCCCAGTAGATTACTATAGTAACTGCGTTAACGATGGATCACATTAATTTTCTCAGAATTCGGGAGCTTAGGAATTTATATAGGTGCGGGTATATTCCGGTGCTGATGTAAGATTCCATTTGAAGAAGGTGACTTTGGGTTGTGTTGATGCTTTTTTATTTTATTTGTTCTCTCATTCAAATCCAGCATTCCATCATAGGAATGAAGTTATCATTGAGTTCAAGCATCTCTTCATTCAATTAAATAAAAAAGTCACCTATGTGCGTAGTGTTTGATAAAACAGCAGCATTTTTGAGGCACGTCAGCAGTTAGGTTGGTATCACCAGTTTACAGGTTGCATAGGACAGGTAGTAAGTACACTCCATTGGTGTCCTTAACGTGTTGGACCATACGGACCCCAATTACCTCTATGAGAGCGAAAACCCGCAGATTGAGAAAAAAGTAAAGCACTTACCTCAAAAAAATAAAAAAATTCCATGCAATTAGCAACTTTACTCGATAGAAATCCGAACATTGATACCATGTTTCCCATTATCTTGTGGGAATTACTGAGAATTGTAACGTCCTGATTCGGTTATTTTTAGAAGCTATAGTTTGCCCGGCTATGCTTCGTCTTGGCGGAACTTTCTAAGAGTAGTCTTTGTACCGAAAATCGTCCACAAGACAACAGATAACACGAGTTTGCAAAAGATTTCAGGTCTTTTAAACAGGAGGTCGAAACTAGTTAGGTCCCACATCTCTCTTAAAATATAGTCAACGGAGACAGTCTCACACGAATTGGTGGTTTCAGTGATGATCACACTGAATTTAGTCCATCATTCATTAATCTGGGTGTAGAAGACTTTGTCAGGAGATAGATTGCCTTGATACTCAGAACATGGATCATTCAGACAAAGTTAGGTTATAGCCTTTCAACATATTTCACTCTCTCTCTATCCAATTTTCCGAAAAACATTAAGTTTTACGTCTCCCGGCATTTTAAGAGCAGTCATATCCTCTTGAGTGCTAAGTTATTTGAAAAAAAAATTAGGAGGGCTGATATCATTCGTTGTGAATTATAGTTCCAAACAGAATCCTCTCAAGACTTGACAGTGACGGAATTAATTTGGTTGCATAGGCCGATGACGTAGAAACAGACTTGATAAGCGAAATCTGGGTACCTAAGCGTAAATCTAACCAAAGTGAACTGATGATAGCCACAACCAAAGACGAAAGACCAACCTTCAGACTTCCATGTTTTTTTTTTTTTTTTTTTTTTTTTTTTTTTTTTATAATCAGCGCGCGCTCAAGGGGTTTGAGTACCCTTGAGGTGATTGTACACAGCGCGGGCAAAGGAAATTTAGGGAGGAAGAAAAGAGAGGTACCGATGTATATTGTTTTTAAATGTTTGCAAGTTAAAACGACCAGAAAAAGATCGGCAGGGCATTCCATAAGCGAGTTGTACGGCTTAGGAACGAATCACGATGTTTTAGAGTACGTCCGTAAATAGGTTTGAGGGTATACTGATGAGCATTCATAGCGAGACGGTGTTACGGTTGAAAGTTTGAATGGGCGGAATGCTACTGGCGATTTCAGTGGATCACTGGAGGGTGTCCATTGATTGACTGATATTAGTATCATCAATAAGTTTTATCGCACGATTTTAAATCCTATCTAGCAGGTGCAGAGATGTTTTAGGAGCATTGTACTCCAATTTGTGGGCGTTGTACTCCAATTTGGGCGGATGAATGCCTTATATATTGAGGCCAGATCAGAGGGGGTAAAATATTTCTTACATCGCTGGAGGAAACCTAGACATTTCGCAGCATTTTTGGCGGCATCAAATATGTGGTCATTCCAAAGTGAGTTGCCATTGGTACACATACCGAGAATGGAAAGTTTTTCGGTTTCGACGATGCAAGTGCCATTCATGGATAATGGCTGGGCGTTTAAATTTCGCTTTAACGACAGCAGACAGCATTGTGTTTTGGAAGCATTAAATTCCACTCTGTTGATAGTTCCCCAATTGGTTATGCTGTTGATATCGGAATTTAATGAGCTTAGCATACGCTGCCGTTCTCGTTCTACAGCCGAAGAGCAGCTCCGTGAGCCCGGGAACGAATATGAAAAGCAGAGAGTACTGTCATCAGCAAAGGAATATATTGGATTAGAAGTAGCAGTCAAGAGATCATTAATAAAAATTAAAAAGAGTGTCGGAGACAGAACAGAGCCCTGGGGCACACCAGCATTTATTTTGTGAATATCAGACTTGAAATCGTCCAAAACAACTTGACTTGAACGTTCCGAAAGGTAGTTTGTAATCCATTGAAGGAGAGAGTCGTCGATCCCAAATGCACGCATTTTCGACAAAAGAGCCTGATGCCAAACTCTGTCAAATGCCTTAGAAATATCAAGTTCAACTATCTTGCTTTCGCCAGAATGATGTACGCTTTGGTTCCACTTTTCGGTGAGACATGCCATCAAATCACCAGTGGACCTGTTGCTACGAAAACCGTACTGCCGGTCATTGAGAAGTTTTCGTGTTTCGAGATATTTCATGAGCTGACGATTTATCAGTGTTTCCATGACGTTGGAAAGAAGGGACGTAAGTGCAATGGGTCTGTAGGAGGAGAGAGAAGATGATTCGCCTTTTTTAGGGACGGGCTGGACAAATGCTGTCTTCCATCTGCTCGGGAAGAGTCCTAAAGAGTAGGATTGATGAAAAAGCTTACGCAGTGGTTTTGCCAGCGTGGAAGAACACCTCTTCAGAAGAAGGGGAGATATACCATCTGGACCAGCGGATTTATGTATGTTGAGATCTTTAAGTACTCTTGTCCCATTGAAGATTCGACGCACTCAAGTGTAGGCGGAGACGAAGCACAATCTGGGAGTATTGAGCTGGCCGCAAAGTGTGCAGCAAGTAGATTGGCCTTGTCCAAAGAGCTGACAGCTGGAATGTCATTGTAAATGATCGTTGGGATGTAGGATGAGGCGGAATTTCTAATGTTTTTGACGAACGACCAAACATTTTTACTGCCTTTTGGACATTGCAGTATTTTTTGCCTCAGTTTTTGGTCGTATTGGAATTTCCAGAAAGGCGTTGCAGTCATTTCTGGCTCGTTTGAACTTTTTTCAGTTTTCCTCTGTCGGGTTGGTCTTGAAGGCCCGAAAAAATATTTCTCTAACCCTGACGGCCTCTTTATAGCTCGATTCGTACCATGTCTTTTCTTTTCGTTTGATACTTTTTATCCAATGAGGAATAAAGGATCTCTTTCCAAAGAGAATGGTGTCTGTAATCATATCAGCAGCGGAATCCACGTCGTTATCGAGGAAACATAACGATCAGTTGAAATTCCTAAAGAAGCTGTTAAGTCCGCTCCAGTTGTCTTTCTCGTATTACCATACGGTTCCTTTAGGAATCTTTTCTGTAACTGTGTGGTCAGTATACGAGAAATTAGCTGATATAACACAGTGGTCCGACGAGCCTAGAGTGCATATCAATGGTGTACTTGTCAGGGTGAGAAAGTAAAAACAAGTCCTGGGTGTTGGCGGTATGACTATCAACTTCTGGTACTCGCGTGGGTTCATTTACATGCTGGGTTAGGTTATTTTCCGCAACGAAGATCTCAACTGACCGTCCTTCGGGTGTTGTCTGTCCAGAATGTCGAAGCCACCCAGAATTGTGTATATTGAAGTCGTCCGTAATAACGATTTCAGCATGAGGATACAGGGATACAATTCTTTGAATGGAGTCAGACAGCGCATCAAACTCGTTAAAAGTCGAATTGCTGTCCAGTTTGGGGCTTCTGTAAATAAAGCAGTAGTGGATAATTTGCTTACGGAGATGGAGTTTTAACCACATGTTTACGAGTAATCTTCATTTTAAAATATTGAGGCATTTTCCTAGATCTTTAACTTTACCATAGAACGCCGAGTGCGAAAAGAAAGCATTACTTTGTACGCCGATGGTAAAAACTCTGGATGTACACGGTTGGTATAAGAATTACGGAAGCTATACGGTCATGTCTAAATATCTTTGTCACTTCAGCTGCATATTAAAGCAATTGTTTTGTTGGTCCATGAATTGAAACTATACAATTTTAAAGGTTAGAGAGTGAATGACATTTATTATCATGAGTAGTACTTCACATTGATTATATAAGAGTTAACTCAACCTTTACATGAGACATATTTTAATATCATAACATGCCCTTTCTTCATTTAATTTAAAGTCAAAATAGATCAGTTAATTTGGAAATAATTACAATTCAAAGGTAACTTGTTTAATGAGTATTTCATTTTCGAAAATTATTTACATTATCTTTAAAATAAAGTTAATTAAAAAAATGACAATAAATTCGAATTATTTTACTTCAGTGAATGATTTTAAATTTGATTTGATAACATCGTCGGACTTGTGTTGTGGCCTGTGATGTGTGGAGTTGTTGCATTCAAAGTTCTTTGCTTTCGTGAATTGATGTTGGTTGTACTTGCATGATCGCTGCTCCTTTCAATAATTGTGTTTTGTTTGGTTGAACCGGCTTCACTATCAATACCATTTGCATTAGAAATATAGTCTTTGTGTGGAGATTTAGAAGAATTACGAGTATTATGAGAATTGGAATTAATGCTATGAGAAGTGTTCAAATTATTATTATTAGTGTCCTGATTTTCGAGAGCGGAATGGTGTTGTACACTGGAACTTTCATCAGTTAAGTGCGGTTTTATATGTTGACGATTTCGAATATACATATGTGCTTCCATTAACTTCTACTGAGAATGATCTGCGAGAAACTTGGTTTTGGATAATTTCTTCAGTATAGTTATGATCATCAGGGGTCATTTTTACGGCAACACTTTGGTCTTCGTGCAGCTGGACTTGTGGTTTTTCGTTTCTGTCATAGTATTTCTTACTTGTTGATTGATTTGTTCTTTTACATTTGTAGGTACTTTTGATAGTAGATTTTTTTTAATAACTGGCAAAGATGTGCGAAGAGATCTTGACATCATTCTTTGAGCTGAGCGTTTGACAATTTTCACAGTAGCTTCTGCTTTCCCATTGCGGGATGATGAATTTATATGGCTGAAATTGAACTGATTAGAAAAATCCAGAAAAAGTTTATTGTTGAAGTTATGGGCTCCATCAGTGATCACTGTTTGTGGGATACCTTAACGTGCAAAATTCAGTCGACTTCAAAAAGATCTGAGTAGTAGGCAAACAGTAACGAGAATATTTCGAATATTTGATATTCTTTGAAATGGAAATTCAGGAACTTCATGGGTCATCATTGGAAGCTTTTGTGGAGCACTGGAGTTTAGTACACATGTTGTATTGAATTTTTGATGTCTCTTGTTATTCCGGTCCAAAAAACAGTCTGTCGCGATTTCTCTATACAAGATTGTATTCCAGTATGGCCGTAGTGTAGTGTATTTTCCCCTAAGCCTTTCAGGAATGACAAAGCGATCACTTCTCATTAAGAATTCCAGACTGTACTGACAGTGCATTTTGTACCGATTTGTATATACTTGTTTCTTCATCTACTTGTCCGCCCGTCCATCCTTTACATACTTCTCTTATTACATTTTGTAGTGTCATATCCATTTTTGTTGCTTTTTTTAGTCCAGTTATTTGTTTTTCATCATGATCTTCTTTGCTTAAAGGTTCTATTGATTCAATTTGTCGCAGAAAGTGTATTTTTAAAACTTTTTCGTCTTCGTTTACAATTTGTGTTTGTTTGTTTTGGCTGTTAGTCGCGAGAGTAAATCAGAAATTGAAAGCTGCTTTCCAGGGACGTAATTTATTTTAATAAAATACCATATTTTTGCAGTTCTAGTCTCAGTCTCTGTATGCGTTTCGTGCACTTGTGAATTGGTCAAATCTCAAGCAAGCATATGTAATGGCCAGCAATTCTAATTCACATTGTGAGTAATTTTTTTCAGTTGGCGTTAGTGACTTGCTAGTCATCCTGTATCATTACTGCTCCTAGTCCTTGCCCGGAAGCATCAGTTTGTATTGTGACATCTTTTTTCAAGTCATTTCGGTCCATTCAAATGTTTTTGTCTTAACGATGTCACGTAAATCTTCTGTCATTTTGGTGAGGTTTGGAAGAAATTTACTGAAGTAGGTTACCATTCCCAAAAAAGTATGTGTTTCTTGTACGTTTGAAGGCTTACACATGTCCAAAATTGCATTTTCAGCTCATCCGGTTTTACGCCATTTGTTGTAAAAATATGACCATACAGTTTCGCTTCAGTAACACCCAATCTCATTTGCTTTTTGTTAAGCCTAACATTTGTTTCTTTCAATTTTTGAAAGCGGTTTCGAAGTTTTCTGTTGGGGTCTTCAAGAGCTGTTGCATAAGTTTCGCCAACTCCATATACTAGAATATCATCTGCAATTGCTTTGACTCCTTCTAGGCCCTTTACAATTTCATATTATTTTTGTTTTTTCGATTATTTCGATTATTGGCCCGGGTCTACCCCGGACAACTTTATTAAGCTTATTAACAAGCCAAACTTAAAACTAGACTTAAAAACTAACAAAGATATACTTAACCTAATGGGGCGAGGAGAAATGGTGGACGGGGGAGATGTTAAGGGAGTGGCATATTGAGCAGCGCTGTTTTTATTTCTTGTTTGCTGCTATTTAGGTCAAAGACTTCAGCGTAGTTGTTCGTTATACGCAACATTCTGGATATGGGTTCAAAGTGACCGTAGTTGGTGCGGTGAGTTCGGATCAGGAAGAGTGGGACAGATCTTAGATTACGGGGATTGGGAGTGAATGCAATATTTTGCGTTATTGTCGAGCAGTCGATATTTCCAGTCAGTAACTGGTGGATAAAAAGTACATCAGCGACTTCACGACGTTTTTTTAGGGTATGCATGCTAATTAGTTTTAGCCTATCCGTATGGATCGGCCCAAGGTAGTCCACGAAGTGCGGAACGGATAAACCTGCGTTGGACTGCTTTGAATGTGGGTTAGTTTATAGGGTGACCAAACTTGGCTGCAATATTCGAGAAGAGGCCTTACAAAAGTAATGTACAGGGACTTTGTAACGTAAGGGTTGGAAAATTCTTTTGACCAGCGTTTGATAAAGCCGAGTGAAGAGTTAGCTTTATTTATAATGCTGTCAATATGTGAGTCGAAATTCAATTCTCTATCACAAATTATACCTAGATCCCGTACTTGGGTAGTAGAAGGAATAGGCTCATCGCAGATGAAGTAGTTTCTTGGAGGGTGATTTGGATTCGACGATCGAAATTGTTGTGTGTGCACTATCGACAGAATAAACCGAACGATTTTGAAATAAGTTTAGGAAATAATACACACAAACACGAATATCCACGTTATAATGTATATTTTATTTTGTTTAGTACTAATCACAAGGGTAACTTGTCACTGCCGCGAATCAATTGCAAGTGATTGATCAAACTCCTCATCATTCCCATAGTGCACTTGTTTACGCACCACCGATCTGTAGACTGTACAGCGTTGTTGTTTTTTAAAAAATCGTACGATGATCCTGTTGGCCGATCATCCGATTTTGCCTGTGTGGTTGTTGGCAGGATTTGAAATGGTCCGATTTTGTGGTGCAGTGACTAACAGCAATTTCGTACAAATAAACAGTGACTCGACAAATGTAGCAACAATAATTTTATAATAAACAATTAATACAATATTTAAACGAATAGGAAAGAATGAAACAATTAAATGAAAATGAATGATTAACAATGAATTAATTAAATAATTGAAATTGAACAAATAACGATTATCAAACAGAGGGGGAGGTAGACGTTTACGGGAATAGGTTATCGCTTGGCATTTGCTGACATTAAGCTCCAAAAAGTTTTGCTTGCACCATACCGAAAACTTATTCAAGCCGTCTTGCAGGCAATGGGAGTCAGAAGGCAATGAGATGACTTTGGAAATTCTCATGTCATCAGCGAAAATAGAAAGATTAGAGTTCGTTAAAATTAAATTTATATCATTAATTGTGAGGATAAAGATGATTGGACCAAGGTGACTACCCTGCGGGACACCAGATGTTGCTTTAATGGGTTCGGATATTGAAGATCTAAAGATGACCCAGTATTCTCGGTCTTCTAAATAGGATTTGGTCCATGCCACAAAATGAGGGGAAAAGCCAAGTTTTTTTAGTTTAAAGATAATAAGTTGGTGAGAAATTTTATCGAATGCCTTGCTGAAATCTGTGGAAATTGAATCGACTTCGTCACCGTCTTCTAAAGCATGAAGAGTCCTAGAGACGAACTCTGTTAGGTTAGTGGTCGTTGATTTACCTTTCATGAAGCCGTGCTGATTTGTGCAGATAGTTGGCCTACAGTACGGAAGCAGTTGTTGATAGACTATGCTTTCAAAAAGTTTGGGTATGCAAGAGAGTTTTGCTATGGGCCTATAATTATCGACTTCGGCCTTACTTCCTTTTTTATGAATAGGGATAATGTAAGATTCCTTCCATAGGAAAGGGAAAGTACCTGTTGAGACAGACAAGTTAAATAGGGCAGCAAGAGGAGGACCGAGATGGGTAACACACTCTTTTATTACAATAGCCGGAATTCCATCAGGGCCGGACGAGAAATCATCTTTAAGTTTGGTAATGTTTTCAGATACCAAAGTTGTTGTTATATTTAGTGAAATGGCTGACGTCTCAGGATAGTTTCTCATATAGCTAAAGTAGCTAGGATCGGGTTCAGCTGTTTTCTTAGAAAAGGATTTGTTAAAATGAGAGGCAAAGAAATTTGCAATGGTTTTTGGGTCGGCAGAAGATTCACTAAGAAATTTAAGAGTAGATGGGTAGCCGTCTGACTTTCTTTTGGTATTAATAAACTGGTAGAAGCGTTTAGGGTCCGAGACTAAGCTAAATTGCATGCGGTAGAGGTACTCAAGGTAAAGAGACTCACAAAGTTCAGAAAAACGATTATATACCGATCGATAATTACTGTAGTCGGAATCAGATCGAGTTCTTAAGAATTTGTGCCACAACTTGTTTCTGTTATTACGGAGAGAGCGCAATTCATTGTTGTACCAGGGAGGAGCAGATATGCAGTCCTTTCGGAAGGTATACGGAACCGATTGGGCAAAGCAGGAGAAAATTAACGAATAGAACGTTGAAAGGGCAAGATCAATGTTAGTTGTCTCACCAATAAAGTCAAAGTTAATGTTGCTGATGAGGTTTTTAAGTTTGTTAAAGTCGGTTCTACGGAAGTCAAATGAGAATGAATTTTCCGAATCGACACATGTGTTGCCATTTTCATATGAATATATAGTTGACAAGGGGGGATGAAGGCGGTCTAGTTGAGAAAGAAGATGATCACTCCTATAAACGACACAGTTATCTGAATCGGATGTGAAGACAAGGTCGAGTTGTCTGTTCATTGTGTTAGGTATTCCACTAATCTGAAGCAGACTTGAGTTGGTTAGGCAGTCCACCATCAATATTTCTATTTCAGATGTCGAATTACGAGAGACAAAATGAGACGAATCATCGGAAGGCTCCCATATAAGGTGAGGGAGGTTGAAATCTCCTAATAGAACAATGCAATCTTCAGGTTGTGCATCCTCAGTCAAAAAATCAACTGCGTGAACTACAGGTTGATAAGACTCAATGGGTTGAGATGGGTGAATGTAGCAACAAAGTACGTAAAGACATCGTTTGGGGAGCGTAATGTTGGCGCATACTAACTCAAAGTTTTCAGTGTGGGGAATATCGACAGGAGTTGAGTGAAAGCAGTTCCGGATTGCTATTAAAACACCGCGGCCATAAGGATTATCAGCTCTTTCAAATCCATCTTTTCGAAAAACGTTGCAATTTGGAGGAAACAGCTCATGGTTTTTTATGTCTGGAATTAGATTTGTTTCAGTAAGAGCAATTAGGTCATAGGGAAACTTTTGAGAATTGAGATATACCGAGGAGATTTTAGAGCGCAAACCTCTTACATTTTGGTAGTAAATGGACAGGCATTGTGGACTGGAGGATACAGATTTCAGTTTGTTAGGAGCTGTAATAGTTTTTAAAATTTGAACATGTTCTTTGCAAATGGGAAAGACGTTTGGAGCTGACATGCGAAGACAACGTAGAAAGATCATTATGAACTTCGTCCGAAGAGATGTCGAAACTGTCATGGTAGCGAACGAAAATTTGCATTAATTCCGCTGGCTTAATAGGAAGACCTTCTCGTTGAATCGAAACCATTATATTGGTTTTGGTTATGCCATCAATGCAAACGGAGTTGGGTTTGTCGTGTAAGTAGGCAAGGTAGAGCCGAACATTTTCATAAATGCGGCGGTCTCTCAAACGAGATACTACATAACGACTGTCATCATTCATATCAGAAAATTTTTTAGTGAGTTTGACAGTTGGTGGAAGGAGTGGGTCAAGGTATTTTGGGTGAGAATCGGAGGCACGAGCGGATGATGAAGGGACAGGATGGTCAAGCACATTGGAACTAGAATCTTGACTAGTGAGGGGGGTTGGATCAGGTGGATTGATAGATGAAGATGAGGAATGGGTGGTTGGGTTTAGTATATGGGAACTAATAAAATTAGGATATTTGTCCGATGGGGCATTGTTAGTTGGAACTTGGGTAGAAGGCGCATAAGCAAGGTTGAATGAAACTCTGTTTTGAAGCGGCTTTAAAGATTTGGTGAGGGGAGGGAGAGAATTTGGTGTAGCGACTCTGGTGTTCTTTTTAGAAGGTGCAAAGGGGGGAAGGAGTGAGGAGAATCTTGGAAAGATATTGGTCTTAAATGACCAGTTTGAGTCGGGATGTTGATGGGATGGGGCGAAATTGTTCGGGCTATGTTTTCTTTTAATAGTAAACTTATTATCTACCATATCCTTCCGTTGGGTGATGACCATCTTTTCCGTTATTGGTATGCCGTCCGATGATTTGAACATCCAATCGTATTTGGTGGGTATACGTATTTCAAAACACTGGCCGTTTTTGCTCTTGACTTTGCCAACTTGTTTACATTTGACGTCTTGTATACCGAATTTACTCCTAAAAAGGGCTTTGATCCAGGACGGGCTTGCGTGACGTGGGGCAGCTTGGAGGAAGAAAGTAGACAGTTCCAGTTTTTTGATCGCTTCAAAATTCATTTTATTTAATTTTTGAATTCTGTTGGTCCATTCGGGGAGAGTCCAGGATGTCCCAAAAGCCCTAATTATTGGCAATGGTCTTGGGTCGGGATTGGTGATCGAAGTTGCATTTATCGTAGAGGGTCGAACGGGAGCTTCGGTGGTAGCGGCTATTGAATGAGTTGGGGCTGAAGTGGTTGAAGGTGATGTATATAGCTCGTCGTGCAAGGATTTGTTACTCGGGCTTACTGCAGATGGAGGCGCATCCGGCTTACTAGAGATGTGCTTTAATTCCTCCAATATCTGCATCGTGGTTGATCTAGTGGATGCAGCTTCCTCACTACATCTGTTGGTATATCTCTGCAGATGATATAGATAGAAGTCTAAATCTATAGCGTCCATGAGGAGTCCAGAAAGTGGTTATGTCCATGCTGTCTTCATGTAATGGTTGCATCCAGGATACTAAAAACTTTTGCATTTGCCATCTCTGGAAGAACCTCCTCTATAGTCGTCATTTGATATTTTGGTCTCTTAATAGATTTGTTAGGGAATTGAGGATCTAAACAAAATCCTTAGCTTTTATGTTTCTTTTGTTTTATAACTATATTGGTGATCCACTCAGTGTGGTGTGTAATCTTTTCTATTATTCCTCTAGACTCTAGTTGATCTAATTCTGTCTAAGCTCTTTCCTAACGGCTATAGGGATTCTTCTTGGACTTTCCTGTACTGGAACTATATCTCGATCTATTTCAAAGCTATTTCCTTCTCCCTCAAATATACATTCAAATTCAGATATTAGATCTTCAAGTGAAATGTTTGTATTTTGTGTAATTGATCTTACGTCTGCAGTTACTGAAACTAATCCAAGAGCCTGGCAAACATTTGCAGAAAGAATGGGGTCTAAGTGGCCGTCAACAACCTGAAAAGCCACTCTAAATTCCTTTTCATTCTTTTTACATTTTATAATAGTTTCTGCAATAAGTCGGGTCTTACCAGCAAATGGTTTCAGTTTTATATTTGAGCTAAAATACTTTGGATTGCTCACAATTTTTTTGAGGTTATGTTCCCCAATGTTCCCCAGCACGATGCCCCAGTGTCCCAGTATGCCAGCAATTTCTCAAATTTTCTATCCGCATTTTGTACGCTGATGTTACCCTTTAGCACATTCTTAGATTTACTCAGAATACCTATCACTTCTACAGATCTTTTGACACCACACTCACCATCGCTTGTCTCAGACTTCTCTTGTTCGCAACTTTTTCCCTTTCTTCTAAATTTATCTTTCTCTTTATGTTCATTTCTACTTTCAGATTTTCGGGGACAACAAATTGCAAAATGATTTTCTTCTTTACAATTTTTAAACATTCTTTGCTTTATGCGGGACAGGCCTTTCGACCAAAAATGTGCTTCTTACCGCAGAATTTACACACTTTCAGTTTCTCTATCTTGTTGATGCTCTCCTCATTAGCAACTTTTTCACCAACAGCAGAAGCAGCAGCCGCCGCAGTATTGTTTATTTTTTTCATTTGCATAGCATGAGCTTCATACCTTTATGCAATGTCAATTGCCTTTGAGAGCGACAATTCCTCGTCTTCATTTCATCCCGCACACCAAAAATAAACTGATTTCAAGCAAGCTTGTTCTCCAAATTAGAGAATTTGCATGACTTTACTGCTATCAATATGCGACTATCATAAGAATCAAGGCACTCACCTTCTTCCTGGGACATGTGGTTGAATATCAGGCACCTGTAACGTGATGTTGCCGATGGTGTAAATATTGTCCACCGTCCCTTTTTCTTCTCGAGTACATCTATCAAGAATTTGATTATATAGGCGAAGTCCATCATCATCAAGAGCTGATTCCAGGTGAGCTCTTTGAACTTCATGTGGTTTGGTTGAAAGCGATTCGATTATCGAGTAGTTTTTCCATTCCAAGTTTGGTGTTTTCCTTGTTTAAAATGTCACTAAACTTTTCGTTTATTCTCCACGATATTTACGAGATGATGCCATTGAAAAAAATTGGTTTTAACTTCTAACGAAAATTTTAAAGGTTAGAAACGACTAATTTGAAAGGTTAGAGAGTGAATGACATCATGAGTAGTACTGACATTGATTGTATAAGAGTTAACTCAACCTTTACATGATACATATTTTAATAACTTAACAGTCCACAACACTCATGGACAAAGCAACTTAAGTTCTAAAAATGTTTTTATGCAGGAAAAGTTACAGAGTTCGATGTGCCTATGTTCGCAGAAAGTTTTAAAATTGAGTGCAGGACAATTGCTTCTGCCTCTTTAGTTTCTCTAACATCTCTCAGGTGCAATACGTGGAATCCATAGTAGAGGTAAGCTACTACCTCTTTGCTGACAGCAAGTTTGTAATCAGGGCATTACTACCATTTCAAAGTTTGTTGAGGACAGCAAAAGACACTGATTTGGGATAGTAGTTGCTTCGATATCACTCGCCTATGGTATATCCCTTCTATAGGAACATAGAGAGAAATGAAAAAGCTAACGATCTCATCGCCGGAAGTCCATCATCTGTCCCAAAGATTCATGGAGGGAAAAATCTTGTCCTGGTAGGTCAATCTGACAAATTTGAATTGCTGTAGGAAGCAACAAACCCGGAACACCTTATTAATAGATCACGTTCTGCCATCACCAGATAAGTGGGCATTATCAGGGTTCATTGGCTAATAGGCACACATGCAACCAACATAGCCATTGACTATGCTGAATTCAAGAGGACACAACCGAATGTCCAATGTTGACCAAAGCTCGACATCGATGACTTTTCGGACATACAATTCAACAACGGAACCGATCAGCTTCCACAGTACATGTCTGATGAATAGCAGCTCGGAAACGGCGGATCTGAATTGGTGGAAAGCTAAGAAATAAGCCAGTTCATCTAATCTTATCCAAAATGCTAGTAAAGTACCAAGTTCGACAGCAATGGTCTTCAGTGGCATATCGGGGTCAATCAATCAACCAATCGATCGGTTCAGGAAATTCGCTATACTGAATAGCTATGGAGGAGTCATAATGTGTGGACTATGGATAGTCGGCAGAAATCATGCTATTTACGGTTTTCCAGAGAAAACTCTTGAACCTTATCACATTTCGTCACGAATGAAATACAGTGGCACAAGGCGTCATTCTTATACTCTTGTCCTGCTTACAAAGTGCGCCTAATTACTTTCTGAGTTGTCCTCAATTTTTTGGGGAAAATGCGTCTCCTCATTGACCTTTCCCTCATTTTTCCTGTTCAAACTTTTTGCACTCTAACTGACCTCCTCTGTCTCCTTAAAAAAGCCCTTACCTCGATGCATATTTTTACGTTTTCCTAACACTATCCCCAAATGGTTATCCTAAAGTGTCAGCCCTTCAGTATATACTTCAACCAATACATAAAACATCTTTCACCTGGTAGAAGAAGCTGTAAGAGGATTTACCTCTCCACCAATTCTTGGGAAGCTCTCTGACAGGATAAAGTTCCGTTATGTTGGCAATAATTTATGGAAAACCTTCCGTTTCGTTGAGCAATTCTAATGCGGGACAGTAAATGTGCAATGATGTAGACATCAGGTGTTAAAAGTGAACAAAAAGCAGCAACCATCCCTCTCGTCCTCCTGTCATCTACTCGTAACTACAAATAATATTGAATTTCCGATGTCACCGTACAGCACAGCTCACACACATGCCACTGCACTGTATTGCGCCAACACAACGTTGCATTCATGAATTCTAAATTAATTTTGAGACTTGTCGTTAACAAAACATAAATTTGCATGCCAATACCAGGGAGATTCGGATCCGGAGGGCGGCAAGGACTCATGCTTCAATGGTTGTATGGTACTTGACTGTTGATGTTTTATTTGCCCACTTCACCTAAAGTGGGCGATATGTTAAGAGGGCGACACTCCTCTCCACTCATACTCCATTTGAACAGGACACTCTATTTATGCAGAAAATATTCTAATAGTTCCGAGCATTTGTACAACAATTACCATCATCTCCAGGTCCCAGCACCTGGGTGACCTCATTTGTTCTGCTTGGCCATTATTGGCCGAGTTGTAGCTAAAGCGGAAGCGCTGTGTTTACAGTGGTGGTTGGTGCTTCCTCTCTGGCACATCATCTTTGTCAAGGACAGTCCGGTAATAACAATAAACTTTAATTATTATGACCGGGGAGCCAATTATTGTATTTGTGTGAGTGTGTGTGCAATTGCTTGTTTGTTGTTCTGCACCACGAACAGAGAGCATTGTTTTACCCACTTCATCGTGCTCATCCTTGTGCTGCTGGGCCGTTGTTGTTGCCGTGTCGCCTACAGTGTTAAAGTCAGTGTCGGGATTCGGCCCTCATGCCATAGTCGTTGGTGCTGGTGCTCTTGGTTCTGTGTTTTCCCAGCGCAATGGAACGGAATGCATTATTATTGGGAAACCATTAATTTTGCGCACGAACACACAGAGGAGTGGGGTGAGTGAGTGAGGAGTGAGAGTTTCGACATTTTCTGGATAGCCACATGGGACCCAGGAGGATTGTCGGGGTTTTATTCTACATGGCATGATAGTGTGCCCCAATTACCTTATACCCATACCCATATAGAGATTTTGTGTGACGCTGGACAGCGCAGTTTCAATTAAAAAATGGCCAAAATGTTTTCATTTCGAATTTCGTTTTGTTTTGGATTTTGTGTTTTTGTTTGGTTCCCTCGTTGTTGTTGTTCAGCTGAGGCGGAAGAAGAGGATATTGCACAGGTTCAAGTTAGTCGCGGTGGGTGCAAAACACAGAAAAAAAGGAGAAAAACTTTTGCGGTTATTGTTATGGGGACCAATGTACAAGTATCTAAGTGGGTCAGGTCGTTGCCATAGTGTTTTTCGGTTACGTTTTTGAAAAAAAAAAACGAAAGAAAAAACTTTGAAAGCAATGAAAAACGAGCGAGTACGGAACGTGTAACTCAGTCGAAATGGAAGAGAAATGAATACAAATTCGTTGTTTTCGAATGGATGCAGATTCAAAAAATTTTATGGATTGCGGATTGGTTTTTTAAAAGCAACGACAAGGTGTATCCCGTAAATTTAGATGTGAGTTGGATATTGAAACAAATGCAATGGGGGTTGCTATTAAAAAAAGAAACGTACAAGTCTGTACGAGTATATCTGTAATTCCTATACCTTGGTGCTGGCTATCTGAATAGAACAGTTTAAAACGAAATAGAATCTTCTCAAGTATGGAGAAGTCGACGTTAATTCGTTCGTCATTTGAAAAAGGGCTTTTTTAGTACGTGCATCTGACAATACTCGTTGAAGTTGTCGAATATTTTAAGTTGCATAAGTTTCATTATCCTTAAATGGTGTTAATTCCTTTTTAATATGGAAAAGCCATAGTCAAGTGCCGCCAAGTGCACTCTCAGAAATGTTGGGAAAAATCGTGATATATTTATAAAGTTAAGTTAAACGGAATATGGATTACTCTGGCAGGTGGTCAAATGTTGACGGATTAGTATAGGCACTAACCAGCGCCAACCTGGGGGTACCTAATGCTGTGACCATGACTACATGTACATCAATTGCGTTTATTTTACTTCCACGTTGTAGCCATTGGGTACTGGTCTCGGTCCATTAAACTAACAAGCACAAGAGTTGAGCTTAAAAAAGTTTCACCACTTCAACATCCTGCCGCAGAGCGAATAGGTACGGCCGATGAACTCGTGCGATTTAATCAACAGTCACCATAATAGATGCCTTAGTCACGGTGCCTCAATAGATATTCTGGCGGATGCGCCCTCAGTGCGTTAGCAATACCAACGGGTATGCTGAAAGGGTCCAGCCATGTCCAATAGGTTGGTGGTTGTGCATGGGGTTAACCATCCGTCCACGTATAAATCATACTTTTGCTATACAACCAAAAGCCATGAAGAAGGGCAGATTTTCAAATGAGCCATGCAAATGAAGTAGGGAACCATTACTATTAGCGAAGGCCCCAAGCAGACATGTCTGCCATCCAAGAAATGTGATAGAAGGAACCGGGCCAAGTGAAGATGCAAAAAAACTGAACCAAGTGCTATTTCACAGCGCCACCATCAGTGAAAGTTTTACCATCCAAATGGTAACCTGATGGAGCAAAGTCAGGGCTATATGATGGATGAGACATCAATTCCCAGCCAAGCTCCAATAATTTTTGGCAAGTGACCAAAGATGAATGGTTGTACTGGTTGTACTGGTGAAGAATTAAACCTTTTCGGTGGACCAATTCTGGCCGGTTTTCATTGATCGCTGTATTTAATCTGTCCAGTTGTTGATAGAACACATCCGAATTGATCGTTTGATTCCTTGGAAGCAGCTCAAAATGCACCACACCTTTCCAATATCACAAAATTGAGAGCAAAATCTTTTTCTGGTGGATATCAGCTTTCGAAGTGGATTGTGCTGGCTCATCAAGCTTGGACCATGATCGTTTTCGATTTTTATTTTATTTTTTTTTTTTTTGCTGTCTCTCGTACAATTACATGACGATCCGACTCGATTATGGCTTTAATTTGACCATCATTAAGCTTATCTGGACGACCTGATCGTTGTTCATCTTTCAGTGAAAAATCTCCGGAACGAAATTTGTCAAACCCATTCCCGCACTGTGTTTCTTTTAAGGCTTCTGGCTTATTTGGTTTGTGGCAGGGGTCAACCCCAGACAGTTTATTGAGATGTTTAATACAAACATAACATAACTTAACAAACTAAATTTAAAACTATGACTTATAACTACTATTACTACTTAAACTAAGGCCTAATGACGGGAAAATGGGACCATAAGTTGTCCTATGATTAATCGGACGTAAAAGGTGGAAAAATGGCACGGGTTGGTGTTGAATGCGATTTGGGAGAGTATTGTGGGACAGTCGATGATGACGGTTAAGAGTTTGTGGATGAAGATAATATTGGCGGACTACTGACCATCTAAAAACAGGACAGCTTCAATGCGCAGAATATGTTAATCGTAGTAGGGGACCATATTTCGCTGGCGTACTCGAGAAGTGGACGAAATGTACAGGGATTTGGGGACATAGGGTTCGGAGAATTCTTTTGACTATCGTTTGACAAATCGGAGAGCGGAGTTAGCTTTGCTAATTATGGAGTCAATATGGGTGCGAAAACTTGAATCTGTGTATCACAAATGACACCCAAGTCCCGCATTGAAGTAACTGCAGCTACTCTTTGATTTGATAAATAGTACGTACAGGTTGGAAGTGTCAAATGCCTCGGGGAGTAAGAAATTTCTTGGCATTTTTCTATGTTGAGCTTGAGAAAGTTTTTATGACACCATATCGAGAATCTCTTAAGATCATCTTGTAAAGGTTGAGAGTCAGAGAGGCTTGAAAGCTGTCTATATATTTTCATATCATTGGCATAGATAGATATGTGGGAGTGCTTTATGATGTTAACAACGTGGTTAATAGTATAAAATAAAAGTTATTGGACCGAGATGACTGCCTTGTGGAACACCCGAAGTGGCGAGAATTGGATCAGAAAAAAGGGGGAGAAGATGGACAAGATATTGTAGTAGCGTTTTTTAATGTAGGAATTAATAGAATAGAATTAACTTGTGCCTTATTGAAGTCCGTGGCGATTACATCAATTTCTTTCCCTTGCTCTAGGTCGCACAGTGTACTAGAAACAAACTCAATGAGGTTGGTGATCGCTGATCTGCCTTTGAGAAAACCATGTGGATTGGTTGCAAATATAGATTTACATTGAAAATATAGTGCCTCATAAACAATACTTTCAAAAACCTTGGGGATGCAGGATAGTTTAGCAATGGGGCGGTAATTTGTGATATTGGTGGCCCTTTTTTGTGAATGGCGGTAATAAAAGCGCTTTCCCAGAGATGAGGAAAGAGCCCTTGAGACAAAGATGGTTTGAGAATACTAGTGAGGGGAACTTCGGGCAATCCATCAGGACCTGGACAAAAATCGTTTTTCAGTTTCTTTATTTTGTTTAGTAACTGCGCTGAAGTAATTTCAACTCACGAGGGAGATATTTGACAACAGAGATGGTGGTTGAGTTATCCGAAGACATATTAGAAAATTTGAGAGTAAATGGATAGCAATCGGTTTTTTTTTTTGTGTTAATGAATTTTTTAGGGTCTGAGATGATGGTAGATTTCATTAGGCTGAGATACTCGTATATTTGGTAACGAGATTCAGCAACTACGAGTAGGGAGAAGTGATTGTAAGTTAAGAGGTGGTTTTATTGGTCAAAGTCAGAACCAGATTTAATACATTGTAAATCGTAAAGTGTACGAAGTTGTTTGTATACCAGATGACGAAGAATTTCTGCGAATAAAAGGAGTAGGTCGCCTTATACAGCGGAAGATATTATTGTAGAAGATAGCTACAGCAGAATCTGCGGTTCCGTTACTGTTTTGTAGAAAACTGAAGTCAACATTTTTGAGAAGATTGCTGAGCTTAGTGTAATTGGTTTTACGGAAATCGAAGTGGAAGAAAGTTCCTGAAACCTTCGAAGCCTCGAAAGCCTAGTTTCGAAAGAAGAAGTTCACACTCGAGGGCAAGACAGTTCATGGTGTCGGATGTAATCTAATTTTCGACCCATGAAGTTAGAAATTGGCTTTATTTGAAAAAGGCCAGAGTTTGTGAGACAATCGGTGAAGTTTCTTTGTCAGAAGCTGAATTTATGTCAACAAGATAGGATTCTTCATCCGAGTGAGTCCATAGGAGATGGGGGAAATTGAAATCACCGAGAACAATGATTTCATCACAGGGACCTGTGATTTCAAAGAGGGAATATACCACATTAGTCGCGAGCTCATAAATACACATCATAGATCATACAAACCATACACATCACGTAACTTTCTAGCAGCGTGCGCTGTGTTCTTCTCCTTATTAAAACTGACGCCAAACTAATACCTTTTCACAAAAATACGCGCAATTTGCCTCTAAAGCAACGTACGACTGACAGCTAACAAAGGTCAAAAGGAAAAAATATGTCATCGACAGAAGTCATTAAAAAATACGGCCAAAGACATCTACATATGTGTGAAATCGGTAATTACTTAGTTGGCAAACGAATAAATGCAGATCTGTGACTAAAATCAGACCAAGCCAAAAAGATTTGAGATTTGGACATGTGAATGATATACGTTTTGAGTCATGTCACCATCGATGTCAAGGACGGCTTCAACGAGTTTTTGGACACAATGTACGAGGGTTGTCTGAAAAGTTTCCGACCGAACAATGATGGAAGACATTTTTTCTCAATTTTTTTTTTATTTTTCTACATAGTCTCCTTGTAACTCTACACACTTCTCCCAGCGATGCTCCCATCTCTCTAATCCGTCCAAATATATCTTGGCGTTTTTCTCTGCAAAATAATTTTTCGCGAAGGTGATTGCCTCCTCATTTTACGAAAATCTTTGTCCTCCGAGCTCAGTTTTTAGATGAGGGAACAAAAAGAAGTCGCTTGGGGCTAGATCTAGTGAATAAGGTGGATGGTCAAGCAGTTCAAACCGTAATTGATGGATTTTCGCCATGGTAACCGCTGAGGTGTGAGACGGCGCGTTATCTTGGTGAAACAAGATTTTCTTTTTCTGAAAATGTAGCCGTTTTACCGCAATTTCTGCCTTCAGCTTGGCAAGTAATGATGCGTTCCTGTTATAGTTTTTCCTTTTTGAAGATAATCGATTAAGATAACTTCTTTACTATCCCAAAAAACCGTAGCCATCACTTTCCCAGCCGAAAAAAACAGTTTTTGCTTTTTTGGGGCCGGCTCGCCCTTTGCAATCCACTGTTTTGACTGAATTTTTGTTTCGGGCGTACAATGGTGTATCCACGTTTCATCTACAGTAATTAATCGGCGCCAAAACTCGGATTTATGGCGCCTAAACTGCGCCAACAGAGAGTTGGAAATGTTCATTCGAACACGTTTTTGATCTAACGTAAGCAAACGCGGCACCCAACTCGCGGACAGCTTTCTCATGCCTAAAGCTTGATTTAATATGTAACAAACACGTTCTTTGGACATTTTCATAACCTCTACTATCTCTCTCACTTTAATTCGGCGGTCGTCTAACACCATTTGGTTGACTTTAGCAATGTTATCGTCAGTGGTTGCAGTTTTTGGACGTCCCGAACGTTCATCATCTCCCAAGCTCTCACGGCCACTTTTAAATTCAGCTGCCCAAAATTTCACTGTGGTAGATGGTGGTGCAGAGTCCCCATACACAGAGTCCAAATCATTTTTAATTTGCGTAGGCGTACCTATTGCCTTTCAAGAACAAGAATTTAATAACAACTCGATACTCAATTTCTTCCATTTTCACAAAAAACTCTCACGTCGACTCACTCAAACGACTGTCAACTAAAAACTGCGCGTCCAAAATGACTGAAACTTCGGTAAGTAACTGTCAAAAGATGCACAACGAGCATTCACTAGATTTTATTGACGAGTGCCGCTATCTTTACGTTGCGGTTTGGTGGTACTATTGGAAAGTATAGCTTATTTAGGGGTTAAGGTACCCCTAAAATGTTTACACACAGCTCGGGCGAAGGAAATTTAGGGAGGAAAGAAAGATAGGTACCGATGGTCATTCCAACGTAAGTTGCCATTGACACACATCGACGATGCAAGTGCCATTCATGGATAATGGCTGGGTGTTTAAATTTCGCTTTAACGACAGCATTGTGCTCTGGAAGCATTAAATTCCACTCTGTTCATGGTTCCCCAATTAGTCATGCTCCTAATATCGGAATTTAATGTGCTTAACATACGCTGTAGTTCCCGTTCTGCAGCTGAAGAACAGGGACGTGAGTCCGGGAATGAATATGAAAAGCAGAGAGTACTGTCGTTAGCAAATGAATATATTGGATTAGAAGTAGCAGACAAGAGATCATTGATGAAAATTAAAAAGAGTGTGGGAGACAGAACGGAGCCCTGGGGCACGTCAGCATTTATTTCTTGAATATCAGACTTGAAACAATCGAAGGCAACTTGAATTGACCGTTCCGAAAGGTAATTTCTAATCCATTGAAGAAGAGAGTCGTCGATCCTAAATGCACTCAATTTCGACAAAAGAGCCTGCTGACAAACTCTGTCAAATGCCTTAGAAATATCAAGTTCAACTATCTTGCTTTCGCCAGATTGATGTACGCTTTGGTTCCACTTTTCGGTGAGACATGCCATCAAATCACCAGTGGACCTGTTGCTACGAAAACCGTACTGCCCGTCATTGAGAGGTTTTCGTGTTTCGAGATATTTCATGAGCTGACGATTTATCAGTGTTTCCATGACCTTGGAAAGAAGGGACGTAAGTGCAATGGGTCTGTAGGAGGAGAGAGAAGATGATTCGCCTCTTTTAGGGACGGGCTGGACAAATGCTGTCTTCCATCTGCTCGGGAAGAGTCCTAAAGAGTAGGATTGATGAAAAAGCTTACGCAGTTATTTTGCCAGCGTGGAAGAACACCTCTTCAGAAGAAGGGGAGATATACCATCTGGACCAGCGGATTTATGTATGTTGAGATCTTTAAGTACTCTTGTCCCATTGAAGATTCGACGCACTCAAGTGTAGGCGGAGACAAAGCACAATCTGGAAGTGTTGAGCTGACCGCAAAGTATGCAGCAAGCAGATTGGCCTTGTCCAAAGAGCTGACAGCTGGAATATCATTGCAAATGAGTGTTGGGATGGAGGATGAGGCAGAATTTCTGATGTTTTGACAAACGACCAAAAGCTTCTACTACCTTTATTTTATAGTATTAGTATTATACTATTTTTTCCTCAGCTTTTGGTACTATTGAAATATCACGCTCTTAAGAAAGACGTTGCAGTCGTTCCTGGCTGGTTTAAACTTTTTTCGGTTTTCCTATGACGGGTTGGTCTTGAAGGACCGAACCTGACAGCCTCTTACAGATCTTTTGGTTTGATACTCTTCATCCGATGGTCTGATTCTCATTCCAAAGAGCAACGGCATCCTCTTCGTTATCGATGATACATAACGACCAGTTAAAATTCATAAAGAAGCTGTTAAGTTCGCTCCAATTGGCTTTCTCGTATTGCCATATGGTTCTATTAGGAATTTTTTTTCAATGGTCTGACAAACCGAGAGAGGAGAGCACATCAACGGCGTACTTATCAGGGTGAGAAGTTAAAAACAAGTCCGAGATGTTGGCGGTAGATGATTATCAACATCTATTATTAATTGTTAATAATCAGAGAAGCAGCAGTCTACTTTTAGATGGTGTACGTTTTTTTGGCAGTCCATAAATTTCGAAGAAAGCCTTACATCCTGGTTTTTCGAAGACTTCATGAATTCAATTTTTGAACTATTTAACCAGAAAATAGGAACGGCCTAATTTTGTTTTGGAAATAACCAAATACTTTCATTTTGCTGGATTGACAATCAAATCACTTATTAGCGACACCTTTGAGAGTCGTTAAAGTTCTATGTTTAAATCAATAGAGCAGTCTTCAATAAGACCTAGGGGACAACTTCAATAATTTTGAATACCATCAGCGTAGATGTGTTTCAATGAACTTAATATAACGAAAGCTACATCACTAATATATGCTGAAAACAAGAGTGGCCCCAAAATCGAACCTTGGGGACACCTTTATTTAAACGAAGCAAATTAGATAAGATCCCTTCAAGTGTGAGAGCTTGCGTCCTTCCACTTAAATATGACGTGATTAATTTGATAGTGGAACGAGAAGTAGAGAAGTAATGTCTTAAGATTTTTTTATAAGGATATATTTTATGAGAGATAGAAAAGTCCAGTACATATTATTAAAAACGTAACATATCCAGTATCAAGTTTATCTCTTATGTCACCTACTATTGTACCTTTAAAAAAGCAACCGCACTGCTATGACTTGCACACGATCCTGATTGAACTGGAAGAAGCAAATTGTTGCGAATAAAAATGTCAGTAAGCTGTTCACACATTTTAGAGAGGAAGGGAAAGATTGATGTAGGCCTAAATTCCACACCTACGTTGTTTTTAGGGATAGGTTTTTGACAATTTCCATTGATAACTAAAAATTCCAGTCATAAAAATAAAATTTATAACGGCGGTAACATTTCTTTAACAAAAGTCCGGTGAATCTCCATCAACTCCAACAGCATTTGATTTTATAGATAGGAAACTTTCGACTATTTTAGTATTATCTATCCCTTTGAAAATAAAAGACTTATTAGTTGGTAAAACAGCAGCCTCAAGTAGGCAGTTAGGAACTGAATTTGTTTGTGAATTTGGTGAGAACTTCTGAATAAGGTCGTTTTCATCAATATTCCTGGAAAAAAATAATTTTTGTCTGCTGACCCCAAGTTCACGCATATTTGTTCATACATTACGACCATCTGAATTAGAACTGAAACGGTTGAAATAAATATGCATCTTAGCAGTTTCTATTTGCGAATAACACTGTTCCGCAAGTTTTTATCCATTTGGCGAAGTTCTTTCAACCGAAAAATTTCCACTGCCGATACGCCTGGTCACGTCCCATCATCAGAACTCTAATTTCACGGTTTACCCACGCCTTGGTTCTATTTCATTTTAATTGGAACGTGCATGCCAAAAAGAAGATTTATGTTTCTATGAATAAAATCTATTTGATCATCTGGCGAATGTATATACGTTTATACATGAGTTCTATGGAATACAATTAGTATGTTGTTCCAAAGAATTTTCATCAACGTTTTTGAAATATCTTTATGTGTACCTCGATGTGTTTGAGCAAAAGCCAATTTGAAAACCATATGCAAGAAACAATAAATCATCAAACGGCGACTGTAGCGCATCGAGAGCTCCAAAAAGTGTACGGAGATGCTGCTCTAAGTGAAACAACGTCCCGTGATTGGTTCCATCGCTTCAAAGACGGTGATTTCGATGTTGACAAGATGCGTGCCAAACGCAGGAAGAGGTTGTTTCAGCATTAGAAATTACCCGCCAAGTTCCCCTCTATTCATAGGGAACTTTAATTCACTATGAAGCCAAGGGACGTTGAGCGTCGTTTTTTCGCTGTGAATAACTGCTCCAGCGGCAAAAAAAGGAAGGGTTTTCTTCATCGCATCGTGACGGGTGATGAGAAATGGATGCATTACAGCAACTCGAATGAAGAAAATTGTGGGGACTTCCCGGTCAAGATTCTAAGTCGTCGACTCGGCCGGATATTCACGATGCCAAGGTTATGCTGTGTACTTGGTGGGACCAGATCGGTGTTATTTATTATGAACTGTTGAAACCCAACGCAACCATCACCGGGGAACGGTATCGACTTCAATTGATGCGATTGAGGCGCGAAAAACGGCCATAATACGACCATAGGCACGAAAAAGTGATCTTACAGCATGACAACGCTCGGCCTCACGTTGCCCAACCCGTTAAAACCTACCTGGAAGCGCTCAAATGAGAAGTCCTACCCCACTCGCCATATTCCCCAGATATTGCGCCGTCCGATTATTACTTGTTCCGTTCGATGGCACATGGTATGGCTGATCAGCAGTTCCGCTCATATGAAGCATCAAAAAATGGCTTGGTTCGTGGATAGCCTCAAAAGATGAAAACTTTTACCGTAACGGTATTCGAGCTCTTCCAGAAATATGAGAACAAGTTGTTGCGCACCTAATATTTGTGAACTCATCTAATTTTGGGTTTAGGCTTTATGCGTTTAGATTCTCTGATGGAAAAGTACTCTAATCACAGGTCGTAGTACTCCATCACTCCCAGCATCAATGGAACTCACTACACTTTCGTCCAAATTTATTTGTTAAATAAAGAACCGAATGACACACCCCTGACTCGTGGGTTTCATTTGGTCATGTACGATATGTGGTTGTTATTCTGCTGGCATGCTTCTTGGGTTGAAACATGTCGCTTCGGAAACGTTCTAGGCACTTGTGGCTTTTTGTCAATTTAAATGAGCTTTCGGCGGGACATGGGGTTTTTCATTGAGGAGGGTCCTTTGGTTTTGGACGGCTATGATAACACTAATTACATTACATGCATTGGTGGTTTACTCACGAAAATAGGTTGCTGCTGCCTTTACCAAACTCCAAGTAATGGCCTATGTCAACAGGATGGATAGCATGCCTGGTTCTGCACTAATGAATCCCGCTTCCCTTGATATTCATATCATGGGCTGTATACTCAAAGCTATATTTTGGTAATCTTGCACAACGACTCTCTCTGGTACTATGGTCGTGCCGTCTCTTGTAAGGACACTAGAAAGTCTGTTATGACGAAAGCGCAAGTTCGAATTTCACTGTACTGATGATTTCGGCCAGAATCTAAACCAGGAATGGAATGTAGTCGGGTCTTCACGGATGGCTCCAAAACCAATTTAGGATGCGGCACTGGTGTAGGAAAATTACCATCGGCTTTTCCAGAAGAATTGGTAGATAAAGCAAACATCTGCATTTGTAAATGCAGCCTTGATGAATCCTCTCACCACCTCCAAGATAGTTCGAGAATACGAGGCTTCTCTGAACGCAGTCGGAAAGCTGAATTCACTGAAGTTGTGTGGGTTATAGATAAAAATTAGAATCGGAAAATGAGGTCGCGGATAACCTGTAAGATAGTGGCTAGGGGCATATTTTCTTGAACCTGACTCATGTTGGGACAACCTGCTTCTTCAGCTTGGACTTCCATTGACACTCGGCATATTCGTATGATATGGCTCTTTAGATCCAAGCAAACCAAGCGAATGCTTGCTTATGTTTCTAAGAGTTCAGCGACTTTGCTGCTCTCCCGCAGTAGAAAAGACCGTAGATGGTTTACTGGCGTCGTAACGGCTACTACTCTTTGATGATGATCATACCGCCGAGTAATGTCTCTGTTGGTGTCCGGCACACGCTCGTATCGGATTGCAGTTATGTTGTTGATTCGTTGGGATTGTTATTCACGTGCAGATCAAATTTTTCGCGAAGAAAGTTAATTAGCAGCAAAGAATTATTTGATGCAAAATTTACGTTAAAATCTCCCCCGAGAATCATAGGGATTTTGTCTTCTACCAAGAGCATCAGCACTTGCATGACCATAAGTGAGTAGAGAATGAACTTGTATTAAATTTTGCGTAAAAAACGGATTCAATGGTGCGCGAACGTTGGAAAAGTGTTTCGGCAACGATTCTCTAAAGAAAACGGTCGTTTACCAGTGGCACGAGCGGTTCAAAAGTGGTCGTGAGTCAATCGAAGACCATCGACATCGAAAACCGACGAAAACCTTGATGGAGTAAAAGAAATGTTGGTCAATAACCGCAAATTATCAGAGAGATAGCGGAGGACTTGAAAATTGCCTATGGATCCGTTCAAGACATTTTGGTTAATGATTTGGGTTTCCGTCGTGTAGCAGCAAAGTTGGTGCCAAAAGACCTCAATTTCATGCAAAAAAGAGATAATTTGCGAGGCTGAATCCGATCCCACATTCATCAAAAGGATCATTACTGGAGACGAGACGTGGAGTTGTGAGTACGACTCGCAATCCAGACATCAGCCAAGTGAATGGCGTTCACCAAATGTGCCGAGACAAAAAAAAAACACGTCATTTTCAGTCAAAAAAGAAGGCAGTGCTCACGATTTTCATGGATTACAACGGTGTAGTGCATCATGAATTTTTGCCAGAAGGCCAGACAGTAAACAAAGAGTATTATTTGGGCGTTGTGAGACGTTTTCGTGAAGCAATTCGCCAAAAGAGACCAGAATTGTGGGCAGGAAACTCGTGGATTTTGCACCATGATAACGCTCCGTCGCACAGTGCCATCATTATTCGTAATTTTTTGACGAAAAATCCAACAAATACCATCCAACAGCCACCGAATTCACCTGATTCGACGCCCTGTGACTTCTTTCTGTTCAATCGAGTTAAAAAACCACTATGGGGAACGCGTTTTAGCAGCCGGAGGAAGTAATGGAAAAATCGCAGGAAGCACTGATGGACATCATCAGTGTTTCGAGGATTGGATCAAGCGCTGGCATAAGTGTGTTGCAGTCGATGGAGATTACTTTGAAGGGGACAATATAGGTTTAGATGGATAAACTTGTATTTTTAATTTTCTGAATAAATTCCGGGATGTTTTTGATCATATATGGTATATTCATTTTCTCTTTTTCGCTCTCCCGTCTCTTTCTACTTCACTCGACGTTATATCTTATTATATATATATCTTTTTTTTTCGGGTAACGAAATCTTCCTATACGTGACGCGTATTTGAAATTTCACTCTAAATTCTCGTCCAATTTGTGCATCGCAGAAGCTTCACTTCAAAAAAAAAATTTATCCCTTTAAATGCAAAGCAAGGCCTTCTTCGAGTATATGTTTGTTGGTGGGCAGTGAGGCTGGATTCTTTGAGAGGAAATATCGTTGGACTCCCCTAATATTATTTTATGTGGCGATTTTAACTGCAGTCTTTTAGATCCGAATTCTCTCATTCAACGCATGAAAACGTTTAATTTAAGGCCAGTCAACACTTGCACTCCTACACACTTTTTTGACGGTGGTGCAACACTACTAGATTTATTTTTTGTTAGCGATATGAGCAAAGTGGCTTTGTACGACCAGCTCTCTGCTCCTGCTTTTTCAAAGCATGATCTTATCTTTTTGATTCTGAAATTCAGCATTAATCGCCTGGGCAAAACTACCGAATATCGTGATTTCCAAAACATTGATTTAGAACTCCTAGAAGAGGAGTTGGGATTACATGTATCATTTACTGTCATCAAATGATTAATTGCAGTTTTTGACTGAAAACATAACTACCCTGTATAATACTCATGTGTCCTTAAGAACTAAGCTCATTAAACCGAGTAATAAACCATGGCTTACCCGTCGCATTCGTTTATTAATTCAGCAACGTGATGAGGCCTATAATTCCTGGAAACGTTACCGGTTAAATAAGTTCAAGCGCATATATTGTTCACTTCGCAATAAATTTATTGGGGAAATACGTAAAGTCAAATCTCAAATGTATTCTCACCAGCTTAATACATTTTTAAGCGGGCGTCAGTTGTGGAATAACTTACGCAACTTAGGCATCGGTAAGTCAAGGGGCGACCGAGTTAAAGATGTTGATGGTAATACCCTAAACCAAAAATTTGTTTCCATGCCCTCGCTACGTCCATTGAGTACTACAGAAGCTTCCTTTTCGTTTGCGGATCAGCCGGACGATTCTGGTTTTGGTTTTCAAGCGGTAGATCATGCCGATGTTGTGGAAGGTATTCTGTGGGTCTGGACAAAATTCATCCCTCGTTTTTAAAAATTATTTTGGCCATTGTACTGCCACACATAACCTATTTGTTCAATACAATTTTGACGACAGCCGAGTATCCGGATCTATGGCAGCTGGCTAAAATTGTACTCCTTCCAAAAAACACTAGATTGGATGAATTTAGGCCCTTTTTGTCGAAAGTGTTTGAAAGAGTTCTTCAAAAACAGATTAGTGCTCACTTAACGGCAAATAATATGCTCACCCCAAAACAATCTGGATTTCGTGAAAAGCACAGTTCTATCACAGCCTTGTTAAGTGTCACAGACGATATTAGGCAGGCGTTGGACAGGGATGAAGTAACTTTTCTGGTATTGCTTGACTTCTCGAAGGCTTTTGACACAGTTAGTCATGATATTTTATGTAAAACGCTTATTCAGCAATATAACTTCTCAGCTGGTGTCACAATTCCTAGCTAACTAATAGAAAGGAAGCAGTGCAGGTTGATGATAACTTATCAGACTTTCTCCCAAATGTTACCGGCGTCCCTCAAGGTTCTGTACTAGGACCACTATTGTTTTCGATTTACATTAATCAGCTTCCATCTATAATCGAGAACTGCTCATCTCACATGTGTGCAGATGACGTACAATTGTACCTAACCTGCCCTCTCGGTCTTAGTGAGAATGGCTTTTCTTGTGTAAATGAAGACTTAGAGAAGATATCACATTGGTTCTAGTTAAATGGCCTTATTTGAAACCCGAAAAAGTCGAAATGTCTGGTAATATGAAGAAAAAATATGGATCTCTTTTGTTTTCCTTCGATCGTGTTGAGCGACGCTCCGATCGAATATGTTGAAACTGCAAAAAATCTTTCAATCGGTGTCTAACTTGGGATAACCACATTAATTCACTCGTCGGTAAAGTATATGGCGTACTGCGTACCTTGTGGGTAACTTAGTCATTTACACCGGTCAAAACACAAATGTTACTTGCTAAGACATTGGTATTATCGATCTTAATTTACGGGAGTGAACTTTTTTGTAGGTGCAACCATGTAAATGAAAGCTCAATGTGGCGCTTAACAGCCCTGTACGCTACGTCTTTGGGATACGAAGATATCATACATTGTCTGGTAATCGTCTGCTTGGTATGCCTTTGGAAAATTATCTTTAACTTCGAAGTGTAACATTGCTTTCCGATATTTTGGTAACACGACAACCACAACACTGTTTTGAAATAATTAGTATATCATCGTCGAGTAGTTCAATGCCGTCCGTTGGTGGAATTCTCTACCGCGTTACATTAAAGAAGCACAGAACGCAACAAGCATTAAAAAGATATTAATATTTTCTGGTAAATTTGTTAATTTCATTTCTAACTAAAGATCTAATTTATGTATATCAGTTAATTCATAAAATCAAAAACCATTGCTAAAATCTTATATTAGCTCTCTCTTGTAAAATAAGCTTACGGCAAACTTACAAGACATTGTATCTTACTGTCTTTAAGCAATCACAAGTAATGTTTAAAACCTGTATAATACTTGGGTCTTTTGCGAACTCGAACTCGGGTAACCTGAGTCTATTTCCGGACGTGGTGCCTTGTAAGCTGTTTTGTGGTGGACAGCAAAGTCTTTCTTTTTGCCTATATGGTACTTGCGTTAGAAGGTCTACAGATAATCTTAGTGCCAATCAAATTGACGTGCCGCATTTTTAACATCCGGATCTTTAATATTTAGATCTGCAAGTATTGTGTGTAACCCTTTTGAGAAACCCCACTCATATACGAGTATGTAGCTAGGATAAAAAACAATTGAAAGCAACATTTACATACGTCTTTCGTTTGCGTTTTAGGTGTAGTTACATATTAAAGGGGCAATACGCATGTTGTTAACAAAAAAAGAGATCCAACGAATGCTTAGAAATACTGTCAAAGCTTCAAGCGTGTCCATATTGTTAGTTCGAAAATTTTAAACAAATCTGTATCTAAAACTCAGCTTTATGTCGAGCAGAGAATAGAGTGGCATATATCGACTGCCACTATTTTATCGTAATTGCTGTTTCAAACAAAATTGCATTCCACGCCACAGACTAGCATCTAAGGCCAATATTGAGGCACAAAAACTGCGCAAAATGAAAAGAAATTTGCAAAAACGAACGAAAACAAAAACCCAAGGCCTTTAGAGAAAATATATGAGGGTGGTGGAGGCATCACCGAACAAATCAAAAACAGATTCTTTTGAAGCTACCCTAATTGCTCTTTTTTTCTTTCATCTTCAGCAAAGTTGTAGACAGATGAAAACGCAATCAGCACATAGCGGAAAAGAATAATTTTTGCTTTTCTGTTTTGTTGCAAAATTGTTGACTAAAGTGAGTTTTTTTTTTCTCTTTTTAAACTTTTCTGTTCTTGGGAACATCGGTTTAATTGCTTTGTTATGTACGTACTTGAAAAAACGTAACAGCAAATGTTGTTTTGAGAAAAAAAAAAATAGAAACTAGCTTTTGAAGGTTGTCTTGTAATTAAAGGTGAATCATTAGATTTCAAACAGAGATAGAAATGTTTAAAAATACTTTTCAATACAAACGTGAAAAGGGAAGGTAAAAACGGCAAACTGTGCTGCAAGTATGACTATCTAGCGAAAATCATCTCCTTTGCATATCGAGACAGTTGTCAGAAATTACAGTTGACAAAAGGAAGAAGAGTTCTTTTATTCGGTCAAACGATTCCAGCATTGTACTTCAATTTGAAAGCTAATATCCAGACCTCATATGGTGGACGGTGGTACAGGTTTAATGGGTCTTACTGGCTCACATCGGAATGTTGCACACCGGCGATGTCACACGGTCTGCAGAAGTTATTTTTTCAGATTGTCACCACTGACTGTAACTCTTTTTTTATGAGTGAAAAACTTTGGATTTGCTGTTTATTTGATGTGTTAAATTTGTTTCCATTTTGTCGAGAAAATTCGAACCCGATTTGTGCCATTTTCCATCACTTTTGCCAGAACTTCCGGCTATAGGTCCTGGAATTCTTGACGGATATTCTCTTTGAGGATTTCAAAAGTCTGAGGCTTATTGACATAGACTCGGGACCTCAAAACCAAACAAATAGAAGTCTGAAACGGTAAAATCAGGCGTCCGTGCAAATCGCCAAAACGAGAGATTAGACGACCCGAAAATGCTGAACCTCAGAATTTCAGTTGTGGCTCGTGCAGTAAGCGCCGTTGCTCCATCCTATTGGAAACACATGTTCTCCAGTCTCAATGAATCTAATTGAGAAAGGTGTAAGTCATTTAGCATAGCTCTGTAGTGCTCGCCGTCCGCAGTAGTCGTTTTCGAAAAAATAAGGCTCAATGAGGCCTCCAGCAGAAACAGCACACCATACAGTAACTTTGAGCGAGTATAATGGATCTTAGTGGTTTATATGCGGATTTTCGGTGCCCTAGAAACGATAATTTTGCTTATTTACATATCCAGAGAGATGGAAATGAGCCTCGTCGCTCATGATGATTTTCGATGGAAACTTGTCTCCCTCGTGGTCGAGATTCAGGAGGGCTTAAGCGTAGGTTACACGCACTTGGGTGGTCAGCTGATGCACTGTCTGCACTTTGTAAGGAATCGCCTTATAGTCATTCATCAAAATTCCCTGTAAAGACCGCCGATTGATGCCCAATTGCGTAACACGTCATCTGATCGATACTCTGGAGTCATCTGCGACATCTTCAAACACAGCTGCGATATTTTTAGCAGAGCGGTTGCTCCGGGGCCGGCCAGACCTGGCAACTTCTCGTGTTGTCCCATACTTTTCTAGGCGAGGCTAAACGTCGTGACAGCTTTGTGTTTTGGAGGCATTAAATTCCGCTCTTTTGGTGGTTCCCCATTTAATAATGCTATTTTTATCGGAATTTAATGAGCTTGGTATACCCTGCCGTTTCCGTTCTACAGCCGAAGAGCAGGGACATGAGCCCGGGAACGTATATGAAAAGCAGAGAGTACTGCCGTCAGTAAACGAATATATTGGATTAGAATTAGCAGACAAGAGATCATTGATGAGAATTAAAAAGAGTGTCGGAGACTGAATGGAGCCTTGGGGCTCACCAGCATTTATTTTGTGAATATCAGACTTGAAACAATCGAAGGCAACTTGAATTGAACGTTCCGAAAGGTAGTTTCTAATCCAAGACAGTCATTGATCCCAAAAGCACGCATTTTCGACAAAAGAGCCTGGTGCCAAACTGTTGCATACGCATGTTGGCAACTCTCTTGGCTCTCCAAAACTAATTTAAAGTACTCGTAATTAGTAAATAAGAGTACATAGCTGACTGGTGACCTAAAAGAACGGATGTTTGGGTCAGTCGAAGATCATCCGAGTTACAATCCAGTTTTCTTTACTTAGAGTCCTTATTTTGGTTAAAAGAATAAAAGTTCAGTTTTTTGATTTGATTCTTGTGGTTATTTTGTTTCCATCTGGGCAAATACACAACATACTGTGGCGACGAGGATAGTTTTTTTTCTCAATTTGGTAATCATTGGACGGTTAATTATAGTGCAGATTATAGAAATGGATACCGCCCAATTTGCAAAGAATGGAAAGAAAGGAAGAATCCCTTAAACAGCAGCATGAATTCATGAAGTCTATGCTAGACACCAGCGCAAATAATACACTAATTGGGGTCACTTCAATTAAATCTTCGGCGGAGAAAGTAATGGAAACCCTATCGGGCAGCATTTCAACATTCAGCTACGACCCGGACAACGATTTAACTTTTACAGAATGGTTTAATCGGTTCGAAGATGTGTTCCTAGTAGATGGGAGAGAATTAGATGATGCTTCACGAGTAAGGTTACTTCTTAGGAAGTTGGATGCAAATTCATACAATCGCTATGTGAATCTTATATTGCCGAAGAAACCACGTGATTTTGACTTAAAAAAGACAGTGGAGAATCTGACAAAATATTTTGCCAGGAAAATTTCATTATTTGCAACTCGTTACAACTGCCTCAAGGTCGAAAAAAACGTGAGAGATGATTTTCAAGCATATGCCGGTGTAATTAATAAGCAATGTGAAAATTTTCAAATAACCACGTGCACAGCCGATGAGTTTAAGTGTCTTATGTTTGTCATTGGCTTAAAAAGTACCTCAGATTCTGAAATAAGAACGCGACTCATCTCTAAAATTGAAGTCGACAAGGAAAAATAATTAACCTTAAAAGACCTAGCAACAGAATGTGATCGCGTTGTTATGCTAAAACACGACGTACAAATGGTAGGTAGCCCCAGCTCAGAAGTGAGAACAGTGCGAAAACAATCGACGAAACAAAAAGTCCCGAAGAGCGCCTGTTGGTTCTATGGTGGCATGCACTACGCTGACAAGTGCTGGTACAAAACACACAAATGTTCTGACTGCGATAAAGTGGGACACAAAGAAGGTTTTTGTGACAGTTTCAAATCGGTAAACAATCATGCTTTTAACAAGTTTAATATCAGAAGAAACCTGAGAAAAACTCGGATTTCCGGTGACGATCCAACCACGCATTCAGCAAGGAATGCAAGTGGGGAATCACACCCTCTATCATCGGAACTTCATTGCAGGATTTCATTTAATGAAAAACATTTAAACGCAACTTGTTTTATATCTAAAATTCCAAATTTAAATATTTTAGGCGTAGACTGGATCGATGGTTTGCAGTTGCTTGACGTCCCGATCAATTCTATTTGTACTCAAGTAAAAACCCATCAACAATCAATGAAATTTTCTTCAATGTGGCTGCAGAAGGAGGTAGCATCCAAGTATGCAAATGTTTTCGACGGTTCCTTGGGCTTATGTTCAAAGGCGGAAGCAGTTCTACATCTTAAGCCTGGCTCAGTTCCTGTTTTTAAGCTAAAACGACCAGTGCCATATGCGTCACTCCCAGCAATTGATGCAGAAATAGCCCGACTTGTAAAACAAGGCGTACTCATTCCTGTTGAGTACTCGGAGTGGGCTGCCCCAATCGTAGCTGTAAAAAAAGCAAATGGTGACGTTAGGATCTGTGCCGATTTTGCTACAGGACTGAACAATGCACTGCAGTCCAATCAATATCCATTGCCATTACCTGAGGATATTTTCTCTACACTATCTGGAGGTAAATATTTTCCAGTTATTGATTTGTCAGATGCTTACCTGCAGGTAAAAGTGGAAGAATCATCACAAAAACTGTTGACAATAAACACACATCAAGGGCTCTAGCGATACACACGAGTTCCATTTGAGGTAAAATCCGCACCCGCTATGTTCCAGAACATAATGAACGCTATGAGCTGATATCAAGAACGCAGGAAGCTACATTGATGACATCATCATTGCGTCGAAATCGAACTCAACGAAGTCATACAGAGATTAGAAGAGTGGGGATTCAGGGTAAAATTCCAAAAATGCAGATTTTTTCTTACCGAAGTGAACATTGTCGACCAGCACGGAAGAAGACCTGACCCATCCCGAACGGAAGCAATTAAATCGATGCCAGAGCCCACAGATGTTTCAATGGTACGTTCAATTTTGGGAATGCTAAATTTTTACGGCCAATTGTTGGGGTGTTTGGTAAACTACATCACTACGCACGTAAATGGCGAGACCGCGTTGGGAAAGGAATAGTGACACTAGCTCATAGCCAGGTAGCCACAGGTCTGTGTGATCTGAGAGGTGTGTGCGGGAATCTAGTTGTGTTTCACTAAGTGCCAAAGCAGCTAAATTTCCTACTCATAATGACAAACAAACACTTGTTCGTACTTAGTTACGGTTAGCAGGCTGAAATTTCTTGCATTGAGACAACTATTTTCTGTTTCTGACATGGAAAAATCTATTTTCTAGATATGTTGTCAGTATATTATATAAACTTAGAGATTAGACGTGTTTTAATTTGAATTTCAAGCCTCCATGCCACATCTTAACAAAAGCTTGTTAGATATCAAGATATACTCGTACTCCTTAGGAAATCTTTCATCCCTCAAGATTTTTCTCAATTACGTTGGTGATTCTATCAACCTGATAAGGCTTGCTTATGAGCCTTAACTGGTGATCAAGGATAAGATTTCTTCTGTCGATAACTGACAGCATACGAGTAAGTAGTATCCTCTCAAAAATGTTTGATATAATTGACAGAATTGAATAGTTTGGGTTTGCTACCAACTTTCCAATGGCTCGGAACGTATTTTTATCCAATTACTGCGCTTATAATATATATTAGAGGGGCCTGGTTACTCCCTTTTTTAAGCAACATTTTCAAGACTTCTACGGTTATTAGTTCATTTTCAAGTTCCGTCAATGTGGCATTTGTAAATTTCAGTTGCAGTTCCCGATACATAATTAATAAGCGCTTCTCCATCAAATTGCCGAAAGGTTGCTTCCAGATGGGCAGTAAAGATGTCCGCTTTCTCTTTCCTTCCCTTCACCCATTCCTTATTATTTTTTGACTGGTGGCGCAGAGGTCTTAGGTCTTTTAGTGCCCTTTGCTACTTTCCAAAGCGAATAATTGGATGGCTTTTCTGCTGTCAAGCTTTTAAGGTAAGTACTTGCTGCACTATATTTAAAGTGAACATCTGGTGCGTTATAAGTCACTTGCCGATTTTTGTCTCTCCAAATACGGCAATTTTGGTATATTCGTTGAGCCGAAAATGAGCCTCATCGCTGTTGAGCAAAGGTCCGGTTAACCAGGAGCTTCAAGCCCTACACCAATATAATCTTGTAAGGGATTAGACCAAGATAGCTTAACAAAATGTTCCAAATTTAGGACGGATAAGGCAGAAACTTCCGTTAACTATAGCGAACTAACAAATTCGGGTCTTCATTAATCTCGTAATTTCTTGAACAATGTCGCAATTTTTTTTGGAACGCACTGGTCTCAGCGTTAACGTTAAGCTAGTGTGAAATTTATCCACTATACGATGAATAGCACATTCAAGGACAAGTTTGTGTAATTGAAAATTGATTTCAGAAAGTAAATTCGACGATTTAGTCACGTTGTTGCATTGTAAATTGTAAGTCTGATGAATTGTTAAACTTTACCAAAAGTTGGCACTGAAAAGTTATTCCCTTCGGAAACTCGGCGATTCTTTCACTTTAAATTCGAGAGGCCTAAACCGTGTTTGATAAAGTTCTGTATCTTGGAATAAGTGTCTCATTGCAATCGTGGCAATCTGTTTCGAGATAATCACGAATGAATAGAGAAATAAAAATTTCACAGGTGGAGATTATTTAAGCCTCCGCTATCAATCCAATCAGTCTGTAGTCGGATAGACGCCGTATTGTGTTTCAAGTAGAAGTCTTTTTGATAGACACTCATGTAAAGCTGAAGGCGAAGAGAACAAAATTGTAGGTCTGTCTCAAAGTATTTCATTTTCAATGAATAAAGGGTTTTCCCATATATTTATTCATTTTCAGAAATACGCCATAAACAACTCAGAAAAAGTCTGAAATCAAAAGTGTTAGCAATAAAGTTTTACTATTCCTCCCTCCCTCGAAAATCCCACTGAAACATAAAACCCAAAACTCTAGGAAACAAACTCAGCACGAATTCAGCGTAGCAAACAATCGCTTCCACATGTGTACATTGGCTTAGAACGCATCATAAATTTCAACTGAAGTTTTGATTCCCCACACCAACCGCCGCTTGTCGTATTTATGGTGGCGTCGTAAAATTCACACAACTTGACAATTTTATTGTAAAAAGTGTTAAATTTCCGACCCGGTGAACATGCCCACTTGCATTGGTTTCGCTTCATTCCCACCACAAAACAGTTAAAAAGAACAACAAACAAACAAATTTAACGTCACAGTTCAGTGCACACCCTGTAGTTGTCATTTCATCAGTTTTCGTCTGACTCCCTGTATCTGTCATTCCATCAGTGACACATACTCCGTTCGAAAACTTTATCATTCTGTTTCAGCTTAAAACAAAGGGAACATTTGCAGATGCACTCTATCCCATGCCAGTCCATGTCAATAAACAGAAATTCCTGATCTGTCAGAAAACTTTCCTGTTTCTCGGAGAAAGTTTATCCAAGAAATTTCCAGGATTGTTTGAGCGGATCATTGTGGATGTTTTCCGGTTGTTTGTGGGTGCAAATGTATGAGATATGTGGGGTAGTAAGATGGGGAGTGCATTTTTGCTGGTCCTAAGCTGTGCGCATAGATTATCCTTACACTACGAATATTTGTTTCAACCTTTAATACCTAGGAGCGTTTAATTATAGACCTAACACAACGGTTAGCCGCACTTTATCTTAGAAGTTCGTTCTGGAATGGAGGACGTACACTGCAGTTTCCCTATGCAGCCATTGTAATTGCATTACGAAAGGAAGTCATACGAACAGGCAAATGGACAAACAGACAAAACGGGCAGACAGTACTGAACACTCCATAGAACAAAAAAAAATAAAAATTTTTAGAAATACGAGTGCAGGGAAGAGGAGATAATCGTACTCTCTGCAATGCAAAGAACTTCTCGTATCGATCTGAATGAGGATGCGACGATGCTGTGGGACTATAGGGCTGCCTACATGTGTGAGATTCAAGGTGGCATATTCGTACAGATATGCAGATACAATGGACCCACTCGCAAAAGTTCGTCTTTTCCCCGCATAATCCCGAATGTAGGCCGTCACAATCAGTTGGCAAAAGGTGTTATGAATTTACGAGTACGACTACAACTATGAGTGTGAGTATTGTGCAATGCAAGGACAAAGGCAAATTACACCCAGAAAGTCGTTGGTCTTCGATGAGAAAAAAAAAAGAAGAGAAAATGAAAATGAAAATAAAGGAAAGCCAGAAGGATGACAAGACGGATGGCAAGGTTACAGAAAACCTCCAACTAACGAGCAAGTGCCAACAATTTAACGTTTTTTTCTGTTCGCCTTTGAGTTGGGGGAAAAAAGGCGCTTACCGCCGTGCATCAGGACCTCGTCAGGAGCGGAATGGAATTAGGCAAATCACCTAGAGTGTGGAATTGCGTTCATTCCACGGCCATGGAATTGATCCTATTTCCCCGAATACAGAGGACTACCTCGTGGCACTTCTCTCTGAAACTGGAAAAGGTCGTCATCTGTGATTTGTAAGGTTTTTGCGCTGCAGTTCCAGTGCTGTCGCTGTAGTTGTTGTAGCTATTGGCTTTCATATCATTCTTCATCGTTGGAAATGGATTTCTAGGTCTACGAGTAGGAGAGTACACGGTGAAAGTGCCTATGACTATGAGTATGAGTGCATTGAGAGTGATTATATTGTACAAGGTACGCTCGGGGAAGGGGATAAAAACGAAAAGGGTGGCGGGTAACTTGAATCATAATAATAATAGTTTTTCATTAGAAATTCGTGTGAAGTACGCCTGTGTTGACATAACTCAGGGCGTCCGCATAAAAGTGTGTGTGAGCTAAGAGCTAACATGGAAAGGGATGAAAGGTGGCTTGGAATTCTAAGGAAATTGAGAATAATGGATTTGATAATTGTGAGAAATGATCTTAACATTCGGGGACAAGTATTATAGAAGTGATTGTGTTGTGTTTGACCCAGTTACGTGGCTGTCACAGTGAATTAAATATTCGAATTCGATATGGCAGACTAAGCTAAGGGGTAGCCACACATAGTCAGATGGAGGGAAAGTCAAGTGCTGTAGGGCACTGGGACTTTGTTGTGATTAGGGGTTAATGATGGTGAGAGTACGATAGTGTTGTGGGTGCTGGGGACTTAAAAAATGCAAATGACAAAGACGGTTGACATTTTTGCAATCAGGAAAACAATCTGGTGGTAGAGGCCTTTATTTTGAGGTTAAGAGTGAGACAAGGGTGTCTTTGATGGATCTGCCACTCAGGCACATCTTGTTTTGTATGAATTCTCTCAGACAATGAGGGATACTAGCGTTTTGAGGAACTTCACCTCGTGAGTCGAGAGGGTTTTTATGCTGAAGAATCTGATTGATTTCTGTATTTGATTCCATTGCTTGCATTAAGTGAAAATTTGCATATCGAAAAGAGCTGAAAACTCGATGTGCATAGCATTCTTTAAGCAGCATGCTTATTTCGAACATTTTGCAATAATTCTATCTGTTTCAGTCGAAAAATTTCCTTCGGAGCATTTCGATATTCGTTTACTGAGTGAGATATGCTGATAGATTCGACTCTTGAAGCAAGACGGTCCTTAAATTAATGACACCCTGAAGATTTAAACCGCCAGTAGGGTGCAATATATCTGAGTATGCACAGCATGTTCGGGTGGCTGGTACTAGCAGTGGGAAATCATAAGCAAGCTACCATAAGACTTCTTCTTTTCTGCTGGAACAGTTTCCATTGTACTGTTCAGTATGTCGTAGAAAGAACGGCAATCGGTTCAGTGGAAAAGTACTGCAGGACCAGTCACCACCACCTCAGCCCTTAGTACTGGCATCATTGATGTCGCTTAACTTTTACAGCAGTCGGAAAGAATTCTGCCTGTAATCGATTGTACACAATCCGTGAAAGCGCAAAGCCTACCCGAGAATGCAGGCAATCAAAACGCAGGTCTGGGTTTTGAACATTTCCCGCGATACTAATGCGACTTGGGTTCCGATAGAAGATTAGGCCTTTGCTTAAGGAAGTCTTGCATTCCCAAGTTAGTTTAAAAGGTAGGGGTTTAGTTAGTTCTTAACTTAAGAGGGCTCTGATAGTAGGGCTCATGATCCTATCAAGGAGAGGATGATTCAAGGGTGCTTTTACAGCAGAGACAGGCATGCCTGTCTACTGAAAGCAGCAGTCACGTATTTGCGTTTAAACTTATTCCACCAAATAACTGGTCCATAGGAAAAAGTCATTATTTTCATAGCCATGTGGATATAGGGAGTCTTTCTTGGTAATAGGCTGATCAACCATCTTCCTAATAAAGATAAAAACCCGAGTTTTCTTTTGCTGGAAACAGTAGCTAGTCATGATCTAGCACACTATACAGCTACATTATCTGCATATACCTGATCATACATGTTACAAATATTGAGATTGTAAATGAAGGTGTAGAGCAGCATGCTTTCGGAGGCTAGACACTGCCTTGGAGACTATCACCCCTATTCAAATATTGACTGCAGTCAGCGTCCGCCAATAAGGTTCTGCTCAATCTTCAAAACTAATGATTGGAGTACGTCTGAGCCGAGTTACACACGCACTTAGAAGTTGCACTCGCAATGCGAACGAAAATACGTTCTTGTCGTACGTCTAATTCTCACGGCAACTTCTGCGTTAAAGATGCTTTTGTAAAGCAGTCTTATGCTCAACTTATTCCTTTATGCTCCGTAGGAGAAAGGATGGAAGTCAAAATGTTAAGTCTCAATCTCTCTGAGTTTCGGTGACTAGGTTTCAGTTACAACTAGTTGGGTGACTTTTCTAAAGACCTGCCTTCTTCAGCTGGAAGGCTGTGTATGTTTTTTTTTTCTTTTCGCAGCATTTTCTTCTATTCGCTTCTTCTGTTTGGATACACGATACATTACACTGTTCTTGTTTTACGTTTGTCGGTTCGCACATTCTCCGTTTTCCTCCATAACTCCGGTGTCCAGCAGACAGCAGACAGGTCAGCCTTGGACGATTAGAAAACATCAAAAGATGCGGTCCCATCGGTGCATATTTCGGAATGTTTCTGTGTAGAGCACTTGACTATAAAAGTTTCAGTTTCGTTTTCTGTAACAAAGCCCCTGACTATACTCACTCATACTGCGGATGTCATATCCATGACTTTTTCAAATGCCATAGAGAATAAGATATGACTCCAATATTTCTACGGAGCCTAATACCTGTTATTTCCCTCCAAAGATTAAGAACAAAGCTCTACGAAAAATCAGTACTTTGTTTCTCGCACTAGCTAAGGAAGGAGCTATATGAAACTGGGTCCTAGTCTCGATCCTTACTATTGTAGCTCGAATAGTTTATTACACAATAGCAGACTGTCAAAAGTTATGGCTTGTTTTGGCATCGCTATCATCTCAAAACGCTTCTACCTTCTTTAATGTTGTTTACGAATATTTGGAATTTATTCTTATTCTTATATATTCTTATTATGCAGGCCGATTCTTAGTATATTAGATTACATCATACGAGTATATCTAGCCCTTGAAGGCCAGTAAGAACGTCCTTTAAACCGGTTTTTGGAGATATGCTTCGGTAAAGCTGGAAATAAAAAACACTTGTGCTTTCACTGTGCTTACGATTGATACGTTTTACATCCATCCAAATTTTTAAGCAATTTTTACAAATATTTCCTTTTTTTTAGATCCTCCACAAGGAGCGTTTCCAAGTCTAATTGATTTCAAAGGTAAGTTGCAAAACGAAATGAAACTGTTTGTTGTATGATAAATGTTTAAAATAGGACGTAAATAGTGTCAGGATAGTAATTTCGATGCGGTTGCCTTAAAAATGCTCCAGAAACTCTGGAAATACTACAAGATTTATGTTTCCTTGCACAAGAGCTGCTACGTGAACCATGCCTACTAATGTGTAGGCAAAATTGCGCTTCAAAATCTGGTGGGCGAAATTAAAAGCATCCTTTGCTATGCGCTAGGCATTTTCATCGACGTTGAGGGTGCTTTCGAAAACACAACTTTTAAAGGCATGTGTATATTGACCACACAATACGACATAGACGAGTTACTAGTTTTGTGGATAACAGCAATGCTGGTGAAAATGAGGCTGCACGCAAGACGGCGTACTCTTGCCACTGCTTAGAGGCGTTTTGAACGACTCACTTACTGCTCTCAACTCAAACATCTAAGCTCAGGCATACGCAGATAATAAAGCTATGCCGACTGTCTGCTTAAAGGGTAGGCACCTCTAGACCTGACCTGACATTGATGCACTAGAAATGGACTTTTAGTCAATCTTGACAAAACTAAGGTTGTGCTCTTTACGAAAAGGAGGGAGCTGATTGGTCATCTATTTCTCCATTGAGGTTAAAAATTGTTTATGTCATCCTAGATAAGAAGCTAGGATTTGACTCCGCCTACACTTGAGTGCGTCGCATCTTCAATGGGACGAATCCACTTTCGCACTCGTATAGTATCAAGAGTACTTCATGATCTCAACATACATAAATCCGCTGGTTCAGATGGTGTATCCTCCCTTCTTCTGAAGAGGTGTTCTTCCACGCTGGCAAAACCACTGCGTAAGCTTTTTCATCAATCCTACTCTTTAGTACTCTTCCCGAGCAGATGGAAGAAAGCATTTGTCCAGCCCGTCCCTAAAAAAGGCGAATCATCTTCTCTCTCCTCCTACAGACCCATTTCACTTACGTCCCTTCTTTCCAAGGTCATGGAAACACTGATAAATCGTCAGCTCATGAAATATAGTTGAACTTGATATTTCTATGGCATTTGACAGAGTTTGGCATCAGGCTCTTTTGTTGAAAATGCGTGCATTTGGGATCGACGACTCTCTCCTTCAATGGATTACAAACTACCTTTCGGAACGTTCAAGTCAAGTTGTTTTGGACGGTTTCAAGTCTGATATTCGCAAAATAAATGCTGGTGTGCCCCAGGGCTCTGTTCTGTCTACGACACTCTTTTTAATTTTCATTAATGATCTCTTGACTGCTACTTCTAATCCAATATATTCCTTTGCTGATGATAGTACTCTCTGCTTTTCATATTCGTTTCCGGACTCACGTCCCTGCTCTTCGGCTATAGTACGGGACCGTCAGTGTATGTTAAGCTCATTAAATTCCGGTATTAACAGCATAACAGAATAGAATTTAATGCTTCCAAAACGCAATGCTGTCTGCTGTCGTTACAGCAAAATTTAAACACCCAGCCATTATCCTTGAATGGCACTTGCATCGTCGTTGGAATAACCATATTCGATGTCGCCAAAAATGGTTCGAAATGACTAAGTTTTCTCAAACAATGTAAGAAATACTTTTCCCCTTCTGATCTGGCCTCAATATATAAGTCATATATCCGGACAAAATTGGAGTACAATGCTCACATCTGGTCAGGTGCGCCTGTAACATCTCTGCACCTGATAGATAAGATTCAAAACAGTGCGATAGATCTCATAGGTGATGCTAACATCACCCAGTCAATGGACTCCCGCGAACACCGATGAAATGTCTCGTGTCTCACCGTGTTTTATCGCTATTACCACTATCAGTGCTCCATTGAAATTAGCAGTAGCATTCCGTGCTTTCAAACTTTCAACCGTAACACCCGTCTCGCTATGAATGCTCATCAGTATTCCTTCAAGCCCACTTTCCACTCGCTTGTGGAACGTCCTGCCGAGCTCTCTATTTCCTAGTCATTATAATATTGAAATATTTGAAACCAACGTACATCGGTACCTATCTTTCTTTCTTTAAATTTATGGACAGCATAAAGGAGCTTACACCAAGATATGGGGCTTTAGGGAGGAGAATCTAAACGGCTTTATACTATGCCCCGGATCTTTCGTGGAACAAGTTTTCATGAGAATACGTCACTGTTACTTCTACCAGCACCAAGTACATTATGATAAATGGGGGAGCTCGTAAGTACCTGGCTGAATTCACTGAACCTTGTACCAGTCCCACAATGGCAGAACGAGATATGAGATCGGTGATAAACTTGCTCAGGAGAAGATTTCTCATGACCTGAACCCGCGCTAGGACTGCCTGCTTCTTTGGCTAACTACGGCTTCCATTGACAGTTAGGTCGATTATGAGCATATTCGAAGATGCCATAGGTCTCCAAGTTGCAGGCATGTTGTCAAAATGAAACGACTGTCCCGTGTGGAGTACAAAACTAGAGTGAGTGTTTATTAATTTTGATAGACTTCATTTAGAACACAGTAAAATACATGATAAGCATTTGGCATATGTAACGTATGTAGCTTACAAAAGAGAACGAGAGATTGCAAACAAGTTGGTGTCTAGGGCATAGAATAACTAATAAATATTGCTGAATTATTCTTAACACTCCCACTTTCACCAATATTTAATTTTATCGTTATAATCTCAACGCAATTTTAGTAAAAATTAATCTCAAAAAAATATCAAAAGCAAATTATATGTTTTCTTAATTCAAAAGCAAAAAAAACTTATTTAGTTATACCAATTTTATGTCGTAATAGTTCAAATCTATTCCTTGGCAAAGGTTTGGTAAAAATATCTGCCAGTTGATTTTCAGTCGGAATGTAATTGAGATCGAATATTCCCTCAGCGAACTTCTCTCTAATGAAATGGAACCTGACTTCTATATGCTTACTGCGTTTGTGGTACTCAGGGTTGCGTATCAACTTGATAGCACTTTGATTATCCAAGTACAGGCTCGGTTTGCCACATCCCTCTTCAAGTAGCTCGTTCATTAGCCGCAACAGCCACATAATCTCCTTAACTGCATGTGAACCTGCCATGTACTCTTCTTCCATAGTGGATAGTGCGACACATTGCTGTCGTTGTGAGGACCAAGATATTGGTGACTCCCCAAGTAAAAATACGAAGCCACTTGTTGAGCGCCTTGTCTCAACGTCACCAGCAAAGTCTGCATCGCTATAACAAGTAATGGTTAGTTTTTTATTTGATTTAAAAAGTATACCAAATAGCCTAGTCCCTTTCACGTATCTTAAAACTCGTTTCACTGCGGCAATATCTTGGGTAGTTGGTTTGTCCAAATGCCGACTTACAACCCCAAGAGCGTATGAAATATCTGGCCTGCTTCCAATCGCCAAATACATAAGGCTGCCTACAGACTCTCTGTATGGAAAATCTCGCACCTCTTCATTTGGATTTGTTAGGTTTTTGTAAGTAACGCTATCAGCTGGTGGTACTGCAATCCCAAGAAACAACGTGCCTCGTAAACTTTTACCTCGAAAAACCTTTTTAAGTAATCTATTAGTTCGTTAATATCCACTTCGTTTCCTGCAATTAGACCGTCATCGATGTAGATGGCCATTATAATGTTTTTCCCGACAAAAACGCATGGATCGGCTTCTGTAGCCTTAAGTTTAAACGAACGGAGAAAATTCGAAAATTTTATGTTCCAACATCTGGAAGCTTGTTTTAAACCATAAAGGCTTTTCCTTAACTTACACACACGACCAGTTTTATCTTCAAATCCACTCGGTTGTCTCATGTAAACGTCATCCAGCAAATCGCCATTAAGAAATGCGGTTTTAATATCGAATTGCTTCAAAGACATATTTTTACTAGCCGCAATAGTAAGAATTGCTCTAATTGAAGCAAATCGGGCTACAGGGCTAAAAGTTTCTCTATAATCAATCCCGTACTGTTGCGAGAATCCTCTAACAACTAACCTTGCTTTGTATCTTTCGGGTACATTGATATTTGCATGCTTTATTTTGAAAACCCAACGATTATCAATCAGTTTTTGTTTTAGTGGAGGATTAACCAGTTCCCAGGTATTGTTTTTATTGAGTGCACTGATTTCTTCCTCCATTGCTGCTCGCCACTTTGCCTTGTCTTTGGATTCAAGAGCTTCCTCATAACTTCGAGGTTCACACATTGAAGCCACAAATGCTCCTGCTTCTAAGATAGATACTAGCGATTTTTTTTTTCATTTTGAGCGCTCCTTAATCGTTTGCTTATCGGCTCTACAGGACTTAATTCTACTTTATTTATCTGTACTGAGAATAAATCTTCTACATCCAGCTGGTCGTCTTCGTCCAGTAAGGTATCTTCTATCTTAGGATGCGATTCAGTTGTAAGATGCTTTCCTTCCTCGTCATTTTGTTCCATGCACTCTGGATGCTTACTGACTTGATGCATAGTCACCGTTCCTGAAATAGGCACATTTTTAAAGACAACATCACGATTTTGCTCAATTTTATTGCTCGCAGGAAAATAAACACGGTATCCTTTAGTATTTTCGGGATATCCGACGAAAATTCCTTGTTTTGCCTTTGGATCCCATTTCTGGCGTTTTTGCGAAGGAATATGAGCGAAGCATTCAGTCCCGAACACCTTTATATGTTTAAAGCATATCGTTTGATCACTCCCAATCCACAAATCTATTGGACTTTTACCATGAATGTCCGTTGGTTCCGTGTGATTCAAAAGAAAACATGCAAAATTGATCGCTTCTGCCCATAATCGTGAAGATAAACCTTTCGCATGAATCATAGTCCTAGCCGCCTCCACTATAGTTCGCATTTCCCTCTCCGCTCTACCGTTCTGCTGCGGAGAATAAGGTACAAATGTCTGATGCAGAATGCACTCTTTCTCAAACAAATTTCTAACACCTGAGTTCCAGACCATTGTCCGTCCGAATTGTTTTAATAGCCATCCCAGTTTCAGTATTGACTTTGCTTATAAACGCTTTAACACATTCGACTACCTCATTTTTTCCTTTAGAAAATACACAGTTCTGTATCTGGAGAAATCGTCCTTAAATAAAAGGAAGTATTTAGAGCCCCTTATTGAATTGTTTTGCATTGGGCCGCACAAATCAGCATGGATTAGTTCACCTACCGCACATGCTCTACTGCAACTTTTTTCAAAAGGAAATCGATGCAACTTCCCTAGTGCACATGCATCGCAAAAGGCGTTATCTGTGTCATGGAAATCTATACCACGCTGTTTTAAAAAATTTCTGATATAATTTACATGCTGGTGCCCAAACCTCTCATGCCAAGTCTTAATGTCTTCAATCTTATCGCCGATGCTTGCAATCACTGATTCACTAATTTTAAACATCATCTTAAATAATGAAGATTGGCGTACTTCCACTAATGTCAAACTAATGCTTACTGACGTGCTTAAGAAGTCATTGACTTTCTTGCTGTCACTAAGATAGAAAGAGTGTTGACTGCTTGCTGGCGTCGTGATGTGCCACATCGTTTCTGTTAATCATCTAAGTGAGCCGGAATTGCCTTTTGCCTGATTAGTAAAAAATAAAAAATAAGACCTAAATATTAAAGCATTACCAAAAGTGAATCTGACGATAGTAATGTTGACCTTGATCACCTTAGTAAAAATTCTACTAACAGTGCACCACTAAATAATAACCAGATTGACTTTTTCTTTTTTAACGGCTTCCAAGTGGAACAAGGAACACTGGGTTCTTTTTCCTTCCAATGTGTGTATTAAAAATCTGACAAGATTTCTGGGAATCTGCACTTTCACACAGAACGACTGTCTGTCGTTCAACCTTCCTGGTTGAACTGGCGTACTCTAGGAGGGGGCGAACAAAGGTAATATAGAGGGACCTGGTCACGTATGGGTTGGTGAATTCTTTGGACCACCGTTTTACAAAACCTAGTGCAGAGTTGGCTTTGAGGATTATCTCATCCATATGTAAACGGAAGTTGAGCTCCCTATCACACAAAATGCCGAGGTCGAGAAGAGACTGAATGGGGGAGATAGGTTGGTTATGGAGAAGATAGAGTCGGGGAGGAGATTGGTTCCGCTTATGTGAGAAGGTGATGGATTGGCATTTGGCGATGTTAAGTTCCAAAGAATTTTTGAGGCACCAGATCGAGAAACTATCAAGATCTTGTTGAAGGAGGAAAGAGTCATGGGGAGAGGAAATGGTTTTGAAAAATTTGGTATCGTCAGCGTAAAGGGAGACAGATGAGTGTTTGATGATCATATCGAGATCATTTATGGTTAATATAAAAAGAAGGGGACCGAGATGGCTGCCTTGTGGAACTACAGAGGTGGCCAAAAATGGAGCGGACTGGGCTGACCTAAAACGAACACTGTAAAAACGGTTTTCGAGGTAAGAGGATATCCATTTTAACAATATGGGTTCAAAGCCGAGGGCAGACAATTTAAAGATAATTAACCGATGAGAGATTTTATCGAAGGCTTTGCTAAAATCGGTTGCAACTATATCGACTTCATTGCCATTCTCTAGGGCAGAGAGGGCAAAGGATACGAATTCAACGAGATTTGTGGTGGTTGACCTACCCTTTAAGAAGCCATGTTGTGTAGGGGAAATAAGTGATTTGCATTGGAAGCTTAGAGCTTCATACAAAATACTTTCGAAGAGTTTGGGTATATGGGAGAGTTTAGCGATGGGACGATAGTTGATTATTTCATTCTTTGATCCTTTCTTGTGGATCGAGGTTATGAAGGAGGTTTTCCAAACCTGCGGAAATTCTCCATGTGAAAGGGATAGACGGAAGAGATTAGAAAGGGCAAGGGAAAGAGAGGAAGAACATTTTTAAAGAAATATGGCAGGGAGGCCATCTGGGCCGGGTGTGAATTCGTCATTGAGTTGGTGTAATTTATATTCGATATAAGACGGGTCCAAAATATGAGAAAGAAGTGGGCAATTGGAGAAGTTCAGTAGGTAACTAAAATAGGATGGATCTGGTACAAAGGAGTCGTTGGTGAAGGATTGTTTAAAAAATGTGGCAAATAGGTTGGCAATGGTGAGTGGATCGGTTGATGACCTGTTGTTGAAAGAGAGGGAAGGAGGGTAACCATCGGACTTTCTTTTGTAGTTAACAAATTGGAAAAAGGACTTAGGGTGGTTTATAAGGTTGACTTGCGCATTGTTAAGGTAGCGCTGGTAAAGGGAATCGTAAAGTTCGGTGAAATGAAGATAAGCACCAAGATAGTTGGAATAGTCAGTAAAGGATCTGGTACGCAGGAAAAGAGCCCATAACTTATTTCTCTGATTTCGTAAGGAACGAAACTTGCGATTATACCAGGGAGGACTAGTAGATGATGTTTTGGTTTGTCACATAATTCAATCTCTTCCGTATTGGATTGTGAGGTTTACTCCTGCAGTCAGCGGGGAACACCACTGGGAGGTAAGGCAAACACTTCGCTACGAACTTGATTGTTGCACTGTAGGCCTAATCGAAGTTATAGGACTCAGTAGTTTCCCGATAAATCGCCACGCAGTCCTTCTGAATCTGGTGTTAACAATCAGAAAAAACACCGGAGATCAGAGCAGTGCTAATCAACAGAGCCTTGTTGGTGGCTGTGGACTTCGGTTAATATATATGGTTTACGAAGGTATAAACCTGAAGCTGGCGTCCTGATTCTAATACGATTATGAGTATCAAATTCTTATCTTAAGACACAGGCGGCCCTAGGTATAATCGACAATGGCTGCAATTGGCTTTTACTTGCAGCTCTTGACTTGTACGACTCTATTGAACTGAAAATTGTCAGTGTGCACTTCGACCTCATATAATTTTTTGTGCCATCGCCTTATGTGTTTACTGGATTGTACTGCCTACTTTCTGAAATTACAATTTTGGATGAAGCCCGATATTGTTGGAGATAATGACGACGTCACATCAAATGGTGGTGTGATGCTTTTATGAAAGTGCTTAAATCTAAATTAGTGGTAGGCAGTGGTAGGGTATTCGCTTAGCACATGTTGTGGGCAGATTCGGCATATATCGAACTGGCTAGCGAGCTAGTCATATTCATGTTCATTGCTGGGATGTAATTTTTGTCTGTTCTTCTTTGTTTTCGAATTAATAAATTTCTTGACTTGTCTTACGCCAGTTACTCGTATAATGCAGAAAGCATTTATTATTATTCCCAGTTTCTTAATTCAATCTTTATCTGATTAGCAGGTGGACATTGAAAAGATTCAAGTCCAATAAATGGAGATTAATTCATCAGGTCAGTGATGCCTATATGTCCGGAGACCCATATGAACTTGATTTAATTGTATCCAACCAGCTGCATCCCACTTAGGACCACCTCACTACTCGCTGTAAGAGATTTGAAAGCTTTAAGGTCGGCCTAGCTATCTGACAACTGATTTTCTAATGCATTCTCTGACGCAAAACTCGATAAAATATACCTCTGCTTGGAGCATAGAAGTAGAATGTCCTAGCGTGCTGAAGGTTTCTAGTTGTGGCTGAAAATATCTTCTCCTACCCCTTTCGATCATATCAGCAGTTAGGTTGAAATATGGAACCTTTTGAGGTATTTGAGGATTGTCTCAATAACTGCGATTTCGAAAGAGAAATCTAAAGGGCTGATTTGAGATGAATTTCGAGGTACATACTGTTGTTGCAGATACCATCGGAATTCCTTTGCAATGACCTTCAGGTGCACAGTAGTAGGAGTAGTAGTCTCTTACAATCAAAAAAGCAATGCATGTGCTATTATTGAGATGACGATGGTGAGGTATTTTCTTGGCTTCGCCTGAAAGTTTTCTACTTGCCATGAGTTACTTATTTTGTTTGGGAAATTTTGCATTTGTCCAGTAGTGCCGGATCTACATACCTGCCAATATGCCTTTAGCATCCGCAGCCGTTCCAATAAGCGTCGAGACTTACCTGATGGGATAAGGTTTCATAAAGGGTTTTCCAATAGGGACTTGACAACTTTGAATTTAATTTGTGAACGCACTCTTTCACTAATCATCAAACTGTCACTGTCAATTTATTCAGTAAACTCAACATTTTTATCATGGTAAAGTACACGAACGAGCAACGTCTGCAATTTATAAAAATTTTCTACTGAAGTTCGGAGTCGGTGACTGCAACTTTAAGAGCGTTAACTCAAATTTTCGGTCGTAATTCTCGCCCTAGTAGATAGGCAATAACAAGTTTAGTGCAAAAATTTGAGTCTACATATTCGTTGTGTGATGTTGCCGTGTCAGTGAGACAACGGGTTGGTCGAAGTGTCGAAAATATCGCTGCCGTTCAGGCGTCCGTAGCAAACGATCCAAATCAGTCAATTCCATGGCGTTCTCAAGAATTGGGCATAGCTCAGACCACATTATGGCGTATTTTGCGTAAGGATCTTGGTTTACACCCATATAAGATCGAGCTGACTCAAGAATTGAAGCCGATGGACCATTTGAAGCGACATTCGTTCTCCGATTGGGTTCTGGAGAAGATGCGCCAAGATGATGAATTTCATCGCAAAATCATCGTCAGTGACGAAGCTCATTTTTGGCACAATGGGTTCGTCAATAAGCAAAATATGCGTTATTGGTCGGGTGAAAATCCACATGTGCTTCATGAATCACCATTTCATCCACAAAAATTAACTGTTTGGTGCGGTTTGCATGCTGGGGGCGTTATTGGGCCATATTTTCTCGTCGACGATAACGATCGTCACGTTACTGATCACCGATTATTTTTGGCCCGAATTGGAAGATATGGACTTGGACAACATGTGGTTTCAACAGGATGATGCCACAAGCCACACAGCAAACGCTACAATCGAGTTATTGAAGAGTAAGTATAGTGAGCGTGTTATCTCAAGAAATGGGTCAGTCGATTGTCCGCCGCATTCGTGCGATTTAACGCCGCTTGACTATTTTCTGTGATGCTACGTTAAGTCATTGGTTTATGCCAACACGCCGACGACGTTGGAAGAGCTCAGAGCCAACATTGAACGCGAAATAGCGACCGTTCCGGCCGAAATGTGTGGCCGAGTCGTTGAAAATTGGGTCCAACGAATCGACTGCTGCAAATGTGCCCGCGGTGGCCATATGAACGAAGTCGAGTTCCATTCAAAAATGTTTTGATTGTACTTCAAGCCGATAATAAAGTTTTTGAAATATCTCAGATGGTTTGCGTTTAATTTAAAAAAAAAGTTGTCAAGTCCTTATTGGAAAACCCGATATAAATGAATTACTCTAGTTTTGAATAGACTCCAACGTCCTATTTATTTGGAACAGAAGGATGAAATTGCAAGAATCATTGAATAACTTCTGAGTTCATTCTTAGATAGACTTAAATCGGTGTCTTCCGTGGTCGGTAAAAGCCTCCATTGAAGGTGGGTTAGCCTGCAAGATATGGGTTGACAAATCCCATCCCAATTGCTCGAACATTTGTTTTTTATTCCCCAAAACCGTGATCTTGTGCTTTCTGGGTTATTTTATGATCCAGCAGTTCAATGGAACTTAATGGTGGCGTGAGCAGTGGATATCTTCGCCGAATACTACGCAAGAGCATCTGAATTCTGACCTCCATTTAGGATGACAATGACAAACCTTCGAAATAGAGATGTTCTACTCGTTGTTTCGAGTCGGAAGCTTCCCTCTAATTGTGGGAAGGCGAACAACACAGTGAATGGGATTGACTCTGTCTTGGTATACCTTGGGCTGTTGTGATTCTATGGGGCCTGACATCATGGCATAACCGAATATCTCCAGAACACTTCCAGGGCCTGAGTGTCATGTTTCATTCGGTTGATGGAGTTAAGTTCTACCTCGAGGCATAGCGCTTTCTGCGAAGCAAAGGTTGATTTGAGCTGACCTGGTGATCATAAAATGTCTTGAAGTGGAGTAGCAGGCAAGCCATTTTTTCTTGTTGAATTGACACTTGCTGCTGAGAATGATCCTGCGATCACAGCTCTGCATGTTTTGTTGCTTATTAACTGCTAAAGCTCTCTCAGCGAATCATAGGGTTTTAAATGTCGTTTCGTCCTACTTTGCTGTCAATGAACCTAATGCCAGATGGCCTGCGAGAACATATTTGATGCACGTTTTCCGGCAGATACTTTGCTTCACTGACAATCAGGCAAAAGAGCCGATGCTCCATTTATGCTTCTACTTATACAGGCACTCAACTAACTGAACGACACCAACAATACTTCAGCTACTTGAGTCTTCTAATGATCTACCATCTCCTTCTCTGGTATTAATTTCATTTAAGAAAAAAACCGAAGGAAAAACGACATAAATGTCTCGTGAAGAAAATTCCTCTTTGGGTGTGCTACTTGCATTTAAATCAATGGATCTGGAGCACCACTCCTTGGTAGCGATTCGTTTTATCAGCAACTTCCGCGATCTGCTGTCATGTTCCCACAGCATTTGCATATTTTGAAAATAAATTTAAAGGGTGGGCGTGGTAGTGTTCGGTTCCATCCCAAACAATCAGTTGTCACTTGTTCCTGTTATTGCCTTGCAGTGTACTCGTACGACTATCCCTTTTCCTTTTCGAATCCTGCTGAGTATGTGAATCCATTTTTTTTCCGCCAAAAGACCAAGGGAACCTTTCGGAAAAGCTCAAGGCACAGTGAACGCATATTTAAAATAGTTTCTCTGTGCCATTTTCTTGAATTTTCCATTTTTGTTGAATTTTTTGTTGTTTGGTTCGTTTTCTGTGTCCTTTGGAACGTCATCCCATGATGTCTACTTACTTGGTTGACGGAAAGCTACAGATACTCGGTAAGAGTTCGTATGTGTGTTGGTTGGCATGTACGAGTATTGTGCTAAAATTGGAAATGCCGTCCTCGTTTCCTGCCTCCATGACATGAAGAGAACGAGAGCAACTCTGAAATAACTGTCACTTTGTCTTGATATGACAAATATTAGCTCATGTTCGGGTATTGTATCTCACAGAGCCAGCCTGCCAGTGAGTGATTGGGAATAAGAGTGGGAATGTATCATATATGAGTTCTCGTTTTCTGTTGTGCTATCCTGTAGAGTATACAGATACGTGTAGAGGTAATTAAATTGTTCCTCTTTGGTGGATGATGATAATATTCTTACAGTTGAACTCTGGCTTATAACTGCATCGAGCATAAGTAGAGATTACGATGGCGGAAGTTCCTTCCTGTCATGCAGGATGATAGGATGGGCTCCTGTTTCTTTACTTCCTCCTCAACGATGACATCCAATAATGACGACGACTATGCGACTATGCAACTGTGAAACGCATGCAGCGTGATTATCGTTATTATTTTCTCAATTTTTCATTTTCCGCTTCTGGTTCTTTTCACTTAAAGTATTCTTTCTCTCTCTGCACTTATTCACTGTCAACGTATTTCCTTTCTGTTGAGTATTTGTTTTTCTTTTTTGGTGGAGCGGTTTTTTTTTTTTTTCTTTTTGTCAACTTTGTGCAGCAGGTCTTAATTACAGTCGACTGTTGGAGAGAAGTTTTAGAATACTACTTCTCGGTTTCTGGAGAAGATCATGGCAAAAGTTTCATTTGGAACGTTCTGAAGCTGGAAGAAGTGAACCGAAATGGGGTTTAGTTTTTTGGTTCTTTTGTATTTTGTGTCTTTCTTGGTCCTTTGAATGGAGTTTTATGAATCCGGGAAGTAGTTCATTTATATTTTTGAAATATTCTACGAAAAGTCAGTGGAAGGGGATGTTGATGATGGATTCGTGAAGGATGATGCATCTGCATATGGGTGTTACAGTTTCCTGACTGAGTTAGTGCAGTTTTTTTGGCGTTTTTTTTTGACATGTTCACCAGGTCTAGAGTGAGCATTTAGTGCATTGTTTGCACTAAAGGAATTGTATTCCCTGCTTGGCTTTCCTGACTTCAACTTCATTCACAAGATTTTGTCTTCATACAGTTAGTTTTCTCAAAGTGCCACTGCAGATATTCTGGCTTCTATCCGTGAAATCTTAACATCGAAGCATTTCGATGTCTTCATTTTACGAGATCTTATGTGTGGTGTTAAGTGAACGCCTGAAACTATTCATCAACGATCTAATTGAGGTCTCTCAGTGCGATTTTGGACCTGACAAGTCCACAATCGACAAAATATTCAAACATCCAAGAAGTTTAGACCAAAACAAACCATCTCTCTACCGATTTCAAGTCCGCATATGGCAAGATCAATAGAGATGAGCAATACAGATGTCTAAGTGTGGCATTCCAATAACGATCACGGGATGTACAATATCGGGGGAATTGGACAGAGTTCTACGGTGAACAGCTATAACCTTGGGGCTGTTTGTGATTTCGTTTGCTATTGGTTTTGATAATGACTTCAACAGAAGTCAACGAAGAACTGAGTAAGGAGGCTTTGACAAGATAACATAACATAACCAGCCCTGTCCTGCTCTATGTGTAGACGCATCATTGAAGTTAGTGATGACTGATAAAGATGTCCTTGGTTCTTTGGAATGCATGAGTTTTCGGGCTCTGGCGGGGAAAAGTTATAACGAACTTTACGAGGTGTACAGTGACATCGAGTTAGATACCTGCCTGCATGAATGCGACATGTAGAGAATGAATACTAATGCCCGCCCAAACGGTCTTAGATTCTTATTCGGAAGGACAACAGAGTATAGGAGTCCCCGCTTTATGTGGCGCGTACAAGTAGAATGGGACTTCAGCCAACTTAAAGTGCGCAATTGGGTGCAGTTAGCTAAAGACCGCGCCTAAAGGAGAGGCTTTTGATTGAGGACCAGTTCCTAAACGGGCTGTAGTAAGTAAGTAAGCGTTAAAATCTGGGATGTGGCTGGGTACTAGTCAACAACTCTTACCATTTGAAGTAATTTTAGTCTTATTGCCTCCAGTTACGTATACCAAATTCGTTATGGTGCCGCCACATAGGTGCACCACTTTTAACGAGGTGAAATAATAATAAGGTGACAGGAATCATTTGCAGAATTTCTTTGACAGATCCGGGTTAGGTTCGCAAACTTGTTACACTCTCCTCTTCTTGAACTGGAGCTACCTCTGTCAGGGCTATACTCTTGTTGCCAGGTACTGTGATTGGTCCCTTTGTATGGTGCCAGTATGGGCATGCACTATCTTGGCCTTGGTGTCTAATGAAATTTTATCGTGACACCAGTTAAGACTGGTATCACTCTATATGAAGCAGTCAGTCACACAGTCTTCCATCTGAAATTTAAGAGGGTTAAGATTCAGATCATACCTGGTTTTCATCCTGCCTAGCATGTTTAGCTCTGTCATGAATTGCTGCTAGTAGCTCTTGCAATTCCCAAGCGAGTCCGCTACTAGGGAGGAGGTAGCGCATATTCCGGGCAAACTGGTTTCATGATATGACGAACGATGGGCCATGGCGAAAAGGGGCAGAAGGTCATCCCAATCATCCTGTTTACTTTGGACGAATTTGGCAAGGTAATGAAGAATGTTCCGTTTCAGACGCTCAACCATACCATCGGACTACGGGTGCAGTGGTGTGGTGGTAATTTTTCGTATGCCCATGATACCCACTACGCTCTGGAATACACCTGATTCAAAATTACGTCCTTGGTAAAATACTTGATGCACTAACGTTTGCGCAACAATGTCCGTAGTTTGGGTTGATAGTGAGAAACACCTCTGCTCATTTCTAGAAGTAATCCATCTTATTTATTCCCCTATTTAGTGCATTGCAGCGGTCCTAAAACATCAACGGAAACACACTGAAAAGGTTCACCGGCTGTATACACTTTCATGTCTTGCGGTTGGCTTGCGATCCTCGTTTGGCCGCACAGATATCGCATTCAATACAGTACCGCTCGACGTCCTTCGTTGCTCCGATCCAATAAAACCGGGATCTTAGCTTTTCAAACATCTTATTTGATCCAAAATGTCCTGCGGGGCCTGTACTCGTATCATGGTACATCCTAATAAAGTCGTTTGCCAGACGTCGAGGTATTAATGGAAGTATACATTGTTGTTAACAATTTGTTTTGTAAAACTAAGGAAGGAAGTGCCACTCTCCACTGAAACTTCCTGCCAATTTGCCACCAACAGCACAGCGTCCTCTTCCAGAGCTCTACGACCAAGCATCATTCTTCTGAATGAAAACAATTCTCCTTTGACTCAAAGTGATTCCAGTTCAGGTCCACACTAGGGTGGCATGTTGCCCACAAGATCAGTTCGTACCAAGAACTTCCGTTCATACAAATAAATATGAAAATATTTGATAGCCTTTATTAAAGCCAGCTGCTACTTACGAGTGGTACAATAATGGCGCTCCGCTTGGAGTAAGGATTTGCTAAAATAAAAATAGCCAATAACGGGCTCTGTTTCGCACTATGCCTCTGATAATACTGCTTCCAAGCCGTAATTGCTTGCGTCAGTATCAAGAACGAATTCTTCATCGGGTTGAACATGACCCAAGATTGGAAACAGCGTTAGCCGTTGCTTCAGATCTTCAAAATCTTTCGCGCGCTGCTCAGTTCATAAAAACACAGCATTCTTTTCAATCAACTAGTGCAAGGGGCGGGCGACAGCAGCAATCTGGGGTACAAGGTGCACAGTCCTATAAAGCTACGCAATTCGGATATATGCGTTGGGGTAGGCCAGATACAAATATCATCGATCTTCGTGGGATCCGGTGAAACACCTTTTGCACTTACTGTGTGCCCCAAAAATGCGACCGCATTGGACTTAGTTTTAGTCCGAAGTTCTTTAGATGTCTAAAAAAAAAAATAGAACGATGGTTAGTAATCATAAACAATTTTCCATCGGCAAGCCACGCAAGATATTGGACATAAGGCGTTCAAAAATGACAGGTGTACTGGTCAGTCCAAAACTCATGACTCTGAACTGCCACAATCCGTCTTTCATTGCAAAAGCAGTCTTCTATCTGTCCTCTGGGTGTACTTAAACTTCCGAATGATAGTCCACGGTCCTGAACTATATAGAGCCGGCTACAGAATCAATCGTGTCATCTATGCTGGACAATAGAATGAATCCTTGATGGTGACCTCATTTAATCGGCGATAATCCACACAAAACCTCCTTCTTTTTCACCATGACGATGGGTGAGGGCCAACAACTTGAAGAAGGCTCAATGATATCTCGCTGTAGCATATCCTCAATCATACGGCGAGACTCTTCTTGTTTGGCAAAAGGCATTATAAGCGGAGGTTGTTTGAGCGACTTCGCGTCGCTTCGGCCTAAATTTTCCGGGCCATTCGAGAACATGTCGGCGTATTCTTAAAGTACATTTTTGGCGGTTACTCGTTGTGCTGGCTAAAGAGGTGCTAGGGAACGTGCACTAAGATCAGCGAAAAGATCCTGGTGTGTATCTAAATTTGAATGTCCCATATCGAGAGGATCCCGTCCAATTATTGAGGCTTCGCCCATCAATGACGTTGTGTAATAAAAAGCGGGGGCAGAGCAAAGTACTGGTCTTATCGTAAAAAGGTCTGGCTCGACTCATACCAAGGGTGGAACTTGTGCCTGCAACACAGTTTCAAATTGGTATCAATGGAATGACGGAGAGTGATGCAAGGCGTATCCTTACTCCCATGTATATATAGGCATTCCGTAAACTTAAGTCTTTCCGACAGGTGTTCACGTTAAAAACCAGAGACTGTTTCCCACATCCAGAGTTACTTATGGTTTCCTAAAGGATGTGCTGACCATGAGCGTATTTCCTGAACGGAGCTTTACTCTCAGCCTGGGCTTTTGTTGACCGGACATGGTTCTCTTAATGCATTTTTGTATAGGAGTGGGTTTACCGGGTTGCGAGCTGCTCATGTGGAGCTACCTATGAGGACTGGCTTCATATCCTATGTGAGTACCCCAATTACTCAGGACTTGCAGGCTATGGGCATCATCTTTAATGGTGATACCTACGATGTCAGTGGAGTTATCACTGACACCGTACAGTTCGAAAGAACCCGTAGTTTTGCATAAGAAGTATTTAATAGAAAACGCAGTAGTCAGAATAGACGAATTTTGTTTAAAAGTTGCCAGTCCTGGGCTGTGAGGTGCCTAACTGGTACCTATTCTGGTACCGCAGTAGGTCAGGAGCCCCCGGAACTATGGTTCCGGACTGTCCTAGGAGTTGGCCCCCTTGTGGGAGTATCGTGGTGGCTGTCGGTTTATACCAAAAATCGCGGAGAGAGTACACCGAATGGAGGTTGGACATCTCATGGCTTAGCTTAGCAGACCAATTTAATTGCTATGGAACCAATTGGTCCGCTCGATGTAGAGTTGCATTGCAACCAAGTGCTATGACCCACAGAAAGGCTGACGTATTAGATAGACCTCGACCTTTCACCCTTTGGTGTGCCTTACACACGACTTCGAATCTGGTACTGGTACTGGTACGAATCTGGTCTATGTTTGTATTGATCGGTAGGATAACTGAATGGTCCGCCACATTAGCCACTCGAACAAGGACACCTCAGTCTTAAATCTGATTTCTGGATTCTCCAACCAATAAACGTTTCGGCAAATTACTTACTATCGGAGTGACAACTCCTTCGAATGAACTTGTGACTAAAGCAGCGGTCTGAATGGTTGTTTCTGCACGTGCAGCTATGGTGAGTTCGATGGAAGTAAAAGAACACGTTGAGTATGCAAAATTGTTACAATATCCTAGATATTGGAGCCAAAGATATTTTACCATCTGGGGTAATGAAATGAAACTATATGCCCTCTCCACATGATGGAGTGATCCATAAAGTCTTTTTCGCGTTGTTGAAGAAACCAAGGTCTTTCTAAATAACGCAGGTTAAGGGACGCGTTCAATTTGCTTAAAGGGTACGTCTTCGGTTGTATGATGCCCGTGCCTACAACAAGGTAATGTTGGCTCCTCGGAACGTTTGAATATCTTGAATTCCGGAACTTTGCTTTGCCTAGAAAACATTGTATTAATTTTGTCGGCAGTTATTTGGTCACAAAGCTGACTGGTTCCCACGGGAATGTTGATATAAACTTTGATGACATTTCGCTCCACAAAGTCGATTGTTCTAAAGGCTATGTGGGCTACATATCCCAGCTGTAATGCACAAGTTCATCTGATTTCCTGATTCCGCAATAAAAGCAGCGAAGAAGATCCCATTATTGTTGTATGTATACCTGCTGCTGCCGATTCTGTGAGAATCTATCCCGGTTCACATCTATTTCTATATTTTCGTTAAATGCAGAACAATTTCAAATAACATGAGGTCCGAATAGGTTTGACAGCAGCTCAAATAGGTACCATTGAAACGACGTCTGGCATTGAATTCATCAACTCTTCGACCAAAACGTATCCGTATACCTTATTTAGATGGGGTTCTATTCCATGGTTCCACTTCTTCCTTCAATTGGAAAATTATTGGGGAAGATGTGTCCTCATATGAAGGAGATGCGCTGAGATGATTTCTCAGCTTTCTTCTAATCTTTAGACTCCCCTATAAGTACACGAAAGCTCTTGAACATAATTGTTTCTTCATCTTGAGTCTCCATCGAAAGCAAGCCTGGTTCAATAAGCTAATCCGGTTCGATAAAAAGGCCATGTTGCTATTTTCGTTGCCAAGGAATGAGAATCTCTCAGTATGTGAATTATTTTCTTTTCATTCTTCTAGCCTTATCGATCCAGAATGCTTGATCCAAGTCGTGTCTCAGGAAGCGAAAGGGAAGCAGTGCTACTCTTAATCTCCATGTTTGACTCAAAGAATTTCTGTAGGCTCATATTAACATATACCTTAAGTGTACTCGTATTTGTGGCATAGCGATGCCTGCCATATTCGAATTTCTAAATGAAGTGAAGGGTATCCTCCTGTAAGTTCACATTTCCACAGCCTCTGCAGAGGTTGTCGTCGGTCGCTTTATTGCATCTGCCTCCAGAAGATTAGGGCTTAAGAGTAATCCAACACATGTAGATAGTTCAGCTTTGCCTTTCAATAGAATCCCACTTGTTCTAGGTTTGCTGAATTCAGGCCTTAATTGTCTCCAAGTTTCACAAGTTTCTTCACCCTTCGTTGGTTCTGGTTTATATTGTTTACTCCACTCGCATTTTAAGAGTGCAGAGTGGAGATTAAATATTTTGATATTCTCAAGTTAACTCATCTCCATGTTCGTTGGCTGACACTCCTTTGTGACCAGGGACCCAGCAAATCTCAAACTTCTCTTGAACGCAAAGAGTCTTAAGTTCTTTAAGACAGCGCTGTACAAGTTTTGATTTAATCTCGACAATGGAAGCCTGGTTGCCAATGAATATGGTAATATCCTCGTGGGATATTGCCTTTATTGTCGCAAGTCTGTCAGCTTCTGTTACACTTAATAAAGTAGCTTAGAAGACATTGATGTAGTCTGGCTGTCAACGTAAATATCTTAAATTCAATTGATCGGAGTAGATCCCAGCGCCGGTTGGTAACTCCATCTTTCATACATCAGTGAAAGTGGATGTAGAGTCTTCTACCATTTGATTCCAGTCCCTATTGGATCATAAATCCAGTTATTCAGCTGTCACCCTGTGGGTTTGTTATCCAATCAATAAGCTGACTCAATCGTAAAACATTTTTCGCTGCCGACTAAGTACAAATTCTAGCCCCCGTTGGGACCGTTGGGGTCATTCATTCTTTGTGTCATTAGCTTAATGTTGGCAGTATTATTTGTGGATTGCCATTATACTCAGCTACCGTAGGTTAAGATGGGTCTGACGACAGCCGTGCACATCTGGGGTCTGTCCCATCTATGGAGTGAAGGCCAAATTGTGGAATTGTCCTTTTTTGTCGGGTTAGTTCATAGTCCACAGAGCCTAACCTATTCCCCGATGATTCTAAGTTCATTATCTAGAATTTCACTGATTGTGAGTAGGAACTTCAGAAGTATTTCATTGACAACTAGGGTGCACAGAAGAGGTGATATCACTCTTCCTTATGGGGTGCACCTTTAGGTAGTGATCTTTAACACGGTGCTTCATAATGTTGTGTTGATGTTGCGGTTGTAGAGCATACAGATAATCTGTTTCGCAAATGCTATATTAACTCGGCAACACTAACATTATTAAGGAACACAGCCAATGTGTATTATCTTTCGCAGAAACTTTCTACAATAGTGCTGACAACTTAATCCAGGGCCATTTCCGTCCTTGCCGGAAGAGCAACAAGGGCTCGTATTAAATGGTTTTATCTCTCTTCATTGACCAATGTTGATCCTATGAAGTCAACATTAGTTATTTGCCTCTAGTTTCCCATGCAATATTCACCAGCCTCTTTGACCACTCGTACTCCTTTGGATATGGTTTCACCCCACAGCATTTTTTTATTTCAAAATTCACTTGCCTATGAATCGAGAAAGGTCGCAATGTCAAATACACAAAAAGGCTCCAACTCAAGTCTCCGAATTGAGATCGAAAATAAAAACCATTGTAGTAGCAACGTTAAGACGCCTTGTCTATCAGTTCCAATCTGCCCTCATTACCAAAACAAAATATCATCCAGCTATTCCATGTCACATGCAATTATTCATCAGTCACACAGAGCTCGTGTGGAATCAACATTTGGCTCCAACGTTAAACAATGCCCTAATCCTAGTTAAGTGCCGCGCCAATTCAAGGAAAATGCCATAAATCCAGCGAACATAAATAACACCAACCCTCCATCTCATCATTCTAATTCCAAATTTCGAGAATAAAACTCAACACTCTTGACGTAGCACTCAACACATACTCGACATCGACACATATGAAATACTCCTTGCAGCACGCATGGTTAGCAACCCTACCCGAATCCAACTCAGAGTCAGAATCAGATTCAGAGTAAATCCATATTCATCAATTGGGAGCAGGCAAACATGTTTGCATGAATAAGATCATAAATCAGTTCAGCCACCCTGACAACCACCAGCTGTCAGAATATGCCAGCATGGAGTTTGGAATTCATGTCGCAGCCACATCCAGGAACATTTAATAAACGGCACACAAACAACAGCAAAATTAAATATAATAAGACCCGTTCAAGCAAAACGGTTTCTTTCAGTTTTAGTGTGCTCAAGCGAATCCGCTTAGTAATGTGCCAGCTAACCCGTTCACCCCTCCACCAATGGCAACAACATGACGGTTGGCTTTCCATAAACCGATGCCTACTACCTCCAGCATTAGTGTTGACACTTTATTGCAATGATCCTGATTTGGGTTAAGCAATTTACTGTCGCGCGTTCAATTAATTCCGAATTAAGTGGAATTAAACCGCTCACCGGCTGACTATGGGGTTGGTGGATGGGGTGTCAAACAAAAGAGGCATCTGTATCTCAAAGGCAATCGTAATCGAAATCGCTATGCCAAAGCTTTGGTGTCAAGCAATGAACAAATAGACAAACGATTTGCCATCGATTTCTAATCCCTAGGTTCGCACCATATTTATCGCTGTATTACGTGTGAAACCCCAATGAGGCTAATTCGGGGGTGGGATTAACCATTTGCGTGCTTAAAGGCAGCTAAACCTCTCACTACGACTATGGGAAATCAATATGTCATCCCCTAAGGCCGATGCATGGATGGAGATGGGTGAAAATTACCTCGACGAGGTTGGGAATTGCATGACAACCCAGGGTAGGAAGTGAATATTTGCACTGTGCAAACAGAAACCTGCCTGCAACATGACTCTGTTCCGACTTGTTGCATTTTTTTTTGCTCCCCGTTACTTGGAATTTCTTTCTCCTTACACCCGCGCCGTCTGAATTGTTTTTTTCTCTAACCCCTTCCGGCAATCCCCTTACTACTCAGTGGCGGCAATAGATGGGTATAGCCATCACACATTAAAACTACAATCGGTCGCTTTGTGGTGTCAGAGTGGTTCCAATGGCCCAGACCAATAGCAATGTAGGACGAGCAGCACTGGGAATAGTTTTGTGGCATGTGGCGAGGATGAAGATGACGATGACGAAGGGGGTGGAAATTCTATATTAGTTGATGAAAGCAGCCATAGAACAAAGGGACGTTGAACTAAGCCTCGGTCCCTAAAGAGGGGTAAGGATAGCTTAGGGAATGTGTTTGTGTTTGGTTTTTTTTGCATTTTTTCTTTTTTTTGCTGTTGGTCACTCCGGACCGGAACTCAATCTGTATTTGCAAAGAGACCACGAGCTGGAGAGGAGATAAACTGGCGGCGGAGTGGTGGTGGTAGTTAAATTCATTTGAATTTCCGGAGGACGATTTAATTAAATTGAAAAATACCCGAAATCGGATTGGTCTGGAAAACTCGTATAATACTCCGAAAATAGATGCGAATTGGGCTGATTTCCCTTTCATACCTTTGGTGACTCGATTACAATTTTGATTAAATTTCCGGCAGAGGGAATTTTTGATTATTTAATGGTGAGCCAGTGTACGAAAGAGGAAATCTAGATGACACATTTTAGGGAAGGACAATTGATTCAATTATCGAGAATTTGCAATAAGTTCTGAGTGGGGTTGGATGACAGGATCTGGCAGAGAGGGTTTTTTGTTAATCGTATCGATGACGTGGTTTGCGGTTGGAGATGTCAATTGGTGAGATGATTATCTGACTAACTGGATGTGTCCAGCTTTAATTAGTGTGACAAATTGCTATCCAGTTGGATGATCGGTTTGCATAGATTGGGGCTGGGAAGTGTGGTGAAATTTAATTGAGAGTGGTGATAAATGATAGAGCGGACGTCGGATGGCTGATTGTGGATAACGAATGTAATTATGAGCTACGGGTATCTGCATTCTGTATATAGTTATCCCTTGAATGTTCAGTTCGGATGTGTTTGTGACTTTTCAGCTGGCCTAAAAGGGGTCATTGTGTGCTGCACTTCAAACAGAGTACTAAACAGTTGAAGCAGGAGAAAAGATTAATCCATCATTGAAGAGGCTCTTTTAAAGAAATTTCCGACCAGAACGCCTTCAACAACATCTACTATCAGGAGTGGTGAATCCCTTGGGCTAGTTCTTACAAGGAGACACTAACCGTCTCTGGAGCCATCTTGTTTACTCTGGAGAACACATCTGTCATGATAAGCTTGAGCATAAAAATCCATTGCTCATTCTAAGGCACCAACAATTAATAACACTCCACAAATGATGTTGCAAGAGTCTTTGGAGATCATTATTCCAAAGCTTAAGCATATCTACACGTACACTTCCATCCATTAAGCAAAGAAGTGGAGCCACGCGCCTTCAAAAGTCCAAAGATTTTGTATTGTCGTCTTTAAAATGTGAACGTTTTTTTTTTGTTTTTTTTTTTTATAATTTACGCGCGCCTAAGGGGTTAGATACCCTTTTACTGTTGCCAGGGCGCGGGCGGAAAGATAGAAGGAGGAGAAAGGAAAATTGTTTTCGTAGTGGTTTGAAACTCAGGTGTGTTTGGTTTCTATGTTTGCTCTCCAGGGGTGGGAGTCCGAATAGGACGGAGAGTTTTTCTTCACTCAGAGTGATTCGAGATATAATTCCCAGTATTTTTTTTCATTGCTTGAAACTCTTATAACAGTCAAATCCACGTGTCAGTGTTATGCCTTCACACGCAGATTTTTTTTGTCTGAGTTCCAATTACACAATGAAAAACTGATTTGCCATGGGCAGGATTCGAACCTGGACCCTCCGAGTGAGAAGTGTTTGCTACTACCACTGCACCACGGCCACCCCGTGATAAGAAAATTTGTCTAAATACCGCATGTTGTGGCACCCAGTAGTATCAACTATAGATAGATTCCACTTTAAAAAGGAATTCACCATCGGGAGTTTACTTGTCATCGAAGGAACTTTCAACAATGTTCAGAAGGTTCGGTTCTACGAAGTAAAACGACGCTGAAATTGCGAAGCATCAAATCGGCTTTGGGAAATGTAATCTGCAGATAAGACAAGAGCTCTTCATCCCCCTCTCACCACGTATCTGACAAGCTGACCGTTCTGTCGTCTGGCCAAATTCTGCAAGTTCAACGCAATAGGATCAACTATGTACTACAATTATTGTAAAGGGCTAGGGCTAAGTGTCAAGCTTCAGAAGGTTGTTCTCTTGATCCACAAGTGATTTGAGGTTCGTGTCAACCCCGGACAGATTTACTCGTATTAAGGCTTATTGCAAGCATATTCTTAAAACAAACAATTTCGCTTAGAAACCAAAGGGTTGGAGCTGTAATAGGAAGCTAGGACGTGAGGCATAGGTGGAAATAAGAATATTCTTGATTGAGAGTTTGCTGAGGTGGTCGTCGATAAGAGGCAGAATATCCTTAACTTCACGAAGGATTCTAGACATCTAGATCCAGGTGTCCGTAATTCTTTCTGTGCAGGTTGATCCGGAAAAGTGGTACAGACCTAAGATGGCGTAGGTTGGTGCTAAAACAAAGAAGTAAAGATGGACAATCGATATTACCAACCAAAATTTGATGAATAAGGAGAATGTCGGCAATTTTTCGGCGTATAGAAAGGGGTTGTAAATTTATAAGTTCCAGCCGATCAGTGTATGTTTTGGCTATCATCCCAGGGAAGACTACGTAAAGCAAATCGTAAAAACCTGCGTTGAACAGCTTCCATCCGGAGGATGTGAGTTCTGTAATAGGGTGACCAAACTTGTCTTTCATATTCAAGAAGAGGCCTAACAAAGGTCATGTAAAGGGATTTGGTTACATAAGGATGGGAAAACTCCAAGGGCAGAGTTTGCTCTTTTTTATTATATTATCAATGTGAGAACGAAAATTGAGGTCTATTACATATATGTATATGAAAGCAACTGTATAATTGGTTATAATGTAGAGTTATATTTTTAGACTCAAAAAGCCAAAGAGTGGATAAAAATAGAAATGGTACTCACGGTTCTAATGATGCTTTCTGCAGTGTTGTTTGTGCACAAATCCCTCTGCTTTGTTAAAATATTTGATAAGTTTAATCCAATCTTAGGCTTCACAACAGGGTAATTTATAAGTAATTAAAATCAATAGAACAATTTCTTTCTTTATGTTACGTTAATTAAAAATATTTTTTTAATTTTGTTATTTTAATCTTTTTTTTTTTCTATTTGTAAACTTTAAGATTAATATGGTATGTGTTTTTTTTTTTTTTTTTTTTTACTTAAATGTCTCTAGTATTTTAATTAAATTGGTGTTCTTGCAAAATTTTTGATGTCTTGTACTCGTATGAAGTTTGTTTTTTTTTCTTTCCTGATTTTCTTTGTTATTTCAGGTAGCATAAAACTCCCAGTAGTTTGTTAAAACATACAAAAAAAAAATCTGCGGATGGCTTGGCGAAGATTGATGGCCGTTATCACGAGCCGCTAGGTTACTGTATCTGGTGATCAACACGTAACTATTCTTTTCTTCCAGATGCCATCCGCAGTACTCTTTAATTTGTGTTTTTCCTCTTTTATATCTCAATATAGATTCGTACTTTTTTATTTATTTTTTTTTTTTTACTTTATATATATATTTATTCTCTATTTGTGTGTTGTTTTTTTTTTTTTTTTAACTCAACAAAAACTAAACACCCGCTCGAAGTTGGCAGTCTACGTGTTACAAAGGAAAAGGAGAGTAGAAAACGTGCGCCTGAGCTTAAGTACTCTATGTCATGTACTAAACTTTTGTCAATTGGTATAATTTTGCCAATTATAGGCTGTGTCCGCAGATCGACTAGTCTACCTATTATAGGCAACATGTTGCTTGTAAATTGACAAGTTTCCCTTGCGATATTTTTGAGTGATTTTGACGTGGGATAAAACAAAAATGTTATTTCTGTTTTTTTTTTTTTTTTTTTTTTTAAAGAAAGTCGGTAAACCACATTTCTATGAACCACGCCACAGGTCCTTATAACAGATAACACCTAAATCACGCAACTTATTCACTAAGGGAACAGACAGATTAAATATTACGAGTAGATAGTAGCGAGGGGAAGTAGGACTACGCTTAGGAGCATAACTTATAGCCTGACACTTATTGACTTTAAGCTCAAGGAAATTCTTCTGACACCAAGTGCAATAGATCTTCCTGCAGTGCTAGGCTGTCTGAGGAAGATGATATATATCTAAAGATTTTCATATCATCTGTATAAGCAGATATATGTGAATTTTTAATGACGCAATGGTTAGAATAAATAATAAGGGACCAAGGTGGCTGCCTTGAGGGACACCAGAGGAGGCTTTAATTGGGTCAGAAACCATGGACCTAAATAGAACATAGTACTATCGTTCATTTAAATAGAATTGCACCCATGTTATAAAGCTTATTTGGAAACCAAGAGCCTTTAATTTTACCAGGATTATATCAGGAGAGATTCTATCAAAGGCTTTGCTGACATCGGAGTCAATCACGTCAACTTCATTTCTAGATTCTATTGCACATAAAGTGCTTGATACGAATTCCGTTAGTTTGGTGGTCGTAGATCTACCTTTGAGAAATCCGTGCTGGTTTTGGGAAACAATAGATTTACAATGGAAAAGCATTATGTCATAAATAATGCTCTCAAAAAGCTTAGGTATGCAGGACAGCTTAGCAATTGGTCGATAGATGGAAATATTGTCTTTGCGACCTTTTTTATGTTTGAAAGAAGTAATCCCTGTGTGATAGAAAACTGAAAAAGAGGTTGGTTTCGCCCATCAAGGCTTACATATTTCTTTTTTGTATTTTCGCCTGTCTTCAGTCGTTGAGTATCTTTGTGTTGAAAGTTGTCTTCTATTGGTTTTACCCACTTCACACAACATCGGGTAGGTCCTTATCTATATACTTGAACAAATCGTGCCTCGTAAACTTGAACCTTAACTATCGAGGCTTCTCCGTATGCCCAGTGCGAAGCTTACTCAGCTCTTGCTATTTGTTGGTTGGTCGAAGTCTTATTCTACCTATACATACGTCTCATACAAGAGGAGCCCGTCTTATATTTTCCTAACGCTCTGTGTTGGAACAAAAGGCTCTTTAGGACTAAGTGCTGGTTTTTATCCAGCATATTTTTATCCAGAATATAGGGTGACCAGATAAGAACGATAAAAAAAAACTTAAATAAAACAAAAACGGTGTGAGATATGAAGTTGATTCTGGCTTTATTTTGAAGCTACATTCATGCCATCATTCAAATTCCCACCTCGGCTTCGCTGGCAGTGCTTCAAGCCAGAGAAAAGAAGCCGCGAGATGACCAAGTTATCAAATTTCTCCTTCACAACTTCGAGCGTTGCGTCGCATGTATGTCATGAAGTACCCAATTAGCGAACTCACGGCATTGTCTATGGTCGTCCTGCTTCAATTCTTGCGTCAACACAATCTTGTACGGATACAGGGCCAAATCCAATCGCAAAATAAGCCCGGTTGACTCTCTGGCGGCGCTCAATTCAGCTGACCGACGGCGAATTGACATACTGGCCGCTACAATGGCTATATTTTCTTCATTTCCCACCAATCTCTTTCCGGTTGGTGGCTTAAGATCCAAAACAGTGTACTCAAGCTCAAAATTTTCCACTGTGTGACGAATTGCCTGCACACTGAAGCCATGATTACGACCGGCCTCACAACGAAATTCGCGTTGCGTATTTACAACTGAGCCGGAATTTCGACAATATTTTTAAATCATTTTCGCACGTTCGGCAAGCGTAAAACGATGGCTAAATTTTTTGACAGCTGGATGACATTGGTAACTTTGACCGCTGCTGAAACATAAAAATTAGAAAAACTATCATTGCCGTTACATGACCAAGTCATGCAAGACGTTCTAGTATATACTTATGATGTTTTGAAAACGTCTCTGGAAGTGTGTTGTTGTTTAATGATGACGGCATCTACAGTCCGTCACTTCAATCGTGTTCAATTTTACCCGAATGATCTTACTCTCAATCCGATGAATCCATTCCATAGCTGAGCGACATGGGGCAAGAATAAAGGTCTTATGTAGAGCTCCCTATGTTGCTTGAACTCAAGCACTATCACATTTTTGTCAATTTAGCCCGAATAAATAGCAACGAGCGAGTATTAATTGCTTTCATTTTCGTAGTAATAGCGAAATAGACAAAATCTTTTTCTACCTAGCAAATGATGATGATATATGTCTGGTGGGCTGTCTATTGATCCCATTTTTCAAGTTCTTCGGCTGCCCTAGTATTTAGAGAATTCTTGTTTACCTAAATACCTCAGTTGGCCAACTAGATGTGGGCACTTTGAGCAGATGATGATGACATTTCGTCAGCAACATAATTGGGAAATATCAGCCAACGTATTATACGTTTTCCTTTCATAATAATGGATTGTTGGCAAAGTGCTTCTTTCTTTTTATTAAAAATATTTCTATTCGAAGAAGAGAACAACTACAAAAAGCAAAGTGATAAATTCATTCAACAGAAACGTTATGGAAACTCACTTACATTATTTTCACAATTTTTAATCCAATTAAAAAAACTCTCCTGCTCAACGTATCTAATTGGAGGAATGGAACAAATTTACAAATTGCATTAAAGAATATCAGAACAATTTCAACAATTAAAAAATAGAAAACTCGGCCCAATTAACTCCATCCTGTCGGCAACCAGCATCAGCTACATCTACAACCTAAGCAACAGCTACACCGAAAGACAGAGCAAACTCTCTCTTTGGCTACGAGTAACTCAATTTAAAATTAAAAACTTTCAGATGCTTTTCTTGCTAATAGTGTCCTAGCCATTTGTGCGGGAAAATTCGCTATTCTTTCATTTTGTTTTCCTACAAAGGAAAACGGAGAAGGAAACGAACAAAAAAAAGGAAACCATGACACAAGGCTGTGCCATAAAGAGAAGCGATTCGATGAGAAAAAAAAATCTCAAAACAAGGAAGAAAAAAATATCTCAAGACCTGATGCGGATGAGATGGACTTTTTGTTGCTTGTATACCTCCTGTCGCTCTATCTTTTAAACGAGAAATTGCTTTCGTTCGCAACAAAAATACACACACACCCACGTACATACTACGTAAAAGGGATGCTCAGACAGTTTCTTGTTCACTGCTGTCGCTGTCGTCCCATCAAACGTACAAAACGACTAACATATACTGGAACTCGAACTCGAACTCGAACATCCCCCGCTCACTGCGGCGAATACGTAACAATTTTTTCCTTCCTCGATCCTCCCGCAGATGCGAGATACGAAATATGGATGGATACTCCTGCTTGCGCTCGTATTTGTAGATTTTTTTCCTTCCTCAGTTGTGTGCTTCCCTTTGCAGTTTTATTTGTATCTGCATTTGTATTTCTTTCCAAATGACTACCGAATGCTTTCATAAATTTTTTATTTATTGCTTTGTTTAGTTGGTGGGGGATATTGTTGGTATTGCTGGTATTGGTGGTGTAGAAGGTTAGTGTAGATGGCAAACCACAGGCCAGAACAAAAGAAGTTGTAGCCAAACAACAAATGTGCCGGGCAACGAGCCCAAAATTGTGTTTTTCCCTTCCTAATCGGGTCCGGGTATGGTTCAAACGCACAAACATACGTGCGCTCACATATTGGAAGAGGTGGTTGAAAATGGCTTATTTGTTTTCCAACTTTAATACTGCAGTTTGTTTACTCTAGACTTTCTATTCCATATTCAGTTCTCTAAGCGTTGTGATGATTTACGGGATTTCATTTTAGGACTCTTCATTGCCTCGTCCTCACGCAAAAACTATGTAGAAGTCGAACAAACTGTGGCTGCTTACAAGGGCTGCGACCAAAAGGGCGTAATAAAACGTTGCACGTTGTAAAGGGTAGCAGAGCTCGGTTTTGTTTTCCATTTGTTTTTGGGTTCGGTTAGCTTTAATTGAGATTTTATTGGTAAAAAAGGACTTTGAAATGGAGATTTGTTGGTTGTGGGCAGGGATATATTTCCAGAGATACCAATACGTACTTCTGTGTATCTAGCGGTCGACCAATAAGTGGCTTACTTAAAACAGAAATGCCAATGAATGTGAGTTGAATGATTAAAAAATACAAAATTAAATGACTGGGGCCATAGTGTAGATAGATACTTGCATGTAGATACGAGTACGTAATTGCAAATCAACTTTTAGTGGCGTTTTGTTTCAAGTTCGTTCGTTCATTAAATACACGAGACAATGTCGGACAATAAAAGTACGTGACACTCGTATTGCAATTCAAGTTCGACGGCTTTTTCAAGACCGTTTGGTCCAATTGGGCGGCTTGTTGCTTCGAATATGGAGAAAATAAATCTACTCGTTTTAGAATTCAAAGTTAACAACAATTCAAGAACAAGGTTGATGGACAAGTTAAGGAAGGTTAATGTGAGGGACTTATGAGCTTTAATTGAAAGTTAAAATGAGCTAGAACAACAGTTTTTCTACCTGTTTATAGTTCTATTGCCTATTTTGAAATCGATTGTTTGTACTGAAGTCAGAATTCTTCTTACCGGATCATATCTAAGACAAGTCTTAGGGAGGGACGAAATATTCCTATTCCAGTTCCTTAACTTCTGTAACCCTTCGTTTAGAAAGCCTGTGTGCCTTTATGTTTGGTTTTTCTGTTCCCCCAATTTATATCGAGTATCATAGATTCGACCTCAACTATTCATATACTGCGCCAGGTATTTTCTAAACGAGCCTGAGAGAGTAAGCGGATTTCCTTCAAAATGTTGGTGTGACTCACTCAATACTACTCCTGCGGCCATACATGTATGATATCTATAGGCTTCTGACTTGTGTTCAAATGTGATTTTGGTCAGAAAACAACTCTCAGATTGATACGGACATTTCGAATCTTCACTCTTGAAGAGCGCACTCTAGTACTGACTCAACATTGGAAAAAAATACGTCTGGTTCTTCTTGAACGTCCCAATCATGTCTGAGACATTGCAATTACGTGGCACCCTTTTGGGCCACAAATCGCCACCAATCCAAAGGATCCTGACACTATCATCTCCGCTTCTCGCGATAAAACCCTCATTGTCTGGAAATTGACTCGCGATGAGGACAACAACTACGGTTTCCCATAGGAGCGTTGGTCTCTCATCCGGTGGCAACTATGCACTGTCGGGCTCCTGGGATAAGACTCTCCGTCTCTGGGATTTGGCCACTGGCAAGACCACCCGTCGTTTTAAAGACCACACCAAGGACACACTTTCAGGCGTCTTATTTGCTGTCAACCGTCAAATAGTTTCTGGCTCCCGGGACCGATTGCAAGTACGCCATCCAAAAAGGTGGACACAGTGACTGGGTGTCATGCATTCGTTTCTCACCAAACAACTCGAACCAAATTATCGTCTCGTGTGGTTGGGATTGTACCGTCAAGGCCTGGAACTTGGCCAATTGCAAGTTGAAGAATAATCACCATGGACACAGTGGCTATTTGAATACTGTTACCGTTTCGCCCGTTGGTTCGATATACACCACCAGAGGCAAGGACGCCAAGGCTCTCTTGTGGGAACTTAATGATGGCAAGAACTTGTACAATTTGGAACACAACGACATCATCAATGCTTTGTGCTTCTCACCAAACCGCTATTGGCTGTGCGTCGCTTGTGGTCCATCCATCAAGATCTGGGATTTAGCATGCAAAAAGACCAACCACAGTGCTTGTCACTCGCCTGGTCCATTGATGGACATACTTTGTTCGCTGGCTACACTGATAACACTATCCGTGTATGGCAAGTGTCAATCTCTGCTCATTAAGCAATCCATAGGAAGGGTCAGCAGTACAAGATTCCTTCTTTCATTTGTATTACGTCATTTGTTTATCAAAGAAGCAAAAAGATTATAATTGTTGATGAATGATCGTAACGATATGTCTCAGTCAGAAGTTATAATGAGCATCGTCCAGATATGTAAGAAAAGACATCATTGGGCAGCCTGTATTATCGCTAATTGTAGTTGCTTTTAGTTTGAGAACCGTTGGTAGCTTACAATTTTCTGCTATACCGCGAACGCTGTTACCAGTTGTTTAGACCAAGTGGCCTGGAATTTGTTGTAGCCTGATTCTTAAAATGGATGTTCGGTCTTTCTTAGTGTCTGAAACCTAGATGGACCCTGTCCAGCCTTGATAGGCTTCTTTTATCAATGAATTCGAGGGTAGAGCAAAACTGGTCTTATTGAAAACATCTTCAGATTGACGCCACCGAAGTTTGCTGCGATTTAATCAGTTACAGGCTGCAGGTCATTGGTCGTGTTGAGCATTGGTAGTACATATCAGGACTCTAAACTTGGTATCGTGGGAATGAGAGTCTGACTTGTTAGAGGTAGGGCCTCTAGTGGGAGCGTCACGGTGATTGTGGTTTAAAACCTAAAATGCAACAGGGGTCTTCCACTTGTGGTTGACCCGATGTAAAGCCTCAACTCATACCAAGCATGGAGCTGTGCATTTAACACAGTTCCGCTTTGGTATCAAAGGAATTAACGAAGAGCGATGGCAAGGCGTATCCTTGTTCCTATGACTGGAGTTCACTTTAAACACAACACGCGTTCTGTTTCGAACCTGGGGGCTGTGATTCGAAGATTCTCTTTTCTGGAGACGTATTTTGGTTTTCTGTACTACATCCACATTTTAATATCGCTCATAGAGCTACGGGTCGTATCTTCTCCTCAATTTGCTTTCCTAATACATATTTGAGGAATAATTTATCTCTCGAACGTTTTGCATATCTGCTTTGCTTTCATGCTTATCGTACAGCACTTGGCTCCATATATGAAGTAGACCTGGCAGGAATAATGTTTTACAAGGCTTGCATTTCATCTTTCGAGTTAGGAGTTTGCAACTCAGTTCTGTCTCTCCACACCGTTTCTTCACTAGGGAACTTGGTTGTTTACTTCGAGGTATGGACACTAATATTGTCACAGTGACGTTTTGACTTAAACTGTGGTTAGATGCCTTTTTGTTTGTTGGCAACATGGACTCGGTTTTGCCCTCAGTTACTTCAAGGACAACTCTTTTTGATGGTGTTGATGTTGTCCGCGTATGCCAGCACCTGAACAGATTCGTTCAAAATAATGCCTTCCGTGTTAACACCAGTCTCGCTCACTATCTATTCCAGTTCAAACGGGTGTTCTTTTTAGAGGTATAGCACTTCCGATAGGGTTATCTGTCAAATCAACTATCAGACTGGGCACATATCTCTGATATTCATATTCGGTATGCTTTGGCAAAACTACCATGTAAAGACTTACATCTGAACAATCTTTAGAAATCGTGTAAATTTTTTCACAAAATTCGGGTTTTATGTGCCAAAGCTATAGAGCACTACGCCCAATTTGCGTCCATCTGAGCAGCTTATACATAATACTATAGACCGATGAATCCCTACGTATACTCTTATCGATAATATTCTTCCAACGCGGGCTCATATTGCGAGGTTATAAGCGTACCGAAGAAGCCATCGCCTTTGCAGAGGTGAGTGTGACCGAGAACCCAAATTTATCAATTTTTACGCCGTTCTCAGCAACTCGGCCTCTGCCCGTTCACTACTTGGAAGATTTTGAGGAAAGATCTTGGCTTAGACCGGTATAATATGCAACCGGTACAGCAATTCCGAAAAAGTGGTGCGGTTTGCATGCCGGAAGCCCTTTTTTTTCAAATCTGAAGATGGAACCAACGTTACCGCCAATGGCGAGCGTTACAGGCAAATGATTCGTAATTTTTTGATTCCTTGCGTCAATAACAATCATCTAAGAGACAAATGGTTTCAGCAGGTTAAATCATTTTACTGTTACAAACATTTGGTGAGCGCATCATCTCAAGAAATGGATCTATTAATTGGCCGTCTAGGTCATGTGATTTGACTCCCTAGGGCTACTTTTTGTGAGGGTATATCAAGTCGCTCATGTGTTGTGATAAACTAGATGCAAAATGGAGGATGGCCTTCATAAGGGGCAGCCGCGGTGACCATATGCTCAAAATTGTTTTCAAACACTACATGGCACAATAAGTCCAATATGTTGGTCATTCTATTCATTTTCTATGTTTTATTTTTAATACAATTTCTATACCTCTAAAAAAAACAACCTGTGGATTGATGAGATGACATGCCACTGCATCTGCTTGCCGAAATCCGGTACAATTCACATGAAACATTCAATTGTACCACGTGTCCTTAAGCGTCATTCGGTATAGCTGTATCAAATTTGATCATGTAGAGCTCAAGACGATGAATGTTATCAAATGCCGCTTTAAAGTCGATGCAGAGATGGTGAGTCTTGAAATTCGGTGGTATTTTCCAGGACTTGCATTCGTGTGAAAATTTGGTCGACCATCGTTCTGCTGGGTGGCAAACCACACTTGTACGTACATTAGTTATAATACATTGCACGATATGCCTCAATAGTTCTCAAAAGACGTAGGAACACCTTTCTTGAAGATGGGGCATATGGAGCTGATAGGAATCAGACATGCTTTCAGTTACCTATAACTGGTTACTGATTGGGCAGATTGGGCATATCAAAACATCACCTTCATGTACGAGAGCTCTGCTAGTCGATTATCACAGTCTGCGGCTTTGGTATTCCTAAGGGTTTTGATAGTTGTGCTGACCTCCTCTATACTGGAAGGGAGAATGGCTTCTTCATTGACTGGAAGCGGGTTTTCTTCTTGCCCTATCACACCTTCTCCTGATGCCCATAAAGTATATGCTGAAGATGCTGCTTGCGCTTAGGTGACTAGGTATATTTTACTGTTTCGAAGAACGTACATTCCTACCATACACCAGCTGCCAGTACATAGATTTTCCGAAAAGCATCAACTGGTAGGTTGTGTAGGCCTTCGGACAGGCTCCATCCAGCAGGTCCTGTATTAAGTCTCCAGCTCACATATTATGCTGTGCATGGAAATATTGCATCGATGCGGATCACAGCCAAGCAATCAGTTCCCGGGTTAAAGCCAATTAGAGTTGAATGTAATCGATTTCCCTTAAATTTCTAGTTTTTTGTGACAATTGTTATAAATGTCGCGATTTTGGATATCTGGTTCTATCCATCGTATCTACTGGATCGGGGTAAGATCCAGGTTTTTGTTGTATAGAATATAGGCTTTAAAATCGCAATAATCTTGTCAGGAATGCCTCTCCGAGGTTTCCCACATGAATTTATGATTTACGCTGCTTAAAATGTTCACCACATTCATTGAAAGCATGTTATGTCTGATTGTTAGTCCTGGCGTAGCTTAGCAGACCGGCCGTGGTCACTGCATGGTTTTCTGATTTCATTCAGGCTCTTAATCACAGTTATCGGTCTGGTAATGCTTGCGGTCTGGTATTGCTAGAATGTCGGTAGGTATTTGTGAGTTTGAAGCGCCAATTAAAACTGCAGACCTAAGTATAGCTTTCAGTTTTCTCCCGTACCCATAATATTTCTTCGATCTCCTGCGTTCGTCCTCTTCTGATATCACTAGGCTTACTGAAGGTATTGTTTGCAGCTTCGTTGCTTTACAAGCTTCTTAGCTTCCTGGTAGTAGCGTCGAAAGCCCTATTATCATACTAGGTTTTTGCATCTTAGTACTAATACGCATGTATACTACACCAAACTGTTAGTATGTCTGATGAAGTTAATATTTTTTCTCATTATTCGATTTATTCTCGATGCTCTGTAACCGACTCACTTTAATGCACTTTGACTAGAGCCGTAGTTAGTTTTGTAGTTATACACTTGCACTGTAAACATTACTTAATAGTGTGATAACCACTCAAATGTGAGCAGCGACATCTAGCAGAAAATGTCGAAACTCGAAGACTAGAAGATTTCGATACTGGATTAGCAAAGTCTCGACTGGAGAGTGGAATCGAATTTTCTAGCAAATTGGAAATTGTATGTGACGCTGGATGGCGAGGATTGTTCTCGAAGTATGTCATTCGAGTATAAATACCAGCATCCCCAAGGTATGCAAATCAGTTCTAAAGTGTAATTTGAAGTGTTAATTAGAAGTGATTAAGTGGTTTAAGTAAAAGATAAGAAAAGTATAAGCGGTTGAGAAATTGGATTGTACTGAGAGAAACAATTAAATAGTGAATTGTAACTGTACTGAATAAAGCGATTTCTATTGAAAAGAATAAGTTCTATCATTTGTACCCACACAAACATTTTACAATAGGTTTAAAACTACGCTCTTCTACTACATAATTTCAGTTTAAGTGGATCTGCATTTCAGGATTTAGCAATTTTCACTTTGAGTGAAATATGTTCTACGATCTATCTGCAGGTTCTCATTGATAAATTTGTCCCACGATTTTTGTCCTTACCGGCATCTGTATATTTGAGTTACAATTGAGTTACAATCTGTAGTAGTTGTCCAGTTCTTGGTGAAGATGATCCCTAAATTGTTTGCGGGACCCCTTACCTTGTTGTACCTGATATAGTTAGCATTTTGACGCGGGTGATATAAGCGAATGCAGTACAGAAGCATGACTCAGCAATTACAACGCTTTAAGTATATTCCATTTTGACTATACGCTTATTTTGGGCGTCGCAAAAATAATTTCGTCGTCCCATAATGGAAACATAGTGTTTCTCGGTCAAGGTTTGCTGCGTTTCAGATGACACTCTGCTAATCTTGTGGCAGGTCCAAACACAGATACAGCTTTCAAATTAGCGAAATTTCACCTTGCTTTCAAAGAGGGTGGTCATGAACTCCACTGACATTTCTTGCTACAGGTATGGGGTCACCTTCTTCCTAAACGATGAGGGAGGAACTACAGCACAGTTCATGAGGAGTGTATCCAATGGCTGAAAGAGGCCCAGAAAATATTAAACAGCAGCAAGATGCTATAAAAGGACATGATCTTGGCCTATTTGCTTAAAAGAACCATCAAAGACCAGATATCACTACAAGACTCTGCATGATATACCTTACAGAAGAAATATCTCCGCTGCAGTTTAAAAGGTGGCGACTTCCCGACAAGGGGCCACATGCCACTCGAGCAACTGTCGTCGCACTAGCACTCTTTATATGGTTGACACAATGGAAAAATTACTGAAAAACTGCTGAAAATAATAACAAACTACAATACTTCAGTGATGACACGAACAAGTACAAAATCACGCAGTGTTTATAGAACATTGTGTATGACAGCATACGACTAGGCCTACGACATACGACATCAGGCCTAGAATTACTATGCCATAAAAAGCTACTGCCATAAGTAGCAGGACAAAGGTACAACATCTTACTATTAACGGTGAGAACCTGAGAGGGAACAATATGCAAAGCCTGGGATACGGGGATTGAAAGCAGACGTACTCCTAGTTTGTATTGTAGTTACTTTTCACCGTTCGGAAATTCCACAACATAAGAGTACCCATGTAAAGCCATCAGAAACCCGTCTTCATCAAAGTTGGGATGTTTTGGAAATTTTTTTAGGATGCAACCTCTATGGGAGTGCTCATGACCCCAATTCAACTCTACAGAACTAATTCATAAGCATTTGTTGTATGTTACATAAGATTCACTTATCTGTGAATGTTACAATTTTTCGTGTCGCTTTCGCCGTTATACATTGCAGTTTCTCTGCTAATAGCGCTGGTAAGTGTTTGCTATAACTCCCTAAATGTTGACATCGCTTCTCATATTCATTTTCACGTGAGTATACTGGGGATCACCCCGATTGGAAGAATCGCCTCAGGTACCTTGGATATTCTCTTGAAATTTTTGAAAAACTAGTTAATATGGCCTGAAAGATGGCACTCTGAGTTATAGCTATACAATTTCTCAAAGGAGAACAGTTCAAATATTAATCCCTCAAAAACTAGATTCTTCATGCTGAATTCTCAAAAGTTAATGACTTGTTATTGTTTCTTGGTCTTACACAGTTAACAACAGGACCTGTCCAGGTCCAGCAGGTGAATACTGACTGTCGGGTAACCATTTAAGTTTTTGATTTACCAAATTGCTTCCGCAACGCTTTGAATTTCTGGACGAAATTGCTGTGAGATCTGGACTCTTTGCTTGTGATTTCTTAAGCTGTAAAGCCGACAGAGTGTCAGGAAAGGGGAGATATTCTCTAATTGCGTAAAAGCTTTTCTTACGCCCATGACTCCATCTTAAAGAAGTCAGATAAATATCATGCGTCTATTTGACGGAAAATTACAGAAATTCACGTCTCAGCTCAGGGATAAAGTTTAAGATTCACCTTTGATTGGTGTATATGTAAAGATGTAGATAGAAAACTCAGGGTAACACTTTCCTCTTGGAATACATGTACTCGTATTAAGAACAAGAATAAGGACATTCGTTCAGCCAACAAACCGTTTCCTCTTTCCATATTCCATGAACGATGCACAAAATATAGGTAGGATCAATCGTTGCGGCAATAGTTGGTTAGATATTACAGCAAGGAGGCAAGTCATTATCCCAAGTAACATGTTCATTTTAAAAGTGTTCAGTGTTGTCACTGTTATTCACTGATTTCCTTTAATGTGATCTTTATTGAGTTCATGTTCATTTCTATGGAAAAAGATGTACCCACAAGTACACTCAACGAGTCAAGCTAACATATGTATAATGAACTCTTGCGCTATAATCCTTCGAACAATCAACACACTCACCCCAGAAACGGCATGTGTCAAACTGATATTAACCCCAAAACACCTAACCCCAATCCTTGACAACACTCAATTAATTGACACAAGCCCTCCGTGATTAATGCCTAACCTTCGCTTAAATAAGTGAACCCATCAATACGAATAGACCCATATACGACGAGTACACACCCGAGTGCATTGTGTCACATCAACATATTTCAACCCCAAGAGGAACTTAACTCCTTTACACATTATTCTCCTCACTCCATCTTGGCGACAGCCACCGTCTCACATTCATCCCAAAAACCACCCCACATCCGTTACCTCCTTCAAGATGTTTTCTGCATGGGTAAGCGTCTTTGAACTCATGTCACGTCCTGCAATTCCTGCATCCATAAAATATGTGTGCCTGCCAAGTAATCGCAAGTAGTTCCTCCATTTGATGACCAAGAAATAAAAAATAAAAAAAATAAAAACAAACTTTTTAATGGTCAAGAAGGTATGAAGGTAGATTTAGATGGATGCCCCGAATCCTAACTCCAAAGTTCAACGCCATTAATTTTAATTGTGAAACTACAAGCACAGCGAATACTTCCCCTCTTCCAAGGATAAAGAGCAAAATAAACGTTTCACGCTGTTCAAAAGTTGGATAAAGGATGCAACCATCCTCGTCAGCATAATTTACATTCCGCTTCAGTATCATCATCAACTGATTGATGATGCTCCAAACTGAAGCTGGATGAGAGAGTTAGGTTGATGGTAAACTGGGAGGCTAGCTGTAGAATTCGAGATGAATTTCTTCACGGAGGAGGGTGCACTAAAAAGTGCATTAATAAAATTGATTTCAATTTTAGATATCATCGTCGGAGAGGAGTATCCTTATGGTGGTATCCACTATGCAAGCCGCAAAGAATGTAGAAAGTTTGCCAAGCACAACCACCACCACTACTACTTGAGCTCGATTTCGAAAGGTTTTTTTTTGTTTTCATACTTCACTCCTTCCAAATTCTAGCTTTGAGGTTGAAAAAAGAATCTCCCATAGTTTGGCAGGTTTCAAGCTGTAGAGAAACATACTGGGGGTGAATCGAATACATTCCGTCAATTTCATTTGGTAGATGGACACCAAAGTGCTTCGTATTGAAGTGCTCTATTGTCCTGAAACTTTTTCACCACATCCACCATCAAATTGACCGAAAAGTCAGTTGTGGGCGGATAGCAGTGTTTGATTTGGAAATTAGCTAACGGAGATAAGACAAATTTGCTTAGGTTCTTAATCCTTCTGCGGAGTTTCGAAGCTACAATATAACAATGGCGATGACTGTGTTTCTGGACTCAGTAACTTCTCATCGAGCGGATTGTTTGCATATTTTTTTCCCCATTTTTCATTTGGGGTCGCTCTGAATTCTTTATTACTTGGTATGTCCATTCCTTCGTTGGTCAAAACAATGCAAATGGCTTGCGAGCTAGGGTAATTAGGGTTTTTCACTCTAATCACCAGGAGTTGGGACAGAAAGTAGCTGTGTCACGGTTGATTGATTGCACTGCGATTAGATTGGACAAATGAACTGCAAACTTTGTTTTTAGAGCACGGAACTAGGTGGTCTTAAACGACTGGAAAATATATAAAAGGGAAGGGTTCTGCTCATAACTAATTCTAGTTTGCTGAGAATTAAGTTAATATGTTAGCTATCACGATGGCCCTGGCGCGTAATTGATGATGATTGCTGACGTACTCGTATACTAAATTACTGGTACTTAGATTTCTAAAATACGAGTGGAGTTCTAAAATCCAAGTTGTGTAGGTTAGAACCTTCATCTCAGTAATGCTCGTAAGAAATTATTCCAAAACCGTGGTTCCAATGCACCGGTACTCGCATGAAGGAGTTTGAGACCAAACGAGTTTTATTATTGACATCATTATTGACAATTAGGTTGTTGACCTGATAGGATCTTGTAAGCGATATTAAGAAGACTGATGCCTCGTGGTTGGTGCAGTTCAGATGGTCTCCTTTCTTGAGGATCGGACAGACAATGCTGAGGTTCCTTTTAACGGGCATACTTTCGTCCGACCAAATTTCATAGATGAATTGGTGTATGCTCCAAGCCATCGCTTGCCGCTCTGAAAAGTTCGCCGTCTGCTGCACATCGAGCCTTGCGATGGAAACTACGACTCTGCCATCTAATATCTGAAATGGACATCATTTCACGGTGAGAAAGCTTCGGAACCTTTACGCATACTGGTGGGGTGAAAAGTAACCTCCTTGGGAATGAAACAATTTTTTTTTTTTATTCAATATAGTTACCTTTTAGCTTGATACACTTATTTCAGCAATTTTCCAACTGCTTGATCCCGTCCGAAAAGTAATTTTCCGCAAGGTCTGCAAAATACTCCTCCGTAGCGTCGATGATTTCCTCGTGTGAGCTGAATTTTTTATTGATGAGCCATCTTTTGAGGTTTGGGAAGAGATAATAGTCCGAGGGAGCCAAATCGAGCGAATACGGTGGATGTGATAACAATTGGAGGCGTAAGTCATTGATTTTAGCCGTGGTTGCGATGCTCTTGTGCGCCGGCGCATTGTCTTGCAAAAACCAAATTTTTTTTTCGCTTCATGTGAGGCCGTTTTGCATCGATTTCGGCCTTCAATTGCTCCAATAATGCATAGTAATACTCGCTGTTGATGGTTTTTCCTTTTTCTAGGCAGTTTACGAAGAGTATGCCATGACAATCACAGAAAACCGACGCCATGGTATTTCCGACCCATCAAATCTCCGTCGGCCGCTTCGGAGCACTCGTGCCGGCTTCAGTCCATTGCCGAGCACTCATTCTGTTCTCTGGTGTGTAATAGTGGATCCAAGTTTCATCAATAGATACCAATCGACGCCAAAAGTCCGCCCGATTCCGCATCAGCAAGTGCTCTCGCGTTCGTGTTTTTGGTCAGGAGTGAGCATGCGCGGCACGCAGCGGCAGGATAACTTTTTCATATGCAGAATATTGCCCAAAATATGGCGTGTGCGCTCAGTATTAATCTCTGTGGTATCTGCTAGCTCGCGTACCTTCACTTTCCGGTCAGCCAACACCATTTCATGTATTTTCATTTCTGTAACCGCATCGGAGGGCCTGCCGCTGCGGACTTGATCGGTAGTGGAGTTGCGGCCATCACGAAACTCTCGAAACCAATATTTGACGGTGTAATCTGACGGAGCATTAGCCCCATAATATTTATCCAACTTTTCTTTTGTTTCCTTCGCCGTTTTGCCTCTCAAAAAATAATGTTTTATGAGAGAACGAAAATCGTTTTTGTCCATACTCAACATGATGCCAAACACGTCAACAACAATCAGCTGTCAAAACAAAACTAAAGACAGTATCGCACTGAAATTTACGAGGGGCGTTCAATATATTCTCGGTATCGATATGAAGGAAAATGCGAATTCAATTTAAATTGTTTTTATTTTTCAATACAATCTCCCCTAACATCAATACATTTGTTACATCTTGAGATAAGCTTTTTTAAACCCTCAAAATAAAATAAATAAATAAAATTTCCTCTTTCTCTGCAAAATACCCATTTATTGCCGACTTGAGTTCTTCGTCATTCGAAAATCATTTTCCACGAAGACATTTTTTCAAATCCGGAAACAGGAAATAATCACTAGGGGCAAGGTCTGGACTATAGGGTGGGTGTTGGATTTCTTTGAAACCACAATCTCGCGCAGCAGCCTTGGAAACTCGCGCCGTGTGAACAGGAGCGTTGTCATGAAGAAGCAACACACCCGCTGCGAGTTTACCCCGTCTTTTCTTTTTAATTTCCTCCCGCAAATTATGCAAAGTGGAAGCGTAGGATGTGGCGTTGATGGTTTCACCTTTTTTTTGTACTCAATGAGCAAGATTCCCTTTGAGTCCCAAAAAACTGTGGCCATGAGCTTCCCGGCAGACGGAGTGATTTTGAACTTCTTCGTGTGGTCTGTTCCTTTTTTATGCCACTTCATGGACTCTTGTTTGCTTTCAGGGTCATAGTGGTGGACCCATGTTTCGTCCCCAGTAACAATTCGATCCATAACACCGTCCGCGTTCTCACTACACATCTCCAAAAGCTCTCTACAGCATGCGATTCTCACTTTTTTCTGAGGCGCTGTGAGCATTCGTGGCACCCACCTTGCACTGACCTTTGAAAGGTTAAGATGGTCATGAAGAATGGTGTGAATGGCACCAATTGAAAGCTTGGTGATCTCTGCCATCATTTTCACCATTATTCGGGCATCCTCAAGAACAAGTTTTTCGACTTCTTTGATGCTTTCTCCCGTACAAGCAGTAGCCGGGGCGCCGGAGCGGGGGTCGTCTTCAATGCTCTCTCTGCCTCTCTTGAACTCACTTGACCACTTTTGCACAGTTGATAATGAAGGTGCGGAACCCTGGTAAACAGCCACCATCTCTTCCTGAATAGGTTTTTGACTTTTTCCTTGCTTAGTGAGAAATTTAATTACAGCGCGATGCTCAATTTTCACCATCATCGTCTCAGTTGCCATTATGATTCTGTTTAACTAGAGATAAAACGCGAATTAATAATCACATTTATATGAAATTGTACATGAATGCACTAAAATAATAGTATTACTTGATAAATTATATATACAACCACAGCTTCACCCCGATACCGAGAATATGTTGAATGCCCCTCGTAGCATGTCTGCCTAAATATGAATGGACTTCAAGGCACCATAACCTTTTTTGCAGTAGCAGCGCATTCTGGCGGTCAAGGAGGTTACTTTTCACCCCATCTAGATATAGAATGACCTACAGCAGCCTAAATGACAGCTTGTGTGAAAGGAACTACTGCACTTATTGGTATGAACCATAACTAAGTTGAGGGGAGAGATTTTAGAGCCTAATTATGTCCCACATAGAGAAGTTGAAGTGTCGTGGAGTCAACACGTACTCATAGACTGTGCGAATTACTTTTTCTTTTTTAGTAGTGATTTCTCAGTATTGTTAATAATATGCCTTGTGTGTGCAAACAAAAAGTTGATCGAAATCAGCCCAAGATCAAATGTGTGGGCTGTAACGAGTATTTTCACTGCATTTGTGTGAATATCAAACCAGCTGATATTGAATTTCTTCAGAAATCGAAAAAGCAATTTCGCGCCAAGCTATGCTCTACTGCGAAAATAAATTCTCTTCTCTCTCCTCCTCTCAACAATTCCCACAATGAGCGAGAGTAGGCACTGCAATCGGTGCTCACTGCAGACGAAATTTCACCTACGTTTCCAACGCCGTCAAGTGATAAACAGAGTTAACTGTGTCCCCAACAAAACTCTCAAACTCAACAACAGGCAAAACAACAACAACATGAACCACAGACATCAAATCAACAGCTACACAATAAGGAAATAACGTTAGAGCATGTCCAACAAAGAATTGAGCATGTCTTCAAAGAAATTGTGGCACTCATATCTGAGAATGCACTTGCTCTTTCGCTGATCAGCTGTCTCCAAGAAGAAAAAAACCAACTTAAGCAACAAGTCAACGACCTCAGAAGAGAATTGAATTTTATGCAACAGGAGAACAGAGAAAAATGTGCTGAGATTATGGGCGTTCCTAATCTAAACAATAATAATGCTCTTGTCTGTGCGCTGCAAATTTTTTCAAAGGGTATATGCGCAGATGTTTCTGAAGCGGATCTTGACAATTGTTATATACTAAAAATTAAAGGGAAAACTGATTCAGATGGTGATATGTCTAAGGTACATGTGGTAAAATACAATGGTTTTTAAAAAAAAAAGCTATAAGGAAAAAAAAAGTTAGTAGTAAGAATAATCTAACGACACATATTTTTAACTGTAAACGTGTTTCAAAAATTTTTATTAACGAATCCTTAAATGGTACAAGAAGGCGACTTTTACGTGCTGCCCAAAAGGTGCAAAAAGAGAAATTGTTTAAGTATGTGTGGGTGAAGTCAGGAAGAATATTTATGCGCAAAAGGGATAATGATAAATATATAATTATTGAGTCGGAGTCTGATCTCCAAGCTTTATATTAAATTTTTATGTTTGAATCACAAGATTATAATCTAAATATCCCCTCTGTAAACTCCATAAATACTGATTCCTTCGATCTTGTATCGTTCACCAAAATATAAGGAATATGCGTAAAAATCTTAATTTTTCCCATGTTGCAATAATGAATATGCTTCTGGAGGTGTTGCCGTTTTTATTAAAAATGAGTTAAATGTCGATGTTGTTTCTTTTAATTTGCAGAGTTGTGATGTTATTAAAGTATCTATCAGTGACAAAAAAATAACTATATTCTGTGTTTATAGATTTAATGAGTCTTTGGTTAAAATGTTTCTGGAGGAATTGGAAGGTCCATTAAAAAGTGCGCCAGGACGTAACATTATCTTATTAGGCGATATTAATATTGACATCATACATGATTCTGCAGAGGTTGCAAGTTACTTATTCCTATTAGCATCTTTCGGTTTTGAATCGTGTATTAACAAACCTACTCGTATTAATGAATCCTCAAATAGCTTATGGTGCGTTTTTCCAGACCTGAAAATCTCTTGTTTTATAGCTTTACAGATTTCTGATCACTGTATGACATGTCTGAGTATTAAATACAATTATGTTGTTAGTCCAAATATACTTCCTTCGTGCTTTTCTTACTCTATCACTGATTACCGTGCGCTAAATGAATCTCTTCGCTATGAAAGTTGGTTTAATGTTTATAATGAAAATGATCCTTCGAAAGCTTACAGTTACTTTGTTGATATACTCAGTAATTACATTATGCTTAGTTCGAAAAAAATAAAAAGTAGTGTGAATAAAACAAAAAGACTAAAACCCTGGATAACGACGGAATTGCTTAAAAAGGTTAAAGAAAAGAATAAATTGTACAAAATGAAAACTAAATTTCAAAACAATTCTAGTACAATTGAAGCTTATAAAAAAATTTGTAAAGATATTGCCAAAGATGTTAAAAATTGTAAACATACTCGTAACTACTACCTAAACAAGCTTCGGGAAGTCAAAGGTGACTCGAAAAAAGAATGGAAATTGGTTAGAGAAATTCAAAATATATCTACTGTCACTAGTTTCGTTGAAAATATAAAAGATTCTGACACTATCATCGGTGACCCTAACGAAATTGCTGAAAAACTCAATCGCTTTTTTGTTTGTATTGGTAACAAAGTAATATCAGATAGCTGTGCTTCTGTTTCTAAATGTGAACGTACTTTTGATGACGTATCTTCTTGTGTCAGTTTTTATTTTGAACCAATAACATCTTTCGAAATATACAAAATTATTTCTTCTCTTAGTAGCTCACGCTCTAAGACAAGTGACGGCGTTTCGAATAGTTTTGTTAAGAAAATAGCTTTGAATATTTGTGACATTCTATGTTATATCTTCAACAGAAGTGTCTCCATGGGTGTATTTCCAGATGATCTAAAACAGGCCGAAGTGATACCTTTATTTAAAAAAGGTGATAAGACATTAGTTAATAGTTATAGACCTATCTCACTTCTTCCTGTCTTTTCTAAAGTTTTTGAGAAAGCTGTAAAAAACAGAATGATAAATATTTTAGAAAAAAATAATTTTATTAGTAAATCCCAATTCGGTTTTCGCCCGGGCTTTTCTACTGAAGGAGCACTGTTGAACTTCTGCACTGATGTTTTTAATAGTTTTAACGATAGAAAATTAACTGCAGCTCTTTTCATCTATATAACAAAAGCTTTTGACACGGTAGATCACAATATACTTTTAGATAAATTGTACAGAGGCATGAGTTCAGAGACATGTCACATAAATGGTTTTCTTCTTATCTTTCCAATAGAAGACAAAAAATGAAAATTAATGGGCAAATTAGTTCCAGCAGAAACGTTAATATTGGAGACCCGCAAGGTACGGTGCTTGGTCCGATACTTTTCTTGATTTTCATTAATTCGCTACTTTTACAAAATTATCGAAGTAAGGCTAATGCGTTTGGTGATGATATGGCATGCACTTTTCAAAGTAACTCAGCTCTAAACTTAGCTGCCGATATAAATCATGACCTGGAGATATTAAGCCACTGGTTTCAACAACATAATTTGGTGATAAGTGATAAAACTAAAATCATGTTTTTCAATGTGTGCAGTTGGAGGTTTGACTTTGGTACTTACTCGTTTCATTGCGCTAATTGTAATAAATTCAAACACAGTAATCATATTTGTAAATCGAGCAAATGTTCGCAAACTTATTTTGTAACGGAATCTTGTTCTGATAAATGTTTCACCATAGAGAGAGTCGATTCATTTAAGTACCTTGGTGTTATACTTGATTGGAGGATGAATTGGTTTGCACATACTAGTGCACTTAAGAAGCACCTTATAGCTGCCACAAGGCAATTTTTCTTTTTAAAACCCTATTGCTCTCTAGATCTTCTTAAATGTATCTACTATTCATTCTAAACTTGAATACGGTATAGTTTCCTGGGGCGGCACTCATGAGAATAAATTGAATACTCTCTTAATTTCTCAGAAGCATGTTGTTCGTCTTATATGCAATAAACATCGTGACGTTAATAGTTTACCACTTTTTAGATATCTTAAAATTCTCCCTCTTAAACATTTATACTTTTTTAAGGTATTAAAGATTTTTTTTACTAATTTCTTCGGGATATGAATTAAATCGCGGCTCCGCAAACTATAATCCTAGAATCAACAATCTTAATTATGCGGTAGTACCACAACACAATCTACAAATATTTTTTAATTTCTATACGGCAATTGCTCCTAGACTCTTCAATAAGTTACCTATTAGCATTAGAACCTTAAGATCTAAATATATTTTTCTAAATAAGGTAAAATTTTGTCTTTTAGATAAAAGTTATGCAGATGTAGCAATTCTCACACCTTTTCTTTGTTTTTTTTTGTTTTCATTTTTATTCATTCATTCATTTAAGTCCATTTTACAAATTTCATAACAGATATATATGCACTTAAATTTGTAAGAAGGTTTTATGAGTGGATTTCAATTAACAAACTTAAGTTTAACATAAAGGCAATTACATAAATTCAAGTACTGTACCAATATTAAGTGTTTTTCATCAGTGAATGAATAAATAAATACATTCTATAGTTAATAAAACTAGTGCCGAATGAATTGAGTCAGACAATAACAATATAGAAAATTTTAGATTAAAAAACAAAGAAAAAATATTTTGTGTGGTGGAGAGAAAAGAAAAAATTCATAATAATTAGATGTAAGTACTAGTAGATGCTACTAAATAATTAACTTCGATAGATTATCAATCTCATTGAGGTCAAAATTAAACAGCCACTTCTTGACCGCTTTATTAAAGGAAAAGAAATTACTAGAGCGCCTTATTTCAATGGGTAGTTTATTAAAGATATGAGGAGCTACAGAAGAGTAATAACTTAAGAAGAGATGAGTATTGTGTGAAGGAATGAAAGCAAGATTCATAGAAGAGCTGCGAAGACCATAGGTATTCGGATCATGATTTAATGAGTATCCGCTTCTTAAGATGATTTTTAATACTTTACAGAAATAAAGATGCTTTAGAGGCAATATAAAAGAATGTGTAAAGAGTGGGAAACTATGTTCATGGTGCCTTTTTTTCCAGATAATTCTCAGCACATATTTTTGTAAAACAAGCAAAGGTTGCATTTTGTTTTTGTGTGTTCCGCCCCAGTAAGTTAAACCATATTGCAATTTGGATTGAACAAGACCATAATAAAACGTTTGTAAAAGTTTTTTTGAGCAAAAAAGTCTCAAATGGTAAAGGGTTCTGGTTGTTTTCAGCAGGTATTTCCTTAAGGAAGTAGTGTGAGCATTCCAATTTAACCTGCTATCGAACTCGAGTCCTAGATACTTAAAGACCTGTACGTTACCAATGACAAAACAGCTAGGTAGGCAATCTATGGAAGTGTTATATGTACAAGATCTTTCGGAAAGCGATTCACAGCAATTGTCAGAGTTTATCAACATATTATTGCAGTACGCACTATGAAATGTAAAAACTGGAAGTTCTAAATGCAAAGAAGTGTTAAAATACATAATTTTTGTTTTGTCACTAATAACTAGCTTGTGCACACGGAACCAATGTCGTAACATTTCTAAATCATGGTTGATGTCAGCTATTAGATCTAACCAAGAGTTGCTGGAATATGAACAACCTATATCATCAGCAAACCCTGTAACTTTTCCTTTCATATTAAGAGTAAAAATTGAGTTAATGAAAACTAAAAAGAATATAGGTACCAGAACAGATCCCTGAGGAACACCAACTGTAATATCGCAGCACTCACTAAACATAGTTCCTATTCGAACCATTTGTTTCCTGTTGGTGAGATAGGACTCAATCCATTTAAGAACAAATCCCCTAAATCCAGTTTTATTCAATATATTCAACAAGATTTTATGATCAACAGTATCAAAAGCCTTCGTTATATCCACGAAAAGAGCTGCAGTAACCTTCTTGCTATTGATGCTTCCATAAATTGAACTGCTGAAGTTAAGAAGTGCATCCTCAGTAGATTTTCCAGCTCGGAATCCATATTGTCTATCGTTAAAGAATGAGATACCATCAAGATAGGACAACATTCTTTTTTTGATTAATTTTTCGAAAACTTTAGAAAAAACTGGGAGAAGAGAAATAGGCCGATAATTGTTGAGTACTTTTTTGTCACCTTTTTTGAATATAGGTATAACTTCAGCAATTTTAAGCATTTCAGGAAATATACCACATAAGATACTTTTGTTAAAGATATGAGCCAAAATATCTACAATATAAAATGCGATGCTCTTAATAAATGCATTAGAATAAGATCTATGAGTAATGGAGGTCGAGTTGTTCAGAGACATAATCGTTTTATGGACCTCAATTGATGAAATTGATTCATAAAAAAAGCTATGAGGCTCTGATCTTTCCCTGTTAGAACACTCAAGCAAACATCTACTATTATTATTACTAGGTGCTATACCTGCCTCAGTTATTGTTTTATTTGCAACGCTAGTAAAAAATAAGTTGAAGCTATTAGCTACTGCCTTTAGATTTATAATATCCTGATTTTCATGCCTAAGACAAGATGGTATATCATTAGTACTGTTTCTGTTAAAAATCTCATTTACTATTCCCCATTCCTTTTTTAAATTACCATTAACCTTTTGAAATTTGTTAATGTAAAAATTTTCTTTGCATAAAGGCACCTCAATAGCAATTTCCTTACAAATTTTATCATATGCACTACGAAGATGATTACGAGTATTATTAGGTTGCTTTTTATATTTCACTCTTAACTTGTTTTTTAGATTAATTTTGTTTACCAGATAGTTAGAAATCCAAGGCTTGAGCTTGATTAGTTTATTACTTTTCTTACGCACTGTCGCCGTACAACTTGCAACATGTGTATTAAGGGTATTAGAAAACAAATTAAAAGCTTCATTGGGATCATTTGCTGTCCATATCTCAGACCAGTTTTCAAGCATTAAGTGATTAGTAAGCTCAACGAGGTTCACGTTCTTAGACTGATAATAAGGCTCATGTTTATTATTTTGAACGTTATTCGATTGAAAGAACAAACAAACCATTGAATGGTCAGAAATTCTCAGATCAGCAGTGCTACTAACGAGAGACAATTTAGATTTCTGTTACCATCTGAATCATTTAATTATTTGTTTCCTTTGTCATTATTATTATTATTTCCTTTTCTTCTTTCTTGCTACACTTTGTAACTAAAAATTAATAATATACTGCGACCATACCTCTTTTGAGTTTATAATTGTAAATTGAAATAATTGTTAATGCTATCGTCTTTAGTTCCCTCTGAACTATAGATAGTTTGTTTTTTATTTTTCTTTACTAATTCGTTGTATGTTAACGATAATAGTAATGTAATAAATATGTAATTGTTATTCTCTAAAACGAATTAATAAGGACTATATATATAAAAAAAAGAAAAAAGAGATGACCTTACTATCTTGTGTAACTTATTAACCTGGAGGAAAGGGAAGATAATAAACATTTTATGGCTGGATGCCTGGTTTTAAAGGAGATGAGGAGACTGTACTTCAGTGTGGAATTGTTATCATCAGAGGACGTTACATTGTTTGTTAACGGATGTACTGCGCCAAGGCCTTAAGCTACCGGAAAAGTACATACAAAATAGGAATCATTTTAAAATCCTGCTTTTCTTTCAATTAAATGCATTGTTCTTATTGTTGTCTATCTGGCAGACGGAAAAGCCATGTCAGTAGATTCTTTTTTTGGAAGCAAATTAAATTAAAATAAAAATCATTTAATCTAATCTAAAAGTCTTGGCTATAAGCTCAATTCGAAGACCTTGCTATCAAATACAGAAGACTTGGACATCTGAAAGCTTTCTCTCATGGTTTTTGGTTTTAAACATAACACTTCTGCTCTGAAAGCAATTCCCCGAAAAATGCACGAACGCTTTTATTTTTCCGTGTCATTTAGGTTAACATCCTTGAAAGTTGTACTCCAATGGTAAAAGTTATTTATTACAAGACGAACTTACTTTTGAACTCCTGACTCGCAACACTAAATTTCTCTAATTTATGCAAAGCACCCATCCGTCTAAGGAGCACTTCAATACAAAGTTGATTGGATTTTAATTTCACTTTAAATGCACTACTACTGCTTTCGAATGGCCTTCCTCACACCCCGTTTGCAAGACTGTATTCAGAACTTACTCGAATTACGGTCTTTGAGAAAATCACTCCAAAAACAACAACAAGTGCGCTTAACGCCACTTAAACCATGATTAAGTGTACACTTCAGAGTTACTCATGGCAAAAGAACATTTTTAAGTCAAAGCTTCCTCGCTCAGGTGATCACAGGCCAAAATAAAACTCTGTCGCGTGACATCATCGTCACACTATTTCAAAGTCGCGTCAAACATTCACCGTCTGGAAAATATACAATTTATAGTCGTTTCCGTGACAAAGTGCACTTTACATAGGAAGAGCACAGCAAAAAGCAATTGAAAGTGAGTACAGGAGGCACTTCATCATACACCAGAAAGGATTTAAGAAGTCACCCTCGATTAAATGAACGAATATTCTGTTCTCGCAACTTTCCCCAAAGAGGGCGTCTTGTGTATGCAAATAGTTTCATAATACAAGTACACTCCCACTCATTATTTTGATTTATATTCATAGGTGAAGTGAATGAGTGAACGACTGTACTATAGTGACCTCGGGACAAAACTTGATGAAGCGTAGTTTGATTTTAGTCCTTCATATGTATAGTACATCGATACGAATAGGAGTGCGCCCAAGTAAACCACCCAAAAGGAACTACGTAAATATGTACGTCCCCTTGGTCCTTGTAATGAAATTTATAAACCAGCTTTAAGGGTGATGTCTAGTAGAGAGAAGAAGGAAGGAAGGTCCGTTGAAAGTACGAATATCATACCGAAACCGAACAAAGAACTATTAAACTTATTACAGCTGATATCCAGCGCCTGAAAAATATCATTATTCAGGACTTTCATTTACCATTTACCATTTACCATCCACCAGAGCCGAGTCGTCGTCGCTGGCTTCTGTGTATACACGTAATAAACAAACAAACAAAAAAAATCCCAAGGCAAGTCATTGATTCGAGGGTTCCTCTTCCAAGGGTAGCTTTCCATTTTTCATGATGACGTGTTGGCCAGGACCTAAGATTGCCAAGGGAATGTGAGTGAGAATGTATTGTAAGAAAGCGAGGATATCACACCTCCTTCTCCGTCGTTCGTTCGGCACTCAGTTCTAATTAATTATATTCGTTTTTTTCATGATAGTACAAGTAGTTATCGAACAAGTAGATAAAATATTTTATATCCAAGGCAACAACAAACATCACTCTTTCGAGAAGAAGATGCTGCCCCAGAGAAAACCACCCTCATCCTTAAATCCGGAGCATGAGGGTTTATTTTTTTCAAATCATTTTGCACCACCCTGGAAGGATAGTGACAATAGCTCTTGAATTACAATACCAATATCTGCAAAACTGAGATATCCGTCCAACGGTTTTTGTATGGAAAGTCTTACCTCCTAAGGGTATGTGTAGTCGTATACGAGTATATATCGAATGAGATGCCTCTAATGAGATGGACACTTTGGCTTAAAGCTGGCGGAATTAATTTTTGTGCGAACAAAACACTTTAGAAGCTCGATAAAATGTAGAGACGGTGCTGAAGAAGAGTACGGGTATTTGAGGATGGTGGAGGACCGCATAGCAAACATTGTCATTGTCGTGGAATTGGAGCTCACAGTGTTGTTTTCCTATTTATTCTTCTTGATATTTTACGATAATTATTATGTCTTAAGAGGGTTGCATGGAGGATGGTGATACGAGTAGTTTGCGAAATTCCATTCCAAGTCGAACAGGGGTTTGCTGTTCGACCAGTCTTAATGTGTGACCATCCATGCTTCCACTAATGCTCATGAGAATCGCTTTACATTGCTGTTTGCTGGGTGCTGATTGCTGGTAGATGGCGGTCAGCTTCTAGTTCTGCCATTGGCTCTGCAGTTCTACTGAAGATGAGTTTCCGGAGGTGTTGGTAGTACTCAGGGTTTCACTTTTTGTTGGTGCACAAATTACTTTCTACTAGAGCTCCTTGCGGCGTTGGGGATTGTTTTAATGAGTTTTTGTATGTAGGGTAGGGATGCATTTGTTTTAGGGCTAAAAGGAGTGCTCTAGTCTTTTTAAAACCTGTCTATCAATGTATATTTCAACTGAAAAAAACTAAATCTTTTCTTTTTTTTCTTTTTAGGTAAGTCCATCAATATATAGTACAAGGTAGACCCTTGGGAACAGAAGTGTTGTTAAAACGGTTTGGATACCTAAAGTCACTAAAAGGTATAAACTAATAATAAAATAAAAAAAACATATTGGGCAGATCTGTTGGTCTGTATTATTGGCCCTGGTCTAACCCGGACAACTTTATTAATCTTATTAGCAAGCAAAAACTTAAAGCTAGGCTCAAAAACTAACCAAGATATTCTTAACCTAATGGAGCGCGGAGAAATGGTGGTCGGGGGAGAAGGTAAGGGAGTCGCATATTGAGCAGTGGTTTTTTTTATAGTAATTCGCATTTGCTGCTTTTTAAGTTCAATGCTTCGGCGTAGTTGTTCGTTATACGCAATATTCTAGATTTTTGGTTTGAAGTGACCGTAGTTGGTGCGGTGAGTTCGGATCAGAAGGAGTGGGACAGATCTTAGATTACGGGGATTGGGAGTGAATGAAATATTTTGCGTTATTCTCGGGCAGTCGATGTTTCCAGTCAGTAACTGGTGGATACATCAGCGACTAGGCGACGTTTTTTTAGGGTATGCATGCTAATTAGTTTTAGCCTATCCGTATGGATCGGCCCAAGGTAGTCCACGAAGTGCGAAACGGATAAACCTGCGTTGGACTGCTTCAATTCTTTGAATGTGGATTTGTTTATAGGGTGACCTAACTCGGTTGCAATATTCGTGAAGAGTCCTTACAAAAGTAATGTACGGGGGCTTTGTAACGTTTTTTTCCGAAACCTCCTTTCGTGGTTTGACGCGTGGTGATTTTTAGTTAATTTTTCGGTAAATCATGTCTAAAACGTTGCAATTGCGCGACCCTCTTTTGGGCCAAAATGGCTAGGTTACCCAAATCGCCACCAATCCACAGTATCCCGAGATTATCATCTCCGCTTCTCGTGATAAAACCCTCTGAAAATTGACCCGCGATGAGGACAATAACTACGGTTTCCCACAGAAGCGTTTGTATGGACACTCGCACTTTATTAGTGACGTTGTCCTCTCACCCGATGGCAACTATAATCTGTCTGGCTCCTGGGATAAAACTTTTCGTCTCTGGGATTTGGCTGCTGGCAAGACCACACCAAGGACGGCAGTCCTTCTCTGTCAGTCACCTTCTCTGCTGGCAACCGTCAAATCGTTTCCGGCTCCCGGGACAAGACCATCAAGTTGCGGAATACTTTGACCGAGTGCAAGTACACCATCCAACAAGATGGACACAGTGACTGAGTGTCATGCGTTTGTTTCTCACCAAACCATTTGAACCCAATTATTGTCTCGTGCGGTTGGGATCGTACCGTCAAGATCTGAAACTTGGCCAATGGCAAGTTGAAAAACAATCACCATGGACACAGTGGCTACTTGAATAACGTTACCGTTTCGTTTGATGGTTCACTATTCACCTCCGAAGGCAAGGACGCCAAGGCTCACTTGTGGGATCTTAATAACGGCAAGATCTTAATAACTCGCTCGTTCATTAAATACACGAGACAATGTCGGACAGTAAAAGTACGTGACACTCGTATTGCAATTCAAGTTCGACGGGTTTTTCAAGTCCGTTTGGTCCAATTGGGCGGCTTGTTGCTTCAAATATGGAGGAAATAAATCTACTCGTTTTAGAATTCAAAGGTAACAACAATTCAAGAACAAGGTTGATGGACAAGTTAAGGAAGGTTAATGTGAGGGACTTACGAGCTTTAATTGAAAGTTAAAATGAGCTAGAACAACAGTTTTTCTACCTGTTTATAGTTCTATTGCCTATTTTGAAATTGTTTGTACTGAAGTCAGAATTCTTCTCACCGGATCATATCTAATACAAGTTTTAGGGAGGGACGAAATATTCTTATTCCAGTTCCTTGACTTCTGTGACCCTTCTTTTAGAAAGCCTGTGCGCCTTTGTGTTTGGTTTTCCTTTTCCCCCAATTTATATCGATTATCATAGATTCGAACTCAACTATTCATATACTGAGCCAGATTTTTTCTAAACGAGCCTGAGAGAGTAAGCGGATTTCCTTCAAAATGTTGGTGTGACTCACTCAATATTACTCCTGCGGCCATACATACATGATATCTATAGGCTTCTGACTTGTGTTCAAAATGTGGTTTGTTTCAGATTTTGGTCAAAAAACAACTATCAGATTGATACGGACATTTCGAATCTTCACTCTTGAAGAGCGCACTCTAGTACTGACTCAACATTGGAAAAAAATACGTCTGGTTCTTCTTGAACGTCCCAAAAGAAATTTTTCGATCAATCATGTCTGAGACATTGCAATTACGTGGTACCCTTTTGGGCCACAAATCGCCACCAATCTAAAGGATCCTAACACTATCATCTCCGCTTCTCGCGATAAAACCCTCATTGTCTGGAAATTGACTCGCGATGAGGACAACAACTACGGTTTCCCATAGGAGCGTTGGTCTCTCATCCGATGGCAACTATGCACTGTCGGGCTGCTGGGATAAGACTCTCCGTCTCTGGGATTTGGCCACTGGCAAGACCACCCGTCGTTTTGAAGACCACACCAAGGACGCCCTCTCAGGCGTCTTCTTTGCTGTCAACCGTCAAATAGTTTCTGGCTCCCGGGACAAAACCATCATGTTGTGGAACACTTTGACCGAGTGCAAGTACGCCATCCAAAAAGGTGGACACAGTGACTGGGTGTCATGCATTCGTTTCTCACCAAACAACTCGAACCAAATTATCGTCTCGTGTGGTTGGGATCGTACCGTCAAGGTCTGGAACTTGGCCAATTGCAAGTTGAAGAATAATCACCACGGACCCAGTGGCTATTTGAATACTGTTACCGTTTCGCCCGATGGTTCGATATACGCCACCAGAGGCAAGGACGCCAAGGCTCTCTTGTGGGATCTTAATGATGGCAAGAACTTGTACAATTTGGAACACAACGACATCATCAATGCTTTGTGCTTTTCACCAAACCGCTATTGGCTGTGCATCGCTTGTGGTCCATCCATCAAGATCTGGGATTTAGCATGCAAAAAGACCAACCACAGTGCTTGTCACTCGCCTGGTCCATTGATGGACATACTTGGTTCGCTGGCTACACTGATAACACTATCCGTGTATGGCAAGTGTCAATCTCTGCTCACTGAGCAATCGATAGGAAGAATACAAGATTTCTTCTTTCATTTGTATTACGTCATTTGTTTATCCTATAAGCAAACAAAAAAGATCAACAAAAAATGTAAGGGTTGGAAAATTCTTTTGACCAGCGTTTGATAAAGCCAAGTGCAGAGTTAGCTGTTAATATGTAAGTCGAAATGCAATTCTCTGTCACAAAATACATATTCCGCGATCTCGTACTTGGGTAGTGGAAGGAATAGGCTCATCGCAGATGAAGTAGTTTCTTGGAGGGACAGGTAGACATTCTCGGGAATAGGTTATCGCTTGACATTTGTTGACATTAAGCTTCGAAAAGTTTTGCTTGCACCATACCGAAAACTTATTCAAGTCATCTTGCAGGCAATGGGAGTGAGAAGGCAATGCTATGGCTTTGGAAATTCTCATGTCATCAGCAAAAATAGAAAGATGATTAGAAATCGTTAATTGTTAGGATAAAGATAATTGGTTCAAGGTGACTACCCTGAGGGGCACCAGATGTTGCTTTAATGGGGTCGTATATTGAAGATCTGAAGATGACCCTGTATTTTCGGTCTTTTAAATAGGATTTGGTCCGTGCCCCAAAATGAGGGGAAAAGCCAAGTTTTTTTAGTTTAAAAATGATAAGTTGGTGAGAAATTTTATCCAATGCCTTGCTGAAATCTGTGGAAATTGAATCGACTTCATCACCGTCTTCTAGATTATGAGGGTCGTAGAGACGAACTTTGTTAGGTTTGTGGTCATTGATTTACCTTTCAAGGTTGCAGATAGTTGGCCTACAGTACGGAAGCAGTTGTTGATAGACTTTGATATGCTTTCAAAAAGTTTGGGTATGCAAGAGAGTTTTGCTATGGGCCTCTAATTATCGACTTCGATCTTACTTCCCTTTTTATGAATAGGGATGATGTAATATTCCTTCCATAGGAAAGAGAAAGTACCTGTTGAGACAGACAAGTTAAATAGTCAGCAAGGGGAGGACCGAGATGGGTAACACACTCTTTTATTACAATAGCCGAAAGGCCATCAGGGCCGGACGAAAAATCATATTTCTCATACAGTTAAAGTAACTAGGATCGGGTTCAGCTGTTTTCTTAGAAAAGGACTTGTTAAAATGACAGACAAAGAAATTTGCAATGGTTTTTGGGTCAGCAATGGTTTTGAGGGTAGATGGGTAATCGTCTGACTTTCTTTTGGTATTAGCAAACTGGTAGAAGCATTTAGGGTCCAAAACTTAGCTAAATTGCATGCGGTAGAGATACTCAATATAAAGAGACGTACAAAGTTCAGAAAAACGATTGTATACCAATCGATATACGATGTAATCGGAATCAGATCGAGTTTTTAAGAATTTGTGCCACAACTTGTTTCTGTTATTACGGAGAGAGCGCAACTCCTTGTTGTACGAGGGAGCAGCTGACATGCAATCCTTTCGGAAGTTATATTGAACCCATTGGGCCAAGCAGAAGAAAATCAATGAATAAAAAGTTGATAGGGCAAGATCAATGTTAGTTGTCTCAGCAATAAAGTCAAAGTTAATGTTGCTGATGAGGTTTTTAAGTTTGTTAAAGTCTGTTCTTCGGTGATGAAGGCCGTCTAGGGTAGAAAGAAGATGTGAAGGATGTGAAGACAAAGTCAATTTGTCTGTTCATTGTACGAGTATTAGGTATTCCACTAATCTGATATGGACTTGAGTTGGGTAGGCAGTCCACCATCAATATTCCTATTTCAAGCGAATTAAGAAAGACGAATCATCGGAAGGCTCCCATTTAAGGTGAGTGAGTTTGAAATACCCTACTCGAATAATACCATCTTCAGGTTGTGCATCATCAGTCAAAAAATCCACTGGGTGAACTACAGGTTGATAAGACACAATTGGTTGAGATGATGGCGTTTGAGGAGCGTAATGTTGACACATGCTAACTCAAAGTTTTCAGTGTTTGGATATCAACAGAAGTTGATATGCAAGTAGGCAAGGTAGAGCCGAACAAATGAGATACTACATAATGACTGCCATCATTCATGTTAGAGAATTTTTTAGTAAGTTTGACAGTTGGTGGAAGGAGTTGGTCAAGGTATTTCGGGTGAGAATCGGGGGCAGGCGAATTAAGAGATCGATCGGATGAAGAAGGGACAGGTTGGTCAAGCACCCCGGATCTAGAATCTTGACTAGTGAGGCGTGTTGGGTCAGGGGGATAGGTAGATGAAGATGGGGAAGGGGTGGTTGGGTTTAGTATACGTTAGCTAATAAAATTAGGATTTTTGTCTGATGGGGCAACGATAGTTGGAACTTGGGTAGAAGGCGCAGGAGCAAGGTTAAATGAAATTCTGTTTTGAAGCGGCTTGGTGAGATAAGGGAGAGGATTTGATGTCGCGACTCTGGTGTTCTTTATGGAAGGAGTGAGGAAAATCTTGGAATGATTTGTGTCTTAAATGACCAGTTTGGGTCGGGATGTTGACGGGATAGAGCAGAATTGTGGGTGCTAAGTTTTCTTTTATTAGTAAACTTATTATCTACCATATCCTTCCGTATGACGTCCGATGATTTGAACGTCCAATCGTACTTAGTGGGTATACGTATATCAAAACACTGGCCGTTTTTGCCCATCCTTTTCGAATATTGCGGGGTGGACAACGCACTGTTATTTGGACACTGTACACTGGATAAAATTTGATACGCATTCTTTAACAGGGGCATGCTTCGATAGACACATGATGGTCTTTCTTGCAGATTTAAAACATATGTTAAGCAGATTTTTCAATTATCGGGCATGCATCGATTCTCCTCTCGAGTAATGATTTGGCTTTTGCCTCCAAGCAAAGCATCACCTCGTTGGTTCATAGTCATAGGTTCGATTCATTTCGCAGAGAGTCAGACTGTGAATCGCAGGGAGACCAGCTATTTGTCGGCGTTGATATGTCAGGTTTATGAATGTGTATATGTATACTTTAAATGACCAGCATGCTCGATAGGTTGGTATGTGGATCTTTTTGAAGGGAAAACTTGTGCTATTTATCACAGCTATGCGCGTTGCTGCAAATTCTACAAGTTACAAGCCAAAACATTTTGTCGTTTCGTAGAGACAGTACCCTCAACTAATTTGCTAAAGGCGCCTTCTTTACCGATGTAAGAAGTGAAGATCTTGAGTGCAATTTTGATGCCGTACTCCGGACAGGCTCTATAAAACCTCCTTGATATAGCCCGCAGTTCCGTCGCTCGCAAGATTTGCATATTTAGTCCCCAGAGTGATTAGTGTACAATATATGATCTCCTCGTGACGATTTCGCAGCCCAATATGTGCTGACTTTTATAGAAGCCGTAATGATTTTTACTCGAAATAATGTTGATGGCCTCTGGTTTGTAGCTTGTAAATAGTTTCTAAAGAGTTAGGCATACATAGATTCTAGAGGCAAACTCATACTTCAAAATTTCAATTTAGTTGATCCGTCATCTGTAGCATTTGTTTTTAAGTTGTAAAATTGCAAAACAATCTGCAACATCAAGAGCGATGGCGTTATTGTGTTTGCAGGCCATAAAGAATCGATAATCCTATTTCAGCAAGCCATACGAATACGTCTTATCAGGTTCATAAGGTCCACTGTATCTTAACTTCGAGAAAGTTCTTCCTTCGAAGTTTTTCTTCCGACAACAAATCAGTTCAGGAAGACGCATTCCAAATATTTTCATATATTTGGGCTGAAATTAACTGGGATGTGCTTTCGATGATACCGGTGTTCATCTACTGTGTGATTCAGCTAACATAGATCAATACATTGAGTATGAGTGTCTCAAAGCCCATTTCCGGAATTTTTTTGCGCAAGAACTGCTGTGAAACCCTCTTACCTATTACACTCGCATAGAATCCAATGTGCAATGTTGGAAATTTTAAAATTTGTAAAAATTTTAAATTCCTCACTATAGTGCCGAACAAACCAGGTCGCACTCTATTTCTGAAATTAAAAAAGTCATCACTCCTAACAGCTTACTCTACTCGAAGCTTACAAAAAGGACCCTCAATTGTGACCGACATATCTGCAATAGTTACCACAAGTTCAAACAAAACGCATATCTATGTACGTACCTACCTAGCATCCCGATGGCGTTTAACTGTTTGCCCGATAAGGACTGATACTTAATATCCTTCGTGTATTGCTGCTGCTGGTACTGCTGCCTCCAGCTCTAAGCACACTAACCGCAGACGATATGATGTGGACAACGAGCAGGACATCGATGTGCACATAATGCGAGTAAAGTTAATACCATTGCACAAACGACGATACCATTGATACAAACCTACTACCAAGGATGCCAAGTGGGAGGTTGACTCAAATCGAACCGGAAGCGAAAGTCATCCATAGTTGTACGAGCATATCGATGTGCAAACAATTCTTGTCTCCTGGGTTTTCGGTGTTGAGAGGGAATCCTTCCTATGAAGGGAGAGATAGAAAAAGAGGGGAAAAAAAAACTAAAACAAACTAAAATGACCTCAAACAATGAAAAGTTTTGTTTCTGCCGACTTTTGGATTGTCAGTGGCACTCGAGAATACCTACCTATCTGTATCTGCAATATGTTTCAGAGTTTTAGTGAAATTTTTAGCTAGACTTTGCACAAACCTTGCAGATGGTGGCAACGATACCTAAAAAAACTTTTTTCCAAAATTTTCCAAAACTATTCATCCAGCTTGTGGAAGTGGTACTAGTACTGGGTACTGGTTACCGTTGTGGTACCGTTTGTCTGTGTCGTTTTGACAAAATGGTAATTTGAATGAAAATTTTAAAGCACACACAACTTTTCGAACTCCAATAAAATAAATTTCCAGATGAGACCGACCGAGTCAGAGTGGCTAACTTACTCGTTTCCGTACAATGGAAAGGAGTAAGAAGGTATGTAATTAGGATGTAGAAGGATATCCTTAATTTACCAGTGACCTAGGCCCTAGAAACTACTACCATCGTACGACTAATCAGGGGTGAATTTATTTAAGAGGAGAGAGACGGAGCGTTTGCCAAGCCATATGGTGGGTAAGCAAAAGTTGTGAGAGATTTCAAATTGGATTGAAGTGATTAATGGCAGGATAGTCATAGACCTAAAGTTCGGTCCTAATTACTTTGTCTGCTAACTACGAGTATCGTAGCGAAGTCAGCAGAACTTTAAATTGGCTTTCAACGTTAATGCCGGATTAGTCGATAGCGAGTGGCCAGTGAGCTTTGTGGTTTTAAAATGATTCGGTGGCACCTGATAGAGATCATTAATATTTGGCTGGAAGGTTCGTTTTTACAACTTTGGGGGATGTTTGGTTCGATCTGACTTTAGTTTGGTGTAGGTCGGTGATTAGTTTGATGCTCTTTATAGAAATAGAAGTAATAGAAGTAAATTTTTGCTGGTTGTTCTGTATTTGCAAATATTTTCTTTTCCATATTTTGCCACATTTATGCGCTCCCGTCTCCTTCGATTCGATTCGATTCTGGGCACGCTGTTTTCAATACTTCTGAGCGAGTACTCTAGGGATTTAAGTACATTTTAAATTGTTTGCACACAGCGTGGACGAAGGAAAATCCGGAAGGTTGGAAAGTGGTACCGGTGAACGCTGGTTTTAAATGTTTGAAGGTTATAATGACTAGGGAATAAAGATCTAGGCAGGTCATTCCAAAAGCGAGTTGTACGGGTTAGGACTGAATCACGATATTTTAGAGTACGTCCGAAAGTGGGCTTGATGGTATACTGATGAGTATTAATAGCGAGACGGGTGTGACGGTTAAAAGTTTGAAGGGGTGGAATGCTATTGGCGATTTGTATGGAGCACTGGTTGTGGAGATAGCGATAAAATTAAGGGAGATACGATGCATTTCGTAAGTTTTCGAGAGTGTCCATTGATTGAGTGACATTGGCATCAGCTATGAGTTTTATCGCACGGTTTTGAACCCTATCTAGTAGGTGCAGAGATGTTTTAGGCGCACAACAGAGATGTTTTGGGCATTGTACTCCAATTTCGGGCGGAAACATACCGCATCGTGTTTTAGGAGCATTCAATTCTACTCTGTTAGTGGTTCCTCAATTGGTTATGCTGCTAATATCAGAATTTAATGAGCTTAGCATATGCTGCCATTCCCGTTCTACAGCCGAAAAGCAGGGACGTGAGTCCGGGAATGAATATGAAAAGCAGAGAGTACTGTCGTCAGCAAAGGAATATATTGGATTAGAAGTAGCATACAAGCGATAGTTGATGAAAATTAAGAAGAGTGTCGTAGACAGAACGGAGCCCTGGGGTACACCAGCATTTATTTTGGGAATATCAGACTTGAAACCATCCAAGACAGCTTGAATTAAACCTTCCGAAAGATAGTTTGTAATCCATTGAAGAGAGAGTCATCGATCCCAAAAGCACGCATTTTCGACAAAAAAGCCTGATGCTAAACTCTGTCAAATGCCTTAGAAATATCAAGTATCTTACTTCGCCAGATTAATGTACGCTTCGGTTCCAGTTTTCGGTGAGATATGCCGTCAAATCACCAGTGGACCTGTTGCTAAGAAGACCATATTGCCGCTCATTGAGAAGTTATTGTGTTTTGAGCTGACGATTTATCAGCGTTTCCATGACCTCGGAAAGAAGGCACGTAACTGCAGTGGGTCTGTAGCAGGAGAGAGAAGAAGATTCGCCTTTTTTAGAGGCGGGCTGGACAAATGCTGTTTTCCATCTGCTCGGAAAGAGTCCTAAAGAGTAGGATTGATGAAAAAGCTTACGCTTCTGAAGAAGGGAAAATATGCAATCTGGACCAGCAGATTTATGAATGTTAAGATCTTTAAGTACTCTTGTCCCATTGAAGATTCGACGCACTCAAGTGTAGGCGGAGACAAAGCACAATCTGGGAGTATTGAGCTGGCCGCAAAGTGTGCAGCAAGTAGATTGGCCTTGTCCAAAGAGCTGACAGCTGGAATGTCATTGTAAATGAGCGTTGTAATGGAGGATGAGGCAGAATTTCTAATATTTGTGACAAACGACCAAACATTTTTACTACCTTTGGGACATTGTAGTATTTTTTGCCTCAGTTTTTGATCGTATTGGAATCTTACATGCTTAACACAGACGTTGCAGTCATTCCTAGCTCGTTTAAACTTTTTTCGGGTTGATCTTGAAGGACCCGAAAAACACCTCTTTACAGCTCGAGTCGTACCATGCCTTTTCTTTTGGTTTGATACTCTTCATCCGATAAGAGATAGAGGATCTCATTCCAAAGAGAATGGTGTCTGTGAAGAAGCCGTTAAGACCGCTCCAGTTAGCTTTCGTATTGCCATACAGTTCTTTTAGGAACTTTTTCTGTAACTGTGTGGTCGGTGTACGAGAAAAGAGCTGATATGACACAATTGTCCGACGAGCCTGGAGGGGAGAGCACATCAACGGTGTACTTATCAAGGTGAGAAGGTAAAAACATGTACTGTCGGTATAACTATCAACGTCTGGTATCCGCGTGGTGTTTATTTACAAGCTGCGTTAAGTTGTTTTCCGCAGCGAAGATCTCAACTCACCGTCCTTCGGGTGTTGTCTGTCCAGAATGTCGAAGCCACCCAGAGTTGTGTATATTGAAATCGCCCGTAACAACGATTTCAGTATGAGGATACAGGGATACAATTCGAATACGAGTACATCGTAGGACTGTCGGGATCAGTGTTTTGTAAAGCATTCATGGAACTTTAATCCCATTTATATTGAAAAACTGAAACATCAGTGGTTTTTTATGGTAAGTCTTCGTCGAGTCTTCAATAGGGGTCATTTATGGAGTTAAAATTACAATAATTCTGAGGCAGATGAATTTCTTAACTATCTCGAAGTTACGGAGGTTGATAAGTCGACGGCTGTCCTATGACAGGAAGTCATTGTTCACTTCGACCAGAAGATGATTAGTTTTGTCCATATTATGGTAGGATTATTCTCAATTGGAACCATTCAGGTGAACATAGCTTCACATTGCGTAAAGAGTTCCTCTTCCTAAAGATTGTTTTCTTTTCTCGGAGAGGGCAGGATAGTCACACACCTGATCTTGCATAGACTCTCTTTCTCGTCTCTGCAGTTTATACAGAAGTCATTTCTGGTATACACCAAAGCGGTAATTCTCTGCGATAATACCAATCGCATCTCCTGCCTCCCAACGCCTGAGCTTTATTAGAGCCTCTGATCTCTTCTAATTACAGAATATACTTTAAAAAGGGTCCAATCTATCGCGCTTGTGTCAAAAAGAATCTAGGAGCCCCTGGCTAGACCATTGGGCTCGTACTCAATGTTTCTATTGACCGTGCTTTAAGCCAGCATCTCTGGTCCTGCAGATTCCTTCAATTCTTGATCTGATTACCGCGGTTTATATGTGTAAGCCTTTAACAGCCCGTCTTAGGTTGGGTAATAAGGGATGTGCTAGTCTCTATGGTACAACTATTTTGGTCTGTTGTGATTCCCTGTTCATGTTGTTAGAGTATTGTATTATTATTATTATTACCATTGTTATGGTTGGTCCTATCTAGCTTGTGTTGGCTGTATTGTTTTCCTGTTGTCCTCAAGTTCTCCGAGAAGACTGAACCCCAGGTGTTTGGGACGGCGTGTTTGGAGAATATAGGAGTCGCACAGAAAGTACGTGTTAGTCCCTATTTCACCATCGTTCCTACAACTTCTGTAGTACTCTTGAGAAGAGGCTCCTATTCTGCTGGCCATCCTGCCTAGGAGACAGTGACTAATTAGGGCACCGGTAGTGATACGGATATATCAACAAAGATGTTGAGTCTGAGGAGGATACGTACTCTCCCGCTGTCTAGGTTTGGCCAAAGAGTGAGAGTGCGATGGTACAATCACTCCCGGAGATCCATTCTTTGTTGGATCGTTCTATGACTATAAATTCCAATTTGAATTTCAGGGTTTGAGTTGGTATACTCGCATTTATGCCGTTGTGTGTTTTAGACCTTGACGACATTTTTTTACCTCTATTGATTTGGTGGTTTCACTTGGCAAAGCTTTTATGGCTCCTTGACTGTCCACAAGGATAGAAATCTCTGAGGGATTAAGTTCCATGAGCAGTACAGCTTGTGTATGAATGGAAAAATACCACATTCGTCCGGAACCTTGAAGTAGTGCTGCATCTGTAGGATTTCACAGTAGACTCCAGCTCCAGTACCCTTCTCTATATTGGAGCCGTCCGTGTATAGGTGGACTTTTCCATTGTTGGCGGCAGTGTTAGATAACCAGTTATGTCTGCTATTGTCTCATGTATTGCTGCATTATGGACGCATGTACTAAATTGCGGTGCATCTATAGGCCTGATTCATTAAGTCTGATCGACCTTTTGGAAGCCATGCGTTTAAGGAATTCGTCTAAAAGAAGGAGGTTGAATATCATCTATAGTGCAACTTGAGGAGTAGACCTTAGCTCCCCTGTTACTGCGACATGCGCTAGTCTTTGTACTTATGTGATTATTTTGAGATAACTAGTCTTTTCCGGCGGCTTTCCACCATGCCATAGGTAACAATGGGTTTAATTATGGCCATGTACATCCGGTGTATTATAGTATACATGGTCTTAGTCCCCAACGTTTACCAAAGGTTCTTTGGCATGTGTAGAATGCTCCTAATGCTTTTTTCTTTCTTTCTTCGATGTTACTCTTCCAAGCGTGCTGTCTAGGATGATTCCTAGATATTTAGCTTCGAATGAAAGTTGTCGATTCTGGGTAGATTAAACTTTACTAGCTTCCTTTTTCTTGTGAACAACACTAGCTCGGTTTTTGATGGACTTAACCGTTTTGTGTTGTCCAGCTGAATCCACTAGTTTGCTGATAGTGGGAAGATGTTTTCCTCTTGTTAGAATGACTATGTTGTCGGCTTAGGCTACTGGCTTAACACCCTTCTCTTCGAGAATTGTAAGGATGTTGTTACAACAAGAAGTTACGGAAGGGGAAAGCGCACACCTGATTATTCTGCTCTTTAGTATGTTCTCAATCCATTGTGGTAACTTTGTTTCTACATGGAGCTTTTCCAAGGCCATTCTTGTAGATCCGTTGTTTTCATTATTAAATGCTCCTTCAATATCTAGGAAGGCAGCCTTGGAGTGTTCTTTGTAGTGCAGTGCCGTCTTTACTGATTTTTCTTGAAGGTAATCGTGCTGAGAACCGTATAGGTTGTGTTTGTTGAATTTTTGTTTTATGTGTTGATCTAGGATTCTCTCCACAAACGAGGTGAGATCTATGGGTCTGCAATCCTTTGCAGAGACGTGTTTAGGGATTCATTCTTTGGTAATGAAAACCACTTTTACTTCTTTCCAGTTATTTGGCACGTAACCCAGGTTTAGAAAACCGATCAAGATAATTCTAAGCCAAGGTATGATGTATGGAAAAGTTTGTGGTAACTTAGCTGGAACTATGTCGTCAGTTTCCGCCGATTTGTAGGGGTTGAACGATTTGATCGCCCATGGTATTCTATTCTCTATAATCGGGCAGAGATTATGGGTTCATTGAGAGTTGATGTTTTGGTGCCAGTTAATATCTGCTCACCAACATCCTAACAGCCCGAGAAATCAGTTTTCATAACAAGCAACAGTGATTACCGGTTATTCTCTGTCCAGACTCCATTGAAGTCTTTCAGATATCCTGGGGCTATTGGATCTTTGGAAAAGACTTTCCTTAACATAGCATAACCTGCCTTGCTGTCGACATTGACTATCCGACAATTTCATTTTCAACACCAATTTTTGCCTTTTGGATTGGAAAACACATACTTTATTCCGAAGAAGCTGTTAACTCCTATGCTTTTGCTGTCGGCTCCTCTATGTTAGGGATTTGTTTATTTTTCCAGTCATTCCTGTCAGAAATTCGGATATATAAAGAGCAGCCTTGGAGTCATGCGATAAGTTTTTGACAAAGTTTTCTCACTGAGAGAAGGAGTATCCGCAGAATGTGGGTAACAATAGGTGCCTGTTCGGCTGTCTAAAAGCTACGGACTGAGGTTGAACATGGTATACAATGCCTCTGTAGGCATTCGAAGTTACTGTTGTCAACGTTAAGTTCTAGGGGATGAACAAATGCTTCTTGTTTTTTGCTGTCAACATGTATCATACTTCGTTGGGGCGCATTTAACTTAAAGGCTTTGCTGCTGTAATTTTCATCCGTTCTTCAATTGCCTTATAATGGACCACTTCGAAGAGGAGCCAGGTGAATTACATTGTTGAATATAGTGTTTTCCATGTTCTCCACACCATCTTCTAGTAGATTGAAAAAGTCATATGAAAGCGGAGCAGCTATTTGCAAACCTGGTTTGACTTTGGAGTGGATTTTATATTCAGCCATCAGAATATGCCTCGGTAATTCTAACAAGACATAGAATCCACGGGGTATTCCCGTGTTACTCTTCCATTTTTCTTATGTTTTCAGGCATCATTATTCAATGAGTATCTTTTCGTGGGCTGCTGATAGCCTAGGATAGATTCGGTTAATTCTTGAATGACGAAGAAACACTGAAATTGTAGTCTCTAGGTTAGTTTTGTCCACTGTCGTTGGGCATTGTGACTCTAAATTTAGCGCGTTCTCAGAAGGCGATATGACCTTATCTATTTAGTGCCCTTTACTACGGTCTACTATAAAGTAGTCTGTCTGTTATAGTTATGTAGATGTTGCTTTCTAGCTAATTCGAAGAATTACCAATTTTGACATCCAAACCCCCGAAAGTGATTTCAGTATCATGCTTCAGGCAATCACTGTAAACTCCTTCTAGGAGGTCATTCAAGTTTTTCTTCATATGGTCTTCAGCCACATAGGAAGGAGCGCGTGCAAATATTTGACTCGTACTATATTACAGAACATTGCTTTAAATTTGATTACAATGGCCTGGTTGCTTATCAAGCTAAGCTCAAAAATCATTGACCTTAGTCCATTTCCCGCGACGAATCCAAATCCTAACAGGTTCAGTCTTTAGTGACAGTTGTAATGGATAGCGCAATATTTCTTTGTTTATTTGATCTTTTCCATTATACCTTCTGGAACACGGCATGTCAAGCCTGAACCGCTCGAGGACTGCTTTTATGTTCCAAGTGACGGTTACAATCCGTAGACATTCCGCATCGGGATTGTGAGGAGACCCATTTTTATTTCTCTCACAACTGTGGCTTTTCTTACGTAGAAGTTACCCTAGAGACAAAACCTCTCACTTAGGAGACCAGCTCAATTGTAAAAATGATTGCAGTGCTGTGTTGTTCGTTCAATATGGGATCACCCGCTATTCATTTCATTTCCTCGCATAACAAGTTGTGTCCAACTGATCTGCTACCAATATCTGATAGTTACCCTCTTTGTTATAAAAGAGTACAATTGATGGGTAGTGACCGTAACAACACTTGCCATCCAGCCCTCAAATTTGATTCTAAAGACCATCCTTGTATTCCTCCAGCAATGCAAATTAAACATTTTCCCACTCTCGTAAAAACTTCATAAAATTCCCTCTTTTTGATTCTCATTACTTTGTGTGACCACCGTTCGCACCAAATCGCCCATAAATGCCCCACAAGTGCAAAGTTTTTAAGTTTTTTTTTAAATTGCTTCATTTAGTTGGAAATTATTCCATTTTGTTGTAAACTGCTTCCGAATTAAGTCACCGAAGTCATTTTGGCGTGACTTTATCGTGAGTCTTGTTAACCATCACATTAAGTACACTCCTTCTCTTCATACTCGTATTTTAACCCTTACAGCCATACGGGTTTGTATTGGTTTTTTCATTCTTCATGCCCACACATACTCCTACATGTAAGTTGTACATCAACCTCGTTTTTTTTTTTTTTTTTTTGTGAAAGCAACCGCAATGCATTGTTATTAATATATGAGCCGACTTGTCCCCGGCCGGCTGTATCATACGAGGACAAGTTTTTACTTTGGCATTCATGGCAAACAGAAAATGATAAAAAAGAAAGAGAACAGCAAAACAAAAATGTATAAGAACGTGGTTACGCTGTTTTTTTTTTCGAAATGACATAGTTACGTATCGATGCGATAAAATTTTTTAAATGCCCGCCAGTCATGAATTACGAATGACTGAAACAAATAATTTAAATATTTACACGAGACCATATTGAAGCGGCATGGATCGGCTTGGGGAGGCATGAGTGCGACGACCGTTGCATGCTTTTATTGCTCAGCTATTGTGTGGAATGAATTATTTGGCTTGTGATCAATGATTGTGAATTCGTATAATTGGCAGCTAATTAATTCAGCTGCTGCGGCTGGTGTTGGTGAAAATATTTCACAGATTGGGGAAGTGAAACGTTTGTGGATATTTATGCCGGACCAAGGAATGCTTTATGGTTGGAAGTGGCAAAAAACTCTAAAGAAACACGGTAACAACCGTGAATGGGAAATCCTTTTTTAAGGCGTCTGTTGGGCTGTTCAATGTCAAGGGAATTACATGATTCTAGCTGGGCATCTCTTGACATAGACATGGGTATCCATCTTATATATGGAAATGTCGCTCGATTTGTTTGATGCTGTGATTTCGCTTACTTTGCCTTTTATAAATACGAGTACATGTATCACTGCTTATTGCATGTTAATCGATTCTGATCACTGACACTTTAAGCAGCTCTGTTGATCCCGCTCACAATTTTTTGATTTTATTCTGCCTAGGGACTCCCTTTTTATACTAGACATCGCTTTTCAATTGAAGAAATATCTTAAAAAAACTTCTTCGTTGTAAACATGCCGAAAATGCAAATACGAGTATGCCAATGAGGTTACGCTGCTTATATCTAGTGCGCCAGTCGTCGATCGTGAGGAGGATTGCTCTAAAACAGGTAAACGGTTAGTATGGTCCAATAGAAAGGATTGTTACATAATCCGTATATGCGTAGACGTTAAGGCCGTTGAAAATGCAAGAAAAAAAATCTAGCAATATTCACAATAGCCACGTTCGGGTGACCAGATAAGAACAATAGCAAAAAAGAATTAAATAAAACAACAGCGGTGTGTGATATCAAGTTGATTCTGGCTTTATTTTGAAGTTACGTTCATGCCATTGTTTGTGGAATAGCATATCATTCAAATGGCTATCTCGGCTTCGCTGGTAGTGCTTTAAGCAGTCGGTGCAATTTTTGATGACGGTCCAATATGTGTGGCATTATTCCGGCAATAGTGTGTCGAATTTTGGCTTCGAGCTCGTCCAAACTGGTTTGCTTGTTAGCGTAGCCTAAGAAATTCACGCGGCCCGAGAGAAAATAATTGAGTGGTGTCAGATCGCATAATCGCGGCAGCCAATTAATGAACGCTCGCCGTGAGATGACACAGTCGCCAAATTTCTCCTACACCACTTCGAACGTTGCGTCGCTTGTGTGGCATATAGCGCCGTCTTGTTGGGACCACAGCTTGAATATATCGATGTTTTCGAACTCTGATTACAGAAAGTCGGTTAACATTGCTCTATACCTGAGACCATTAACGGTAACCGTGTCTCCTTTCTCATTTCGAAAGAATTAAAGTCTGCAGATGGCGCCATGCCATAAACCGGATGCATCGATGCTTGGCCGGACACTTGTGTATTGCGTTCACTTCAATTTTGCTTGTGGACATAACCGCTGAGCCAAAAATGGGTCTCGTTCGAGAAGATGATTTTTTGGCCAAAATCCGAGTCTGCGGCCAACATTTCCAGCGCTCTGACGATGCCCAATTCAGCTAATCGGCGCCGATTCGACATTTCTGGAGCCTTCTTCGATACTGGCCGCTACGGGGCTAAGTTTTCTTCATTTCGCACCAACATTTGCCTGGTTGGGGGCTTAAGATCCAAAAGAGTGTACTCACGCGTAAACTTTTCCACGGTGCGACGAATTGGTTGCACACTGAAGACATGTTGACGACTGACCTCACGACGAAAGTCATGTTACGTATTTACAACTGAGCCGGAGTTTCGATATTTTTTAATAATCTCCGCACGTTCGGCAAGAGTAAAACGATGATGAAATGGCGAACCTTACTGAATATTTTGACAGCTGGATGTCATTGGTAACTTTAACAGCTGCTGAAACATAACAATTGGAAAAACTATCATTGCTACCTGGTCATATATATATCTTGGCTGTAGTCAGCGTAGGACTAGGAGTTCAACATTCAGATATTGTTGAAATCGCTCAACCATCGCTAAGATTGGCATGCAATATGCATGTTACATCTTGGGTATGGAATGCATTCGTAGGGGAGTTTAGTCCGCATGGAAATCAACCATTCCCTGGTCTTCATGGTCTTCAGAAGGAAGGAAGGTAAATTAATAAGTCTCAAGCCTTTGGCGAATGAATTATCATCATTTCACTGTTCGACAGACATTTGATATAAAGACCGTTGTCAGGTTACCGAGAAAGATTTTTTCAATATATTTTGCAAGATGGATATCCATTCCAGATACCTATATAAAAAGGTGGCGTTTGTTGCACGATGATGCGCCATCTCATCGATCGACTTGCACTGTCAGCCAGAAGGATAACTCGGCCGATCATCTAAAACACACAGTCAACATGCTTTTAGACCGTTCAAATCGCTCTATTGAGTCGATGGGTTAATGGGGACTATTTGAATAAAATAAATCGGTTTTTCGCACTTGAAGTCATTAGGGGTCGCAGCAGAGTATTTAATGATATCATTCACTACAGCCAGTGGCAGCTGTATTCAGAAGTGGTGGCTTTCTTACCAAATTGGCTCAGTAAAGTGTACCTATTTGATTTGCTGGGATCCTCGTGTTAAGTGACATCGAAACTTTGCACCGATTCGGAATATCATGTCTCTATGGTAAATTTGTACTTTTTATTTGTCAAATCCCTAGCCCACCCTTCTCAAGTTCATTCGAATGGCCGCTGTTTGGATTAAAGTACGACCTGAGACATACTGGCTAGTCGTCAATCACATTACGGACATCATTCATTGGAAAATTCTCGACTGCTCGAAGAAGGGCTCGCTTCAAAGACTCAATATTTAAGTGATAGTAGAGCAAACCATTCCCTTTAAAACTGACCATAACTTGTAATCCAAAGGGTTGAGATCCGGACTACCAGCTGGCCAAACATCCGGTTGGGTACATTTTGTTTAGTCACTCTTGAGTGGTTTTCGCTTTGCGCCTTGTGGGTTGGAGCAATGCTTGTTTGCGAACATTGTTCGGCTTAGCGGCTTAACGACGTCGCTAGTCGTCCCTAGATGCTCGCCGAAGTTTTGACTCCTATTTCATAAAAATGGAGATTGGTTATGCCATCGTAGTTTACTCCCCACCATACCAGTACATTTGCGGGCTGGTGGCCTCTTCCAACCCTTGGGATATGTTCTGAATCTTCTTTTGATGTCCAAGCATACACTCGATCATTTTGCTTATTGAAAGTTTCTCAATGGTAAAAATTTTCTCGTCGGTGAACGTTTTTGATTCAGTGCGACTGTTAGCAGGTGTCCAGTGTGTCTTTTGTAGGCACTAAGTCCGAAGTCTTCTTTGTTGATGCGAGACATGGATTTTTGACTGTTATAGTATTACGAAGTCGAGTTTTTCTGTGCTGTAACATACTTTTTAGTAGACTACCAGAAGTATTTGGCAATGCGGAACGCTACAATAGTAGTAGAGTCGCAGTCGATGCTGATAATATGAAAAGACTACCAACGGCGATGGTGGTCTAAATTTCGCTGTCAGGTAGAATGGTCCATTTATCCTGGACAAAGGCGACAAAGTATATAGTGTCCCTATCCCAGACGCAGATAAGGTAGTAATATCGAAGCTCAATAAAGCTGCTGGGCTGCATGCCGGATTTCCGACTATTAATACACTGTGTTGCATCCATGAACAGTGTGATGAATTTGCTTTCATTAATGCACGCCGCCTAATGAAAGAAACAGCTGCATTTTTCTGATGTCATCGGTTGCACGGAATTGGAAAGAGCTCAATCCGTAGCTAATTCTGAAGTTTTCATCATCAGTGTTATATGCAGCCACAACCATTCGACAATTTGAGGATTTGATGCCAAGGTACGAAAATCTTAAAGCAATGTGCACAACATCAGCAGCGCAATCATTCAGCAGCCGCTCCGCTTCTGCCACTAACACCAGTAAGAGAAATCTTTCCAGATGCTTCCGGTCTACACAACATATAATCCAGAATTGTCCAGTCAAAAACAGTCGTGTGGCTTTCATCGGCAGTTCAGCTCAGCCACCGGACAAGATCAAGCAGGTATTAGTTGAAGAATTGTATGAAGTTCAGTTGGTAATTGTTGCTTTTTATGAGGAAGTTGTCGAAAGTGCGAAATTTAAAACTGTCTATTCCTTCCTTGATACCGGCAGTCTGGTCCCTTGTTCCGGATAATATTATTGGAAATCGCTTGTTCTTTTCTAACTATCGCATATGCGCGCCACGGCTAGCTCGAATGAAGAGCAATTGTGCAATTGCAATCGCAATCTGGGCCGTATATCAACAATAACACGTCGAATGTTGACTTCCAAATTGTCCAACGTCTCTGGTTTATCGGCATAGACTAGTGACTTCACATACCCCCAAAGAAAGTAATCTAATGGCGTGAGATTACAGGATCATAGAAGCCAGTTCCATTACGAGAAATTATGCGCTCAGCAAATGTTTCCCGCAATAAATTGATGGTGTCGCGCCGTGTGGCATGTTGCGCCATCTTGTTGAAACCAAAGCTCTGTCACGTCAATGCCATTCAACTGAGGAACGAAGATATCAGAAATAATGTTTCTATAGCGCTCTTCATTGACGGTAACATTCTGGCCGGCATCGTCCTTAAAGAAATATGGGCCGGCGATTCCACCAGCTCATAAAGCACACCAAACAGTGAGTTTTAATGGTTGTAAGGGCGTCTCGACAAAGGCTTCTGGGTTTTCTCCACTCAAAATTCGGCAATTTTGCTTGCTTACATATCTATTTAACCAAAAATGGGCCTCATCGGATCTTATAAGCTTTTAAGCCAAGATCTTTCCATAAAATCTTTCACATAGTGGATGGGCATAGCTCCAATTGCTATGAACGATGGCGAACCGACTCATTCGGATTCTCCTCAACACTGCGCTTCAGAAACGCAATAACTTCTTCTGTTCGCACTGTTTGTCATATTTGGGGATGAGTATTATCCACTAGAGTGTACTAGAGTGTACTAGAGTGTACGTGGTGCGACAACGATTTATCCTGTTCCGAATAGCTTGCTCAGATGGACGATTATGTCGACCGTACAATGGACTTAGCGTACGATAGGTTTGGCGAACCCAATCATGGTTGTCAAAATAAGTTTGCCCAATTTGCACGCGTTGTTCTGGCATTAATTGAAGAAACACGTTTCTTTTGAATTTTATGATGAATGCATGAAGGCATTCACGACGTTGCGTGATTAGCATTGCCAGAAAGGGAGCCTGGCAATTTATAGTCCTATACCGATCTTATGTGATCGTCTCAAACCATTTATGAATAATCTGGTTGGCCCATATCAGTACAGTTTACACTATGTCAGATCTTGGAATGAACACGAAAAAGAGCACTCGTCAGATTGTGAAGGACTACTATGGGGAATTATCGCTGCTTCATTCCACTAGGTAATGAGTTAACGAGACCTTTAATGTGAAATTAAATGTTGTAGACAAGGCTATGTGCAGCATGTGATTTTGTTGCCATCAATCTAGAAAGAATCGTTCAAAACAATTACTTGCGTACGCGCATTATAGTGTTCTGATTGAACGAACACAGTGAGCCGTCAATTAAGTTTTCGTGAGTATTGAGGGAGAAGCGGCCAAATTGGACCTGACCGTAAACGAAGGTAAAACGAAGTACACACTGTCATGAGAAAATTATGTGCACTAACTTCGAAGTAGTTCAGGACTTTGTCAACCTTGACTGTGTAGTTACAAGTACAATAGCAATGATATCAGCGCAGATATCGGACGCAGAATTTCTCTTGCCAGTCGCTGGTTTTTTGGGCTCATAAAAGAATTGAGTAACAAAGCTCTTCTTCGTAAAATCAAACTGGCTTTATACCATAAAAAACTATTATCATACCGGTCCTGCTCTATAGCGTAGTGACTTTTGCTTTGTCAAAAGCGGTTGAAGAAATACTAGGCCGGTTCAGCGGAGTGGTATTGCGTGTAATTTTCGTTTGTATTGGCGGGGAATGGAGAAGCAGATTCTATCACGTGCTATCTGGATAGGGTTGTTGGTTGAAGGCCATTTTAACACTGGACTGTAGTAGTAAGCTAGAAAGTAGATAAATTGATATTTAAACCATTGGTACGATGCATCTGGATTCCTTAAAGAATTTGTTGCGTCGCATTTTCGTGTTTTGTTTTCTGTCGTCTCTCTGGCCATAACATACCTAAGCAAGAATGCAAGAAGGTAACATCGCTCGAGTACCCGCGAGTACCCGTCATACAGTGAACCGAACCTAAGACCTAATATTTGCGATCATATTTGTGCTGCATACTAACATATAGAAGCGGAAGCTTCTGCAAGTAAATATCAAAATACAGAATCCCAACCATAACAATATTTAAACGTACAAACAAACACCTACTCAAAAGAAAATTTAAAATCGTTATGCCAGACAAGAAATCCCTTACAGCTGGTGAAAGTATAAAACTAAAAATACTAAAACTTTTGATTTATTTCTCCAAAGGAAATCAACCGGATGTATGAGCTTATGATACATTTCTAAGGTGCACTCTCATTTCAGTCGATAAAGGAACGGGTTCGCCCCTACTTCGAACGAAACCCCTGCAGTTCTGCACAAAAAAAAATTCCTCACAAAACATTTTCTTATCTTTTCATTTCAAAACTACACGATTTTCGTTTCACGAAAGCACAACCCGAATTTCCACATGAAGGAAAACAAAATCCATTAAACACACTTCCCTCCGGCGGCGATGGTAGCAGCCAAGTAAAAACTACATACATGGACTCCTTTAGATTCCTCCCTAAACTCCTCTTTTTCTCCAATTTCAAGCTGAAACATACAAACAGTATCTTAGTATTTTCCAGGCAACATTTGTGGCGCCACCATATGTTTTCCTAATAAACAGCACCACCAGGAGTATTGGTGTTAAGCTAAACAAAAAAAGCAATGAACCAAATCACCACGGGACTCATTGAAGGGGGTGTTCGTCGTCATCATCCTTTTATAGATACTACCCCCACGTGAGTCCGAAGAAAATTCGGTGCCGTTCCGCAGGAAACATTCAAAACTATTTTCATTATTGCCCATATTTATTTTGTACGCAACATTAGAAGCCCATAAGAGTACGAGTAAGTACAGCCCAGTAGTCAGCAATCCTAATAGACAACAGTAACAGTCAACAGTCAAATAGTCCAGTCAGATAGGCTGCCAAGATACAAAAATGCCGAAAATAAGAAATCGCCTAAGGAAACCATTTCCTTCGGGGAAAATTTTTCCATTCTTCCATTTTTCCGTTCATTTGTAGGCCTTGAGCCAAGCCGAAGGAAGACAAAAAATTTATTCAACCAGTCCCCAGATGACCATCTCGAAAACGACAAAACTCAACTTAAAATGTCAGCAATAAAAATTTATTTGTCGTCCTTGTTTCGTGTTTTATATTTTTTTTTTGCCTCCTTTTATTTTTATATGCTTTCTTTTTGCGCTGAATATCCTTTGAGAATTAGCCAGCGGATTAAGCTGAAGGAGGAGTTGGTCTGGTCGCCGCGGAGGGACAATCCTTGGCAATAAGAAATGTTTATAATACGCAACCTTCCCTTGCCAAGATCTAGGCGGCTTTTACGTTTAAATCTTTCTTTTGTATCTTTTTCTTTTTTTTTTTTGTTGTTGGACATTTCCCCTCATTCTCATGTCCTTTTACCGCATAAGTAAATGGGGAAAAAATTTGGTGTCTCAACTTGAGTAGTGTTTCGTTTTTGTCTGGCATTTGGGTGATTTTTTCTGCACTTAAACTCGAAGCCATTAGGGGAATCGGGTCAAGATGCAAGGCTCCAGGTTTTATGACTACCCTCGGATGCTGAGCTCAGCGTCACCATCCACAAACTTGGTATGAGCACAAGTGCTCGTTATTTTATTTTACTGACCGTGAGGGATTTATTGCATTGAGTGGGAGTGGGAGTGGGAGTGGGACCGCCTACCTAGGTCATAAAGTTCCACTAAGCTCACTATATTTCTCTAAACAATGCAAATTTTTTGCATAATTATAGAGGTCAAAGGGACGAACGGGGGCCGCAGATACTCAGTACTGGCACCGAGCAATTGACCTCGGCCGAAAAGTTTTGGTCTTGTTACGATGCCCCGGTCAGTCTTCTTCACCGCACATCCGGCATATCAGGCAGGCAGGCACACAAGTCTTTTTCTCTAATGGAGTACCTAACCCATTTAAAAAAAAAAGTTGCCTACATAGGAGAAGCAGGAGGAGGACGCTGGAGATGATGTCAAAGAGGTTGCAGCAAAGCCATTGTCAGAAGAGGGTTGACATTGTTCAACAACGGCAAGGGATGCACTCTCCTTCAAGTATCAGTGTGCAATGCAAATGCTCGGTGAGCATAGGTAAACTTTACGACCAATGTAAACGAGATGCCGCATTCTGCAGTTGTGGATAAAAGTTTTCCCCCGAAAATGGGTAGTTGAGTAGAGGAATTGTAGGTGTACGTGTGGTGGCAAAGGTGCAGGTGAAATCTACTTTTAGGACGACAGCATCATGCGGAAGTCAGAGAATTACGAGTTTATTGAGTTTAAGTCTTTATGAGGATGTGAAGGAGTATTGGTTTCTTAGCTTTGAGATAAGGTGTGTGCATAGATTTGTACAAATTAATAATTTATCTCGTCTGCTGTAAATGTTTTAAGCGATTTTAAGGATTTTGGTAGGACTTGTGAAATAGAGTCTACCATACCACACATTTCAAAACTTTTCAATTAATGCAAAACGTACTGGGAATTTTTCATTCAATTTGTAGAAGCTCGGGGTTAGTTCTTTTTCGAATGCAAATAACCCCACTTAGATCCAGCTTCTAATCCTGACAGAAGTATGTACAAATATCAGTCGCATGTTCATTTCTGGAGACGCAATAATGATCCATACTCTTAGGGAAATGGTACTGCTGCTTTTGTCATACATCAGTGCCTCCGTCCAGCAAGTATTTTATTTTAGCAAGATGGTATAAGCTATCTATTCTTTGGCATCAAGTGCAATTCGCTTTTGTCATTAAAGAATTTCAGTATCAAATGATAATTTCCACGGACTTTTAGTTTTATGGTGAAGATAGAGCTGCAGCCCTTGAGTAACTTTTCAATACTTACTTAGAATCGCGCTACAGTCTAATATGAGCCTGGGGCTTAACCAACAAGCCTCCACAGCAAACAACATCTGTCATCATCTGTCAGTTCTAGTGCCGCGTCCCAACTTGGTTGAGGTCCCTTTCCAATTGCGCGAGCCACCTAAAATGCGGTTGTTCTCCCCTGCGCCGTATTTCGGGGTTAGACTCGAAGACTCATTTGGTTTATATATCGAGGAGCTGGGGCTATATGTTCACAAAAATTCGGCGACTTAACATATCCCCACAAAAAATAAACTAAAGGCGTTCAATTACATGATTTTGGAAGTATCATGTGACATATTGGGCCGTCTTGTTTAATCCACAGCTCTTTCACATTAATGCCACCCTATTTGGGGAACGAATAAGCCAGTTATCATGGATCTATAGGGCCTTCCATTGACTGCAGAGTTCTGGCCGACATCATTTCTGAGGATTATGGAACAAAGTTTCCACTAGCCAACAATACGAGTAACTTTCTGTGTATGTTGTGGATGCTTGTGTATTTTCTTCACTCAAAATTTTGCAATTTTTCTTGTTGCCAAATTCATTCAACCGAAAATAAGTCCCTGCGCTAAACCCAATTGTGTGGGTAGGGTAATGAGGAACTCAGTTTTCGGCTCAACGAACGACTCAAGTTTATCGATGCCGTTATGTATGGAATATAACATCGTTCAAATGTCTGCTTATTCGTTGACGGTGACGGCCTGACTCCGCCAGCCCAAAATCTACACCACATGTCACAGTGACTTTTTCGTGATGCATTGGACGCTCTTGGGTCTCAAGTGGATTGGTATTGTCCCAAATTTGACAATATTGTTTGTTAACACACCCATTCATCCAGATATGGGCCTCATCGCTGAAGATGATTTTTCGATGAAAATTAGGGTCAGTTTCCGACTGCTCTAGAGCCCATTCAGCGAACACACGTCGTTGTCTATGGTCGTTTACCTTCAGATCCTGGATAAGTTGAATTTTGTACGGGTTCAGGCCCAAGTAACGACGCAAAATACGCCAAATTGTGGTCTGCGAGAAGCTGAGTTCGACGAGGTGATAGGTGATAATCAACTGCCTCGGATTCTCCTGCACACTCTCACGGACAGCGGCGATTTTTCAGCAGTGGACTCAAATGTATCCAATTATGGCGACAGTGAAATGGGCGAAGCGCGCGCAATGTTGCCCGAACAGAACACATATTTTGAAAACAATTTTGTCATTTGCACGTGTTGTTGAACTCTATGTTCATCCATTGTGATTTGGCAAAACACACTGAATAAATGACAGCCAATTTGACAGGTGTAGCTTCAACAATATGGCCGCTATCAACTGTCAAAGTTCGGAAGTTCCTATTGGAAGTCCGTGTATATTCGAAAATATAATTGAAAATATACTATTTTCCTCATTCCAACGCGTGCAGTGTCGACTCCGCTTTGGATCGTTATCCTCTTGCAAAATGCACTCGTAATTGTTGGGTCCATACGGAGATTCGGCAGACTTTAGCAAACCTTTCTGGTATAATTTTACCATGAATTGCACATTAAGGTTTTGTGGGAGTACTATTACCTTTCCGAGTTTGCTGGATCATTTACGGTGCGTTGCAGAAACTTTTTTCCTTTTTTTTGTTCAGGCTTTCTTCCAATAATTATAAACAAAAAAAGTTGAAAATGATGTTGCTTCAGTCCCGCTCTAAATTCTGCATTGCCCAACTTAGCCCCTTTTCAATAAGTTTTTGGGTCAGTTGCGGTTTAGGTTTGGTACTCCTATTTTTGTTGGCAGATTCTGCCAAACGGCGTCGTATTGTGCTGATGGATACTTTAACTCGTTTTCTGAACAATTTTCTTTTGGCGTTCCTCAGACTAATTGTGGGACTTTCCGAAACAATTCGCAAATTACTTTATTGTGCTTATCAGATGTGCTTGCTTTCGTCCCTCTACGTGACCCATCATCGGCTTATTGCATAAGCCTTAGACTTTAAAAAAAAAACAAAAAAAAGCGTTGAATCTGGGTACCCAATTCTGATCACCAAAACGGGAATTTACACGACCAGGAAATGACGCTTGCAATAATTGTATTGTCGAAACCATATGTTGCCTACATCCATATCGAGCACTATTAACTATTATTGCCTAATCAGCCGCATTTTCAAGGAAGAATGGCACGATGATGACTCCAGCTCTAAACCCACATCAAACAGCGGCACGTTGTGAATGCATTTGTTTCTCAATACTCACTCGTGGATTTTCTGAACCGAAAATTCGACAATTTTAACGACTAACAAAGCCATCAAGATGGAAATGAGCCTCATCACTGTAGGTGAATAGGTTTGAAAAATCAGCATCCACTTGTTGTTCCATAATCCGACTCGAACGAACTCTCTTCGCTGTGTATGGTCAGTAGGGGTCAGTTATTGAGTCAATTGCTCTTCGTATGCCTGAAGATGTAAATCTTTGTTGAAATGTGCGGTGCCGAATTGATGTTTCTGGACTCTCAGCAACACTTCCACAAACTGCTTCGATGTTTTCTATTGACCGACTTGCTGAAAGATGGCTAGAGTGTCTGTATTGATACAATCTCCCGGAATTTTTCAATTAACCTGTTCACAGTTGATGAAGTTAAATCACTCTTCCGACCATATTTTGTACGAAAATTGCGAACTGCTGCCAAACCTTCAATATTTTTAAAATATTGCTCAACAATGAAAACGCGTTGTTCTTTCGTGTAGCACTACATTTTGAATAACTCTGAGCTGTCACGCTTTCTTAGCTTTTTCGTTGGCAATACTTTACCGTACAAATGGCACAAAATTCAAATCTTGCGTTTATTTTGCGACTCCCTTTACATGCACAATGGCACGAAAAAAAAATTCGCCAAATTAATAGAGCTTAGTCGTAAGGATGTACGTAATATATTTGTCATTATTACTGAACACTGCGCCTTGAGATCTCGCATAAAGACTATTGAAGAAGGTGCAGAGACGAAGAAAAATCTATAATCGTATCTGGTCGCCACATCCTGTTGGACTGAGCGTAAAACCAAATTTAGGCAAAATTAACTGAAATGTTGCTTAAATGTGCAGTAGTTTATTAGTCGCAGGGCACCTATCTACACAATTATCTAACCACTGCCTATCCAATTATTTTCCTTTCGGGCTCTTCTTCGAATCTCGGCAAGAACTTAAGCATATATTCCTTCTTGTACCGGACATTCGGACGACCATCGTTGGATTTGGCAAAACCAGGTGATTTCCTCAGCCTGAGGTTTGTCCACTGTTGGTTTCGTAATGTAGAGACTTTCTCGAATGTGCGTACTTCTTATTATCGTAAATAACCCGCTGACATTTTTCATTTCCTTTGCTGTCAGTTTTTGTCCATTGTCCAACATCACGACGCTTATGTTAAAGCTGGACGAATGACTGTAGTGTGTACTCGACTTGAAAGTCTACTCTGCATTTTTCTGCACCCTACACTGAGTCTCTGTGCGATATCGTCATCGTAATTTCTTTGGTGGTTAACGACGGAGCCTAAGTATTCAAATTCCAACTTCGGTACGATGACCGGTTGTAAATAGATATCAGGAGTAGGGTACGTGGGCTTGGAAAAACAGCAGAGCATATATTCGGCCTTACTACGATTACTACAATTAAACCGTTTTATTTTAGTGCTTTTTATTTAAGTTGCCTGAAGGGCTGTCAGTCATGGCTTATGATAACGCTATCATCGGCACAAAGAAGGGAAGTGGTTACGCAGTGGTGAATGTGCTGCTTTTATAGAAAATCTTAAATTTAACTTCGAATTTTCCGCTGCCGCTGTGTATTTAACTTATATACCCGTATCCTTATGAGATCTATGTAAACTTTTCGAACGCCTTTTCCAAATCGATAAACACGATAGCAGATCTTCTGAATCTTCTCTATGTGTCTCCATTAATTTCCAGAGAGTTTGAATCGTGTCATTTATCAACTTGTCTCTCAGAAAATTTCTTTGACTGGCATGGAGCTTAGTAATACTGCATTGTCGTTTATTTAGAGCATGCGACATTAAGTTCACCGAAAGACAGTTGTAGCCATTTCCGTTTCACCTTTGCCTTTGTACAGTGAAACAAGGAAGCGCTCCTTTCACCGGCAATGCATTCGTCTCCCGTCATTTTATTACCAAAACCGTGAGCCAATTATTGTAACATAAACCCAACAATTTCAATTACTCGATTTTGAGACTTATAAAGAAGTACCTACCTAAGATTATCAATGCTGCACATTGAAACTTACCCGAAGCACTGTTCTTTTACACTATTATATCCTTAAACCCTATTCGCATTCACAAATATGTACGAGTATATGTGTTGAGAAGCATTATCTCTTCATGAACTTGAAACCCGTATGTAACAACGTTCATTGGTAAAGGTGGTGTCCGCAATAGTTTTTGGGACTTCAATTATTTAAATTTTAAATTAATTTTCATAAATAATTTTAAATAAAACACACAAATTTCTAACTGTGGAATCGACGAACTTTATTGGATGGCGGTCTGATCAAAAAAAGGCGCCGAATCGTTTCTTCTCATTTCTAAGTACAAAATCTGTTATACAATTTTGGAATTCAGCCCCGTACATATACATATGTTGGAAATATTGGGATTTTGTTATTAATTTTTTAGTCATTCACAATTTTAAATTCATTTAATTCAAGAGTAATAAAAATAATAATAATAAGAGTACGATATAATATATGTATAATCGATAATGTATAAACATCATGCCCGCCTTGAAGAGACTGACATGGTGGAGATCTCTTCAATCAATAGGCAATGGAGCCAAGGAATGAACTGGTCGCCGTAGTATACTGCCTCTCACACGAACGTCTACCACCCGTATCTTTGAGTCGCTACCAGGTAAAATTTTTTCGATTCGACCCATCATCCACTGCTGCGGCGGCAATTTATCGTCTGCGATCAGCACTAGTCTTCCAACACCAATATTTTCAACTGAAGCTTTCCATTTTGTTCGTTTTTGAAGCTCCAGTACATATTCCTTAGACCATCTTGACCAAAAGTGTTGTTTGATTTGAGTGAGTCTCTTCCATCTGTCAAGCAACGATACATCTTGTTGAATTGTCGGTTCTGGAATGGAGTTTAAAGGTACACCAATTAAAAAATGACCTGGCGTTAGAACACTTTCATCGTTTGGATCCGGGCTAAGAACACAAAGTGGTCGAGAATTCAAAATACTCTCTACTTCCGCTACTATGGTTGAGAATTCTTCGTATGTCAGATACGCTAACCTGACTGTCCGATACATGTGTGTTTTGGCGGACTTTACAGCCGCCTCCCACAAACCTCCAAAGTGTGGGGATCTGGGTGGAATGTGAATGAACCGAATGCGCTCGGCAGCACACCACGATTGTATCTTGTCCTGTGTTTGCTGCTCCAAGAATAATGCACGTAGTTCTTTAAGCTCATTGCGAGCCCCAACAAAATTTGTGCCGTTGTCACAATGAATCTCGCTGCACAGTCCTCTTCGAGCGACAAATCGTTTCAGTGCCGCGATGAAGCCTTGCGTTGACAGGTCCGATACAACTTCGAGATGAGCTGCTTTTGTCGCAAAGCATATAAAGACTGCCACATATGCCTTGTGCGTGCAATACCCTCGTCGCTTCTGTGAAATATGAAATGGCCCACAGAAATCCACGCCAGAAATGGCAAACGGCCTAGAGACGTTGACTCTGCTTGCAGGTAAATTGCCCATAATTTGTTGCCTTAATTTCGGCCGGTATTTGAAGCAGTGAAGGCACTTGTCCACTACTTTTTTTGCCAGATGACGAGCGTTGACTATCCAGAAGCGCTGCCTGATAATCGCAATTAAAGCTTGAGGACCTGCATGAAAATTAGTTTTATGTAAATGGACAACGACATTTTGAACAAAAATGGAATTTTTAGGGAGTAGGATAGGACATTTGGAACTGTACGGAATGTTTGCATTCTGCAAACGCCCACCTACTCGAAGGAGTTCGACTTTGTGCTCAGTGTCAAGGAAGGGGTTGAGGTTACTGATGGCACTTTTTGGGCTGATCTTCTTTGTTTTCCACAAATCTCTTATTTCCTCCCGGAAATGAAACTGCTGAATGCTCCAGATCATACGAAGAAATGCGTCTTCCAATTGGTCCGATGTAAGTGCCGAGCTCCGATAATTTTCGCTTTTTAGGGGGTTAGATGATTTGGCTATTCTGTTTTTCAAATTATTGTAAAATTTAATGACGTATCCGAAAATTCTAGTGGTTTTTTCGAAACTATTAAATCGTGTAAAGTTCTCTATAAATATTTCACGTGTGGCGCCAGTTTCATCTGCGTTTGATAGCAGGTCAGTTGATTGCTGATTTTCAACTTCCATACCTGGAATCCGTAGTTTTTGCCTTGGCCAGTTTTCCTTACTCTGGTATAGAAATTGGGGTCCAGTAAACCAAATACTGTTGATAAGTTCCGAGCACCACGTGATACTATATCCGCCGGATTGTTTTTGGTATTGACATATTTCCAGTTGGCTGTGGGTAATAAGGACTGGATTTTCGAAACGCGGTTACCAACGAATATTTCCCAAGACGATGGATAAGCGGAGATCCAGCGCAATACAATTTCGGAATCTGTCCAAAGATAAATGTTTTCGATTAAAATGTTAAGATTGGGAACTACCTTTAGGACCAACTCAACGAGCAAAGTAGCAGCACAAAGTTCCAGCTTAGGAAGAGATTTTGTTTTAATAGGAGCTACCTTCGATTTAGCGCTGAGAAGTGTACATTTAATTTCTCCGATAGTATCGCTGATCCTCAAGTATACACAACACCCATATGCTCGCAAGGACGCATCAGAGAATCCATGTATCTCAGCCCTGGTCTTCTCCGAACATGGAAGTGAAATGTACCTATCCACCTTAATATTGTTAATATTAGATGCTTCCCTCCGAAACTCTTCCCAACGAGTTTGTATCTCCATAGGCAAAGATTCCTCCCAACCATTTTTAAGAATCCAAATGTCCTGCATGACGATTTTGCCCTTTACAACTATAGGGTTAATAAGACTTAATGGATCGAAAATTTGCGCTAACTCGGATAATATCGTTCTCTTGTTTATCGTTTTTGACCCATTTTCCTTTGGCCTTGCATATTGGAACTCATCCGTTTCTGGATTCCAGGTAATACCAAGGGTTTTAATGACATTTTTGTCATTTATCCTCAAGAACGAAGTGTCTGCCGTTTCTTCCTTCGTGATCGTTTTCATGATTTCAGAACTATTGCTACACCATTTCCTAAGATCGAAACCAGCGCTCAACAAAATCGTTTTAACCTCTGAATAGATTCTTGATATGATTTCTAATGAATCTCCTCCAGTGATCATGTCATCCATGTAGAAGTCTTCATTAATTATTTTAGCGCCCAACGAATACTTAGATACATTTTGATCAGCCAACATTTTGAGACACCTTGTAGCAATAAACGGGGCAGAAGTTGTGCCATATGTGACAGTCCGCAAGCGATATGCGCCAACTTCCTCCTGCTCTGAGTATCTCCATAAAATACCTTGATAATTCCGATCTTCCTCATGGATAAGTATCTGTCGATACATTTTTGAGATGTCGGCAGTGACGACAAATTTGTACGTACGAAAACGTAGAATTAGATCATACAATTCGTCTTGAATAACTGGACCCTTTAGTAAAATGTCGTTCAATGATAAATTTGAAGTTGTCTTGGCACTACAGTCGAAGACAACTCTTAACTTTGTAGTTAAGGAGTCAGGTCGCAGCACAAATTGATGCGGCGCAAAATATTTGATGTGATGAACTTTATCTTTAGGAACTTTTTCCATATGTCCTAAGCTTTCATAATCTTTCATAAATTCAATATATTTTGCCCTGATGTCCTTATTTCTTGATAGTCTTCTCTCCAGATTAAAAAATCGCTTCTGAGCATGACCGAATGAATCTCCCAAGCTACTACCATCTGATTTTAACAACAAATTCACTACAAATCTTCCATCTTCCTGCCGGCGTACGCTTTTCAAAAACTCTTTCTCACACTTCTCCTCTTCTTTTGACAAAAATGGCTGCTGTCGATTTATCTCCTCTATCTCCCAAAATGTCTTGATTACCTCATTTAGGTCGAAATCCGAACAAGAAACTAAGCTGCAGATAGCTCGAGGATTAGAAGAGCGCTCATATTTGCCAGAAACAATCCATCCCAATAAAGTTTTCTGGAGAATAGGAAGCTGAGGGCCCAATGTTATCTGGCCGACACACAACAACTGAAAAAAACTATCAGCCCCTATTAGCAGATCTATGCGACTTGGAAGATTAAAGTTGGGATCCGCCAGTGAAATGTTTTTCGGTATTTTCCAATTTGATATATCCAACTGATTTGCAGGAAGAGTATTGGTGATGTTTCTTAAGACTAATAAATCTAACTGTAGCTCAAACTCAGAAATTCGAGATCTGCAAGTAGCTTCTGTCTTGTAGTTTATTGCGGCATCCGCCTTTCCAATACCCGAAACTACTATCTTAGATTGACTTTTCTTCAACCTTAACCTCTGCACCATGTCCTCCGTAATAAAATTAAGCTGCGATGCTGAATCAAGAAGCGCACGCACAGGGTACCATTGACCACAAAAATTACGCATGTATTCCAGCGCCGTAGCTAGTATTACCTGAGAAGGGTCTTTCCTAAATACACTTGATGCCACGTGGACATTGCCAGACGTACTTGATGACAAATGATCGGCAGTTTCATTAACGATGGTCGACGGTTGATTTGTCGTAAACCGGTGCAACAACTGATGATGTGGCATCGAACATACCCTGCACTTCGCTGCTTGACATCTTCGCACTGAATGCCCTTTTGCCAGGCAGTTGATACAAAGACTCCGCTTCTTCACTTCGTGAAACCGGGTAACCACTGGAAGTTTATTGAAGGCAGCGCAAGCGCTTATCTCATGAGAATTGGATGAGCAGAATTCGCAAGATACCGACTGCGCAACGAATGATGATTGCATCTGTCCACTTCGCCGATTGTTACGAAAGCGAGATCGATTACCAGATGGAATTATATTTACTTGTGGGCTGGAAAGCTTGGATTCTTTCGACTCCAAAGTTTGACATCGACGATCTAATACGTTTGAAAACTCCTCCCACGTTGGAAGTTTTGAATGATCGACTGATTCATCCCATTTCGCTTTAGTATCCGCATCCACCTTATCTAATGCTAACGCAATGAAGAAGGCATCACAAATATTCTCATAACTTCCAATAGAAAGCATTGCCGCTCGATGCGAATTGAAACTATCTTCTAAGTTGCGTAGACTTTGGGCAACACATTTCGATATTTTATTCATGCTCATTACTCCGTTTAGGTGCTCTTGAAAAATTAAACTTTTGTTATCAAACCGAGTTTTTAAACGGTTAAGAGCCTTATCGTAATTTTCGGAAGTTAAATCAAACTCCTTAATTGCATTAAAAGCTGCACCCGATAGGTACTTCCTCAAGTAATTAAATTTTTGTAAGGCATCTAACGAGGGGTCCTTGTCAACTAAGCTTGTAAAGATACCTATAAAGTTTGGAAACTCCGAAAATTTGCCAGAAAACGTTGGTAAAGCTACACGTTCCAACTTCGACCGGGACGCAGGCTGTTGTGCCACAAACGAAGTATTCAACCCGTCCGCAATTGTGCAACTACCCTTCCGGCCCAATAACAGTGATTGAATTAACGATTTCGTCGAAACATAAATGTCCTCCAATTCAACTCTATGGTTTAATTTTTCTTCCTCGACGATGTTACTTCTCTCCAACGACAATTGCACGTTTAAACCCTGTTTAAAATAGGACTCAATTATGCCCAAACGACATTCTAACTCTGCACTAGACATAGTAGAACCTTTTGCAGTAATTAAATTCTTGATTCTAGTTATATTTCCTTTAGTGGAAGACCGAATGACTTTCAACTCAGCAATTGATCGCTGTAGTGGAATTTCTAACCCCCCGCCCGCAAGCTCTCCTCCTTTTGCAACATCCTCTTGGTTAGCCATAATGTCAAGCGATTCAAACAACTATATATAAACCCAACGAAAATTGTCTCTGACACCAGCAAATTACTGTTGGGGAAATTCCAGCGAAGACTTTGAATCCAAGATGTACCACCGAACAATTCCAGTAAAATCAACAAATTAATTTTCCTTCTGAAGAATAATTTCTTCCAAAGCGACCAACAACGATTTGTCCCTCAGCACAATGTTACAGCGAACGATGTGACAGCAGCGGCAGAAGCAGTAATGGGAGCTTTTCAACAACGAAATTGATTGATAGAAAGCAAAGTCAACAACAAAAAAAACTTCTTAACCAATGAGCTTTCACCATCGATTTGCATTACATAGATCGAATTTCTAGCTTTGGGGATTTTATCTCATGAGATACCAATTATTCACCAATTATAGCGATGCAATAAATTATGGATGAAATTTATGTATGTACTTAAATGGACAAACCCAAAAAATGAAAGCAGGAAGAATACACGGCAAGTAAGAACTTTTATGGATTTTATTAGGCTCGGTTTTTATGCCTTAATTTTTTATTTTTTAATTTTTTTTTTTTTTTTGCAAATATGCTCACATGTATACATACATACATACGTATATAATTTCCCTCGATGCAATCGCGATGATTGATGATGATGATAATTTGGTGATATATAATTGATGTATGGGAATTAACTATTCCCGGGTTTCGGCACCAAAAAATGTCCGCAATAGTTTTTGGGACTTCAATTATTTAAATTTTAAATTAATTTTCATAAATAATTTTAAATAAAACACACAAATTTCTAACTGTGGAATCGACGAACTTTATTGGATGGCGGTCTGATCAAAAAAAGGCGCCGAATCGTTTCTTCTCATTTCTAAGTACAAAATCTGTTATACAATTTTGGAATTCAGCCCCGTACATATACATATGTTGGAAATATTGGGATTTTGTTATTAATTTTTTAGTCATTCACAATTTTAAATTCATTTAATTCAAGAGTAATAAAAATAATAATAATAAGAGTACGATATAATATATGTATAATCGATAATGTATAAACAGGTGGTGGCTGGTTTAGAGTTCCGAAAAAACTGAACCAGTAATGCCGTGTAAGGCTCGAAAACACTCCTTGTTGAAAGTTTGCTCGTGTTAAATCGAAGGGCACAATCTGCAAATGGTTACGTGATGACATCGACACCATTGGCCGCGTTAGATGCCGTAGATGCACTTCCTACAGAAAAAAGAAGGGATGCCGCAGTAAAAGAAGACACAATGAAAAGCATGCATGATCTTGACAAGCAAATATCAGTTGCTGAGTATAGAGAAAAACGTAACTGTCGACAGCATTAAAGTTGCTTCTTAGATGTGTATCTTCCTCAGAGTAAATTTTCATCTCAGGGAACCCTACAAAGATTGGCTCAAGCGTACTGTGATGTTACTTTCCTTTGACGAAACAACAGAATTTGAATCCTGAGGACCATAATGCTGCTCTTTATACTGCTAGTTCGGCTCTACGCCTGCAAGTAGTGGGCGACAAGCAGAAGAAATATATTTCCATCGTATTCCAGGTCCCGTGTGATAGAAAGGCGAATGAGAACAAAAGCAGAAATTCAAGCTGTGTGAGTTCTACCGCGCCCCCGCCCAATTATCAAAGCTTCGCCCTTTAATGATGTTGTCTAATAATGAACGGGGACAGAGCAAAGTACTGGTGGATCTCGGTCCGGGCCTGACTTGTTAGAGGTAGGCCCCCTTGTGGGAGCGTCATGGTGGTTGTGGTTTAAACCCAAAATCGCGGGAAGGGTTTCGGCCCAATGTAGAGTTGCAATAAGTACTGGGTGCTGCGACCCTGAGAGCAGTAAGAGGTTTTAGGTCGGCCTCGACTCTTACCAAGGGTGGAACTTGTGCCGGCAACACAGTTCCGAATTGGTATCAGTGGATTGACGGTGAGCGATGGCAAGGTGTATCCTTGCTCCCATGGATGTATGGGCATCCCGTAGGTTTAAGCCCACATGGCAGGTACTTACGTTAAAAACAAGAGACGTTCTGTGTGGGTTCTACCAAAATGTAAATGTTGCCCAAATGAAAATGAAAAGGCTGAAAAGCCACTATGTCTCAGAGAGAAACTAAAAAAATAAACAAATGTCCCCAGCGACAACCACATGAGAATAGGTCTGCATACAGAACAATCTTGGTCGACGCCTTCACCTCTATGGACGAAGGTCTTAATCACAAAGAAATCTGCATCATTGTGCTAATGTAAGAAATGTGACAGGGGAAGTAACAACAAAACGATGGACATGTAAACTTCTTCCAAACTAGATGAGCAAGTGTTAAAAAAAAACGCCAATACTTACAGTGACACGAAGTGAACTGCCTAGATACTCGTTCACATATTTGCCAGTATCGTGTGATTAAGGATTTGCTTACTCCGAGAGGACTGAGAAGCGAACTACGAGTAAAAGCACGGCATGATGTGAAACCTGTCTTTGTGAAGAAATAGCTCAACCGATTGCCCTAGTTTGCGGGTCAGGGATAGATGTTCGGTGTTTTACCCAATAAGACGTCTATCTTTTAGATTTTGTATAAAACTTAAAACTGTGGCCGTATACGACTTAACCTACCTAAGCTATTTAACCTAACTTAACTATAATCGGGGTGGTAGGATGGTCACTTCTCAGAGCCGCCGCCTCATGTTAACCAACCCGGCCTTTCCACGAGATCTAACTATCCTTAATCTAACTTACAACTAGGAGGAGTATGCTACCTTAGTAGGGTACCGGCCTATGAGATCGAGCCAACACTCTCCCCTTCTTGAAGCCACCAGAATTTGGTGTAATGTTTCTCGGCACCGATCCCATCTCTGTTCGCAATCGTGTAACTAGAACGGAAGAGCTCCTGAGCATTGGCATCATACCCGTCGTAGATGAGCCGTTTTTCTCTCCCATCGCGGTGGCGGTAGTATATTACCTGGATACCATTCCTGATTTGCACTAATCCTTTCACATCAATATGGAGAAATGCCTCTGGCGGGATAAAGCCCGATAGAACTGAGATTTCACTGTAAGGGTAATAAGCCCCAAAGGTCAGGCCGTTATTGTTGGTCATTGTCCTTGCAACGTGTCTTCGAACCACCTTAATCAGGAAATTGTCAATCCTATTCAGATTAGCCCCATCTTAAAGGACTTTATTGGGATACTATTTTTTGTACTCTGATTCTTGTGTTCTGTACAAGCCGAGACAAGTCAGACACTGCCTTTCAAACACCCGAATCCTTTGCATCAATGACCTTGCCACATTTAACAACGAACTTCTTTCCCATGGGCATGTTGTAAGTCATATATAGCAAGGGTTTCGGCATGCCCATCCTGGTAAATTTATAAAACAGCTCCTCTAACTATACGCTGTCGAAGGTCTTCTCAAGATTAGCGAGGCAGGCACCTGTACACTGGTTCTTGCATTTATTCCATTGTATGTCGGAGACCAAGTTTGACGCAGCATGAATAGTATCATGGCTCGCCCTAAAACCAAACTGATTTTCCTGAATTATATTATTTTCCCCAACCCACCTTAACAGCGCTCTATTGACCACTTTCTCGAATATTTTGCTAATATTCGGAAGCAAATTAATTGACTTCCTTGTATAGAGCCAGATACTCCAATTCTAGGCCAAAGTCACTTTTGTGGTCATAGAGGGATGACAAATGTTCAGGGTACCTGTGCTCACCCCTGAAAGTCACTTACTTGCCTTTAACTCTACACTAAAATATCATTAGGATCATAGATGCAAAAAAAAAAATTAGCTTTAATTCGATTTTAAACCACCGTTTCTATTTTTAACCTCCAAACCCACTAGGCATAGGTTTCACCTCAGGTTTATCAAACCCAAAGCCGATTACTCGCCACGTAATCCATAAGCAGTGACCAATTGTGCACCCTACCCATTGGCGTGCTCTAATCCTTTCGCAATCGATCAAATTTAACGAATCGATAAATCGCATTCAAATCCGCCTATTCGCCACAAAAAAGTACCCTTTTTCACACCAACAACTCCTAAAAAAATAGGCTAACTCGTGTCCTGTCACAAAATTAGTTTTATACTTTTGCTCCGTGTGAATTTATTGCCATCCACTCAAATCCGATTAAAGTCCTTTTCCCATGGTAATAACCAAATTAATGCGGAGGATTTGTTCCCCTCTGTTGGACAGAGGGGAGTTGTGTACTCGTACATAAAAAAAAAAACTCTTTTATATATGGAAATCCATCAATTTGTGTCAGGATGTAGCAGGAGCACTTGGGAGCTCTTTTCAAGTTGACGGATTGATTTTTATCCGAGTTTCATTACGACCATTAGGAAGGAACCAGTTCGATGACCCCTTTTCGACAGAAACGGAAGCAGGATATGGATACATGGACTATTTTTGATTATCATGATTCTTTTTCCTCCATTTTTGAGAGATGTTACGAATATCCTTTTGGGGTAGGATTCTTTTCTGGTGTTAGAGTGAGTAATGGAGGTGCTGCCTTTGTTTTATTCGGGTTCAGCTTGGTTCAGAGTGTTGACAAATTGACGTCAAATATTCGCGTTCGCACAAAAAAGGATCTGATTAAATTTTCATTGGATTTAGGGGAATTCTTTACCCCGGCACAACGCGGAAATTTCATTTTTCACATTCCTCCCACAAAGTGGACCTGGAAAAAATGGATATTCCAAAAAAATACCGTGGGGGGTGGAGGCACTCATGGACTATGAATTATTAACATGACAGTGTGGTGTCGACTTTGGACCGACAATAAGGTTAGGAGGACACACAATCCTGGTTTTTCCCAGGCACCACCGGCAGAACTGCACTAAAAAGCATATGTCATACCAATAATTGGCACACGAAGTGGAGCCGCATGACATGTTTAGTTAAGGTAGAAAGGTTTGAAATCTCTGTAGGTACGAGGGCATGGACTGTCAATTTTTCGTTTGTATTCAGGTGCCTGGCAGACTGACAATGCACTAGTTTGGAGAGAAGTCGCGTGAGGTTAGAAAGTGCAATGTCCCTTAACATGATTTTCAGTTCTGGTTTATATGTAATGGTGTGTGCTGCTCTTGTTTTTTTTTTTGTTTGTTTGTTTGCTGTTGTGTCCTTAGGGAAATCTTCTAAACATCATCATCATCATCATAAAGACAAAATGAGTGTTGTACTCGTATGCTGGGTTTTGTGAGTAGTGCAGCAGTCAGAGAAAGGGAAACAGGGACACGACACATTTTAATAGAATACTAGAATAGTGTCCTTTCTGCCTGGTTATGACGCTCCTTTTTGACATTCATGTTCCTGCTGGCGTTGCTTCTCCTGATACAGATACAGATATAAACCCAACATAGATACTCCATCTGAATGTGATTTGAGATTTAGTGCAATGGGAAATGAGTTCAATATCAGTGCATATTGAGCAGAGTGTGTACGGTGTCTATGTACAGTTATTAAGTGTACAGTTGAAAGGGGGATTTTGGACATTTCATTTAGTTAACTTTGGATGGGTGAAAAGGACCAGCACTGCACATATAGAACAATTTCTGCTGCAGTGACCTTCATCCGTGGTGGTGGTGCTATCCAGCTGTGTGCTCTGTATGCCGATGGTTAGGGCATGCATTTGCATGGTCGCACATTTAATTTAATGAAATGAAAAATATGATTTTCATGGGAAAATTATTTTATAATTTAGGTTAATGTTCTTCTATGATGAGGATGACGATGAAGTGAAGTGAACTGGTGTTCAGTGTGAATGGCTTCTCGGTTTTTCGGTTCTCGGTGTATGAGCATTGCTTTGAGTAGGGACATGCGGTTTGTCTGGCGCTTAATGTGCTCCGAATGCACTTAGCGCAAATCTACGGTTGATTGGAACAGAATGGAATTTTCTCTGTGCAATGAGGTCGAGAATGTTTTTTTTTTTAATATTTTCCATACCAGAGATGTGTTGATGAATATTTGAATAGTCACAGGTGCACTGTCAAGAGACAGTTCAACATTAGCTGATTTGCAGACGAAATTGTCTAAAGAAATGTGTCGATCGTTTGGCAAGCTTAAATTGGGAGAAAATAATCAGAATAAAAGCCATTGGTGAGTGTGGTTATGTCACAGCACCACATGAAGTATATTTTTCGGTAATTGGGACTTTTCTGTGTCCTATTCGAAATGGAGACCTTATTGTGGTGTCTAACCATTTGTTTTTCGCTCAAAAAGATTCTTTTCCTGTTCACATTGAGGAAGTTTATCTATATAGCTTCAAGCAGAGCCAAACATTTCACAGGGTTTTAAGTGGCTTTTAGACACCATTCTCCCCAAATCAATCCCTAGGAAGGAATAAATCGATCTTGTCGGTATTTCTCAGTATTATGGACCGTTTTGTGGTTATGTGATCCTACGACAAGGGCAGACACTGAGCGGTGTTAACTTGGCGATGTTAATAAGAGTAAACCTCACTTGAACTTGTCTTACCCCCAGTGGTTGCCAACGTGCACTGGTTTCATCCAATCGGGCCTCCTAAGCCTGTAGGAATGAGTGTTTGCTCTGACAAGCACAAAACATGGTTAAATTCGCGATGCCTCTCAAATGCAATAGATACTGTTACTGATACTGCTCTACTTACGTGTGACGATACACTGACGATAAACTAAAACTTATGGTAACGTTAATGTAGGAAAGGAGGACATCTTCTGTAGCACAACCGTAATAAATATCCTCGACGGTACAAGATCTGGAAACGGACTAAGACTTATTTACTTTGGGAGAATATCGCTACAGCTAGCACACGGTTTCCTCATCTCAATGTTCACCACGAAACATGGTGTTCACTTAATCATTCAAAATTCAACAAAACTGATCACATTGCGTTCGACGTAAGGCACTCCTCCAGCTAATGTGTACAAGGTGCGCCATCTTTTAGGTCGGTATGTAAACATTGAATAACTTTGACATTTATCAACCGATTGACTTGAGCAAACATGTTTTTGAAACAATGAATAGCTTCACACCGAAACATCGTGCCGAAATAGTGACGTTCTACACTAGAAATAGTCGTTCAGTTGTGTTAACGTGCATATCGCCGAAAATATCGTGACCAACAAACAGCGTATGACAACACTATTCGTCGTTTGGTGTCGAATTTTGTTGAGCACGAGACAGTAGGCGTTCACCAATGCCCAAGGTGTTCCAATGAACTGGTTCAAGCGAAAAGAGAGAGTATTGCCGAGAACCCACGTGTGTCATATCGTCACCGCGCTCAGCATTTTGGCCGCAGTGGAACCAATTTGCGACGCATTTTGAAGGATGATTTCAATTTGTTTCCGTATAAAGTGCAATTGACTGAAATAATGACGCTGAGCCTGATTTTTGGAAGCAGATTTAGAACAAGCAAAATTGCGGCATTTGGGGAACGGAGAATCTACACGAGATTCATGAAACACCATTGCGTGACCAAAAAGTGACTGTTTGGGCCGGCGATTGCGCCAAAAACATTATTGGGCCATTTTTCTTCAGAGAAAGGGAAACAGTCGATGGATGTTGGCTCATTATATCTGCCCACAAATGTATGAAAAAGGTTTGGACGGTTACTGGTTTCAACAAGATCGTGCGCCATGCCACACTGTAAATCAAACAATGCAGTTTCTGCAATGAAAATTCTCTGGACTTGTGCTGTCAAAAAATGGCGACATTGACATATGCGGGGATATTTGAAAAGCAAAGCATACGCCAGCAAGTCTCAGACCATTAACGAGCTCAAGGCACACATTCTTGTCGAAATCATTGCTACACCGCCCGAGATGCTAGAAAAAATTTTGAAGAACCCAGCAAAAAATAACGGCGGCCACTTGAATGATGTTGTATCGAAAATGTATTCAAAGATGGCGGGCCCTGTATATATTTTAGTCGTCACAACAACGGAGAAATACTGCGAGTAGATGTGACGTTCAACTATTGAAACCCAAGTAAAAAGCGAGATCCTTCTATGATTGGGTATCCCTCAACCTCACAAAAATCCCTGCGCTACCTGCATCAAGTATTGAAAATCAGTGTCAACAGAAATGATTTCATACTTACGATACCACTGTTTTGATGAAGGAAGCAGGCAGGCACATGTCCTTAAAAAACTCAACTATGAAGCAGCGCTGCAGCTAAATCCGGGAAAATTAGAAGGAGCACGAGAAGCTTATGATTGAGGAAATGTATAAGTGCAACTCCGGGAACCAGAAGGTAAAAAATACAGTCGCAGTCGGTGTCAAGACATGAACAAATTTCTGCAGACTGTCAAACGATAGGCAAGATCCAAGTTTTGCTGTTAGGAACAACGAATTCGAAATGGACGATTAGAACTATAATTTCTGTCCACTCGTAAGGACAGTAATATCAAAACTCAAACATATAACCGGACAGGATATACGAGTACTACCTACCACGTCATTTACCTCAGCGTCGTCTGCCCCATTCACAAAAAAGGAGACCCTGTAAATAGTGCCAACTGTGGAACGATCAGTGTCCTAAATATCATGTACAAGATATCATTCGTAGGACGCAGCGTGCTGTGACTACATTTCCAAGTACTGGAACAGGAGCAGGAAAAATAGTCAATAACATTGAATGGAACGAAACTTCATACATACTCGTACAGCCTTACCGTTGAGGTAGATAGAGGTTCTGTCCAACTCCATTTCCCTTTTCTTTAGCGTCAGAAGCAATGTAGGTTTATAAAACCCTAATAATCACAACTTTAATCAAGTTTGGAAGAGGAGTTAAAAGCGAACTCGGCGAGATGTATTGTGACGTCGAGCTAGTCAGATAAGTCCTCTGAGATGGCAAGAGTATAGAGAAAAGCTCAAGGAAGTAAGTATGACAGACTTGATTCCCAAAGCATCCCATTTTAAAAGTTATTGGTGGATTCTAGATTCTAGATTCTACGCAAACCGCCCAACCAGATCATATGGAGTTTGAGAATTGATTTGTGCTGATGGGAAAGGACTTCTTGAAATTTAAAAAGAGACTCCGTTGACAACGACTGCGGTTACCCCTTGCGATTTTTGCTATTCGATGTCAAAGTTCTAAAAAGCTGGTGATACGAACCAGTGTTGAATACTCGGAAAGTTCAGACACATGATCATGAGTTCCATACGTCGATCGCAATGTGGTTAATCTGGTTGACATTGTAGCCGAATGTCTTTGTAAATGTTGAGATCTGGAAATCACGTGACGAATACTGAGATTTGTTAAAAAGTCCGAACTGCAGACAGCACTGTAAGCCTCGGACATAAGGGGCTTATCGATGGTCGTCATTGTAGAGCCGCAATAAACAGCAGTGCAAAATAAAGCTATAGTCAACAAAGTACATGCAGTCATCGGGAAAGGACGCACAGAACTGAAGGCTTGGTTAGAATGTCACCATTGGCAGTTATAACTTCGAGGCAGTTAATTACTTCGTCTACTTTTGCCGCACAGTTACAACCAGTCATAAGCGCAGAAATCAGACGCAAAACTACTTTTGCCAATCGCTGTTTGCAAAAACGACGGGATCAATCCAAAACGCCTTCTAAAAACGCATAACTAGCGGTCCAACCCCGAAACCCTTAAAGAAGGTAAAGACAGCCGAACGCCGTGATGGCCGCTAAAATCACCAATAACAACAACGCAACGTCAAAAATAACAATGCGCAAGTGAAAAGTGGAAAAACTTACGCGCAAATAGCGGCGCGAGTAAATACGACCAACTGTGAATCACCTGATCCTGCCTCAAATGTTTTCACAGTAATTCTCAAGAGACTAGAAGAACTGACTTAAACAAATAAGATCATAGTCGAATGGCTTCTCAACCTCGAAGCAGATCTGTGTAACTAATCATGTCAAAGAAGCTCAATATTCCTGCGTGGAATGCCAACGGTCTACAGAAAGGGCTTGATATTTTCTTTCAGGAAAAAGCAGTTGATATATGTTTAATTTCTGAAACCTACCTGAAAGGTTACGGTGACTACCATGCTCATCATCCATCGGGAATCGCAAGAGCCGGGTTATCCCCATTTATAAAAGACTGCATTGAACACTCTCTGGAAGTAAAAATTGAACTTGACAAATTACTCCTTTAGTATATCCTAAATCTATTGCCAATCGAGCTGCAAAATAGAAAAACACGAATTCATTGACCTATTTAACTCTCTTGGACCTATCTTTATTATTGCTGGCGACCTTAGTGCGAAGGACGCCTTTTGGGGCTCAAGATTTATCTCACAAAAGGGCCAAACTGTCTATAGGGCTGGCATGGAAAGTGGTTGGCAATTTTACTCAACAAGCCGACCGACGTACTGGCACTCGGATGTCGCCAAAACACCCGATCTGATAGCCTTCTTTATCGGAAAAGGAGTAAACGCTATTTATATCAAAGTTTAAGAAAGCTTCGATCTTTCCTTCGATCATTCTCCAATTAGCATTTCATTGTGCGAATTTCATTGTGTGAAGAGCACCCAGATTATCCAACAAAAAAAACTCACTGGGAAGATTTCCGAATAGAAGTTGTTGAAAATACTGAGTTAAAAGTACCGCTTAGAACGCCGTATCAACTTGAAAAAGAAGTTGAACGGTTTTTTGAAGTCATACAGCAACTGGTCTGGACTAACACTCCACGCGAATCGAACAAAGTTGCCAGTATCAGCATAAGATACCCTCCGGAAGACAGAGAAATGATAAGGAAGAAACGAAGAGCGCGGACAAAGTGGCACGAAACTCGGGCTCAACAAGATAAAACGTCCTTTAATATGCTCTGCAACTTGTTGAAAAAATCGATCAAGGACTTCAATAACCAAGGTATTAATAACTACCTAGAATGCCTCACAGCGACAAAAGATACCTATTACTCCATATGGAGAGCCGTTAAAAGTCTCCGAAAGCCCCAAATACACGTTGCGCCAATAAGAAGAAACCAGGATGACTGGGCGAAAGAAGATAAAGAAAAAGCAAACGTTTTCGCCGACCATCCTGCAGAAACGTTCAAACCATTCGACGGGGAAATACTTCCAGAGAATGCCAATACTCTAGAAGTGACGACGAACCTTCCAATTGAAAAGACTACACTTAGGGAACTTAGACAAGTTATAAACACTCTTAAGCGCTACCGAAAAAAGGTTTGCTAAAGCTGCTCTTCTCATAAATGCCACCATAAGACTAGAGCATGTACCGCATCAGTGAAAAGTTTCCGAAGTTATTATGGTTCCGAAACCAGGTAAACCGCTGACTGAAGTCAAGACATACAGACCAATATCGCTCCTCCCGATTATATCTAAGGTCTTCGAGCGAATCTTACTTAATCGTCTTAAATCGCCTCTTGCCCGATCATCAATTTAGCTTTAGAAGCCAACACTCTACCGTTGACCAAGTTCATCGAATAACCGATGTAATTGAACGAACAATCGAGTGTAAGTTAGTCTGTTCAAGCGCATTCTTTGACGTCTCGCAAGCTTTTTAATAAGGTATGGCCTGAAATATAAACTTCAACATGTCCTGTCCGAGGAACTGTCTCATATTTTAAGTTCACACCTAGATGACTGACTCCTCCGTGTCAGACACGGGAACGAATATTCCAATTTTAAGGCAATGACGGCGGGGTGCCGCAGGGAAGTTTACTTGGCCCTCTGCTATATTTGCTTTTTACCCGCAACATACCCCAAACGGACAATACTGTGCTAGCCACATTTGCTGATGACACTGCCATTTTCGCAACAGCTAAAACCGTCGAAGAAGCAGCTGCTAAATTACATCGCGTCCTTACACGTTTTAACAATTGGACAAAGACTTGGTGAATCGCGCTCAATGAAAACAAGTCTGTCCATGTGAACTTCACTCTCAAGAAAACTGACAATCTACCTGTGTTTATCAACGCAGTACAAATTCCTTTCCGGAACGAGGCCAAATATCTTGGTATGACACTCGACGCTAAACTTAAATGGAGAGCACACGTTAAGAAAAAACGTGAAGAGCTTGAGATTAAGTGTAGAGACATGTACTGACTTCTTGGAAAGTATACCGAGCTCAGTTGCTGCTATACAAGCAAGGGCTAAAACCGGTCTGGACATATGGTATACAGCTTTGGGGTTGTACCAAAATTAGTAACGTCAACGTTGTACAGACATTCTAAAACAAAGTTCTCCGAGGGTTTGTTAATGCTAGTCGAAAACGTTCAGAACGAAATAAAATGTTTGCGCAAAAACACAAAAATCTACTACAAGAACATACGAATATATCTGTTCAATCTGTTTCAGCAGAGTCCAATCATCTCAGATGTTTGATCCGTAGACACCTGACTAGACCGATGTCATGTTCAGCAGTATAATTCTCTCGAAATCCACTTTCGACAAGATCCAAGCCTCTGCGCATTGAGCAGGTCGGCGATTATAAGGGTCCTGTAGAAAGCCAGTCTTACAGTGTCTTACCAGTGTTACTCAATTGCCTCTAGAGCCCAATTCTGGGTAGGTGAGAAATCTTCATAGACACTATAAGCCTAATGCTTATACGAGTAGTAGTGTGAGATTCTTACTTACAGACTACGACTGACTTCACACTCAACAACCAGTTCTTCTTTCGCGTTTCGCATTTTGCGTTAATAAGATATGTTGCAGGCGATTTTCCATTGAAGTTTCCTACGTACTTTAAAAATTAAGCGCTGCTGATCACCGCGCTAGATCGAGAGGCTTAGTGCTTTTCAGACCACAGCTTCCATCAAAATAGTCTTCGAGTCTAACACCGGGGGATGCTACAGCAAAAGACGAATGCATCTAAGAAATGAGGCAGCTGGCGAGAGATTGTGCTAGCAGGAGAGGCATACCGGTTGATCCACAGCTTGAGCTTGTCGATTTGTATTGCGCGCCAAGAATTTCGTACCCATTCTCTTATTTCTTGCAAGTTGGTTGGGATCACTTTCATCTTGTAACAGTCATCACGTATTCCTCCTGGGATAATATTGACAATACTCGTACAAGTGTCTTCTTAAAAAATATCCGTAGGAGAAAAGAATTCTCCAAAGAACATGGTAGCAACCATAAAATTTTATCAAAAGAAATTTCGTAGCAAGAAGAGCTTCTCCCTTGTTCAAGGATTACTGGAACAGCTGTGGGACATTTATCTGCATTTGGATTTAATCGTTCGATTAAAAAAAGATATCTGAAATTCCATTAGCATCAGCGGAAAATGTTTCCTTTCATCCCGCCGCTAAGGAAAGATGCTGGGGAATACTAACAAAAAAGTTAAATTCTCAGCTTAAACTTTACTTAAGGAATGAACTGCTTTCTTTTCCGTCGTTTTTATTTGTTTCTTTCATTCACACGACATCCTTCCTTATTTCTGTTGACATTGTTGGAAATTGCCCTGAAGGATCTGCACTGCTATTCCGAAGAACCACCTTTGACATGGACAAACTGGTATTTTTCCTTTTTTCATTAAGGTAAACGAATAGAGGAGGTGAGAAAAGAAAACGACACGAACTGAATGGTTAGAATGGAAATTAATTCTTTTAGGTTATGCCCAGGAGTTCCGACTGAAGGACCGAATCGAATTAAATTCATTAAATGGCAAAATTCACAAAACAAACGCAATTAGGAAGTGTCCTGTTCATTAAATTTCAAGTCCCTGCCGACTTGGTCTCCTGTCACTTGAGCCAACCACAACTACGAGTAAACCGAAGGATAGTTTCCATTGGGTAAATAAAATTAAAGGATAATTTGCCTCTTTAATGTTCCCTCTTCAAACCCAAACTGAAAGTCCTTTAACTTAACAATAATCCGTACGAGAATGATGAATGGATTAATTTTGAGTGCATCTAAGGAATGTTGCATGTCCATCCTGCTACGTCTCCAGAATTGGAAATGCAAAGGAAAATTCTATGTCTCAACGTGCATTTTGGCTGTGAGCCAATTTCTGGTTTACAACCCCAGTGGTAGGTGTGCTTCCTTGTGAATTGTCCTTTGCACGCTGAAAGACACGGAGCAAGGATTCCAATCCGTTGGAAGGAGAAGGGTAATTAAAGTGACACAAGATAGATACGGAGACACGAACAAAGTTGGGAATTAATTTGTATGCTTTTGAGGAAAATCTTTAAGATAGAAAACTTTACCATACGAGTGCCGCAATTGGGTTTAACGTAAATATTTACGAAAATAAAATGAAATCCTTGCAAGGATGACTCAAAGAACAGGGAAACGGATAAATACTTCAAGCTGAAAGTGGGTTAAAAGTGGAAGCGCGGATAACCAGTAAAGTTGAGATATTGTGTCTGTTTGCTCTGAATGCCAATTAGTTGTGAGCTGTGAAACAGTGAAAACAACCTGTGGAGAATTAGTCAGGCGTTGGGTTTGAATTTGTGTGCGTACAATGTACTGATACTCGTCTAAATGGAAACCATTTGCATTCTGTACAAATACTCGTAGTGTGGTCGCCGCACAAGGAGTCCGCAACACGATAATCCTTTTTATCTGGTGCTGCTGCCATCCATGAGGAACGAGTGAAGTGAGATGATCATTAGGGTTGTTTGCAGCGGTTGTGTTTTATTGCTCTAATGGGCACCGCTAATGACTTCTGGAAATGTCTCGTGTTGGAAAAAATTAATTAAGGAAGAGAATGCATTAAATTCTTTTTGTCAAAGCAGTCCAATTCTAGCCACCGTTGATGTGTCCTTTAGTGAACAGTGGCTTGAAAGATATTCACTTTTTGAAGGAGGTGATTCCACTTCACAAATTCCAACCGAACAGAAAGAAGTGCTCACACCAAAAGGGAATTCAATAAACACATGCAAACACTTTTTTTTACACTAAAGTTCTCCGGAAGAGGGACCTTCCTATCTAGCTTTAACCCTTGTCTTACCATTTTTTATTGAGAATGGACTTCGAACATCTGGGTGGTTATAACTTATTTTTCTTCTTTCCAGTTAACCCATTCCTTATTCCACTTTCGGTGAGGTCCCCTCTTAGAGCGTGACTCTCTGGGTTGGAATACTTTTCGGATTGAATTGTTGATGTCAGTTGATGTCCTCTAAAATCTCAAAATCGATCAACCCAAGGGGGACGAAATGTTTCCCGAATTGGCTGTAATTTTTCTTTTGCCACATTTCACGAATTGTGATATTCCCTTTCCTTTCAAAATGCCTTTAAGGATCAAATGCTGGGTAACCTTAATATGATGTTGCCTTAGTTGGAAGAAACAACGATGTGCTTGAGACATTCTTTACATGATTTTTGATGAGGCACATCGGTTGCCATACCATTTTGAAGCTATTTACTGTCAGGGCCTACTGTCTGGTTCGGTTCGAAAATCCTAGTCAAACTCTAAATAAAATGGCTTGTCGTGCCTGATAGCAAAATTGTTCATAGACCCGTCACCAAAGGTTTTTCCCTCTTCATATCTACTGGTTTCTGTACCAGATCCTTCTGGAAATTGTGAAAAGCCCTTAGCCAGTAGATCAGAACTTAAAACAACACCACTCTCTATATAGCGTAAACTCCAAAACAGCCAAAGTAACGCCGATGAGTTCTGGATCTAGTGAGAAGGTTAGTGTAACTGTAGAGCAAATACTGTTTCGATGTTGTATCTTTCTCCACAATTTGCGTTTGCATTTATGCAGACACGACCAAGAATACCCCAAGAAGCCTAGATAGGCCTTGTCTTCATAAATTCTGTCATCTGCCGCCTCAAAGCCAACGAACAGGCAATGGGTATCGATTTAAAGTTCCTGTTCTTGATCTTGCTTTAAGTGAACATTGATGGTGCAGACCTAGATAAAATCTAGAAGGCAGATGCATCTACTATATAGTTGAACAGTTTATAGTGTGCCTCTTCTTGAGAATCAGAGAGAATCCATTCACCGGGTATACTTTAATCTCACCACACTTTAGAGATAAGTTGTTGTATACTTTGTATACTCCACTCCCGAAGAAAGCTCTGCGGCATTGTTGATCCAGACCTCCTCTTCATCATCCATAGATAAAGTTGTCATCGATCATTGTCCTCGATTTAGCGCTTCTCGTGTTCTTTCTTCTTGAGGGCCCAAGTTGATCCCTTCATTTCTGCCTATAGATCTTTCGAGCACCTGTCTTTCTTTTCTGCAGAGCGTACGTCCCCTGTTTTTCTAGATTTAATTGTTTGCATTCGTCATCGAAGTAGGGATTTCTTTGGTGGGACAGGTTGAAACCTAATACTTTATCCTGGCGGGCTCTTGCGATTGTAATCGTTCGATCTTAAACTTCCTCAGAATGCTTCGTTGCTTTTGGGCTATTTCTGATATCCACATCCGCATATTGGTTACAACAAATTAATGGTCCGTGTCGATGCTGTTCGAAGCATTGCGACATCTAAAACGCTGGAGAAGTGCCTGGCGTTGACGCTTCCTTATTGTCAGTCAGAAGGTATGGAAGCCCAAAATCAGCAAGTCTGTGTCCGATTACAAAATCGATGGCGTGGAGACCGTATCACCGAAAGTGCTGTACTATTAAGCTTGGCATTAACGACTTTCGCGTCATATTTAGCGCATTGCTCGTAGGTTTTGTCAGGAAGCCCGTAGAAGGAGTCCTTAGTAGGGTCGTCCTTCTCTCCCCTTGATATTAATACTATATCATGGGCTACACTCTCAAAGCCATCTTTCATTTAAATAGAAGTAGTCTGTGATACAACACCCACTGGAGCTTTGATGACCTTGCTTGCCAGCTGTCTTTTGACTCTTGTCTTATGAACATGCCATCTGACAGTATGACACTAGAGCTCCTACTGCACAAAAAAATGCGAAGTCGACTTTCCCTGTGCCCAGGACTGGATTCGGCTGAGCCAAGAAAGGAACGTAGTCGGGTGTTCACGGATAGCTCCAAAACCGATATAGGATGATGCGCTGGTGTCTTTCTGAAGGACAATAACGTTCGATTTCACACTTCATTAGGAAGACTTCCGTCTGCTTTCCAAGCGGAGATATACCTAATTCTGATGGCGACGAACTATAATGTAGAGAACCGATGGAGTGGGCAAAGCATTTGCATCTATAGCGACAAACTGCTCTCAGAGCCTTTCTGAATCCTCTTACGACTTCCAATCTAGTTCGAGGATGCAAGACATCACTGAAGGCATTCGAAATTACAACGGAAAATGACATCGTCGATGAACCTGCCATGCAAGGCTCAAAGGAGAGTTTTTCAGAAACCGAATCTACATTGTGACTGTTTGTGTCCGCAGTCAAGGCTTCCATTGACACATCGGTTTCATATGAGCACAACTGCAAATGGCATGGCTGCTCAAGCTTCACGACGTCTATAAGAAGTCAGTGGCTTTCTTTCTGTCCCTCATGAGGAAAGTCTTCAGACTCCCTACTGGGGTCATAATGCGGCATTACACTCTTGCTAAGCAGTCAAATATTCTGGGCATAAGTGTGAGAGTATCCTGCAATGCTTGCTGTGAAAGTGATGATAACACCGCGAATCATTACTTCTGCGAATGTCCGGCTTACGCTTACATCAGGCTGCAGGTATTCGTTGTTGACGTGGTGGGTGCGCACTTTGTCCCTGAAGCGCTTATTAAACTTCCTTCGAAAGACTGAATGATTCCATTGAGAGGAACGTAAAAGGAATACAACGGACTTGTTCTTCGCCTGACAGAAAAGGCTTGTGTCGGAGCCTGGTTGTTTATGAGGCTTATGTTGACGAATATAACCTTATTGGGAACAGTCGTCAGGTGTTCGCTTACATGCCTGAGGCTTGATACTTATTCCCTATGTCGTCATCTGATCGTGAATCTGCATCCGAATAAACGCTGCGACAGTCTTTGTTATCCGAAGTAGATATTACAGTTTGTCACAATTTTATTATCCTGTTCATCCCACCGCACTTCTTGGTTGGCGCTTTGTCTGCTTTATAGCATGTCTGCTTTATAGGATGTCCGCTAGTTATTTAGCTGCACGTGGACCGGTCCGAACATTCCATGTACTGATCTGAAGATCGTTGTTCTGTTAGCTGGTTCGTCATATTTGTTTCTGCTACTAGCCGAGCACACACATCACAGCCTACATGAGTGGGAATTTACCGGTGAACAGCACTACGCTACAAACTTGATTATTGCGCTGCTGGCCCAATCCAAGTCATAGGACAATCAGCAGTTTCCCCTTACCCTGATTCCGTTTCCAAAGCTGGAACTTTACGTATCTTAAAGATCTTCCCCTTTCCAAAATTAGCGTTTAAATTACCAAAATCAACCTTAACGCCATTCTTACGACAATGCTCTTGGTAGAAGGAGTTGAAGCAATCTTCCGAAAGGCCGTTGTCCTTTTTTGTGGGGAAGAAAGCATATGTCAGGATTTTGTTGTTGAATTCATCATTGATGGGTCTTGTAATCAAACATTCCCTCAGATGCATGGATGCATTTCTCAAGCAGACCTGTGACTTGAAACCCATCTATAGGGTTTTCCAATAAGGACTTGACAACTTTTTTTTTAAATAAAACGCAAACCATTTACAATCAAAACATTTATGAATGGAACTCGACTTCATTCATTTGGCCACCGCGGGCACGTTTGCAGCGGTCGATTCGTTGGACCCAATTTTCAACGACTCGGCCACACATTTCGGCCGAAACGGCCGCTATTTCGCGTTCAATGTTGGCTCTGAGCTCTTCCAACGTCGTCGACGTGTTGGCATAAACCAATGACTTAACGTAGCCATACAGAAAATAGTCAAGCGGAGTTAAATCGCACGAATGCGGCGGCCAATCGACTGGCCCATTTCTAGAGATAACACGCTCACCATACTTACTCTTCAATAAATCGATTGTAGTGTGTGCTGTGTGGCTTGTGGCATCATCTTGTCGGAACCGCATGTCGTCCAAGTCCATATCTTCCAATTCGGGCCAAAAATAATCGGTCATCATGGCGCGATAACACTGACCATTCACAGTAACGTGACGATCGTTATCATCAACGAAAAAATATGGTACAATAACGCCGCCGGCATGGAAACCGCACCAAACAGTTATTTTTTGTAGATGAAGTGGTGATTCATGAAGCACATGTGGATTTTCACCCGACCAACAACGCATATTTTGCTCATTGACGAACCCATTGAGCCAAAAATGAGCTTCGTCACTGAAGATGATTTTGCGATGAAATTCATCATCTTGGCGCATCTTCTCCAGAACCCGTACGTCGCCTCAAATGGTCCATCAGCTTCAATTCTTGAGTCAGCTTGATCTTGTATGCGTGTAAACCAAGATCCTTACGCAAAATACGAAATACTGTGGTCTGAGCGATGCCCAATTCTTGAGAACGCCGTGGAATTGACTGAATTGCTACGGACGCCTGAACGGCAGCGATATTTTCGTCACTTCGACCAGCCAGTTGTCTCACTGACACGGCAACATCACACAACGAATATGTAGACTCAAATTTTTGTACTAAACTTGTTATTGAATGTCTACTAGGGCGAGAAATACGACCGAAAATTGAAGTTAACGAGCAGACGTTGCTCGTTCGTGTACTTTGCCATGATGAAAATGTTGAATTTACTGAATAATTTGACAGTGACAGTTTGATGATTAGTGAAAGAGTGCGTTCAAAAATTAAATTCAAAGTTGTCAAGTCCCTGTTGGACAACCCTTTACATCTAAACACTGCTAATTCTTCTTGATTTCATAATTATAGTCGCTATTTTATCAGTCTTTCGCTCGGCCTAGCTCGGCTATAGATCAGTCCAGCATACTTCTTAGATTATAGTGATAGCAACTTTATAGCGATCTTGGGCTCCCGCTTGCATGAAGAGCTAAGCGGAAAGTCGTGCTCATTTTTCGTTTACTGAAATCAACAGTAAGATGATTAATATTTGAATCGACTTGACATTTCACAAAGTATAGCGTTTCACGTGGTCTGGCAGAAAATCCTACTATGCTACTCCAACGCTTGAACTACCTGCAGTCTACAGTCTACAAAAGTGATATAAGCTGTCATTAGTACGCTGGAAACTCTTCCATCTTACTGAATATATATCGAAAGGTCCTCACATGACCTGAGCTGCGAGAATGGCTAGTTCAAATGTCTGGATCATGTTCGTGCATCAAGTTTCACCCAGCCGTGTTGTGATATAGAATAGAGCGACTAGTGCGGTTATATTCTTTGATTCTTCTTCTTATTTTTTAAAAGGCGCTTGGAACCGTGTTGTATGCAACCACAACAGACATCCGGGAAGGTCATAGCACACATGTTTAACCTTAAGTCTTAAAAACTGTAGTTAAAACAAGAAGACAATGAGAATGGTACTTCTAATGCAATAAATACGACCTTCCCATCATAGCATAGCTTCTCAGGCCTGACTGACAAATTTTGAGCAGAAAAAATCGCAGACTACTTTAAATTCTTTGTGTGATTTTGTTTCGTCCATGCTGCTGCTTTTGGAGTTTGAGTTGGGAACAAACTTTAAGAGCAGCGATTTCATTTCTACAGATTGAGCTGCGTATACGGATAAACACCAATATTCTGAAGACGTGAAATTTTGAATGTAACTTCAAGTTACAATCTAGTAAAAGGAAAGTCTTCCACAACCAAGCAACCTGTCATTTGTAAGTGGAACCGTTTACATAAGAAACGATCCAACAATAGATAGGTACATGGTTATAGTCTCCAAACGTCAGCCTACTCTGTTCGAATCACAGTTGCTGCAGGAAACTCCTTTTCACTAGCACGTCACGATACACATACTTGTGGTTGTATTGTAACAAAATCCTGGAAACATATTTATTTATATAAATAAGTATGCCAACACGTATGCTTAGGTACATATGGCCTTTTGCTCACTCTGAACTCTACAGCTATTTTCGGCAAAGTGCCAATGCACATTTTAAAATGGGACATCCTTCCAGTATCCTCCTCATCGTTACACTGCACATTCACTTGTATGTCATCAAAAGCTTGTCCCAATTTATTCAGTCTGAACGGGACCACATGGCGTATGAGTAACATTTTCGTAATCGCATTTTACTCATTAATTCATCCAAAGCACGCCCGTAACTCAATCTCGGTGATCAACTTTAAATTCAATTCCTTCGCACTCAAACATTGGGATATCCAAAAGAGAGAGAGAGAGAGAGAGAAGAAAAAAACGGAAACTCACTTAGCTGGCATTCAATTTTCCCTACACCCCACCCAACAAGAGATTCATCCACCGTTCCTTCGGAGTTCTTTAAAGTTTTCAAGTTTATTTTTTTTGTCGTGCCTTCTTCCCATAGTCCTCTCTATTACGTGCCAGCTATCCTCTCATATATGGTAGATAGGTATATACTGGCTGCTGCAGATCTATTCAAGGCGACGGCAATTCATATGAGATTTCAATCTACAGGAGCATACGAGTACGAGTACGAGTACTTGATACTAGATACTAGCAACCGTACATACTCGTACTCATATATCAAGTAAATTGTCGCACAGGCATTATCCTGGGATTCATTCTCACACAGGATCAAGAGATTCAAAATGAAAAGGAAGACGCAGAGAGAAACATAAAACGAGAGATTAATTTGTTCGCTTGCATTGTCTTTTCGTTTAAATGCCAAGTCGCTTCATGGTACAGCACCAGGATGGAACAACGAATACCATACACGTACGACTCTGTATAGGTACATCTTAAAGTCATCTTTATCATATCCTTGCCGGATATTCCCACTCGGATCCTATTGAATTGCACATCCTGAACACATACATTCGCATCTGTTATCCGCACCCTCATGTTTCATAGAGTCCCAAACAAAAGTCCCTTAACCATCTAACAAAGATCCTTTGGCAATCAAAGACGAACTTGCTTGAGAACAGCGCCAAAGGAAAGCCCTAGGTAATTGGAGAGACGACGACGCCTGCTCCCTTATTCCCTATTCCATGGAAACATATACTACAACAGCAAGAATAACAACAGAGCGGAAAAACAGAAAAAAGATAACAAAACAACAACAATTCAAACAATGAACAACAATAACAAAACAATAACAACCCACCGAGCAACCATCGTCGCGTTCCTAAATCCTCTCCTGCGTTTTGGTGGTGTTTTCCTGTTCATCTGGCTTGCACAATGCTATCCGGGCCGTTTGAAAGGACTAAAAGGAGCCAGCGCATCAGTGCTCGGCAACAACCGGCACAAGGATCCGGAGATCCAAGGATCCAACTTTAGCCTTTACTCCTCCTCATTTATATTTCAGGAAGCTAGTCACAACAAAAGGTTTTGTGTTGTGTTTATCTCCGAGTCGTAGAGTGTAGACACTGCGCGACTTAAACAACAGTGCAATGCACTTTTAAATAGTTTTTGTTGTTATTACGAGTATTGTCGACGGCGGCGTGCAGTTGGAGTAGGAGCAGGAGCAAGCAAACTGAAAACTGGAAACATGATGCACTAGGGTTGTTGTTAGTCCTTGGAACTATAGTACCTTGTTCCCGGCGGCGGCGATGGCAGCGGCAAGAGTACGAGTCCTATATATCCACATAGTACGAGTATGTATTGTGCTGAGCCTGAAATTGCTTCCTAGATAATTTAAAGTGTGCGCATTGGCTAACTGGAGGGCATGGTTTGATGCTTGATGGTTGTTTCTCAAAATGTTGTACACGTATCAAAAATGAAAGACAAAGTCCTCGAAGGAGGGTCCTTTTCACTGTTTTGATTGTTGTTGTTTTCTTGTAGTTTCTCTATTTGCTTTTTGTTAGTGTATTCGAGGATGAGAACGGGGAATATTTTAATGTAGTCAAGGTAAACAACGCAACGATGTGCTTCTTCTCGGTGCTTATCCATGGCGGAAGGTAATAAAAATCATAAATGTATTTGGTTAAGCGAGGAAGACGGTTACAAGGTAGACGGGATAAAGGAGGAAGATTAACTTCTTTGTGTTTTGCCTTCGGGCTGTAAAAAACTTTTGCTGGATGGTCAGGAGGGAAGTGCGTTTCGTACTGTGTACTCGTATTACACAGATTTATTGCTTGCTGGACGAAAGGTAGCTCATGAATACGAGTTATGTACGCCACGGCGGTTGTGCGGAATGAATAAACGAATTCATAAGCGAGAAACGACATACAGTTGAAGGGAAGGCTTGCATGGAGTTTGACTTTAAATTTTATTGAAGACTCTGAGAGAGTGTATATCATGTTGGTTTGCAGAGAATATGTCCAAATTCTGTGAAATTTAAGGTGAAACTATGGATAGGCATGTAAAGAGCTGAGTTGTTTTGGAAGGAAATTTTGTGCTTTGAAGCAATCTTCATAAAAGGTCAACTCTGTCAGTGAATATCTGGAAAATGCTACGGATTCTTGATGACGACCTCTGCGAACGTATAATGGGCACCAATTTAGGGATGTGCAAGTAGAGTTTGCGGATCCCCAATAGGTAAGGTGCCTTTATACAACTAGATGGTATCGTCCTAAGGAATAATGTTGTCATCGCAACATACGATACCTGGGATAAAACTACTGCAATAGGGAGACCTGTGACATCTATTTCAGCTGTCATATAGATAAGAATGAACTTGACATTGGACCTAAGGTCGGAAAGAGTCTCTGCTAATCAATAAATGGCTTCCATTCACACTTCAACACGAGCCTTACCTACATGCCTTTCAAGCCAAACATCAAGCGATCCTGAGCTATGATATGAGAATTGGCTTAGGCCAAAGTGAGGAAGGAGAACACATTTGTTGTCCCCCCGGGTTAGGTATGCATTCACTCTACATGTCCAATCCATCGATTGGATTGATACGCAGTTTTCTGCCTAGATTAATTCCTCTTCTCCAAAGCCGTTGACGCAAATGGAGCCGAATATTTTTCGAAGGACTTTTCTTTCAAAACGACTGAGGATATCTTCATCCACTTTTGATAGAGTCCATGATTCAGCGCCGTAAAGTATGACTGGGATATGGCCTTACTACTCAATTGGTTTCTTAGTTCAAAGAAACAGCAATTGGCAAGATCAATTCTTCGCCTTATTTCTGCTGCGGTGTTGGTGACAGAATTCATAGCAGAGGCAAGGTAGGCAAAGTCCTTTACTACCTCGAAATTGTAGCTGTCGGTTGTGATGTTCTGTCCAATTCGTCGATGTTGTGTGTCTCTTCTTGTTGACAGCATGTACTTGGGTTTGTCCTCATTTAGCGCTAAAACCGTTTCAATGCTAGCGAACACACCGGTGACAGCCCGCTAAGTTCCCCCATTTTGGTCGATATCATCGGCGTCGTGCGCTAGTAATTGCACAGACTTTTCAAGTATTGTGCCTCCAGTGTTCATTTGTAGCTTCCGCACAATTCTTTTAAATCACATAAAAGCGCGTCACATCCTCTAAAACCCTTTTTGACATCAAAGGTCTCGGTTAATTCGTCACCGACCTGACACAGAGTTCTCAATCGTCATTCTGCACAGATGGACGAGTTTGGCAGGGTCTATAAATGTTCTCATATATGGCCTTAAAGTGTTTTGTTTCGATTTGGATTTTCAGTGCGTGAAGATTTGACCGATTGTGGACTTTCCTGATCTGAACGCGCAATGATAGAGACCAATCAGTTTATTGGCGAAAGTCTTGTATCCGATGTTGAGGAGTCTTATACCTACCTCTACATGCAGTTGGCGCAGTTGAGCAGATTCATCAGACATACACTCTTCTGACCACATCTGAGAAATGAGTTGGTGCATGCTCTTCATAAATTTAGTAGCTGTATATAGAATACCTTGGCCGGTAGGACGTCATGTACAGTTACTTTTTTGGATTACATAATTTTCGTCAATTTGACGGAAGTTTTAGCTATCATCGTCTAAGTTGAATGGTCTACCTGAAGGCAGCGTGTTGAGATTCTTCACCATTATACAGTCTGGAGAAAAAGTTTGTTACATATTGCCAGCACCGTCTGTGACTTTACTACAAGATTTCCTTCTTCATCTCTACACGCATTTGTGGGGGGTCGTCTTTTTGCCTCGACACGTTGTTTTTAGCTGTTGGCAAAACTTTCGGTATTTACGATCGCGCGCTTCTCGTGCTCTTTTTTCTAGAGAAGCCGATGTTCTGCCCATCTTTTCTGCTTGTAGGGCTCACGAGCAGCTCTCGACCTTCATTGCAGCGCCGCTTTGTAAACACCTTGTTTAGCTGTATTTGTTTGTCGGCATTCTTCATCCAACGAGAGATTGCTTGGCGGTGATCGGATGAGACCCAGCACATCAGCGGCGGTGCCTTTGATGGCCCTTTGGCAACCTTGCCACTGGTCTTCGGTACTTGATGGTGGCGACATAGGAATAGATTTCGGGATACGAGTTTGGCGAAAATTCTGGTGTTCTCATGCGATTGTAGCTTTTCTACATTATATTTCCTCAAAGTAGTTCTTCGTTTTTGTGGCACTTGGGATATCCGCATTCGCACCTTGGCTGCAATAAGGTGGTGATCCGAATTAATGTTATGCGTTACGTCCATCGCAAATGATCAATTTGATTTAGCGTTTAATGATCCGGAGACCGCCAAGATGAGGAAACCGTGTGCTTGCTACAGTGATATTTCGTCCCGACGCAAACTAAATAAGGTAGGTAGGTAGATAAGACTGGCTGTAGGAAGCACAAACCCACTTAAACCTATTGGCCCATTGTGATGCCACGTGGATCTATGATCCTCTTGCTAATGGAACCAGTTTGAGCTTACGATGGAGCGTAGAAGACTGTTTACGTCTATATTTTCTAGATCGTTTATGCCATTGTGGAAGAAAGCTCCAAAGTGAGGTTTTCTTCTCTAGGAGAAAGCTGGACATGTACAGAGTACTTGTCCATTCAGCTTCTACAGAAATCATTTATAAAAGCACCAAGCCTTCTTGCATGCTTGCCTATAAGACCAGTGATGATACCTATGATGGCGCTGAGATGGTTCCTATTTGGAAGAATCAGACTTTTAGAGTTCAGATTCAGCTTTGGACAGATCTGTTTGGCCGCTAGACATGTTGATCCAACAGTCCACCTAAGGTCTGTTCTTTTGTTAGCATCCAGCTTTATTACTAATTTGCACGTATCGATTGGCACATCTATGCTACCCTTTTCCGGTAGAATAGGTAGGTTCCAATTTCGGCGAATTCATCGGCCCTACAGTGCCCTGGAATGTCTCCGTGGCCTGGCACCAAGCAAAGGTGATATGTAAATAAACTTAAGCCCATTCCCAGATGTACTATGCTCACCAACAGTCCTACCACAGTTGTCCCCTTTCCTATTCGAACATTGCTCATATGTCTTGTCGAGGAGCTCGTAAAACCATTCTTTGGTGGCGTCGATCTTGTCTTCCGTAGAGGTATGGACGCATATTTGGCTGATGTTAGTGAAGTTAGCGTTGATGGGGATTGTCATAAGATACTCGCTCACGTGTTGGAAGTTCAAGACTTCTTGCCTAAGTCTGCACATATGGCAAATCCGCATCCCAATAAGCGCTGTTTATTTTCTCTATAGCAATCACCATAGTACATATGACAGCTTTTCATCCTCCTTATGTCCGGCCCATCCCATCGCACATCCTGGATGGCGGTGATATCTGAGTGATAGCAGTCAAGGGCCTCTGCTAATTGTTCGGCTGCACGTTCCAAGTGCAGATCCGAAGGTCGTTGTCCTTTAAACTTTTGCTAAGATCTTCAACAGTTAGGTCTAAGGTCTTCACATATTTTAATCTCTTCCATATAGGATTGTGATGGCGTAGGCCAGTATAATGCAACTGGCTGGACATTGTCTCACTCACTTTTAGCCTTTATAAGTAAGGGTTTACTCAGTTACCGCGAACGACCACTGGGAGGTAAGGCAATCACTTCACTATGAAATTGTTTGTTGTGCTGCTGGTCCAATCTAAGTGCTACAACACTCAGCTGTTTCCCGATCAATCTCCATGAAGGCCACCCACCACAGGAAGACTTTGTCTACTTGCTGTAAATTGCAAAACCGTCACAACCGTTGAGACCAAACAAAGAAACATTCCTTACATTGACGACTTCTTTGAACTAAGAATTTGAGAAGTCTCTCCCTAATAGAAAATACTGTATGAGACTTATCGTAGTAGTCCAACTGTGTGGTGCAAAAACATAGACTTTGTCTAAAATGGATGGAAATATCCTTGGTTGCTTTGAGAGGAAAGTCCCGTCCAGATAAACGGAATACGATGAACAAGATATAACTACTATCTGTACGAGTATGTTCTACACAGCGACATTGATCTGATCAGACAGACTAGGATTAGTCGGCCTCCATTTTGAGCGAATGAACACCACGGCTACAATGCGGTTACAGAAGACCCTGTCATAGCCGGCAAATGGTAAAATTGACTTCAAACAAATTGCAGTGCGGAGCTGTGGACGTTTAAGACAAAATATGAATAAATCTAGTTTTTAGGATCTATCTCCTCTCGGGACTGTAGCATGCTGATCTCTAAGGAATCCAATTTCAGTCGAAACTTAACCTCAATAAAGCATCAACATGAGAGAACCGCAGGTTTCTTCTTTTCCGGCTGCCCTAAATAGTTTTAATGAGATATTTTCAAATTCTTTTCAACTTCTCATCTTTCCGCGCCGCGAATATCATTTTTTAATTAATTTCCGTGAGGCCTACCTTCCTTTGTAGCTTATGTTCTTCACACGTAGTTTTCATCTTCTCAATAGGACTGCTTTATTAGTCAGCATGTACATTACTCTTCGTCAACTCGGTCTGCTACGAAGGGAAAACCAAAACCAGCGTCATGGTTCCCATCCAGCAGGAAGGCCTCCCTACCGACCCTATCAGTCTCAGGAACCTTTATGTCAGGTACCACGAGATATTTAACATGTCCCCTCAGAAAGTAGCAGACGACCTTGCTGCATTCGGCAACTATGTTCACTCTAAACGAGTATCACACCTACAGCGAAGCCGAGCCGACCACGACAAGTTTTTTCGTCCATAACGTGCCTCCCTTGAAAGCGCTTAAACCATCCTGCCTCACACCTCCACCCCACAACATCCCTCTTACATTTTATTACCAGAATGTAAGAGGTCTTCGCTCTAAAACCAATGCTGTCCTACGTCAATCGCATGCTCTTCCTTTGGTATTTACGCCTTGACCGAAACCAATTTGATTCCCGACATAAAGAGCCAGGAATTGTTCCCTCCTACTTTTAATGTTTTCCGCGACGACGATCCTACCCGCACAAATAAAGATTCCCCCTATCGAGGCGTCCTACTGGCGATGGACAACAGCCTTAACTCTTCTCCCATAACAATTTCTTCATCCTCTAAAGCCGACTTTGTCGCAATAAAAATATCACTGCCTCTCAAGTCCCTTTACGTTATATGTTGCTATATCCTACCAGCTCAACCTATCGAATCTTACCAATTTGTTATTGATTCGATCGATCATTTAATTGACCTGTCAGACCCTATTGATGATATCCTTATTTTTGGCGACTTTAATCTTCCTCAACTACAATGGACTCCATCAGATGATCAATCGTTTTTCATCGCTTCAAATGCCAACTCAGCTAAGGAATGTCTCTTCTTAGATCGCTTAACAGACTCAAGTCTATGCCAAGTCAGTGGTATATCCAATTTTATGGGCAGGCAATTAGACCTTATTTTCATAACAGATCCAATTAACTCCTCAGTCTCACTTTGTCCCCTATCTCTCTCAACAATCGATAACTACCATCCCCCCCTTTTACTTTCATTTTTTCATAACTCTTCATTCCAGTCCACTCCCCCCACAACTCTCTCATCCCACGACTTTCATAAAGCAAACTTTCACAAAATCAGTGAATATCTCAGCAGATCCCTCTTTAACTTTCACAACTTAAGTATAAATGATGTCTTATCCATTTTCTATAAAGAAATATTTAATTCTTTTTCCCTTTACGTTCCGTTTTCCCGCCTTAAAACATCATCTACTAGTCCTCCCTGGTATAATCGCATGCTTCGTTCCTTACGAAATAAGAGAAATAAGTTATGGGCTGTTTTCCTGCGTACCAGATCCTTTACCGACTATACCAACTATCTTGGTGCTTATCTTCATTTCATCGAACTTTACGATTCCCTTTACCAGCGCTACCTTAACAATGCGCAAGTCAACCTTATAAACCACCCTAAGTCCTTTTTCCAATTTGTTAACAACAAAAGAAAGTCCGATGGTTACCCTCCTTCCCTCTCTTTCAACAACAGGTCATCAACCGATCCACTCACCATTGCCAACCTATTTGCCACATTTTTTAAACAATCCTTCACCAACGACTCCTTTGTACCAGATGCATCCTATTTTAGTTACCTACTGAACTTCTCCAATGGCCCACTTCTTTCTCATATTTTGGACCCGTCTTATATCGAATATAAATTACACCAACTCAATGACGAATTCACACCCGGCCCAGATGGCCTCCCTGCCATATTTCTTAAAAAATGTTCTTCCTCTCTTTGCCTTGCCCTTTCTAATCTCTTCCGTCTATCCCTTTCACAAGGAGAATTTCCTCAGGTTTGGAAAACCTCCTTCATAACCCCGATCCAGAAGAAAGGATCAAAGAATGAAATAACCAACTATCGTCCCATCGCTAAACTCTCCCATATACCCAAACTCTTCGAAAGTATTTTGTATGAAGCTCTAAGCTTCCAATGCAAATCACTTATTTCCCCTAGACAACATGGCTTCTTAAAGGGTAGGTCAACCACCACAAATCTCGCTGAATTCGTATCCTTTGCCCTCTCTGCCCTAGAGAATGGCAATGAAGTCGATGTAGTTGCAACCGATTTTAGCAAAGCCTTCGATAAAATCTCTCATCGGTTAATTATCTTTAAATTGTCTGCCCTCGGCTTTGAACCCATATTGTTAAAATGAATATCCTCTTACCTAGAAAACCGTTTTTACAGTGTTCGTTTTAGGTCAGCCCAGTTCGCTCCATTTTTGGCCACCTCTGGAGTTCCACAAGGCAGCCATCTCGGTCCCCTTCTTTTTATATTAACCATAAATGATCTCGATATGATCATCAAACACTCGTCTGTCTCCCTTTACGCCATTTCCACTCCCCATGACTCTTTCCTCCTTCAACAAGATCTTGATAGTTTCTCGATCTGGTGCCTCAAAAATTCTTTGGAACTTAACATCGCCAAATGCCAATCCATCACCTTCTCACATAAGCGGAACCAATCTCCTCCCCGACTCTATCTTCTCCATAACCAACCTATCTCCTCCGTACAGTCTCTTCGCGACCTCGGCATTTTGTGTGACAGCGAGCTCAACTTCCGTTTACATATGGATGAGATAATCCTCAAAGCCAACTCTGCACTAGGTTTTGTAAAACGGTGGTCCAAAGAATTCACCAACCCATACGTGACCAGGTCCCTCTATATTACCTTTGTTCGCCCCCTCCTAGAGTACGCCAGTCAAGTATGGTCCCTATATCATCGTGTTCATATCTCGAGAATTGAAAGCATTCAGCGTCGTTTTCTTCGATTTGCTCTTCGAGGTATGCCCTGGGACGATCCTTTTAATCTGCCCCCTATCAAAATCGTCTCAACCGTATCAACTTAAACACCCTCGAAGATCGCAGAGATGCAGCAGACTTCCTCTTCATTCATCGACTCCTTTCAGGTCACGTTGAATGCGCGTCCCTTCACAACTCCATTTTCCTCAACACTAACCCTCGTAATCTACGTACCCCTCGACTCTTCTATCTACCAACCCACCACACCTCCTATGGCGCGAACGAACCAATCTCCCGTATGCTACGTCAAATCAACTCTGGTACTGGGTTTGATGAAAATAAATTTGCAGTTATAATCAGATTGGTGGTGTAACCGATATCCAAATTCCCATCTTGTCTACTTGTCAATCTTGAGGTTTCAATCCTGATACCTATACAATACTCAGTCTCAATACGGAGGCATTGTAGGGCCTATTTGTATGCTGATGAGCCAAAGATGATGTCAAAACGTCACCGTTAATATCCCTTCCCGTGTCTTTAACATGGAATCCTAGTTAATTTGAATGCGTTTAACACCCCCCCCTTCCGTATTCGCTTGCTTATATCTCATCCAAAGGTAACATGAGACCCAATTTTGTGATTTTCTTCATGACATTCCCGTACTTCTTTTCTTCTTTTCTGTAGATTTGCATTACTCATATTTAATACCACCATGACGTGCGTCAATTTTCTTGCGCGACACATTTGTTCGGTAACCTTTGAGTTGGCGTGCCAAAGTCTAATCATAATTAACACTCTGATCAATCAAATCGTGACCTTTGCACGAAAGCTACAAAGTTCCAAGAAATTCCATAACATTTCAGTACAAGTATTTAGAATGTCAATAGCCTTTCCGAAGGTCACTCCATTGGTTGTACCCCACCTTCAGGTACTTAATCCTTTCTTTAAAGTACTTGTGTCACGTTACCAGTAAGTTGCTACCTCGTATCCATCCAATTGAATGCAATTTTCCGCCAACGTAAATAAAATTCATTCCGAGTTCCAGATACAAATTGCACAGTTGACGTGTGCCTGACAGACGGAACTTCTACACAAAAAGTCTTCATTAGTGAGGCATGTCAGAGGGAAGAATGTTCCTGTTTTTTTTGTTGGTTTGTCTTTATTGATGCGGAACGTGCCTACAATTGGGTGGACTGTTTATTTTTATTAGCTAATTTGATTCAATTTATAAAGAGAGAGAGATACAGACAATATCTACAAGTAGAGTTCTTCATTGTCGGTGTCACTTTCAATTGAAAAAAATTGCCTAACGAAGAGAAACTGTCTCGTAATGATGATCTGTTTTTTTTGTACTGGAACTGGAACTTTCAGAAGCCCTTTAGATGTTTAGAGGGACCGTCCCATTCAATTGTGGATTCTATCTCAAACTATCATTTACATGAAATGTCTGACAGTCATTTAGTTGTGGCATTGTTGTTTTGGTTTTTTCCTTTTTTCTGAGTCAACATATCGTCTAACATCCCATTTACATTTACATTTACATTTGCTGTTAGATAAATGATGAAGCAATCGCTGTTGCTTTTAGTTGGATTTGTCTGGGCTTGGTTGGGTTTGCTTGGGAATTTCCCTTCCGCACCATTAGTGCTGATTCTAAATCTCATTTCAAGCCAGTCGAAAACCGCACATGACAGCAGAAATTCGTTCGCCTAGTTTACTGTGTTTGCGTTTCATTGGAATAAGAATAATGTGCTCACCACCACCCCCTCAAATTATTCACCGAAACGATGATAACACTAACAATGTACACACATACTCCTACAACCCCTCTCGCATGGTAATAGTACATAGTTTGAACGAGATCATAAAGATAGAACAAGACTGAAAAGTGGAATTGAAAAAAGAAAAAAAGAAAAAACAAAAAATGTCGACTTTCAGTGGAAAATAGAATTAAGGGGTTGAAGCCTTGGTGTGACAAAACTACTACCAACGGCTCACGTTCCACAACCGACGACCGACGACCGACGACGTCGGGCTTATCAAAATGGGGATTTTATGAAGTTCAAAGGTTTCGCAAATAGAGTCATAGCAACGGATCTGTGAATAGTTTGCGAGAGCAAGGGTTGGTAATTGGTTTTAATGTGCTCGAATGGGTTTGTGATTCTTTGGAACATTACACCCTTTTCGAGGGGATGCCAAAACAGTTTACTTTGCAAATCTTAATCATTACCACATTTACGGTTGGTATGTTATGTATATAAATAGGGGAAAGTTTTTGGATACAAGGTTTTATTAATTGGGAGGGTACAAGTTTATAGTTGTTAACACTTAGGGATATCTCCTTTAAATATCTTCAGTAGGAACTTTTAAGATATTACGGGGGGTCTTTGGTCAGCATAAATTCCAAGATACGCAAGATTTGCTCTTCAACTTTGATTCTTGTGGAGCAAGATAAGCAGCCCTTTTCTAATTTCGTTACAGAATTTTAAGTTGATTTTATAGTAAAAATTTAAAAGCCAATATTATTTTTCCGTAAATTTTTTTTCAATCAAAATGGGATCCGTTGGCATCTATGACATTCTTCCAACGTGATACAAGGTCAAATATTTCTTTTTCGTAGAATTTACATAGTAAATCAATTGGTCTAAAAAATGAGAATGTTGAAATCACCGATCTCACAGCAGTTGTTAACGAGTTTAATGTCTACTTTGCTTCAGTGTGGGACAAATGCCTTTCCCATTAGACCTTCCAAGCGTCTGCACCTGACCTTGGGAGCCACACACCTGTAAGGAGCAGCTTCTTCTTTGAACCCATTACAGGGTTTGAGCTGCTAAAAACAACAAATAGTCTCAAAAATTCAAATTCTTGTGGTAACGATGGTATTTCTAACATTGTAATGAAACAAATTGCTCTTAATGCCGTTGATATTTTGGCTCATATCCTTAATTTGAATATATTTTCTGGATGTTTTCCAGATTTGTTACAATGTGCCAATATAATTCCTATTTACAACTACAGACCAATTTCTTTACCACCTACAATATCGAAGATATTTGAGAAAACCGTTAAAAGCAGAGTTTTGAAATATCTTGATGATATAAAATTCTTCACCGAAAGTCAGTTTGGGTTTAGAGAAAGCCTCTCTACGGAAGATGCTCTCCTAGACTTTTGTGCTGTTGTTTACTATAAAAAGGACTTGATGTTAAACAATGTTGCGCCGGACTCTTTGTGGATATTACAAAAGCCTTCGACATGGTAGACCACACCATCCTCTTGGAACAATGACATACTGCGGGGTTTCGCGGTTTTATCTTAGATTGGTTTGCATCTTACGAGGGACGTTCAATATATTCTCGGTATCGATATGAAGGAAAATGCGAATTCAATTTAAATTGTTTTTATTTTTCAATATAATCTCCCCTAACATCAATGCATTTGTTACATCTTGAGATAAGCTTTTTTAAACCCTCAAAAAAATAAATGACCTCTTTCTCTGCAAAATACCCATTTATTGCCGACTTGAGTTCTTCGTCATTCGAAAATCATTTTCCACGAAGACATTTTTTCAAATCCGGAAACAGGAAATAATCACTAGGGGCAAGGTCTGGACTATAGGGTGGGTGTTGGATTTCTTCGAAACCACAATCTCGCGCAGCAGCCTTGGAAACTCGCGCCGTGTGAACAGGAGCGTTGTCATGAAGAAGCAACACACCCGCTGCGAGTTCACCCCGTCTTTTCTTTTTAATTTCCTCCCGCAAATTATGCAAAGTGGAAGCGTAGGATGTGGCGTTGATGGTTTCACCTTGTTTTTTGTACTCAATGAGCAAGATTCTCTTTGAGTCCCAAAAAACTGTGGCCATGAGCTTCCCGGCAGACGGAGTGACTTTGAACTTCTTCGGGGGGTCTGTTCCTTTTTTATGCCACTGCATGGACTCTTGTTTGCTTTCAGGGTCATAGTGGTGGACCCATGTTTCGTCCCCAGTAACAATTCGATCCATAACACCGTCCGCGTTCTCACTACACATCTCCAAAAGCTCTCTACTGCATGCGATTCTCACTTTTTTCTGAGGCGCTGTGAGCATTCGTGGCACCCACCTTGCACTGACCTTTGAAAGGTTAAGATGGTCATGAAGAATGGTGTGAATGGTACCAACTGAAAGCTTGGTGATCTCTGCCATCATTTTCACCTTTATTCGGGCATCCTCAAGAACAAGTTTTTCGACTTCTTTGATGCTTTCTCCCGTACAAGCAGTAGCCGGAGCGCCGGAGCGGGGGTCGTCTTCAATGCTCTCTCTGCCTCTCTTGAACTCACTTGACCACTTTTGCACAGTTGATAATGAAGGTGCGGAACCCTGGTAAACAGCCACCATCTCTTCATGAATAGTTTTTTGACTTTTTCCTTGCTTAGTGAGAAATTTAATTACAGCGCGATGCTCAATTTTCACCATCATCGTCTCAGTTGCCATTATGATTCTGTTTAACTAGAGATAAAACGCGAATTAATAATCACATTTATATGAAATTTTACATGAATGCACTAAAATAATAGTATTACTTGACAAATAAGTCAATTTGTATATACTCGTACAACCACAGCTTCACCGATACCGAGAATATGTTGAACGCCCCTCGTATTTAAAAAAAACAGAACACAAAAGGTAAAAATCGGGAATAATTTAAGTAGTTCAAACATAATTAATGTAGGTGTGCCCCAAGAATCCGTTCTTGGCCGTATTTTGTTCCTAATATATGTCAATTCTATTTTTGCAATCCAATTTTTTGGTAATATAAAGACTTTTGCCGACGATTTTACATTTGCATACGGATCAACCAACCTTTTAAATTTAGTTGCTGACATAAACCACGACGTTCACTTTCTAAGACTCTGGTTCACCAAATACAAGTTAGTAGTAAGCAATAAGACTAAATTGATTTATTTTAGTTTAAAAGTGAAAGATCCAGACTTTGACATTATATTTCTTGCATCTACCTGTTGTGGACATAGCTTGCTAAACTGTGTTTGTGATGTGCAAAATTCCAATGTCCTTTATGACGAAAATATTAGCTTAAACTCGAATTGCTTCAAAACAGAATTAGTTGAGCCTTATAAATATTTAGGTGTCATTAGTGATCCACATGACATAGAGGTGGAGCGAACACATCTCAAGTTTGAAAAAGTATCTGCAATCTTCTATACGCATCTTTTACCATCTTATGAATTAACCCTAAAAACAATTTACTTTGGGATTTTTCACTGCAGACTCCAATAATAAGGAATAAGCGCATGGAGAGGTACATACCTCAAGAAACTATAGCAGCTGACTATCCTACAAAAGTCCGCAATAAGTATGCAAATCAGCTCGCCTAAGCCACTCCATAGAATTGCCTAGAAGAATGAATATGTTGCCTGTAAGTCATTTATACTTTTTTAAAGTCCTCAAAATATTCTTCATAAGAGGTGCAGAGCCCTATATCTGACACCCATAATCTACGAAGCAATACTGGTACCGTCTACATATTCCGCCTTTTTACACATTAAGCTTTAGGAACTTTTTCTGAATTGTTTCCTGTAATGTCTTAGAAATATCAAGAGCAAATATCCTGCTTTTGCCAGATTGATGTACGCTTTGGTTACACTTTTCGGTGAGACCTGTTGCCACGAAAATCGTACTGTTGGTCATTCAGAAGTTTTCGTGTATCGAGATATTTCATGAGTTGACGGTTTAATCAGCGTTCCATGACCCTGAAAAGAAGGGACGTAAGTGCAATGGGTCTATAGGAGGAGAGAAAAGAAGATTCGCTTCTTTTGGGGACGGTCTGAACAAATGATGTCTTCCATCTGCTCGGAAAGAGTCCTAAAGAGTAGGATTGATGAAAAGCTTACGCAGTGGTTTTGCCAGCGAGGAATAACACCTCTTCAAAAGGGAGGGCGATATACTATCTAGACTATCGGATCTTTAAGAACTTTTGCTACTACACTCGTGTGAAAGTGGATTCATCCCATTGAAGATTCGACGCATTCAAGTGTAGATGGAAACAAAGCACAATCTGGAAGTGTTGAACTGGGCGCAAAGTGTGCAGCAAGCAGATTGGTGTTGTCCGAAGATCTGACAGCTGGAATGTCACTGTAAATGAGCTTTGGCAAGGATGATGAGGCAGAATTTCTAATGTTTTTGAAAAAATTTTCACTACCTTTGGGACATTGTAGTACTCCTATTTTTGCCTCAGTTTTTGGTCGTATTTAAATTTCACACGCTTGAGAAAGACGTTGCAGTCATTTCTGGCTCTTTTCAGCTCTCCGGTTTTCCTCTGTCAGGTTGGTCTTTTAGGTAGGTAGGTAGTATCAGTATAAGAGGATTCCTTATGGACCACGGGTAATTGCGTCTTGAAGCATGCCAATAGGAAAGCGAATGTACAGTTGAGCATCGTCAGCATATATGTGGAATCGACAATCGACAATATAAACAGTGAGAATAGTAATGGATCAACAATAGATCCTTGCGGAACACTACTATTAACAGAAAGAAACGAAGACAGTTTATTATTACCTGACTGAAATAGCCAAAGAGTTGTCATGTATGAATAAATAAGTCTGATAGAAGTATCAGAGAAGTTGAAAAATGTCATCAGCTAATCACAGAGAATATTGGGATTAGTACAGTTAAATGCCTTACAAAAGTCAAGTAATGTTATCACAGTAGTATAATTATCGTCAATCCTTTCTTTAATGAATTTTCTTATTTGTTTGCTTGAAATCTATTTAAAGGAAAGAATAGCTATGCGTCAACATTTAGAATCTGTTCCAATTTTGGGAATCGGGATAACTTTAGATCTCTTCCTGGTAGATTTGTAGGTAGATGTAGGGGAAGAAGAATTTTTTGAAGTCAAGATGAATGTTGCCTAACCCTACAGCCTTACATTTAATGGAGAAAACAGCGATTCCTACTGTGTACCCGTCAATTGCAGACAAAGAAAGTACATCGTTTCTGTCATTGCGTATGGCTACAATTTATCGACGTTATTGATGTTGAGAATCTAAGGTTTAACTCTTCTATAGCAATGTTGTCGTCCAAGACTGATATATTTTTTCTATTCAGCTCAATTTTGCGAACTTCATTCCGAATTAAATCCATTGTTGTAAAAGTTAAGTTTTGCAGATCTTAAGAGTTTAGTTACAATTTACGGGATACCTTGTAGTTTTTGAGCATTTCGGAATAATCGAAACGAATCGAAAATATATGGGTCAATTGCTGGTCAAAAATCTATAACTTTTTTGATTTTGAATATAAAAACATAGACATAGTACTACATAAGTAAAGGGTTTTCCAATAGGGACTTGACAACTTAATTTGTGAACGCACTCTTTCACTAATCATCAAACTGTCACTGTCAATTTATTCAGTAAACTCAACATTTTCATCATGGTAAAGTACACGAACGAGCAACGGCTACAAATTATAAAAATTTTTCACCCAAATTCGGACTCGGTGACCGCAACTTTAAGAGCGTTATCTCCAATTTTCGGTCGCCCTAGTAAACAGGCAATAACAAGTTTAGTGCAAAAATTTTAAAATATTCGTTGTGTGATATTGCCGTGTCAGTGAGACAACAGGTTGGTCGAAGTGTCAATTCGACGTTTTTCTCAAAAATTGAACATCGCTCAGACCACATTATGGCGTATTTTGCGTAAGGATCTTGGTTTACACCCATACAAGATCGAGCTGACTCAAGAACATTGAACCCGATGGACCATTTGAAGCGACGTACGTTCTCCGATTGGGTTCTGGAGAAGATGCGCCAAGATGATGAATTTCATCGCAAAACCATCTTCAGTGACGAATGGGGCTCAATGGGTTCGTCAATAAGCAAAATATGCGTTATTGGTCGGGTGAAAATCCACATGTGCTTCATGAATCACCACTTCATACACAAAAAATAACAGTTTGTTGCGGTTTGCATGCCGGCGGCGTTATTGGACCATATTTTTTCGTTGACAATAACGATCGTCACGTTACTGTGAATGGTCAGTGTTATCGCGCCATGATGACCTATTATTTTTGGCCCGAATTGGAAGATATGGACTTGGACGACATGCGGTTTCAACAAGATGATGCCACAAGCCACACAGCACACGCTACAATCGATTTATTGAAGAGTAAGTATGGTGAGCGTGTTATCTCTAGAAATGGGCCAGTCGATTGGCCGCCGCATTCGTGCGATTTAACTCCGCTTGACTATTTTCTGTATGGCTACGTTAAGTCATTGGTTTATGCCAACACGTCGACGACGTTGGAAGAGCTCAGAGCCAACATTGAACGGGGAATAGCAGCCGTTTCGGCCGAAATGTGTGACCGAGTCGTTGAAAATTGGGTCCAACGAATCGACCGCTGCAAACGTGCCCGCGGTGGCCATATGAACGAAGTCGAGTTCCATTCAAAAATGTTTTGGTTGTACTTCAAGCCGATAATAAAGTTTTTGAAATATCTCAAATGGTTTGCGTTTTATGTAAAAAAAAAACGCTGTCAAGTCCTTATTGGAAAATCCGATAGAGATTTTCAACGTTCCTGCCATCAAAACAGACATGTCTCTAAATGATGTTGCACTAAAAGTGTTCCGTGTAGGTTTTGGATTTATGAAAATGAAGTAGATTCCTATAAAATAGAAGGTTACACTTTATTCTCAAATTGTAATGAGTCTTATTCTGCTGGAGGTGTTGCCGTTTATGTGGAAATGTGGATTAATGTGTGATTGTTCGTGCATTAATTTATCAAGTGCTGACGTACTAAAGTTATCGCTTACGTTTGAAGATATTGATTATACTTTCTTGTGTATTTACCGATTACACAGTTTTGCGCGTTTATTGATGATCTCAGCAAAATTCTCAGCTCAACTTCGTCTAAAAATTTAGTTGGAGAATTATGGAGCCAGGTCTAATATTTTTAACGAGTATTTCACTGAAGTTTCTGAGAAATTAAAACAAAGTTTTGATCCTTGTATATCCTGCAACTGTTCCTCTTCGTCAGAGGTCTCTTTTATGGATGATGTTCAATGTAATAGTTTTGTTTATAATCCGATTACACCAATTGTAGTTTATAAAACTGTCTTGTGCCTTAAAAATAAAACCTCTTGCAAAAATGATGATGTTTCGAGCAAGTTATTAAAAAATGTCGCCTGGTATGTCGTTATTTTCTGTCCTTTTTATTTAACAAAAGTATTGAAATGGGTTGCTTTCCTGACGATCGTAAAAGTGCCGAAGTCATACCTCTTTTTAACAAAGGAAATAGACATAAATATTATTTCTAATTTTTCAAAAATTTTTGAAAAATTGATAAAAGTTCGAATTGTCTCTTTTTTGGACAAGTCTAACTACTTTAGTAAGAATCAGTTTGGTTTCAGACAAAGCTTGTCTACTGAGGACGCCATCTTAAGGGTTTGTAATCAGTTACATGGAAGTTTAAATAATAACAAATCAACAATTGGTCTTTTTATTGATATGACAAGAGCTTCGATCTGGTGAACCACGTTCTCTTGCTAAGCAAACTTTTCAATATTGGTTTTCATGGAAAGATGTTTAATTGGCTTCGTTCTTACCTAATAAAAAGAACACAAAAAGTTATTATAAATGGGGTCTCGTTTGCATCCAGGTTGTTAAAGAACGGTCTACCTCAGAGTTCTGTAATTGGACCATTGTTTTTCTTAATTTATATTAATTCTATTTTCAAATGGCACTCCAACAGCTTGTGCGCATAACAATTTATGGTTCCATGCTCATGATTGTAGGCAGTTTTCCTTACCCATACATCAATGTGGAAATAGTAATTTTTGTGCTGATTTACCCTGCACAGAAAACTGCTTCAAAATTGAATCACTTTAAAATTTTAAGAACTTAGGTGTAATAATTGATTTTAACTAAAACTTAACCACATTAAAATGTTTAAAACTTATATTTTGACGGGCACACGTAAAATGTACCTATTAAAACCCTTGTGTTCTCAAAAAGTTTTGTTAATGATTTATTATATAACAAGTTGTATGCCAATACATTCAGTCCTCCTGAAAAGCATTTATTAAGAATTATTTTAAATAAAAATCGATTAGCTAATAGTTGGCCCTTATTTAAAATATTGCGGATTCTATCAATCAGACATTTATATGTATTTAAAGTCTTAATATTCCAAGTAGAAATCTACAGATGTACAATCTACGTGTAAGCAATATGTTTATAGTAAATGCACCCTTTGTGCATAAAACACATTTTTCGCATTTTTACGCATATACGGCTCCATTTATATTTAATAGATTGCCTCTGTTTATAAGAGAAACTTATCCAAATTTCACTAAAAATGTTAAAAACTGACTATTCACCTTGAGCTATGAAAATATTGAATCATTTTTTTAACATCTTCCTTTTCATCAGCAACACAATCATATTTAAATCTTAAATAAATGTTAGTTTACTTATGAATAGTTATGTTTATATTTGCTTTTTAAATCTCCTTCTTCTTCTTTTATTTAAAATATATAAAATTGTAAATCAAAATGTTACTGATTATCACCCCACATTATATTCTAATTTGAAAAATAATTTTTGAAGGTTCATTCACCACTAACTTTTGTTTAAGAATGATCACTAATATTTATTCAACTTATTTGTTATTAGTTTTTAAGATTATGACAAAAATTAATTGAATAAATAAAAATTAAATTAAAAGTTCCTTGAAGAAACTTCAAATAATTGTTTGACCAGCCCAAGTTTTTTTTATCCCTGTTTTCCCTAGTAAAGGCATAATCGTGTCCTTCATAATACAAACCACTTCGTCCACGTTTGTTCGGCCGTATTTCAAGCAGACTATAGCCTTTCCCAGTGTATTTATTTGCTGTCTCCGTAGATTTCTCAAGTCTTCTACTGCTGACCAAGGCAATAACGTGACCTCCGCACCTGTGACAACTGTTAATGTAATTTTCTTGTTATTTACGAGTAATCAACAGGCAACTTATCTGCCACCATCCTCTCTGACTTCACAGAATTCAGAAGAACAACGTACATCCGACACAGCCAGCACCAAGTGAACCACGTATTGAGCTGCAGTCGACAGGTGAAATTGACACCAATAACGCTGTAACAGCAGCATTAGGCGAACTGAGTCGCACACTTTCTATGCCTAGGCAGGAGTATGCGAGGAAGTTGTACGACCTTCCAGAGTTTGATGGCACACCCGAAGTGTCGCCAATGTTTAGCGAATCGTTTGCTATGACCACTCAGGAATACCACTACAATGACAGGCAGAATAATATGTTGCGACTGCAGAAGGCACTCAAGGAGCGCGCCAGAGACACAGTCGAATGCTTGTTGATTCACAGCAGCAACGTAGGTCAGGTGATCAAAACACTTCAGGACAGGTTCGGTAGACCGGATCAGCTGGTGAGGAGTCAGATAACGCGAGTAAGGAATGTTGTTCCTATCGCAGAGAATCGTCTACATGAGATCGTGCCTTTTGCAACTAAAGTGCAGAACTTAACATCGTTCCTCCAGGCTGCGGGTTGCGATCAACATCTGTGTAATCCTACGCTGATGGATGAGCTGTTGAAGAAACTTCCGGTGCAGAGAAAATTAGATTGGGCGCGCTATGCTTCGACGGTTGCATCGACACCAACAATAAAGCATTTCAATGACTGGTTACAAAAGCTGGCAGGCATGGTAAGTACGATATGTGTCGACTCAAGTGAACAGCCATCGCAGGTAGATTCAAAGGGTGGGGGACGATCGCGATTCTTTCACGCAGATATGGAAAGAGGCGAAGTTAAGAACAAGGGTTGTCACATGTTCTCTGCGAGACATGACATATCAGAGTGCCAGCGTTTTCAACAAATGGATCATCGGCAAAGATGGCGTTTTGCGCGCCAAAAGGGTCTTTGTTTTAATTGTTTGGGTAAAGGGCATCGTAACAACAACTGTGAACAGCGTCATGTGTGCGAGGAAAGAGATTGTAAAAGAAAGCTTCATAACCTTTTGCACTTTCCTTCAGCGAACATCAGGCAAGTTACATCTCAGCAACAACAACGAGTCTGCACAAATTTAGTCGTACGTCCAAACTCGATAAACGTTCTCTTTAAAATTCTACCTGTGAAGTTGTTTGCGAACGGCAAGGAGGTAAATTGTTACGCGTTCCTAGACGAGGGTTCAGCCGTCTCATTAATGAACAACAGTCTGGCTGATCGACTCGGTCTTAAAGATCCATTTGAGAATTTGCAGTTGCAGTGGTTTGGGGACGTGACGGCAACGGAGCGATCGCGTCGAGTTGATGTAATGATATCAGGAGCGGAGAAAAATGCCAAAAGGTTTCCCCTTAGAGGAGTAAGAACGGTAAGTGATCTTAGGCTGCCAAACCAGTCGCAGCATGTCAACGAGCTGCAGATGAGGTACCGTCATATGAAGAAACTTCCTACATCAAACAACAACGCGGTCACTCCCGAGCTTTTGATCGGATTAGACAACGTGCACTTGGGTGTGCCACAGAGAGCCTTCGTTGGCAGAGGAACAGGACCCGTCGTTACGCGTACTAAGCTCGGATGGGCTGTCTACGGCAGCGACGTCGGAGTTTCGGGGGATAGAAGTCCTGCTTACCTTGTCCAGGTTGGAAGTATGAACGACAGTAATTTGAACCAGTTAGTGGAAGATTATATTGCGAATGAGAGCTTAGGGGTAAGCATCGTAGACAAGTCAACGGAGCCTGTCGACATAGAAAGAGCGAAGCGGCTTTTAGCTGAAACAGCGGTGCGCGTGGGTTCTTGTTTTGAAACTGGTCTATTATGGAAGCATGACGACGTCAAACTTACTGAAAGTATAGAAATGGCAAAAAGAAGATTTTTGTCTCTCGAAAAAAGGTTCCAACGCGACGAAAATTTTCGGCAGGAGTACGTGCGAACGATAGCCGAATACGAGCGTAAAGGGTACGCTAGGAAGCTTACTGAAGCAGAAGCATCGATTAAACGGGGTCGTCAATGGTTCTTGCCGCATTTTGGCGTATACAACGTTAACAAACCAGGTAAACTTTGGCTGGTGTTTGACGCTGCAGCAGAAGTAGGCGGTACATCACTTAACTCCAAGCTGCTCAATGGACCAGATCTGTGTGAACCGTTAGGTATGGTTCTGATGAAATTTAGGCAGAAACCGGTAGCAGTTTGTGCGGACATTGCGCAGATGTTCCACCAAATAAAGATTCGGAAAGAGGATCAGATGGCGCAGTGCTTCTTGTGGAGAGACGACCCACGAAAGCCGATCGAGAAGTATGCGATGGCGGCAATGACATTCGGATCCAAATGTTCTCCATGTTCGGCGCAATACGTAAAAAACCGCAATGCAGATGATTTTCAAGCGAAGTATCCGGAAGCTGTAGCAGCGATACGGAACAATCATTACGTCGACGACTATGTTCATTTTTTCGCCAACGAGAGCGAAGCCATACGTGTGACGAGGCAAATCATATGGATTCACGCGCAGGGCGGTTTCGAGCTAAAGAAGTTCGCCTCTAATTCAAAGCTGGTCAATCGAAAACTAAACCCCAACGAAATTATGCCGTCTGTTCTTAGTCTGGACAAGAGCGACGTCGAAAATAGCCAGAAGGTACTCGGCATGCACTGGGATACGGAAAAAGATAGTCTAAAGTTCGTACTAGCCTTCGGAAGGGTCGATTCTGGGTTAATGAAAGGTGCGAGAAGGCCAACGAAACGCGAGGCTCTACGAATAATGATGTCGGTGTTTGATCCCTTCGGACTGGCGGCGGAGTACTCACTAGCAGCGAAACTGATACTGCAGACGACTTGGCGAAAACGGGTAGACTGGGATGAACACATACCCCAGGAGGCAAGCGAAGCATGGGTGAAATGGATCAAGATGCTTGAAAAGGTGAGGAAGATAAGCATTCCTCGGTGTTACAGCAGGCTCTTCCCGACAGTGCCGCTAGAGCTACACATTTTCACTGACGCAAGCGAGTCAGCGTACGCTGCGGTGGCGTATTGGAGGATTGCAGGCACGGACCCTTCGCAAGTTAGTTTAGCGTTTGTCATTGGGAAGACCAAGTGTGCTCCGCTGGTACTGGTCTCCATCCCACGCCTTGAGCTGCAGTCGGCAGTATTAGGAGCTAGGATGCGCCGAACCATACTATGTATTCACGATGTGAAAGCGGTGCGAGTCATTATGTGGAGTGACTCGAAGACAGTCCTTGCCTGGAACCATCCAGTCCTACATGCCCTTGAGTAATGTCCGCATTTCTTACATTTTCTGCGAATTGTGTTTTTTGCCGGACACGTATCATAAACGTATCCTTCCTACCCGCGTCCCATGCACTTATCTGCCTGTGTCTCCCGTATGTGATGTCTCTGTTTTGTTGTGCAAGTATCTCCCCATCTTTTTCCTGTCACCAACCTACGTTTTTGATTTCCGGATCGATCGACTTTGTAGACCCCCTGTGTGCTGGTTTTAATTGGATATCTTTCTTTTGTCGGTACAGCTCTTTTACCTGCCGAAGTGTAGCGATTGCTTTTTTAAATGTGACACTTGTGTCTAGTTGTAGATTATCAATTAAAGAAAGATGAAAGATGATGACAAATTTTGCCAAGATGGAAGACGATCCCTACGACTAACGTTAATATTACCATCTAAAAGGTTTTCCAAGCACAGCTGTTATGAACTCTTCTCCAGATTCATCGCCCTGTTTTCTCTTTACAAATTTAGCTCGTTCATAGATTAGATTTCGCTTGGCTATAAAGTATTTCTTAAATTCTTTTATGCATGCTGTATATATCTCAGGTTGTGGTTTAAAAGATGCGTAAATTTCCTCGTCTTCTGACCCATGCAATATAAAAAGTGCGTTTCCAATGCGATAATACCTCTCAAATCGCCTAGTCCACTTTTCCTATTCGGAGGTGAAGCTGGTGATAATGTTGGCGTTTTGGATTCTCGCTGCGGTCGTCGCTTGTCCTTTTTTCAATGGCAACACCTCCTCCAGTGGTGTGAGTTGGATCAGCTCGGTAAGGCTTTTTAAACGCATTTTAAATAAAAAAGACTACTGCACATGTTGAGGTGAAACCATGTCCCGGAAATACATACTCGTATAATGTCAATTAAGCTGTTCTCGAATATAATTCTAAACTCATCAAACTTATTCTCAGGACTCTGTGCATTTAATGGGCTGAAAAGTCCGTGCCGTTTTATAGTAAAACACAAAATTTTTGCAAAACTCAACTGTATTTATCAATATACGAGTACATAGGTGCCTTCGAAGGCGATACACTGATTGAAACGATTTTTCAATCTTTCGATATCAGTTTTGTAGTACGATTTCAGTTTAGCCTCAAAATAGGCCTCTGTTTCGGCGATTACTCCTTCATCGGTCTTAAATCTCTTTCCGGCGAGCATTCTTTTGAGGTCTGCGAACAGGAAATAGTCGCTGGGGGCCAAATCTGGAGAATACGGTGAGTGGGGAAGCAATTCGTAGCCGAATTCATTAAATTTTGCCATCGTTTTCATCGACTTTTCACACGGTGCATTGTCTTGATGAAACAGCAATTTCTTTTTCTTCAAATGCGGCCGTTTTTCTGCGATTTCGTCCTTCAAACGCTCCAACAACGCAATTCAATAGTCGCTGTTGATAGTCTGCTCCTTTTGGAGATAGTCGATGAAAATTATTCCATGTGCATCCCAAAATACGGATGCCATAACCTTGCCAGCCGACTGTTGAGTTTTTGGTCGTTTTGGACGAGGTGCGTCGCCTGCTCGCCACTCAGCTGACTGCCGACTTGACTCTGGTGTGAAGTGATGGAGCCAAGTTTCATCCATTGTCACATACCGACGCAAAAATTCGGCTTTATTGCGGTTGAACAGCTTTAAACACTCCTATGAATCATCAACACGTTGTTATTTTTGGTCGACTGTGAGCAAACGCGGCACCGACTTTGAACAGAGCCTTCGCATGTCCAAATATTCGTGTATGATATATCCAACACGCTCTTTTGATATCTTCAGAGCCTCAGCTATCTCGATCGACTTCACTTTACGGTCATTCGTAATCATTTTATGGACTTTGACTTTTGGACAATGATAAATCAACACACGAAATTGCTTTGAATCCATTTTTTTTTTCACAATAACAAAAGTTGCTTCACTCACAACACTATATCTCGAGAACTAATCGTCCGACAACTGTCAAATTTATACACGTATCTTTTGAAGGTTGGTACTAACTGAAAATGGTATGGGTTTAATTCAAGTGGTGCCCTCTCTTAGAAACGGCACGGACTTTTAGCCCATGTGTTATGTATGTGAAAAATATGCAAACCATTCACATATCGTATTTAGATTGAATTTTTTTTTTTCATTATTTATGCTGCCGAAACGAATACCATGGCCGCTTCCCATCGACAAAATTAAAGAAACCACGAACAAACCCCGCGAAACCAAAATCGAACATAAAACTATGTTCAGTTAGTTTCCACCATTAATCCAGATAATAGTGCAAATGTTCTCTGCTTATCCATTCTCTTCACTCTTGATCCAGCAATACATATTCAAGACAATGCATTTGTACTGAGTCTGATAACTTTTGTTTTCGCCTTAACACGTTAACAGTTCCCAATTCCTGCTGCTCTGTCTATAAGTCCACAACTGTGTAATGGACTTAGCAAACATGATATCTATCGATAAACGTCCATCAAGCAGCCATAAAAACAATATTCGTGATGAAATGCAGATTGGCAAAAGCACAACTTGAAATTTAGGATAATCACATGAAGCTTTGATATCAATTTGTAGGATATGCCTCCTGTGCAAATACTTGCAATTAAACTATTGACCAGCGATGACCACTCTTCATAAGATTAAGTTACTGTGGTCTTTAGATAACCTCAACCAGCTGCTTATTTTAAGTAGGCGGATGTCCTTTTCCATTTGTGCGTGCAATCTTGCACAAGATTTTCCTCAACTCCGTTGTCCTTCCGGGTTAAAACATTGAACATTCTCGGAGTTGGAGCGTTGGTGTTGGTTCACTCAACATGTCTGATCCACTTAAGATAACTGATGAGCATTTTTCTGAGCTGGTGGATGTTGCTGTTAAATCTTCCTTTCCAACGCCCGTATACACATATGAGATTAAAAATCACTTGAGAAATCTCGAACTCGAAAAAACGATGCACTTCCTAATTATGGCGCGCAAGATGTTCAGGTCAAAAACACAGGATTATGTGGAGTAAAAACATGGTTGTCCGGCATAAACAATGTTATTCAATCTGCTTTCTTAGGGAGCCTTGATGATAGTTCTTTTTTTTCCAATTGTCAGGAAGTATTTTGTATCCCGAGGTTCAACTAATGCCTTAAACTTATCTATGCGTCTGGTTTACGTACTTCTTGTTATAGGCTTCTGAAAATTGTATAAAATACTCGTAAGTAAATTCATTTATTTAAATGGTGATGATTCGAATACAGCAAAACAAATACTTCATCAACTCATTTTTTTTGTCAGATTCATGACTCATTTGTTTTACATTTTTTTCCCAGTTGAAATACCCTCTTCCGTTAAACCTAAATGAATTTAAAAAATTTACAAAATTTCAGCAAAAAAAAAAACACCCCAGAAATAATTGTAGATTCAATCCAACCGGATTTCAGTAGAATTGGACTACACCCTCCCAGAGCGCTTATCACAACAGACTGGCTAAAGTTCATGAATTTTTCATTATTTGTCCATTGGATGAGCACACAATGATGATCCCGCGCACTATTAATTAAACAAAAATTCACAGAGAAGCGTGAAATAATAATTAAGTACGGCGGATAATTAAATTCATGGTCGGGTTTGTTGCTACACCATTTGATAGGCTCTAAAGTGTTATGATGCTTAAAATTTTTGATTTCGAAGTCGACAATTAGAACGAGTGTCATAATTTCAATTAAACTGATATCGCAACGCTTGTGATTTATATTCAAATTTATTTGTTTGTTTATTTAAAGCAAATATTCTTGTTTGTACTACTAATGATTATGTCAGGGAGTGTGTAGGTCTATAGATACATATGGATGTACGTAGGCTTTGCCCTGGAGGGAATATCAATGAATAACGAAAATGTTAGGCTTTTGCGCCATTGAATTTATTTGATCACTTCGTCTATTTACTTTTGTATTTGTTTTCATCATTTAGTGTATTATTATTAAAATAATATAATTAAATATAAAGAATTTATGGATTTTCAATATTCCACAGAATAGATCATCCTCGGTTGTGAGAATCATTTAGGGTACTAACATATTGGCATTGGTTCATCGAGCCGGTGATAGGAAGCAAGTCGCCCAGCCCATTAAATGCAACAAATCCCCAGAACATGATAGAATCTCCACCATGGCTCACTTTTTGACAAAGGCCTTTTTTTGCCTTACCACCTTTGGCAATTTTACAAAAAAATTGTTTTTTGATGAGTTATACTGAAAGGAGCTTCCATCTGTCCATAGAACGCTTCTGCAGAACTCCTTTGGCGTGTGCAGATGTTCCGTTGCGAAGGCTTGTTTTCCTTAGGTATGTACGGCACGTCCTTAACTTTTATTGCTTTAAAATCTCCTTTCTTTAAACGTCGTCGGACAGTGCGCTCACTGATTGGATTTTTGGCCGTCAAATTCTATTCATCTGCAGCAGATTGAGGCTTCACAAAAATATTTTTTTTAAGTCCCGTAGAAGGACTCGGTCTTCAGTGGGCGTTGTTTTGTGCTTAGCACCTGACCTCGTTAAGTTTCTTATGTCATTATGCTTTTTAAACTTATTAATTTGATAGTGCACAGTTTGATGCGACACATTAAACTCATTTGCAATGTCTTATACTGCCGTTCCAGGGTTAAATTTTGCTACCATTGAAGGTCTGATAACCAAACTCAACTCAGCCGATTTACCTTTGGCTTTTAATAACTTTTAATAAATTTCTATTTATTTATCAACCTTTAATACCAATTAAAGTTCAATACAAAAGTTGCTTGGTTTTCACGTACTCAAAAGTGTAAAAACATTTGCACAAAGATTCCGTCAAAATATTTATGCCACGCAAAAATTCGTTGTCTACAGCAGAAAGAGAATGCAAACGGTAAACAATATAAAATTTGGTATTCATAGAGCAAAAATAGATTCTTTGTTTTGTGTATAATTTTTGCAACATTACCACCTTGATCATCCACCGTGTGGCGCTCCCATTGTTCCGATTTGAGTTCTGGTTTTTTGTTAAGTTGGTAAATCTGTTGTTGACAATTCCTCTAAATCTTAGCGTCATAGCTTGATATATGCAAGAGTTACGTAGCCAAGAGTACATCTATCTCTGTGTGTGTTGGCGATTTTTTACAATTTTAAAAATGGATGCAACAACGAACTTGTATTAAATTTTGCATAAAAAACGGATTTAATGGTCGGCGAAAAGTGTTTCGGCAACGACTCTTTAAAGAAAACGGTCGTTTACCAGTGGCACGAGCGGTTCAAAAGTGGTCGGGAGTTAATCGAAGACCATCGACATCGAAAACCGACGAAAACTTTGATGGAGTAAAAGAAATGTTGGTCAATAACCGTAAATTAACCATCAGAGAGATAGCGGAGAACTTGAACATTGCCTATGGATCCGTCCAAGACATTTTGGTTAATAATTTGGGTTTCCATAGTGTAGCCGCAAAGATGGTGCCAAAAGACCTCAATTTCATGCAAAAAAGAGACCGTGTTGACGTCGCAAAAGAGATGATTTGCGAGGCTGAATCCGATCCCACATTCATCAAAAGGATCATTACTGGAGACGAGACGTGGGTTTATGAGTACGACACGCAACCCAGACATCAGGCAAGTGCATGGCGTTCACCAAATTAGCCGAGACCAATAAAACCACGTCGTTTTCAGTCAAAGAAGAAGGCAATGCTTATGAATTTTTGCCAGAAGGCCAGACAGTGAACAAAGAGTATTATTTGGGCGTTATGAGACGTTTGCGTGAAGCAATTCGCCGAAAGAGACCAGAATCGTGGGCAGAAAACTGGTGGATTGTGCACCATGATAACGCACCGTCGCACAGTGCCATCATTATTCGTAATTTTTTGACGAAAAATGCAACAAATACCATCCAACAGCCACCGAATTCACCTGATTTGGCTCCCTGTAACTTCTTTCTGTTCAATCGAGTTAAAAAACCAGTACGGGGAAGCGTTTCAGAGGAAGTAATGGAAAAATCACAGGAAGCACTGATGGACATCATCAGTGTTTCGAGGATTGGATCAAGCGCTGGCATAAGTGTGTTGCAGTCGATGGGGATTACTTTGAAGCGGACAATATTTCTGAATAAATTCTTTGAACTTTTCGATCAATGTGGTATACAAGGATACTAAGCAAAGCTAGGTTCAATAGTCACAAAAAGGTTTCGTCAAAATACTTATGCCGACTAGTGTACGATAAAGCAAACAGTTCTAAAATGCAGTAGCGCAAATTTGTTTTGCGCAAATGTAGACAAATCACGCAACTATCAAAATCGTGTTGCGTAGCAAGCATACAAATCAATTTGGCGGAAGGTGATTCCGAAAAAAGATAATCCTAGGCAAACAAAAATAATATTTGTAATTTTATAAATGATAGATCGTGGACGCATCAGGAGATAAAACTCCTTATTTCATATTTCAATGAAACGGGAAGAAAAAACAAAGTTACTCTGTGGGGGAAAGTACGCGAAGAGGTTCTTCAAATCAACCCGGAGTTCCTTTATACAAAGGAGGAGATTTTGCGAAAATGGAACAATCTCCCAAACGGGACGGAATGCAGCAAGGCGGGAGTACTTCGAACTTTTCCATGAGGATTACGGGAAAAAACATCATATAGATCCACCAAGAAATTTGTAGCTCTCTACTTTGGAAGGTACGTCTGAAGAAGAGCCTATTGTCTGAAGACAACCCTAAGACCGAAGATGGTGAGGATTCATTAGCATCTACATCGCAGACCTTGGAAGATAGTGCTAAACTCTTAAAAAAAAAAACATCGAGTAACAACGAAATTTTAGAATTTCTCAAAAAGAGGCTACTGAGGATCGTAACCATCATGAAAAGCAAATTAACGTTGAAAGGGAGCGGATTAATATATTGAAAGATATGTAAACAACACTAGACACAATTGTCTAGAAATTTGATTTTTTATTTTCCAAAATGGATTGAAATATGCGCTAGTATTCCTTATACTTTAATCGAAGTACCTTATATGAATAAATTAAGAAGTGAAAAAACAGGTTTTATTTTTATTAATTTTCAATACAAAAACAGAAATAAGATAAAGAAGCAATTTTTTTGTAATGATGTTGATATTATCGGGGTAATTACTACTATTACTATTAATGACAAAGCAATGTCATTATTGCGTCTCGGTTTTGCTACACTTCAGTGCTGGTTCCTGCTTCAGCGCTGGTTCTTGGAGTTTCAACAGACACTTCTTCTAGATCTTCAAGCGAAGTACCAATGTAATTGTTACTCTCAATCTCCTGAATATGCACATCAGAAGTACATTCGCAATAAATAATGTGGTTATGCAGAGCTACGCAGATTGTAACGAAATACTTGGCTTCTAGTAGTTTTAACGCTCTCAAAGATTTTGATTCTGTCTTTAGATTTTAACTTTGTTTGATGTTCCGATAACGGCTTCCATCGCGAAATGCTACTATTAAGTAAGATGCCAACGGATCACGGATATTTTTGTAGCAAGTTTTCACAATTTTAACACATGCAGCGATTTTTAAACTAAATATATACCGTCTCGGATGACAGTTTGATTTGACGTTTGAACTTATGTTTGAATTCTTCATAAAAATACGCTTTTTGTAAAAGTTCAGTCAAAACAGTGGACTGCAAAGAGCGAGCCGGCTCCAAAAAAAAACAAAAATTGCTTTTTCGGCTGGGAAAGTGATGGCGACTGGGATAGTAAAGGAGTTATCTTAATCGATTATATTCAAAAAGGAAAAATCAGTACAGGAGCATATTATGCATCATTACTTGCTAAACTGAAGGCAGAAATTGCAGAAAAACGGCCACATTTGCAGAAAAAGAAAATCCTGTATCACTATGGCGAAAATCCGTGAATTGCGGTTTGAACTGCTTGACCATCCGATTTATTCACTAGATCTAGCCCCAAGCGACTTCTTTTTGTTCCCTCATCTAAAAACTGCGCTCGTAGGTCAGAGATTTTCGTCAAATGAGGAGGCAATCAACTTTGTGAACAATTGTTTTGCAGAGAAAAACGCCTAGTACTATTTGGACGGGCTAGAGAGATGGGAGCATCGCTGGGAGATGCGTGTCAGTGTTATGCCTTCACACGCAGAATTTTTCTGTCTGAGTTCCAATTACACAAATGAGAAACTTGAAAAATTTGTCAGTGGGTAGGATTCGATCCTTGACCCTCCGAGTGAGAAGCAACTGCTATTACCCCTTAGTTCTTATGGGACATTGATTGGGACTGGGTGAAATGGTTCATTATAACCGAAAGTTCGCTTTAACCGGGTTCGCTTTAAGCGGTCCTACTGTATATGTACATATATGTACTTATTTTCTTGTTATTAATTCTGACTGTGCGTTAATGATTCCACTGTTTTTTTGTTTTTTGTGTGTGGATTTTTCTTGCTATTGATGTTGGGGGTATCCTGCGGAGCACCTATTGTAATTCGCACCGCGTAGGTGTAATGGGGGGAAGATGGGGGTAGTGCAAATAACTTTGTTTTTGGTTTTGTATCGCGGCACTTTGCGTTTTTTTTTTTCTTTGTTTTGCTCGGGGAGAATTTTTCGTCGTTTTTTTTTAATAATTTTTGCTCGTTGTTTCAAAAAAAAAAAAACCCGGTCACCCGGTGGATCAGAAAAAGAATCTGTCCCGTATATACGGAGCGGAAAACTGTACGCGCCGCAGTCCAAAGTTTTTTTTTTACTATCGTATTTTGCGCGCTGCAATTCGAGTATCTCCAATCAAAAGAAAAAAAAACCAATCCAATGCAAAATTGTTGCTCTATCCTCAGATATCGACTGTCCCAACTTCAAGTCAAAAAAAGGGGGAAAAAAAGTCCTATCCAACACGACCTTGCCGCTATGTCCCCAGACGTCCAAAAAAAAAAACCCAATTTCGTCTGCTGATTTGATCAGCTGATCGAAACCCGTAAAGGCCATTAAGCTGTCTAATTAGTCTCATTCTCTTAAAAATCCCATTTCTTTCCTATTTCACTTCCTACCTCTTTCGTTTTCTACTTTTAAAATCTATTTCGCAAAAATACGAGTAGGTTCCTGCCTAAATTAAATTTTTCATCCCAGTACAGAACCTACATATAAACATTCATATCTAAATTACTCCCACACGATCTGTAGCCTTAGCAAGGTTTTCTACCTCTTGCACCAGAATTTAAATTCATATTCACCTTGGGAACAAGAACACCTGGAGAGAGTGAGCCTACAAGAAAGTGGAATCAGGGAATTCGAAAATAGAGGGACGTTTGACAGAGTCAGGTTTTGCTGTAAGATGCGAAAGAGAGATTAGTAGGTCCAATTAATAGATTGGTAGGAGAAAGGGTCTGCGTTTGAAAAGGGGTAAATTGACTGGATTTAGTACAGTGAGGGAACACAAACAGAACACCACAACTAAACATATTTATTTTTTTTTTTGCACAAAGGCTGACGCTACAAACTGTAGCTGTTTTTTAAGTGGACGATGGACAATACACCTCCCTGCTGAGTCACGTGATGTGTTTTAAGAAAGGGGTCTTCGATTTTTCTTTCCTCTTCCATGGGGAGGGATTAACTTCTTCAGTATTCCAAAGGGCTTGTAAAATTTCATCGACATTAAGAATGCAGTTATGGGATCGAACTATTTGTGGCTCTGAATTTTTTGACCTTTCTGAGAAATCCTCCTTCACCATATCTTAACTCTCCGTGAATTCCTACATCCTATCACCTCCTAACAAGAGCTCGATTTGTTAAACGATGTAACCGCGAAGTCGAGGTCCTTCGGACAGCGTATATTATTCACATTAAAAGAAGCCGTCGGTAAGTTGGATGTTACCTTAGGCAATACATAGGCATCCACAGAATTGCTTTCGGTTTCCAAACAAGAGTTAATGCGAATCGAAACTAAGCCTCTGGCCCTTTTGGCACTGATAAAATCAACTACATTTGTTAACACATGCGCGTTCCGCCGTTTCAACACAGGACGTGAACACAAATGATACTTTAGATCCGGAGTCTAAAAGAAAGCGAACTCGGTGATAATTGCCACGGCCATCTAAAACATTGCCGACAGCCGTTGGCAATGAGGTTCCCATATTGAACGATGCGCTGAAAACTGACAGAACGTCTCTTGATTTGCGTGGACTCCTGCCTTTACTGCCTTATTCCACGGGATGCCCATACATCCATGGGAGCAAGGATACGCCTTGCCATCGCTCTTCAATGATTTTCACTATTTTAAATACCAATTTGGAACTGTGTTGCCGGCACAAGTTCCACCCTTGGTATGAGTCGAGGCCGACCTAAAACCTCTTACTGCTCTTAGGGTCGCAGCACCCAGCACTTATTGCAACTCCACATTGAGTCAACCAAGGAAAACCAAAGGAAAACCATGGGAAGACTCTTTCCCGCGATTTTGGGTTTAAACCACAGCCACCATGACGCTCCCACAAGGGGGCCTACCTCTAACAAGTCAGGCCCGGACCGAGATCCGGGGGGCTCCAGACTCCCATGGTACCGTGATTTAAGTCCTGGTAGGGACTACCGGTGGTCCAGCCGCCAACAAGACCTATGACCGGCAGCTTGTGACTGATCAAATCGTAGCAACCTTCGGTAGCGTCATCTGAAGATGTTTACGATAAGACCAGTACTTTGCTCTGCCCCGTTCATTATTAGACAACGTCATTAAAGGGCGAAGCCTTGATAATTGGGCGGGGGCCCGCTGAAAACTGACAGCCCGAGGATATCTCAGACATAGTTTGAAAGTTATTGCTTGTACTAGGTTGTTTGGTGATGAACGAGGCTGTGATGGCGAGTGTTGCAATTTCGGCAGCGATGCTTTGACGAACAACGAGCTGATGCGAATAAAATGAAATACAGTCTATTTGATTTTACAAAATCTCTTTTTCCTTTTTTTCACTATGAGGACTTAAAACTTTGTTTTTTGGGCAAAACATGAGAGCCCGCACATTTAGATATAAATGATGCATGGATGCTTCGTACGACATTATTCCTAGGGTTACTTGTTTGACGAATGGGAGGCCATCTCCTGTTTTCCAATGCCTCACATCTACGTTCCAAAACAGTGAGAAATTTGTCTTCCGAAGGATAATATTCTTCAACACTGAATGCAATCCATGCCTGCCGCGTTTCTCCATCGACCTAATTAAGCAGGAGGTAGATGAGCAAAGGATCTCTATCCAATGAGTTTATAGATGACAGACCTCTCATTACTTTATCCGCTCCATCGGTTATTTTGCGAAGAATAGTGACATTCTGTGATCAAAAGAGAATTTTCTAAAATTATTGATAATAAAGGGTCGGCCATCTAACGTTTTTTTTTCAACTAGTGCTTATTTCGTGAATGGTAGTGCTAGTGCTTAGCTCATGTCTGATTTGACAGATAATTAGTTTTATCCTTCCGCTGAACGAATATGGTTGTATATACGCTTGAACAACGCTGGGAAATATTGCGACATTACTTTGAAAATCATGGTAATGTTGCAGAATGTGTGTGAAAATTGCGTACGGATTTTGGAAGAAGAGAAGCACGGTAAGCTCCGTATGTTCGTTATCTTGTGAAAAAAGTGAAAGAAACTGGCATCCTCATCGATAAACCAAAGCGTGAAAAGCCAAAAACTGCGTACACCCGAGAATATTGCTGCTGTGGCAGAAAGTGTGCGTGAAGCGCCATCAACATCAATTCACCGTCGTTCTCAACAATTGAACATTTCGGAGACATCATTGAGACGAATTTTGCATAAAGACCTTGGTATGACGCCATACAAAGTCCAATTGGTTCAGGAGTTGAAGCCAACTGACCATCCAATGCGTTTTCGCTTCGCTAAGTGGGCCTGCGATCGACTTAGAGAAGATGCCGATTTTGCCAAAAAAATCATCTTTTCAGATGAAGCTCATTTTGATCTTGGCGGGTATGTAAACAAGCAAAATTGTAGCATTTGGGGCACAGAAAACCCGCACGCATACATTGAAAAGCCGATACATCCAAAACGAGTCACTGTTTGGTGCGGATTTTGGTCCAGAGGCATAATTGGGCCATTTTTCTTCGAAAATGAGCAAGGAGTGGCCGTTACAGTCAATGGCGATCGTTATCGGGCCATGTTGAACGAATTTTTGGTCACAAAAATTGAAGAGGAGGATATTGGCAACATTTGGTTTCAACAGGACGGCGCTACGTGCCACACAGCCGAAGCTACACTCGATGTTTTGCGCCCTGTTTTTGAAGATCGCATTATCAGCCGCAGAGCTGATGTCGTTTGGCCACCTCGGAGCTGCGATTTGACACCGTTGGACTATTATTTGTGGGGTGCCGTAAAAGATAAGTGTTACGCCGGCAAGCCAGAGACAATTGATATTCGTGAAGCTATTGGTGAAATACAGCTGCACACAATCGATAATGTGCTTAAAAATTGGATCGATGCTGTAGGCGAGGCAGCCATTTGAATGAAATTATATTCCATTATTAACCGGAAGGATAAAACTAATTATCTGTCAAATCAGACATGAGCTAAGTGTTGCCATTCACAAAATAAGCACTAGTTGAAAAAAAAACGTTAGATGGTGGACCCTTTATAACGTGGTCTGTCGTATCGACTATTGAGACGTTCCCAAGCCTGGGTATATTTAATGTAGCATTCCAAACAGTTATATGACTTAGACTAAGTAAATTTAGAGCCTCTCCGCGAAGATAAGATTTAAAAAAAATTAAATTTTTGAGTTGTCATGAGATGTGGTCGTTTATGAACTGCTCCTTCGAACATACGAGTATGCATTTCGAAATGTTCAGAAAGTAGTTCGATTTGAATTTGAGGCAAAAAAGTGTCTACTCGAACGAAAGTGACGAACTTCTGACGGATTATTTATGCGGTCTGCTAAAACTGCTCACTGTTGAGCTTAGCGATTCACTGAAGGGCTTCCCTAATCGCAACTAAGGGTATTGAGCGTAAGGTATTTTGATTCAAGCTTTTCGAATTTTTAATTTTTGATCAAATATTGACATGGAGCAACGAGTAGGGACTCTTGCCTTTTGCCAACAAAATTAAACTCTCATCCACAAACAGGGTGCGCCATCTCTTACATATGTCGGTATGTAAAGATTGAATAACTTTGACCTTTATCAACCAATTGACTTGAGTGGACATGTTTTTGAAACCATGAAACACCGAAACAACGCGCCGAAATAGTGACGCTGTACATTGAAAATAGTCATTCAGTTGTGCTAACTCACCGTGTGGCCAACAAGCACCGTCTGCCAACACTATTCGTCGTTTGGTGTCGAATTCTGTTGAGAACGGGACAATAGGAGATTGTCGACATGCCGTTCATCAACACCCAAGACGTTCCAATGAACTGGTTGAAGTGGTAAGAGAGAACCGATGTCTGTCGTGTTGTCTGTCGTGTTGGCATTTTGGCGTCAGTGGAACTATATTGCGGCGCATTTTGAAGGATGATTTGTATTTGTTTCCGTATAAAGTGCAATTAACTCAAACAATATTGCCGATAGACCGTCCACGCCGCTTGGAATACGGCCAAACAGTCGGTCGAATGGTTGACATTGAATCGATTTTTGGAAGCAAATTTTGATGACCGACGAGGACCATTTCTCATTCTCTGCCGCCGTTAACAAGCAAAATTGTTACATTTGGGGAACGGAGAATCACGAGATCCATGAAACACCATTGCATGACCAAAAAGTGACTGTTTGGGTCGGCATTTGCGCCAAAACCATCATTGGGCCATTTTTCTTCAGAGAAGGCGAAATACTCGATGAGAATCGATATCGGTGGATGTTAGCTCATTATGTCTGTCCACAAATGTGTGAAAAAGGTCTGGACGATTACTGGTTTCAACAAGATGGTGCGCCATGCCACATTGCAAATCAAACAATGCAGTTCCTGCAACAAAAATTCACTGGACGTGTTCTTTCAAAAAATTGTGACATTCACTGGTCACCCAGATCTGCAGATTTGACCCCTCCGGACTTCTTTTTGTGGGATTATTTGAAAACAACAATGTACGCCAGCAAACCTTAGACGAGCGCAAGGCAAACATTTGTGCCGAAATCACCCCTACACCGCCCGAGGTGCTCGAAAAAGTGATGGAAAATCCAGCAAAAACGACACATTTTGCTTTGGTCAATGAAGGCGGCCACTTGATTGATGTTGCATTCAAAAACTGGTCAGACATACACATATTCAATATTCACATACCGACATAAAAGATGGCACACCCTTTATATCCAAAGAAACACTGTTTTCTAAACTTAACTCTACTCTTCTCATATTACACTCGTAAAACAAAACACTAACACGAACTTTGAGCAGAAAATTTCATTTGATAGCATCGCCCAAAAATATTTTCATTTTGCGCTAATGAAACTGACCGCGGGTTATTAAAAAAAAGAAGATCAATGCAATCTTTAACAATGAAGAATGAATGCAGTTCTGCTCCCTGGTTTGTAAACTTCAGGCCCAATAAAAATACTCGTAGGATATTGTTTTCAGATATAAAGGAACAAAAACAAAATTTAAAAACAATGCCCACTCTAGTGGACGTATCCAAATATTTTTTTTAATCCTTCGATCAGAACCAACGTTGCCTTGACCATGCCCATTGTTCTTCTGATACATATTTGTTCTACCAGGATTGTAATTTGAGTCGATTCTACTGCAGGTAATTAAATTCGCACATGACACCCGCAAACAATGTTTAAACGCCCTCATAATGGTACCTTAATGACCAGTTTAATTGCAAAAGTGTTTGGTGTCTCGTGTCTCCATAACCCAATTGCCAACCAAGAGCCGTACCTCCAAATATTCGGGAAATTAATTTCTCCATCTTCCCACCACCACCATCGATAATTAATTGCGCCCTCAATTCATTTAAATCGCCCAACCACCTAATCATCTGTGACAATCGGTCGTATTTATCTGACGATAGTGTAACACAGTTCAGCCTACCCACGAACCGAAAACAGCAGATTTTGCCTCGAATTTAATTTCTCGAAATTAAATTGATTTGAGGACATGAAAAATCCAATTTACCTTCTTCCATTGCTGACGATTTCAATTTTTTGGTCGTGGGCCAATAACAGCGACAACATCAGCTACACTAACAAAACCGAAGGCAACGGCGCGGATCCCAGCAGCAGTTTGTTCGCAAATAAATAAACACACCCCAGACCGATGAACCAGCAGTGTTCACTTTGTAACCGTAGACCTGAGTGGTGATTCCAATATTGAAACTGATACCGAAAAATTCTCATTCCAGAGCCTTTTGTCAGGCACATTTCAATATCTGTAAGTGAGATCGAGTTCTGTTGTCGCAAAGCAGACTCAAAATCAACCCCCTTTACCTAGTTGAATTTTTTATTTATTTTTTTATTTTTATTGACAAATGAACATGGAATCTGTCCAATATTGATTTAGTGAAATTCTAGATATTACGAGCAGCATACGAGTATATATATATATATATTCTCGTGCTTGTGCTCTCCGCTTGATGAATTGGCCATACAAGTAATCCTTTGAAATAATTTTTTTTTCTTTCTTTTTTTTCCATTGCAGAATCTTTCATCTTCAGCTACAAAGCAGAGGTAGAAATCGACCAAACGATGAGGACAAGTTCATTTCTCAGCGGTCGGCTGGGAGGCGTGATGATGTTACTAGTTTTATGCACCATCAGCAGTGTCAACTCATACTCAAGTATGTTGAAATGAAAAATTGATTGCACCCAATCCTTATAAAATCCACTATCCCTGCCAAACATAAGTAAACTGGTTTTCTCATTCCCAAAATGTCCTGCAACTACTCGTACTTCAATCCTCTACTCCCATATCAACAAACAAACACCCACCCACCCTCACACAGATAAACAGAAAATTACATTTTATTTTTGGTTCGATTTTGGTTTGTCGTTTTCGTTTTGTCCTGCGAATCGAATCGAAATGTTATGTAATCGAAAATTCTCTGTTCTTTTCTATTATTATTGGCATTACATTATTTTATATGTTATGACGACATTTGCCAGAATACGGACGCGGATGCGTTGACATCGGATGCTTGCCAAATGAGGTTTGTGTCCTATCGCATGACTCCTGCGGCTTTGGCCAACGTGACGGCAAGGAATGCGGCAGTTATCCAACGTGTAAAAAGAGTGGAGCTACCTCATCAAATAGTGGAGGTGTGAGACCGCCAGGTGATTTTTTATTAATTGGGTTTTGGGATCTTTTTTTTTTCGATTTTATGAATTTCTCCTTCTGAGGGTAGCACAACATTTTGCTTATTATGTGTGTTTTGCTCTTGTATGTTTTTTTTTTGTTTTTTTTTTGTGGGGCTGGTGTAAGTATTTTGTATTGTACAGTAAAAAAAAACAACAAAATATCATCTTTTCTTTTCTAGAGAGGGTTTCATGCAATAGGTGCTGTACACTTATCTTTGGCAATTAGGCGATAGCCTTTGAAATTCTTTTGTATCAAAAGAGTCCCTAAGTGGTTTTCTTTTCATTGTTTATAGTAGTGTCATCAGCATTTCTTTGAATTTAAATTTCTTACCTCAAGACTGTGGTACTCTGGCTTTTCAATATATCAGCACTTTAATTTCTTTGTTCTCCAAGGGTCGATCTCTTGACATTGACCGCCATATGAATTGCCATCCAAACTCATCTAACATGGAATTTCTGATCTATGATGTAAGCCAATTATAGTGTTGAGTATCTGCTTTCTATTTTCCATAAAATACTCGAATTTGTTCACATTTTTCTATCCGAATTGGACGTGTCCATTCTTCCTGGACTTCAACGGATACCCAGTGTTTTTTAGGGCACTGATATGACCTTACCTGCCTTCCAAATAATAATTTTCCTCCAATCTTCTGAGTTGATAATTTGCCTGCAAAGTGTCAAGAACTGATTTATTTTTTTTTTTACATCAATATTCTTTTTGACTCATCTTTGTTTTATAGCTTGCCTTGAGCTGGCTAGTATTCTGCTTTTTGTTATTCCCTACTGTCTCCATAAGTCAGTATTCTTCCATTAATGAACACTTGCATCAGAAAGACTTATCCTAGGGCAGCTTAGGGAGATTATTACCTTCCTATGTGTAACTGCTGGATCACTGCTTCATTAGACAGTAAGATCCATTTATACTGCCTATACCGCCTATGAATTTCAGATTGCCTTTCTGATTAATTTTACTCAAATTCCCTACTTCCATGAACTAGACACTACCATGAGTTCGCATCATAAAGTGGATGGATATCAGGTTCAGAGATACCAAATATAAGCTATCCTAGGAAATACAATTTCATCTCAAATGACACTGGTCAACAAAAAAAAAACCTTTTTGTATGTAACATGAAAACTTTTGTCTACTTATGTCTAGAATAAGGATAAGGATAATAAAAATAACATTAGAATGTTCTAAAAACGAATAGTTTTTTTGTAATTTGATTTTACTATATTTTAGGAAATTTATATTTATTTCGTTATATTGCAATATTAATGTAAATGTAACTTTATGATTTTCTTTTGCATTTTGCTTTAGGGACGTCTCGTTTGAATGTCCAACAGTAATCCGCCAGCACACGTGGACTCCATGATATCGTTTTTCTATCGTAGAAATGTCCTGGTGGAATCTTTCACCGTGTTCAGCGCTGACGGCGCTCAAATTTTTAGGAAAGAAATGCAAATGTGAATGTACAAAATATATTTTCAACGACATATTACAGGCCAAAGCCTTACAAGTAAATAACAAACAATACTTTTATAGTCACTTGTTCGATGATTTCCAAGAAAGATTCGCAAGCTGAGTTTTTGAAATCACTAAGTGTTTCTTTAAAGATTTCATCTTTCATCAATTGTCGAATTTGAGGACCAACAAAAATACCTTCTTTCATTTTTGCATCACTCAGTTTTCGAGTAGGATTTTTTTTTTTCAAATATAAAAAGCCATCTCCACTCCACATCCATAGCTTTCACAAAGTTTTTCATGAGCCCAAATTTTATGTGTGAAGGTGGTAAAAATATATTAACAGGCTGCACTAATGGAGGATTTTTAATATTTTTTTTTGTCCTGGTGTAAGAGATTCCCTTTTTTTTCCAGTCTTTCCGAACATAATGATTTTTCCGGTCTCTGCTGTCCGACTCACAAATAAAACAACAGTATTTTGTATACCCTACAACTAGGGGCAAGAATTAGGGCAATAACCTTCAAATCGCCACAATTTTTCCATATTGAATTTTTTCCAAGATAAATTTAATAGTGTTTCATAAGACACTTTCATGTTGGAAGCTTCAACTAATGGTTTAGAGGGAAGTTCATTGCCGATACGATCGATAATTCTTCTGCTTTATACCATGTTCATCAGCTGATCATCTTGTGAATAAAAACCTTTTAGCTCTTCATCTCGATTTCGAAAGTAACATACTTTTGTTTTTGGTTGTAATACGAGTAAATGCCAACCCTTTAATCGAGAGCCCGAAAGTTCTGCCAGTTGTATTTCACATACCAAATTGTTGAGATCTCCTTGAGATAGTAGATGTGGCTCATTAGATGAGGAAGCTTCTGCAAAGTCAGGATTTAATTGCTTCTGGTGTAGCGGATATATCGGAAATTTGAGGTAGTTCTAGTACATGTAGTTCTTCACTGTGAGGGAACGGTCTTTTGGAAGATGGCAGGTCAGGATACTTAATTTTAGTTTTTGTTTTAATTGCAATACCTTTTGTATCAGTAAGACAAAAATAACAATCAGATGCGTGCTTCGTTGGTTTCGTCCAGATCATAGGATTGCAAAAATCATAGATCGTGATCATTTCGCCCATCCACACAACAGATGTGTGGAACCCACCCTTTTTTTTCCAGTCTTTCCGAACATAATGATTTTTCCGGTCTCTGCTGTCTGACTCACAAATAAAACAACAGTATTTTGTATACCCTAGTTGTAATCAAAGAATTAGGGCAATAACTTTCAAATCTCCACAATTTTTCCATATTGAATTTTTTCCAAGATAAATTTAATAGTGTTTCATAAGACACTTTCATGTTGGAAGCTTCAACTAATGGTTTAGAGGGAAGTTCATTGCCGATACGATCGATAATTAAACGCCATTCTTCTGCTTTATACCATATTCATGAGCTGATCATCTTGTGAATAAAAACCTTTTAGCTCTTCATCTAGATTTCGAAAGTAACATACGAGTACTTTTGTTTTTGGTTGTAATAAATGCCATCCCTTTAATCGAGAGCCCGAAAGTTCTGCCAGATGTATTTCACATACCAAATTGTTGAGATATCCTTGAGATAATATATATCTCAAGATAGATAGCTCCTTCAAAGTCAGGATTTAATTGCTTCTGGTGTAGCGGATATATCTTAAATTTGAGGTAGTTCTGGTACATGTAGTTCTTCACTGTGAAGGAACGGTCTTTTGGAAGATGGCAGGTCAGGATACTTAATTTTAGTTTTTGTTTTAATTGCAATACCATTTGTATCAGTAAGACAAAAATAACAATCAGATGCGTGCTTCGTTGGTTTCGTCCAGATCATAGGATTGCAAAAATCATAGATCGTGATCTTTTTGCCCATCCACACAACAGATGTGTGGAACCCACGTTTTGTCTTGTTGTCCTATGGCAGACCCAAAGTACTGTTCATATAACTTAGTTACAAACGGCGCCAAATTTCTTCGCTGAAAACGATAGTTCTTCAATTTTATGCTACTATATTTAGCTACTATAACACAAAAACGAGACCTGATCAAATCAAAATAAACATGATGTTCCAATGAGGGTAGGTAGGTAATTTAAAATTAGTAAGCACCTTGTTACGAAATTTTGTTGACCAGTGTAACTTGTTAATCTAGGACACTGTCTAAGACACCCCTTATATAGACATATCGCAAAATCTTATGAAGTGTATAATTTCAGGTGTATTTTAAGTCCACTTCTGTATTTTACCGGCAGAACCTTGGGTCATGGTTTTGAAAACTTGTAAAATTTCTGTCAGTTTAAGAGCAAATTGAATTGTTGACGTATAGACCAGAAATCTTTTACGATGAGACATAGTACGTTACTGTGACCTTTTTTAAGCTTCCCTTCAAAGAAAATCTTTTTTTTAATTTTTGTAGACCTTGCATGGTAACGCTTTACGACTATATATAGGGTTTTCCAATAAGGACTCGACAAATTTTTTTTTAAATAAAACGCAAACCATTTGAGATATTTCAAAAACTTTATTATCGGCTTGAAGTACAATCAAAAGATTTATGCATGGAACTCGACTTCGTTCATATGGCCACCGCGGGCACATTTGCAGCGGTCGATTTGTTGGACCCAATTTTCAACGACTCGGCCACACATTTCGGCTATTTCGCGTTCAATGTTCGCTCTGAGCTCTTCCAACGTCGTCGGCGTGTTGGCATAGATCAATGACTTAACGTAGCCCCACAGAAAATAGTCAAGCGGCGTTAAATCGCACGAACAAGGCGGCCAATCGACTGGCCCATGTCTTGAGATAACACGCTCACCATACTTACTCTTCAATAAATCGATTGTAGCGTGTGTTGTGTGGCTTGCGGCATCATCCTGTTGAAATCACATGTCGTCCAGGTCCATATCTTCCAATTCGGCCCAAAAATAAACGGTGATCATGGCCCGATAACGCTGACCATTCACAGTAACGTGACGATCGTTATCGTCAACGAAAAAATATGGCCCAATAACGCCGCCGGCATGCAAACCGCACCAAACAGTTAGTTTTTGTGGATGAAGTGGTGATTCATGAAGCACATGTGGATTTTCACCCGACCAATAACGCATATTTTGCTTATTGACGAACCCATTGAGCCAAAAATGAGCTTCGTCTCTGAAGATGATTTTGCGATGAAATTCATCATCTTGACGCATCTTCTCCAGAACCCAATCGGAGAACGTACGTCGCTTCAAATGGTCCATCGGCTTCAATTCTAGAATCAGCTTGATCTTGTATGCGTGTAAACCAAGATCCTTACGCAAAATACGCCATAATGTGGTCTGAGCGATGCCCAATTCTTGAGAACGCCGTGGAATTGACTGATTTGGATCGTTTGCTACGGACGCCTGAACGGCAGCGATATTTTCAACACTTCGACCAACCCGTTATCTCACTGTCACAGCAACATCACACAACGAATAGGTAGACTCAAATTTTTGCACTAAACTTGTTATTGCCTGTCTACTAGGGCGAGAATTACGACCGAAAATTGGAGTTAACGCTCTTAAAGTTGCAATCACCGACTCCGAATTACGGTAGAAAATTTTTATAATTTGCAGACGCTGCTCGTTCGTGTATTTTACCATGATGAAAATGTTGAGTTTACTGAATAAATTTACAGTGACAGTTTGATGATTGGTGAAAGAGTGCGTTCACAAATTAAATTCAAAGTTGTCAAGTCCCTATTGGAAAACCCTTTATAAAAATTTGTAAAATGTAATATATGTAGAAATTTCAATTCTACAATTCAAGAAGGATTCTCTGCTAAAATAACTGAAGTTTCAGAGCTCCTTCTGCTTATTAGTCATATCGTTTGTATGTGAATTATTCTATCACAAGATTACTTAAGGAACTCCCTCATGTATGATCTCGTCTTCAGTTCCTCCAAACCCATTTTCTCGCTGTTCTCAGGGCAGAACTATGTTAAGTTTAACAAGAGATATTTCAATTTATTATATTCTTTCTGTGATGATTCCAAATTGCAGCCTTCATTGTCTCAAGGACATTTCTGCTATCCGACTACACAGACGTGTTAACTCGTCTAACATTCTTTTCTGGAATCCCTTGAATCAATTGCCTCTGCTAGTTGTTAGGTCTTAGATGTTAGCAGTGAGCTATTTAAGTTCCCCCTATCGGATTGATAGGATACACATTTTCTTATCTCGAAGTTGTCAATACACACTAGATTTGTTAAAAAGAAACATTTTTCTTCAAAATATCTTAAGCACGAAAGTATGTTCTTTTCATTTGGACATAGAATATACCACTAGGATAAATTCCACTACGGATGCACGTACCGTTCATGATCAGTCTTCTTAAATTGTTGATAGTTTTTCCCTAAAAGACGTGGCGCAGTGGTTAGATTCTTGGCTACTACGCCAAAAATCTAGGTACAATTCTCAGTAGTAACACCCAAAAACAGAATAAATAATTTCTTACAGTCGGTTCCCACTAGATCACCGAAATCAAGCAGTGTGGGCGCGGTAAGTACCTAGATGGAGGACCACATGGGAACTCGGTACACCGCGTGCTGTTGACAAAACGCCACATGGGCATAGTACTCCGGCGTAAAATCCCGGACTTTACAAATTCATTTGTATCGATCCCTTGAAAATAAATAAATAAATAATTTCGTACAACACCCTTTTGATAGGCAATATCAGTCTTCTGGAAAGCGATAATTACTTCTATGAAAGTTTGTCATTTACATTTGTTTGGAATGGGTAAAACCGTAGGTCCCTCTCGCCTTGCATAAAATTACAAGACGAGCAATAATGGAAAATAATTTTTCCTAACTTTTCCACCGTATAACGCAGAGCAAATCAACCATCTAATCCTTGCACCCTTGTTTCAGATTCAGCGTTTCATTTTTGTTAATCTCTTTAAGGTTAGTCTATCTTCAGATTTGAGGACATAAGTAATGAAACATGCTCACATGTGGTATCATCGAATGTCTGAACTGAAGAAATATCAATCGATTGAGTATTTTTCTTTCAATTTATGTAAGCATCTTTTTAGTATTAATCTAGTCGTCATACCGCACCAGGAGCATTTTTATTTGACTCCTGTGTCGTTTTTTTTCGGTTCCTGCTATCGATCGATTAGAATATTTCAGGATTCCTCTTGTTAAAATTGTTAAAAACTTGCTAATATACTGTTTTTTTAACCGATTAACGTGACTCATTATAATTTTCAAACATTCAAAACCAATGTAAAGAGGCACCACAGTTTTTGTTGAACATTATGAAACTTTGCATGTAGTACACTTCAGAAAAGAAATGTTAAATGCTTTATAAAGCCGATTCCATGATTGTATTCAGAACGCATTTAAGTAAGCACAGGGTGTTTATTGAAAAGATTTAGTGTCTTAATGTCGAATAAAGCAACTACTGCATGAAAACCTGTACTCATAAATGCCAAGAGCTCTCTTTCTCTCTCAAACAAAAGAAAAAAAGAAAAACCATTCATTCCAACTAACACAAAAAATCTCGTCCATCTTTGCGTTCATAGAAATTTACAAAAGAATATCTTCTGTCATGTTGTTTGTTCATTTCATGTTTCAGCAAAAAAAAATCAACCAACTCGCATGCAATGTGTGTGTCTGTATGTTTTTTTGTTATTCGTTTTCCCTTCCCAACAGGTGCTAGTCTTAATCCAGCTCCAGATAATACCATATACTCACCATCATCCAATCCAACATCGCATACAAATACTTACAATACAAATGGCAATAATCATAATAACAATAATGGTGGTGTCAGCAATTCAGCAAATGGCAATCGTGCTAATCCAAATAGCCCAATCGATCCGCACTATGTATTTGGGGCGCCACATTCTCAACCAATTATCCCGAATATGCCAATATTTCCATTTAATCAACCAACCCAACCTCCAGCATTTCAGCAATTTCCTCAACCCAATCATCCTGGTAGCGGATTGAGTCCAGCTTTTCCCCACAACATACAGCCAGTGAATCCATACAATCCGCCGTTCATATTTGGTCAGCAGCCATTTTTTAATCCAGCTGGGACCGGTGGTCCGCCAGGTTCTCTAGCACCTGGTGGCGGTATCGGTCTTGGCGGCTATCACAATCCGAATATGTACAATAAGCCACCGCCACAATACCTGCCAAATCAGAATCCATATAACCGACAGACACAGTCCCATCCGTCATCGGCTGCTGGCGGTTTACATCATGGGAGGAGAATTGTTTTATCTGGAGGTTTACTAAGTCTGTTTAGTGTCCATGGCGGTGGTTTAAGTATGGTAGCTGGCTGTGTGTTTGGATTGATGATGCTGCAACATCAGTTTGGAAATTGGCTTCGTACGTAATAACAGGTCCACCAATGTCAAAGTGTCAACGTTTGCTTTTGTTGGAGTTTTTTTTTTTTTCTAAAATTTTTTTGAATTTACATTTATTTTACAATTTATCCTTATAAGCTTTGAATTTACTTGTTTGCCTTTTTATTTCTTTAATTGTTTGTATCTAACTGGATTTTTTACTTTAAGAACTGTAGAAACGATAGGATTTGAGGTTTTTTTTTTCGAAACAGTGACTTGAAATAGATTTTTAGAGAGGAGAGCAGACATTCTTTAGAATTAGATCTGCAGATCTCTGCGTAACAAAGGTTTGGAAGTCTAGTTTCAGACTCAAACTTGGTTCAAGTCTGGCTTATACAGAGCTCAAATATTACACATCCTTCACGGACAAATAGGAGATACAGCCTATAGGAAATACGTAGGGCAAATATTTTTTTTTTAAGAGTTTTCATTTTAAGAAAACGCAGGTCAAAACGACGGTTATTTAAGAGAAACTTCTCCTTGAGACTAAACATCAGTTTTTGCTTCTGATCTGCCTTTCATCTTCTTTTGGAAAATACCCTCAGTGGATCAGTTTTTGGTTTCCAACATCGAACAGCTATTTATCAGGTTTGTCATGGTTTTCACTTCCGTACCTTATATCCCAGACCGGATTCCCTTCGTTCAGACATAAGAAAAGAGCACTCCCTCGATGTATGTATAATTTGATATTTATTCTTAAGTCACTGCCGTTGTTTTCAGCAACATTTAACTGACACAAGTACCCCAGTACACCTCGTACACTCGTTATTGTAAATATCAGCTTCCGAATTCAAACTTCCTTTTGTCCACTCCACTGACATCAAATTTAAAACTTTTAACATTTCTTCCGGCTATTCCAGATGATAGTAACATCGAAATCAATGTTGTCAAAGAAGTCGTTAAAACATTCGTAAACGAGCCGAAGTCGACAGAAGTCACAAAAGAAAAACTATCGTTTGCCAGGGCTCAAGCGTCAGCTCCAACAAGCAGTCGACAAATGAACTTAGGATCACCATATCCATCAGTGTACCCCGCTGGAAATACCCCCATAGCAAATACTCCAGTAGGAAATGCACAATTTCCTAGAACAAACCCAATAAGCTCCACTAACCAGTTTGGTTCATACCTTGGAAGTGGAAATTCTCCAGTTCTATATCCAAATAATCCAGCAACCCTTAGTCCGACTTACCAGTATCTCCCACTTCCCTATCAGGCTCCTGTATATGGAACGGTACCAAATCAAGCAATACCTCCACCATCTTATCCTATCTACATCATCGATCCATGTAAGATGCCAACCCAATATCCTCCAGTTCAAATGGTACCCTGTCCGGTAACCCAACAAAGTTACGTACCTCAACAAACCTACGTACCTCAAATAGTGCCTCAGCTTGTACCAGCCCAGCAGGCTCCTTATCCTGTAATAACAGCACCACCATCCCAACAACGCCCCTGTTTAAACCTTGTCGGCTGCATGACCATACTCAGTCCAAAAACGGTGCCATACCCTGGACAGCCCACTGCTCCTACCGCCATCCGAAATGGTTATGCCAATCACTATCTCTTCTACATCGCACTATAGACATCTCAAAAAGAAACTTGGTTGCAAAGGTTGGATGATAATCGCACGGTTACACAGAGATTTCTCCTGTTCAAGATCATGCATTCTGTTAAGACCACAATTAAATTCGATTTACTGACCCCCTGTGCCCATTTCAGGAGATGACGTTGAACTTATCCCCGTCAATGGCACATATGAAGGTCTAAATGGTCCATCACATGAATCACAGATGATGCAACCGCTGCAACCACTGCAACCACTACAACCTATGAGACCAGTTTTACCACCAAATCCTTTATTCATGCAATCGGCTCCCGGTCCAATAGTCGGACCATCCTATACGGGTGCTCCATTTATGGCACCATTTCCGTATCGACCACAAATCCAACCGATGCAACCACCAACTAGAATGGCTCCTGTTGGACAAAATACTCAGTCGACGCAGGTTATTGTCATCTATCCCGGCGGCAGTAGTGGATATACAGTCACCTCACAGCAACCTCCGAATTCATACTACGGACCATTAGGATTCTATCCTTATTATCCGTATAATGTTTTCACATGGAGTAATTCCAATCCAAACACTAGACCAAACAACAATAACAATAACAATAGTAACAATAACAACAACAATAACAATAACAATCCAGGCAACACAAACAATGGAAACACAAACAATGGCAACACCAATTACGATTATTACAACAACTACCCGGATTACAATTACAATTATCAGGATTATGGCAACAACAACTACAACGATTATTACTACAGTGAATACTATTGATAGGTTTAAGTCTTAGCTAAGAACGGTCCTTGATCAATAAAATGTAAGCCTTCCCTGTAAGAGGGTGCCCCGGTGATAGACAGTCTTTCTTTGCACCAGAATTTTGCCATAAGTCGCACAACCCTTTAATCAAAACTCTTAATTGCAGACAATGACGAGAACATCAGTGATTTGGAGATAGCTCGAGAAGATGGGGTCGTTCACCGTGTAGCTCGAGGTATCCATATGGCATGGGAATTACCCAAGTGGGGTAAGCAAAAAAAGGAGAAGGAAGGAGCAAATGAAACTACCACTGAATCTGGTTCAGCTAATCAGAATGATAAAAAAGGTGGAAGAAATGGACAAGGTGCCAATAATCCAAATGGCCAACGTACACCGAATACAAGACAAGAACAAGGACAAACGCAACAGACAGGTTCAAATGGAAAACCAAATGGAAAGAGTAGAAGCCTCCATCGGCTAGCAAGATCATTGATCTCTCAAAACGATGAGGTGCAACTTTTCAACGATAAGATGAATCCAAGTCAAGAGGTTTCCGAAGGTGACGGTGTCCATTTACAGGCTCAGGGACAAGGGCAGGGAGAAAATCGACAAGGAGGTGGTCAACGACAAAACCGCATGCAAGGGCAAGGACAGGGTCAGGGGCAACGAGGACAAGGTCAGGGGCAGCGAGGACAAGGTATGGGTCCCAATGGTAGGCAAGGACAAGGACAGGGTCAACGTCAAGGGCAAGGACAAGGTCAGAATCGCATGGGAAATGGACAAGGCGGCCCAAATGGACGCAATGGATATGGACCACCCAATCAGAATGGAAGACGCGGTGGACCAATGCAGAATGGTAATGGGCCAAACAATGGCCGTATGGGTGCTGGAGGTGGTGGAGGTGGTGGAGGTGGCGGACGCCGTGGTCAAGGACAAGGACAAGGCCAAGGACAAGGTCGTGGTGGTAATGGACAATGGCAAAATAATGGACGTAGAGGAGGGAATGGAATGCAAGGTGGCCAAAATCAAGGAAATAATCAAAATCAGACTCCCTTACCAAGCGACGCGGAAGCGCAAGATCAATATCAAGATTATGCTGGAGGGGCAACCTATGATCAAGATGCAGCACCAGCAGATTATGAAACCGCTCAGCGCTTTGTCCGGGCCGCACATTTTCAAACGGATGATGATGAGCTTTCTGCTCCCAAGTCAGCTTGGAGTGGTTTCGATGGTTGGGGAAAGAAAAAAGATAAAGGCACGGACAAGTCTGCACCAAGAGCACCATCGTTTGTTAGTACTGCGACAGTACCCGCGGCAAGACAAAAAAGGCCTCAGCAAATCGGACCGAACCAAGGAAATGCCAATAAAAAGAGTTCTCGCAGCCTTCATCGTGTTGCCAGGGCTATTACATTAGATGTATTTAAAAATAACAATAGCAAATACAAAACAAAAACCCAAACATTAGGAACTACCGGCACAGGTTCTCCTTCAAACCCAAGAAGATCCCAAAAGCAGAAGTCAGATCCAAACCAAGCGAATATAAACAAAAAAGCTCCAACTAGAAGTCTTCACCAACGTGTAGCCCGAGGTTTAGTTGACATGTTTAAGGGTAAAGTTAAGAGAAATGATGATCAAAATTCTACATCTGACAAAGGTAAGTCTTCAAACTCTAATACAAGTATAGCTCCCCAGATGAAGCAAGGCCAGTCTCAAAAACAGCAAAACGGAGCGACCCAGGGAAATTCGAATAAGATGAACCAAAGAAGTCTACATCGGGTAGCCAGAGGAGTTGCTGACATGTTCAAGGGAAAAGATAGAAAGAAAGACACACAGAATGCAACCACAAATCAAACTCCAACTCGTTTGAGTGCAAATAGACCTTCTAACATGAATCAAAGAAGCACCCAACAGAATGGCGCCAACAAGAGCAAATCATCATCCCTTAATCGTAGCGTGAGATCTATAGGATTCCGAAATGATCAACCACAGTTCCGTCATAAAATGAATGCAGAACAGAGGCAGGGAAATGGAAATAACCGACAAGGGCAAGGTCAAGGGCAAAACCAAGGTCAAGGTCAGCGCCAAAATAACCAAGGACAAGGCCAACGTAAAAATAATCAGCAACAACGACAAAATGGTCAGATGTCCTCCTCTCGGGCTCAAAGCCAGGGACAACAACGCTCTTCTAATGGCCGCCAGGGTTCAAACTCAATTGGCTATAGCCAACGCTCGTCAAATGGTCGCATGGGGTTAAATGTAGGTGGACAGCAGTCGCGTGCGGGCGCGTCTATGCAAATGGGTGGACAATTGAGAGGACCATTGGGGGGTCAAATGGGGGGACAAGTTGGTGGACAAATGGGAAGGCCATCTGAACAATGGGATCGAGATTCAAGATATGGTGGTTACTATGATGGAAATAATCGTGGATTTGACAGAAACTCTGACTATGGCAATGGCTATGACTATGGGTATGACCCAAAAAGAGATCCTCCTCGCAACTGGTATAGCCAAGGATACTCTCAGTCTCAATGGGGTAAAAGACCTTATCCACCACCACCACAACCACCGCCATCGGCAAATGGTGGCTTCCAAGGCGGTTTCCGAGGTGACTACCAGGGCAACTATCAAAATGGTTACTCAGATGACTACCAAACTTCTGCAACCTATACACAATATCCTACTGGTTCTAATGTACAAACATCAGGATCTAGCTACAGTGCTCAAGTAGTTGGGCCCAGAGTCCCAGCCTTCAATGCTCAAATTGGAGCAGGAGGACCAGGATTTAGTGCACAAGTTGATCCCAATAAAAACGTTTATTCAGCTCAAGTTGGCTTACCAACTGCCTCTTACAATGGTCAGATAAATGCTCCACCCAATGTCCCGCCCGGTGTTCAACCAGGTGTCATGTATAATGGTCAAGTTGGAACTGCCAGCGCTAGCGGCTACACTTACGTACAATATCCGAATGGAACTGCTGTTCATTATTCCGTGGCTATGCAACCAGTTGATCAAAATACGGTTCCACCACCAACTACTATTTCATCTGATACCACATCAACAGCAAAATCAACTACGACATCCAAAAAGTAATAATTTACGTAAACTCACCTGGTATTCGTATGTTCTTTGATTTTACTCGAATTTGTTTTATAAATTTTCTTATATCCTTTGTCGGGATTCACTTGTAATAAAGATTTATGTGTGTGTGCGCATCAGTTATGTGCGTTTCAATTTTTGATATAAAGATATAAAGGTTTGGCTTTTTCAGACATACCTACTTGCCTTTGAAATGTGACCAGTGTAAGGCAGAACCACAACTTAGGGCACAGCGAGCAATGCCGTTGTCAGTCCTGCCAGGTCGTGGTCAGTTAAGGCTGCCCTACTTTGTGGGATCTGACGCCCTAGCTACTTAATAGCTCCAACAACATTTGAGCGGTGATGATTCACAAATCTTGGCTCGTATCCTTAAAATGTAGCGAAGATTTCATTAATTAGCCGAATTCGACTCATATTCACGCAGTCTGAAAGTTTTCATAATCAAGTCAGTCCTCAAAAAGATTGCAGCTTGACAAAGAATCCGTTTACTTGTAAAGTTAGCATGTCGGCTAAGGTAGTAAAATTCTCCAATAAAATCACACGCAGGAGGAATCGCAGACGTTTGGAAACCTCAATCAACGCCGTTTCATTTAGTTGGAATGTATCAACGTTCCTTCAACAGCAGTTAACCCTTCAATTCCAATACCTCTATTAATAAAAAATATATTCACTTATAGAGTTGACAAAAAAACGAAAATTAAAAAAATTCTGACCGCACTTTTTTCGAAAAAGGGGTGTCACCTACAGGTATTTATTTTGATATAAAACTATGTATTGTAGATCTATTTGTTGTGGAACATATACCAACATTTCAAATGCAAGCCAACACTGCACTTAGCGCACATTTTTCGTGCACGTTGGTGGCAATATCCACATCGCCGTTGAGAACAATCTGTTTCCTTGTGATCATCGGCACTACCTGCGGGCCTTACTTCTCTTGAGACCCTAATCTGAACTGCAACTCCGCAGGACACATCACGGTTTGCAGGCTTTCCATATTTTCGAAGATATGTGGTTACAACATTTCTGTTATTTGCTGATTGTTTTTTTTATAAGCCAAGCATTTTGACAAGCAGCGTCTAGACCAAAAGAAAACAAAGGGTACCACCACTTTTTACTGCGAAGACTTACCCTCATGGAGTCAATATTTTCATCAAAACGGTCTGCTCCACCCATAAACTTGTTATACATCTTTATGACAGCTGGGGATGGACCTGAATTTTTGTCCATTTTTTATTTATGACACCAATCCAATCCACTTTTGAAATAGGTGTCAATCCGTGGCAGTTTAATGCAACTGCAACTCCCACTTAGCTACAACAATTTCACTAGTCATTTGATGACACAGCTCATCTCTAGGCCTCTTTTTCACGTCTTTGGAATTCAGCAGTTTACAATTTTCCAGACGGTTTTCCACGGATAGTTCCTGTTCCTCCTACATTTTGTTCCTGCAAATATTTTAGCAGAGCTAAGCCAGTGAAAAAGTTGTCAAAATACAAATTGCTCTAAAATAACTGAGGCTCCTAAGCATTATTGTGGTTGCATTTTGAGGGTTGGACCGGAGGCACCTTGATACAACTCAGAGGTTACCAAGTATCCATGGCGAGTAGTTGCTGACCAAAGCTTGTAACCAAACCTAATGGGTTTTCCATGAATGTGTTGTTTGGCACCATGTCTATCGAAGTATGGAACTATAGTTTCATCTGTAGAAATGTGTGAGGACCCCGCTTTATTGAATTTTGATGTAAAATTTGTCGTTGGGCGGTAATGATGCACTCTCGCAAAGATGTTTATATTTGCTGAATCTCGAAAAATCTATTTCATTGTGAGTGTCACTCCTTACTTCCCCAAAAAAATGAGCATATACTTAGGTGTCAAGTAGCCTGTGAGCAACAATATTGCTATGAACACTCAGAGTGTGATTTCTCTGCAAAGCGTATAAGTTAATCATATCTGTTATGAATTGCACTATGTCTTCAAAACATTCAATTGCCATCAGCTCCTCCAGATAATTAAAAACAACTTCATCAGAGTCCCGTTTACCACAGGCAGTGAAAGAACCACCATTTTATGGTATTCTCTTTTTTCTTCCTTTTCTTCGGTGCATTTTCTTCATCTTCCTTCTGGTTATCATTACAAATATCTTCTGAAATAGATGGCCCATTTTGTAGCTCTACTTAAGAATGAAGCATATGAGTAGGTAGTTGGAGCAAATTAACTTCGTTTTCATCTCCACTTTCTTCGTCAGTAACCATGCAATTGTCAGGAGGAAACAAAATAACCTCCCCGGTCTCTAATTCCTCGATGATTTCAGCTAATGTCAACCTGTAAGAGGTAAGTCTTACATCACCAAACATCGGCAAAACAAACGCAGCAATAATTTTGTTACAATACCGCCCAGTCTCACCTACAGAAAACGCATAGCTAGTGTAGTCAGAAAAAAAATATAAAGGCACTTATTAGTTTTCTAGTGATAATGGTAAAATGCAAAAATTCATTTACCATTGAACTAAAAAGAAATTGAAAACCTCTGTCACCTGAAGGTAACGTCTAGAGTCTCGCAATGTGCATATTCCACACTTCTGCATCTTTGTCTGGTTCTCATTGATAACCTCCAAATCTAAGATGTCATCTTATGGTGTAGCATGACATATCTTACAAAGTAGTACCCGTCAGTAATGTTTCTTCGGCTAAGTAAAGCTTCCTACTGTCATTTCAGTCTTCCTGCTTGCAACATATGGTAGCTTGTATGATTTCAAAGCCATTTAAAAAACAAAAGAAGAAAACCCTAGTTTACGCAAGCGACTGTGTGGACTTAAAATATTTTAGCGAAGTCACTAAAGCGCGAGAGTTTAACTTCTGGTAATAGGACAGAATGAGTGGTTTATCTTGCCATATGTACAGGACAGTCACGATGAAGGCACCAGAACTGTCGTCCCTTGGTCTTATTGCCCTATCGCATGGAGAAAGTCAAGTGTAAATGTATCAGGATGGAAATAAGTTTTGCCTGAATTCTCACAGACCACGTCGCTTTTGTGGTTCTATTTCATTGATTGCTCCCCAGAAACATTGTCCTGCTAAGGTTTCTCCCGATTTCTGTTACTATTCGATTGCATGTTCAGGGATACCCATGCTGACGTCTTCCGATTTTATATTCCATAGTTCTTCAGATTTCTGATACACTGATATTCAGGTTTTCAGCTCTCTAAAAATATATTTCAAGTCACAAAAATTTTTTTTTATTTCAAAAATAATCAATCAAACGAAACGCCAAAATGTACCTAACAACAAAAGTCTAATGACTTATAAAAAAAGTAAAATAAAATAAACAAAAAGTCATTACAATAAAAATGTCAGAAGAATTTATGCATAAAAAATAAAAGATACTATACAAAAATTTGTAAGAAAAAACAGAAGATAAATTAATAAAAGACCAGTTTTTCCCTTGGATTGTCACAGCACTTAAACTGAACTTCAAAGAGAAAACAACAATTTTGACTTGTAGATAGGTTTTAATATTTTTAACCCAACACAATAAAAAGTAGAGAGAAAGAAACTATTATAAATAAAATATCTACTTACTGAAAATAAAACTTGCCAAACTTTAAATTGTTGTTTCCCATAAAAATTGTGTGACACAAAAACAATAAAACTGCCATTGACAAACATTTTCAATAAACCCAACACCAATTTGTTGTCAATAAAAACCAAAAAAAAAAACTATTCCCCTACCAAATTTCTAAAACAAAAAACAATTAGAACAAAATTATCGTTCAAATCTAGATTTATTTTTTCTCTCTGTAACAACGAATTTTTTGTAGTTGAAAAATATTTCAAAATACCATAGAACTCTAAATAAATACAACATTTACATAGATACATATATATCGTATATTAAAATTAAAATTAAAATTAAAAATAAATTGTTTGGTGATGGCTTTACAATTATAAAAGTTGAATAGAAATCTCTTCAAGACATATACCTTAATTGTTAATAAACAAAATTATAATGTGATGTATAAATATTGAAAAACAAAACGAATTTGTTAATACCTATTATACCATAGAAGTAAATTAGTTTTACTCAAAAAAATGTAAATAAAAATTATAAAAAAACGTAGATTTTAATTTTTATTTAAAAAATCTTCTTGAATTTGTAAAAAAAAATTGTTCACTTCAATAGGGAATCTCAGAAAGGAGATTCATTGTTTCCTTCGTGTTAGCGTGTTCATTCAAATCTATGTCATTATAATTAACATCCGTCCGCTTGTATTTTAAATAATTTAAATTATATTAACAAAATACTAATTAGCATTGCTAAAATATTAATTAAGTCACTTCATTGCATTTAAAAGACAAAAAAGGAAATTCCTTCAGCTAACGCATAGTCATCAAACTAATAATTTAAAAAGAAAAAAAAAGAAAAACAAAAACAATTACTAAAATGCTAACAAATTGACTAATTTTAAAAGCTTAATGTTTGTGAAGCGATAGACTAAAGTAGAAAATATTTTAACACTCTATGAAAGGTGGCAGATGAATCTGCATATAGAGGCGAAGCGTGGTGAATTTTTTCTGTTTAATTAAAAAAGAAAGAACAAACTAGAATTTAGAGAGTTAAAAAATTTCTTAATTTAATTCGAAAGCAATGCGCTTCTGAAGAATGTGTTTTGATATTAAATTGTATTTGAAACGCTTTTTTTTTTTTAAGAAATATGGACTCCGAAAATACATATATAGAACTTCAGCCTTTTAGATTTCCAAAAAGATAAAGTCGAGTCTAAGTAAACTTAACAATAAGAACTGCGATTCTGATTTGACACTTGGATCAACCCTGGAAAGATTTTTTTTTAGTCAGACTTAAATTCTAGACGCAAGAAACCAATAGATTTAAAACTATAAATAAAACTAAGAGGTGTGAGTAGTTGGACACGAGTTATGAGTGGAGTAGAGGACATTTTTAAGTTTGTTGAAGTGGTAGTTGAAGAGACATTAAATATAGTTAACTTGTCTCCCAAAAATTCAGTGAACAGAAGAAGCTGTTAGTTTATAAGTTTCAGTGGTAAATTATAGCTATAAGTTCAGGTAAGTCCCCATAAGGCGAATCGGAAAAACAAGCGCTGTAAAGCTCCTTCTTTTTGTAAGTTATTATGAGAATACGGAGTGTATTTGTTTTAAGGGTAATGTTGTGCGAATATACGAATAATACGATATGCCTTATTGACAGCAGAGTTAATATCTCTATCAGAGTTCTCTTAAATACTATTCTTAGGTTTTTCCCAGTTTCAGCATATTCAAATAGAAAATCCTTATGGAAATTATGAAGTTTTTCACTACTTCTATTTTTTTCTGTAGACAACTGCGTCAATTTTCTCAAACCATCATTGACACCATTAGGACAGCCTTCGATGAGACTGAGAGGATAATAAATTTATCTGTATAAACTTGTTGAAACAGTTAATAAAAAATAATAATAAAAATAAGAACGGTCCAAGAATGGAACCCTGAAGCACACCTCTTCATCCACAAGGTTATGATAATTCCTATGAAATTCTTTGTGGAACAAGCTTTTACTCACCTCTCACTTCAAAAAAGGATCTGCTTCGGCTGTATAGAGACTTTTCCTAGTATGCCTGACTCTATGGGCTACACTGTCAAATCCATTTTCCATTTAAAAAGAATTCGTTTTTGATACAACACGCACTGACTGTCTTTTGAGTCTGGTCTTATGGACACCCCGTCTGATGTGATGCAGTGACACCAGAACTTCAGCTCTTGTGCGAGGAATGACTTCGACCAGGATCTGTTCCGTAGCCGTTTTCTGGGGAATGACAACGTTAGATTTAGAGGAGTGCTGCGTTCTGAAAACTTCGTCTGTTAGCAATGAACTATATTGTAAACAATTGGCGGAGAAGATATTTATTGCAGCAGTCATGCTTCGCTTAATGCCTTGCTGGATCCCCTTACGACCTCCAAACTAGTTCGAGAATGCAACACTTCTCAATTGACTGAGCCTTATTTCTTTGACAGTTCGGCTTCATATGAGCTTTACTGCAGATAGCATAACTCTCAAGGTTACCGCCAGACCAATCTAATGCTTCCCGACGTCTCCAAGAGGTCAGCGACTTTTCTGCTGTCCCTCAGCACGTATCTTGCAAATGACTTGATTTGTAAGATTGCAGTAAATTCGGCGATGCAAATCCAGTCTGGGATGCTCCTATCAGTTGAAGTTTTTATTACGGAGCATTAAAACGGTTAACTTTCGACTGTGCTTATTCGTATTTATAAGAATAGGAACATGAGCGTTAAAGAGGAATAAAATGCTAAAGTGCAATAATTTAGTTTGTTCACTTGATTGTGTCAGAAGATTGATATGTTCCCAATCGTTATAAAATAGTACTATTCTTTTCTTCTGGATGTAAGGTATTTTGTACGTCAAAACCCAAGACCAGGTCGTGCCTCGAAAAGTCAGACGCTGAGAGTTGATCTCTTACTCTTCATCAGTAAGTTATACTATATCTTGAAGAAGGTTTGCATTAAATTTTCCACTTATTATTATTTCGAACTCACGGAAAGGTAATTGTCTCATGAACTGAATAAAGTGAGTAAGGTTTATATATTTATTCGGCCTGTACGGATTTCCAATTCAAAATCATTACAAGCCTCTGAGATGGACTTTATATTGCAAATAATACCCACGCATTTCTACTCCACCTCTCCTATTGTAAGAAAGTAGTTTTTTATATATACCCAATGGCATAATATATCAATGATTTGAAAGAAGCAAGTTTCAACCACAGATCCCTCAAACAAATCTCTGAAAAGTTCGTTATCCGCGCTGGCCCGAATCACTACTATCTTCACCAGCAGTTCAACTGCAATTAAAGCTATTAACTCAGCTACTACACTCTTAAAACTACTAAGGCAATCCTTACTCATAATACTCAACCACCAATCAAGCGTGACCATCATCTGGGTTCTAGGATGCCGTGGCATTGAATATAACGAAACATCAGATGAACTCGCTGGTCGGAGTCAGCCATTGGCGACTCACTTACTGAAAGAGTCAAGAGCAAATTATACCAACACTCATGCTGGCTAACTAAGGCTGGTATAGGCTAAAAAATTGCGCTTTATCTACAAAATGTGGCCCAGTATCAACATAGTAAGAATAAGAGCTTTATTTATAATCACATGCAATTTCCCTTTATGCGATCATAAAGCCAATCTAGGTATATTCTACAACACATTCTGTTATAGATACAAAAATAAAATGAAAAAGCATCTCTTATCTACGAGGCCCAGCCACATTGAATTAGAGACCTAATCCTTTTCCTAAACCCTGCTGTTTTTCATAAAAAAAAATTGTGGTAGAAAAACGTCACAATCAGTGCTACCGTCAAAACCGTCACTCCTATATATCTGCCTACCTAGCTTGCTCTGCAGTTTGGTACGTCCGGTTGCAGACTTCAAATTAGTTGAGGTCTTCTCAAATGAGTACTAGCTTCAGCCTCAGAAATTGGGCTCCTTCTAGATCGTTATTAGAGCGCAGCGGTCTTTTTTATGTGCACTTTCCAAATATCTGGTGTCTGTCTGGTGCTGTCAAATCCGGAGGACGTGAAGTCCAATAAAATTCTGAATTCTAGGAAATTAATCAGTCGCCAAATACTCGTATACCCTTGCCCATTGGTAGGTAACCAATGCTTACAGTATTCGCAGAAAAATAACCATCACACCAAACAGTGCACTTAAATGAGTGATATTGCCGCTGATAAATCAATCAATTACTGGTATACGACTCCATATACATATGTGGAAATCATCACTCACTATCAGATAGGGAACAAAATTCTTGCAATTTCTTGGAAACAAACTGAATAAGCCAACACATTGTTGAAAATCCCCTTTCTTTAATGTTTGCCCAAATTGGATTTTTTATGGAAACAATTCTAATCCAGTTCTTAAAACTGCTTGCAACGACCTGTGGAAACATACCGATTTAACCAACTCGCCTTTGTTACCCTACGCAACACTAAGTCGTTCCACATTCTCATCAATTCGGGCTGTGCAAGCCTTCTAGTCCGGGAAACATCAGTTGCAATCCCGTTTTTCTGGCACGGGACAACAAATCTAAGAACGAATTGCTTCCGTTTGCTTAAAATGGATTATATTTTGTTTTTCTATTGCGGAATATTGACACTGATTGATCCCATGAATTTATCATACAACGCGTCAAATTTACTTCTAGGAGGCCAAGTCGCATCAGGACTCCGAGTCTCGTTCGTACTTCCACCGACCTTATCTGTGGGTCTTTTCCTGGAAATATGCGGATTATTCGGCCCATTGGCCATTTCAAACGATGCAACTTTCAATAGGTCGCACAGGTTTGTACCATTTCGTCCTGCGTCATAAGTCTGTGAGATACTCTTCTAACCATTTCTTCCAAAACTTGTGCATTAGTTGCTGCATCTTCAGTCATTGTTTTCGTGTTATACGCAGGCCATCACCTCCAGGACATGGCGTATGCTCTGAGTTTGAATTACCTAGATGCAAGTTAAGGGCTCATCATTGGGAGTGTTAAGTGGAATATGTGTACATGGCTAAATACAGAGTGCTCTTTGACATTTTCATTGTAAAACGCATTAACCATTCCATAAATTGGGACCATAAATTCAAAAGAATACCCAGAAATATAAATAAACGGAACAGTCTATAGCCAAGTTTAGAACTACAAATAGTAGTGAGTGTCCCATCAAAAATTAAAATTCAAATATATAATTCTAAAATGAACGTGGGGAAAAAAGAAAAAGGATTGTTGTTATTTTAAATATAGATATTTAAGAGTCGTTCAATCTGTTGGTGGTTAAATTCAAAGAGCCCTGTTTTTACTTTTGTGAGGAAAAGTAACGTATACGTCGGATGAAGTCGGGTAGCTTGTTAAAGATTGTCGGAGCTACTATCAAGAAAAACTTTTTAAAATGAATTTTATTGTGCGATGGTACGAGTATTACAACAGAATTATTTGAATGAATTCGCAAGTTATGAATAGAATTTCTTCTAACTGAAAGATAGCCACTTCTAATAAAAAAAAGTTTTAGCACTTTATAGTAGTAGAGATGCCTTAAGGGTAGAATTTTCAGTTCTTGAAATAAGATAAAGCTGTTATGGAATCGATTTTTCTTACATATAATACGTATAACATGTTTAAGAGCCAAGAGCAGAGGGTTGATCTTGTTAGCATGAGATCCACCCCAATAAGTGATACCATACTGAATCTTAGAATGCACAATACCATAATAGATCATAACCAGTAATTTATTAGAACAATATGAACTGAGCTTATAAAATTGTTTGGAACAACATAGCAAATATTTTTTCAGAGCGTTAGTATGATCGAACCAGTTTAATTTGCTATCCAAGATCACTCTAAGATACTTAAAGGATTAAACAAAATCTATTTTAAAACAATGATTGGAACAAGTTTCAATAGAATTAAATGTACTGGTGCTCAATGCAGAGTTAGTTTCGAGTTTAAACTTAGAACAGTCAGAAGCGTGATAAAAAAGATTACAGTCAAGCAGAGTAGAAGACCCTGATAAATTGAAATACATCACTTTAGTTTTATTACTCAAAATCATATGATGCTGAGCAAACCAGCGTCTCAAAAGATCCAAGTCAAAGTTAATGTCAACTATTAAGTTAACAAAAATTAAAAAAAGTATTGGTCCAAGGACCGACCCTTGTGGTACACCTACCTTTAAGCTACGTAGCACACTGTATTTTCCTTTAATTTTAACATGCTGTTTTCTATCAGACAAATAAGAAGCAAACCAATGATATAAAAAACCACGAAATCCTGCTCTATAAAGCTTATTCAATAGAATGTTAGGATCTACTATTTCAAACGCTTTAGTTAGATCAACAAAAAGGTCAGCATTGATAAAACTACATAATTTTAAAAGAGCGTCTTCAGTAGATCTGCCAACTTGAAATCCAAATTGACAATCACTAAAAAATTGTTGTTTTTTTAAAAAATCTAGAATTCTTCTTTTCATGGCTTTTTCAAATATCTTGGAACAAACGGCCAAAAGAGATATCGGTCTGTAGTTACTAAGACAACAAGGGTTGGATTTTTTATGGAGCGGAATAACTTCAGCAATTTTAAGTGCACCAGGAAAAATTCTACCGAAAACGCTTTTGTTAAAAATGTGAGCTAGCACATCCACAATATTAAATGCTATCCTTTTTAGAATAACATTAGAGCAACCATCCGCTATAAAAGTGTTGGAGTCTTTTAACGAATTAATAATTTTATTTAATTCACTTGAAGAAATGGGATTAAAACAACAGCTTTCACTAAAAAAGATATCACTGACTAGTCCCTCATCAGCAATAGTAGAATTGTTTTTATCGAATACTTCAGTAACTAAATTATTAGCTGTGGAAACAAAAAAACTCATTGAAGTGATTAGCAACTTTAGTCGGATCCGAAACTGTCAGATTGTCCACTGTCACAATTAATGGTTTGTCTTCACGCACTTTGCGATTTAAAATTTTGTTGACTACGCTCCATTCCCCTTTTATATTTCCTTGGTTTTTTTCGAGTTCAGACAAACAATAATTTTCCTTAGATGTCTTTACCTCAACAGAGATCTCTTTACATAACCTTTTGAAAGAAGTTTTGAGTGAAAGGGTATTGAAAGGGTATTTTTTATATTTAAGTCCCAATTTATTTTTTTTGTTTATTTTTCTTAGCAAATGTCCAGACATCCACTCTTTTAATCGTCTAGATTTGCGATGAGTATTATTTATATTGAGAGTATAACAGTCAAGCAAGATCCCTAATTTGTGTATAAAGTTATCAATTTTCGTTATAGACATCAGGCCAAAATTCAAAGCGAAGAAGGAAGTTAAGCCTATCAAAATCAATTTTTTTAAAAGGTTTGCTAGTGGTCTAGTTGATCCAACTGCTTCTTTAATCCTTTATCTGCGCCACCAAATGTCTTCTATTGATGACGTTCGTAGTCACATTGACGGTCGTACAAACGAAGTCAGTCTATCTTCGGACAGCTGTCCCGTTAGTGTTTTAACCGATCTGGCTGTCCCCTTTTTGCAAACTGGGCATCGTCTTAAAACTCTGCGCACCGCTGGTCTTATAGATAATATCCAGAACCTTCACCTTAGTTTTGCGATGTTGGTTCCTTCGTTCTGGTGCCTCTATACTCGGTGGTAAAAGTCTATCACCAGCTGAATGACGTGGTAAACTTTCAGAAGTATAATTGGTCGACGATTGTAACCTGAAACTGTTGATGCTGCATTTATCCGCCTATTTATCCAAATGATGCCATCTTCATCTAGGTAAGTAGTCAACTTCCAGAGACTGCTCAACCGCTCGCTCTCCTTCCCCGTTCGTTTGCACTACTCGATAGGTCGCCGTTTCCGCTTTCCTGAAGTCGCTCGATCTTAAGCTACTAGTGTCTTCGCCGCGAAGGATCAGCAACACAGTTGCTTGTAAACATCTGTATCTAGTCTATGACCCTGTTCAAACCAACAAAACTTGAATATTGTTTAAAGATTTCGCCAAAAGTAAAAATAAAAGATATTCTGCCACAGGACAACAAAGATAAGAACGATTTGTTACCCTTTGGTTACAATGGTTGTTGTTTTTTTTTTTTTTCATCATTTAAACAGGATTTACTTACACCTTGTGTCCTCTCCCTGAGTGCCAGAATCAAAATGACGTCTTAAAATCAAATGTTTCTCGCAAAATGGAAACTGAACTCGAAATGATACACAACGCAGGATCCAGTCCGACACATAAGGAGTAGGAACAAGTTGTTTACACGAGAGGTAGTTCGCTACAATATCTTTGTTAATGAAATCGATGTATTTCGCACATGAAAATGGAGCAAATAAAATTCAATGAGTTCGGTCTTCTCTAGCTAACCGCGGGTATCCATATCCGCTTTCGATATGCCCCAGCACCAAAGAGCAGTGCTTTGATGATGAACGTCTTATTTAGAGTCTCCTCAGTTGTGCAGGATAGAGTTTGTCATTACAGTTACCACTTTACCTCGAAAATTGTATTCCGGATATCTTTTTCGGAAGTATGATAAAAACCGAATTAGAGTGCCTTACTACCTCAAGACTTATTGTGAGGTTTAGTCTGATTCATCGATCTTGGGTGTTCCGGCTTGCTGACAGCTTGTGCCTAGTTTGGCCTTTCCTCGCCACTAAGCACATTCTGATTACTTCTGTATGCGTAGTCTGAGTCTTAGCCAATGATGTCAATATGGTACTGAGGAAGTATACCATATGCAGCAATTAGGCCTGCAGCCTTGCTCTAATGAAAACCAGATATTCCTACCTGCCCCTTAGTTTGATCTCTCTTTTCTAAATATCATACAAACTACTAAAAGCTGGTGTTTATGGTCCTTGCCCTTTTTCCTTAACTGTTGTGCTATTGTAACAGGCGAATTCCTCTTTAGTTGGCCCAAAAGGCAAGCCCTACTGCCTGGAAATGACTTTGCGCTGGGGGTTAACATTTTTTTCTGTGAACCAAAATTTTGTGCATCGTTTTTGCACGACCGTCTTATTTTCATTGCATATCGTTCAGGGATTAGTGCTTATTTTTCTCAGTTTCATTTGGGAGTTGGTTCGTAACGAAAGGTCTCATTTCAGGGCCGTATTAATGCGGGAATTTCATAAGCGTAAGAGAGATCAATTGCGAAACAGCGGAGAAGCCCACAAACAGCGAATGCGAGATGCTAGACTTAAAGTAAAGCTCGAAGCCATAAGGAGTAGTTAGCATATGCGGCTCTTACATCCGCAACCTCATTGGAAGGGTTATACATTACAAACCGCGACAAAGATCACACGTTCCTTTCGAGCGAAGAAAAAAAAAAGAGTCAAGAACAGAATTCAATCGACTGGAACGTCATCGGTTTCTAGACCGTACGACCGCAACCTAGTTTTCACTATTGGGTAGTCTCAGTCCCTAAACGCAAATTCTATCGATCTAACATCTGATTTGTCCTTCCTGCTACTAGACTACTACTCTCGCTCGTAGTCTGAGACTTGGATTGAGAACGATAGTCCGCTCGATATACCAGGCTTTCGGACTGTATCTAGATTCAAGCAGAACACTATTCGTGCGAAAACATGACTGGTTCCGATGCTTTACAATCGGTTCAACACGAGCTCTTGCAATTCGGCCAATGAGGGATGAAAGTTAAACGAATAGCAACAGCACATGATGGCATCGAAGACATTTGCTCGGTCGAGACTACAATAAACGACAAATGAGCGCTCCTTGTGTCATTCCACTTTTTACCAAACATACCGATTACATCTATCAGACAATTCTTCGTACTCACCTAGCTTGCAAACAGTCCTAAATTGAAAAGTTCGTTTAATGATCTCGACGAGTTCTGTTATGTACGATGATATACCGATGATTCTCAGGGGTGACCTCAATCTCGATCTTAGGTCTTCCGATGCAGTTAATTTGATCGAGTTTATGCAGACCTAATTTGAGTTAAGCTATGTCCACATCTTGTTATGGAATTTTGGTAGACGAAGTAGTGATCATGGAAACCTGTCAATATATTTCGTACTTTAGTACACACCGACCATTGCTGTCCATATCTTGTAACCAACAATATTTTACAAAACTCACCAAGTGGTCAATTGCCCTATCAGTAAATTGATCCGCTGCACGGAAGTGCATTGGAAAATAGATATGTCTTTGCGTTGTGGGTGGCACATATCCACATTCCAATGTACTTCCGTGAAGTGGAGGTACTCGACACCAGTTTTCTGATCGGGCATTTCTTCTGCATTTAGGGCTGTTTTTTTTTTGTTTTAAAGGCGTCCGAGCAATTTAAGGTGCGAACGTGTCAATCAATAAACATTTTCTTTTCCGGATGGTGAAATATAAAGTTTGATTAAATTTTGTTTTTCTGTAAGGAAGACATCAACAATTTGGTAATGTGGCCAGCTCACTGAAAGACTACAAGCCTCTACACTTCACGTCGAATGTCGCTGAACATGCAAGTTCTTCTGTTTTCGAGGCTAGTACCTGTGAAATAATTATCTCATACTACATTTGATTATTTTGCCATGTTCTTTCAACAACAAGGAACTTGAGATTATTAGGCCAACGAATTCGTCTGCATTGATTTCTTTAGGTTTCCATAGTCGGGCTTTCATGTCACTTCTACGGTCTACCATGACCATAACGATGTCCCGCTTTATTTTTGAATTGTTGGCGGGATCCAGCAGGGCTCATAAGTCGTCCTATGCATTTCTATTCCAACATCTGTTTGGGGTAATACTATATTGTGGAAAATTGATATTTCAAATACTACTCTAGGCTACCAATCTGGTTATGCCAGGTATTCTCTAAAATAATTCTGAGTCCAATGGCATGAAACTATTATTCTTATTGAGAACGAAGGGACCAAGGGCCATAAACCAACTTCCTTATTTTCTATGACACTCTAACACAGTACCACTGCGGGGCAAGTGCCATGAGTTGAAAAATATCTTCTTCGAGCACTCGTACACAAATACGAAAAGCGATATTAACTAGCTAGGAGCGGATTAATCAGCTTTATGTCTGTTATATACAGATTCTGAATGAAAGGCCTTAGATCTATGATATTTGTAACGACTTCTTTCTTGACATTATAAATATAACGTCATTTTCCCATACACTTTTCTTAAAAAAAAAACTAACAAAAATATTTGATAGTCATTTTTTAAATTCAAAATTTTGTAAGTAGAGATCATTTGAAAACGAAAAAATTCACCACTTTTACCTCGATTTTTAGATTCATGTTGAATAATTTAAAAAGAAAAAAATTCTATTGTAAATATATTATAACGTTTTTATGTTTGATAAATTTGTGTAATGTTTTTTGCTTAATTATTTGTGTATTTTTTGTTTCTTTGTTTTTTTCTCTGCTTTTGATTTTGTTGCGCCAAACAAATAATAACAAAAAAAAAAAAAAAAACTCCAACTGCTTCATATTATGTGTCGACTCATCAATGCATCATAGACAGTGGACGGGACGATGTAGCATCCCATACTCAAACACACAATCAGGGTCCATCTTCACCGTCGGCACCTGCATATCCAGGTGGCAGTAGTAATAGTGGTGGTGGTGGTGGCGGATTTAATGGATACTCAGCTGGCGGCCACAACCTGTACCCAACTTTACCGAATGCAAATCCGAATCCAAATCCGAATCCCTATCCGAATCCGGCTGGCGGTGGATACCAACCGTACAACCCATATCCAGGAGGATATAATCCACAACCGGCTCCAGGCGCCGGTGGTTACAATGGCGGCGGTGGCTATAGTGGTGGTGGTGGTGGTGCTGGTGGTTATGGTGGAGCTGGTGGTTATGGTGGAGCTGGTGGCTATGGCGGTGGTGGTTACAACCCATCTCATCCTCAACCTGGACAAAAGGACAAGGGCGACAGTGGTGGCTTCTTTTCAAATTTCCTCTCTAATCCATTGGTCAATCAAGCGGTAACTGGTCTCATTTCTGGTCAAATTTCCAAAGCTCTCGCTGGCGGTGGTGGTGCTCCCGGTGGTACTGATAATCGTGGTGGCCAACCTGGCGGATATGCACCATCTGGTGGCTATGGAGGTCAAGGTGGATATAGTGGCGGTAACAATAGTGGCAGCTCAGGTGGCAGTGGACTAACCGGATTTTTGGGAAGCGTTTTATCTGGTGCTGGCGGTGGTGGCGGAGGCGGTGGTTCATCCAGTTCAGGCGGTCTTGGCCTACTGGGACAATTCCTTGGCGGTGCTGGTGGTGGTGGAAACAGCAGATACGGTTCGAATAGCGGCAGTGGAAGTGGTGGACTTGGAGACTTTTTCACCTCGAAAAATTTCGGCGGTCTATTTAATGAGAAACCCTCTGGCTCATCATCTTCTTCAACTTCAGCAAGTGGCGCCAGAAGCTATCCAACTCAGCCACCATACAATCCAAATTATGGAAAATAATATTTTGTTTTTATTCATATATTCTGTAAACAGATTTAAAAAAAAAAACAAAAACCTGTTACTTCTTATTTACTTTTGTTTGCTGTTTTATTCAATTTTGTTTTCCTAAGACACGAGTATATTCATATTTATGTACACACATTTGAGTAATAAATACAATTTTTTAGTAGTGATTTACAATAAAAACAAAAAAAAATTAAATTCAATAAATTATAACAATAATATATTTTTTACAATGAAAAACAAATTAAATAGAATAAAACCAACCAACAAGAAAATCAATAATTGTGAATAATTCTAATTATCAAATATAAAATCAAAAGTAGTTTTTTAATATAAATTAATAAAATTGTAAATTTAACAATAAAATCAAAATAAACTCCAGTTTGAGGTGTAAATAAAAATTATAAAACAAAAAATGTCGGTTGTATTGTTTATTTGGTTGTTTGAAAATGATGGGGTTTGTATGTAATTGTTTTTTACTTAAATTTTTGATAATTGTTTAGGAATTTTTGAATGGCTATAGAGAGCAATTTTTGCTGGCCCGAGTCTATCTAACTTCGAAGAACTACAACATATCCGTTCTTAGGTTGGTATCTCTTGTGCTCTCTGAATGCTCTAATATTTTATTTTCTTGTAAAATGTCTTGTTTTTTTCTCTAAAGAAAATATATGAATTTTTTGTATATAATATAATTATTAATAGACTGTTTAAAAGAAAACAATTTTTTTTATTTTTTGTGTCCGCTCAATGGACCCATAAAATTTTTGCACAGGCTAAGGAAAATGAGGAACAGCAGAAAGGACGAATATCTGCATGGATTAACTTTCATGTCACATATGGGATTTTAGTGTGTTTTCCATGATTTTTTTTTTCAATTAAAATAAGCCAACAAATTGCATTTATATTTTTATTCTGAAGAAACAAGTTAAAATAAGTTCAAGTAAGTTTTTCTTGCATGCATTTTACATATACTTTTCGATTATGTTGGTATTTACGAGCAGCTTTTGTGCAAAAACGACAAACATATTATTTTTGGTGTCGGACTTTTCTTCATAGCAAACGTGACATCTTGATTTACCTTTTATTTGTGGTGGAACGCTTCTTAATCGCTTTGGTAGACCTGATAAAGAGGATGCAGGTATATCCTCTAAAGATTTTGCTGGTGAACTTTCTCCTGAAACAGTTGCAAGCAAAGATGCTGATGATCCGGATCTTGGGTTACCACTTCTAGCTGCCATATATGGTTTTACATGTACTCGTAGAAAATTTCTTCGAATTGTTGTTTTTTGTTTTGCTTGCCAATTCGGATTAACTTCTTTGAAAATAATTAACGAATTCAGAGCAGAAATGTCAATCATGTTTGCAAAAACAGCCATTGGCCATCTATTGGATTTTCTTTTACAGCTATAGAAAGACAGCATTTTGCCATCTGCGTCTACTTACAAATAATCTTATTCTAACTTACTGGCCCAATCTAAGTTAAACCTAACACTTATACTATGTCTTTCGACGTATCTTACAGTCTAATTTTATTTTTATTTTAACATTAATTCATACTAAAACTAAGAAAATATATTTTAAGCAAAAACTTAGTAAATGGACATTTTTTAATTTTATATAAAAATTAAAACAAAAAGCCTACAAACCAACTAAAAATAAATCCCAATCTACTTAACCTACTTACACCTAGCTGTATATATATATATACATTATATATATATACTTAATATATTTATATATATGTATATATATATTTGGTTTTTTTTTTCTTTGTATAGGGTCCGCCAAAAAATTTTTTTTGAAAATGCTATAAAAAAAAACTACTGAATATTTTCTCAAATTTCTTTTTTTATTTGAAAGTACAATCCGTCCGGTTAATAATGGAAAATAATTTCATTCAAATGTCTGCCTCGGCTGGCCATGCAGTAGCCTACACGATTGGTCCAATTTTTAAGCATATTATCGATTGTGTGCAGGTGTGTTTCACCAATGGCTTGACGAATATTGTCCTTTAAAGCGTCAATTGTCTCTGGCTTGTCGGCGTAACACTTATCTTTTACGGCACCCCACAAATAATAGTCCAACGGTGTCAAATCGCAGCTCCGAGGTGGCCAAACGACATCAGCTCTGCGGCTAATAATGCGATCTTCAAAAACAGGGCGCAAAACATAGAGTGTAGCTTCGGCTGTGTGGCACGTAGCGCCGTCCTGTTGAAACTAAATGTTGCCAATATCCTCCTCTTCAATTTTTGTGAACAAAAAATCATTCAACATGGCCCGATAACGATCGCCATTGACTGTAACGGCCAAAAAAAAGAAAAATGGCCCAATTATGCCTCTGGACCAAAATCCGCACCAAACAGTGACTCGTTTTGGGTGTATCGGCTTTTCAATGTACTTGTATGCGTGCGGGTTTTTTGTGCCCCAAATGCGACAATTTTGCTTGTTTACATACCCGCCAAGATCAAAATGAGCTTCATCTGAAAAGATGATTTTTTTGGCAAAATCGGCATCTTCTCTAAGTCAATCGCAGGCCCACTTTCCCAGCGTTGCACAACCATATTCGTTCAGTGGAAGGATAAAACTAGTTACCTGTCAAATCATACATGAGCTAAGTGTTACCATTCACGAAATAAGCACTAGTTGAAAACAAAAACGTTAGATTTTATATATTTTATATATATTTATATATTTTTATATATTTTATTCTTAAAACGAACTTAATCCTACCTAAAACTATGTAAGCCGGCCATGGCTAAATAAAAATTAGGCTGGCCCACTTTGCTTTACATGAAGCTACCTATCACTGGTGGAGTTCGACGATGAAGCATCCTCCCCTTTAACAAGCCACCAAAATTGTTGGTGCTGCCGAGAAACATCCCTCATGTCGCGACTCCCTACCGCCCTACTGAACCGGAGACGATCCGTACTGCCATGTGCGATGTCTCTGTCGTAGTTGAGTCGCCTGTCCGCAGCTGTTCGAGCGACGTGGAAGATTAGCGGCACCGTCAATCTGTCCTGGATCATACCTTTGCTATCTAGATAGAGGGACGCTTCTGGAGGAATAAAGCCGTCAAAGCGAACTCTCTCGTGATACATATAATTAGGGTAGTAAGCCCCAGAGATCAGGTTGTTCGATGAGGTCATTGCTCTTGCAACGTGCCTTCGAGTCAACTTAATGACGAAATTGCCCAATCTTATTTGGTTCGCCCTATTGTACAAGATCTCATTGGGATAGAATTTTATGTACTGAGACTCTGGTGTTCTGTATAAGCGAAGACAAGTCCTAAGACAAGCCCTCTCAAATACCCGAATCTTTTCCAATAAACCTGCTCTCACGTTGAACCACACGAGACATCCAAATACAAGCACGTGCCTGATAAGGGCCATGTAGCAGATCACCTTCATCCTCACATCGAGTTGGCTGTTATAAAACAGTCTCTTTGCAAGGGCAAAAGCACCTTTGGCTCTGACCAGAGCAACATCTATATGTTTGCTAAAATACAGAAATTGATCTAACCAGATCCCAAGGTATCTGACTATATTCGACAAGCAAGTGACTGTCCGTACAGCTCCACGATCGAGAACTTCGCCATTTCTTTCTGGTATCACTAGAGGCCCCAGACAAAGGCGTTCTAAACAGAATGGTTTCCGACTTCTGAAAGTTGATTTTCAACTTCTAGTCATCGCAATATCGCTTAATTTTGTCGAAGTTAAGCTGCAAAAGTATATTAATGACCTCAATCTTTGGACCTGATCTGTACGCGATTATGTCGTCTGCGTACGCTATGGAACCGTGAAGTGAACCTATCAGATCTCTTGTGTAAATGTTGAATAGGATCGGCGAATTTACCGCACCTTGTTGCAAACCGTTTTTAACGTTAAAAGTTCCAGCAGAAGTCACATCGCCATTCTTCACGGTGAACTGTCTACTGGAGAGCATATCAAAAAGAATATACAGCAGCGGTTTACTAATGCCCAATCTGTCCAGCTTGAAAAAGAGTCCACGGTATCGAAAGGATTCTCCAAGTCAAGCAGGCAGGCACCAGTGCACTGGTTCTTGCCTTTGTTCCATTGGATATCAGAAACCAGGTTGGACGCAGCATGAATCATATCATGCCCCGCCTTGAAACCGAATTGATTATCCGGAACTACATGTTTGTCCTCAACCCACTTAGTCAGGACTCTATTGATCACCTTTTCGAACACCTTACTGATGTTTGGAAGAAGACTAATCGAGCGGAGATTCGCCGTATTGGAAGTATCTTTATCCCCTTTGGGGACGGGATGTACCACCGCACTGTTTCTAGAGGATGATGTCGAAGCACAATGTTCGGTATTTCATCCGTTCCCACTGATTTATTACTTCTAAGCGTTTCAACGATCGTTTGGAGCTTTTCCTTCGAAATGAACGGCGGTGTTAGTTTGGTTTCAGTTTGCAAACTACTAACATGGAGTGGGGCGTCAGAGAGAATCGAGACGCGGTAATAGCGTTGCATAAGTGTGCAAAGAGTGCTGGCCAAATTTTCGAGTTGCTAAAGCCACTCGGAATATCAAGAATATTCGTTTATAGGGCTATTGCTCGCTTTGTTGAATTGTCTGAAATAGAGGACAGGAAAAGAAGTGGTCGCCCGCGCATCGTCCGTACGAATGTGGTAGTAAAGGCAGTGTGTGAACAAATTCGGAGAAATCCCATTAGGAAACAGAAAGATCATGTCCAAGGAATTGGATATATCAACCAGATCCATGTCTAGGCTGATTCGGGATGATCTGCATATGAAATCCTATCGTCGGTCTACGAGTTATCTTCTAACTCCTCAACTAAAATTAATAATAGACTTTTTAAAAATTAATCAAGAAAGATGCAAGCGACTTTTGCAGTGGCACGCGGATAATGTCCATGAAAACATTCTGTATACGGATGAGAAAATTTTTACCGTGGGAGAAGTTTTCATCAAACAAAATGACAAAATTTATGCCACTTCATCTAAGAAGCGAACAAAGTTTTTCCAAGGGTTCAACGTGGTAATCATCCCGCTTCCGTAATGGTTTAGTGTTTTTTTCTGTGAAAAAATCGTAAAAACTGGAGAAAAGGTTTACCAAAAAGATGTGGTAGAGGGTGTTGTGAGGGGTTTGGCCAATACTCTTTTCAATGGATATAGATGGATCTCCCAACAGGACTCTGCTCCTGCGCACAAAGTCAATACCACGCAGGAGTGACTCAGAGTCAATATTCTTAGCTCTATAGCAGCAGAGGATTGGCCGTCGAGGAGTCCAGATCTGAATCCACTGGATTATGGTTTGTGGTCAGCATTGGGAACATGACCTGCAAAGAAATTTGGAAAGCCTTAAAACAGCATTAACCAGAGTAGCGTCCACGATCCATTTCCATGGATACCGTACGTGGCGCTATAGCCCAATAGCCACACCGTTTGGAAGCTTGTGTTAAATAATAATAATCAATATTGTGGACTAATGAATGAAACAATTTTGAATACAATATGTTACTGTTTTTTTTTTTATAGCATTTTATATTTGTAACAGGACTAGGTACACCGCCTATATCGAATGAAAACAAAAAATTATTAGAGGACTTGAAATTTGAAGATACAGTGTATAATATAAACAAACCTTTTGTCCTATTGTAATACTCCATAATCAATGGTAAGTTTTTTTCACCTTCAAATGTACGAAACAAGTGCTGTGTTATCCGTAAATGTAAACGCAACGGTCCGTTTTTGCATTCAAGAAACTTTGGTGGAATGCTTTTATTATTTTTTCTCATAGTGTCAACCATTGTAATGCTCTTTTACAACAATTTTTGACCAAGATCATACGAAGAAAAGAAATTATCCATTGTTATGTTGTGACCTTCCAAACCATCAACGAAATCTAAAATAACACGTTCGCCTTGTCTTTTTTCACACGAGCTGGCACCGCTTCTTCTTCCAAACAACATACCATCAAACAGAGTTTTTGTCCATATTTTACTGGTTTCGACGGCATGTATTGACGAAATTTACATCGTCCACGAAAACCAAGCAATTGCTCGTCAACTGTAACAAATTCATGTGGATAGTAATAATCTGTCAATAAGCTAGACCATTTATCAAATACTTCACGAATTGGTGCAAATTTAGCCGAAGATCGTTGCTGTCTTCTACTTATTACATTATCACAACGAATGACTAGATTCATATATTCAAACGTTTTCTTCGACATTATTGCTCTGAACACGAGGCGACCTCTTTCGGCATCAAATAAGTCAATTGTAGTTTGGTTTTTCTATCTAGAAACAAGTAGGTATGTCAAAAATCATTTGAAATGAAATAGAATACAATGACGACTTATTTACAGACACCAACTAAAATCAAAACACCAATATATGCTTGCAACATTTACGAATCGATTTGTTTGTGGTCCTTACCGTATATAGCTTGTGAATATGCATTAGGATGTTTCAAAATACTCACCCTTATTTTGAGATTCGTTTTCATTCGAAAGAACTGTCATTTTTTATTCGTTTAAGGGCTGATCAGAATGTGAATGTGAATCTGAAGCTTGAATCCTGAATCAGTTGTTCATTGATCTCCGTAGAGTATAGACGTGTTTCGGCTTGCAAAAACATCAGCTGCTACAAAGACAGCAGCAGCAGCAACAGCAGCAAAAACAACAAAGAGTTCCACCTATAAATACTTTTAAGATGGAGCTAAAGGAAACAATAGAACTGTGTAAGTCGGCCATAGGCAATAATTTTTATATTAAAAGGCTTAGCGTAGATAGGCACGCGATCCACTGTAACACAGTGGAGCGCTATTATACAATTAAAAAATTTCTGAAGGATTCGACGACGGAGTTCTTTTCCTACACCCCGAAAGGGGATAAGCTGCAAACAATGCTGCTGAGGGGATTAGAACCGTCGACTGATCCGGAGGAGCTCCTTGCACTGCTGAAAGAGAAGAAGTGCGAAGGGCTCCAATTCGTGGGGGTCAAGCCATTCACCACAGCCAGAGCCAAAAGGGAGAAGCGGCAACTGCCGATTCGCAAATTATCGGGGTTGTCCCAAATTCCAGTACATCAAAAGAATAAACCTGGCCCGGCAGCAGAAAGTGGAAGTTAAACGTCCACCCGTGCATTTGCAAACTCCAGCCGTTACTCCCCATATTACCTACGCCCAAATGGCGGCAGGCAGGGGAAATACGGTACAGCAAGCGAAGGTTGCTTCTCAGGCCCCAGCGCCCAGAGCACCTGAACCAGTACCTGACATGCTAGCTATCTTGCTCTCTATCCAGGGGCAGATGGCTCAGCTACAACGTCATTTAACTGAACAGACCGCGCGGGTGGATCAAGTATACGCACTGCTGCCTGGCCTAACGCAACTTTTGCCGTAATGGGTACGTACGTGGCGGAGCAAACCCTGAAGGTCCTTGCTGTGAATGTGAATTCACTGATTAGGCTCGAACGACGAGCCGCACTATTTAAGTTGCTTAAAGACCAAGCCCCCGATGTGCTTTTGGTTAGCGAAACTAAGCTTACCAAGAGACACAAAATGAGGCACAGAAGATACAAAATAGTACGGAGAAACCGACCCAACTCCATTCAGGGAGGTGGCGTTGCAATTTTCGTACGAAAAGGTATACATTTTAAAAGAGTATACAGTCGTGTAGTACGTAGGTTCCAGGTGCTGGAAGCATGCATCGTGTATATCCCTCTCCGTAGTGGAAAGCGGTTGTACATGGTTTCTGTCTATGCACCTAAGGCTACTCAATCCACCTTATTCATCTCAGAGCTCGAGACTCTTTTTCGATTCCTGAGGCTGGAATTGGAAGACAACTATTTTATTATCGGCGGAGACTTCAACGCCAAACATAATGATTGGGGAAATAATACACCAAATACTAGAGGGAACCTACTATTCAATTGGTGGGGTCAGCCCAGTGTAATGTATCGACTCGGGCTTAAGGCGACGGATAGTCCGTCGTTTCCCAGATACGGGTCCTATTTGGATCTTCTGCTGTTCGATTCACGAATACAACTGACATGCACTAACCAACAAACTACAAACTGTCTACGCACTTTCGTGTATGACAGTGTCCATTGCGGTCTCAGCACCGAAATAACTGTTCCAAACGAAATTGCGGAATTGGATGAGTTTGTTCAAAGGCATACCTACAATTATAGTAGGGTGCGTTGGACACACTTCACCAGAATACTGACTAGAGCATTCCCCTCGAATTCGCTCTACCCACCGTCCAACAGAAATCTGTCAAACGAGGAGATTGACAGGTATCTAAAACTAATGGACGAGACAATTAAACGAACAATGGACAAAACGATACCTCGGTATCAACACACTGACGAAGAAGACTTATTCCGCAACGCAACTATTGACGCACTGCGCCGACATAAAAGTAGACTGCTGTCAAGACTAAAATCCTTGTACAGACAGTTTACTGACAGACATAACCCGGAGATTATGACGCTAAAGTCGTCGATCAAAAACCTCCAAGTATTAATAAAAGAAATTTACAGAACATCTGTAAGTTTGTATTGGAACAACAAAATTCGAGCTTTAAGCACCAGCAACCCGAATATGTTCCCACAAATAAATAAAATATTTCGGAGAAAAGATCAGAACGACCTTTCGTGTCTTAAAATCGCCCGAACGACGGACAACGAGAACATACGAGTAATTATAGTAGCAGGCATAGATCCAAATGAGGCTGTTGATGATGACAACTTCTTTGTGATCGAGGATCCGCAGGAGCAGGTAGAGGCTATAGGAGCGACTTTCCAGGAAGTGTACAAGGCGAATGTTATCAGTGGCCCGAACCACGATCTGGAGAATCGAGTCCTTGTGCACAATTTCTACCTTCGAAATGAAATTGTGAATTGGCGATTCGAGAGCTCGGGTTTCACCCAGTTCAGTGACGAGAATATGGCAAATAATGTCATCACCAACGATAGGGTACTACCCACGTTCATTTCGAAGGAAGAGCTCCAAACGATCTTCGAATCACTTAAAAGTAAGAAATCAGTGGGAACCGATGAAATACCGAACATTGTGCTTCGACATCTCCCTCTAGAAGCGGTGAACATTTATACCACCCTGTTTAATAATGCAATGAATAATGCACATTATCCAGCGCGTTGGAAAACTACGGTGGTACATCCCATCCCCAAAAGGGATAAAGACACTTCCAATCCGGCGAATCTCCGATCGATCAGTCTTCTTCCAAACATCTGTAAGGTGTTCGAGAAGTCCTGACTAAGTGGGTTGAGGACAAACATATAGTGCCGGATAATCAATTCGGTTTCAAGGCGGGGCATGATATCATTCATGCTGCGTCGAAACTGGTTTCTGATATCCAATGGAACAAAGGCAAGAACCAGTGCACTGGTGCCTGCCTGATTGACTTGGAGAAGGCCTTCGATACCGTATGGTTAGAAGGACTCTTTTTCAGGCTGGACAGGTTGGGCATTAGTAAACCACTGCTGTATATTCTTGTTGATATGCTCTCCAGTAGACAGTTCATCGTGAAGAATGGCGATGTAACTTCTGCTAGAACATTTAACATTAAAAACGGTCTGCAACAAGGTGCGGTAAATTCGCCGATCCTATTCAACATTTACACGAGTGATCTGATAGGTTCAGATCAAGATTGAGGTCATTAATATACTTTTGCAACCACTTGCTTGTCGAAATGTAGTCAGATACCTTGGGATCTGGCTTGATCAATTTCTGTATTTTAACAAACATATAGATGTTGTTCTGGCCAGAGCCAGAGGTGCTTTTGCCCTTACAAAGAGACTGTTTTATAACAGCCAACTCGATGCGAGGGTGAAGGTAATCTGCTACATCTCCCTTATCAGGCCCATGCTCGTATTTGGATGTCCCGTGTGGTTCAATGTGAGAGCTAGTTTATTGGAAAAGATTCGGGTGTTTGAGAGGGCTTGGCTTAGGACTTATCTTCGCTTATACAGAACACCAGAGTCTCAGTACATAAAATTCTATCCTAATGAGGTCTTATACAATAGGGCGAACCTAATAAGAGTGGACAATTTCGTCATTAAGTTGACTCGAAGGCACGTTGCAAGAGCAATGACCTCATCGAACAACCTGATCTCTGGGGCTTACTACCCTAATTATATGTATCACGAGAGAGTTCGCTTTGACGGCTTTATTGTTCCAGAAGCGTTCCTCTATTTAGATAACAAAGGTCTGATCCAGGACAGATTGGCGGTGCCGCTAATCTTCCATGTCGCTCGAATAGTTGCGGACAGGCGACTCAACTACGACAGAGACGTCGCACATAGCAGTGCGGAGCGTCTTCGGTTCAGTAGGGCGGCAGGGAGTCGCGACATGAGGGATGTCGTTTGGCAGCACCAACACTTTTGGTGGCTTGTAGAAGGGAAGGATGCTTCGTCGTCGAACTCCTCCAGTGATAGCTAGCTTCATGTGAAGCAAGGTGGCCAGCCTAATTTTTTTAGCCATGGTCGGCTTACTTAGTTTTAGGTAGGTTTAAGTTAGATTTTAAGAAAAAAATATAAAAAAGCAAAAAAAAAAAAAAAATACAAAATGAAAAAAAAACAAATATATATATATATACATATATGTATATATTATGTATATATGTAGTATATATATATATATATACGTATGGATTAGATGTAAGTAGGCTAAGTAGGTTAAGATTTAGTTTTTAAGTAGTTTATAGGTTTAGTTTTAGATAAAAAAGTCCAGACACTAAGTTTTTTTAATTAAAATTCATTTTCTTAGTTTTAATAAATGTAAAAATAAAAATAAAATTAGACTGTAAGATTCGTCGAAAGACATAGTTTAAGTATTAGGTATAACTTAGAGTGCCCGCATAGGGCCAGTAAGTTAGAATAAGATTATTTGTAAGTTATTTAAGCTAATTTTTAAGCATTTTTTTGTCTAGCATGTAAGAGTAATTTAAATATATAAATAAATAAAAAATGCATTTAAACTAACTAAACTACTTGAATCTTGAATCGTTGTCAAACGCAGATACAGGGCTTGTGGCTACATTGAACAGAATTGTGACGCTCATCGAATCTGTATCTGTCAGTCAATTGTGTGCTTACTTGTGAGACCTACTGAAAAAAAAACAACAAATCGCATTCATAATGAGTGTACTATATCTCTGCTATTTGTCGATAAAATTTATTAAACAAAGGAAACGTAGGTGGTGGGTCCGTCCACTTTACCAGGAACGTAAAGCCAAGGGGTTTTTTGAAACCACTTTCAAGCATTTGAAACAGCACGACGAAGAGCTATTTTTTAAATCAACAAGGATGAGGTGGCAGCAATATGATACGAGAAATTGATGAAGACTTCAATCCGAAAGCCTATCGACCGGGAATGCAGACTTGTTGTGACTCTAATGTTGGTAATATAAATATTTTTGTATGGAATAAAACTACAATTTGCAATCTTTTTCAGGTATTTATCGCAAGGAGTTTCTCCAAATTATCTTGCCTGGACGTTTAGAATGGGAGCGTCGACGGTAAGGGCAATTATTTGCGAAGTCTGCCAAGTACATGCTTAAATTACATACAGGAGATTGGAAGGAAATAGCAAGAAACTTCAGTGACATGTGGCAGATGCCAAACTGCGTAGGTATAGATGGCAAACACGTACAAATAAAATACCCACCGAAATCAGGCTCCAAGTTCTAGAATTAGAAAGGTTTGTATAGTGTAGTTCTAGGGAAATTCGGCAGCCAAAGTGATGGTGGAGTGTTAAAAAATTGTGCCTTTGACCAAAAAGTGTTAAACGATACCATTTCTTTGCCAGCACCCAAAAGGCTGCCAAACTCTAACAAAATATTGCCCAACTATTAAATTGCTGACAGCGCATTTTCTTTACGGTAAAATATAATGAGGCCATATCCAGGAATTTTATTAAATCTCCCAGAGGATGTCTTCAACACAAGACTTTCCAGAGCACGACGTGTGATAGAAAACACATTTGGCATCTTGACGGACCGTTGGCGTATCCTTGGAAAATGCATTGACTTCCATCCTAAGAATGCAGACAAGATAGTACTGGTGTGCATCATCAGCAACACCAACTCTACTCCTACTGTCCACAGCACTATTTTGATTCTTTCGAAAACGAGCAATGGATTGAAGGCACTTGGCGTGGAGAAACAGAAAAAGTTCTTCAAATAAGGCGATTTGGAAGCAACAACAGATCGGAAAAAGCTTTCAAAGTGAGAAAGTTGTTAACACACTATTTTATGAATAAGGGAAAGTTTTCCTTCCAACCCCATTAAAATATTAAACAGTAGAGACTAACACGAAAATTTAATTTTGAAATAAATAAATTTTATTCATTTAAGAATTTTTATTTTCTTCCTCCAATTCCAACTCAAATTGCTGGATGCAGAAGACTCCTTTCTTCGCTTTGTTGCGGACCCTGATACGGTCGGTGTTGAATCGTCGTTGAAATTCAAATCCGACTAACTTACAAACTCATTATAAAAACGATAGTCAAAGTTCTTCTTGTTTCCCCAGTAGTGGAATCCTCTCCACCTCCGTAGTTACCTGTAGAACTATACTTAAATTATTAATTGCTTCAATAATAAACAACTGCGATTTACTTACGTCCTTGGTTTGCAGTGCTCTGTTAGGATTAATTAATTCTGCGCATATTTCCACGCAAGCTCCACCTTATCAGCGCCTTGGCCTGATCGCTTACATTTGACCATGTAGCGATTAAACCCGTCACGCAAACTCTTCCACTTTTTCTTACAGTTTTCAACTAAAAACAAAAATAACATATAAATTTGGGTAAATAAATACTTACTCAGTTTTCCAAAATACCGCGAAATTTTCTTCCACACGCGCATTTTTTCTTTTATGTTTTTATAATTTGGATTTGTCAAATTCCACAAGGATTCTTCATTCCGCAACGCTTCAATAAATTTTTCCACGTCGATTCGCTGAAATTCTCTAACCGTATTCAACTTTTGACAGTTCGATATCAGACACAGATTCAAGCTTCAGATTCACATTCTGATCAGCCCTTTACAATTCTCCTGACGAAGGTTAGGTTAGGTAAGAGTGGCTGTTGGAAATACCAACCCACTTAGGCCTATTGGCCCATTGTGATGCCACGTGGATCTATGATCTTCTTACTACTGGAACCAGTTTGAGCTTATAATAAAGCGTAGGAGACTGTTAACGTCTATTTTTTCTAGATCGTTTAGGTCGTTGTAGAAGAAAGCTGCTAGATGAAGCTTCCTTCTCTGAGAGAGAGCTGGGCATGTGCAGAGTAGGTGGGGGATTGTCTCCTCCTCTTCCTCGTCCATGCAGCTTCTACAGAAATCGTTAGTCAAAGCGCGAAGCCTTCTTGCGTGCTTGCCTATGAGGCAGTGTCCGGTAATGACACCTATTATGGCGCTGAGATGTTTCCTATCTAAAAGGATCAGACACTTAGATCGACTCAGATCCAGCCTTGGCCAGATGTGTTTGGTCGCTAGACATGTTTGTCCAGCAGTCCACCTACGGTCCATTCTTATATTGGCATCTAGCTTTAGTGTTAGTTTGCACGTAGCGATTGGTATACCTATACTACCTTTGTCCGGTAGGATAGGGAGAGTGGTTCCAATTTTGGCGAGTTCATCGGCTCTGCAGTTCCCTGGAATGTCTCTGTGTCCCGGCACCCAACAAAGGTGAATGTTGAACTGCTCTGCCATCTCCATGAGAGATGATCGGCATTCAAGGGCAGATTTAGAACACAATGAGACCGAGTCCAGGGACTTGATGGCGGCCTGACTATCCGAAAATATGCGGATATCCTTTGCAGATATCACGTTTTTCTTCAGCCAGGACAGAGCTTCTTTAATTGCCAAAATTTCCGCCTGGAACACGCTACAGTGATTTGGAAGGCGGAAAGAGAGGCTTGGATTTAGCTTATCTGAGAAAACACCGCCACCAACTCCGCTGTCGGTTTTAGATCCATCTGTGTAGAGATGGATTGACTTGTCCTCCATGAAAGCATCCTCCTCCCAGAATGATCTAGTGGGGAAGCTTACATGGAAGTTTTTGTCAAACCAAAGTTCAGGTATGGTGTAATCGGTGTTCTCTGTGAGGATTCATAATGTATTAAGAATGTTGGCGTGGCCAAATGAATTATTTGTCCACTGTTTAGTCGCTTTAAGGCGAATAGCTGCAGTCGCAGCTACTTGCTTGCTAAAAATGTCGAGGGGTGTCAAGTGAAGCAGAATATCTAATGCCGCAGAGGGGGTAGACCGCAAGGCTCCGCTTGTGCATAGACATGCTGTTCTTTGGACTCTGCTTAATTTAATGCGGTTGACTGCATTTTCCAAGGCCGTCCACTAGACAACCAGCAATTATCGGTCTTATGACCGAGATGTATAACCAGTGGGTTATGCGAGGTTGAAGGCCCCATTTGTTCCCAATGGCTTTCTTGCAAGAGCTTTATTGTAGCTTTATTGACTCTTTCTTGAATGTTAGGTTTCCAGTTTAGTTTCCTGTCAAAAATGAGACCCAGATATTTTGCTGTATCGGAGAAAGCTAAACTGGTACCGTTTATTGAAGGAGGGTCTATGATTGGAATTTTATATTTCCTAGAAAAGAGGACAAGATCAGTTTTATGGGGGTTTATTCCCAAACCACAGCGATCTGCCCAGCAGGTTAATCTGTTAAGATTTACTTGGAGGAGTTCATTAATGGTATTTAAATGTTTTCCTGAGACGGCTATGGCAACGTCATCCGCATAGGCAACCACTCTGCTACCACCCGCTTCCAGGTATATCAGTAGTTCGTTAACCACTAAGTTGCAGAGAAGGGGGGAGAGGACACCGCCTTGCGGCGTACCCCTACTGACATATCTTTTAGCAGAAGTCTCACCCAGTTTGGAGTTGATTATCCTGCTTGTTAGCATTAGATTAATCAGCTCCCCAAGTGAGCCGTCTACCTGCAGAGTTGACAGCGCAGTCGTGATTGCGGATGTGTTGACGTTGTTAAAGGCGCACTCTATGTCTAGGAAAGCAACCATTGTGTACTCCTTATATTGTAGGGATCGTTCGATGTGGCTAGTCAGAGAGTGCAAAGCCGTTTCCACCGACTTTCCTTTACAGTAGGCATGTTGAGCCGTAGACAGAAGTCTTGGATCAACTTTAGCTCGAATATGGATATCAATCAGTCGTTCGAAAGTTTTCAGAAGGAATGATGATAGACTTATAGGTCTGAGGTCCTTTGGGACTACATGAGAACATTTTCCAGCTTTGGGAATGAATACTACATTGACTTCTCTCCATAACAGTGGAATGTGGATAAGTTCTACACAGCTCCTCATAATATTTTCCAATACTGGTAGAATAATATCTGAGGATCTCTGTAGCTCGGCAGGTATAATACCGTCCGGACCAGCAGACTTGTATGGTTTGAAGCTATGCAGCGCCCAGAGCAGTTTGTCTCTCGTAATCAGACCATGAATTTTGGTCACGGTTGCAGTAGGCTTGTTTGGGCTGCTACTCGCCGCGAGTTGGGAGCTACCTGGAAAGTGGGTGTCCAGAAGCAGGTTGAGTGATTCATCACTTGAGGTTGTCCAAGAGCCATCGGTTTTTTTCAAACAGCTGTTCATCATAGGATTTGTGGAGAGGATTTTTCTTAGCCGCGATGCCTCAGAGGTTTCTGTAATTTTGTCGCAGAATGACCTCCAGGATTGTCGCTTTGCCTTCCTCAGTTCTTTTTTGTATAATTTGAGGGATTCTTTATATGAGTCCCAGTCGGTCACTTTTCTTGTGCTTTTTGCTGCGTTGAAAAGTTTTCTGCAGGCGTTTCTGAGCAGTCCCAGTGCCGATGTCCACCAATGTGGCTTTTTCTTGCCTCTTTACTTTAAGACTATACTTCTCCTGACGAAAAGATCAACAAAAATGTGAGTAAAGTAATTTCAGTTAACATTTGTGCTAAAAATTAATAAAATAATTTCAATTAATTGACTTAAAATATAGGTCGCATTCGAATTGGACAGATAAAGACCAAAAAGAGATGTTGCTCAGATGTTGATTATACATACTTGAAATGTTCAAGTTCTAATGGATTTAATCCCTCCATTATACTGCGCCTATTAATGCGCTCTTCATCGTCTAAAAATAAAGCAACTGCCATGTTTTTTTCCTTTTTTTTATAACTTATTGCCACTTTTAACAAACTTAACTCTTATCGAGATATTTATTTTGATTTTGACTTTGATTTTGATTCGGAAGGAAAATTCATTCAAGTTCATTTCGTGATACATTCGATAATGAACCTTATTCTTTCGAATGTCAAAATATGCAAAAAAAAAAAACATTCGAAGGAAGAAAGACGATCGAACGAATTGACTATTCATTCGAATCTTAAAATAAGGCTGATTATCTATTATCTAGTTTATATGACAGCTTAACCCTTTCGCTTTCCAATTTTAGGTTTTAATTGCAACTGGTATAGGAACTTCAATTTTCTTACCGTCTTTCATTTTGCGTAGGCCTTTAACGATTGTAGGTGGGTGGCAGTTTGATATTATTATTAATTCCTTTGAACTGAGCCACTTTGCAGCTAATATTCCACCATTGCTTATTCTGAAGTCCAGCTCGTATTTTTCAGTATGCTGTCAAAGATGGGAAGGTTTTTCCTCGATTTTATAAGAGTTCCATCTGCAGCATAGTCAAGTTTTTGCAATCACAAAGTACTGGTGAAAAAACGATCCATTGCAACCATTACATCAGGCTCCCGAATGGTACTACGTACAAAGCTTTTTTACAACTCTCACTCCAAGAGTTCCTTCTAAGAATTCTTCCTCCTTTCCAACATACATATAAAGGGTCCGCCATCTAACGTTTTTTTTTTCAACTAGTGCTTATTTCGTGAATGGTAACACTTAGATCATGCCTGATTAGACAGATAATTAGTTTTATCCTTCCGCTGAACGAAGATGGTTGTCTATACGCCTGAACAACGCTGGGAAATATTGCGACATTACTTTGAAAATCATGGTAATGTTGCAGAATGTATGCGAAAATTGCGTACGGATTTTGGAAGAAGAGAAGCTCCGTATGTTCGTTATCTTGTGAAAAAAGTGAAAGAAACTGGTATCCTCATCGATAAACCAAAGCGTGAAAAGCCAAAAACAGTGCGTACACCCGAGAATATTGCCGCTGTGGCAGAAAGTGTGCGTGAAGCGCCATCAACATCAATTCACCGTCGTTCTCAACAATTGAACATTTCGGAGACATCATTGAGACGAATTTTGCATAAAGACCTTGGTATGACGCCATACAAAGTCCAATTGGTTCAGGAGTTGAAGCCAACTGACCATCCAATGCGTTTTCGCTTCGCTAAGTGGGCCTGCGATCGACTTAGAGAAGATGCCGATTTTGCCAAAAAAATCATCTTTTCAGATGAAGCTCATTTTGATCTTGGCGGGTATTTAAACAAGCAAAATTGTCGCATTAGGGGCACAGAAAACCCGCACGCATACGAGTACATTGAAAAGCCGATACATCCAAAACGAGTCACTGTTTGGTGCGGATTTTGGTCCAGAGGCATAATTGGGCCATTTTTCTTCGAAAATGAGCAAGGAGTGGCCGTTACAGTCAATGGCGATCGTTATCGGGCCATGTTGAACGAATTTTTGTTCACAAAAATTTAAGAGGAGGATATTGGCAACATTTGGTTTCAACAGGACGGCGCTACGTGCCACACAGCCGAAGCTACACTCGATGTTTTGCGCCCTGTTTTTGAAAATCGCATTATCAGCCGCAGAGCTGATGTCGTTTGGCCACCTCGGAGCTGCGATTTGACACCGTTGGACTATTTGTGGGGTGCCGTAAAAGATGAGTGTTACGCCGACAAGCCAGAGACAATTGACGCTTTAAAGGACAATATTCGTGAAGCCATTGGTGAAATACAGCTGCACACAATCGATATTATGCTTAAAAATTGGACCGATCGTGTAGGCTACTGCATGGCCAGCCGAGGCAGCCATTTGAATGAAATTATTTTCCAAAAACACTTCAAAACACTTCACCTTCACCACCAGATTCCACGATGCTCCGAATTTCTTGATCACACAAGTTTTGCATAATCGGTGGGTCAGAAACCTTTTCTTACCAATTGATTAAATCGATATACGTTGATGGATTGCAGTCAATAAGCGGCACTTCAAACAGCCTGGGTGTTGAAGACCGAGGCATGCTACGTGCTTTTAATATGCACCGAGCTGCCAGTTCTCTAATAAGAGTATACGAGAAGAATGTTTTCAGGATGCGTAAAATAACCATTCCGCTGAATGACTGGATCGATTACGTTCTTAAGTTCTTCTGGAAGATATCTGGAGGTCATAACTATGTTAAAAAGATGGTGTGTACCATCCTTGCACGATGGCGCGTAAAGCTTAACAACAAACGCGGCCAAAGTGATCAAGTTTTCCGAAGGTGTCTCTGTTATTATATATAAACGCATTATGCGGTCGGCCTGTGTGAGGCAACGCGCATTAGACATTTTGCCTGGACTGTACTCAAATCTTTAGCCATTTCTGGTAGAACATTCCCTTCAATACGTCGAAATGTGTTAACAGGTAATTGTTCACAGATGTCAAGTGCTTTTCCCAAAGGTCCAGTGTAAGACTTAGGTCCCGAAGTACATCCATCAAGACTTTAAAATAAGTGTCTTAAAGGTAATTCATTCATGTGGAGTAAACATATTATCCATTGAAGTGGTTATTGAGTTTTGTCTCAAGTAGTCTTATAATACCATTACTTTTGCCTAATACCCACCTTGTATTAGGCAAGCCTTCCAAACTTGGACCAAGTGTAGAAAAGAGAAAGTATAGACGATAGAAAAATTGTCAAGGTTTTGAGTTGAAATACGGCAACTTATCTGGTCGTGGGTTCAAAAGTTCGGACAAGTAAGGACAATGGTTAACCAAAATCCTCCTAAATTGCAACGTCAGTAGCGACGCCAGAACATGTTTCGACGCGAAATTATGCGCAATCCGCGTAAATTGATTAGGAAGATTGCGGCCTATACTGGAATTAAAAAATCAACAGTGCACGTTATTTTGAAAAAGAAGCTAAAGTTTCAACCATGTAAAATCTAACCACGCAGTTTCTCAACGAAAATTACTATTGTCTACGAGAAACCTTACTGCGAACGATGCTGGAAGGTTTTCGAACGAAACGACAGTGTGGTGTCACAGTCACTACTGACGTGTATTACCGAATAATCGATGACATTTTGGTATCGCAACTGCAGCTGTTTTCCGGGTTTAACAACAGAACACAATTCCAGCAAGACATGGCCACTCCACACACAGCCAGTATTTCAATGGAGAATCTGAAGAGGTAAGTTTTCACAATAAATTAATCAGCAAGCCCTGGGCACCTTGGTCACCGGGTGACTTTTTTTCATGCGGATACCTTAAGTCGAGGGTTTACAGCAACAACAATCCAGGCACTACAAGAACATATCCGCAATGAGGTTTCTGTCATTGAACCAATACTTTGCTCTGGGGTGTTTACAAATTTAAGAGCCCAAATGCAAGAGTATTTTGAGAGGAATGGACGTCATTTAGACGAAATTGTTTTTGAAACATGAAATCCGCATTGTTAAACTCAACTTTGTATAAATAAAATATGAGAATTACGCTGTAGTTTTTTTTAATTTAATATCAAACTAAAATTTTTTAAAGGGACGTTGGGCTAAACTTGGGGCTCAACCAATAGGCCTTTCCAGTAGCGCGTCCTCTAGCTAACTTCCTCCAGTTGACCACTCTAAGTTGCTTCAGGTCCCCTTCCTCTTGCGCACGCCACCTAAATGTTGGGGGGCTGGGGCTGAAGGACCCATTTATTTGGCTTAATACGAGTATACCATATGTTAAGCTCACTCTCTAACTTAAAAACTATAATTTAAAAACTAACAAAAAGGCCTAAGAGATAGGAACCAAGGATATGGTGGAGGAGATCTAGTTTGAAATGAGGAATGCTCTGGTTGAGATAAAAAACGGAGAAGTTCGTTGGAACCAGAAGAGATGAGCACATCGTAAATTACAAGGGTCAGTATTGAAGTAAATAGAGCTGTAAAGGGATAGCAGTCGACGAATGAAGAAAATGTCAGATATGTCTCTGTTTTTCGAGGGTATTCAAGTTAAAACATTTGAGGCGGTGTCTATAGGGTAGTAAAATAAATAAGTCATCCCAGCGTAGTCCTTGAACAGCAAATCGAAGGAAACGCCTTTGAATGTCCTCGATATATGGACTCACTGAAAGTGGGACCACACTTGACTGGGTTATTCGGAAAGGGGCCGGGTAAAGGTATAGTAAACTGACCTCGTCACAAAGAGGTTGGAAAATTCTTTGGACCATCACTTGATAAAACCTAGTGATTTTTTTTTTTTTTTAAGAACTTAACACTCAAGTGGGTATTACACTTAAAATGCCTGAGCACGTGTTAAGTTTTTAGGAAAATGGGACACAGAGAGAAAGAAAGATTTTTGGGCTCAGTGGTTACTTCGTTCCATGGGTGGAATCCAACATTTAATGGGGAGACTAAATTATTAGCGTAATTGGACTTATTGTTGTATTATAGGCAACCAGTCGTTTTACGTGAATTAAGTTGCCTGAAAAAAGAATGTCTTTCGGGTGAGACTGGGGTTCGAACACCGAACCTTCCGATTTAGAAGCCAATACACTACCACTTGAGCCACGGCCAACCGCCGTGTTGGCTTTAAGGATTTCCGTATCAATATGCGAGCGGAAGTTTAACTCTCTATCGAACATTACTCCAAAGTCGGGATGGGATTGAACCCTGGGTATAGGTTGGTCATGCAGAAAATTAAGTCGAAGAGGCAATTGAATGCACTTACGTGACAAAGTCATAGACTGACAGTTGGAGACGTTAAGCTCTAAGCAATTTTTGAAACCTATCAAGGTCTTCTTGAAAGAGAATAGAGTCTTGGGTTTAAGAGATATATAAGCTTTGAAGTTTCGTCGGCGTAAATGGATATGGGGAAGTGTTTATTAGTTCGCTCAAGATCGTTCATAGTTAAGATGATAAGAAGGGGACTTACATGGCTGCCTTGTGGAACACCAGAAGTGGCTAAAAATTTGACTGAGAGGGATCCCCTAAAATGAACGTTATAATAACGGTTTTCCGGAAGAGAAGATATCCATTTTAATAACGTGGGTTAAAGCCGATAGAAGACAATTTGAAAAGCATCAATCGATGAGATATTTTATCAAAGGCCTTAGGAAAATGTGTAGCAATAACAACGATTTCGTTGATGTGAGGTGGAATATGAAGCCGGATTTGTTATTGGAAGAGAAGGTGGGTCTTGGTAATTCGGATTTACTGGCAAACTTATTTGCTGGTTTTGGTGGGATGGACTGCTTCCTCTATCCTGCTTCTTGGTTGAATTTTCCAACCATTTGCAGATACGTATATTTCCAAAATTGAAATTGCTTTGGCTGGATTATGGAATTCATACTTAGCCGAATATTAAGTTTGCAGCTGCGCTTGGTTCCATCGTCAGATGTTGGAAGCAAATTACAGTGGCTCATGGTGATGGAATATCTCTTGTCGAAGAAATTCGAAATACAATCAACAATTATAAGCTCTGATAATAGTTTAACAGTTTCAATGGTCATGGTAAGTTGTTCACTCTATTTAAACTCATTCTTAACTAGTCCCTTAAAGGCTTCTGATTTTCCTACAAAAAATATATTCATAGCCACCCATCATGAATATGGGTAGTATATCAGGTACAGAGGAAAACGCAGTTGCTGGAGCTAACGGATATATTGTTGGCATGATTCGTGCTCTCCAGACACAACACAAGGGCATTCATATCTGCCATATTAACGCTCAAAGTTTGTACCCGAAAATAGATGAATTTAGGCATATTTTCGTTGACTCTAAAATTGACGTCATATGTGTTTCTGAAACATGGTTTCATGCTGACGTGCCAAATGAAATTTATAAAGTAAAAGGGTTTGAGCTTCTTCGGTCTGATAGGGTCGGTCGCGTCGGAGGGGGAGCTGCATTGTATGTTCGAAATACTCTCAATTTTGAATTTGTATGCAAATCAAGCCAGGACTGTGCTCTCGAATACTATTTCATAAACATCAAATGTAGTCATGAGAAAATATTGATTGGTGTAGTCTACAGGCCAAATACCTCCATCTCTTTTGCTCCACTCATTACCACCCTTGAGGAGAAAGGCTACATCGCGCTTGATCTAAACCCAGTTAACACGTCTACGCCTACCCATTTTACGACCACTGCTTCAACTCTGATCGATTCAATTTTTGTATCCGATATGGGTAAAGTCCTCAGCACCTGCATTCTCTAAACATGACTTGATATATATAACTTACCAAGCTGAAAATGACTTTGTTGAATCTAAAGTCATGTTTAGAGATTTCCATAACTTAAATTATGCTCAATTGCAAGCTGATACTATAGGCACAAGTTGGGAGCGTATTTATCGGATGCCCCTTGTCAATGATCAAACTAACTTTCTGCAGGAAAAAATTGCTTTCCTCTTTAACAAACATGTGCCGTTAAAAACAAAACCTGATAGGCCCCCTCACCTTCAATGGTTTACCCCTAATATCCTACAGCTTATGAAAAAGCGTGATGATACCTATAAAAGCTCGAAAAAATACAGAATACCTGAGTTCTTAAATATTTATCGCAAATTACGTAATGAAGCGGTTTCTAGAATAAGAAACGCCAAGCGTGTCTTCTACTATCGGAAGTTCGGTAGCTGCTCCTCAGGCAGAGAGGTTTGGAAACATATCCGTGAACTTGGGTTAGGAAAACAAAGGCCTAAAACTCCCGATGATATAGACTGCAACCACCTTAACTCAACTTTTTTAATGTCAAGTGATCCACCCTCAGTAAGCTTAACTACTTTCGACCAGCCACCGGATGATTGTAGAGAATCATACTTTGAATTCTATAGATTATGCGAGGAAGACGTTGCAGAAGGGGTACTATCGATCAAATCAAATGCTATGGGGATCGATGAAATTCATCCAAAATTTGTTAAGCTTCTGCTTCCATATTTACTGCCTTTTATAACACATATCTTCAACTCAATTTTAACGACGTCAGTTTTTCCCACTCATTGGAAAGACGCTAAAATCATTCCTATTCCAAAGAAATCGAATGGAAATGCAGTGGAATTCAGACCTATCTCAATTCTGCCATTCCTTTCAAAAGTTTTTGAGAAATGTATTCTCAAACAGATTCAAATCTATCTACAGTGTAAAGAACTGCTTTGTGAGAATCAATCTGGCTTCCGTCAAAAACGAAGTTGCAAGACTGCGTTATTATTGGTAATTGACGAAATTAGGAAAGCTATTGATGACAACCATCCTACAATACTAACGTTACTTGACTTTTCGAAAGCATTCGACACCGTTAATCACACTATACTTTACTTAAAGCTCAGAAAAGAGTTTAAATTTTCATTGCCCTCTACAAAACTTATATTTTCTTACTTAGAAGGAAGACGACAACAGGTTCTAGCGGGAAACCGATGTTCATGCTATTTGCCTATAAAGAGGGGAGTACCGCAAGGCTCCATTCTTGGATCATTGCTTTTTTCTCTCTACGTAAATGAACTGCCAAAGGTTGTCGTGCTTTGTGCAATTCATATGTTCGCCGATGATGCCCAGATCCCATGAATTTGGTGAATGAAGATCTCCAGCGTATACTTGGTTGGTCAGCTAAGAACGAACTGCGTCTTAATGCCCAGAAAACAAAAGCACTTGTGATCCATAAAAGAAAACTGGACCTTAATCACTTTCCACCAATCCAACTAGCCCAAAGTCCAATAGAGTACGTCGACCGCTCCAACAACCTGGGCCTGATATTTAACCGGACCCTTACTTGGTCTACCCACATAAACGCCACTATAGGTAAGACATATGGTGGATTACGTGCTCTCTGGACTGCACATCGCTTTGTTCCTACACGGACAAAGCTCTTGTTAGCGAAGACCCTCCTAATACCGATTCTGCTATATTGTTCTGAAATCTTTTGCTGCCCCGACTACGACTCCAGACGAAAGCTCAATGTCGTATATAATAATATTGCCCGATTTGTATTTCACCTAAAACGATATGACCATTTTTCCTTTTACTCAAAGCAAATCAGCGGATGTACATTTGATAATGTCCTCAAATACAGAACGCTAAGTCTCTTACATGGCATAATTCAAACTAAGCAACCAGCATACCTATTCAATAGGCTACGCTTCCTTCAGTCAGGTAGATCATGTATGCTTTTTCAAACGAGCTATGCCTGCTTGACGTCTGAAAGCCAATTCTTCGTAAACTCCGTACGGCTGTGGAATTCTTTGCCCATAAATATTAGGAAAACTAGAAGAACAAAGCAATTTAAAACCTCTCTCTTAAAATATCTGGCCAATGAAACTAATTAGATTTAGAATTTTAAACGCTTAAAATGTTCAATTTGTTTGTAAAGCCAATTGTTCTTTTCTATTCTTTTCTCTCTTTTACTTTATCTTACTTACGAGGGGCGTTCAATATATTCTCGGTATCGATATGAAGGCAAATGCGAATTCAATTTAAATTGTTTTTATTTTTCAATATAATCTCCCCTAACATCAATGCATTTGTTACATCTTGAGATAAGCTTTTTTAAACCCTCAAAAAAATAAATTTCCTCTTTCTCTGCAAAATACCCATTTATTGCCGACTTGAGTTCTTCATCATCCGAAAATCTTTTTCCACGAAGACTTTTTTTCAAATCCGGAAACAGGAAATAATCACTAGGGGCAAGGTCTGGACTATAGAGTGGGTGTTGGATTTCTTCGAAATCACAATCTCGCGCAGCAGCCTTGGAAACTCGCGCCGTGTGAACAGGAGCGTTGTCATGAAGAAGCAACACACCCGCGGCGAGTTCACCCCGTCTTTTCTTTTTAATTTCCTCCCGCAAGTTATGCAAAGTGGAAGCGTAGGATGTGGCGTTGATGGTTTCACCTTTTTTTTTGTACTCAATGAGCAAGATTGTGACGGAGTGACTTTGAACTTCTTCGGGGGGTCTGTTCCTTTTTTATGTCACTGCATGGACTCTTGTTTGCTTTCAGGGTCCCCAGTTCGTCCCCAGTAACAATTCGATCCATAACACCGTCCGCGTTCTCACTACACATCTCCAAAAGCTCTCTACAGCACGCGATTCTCACTTTTTTCTGAGGCGCTGTGAGCTTTCGTGGCACCCACCTTGCACTGACCTTTGAAAGGTTAAGATGGTCATGAAGAATGGTGTGAATGGTACCAATCGAAAGCTTGGTGATCTCTGCCATCATTTTCACCTTCACCTCAAGAACAAGTTTTTCGACTTCTTTGATGCTTTCTCCCGTACAAGCAGTAGCCGGGGCGCCGGAGCGGGGGTCGTCTTCAATGCTCTCTCTGCCTCTTTTGAACTCACTTGACCACTTTTGCACAGTTGATAATGAAGGTGCGGAACCCTGGTAAACAGCCACCATCTCTCCATGAATAGTTTTTTGACTTTTTCCTTGCTTAGTGAGAAATTTAATTACAGCGCGATGCTCAATTTTCACCATCATCGTCTCAGTTGCCATTATGATTCTGTTTAACTAGAGATAAAACGCGAATTAATAATCACATTTATATGAAATTTTACATGAATGCACTAAAATAATAGTATTACCTGATAAATAAGTCAATGTATATATACAACTACAGCTTCACCCCGATACCGAGAATATGTTGAACGCCCCTCGTACCTTATTTTATTTTATTTTGTTATCACTTCCTGAATTCTTATTGTTATATATACTTGCGCATACTTGTATCTGATATTTGAAAAATGTAAGGCTTCCACATTTAAAAGATTCCATTATCTTACCGTGTAAGCAATACTTACTTAATAAATAAATAAATAAATTGGTTAGGATATTTGGATGAAAGTAGTTTCTTCGACGAGGACTGGAAATGGATGTCAATGTCATAACGCTGTGAGCTTATCAACTCGCACGTTTTTTGATGGAAAACAAACTGCTCAGAACAGATAGCTTTGCTGTCACATAACGTAACAGAGTTTCTACATTCATGGTCCTCACGGAGTCTAACTCGATTAGACCTGCAATTTGCATATCAATGTAAAATATTTCGGATTTTATAAGGTCGCCTGAGTTCTGGATACTTTTGATCCTGTTTTCAATAATCGAGATTTTGTGCGTAGTCTGTTCGGCAAGCTTATCTTGGCCGGAGTCATCGTTTAGGCATTTTATTACCAAAAGCACACTCGAGAGTCAGATAGTATTGCGCTCACAGAAAGATAAAAGGGTTATTCCCGACATAAATCGCGTGAAAGGCTTTGCCATAGATGCCCTTGTAAGCTACCCAGTCAACATTGCTGTCATCTATTAAGAAACTAAATTTCAAATAGGTAATGTTGCGCCATACACACGGTCACGTAGATATACGTTAAAATAACACAAAAATATAGTTAAACGGAAATCGAAAATAAAAATTAAATTAGTATGTAAAGCGAGAAGAAAATGTGGCCGAACACAATGACAATAAAAACTGAAGGCGTCCAGTCAGGAACAACTCACGCATATCCCTTGTTCCATAATAGAACACAGTATTGCTAAAATGCAAAGTGGCAAGAGAAATTGCAGACTTTAAACCTAAAATGTTTGACTGTGAAAGTCAAAAGTCGTGTCCACTTCCTAAACGTGGCGGTATACTCCACTGTTAGAGAGTATCCGGACTTCTATTTAAACAGTTTTCACAGCATCAGTATATGCATGTACATATTATTGTGTACCGAAGGATCAGGCCCCGGAATCTCGGACTACATTTTGAATAAAGCTCTGCATAATGAATGTTATTGTGGTCCTCCAAATTTCCGGTATGAAATCGAGTAAATTCTAAATTGGCAGCGAATCCTAAACAAAGCCTGTACCCCAAAGTAATAACGTGATGAGTTCATATTACCGATTCTCCGTTTTAGGCACGTATAAAACTTACCCAAGCATACCGTAGTGGAAGTAAATACATCCAAACGATGGAATTTTACAATATTTTCCTGCAACTAAGTTTCCGATTATCCTGTAATCTAAGCCTTTTTGGTAAACCACACTTTACCTTCAAAATTGCAAAGCCAAAAAGCTCGTATCCGCATGGTTCGAAACACGCCCTCTTATGTATTGAAGTTATCGTCTAAAACTTAATTAAAACACCGAACTCGCCTGATTTCAATCGATGGCCACAGTAATTTGCAAAACAAACAGAAGAGTAAACCAATTTCCGTTAATTTTAATTCTAAAGCCACAAAGCGAAATGCAAACAAAAATATGTCATTAAAGCGCATAAATGCCGCCGCAAGTCCACCGCATGCGGATCAATCCTGAAACTAAAATTGAAAATCCAATTCACGTTCATTAACCGCACACGCTTTGACCGGCTACGGCCGACTGGCAAACACGCTCCAGGACTCATTGCGCTCGACAAACAGTATTATTAAAAGTGAGACCGCAAATCAGTACCACCCCGCTCAAAGACAATGAACGTCAAAACTGCTCCCGCTGACTCTAAATAGGAAAATCTTTACAATCGTCAGGTACAGTCAGTCATTGAATGCTTCCGCTCATTATTAATTCTCATTTCCGGTCGACATCGACACATGCTTGGCATCGTGTTTTCACTCCAACAGATATTTACCAGCCTGAACTATGCCGAAAATGTGTTTGTATTTGTACTATCTCGAAATCTGAAGGACAAACAGAGTAGGGAGAAACATTTCCCTACCAATTACCGCGAGGAAACCACCATCTGTACCCCGAAATTCATTTAAAACCAAACCAGTGGACCACGACTGGTCTGTCCTCCCTACGAAGAGCTTCCACTTTCTATATCCTTCAACAAGGCAACTACTGGCCAAGGAGAAAGAAGAAGAGCAAGGGAAAAGAAATATTTAAACCAAAAATTATTGCAGGTCCTGTGGCTTTTATAAAACAAAGAACAACAACCAGCACGACGAGAGGATTGCACAAAGTATGAGAAATGGATGTTCTGAGTCCTAGAAGGCTAGACATTAAATTATCTGCTACTCCTCACTGGGTGTTGCATAAATTGTAGCAGAGGTAACCAAGTGGGGAATCCCTATGCAGACCATTGGGAAGATAAAAAAAAAAAAAATAAAAATTTGAAACAAATGTCCTTAATTGCCAAAAAGGTAACGGAAGGATGCTGGGTGTTTTGGGTCCAGAACAGTGACCACCTTCTGTAAAACAGGGCCAACAGGGGCTTGAACTAGTTTTACGAGTATTTCTACAGGATGTTGTATTGCGGTTAAGGGTGAAAGCTTAAGTTGTCACTTGGTGGTAGTGCCATCTGTGGATGGTTTATGTAAGTTCAGAGCTTTTGTATAAGCTTTTGGTTAAAGTAGCAACCAAACCCAAGTTGGTGGTAAGTTAAGTATATGAATGGGGGTGAGAGCTGAGAGCAAAGTTGCGCTAAAGTTTGCTGCCTCAAAGTAGTGACATCAGTGAAAGGTGGTGCCTCAATAAAGTAGCAATGCTTTGGAATTTTCTACATTTTATTTTTGTTGCTTTTTTTCTGCGACAGGTAATTGCATTATGGGGGTGCATGAGACGGGTACATTGTCCAGTCAAGATTAATTTTTAATTTTCCGTACGGAAGGTGGACAGATTCTATAAATAAAATTTCTGGAATAGCTACGGAACGCCTTTGTATATTCGTTCTCTCGATTTTATTTATAATGAAGATGGCAAAGCGGTATCAATGGAAGATGTCGTGATATAGAAGCGCATTCCTACTTACGAGTAAAGATTTTTTTTTTCTTTTTGGCTAGCAACTGAGGAATATTGTCAGGAGTATAGAGTTGATGAGGTAAAAAGATGAAAGCAAAGTTCCAGATATTGAGACAATATACATCGGGATGGTGATAAAAAAGCGTGAAGTACATACAATAAAAAATCGGGACGCGATTAAAGATAAGAAAAGAAGTGTTGAATGATAGAGTGGAAGAAAATTCAGGAAGATTTGTTTAGAGCAACTAAAAAGTGTCTTAATATCATAATACCACTTGCATTTCAGTACTCACGTGCATTTTCTGTTCTAATGGATGATCTTTACTGACCAAAGGACAGTTCAGCACTGCTCTTGAATTCCGTTCAAGTCATTCAAAAAGATCTGTATTCCTCTCCTACTGTCCTTCTCCATGTTCGACGATTGCAGCCCTCTCTTCTACCTGATTGTGTAAGTTGATTTCATTGCATGACGTACTTCACAATGGAACTGTTCTAGCGACGTAGGGTCTTACCAATGCACTAAAAATTTCTATTTTATGGTTACCCAGAAAACATTGTTTCTTCAGATTTAAGACAGCTTACCAAACAAAGTTCTTGTCTTACGAATTCTGCTGTCCACATCCGGCTTAGTACCACCCTTTTTGGAGACATTTTTTCCTAAACATAAAATGCTGCTTAGTTTTTCCACTTTCAGTCCGAAAATGTTGCGTTACGAGCGGCTAGTGTTGCGCTGAGGAATTAAAGTTCTTAGGGTCCTTCTCTGACTCCAAGTTATGGGCCTGCATCTTTGGGTTCAATATCTCGTCTGAGAGCAAACGAACGACATCTTCGTAGCCAAGTCCACCTCAGCCCAATGGTTTCTCCAAATCACATTACTATGCAGATCAGATCACCAATTGATACAAAAAACAGCAGTGGCTAAAAAATACAACCTAACGCTATGTAAGATATGACATTTACTGTCATCGTAGATAGTCAATATAAAAGTAACTAGTTTTACTGGTGTCTCTATTCAAGGAGCCCTCGCCTAATTATCAAGGCTTCGCCCTTTAATGACGTTATCTAATAATGAACGGGGACAGAGCAAAGTACTGGTCTTATCGTAAACATCTTCAGATGACGCTACCGAAGGTTGCTACGATTCGATCGGTCAAAAGTTGCCCTACCAGGACTTAAATCACGGTACCATGGGAGTCAGGAGCCCCTCAGATCTCGGCCCTGGCCTGACTTGTTAGAGGTAGGCCCCCTTGTGGGAGCGTTATGATGACTATGGTTTAAAGCCAAAATCGCGGGAAGGGTTTCGGCCCAATGTAGAGTTCCAATAAGTACTGGGTGCTGCGACCCTAAGAGCAGTAAGAGGTTTTAGGTCGGCCTCAACTCATACCAATGGTGGAACTTGTGCCGGCAACACAGTTCCGATTTGGTAGCAATGGATTGACAGAGAGCGTTGGCAAGGCGTATCTTTGCTCCCATGGATGTATGGGCATCCCGTAAACATAAGTCTACATGACAGGTGGTTTACGTTAAAAATCAGACACTATATCTCTATTCAAGCTATCGAAGGAATTGTAGAAATCAATTACCAGCAAATGTAGTGCATTCATATACTCGGCCTATTCTTCAACCATGATCTGGTCAATTCTAGAGGATATTTTTCGAAGAGCTGTCTGTTCGATGTCGAGAATTAAAATCCAGAATTATTATTTGTATTAGTTTAGCCCCAGCTATAAGAACGCGAATATCTCTCCAACTGCCATTTTCGGTCGGTTAGTTAAACTATCATCGTCCTCTTCCAATCTTCAGTGATGGATTCAGTTACCCATGCTGTATAAATAAACGGACGAGCTGCGTCGAGAATCCACCTATATCTATGCCAACTGCCTTGTTTTTCTTCAGTACCTTAATCGTCGACAAGTATTTATTGTAGAGGGAAACTCACCTGAACTCGGGTCCAAATCGATGTATCATAAGTGTTTAAGCACTGCAGAAAAATATTCCCGCCATCTGGCAAGCTTGGATCACAAGTTCCTTATTTAGCTAGTGCGTGAATGTAGAATCGTTTGTTTTGTCTCACACAACACAGCACTTTTTTTTGTCTTTATACGCCACTGGACTTTTATTTCGGTGCACTTAGTTGCTAGGGCCGCTGCCATCCATGCTTTGGATTCAATACCTTCCAGGTCTGCTGTCAGCCACGTGCTTTAAATTTGTGGCCCCCTACCGACTATAATACGAGTATGCCCATTTTCACAGTGTTGAAGTGGTAGTTGATGAACTCAGGATTGAAGCCGCTGATTGTTTCTGCATTTATGGTAAGGTAGTCACTTGTCGGCTCTTTGGACAAGGCCAATCTTCCTCCTGTATACTTTGCGGCCAGATCAATACTTCCGGATTGTGCTTCGTCGCCGCCTACACTTGAGTGCATCGAATTTTCAATGGGACGAATCCGATTTTGCCCTCGTGTAGTAGCAAGAGTTCTTAAAGATCTTAACATTCACAAATCCACTGATCCAGATGGTATATCTCCCATTATTCTGAAGTGGTGTTCTTCCTAGCTCGCAAAACCACTGAGTAAGCTTTTCCATCAATCCTACTCTCTAGGACTCTTTCCGAGCAGATGAAAACTAGGTATTTGTCCAGGCCGTCCCTAAAATGTTGAATCTTCTTTTCTCTCTTTCGACAGACCCACTTATGTCCCTTCTTTCCAAGGTCATGGAAACGCGGATAGACCGTCAACTCATGAAAATCTCGAAACGCGGAAACCTCTTAATGAGCGGTAGTACGGTTTTCGTGGCAACAGGTCTCACCGAAAAGTGGACCCAAAACGTATATTTTTGTTAACGCTTGTTATTTCTACGGCATTTACCATTTGGCAATGCGTGTATTTGGCAAAGACGAATCTCTTCTACAATGGATTAGAAATTACCTTTCGGAACGTAAAATCCAAGTTATCTTGGATGGTTTCAAGTTTGATATTCACAAAATAAATGCTAGTGTGTCCCAGGGCTCCGTTTTGTCTCCGACACTCTTTTTGATTTTCATAAACTTGTCTGCTACTTCTAATCCAATATATTCCTTTGCTGATGACAGTACCCTCTGCTTTTCATATTCATTCTCGAACTGACGTCCCTGCTCTTCGGCTGTAGAACGGGAACAGAAGCGTATGCTAAGCTCATTAGGTTACAAAATAAACAGCATTACTAAATGGAAAACCAAAAAAAAAGAGTGGAAAAAGTTAAACCGAAATTTAAACACCCAGCCATTATCCATGAATGGCATTTGCATCGTTGATGTGTGTCAGTGACAACTTACATTGGAATGACAACATATTCGATGTCGCCAAAAATTCCGCGAAATGTCTAGGTTTCCTCAAGTGATGTGAGAAATACTTTTTCCCTTCTGATCTTGCCTCAATATAGAAGGCATTGATCCGCCCGAAATTGGAGTAAAATGCCCTCATCTGGTCGGGTGCTCCCAAAACATCTCTGCACCTGATAGATAGGATTCAAAACTGCGCGATAAAACTCATAGGTGATGCTAATATCACTCAGAAAACGGACACCATCGAACACCAAAACGTAATGTTCGATATTTTCACCACCAGTGCTCCATAGAAATCGCCAGCACCATTTCGCCCCTTCAAACCTTTAATCGTAACACCCGCCTTGCTATGAATGCTCATCAGCCCACTCTCGTAGGTACATTGAAATATCGTGATTCATTCCTAAGTCGTACAACTTACTTATGGAATGCCCTGACGAGCTCATTTTTTCCTAGTCGTTATAATTTGCAAATATTTACGACTAATGTACATCGGTACCTCTGTTTTCTTTCTCCCTAAGTTTCCTTCGCCCGTGATGTGTGCAAACATTTTAAGGGTCTAATAACCCCTTCAGCGCGCTAATTATAAAAAAAAAATAAAAAATTTCCAGAGCAGACGCGGAAGCTTTTGGTAGTTTCAGAGGGTTGGATGCCAGCATGTACCACTTTAATTCCCACGGTATTTTTAGGAACCTAGAAGTTCGAGAACTACCTTTTTCGTTGTTGAGAAGAGTTCCAGAATACAATCCGTATACAATAAGTATCCGTAGCGCGTGTTATCGTTTTAGAGCAATGTTGTTGATCCGAGCTGTTATTGATCGGGAAAATGCTGACTGTCTCATAACTTGAATTGCTTCAACATGCAAAGACCAAGTTAGTAGCGAAGTTCTTACCTGACTTCTCTGTGGTGGTCCTCGGCTAACATGATAAGGGCATGCTTGGCCTGTATCGTTAAACTGGCCTACGAACCAGTTATTAAGGGATAATAATGTGTTCACTGTTGACGACACTGGGAAACGATTAAAAGACAACATCGAATCTGTTCGGAATGTTGTGAAATGTTCGGACTCTTAGCAGACCTTGTGCAGTTGAACAACTAGCGGGTATCCTCGACCGCTGCAAAGCAGACATGCCGTCATTCTAGAGTTGCGATGGTATGGCCCTGATAAGAAAAGGATAGACAGCTGTTGAGACATTTATTCGCATACGGCTTCGTCAGAAGTGGAAGTTTTACTGGGTTTCAGCCCACCCTAACAAGTGCAGAACAGAACGACAGGGGCTCGCAAGTGTTAATAGGGAACACGAGAACCACTCGATTGAATCCTTTTGGAGGTGCTAGAGGAAGAATGAGGTTCGGAAGCTTCACCACAAAATAAAGTGAACATGATAAGGTTGTAAAGCCCGAATAGACATCTTCCAGGATAGAAAAGGAAACATCGTAGTAGAATCAGAGTGCGTGCTTTGAATTTGGAAAGATTATTTCTACAGACTATCAAGGGGTGATGTCGAACAACATCCCACCGTCAGGCAGAATGAACCATTCAACCTGGATGAAGACAGACAACATATCCATCCACCCGACCAAGATGAGGTCCAGACAGCCATATCCAAGTTCAACTTCAACGAATCCGTTGGACAGGATGGCTTATCTGCCGAACTGTTTAAGGCAACAGGTGATGATTGTATACGGAGCATATTTACATCAACTCATCACCAAAATCTGGGTCAACAAAAGTGTGCTCGACGAATGCAACCTCAACATTGTTTGTCCGATCTTAAATAAGATCCCCCGAACTACGTCAATCGAAGGGAAATGAGTCTCCTCAACAACACATACAAAATTCTGTCTGCCGTGTGGTTTTAGGTTCAATGTCAGATAAAGACTTAAACACATCAGCGTTTCATGTTCATGTAAATTTCTCACTAAGCAAGGAAAAAGTCAAAAAACTATTCATGAAGAGTTGGTGGCTGTTTACCAGGGTTCCGCACCTTCATTATCAACTGTGCAAAAGTGGTCAAGTGAGTTCAAGAGAGGCAGAGAGAGCATTGAAGACGACCCCCGCTCCGGCGCCCCGGCTACTGCTTGTACGGGAGAAAGCATCAAAGAAGTCGAAAAACTTGTTCTTGAGGATGCCCGAATAAAGGTGAAAATGATGGCAGAGATCACCAAGCTTTCAATTGGTACCATTCACACCATTCTTCATGACCATCTTAACCTTTCAAAGGACAGTGCAAGGTGGGTGCCAAGAATGCTCACAGCGCCTCAGAAAAAAGTGAGAATCGCATGCTGTAGAGAGCTTTTGGAGATGTGTAGTGAGAACGCGGACGGTGTTATGGATCGAATTGTTACTGGGGACGAAACATGGGTCCACCACTATGACCCTGAAAGCAAACAAGAGTCCATGCAGTGGCATAAAAAAGGAACAGACCCCCCGAAGAAGTTCAAAGTCACTCCGTCTGCCGGGAAGCTCATGGCCACAGTTTTTTGGGACTCAAAGGGAATCTTGTTCATTGAGTACAAAAAAAAGGTGAAACCATCAGCGCCACATCCTACGCTTCCACTTTGCATAATTTGTGGGAGGAAATTAAAAAGAAAAGACGGGGTAAACTCGCAGCGGGTGTGTTGCTTCTTCATGACAACGCTCCTGTTCACACGGCGCGAGTTTCCAAGGCCGCTGCGCGAGATTGTGGTTTCGAAGAAATCCAACACCCACCCTATAGTCCAGACCTTGCCCCTAGTGATTATTTCCTGTTTCCGGATTTGAAAAAATGTCTTCGTGGAAAAAGATTTTCGGATGATGAAGAACTCAAGTCGGCAATAAATGGGTATTTTGCAGAGAAAGAGGAAATTTATTTTTTTGAGGGTTTAAAATAGCTTATCTCAAGATGTAACAAATGCATTGATGTTAGGGGAGATTATATTGAAAAATAAAAACAATTTAAATTGAATTCGCATTTTCCTTCATATCTATACCGAGAATATATTGAACGCCCCTCGTATGTACCCGTAAAATGTTTGCACACAGCGGGGCGAAGGAAAATCAGGGAGGATGGAAAGGGAGGTACCGGTGAACGCTGGTTTTAAATGTTTGAAGGTTATAATGACTAGGGAATAAAGAGCTAAGCAGAGCATTCCTTCTTGAAAGAATTGTGGAAAACTCACAAGCGAACCCGGAACTAGAAACTGAACTGCTGATGTACTGGCCAGACGCTCTATGCGTAAACATTTTGAAGGTACTTGATATTGAGCGCGCAGATAATAAAAAAAAAACATAAAAACAGGTAGCAGCCAATGTCCTTCGCCTAACAAATAAGACAGTGTCAAACTCACTCTAAGGTCGGATTCATCCGGACAACTTTGAATGCCTAATCTATTTACACCTATAGTCATTGGGATTGTCCTCCTGAGAGTTTCTTCACAAATCACAAGGTTTGAACGGGTCGAAGGCGAGTCTCCTGCTTCATGAAAAAACAATACAATTATTGGTTAATCTGTGGCCTAGTGTACCACAACATTTACTTACTTACTTAGATGGCGCTACAGTTCGGGGTGGACCAACGCCTCAGCTATCATGATTCTCCAGCTAGCGCGGTCTTTTGTCGATTGCCTCCAGTTCGGCACATGAGGTTGGCTGAGGTCGTCCTCTACTGGGTTGTCTCTCTGGGTTGAAGTCGAAGATTTGTTGTCCACGCAGGTGGATTTCGGAGTTGAAAGCGGAGCCGCGGTAGATAAATTCTATTATTACTTTAAAGTTCTAGCTGCCCATTATAGCGTTTTGCCCTAGGCCTCGATGTTGTATGTCCATCTTTGTTGCGAGCATATACATTGTTTTTGTTCGTTGATAACTAACGCCATCTTTACCGATTCTGCTTCAATAGTTGCAAACGCTCCACTGACAACTCGTTGTGTTCTTCCCATTGTGTCAAATACGAGTAACTTTTGAAAGGTGGAGCCACAGGAGTTGACTAGTGAGTTTCGCACAATTTTTTTTTTTTATATTTGGCGTCTGCACAAGGAATAAGATGATTGTTAGTTAGGGATGTGTGTTGGTTTTAAATGTTCGCAAGTTATGGGGACTAGGAAATAAAGACCTCGGCAGGGTATTCCATAAGCGAGTTGTACTGCTCAGGAACGAATCACGATATTTCAGAGTACATCCGAAAGTGGATTTGAGGGTGTACTGATAAGCATTCATAGCCAGACGGGTCTTATGGCTAAAAGTTTGAAACTGGAGAATGCTAAGGGTAATTTCGGTGGACCTCTGGTGGTGAAAAAAGCAACACAACAAGGTGAGACAGGAGACGTTACGCCGTTTTTCGAGGGTGTTGAATGACAGTATAATATTGTCATCACCTATGAGTTTTATTGCACGATTTTGGATCCTACCTATCAAGTGCAAAGAGGTCTTAGGGGCACCTGACCTGATATGGGCATTGTACTCCAATTTTGGGTGGATAAACGCCTTACATATTGAGGCCTGGCCAGAGGGGGTGAAATATTTCTTACATTGCTTTAGGAAAACTAGATATTTCGCAGCATTTTAGACGACATCGAATATGTGGCCATTCCAACGTAAGTTGTCACTGACGCACATACCGAGAATGGAAAGTTTTGGTGCCATTCATGGATAATGGCTGGGTGTTAAAATTTCGCTTCAACGACAGCAGACAGCATTAAGTCATGGAAGCATTAAATTCAACTCTGTTGATAGTTCCCCAATTGGTTATGCTGTTAATATCGGAATTTAATGAGCTCAGCATATGCTGTCATTCCCGTTCTATAGCCGAAAAGCAGGGATGTGAGTCCGAGAACGGATTTGAAAAGCAGAGAGTGCTGTGACCAAATTCAAAGGACTTTATCTTATTTTAAGTATCGGACAAAGTCATTAACAAAAATTAAGAATAGTATTGGATATAGAACGGAACCCTGACACACACTATGTCATTATAAATGCGCTTTGGGATAGCTGAATTTGTAACATTTTTGACGATTTTGAACGACCAAGAATTTTTACTAACTTTGTAACATTGTAGTATTTTTTGCTTCAGTTTTTGGACGCATTGAAATTGCACATGCTTAAGAAAGACGTTGCAGTTATTCCCGGCTCGTTTGAACTTTTTCAGTTTTCCCCTGTAGGGTTGGCTTTTGTAAGACCGAAAAAATATTTCTCGAACCCTACTAGTCTCTTTAAAGATCGATCCATACCACGCCTTTTCTTTTGGTTTGATACTCTTCATCCGATGAGGGATAAAGAATCTGATTCCAAAGAACGTTGTATCTATGATCATATCAGCAGCGGCATCCACATCGTTATCGAGGTAACATAACGACCAGTTGATATTCCCAACGAAGGTGTTAAGTCCGCTCCAAATGGCTTTTTCGTATTGACATACGATTTTTTTATGAATCTTTTTTCTAACTGAGTGGTCTGTGTATAAGAAATTAGCTGATATGACATACTGGTGCGGTGAGATTGGAGGGGAGAACACGTGGCAAGTTTTAAAATAAGTCCGGGATGTTGGATGGCCTGGACTCGTTTACAAGCTGCTTGTTGTGGCAAGTTCTTTTCCGCAGCAAAAATATCAACCCACCGTTCTTCGGGTATTGGCTTTCCAAAATGTCGATGTCACGCCAAAATATTGAAATCGCCAGTAATAACGATTTCAGTATGAGGATACAGGGATACTGTTCGGAATAATCTTAGCTAAGACACTATCAATGTAAACTAGCCCTAATAATTTTGTACACACTGTAATCTAGCTTCATTAACATAAAAATTGCTTTTACTTCATTATCTCCATATCATAATTGTACATGCTAATTAACTAAATTGAATTGTCAGAAGAATGTATTTGTACATATGTAACATTGATCATGCCATTTGAAATACTAACACTGTAATTTCATCTTTGAGCCGCTATCTCTGCGAGCATCAGTTAAGTAACCTTCATTGAATTATTAGAAGTCAAGCAATAAAGACCAAATTTTTTCGATTTCGTGTTTGCTTCTTCTTTAGCTAGTTTTTTGTTTGCATTGGTTTTAATAATCCAAAAAATCTTGGATTACCTTTCATGGCGACCGTGACCGGACACATATGATAATTGTGGTCAATTGGGCTGATGAGACCGAGCGGATCATACAACTTAGCAATGCTGGAAAGTATTGCTCTTTTTGTCGCAACTTGAGAAGGCTCAGCTGGTGAGCAAGAAAATCGAAACTCATCTGAATCAGGCTGCCAAGTGTTTTTGTAACCTGCTGTCACTGTCGGGAATCTTTTCTATAAATTCGGAATTGTTTGAGCACCACTTGCGCAGATAAAAGCCACCCTTGCTCAACACCGCAGTTGTCTGACGTCCAATTTCCCTGATTTCATCAAGGGTGTCGGCACCAGAAATCAAATCCTCAACATAAAAATCCTGTTGAATTGCTTTGGAGCCAATGGGAAATGTTGAACTATCATCTAAAGCTAGCTGGACCATGGAACGAATTGCAAGAAATGAGGCAGGAGCAGTTCCATAGGTTACGGTATTCAACTTGAAAATGCTAAGGTCATCATTCCGATTTTCTCTCCATAGAATAAGTTGTAAATTATCATCAGGCGGCTGAACCTGTACACCCTTGTACATTTTCGAGATATCAGCAGTGATACCGAATCTGTACATTCGAAAGCGAAGAAGAATTGTAAATAAATCTTCTAGTGGGCCCCACCATAAGAATGTCATTAAGTGATAGACCCGATGATGATTTCGCTGAGGCATCAAACACTACGCGTAATTTGGTCGTGGTACTATCCGCCTTTGTGACGCAGTGATGAGGAAGGCAAAAATAATTAGTTTTAAGAACATTGGTATGCACCCTAGTCATGTGATGAAGCTGAATATACTCATTGATGAAACTCGTATACTGCTGCTTTAGGTCGGTATTTCGATCCAATTTGGCCTCGAGATTGTAAAAGCGCCTTTGAGCCAGCTTAAGTGACTCGCCTAGTTCATTGGGAGATTTTTTGAATGGGAAACGAACTGCAAATTTTCCAGAGGAGAGACGCTGATATGTTTTTTGAAACATGTTTTCACACTCCTTTTCCTCTGTGCTAAGCTCCTTCGAGAAGGTTTCATGGGACTCTATTTCCCAGAAGGATTTAAGAAGACTTTCTATTGAATCGTCATTTTCAGTATGATCATTATCCCTAGCAATTGCACAAAAGCTATAGCGCTTTGCTTGTTCTAGACTGACCTTTCCTGCAACTATCAAACCTAGTACAGTTTTTTGTAGAATTGGCAAGTTATTACCCAAACGAATCTGGCCCACAGATAATAAATCGAAAAATATTTCTGCACCTATAAGCAAATCTATCTGCTGTGATTTGTAGAAGTGAGGATCAGCTAGTTCGATGTTTGAAGGTAAGTACGAAAGTAAATCAATATTTTTTAGGGATTTTTCTGGCTGGTTACAGGTAATTGATGGTAGAATATGTGCCTCAATGTCCGTGGTATAGTTATTTAAACGAGATCTCAAGTCAAGATTTGTTTTATATTTCGATATTGTGCTTGTTTCTCCAATACCGCCTATGGGATGAGTAGATCTTAGACGTTTGACACCAAGTTGCTGAATTAGACGATCAGTAGCAAAATGAATTTGGGACCCTGAGTCCAGCAGGGCCCTGCACGTAACGTAGGAACCATTGCAATCTCGCACTAAAATCAAGGCTGTTGCAAGAAATGTGAATGGTTTCTGTTCCTTTCCTTCGATAGGAAATTGATTAATTGAATTTGATTTGGAAAGGAGAGATGTGTTTGAATTACTGCCCGATAAAAAATTTGGTTTTGAATGTCCCTCAGGTATGATTGATGTTTCATTGACAACAGGACTCATCTGAAGCAACGTATTATGCCGTTGGGAGCAATGTTTGTAGGGATGCGAACTACAATTACGAACTTGGTGGCCAGTTCGAAGGCAATTTATGCATAATTTCCTAATTTTGGCTTCTTGATAACGTTTTTCAGGTGACAGATTAGCGAAAGCTTTACATACGTAAATGTTATGATCATTTTTCTCACAAAAGAAGCAGGTGGTATTAAAGGGTTTCGATGTAATAAAAGTCTTATGTGCTATAGGTTTGAAAGACTTACGTGGGTTGCTTGATGTTGGTTGTTGAGGCCTGGTGTTAGTACTTGACGCATTTTCCATAGTTTCAAGAAGTTGACATCGTTTTTCGATGAATTCCGCAAGTTGATTGAATTTGGGCAAGGCGTTGATAGTTGCTTCTTCTTCCCACTTTGTACGATTTCTTGAATCAAGTTTGCTGACGACAAGATGAACTAATAATCCCTCCAGAATTTCTTCCTTACTTTCGAGAGTGTTTAGTGCTCTAAGATGGGAGTTAATGCTGTCACTCAGATCACATAGTTTAAATACCGATCCTCCATCCACGCTTGGTAGCTTGAAAACGTCTTTAATATGTGCCTGAAACGTTTATTATTGAATCGAGACTTTAAAAGATCAATAGCCTTGGTGTAGTTTTCACTGGTAACCTCGAGGGATTGGATGCTCTTGAAGGCGAAATCTGACAAACATGAACGTAAGTGTTGGAACTTTTCAATAGCTGAAAGTTCATCGTCTGCATCCACTAATGTCTCAAACATAGATAGGAAATCTGGCCAGTCGGTATATTTTCCAGAGAACTTCGTTAGTTCCAATTTAGGCAATCGAGCACTTTTAGGCTTCATACTCAGGAAAGTTGAATCATGTGTAATATTAGCTCCAATTGTAGACTTCCTTTTACCATCCAACAGCGTGAGAATCTTTGCTTTGATTTCAGTATACATTTCTTCGAAATTAACTCTTTTGTCATTTTCCAACTCGGCTTCATCTAGGATCTCGATATTAGTTTGTGCATCTTCGAACTTTTTAAAATATATTTCTAAAAGGCCTAACTTCACTTCCCATTCGTGCAAAGAAACACTAGTATTAGCTGAATCGAGATATTTCCGGAGTTTCGTAAGTTGTCCAGTGGCTGAAGCTCTTTTAGTTTTGTAAGACGACATCACATTACTACTCGTAGATTCAGAATTTTCAAACATATTGGACTCTGAACGGCAGCAGCAAATAAAACTCTTGTGTAGAGGGAAAATTCGTCCTCTCGATGAAACTTGTGAAAATTGGTTTTGATTTATGTGAAAAGACCAAAACTTGGTCGAAGACACACGAATAAACTTAAACCTCCAATCACTTACGAAAGGCCAAGTCTTGGTCGAAACGTATGAGTGATTCCTTTTAATCGGAGCGTAAACTTGTAAAAGCTGTTCTCTAAATAAAACACTAACAACGGTTTACGTGGATTTTTCACAATATAATAAAATTTTATTCTTCTATTAGAGTAATTTGGTACTTGAAGTGAGTGTGAATTATATGATGCGACACAAATAAAAGTTGAGAGTTGCCACATCATTATATTTTGTTTGGTACATAAATTTAAATGTTAATTAAAACTGAAATAATGTTAAATAATTCACAAAACAATTAATAATTTATTTATAACAAAATAATAAAATAATAGCTGTGCTACACTTGGATATTCACTAAAAACTTTGTGGGAACACTTTTGTTATGCGAAAAACAAAATTAAACCAGAGTTGCAGTTTATTAATTTTACTTAATCGACGATATCAAATTATCATATGTGTCCGGTCACGGTCGCCATGAAAGGTAATGGATTATTAAAACCAATGCAAACAAAAAACTAGCTAAAGAAGAAGCAAACACGAAATTGAAAAAATTTGGTCTTTATTGCTTGACTTCTAATAATTCAATGAAGGTTACTTAACTGATGCTCGCAGAGATAGCGGCTCAAAGATTAAATTACAGTGTTAGTATTTCAAATGGCATGATCAATGTTACATATGTACAAATACATTCTTATGACAATTCAATTTAGTTAATTAGCATGTACAATTATGATATGGAGATAATGAAGTAAAAGCAATTGTTATGTTAATGAAGCTAGATTACAGTGTGTACAAAATTATTAGGGCTAGTTTACATTGATAGTGTCTTAGCTAAGGTTATTCCGAACAGATACAATTCACTGTTTGGAGTGAGACAGCGCACAAAACTCTTTAAAGGTCGAATTGCTGTCCAGTTTGGGACTCATGTTTGCTTATTGAGATGGAATTGTACATTGACCATTGAACATTGACTACATTGTTTTAGAATTTGGTAAGCTACATCAATACGTAAGTAAATGGTGAGACCGCGATGAGAAAAGAATAATGTCACTAGTGCCTAGACAGATTGTTTTAAATTAAAATGATCCGAGAGGTGTGGGCGGGAATCTAGATGTGTTTCACTAAGTGAAAAAATCAAATTTTGGTAGGTGTTATGCCCTTACAACAATTAAAAGCTGTGCGTCATACAAATTCACATGTTTTTTTATTTTTTGTGCACGCGCGAGTTAAAGGTTCGACTGAGAGGTTGGCGGAAAAAAAACACAACTGTATTTGGACAGATGTATCTATTCACAAGACTTCAAAGAATGATTGTTTTACATTGGTTTTTATACCTAATTTATGCTTACTCTATAAAAAATTGGGAATAAGTTCTGTGGGAAAATGCATTTATTAATTCGAAGCGAACAAAGTGTAACTGGATATTTATTTTATGCTTATTTTACAATAATAGGACAAATTCTGTGGGAAGGTGCATTTATTAATTCAAAGTGAACAAAGTATTATTGGATAAGTTTAAATAGGATAGTGAATTAATGCAAGGTAAATGAAATGTGGATGTCGTTGTTATGGATATGTAACTAGCGCGAGGTATGTTTTATTATTTTGCAGACACTAAGTTGTACGTGTGCACTCGTCGAAGGTCATCTTGGCACTCATTTTATATTGTAAAATGTTTGTGTGGGTACAAATGATAGAACTTATTCTTTTCAATAGAAATCGCTTTATTCAGTACAGTTACAATTCACTATTTAATTGTTTCTCCCAATACAATCCAATTTCTCAACCGCTTATACTTTTCTATCTTTTACTTAAACCACTTAATCACTTCTCCTAATTAACACTTCAAATTCAACTGATGAACTGATTTGCATACCTTGGGGATGCTGGTATTTATACTCGAATGACATACTTCGAGAACAATCCTCGCCATCCAGCGTCCCAAACAATTTCCAATTTGCTAGAAAATTCGATTCCACTCTCCAGTCGAGACTTTGTTATTCCAGTATTGAAATCTTCTGATCTTCGAGTATCGACATTTTCTGCTAGATGTCGCTGCTCACATTTAAGTGGTTATCACAATATGCATTTTCATTATATCGAATTCATTTACACTTACAAGGTAGACAGAAAGATAACCAATTTGCCCCAAACCAAAAACTTAATCTACATATGTCTCTTTCAACGGAATTGAGCAGGGTAATTTATTTATTTGTTTCATTATATTATTACTAATACTGCACAAATGACTTTTTTCTTAAAAAAACTTAGTACATGGATTTTGCTTTTTTTTTACATTTAGATAAAACAAAGCAAGATGAGTAGTTAACAAGTCAACAACAAGCCAACTTCCACTAACAATCTACTCTCTTCCAACAACTTCCCTTCTTTCTGTTTCCCAATTTCCAACAAACTTAACACATGCTGGGGCTTTATAAATGTATTTATACCCACTTGAGTGCTAAGTTCTTCAAAAAAAACTCTATGTACTGAAACTATCTTAATTTTAGAGAAACTCATTTTTTTTTTTGAAGTTGTTACACATTTTATTTAATTACTTCTAAATTTCTATTATTTTTTTTAAATTTTTTCCATATTTTTCTTTTATTTTTTATAATTTTATAAAAAACCTAAACTATAGTATGTAAGCCGGCCATGGTTTAAAATATTAAGCATAGTGACTTTGCCCACTAATAGGGCTACCCCTAATTAGAAGGAACCCTAATTAGAAGAAGAAGCCAGCAACTTTTATGGTGCTGACGAGCACCATCCATCAAATCGCTACTCCCTACCGACCTACTGAAGAGGAGACGCTCCGTACTGCCCTGTGCGACGTATTTGTTGTAGTTGTGTCGCATGTACACAGTTGGTCCAAGATTACCGGCACCACTAGTTTGTGCAGAATCATCCCTTTACTATCAAAATAAAGGAATGACTCTGTGCATATGATACATATAATTTAGATAATAAACCCCGACAATCAAATTGTTTCTCGAGGTCGTTTCTCTTGCAATGTGCCTTCTACGAGGGGCGTTCAACATATTTTCGGTATCGGGGTGAAGCTGTGGTTGTATATATAAATTGACTTATTTATCAAGTAATACTATTATTTTAGTGCATTCATGTAAAATTTCATATAAATGTGATTATTAATTCGTGTTTTATCTCTAGTTAAACAGAATCATAATGGCAAGTGAGACGATGATGGTGAAAATTGAGCATCGCGCTGTAATTAAATTTCTCACTAAGCAAGGAAAAAGTCAAAAAACTATTCATGAAGAGATGGTGGCTGTTTACCAGGGTTCGGCACCTTCATTATCAACTGTGCAAAAGTGGTCAAGTGAGTTCAAGAAAGGCAAAGAGAGCATTGAAGACGACCCCCGCTCCGGCGCCCCGGCTACTGCTTGTACGGGAGAAAGCATCAAAGAAGTCGAAAAACTTGTTCTTGAGGATGCCCGAATAAAGGTGAAAATGATGGCAGAGATCACCAAGCTTTCAATTGGTACCATTCACACCATTCTTCATGACCATCTTAACCTTTCAGTGCAAGTTGGGTGCCACGAATGCTCACAGCGCCTCAGAAAAAAGTGAGAATCGCATGCTGTAGAGAGCTTTTGGAGATGTGTAGTGAGAACGCGGACGGTGTTATGGATAGAATTATTACTGGGGACAAAACATGGGTCCACCACTATGACCCTGAAAGCAAACAAGAGTCCATGCAGTGGCATAAAAAAGGAACAGACCCACCGAAGAAGTTCAAAGTCACTCCGTCTGCCGGGAAGCTCATGGCCACAGTTTTTTGGGACTCAAAGGGAATCTTGCTCATTGAGTACAAAAAAAAAGGTGAAACCATCAACGCCACATCCTACGCTTCCACTTTGCATAATTTGCGGGAGGAAATTAAAAAGAAAAGACGGGGTAAACTCGCAGCGGGTGTGTTGCTTCTTCATGACAACGCTCCTGTTCACACGGCGCGAGTTTCCAAGGCTACTGCGCGAGATTGTGGTTTCGAAGAAATCCAACACCCACCCTATAGTACAGACCTTGCCCCTAGTGATTATTTCCTGTTTCCGGATTTGAAAAAATGTCTTCGTGGAAAAAGATTTTCGGATGATGAACAACTCAAGTCGGCAATAAATGGGTATTTTGCAGAGAAAGAGGAAATTTATTTTTTTGAGGGTTTAAAAAAGCTTATCTCAAGATGTAACAAATGCATTGATGTTAGGGGAGATTATATTGAAAAATGAAAACATTTTAAATTGAATTCGCATTTTCCTTCATATCGATACCGAGAATATATTGAACGCCCCTCGTACATCTCCTGCCCCTGGTCAGAGTGCTGTTGTTTGCACTCGGCCACTGCCATTACTGTATAACTCTGTTATGCAGCAGAGCTAGTGACTGAGTTCATGTAACAACTGATGAATAGCGGGTTGCAACTGTGAATTCTGTTGGTGCACTAATTCATTTTGTTTTAAGGGCATAGCACCTACAACAAATTGATTCTGTAAACCAACTTTAGAATTTTTACTTACCAAACTCTACAACAATGTAGTCCCTCTTTCAATCCGGAATTAAATTTCATGTGGTTAAGATTCCATCTCCGTATGCAAATTATCCACTACTGCTTTATTTACAGAAGCCCCAAACTGGACAGCAATTTGACTTTTGATGAGTTTGATGAGTTGCCTCCATTCAAAGAATTGTATCCCTCTATCCTCATACTAAAATCGTTATTACGGGCGACTTCAATATTCGACATTCTGGACAGACAACACCCGAAAGACGGTGTGTTCAGATCTTCGCTGCGGAAAACAACTTAATGAAGCTTGTGAATGAGCCCACGCGAATACCAGACCTTGATAGTCATACCTGTCACCCTGGACTTGTTTTTAACTTCTCACCCTGATAAGTACACCATTGATGTGCTCTCCCTTCTAGGCTCGTCGGACTATTGTGTGATATCAGCTAATTTCTCGTACACCGACCACACAGTTAGAGAAAAAATTCCTAAAAGAACCGTATGGCAATACGAGAAAGCCAACTGGAACGGCCTTAACAGCTTCTTTAGTAATTTTAACTGGTCGTTATGTTTCCTCGATAACGACGTAGATGCCGCTGCTGATATGATTATAGACACCATTCTCCTTGGAATGAGATCGTTTATCCCTTATCGGATTAAGAGTATCAGACCAAAAGAAAAGGCATGGTACGACTCGAACTGTAAAGAGGCTGTCAGGGTTAGAGAAATGTTTTTTCGGTGCTATACGAGCAACCCGACAGAGGAAAATCGAAAAAAGTCCAAACGAGCCAGGAATGACTGCAACGTCTTTCTCAAGCGCGTGAAATTTCAATATGACAAAAAATTGAGGGAAAAAATACTACAATGTCCCAAAGGTAGTAAAAATGTCTCAATGTCATTGTACATTCCAGCTGTCAGCTCTTTGGACAAATCCAATCTGCTTGTTGCATATTTTGCGGCGAGTTTAACACTTCTAGATTGTGCTTTGTCCCCACCCACACTTGAGTGCGTCGAATCTTCAATGGGACGAATCCACTTTCGCACTCGTGTAGTAGCACGAGTACTTAAAGATCTTAACATTCATAAATCTGCTGGTCCAGATGGTATATCTTCCCTTCTTCTGAAAAGGTGTTCTTCTACGCTGGCAAAACCACTGCGAAAATTTTTCATCAATCCTACCCCTTAGGACTCTTTCCGAGCAGATGGAAAACAGTATTTGTCCAGCTCGTCCCTAAAAAAGGCGAATCTTCTTCTCTCTCCTCCTACAGACCCATTGCACTTACGTCCCTTCTTTCCAAGGTCATGGAAACGCTGATAAATCGTCAGCTCATGAATTATCTCGAAACATGAAAACTTCTCAATGACCGCCAGTACGGTTTTGTAGCAACAGGTCCCCTGGTGATTTGATGACATGTCTCACCGAAAAGTGGAAACAAAGTCTACACCAATCAGGCGAAAGCAAGATAGTTGCACTTGATATTACTAAGGCATTCGACAGAGTTTGGCATCTGGCTCTTTTGTCGAAAATGCGTGCTTTTAGTATTGATGACTCTCTCCTTCAATGGATTTCCTATCGGAACGTTCAATTCAAGTTATCTTAGATGGTTTCAAATCTGATGTTCACAAAATAAATGCTGGTGTACCCCAGGGCTCCGTTCTGTCTACGACACTCTTCTTACTTTTCATCAACTATCGCTTGTATGCTACTTCTAATCCAATATATTCCTTTGCTGACATCCCTGCTCTTCGGCTGTAGAACGGGAACGGCAGTGTATGTTAAGCTCATTAAATTCTGATATTAACAGCATAACCAATTGGGGAACTATCAACAGAGTAGAATTTAATGATTCCAAAACACAATGCTGTCTGCTGCCGTTAAAGCGAAATTTAAACACCCAGATACTGTTCATGAATTGCACTGGCATCGTTGAGACCGAAAAAATTCTGGGTATGTTTGTCAATGAAAACTTACGTTGGAATGACCACATATTTGATGTCGCAAAAACACGCGAAATGTCTAGGTCTCCTCAAGGGATATAAGAAATATTTCACACCCTCTGATCTGGCCGCAATATATAAGGCGTTTATCCGCCCGAAATTGAAGTACAATGCTCACATCTGGTCAAGTGCTCCTAAGACCTTTGTGCACTTACTAGATAGGATCCAAAATCGCGCGATAAAACTCATAGGTGATGACAATATTACACAGTCATTCGACACTCTCGATCACAGGCGTAATGTCTCCTGTCTCACCTTGTTGTATCGCTATTTTCACCACTAGTGTTCCACCGAAATTGACAATAGCATTCCATCCCATTTAACTTTTAACCGTAACACACGTCTCGCTATGAATGCACATCAGTATACTCTCAAGCCCACTTTCGGATGTACTTTGAAATATCGCGATTCGTTCCTAAGCCGCAAAATTCGATTATGGAATGCCCCGCCGAGCCCTTTATTTCCTAGTCACTACAACTTGCAATCATTTAAAACCAACGCACATCGGTATCTCTCTTTTTTCCCTTCTTAATTTCCCCTCGCCCACGCAATGTGCAAACATCTTAAGGGTACACAAAATCCCTTGTGCGCGCGTCAATTATAAAAAAAAGAAAAAGATATTATCCTTGGATGTTCTATTATACAAATTTAATAATGCTACGTTAGATATTTCAATTAGGGTTGTTATTTGGTTGGAGCATATTCGTACATTTAGGCCGCCGATCAACATTACGCTTTTGCTTGATGGGTCAAACATAAGATTGTTCAGTCTTACAAAGTCTTGGGTCCCATTGTTACAGTTTATAAAAGGTCCGCCATCTAACGGTCTTTTTTACAACTAGTGGTTATTTCGTGAATGGTAACACTTAGCTCATGTCTGATTTGACAGATAATTAGTTTTATGGTTGTGTGTACGCTTGAGAAACGCTGGGAAATATTGCGACATTACTTTGAAAATCATGGTAAAAGAAGATGTCGATTTTGCCAAAAAAATCATCTTTTCAGATGAAGCTCATTTTGATCTTGGCGGGTATGTAAACAAGCAAAATTGTCGCATTTGGGGCACAGAAAACCCGCACGCATACATTGAAAAGCCGATACACCCAAAACGAGTCACTGTTTGGTGCGAATTTTGGCCCAGAGGCATAATTGGGCCATTTTTCTTCGAAAATGAGCAAGGAGTGGCCGTAGCAGTCAATGGCGATCGTTATCGGGCCATGTTGAACGAATTTTTGTTCACAAAAATTGAAGTTGAGGATATTGGAAACATTTGGTTTCAACAGGACGGCGCTACGTGCCAGACAGCCGAAGCTACACTCGATGTTTTGCGCCCTGTTCGCATTATCAGCCGCAGAGCTGATGTCGTTTGGCCACCTCGGAGCTGCGATTTGACACCGTTGGACTATTATTTGTGGGGTGCCGTAAAAGATAAGTGTTACGCCGACAAGCCAGAGACAATTGACGCTTTAAAGGACAATATTCGTGAATCCATTGGTGAAATACAGCTGCACACAATCGATAATGTGCTTAAAAATTGGACCGATCGTGTAGGCTACTGCATGGCCAGCCGAGGCAGCCATTTGAATGAAATTATTTTCCATTATTAACCAGAAGGATAAAACTAATTATCTGTCAAATCAGACATGAGCTAAGTGTTACCATTCACGAAACAAGCACTAGTTGAAAAAAAAACGTTAGATGGCGGACTCTTTGGTTTGTTTTCAATTAAAATGGCGTTATTTTTTATTCGAACTATGATATTCGGTTGATAGTTTCTTATTATTTTTTTGTAGTGAAGGAATATTCGTTGCTTGTAATTGCATTTTCATTGAAAGATCGCGTTGCAGAAACACACCTGTATTTTTTAGCTTGAATGCGTTTTTGAGCATTTTTAATGCAATTTCACTTGAACTGGTGTTTACTTTCAGTTTTGTTAAACTGCCATTTTCACTTATTTTAACGGAGTCTGAGAACTGTTTTATTCATTCATTACCAAGTAAAAGCCGAGTGACAGTCTGAATTTTTTCTTTTGCATCAGTAGGAGCTTATTTCCCGACTTTGTGATTCTAGTTCTTCTTCCAATGAGTTACACCTCTCTTCAAAGTGCTTAACTTTTATTGACAATACATCAATTTGGTTCCGCAAGGAGTTTATTTTGGTTGTTTAGCTTACACAGGTCTTGCTGGGTAGCTAGGTGTGCAATTGCCCCTGCAAGCTCAGATTGAAGCGAAGAATCAACAATTGATTTAATTTTTTTGTAAATCCGAATCAGACATGGGCATGGTGGCGCGTTTGGAAATATTATATTCTTCTGGCGAGGTTTCGCCGATTTTTCTTTTGTCAGTCATAGGAGCTCAGATTGCAAGTTAAATACTTAAGTTTTCGCAGGATTACAGTAGTTTTACCTTATCAATGGTCGATTTGTTGATTTTAAGTTCAACCAACTCTACGGATTATCAAACGCTAAATCAAACTGATCATCTTGCGATAGACGTAGGACATGCATCCAGCATTCTGGACGTCCAAACTTTATCCGGGTAGCCGGCAGCACCTTGCTGCTGCCCAAGCTTCACAAGAAAGAGGAACTACAATACTATGGGAGTATATATTTCTCACTAAAATAAAAAGTTTTGGCTTATCAATTGTCAACACTGCAAATCCTACACATTTTTCATCAAATACCTCTACACTTTTAGATTTATTTTGTGTCAATAATATCGGCAACGTTCTGTTTTATTCGCAACTTGAGGCACCTGCATTCTCAAAGCATGATTTAATGTTTGCGACTTTTAAAGATACTCCACAGGTTAAATCAACAGTCTATAAATATAGGAACTTTAAGGCTATTAATGTAAATGCCCTAGAAAATAGTATTCACGAAATAAACTGGCAAATGATTTTTTCAATGGCATCACCGGACGATCAAGTTGATTTTATTCAAACTTCAGTAAACCAACTTTTTAATATGCATGTACCGCTAAAAACAAAATTTTCTGGTATGGAAAGAAAATCGTGGTTTACGGCTGACATACTTATTTATATTAAACAAAGGGATCAAGTGTATATGCAATGGAAGCGCTTTCGCGTTCCTGAAATGCTATCTACCTTTCGAGCCTTACGAAAAAATGTGTGCAAAAAAGTAAAAGAAGCAAAATGTAGACTGTATTCAAAACGCTTAAACAAAAACATACCATCAAAAACCTTATGGAAAAATATTCGTGAGCTTGGTGTTGGTCGACAAAGAGAACATTGTTCCCTGGATGTATGTCCCAATTATTTAAATGAACATTTCTCCAAAGTTCAAAGCAGCAGTAATCAAAATACTTCACTTGTAGATAAAACTAACCCTGAAAATGATGATTCTCAAACTTTTAGTGGAGCGTTGAATGAGATTTTGCCGGTTGTTGACCCTGTACAAAGCACTTATGAAGCAAATGAAACCTACCGGGTTGTGGACCCCGGTAGTGGACATTTCTTTCAATTTCAAAGGGTGGATGATGCGGATGTGTTAAGTGCTGTACTTAAAATAAAATCATCAGCTACTGGCTTTGATGAAATACATCCACGTTTCATCAAAATGATCCTGCCTCACATTCTTCCAGTGCTAACACATATTTTTAATACTTTAATAACAACGTCTTCTTTTCCATCTCTTTGGAAAGTGGCTAAAGTTATACCAGTCTTAAAAAAACCAGCCACTCGCTTATCTCAAGAAGAGTTTAGACCAATCTCAATTTTGTCATTTCTGTCAAAGATTCTGGAAAAAATTTTACACAATCAAATTTCAACCTTTTTAAAGACATTCAAACTCTTAAGTGAAAACCAATCCGGGTTTTAGACCAAACCACAGTTGTATATCCGCTACTCTTAAGATTTCAGATGATATTAGAAATGCTATGGATAATGACTTGGTTTCATTTTTAGTTCTCTTAGATTTCTCGAAGGCATTCGACAAAATCAATCATAAAAGACTTATTAAAAAACTAATACAACAGTTTCGGTTTTCATACACAGCTGCAAAACTGATTTTATCATACATTAGTGGAAGAAGCCAAGCTGTTATTATTGGTAATAAAACGTCCCATCCTTTAAATCTTTTCTGTGGGGTTCCTCAGGGATCATACTTGGTCCACTCTTATTTACGATCTTTATTAATGATCTTCCACTCCAATCTGAATACTCTTCAATCGATTTGTATGCTGACGATGCTCAAGTTCGTATAAGCTGCAAGTTAGGCATGATTGAAGATGGTGTTGTGAAATTGAACTCTGATTTAAAAAGAATACTTTGCTGGTCCAATACAAATAGTCTTCACCTCAATCCACAAAAGTCCAAATGCTTAATAATTTATAAAAATAAACTTGATAACAGCTACTTTCCTGCAGTTTATCTCGGAAATGAACAAATTGAATATGTCGATAAAGCTATGAACTTAGGCATTCTATTTAATTCTACCCTTACCTGGGATGACCATATTCAAACTGTTGTTGGAAAAATATATGGATCCTTACGGAGTCTTTCACTTTCGAAGCAATTTACTCCTCAACACGTTCGACTTAGGTTGGCAAAAACTTTGATCCTTCCTATGATAACATATGGGTGCCAATTGTTTACTAGCCATAACTCAGAAACGAAAAGAAATCTAACTGTGGCGTTCAATAATATAACTCGATATGTATACAATCTCCGACGATATGATCATATTTCAAACTACACAAGTAACATACTAGGCTGTAATCCTTACATGTATTTCAAGTATTTTTCCCTTAAAACATTGAACAAAATCATTTTAAACAAGGAACCTTCATATCTAATTCAAAAAATACAGTTTACTAACTCATCTCGTTCTTTTATGATACTGCAACCAAGGTTCACTTGCAGAAACTTGGAGCGTCAGTTTTTCGTTTATGCCATAAAGCAGTGGAATAGCTTACCCTCTTTCATTAGAAGACTTCGCGGCACCACACAATTTGAGACGGTTTTATTCAGATACTTAGTAAATAATTAAATTTAATATTTAGTGTAATAAAGAATTTTGTTTTGTCATTATGAATATTAATTTAGTTTGTCATTTTAAATCAATAATACCTGAATGTATAAATAATAATTAAAATTGATTATAACTATACTTTTTACAACTTTTACTGTTAATTATAGGCTTTTAAGCCCAATGTAAAAGATTCTTTGAAATATATAAATAAATAAAATAAAATAAATAAAATAAATAAATAATAATAAATAATAAATAAAATAAATACAATCGCAAAGGACCAACACAATTTTCGCCGACACCATATTGCGAAATCTCCTAGCAACACCTATTATGCCAACGTGCTATCAGAGACGCTGCGTCTGATATGCTCAGTTTCACATGACCACCACCAAAAAATTCTTGGTTTGATGAAGAATGCCGGGAGGTGCATCCAGCTAAATAAGAATACTACAAAGCAGCGCTGCAGCGAAGAACAAGAGCTCTGTCCACCTGAAAAGAATGAAGTAAGGATATAAATATGTAAGCTAAAATCTAACAAATCAGCAGGACGTGACAGCTTACCGGCACCGAAGTAATCACAGCTGCTGCAAATGGCTTATTAAAGAGCATGCACCAACTAATTTCACAAGTCTGGTCAGAAGATCATGTGCCTGATGAATGCGCAATCTACAACTGCGCCAACTCTAGAAGTATAAGTCTCCTTAACATCAGATATAAGATCTGAGAGCCTTCTCCAACAAACTGATAGGTCCCTATCTCTGCGGTTTCAAACCGGGAAAGTCCACAATAAACCAAATCTTCACACTCTGGCAGATCTTGGAAAAAACTCTGAATCGTGGACTCTATCGAAAGCGGATGAAAATATTCTCAGTCACTTCGAGAGAAAAAATGCTACGACAAATATTCGGTCCCATGACCTATAAGAGCTGTACAGCGACATCGACCGAGGCAGAAAACTGCTCATCAGTCGCATGAGATGGCATGTGAAGCGAATGGACACCAATGCTCCGGCCCGCAAAGTCGTTGAATCTAACCCGGACCTCACTTTAGGTGGCGCGCAAAAGTAAAACGGGACTTCAACCGACTTGGACTGCGCAAATGGAGTCAGCTAAAGGCTGAACTAACTAGAGAGGTTTGTTATTTAAGGCTTAGGTTTACGCCGCCGCCTAAGTAAGTAAGTAAGTAATATAAATACCCAGCGGATACAGTGATTACAAGATCGCAAGGAGCTTGAAATGAGTTAGCTCGTTCTCATCGGAGATGGTATTTTTTGCCATATTTTCGTCATTGAACTCAGTGTAGCTCAGTGAGTTCTCGAATTGCCAGTTCTCCATATCATTTCGAAGATAGAAATTGTGTCTTGATTTCCTTGCTAGTAGTTCGGATCCAATGACCTCGTTTGCCTTGCAAACTTACTGGAAAGTCACTCCTATGATCACCGATAGCTTCTCAGAAGTCTCTAGCTCCTGCTAGTAGTATTGGTTTATTGTCCGCCGTTCGCCTGCTCTTTAGAGTAACAGACCCTTTCTGATCTTTGCTCAGAAATATTTTATTTATTTACTGGAACATATTCTTCTTGCTGGTGTTTGTAACACGAGTTTTGTTGTTCCAAAAGGAACTTACGAATGTTTTGTGTTCTTTTTTAATATTTGTAAATTGTTGATCAACGACTGCAGTGGCGCGACCTCCGAGTTATATTTGTCAGTAAATCTATTGGTGCAGTGCGTCAATAGTTTCGTTGCGGTAGGTACCTTTATTGATGATGATAGTACTCGTTGGAGTATTCGGAGATGTCTGCAACCATACTTTGGATACAGGAGGGTAGTGTTCCGTAACAGCATTCACCGCGAACTCTCATCCCTGCATCTGCTACAATTGATTCTAAAATATAGCGTGACCAATTATTATTGTTGAGCAGCTGTTAAAATTACCAATGACATCCAGCTGTGAGTAAGGTTTACCATTTCACCGTGCATCATTTTAGTTATTAAAAAATATTATCGAAATTCCGGTTCAGTTGTAGATACACAACGCGAATCGCAGTATACGCAAGTCTGAGCGTAAGAACACACTTTTGGATCTTAAGCCGCCAACCAGGCAGAGATTGGTGCGAAATGAAGAAAACATAGTACCGAAGAAGACCCAGAAAAGTCGATTCGGAATCTATCAGCTGAATTGGGCATCGCTAGAGGCTTATTTTGCGGTTGGATTTGGGCCTACATCCGTACAAGATTGCTGTTGACATAAGAATTGAAGCCGAATGACCATAGATAACGTCGTGAGTACGATAATTGGGTACTGGAAATCTTGGCCGGAGATCCGGATTTTGGCAAAAAATCATCTTCTCAGACGAGGCCCATTTTTGGCTCAGCGGCTATGTCAACAAGCAAGATTGCCGTTATTGGAGTGAAAACAATCCACAAGTGTTCGTTCAGTGCATCTACAATGATTGACTGTTTGGTGTGGTTTACGGCATGGCGGCTTCATCGGACCTTATTTCCTTCGAAATGACCAAGGAGACACCATTGCTGGCAATGATCTCAGGTATAGATCGATTTTAACCGCCTTTCTTTGGTCAGAGCTCGACGACATCGATATATCCGAGCTGTGGTTCCAACAAGAGGGCGCTAAATACCATTCAAGCGACGAAACGCTCGAAGTTGTGAAGGAGAAATTTGGTAGCTGGGACATCTCACGGCAATCGGTCATCAATTAGCCGCCACGATTATGGGATTTGACACCACTTGGGGCTCATCAAGTCCTTAGTCCACGCTAACCAGCCAACCACTTTGGACGAGTTCGAGGCCAACATTCGACACGCTATTGCCGGAATAACGCCGCATTTGACCGAGTCATCGAAAATTGGACCGACCGCTTGAAGCACTGTCGGCGAAGCAGAGGCGGTCATTTGAATGATGTGCTATTCCAAACATAATGGCATGAACGTACCTTCAAAACAAAACCAAAATCAATTTTATATTTTACACCGTTGTTGTTTTATTTAAACCTTTTTTCCTATCGTTCTTATCTGATCACCCTCTATTTCGGGAATATAATACAAAGGTTCCTCACAAGGACTCGTAGGCTCAGGAGAATGGAATAAAGCTTAGTGGACAAGCAATATATTCTACTTCGAAAACTAATGCTGCACCTTTAGTGTCCGGAAAAGTCTAATAAGAGAGTGATAGACAGAGTAGATCACAGATTAATTGAGCAGATTTACGAGCATTTTCTAAACTATATTAGCTTTTAAGTTGTAAAATTTTCTAAGGACCAATAACTTGATTCACTTTATTCAACACTGCCCATCTCGTAAAAGCTACGACTTGCAAAGGCGAGCTATGTGTTTAGGGAGAACACCCTGCATGGAAATAAAAGTCGATACTTAAATTTTATTGTTGCACTGATGGGAACACCAGTGGATATTAAGGGCCCAGCAAATAGTACTTCCTTATCCCAACCCAGTGAACCGCAAGTGCTTAGACTCAAATCTACTCGTTTACGATGCCTTCTAAGGACTGCGAAAAAAAGTTATAGCTTTACTGTAGATACATACGGCTATAGCAACCACCTAAGATGAAGAATAGTTTACTTCAATGCGATATGCGATGAAAGTAGCATGTCTGTACTCGTACACCTAGCACCTGTAGACCTGAAAAGCTTCGAGGAATTTACTTTTAACGCCGCACCTCGAATTATTTCATGGAAGACAACTATGTTTATCGATGCTTCTACATAAAATAACGTGGAAAGCATAATGTTACCTAACACAGTGAGTCACCATATCTGCAATCCAATGATTACTGCTGTAAGCTTTCCCTCCTGCAATATATTTTACTCGTGGATATGCCTCCGCCCATTTCTGACCTGCTCGAAACACTTCTTCTTTAGATCTTCCACTTCCTTTAGCTTGAAAAATCCCTAAATGCACAAAATATTCAATATGTACTCGTACTCGTATAATGTTTCAGTGTTCACCCTCTTAGTGCCGGTAATATTAATGAAAAAAGAAACCCTAAACACACACACACTCGAGTAATCAACTCCTAGTCTGCCGAAAATTTCACCTGTAGGATGAAATAAGCGCAATACCCGTCAATGAAAATCCACAGAGGCAGAAGTGGCAATTTTCTCCCCATTATCAATCCCCAATCCTGATTCCATTACTCAACAACCCTCTGCCAGAGCACCCTTCATATGAGTCGAAGCATCATGCTTCCATGCACATCCAGATCGAGGTTCAAATCCATGAGAACTAGAACTAGAAACGCAATCACATGGTCAGTGAATAAATTATCACGCGTCCACATATTCGTATCAGAATCATACTCTTGCCACACCGCATCGCACAACCGACCGACCGGCAGAAGGACAAAAAGACACGCACCCAACCATAGCCGTAGCACATACTAAAATACACATTTTACCACGCTACACATCTTTATCCTTGCGAAGTAAATGAGTGAATTCCAATATAGACAATCAACGAGCAATGTCCGAACGTCGTACCGCGTACGGACGTGAATGACTATTACTATGAACACTATCGTCAGCGTTATGACGATGACGATGACGATGACGAAGCCAGCAAGGCGATGATGATGTTTTACGATGACTACAATGACAGCGACGACGATGACGATATACCATAGATGATGATGATGATGATGAGCAGAGTATTCGTAATTCTGTCGACGACCAAGAGTGTCGTATCCGATTTCCCTTATTTGCAATCCAAAAGGGACCCCAGCTCAGAGTCAGACTGAGCGCTCGTTACTCAGTACTCACCAAGCATAGCCAAAATTGAACGGCAGTAGCAGTGAATCGACACTGAACGAACATCTACGGCAGCAGCAGTGGAAGCATCTCATTGCGGCACATGCGTCCTTTGCCCAATAATACTAGAACATCTCCTAACACAGCACAACTATGCATGCACATCCTCCCACCGTTAGTTACTTGAATATGCCAGGATACACCAGTACACCAGCATTAATGCCAGTTCAGTCAGAGAGCTGCTCGTATAATATTTCATGTCGACTGGCAACGTTACGGAACTCTCAAACATTACACAGAGAAGGAGCAAAAAAAAAACCCGGAGCATCATTCCGATAACATCCTTTCGCCGTGTTACACCGTGTTTCGAACAACGCGAATTTCTTAAACATTCTCAAAAACACTCTCCTAGTCATCGATGTCGTCATAGTGTTTCGACGGTGTTCGAGTATCCGTGTACTCGTACATACTCGTATCTTGTCCTGTTCGAGGGCTTTTTGAAAGGATTCGAGAGTAGTAGAGTTTCAGTTCGGCGACAACTGCTGATATAATCGGACACGGATTTTTTTGTCGGAGCGACGCGGAGCTCCATTGGAAGGATGCGCGATTATCCCTCGATTCCGAATGTATTTCGCGTAACGGCTGGTTCAACAAACAGCGTGAATCTCATCGACGGTCGTAGCGGTGTACATAGTCCCTCCGGTGGTGATGCCAGAAATGGCGGTGGTCGTTCGAAGAAAACCGAAAAGGATCTCTCCTCAGTTGGTATTGAATTAAATTACCATAACGGTAAGTCGTCGCAGAATTTATTAAGACGCACAAGCACAGCGGAAGGTAGTAATTCAAATCGGCATGCGGCAGCGGCAGTGGCAACAGCAACGGCCCCAACCATTGTGGGCAATAACAACCTCAATCTTACCCACATGACAAACAATAACCAATCGCGTTTGGCGGGCACCAGTGGTGTTAGTGGCGGTGCTATTAACAGCATTTCCGGTAGCATTCAGCAAGCTGTCGCGGCGGGTGTTAGTAGCGGTTTTCCGGGCAGTGATTTAAATATCAGCCTGAACTCATTTACCGAAATCAATAACACTCCATCTTGTTCGAGAAGCAGTCACAGGGAGCGACATTTCTCGACAGTTGCTGGTGGTATTGGCAGTGGTGGCGGAGCGACAACGTCGACCACGACATTTAATCGAAGATTTTCCACTGAAAGAAATTCTGGATACTTCTTGTGGATTATGACACCTGTGGCAGCCAGGTAAGCAAAAACTTTTCAACTCTTGACTCCTGCTACGGATTTTCGGATTAATCCGCATTTAGGTTTCACCTCCAAGTTTCCCTGACTTTGTGTTTAGACTATCAGGCGTTTTATCTAAGATTTTCCTGCTGTATAAGTTTCATTTTCTCCCCCTCACTTTTGTTGGAGATTTTCGAGTGAAGTCGATGTAAATATTTGGACAGTGTGTGAGGGAAAATTCCGTTTCGTTGGTCTGTTTTGTTTTGTTCTGTTTGGTACCGGGCATTGGCAAAGTTTCGTGACTCAGATTAAGGCTAATGACAGTGAGATGAAGCGTCAAAGTTTTGTTCGAATTTATCATGGAAAATGTTATGAATACCAGATGATGATGGAGAAGTTTCAGTGTTTCTTAAAATGGCCAACACCTGTTGAATGAAGTCGAAAGATACAGGATTTCCAACAGATTGTGGCCAGAAATATGGTTTGGTAATCGCAAGTTTACTTGGCTCTCAAATAATGTTGTCTTGTGATAAAGTTCATTAAATGCTAATCATTTACAATTACATTGTGAGTTGAGGAGGAAAGTGTGTGAAAGTCAAAGAGTTCCATGGAACTCAATTGTTCGGAATGGAGGAACTGTTTTGGGCGAAGATGATTCTTAAAATTTAATGAAGTATGTGATTGTTATCTCAGTCCTTAAATGATAATAGGAGCATGAAGGATGTGCTTATGAAGCGAAAATTATGTGGTTCTAGATGAGTTGTGTAGATGGATATTTTGTTATTCTTCTTGAAGTTGTTCTACTTTTTGTTGTTTTGCGCTAATATTTTATTCTACATTGCTGGAAGGGATGAATGGGTGTGGAAGGAACTTAAGCTCGTACATTGTGTTTATTTTATGGAAACGGAATGGTGGGTTTTCTTTTTTTGAATAATAAGAGTCGTATTCGCATCAGATTTCGTAAGGGAATTCATACTTCTAAGGGTTTGCAGGGATTTTTACTGGCCGAAAAAAAAAACACTGCTCAATGATATCCAGAGATGGAGGAACAAATAATATTAAGGTCGACATTGAGATATTTGTGAAGCTTTATGTAAACGTGTGCCCTTGTATTCAGTTCTCCCCTTCATCATGCCGTTTATTGTTTTGATGGGGATTCCATTTGCGAAGAGGACAGACATATGGGCCTTTTAAGCCTTTTACGCATTTTAAAAGGGGATTTTCTTGAAACAAAATTAAATGACACAAAAGGTTCTCTGATATTCGACCCAAATTCAGCACCGGCTATTTGATATACCGATGGGCTTGGGGGTCCAAAGAATTTGAAGGGTTTTTCGGGCCAGAAATTAGGAACACCATTGGCTAATATGACTACCTAGACAAGTGAAGGTTAGTATAGTATTTTTTTGTCAAAAATTTCTTAATTTTTTCTCTTCAATCATAACCCGTGTCGAGGTAGTAGAATTGCAGTAAGTTAGATGCGTTCCTCTTTAATACTATCCGCGATAGACAAGTAAAGTGGTTAAGGCCAAATAACGGCTTCAATAATAGCTAACTCTCCGATAACATTTCGGTTTTTTTAATATGCACATTGTCAAGCCTCGAAGGTGATCTAGGCCACCAAAACCCTTACTTAATAGTTGCGCTGCCAACTGCTAAAATACCTTAAAGTTGAGCTATATATTTTTTTTAACCATTTTCAAGCTGACTTTCCTGTCTCAGCTGATCCACTTGTTGCTCATTCATCTGCAGAGGTTCTTACATTTTTTCTCTAGGAGTTCACAGAACTGCTTTTTGAAGGTTCCTCTCTTCTTATATTTTTTTTACAAAATTTTATTATTCGTTCTCTAGTTTTACATTAACTAATAAAGTAATATATGACTATGTAGCTCACCTTGTGGTAGTCCACTTTTATAAACCGTCTGCTTCTGCTTTAAGTAGAGTGTTAATAAAATGATTGATGAAGATGGAGCGAAATTCTATCCATCAAAGATTGAGAGTAAACGTAGGTCTAATCCACTTAGAAGTCTATTGCAGGACCTTCTTTCTGATTAAAAAGTACCCGGAATTCATCAATAAAACGAAAACGCTTCCTCCGGTCTTCAAAACACTTTTCATAGGCCGATTTTGGAATCACTTTCAGCTCCTTACCCTTTATCGGTTTAAACCGCTTTCTGTGAAGTGGTGACTTGAGTCACCATCGGAAAAAGTCACAAGGGGCCATGTCTGGTGAATACGAAGCTTGAAAACGGGTATGAATGTTGATTTTGATCAAATAGTCACGTAGCAGATGAGATGTGTGAGTAACAAATTCAGCACTCTCGGCACAAGACGCGTTTCGTCTGCTATCTCCCTGATGCTTACACGATGATCTGCGACGATAATTTTCTTAACTTTTTCGATGTTTACGTCAGTCATACTGGTGGATGGACGACCGGAACGAGGCAAATCATCAACCACAGTACGGCCCGCTTTAAACTCTTTATACCACTCGTACGCTTGTGTTTTCGACTTTGTTGAGTCCCCGTAGGCTACCGTTAACATTTCTAATGCTTCCGCACATGATATTTTGTTAGAAATACAAAATTTCAGGCAAATTCATTATTCAACTAAATTTAATAATGCGAAATTCGCAGAACACAATAAGCACTGATCTGTTTACAAAGCTATCACCCAAAAACAGATATTTGAGCACCAGGTGACAGGTGTACTCAAACCGGTTTGTTTGAGTGGGAAATTCCGGATACCTTTTGATCAAATAGTACGTTTTGAGCTTATCAAATCTGGCTCCAAGGACCACCATTGATTGCACTGGGCATCGCAAATGGTTACAAGTGTCAGGGATTTAAGTTTATTAAGTCGCATTTGATAAAAAAGAAGATATTAATGAAATCGCAGGGTTTTTCTTAATTGTCTATAGCGATTCACCAAGACCCCAGGTATCACTAGAATGCGCCTTTTTGATGCCACGACTCGTGTGACCTGGTTAACGATATGTGTTGTTGAAGATGTGAGAGAATCGGTGCCTAAATCCAGCTAATTTAGATCTCGTATTCCTTTACCCGAGATGTCTTTAAGGTCCTCAAATAATGGTAGGTTAACTACACACAGTCTGTCTCTTGCTAGCGCGGGGCATTTTCGGAGGAAATGAAAGAGAGTTCCCTTCTCATTTTAATTCCAGGAACTGCAGTAAGGGATACTTAGTTTGGCCCCCGTATCTCCAATTCGCCAATCCTCGTGCTTATCCCGTGATTCTTGAGATATATCTGCACGGTTTCTGTTTAGTAGGTCTTTTGTTCTGTTCTTATTGTAGGTCGGCTATGTTTTCCTTGATATGGCGCAGTCATTTAATCCCCTCCATTGGAGATTGGCCTTCTGCAGGAAGTGTAAGTGGATTTGTCCTTTAACCGCGAGTGAGTCGTGCAGAGCTCAGTCCTGACTGACCAGTTTATCTGCATGCTCGTTTCCTTTTATTTCACTGTGCCCTGGAACCCTTGCCCAGCAGGTAACAAGTTTGGGGGATATGGTAGCCGAGTCGATAGCTTTAATAGCGGCTTGGCTATCTATGAGCATGTTGTTTGTGTATTGTATCACACCCTTCAGATTGCCAGTATGATGTTGATATTTTCAATGATTCAGAGTAGACACCTTTACTACGAAATCCCTTACTACTTCAACTTTCTTCCACTGAGCTCCAGTGTGAAGTCCTAGGTGGAAGTTTTTCTGGAAGTATAGTTGTGGTGTGATGTGATCATGCCATTTGGTAACAAGTCCAGGATGTTACTGTGGCGGTAACGCCATGCAGTCCAACACCCAGATTCTTTGAGTCGGAATGCGCTGAATAGTGCTGTATTTTTTGAGTGTAGGACGAGAGGCAGAAGATGCAGGTGCACAGTAGGGGCATCTGTTGCGCCCGTGGAGCACTTTTAATAGCGTGAAGTTGTAACCTTTGCTTAATGCGAGCCACCATTGGAGGCACTACGGCTGTGTACATATACAAAGTCCTTTGTTTGAAGTAGGGTCTTTCCAAAGGTATGGAAAACGATGCATGCCTTCCTCACCATGGGTACGATGTTTTGCTTCCAGTTAAGTTTTAGGTCAAGCATAATACCCAGATACCTAACGCTGCAGGATGGTGTGAGCAGTTGACCATTGAGACAGGAAAAGGTAAGTAAAATCAGGTATTTTGGTTTTGGTAGTGAATAGCATCAGTTCAGTTTTGCTCGGTTTGACACCAAGGCCACAACTTGCTGCCCAGGTTTTTGGTTACCTTATCTAGACTATAATACCTTACAGAAACGTTTTAACAAATTTGTTTTTGGTGTCCAGGCAACAAAACAATTCCATATGGTGTGGTGATCCTTACAGTGGAATCCGTGCTGCAGCTACCAAAGAGAGAAGTTTCACTGGACAGAAATCGCGCCTGCTTTAACCTGAGAAACAACTCTGATGATGGTTTTAATTGAGCACAAGGTCCATTTGAAAGCGGTGCTGCAACTAGACTAGCGAAGGTTGCAGTTCGGGTGAACGGAATTTAGATGCCACGTGATAACCCGTCTCCAAAAAAACCCCGGAACGGCAAAGGCGATAAGACTGGCTTTAGGTGGCCGCTGTCTCCTCTCTGATGCCTCGAACTTAAAAGGCTGGCAAAGTCGGCTGGCTGGTATGAACGATGCTGAGTGCAAACACTTGGTGATAAACTGTTGGAAGGTAGTAAAGCAGAGAATGCTGCCATATGAATTGTGAAGCGTTTCACGTAGTAAACTCATGAATAGATAATAAAATCTATTCTCTTACGAATGAAGACAGGCCGCCGAAGCCGACGAGTGCCTGACGAGTGCAACTCAGGGGAGCGGAGAATATGTCGACGCATCTTCACTCCTAGAATCCTGGGGTCGACATTGAAAATTGAAACATTTATTCTCACTGAGAATGTGGGCTTGGACAAAGCTTTTGTCAAAACCATTAAATCTAGGAATGACTATGTCCCTATCGGAATCATGCACTTGGCTTCCACTTTATTTCTAAATAGGTGCTAAAATAATATGAGTCGACTTTCCCTGTACTCCTATGTTTTGGGTGCACATTGGCGGTGTTTAAGTTTAAGATCCGAAGGGCGTAGCTGGTTGATAAGTACATTGCTAAATGTGAAGGGGATAAATTCGAAGGGTCCTATTCTTGGTAAGCACAGGCCCGATTTCTTTCATTGTTTTAAGGAGAAATCAAGGCACTGAAAGCTCTTTGTGTAAAGTAGAGTCGGAAAGAGTCCATAATTTGCTAGGGCTTTGAAAAATTGAATGAGTTGACGACACATTTTATTTTGTCTTCTCAAAATAGTTCCTTTGCCTTCATTCAATCCTTCATGGAAGACCTTATGACCGTGTTCTCTAGAGGATTTTCTGAGGAAATCGAAATGATATAGAGGGATACAAAGCGATAAGGGCTGATTTCTGAAAAAAAAAACTATCTGCAGCCCGATGCAAGCGTAGGCCAAACATTCACTGATGTCGTTCGCGACGTCGTCTTCGTAGTTCTCACACTAAGGCTACTATCAAAGTCATACTGCTCCGTTACGAAAGGAAAACGGAGTCTTGGCTACTTAGAGACAGGAACGTTCACAAGCAACCTTATTGTCAATGAAAGCTTTAACCGAGTATGCAGGTAGTCCCAACACCTGGGTCCTTGAATCTGTCTTTAAGTTAATGGGCAATCGTATTTCCTGCGATTCCATTTTGATCTGGAATCCAAGTAATGAGGCAGTAAATTCCATCTTCTGACTGAATCCAGATAAGCCGTCCTTTCTTAAACCAGATAAAGTACAACAGCTTAGAAAGGTAGATGGAATCTTGCTCCCTTCACCGATTCTTCTCAAAATAGTTTTTTTTTAAAGAACTTAACACTCAAGTGGGTATGAATACACTTAAAGTGCCTGAACGCGTGTTAAGTTATTTTTGGAAAATGGGATGGAGAGCGAAAGAAAGATGATTGGGCTCAGTTGTTATTTCGCTCCATGGGAGGCATCCAACATTTAGTGGGGAGACTAAATTCTTAGTGGAGGTTCGCTTGTTGTTGATTTCTGCTCAACTACTCATCTTACTTGATTTTCGTAAACTGGAAAAATGAATATGTCTTTCGGGCGAGGCTGGGATTCGAACAATGAACCTCCCGATTTGGAAGCCAGTCCACTACCACTTGAGCCACGGCACCCACTGCCATCGTAATTGCGTATATTTCCGATTGGAAGACAGATGCAGATCTCACTTGCATGGAGTGAAAACTTGTGTTCTACTTCAAAGAGATGCCATTGGTAAAGATCAGACCATTTCATAATTTCGCTCCAATAGGAGGTCCATAAGACCGGAATCAAATGACAATCGGTGTGTAAGTTCACTGAAACTGCAGTGCATTACCACTTTTTTTAAATGAAAAATGGCTTTGTGTAGTCCTTGATCTGAATATTCAAATTCATCGATGCAACGAGAGCATTACCAGGGGTGCTATGAAAAGGTGGCAAATAAATGAGACATAACATTCTTTGGAATTGGGAAATTTTCGTGAAGGCTTGTTCCACCAGGTAGTCGAGACATAGGATATAACTGGTCTTATCATAGTCGAGTCGACCGAAAGTGCCCTCAATGTGGATAAAAGTCCCCAGCGGGTTCTCGTTCTTGTCGAAAACGCCTTCTATTCTAGCTGCCAGATTCTGAAGCGCAGTCTCGCATGATGTCTCTCGTTTGTACGAGTGCTGCGTTTTGGACAGACCATTCCTTTACAAAGCAGCTTTGTGCTTATGAAGCTCAACTATTCTCCCCATCCATGCTCTTCAACATAAAGGAAGTTAGAAGTTTTTGGTGAGCTTATAATAATTTTTTTCGATTTTTGGTATATATATATTTTTTTTAAATGATCGGATGCTGCGAACATAAAGATTTTTTGACCACACAAAGCTCAACTCTTTTGATTAAATTTGGAATCTCTCTGGTGGAGATTTTGAGAGTTTCTCCAGAGTCGTGCATTCATATAAAATGTGTTTCGCAGTTTTGTCGTCTTCCATGCAAAGACGACATTCAGTTTCCTGAATAAAACCTATTTTGTGTAGGTGATATCGAAGGTGGCAGTGCTCGTTAGAAATCCAAACAGTCTTCTGATATCATCCCTTTCGAGTTGTAGAGATTCCTTTTTTGTGGAAGAGTTTGATGGCTCTTTACCATGGCGAACCCCTGAGATGTTTTCCCAGTAGAATATACACATTTCGGGACATTATAGAACGGCTCAGGGCCAATGAAAGAATCAGCCGACCATTTTCTAGCCAGTTCGTTGGGTATTTCCAATATCTAAATGACCAGGAACCTACCAAAATTTTACTTGGCTGTGGCCCAAGTGGGTGTATATTGACTTCCAAATCGGATGGTTCGGGGTTCAACACCAGCCGCGCCTAAAGACGCTTTTTTCAAATAACCAGTCTGATTACACTAATAATTTAGGAGCGAAATAACCGCTGAGCCCAAAAATCTTTCTTTCTCTCTCTGTCCAAGTTTCCTAAAAACTAAAACACATGCTCAGGCATTTTAAGTTTAGTCACAACCACTTGTTAAGTTCTTAAAAAAAAATGGGATTGGAACACACCGGTCACTTCTGACCGTGCTACGAATTGCCATATTTTCTATAAAGAGACGGAGTAGCGTTAAACCATAGGGCAGGCTTCTATAGTTGCTGTGGGACATGTGTCCTGATGATGGGTCGTATCATCATTGTATATATCCAGTAGGTGACCTTTGGGATTAATCCCGAGGTCTCACCATACATACGGCGACAAGCCCACATGGCTTTAGTCGCTTCCGTAATTTTAGTATTAATATTAATTGTTAAAGACAACCTTTGATGGGTGGGATTGAAATTTTATTCCCACCGAAGATTTGCAACTTACGAGCATTGCTGTAACCCAGCGGTTAGTGGGATGGTCAATACCCATTTAGGACATGACTTTCGAAATGGATTCATATTTGGTTTTATCAAGGCATACATTGCAATCTCCTTCTGGCGGTAAGGCCTTAATCTGTGTTACCAAACTTAGTAGAGAAACTTCCGTGTTTCTAGATGCATATTGGTGAGGGTGCATAGGCGAATCTCTGTTGAAAAGGTTTATCTAGTTCACTAGGTTTATCTAGTTTGGGGATAAAAACTACGTTTACGTTCCTCTTGGCTTGTGGGATGTATCCCCAGTTGGAGCTATACCTAAATAAAGTGTGGTAAAGTAGGAAGAATCTGGACCTTACCTTTTTGGATCAGTGCTGGAAAGATTCCGTTTGATCCAGGTGCCATCCGTATGCTTCAGGTATGAGTTTAGGGCGCCCATTCAACTTTGTCTATACTGAACATATTTTTAGGTAGGCTGTGAATTTTGTTGTTATAGTGCAAGCTTGTGACTTCAGAATTGACATACTGTGTGTTGTTTCAAAGGGTCGAGTCTGGGAAATGAGCCTTATGTAGCATTTTTAGAGTTTCCTCTCTATTAGCTGTGAAAATACCGCCTTGTTTTTGGAGACGAGAGATTTCTGGCAGAATTTCCAGGTTCTCGCAATTCTTTCCCCAGGAAGCTTAGATTTTCTCAATTCTTTATTGAAAATGGGTGAAGCGGACTTGTATAGGTTCCAGTGTGTTTGGATTTGTCAAAACCATTTGTCAACCCCATTTGGGTTGAGGGTTCTACCATGGTATACACCTTTGCGCTTCAACTTGCAATTGCATTTAAATGATGAGATACTGGCTTTATTTAGTCCCCAATGGACTGTAGAGATGAGGGTAGACTGAGTCTATTCATGTATCTAGTTTATTGATGCCTCATCTGACACATGCCAATCCTTGATAAGAGCATGAAGAAAGGTAGACGAGATGGTGAGGTCAGGCACCCCTTCTCTTACAGAATTGATAGTAGGGCTATTACACAGAAGCAGGTTTTTGCTAGAAATACAATTTGAAAGCAACTCACCCTTTGTGTTGTTGTCGCTGCTACCCCTGTTATCGTTATGGGCGTTGGCATCACATCCAAGAACGAGATGATGGTACAGTTCCATCAGGTGCTGTGCCAGAACAGGAGAATTCACATCTACATATTGTATGTATCCGGGGAAATAGGCTGAGGCGCAAACGAACACTTGCATTTCATTTCGTAGTTCGATGGTCCCTGCCACTAAATCTCTGGTGTCAAAGCCTGGATTTTGGATCGAGCAGCCCTCGGTCTAAAGTCTTCTCGGACAATAGCCCAAGGTTCTTGAATCAGTCTTAGAGCGCTATTTAGTCGTACACATCATAGGTTAAGGGTGTACGAGGCACCTTTAGCATTGTGCAGGTTTCCCTGCAAAACCTTTAGAGTAGCCATCATTGTTTGCAGCTATACGTAAGGTTCCCTATACGGTTTGGTTTGCTATCGCCTCTCCACCGTATCGGAATCTCGAAAAGGGAGTGGCCCTTTGGCAGGAGAAGTTGCATTCTCTGTCGCTTGACTCAGCGGTAGAGGTACAGTAACTCTACTTTTGGGTCTATTCGCAACAGCTATCTACATCCATCACCCTCAGCTTCAGCCCCATTAACAGTGTTGATAGACTGCTGCATTTTGACAGATTGCTGGTGTTGGTTGTGTTGTAGGTAGCTGAAATTTTGTTTGAGATCTTTATAATGACCCTCAGCTTACTAAAGCTGTACGGGGCATGACGTTTTAGGTCGATTAGCCGTTTCACAGCGCTCTCATTTACAGCAAAGTCTATGTGGATGAGATTTTTCTCTTCCACTCATTGAAGGACTTTCCAGGTTCTGGTGTTAAGACCTGCGTTTTGTGCATCCAAGGACCCGAATTTTTTCGTTAACTTGACCGATACCTTGAGAACTCCTTATGGTGTGTTTTTTTAGGAAATGAATCCTCCTTCACTAACATCACGTTCAGACGGCATTTCTTCCTGATTTTGGAAATATTACTCTTCAACCAATTAGCAGCCCTGATATTACAACTGTCGAAAGACGGTTTCGCTTCTTTGTAGCGAAGTTCAGTCGAAACATCAATAATTTCCTTCTGTATTCCAGCCATTTGCTCAACAAAGGGGTTGAGATTGATATCTTTCGGGATTACATCCACCTTACACGGCCAAGTATATAGCTATACGGAACCTTTTGGACTGTAGCATTTCCTGTTCGAACTCTATTTGCTTCCGACATCATGGGAGGGAGTCAACGGATCGGGTTTGTTTAGCCTCTTGCTCGTTGTTTTCGGTTTTGGCAGAGGAAATTTCTAGAGCATGTTCCCTAGAGTTGCCTTGTTTGAATCCTGTCCTCTCCAAAGATCTGAGTTTAATGTAGCCGATAGATTTTTATGGCATGTTTACAGAACTTACTGTTACTTTCTTCATACTAACGGATGTACACATTACTCATCCGATAGCATGCTAATTATGTCTTCACACAAAGTGTCTGAGGGACTAATTCCCTTCCTTGCTTCTCTCAGCGTCAGAATTAGTTGCAGATGACCGATCGACAGTTTCTGCTGCAGGGAATGCAGGTTCGTCCCTAGAAGTTGAAGCTTTTAAAGAGGCGTCAGTCTTTAGAGTCCGCGAGTAATCGGGGTATGAAGGTCAACTAACAGCAGAGCCCGTTTTGCTGAGAGGTAGGCTGGATAATTAAATCGGAGGAAGCCCAGTATCCGAAGTTCGTAAAGTAGAGACTAAGCAAACTAGTGCCTAAGTGCATTCATCCCTCGGCGCTTGTGGAGTTAGAGTTTTTTAAAAGAGGTTAGCTCCTCTTCGTTGCTCATTTTTCCTGGTATTATGACACGTGCACAGAGAGAAAACGCTTCAATACTACAAGCTTCCGAGTCTACAATATTGAAGGGAATTCATAAGTCGTGAAATAACCACCGTTACCCAGTGGACGCCATGTGGAGGCTATGAGTCTTCTTGTGTCGGTTACTGTTAGTCTACAAGTCCACACCTGACCACCATTTTCGGTATATAGAGTTTTCTTTATGTTTGCCAGAGGTTCGGTATATATACCTGTTGCATGCTATGCATGTGGTATAGATTCTCTTCAGGGTTGTCATTAGGTTTGTTAATAACTTTTTCTATTCCCACTTTCATTTTAAGTCAACCGCTTTGTGGACATACGTCCATCGTCGCGAACTTATGCAGATGTATGACAAGATAGTGTCAATCTCGTTCTTATTGCTCACAGTTCTGCAATACGATTTTTCGCTGTTTAATCCTTTTTAACGACAACCAGTAGAACTATTGTAACTGCGGCAATGTTCTACAAGCCATTGCTGCAGTGCAACAGTATGAGCAACATTGAACTCTAGAAGCTTCTGCTGATTCGAAGGAATAAATTGACTTGGACTATGTGATCTCTTATCGAAATTAAGTCCGAAAAACGTGTAGTATATGAGGGATATTCATCTGTTACAGCATTTCTCATGATTCCTCATTAGAAACCCAGTCATTACGGATAGCACATGTACATATATTTCTATTCGAAAGGCATTATCTTTATTGATATCTGTCAAAGTATTAGTCAAGCGCATTTTAAGTGGGCTCCAGGAAAATATTAAATATTTCAAATATTTCGAAGCTATAAAGTGCTTCGAACAATACTCGTAAGCCATATACTGTGATAAAAGAATTTGGTGAGTCAAACCCTTTTTGCAACAATGAATGGGGCTTGGAAAATTGCAAGAACACCGCCTAAAAACAAAAGTACCAATAGCACTGAGATACCGGTATCGGCACATACTTCCAAATGGCGTATAATAGAAACGTCACCGGAACCTCTGCCTATTAAAGAAGCTTATCCGCAGCAAAATGCGGTGGTCAACATTTCTATCTTAGACCTAAGGAGAATAATTGAGGGTTCCATGACTTTACTGCTAGACGACAGGCTGAAAAATTTACGGACCAAGTCCGATTTCGCTGACATACCACAGAAAATGCAGGAATTGCAACAGATAATAAAGTACTTAAGGCCAAAGTGCATCTCATGGAAGACCGATGTGTATTCCTAGAACGCAAAGACAAACTCCTGGAACAAGGAGCGATTGAGAAAAATATTGTAGTGCATATCCCAACGCAAACTAGAATCAGGCCTGAGTCTAGGGCTAAAGAATTATGTCTGGAACTCTTGAACACAACGGACAGCTCAGTAGCTGCAGATACACGGACGTTATGACCACAAACAACCTGGCAAATGCCATTGTCAGAATGAGAAACAGGGCAGATGTGGAACGCATGCTACGATCAGCAAATAATCTTCGCGGCACTGGTATTTCGATGCATAAAGATTACACGGCGGTATCCAGAGAAAGGAGGAGACAATTGTTAAAAATAAAAACCGAAGTCATAAGCAAAAACAGCAACATAAAAACTAAATTACGTGGGCAAACACTCAGAGCAGGTGACGACGTTTTATTATTTTGACAAGAACAATAGCATTCAGTGTGACAGGCAATACTCCAACAGACGTGCAATGACAGAACGAAAGCGACAGTGACAGAATGTGGAGACCAGAATGCTTATGGTGCAAACACAAGCGGGAATCTCAACACTGCTACCCAAACTACAGAAACTAGGCTCGAAAATCGTTTTTAATTGTAATGCCGTCTGCCATTCTATAATATTAATGCTAAAATAAGCAAAAATAGTCAAAAATAGCAAAAAAAGTTTAAAGTCTTATAATATAGCAGGTTTAGGTAATAAGTCCCTATTTTCAGAATTTTATAACTTTGCTAATAAATTTGAATTTATATTCCTATTTGAAACACGCTTTTTGAAAATAAGTTCCTAACCTATGAGCATAAGTGGATACCCGCCACAAGATGATATACAAGAGGAAGAGCCAGCGGAGGATGTTATTTTGGTTTTAGGAGCGATCTCGACATTTGTTGTGAGTTTAGAATGCTCGAACAACTCACATCTGTGAGTCTGCGATTGGACAGCGATATAATCCCAGTATATCTAAACTACGATTATTGGGAACGCAATTTTGGGATCTCTAAGAAGCAATGATATGCTGTGATGAACAGAACGTGCTTATAATTGGAGATTTGAATGCGAGAGTATGAGAGAACTGTGGTGTGGAAAATTATGAAGCCGGGGTAGAACGACGGTCCAAGGATCCATTATGTAACGAGAGAGGAAGGAAGCTTATAGAGTTCTGTGATTCTTTTGGTTTTCGGATCCTGAATGGTACTAGTACGAGTGATGAATGGGGTGAGTTTACGTACTTTGGAGCTGCTGTGACATCAGTTATTGACTACTATTTGGCAAGGGGAGACTGGCACTACCATGTCATATACGTTGACCATTTACCTGTCATTGTTATGGTATCTCATTTCACGCCGACAAATGAGCAAATAAGAGATATGAGGGTGCTCCCAAAAATGTTATGGAACGAGAACAAAGCCACCCAATATAGAACGAAAATTGATGAGAAGTTGCAAGGAAGAAATATTACGACCATAGCGGATATGAAGCAAATTATTAAGGAGGCCTATCCTACCGTAAACCCAAACTCCCGCAAACAGAATAAAGAGCCGTGGTTCGATAAAAATTGTCAAAAAGCAAGACGGGTGTCGTTTGCGTGGCTCAAATTATTTCGTGCCTTCAACACTGATATTCTTAAAAAGGCTTACCTAAGAACGAATCAGGAGTATAAAGATGTTTGCAGACAAAGTAGGCGAAATTACTTTGAAAGAGAGGCGTGCAGACTAGGGTGTTACAATAAAGCATCCGAGTTTTGGAAACTAGCAAAGTCACTCAATGGAGGAAGATATGTGATTAACAGATGTCTTAGCCTTTATATCCTGCTAGATCATTTCAAGAGGTTACTGAACCCATCGGTGGGTTGTCCTAGTATTCAATATGATGTGCCAGATATACGAAACAACATTTTAGATGACCCTATATCTCATTCGGAGCTCACGGATGCGCTGCTTGGTCTGAAAGATAGAAAGGCTGCAGGGTCGGATGGTATACCAACAGAATTTTTTAAATATAGCACAAATGGGCTGAAAGACAACCTCATTGGCTTATACAACAGCATATTATATCATGGGATAGTGCCCCAACGGTTTAAAGAACCTCTGATTTTTTCCATCCACAAAAAAGGCGATACATCGGATCCTGCAGGGGGAATATCGTTCTTAAATGCGCCTAGCCACATGGATAGAGGCCAATAATCTGCTAAAGGAATTCCAGGCGGGTTTTACGTCTGGCTACACAACTGTCGACCGCATTTTCGTATTGAAAAGCTTAGCAGTTATAAGCCGTAATAAAACTCTACGCCTTCTTTGTGGACTTCAAAGCGGCCTTCGATTCTGTGAACTGAAACGCCTTATTTTATAAGTTATATAGTATTGGAATGTCATCAAAATTCGGAAGTGTTTTACAAAACCTTTATGAAGATACCAAAGCAGCTATTTGGAATGGCAAGACGATTTCAGAATGGTTTCAGACGGAGTCAAGAGTAAAACAAGGGTGTTCGCTGAGCCCTAATCTATTCGCCCTCTTTATAGATGATATAGTAGACTTTCTCCCAAGAGGAATAAAAATAGCAGGAGCTCTCATTAAAGCCGTCCTGTTGGCAAGCTCACCGGAATCCTTGAAATTGATGATTAATAAATTGTATGAGTACAGCAGCCTATGGAGCTTGGTAGTGAATTTGGATAAATCCAAGATAATGATATTTAAAAAGAGAGGTGGTAGACTTGCTTACAATGAAAAATGGCACTTTAACGGAGAAAGTATAGAAGTTGTAAATGAATACAGGTATCTTGGAAGCCTTTTAACAAGTAGACTTAGTATGAAAAGACATCTGAAGGAGCAACTCACGAAATCTAAAACCGTCATAAATGTAGATTACGCACAGCAGTTAATTCAAAGTATTTGAAGTTACAGTTACGGAGGCAGTAATGCTCTACGCGGCGCAAGTATAAGCCTTATGAGAAAGTTTAAAAACTACTACGTTTTTTCATTAAGAAATCCTTCCACATCCCTGCAAAGACTCCAAACTATATGTTCATGCTGGCAACAAGCCTATCTTCCCTATTCCTTAAAACACTGAAATTGCAGGTAAACTACATACTAAGGGTTATAAACATGTCAGATAATAGACTTCCGAAGATAGCGGCATTACACGCAATTCGGAACAAAAGAGCATGGTTCGAAGAATGACTAGAGTTAGCTCGCGGGTGTGAGGTGAATGCGGAAACCATGAACTGGGAGAACTCACTATACCAGCTCATAACGAGAGTTGATGAACAGGCCAGAATAAAGTTTGTAGAAGAAGCGACGGGATCACTACATCGTAGTACGTATAGCCGACTAAATTACAATCTTAAATATGAAAACTACTTCAAAGACATCCATACCATTCACGAAATATCAACAATGCTTAAACTTCGCGGAGAACTCCTAAAACTCAATTATATCCCCCTTAGAGAAGATCTTCCTATAGATCTAGAAGAAAGAGAAGATACCACGCTAGGCAAGTGCCCAATTCTAAGGGAAACAAGGAGAAGTTTCTTTGGAAAAGACTTCTTATCGGAATAAGAAATGATATCCCTTCTCAACGAAGTAAACGTCACTAAAATATATGGATACTGCAACATTTCTTTAAAATATAGAGAGAATATACTAGCAGGGATCTTCTAAAATGTTTGGAAATGTATCTAAGTAAATATAAATAAATGCAAACCTTATTAATAGTTCTATTGTCAACCTGGCAGACAGCAATGCCATGCTAACTGATTTTATATTTTTAAATAAATCAATCTGAAAAAATGGTTTCAAAAGCTTTTTTGTGATCCTTAATGATGCCAATAATTAAAGCGGATTTGCGGACTTCTCAATCGAAATTTTTGCAAGAAAAATGTTAGAAGACAAAGAACACGTTTTCTACAGTAAAAATCCATTTATTATTATGCAAAAAAAAAAAGATTATCAATCTGACAACTGCCAGAATAAAAAAAATTGATTTCCTTACAAGCGATGTAAAAAAATTAATGAATATATTGTATATGTTTTCTTACACAAGATGTAAAGGAGATGACAATTGATTCTTAGTAGCTTAAACATCCTCCCCACCTTGAACGACTGCAGGGTCTTCAATCTTAGGTAAAGGGCACTGTTTGCGAATATAGTCAATAATTAAAAGAAGTGAAATGAAAGAAATAATTATTATAGCATTGTTAACTTTATTTAATGATCGAACAATGCTTGAACAAATGTCAAACATAATTTTACAAATGTTTAGCAACATCAATAAAAATCAAGCAACATTAAAACAGATATACAAACTGTAATTCAAAAATGAAATTGAAAATAAAACTGAATTTTATAACGTATTACAACACAGAACATTACAGTCGTTTTATTTCTTACAATAAGTTCTAATTTCAATATAAGTAAAATATTCTATAACAATAAGGTTTTTTAATTCAACCCAACACATTACAACAATTTTGGTCCTTCGAGCCGCGAAGTAAAGTCCATATATCTAAAGATAAAAGAGAAAAACGTTTAATTAATTCGTATTAAAAACATTTTAATTTAAAATAATTACCTGGGTGTGAAGTGTGAAGAGTGTCGATTAATTGTGTACATCAAGGAACATTATTCCGAAGAATTTAGCTGTCCATATCAGGAGCTGCAACACACAAAAGATTTGTCGCCAACAACTATCCACAAGTGAGTACTGCACAAATTGTTCTGTATCAATTACATATATTGCATAAGTATACAAAATGTCCTACGGAAAGCTCCAGCTAAATATCCTTGCTACCATGAAACAAGATAGGTCAAATTTCAATAAAGCTGATAAAGTTAGACTAGGGAAAATAAATTACCTCAAATTGAGATTAGAGATGATGGAAAAGCAGATGACATCAGCGGAGCACTACCATCAACAGATTCTTGGAACAGGTAAAATCGAAGCTGAACTGAAACAAGAAGATCTAGAAGCAGCATACAATACCATCCGTAGATATATGCAGAATACAAAATGGAAGTTCTGGATAATATGGACAAGTTAAGATCCGAAGAAACATCAAAATGCAGCGGTACAACAGCAACGGCATCGGCTGAGAACAGTGATAGCAGTGGAAGTGGGCTCAGGTTACCCGTTATCACCCTTCCAACATTTTCCGGTGGATACGAAACGTGGAGATCTTTTCACGACATGTTCGTATCTCTGGTTCATACCAATGCAGCACTGTCAGAAATCCAAAAATTGCATTATTTGAAATGTAACGTTCGTGGTGATGCCGAAAGGCTACTCCAACACTTGGCCATTGATAAGGGCAATTATAAGCGTGCTTGGGATATTCTGACAGAGCGGTATGACCACAAAAGAGTACTTGTAAACACCCAATTAAAGATATTTTTCGGTCAGGCGGTTATGAGCAACGACTCAGCAACGAGTATAAAATGTATTTTAGACACGTCGCAAGAAATCATTCACTCTTTAGAAAATTTAGGGGTACCGGTAGGACAATGTGACGCCATTTTAATTTTTGTCATCCTACAAAAATTAACCAACACCACACAACAGCTATGGGAAGAGAGATTAGGGAGTAATAAGGATTTACCAAATATTAAAGAATTCTTCGAATTTTTGCAGTGCAGATTTAGAACATTGGAAGCAGTTGAACAACAATCCCCGCAACAATCGATCACAAAACCCTCAAACAAAAACAAAACACCAACTCAAGTGTTCCACACTCGCCAAACACAATGTCAATTAAAGTGCAAAGTGTGTCAAATGTCCATTGTATGGACATACCTGAATGGATTGCAGTTAGCAGATCCAACATTTAATGTTCCAGCAAAGGTGGATATGTTGCTTGGCAGTGACATCTACGCGGAAATCATCCTCGGAGAAGTAAGGAGAAGCAGCGAGTGCATAGGTCCAATTGCACAAAAGGCACATTTGGGATGGATCTTGTTGGGCAAGGTGCCATCGATGGATACAAAGGTTATCCGTGCCTTCTTCAATCACGTTGATCTCAACACCACTTTAAAAAGATTCTGGGAGATGGAAGAGGAACCTTTTGAGACTTACGAATCAGAAGAAGATACGACGTGTGTGGAGTATTTTAAAACATTTACAAAACGATTACCTGATGGTCGTTACGAAGTTCGTCTGCCATTTAAGGGTGGAGAATACCCAAGTATGGGCCCAACACAGCAAGGTGCTATCAACCGATTCTTGCAGCTCGAGAGAAGGTTGCAAAGAAACCCTAGTCAACACGAAGCATACAGCAAATGCTTGACCGAGTACATTGATCTCGGCCATATGACACCAGTCGAGGAGTCCGATGAAGTTGTCAAATCAACTTTCCACTTTTTCATTCCCCATCATGCCGTCATTAAGGAATCCAGTACCACCACAAGGTTGCGGGTCGTCTTCGACGCAACCTTCAAACCTTTTTTTGGCTCTTCCTTAAATGACAAGTTGATGGTGGGCCCTAAAAAACAAACAAATGTTATTGACATAATTTTAAGGTGGCGAAAGCATAGGTTTACCTTTACTGGAGATGTGGAGAAGATGTACCGCCAGATCCGAGTAAGTCCAAATGATGCGAATTACCAGCTGATTGTGTGGAGGGACAATCCTGACCAGAATTTGAGAATTTATCGGCTAAACACGGTCACCTTTGGTACGGCATCAGCCCCATATCTGGCAATTAGGTTACTTCTTCAGCTAGCAGAAGACGAAGCACACCGATTTCCCTTGGCCACCACCGTCATCAAGGAGGAAACTTATGTCGACGATGTCATCAGTGGAGCCGATACCATTGAAGAAGCGCAACACAAATTGAAAGCTGTAAAGGAAATGCTGGCAACAGCGGGATTTCACTTACGCAAACATGTCAGCAACTCTGAAAAGGTATTGAACAGCATTCCGGCAAATCAAAGATCGATGGATTTCTCGCTACCACCCATAGAAAACACCGATGTCAGGACCCTTGGTATTAAATGGCTGCCAGTTCCGGATGTATTCACGCTTCAAGTCGCAGGGCAGATTCAAGGCGACATCACAAAACGGTCTATATTGTCCTCAGTAGCTAAGCTCTACGATCCAATGGGCTGGTTGTCACCCTGCATAATAAAGGCAAAAATACTTATGCAACAGCTATGGGGTAGAGGTCTGGATTGGGACAAACCTATTCCACCTGAATTGGAACGAGAGTGGGTAACCTTTCGCCGAGAATTACCAGCTATTCAAAAAGTCCAAATACGTCGTTGGATCAACACCGACAAAAACACAAAGAAGCTGGAAGTCCATGGATTCGAAGTACGAAGCGGCTGTATATTTACGCGTTCTAGATGAAAATGGACAAATACACGTACACCTGCTGATGGCCAAAACAAAGGTTGCACCGTTGGAGTCAATTACATTGCCCAGACTGGAACTGTGCGGAGCATTGCTAGTAGCAAACAGGCACAATTTTACTAAAGCCCTCTTCGTGATTCCGCTTAAAGTCCGAATAGTGGCAACACGAGCAATGCCATCTGCACCCTTAATCAGCTCCAGTACACGAGCCAAACGCCATTTTAGCGGGGGAAGATTGTCGTCGCTTACGACTACTATATCCCCAGTTTGTACCGGATGGCTCTTCTTTCTCCACTTGTTACGAGTTTGTAAACATTGAAGATATTCACTCTTCCAAAATTGTTGCATTATCCACTAAACTCGCTGCCATCTGTTTAGATACGTTAGTTTCTTCTCGACAGGATCAGGATCTGGTACTACCTGCAAGTGACTACCTACTAAGGAATGACAAGGTGTCAATGGTTGGAAATCTGAAGGATCTTCGGAAAGTGGTGAAAGGGGACGGGAGTTAAGGATAGCTTCAATTTGCACTAATACCGTGTTAAGTTCTTCATATGTGAGCGAGGCCAAGTGCAGAAGGCGCTTCATATGATGTTTTGTCATTTTTACAGCCGATTCCCAGAGGCCTCCAAAGTGTTGAGATCTCGGGGGAACGGTGTGCCATTCGATACCTTCTTTGCTTAGAAAATTCCCAGTAGTAGTCTTCCATTCATTTGAATTAAAAATATTGTACAGCTCGTGCAATTCATTCCTTGCTCCAACATAATTTGTTGCGTTATCGCTATAAATTACTTTACTGAGGCCTCGGCGTCCAAAAAATCTGCGAAGAGCTCCCAAAAAAGCAGCCGTAGTTAAATCTCCAACTAATTCCATATGAACCGCCTTAGTGCTAAAACACACAAAAATAGCTACGTATGCCTTAACTGGCGATGTACCTCTTCTTTTAGAGTGAACAAAGAATGGACCACAAAAATCGGTGCCTACAATCGAAAATGGTCGTGATGGATTGACTCAATCCGATTGAAGGTCTGCCATGATTGGGAAGTTCGGTTTTGGATTAGCTTTAAAGCAAATAATGCATTGTTTGACCACTTTTCTCACTAGTATTCTTCCACGGACAGGCCAATACTTTTGTCTGACAAGAGCTATCAACCCTTGTGCACCCAGATGGTGATGTTTCTGATGGTAATAACGAAGAAGTGCGATAGTAAAGCTGCTCTTATTGGGCAACAGTATAGGATGTTTATGTTCGTATGCGATATCTGCGTGCCTCAAACGACCTCCAACTCGAACTATTCCCGCGTTATCAAGAAATGGATTCAGTGAGCATACAGATGATTTCGCTTTAATTTGTTGACATTTCCTTAGAGACTCAATCTCCGATTGGTAGTATCGTTCTTGCACAGTTCGTATGATGATGCCCTTTGCCGTTTCGAATTCCTTTACTTCTATTTCTCCTATTTTATTCTGCATTGAGTTCAGCTTAGAAAGCCCATTATATATAAACCTAAAAAGGAAAGCAACTGTTCTTATTAATTTTATAAAGTTATTCTTGTATTTCAAGGTTTCAATGATGTCATCTTCTTCTAATACTAGCAACACGGAGCCTTTAGCCTTTCTTTCCAAAAGCTCCTCCGGAGGTGTAGTATCATGTTTCCGCACTTGCCATTTTTCTTCCTTGTCGTATAAAAATGTTGGTCCTATGAACAAACGTGTTGACTCACAAAGCTCACTAGGGCTGCATCCCCTAGATAATATATCTGCTGGATTATGCTTTGTACTTACATGGTGCCACACACTATCTTTTGTCCATCGTTGGATAACTGCTATCCGATTAGCAACAAAGGTGGACCACTGATGCTCTACTGACTTAATCCAATAAAGAACTATTCTGGAGTCCGTCCAGTAATGACACTTTGCGTACTTGCGCGTGGTAATTGATGTTATTTTATCGACTAACTGTGTCAACATTGTAGCTACACATAGCTCCAGGAGTGGCAAGCGCAAAGTAGGTTAACTGACACTGAGCCGTCTGCACCACAAGACTTTACATAGATACACGCGCCGTAAGCCTTTTCCGAGCTGTCAGAGAAAGCATGTAATTCCGCATTTTCCAAACTTCCTATCATCACATGACGCTTGATGCCTATTCTTTCCAGATTTGGTAAGTCTTGTCGAAACCTCTCCCATACGTGATGGAACTCCTGAGGAAGAGCCTCATCCCAGTTTAATTTACCGCTCCACAACAACTGCATAAGAATCTTTGCCCTAACTATGACTGGATTAATTAACCCTAAAGGGTCATAGAGCTTTGCTATATCGGATAGAACTGACCTTTTGGTTATTCGCTTTAACGTTTGTAAATTCACCTTAATCTGTAACGTGTCATTTATTGGCTCCCATATTAGCCCAAGAGTTTTTATCACATTGTCCTGCTTTAATCGAAAAAACTCTTCCCGTTCACTCGCTGGAATATTCTCTATTATTTTTTCGTGGTTGGAGCACCATTTTCGTAGTTGGAAGCCACCACAGTTTAGAATTGTTTGTAGTTCCTTTTTTATACGCAACAGAGTATCTAATTGATCAGCTCCCGTGAGTACATCGTCGACGTAAAAGTCGTTCTGTAATACATCTGCGCCTAACGGATTCCGCATGCGTTCATCTTCAGCAAGTTGACATAACACCCTTGTAGCTAAGTATGAGGCCGCACTCGTGTCATACGTAACAGTACACAGTCTATATATGCTTAATTTGTGCAGGGGTGATTCCCTCCACAGAATAAATTGAAAACATCGGTCATCTGGATGCATTACTACGAGTATCTGCCGGTATATCTTTGTTATGTCTGCTGTGAACACATATTTGTGATACCGAAATTTCAACGCTATGGAAAATAAATCCAGTTGCAGTAGAGGACCAACATGCATGATGTCATTGGGAGAAAGACCGCTATCCGTTTTACACGACGCATAGAACACCACACGAAACTTTGTGGTTGAACTCGCCACCTTTTCTATACAGTGGTGTGGCATAAAAAAATGCGGTTGGTTAACGTCCACCCTTTCCACTAATTCCATATGTTTCAGGCATTCGTACTCACGCATAAAGCTAACGTAATTCTCGGCAGTGGTCTTGTCCCTGTGAATTTTCTTTTCCATAGATATAAATCTCCTTAAAGCGGTGTTGTAAGACCTACCTAATGCACTCGGATCGATCTTGAAAGGAATGCGAACTTGAAAACGACCCCCTGAAAGCCGTGTATAATTGTTCTGAAATAGTATTTCACATGGATGTTCTCTCTCACTATCTCTGTTGGTTTCACTAATCTTTTCCACTTCTGAAAAGGATCTTAGAACTTCCTCAAGACTTTCATTTTCATGAACACAAATATTATTTACTAACGGGTGACTTCCCTTGGATTTGACAATCATGACACCGGATACAATCCAGCCATATATTGTGTTTTGAAGTGAGGGTGGTGTTTCACGAAGCCGTATCTGCCCAACTGATAAGATTGCGAAGAAGTGGCTAGCTCCCACCAACATATCAATATGAGCTGGACTGTGGAATAATGGGTCGGCTAACTTTATGTTAGCGGGAATAGGCCACGATGTAGTGTCGATATGGTTTTCCGGTAGGCGCTGAGTGATTTTTTCTATAATGTTGGCATCGATGGTATACGAGAAATCATTCAAACGAGATTTTATAACTATACTGGCTTTAAAATTGGAAATTATGTCACTCTGTCCTATTTTTTGTTGCGGCTAGAGTTTTAGGATAACTTTTTTACCAATATAAGTAATGGAATTCGTACTTGCCTAGGTTGCGGACGTGGCCGTGCACTCAAGAACCTGGCAACGTTTTTCGATGAACTGCGCAAATTCCTTAAAACTGGGTAGACTTTCAGCTGTATATTCCTCTTGCCACTTGGCGCGTGTTGATGCATCTAGTTTGGATAAAATTAGGTGTATAATAACGTCATCCCAGTGGTCAACCGGGCGTCCGAGTGCAGCTAGGGCTCGCAAGTGGCTGTTGGTTATATCCAAAAGTTCTCACAGGTTTGAAGGGGAGGGTTTGTGAATCGACGGAGTGTTAAATATATTCTTTAGATGCTCGCATCGTAGTTTTTTTCACTGGTTTCCAATGATTGTATTACTCTTAGTGCACTTCCACTGAGCGATGAGTTTAAATACTGCAATTTGGTGTTTTTGGGCAAGGAAGGGTTTGAATGGATGAGGGAATTAAAGGTTTCATAGAAATCCAACCATTGTGTGATATCACCTGAAAAGATAGGCAGATTAATTTTCGGCAGTTTAAGTTGTTCTGATGATCGGAACGATTCCACCTGATTTTCACTTGGCTTTCTCGTTTGGATGGCTACTGTAGGTTAGGTTAGGTAAGAGTGGCTGTTGGAAATACCAACCCACTTAGGCCTATTGGCCCATTGTGATGCCACGTGGATCTATGATCTTCTTACTACTGGAACAAGTTTGAGCTTATAATAAAGCGTAGGAGACTGTTAACGTCTATTTTTTCTAGATCGTTTAGGTCGTTGTAGAAGAAAGCTCCTAGATGAAGCTTCCTTCTCTGAGAGAGAGCTGGGCATGTGCAGAGTAGGTGGGGGATTGTCTCCTCCTCTTCCTCGTCCATGCAGCTTCTACAGAAATCGTTAGTAAAAGCGCCAAGCCTTCTTACGTGCTTGCCTATGAGGCAGTGTCCGGTAATGACACCTATTATGGCGCTGAGATGTTTCCTATCTAAAAGGATCAGACACTTAGATCGACTCAGATCCAGCCTTGGCCAGATCTGTTTGGTCGCTAGACATGTTTGTCCAGCAGTCCACCTTTTATTGGCATCCGTTCTTTTATTGGCATCTAGCTTTAGTGTTAGTTTGCACGTAGCGATTGGTATACCTATACTACCTTTGTCCGGTAGGATAGGGAGAGTGGTTCCAATTTTGGCGAGTTCATCGGCTCTGCAGTTCCCTGGAATGTCTCTGTGGCCCTGCACCCAACAGAGGTGAATGTTGAACTGCTCTGCCATCTCCATGAGAGATGATCGGCATTCAAGGGCAGTTTTAGAACACAATGAGACCGAGTCCAGGGACTTGATCGCGGCCTGACTATCCGAAAATATGCGGATATCCTTTGCAGATATCACGTTTTTCTTCAGCCAGGACAGAGCTTCTTTAATCGCCAAAATTTCCGCCTGGAACACGCTACAGTGATTTGGAAGGCGGAAAGAGAGGCTTAGATTTAGCTTATCTGAGAAAACACCGCCACCAACTCCGCTGTCGGTTTTAGATCCATCTGTGTAGAGATGGATTGACTTGTCCTCCATGAAAGCATCCTCCTCCCAGAATGATCTAGAGGGGAAGCTTACATGGAAGTTTTTGTCAAACCAAAGTTCAGGTATGGTGTAATCGGTGTTCTCTGTGAGGATTCCTAATGTATTAAGAATGTTGGCGTGGCCAAATGAATTATTTGTCCACTGTTTAGTCGCTTTAAGGCGAAAAGCTGCAGTCGCAGCTACTTGCTTGCTAAAAATGTCGAGGGGTGTCAAGTGAAGCAGAATATCTAATGCCGCAGAGGGGGTAGACCGCAAGGCTCCGCTTGTGCATAGACATGCTGTTCTTTGGACTCTGCTTAATTTAATGCGGTTGACTGCATTTTCCAAGGCCGTCCACCAGACAACCACTCCGTAAGTAAGTATCGGTCTTATGACGGAGATGTATAGCCAGTGGGTTATGCGAGGTTGAAGGCCCCATTTGTTCCCAATGGCTTTCTTGCAAGAGAATAAAGCTATTGCAGCTTTATTGACTTTTTCTTGAATGTTAGGTTTCCAGTTTAGTTTCCTGTCAAAAATGAGACCCAGATATTTTGCTGTATCGGAGAAAGCTAAACTGGTACCGTTTATTGAAGGAGGGTCTATGATTGGAATTTTATATTTCCTAGAAAAGAGGACAAGATCAGTTTTATGGGGGTTTATTCCCAATCCACAGCGATCTGCCCAGCGGGTTAATCTGTTAAGATTTACTTGGAGGAGTTCTTTAATGGTATTTAGATGTTTTCCTGAGATGGCTATGGCAACGTCATCCGCATAGGCAATCACTCTGCTACCACCCGCTTCCAGGTATATCAGCAGTTCGTTAACTACTAAGTTCCAGAGAAGGGGAGAGAGGACACCGCTTTGCGGCGTACCCCTACTGGCATATCTTTTAGCGGAAGTCTCACCCAGTTTGGAGTTGATTATCCTGCTTGTTAGCATTAGATTAATCAGCTCCCCAAGTGAGCCTACCTGCAGAGTTGACAGCGCAGTCGTGATTGCGGATGTGTTGACGTTGTTAAAGGCGCCCTCTATGTCTAGGAAAGCAACCATTGTGTACTCCTTATATTGTAGGGATCGTTCGATGTGGCTAGTCAGAGAGTGCAAAGACGTTTCCACCGACTTTCCGTTACAGTAGGCATGTTGAGCCGTAGACAGAAGTCTTGGATCAACTTTAGCTCGAATATGGATATCAATCAGTCGTTCGAAAGTTTTCAGAAGGAATGATGATAGACTCATAGGTCTGAGGTCCTTTGGGACTACATGAGAACATTTTCCAGCTTTGGGAATGAATACTACATTGACTTCTCTCCATAACAGTGGAATGTGGATAAGTTCTACACAGCTCCTCATAATATTTTCCAACACTGGTAGAATAATATCTGAGGATCTCTGTAGCTCGGCAGGTATAATACCGTCCGGACCAGCAGACTTGTATGGTTTGAAGCTATGCAGCGCCCAGAGCAGTTTGTCTCACGTAATCAGACTATGAATTTTGGTCACGGTTGCAGTAGGCTTGTTTGGGTTGCTACTGGCAGCGAGTTGGGAGCTACCTGGAAAGTGGGTGTCCAGAAGCAGGTTGAGTGATCCATCACTTGAGGTTGTCCAAGAGCCATCGGTTTTTTTCAAACAGCTGGGCATCATAGGATTTGTGGAGAGGATTTTTCTTAGCCGCGATGCCTCAGAGGTTTCTGTAATTTTGTCGCAGAATGACCTCCAGGATTGTCGCTTTGCCTTCCTCAGTTCTTTTTTGTATAATTTGAGGGATTCTTTATATGAGTCCCAGTCGGTCACTTTTCTTGTGCTTTTTGCTGCGTTGAAAAGTTTTCTGCAGGCGTTTCTGAGCAGTCCCAGTGCCAATGTCCACCAATGTGGCTTTTTCTTGCCTCTTGGTTGAATAAGAGGGCAGGAAGCGGTCATAGCCTTATTGAGAGTCAGAGTAAATTCCCTGACTTTCATGTCGAGCTCATTGGTGTCACGCGGGGGACTTGATAGTTTAGAGGATATCGTTTCCGACAGTATTCCTCTATATTTTGTCCAATCAGTTTTCCGGTAGTTCCGGAAAGCTGTTTGGCGGGGGGAGCATCACTCAGACTGAATTGGATGTATCTATGGTCTGAAAAGGAGTGTTCAGACGATACCATCCAGTTTGTTAGCCTTTGGGTGATGCTGTCGGAGACAAGAGTAATATCTAATACTTCTTGTCGGTTTTTTGTTATGAAAGTGGGCTCATTGCCAATATTGTAAATTAAGAGGTTAGTACTTAAAATATAGTCTAAAAGTGACTCACCTCTATCATTGATGTCGGTACTGCCCCATACCGTATGATGTGCGTTAGCGTCGCATCCGATTATGAGGCCAGTTTTTTGCCTTCCCGCTTCCAGTACCACCCATGGTTACTGTAAATTTGGGGCGAATGTTATAATAAAGCTCTTCATATTGTGCACGCAGATCTACACCATCCTTTTTTTTCATCTATCTCCAGCTCCTCTACTTCACCTTGAAGCTCTTCGAAGAATTTGAAGCTTTTGTCGAGAGCAGAGATACGAAGTTAAAGTTCTTCAATTGTAGTTTGCTCATTAATCCTTTCAGCAAAGTACTTTGCACAATCAAGTTGTCCACAAGATATTTGTCGTCGTTTTTTTATATTCTCGAGTCTTCTCGAGTCTCTGGCAGATTTTTCGTCCGATGGCATGTCGGATGGGAAAATTGATTTTGTTAAAGATAACAAAAATAATTGAAAATTGTTGCGTGAGAAATCACGTCGGGGTCACCATGAAAAAGTGGTTTCACAAGGTTTTTTGTGATCCTTAATGATGCCAATAATTAAAACGGATTTGCGGACTTCTCAATCGAAATTTTTGCAACAAAAATGTTAGAAGACAAAGAACACCTTTTCTACAGTAAAATTCAATTTATTATTATGCAAAAAAAAGGATTATCAATCTGACAACTGCCAGAACAAAAAAATTTATTTCCTTACCAGCGATGTAAAAAAATTAATGAATATATTGTATATGTTTTCTTACACAAGATGTAAAGGAGATGACATTTGATTCTTAGTAGCTTAAACACAATCTATCATTAACTTTAAATGAAAAGTAACTGCAGACTATGAATATTCATGCAAGATACGAGTTTCTTTAATATTTTGTATCCTTTTAACAGATTCGATCAAAGGTTTATCTCTGTTTCTATAGTAATGGCATCGACAAAGATTACATTTTTGAAGCAAGGAAAAAAATTAATTAATTTTCTATTTTCCACTTTGTCCCCAAGAATCGAGGTCATTCATAATTTACCCTTAAACATAATCTTCCAATTGACAGGTCCCTGACCAAAACGCACAAAAGGTAATCCTTTTACAACGTGTACTCCACCTGAACTCATCCATAAAGTGGTGAGATTACCAAACTCTCCCTCTCCATACCTTCATACTCGTATCACACCTGAAATGCTTTTTCTTTTTCTCTTTCTTTTTCTTTTTTCTTCTCACTAATCCTTCTTAATCCTTTCCCTCTCGCTGTGAAAATGTCGCCCATCTATCTGTTTTAAAAGTTTTTTAATCTCAAACAAATTTTCAACATTCCTAATTACCGTTTGTAACATTTTTTTTGTAACATTTTGTAACATTGCTTCCAGCTTCGTTTAAGCAAATTTAGTAACCCATATTTCATTTTCCTTTTCCTGTGTGTCTTCATAGAAAGGATGCAGACAGACTTCTCCTTTGCAAAATATTAACACACACGTAATGAAATTAAAAAAAAAATAAAAATGAGATAAAAATCGAAAAGAAAAAGAAGGGAAGAAGCGAAGCAACCTTGTAAATCCTGGAAAATGGGATAATTAGCACCAGTCTTCGTGGAACTTTACATGATCCCAGACTCCCCAATCTAGGTTGCAGGTAAGCTTCGGGGAACTTACTCTTCCTTCGAAATTCAGAATCTGTTCAGAATTTTATCATATTTCGAAGCAGACAGTTGGGTAGTGTTTCACAAAGCCTGTGAGACTGGGGCCGGTTTTGTTCACTTTTGCCCATGGTGGAAAGCAGTTCATGTTCATGTGTTGTGATGATAGCCCAACGAAAGAGGATTTCTTTAACTCAACTGTTCATTTAATGAAATTATGAACAAAGTTAAGGACAAAGACGCCTTGCCTCTACTACTATCTGAAACTGCGTAGTTGACAAGTGAGTTCAGTGTCGACGAGCTCGATATGGTGGTTTACGATTGTGGACGAGGTATTAAGTGAAGTCAGGCCTTCTCCCTGGATTTAAGAACACCTCAAAGTCATTGTTCTCTGCAATGTCAGTAAAATTGGAGAAACGATTAGAAACAGGATCAAAACTACTTGCCTCTGGTAATACATACTCGTACATATCTCAGAAGCTGCGCTCTCAAATGATGGTCTTTTATTTTTAAGTTTTTCAGCTTATATCTGGTTCTTATACCGGCGCTAGGTACTTTTAGTTTTTTTGGACCAATTTTTTTTCTTCTCAATATTTTCTGGTAGAAACAGAGCAATAATACAAATAATTAACCCAATGTATCCCTTGTGTGTTCCTTTAAATGGAATTTCAAAATTCATCTTCAAGCCAAATGAATTTGCACCAGCAGTCTTGTACCCGCAACCCAATGCTGCCCAGAGGAAATACGAGTACCTTATGATGCGGTGGAGCTATTCAGCTATAATAGATATGTTTCAGGTGATCCTAAGGCAGGTGCAATTTCTGAGAAACTCTCCTCTGGGCCTTACTTAGAATTATCATCGGCGATCTCATTTCCGATGCCGACTAAAACCCAGGCAAAGCGACATCTTTGATGGAAAGGCCTTAAGAAAACCTTCGCCCACCCCACCTGTTCTTTACAAAATTGTTTATTTTCATCAAATTGCGTTGATTCGCTAGCTAACTTAATAAGGAATATACAAATATACAAAAATTCTCGTCGTGTTCGGACGTGTTTTGGTTTTGCTCCACATCAAACTTTTAAATATTATTTATTTCTTCCCCTTCCATATCTCTACTTCTGATATCAGTTCCGCGACATTATTACATTACCCCAAGTGCTGACTGTCTTTTTGGTTTGTTTTGTTTTTTTGGCTGACCTCAATCTTTCGCGCTCAATAACTGCCGCTTCTGATATCGGTTCCGCATATATTTAGTGCATTACCCCCCAAGTGTTGACCAATTTTCCGATTTTGCTGAATTTCACTCGCAGTGCATAACAGTGCGTAAAGTTCTTTGTTTACCTTTTTGTTTACATTTAATAAATTTGCCATGTCTTGCGGAATTACTAACTGTCCAATCTTTGATGTCAATGCTGACTTTGTCACTTGTAAGGGCATCTGTGGAAAATCATTCCATGCAATTTGTGTCGGATTAAATAAAAGGAATAGTGTATACATCAAAGACTTCTCTGACAACCTCCTATTCTTTTGTGATGAGTGCAAGATAATCTCGCTTTCGCACGTGTTGCTTGCTATAAAGTGCCTCAGTGACTCTAATGACTCATTCCAAAAAAATCTCACAAAAACGATAACGACGAATCAGTCCAACTTAGAAAGTAGTGTCAGTTATGCTGATGAATTAGGCAACTCGATTCTGTCCTCAACCGATATAATTAAGTCCAAGCTCACCAACATCGACAAACAATCTGCAAGTCTGGTCGAGATGAAAACTGCGATCAATGATCTCAAAGCAGTTTGTTCCGCCCAAAACATCTCTAACCTTAAATTGTGCGAATCGATAAATAACCTGCGTGAAGATCTTGAGACTCAATTTCAATCTACCTCAAAGAACCATCCATCTCTCATGCAGCCTGATCCAATGCTCGAAGTAATCTTTGACAGAATCAACGGTGTTGGTGACGATCCAGCTGCCGCACAATCAACCATTTTCGATATTGAGAATCATATCGAAACGGTAAGCAGCAAAATTGACGATTTACCATTCCACACACAACACCATCAGAATGTCCACTACAATACATCAATTTTGGCTGAATTACTGGAAACCGAAGTCGACCCACTTTTACCACCACCTCCTCGTCCACCACGGTTAATTAAATCTACAACTTCTCCCGCTGCCACTTCAATCCAGGAGACCGAAACTGTTTCACTGTCAACTCCTCCCATCGCCGCCCCACGCAAGCTAATCAAACATTTTGGTACTACATGGACACCTTCCGAATGGAGGCGTAGACTGGAAAAAATTGAAACCGATATGAGTACATTCTTCATCAAAGGCACCCCCGTAAACGCTGATATTTCTTGGATCACGAAATTCTTCGCAGACAAATACGGCATCACCATCAGCAAATGTGAAATGTTCCTGCCATCTCACCACAAAGGTAATCGAAGCTTTAAATTCGACCTCCCTGCGAATGGTTATTTAAAAACCCTGCTGGTACTAATTTCAACGTTGGAAAGATGCGCATCTGTAAATGGATCGAAACACCTACCAAGAAACAGGATAAAAAGAAGCTTAAATCTAAGTTACCTAATTCCGATTCCAACTCCCATCCCAAACCGGACTCTAATAAAATACCGAAATCCGTCCCAAACCGTAGCAAACCTGACTCTGTACCGAAAACCGTTTCCAACTCCCGTTCCAATTCTGACTCTAATTGGAGATTTAAAACTAATATATTCCCCAATTTCGCCCCTCCCACTCACATCCCGAACCGACTTCATCGGTCCTCTAATTATATTGCACCTGCAGCCTCCGTTCCACCCAAGCCACCGCATCAACGCGTCTCTTTCAAATTAGCACCAACCGCTCACAATAACCCCTCGGAAATACCTAACCCCTCTGCACGTGCCCCCACTAGCACTTCTTTCCCTAATTTTGACCTTAAAACCGGAGCTAAATATCCCAATTTCGTTAGGTCCCATGTTATAAATCCCTCACATGAACATGTGTCTAATGCCCCTTCAATCACCCCTGCACCGCCTTCAAAATCTTCGTCTACCTGCCCCATTTTTGACCCCCTTCTGCCTCCCACAGTTAAAATAACCCAACAAACTTTTGGCTCAACAGAATGTCGTTATGCACTTTCTAGGCTAGAGAAAAAAAGACGTACGAGAATATACGTCTCCTTCTAGCATATCTGCATGACAAATCAGACTCAGTTTGTTATGAGGGGAAAACTAAAACAAGCGTCATGGTGTCAATACAGCAGGAAGGTCTCCCTACTGACCTTACAAGTCTGAGGAACTTATACATCAAGTTCCACGAGACTTTTAATATGTCTCCGCAAAAAGTCTCAGACGACCTTGCTGCTTTCGGTAACTATGTGCACTCAAAAAGGATCTCACACCTCCAATGAAGCAGAGCTGACAACGACAAATTTTTTCGTCCCTAACGTGCTTCCATTGCCAGTGTTTCGACCATCCACTCCTACGCCCTCTCGTAATAACCTTCCTCTTACCTTTTACTATCAAAACGTAAGAGGACTGCGATCTAAGACCCGTGCCGTCTTGCGCCAATCTCACGCTCTCCCATTTGAGGTCTACGCTCTGACCGAAACTAATCTAATTCCCGATACAAAGAATCAGGAATTATTCCCCCCTAGTTTCAATGTTTTCCGAGACGACGATCTTACCCGCCCAAATGATGATGCTCCGTGTCGAGGTGTCCTACTGGCCGTCCGCAATGACCTAAACTCTTCACCAATCGCTGTTTCTACTTCCTCTAAACTTGACTACGTTTCAATAAAGATAACACTCCCCTGCAGGTCCCTGTACATTATGTGTTTTTACATCCTACCGGCCCAACCAATCGAATGCTACCAACTCGCTATCGATGCAATTGATCAAATAATTAACTTATCTGATCCTCTCGATGATATCATCGTATTTAGCGATTTCAATCTACCTCAGCTGCACTGGACTCAATCAGATGATAAATCTTTTTTTATCGCTTACCCTATCTCGAGTAAAGAATGTCTCTTCTTGGATGAGCTCACAGACTCTAGCTTATGCCAAGTTAGTGGAGTCTCCAACTATATGGGAAGGCAATTAGACCTCATTTTCACCACTGACCCCATAAACTCCTCTGTCTCGCTCTGTCCCCTTTCACTATCGACCATTGATAACTTTCACCCACCACTTCTTCTTTCTCCTTTCCACTTCTTCTATCAATTCGTTAATTACAAAAAAAAATCCGACGGTTTTCCTCCATCCCTCTCATACGAAAATATATCATCAACTGATCCGCATACCATAGCTAACTTTTTTGCTACTTTTTTTAAGCAATCTTTTGCCGATAATTCCTTCGTACCGGATCCCTCTTATTTCAAATACCTACTTAACTTCCCTATTGGCCCTACTGTTTCTCATAGCTTTGATCATACAGTAATAGAAAACAAATTACAACAACTTAATGATGAATACTTACCCGGCCCAGATGGCTTTCCATCCATATTTCTTAAAAAGTGTTCCTCAACTCTTTCACGCCCCATTGCTAATCTCTTCCGATTATCGCTCTCTCAAGGTGAATTTCCACAGATATGGAAGTCCTCTTTCATAACACCCATACACAAAAAGGGATTAAAGAGCGAAGTCACTAATTACCGCCCTATAGCTAAACTTTCCCATATACCCAAACTCCTCGAAAGTATTTTGCATGAAGCCTTAAGCTTTCAGTGTAAATCTTTTATTTCCCCCAATCAACACGGCTTTCTGAAGGGTAGATCAACTACCACTAACCTCGTAGAATTCGTGTCCTCTGTTCTCTCAGCCTTAGAAAATGGTAAAGAAGTTGACGTTATAACAACTGATTTCAGTAAAGCTTTTGACAAGATATCTCATAAACTAATCCTGTTCAAATTGTCCGTCCTGGGCTTTGAACCCATTTTGCTTAAATGGATATCTTCTTACCTGGATAATCGTTTTTATAATGTTCGTTTCAGATCTTTTCTATCGGCCCCTTTCTTGGCCACTTCAGGTGTTCCTCAAGGTAGTCACCTAGGTCCACTCCTCTTCATCCTAACTATTAACGACCTTCAAAGGCTCATTCAACACTCAACACTTTCTCTCTATGCTGACGATACCAAATTTTTTAAACCCATTTCCTCACAACAAGACTCCACCCTCCTTCAAATAGATCTAAATAGTTTTTCCACCTGGTGCATCAAGAACTGCTTAGAACTCAATGTCTCCAAATGTCAATCGATTACTTTCTCACGTAAGTGCAAGAAGTCTCCTCAACGAATTTACCATCTCGACGGCCAACCTATTCCCCTTGTTGAATCTATCCGCGACCTTGGTATATTATGCGACAGGCAGCTTAATTTCCGCTCGCATATTGATGAGATAATTTCTAAAGCAAACTCATCACTCGGCTTCGTTAAAAGATGGTCCAAAGAATTCTGCAACCCGTACGTGACTAGATCACTATACATCACTTACGTTCGCCCCCTTCTCGAGTACGCTAGCCAAGTGTGGTGTCCCTTTCAACGAGTTCATGTATCTCGTATTGAGAGGATCCAGCGCCGTTTTCTTCGCTTTGCTCTTCGAGGTCTACCTTGGAACGATCCTCTAATTTTACCTCCCTATCGAGACCATCTCAAACTCATTAACCTGAATACCCTTGAGGAACGAAGGGACGCAGCAGACATTTTGTTCATTCACCGACTCCTCTCAGGCTCCGTCGATTGCATGCCTCTTTGCAACTCTATTTTCTTTAACACTAACCCTCGTAATCTACGTTCCACCCGTCTCTTTTATCTACCTATCCACCGCACCACATATGGCTCTAACGAACCAATCTCCCGTATGCTGCGTAAGGTAAACTCCAACCTTTCCGTTTTCGATTTTAATCGCAGCACACTTTCCCTCAAATTCGATCTCCATCACCATCCTTAGCTTTAAGCCCTAGTATTAGTTTAAGTCTTAGTTTTTAAGCTTGTATTAAGCATAATAAATGGGGGCGTTAGCCCCCACGAATAATGTTTGAGGTTGATATTTTCCACGAAGATGGCAACGCCACTTCCTAGGTCGGTTCTGGAGCCATCGAGCAAGATTCAATTAAATTTATTCCTTGCTTAAATTTAGGGTGAATCCAGTCCTGAGTACAATAAAAGTTAAGTTTGTTTTCTAATTATTACTGAATGTCTGGTATCAGTGTACGTAAGGACATAATCAACAAGAAGTCGACGCGCAACACTACGAAAACCCCAGTGTAAGCCCCCATACAGATCAGATCTTTTAAAACCAGAGATGGCTTTGTGTATGCAGCGTATGTATCAACATTGAGGGACGAAAGATTCATGTGGAGCAGTCCCAAAATGATCATTTTTGGAGTTTATTTCCCTTAAAGCTTATACAATCAAACATGTCACACATAGGATGGAATTGGTGTCACTAAAGTCGTATAGACTCAGAGGACTCATAAATTTCCAAAATCCCGAAACCCTGCAGAAGTTTCGAAGTCTGAGGCGGGGCGTAGTTAGTCCAACAATTTTGTAATCCAGTGTAACATCAAAATATCGAATCGTTAGAGGAACGGATGGTGTTTCCTCCTAACATTCGATCAAATGGGCCATCCAGCTTTCACCTTCTCCTGAATAGAAAAACGTCAGTTTTGTAAGGATTGACTATTTTTATTTAATCAATCTTTGATTATGTTAGGGCTGCCAGTGCCTTAGAGCAAACAGTAGAGCGTAGTTGAAAGAATTTTTAAGATAATTTCGACCATCATGCGGAAAGAAAAGGTAGCAGCGGGAATGGCACCTGTAACATCCGCAACGAAGAGTCTGTTCAGTAAGATAGCTGGCCGAGTTACATCTTGAATGTGATTATGCTGGCCAAATGTACTGAATATTCTGCCCACAAAGACGTCTTTCGTCTGCCAAATCGGATTTTGTCGTTCTGGTGCCGCCATACAAGACGTGCGATGGGATGGGCCGGACATAAGGATGAAAAACTGTAAGAAAACTAATACTACGATATGATGATTGCTAGAAGGAAAAGAAGGAACGCTTATTAGGATATGGATTCACCATATGCGGCAGACTTAAGCAAGAAGTTTTGAGCCTCCGACACGTGAACGAACATCTTATGACAATCCGCATCAACATGCGCTCATGCCTCTATGGATGACAAGGACCACGTCACCAAAGAATGTTTCTCAGAGCTCCTCGACAAGACATATGAGCAATGTCCGGAGTATGACGTTAAAATCGTACTAGATCAATTGCACTAACGGAAGGATAGGAAAGGAGGACAGCTTTGGTAGAACAGTTGATAAACATAGCCCACACGACACCATGTCTGGCAACGGATTTAGGTTTATTGATTTTGGGCTATGAGCTCTACGAGCAGAAGAGACTTGGAGAACATCGGCTTCTCTAGAAGAAGAAGAAAAGAGCACGAGAAACCTGCGATCGAATATACTGGGAGGCTGTACGCCAGGAATAACGTAACGGGGAAGTTATCGTAGAGACACCTGTAGAGGTGAAGAAGAAAACCTTGTAGTAGAGTCACAGTCGGTGCTGAGAGTATGGAAAAAGTTTTTTTTTTGCAAACTGTATAATGGCCACGAAGCCGAAAATCAAAGATCGTTGAACTTAGACCACGATAGCCGAAACATATAAGCAGTCATCCAACATATCCAACAAAGTGGCTGAACTTGACGGCCAAGGTATTTGTCGGAAACCCTTCGTCAACAACCTGTTTGGATCCTACTCGTAACAGTGCGGTTTCAGACCGGTATAATCCACAACCGACAAAATCTTCATACTCCGGCAGGTCCTGGAAAAAACTGGAAAAGTTTAAATTGATACCCATCAGAGGAGCTATTTATGTAGAGCCATGTCTAGTTTTATCATCCCAGCCAAACTCGTCCGTTTGTGGAAAATAACAATGGAGAACACTCGCTCCAAAAGGTTTGAAGGCTTCAAAAAGGTTGGACTCGTTTGCGTTGACTGGCTTTAGAGGAGAACATTCACGTACGAGCTGTACATTGACCAAGTCAGAAAACTGCATATCAGTCGCCCGAGATGGCTGGGATATGTAGAGCGAATGGACACGAATGCTTCGCCCCGCAAGAAACTTCGAATCTAACACTAGGGACAACGCAATAGAGGAAGACCTCACCTTAGCTGGTGTGCACAAGCAGAAGGCGACCTCGCCTTTTTAATTGACAGTTAGGTAAAAACTGGAGTAACTGGAGAAACTTGTTGCCCAGGTTCAAACTAAACTAGATTAACTGATATTGCCTGACCAGCCGCATTTACAAAGAAGCATAATCCGATGAGGCCACGTAAAAATCCGCACCAAACAGCAGCATGTTATGGATGCATTTGTTTCACTACATCTACTTGTGGATTTTCTGAACCCTAATTCGAAAATTTTGTGGATTAACAAAGCCATCAAGATGAAATGGAGCCTCATCGCTGAAGATGATTTGGTTTGAACAATCAGCATCCACTTGTTGTTGTTCGCGGTCACGCAGTCAGTAGGCTTCAGTTCTTGCAATTGCACTTCGTATGACAGAAGACGCAAACCTTTCATGAGAATAGCTGTAGAGAGTTTCTCAAAATGACTAATATTGAACACGGTGCCGAATTAATGTTCCTGGATTTTTAGAAATACTCTCACGAACTGCTTCGATGTTTTACGTTTTATGACTTGAATTGATCCAGTCTTCATGAATTTCTTCACAGTTGACGAAGTTAAATCACTATTCCGGCCATATTTCATATGAAAATTGCGAACAGTAGCTGCTCAACAATGAAAACGCGTTGTTCTTTTGAAGAACCTTATTTTTAAGAACCTTAAACTGTCAAATGTCACGCTGTTTATATTTTTTCTACGTCGGCAACACTTTTCTGTACAAATTTGGTAAAATTCAAGTCCTGTGTGAATGTTGGGACACCCTTTACATTCAAAACCATCCCTTTTCTCCAGCAATCTAGGACACGATACTTTAAGCTGGAAAATATTTGACCCTTGCGTGAAGAACAAACAACGCAGTAGTGGTAGTTTCCCTATTTATAAAGGGACTCAGCATTGAAAATTTGCAGAAATCGATTTATGCTTTGGTTTTTACCGCACTACAAAGTCATCTCACCGGGAGCAAGTAATATGAACTTCTTCATCAGCAACAACTCTGCAAACAAAGTATTGACAAGCCCTAGAAGTTAAGTTCTTCTTTTCAAAAAATAAATCGTAGAACTTTAGACCTGCCTTCCTGTTCCCCATTCGTATCCTGTTCCTGGCCCTTGGGTGATTTAAATCAGCCTCTCCTCCGGAAGCACAAATACGGAGAGTGCTGGTATTTTTTTTTTTTCAAGCCCGGCCACTAATAGATGCAACTTTATATATGCGAGTATCTTCCGGATTCAGGTCGGGGCTTACTTTTACCCGCAATCAACCACTGACCACCCCTCAATGTTCATCCCACGGCCCACCATGCTATGTGTTAATTTTTCTGTAGTCCGAGGGATGACTCCCATTTAGCAGTCCTTTTTACCATGTCCATGTGAATAAAAATAAAATCTTTTTCATCTTTTCTTTTTTTCCTGTTTTTTTTTTGTTTTTTTCTTTTTGATTCTATCTGACAGCTTCTCGGTGGCCATAGTTATCGCTGCCTTGGCCGGTCCACAATGGCTTTACACTGAGGAGAAACTTCCGAATGCCAACTACAATGGGACGGCGAACTTTAATGCTCAGGACGATGGAGCCTTTATTACGAAATACACCAAGTCCAGCTTGTGGATTCTATGCACGACTTTACAAGGTAAGTGAAGTATGGCGTCCACCAAGAGATGGCGCTGATTAATGTTGATTTATACGCTAATTGAATTGCATTTGACTTAAAACTACTAAGGCTCTGCTGATCTAGATCTAGTCCTTTACTCACTGGTGTTCATGTGATGGTTGTTGCCTCTAGGGATGGGAGGCTTGTTTTTTTTTTTCTTGAGTAAATCAAATATTTACGCACCGGTGGGAGATGTTCTGTTCGTTTTTTTTATTTGCGCTGAAACGAGGATGAGGGAATTCCTTTAAGTCACTTAAGGGTCATGAAAGTCATGAGAGACATGAGAGTCATGAGAATGTGTGTTGTAGCAGCAGTCTGGTTAAAGCAACATACCTTCTTTACGAATACGTTGTGTGATTGTTCGTTTGCTGCCCTTCGAGTTGGGAAGTTTTCTCGTATGATGGGGATAATCTCGACGCTTTGGGGAGGAATAATTTTCTGGTGTAATGAAGATTTAGGGAATAATCGATGAGGGTAAATGTTTTGTTTTTTTTTTTCGTATTTATTCCTTTTTTTATTTTTTTGTCTCAGGACGAGGTGATTACTTTTATGTTGGCTGAAAGTTTAGTGAGTGATTTGTGTATTGTGCTGCTGGCATTAAGGATATTAGAGCATTTTCTAGGAAAGTATCAGACTAAAAATTCGGAGAGGTTCCTTTGGCTTTGTGAACGACTTCTGTCTATTCAAGTGAATCTAAATGTTTTCTATATGCAACTGCTGTGAAAAGAATTGTTTGCTTCGGAAATAAGGATTTCTTCCAGTTGAGTATTTTTTATGAAAATGTTGAAATTGTTATATTTACCATCATCCGGCAGACCACGTGTAACGCATTACTTTCATTTTATTTTGGTTTTGTGGGTGTTTTGTGTTTTTTTTTTTTGGAAACCGTTCAGCGGAAAAAGATTTTCTTATTCGGTGAACTGCGATGCGAATTGCCTACCTGTACATCATTTATGGCTTAGATGGTGCGTTTTAGGGCTTACTTTCTGGCAGTTTTGGGAGTGAAATCGCGGGAAAGTATTTGTGAATGTCAAGGAGATTTGCAGAATGAAATATTGGGATGGGAAACATTGGGGGTACAACTGAAACAAGAAGTAAAGGTTTGATTGGTTTGTGATGATTGGAATATTGGTTGGGTTAAGGGATTTGTTGCTCCTTCTGTTGCGCTCTATAAATTGCGAGAACGATCCTGCATACGGCTGATGGGGCAAGTAGAAGAAACACATAGGAGGTTGCTGCACGATTTTTAATTCCAACAGGTGTAATCTTGATCAAGAAAAAAAAGACAAACCTATCTTCAGCTTTGTAACATAAAACTTTAATTTCGCATTCTTCATTAGGATTGATAACTTTGATACCGGGGACTACGAATTGTGAATATCTGTAGTACTACTGCGCTATCGTTTGTGGACTTTGCTTAATTTGTGGACCTTAGTGCCATTTCACAAGTTGCTTTATTTTAGAACACCTCGGTTTCTTCGGCCTCTTCTTCGAAACTTGGCTGGAACTTAAGCTTGAAATTTTCGCGCCATTTAAAATAATCCGCGCTGGTTCAATGTGCAATATCGTCATCATCATACGATTACTCACTCTAATAAGTTTTTAAGAGTTTGGTTTGGGTCCAGATTTTGGAAATATGCATATCTCCTCGGAAGTAGAAATTTCTGTACATGGTTGTTGTTTTTACACCTAAACCTACTCAACGAGGATGGGATTGGAATTTATCGGAAGTTTATCTTATGACATTATTACTTAAATATGATTTTAGGTGTATGGGTGTCACGGCAGGCTGGAGTAAATCCCAATCTGTTCAGCTCAGGTCAGGTCACAGGTCCTCTACGCGAAATTATGCGCTCTCATCGAATTTTTTCTGAAATTAATTGACTGCGACTCGCACTGAGTGGTATGTTCCGCCGTCTTTTTGAAACCACAGCTCTTCCATATCAACCCCATTCAATTGGTGAATGAAAAAGTCAGCATTAATGGATCTATAGCGCTCTCCATTGACTGCACAGTTCTGGCTGGCATACTTTTTGACAAAATTTGGGATAGTAGTCCCATTTCCGTATAAAGAACGCTAAATAAAATAATTTTGATAGTTGGGTGAGTGGCTACACCCAACAATGACCCTCAATGCTGACCAACATTTTAGGATCGAAAGCAATCACGGTTTCGTCGCATTCACCGGCGGTGTCAATTCTTGCATGACCTGGACCTTGTCAGCTCGTTAACCAAGATATTTCCTCGTAGTGGAATCAAGTGGATGAATTCAGATCGAGTTGATGGGAATGATGGAAAATCCACTGATTCGGGTCCTCCTTAACGTGACGCCCCGCAGCACGAACGCCTTTTTTGGAGCACACTGTACTTACTTACTTACTTACTTAGGTGGCCATGTAGTTGACAGTCCCCAGTTACTGCGGGTTTTAGCTAACTGCCGATTGAGGTAGCCTTCTGTAATGGTGATGGTGGTATTCAACATTTAATGGGGAGACTAAATTCTTAGTGGATGTTGCCTTGTTGTTGAGCTTATCGCAAGGTGAAATGAGAGAAGCTCAAATCTACTGCAGTCTCTACAAGTTTCCAATGAAATGGTGTGTTCTCACTAGTTACGCCGTACCAGTTAACATTCACCAGTGGTACACGTGATTGCGGAACTGCTTTCTGAGAAGGTTCAACGTGACTCTCGGACTTTATATTTTCTTAACTGTGTAAATGTTATTGATTACATACATTTTATGGTTCTACTTGTTGGACAGGCTAATCCAGGCTCGAGAACGTTCAATTACTATTTTGACGTAATAATTGCATGACAAAGCACTACGGTGTTGTTGGAAGATTTATTGATATAATTGAACAGCAAGCAAGTCATTCGTTTGCTTGAATATCGTTTTTGATTAGTCATGGTCCGTTGCACTAGCTTGCACTGTAAACATTTACATAAGTTAAAAATCTACCATCGCAGTGATTATGAGAATGCCTTCTTTATTGTGAATTTGGATATGAGGGTTATCTATTGATAGAAACAGAATCACAGAATCATAAACACAAACCTGTGAAGACAGCACTACACAGTGCAGTATAGGTACTATAGACACGTTTCTCAAAGCAAAAAGTATACACACTGGCACACTTCTTAGTAATGTCAAGGCATATGCAATTGAGAAAGCACAGTAAGCAAGTCGTGGGATGGACCGTCGAGATGCTACAGAGTCGTGTGCAAAACTCAAGCTTGGTAAATCTACCTTGACTGCCAGTATTGCTAAAAGAACCCTAAGGGAATTTCCAATTCCCATTGTTATGGCTGCTGGTCGTAAACGACTTACTGGAAATGTAGCTCTGATGACATCGTTCTCTTGGCATGTGGTAAATTTATTCCCAATGCAGGCCAGCCTAAATGACTTCTTCAAACGAGCTGACAGCAATTACGGAAGGTGTACGTACTTAGGTGGCGCTATAGTTCGGGGTGAACATGGGCCTCAACTATCAAGCCTCTTCAGTTAGCCCAGCTTTTTCCTAACTGCCTCCAGTTGCGGACTCCGAGTCGGCTGAGGAGGGACTCTTTTTGCACGCCACCTAAGTTGAGGTCTTCCTCTACTGCGTTGTACCTCATGTTAGATTCGCAGCCTCTGCGGGCCGGAGCATTGCCGTCCATTCGCTCTACATATCCCAGCCATCTCAGGCGACTAATGCGTAGTTTTGTGACTAGGTCGGGTCGATATACAGGTCGTACGTAAAAGTGCTCCTCATCCAGTCAACGCAAACGGGATCAACTATTTTTCGAAAGATTTTTCTCTCGAAGATATCTTAATCCGGTTTCGATGGAATCAATGTTCCAGCATCATATGTGCGACTGATGCGGATGTCATAAGGTCTGCAAAATACTCCTCCTGCGTGAGCTGAATTTTTTATTGATTAACCATCTTTTGAGGTTTGGGAAGAGATAATAGTCCGAGGAAGCTAAATCGGGCGAATACAGTGAATGCGACAGCAATTGGAGCCGTAAGTCATTGATTCTAGCAGTTGTTTGCGATGCTCTTGTGCGCCGGCGCGTTGTCTTGCAAAAACAAAATTTTTTTTCGCTTCATGTGAGGCCGTTTTGCAGCGATTTCGGCCTTCAATCGCTCCAATAATGCACAGTAATACCCGCTGTTGATGATTTTTCCTTTTTCGAGGTAGTCCACGAAGAGTATGCCATGACAATCCCAGAAAACCGACACCATAACCTTTCCGACCCATCGAACCTCCATCGGCCGCTTCGGAGCACTCGTGCCGGCTTCAGCCCATTGTCGGGCATTCATTCTGTTCTCTGGTGTGTAATAGTGGATCCAAGTTTCATCAACCAAGATACCAATCGACGCCAAAAGTCCGTCCGATTCCGCATCAGCAAGTCCAAACACTCTTTCGAAGTGTTCGTTTGTGTTTTTGGTCAGGAGTGAGCATGCGTGGTACTCAGCGACAGGATAACTTTTTCATATGCAGAATATTGCCCAAAATGTAGCGTGTGCGCTCAGTAATAATCTTTGTGGTATCTGTTAGCTCGCGCACCTTCACTTTCCGGTCAGCCAACACCATTTCATGTATTTTTTTGACATTGTCATCTGTAACCGCATCGGAGGGCCTGCCGCTGCGGACTTGATCGGTGGTGGAGTTGCGGCCACCACGAAACTCTCGAAACCAATATTTGACGGCGTAATCTGACGGAGTATTAGCCCCATAATATATATCCAACTTTTCTTTTGTTTCCTTCACCGTTTTGCCTCTCAAAAAATAATGTTTTATGAGAGAACGAAAATCGTTTTTGTCTATACTCACCATGATGCCAAACACGTCAACAACAATCAGCTGTCAAAACAAAACTAAAGACAGTATCGCACTGAAATTTGGCATGTCTGCCTAAATATTAACGGACTTCAAGGCACCATAACCTATTTTGCAGTAGCAGCGCATTCTGACAGTCAAGGAGGTTACTTTTCACACCACCTAGTAATCTGGCGTTAATTGTGTCGAATGTTGGCCTCGAGCTCGTCCAAAGTGGTTGGCTTGTTAACGTTGACTAAGGACTTGACGCAGCCAAAGGGAAAATAATCGTGTAGGGTCAAATCGCATGATCACGGCGGCCAATTTATGATCGCTCGCGGTGAGATGACCCAGTCGCCAAATTTCTCCTTCACAATTTCGAGCTTTGCGTCGCTTATATCCCCGACTTGTTGGAACCACAGCTCGTATATATTGATGTTGTTGAGCTCTGACTACAGAAAGTCGGTTAACATCGCTGTATATCTGATATCGCTGTATCGGGGTGGCCGTGGTGTAGTGGTACTAGCAAACGCTTCTCACTCGGAGGGTCCAGGTTCGAATCCTACCCATGGCAAATCAGTTTTTCATTGTGCAATTGGAACTCAGACAGAAAAATTCTGCGTGTGAAAGCATAACACTGACACGTAGATTTGGCTGTTGTAGAGTTTCAAGCACAGAAAAAAATACTGTGAATTATACGTCGAATCACTCTGAGTGAAGAAAAACTCTCCGTCCTATTCGGACTCCCACCCCTGGAGAGCGAACATCGAAACCAAACACACCTGAGTTTCAAACCACTACCTTTCTACCTTTCCGCCCGCGCCCTGGCAACAGTAAAAGGGTATCTAACCCCTTAGGCGCGCGTAAATTATAAAAAAAAAAAAAAACCATACGGTAATGGTGTGTCCTTCATCATTTCGAAAGAAATAGGGTACAATGATGCCGCCATGACATAAACTGCATCAGTCAATCTTTGTGGACGCTTTGATGCTTAGCTGGACACTTGTGGATTGTGTTCGCTCCAATATTGGCAATTTTGCTGGTTGACCTAGCCGCTGAACCAAAAATGAGCCACATCCGAGAAGATGATTTTTTGACCAAAATGTGGGTCTCCGGCCAACATTTCCAACGCCCAATTAGCGAATTCATGGCGTTGTCTATGGTCGTCCGGCTTCAATTCTTGTTTCAGCACAATCTTATATGGATGTAGGCCCAAATCTAACTGGAAAATAAGCCGGTTTGGCTCTCTGGCGATACCCAATTCAGCTGATCGGCGCCGATTCGACATTCCTGGATCTTCTTGGATACTGGCCGCTACGACGGCTATGTTTTCTTCATTTCGCACCATCAATCTCTGCCTGGTTGGTGGCTTAAGGTCCAAAAGAGTGTAGTCGCGCTCAAACTTTTCCACGAAATAGCAAACCTTAACTTACCTTGGTAACTTTGACAGCTGCTGAAACATATCATTACTATCTGACAACCCTACACATTGCACTTCTTGGATGGCGGTGATATCCGCCTGACAGCAGTCAAAGGCCTCTGCTAATTGCTCGTCTGTACGTTGCTTGTTAATGGTCCGAACATTCTATATTCTTATCCGAAGGTTCAAGTCAATCTTTATCCGAGGCCATTAGATGGTTTATCACATTTGAATCGCTTCTGTATGGGGTTGTGGGATCTATGGCGGCGTAGGCTAGTATACTGTTACTAGCTGGACATTTCCTTATCATACTGCCCTACATGAGCAGTTAGCAGGGACCACCACTAAGAGGTAAGTCAAGCACTTCGCTACGAACTTAATTGTTGTGACTGGCCCAATCCAAGTTATAGGATACTCAGCAGTTTCCATATCAATCGCTACGCCATTCAGTTAAATTTCTAAAGAGAGTAATTTCTAGCAAGACATAATACTGTCACTACTTTCTCATACTCAACACTCCTGCTTATAAGTTTGATAAGTCAATACCTGTTGGAGTACTCTTTGGCTACCGCAGGCATGTAAAATAAGCACAATTGATATGCAGTTATAGTTACAGCACTGGATATCACCTGGTTGGCTCCTACTCTAATCATACAACACCCAACCAGTTCCATGCTCATCTGCGAAACCATCCATTCTACCTAAACTTCGGTTATATTGTCTAATACAATTTTACCTAAATTAGATACATTACGTTTTCTGACTCCTCAGTTGGATTCCTACTGAGCTCCGAATACACTGAAGGATCAGAAACATGTTGGACATTAAGTAAAAAACAAATCTTTGATTGAATCTTACTGCATCAAGCATTCCATCTAAAGTAGACTCATTAATGTCCAATTATCTCCAAAGCAGAGAGTCCGAAATAAGCCCTTTTACACTGCCAAAGAGTCCTTATTTGGGTGATTTACACTCAGCTCCTATCTACAATAATTGAATGCTCGCACATCCTAAGAAGAGACGTCGATCCTTCTAAAAGCTTTCAATTACAAAATTTATTTGCAAATCCACTTAGTGCACTGAATTGTATTTTATTTATGCATGTAGGAGTTATATTATCGCCAGGGAATAATGTTTACCTAAAGTATTCGTACGAGTACTCTTCCACTTGCACATCATCATAATCATGTGCCGCATCGTAGAAGACACTTAGATAGTTCCACACCATCCTTTGCAATTCAACAGGTACATTTGCTACTCCTACATATCTTACAATTGATGGAGCAATGAAGCGCAAAAGGAGTACTCGTATAAATGTAAGTGGATACCTCTTCGGTATCGCTGACACTAATGTATACACACACACATTTGCAAGGATGAGAAATCCGAGTAAACTACGTGCGACTTGCCCTAAATGAAACTATTCAGAATGACATATGTTGGGTATGCTTAATCCGGCGCTTTTTGTATCAACACCCAATTTTCTGGACGGGATAAGATAGAAAAGAATTTGAAAATCTTATTTGAGTCAGGTCATACTTTTGTAGGAATATTAATCTTAGTCAGTGAGACTGTATGAGACTCGTATCGAACCTCTCGATGACCTGTACAAAAATATGTCATCGCCTTGCGGCAATGATTTACAGAATATTGGCGCAATTCGTTCCCTTGCTTGTTGTAGAGGGCGACTGAATAGGGGAAAATCGTATATTTACCTTCATTGCTAATAGCGTCGTACAGACTAAACCAACATGCCTCACCAGCCAGCCTCCAGTTACGCACCTGAAGTTGGTTTAGCTACCATTCCAATTGCTTGCACCGTCTAGATACGTAGGTAGGAAAGTAAGAGTGGCTGTTGGAAACACCAACCCACTTAGGCCTATTGGCCCATTGTGATACCACGTGGATCTATGATCCTCTTACTAACGGAACCAGTTTGAGCTTACGATGAAGCGTACGAGACTGTTTATGTCTATATTTTTTTAAATCGGTTCTCTAGGAGAGAGCTGGACATGCAGTTCAGCATCTTCTGCAGTAGTCGTTTGTAAAAGCGCCAAGCCTTCTTGCATGCTTGCTTATGTATAGTGATGACACCTATGATGGCGCTGAGATGTTTCCTATTTAGAAGAATCAGACCCTTAGAGCGATTCAGATCTAGCTTTGGCCAGATCTGTTTGCTCGCTAGACATGTTGGTCCAACAGTCCAACTAAGGTCTGTTCTTTTATTGGCATCCAGCTTTAATATTAATTTCCACGTAGCTGTAGAATTGGTAGAGTGGTTCCAATTTGGGCGAGTTTATTGGCCCCACAGTTCCCTGGAATGTCTGGATGTCTGAATGTTTGGAATTTAATGAGACCGAGTCCAGGGACTTGATAGCGGTCTGACTATCCGAGAAGATGCGGATATCCTTTGCATATATCACGTTTTTCTTCGGCCAGGACAGAGCTTCTTTAATCGCCAAAATTTCCGCTTGGAACACGCTACAGTGATTTGGAAGACTGAAAGAGAGGCTCAGTTTTAGCCTATCTGAGAAAGTACCGCCGCCACTTCCGCTATCGGTTTTAGATCCATCTGTGTAGAGATCGAAACATCTTCCTCCCAGAAGGACCTAGAGGGGAAGCTTACATGGAAGTCTTTGTCAAACTAAAATTCAAGTATGGTGTAATCGATGTTATCTGTGAGGATTCCTAATGCATATTTATTTGTCCACTGTGCAGTCGCAGCTACTTGCCTGCTGAAAATGTCAAGGCGTGCCAAATGAAGCAGAATGTCTAATGCCGCAGAGAGAGTAGACCGTAAGGCTTCGCTTATTCATAGACATACTGTTCTTTTGACTCAGCTTAGTTTACTGCAGTTGACTGCATTTTCAAAGGCCGTTCACCAGACGACAACCCCGTAAGTAAATTTATAGCCAGTGGGTTATGCGAGGTTGAAGGGCCCCTCTAATCCCAATGGCTTATTTGCAAGAGAATAAAGCTATTGTAGCTTTATTGACTCTTTCTTGAATGTTAAGTTTCCAGTTTAGTTTCCTAATGAGACCCTTGCACTGCCTAAGGTAAAGTCCATCGCTGTAAGGGAAGCTTTCTGACAAAATCCAAGTCGTTATACATTCGATATAGTTCTTCGTCATACCTTCTCTTCCACACTCCGTCAACGCGTAAAATACGGAGAATTTCTTGCTCAAAGCAACTAAAGAGCTTTCATCCCCTCTTGAAAGAGGACAGGGGCTGTGAGCATTTTGTATAGTGTCTTTTTCGTTGCTCGAGATAGGGCTTCGTTAGTTAATTGCCTTCTTAGCCCATAGATGTCGCCGTTGATAATAGCTATTCTGAGTTTAATTTTCGCGCTTGTGTCATTGCAGGAGTTCACTGCAGAGCCTAGGCAAATAAATTCCATTGCCACCTCAGAATTATAAATAGTTGTTGATAGTCGCATTTACTTTAATTTTGGGTGATCACCAAAGGCCCAGTGATTGGATGTTAGTTTCTGGCTTTTCCCTATGGAGAGCTGGCCTCACCCTATCTGAGACCATTTTCGACATCAAAAAATCTTTCTTCCGACTCCAGAGCACCGGGAGTTTTCCATTGACATCCTGCATAGTCGAACGAGTCATGCATGGCACTGTATACTCGTAGCTCGATTTTATAGAACCTTCCATATGCAACCTTAAAATCGATGAATAGGTGGTGGGTATCGATTTGGTATTCTTGAGTCTGCTCCGAGATCTGCAACAGAATGACGATTTGGTCAATTAACCGGGTCTAGAACCGCACTGATATGCATACTCGTAGATATTTGAGGTTGCTGACTGTAGGTTGAGGATAATCACATGACTTTGTATGCGGGATTTGATAGAATTACGTATGCCTTTATAGTAGCGCCAGTCCAGTTCAGTTCAGATCCGGACAGACGATGCTCAGATTTCATTCAGCGGGCTTACGTTCCTTTGACTAAATTTTACATATGGTCTTGTGCAAACTCCTTACCAGATCATTTCTTCCAGTTTCAAAGAACTCGGCGGCTAAACCGTCGGATCCATAGGATTTGATAGATTCAGGCTTGTTTAAAGAAAATCTTAAACTTCCTCAAAGTAAAAACCGCTAATTGTGACTTTCTGTCTGATTCGTACATGGTATGCATTCCTTCTTCCTGACATACACATCCGGTCCGATAGCCTAATCTAAGATATTGCTTTATTTTTTTGGTTCGACTTTTAGAGGTTGCTTCTGGATGCTTTGTTGTCAGGGGAGAAGTCGAGGTTTTACCTCCTCTGCTGCTCGTAAACAGCACATGCAGGTTTGATCCTTTCATGCAGAGTCCACTCGCAGCATGCGCTTGCCTGCATTCTTCATCAAACCAAGGGCTTCGTGGTGGTTGGACTTCTGATGGCCCGTGATCTGTAAAGTGGTTGAGATAAAAGCTACTAACAAGGTTTCGGAGGGATTGTTGCGATTGCAGCTATTCTACGTTGAATATTCTCACTGTATTATTCTGTGCTGTAGAAATAGGGTAGGCAATAACAGGTGTCAACTTGGCGATTGCGGTTATTTTACCTCCAAGTGGTAACCATTGAGTACTGATCAATGTCCATCCCGGCTCGACTTGTTAAACTTATAAGCATAAGTACAGACCAGCAGTCAAAAATAGCAGCACTATAAACGGGATAGCAGATGCATTCCAGAGGAAATCAACGTTGAAGTACAATACCGGAAAGAAAAGGAATAAGACCATATCCAGTCTACTTCTATATATTTGGAGCTAAGGCTAGGATTTCAAACCGAACTTCAGATCTGTACGTGGAATGTTAGGTCCCTTAATAGGCCACGTGTAGCCACCGAACAACTAGCGGAAACAATAGACTGTTGCAAAACAGTAACAGTATCCAAGAAATGCGATGGGATGGTCCGAACAAAAAGAGGATGAAAAACGGCGATTGTTATCGGTGGCAAAGCAGCGCCTATTTGGATGCAAAATTATTGATATAGGCAGACTTAGGCAAGAAGTTTTGATTTTCCGGCATGTTAACGAACACCTCGTAATAAGCCGTATTACCGCTAAACTTGAAAACATTAGTCCTATATGCGTGCACTCCCTCACAGACGAGAAAGGTACCGACACCAAAGATACCTCTATGAGCTCTTGGACATGGCTTACGAGCAGTGCCCAGCTATGAGATTAAAATTGTTCTGGGCGACTGTAATACAAAGCTAGGAAGAAAGGCATATTTGGTTGACACCACCTCCGATAGCGGATTCAGAACAATCGACTTTGCGAAGCGGCGAAACATTGTCGTAAACGTCCACCCGACGCGGATAAAGTGAAAATATTTTTATCTAAGTTTAAGTCAAATAAAGTTGCTGGAGCTGATGGCCTAACAGCCGAGCTTTTTTAAGCGATAGGCGATGATTTGGTAGGGAGCATACACCAACTCATCTGTAAAATATGGTTGGATGAAAGTATGTCCATTGAATGGAACCTCAACGTTGTCCGATCCTCAATAGATGAGACTATCTGAACTGTGGCAACTACGGAGGTATCAGCCTTCTTAACCTCGCCTATAAGATCCTATTTACCATACTGATCATCACATTAGGGCAGACCTCCAAATCGAGCACACCACCTACTGATCGACTTTAAGGCCGCGTATGACAGTATAGAGACGAGCTATACAGAGCAAGGTCTAGTTTTGGCATACGATAGAGTATGCCAAATGAGTATGCAGAATGACAATAGAGAATGCACACTGCTTTATCAAGGTCGGTAAAGAACTCACCGGTACCTTTGATTTCTTTAACATGATTCTTGAAAAAATAATGCAAGACATACGGCCTGCACAACAGGCACAATCTTTCAAAAGTCCGTTCAATTACTTTCATATGCCGATGATATAGACGATATTGAGGCAATCGCAGAAATGCAGCATATGTGGCGCTTCTTGGAGTTGACAAATTTTTTTTTAAATAAAAGGCAAACCATTTGAGACATTTCAAAAACTTTATTATCGGCTTGAAGTACAACATTTTTGAATGGAACTCGATGAAGTGGTGATTCATGAAGCACATGTGGATTTTCACCGGACCAATAACGCATATTTTGCTTATTGACGAACTGAAGATGATTTTGCGATGAAATTCATCATCTTGGCGCTTCTTCTCCAGAACCCAATCGGAGAACGTACGTCGCTTCAAATGGTCCATCGGTTTCAATTCTTGAGTCAGCTTGATCTTGTATGGGTGTAAACCAAGATCCTTACCCAAAATACGTCATAATGTGGTCTGAGCGATGCCCAATTCTTGAGAACGCCGTGGAATTGACTGATTTGGATCGTTTGCTACGGACGCCTGGACGGCAGCGATATTTTCGACACTTCGACCAACCTGTTGTCTCACTGACACGGCAACATCACACAACGAATATTTTAAAATTTTTGCACTAAACTTGTTATTGCCTGTTTACTAGGGCGACCGAAAATTGGAGATAACGCTCTTAAAGTTGCGGTCACCGAGTCCGAATTTGGGTAGAAAATTTCTATAATTTGCACGAACGAGCTCGTGTACTTTACCATGATGAAAGTGTTGAGTTTACTGAATAAATTGACAGTGACAGTTTGATGATTGGTGAAAGAGTGCGTTCACAAATTAAATTCAAAGTTGTCAAGTCCCTATTGGAAAACCCTTTATAACTTGGAGGAAGTTAAGGGCTTTGTTTACCTAGACTCCGCTGTTAATTCAGACAACGACACTAGCGCTGAGATCAAGCGAAGAATATTTCTTATCATTCGTTGCTTTTTTGGACTAAGAAGGCAATTGACTAGCAAAGCCTCATCTCGAACAACAAAAGTGGACCTATATAAGACCTTAACAATCCCAGTTCTGACCTATGTTGCAGAGGCATGGACTTTGTCAAAAATGGATGAGTTATCAAGAGCATCCTGGCTACTTTAAAATGAAAATTCTTCTGGTCATTTTCGGTCCCGTCTGGACAGACGGTGAGTGGAGGAAGAGGTACAATGACGAACTACATTGGCTGTAGAGTTACTTGGTACATCGACTTAGCCAGAAGAGTGAAAAAAAATCTTCAAATCCGCCCAAGAAGAAGAGCTCAGTAGATGAAGACAGATACTCAGGAGGCGCACGCAGACATCTGAGGTATTTGTGAAACTTGGTAGTAATTAGAGTCTATATGGGCCGCTCGAACTGCAACAATGTTTATAAATCCGAAGAAGTGACTGTCATCATATGCTTTCCTAATGTATTAGCAGAAATCTCCTCTTTTCCTGTTTTTGCGTTCAAATGTACTCGTATGTACTGCACTATGTTGTCTTTTAGGATTCTATAATGTGCAACTGGCCGTTTTGAGACTCATCCACTGCAACTGATGGTACAATACAAAATTCTAAAGTGCAGACAGCTCTAACGACTGTTGGTGCCCTCTATGGGCTTCACGTCAATCCAATAAAAATTCAGCAGAAGGAGGAGATGACTGATTTAATTCATTTAATCATAACTCCTCTATAACCTCCCCAACGAAGCTAAATATTTCTGCAATCGAGTCTTTAGACTGAAAATGTCACATCAAAAGCCTCCAAAGCACTAACGGCTATCCGAAGTTGTTACGGAGTTTTTGGCAAGAGGGTTCTCTGCTTATATGGCTATGTTGCTCGGTTTCCTGGTAGAGCAAGTTTTGATTAACTTGCGCGTAGATGAAATGATATTAGAACCCCAGTTCCTGCGGAAATATGAAATCGATTTTTCATGTGCCCAGGAATGCTGTCAGAAAGAATATGAGGTATGAAAGGAAAGCAGTCGGGTCTTCAAAGATGGCTTCGAAACCAGTATACAGAGTTGCGCTGGTGTCTTTCTACAGGACGATAAAGTTAGATTTCACTCCTCATTAGGAAAACTTTCGTCAGTCTTCGAAGCAATAATGCTGGCAATGAACTATAATGTGAAGAACTAGTGGGGGAGCTAGCTCGAGCCTGCAACGCAAGGCTAAATTCACTAAGTTTTGTTTGGATTCCAGGTTATAATGGTATCACGGGAAATTGAATCCTAAAGCTAAAGATTGCTCAGACTTTCTCAGAAGGGAACCTGCGTTAGGACTGGCTGCGTTCTCGGTTAGGACTTCTATTGACAGTTGGATTTCATACAGGCATAACTGCAGATGGCATGACTGTCCAGATTGTCGGCAGACCACACGAATACCTTCTGTCGCTTTCAAGTAAACAGCGACCGCAAACTGCTTACTATGTCGAGATTGGGTGCATACTCATCTTTCTACGAAAGACTGTGTGGCGTAAAAAATAAAAAAAAACGTCCGCACTCAAAAAGAAAGAGAATTCTGCGCAAGCACGAAATATATTTTGATAAAATTAAATCCATTAAATCCTGAATAATTGAAAGAATAACCCCTCACATCCAGAATGCAGTTAATCGGAACCCAGTGGATCGTAAGTAGCTTTCTATGTTACCAGATTAATATTGTAGTATTTTTATGAAGGGCAAATCAGTAATACAACTTCAACAAAAATATACAGGATGACATATCTTATTTCCACAAATTCACTGAAAGTGATTCATGATTCGATTTGATAGTTTCCATCAGAAAATCATCTTCGATTGGTAAACAGTAAAACGGAGCAGCAACCCAACCTCAATTGCTTGCATCTCATTCAATTCCAGGAGTCTAAATTGAATTTCCAACAATTTTTTCTGGTCGAAGAAGAAGATTCCCTAAAAGGTTTTCACATTCAACATTTCCTCATAGTCTCGATAACAGATTTTCCATCTCAAAGATTAGTGTGCCTCATATCGAGAAGACTTGCTCATATATATTTTACCGACGAAGGACGACTTGTTGCGCATCAGAAACAAAAGCATCTGGGAGCAGGAAAATGGTAATAATGCCACCACATCATGCATTACGCTTTCAATTTACCCCTCAAAGACAATATTTTTCCATTCACTGCAGGTGCAGTAGCAGTGCTCACAGTAGCACCACCTACTACGGATATGGAATGGATACATACTGTATCTCACCCAAGAACGCACAAGAGAAAAAGGAGTTGAAATTTGCAAGTGCGAAAAGCAAATGCCATCCGGCCTCAGGTGCTACCCAGGAAGAAACCCATCAACATCATCGGTGTTGTGTCGCAGGATGTGACAAGGAACTCTATGGAACTCTATGTCTCTAGGAGTTTATAGAAATGGACTTATCCCCCACCAAAGGATGGTGAGACTACCATCATTCACTTTGTTTTTACTTTTCAACTATAGCATTCCAACGTGGAGTCTTTACACCATGCCATCACTGCTATACCCGTACAGCATGCCATACCATTGCTGGAGGCGGTGTGCGAAAAGCTCATTCCTGACTGCTCAGCAAGAAGCAGCATGACAAAGATCCTAGTGGATCTTTCGTGGCCTAGGACTAGGAGCACTTTATTGCAGTACCAACTTAACGGGGTTGGAGGGAAGGATTTAGAACGAATATTATTGCCCATCTTACATGCACTTGTAGTAGGGGAAGTAGCTGCGGCTGTGGTTACACTGGCGGTACTGCTGGTGGTTTACATCTCATTCAACTGTCGCAAAATTAGCAGTAGACTTGCGGCTTTTGCTCCCGCATCCTATACACAGTGACTTCAACAACGATGCAGCGCAAAATGGCAAGAAGTTGGCAAAACTAGCAATCTGCCGTCCATGATTTCTCCCTATTCCGTCGTTGTCGGGTGGTTGTGCATCCGCCAGGGAGCCATGACGGGTTATTGGATTTGTTGACGACGGAAATGATTTTGATAGACTTTCGGTGGAAAGGAAGCAGAATTTGCAGTTCCTTGTGGCAGGAAGTCGTTGCAGTTTGCAGCTTGTTGGTGTTTCTATTTCATCCTTTTTGCCAGCCACTCAAGAATTTTATTTCTCCCCGAGTCAAAGTCCAAATGGCCCTTGATAGTACTGTATTCCTGTTTTTTCTCTCTCTCCCCCTGTTTCTCTTCGAACTTTATATTGATTTGGGATTTCTTCAAATGGGATTTGGTTGCAAATGGAAGTGGAATTAAAAGGAATCCTTACTCTAACCTAAGAGCACCTGATATTAGTTGATAAGACTCAAAGTGGACCTTGTTAGAAGTAAGAAGCTGTGGCTCCCTGCGGTTGAGGCTTTTAACGTAGTGCCTTGTGCTTTTTGGTGTAATACGATTACTGCTTATGAATGAGCCAAGGGATACCGACTTGGATGTATATTTTCACTCCGAATCTTGGTATTACAAATTAATATTTAAGAGCACGCACAAGGGAAGGGGATACATTCTTTCTTTCTATTGTTCAATGCTTACATCGAAGGACCATTGTTTTGAAAATATGAAAGCAAAGACGACCAATTACAATCCCTTCTTAGTATATGCAATCCTTATTCTAAAAGGCCAAGGAGAGGGCTTTCCTTTGACAACGTCCTTCCTACAAGAGTCTAGTACACTTTTACATTGGGCTTGTTCATCACTCTCCCTGGGTTACATATATTCAAATTTACTTTCGCAAATGAAGCAAGCTTGCGCGTTGGACGGGTATCGGATGTGAACAAGTGGCAAACGTAGAGCTACACTGATGCTTAGTTAATCCTACCCAGCGGTGGGATAACGAACATAAATATCAATGTACGTAGCTAGAAGTGTACATAAGGTTGAATTGAAGTCCTCATTGATGGCACTTCCAGCGTTGGTTGTACCTTGCTCCTTTACAAGTACAGTCATTGAGCTGCAGACTGAAGGGTGGTTCTAAATTTCATAAATGTCATACGGATATGTTTCTGGGATGTATGAACGTCTGAAGTGCGATCCTAAGGGAATGAGGTCAATATAATTTTCATACGAATATGAGACAGTTAAATGGACAATAGGTATCTGTATCACAGAGCACTCGTATCTTCTACGAGCACTGGCAATATGGGAATGACATACTTGGTTATGGTATCTATTGATAATCAAAGTATCGTGTCGCAACAACATCACGCAGCAACAAATTTCACAGTCGCTGCAGTTCAGTAGGGACATTAAAGTTTAAAAGCACGACTGACAGTCTTCTGAGAAACTCCTAGGTCATGAAACACTAAACGATATTATATTCAGGATACGCTAACCAAAGTAAACCCAAAAATACCTTACTGGTTTCTGGGGTTCAGCGGCTCTATTACTCTAAATTCGGGTCGTTGCAGTGTATCGCCGTTCTCCTCAACTTTTTCCGTGCCAGGTCTTTCTTGGTCGACTCGCTTTTTATCCATCTTTGCATGGGGGTTATATTGCATTCCGTCTTTAGTAATGCAATGTCGCTTTTTAGGAGTGTAAATTCTTAAGAACTTATCAATTGAACTCCTCAAATATTCATTTTATTCGTTTTCAGCCTTACGAGTAAGTAGGTATCAGCGACAAGCACCTACAGCCTAATGCGAGCGTAAGCTGAACGGATAGCGCTACACGGTGCCGTTCACTTTCACAAAAAGCGTCGCAGGATGTTGTGTCACTAACGCCTGTGATTAACGTCCTGAAAGCCTTTGCCATCTGCGATTATGCTCACACGATACCGAACTGTTAACGAAATCCGAGACCCCGGTATATTTAACGCAAGTTCGATCTCTGAGAAACTATCTTAGGGCTCAACTACATAACAAGTTCATCAATGATCTCGTTTCCTGTTATCGGATATATCGGCTATGGGTCAGACGAGTCAGCTTCCTCGTTCTAGTAAAGAGAACAACGTCAATTTTAAGTCGATTGACCCATTTCTAGTACAATATCGTCGACCACGTCATCGATGACTGCATGCGTTTGAGGGCAGACACTTGCTAGGCATTAAGCAGTCAGATGCCACCAGGTACATAAGTACCTCCCATGAAGGCTCAATCCTGCGTTACGTTTTCGTACGAGACATCAAAACAATGCGTTGATCAGTACCCTACCAGTAGTACAAATACCACTACCAGTATCAGACTCGAAGTCGTGTGTAAGTCGCGAACTTCCTCTTTGGTGAATGGCCGAGGCCTATCTATTACCTTAGCCATTCTATGGGTTATTGCACCCAATTGCAGTGCTACTCCACATTGAGCAGACCGATCAGTTCCATTCCCATCAAATGGTTTAACACCAGCCGTAGCACACTACAGCCTATGTTGAACCATGGACTGTCCAAACTCCAATCGTTCTTATCTTCTCTGTGGTTTGGGTATAACCATAGCAACCACGATACTCCGAAAAAGGGGGCTAACCTTAAGCAGGTCCGGTTTTGCCGTGGTACCAGAATATAGCTTCAGGTCGAGCTTCGTAACCTTGCGGTCATTTCCAGTGGGGCCCAGCACTAGCAGCCTGTAGTTCAACGTTTTTCTCTACACAATTCCACCTGCTAACTATTTATGCGGTCTATGAGGAAAAGTGATGAATTCAGTCCTGTCAGCGAGAACACCGCTAACGTCACAGGCCTCACTATTATAAGTGATGCCCATAGCTTCCAGATCCCTAGCATCTGAGTAGCACAGAACATGCATCCAATCTTTAAGGGGAGTTCCGTATGAGCAATATGCCATCTCGCTAAAGCCTCTCTTATGCAGAAACGCATTCAAGGAGCCATTCTCAGTAAGCAGTAAGCCCAGACTGAGATTACAACTTAGTTCTGGAAGCCCGCTCATAGTTGATACGTCCTGAAGGAAGTTTTAAGTAATTCTGCCTTTTATGCTCATATGCGAGTATACCATATAGACCGGACACTTTTAGAAAGTAGGATCTTACACTCCATAGGGGGCAAATCTTCCATCTTCATGGAGGAGACCAAATCAGCATCATTCAACTGGAGTCCCTTTTTAACACTGAAGGCCATGCCCCGTCACCTCTAAGTCAAGGGGAGACACTCCCGACAACACCTGCAGCAGGCAATTAGTGCCACTCTTTGGAAAGTCAAAATCCAAAGAGAATCCACCTCAGACATTACCTAATCACATAAAGCCGATACCCCAAAATTTTGCGGAGGCAACAAAAAATCCAATGTACACAATACGAACGGCACGTCTGTTGAGTCCCCAGTCAGATCGCAGGACGCCACTTACCCGGCCTATGATAATCAGCAGTTGTACTCTTATCCGGATCTCAAGATAATTGACCTCAGTCACAAACCTAAGGTGTTTTGTGGGAGGCCGAAGAGCTGTCTTCAATGAGCCGTGAAGCAGCATTGTCATAATTTTCTTCCGAGATATGCTGACACCTACACTTTCGCCGCATCCGGCGACAATTAGCAGCAGTGGATCCATCATAAAGTTCCACATGAGTGCTCCATAGATTAATAGTTGAGGGCAATTCTGCTTCATTTCCCATAAGACGATTTCCTGGCAGGCCAGCTCGCGTAGCCTGGTCAGAATACTTCGAAAATTTAAATTGTCAAAGACATCCTTAAAATCGATGAAGACGCATAAAACTGTTATTTTAGTCAGTCGACTAACATGCATCGTTGCAATGGAGACATGACACAGTCCTGTAGGAACAACTTCCCAGCACCAAGTCTATACCTCTTTGCAGACGGGCGAGTTGAAGCCATCAAAGAACGCATCGGCGTTTTTGATAGCCTTCTGCATCATCATAACTGATGACAGATAACAGCTACCGAGCTACTCACCTCACTTGGAGCTTTAGTGATAGGATTAGAGCGGATTGCTTCAGCATATTTTGGACAAAATTTTAAATGCAGATTTTACTCGGTCTAAACGAATAGGAATATCCGGTTTGGTTTCATTGTCAGACAAAAAATGTATTTTACTTTCAGGATATTGAAAGTTCTTCATCATCTGCACTGATTGTCCGGAATGCAACCTCGATCTAATGAGCTGGTTCCCAGACAGATAGATTTTTGTTTCTGGGGCCCTTTTCCTCATTTGAAGTTATTTCAAAAATAATTATGTCAGATGTAGGGGACCCTGGAAGAGCTAGAGTCACCTGTTGTGCAGATCGTTGCTCACTGCCTCTAGTGCTTCAGTAGGTAGTCCGTTGATGTGGTTGCGTTTGTCTCGTCTATATGTATTCCACTTCCCTCACTTTCAAGTGATACAGCAACTCAAGGTAGTTACAATACGAACGTTCAGTTGCTTAGATTTTAGTTGATCATTTACCAGATATCCTTAGACCGAGCATGTCTCTCACTAGATCGATCTTCAAAGCGTTCTACTCAAAATTGCCTCTTAATTACTGGCGCATTGAGGGATCATTTAGCTGTGGTGTTAGATGTACTCACTAGCTACCAAGAAACTAAGAAACCAAGAAACTAAGGCATTTGGGAAATTAACAAAATCCTCTTCATTTTCATTGCTGTAGCCAAACCCATGGGTGGTCTCAACACTAATCTACGAAATGAAATATTTGACGATTTGCATCTTAGATTTTATATCAAATCCCCGGGGCAGGGACCGACATACGTGCTTCGGGAATACTAAATCCGCTCCCGAGACCTTACAAAACTTCAGTATTACTAGAAGATGCTGCCATGAAAGAGTATATTATGTAGTTCAAAGAGTGCCAACTAGATTGGACATTCACCTTATTTAGTGAGCTTCACCCGTCAGTGTTCTAAACTCTTAGCCAACAACATTTTAGAACGGTCGATGTTAATCTGTCTAATTGAATGGATTCAACTTTCAATCATATTTTTCAATTGGGTCGTGGCTGCACCACACCGTAAGTAAGCTTCTCTAAATATTCACAAACCCCTGACTTGTATATGACACTCATCTTCACATATCTGCCGGTATGATATTGGCGCCGTTAAATCGTTTTCGGCGGTTTTCAAAAACGCGATAACAGATCCTGATCCTTCTTAGACACTGTTTTTTCCGGTGCCCAAAATCCAATTTGTCACATTAAGCATATTTTTGCATTTTTGGTGCTCGAATCTGATATTACATCTACGTTCCAGCCTAAGAGTGTGATTCCAAGGCCTTAAGGGAGGATATATGGATAGTATATGTGTCAACAGTGTATTTATGTCTTAGCTTTATGACGTTCACGTTTTGATTGAACTCGGAGATTGTAATTTTCCTCTATTGGCCTTCTTCGCTCACGGAATGAATACGTAATGGGCACTCGTCGACTTAAGGAAGATCAGAAGGTAAGATTTGGGTTCTGTTGCGCATCACATTGCTCTTTTAAGTTCAAAGTTTTGTACGCAGTTGGTTTGAACTATCTGTTTTGCTTAACGGATGTAGCAGCGGTTTCTAAAGATAAGTCTTCTTCGAATCTTCAGTATGGTTTCATTCGTGAAGTCTAAGCTAAGATCGTGATGTCGTCTGCAAATCCTAGGAGCTGCTACCTATCCGTTCCAGTGCTGAAGTGAAATAATCACATGAAAGTGTATCTAAAAATCTAGTTCACTCGTGGTTAATGGATGGTTTGGGTTACCTTTTTGGTAGATGCGCCATCATAGAGTTGATTTTCGAGTCATGGAGCATACTTCTTCTATCCATACTTTGATAATGATTCAGTCTATGTCCCCTACCAAAATATCACCATCATATTTGTAAAGCTCAGCTGATAGGTACAAGGCCAAGCCTTACTTTTTGAAGCGAAACTTCTTACGGCTCGATGAAACGCAAAACCAACATGAAGTGATTCCGAACTCCGATGAAACGAAAAAGCGACTGTAAACGGGAGTGGGTGGAGCACGTGGTGTGGCAACTCGGGCAGATTGAGACATAGGAGAGGAACGAAAAGGAGACAGACTCTGAGAAGGGAACAAAAAGAGAGAGGGTAGAGTGCCGATTGAGGGAATAACATGGGGGAAATGAGCCATGAGCGGTAAAGAGGGCGCCGTGCGTGAGTGTATAATGCAAGAGTTACGTAGTAATGTAAAACTTCTTATGGCTCCTCGGACTCCGATAAATGAGATATAAGCGGTAAATAAGACGCTGTGGGTGAGTACACAATGCACTGGTAACAACACCAAAAGCATCATCACACGTAACCGGAAACTTCAGCTTAACAACAAAATTTTCCTTAGCTTGGCTTGACTTTTGTTTACCATGACTTTCCGCAAGATTTCCGGTGATAACTGTTCGCATTCCTGTCGAATATTCTCCTTAAGGACTTAAGGATTGTCTGAGGCTTGTTGGCATAGACCCGCGAATTCAAAGCAAGAAGTCTGAGATGGTTAAATCGGGCGATCCTGCTGGCCATTCCAAATCGCCAAAACGGGAGATTATGCGACCAGGCAACGCTTCCTTCACAATATCCATTGTGGTTCGTGCCATGTTTACCAAGCCCCGCTCATCCAATTCGAGCAGTAAGAAGTCATTTATCATGGCCCTGTAGCGTTCGCCAGTAACAGTGACCGTATTGCCGATGGCGTCCTCAAAAAAATACGGCCCAATCACTCCTCCCGCGTGAACGCTGCACCACACAATGGCTTTGAGTGGATGTCATGGTTCTTTGTGCATCACACGTGGATTTTCAGTGCCACAGAAACGAAGATTTTGCTTGTTGACGTAACCGCTTAAGTGAAATTGCGCCTCGTCGCTCATGATGATTTTCGACACAAAATCGTCCTCTTCGTTGTTGAGATTGATGATGGCTTTACAGTAATTCACACGCGACTGACGGTTAGGAGGCATTAACTGATGCACTGTTTGCACTTTGTACGGAAACATGTGTAAGTCTTGATGTTTCTTCGTTCTCAGCGACATCGCCAGCCGCAGCCGCGATATTCTCGGTGGGAGCCACGCCCTGCGTGGTCTCCTGTGGTTCCACTCTGTTCGAGTCGAGTAGCTAAGCGCCGGAGTGTTTACCCAGTTGGCCCGACACGATTAAGAAATCGACGTCGAAATTCACGCTGCGCTAACACCACCGACTGATTATTGGTCAAAAGCATCGACACAATTATTCCACGCTCTTGCGGAGTATAGCGCTCCATTGCTTAACTGTTTGTATAGTGCAGCTGTCTAGTTCACAAATGTCAAATGATTGCCGTACGACGCCATTTGCAAAAAATTATAACATCTTCCGATAGAATTATATCACTCAAGGACAAGAGGACAACTTCAGGTTTTTGAGTAACATGTATGGTGTACTCGTACGGCTTGTATTTTTTCCAAGTTCATACACGATTTAATAAAAGGGATCCATTACACTCTCTCACATAATTGTGTCGTAAGGAGCTTACCCCAACGAAACAACATCCAAACTGAAAGAGGCTTTTCCTCCGTTCTGAAGTCTAAATCCTGAAACATTTTGGCTAATAACCAGTGAGTTGAAGTTGAGTTTAAAAGCCTCTTGGTGTCTGGATAACGTCATGCCCCGGCATGGCTAAATTACCACACTTTTCACATTGGGCTGATACCTTAGCTGTAGTCTTGCTGGCGATCTGAATTTTCCGCTTCATTTTTTCCTGCAATATGAAGAGAGTTGAGATTATTTTTCAATGTTGCAGCGGTTTTACTTGACTTCGAAATTAGCTGTAGTTGATTGCAAAAACTGAGTCTGCTAGTTATGGAGTATGCGTAACCATTAGTTTCTGGCAGATATCCCATTTATCATGCTCAAAAACGACGTCATTTTCCTTATTTATGGTCAATTGAAATATCGGGTTAACAGAGGACTTCATCGAGAACTCAATGTGACTGCAACTTTCAATAGGCTGTGAACTTTAATATCCAATCGAAGGAATTCTTAGCATAAGATCTCCATGACCTACTGTTAACGCTTTCAAATAGGTCAATGCTTGACTATTCCCTTCGTGGATATATTTTAATCCTTATTCAAATCCTCTAGCCTTGTCATAGATACAATTTATATAAATCGTTACCAACATCATCATTGTCCCTTCCAAAGTCTCCACATTGTTATTCCCGAAGGGATTCCCTGCAAAAAAAAAATTAAAAAAAGCACAAGCACAAAACTCTTTCATTAAAAATGGAAATGATAACGTAGATTTTCTTCTCTTTTACTTTTCACTCATAGTTTCCCTTCTTCTTGTTTTTATTTCTTTTTCTCATAATATCATACACTGCCTTCCTTGTGCACCTTTAAATGGACTATACTGTACTGGTTCATCACCATAACCACCACCACCACCACAACCACCACCACCACTATCATCGCCACCATCATCGTCATCATCAACACCATCTACAGGAGTAGAGACCTACAACTGCATTAAAATCGACTACTTCCCCAAAGAAGGATACCAACCAGATCCACATGACTCAACGCCAGCCATTCCATGTAAGTACACTAAATTTGTGCATCCTGTAAAATTGTATAGGGCATCTTACTTCTCATGTCCAGATAAAGGTCCATGGTGACCAAAGCTTACAAAAAAAAATAAAAAATTAAACTTAAAATCCTCCACCAGCTCCAGTTTGTCCTTCAATTCACACACATTTTAAGTTTGAAATAAAATTTACTTTTAAGGATGTGTGTCCTTGTGCAGTTGTGGTGGGAGAACTTCTTTTCAGAGAACTGCCACATGACACATTTCCTCCATTGAAAATCTCATCTTGCTCGTTGGCTCATCTCGCTGAACAGCCAACGAACGCTTCTCCAATTCAATCCATTTGGCAAATTGCAGTTCATGGGAGTTGACGGCTGCACAGCCCGCCAGCATCTTTTATCGCTTGACATATTAAATTTTAGGAATTGTCTAAAGCTGAGATACATACTCGTAGATACTTGATACTTGAGAATCTTCGTGGGCAGATTATTTCATGATTAATGATACTGTTCACATGTGTGGGTGAGATTGATAGATTTTTTTGTTTTCTGTGTTTCCCCACTTTCTTGACATGGTTGCTTCAATAGAACTGAGAAAAATGTGATAGCGCAAGGAGAGCAATACAATTTAATACGAGTAGCTTTGATTGAAGATGAGAATATAATTATCTCTAACGCGGGCGAACAGCGAGGACCATCGATTTGTTGACGAGATAATTGTTTTGGGTTTACAATTTCAATTGGCTTGTCGCATTCACATTCATTTTGATCCTGAGAATATTTCTGCAGTTCAGTTTTGTTTTGTTATAACAGATGAGTAGAAAAGGACTTTGACATTTCATCCCTATTGGCAGGTTTAAGGTCTGGAGTGGTTTTAAATTCCTCCATGAACTTCCAACAAAGAATCATTCAGTAAATAATGCATCATGGCTTCTTGTTCGTTTGCTTCCTTTCACACTTTTTAGCATACTTCCTTATAATAATTTGTCATACTCTACCTGCTTTTCAATAGCTCTCACCTTTAACATTCCGTCCATCGATATGTTTCAGTTCATTTGTCAAAGGGCTTTCGCAACAGCTGTTAGAGTTCTTTAGTAGAAGGGAAACATACATGGTTCATATACGAATACCGGTAGTTTCGAAAAAGAAATCAATATCTGCTGGTTTCATATCCGAACTACATGTAGTATGAGATTTAACTTCCGAACAATATCCGCACAACCATTCGGTAACACTCGAAACACGAAAATTTCTCAATGATCCCCATTTTGGTTTTTGTAGCAACTGACTTACGGGTGATTTGATGACATGATTTAGCAAAAAGTGGAGCCGAGGTGTACACCAATCTGGCGAAAGCCGAATAGTTGAATGGGAATATCCAGGACAGGAGAGTACGCTGATGAAATATAACACGAAGACGGTGCTGTAAAGGAGGACAAGAAAATAACTTCGTCAGAGAAGTGCTCAATTGAGGCCTTGGAGAGATGCTTCTGCAGCAATGATATTCGATAGTTCTACTAAAATTGGAAAGGAAAAAGTGAACAACAAACAGAAGGATGGGAATGTTAAATTACAGTCGGAGTCGGTATTAAAAACATTTCGCTGTCGGACAGGGTGAACAAGTTAAGGTGGATGATGATCGTCTTCGCCCATCCAAAAACAGTTTAGATAGCGATATCTACAATAAATTCAGGACCAACAATGGGGCTAATTGTCGAATTATTCAAAGAAATGATTGATTTGGTGAGGAACTTGCAACAACTTGTCTTCGTAATCCCGACCCTCAAGAAGATAAAATCCTCTTAACTACCCTAACTGTAGAGGAATCAGTTTCTTTAAAAATATAATTTAATCTTATGTAAACGTTTGAAACGCTGGTTTAACGATCTGGTAGATCCTTATAAGTGAAATTTCAGGCCAAACCCAGGAATTTGAAGTCTATACTCACCCCTGGTTTTTATATTAAAGCCGCATGCATCAGCATTTATAAAAACGAGTTAAAAATATCCATACCAAGAGGGGATCTACACTACAAGTCGCCCTCTTACTTTACTCCATAATAGCGAATTCCTATTTCCCTTATTCCAGTTTAATCGATCCAATAACCAAATTTGTCACCCAAAAATTGTTATCGGTGGCGCGCTTTTCTTTATTGTTGGCCTGCTAGTCTGTTCACTTCGCGTTTTGTGCATTTTTTTATTTATTTTTTGTGTTGCTTTTGTTTTCCTGGTCTCCGTCATGTCTTCTTGTGGATTAACCAACTGCTCCATTAACGACAACAATGCTAACTTTGTTGCCTGTAAGAGGATCTGCTGCAAAATATTCCATGCTATTTGGAGAAACACGGTATTCGTTAAAGAGTCCTCGGAAAATCTGCTGTTCTTCTGTGACGAGTGTATCAGTATCCCTCTATCACATGTGCTCCTTGCAATCCAATGAATCCAACCATAACTCACTCGTTCGTCAGACTGATAACAGACAAACTAGCAGTCTTTGAACAAAGTGTAAGATGTGCGGAAGACTGAAAGTGTTGAGTGAATTTATACCAATCAGTTCCGCAATGATGGATTCTAAAAAGAAAACGTGTAATTCCATCAACTCTCACTGCGAAGACATCGATATTCATCGGCAATCATCCACATCGAATCTCCATCAACCTGTAACATACTATCATCCATTCTCAAGACATTACAAGGCCAGGCTTGACGTTATATTGGATAAAATCAATGAGCTTAATGATGAGCTCACTACGAATAGAACTGTGTTGAATGATTTAGAAAATCTCATTGGATCAGTATGCCACAAAATTGATGGTCTTCCAACCCATCACCCGCCGCACAGAAGTTACAATACTTCAATTTTGGCTGAATTGTTACAAACCGAAGCCGAATCAATGCCACATCCAGTGCCGACAACTCAACCTCCAAATCCTCGCACGAGCCCTTCGATCCAAAAATCGTATGGTGATATAACTGCTCCAATGTCAACTCCTCCTGTTTCCACCCCACGGAAAGACTCGACCGACTCCGCACATCGAATCAGATGTTTTTCAGAGGGAAAAACCAAAACAAGTGTCATGGTCTCCTTCCAACAGAAATGCCTTCCTACATATATAACTAGTCTCCGGAAGCTTTACAACAGGTACCACGAAATCTTCAACACACCTCCCCAAAAGATTGCGGATGACCTCGCTGCCTTCTGGAGCTATGTAAACTCCAAACGAGTTTCTCACCTTCAGCATAGCCGAGCTGACTATGACAAATTTTTTCATTCCTAACTTGCCTCCTTCGCCTGAATCTCATCTACACTACTCTACTTCTCCACGCAACAAACTTAGGATTGCGCTCTAAAACTCGTACTGTTTTGTCTAAATCTCATGGGCTGTCTTTCGACGTTTATAGCCACTTCTGGTCTCCCACAAGGTAGCCATTTAGGTCCGCTCTTTTTCATCTTAACTATTGGGCTGTACCACATGAAATGTCCGATTTTCGCTCAGTCGGAAATAAGAAGTTCTTGAGTAAATATCTGTGCCAGAACGTTAAATTTTATTTTTTTATTAAATAAAGTGGTACGTGTGCTTGACGTGTAAGAATTTTAGGGTTCGTTACAAATATCGTTATTTTTTTTCTACGAATTATTTACCATGCTATCGGCAGTTCAATTTCGAAGCCTCTTCCTTTACGAATTTAAAATGGAACATAATTCGTCATTGGCAACGAAAAACATTAATGACGCATTTGAGGATGTAGCGGTAAACGAAGGCACTATACGACGTTGGTTTGGAAATTTCCTTTCGGGAGATTTCAGCCTCGAAAACGAACCACGTAGGAAGCCGGAAACGTTAGTTGACGACGTTGTGTTAAGAGCAACGGTGGATGCGGACCCAACGAAATCTGTGCGAGAGATTGCTCAAAGACAATAAGTCGACACCTTTCTCTCATAGGAAAGGTAATGAAACTCTATAAGTGGGTACCCCATGAACTGAACGAATCCCAAAAACTCAGGCGCTTACATTAAGAAACCAAACTGAACCGTTTTTGCACTGGATAGTCACCTGTGATGAAGAGTGGATACTGTATAAAAGATCTGGGCGGTGAATGGATGCAGATGAAAAACCGAAAGACCAAGACCGATCTTCACCCAAAAAAGGTGACAATTTGGCGGACATCGAGAGGACCAATCCACTTTTCATTTCTTCAACCAGGAGAAACGATAAACGCTATCAAATATAGTGAGGAAATCGACATATTGTCAATACTCACGGTGCGATCCTTTTACATGACAATGCTAGGCCCCATACCGCACAAGTAACGGTACAAAAACTATTGAAGTTGGGATTTGAATTTCTTCCGCATCCACCGTACTCTCCTGATATTTCCCCATCGGATTATCATCTTTTCCGCAATCTGGATTCATTTTGCCGGCAGAAGGTCTTCCGGAACCGAGCAGAGGTCATAAAAGCCATTGCAGATTTCATTGCCTCAAAAAGTCAGCACTTCTACGAAAAACCCACCTCTCATCTGTCTAACGAACCAATCTCACGCATGCTACATAAGGTCAATTCAAACCTCGCCCTTTTTATTCTAACTTGAACACTTCTCGCCTTAAACTTGATTTCCTTCACGATTCCCTTACTTCCTAACTATTAATTGCTGTTAGTTTTCGAGTCCTAGTTTTTAAGTTATTAAGCGAAACAAATGGGGGCGTCAACCCTCTCCAATTGACGTGTTGTCATGGGATTTTTAAAACATCATCTAAGAAAAATATATGCGAAACACACAAACCAATTCAGGAAACTGCGAGCATACACCGGCATCAATGTCAGAAAGAAATCAGGGAATTGCCGTCCATACAACCAAAGCGACAAAAATTGGTTAAGTAGAAAATGTGCATAAAACGATGTTTAAGCTGCCGATATCAACGCCTGAAACAGTACGCCATAACGTTAAACAATAACTTTCAGGTGGTACAAGACGTCTTCCTGGGCTTCACTGTCTTTTCAAACATCGACGCAAGGTCAAGCGAAGAATCACTCCGGCCAGTCGGTATTTCCTTGAACGAGAAAACACTGTATTTCTTTGATCGTCCGTATCCTATTGTATGGGCAAGGAAGCAGGAAGCAGGGAGCAAATGTCATTGATTGGTGCAAGATAAAATGTCGTTGAGTAGTTTTCGGTTCTTTCTTTGGAAAAGAAAATATAACAACGAACTCCATGGGTAATACAGCGACATTAATCTTATCATATGGACTAGAATTGATCGTGCTAATTTATGTGCCGGAGGAACATCGATAAAGTATTGCATCCTTATGTGTCGCATTCTATTAGAAAGAGATTGCAATCAACCCGGTGTACCTAACTGGAAGCGATTAGTGCAAGACCTCTGTAAATTGAAAGAAAAGATGATGGCCAATTCCACTCCGAACTGGGCACCATCGAAAGAAATGATAAAGGGAGTTAAGGACCATCTTGATTTATTTAAGAAGGCTTCAGAACAGATTTTGCTGCATATATTACAACACCTTTCGGATCGGTGTTGAAAAATATATTTAGCTCAAAATGTCAATTTTGAGGAAGCTTTTTACAGCTGGAACTGAGATGTTATATGGAGTTCCTTGCGCAGGATAGGTATACTAGATCCAGTTTGATATTGTTAAGGAGTTTAAAGTCCGCATTATTTCAGCATTGCTGCGTTTTTGATGTTATCAGCGATGCGCTCCACGTAGCATTGTATGGCAAGCAAATAGGATTGAGATGAATAACGATATAACATCTTGACAACTCTGAATTTGTTGCTTGCTTTCACAACCTATAAGGAACCTATATGTTATGGTTCCGAATTTGGAAGCAGAGTATGGTAAATACGCAAGTACGGTCTCGGCTGATATTACCAAATAAAGTGTGGGATACAGAATATCCAACGCAAACGCTATGCCGCAAAAGATATGGAGAATAAATGATCTATGTGTAAGAAGCATGCTGAGACTATTGAGATTCAAGCAACCGGACTGCCATAAGAATGTTGCAAACCTTTATGAAGGCATCTAGTACAATATATTAAAGATTTTACGAGCGGGTATGGAAAATAGCCGTCTATTCATCATCATACATCATCATCTTTTCATTCATGTCACCCAGGATGATACCCAAATACTTACATAGCTTCTTTAGGGAATTGGACTATGATGTCTTTAAGTACAAGATGAGTCAGGGCAGTCAGCTTCCTCCTTCTCGTAAAGAGAATAACCTCAGTTTTGAAAGAATTGGAAATACTGGTGCTCCTGTCGTCGACCAGGTCGATGGCTGTTTGAGCTTTAGAACAGACATGTGCAGCTAATATACATCATTCGCGTATGTTTGTCTATAAACTATTGAGCGCGTTGAACAATGAGTCCACCAGCATGCACCATAGTAGTGGAGACAAAACGCCACCAACACATATTAGCCGGAGTGAGCATCTGCAATCAGTGTCCTATTCACCAGAATGGTTTTGAGCCATAAAACTAGTGGTTCGCCTACGCCTTGTTGTCTGGCCGAATTACACATGCCGCCAAAAGTTGCGTTGTCGAAGGCACCTTTAATTTCGATGAAAATGCCCGATATTCCGCCTTGGTAAGCGTGTTACATCGTAGACGGATGATGCATTCGCAAAGCAGTTTTGCTTACTTGGAACACATGCTCTCATTCATATGGAATGAAGGAAATTAGAGTTATAGGTCTGAAGCTCTTGTCGAGCATGTCGATTTTCGCTATAAGGGCTACACTCACTGTTCGCCAGGGCTCCGGTATGTATACCAGTGCTAGGGTGGTCACCAGCAGCTGGTCTATGCCTTTTCGTAACATAGCTGGACAAATGCAGGTATAGGCACTATCAGGTTTTCTGATTTCAAAATTTTCACCAACAGTTTCGATCTTTTCGCAAAAGTTTTTTTAAGAGGCGGTCTTCGAAGTCCGAATAAGATTGTTGTATTCTTTTTACCTCGATCTATAAAGACACCAGACTTCCTCCAAGTTAGACTTAAGTGACCTGTTTAGGTGTTTTCTAGTTTCTTCAAAAAAACGCTGCAGATATGCGTTCCATGAAAAAATGGGCGATCTGCAGGGTTGCTTTCTAGCTGGTCATTTCTGTTGAAAACACGTGAACAGCTTCCTCTAGCTTTAGTTTTGTCCTGCGTCTAGTGAAGTGGATCTATACCTCATCATCCAAACATTCCAAATGGTACAATAAAATTCAATACGACAGCCAATACAAACTGATGACACCACAAGAATAGGTGTTCTTGTCAAGATCGATACCCCGCCTCCGATTTTGAATTCCATTTATGTACCTATGGTCTGACATGGAAACCTCTGATAGCACATTCCAGTCCATAATCTCATTAGCATATCTGTTGGATAACGTTAAGACGATTACTTGCTGTTTTACTCTCGTAACAAAAGTTAGCCGAGAGGCAACATTGTTGACAACCAGATCAGATGATAGTATGAAATCCAGTAGACGCATTTGCTACTGTCAGGAAAGTTTTCTGAGCATTAGCACGGCAGCATCACAGTAATTAATGAGTTAACGTTCATTTAGTAGCTTACTCGTATGTCAGCAACTAAATCTTACTTCCTAAATTGCCCAAGTTGAGATGGTTAGAGCGAGTTCGGTACATAAACACAAGTTCTCGGCCTTTCCGATCACTTATCATATAGTGCTGTGAAACCCCTTAAAAATCCCCATGCTCATTAAAGGAAATAAATCCAGTTTTCACTAATGGTGTGATGGTGTCTTTTTAGAAGACGTATGTATAAGCAATCCTAATGGCAATATCCAACATTTATTGTGAAGAATCTGCCGAGTGGACAGGGTATTTGTATCTGCAGAGATAGCCAAACTGCGCTTAGGGCCTGAACCCATTCACCACTTCCAAGCTAATTCTAGAATGCAAGGCTTTTCTGAACAAAGTCGGAACGCTAAATTCACTGAGTTTTGCTTATGTCCCATGCCGCAATAGGATACAAAAAAAATATGAATGCCGATGAACTAAATTAGGACTACCTTCGTTTAAGGTTTCCATTGACAGTTGGGTATCGTGTAAGCTTAAGTGCAGATAGCATGACAAATGCCCTCCCACTGTTTTTAAACTTTCCTGATGTTCTTCAATATACTCCTAATCCATTATTCATGAGAGATTTACTATAAGGGGGGGGCTACTGCGAAACAGAGTTTCTTTGAATATCCATCCGTGTCAAATGTAAAAATATCACCAAAAGTCAATAAGCACCCAAGCTCGTTTAAAGTAATTCCGCCAGAGTTTCCTTTCACCTAGACATTTCAAACAAACAACTAACATTAAACACGACAATCTCTATTCAGAAATGTTGGCCCTCTACTTGCCTCCATTTATGACGTCGTTGTCTCTCTTCACCCAGAAGAATGACTTTAGCAATTTCCTTCAATCTGTATGCCTCCCGGGATATGGCCACCAAAGGAAGGCCAAAAGACTAAAATTCCAAAAGACCAAACGCAATACTTACTCTTGTGTCTATAAACTTTCAACTAATTAAAGTTTCAGCAAGTTCCGCTTACAGCCCACTGTCATCTGTCATCGCAGTACTTTCTTCTCCTCCATTTACCATTATCATGGAGGCCACTGCTAAGCCAATTATCATTTCCTCCCCGGTGATGGTTCTGGTTCCTCGCCAGGAATCCCCCACAACACCTCGCCCTAACCAAGCATATTGCCTCTGGGTAATAACTTATTCAGTTATCCCGTCAAACTATTTATTCTTCTGTGTGGCAATCTCTGGATGAGGCTTCAAACTCAATTTGTCCATGCGACACACTGAAAACTGTAGGAAGGAAGATGGGATTTAATTTTGTTTTCAAAAAAAAAAAACAAAGAAGCCAAACACAAAAACCAAGAAACCAAAAACAATACATAAATTGGACGCAGAAACCTAAAATAAAAAAAACACAATCAAAATACTTTTCTGGGGATTTCTCAGGGAGATGATGCGAAAGTGTATCTTGGATGTTGGTGGTTGGTCAGCTCTGTCTGCATGGAGAGCTTCGAGAACGAGAATGATATTTAATTGCGTTTTGTGGGAAAGTTTCCCATGAAGGGAAATTACTTCATGGTGGGAAAATCAGAAAATCGGAAAATTGAAAAATTGGAAAACGTTATAGGCGTCTTTACCGTTCGGGTGACGATCGGTGGTTTTAACTCATCTCCGCCAAAGGAAATCCTGGTAATTGACTTAAAGTTTGATTTTCCAATGATTTTCCAGTAGTTAATAGATTGATATTGGATTGGTTAATTGGGTAATTGGCCTTGAGGTTTGTTTTTTTAAAAGGAGGTCCTGATTGGAATTCGTAAGTTAAAGATGATGATAGACAAAGGAGTTTATACATATATATAGTTTTGCATGTAACGAAATACCCTTACGTGGCCGTCAGCTTCCATGACCTCCACTATCGTTCATCTTCTCGAATCCCCTCACGTGTGGTTCTTGCCATCACATCCGGTGCTCTGGGATGCTTTTGAGCTTCTTGATTTGGTCCCAGGTCAACCACCATCATCTTTATTGTGCTCAATGTAATTCGAACAAAAATTTAAATACTTAATTAGGAAACAAAAACTTTGCTAAGTGCCATGGGGTGGGAGTAAACGACAGTGAGAGAGTTTACTTAGGATGAAGTCAAAGATGGTTCGAATAGAATTGACTCGCGTTGCAATTAGAGGAATGGGGCATCAGACAAAAATCACTGTTCGTACCTCTTACATAGGCGAGAACACGCTACACACCGCATGCTATCAGAGTTGACTTAAGTTACATAAGGAAAGTATAGGAAAGGAAAGTATATCTGGCTCGGCACTAAAAAGTGTCGAAAAAAAACTGACTCACTGTATTGTTATTCTTCATCTGTCTTACGCCAGTTAATGAACTATTAAAAGGTTATTGGCCCAGTCCACTTAAAAATCGTTTTCTTTTTGTACCTTGTCACTAATCGATAAGGCGCGGTAAATGTTCGTACCAATTCAGTTTGCCAACGGTCGATTGCGCAGAGAGAGGATTTAAGAGAACAAAAATGGTACGAAAGAGTAAATGTTTTTGCCTGAAGTTTACAATGCCTAACCCAACTTTACATGGCTATGAATTGAAGCGCTGTTGCATAAATTACTTTAATTTTTCTATTATGGGGTCGAGCGTCTTCGATTCAGTAGGGTGGTAGGGAGTCGCGATGTGAGAGATGTTGCTCGGCAGCACCATGAATTTTGGTCGCTAAGTGAAAGAGCAACAACTTATACGTCATTTCCCTTAAATTCGGGGTAGCTCTTTTCGTTTTACATAGTTCAGCTAGATAAAAGTAGCACTTTCGTCGCCTGTTCGTTACAGGAACGCAGATCTGCAGCGACATAAAGAAACCAGAAAACTTCTAAACAGATCACGTAAGACTAATTTGGAATAAGCCTGGAGTCTTTAAAGATCGAAACAAAAAGAATATATCAAGCTTATACGGATTTCGAAGAATATCTCCTATGAAGACTTTTGCGATAAGATCGAAACTGTCAGTGATCGGTGATCAACCTGATGATACGTATACTGAGTCGAAAGCAGACACTCTCCATCTCATGCTTTTTTTTGTTTTTTTTTTTGTTTTACATTGAGCGCGCGCTCAAGGGGTTTGAGTACCCTTAAGGTGATTGTACACAGCGCGGGCAAAGGAAATTTAGGGAGGAAGAAAAGAGAGGTACCGATGTACATTGTTTTTAAATGTTTGCAAGTTATAACGACCAGAAAATACAGAGATCGGAAGGGCATTCCATAAGCGAGTTGTACGGCTTAGGAACGAATCACGATACGATATTTTAGAGTACGTCCGAAAATGGGCTTGAGGGTATACTGATGAGCATTCATAGCGAGACGGGTGTTACGATTGAAAGTTTGAATGGGCGGAATGCTACTGGCGATTTCAGTGGAGCACTGGTGGTGGAAATAGCGATAAAACAAAGTCAGACACGACACATTTCGTCAGTGTTCGAGGGTGTCTATTGATTGACTGATATTAGTATCGTCAATAAGTTTTATCGCACGGTTTTGAATCCTATCTAGCAGGTGCAGAGATGTTTTAGGAGCACCTGACCAGATGTGGGAGTTGTACTCCAATTTTGGGCGGATGAATGCGTTATATATTGAGGCCAGATCAGAGGGGGTAAAATATTTCTTACATCGCTTGATGAAACCTAGAAATTTCGCAGCATTTTTGGCGACATCAAATATGTGGTCATTCCAACGTAAGTTGTCATTGACACACATACCGAGAATGGAAAGTTTTTCGGTTTCGACGATGCAAGTGCCATTCATTGATAATGGCTTGGTGTTTAAATTTCGCTTTAAAGACATCAGACAGCATTGTGTTTTGGAAGCATTAAATTCCACTCTATTGATAGTTCCCCAATTGGTTATGCTATTGATATCGGAATTTAATGAGCTTAGCATACGCTGCCGTTCTCGTACTACAGCCGAAGAGCAGGGCCGTGAGTCCGGGAACGAATATGAAAAGCAGAGAGTACTGTCATCAGCAAAGGAATATATTGGATTAGAAGTAGCAGACAAGAGATCGTTAATGAAAATTAAAAAGAGTGTCGGTGACAGAACAGAGCCCTGGGGTACACCAGCATTTATTTTATGAATATCAGACTTGAAACCGTCCAAGACAACTTGAATTGAACGTTCCGAAAGGTAATTTCTAATCCATTGAAGAAGAGAGTCGTCGATCCCAAATGCCAAACTCTGTCAAATGCCTTAGAAATATCAAGTGCAACTATCTTGCTTTCGCCAGATTGATGTACGCTTTGGTTCCACTTTCGGTGAGACATGCCATCAAATCACCAGTGGACCTGTTGCTACGAAAACCGTACTGCCGGTCATTGAGAAGTTTTCGTGTTTCGAGATATTTCATGAGCTGACGATTTATCAGTGTTTCCATGACCTTGGAAAGAAGGGACGTAAGTGCAATGGGTCTGTAGGAGGAGAGAGAAGATGATTCGCCTTTTTTAGGGACGGGCTGGACAAATGCTGTTTTCCATCTGCTCGGGAAGAGTCCTAAAGTGCAGGATTGATGAAAAAGCTTACGCACTGGTTTTGCCAGCGTGGAAGAACACCTCTTCAGAAGAAGGGGAGATATACCATCTGGACCAGCGGATTTATGTATGTTGAGATCTTTAAGTACTCTTGCTACTACACGAGTGCGAAAGTAGATTCGTCCCATTGAAGATTCGATGCACTCAAGTGTAGGCGGAGACAAAGCACAATCTGGGAGTGTTGAGCGGGCCGCAAAGTGTGCAGCAAGCAGATTGGCCTTATCCAAAGAGCTGACAGCTGGAATGTCATTGTAAATGAGCGTTGGGATGGAGGATAAGGCGGAATTTCTAATGTTTTTGACGAACGACCAACAATTTTTACTGCCTTTGGGACATTGCAGTATTTTTTGCCTCAGTTTTTGGTCGTATAGGAATTTCACACGCTTAAGAAAGGCGTTGCAGTCATTTCTGGCTCGTTTGAACTTTTTTCGGTTTTCCTCTGTCGGGTTGGTCTTGTAGGACCGAAAAAACATTTCTCTAACCCTGACGGCCTCTTTACAGCTCGAGTCGTACCATGCCTTTTCTTTTGGTTTGATACTCTTCATCCGATGAGGAATAAAGGATCTCATTCCAAAGAGAATGGTGTCTGTGAAGAAGCCGTTAAGACCGCTCCAGTTGGCTTTCTCGTATTGCCATACGGTACTTTTAGGAATTTTTTCTCTAACTGTGTGGTCGGTGTACGAGAAATTAGCTGATATGACACAATGGTCCGACGAGCCTAGAGGAGAGAGCACATCAATGGTATACTTGTCAGGGTGAGAAAATAAAAACAAGTCCAGGGTGTTGGTGGTATGACTATCAACGTCTGGTATTCGCGTGGGCCCATTTACAAGCGGCGTTAGGTTGTTTTCCGCAGCGAACATCTCAACACACCGTCCTTCGGGTGTTGTCTGTCCAGAATGTCGAAGCCACCCAGAATTGTGTATATTGAAGTCGCCCGTAACAACGATTTCAGTATGAGGATACAGGGATACAATTCTTTGAATAGAGTCAGACAGCGCATCAAACTCGTTAAAGGTTGAATTGCTGTCCAGTTTGGGGCTTCTATAAATAAAGCAGTAGTGTATAATTTGCTTACGGAGATGGAATTTTAACCACATGAAGTTGAATTCCGGATTGGAACATGGATCACATTGTGGTGGAGTTTGGTAAGCTACATCACTACGCACATAAATGGCGAGACCGCGGTGAGAGAAGAATAATGGCACTAGTTCGTAGCCAGGTAGCTTCAGACCAGAATGATCTAAGAGGTGTGGGCGGGGATCTACCTGTGTTTCACTAAGTGTCAAAACAGCTGGTCTGTACTTACAGACGTGGACGTACGCAGAAAAGTGATTACTTTTTAGCCCGCGTATATTGGCTACGTCTACCCTGAATTCCCTAGTCATAATCACAGACAAACACAGAAAACACAAACACCGACGATACTAAGCAAGGCTGCGAAGTGAAGATTCTAATATTGATTTACCGGATCAAATTGTTGTAGGTGTTATGCCCTTAAAACAATATGAAACAGTGCACCAACAAAATTTTCACTCACAACCCGCTATCCATCAGTTGTTACATACACTCAGCCACTGCCCGTACCGTATGGTAAATACAGTACTTTGACTAGGAGCGGGAGAGGTGGGATACCCGCACTGTGTGAAATTTTCTTTTCAGTCACTGCACTTTTTGTTTTTGTATTTTTTTTGTTTTGTTTTCACAACAATATTGCGAGTGCACTGGTGAAGTTGTACACTCGACGGTGGTCGACTCGGTACCTACTCACGCTGTTGAGGCTCACTACCCACATAATCTAATCAGAAGCAGCTCACAACCAGCTCCTATTAGTCTGAAAAGCACAACACGCCGTAGCTGGTATGTTTCATCGGTTGTGGTGACGAATAAGGACATTAAACATGCTTTTGCCTCCTTTGATGGGTTCAAGTCGCCTGGCACCGATGGCATACATCCAGTTATCTTACAAAAATGTAGAAATCAGCTGCCGGTAACTCTGAAGATAATCTGGAACTGGAATACATACCGCAACCCTGGCGAACAGTGAGAATAGCCTTTATACCGAAAATCAGAAAAGAGGACTACACGCTCGCCAAGAGCTTCAGTCCTATAAGTCTGGTTTCTTTCATCTTGAAGAGCATGGAGAAAATGACCGAGCTCCATGAGCGTAAAACTGCTGGGCGAAGGCAGCCTTTTTCTGAGATGCAACATCATTTCCAAGATCTTGCGAGAGTGCGTTTCAAAACTTGGTAGGCAGAATTGAAGGTACACTCGACAAGAAGGAATAAGCGCTAGACATTTGCATTGACATTGAGAGGGCGTTCGACAATGCCACTTTTGACGGAATGTGTAACTCGGCCAGACAACATGGCGTCGACGAATCATTAGTTTTGTAGATAAAAGCAATGCTGGTGAATAGGACACTGATTGCGTATGCTGACTGCGGCAAATAAGTGACGGTGGGGGTAAACAGAAGTTGTCCGCAAGGTGGCAATACGCTGAAATTCTTTAAAGTGCTGTCGGCAAGATATGGAACCTGTCACTAAGAAGGGTCTTTTTGGATAAGGCCAATCTCATGAAAATACGTTATTACTCCAAAGAGCGGACTGTTTTGTCGCTCTAGATGCATTGATGAAACTCATTCCTCTTTTATTAAATAATAATGATGTATCTCGGTACAATATTAAGTTATAATCGACTTTTAATTTGCACAGGTTTCAAAGCAATAAAAACAATTAATAGACCAATTATAATTATAAATAACAATGCATATAAATTATAGTTTAAAATATTATAAAAATAAAGAGAAAAAAAAATAGAAAGATATGAAAGAAGAAAGAAAGTAGAAGGGTGAGAAAGTCAATGTCAGGTTAAATGAGTTCAAATAATTCCTTTCTAAAACGATTCTCTGTGTTCAGCCTTTTTAAACTTCGAGGAAGTTGATTCCATAGATGAATTGCATGAATAAAAAACTGGCGACTACTAATTAAATATCCGTGTCTTGGCGGTATTAAGTTTAATGTTCTTTCGGATTGCACAAAGCTTAGTTTTGAAAATAGGTAATGTGGTGTTTTGCTTCTTATAATCTTAAACAATGCGAGGATAGTACGTGTTTTTAACAACGTGGTTAAGGAGCAGCCAATGATTCGTTTTACATAAGTATTTTGTAATACATTTTGTTTGGACCAGGTATAGACGGCATTGATATCTCCGTTCAACTCATTTATTGCAGTTAATTCTTCAGATTTCTTGAAACTTTTTAAAATCTGTACATCATCCGCATAAATATGATGCTCACACCTTTTGATACACTTCGATATGTCATTTATAAATAGTATGAATAAGAGCGGACCGAGAACGGAGCCCTGAGGCACACCTGATACGACATTTAGACTCGTTGAGACTTTACCTTAACAGAAGACTGTTTGACTTCGGTTATGAAGGTAAGATGTAATGAGCTGACAGATTGAGTTCTCAAAAGCAAATTGATTCCTGAGTTTAAGTATCAAAATTTCATGGTTTACTGAGTCAAATGCTTTTGAGAAATCAAGAAAAACAGCTACCGACATCAAGCCCCTATCAAAACCAGAACGTATATCATCACTAACCTTAAGTAAGGCTGTGATGCAGTTATGCTTTTTTCTGAACTCTGATTGAAAATCCGTTATGAGTTTCACTTCTTCAACATACTCTTTCATTTGGTTGCTTACAATTTTTTCGAAGGCTTTGCTCAGAAATGGAAGAATTGTAATTGGCCTAAGTTCAGTATTATTTGGTTTAGGAATTGGTACTACTTCTCCATTTTTCCAATCGTTGGGAAATACACTGGTACGAGTAGTAATGATGGTGCTATAAATATGTGTGATGTGCTTGCTTATGGCCGGTAAGAGCATTTTAATTATCGTCGGGCGCACACCATCCAGCCCCACTGCTTTTGACCGGATGGAGAAAATAGCATTCACAACACAATTTTCATCAACACATTGTAATGAGAATGTCCGCGCTGGATTCGTAGTATTGCGTTCAAAGACGAAAAAGTCAATCGGGTTTGCTTGGGAACAGGGTGCAACAAATTTTCTGTTCAGGTCATTGACATCAACATTTCCTAGAGCAGACTCATTGCTAGAACTAATACCGACATCTCGAATTGTTTTCCAGAATGCAGAACTCGACTGATTCGTATGAAATTTAGTTTCATTGTACTGTCTTTTACTCTTACGTATTAACGAGGTTACTGAATTACGCATTTTCTTAAAATCATAGTACATATCGGGACATCTGTATCGACGCCATCTATAGTAAAAAGCGTCGCGTTCTTTTATGTTCTCTTTTATTTCTGACGTGAACCACGCCAAATTAACGTTGTTTATTCTTTTGGTTTTCACAGGTACATGCTTGTTAAACAGAAAGTCAGTATGCTTATTAAAAAACAGAAACTTGTTCATTAACATTAGGCGTACAATAGATATGTGACCAGTTGAGATTAGGACAATCATCAAGTAAGGACAATACATTGACTGACGGAAAGTGACGGTATTGTTGAACAAGGCTACTACCCCTAGGGGGAAAAACATTCAGACACCGAACGATTAAGTCATGGTGAGAAAGACCAGGACAAATAATTTGGTCACACTATGACCTATTAACTCGTTTTGAGAGAGAAGAAAAACATCAAGAAGAGAGGGAGTTTTTTGACAATTTGGAAAAAAATGTGTGGGATTATTTGTATTTGCTAAATGGAAACCTAGTGAATCAATCATATCAATGAAAGTTATATTTTTGTTAGCTAGAGTGTCCAAATTAAGAGCACCACAAATAACAATTTTAGGATATAGTGGACCCAACTCCTCCAGAATATCTCATATATGAGTGAAGCTAGCTACATAAGGGGCCATATAGAATGTGCCCACTAAAAGATTGGTCTCGTTGCTAGAGATTTTCACAAATACGAACTCAGCCTCATCATTTTCAGTAGATTGTTTAACAATTCTGCAGTTGTATTCATTTTTTATGTATAGTGCCACTCATCCACAGTCTTTATCTCTAAGTGGGTCAGCATGAAACATTCTAAAGCCATTAATTTTAAATAAGTCTGACTCCATATTAGGTTAAGTCCAAGTTTCAGAAACGCCAATTATATCCATGCAGCCATCTCCAAAAAGATAACGCATTTCATCAATTTCATGCTTTATGTTTTGCGAATTAACATGGCATATTTTTAATCCTTCTCTAAATTTTGCCGCAATATTTAAAAGCACCTTTGATTTATCCATGCAACTCCCCCATGGATCTATGCAACTCCCCCATTCACTCGAGTTAGACGTGCACATGATAGGGGAAGAAGAAAAACAAGATACCTTCTTGTAAACCGAACACAGAGAGAACGTTCATTAATAACAATAATAAACAAAAATATGAATGACAGAAACCTAGCATGACAGTGACTTTTGACAATAATGATAATTTTACTTTAAAAAATAATAAAGAATAGAAAATAATATGGAACGAGAGGAAAAGTAAGAGAAAGTAAGAAATATACACAAAGAAAAAAAATTAAGAGAAAAATTAAAAGTAGAAAATTTTATAAGTGTGACAATATTTTGTTTACTGTGCGTCATTATATTCTTTTAAGCTGCTCCAAGTCTTCATCTCTGGTGATTAAGAGCGTCCTTCCACTTGTTGTTCGTACATGCACTTGCCCGTTGTTGATGTGTAACTACTGCAGAGACGACGTTCTCTTTTTTCAGTTTCAGAGCGCTCCGTTGGAGTAGGAAATTCTTTTTCGTGAGACTCTCATTTATGTAGATTCTCTGATCAGCTTCCAAACCAATATCTCGTAGTGTCAATCCAATTTTATTTTGTTTATACCTAGCTAGACAACTTCTGAGCAAGATATTCTTCTCCAGGGGATCAGAAAATTTCATAATGATAGTACCATCATACGAAGAGAGTTTGCCAGTTGGATTGGAGGGCTTGACTCTGAAAATTTTCTTCATTGGTGGAACTTTGATGTTTACTGCAGTGCATACTTTGCTCAGCACTTCATGGATGTTTTCGTTCTCTGTAGCTGGCACTCCCACCAAGACAGCATCACCACTAAGTTGTTTCCGTTCTATCCAGGATAACGTTGAAAACAAAACTTCGTCTGGAAAAGAGAACAAGCTTCTTCTTCTTTTGAAAAGATCAATAAGGCCAGCGCTATGTTTGCATTGAAGATCGTTATTAGAGGTAGAAATTTCTGGTCTATACCCTTCTTAGGATACCTTGATGTAGACCATTGGCACCAAGCGAAGTGAAACCGTCAAAGGATACAGCATGGTGCATAAACAACAACTGCTACCACAACCATGATATATACTAGCCACAGCAAATTAAATTATTCTTTATGGAACCAGTAACAGGAACTAATTGCGGATTGGAAATGAATTTAGGGCATGAAAGTCTTCGCTATCGATTGTCAGATTGTCTGTCCATTTAAGGGCTGTCTGATTTACCGTTCCGAATGACATTAACTTTCTTGCAAAGAGTTTCGACCCAGAATGTCGTCCAATCTGCATTTATTGACACGAACACAGAGGTGGAGCTACTACCTACTTTGATCGTCTAAATTTTTTTTGGACTTGTCTGTACCAACCAATCAGGCAACTACAGTTTACCGAAACTAGGTCTTTTAGTAGGTAGTACCAGTTTCACATGGGTCTTGGGCTCGCGGAAAGTCACCATCGGAGTGGTCCAGAATCTATCTGAGCAAACCACCACTCGACAGGCTCTATGAAGTGGTTGAAAGCACGCCTTCTTAAGCAAATCTTTGAACAGAACATAAGGTCTGGGATTTCTTCCTTTTTGTCATACAAAAGTCCAATCCAGTAGCAAAGAGTCTAACTAAGGTAATCAGATGTGTGTCCCTGTTAGCTATGCAAATGATAAGGAGTACACAGCGGCGTCTAGACCCCAGCAAGACCTAATGCAACAATGGCAGAGCAATGTAGCTCCTTTTTCTGTCTCGTATAGTTTCATCATAGTTTTGGTACTGCGCTTACATTCATAAGTGTTACATTGAAGCATGGCTTCATGGTTTTTTTTTTGGGACGATCGCCTTAGGAATCAGGAATCCAGAGTGGCAATAAATAAGGGGTAGACAATGTATTGTTATTTCATTATGAATTGTGTCAATAACCTCGTTGGGTGCGAACAGAAGCTTGCCACTCAAAAATCAATCGACTTGTTGTCACACTCTTGATCTAAGGTAGATTATGACTTCATTTTAATTAACTAATTAACTACTGCGGCCTCCACCAACATCGAATAGGCTGCAACATTTCCAACTTTAATTAAAACGCAGTAAACAACCTCCTCATACTGAAGTCCGCTCAAGCCATCATTGATGGATGTTCGCACCTCGTAAATGAATTGACTGCTCAAATTGCTACCCTACTACAAAGCACATTCCAACGTCTCCCCCATCTTCACCCACTTCACATTCTCGCAAAATTAAACATTCAATAAGGTCTACCACATACAGCCATCACCTATACAATCACCATCACCATCACCATCACCATTCCCAGTACCGGTACTGGCACCGTCAGCACCCTAAAGCTAAACACCGCTTTGAATACATAATTCTGCATTAATTTACGATTAGCTTCCTATTTTGCTCAAACCAAACGTACAAATTGCGGTTCTACATTACACCAATCACTTTATCTGCCCGTTCGCCTTCGTCTCACCATTTCACCATCCCGACTACGGATATCGTTTCAAAGGAACCGACAACGATCTAACTCTAACCCTTGGCGTACGTACGCTTATGTGTGCTGAATGGTTTAATTTAATTCGTCAGGATAAACCCAACAAAAGCGTAACCTAACCACACATTATGTTTTCTAAGTCAAACGGAACTTGTTCCTTCATGTGATCACCATGATGGCCTGGGTTCCATACTTGTACATGTCTTACAGAATCACCCTCAATTCGCCAGTATTGAAAGAAACTACGAGCAGGAAGTCCAAAAGGCGTTCACATTTCTTATTACTTCCTTTGGTCGGGAGGGAGAGGCACGAGCCGCAACTGAAGTCAACAAAAGAAGTACGTACAAGAAGCACGAGTATAAGCCGGAAATGAACCCTTAAGTGAAATGTTCATCCCTTTTTGCTCACCACCCACCACTACAACTACATTCAAGTGTAAGTAGTGAGTTGAGCACTACGAGTACTACGACCATATGTATGGTATGTAGTAAATTCTAAATACGGGATGAGGGGCTTCAGTGAAAGATGGTTGGGTGCTGCTGTTAATGGGTGGCAAAACTTAGAGAGTGGATTTACGGAGGCAACTGACTAACCAACGACCTAGCTAACAACATGCATTCACAAGGAAACCAATTTTCCGATTTTCCATTCGAACAGCTCCTTAATTTGTCGGATGAACTTATTACCTGTGCGGTTAAAAGGAAATAAGGGTGACGGAATGGAAGGTGGCGGTGGTACTCGGATCCCAGTCGGATGGCAGTAGGGCGGAAGTGTACTAGTTTATAAAAATACACTCGGACGACATTCCTGAGTAGAATGAACTTTCAATTTACGGAATAGTTGGATTGGTTAGAGCACGTTCGTGGATAACGTGTCACCAGATGGAAGGACGCTGATGATGCTTGTTTTTAGCTCCTCTCTGACAATATGGTGTGTTTTGTTAAGGGATGACATGAATTACATGGTAATATAATAGTGTAGATGATGATTTTGTTTTTTCCTTTGTTTTTCTTCTGCGGGGCAAGGGATTCCATTCTTTTCCGATTGCGAAATGATAATTGTTTGAAGATTGCATTCGCTAATAACTCGTCTTAGTTGAGCTACGTTTTATTTTATTATCTTCTACAGTGTGGCTGTGCACAATAGAGGGAAGCATAACTTGAGCTTAATCAATTTCTTCTAAGCATTTGTTCGTCCTTAGAACTCTATTTCAATTCCTACTTCGATAACGACTGGTACGTATAGAGAATTGCTGCAGATCCCCGTTGTATGGTGGAATGCAGATTTGCAGCGACTACGTAGAGAAGTCGCAAAAGTTCTTAAAAGGTCTCGCAAGACTAACTTAGGGTAAGATGCAAACCTTCACAGTTCGAAACAGAAACAGATTCACGATTCACTTCGAAGCTAAACTGATCAGAACCGTCTGACAAGCAGCTCCTATTACCAAACTGTAGCCCAATCGGCACCGCCTATTCTAAAAGAAGACAAGCTGGAGTGCATTGTGAACACCCTCTTCCCAACTCATCCGGTCAGGCCTCCTGACAACACACCAGCCCGACGACAGGAAACTCCAGGTTTCAGCGAAGTAAAGTTGGGATTAGCCGTGCAGACAATGAAAAACAGAAGAGCACTCGGCCCAGATGGAATTTCTGCAGAAGTAGTAAAAGGGACTGCCCAAGAATGCCCTAACCTGCTGCTCAACATGTACAACAGTTGCCTCGAAGAAGGAGTTTTCCCAAAGAGTTGGAAAAGCAACGATTGGTACTGATCAGCAAAGGAAAAGGAGCCCCAGACTCCCCATCAGCGTACAGGCCCTCATGTATGCTGGACACAGCGGGAAAACTGATGGAAAAGCTGCTCAAATCACGGCTCACAGATGCAGTACAAAGATCGGGAGACTTGGCAGGAAGGCAGTACGGGTTCAGGAATGTACGCTCCACGGTCGGAGCTATTGAAGAAGTGGTAAAGTCTGTTCAAACCGTCCAACAAGGAAGTTGCTGCTCTAAGAAGATCGTTTTGATGGCAACCCTGGACGTAAGAAATGCATTCAACTCAGCCAGGTGGAGTGATATACTAAATGCGCTAGAAAATAGATTCAACATCCCAGCCTATCTATTACATATGATGAAGGACTATCTCAGGGATCGGGAGCTGATCTACGAGACCACAGAAATCCGACGAAGGAAGAAAAATAACATCTGGAGCAGCACTGGGATCAATCCTGGGACCAGACCTCTGCCTCTGGAACATCTCCTGTGATGATATACTGCGGATGGAGATGCCCGAAGACACTTTTCTCGTTGGGTACGCAGACGACATCGCGGCAGTGATAACGGCAAGAGACACTGAAAACGCGCAAAGAAAGTTGAACCAAGTCATGCGACGAACAACCTTCTGGATGGATGAGCACGGTCTTAGTTTGGCAACAGAGAAAACTGAGATAGTCCTTCTGACGAAGAAGAAAATCCCGACACAAATAGACTTCCAAATTGGCTCTGAAGTCATTAAGAGCAAGGACGCGAGGAGGTATTTGGGATTGAGGCTTGAGGCTTGACACAAAACTAACTTTCTGGCAACAGATAAAGTACGCAGCGAAAAGAGCCTCTAGAGTTACAACATCATTCAGTAGATTAATGGCGAACATAGGTGGTCCAACGTAAGCGCAGGCTATTAATGACGACAACGCATGCCATTCTCCTATATGGAATTGAGATCTGGTCAGACGCGCTTCGACAAGAAAAGTACCGGAAGCAGATGGCGGCAGTGCAAAGACGTGGAGCTCTACGCGTGGCTAACTCTTACCGAACGGTGTCGGAACCAGCCGTCCTTGCAGTCGCAGGAGTAACTGACTCCCATCGATCTCCTAGCGGCACAAAGGAAGTATGTCCACGAAAACAAGGCGGAAATCGGATTGGAAGCAAGAGCACTGGATCTCGGAAAGCAGAGGAAGGTGGACAGCGAGGCAGATAAGAAATGAGGCTGAGTGGAAAGACCGGAAACACGGGGAGGTCAACTACTTCGTCACCCAGTTCCTCAACGGACACGGAAATTTTAAAGCCTTTTTACATAAGATCGACAAAACCAGCCTGCCAGTACGGCGACTCCCCATCAGACGACGTACATCACACATTTTTTGCCTGCAGAAGATGGGAAGCCCAACGCACAGCACTGCAAAACAGCATTGGTGCCTTCAACCCACAAAACATAGTGGATAAAATGCTGACGAGTGACCTGAACTGGGGAAGGATTTGCCAGTTTGTGGAAGATATTCTCAGAAGAAAGAAAAGAGAAGAAGAACAATCACAGCCCCTTGAAATAATGCGAAGAGCGGTCCCAGGGGGTTGTGTCAAAAGCCACAGGGGTGGGAGGAGTTTTAGTCCGTATCCGAAAGCATGCAGAGAGAGCCGGATACAAAGGAATGGTCAACGCCAACAGACCTCCTTATGGTGCGTAAGGCATTTCTCCTCCCCCAAAAAAAAAAAAATTACCAAACTGTAAGTGAGCTAACAATTCGTTTATTTGTGCTTATTTTACTTTCAAGTAGTAACCTTTGGGCACTGGTCAACGTTCATTCAAACTCGACTTGCCAAACTTATAAGCGCGAGTGTTGACCACCAGGCAAAAATAGGAGCACTATAAACGGGACAGCGGATGAATATCTCCGACGGAATCAATGGTGAAATAAAATCCCGGAATAAAGCAAATAAGACCTTATCCGGGCTACTCCGACATATTTGAAACTCAGGCTGATTAGCATTTCTGAGACTAAGTAAGAGCCTTGGAAGTGAGATGGTGGCAGATGAGCTCTTAATCGAACAACGGCAGCGCTCATATACTCGAATGGGTTACTGGATTCAGCGTAACCGGCCCCTCCTTCCAGGGATATCTATAATGGAACTGGATATCTAGATTGCCGGTTGTGCCACCGGAGTAACTACCCAGCCATGGCAAAAGAAACTCAAGTTACCAAGCAACAACAAGCCTCCGATATATACGCATATACTGTTGACAACCCCTGCAAATGAAATAACAACAACGAAATTCGGACCTGTACGTGGAATGTTAAGCCCCTTAATCGGCAAGAAGTCTTGAGTTGAGTTTCGTAAGTGGCGTGCTAACAAGCATCTCATAATAACCCAAATTAAGGCTAAATTTGTCAACATTGTCGACATAAGCCTTATATGCGCCCACAAACGAGAAAGATGAAGACACCAAAGATAGCTTTTACAAGCTACTTGACAAGATCGACGAGTAGTGCCCCAGCTATGACATTATCATTCTGGGCATTGTAATCTTTGGTAGTACTATCACAATGTATATCCAGCACTATACCAACTCCGAAAACAGATTCAGGCTATTCAACTTTGCGGAAGGGCGAAACATTGTCGTAACCAGCGATTCCCACATCTTAATATTCACAAGGAACTTGGAGAACTCCTGATCAATGAACCGTCAACCAGATCGACCACATTGCGATCGTCGCAAGGCACTCCTCCATTATTATGGAAGTCCGAAAGTTCCGTGAAGCCAACATCGTCTCGAACCATTACCTTGTTATAGCCAAGGTATGATTGCGGACATCCCGAACGAAATGACGAAGGCAAGCCAAATCCTTTTCCGATCGAATATCCCTTTCTCTTAAGAGGTCCTATGCCGGCAGCATCAAGTATCAAGTATCTGTCAAGAACCCGCCGCCTCTGGGTGCTGAGTTTCACTCGGACACGACGACGAAATCCCTGTTGTAACGACGAGTGCCGGCAAGCAAATGCATTGGGAGATATAAGTACCGGCTTCTCAGGAGTAGAAAAAAGGAGCGCACCGTCGAGAAAATTGAGAAATGCTACTCCAAAAATGTGATTCGGAAATTTTACCAAAAGTTATAAAAAAAAGCATGCTACGGACACAAAACCCCGAGACGAACAAAACATAGTAGTTGCAGTCAATATTGATGATTCGGAAAGGGCATCATCTATAATAGCGAAGACAACCCAAATACCGTTGTCAAAGAGAATGAACCTTTTAATCTGGACGGGGAAGACCAACAATTCCGTCCACCCGACTTGGATGAAGTGAAGATAGCCATATCTAAGCTTAAGTTCAACAAAGCTGCTGCAGCGGATGACCTGACTGTCGAGCTCTTCAAAGCGGCAGGCGTTGACTTGCTAGAAAACATACGCTAACTCACCTGAAAAATATGGTCGGACGAATGTATGGAACCTCAGCATTGTTTGTCCGATCTTCAAGAAAGGAATAACAGAGGTATCATTCTTCTTAACATCGCCTACAAGTTCTGCTCTGCCGTATTGCCCATATCAGCGTGGGTTTAGTCCAGCAAGGTCCACCATCGACCAAATATTCAGACTGCGGCAGATCTTGGAAAAAAAGCCATGAAGTCCAATTTGATCACACCACCTATTTATCGATTTTAAGATCTCGTATGACAGTGTCTATATAGACCAGCAATAACGAGCAATGTCTAGTTTTGGCATTCGTGTAGGATGACGCTACTCCGTCAAGGTCTGCAAAGAACTCACAGAGACTTTTGACATCAGAAGAGGATTGAGACAACGCGCGTATAGTACAAAACTCACGCTCCAACGAAAGGGTCACAACTTTTCAAAAGTCCATCCAATTAGCTACTCGCTTTCGCGAGTATTGGGACGGAAGCAGCGAAGATCGGTGTATAGATCAACAGGAGAAAGACTAAGCCAACGACAAAGAACACCCACCACCGACGTCTCGGACAGAATGTCACCCTCGACAGATATAACTTCGGGATAGTCAAGTGATTTGTCTACCTAGGCTCCGCTATTAATTCAGACAACGACACCAGCGCTGAGATCAAACGAAGAATACTTCCTGCTTCGTTTTGCTAAGAAGACAATTGACTGGCAAAATCCTCTCTCGAACAACAAAAGTGACTCTATATAAGACCTTAATAATCCCAGTGCGGTCCTATTGCGCAGAGGCATGGACCTTATCAAAAATGAATGAGGGTGCTCTTGGCTGTGATTTTGGTGATTTTCGGTCCAGTCTGGACGGTGAGTGGAGGAAGAGACACAACTACGAACTGTACGGGTTGTACAGCGAAATCGACTTAGCCAGAAGTGTTAAGCGGATGAACACCATTGCTACGGTCCGAAAAGTCTTCGAATCCGCCCCTTAAGACAGTGCAGTAGAGGAAGACCGCGACTCAGGTTGCACACGCAAGTGGATGCGGACCTCAACCAACTTAGCATGCGAAACTGGAGGCGGCTGGATAAAGATCGAGCTGGCTGAAGACGCTTGATGGATGAGGCCCAAGTTCACCATAAGCAAGTAGGTAAGTGAGCTGAGCAACACAACTTTCCGTGGTATTAATGGGTTTAGGTGACTTTGCATCAATTACTAATATCCAGTTACACTACAAAACGGTATAAACCAGCTGCTTGAAGCTCTGAACGGAATCTCTTTATTGCTAACCTGGCACTGCCACCACACCGAAAATCGGGGAAAGAAGCTCGCAAGGAGTTTCGGACCATTAGTCTGACTTCCTCTATGTTGAAGACCACGGAGGGAAAACTGGAACTTCTATCCAATACGCAATATGCCTATCAACCCGAAAGATTATATGATACCTCAAAATCAAAATCTGGTCGCCAGTATTGAGGAACACTAGATAGAAGAAACAAGCGGTGGTAGTAAACAGGGCTTTCCTCCAAGGTGGGGGTCATGTCTTTATTGCTATGCTGCATCAGACAATCACATGCAGAGTTTATTTACCTGAATTTGTTGCTATGGACGTGGATGACGTTTGCTTTTAGGAGGACGGCAACACATGCCACACAGCTTGTGAAACCATGAATATACTCGTATTACTGTACAAATTTGTGGTTTCTCGAAATGAAGACTGCAATTGGATATTTTTCGTTGATAATCTTTATTTGAAGATAAGGTCTACACCAATGCTCCCCCAACGATCCGAGCACGAAAAGAAAATACAGCCGTAATTATGCGGAAACGTGATAAAACATTTCTTCAAAGGGATGACTACCTGAAGGCAGATCCAAGGAGAAAATTTGGCAGATATTGTATTTCATTACTAATCGCAGAGCTTTTTCTTTAGACTCAAATAAAAATATAATCACTCTTCATAAACATGTTGTGCTTCTTTTATTAATTTAAAATAACACCTCTTGTTGGATGACTGTATATAACCAAATACAGGTCGACATATGCTATAATTTAAAGTCTACAGATAATGATGGAGAAATACTGGGATATTTTCGAAAATCTCAAAATGAAACTGAGACGAATACAAGAATCAGAACTATCAATTGTTACATCCGATGACAATGTCGCATATGTCTGATAGTTTGTAATCGGCGACGGATTGAATATCGCAGTATTTTGTGGCTGAAAAATGCGCATTCGCGGAAGTCACCATATTAAGGAATCGATAGCAGAAAAAACAGCTGTCATCGGAAAATCTACCCCAAAAACCACAAGAAGACCAAGTCGCCGTCCATGATTGAAAAGGGGTCCGAAAGAATAAGGATTGAACCACTCAAATGCAAAAACATCACTTACAAGCTACGAGTAATCCTAAACACAAAGTCCTGTAGAACAGTATTGGGATCAATACGTTTATCCAACTCCACAAGCGGGGTAGTATCCATTTAAAGCATTTTCCAATAGGGACTTGACAACTTTGAATTTAATTTGTGAACGCACTCTTTCACCAATCATCAAACTGTCACTGGCAATATATTCAGTAAACTCAACATTTTCATCATGGTAAAGTACACGAACGAGCAACGTCTGCAAATTATAAAAATTTTCTACCGAAATTCGGAGTCAGTGACTGCAACTTTAAGAGCGTTAACTCCAATTTTCGGTCGTAATTCTCGCCCTAGTAGACAGGCAATAACAAGTTTAGTGCAAAAATTAGAGTCTACATATTCGTTGTGTGATGTTGCCGTGTCAGTGAGACAACGGGTTGGTCGAAGTGTCGAAAGTGTCGCTGCCATTCAGGCGTCCGTAGAAAACGATCCATATCAGTCAATTCCACGTCGTTTTCAAGAATTGGGCATCGCTCAGACCACATTATGGCGTATTTTGCGCAATGATCTTGGTTTACACCCATACAAGATCAAGCTGACTCAAGAATTAAAGCTGATGGACCATTTGAAGCGACGTACGTTCTCCGATTGGGTTCTGGAGAAGATGCGCCAAGATGATGAATTTCATCGCAAAATCATCTTCAGTGGCGAGCTCATTTTTGGCTCAATGAGTTCGTCAATAAGCAAAATATGCGTTATTGGTCGATTGAAAATCCACATGTGCTTCATGAATCACCACTTCATCCACAAAAAATAACTGTTTGGTGCGGTTTGCATGCCGGCGGCGTTATTGGGCCATATTTTTTCATCGACGATAACGATCGTCAAGTTTCTGTGAATGGTCAGCGTTATCGCGCCATGATCACCGAATATTTTTGGCCCAAATTGGAAGATATGGACTCGGACGACATGTGGTTTCAACAGGATGGTGCCACAAGCCGCACAGCACACGCTATAATCGATTTATTGAAAAGTAAGTATGGTGAGCGTGTTATCTCAAGACATGGGACAGTTGATTGGCCGCCTCGTTAGTGCGATTTAACTCCGCTTGACTATTTTCTGTGGGGCTACGTTAAGTCATTGGTTTATGCCAACACGCCGACGACGTTGGAAGAGCTCAGAGCGAACATTGAACGAGAAATAGCCGAAATGTGTGGCCGAGTTGTTGAAAATTGAGTCCAACGAATCGACCGCTGCAAACGTGCCCGCGGTGGCCATATGAATGAAGTCGAGTTCCATTCATAAATGTTTTGATTGTACTTCAAGCCGATAATAAAGTTTTTGAAATATCTCAAATGGTTTGCGTTTTATTTAAAAAAAAGTTATCAAGTCCTTATTGGAAAATCCTATAGATACCTGGGAGAAATATGCAATTATACACGTGAGAGAAAGCGGAGTTTAATAAAATCTCTGCATTTCACAGACATTTCTTTATGTGCGGGGGTCACCAATCTTTCAATATACTGTACCTTCTTCCAAGAGAAAATCACAGCTATTCATTAGCCTGTCCAGCCGTAGAGAAGATAGATTTATAAAAGACTTTTATTTCATTTAAAACGTTAACATAAAGAATAAGTTTCCTAGTCTTGATTGGTTTGGCATAACGCCGTCTACCAGATTAACAGCTGTTTGTGTTTTATTTTAAGGTAAGTGAAAAATGGAAATAAAGCTTAAAAGTCTTCCTCGATGATACGCCTTCTACAGCGGAAGGGATTTACAGGATACTAGTATAAAACATCCCAGCCTTGTTGTCCTTTCAAAATATTATTTACGTCGGATCTGAAATATCTTTTGCGAAACTCCTTTAAAAAAACGTCCTCTCTCGCTCTCTGAGTACAGAGACTGCACAAAATTGGAAGTTCAGGTTGGTGTGGGATGAAATTTAAATTCAAAAGCTCCCCTCTCAATTTAAGTATAAAGCTTATTTTGTCAATTGAATTTTGGTTGAAGAAATAAGACTTACTATATACTGAAGATTGTAGCTCAGGTGACTATAGTTACACCGATATTGAGAAGCTCGATCTTCAGCAGCATATTTTTCGTAAGTGACTATGATACTAATTTTCTCCAATAAAGTGTCAAACTGTCTTCTTAATGAGATGGGATCCTCTGTCGGTGTCAATGAAAGTTCATGTCTGCAGTTAGACGCTAGGTGACTCCATTCTTCGATGGGGTTTTCGCCTGTTGTACTTTGAGTACTATCCTGGGCAACCTTAATTTTAACGACATAATCGAAATGCATCTTCAAAGTTTCTAAAACCAGTGTAATTAGGTATGTTTATTGGCAACCGAAAATTGCGCTTAAGAAAGTAACGAAGAAACTTCTCCACTTCATCGAACGAGCGGTATCCCCACACTTGGGCACAATAAAAAAGAATTGAGGTAGCGATTGAGCGAAATAATTTTTGCTTGGCGCTATGAGCTATGTACTTATTGTTGAAACAGCGGCCCCATACACATGAAATTGCTCTCTTAACTTCAGCTAATTTACCCTCAAGATGCCTTCTCATGTTTAGGCTGGCCAATATCAGGACTCCCGGGTATTTTTATTCACGAACTATTTCGACAGTTTCTCCTTGATACGTCCACTCTTCATTTCGAGAATAACTGCCTGCACCTCCTCTAAAAACCATAATTTTCGACTTCTCCAAGTTAACATTTAAGTTCCAACGTTGGCAATATGAGTCTAGTCTGTTCATCATAAGCTGCATGCATTTATCGACTCTGAGAAGAAAACAATGTCGTCTGCATACAGCAGAGCGATGAACAGAACAGAATAAATAGCAAAGTACTTACGATACAACCTTGTTTCACAACCATTGTTGTCAGAAATTTTTCGGATACTGTATCACCATCCCATACGCATGCAACATTATTACCATACAGTGCTCGCAATATGTTAATGATTTTACTTGAGATTCCCATCTGATATAATTTATGGAAGAGCGAGCCGCGATCAATTGAATCGAAAGCCGCACGGAAATCCACAAAGAAGGCATACAACTTTTTTTTCTTCTTTTTGTAAATTCCGGCGATATTAATCAAAGAAAAAATTTGGTCAATAGTAGAGTAGTTTTGCCTAAATCCTGCTTGAAACTGCGATAGTATTTTCTGATTTCTGACCCAAGTCTCCTGAAGATCAAAGAGGCGAACGGTTTGGCCGAGGTGTTTAGGAAGGATATTCCTCTATAAGTGGCTGGGTCGCTACAGTCACCCTTTGTGTGAAGCGGAAAAATTATTGCCTTTTTGAAGCTATCAGGAATTGATGCGGTTGAACTCCATGATTACTGCGTATAAGAACTCCGCTGTGCAATTTATATAGAATTCCACAGGATTTCGGTCGGCCCCGAGAGCTTTATGTGCCTTAGCGCTCTAAATGACTTTTTGTACTTCTAGAGCTGTAAAAGTTGCATCCAAAAACTCGTCGTAGAAAAATGGGGCGGCGTATTGTACCTAATGTGGCTAAAATGATCCTACCAAGCAATGGTGCATTCAACGATGAGGCGATTACATTTTTATGGCCGTTTATATATTTCGCCGCTTTCCAGAATTCTGCCGAGGAGTTTGAGTTGCTTACTACGTCAATAATTTGGAGTTCGAATGCCGTCTTTTTACATAGCAAATATGCTTAAAGAGCTTGTTGGATGCTCCATACAGCGATTTAAAGATGTTAGTTGTGCATCTGCAAAGCCTAAGAAACACAAACGATTTTTCTCTTGCTTTGGAACACTCACGGTCAAACTACTTTTGTTTGCAAATATTTTTATTTAATGGCCTTCTGGGTGGTGATGCTTTTATAATTAGATCTTCCATCTGAAAGCTTCAATATTTTATCACCCTTGTTATCCCGGACTTCATCCTTCGATCTGCGAATCATGTGCATAAATTGTGATTTGAGACCACTATTAAAGTTGTTTTGCGAAAGACCCAACCGACCATTAAAATCCCCCACAAGCTCCGCTCCCAAAATCCGCTGCGTTTAAAATTTGAAGCTCGTCGTTTAACTTATCATGGTCACCCTGCTAGTGGCTGCAGTTCATATATATGGGGACTATGTAAAGGGTCTCCTTTCGTGTATTTACTTCCAGAACCCATGCTTCATCTAACACTTTAAACTTAACTTCTACGCCAGTTAGGTTTCTACGATATCCAAATAATTGTCCGCCACTACCTCGTCCAAAGATCGATGATTTAATTGCCGGCTTCCATTGAAACATGGGTTTCATGTAATAGAAAAATATCGAAATCCTTAATATAATTAAAAAAACTCTGTACGAGTACATATTAACTTATTTTTTAGGCCAGCTACATTATAACTAATAATTTTTAAGAACAAAGGAGTTTCATTCTGGTAGACGAGCGTATCTCATTCGTTACGTGAGATTCGGCTTGTGTTAGCACCCAAAAACATTTTATCGACTTTGTTGTATAACTCCCTTGTGTTTCCAGCCAAATGAATTTCGTTGATAACCCTACTGACAGCTCCATTGACGTATGATATGTTTGACATTTGGCACACATTGTTTTGTTTTTCGACTTCATTCATAAATGTATGCAAAGGTGCTATGTCTCCAAAAGTGCCTTTAAGGGCTTGCTCTGCATTTTCCTCGCCACATTTCAGACCTGCGAAGGTGTCTTGCTTGTCTGCCACAAGCAACTTGTCATCTTTCAGTGTGATTTTCATGCAGGGATTCTTCTCCGGAGGACCTTCATTATTGGCACTAGCTTCCTCCTTCTTTGGCGAACTTTGAAGGGCAAGTCCTTCTGGATGCTGATTTTAGGCCCTTTTAGTCTTTTGGCATTACGCAGTACATTTCTAGCTGCATCTCGAGTCTTCATCCTGACAATAATTGTTGCGGTGTGCACATCGCGACTCCGGACAATGAACGGCGAGTCGGTATGCGTATCTGGAGCAATTGCGTCCAACAAACCATCACACAAAGACTTTGCTTCGCCACATACCAGCATATCGGTGCTGTTTTTCGTTGGCAGATGCACGACCACATTTGACTCCAGGTTCTTTTGCGTGAGTTTATCCAATTGTTCCTAAAGCAGTTTGTTTTGCCTTTCTAATTGGTTGACTCTTTCAGAGATAATCTCGTGGCGAACTTTTAAACCAGCTAACTCAGTACAAAGCACTTGGAGGTCTTCTTTAGACGCTAACTGCATGGCAAGCTCTCTGTTCTTCTCGTCCAAAATCTGCTTTAATTGCTCGACGGTAATTCCAGGCATTTTTGAAATTGTGGGATCGGAAAAATTCACACGGCGCTTTTCGTTGTTGGCGGGATCCGGTGAGATTTGTGATAAAACTCTTTTGCTCATTTAGTGAGGTTAAATCTATGTAAGCACTTGATATTGTCGTGGAAGTGTTTTACAGGTTAAGACTTACTGAGAGTATGTTTTCTTTTGTGCAGTGTGTTCTTAATTATAAATTTTGCAAGACTATTAAATATTGGCACTTCTTTTTATATGTGTTTTTTAAATTTTATGTGGAGATCTTTACTTTCACCACCAAGTTGGTCGAACTGTCAGCTGTCAATCCCTTGGAATATATTTCAAGCCAACAATATGCTCCGCCAAAACGAAGACAGCTATGGGCTGGCACATTGTGAGACATCTACATCTGTGTATATGCTCAATACTAGAACACAAATGATTAAGAGGGCTGTTCAAAAGAACACTGTGGGCGAAGATTTAGTATTATTCACACGTCCTCACGCGATGAGAACGAAGAGCAATACTCGTATGTTGCTCATTTCTTTTGCAGCTGTCCTGCTTAAGTACTCAGCAAACAGCAATATCTAGCCAGTAACTATTTCCAAATCTAAACGGTAATAGATCGCCGATCTGGAAAAAAATTGCAAAGAGATCACTATGGCGCACTTCGAATGAGGACAACGCTAATCATATGAAAGGCCATACAAACATGAGGGAAGGAAGAACGAAATTAATAGAATAATAAATCCCGTCTTGGACTTGCCCCCTTTTCATAGGTGCTGTAGTCAGGCCCAAGCAGTATCTTAGTTTCGCTTTGTGCTTCTGGGTTTCAGTGCAATGACATACCACCATTCTCATGTTTTCGGATGCGGACTCCGAATAGGAGTACATAAGTGCGTTCACATTTGTCTGCCTTTTTTTATTGAATGGACAAGTCTCTCTGATGATTGGGGCTTGTAACACAAAATGATTTCATCTCATTTGGCTTAGTTTGTCATAACATCCGTGAGTTGTCAATTACTTTCCTGTCTTTCCTATGAGCTTAGGTAGTCTGCACCCTAAACCACTTTGAATACTCTTTAATTATGTAAAATAGTTCGTCGATACGGAACAATTGGGATATTCTATCAAGTAACTCTTTAATGGGTGATTAAAATGCGCGTGAATAACCAAAATGGTCTTTAAAAAAGGGTGCTTACCCTTCATATAAGTTCACCCATTATTTTTAGCCTCAAGTACCCTTTCTTCTGAAATGGACACACGTATTCTATTTTAGAACCCTCACCGGAAGAGCACTAAACACAACACATCGGGTATAATATGTTATTAACGCCAAAAGGGCGACATAACCTGACTACGCCTACATGCGAGTAAATGACAAATACGTTGCCAATAAAATAATCGGTTCGACTATTAGCCCTTGGAGCATCCCTCGGCAACAGTATTACCATCACAACCACCACCACCACTATAACGATTACCATCGCCACTACCAACACCACAAATAAGCACATGCTTTAGCTTTACTTCCTGGCAGTCGGTTCATCGATTATTGCCTCACAAAGGGTGGGCGGGGAGCCTGGTTTGAAATTGATTACTAGAGCATAATTAAAATGTTTCGATTATTCGTGCATACTGTGTAACGGTAAGTGGTCAATGGACTTGTAACCCCGCTTAGTCTACTTGTATGTATTTGTGTGCATTGTGCTTCCATCGAATGAAGGACGAAAAAGAAGATACGGATACGTCAGCATCATTGCCTTTTTTTTGTTTTTTGTTATTTTTTTTGGCTTCGTAGCTTTGTAACATTGTAGACAGTGTTTTTATTGTCAGCTTTGCTTGGTCTTTGTTCGCCATTTGGTTATGTCATTCTCTCTAGCCTTTACTATGTTGTTGCCATGTATCAGGGTATTGTGTCATTTTGTGTTTCGCCAAGCCTTTTGGGAATTGCGCCAATGGACTGTCCTAAAGCAATGCTGGAAGTTAGTGTACGTATATTTACGATCATGTTGCCGGTTATTACATTGCCTGTTGTTATAACATAATCTGTTTTCCTTGTTTTTTCCACACTGCCTTAGGGAATAATAGTTTCATGATAGCGGGCTCGCATAAAAGTTTTATTGTGGGAATAATTTTTGTAGCATAAAAGGGAAGTTGAACGCCCGAAAAAGGATTCAGAAGCCAGTGGCTAAGTTTTATGAATTTTTCATTTTTCAATCAGTATAGCCGCCATTTGTTGATCACTTCACAATCGGTGTTTGGTGTTTGACATGAAAACGAGGTGTTGTGCTGATTCTGCCAAAAACCCAGGTGTCTGAGTTACCTGGGGCCGAAAAGGATCCAAGCTTTTCAAACAAACCCACAAAGAGTAAAGTGCGGTGCGCCTGCCATCTGCCCGCAATATTATTGTGTTTCCAAACAAAGATTTGTTGAGTTATTATGGTCCAAAGAATAGTAGCCACGGTACGACATTTATTAGTCAAGTTCTTCGAAATAATGAAAGAAATCAAAGTACATAAGTACGTATCTCGGAGGAGTCAGATGAAGGGAGCGATAGTCTTAGCGATAGAGAACCCAACTCCAGCCATAACCGTCGAATTATGTCTGCAACGGCTTAGAACGTAATTTTTTTAAGCCAGATGTAAACATGAAAACCAGTATCCAAAACAGCTCGGTTCAGAGCATTTTCCTCCAGGAAAAAAGTAATGCACTGGGACTACCGGATAATGTATCGAAAACTTGACAAATTTTGAAAAAAAATAAAAAATTGGAGATCCGATATACAAAGGTTTTAAGCTGATAAAATTGAGAAGTCAGCGTATGGAGAGATCTACACCGCTACTTTGCCGGCAACACGACGGAAGGACCCAAGTCGTTGAACCGAAGTAAAACGATTTCAGAGACGTAGCTCGCCCGTCCATAACTCTGTATTGTGCAGCAGGGTAGAGTTGGCAACTCATGTAAGTAACCTTCTTTTGGCATCTTGCGGGCTGCCGTTATTGAACATTAGTTGAGGCAGCGTGGCTACCACCTTGGTTGCTTTATGATCCGCATAGGTGAGTCCTACGTCAACCAGCACTCAGGTAGTGAATTACCGGGCTCTTGGTAATACGGTAATGCGGACCACCGCACATCATTGTAATTAGGATAACCATCTCCAAATTAGCCCGCCAGATCAACCTAGCGATCCCCCACCGTATCCTCACAGGATCCACATTCTCGACCAGGTCAACATAATCGCAAGGCCGGTCGCAAACAAAGTTCTAAAGATCAAGGCTCACCGCCGAAACCTGGGCCACTCCTGATCTCACCCGCTTCTCTGTATGTCCCTACATCATATCGTACCGGAGTACTCGATCCTGGATATACTCGTATTGTAGCTATCCGACTTAGTTCTAAGGTAGTCCGGTACACTTTATTGAATGCGTTTTTGACGACGAGCATAATCAGGACACTAGCACCGTTCGTCTTGTAGAGGGCCCGCACTCTTGTTCCATACCGGTTCCATGCCTGTTAGAAGCACTAAACATTAGAACGGCCTCGCAGAACCTATTCGAGTTATCGGAAGTTCCAGCGGCCACCTAATAGTCCAGCTCGTAAGCGCTTAAAATATCACACGTGTGGTTTCTCCAGGGGATGTGACGTTATCCCCTTCAGTTTTTTTTGGGTGTGATCTACTCTTTACTCTCACCATGATTATGCGGGAACAGTGTGGTGACCACTTCCTCCATGAAAAGAAGTTCCATCTGTTCGACTGCGCCTTAGATGCACAGTTTATTGAGGGCGATTCGATAGCTATGGACCCACGTGTTTTTATCCACTTCCATTCATACTAGATTTATTTCGCTTCCTTGTATGCCGCTACGGCAAACTCTGCGTTCCAGCGACCCCTATGCCATTGGAAGACGTGCCAAAAGCACCGAAAATTTTCCGCAAGATCGCGATTTCATCGGTTCATCAGTAGCCCGATTCTCGCCTTATCTTCTGTGACCTACAGGGCATACACGCATTGCACAGTTTATTAACATAGCTCATGGTGCCGTCAACCAGCTGATCGCTTTCTGTCGCACTTAATGTTGTACTCAAGTCAAAAGGAGTCAGCGCGTCAGATCGAACTTCGCGAAGCCCTTCTCGGTTGATTTGCGCTACGTACCATACGGTGACGCGCATAGGGAGTGCTTTCCTGCACTATCGCGAAGTGCCTAAGAAAGTACAATTGATGTATACTCAAAAATCATTGGGCATCGCGAGATTGACGTCACTCAGAGCCTGCTCTTGTCGTACAGCACCCGGCCAACAGATGATCTCTAAGAACCTCATATAAAAGTTTGGGTGGCGTTGAAAGCATTATTTTCTACTAGGTGGCATTGACGGCAGTTAACTGTAGTTCACTGCAGTAGTTCTTGGGCTGTACACCCATGGATGACTTCCTGTTCAGCACAAGCAAAAGGAAAATCGAAAGAAGTGAGAAAACAATGCACACTTGGAATCGTGACTTTCATCTATTAAATTGTGCAGATCGGAGCTGAATCTTGTCCTTCATACCTCGTCAATACAAATGGGGCCGAAAACCACACGCAGTACCTTTCTCCCTGAGCGCCGAAGTACTCCTTCATCCGCTTTCGACAAAATCCAAGCCCCTGTGCCGCAGAGCAGGACCTATAAGGGTCTTGTAGTAGGCTAGTTTGGACTTACGAGAAACGGCTCTGTTACTCAATTGCCTCGTGACCCCCAAAAAACAGCGATTGGCTCCATTTGGCTCATACCTAATAATTATTCATCGCTGTTCTACTGTAGTCTTTCCACAGACTGCGACTCTGTTACTAGCTGTCCATGTTCACCTTCCATTCCGGTACGTTCATTTCAATTTCTGATAAGACTTTCGAACATCATTCCTTCAGTAACACGGCTTCCTTATCCAGCCTTGCATTAAGATCTCCTAGGACAATATGTTTTTGAGTGGCCTTTGGTGTTGCCTCCTTATCCTCTGTAGGGGCTCGAACGCATTTCATTATATATATTATATTACCGAACTTGTCCTTCATGCGGTATGCTATGAGACGTTCCCTTACATACCGAAACCTTAAGATGTTTTGGCAGTCGAAGTACCACCAAAGGGGGTGTACTTCATGTAGGTTAAACTGACTATAGACGTGGATGCTGCCGTTGATTTGTGTACGGGAATTCTTCGCCGCCGTGCTGATGAAGGAGAAGAGTCTCAGAGCGAACCTCTTTCGTGTCCTCTTTCGATTGCAGCCGCCAATAACATCGCGGGTTGGGTATTAAAAGACTCTTATGAGTCCTGGTTAAATAAGAAATTCGGAATGCTTCTTTGCTGGCTGATTTCGGAATTTATTGAAATATTACTGACAGCCCATAGCTGAGGCATTGATATATGTTATGCACGGCTCACGGGTACCCAACCTTTAGACAGATGTACTAGGATTCAACACGTAGAGGTAATAGTAGAAGTAAATGGGCAGATGGAAAACACAACAAAAAAGCCTAGAAGTCTTAAGTCGCATCAGTGAAACCATTTCTGAAGATACGACGATCCCTGAACTTTCCCCTCAATAAGTCAGTGCCGAGTTGACCTCCGAGTTGACTATCATACGTTGACAGTCATACCGCCAACACCCTGGACTTGTTTTTAACTACCCTGATAAGTACATCGTTGTTGCGCTCGCCCTCTAGGCTCGTCGGACCATGATGTCATATCAGCTAATTTCTCGTACACCGACTTCAAAGTTAGAGAAAAAATTCCTAAAAGAACCGTATGGCAATACATGAAATCTAATTGGAGCGTACTTAAGAGCTTCTTTAAAAAATTTAACTGTTCGTTATGTTTCCTCGATAACGACGTGGATGCCGCTGCTGATATGATCACAGACACCATTCTCTTTGGAATGGGATGCTTTATCTCTCATCGGACTAAGAGTATTAGACCAAAAGAAAAGGCATGGTACGATTCAAGCTGTAAAGAGGCTGCTAGTGTTAGAGAAATGTTTTTTCGGTCCTTCAAGACCAAACCGACCGAGGAAAACCGAAAAAGGTTTAAACGAGCCAGGAGTAACTGCAACGTCTTTCTTACGCATGTGAAATTTACGATCAAAAACTGAGGCAAAAAAAGGTAGTAAAAGCGTTTGGTCGTTTGTCAAAAACATCAGATAATCTGCCTCATCCTCCATCCCAACGTTCATTTACAATGACATTCCAGCTGTCAGCTCTTTAGACAAGGCCAGTCTTTTTGCTGCACATTTTGCGGCCAGTTCAACACTTCCAGATTGTGCTTTATCCCCGCCCACACTTGAGTGCGTCGAATCTTCAATGGGACGAATCCACTTTCGCACTCGTGTAGTAGCAAGATTACTCAAAGGTCTTAACATTCATAAATCTGCTGGTCCAGATGGTATAACTTCCCTTCTTCTGAAAAGGTGTTCTTCCACTCTGGCAAAACCACGGCGTAAGCTTTTTTATCAATCCTACTCTTTAGGACTCTTTCCGAATAGATAGAAAACAGCATTTGCCCAGCCCGTCCCAAAAAAAGGCGAATCTTCTTCTCTCTCCTCCTACAGACCCATTGCACTTACGTCCCTTCTTTCCAAGGTCATGGAAACGCTGATAAGTCGTCAGCTCATGAAATATCTCGAAACATGAAAACTTCTGAAAAGTGGAACCGAAGCGAACATCAATTTGGCGAAAGCAAGATATTTGCTCTTGATATTTCTAAGGCATTTGACAGAGTTTGTCATCAGACTCTTTTGTTGAAAATGCGTGCTTTTGGGATCGATAACTCTCTTCGTCAATGGATTTTCTGTCGGAACGTTCAATTCCAGTTGTCTTGGATGGTTTCAAATCTGATGTTCACAAAATAAATGCTCCGTTCTGTCTCCGACACTCTTTTTGATCTTCATTAATGATGTCTTGAAACCACATATACTGCAAACCTTAACATGTATCGATAGCGGCCTCCATCGACTCGACGGTCTTATACGTATAGCCAAGACTTACCGCAAAATAAGCCACTGGAACGTTCGAGAGATGTGCGGCATTTGAGAAAAGCGCGATTGTTTTAGGACTTGCCTCTATTTACTTCTAGGGTTCCGCTGTCTCATTACATTAGAATGTTTTCACTAATCACTGAATCGAGACGATTATTACAGTCGAACGCATGTAACGTAGTCCTAACTGAAGTAAATCGGGTCGGTTTGAGGTTATTGAGTGTTTTTGAAGGTTAATACTCGTAATATCAACCCCAGAGCTCATATTGAATATTGATTCCTCAGACAACTTATTCAAAATAGTTATTGCTTCATCAACTACAGGATCAAATTAATTAGAAATTTGTTTTCCTCCTCAGTGCCAACCGTGGTAGTTCCTTTATGAGACCTACAGTGAACATTCGTTGGGTATATGGCAAAGTTTTATGTTCAGAGAAAGTTTATTCTGCCACCCAGCTTGAACTCATTTATTGTTTACCGGCCCAGTGCCTGGGCTCAATAGTATTTCATAATCCATGTTTGTATTCCAATTCTGTTCCTATTATCATTTATCTTACACGATAAGGACTTCGGACCCAACGCCCCCACTATATCAGTCTCACTCCACCATTATGGAACTTCTGAGGAGGAAATATTTTCGGATCCTAACAGAATTGAATTCCTAAAACCAAACCCAAGAGCCTTGAACCAACCGGCCATCCATCCATCTTTTCACTGGTGAAATATTTAATGGATTTAATGAGATAGCTAAAAGATTTCTGCCTTTCGCTGTGGAATTTAATTAAATTCCAACCTCCAAGCTACCTAGCGTACATCAATAATTAACACACACTCGTACATTCCCATTCGCGCCTTACTAATTTGTGTGCAGGGATAATGAGCATTTCGCGCTCTTTCACAGCATACTCGTATTTGTTTGTATGTTCGTGCACTATCCCTAGCCCAATTGTGATTTATGATGTCCCATTCAGTTACGTTCCATCTGCAGGTGAAGCAGACAATTTAAGTCCTATTCTTCTGTGTCCTTAAACCCAAAGGAATATTTACCAAAGAGTTGTTTCTATGTAGGATTACGTCCCTTTTAACCTGAGGCCAAAAATGAAGTCTTCTCGAAATGGAAACTTCCTTAAGGAGTCCACTTATATCTTTTGTCACATATCACATCAAAATACCGCAGTCATAACCCCCCGAACTGTCTTTTCGCCCGCTCAGTTCCATCAATGTCACCTTAACCTCAAAATAAGATGACAACAAATAGTATCAGGAGATGCGTTGCGCCACTTAACCAACCAAACACCCACAGGACACCAAGCCACCACACTACCACTCCACAGTTGGAATTTCTTTTCTATTTTCTCGTGCAACCTCGCCTCCATTCCTCCTTAGGGCATTGTGGTAAGGTACGTTGTAGTGTGATATGAAGTCGCGCGGCACAGAAAGAATAGAGCATGAATACATAACAGCAGTGCCTGTTCGCAGTATTAAGGACCACTTCTGATTGACAAAGAAGAAGCGAATACTACATGCTAGAGGATAAGGCTGCTTTCTTAGGTTTCATGTCTTCTCCCCTATTCTCACCAGTCATGCAGTTAAATTTATCCTCTTTACGGGTTAAGGACTCGTTAAATGTGCGTCGCACATTCAAGTATTTTCCTTTGAATGTCACTTCGAGCATCAGAGATGGTGTGTTGGGGGGTGACAGAAATTACTGGCAGCAGGCGACTAAAATGCCAATTGTCTCGCATTCATTAATCTTGCCTATGGCCAAACTACTAAAAGTGACTAAAGATTACTCTACTAAGGATAATCTTCACATCGACTTAATGTAGGTAACCACACTTGTATTTATTTACAGTGTCGCAAACTAGAGTAGTTAACTTAAGACTAAACTGCTTTAGTTGGCATTAGGGCTGCCGAAGGAACACTGAGCGGAATGTTACACTCCTTTTCTGTAAACCGGACTCCTTTTTAGTAGTGCGCCGTACTACTTTTTGGTAGAAAATATCCAAACCGATGTCTAATTGAATATTCTGTGGAGCCAGTGGCAAGATATATCGTAATAATGGTAATTAGCAGCATTGTGGTAGGCTGTTAAGAAAGATGAAGTATGATAATCCCAGCCCTACTGGAAGTTGCCGATGAACCCAAACAGATAATTATTCAAGTTCCTGCTGATTATGATGTATTGATGCTATCCCAGTCGTCCATACGTCAAGAAGATGTTCATACCTCCAGGAATACTTTCGACAGCTCACTTAATTCGTTGACAATCTCCTTTGATACAGCTCCTTGGCCCGTTGACTAAGGATTGGGAGTTCACGTGACACTACCGCATTTTAGCTTAAGATTGCGCATTTACTGCATCAACATTCAATATACTGTTTGCAATCGGCCAATAAAACAAATTCCTGACCTTCCTCAGCTCCTTATAGATTCCCAGGTTACTTACTTACTTACTTACTTAGGTGGTGCTACAACGAAACTAACAAGTCACTCCAGTTGGTTCGGTCTTCAGCTAACTACCTCCAGTTGACCACTATATGTCGGCTGAGATCCCCTTTTACTTGTGCACGCCACCTACAGTGTGTTTAAAAAAACGTGCGTCTAAAAAACCAATAAAAAATAATGCCAGCATTTTACTAAACCATATTTTTTATTAAAGGATTCAAAAGGAATCCTGCGTAATTATATGTGTTAGTAGGGAGTCCAGTCACCATTATTATTTTTAATTGCTTGGCATCGTCTAGTGCAACTTTCACTTAACTTCTGGGCATATTCCAAATGTTGGCCTCCCTAAATTTGCTTCAAGACCCGCACAAGTTGTTTTATCGTAGGTATTTTTTCCCTTTAAAGACCCTGCTTCATTAAAGACCAAGCATTTTCTATTGGATTCGCATCAGGACCCTGGTACAGCCAGTCTAATATCTCTATACTTTTTTCTCTTTCCAATGCGTGCAGGGGAGACTCCGATATTTTGGATCGTTATCCTCCTGGGAAATCCAGTCACAATTGTTTGGGTCATACAAAGATTTGGCAAACCCTTCTGGTGCATAGAGGTTTTGTGTGAATACTATTGACTTTCCGAATCCATAAACATGAACTTTTGCTAAATGTTTTACGGTACGTTGCAGAAACTTTTTTTTTTTTTTGTCCAGAGGATATTGCTCCAATCCCGGTCTAAATTCAACGTTGCCAAAGTCAGGCATTTTTCAATATGTCTTTGGGTCAGTCGGGGTATGATTGGTACTCCTTAACTTGATGCCAGGTTCCGGAACACACTATAAATGAAGTCTTCATCGGGTTAGATTCAAAAACTCTCTGGCCGGAACATTGGTGGCCATGCGCTCTACATATCGTAGCCATTTCGCTGTACAGCTCGTATAGTTCGTTGTTGAATCTTCTCTTCAAAAGCCCGTCAACATAAAAGGGTCCGAATATTTTTCGGAAGAGTTTTCTCTCAAAACTACTGAGGATATCTTCAACCACTTTCGATAGAGTCCATGCTTCTGCGCCATAAATTAAGACTGGGATGATTAGGGTCATATATTGAGTCTCCTTAGCTTTTCGGAATAGGGCTTTAAGACTGAATTGCCTTCTTATCCCAAAGAAAAAGTGTGTGAGTGATTCTTTGTTTTTTTTAATTTTGCTGAGGCATTGTTGGCGGAATTTATAGGAGAGCCAAGGTAGACAAAGTTATTTACTACCTCGTAATTACAGCTTTCGATTATGACGTTCTGTCCGTTGGGTCCGTTCTTATTGACAGCATATACTTGGTTTTGTCCTCATTTGCAGCAAAACCCATTTTGGCAGCTTCCGTTTCAATACTAGCTTAATACAATACTGCTTACGCTAGTAGTTGGACATGATAGCTAAAGGTCTCGGTTAAGTCCTTATCGAACGTTCTTTGTCGTCATTCCACACTTATCGAGCTCGGCAAAGATGTCAAAACTAGATATGACCCTATGTAGCACGTATCTAGAGATGTTGTCTAATGCGGGCTTGAAATCGATGAGAAGATAGTGGTTGTCGATTTGGACTTCTTGAATTTTTTCAAGGATCTGCCCGAGCGTGAACATTATCGTACAATATGGCAGGTAAGATCTTGTATGCGATGCTGGGGAGACTTATACTTCTATAGTTCACTCAGTTGAGGGGTCTCCTTTTTTGTGAATCGGGCAACGATACTGAGATTCTATTCAACAGGCATGCACTCTACCGACCAGATAATAAAGATGAGTTGACATATGCTCTTCACAAGGACCTTGGCCGGTAAGACGTCAGGTTCAGCTGCTTTGTTTGATTTCAACTTAGATATTGCTATCCTTACTTCATTTTGGTCAGGTGGATGGAAGCGGGATGTTGGGCTTCGTTGCCATTACACAGTCTGCAGAAGAATTTTTTTTTTCATATTCAGAGAGTGGACTGTAACTCCACTACAAGGTTTTCTTCATCATCTCTACAGCCTTCTGCATGGATCTTTCCTGTTGGTAAAATTTCCGTACGTTATTCCTGGAGTACAACCTTTCAATATCTTCGATAACGCGCTTCTAGTGCTCCTTTTTCTTCTTCTGGAGAAGCCAATGTTCTTTCCGTCTCTTCTGCTCTCAAGGCTCACGAGCAGCTCTATTGTCCTTCGCTCGAGCGCCGCTTTGTAGGCTTCTTGTTTAGCGGCATGTGCTCGCCGGAATTCTTCATCAAACCAGGGATTTCTTGGTAGTGGTCGGGTGAAACCCAACACATCAGTTGCGGCGTCTCTGATGGAACGTAGGCAGCGTTGTTACTAGTCTTTGGTACTTAATGCTGGCGGCATAGGAGTTGTTGAGGCATTTCAGCATACGCGTTCAAGGAAGATTCTGGCAGTCTGTTGTGATTGCAGTTTTTCTACGCTACACCTTCTCACAGTAGTTCTTTTTTATTGGTGGTCTATGTCTTATCAAGGAGCTCGTAGAAGTGTTCTTTGGTGGCTGATCTTTAAAATCTAAAAAAAGTTCTCTAACTCTTTGAGCCATCTTGCAGGCTTATCCTTGAGGTTTTTGAATTGAAGATGCATGATCCGTCCAAAGAATGAACGTACTATGTATGAAAACGTTTCATTATCAAAATCAGTGGAATAAAATTTCTTCTGGTTATACTGTAGCTTGTTCTAGGCCTGGGAGATTACTTCGATGAAGATGTCTCCGGTTAGGCTTAGACTGAAAGATTACTGCACAACTGCAGCTTTAGTTCAAGGTCACTCTAGAGACCACTTGAACTGTCGTCGTTTTTCGTTAGGCAGTAAAATCTTTAACGTGCCTTCTGTTGTAAGTGGCTAGTGCCAGGAAGCTTGTCCATTATTTTTAGTCTTTGGGCTAATTTCTCAGCTTAGCATTAGCGTTTCAAAAACTCGCGAATTCTTCTTTCGAAAAACGATGCCCCTTGGGTGTAATGCTCCTGCAAAGTGCGCCCCTTTCATCGACCAAAAGTAAACGGAGCATTGCAAGGTCCAATTGGCATATCTCTAAAGCTTCTTGTGGAGGCAGTTTTCTAATAATTTTGGTGGATCTGTATCTGCCACTTGCCACTATTGAGATCTAAAAATTATTTTGTCCCAGAAAGCATATTGGTGAAATCGTTGAGTCGTCTTTAGTGTACAAGAAATATAGTATGGCGTCTTCCTGTTTAATGTGGATCACTGGGAAGGCAGATGGACTTTTCAAGTCATAAGTCCGTCATGTGGTCATTAGATTTGATAATATTTCGGGATCGTTTGTTTGCTTTCCAATGGGACGCATGCTACAATTTGAAGGATTCTTCCGCCATCATCCAAGTTGAGCGTCACCATATCCTCCATGCTGTGTAGCGAATATGATATATCAGCGCACTAATTGATTAGTTCATTTGACACGGTTAGCGGAGTCTATTGCCAGACCAAAGGCAAGTGCTCTTTGCCAGCCAGTGTAATCGGGGTTTGTAGGTTCATTGCGATTACACCGATGACTCTTTGTCCTGCGGTGTGGTGCGACTAATTGGTTTTGTAGCTACTTTGAATTGTTCATTAATAGCTCGTACCGATGCTTTGTTTTCCTGCTGTTTTCACATCAAAAATTACTTCCTATTGTTACAGTTGTTCGGCGATGTATAGATGGTCGACATAAGTGAAGAATGTGAACAATTGGGTCATACATTGTACTTGCTTACTTAATGGGCTCCCAACCCGTGAAGAGTCTCTGCCTGAGACAAGCAACAACCCAACCTTCCACTCCCTTCTATTCCAGACATGCTGTATCTAGTGTCTAAGCGCTCTTGTATCCCCGATAGCTTGATCCTTAAAACATAGGTTCGGTCTACTAATCATCTTGAATCTATGGGGTGTGATTCGAAGATCCTCTTTACTAGAGTATTAGCGACCAATCGCTCGATGTGGCATCGCGGACAGCATGAACTCCTTGCTATAGCTCATAAAGGTCGTGGTTTCATCTTCTTTTCCATTGGCCCTCTTCGCATACGTAACCGCTTATCGTACAGCACTCGGCTCCATAATGCAGAACTGGCAGAGCTGAATCATTGTAAGGCTCAAGACGGTGAATTCTGTCATATGTGGCTTTGAAATTGATGAAGACATGGTGAGTTTCGACGTGAAATTCTTGTCTCTTTTCCAGAATTACTTGCTTGCGGACGGCAAGCCACACTGCAACGCGCCGAATTGTGTTTCGCAGAAGAGCCTGCAACGTTCATTTCATGCAATTAATTGAACAGGTTCTTGTATGAGACATTAAGCAGGCATATGAATCGATAGTTACAACAACACACAGGTTCGACTTTTTGAAGATGGGGCATATAGAGCTAATCATCGGTCATGCTTACATCCAACCATATCTGGTTGACCATCTGACACACGCACCCTACCAAAGCATCACCCCCACGTTTGAAAATCTCCGTTGGTATACCATCGGGGTCTGAAGTTTCCTTCATTGTTTCGACGAGCATACGTGTCGGGCTAAAGCAAACTACCAGTCAGTTTGATTTCTTGAAAATCATCCAAATATTGCTCCTATCAGGGGGTTGTTTACTATAACTGAGCTGAGACGCTGATGTAACCCTTTTTCGTTGACCGCACTCTTCATTATACCAAAGGCTTTTCGTCGGTGGTGGTTAGTATCCTACGGTAATCTCGGCTACTTTTTTGAAGATGTCGCGATACTTATTCCACAGTTAGAGTTTCTCTCTACAGAGATGGCCTTCTGTACTCTCTAACTACTCTAGTCCTGCTACGGCTTCAAATGTAGAATTTCCTTTTCTGGGCGGCTTACAGCTTTTTCTCGTTAGATAGTCGAAGTCTACAAGTGACTGTAACAAACTTCCTGATCGTAGTCGACATTTGTCCGTCTCAAAGTTTGCACTTTAAACTGCTAAATCCGTATCTCGCATATAAAGGGTTTTCCAATAGGGACTTGACAATTTTGAATTTAATTTGTGAACGCACTCTTTCACTAATCATCAAACTGTCACTGTCAATTTATTCAGTAAATTCAACATTTTCATCATGGTAAACTACACGAGCGAGCAACGTCTGCAAATTATAAAAATTTTCTACCGAAATTCGGAGTCTGCGACTGCAACTTTAAGAGCGTTAACTCCAATTTTCGGTCGTAATTCTCGGCCTAGTAGACAGGCAATAACATGTTTAGAGCAAAAAGTCTACATATTCGTTGTATGATGCTGCCGTGTCAGTGAGACAACGGGTTGGTCGAAGTGTTGAAAATATCGCTGCCGTTCAGGCGTCCGTAGCAAACGATCCAAATCAGTCAATTCCACGGCGTTCTCAAGAATTGGGCATCGCTCAGACCACATTATGGCGTATTTTGCGTAAGGATCTTGGTTTACACTCATACAAGATCAAGCTGACTCAAGAATTGAAGCCGATGGACCATTTGAAACGCCGTACGTTCTCCGATAGGGTTCTGGAGAAGATGCGCCAAGATGATGAATTTCATCGCAAAATCATCTTCAGTGACGAAGCTCATTTTTGGCTCAATGGGTTCGCATAAGCAAAATATGCGTTATTGGTCGGGTGAAAATCCACATGTGCTTCATGAATCACCACTTCATACACAAAAAATAACTGTTTGGTGCAGTTTGCATGTCGGCGGCGTTATTGGGCCATATTTTTTCGTCGGCGATAACGATCGTCACGTTACTGTGAATGATCACCGAATATTTTTGGCCCAAATTGGAAGATATGGACTTGGATGATATGTGGTTTCGACAGGATGGTGCCACAAGCCACACAGCACACGCTACAATCGATTTATTGAAGAGTAAGTATGGTGAGCTGAGCGTGTTATCTCAAGAAATGGGACAGATGTCTCATGTTTTTAACGTAAGTGCCTGCCGTGTGGGCTTAAACTTACGGGATGCCCATACATCCATGGGAGCAAGGATACGATTTGCCATCGCTCACCGTCAATCCATTGATACCAATTCGGAACTGTGTTGCCGGCACAAGTTCCACCCTTGGTATGAGTCGAGGCCGACCTAAAACCTCTTACTGTTCTTAGGGTCACAGCACCCAACACTTATTGCAACTCCACATTGAGTCAACCAAAGGAAAACCAAAAGGAAAACCAAGGAAAACCATAGGAAGACTCTTACCCGCGATTTTGGGTTTAAACCACAGCCACCATGACGCTCCCACAAGGGGGCCTACCTCTAACAAGTCAGGCCCGGACCGAGATCCGGGGGGCTCCTGACTCCCATGGTACCGTGATTTAAGTCCTGGTAGGGACTACCGGTGGTCCAGCCGCCAACAAGACCTATGACCGGCAGCTTGTGACTGATCAAATCGTAGCAACCTTCGGTAGCGTCATCTGAAGATGTTTACGATAAGACCAGTACTTTGCTCTGCCCCCGTTCATTATTAGACAACGTCATTAAAGGGCGAAGCCTTGATAATTGGGCGGGGGCCCTCAAGAAATGGGACAGTCGATTGGCCGCCTCGTTCGTGCGATTTAACGCCACTTGACAATTTTTGTGGGGCTACGTTAAGTCATTGGTTTATGCCAACACGCCGACGACGTTGGAAGAGCTCAGAGCCAACATGAAACGCCGAAATGAGTGGCCGAGTCGTTGAAAATGGGATCCAACGAATCGACCGCTGCAAACGTGCCCGCGGTGGCCATATGAACGAAGTCGAGTTCAATTCATAAATGTTTTGATTGTACTTCAAGCCGATTGTACAGTTTTTGAAATATCTCAAATGGTTTGCCTTTTATTTAAAAAAAAATTTGTCAAGTCCTTATTGGAGGCCCTATATTAGCACATGGTCGATTTGGTTGGCGGTTCTTAGTTAGCGGAAGTTAAAACATTTTGAAAGCGGTTCGATTGTCCGACAATAGGACTTTTTCCGTTGGAATATTTTGCCACTACAATTGCTCAACTAGACGCATCATAATTTGTGGCCCAAAAACTTTAAACTAGTTTACCATGAATGCTTGGAATTCCTCCGCTGTAATCGTCGTATGGTACCCTGGACAAATTCATAACCCCCATCGGATGTGACCTTAAACTTCCGATAACAGATTCTTCAGCCTCGACGGCAAGGGCGTGTAAATACGTCTATAAATCCGCAATGTGACTGCGATAATATTTAGCATTCTGTGTTGTACTTGTAGAAGCGTCTTTCAGGATTTACAGATTACAATGGCATCAAAGCTAAGTTCTTCTTTTTCCTTGTAGTCGCTTAAAATAGAGATGATGATGATGATGACCCAAATATGTACCCTGCCAAAGGCACCGCACAGGTTTTGTACGTCAGTTTGAATCCTTAGTCTATTTAGTCGTGCAAATTCCCAAAACTGATACTAAGCACTACTTCTTACATAAAATGTTAATTGGTAACCATGGTTGACTTGACACTACATACAATAGAATGTACTTTACCTAAAATCCCCTCACCAATCAGTAGACAATCTGTAGACAATAAATTAAGAACCACAGGACCATAGTACCAACACACGATACACGACGAAACTGGGACCTCTGTGCGACCATAAATCAGTTGGCACTTGAAAAACTTAAGCTCAGCCAACGAGTTGGTCCTGCTAGACTCTGTCTCGCTATACAAAGTCCAAAATTGTTTACTCAAAATGTCAACCCGATTCGATATGATGAATGTGTGCTCTGTGCTCTGTGCTGGTATGGCATCACTTGCTATTTACAAATGTGTGGCAAATTACCATAAATCCTTCGAAAGCCATCCTCAATACACCAGAGCGGGGGTGTACCATAACTATATACATACTCGTACCTATATCATTCAGGATGGCAGCAAATATGTCATAAATTCGAGGAAAACGCAAATTTCTTCCCAATTCATTGATCTAATAAATTTTTTATTATAATTCTTTTTTTTTTCTTCTTCCTTCCACTCGTTTTTTATGCATTCATTTTTGGTGTCCCTTTTTACCGGTAGATACCATCACGAAGTCGTGTCCGTACTTTCTGGCATCTGGAGTGTTCCTTTTGGTTAGTTTTATCGTATTTCTGGTGCCAACGTGTTCGCAACAAAACAATTTATACTACTTCAGTTCCGGGATTATGTTTATTGTGTCAGGTGAGTATCCTATCCCTTCGCAGGGACACTTTAATCTAATGGCAGTACATATTTTGAGTTTGATTTTCTGTTGTTTTTTTTCTTTTCTTCTTTTTGTTGTTATTCTTGTTATTTACAGGACTCTTTATGCTGATTGGACTGATTGCGTATATATCAATTTTGAAGGCTGAAATTGGGTCGAAACTTCGCCCAAGGTCAACACTACAACCAGCCCTGTTTAAGGTTACCTATGGACAGAGTTTCTTCTTGTATGTGTTCGGATTCATTTCGACAGAGTTTGTTGGTGTCCTGAATGTGTTCCTGTACATTAGCCTGCAGGAAGTCGGTTACTATAGTGTATGTATATTTTCGTTCGTAAAGAGAAACTTTTTTTTTTGTTTTTTTTTTTTTGTTTTCATTTTCCAGATACGGTGGTTAGGTGGGGGATGTTTTGGTAGACTTATTTAGGGGAATGTCGTATGATATGTAGATAGATTTAAGGGATCAAAAGTCAATAATAGAAGCGTACTAAATTTACTCAAAATTGTAACTTTTCCACAGGGAAAGAAAAACAAAGAACAAGTTGAAAACGTGATCTTTTTAAGTTCCTTGAGGCGTTATATACTCGTACACTATGGAGAAAAAGAGGTAGAGCACTTAACAGAGGAAAAAATGAAAAGGAATCAACCGACTAAAAACTGTTCGTTTTCATCAGATTTTTTCCTCAGAATTATTCCATATAAATAATTTATGGTGATGCCAATGGGTACTGGCTATTCGTATTATCAAGGGTAAAAGGGCTACCGAGGCTAACAATCAGGTGAATAAAACAGTAGCTTTATGGATAGCATCAATAGCAATGAGCAGTGCTTTCCTTGCCAACAAATATTTGGCTTAATATTTACATAAACAGAGACCAGCTTCAGGACATAATCATATCTTCATAATTATGACCGATTCTCTACTTGTGAACGTCGGAGTTTCCAATGTCTTTGTCATAGCATTTGTGGGTGATGGCATTGAACCATACTTTATATCGGCTCGTACCTCACACTTAATATTCTCAGTTGCAAGTTTATGTTCTGAACGAGGAACTGGAAGCTTTGCAAATTGACTCATCTGGAAGGACTAAAAACTCGTCTTTGATAGAAGATTTAACAGAAATACATGCCTTACTATTTCTTTGAGAAGACTGAACTGCATTACAGTTCTAAAACATGCCTCATTCCGATTCATATGCTTCAATGTAAAGGGTCTTTCAAAAGTCGTGCTTAGGTTGGAGTTTTGTTTTTTTTTATAAAAATACTAGCTGACCCGATGGAGCACGCCACATATACTCGTAGCTAGCCGTGTGAAAAGCATGGAATTTTCAAATTTATGCCGCACACTTCCAGCGACTGCCCTTGTGACTTGTTTATGATCATCGCAAATGAAAGTTTCATTGGGAACTGGCACAGCAAATTATTTATTATTATTTTATTATTTATTATTTATTCATCCAATCTACGATATTAAGTCTACAGATTTCGAAGTTTATATGTAACTTAAATTTAAATAAAACAAAGTATAAATATAAATTCATTGATTAAGATAGTAAAATAAAATAAAATCTAAATTTAAACAATATTCATTAAAAAATTTGATACTAAGAGTAATAGGTTCATTTTGACCATAAGAAACGGTCTTGGACTTAAAGATCTACAAGAAGCATATAAGTTCATAAAATTTAACAAATTTTCGCTGTCAATTGTCCCACATAAAATGTCACGAACCAACATAATGCTATACATCTTTCTCCTTGACTCAAGCGTTTGCATACCAAGTAAAAGGCATTTAGTACGATAGGAGTGGTGAACATCAGCGCCATTTCTAGAAAAAAAACTGACTAATGCAAACTTTAAAAATTTCTTTTGAATATTTTCAATTCTACGTAAATTTGAGGCAATGTAAGAGTTCCAGATCACACAAGCATACTCCAACACAGGGCGCACTATACTACAATAAAGAGCGTTGAGTGTGTACGGATCTTTAAAATCAACCCAGTTCCTTTTTATGAATCCCAAAAGTGAGTTTGCTTTCGAGACGACGTAATTTACATGTAAATGAAATGTCAGCATACTATCGAATATTACACCAAGATCTTTAAACTCCTCGACTACCTTAACTTGGGAATTGTTTAAAGTGTATCTTGGTAAAATTGGATAAAAAGATCTATTATAATTCATACAAGCACACTTCTCAATATTTAGCTGTAGATCATTCAATCTACACCACATACTGAAGGAATTGAGATCATATTGTAACATCATGCAGTCATTCATAGTCTTTATTTTGGCAAATAGCTTAATATCGTCCGCATAAATAAGGCAAGAGCACTATTTCAATAAATTCGGAAGATCATTAATAAAAAGTATAAATAAGGAAGGACCATGGTGACTTCCTTCTGGAACACCAGAGGCCACAAGGATCTCATCAGAAAAATAGTCACCAATAGCAACATATTGTCTCCTGCCATACAAATAAGTGCTTAACCATTGTAGCAATGAACCATAAAACCCGTAGGCATTCAGCTTTCTAAGAAGTATTGCTAAATTAACCCTACTGAAGGCTTTCACAAAGTCAGTGTAAATCACATGAACCTGCTCATAGCTTTCCAATGCTTTATTGCAATAATTTGTGAATTCCGCTAGGTTTGTAACAGTAGACCTACCCTTCTAAAAACCATGTTGATATTTGCTTACATATTGTTAAATTGTAAAATTTAATTTATCCTTCACAAGGCTATCCAATATTTTGGGAATAACTGGTAGCTTAGAAAGTGGCCTATAATTTGAAATGAGTTTTCTATTCCCAGACTTACAAACTGAATCTATGGCCGTAACCTTCCATTCATCGGTAAAAATTCCACTTGAAATTGACTGATTACTCGTAAATAGCACATGTAAAGGAAAACAAAGTGAGCTGGAACAATAACGTAAAGCGATTCTAAAAAATCCTAAAATATCTTGTTTACTCGTCGGTTTTAAATTACTTAAGTCAGTTTCAACTTCACAAACATCTAACGAATAATGTGAGCACTCAAAAATAGATGGGAGTGAATTCATGTAGCTTGAATCAATAGAGGTAGAGCAAGGAGAATTGTAAATGTTTTGAAAATATTCCGCAAACATGTTTGCAATGGTCTTAGGATCACTTGACTGTTTATCGTCCAGACACATCGTTGTTGGAAATCCAGATCGTTTTCTTTTTGCATTAACAAATTGCCAAAAAGCAGTAGGTCTATTTTTTAAATCACTTTCAATAGAATGAATATAGTTACAATAAAGAAATTTAGATAGGAAAACAAACTTTTTCCTTAGTCGTGAGAAAACTGTATAGTCGTCATTTGATTGAGTTCCTTTGAACTTTTTATGTTCAATAATCTTTTTATTGTACCAAGCTGGGTGAGAACTTAATTTTTTACGATATATAGGAACGCATTCTTCAAGAATACTGTTGAAAATGATTGTGAAAGTATTAATTTTTCTCTGATAAATGTTTGCCCGAAAATTCTTCTAACCAATTAATATTTGAAAAACAGTAATTCATTCGGGAAAGATTTTTAGAATTAAATTTGTATGAATTAGTTGAGTTACTAAAATGTTACAAAATGTATTACAATTCAAATTATTTAGACAAAGATTTACAGCACGGTGATTTACAGAATTTGACAATAAAGGACAACATTGTTCAATATAAGCATTTAAGTCAACTGAGACAAAAATTGTAGAGCCTTTCGTGGGAGTTCGGGTAGGAAGAAAAAAAGACTGATCGATGTTTTCTTTACTACAGTTTATTTGCAAGCCCCGTTAACATTGAACGTCGGCGTATTTATAGCCAAAAGTATTTACATATATGTAACATGCTAGCGGGAAAATCATTCGATCATGAAACGACCATGAAATAGAACAATTATGCTATATATTTACTTTATCTATTTACTTAAAAGAACAGTGTGTTGCACAAGATCGGTAACACCAGCACTAGTGTGATAAATTAACTGCCTACAGATCGGCCATCCTGAACGGAAATCGTCCCGATTGCATTTACAAATAAAACATAACATCGTATATTCACAAAAATAAAAACAAAAATTGATCTCAAGTTAATCGACTATAAATTCTTTTGAACTTACTAAATTAAGATAACGTTATCATAATTTACAAATCCTCATTATCTAACGATCAGTATGTACATTTAAAATATTCGTTTTATGCTTACATATATTTAATCACACAATCAATATAAATAGTCAAGGTTAAAAGTCAAATTGAGTTTTTTAAATATTCAAAATTATTCGAAAAATATCCAGGTCAAGCGAGAAAGGTCATTGACAACATTGGTAAGTTTATGGTCGATTTGAGCTTAATAATCATTCTCATTATCATCCGTGTCTCTTTCTTCATCATCTTTCAACCCAGTGCCAGGTACCGCATACAGTCGCATGTTGTTGGGAGAGCAAATACCTTTATAAGGTAATCTTGTCAGCTGAAAGCCATCTATGTCGCAAATAAAATACCTATCATTCGGCAGGACTTTTTTAACTTGATAAGGACCTCTATACTTAGCCAGTAACTTTTTATTTATGCCTGAAAGAGTGACTATATTCCTTATCATAACATGATCACCGACCTTATATTTAGTGGGTTTTTTATGACGGTTGTCATAATAAGCTTTGCCTACTACTTGTGCCTTTTCTATGTTTCCTAAAGCCTTGTCCCTAACTTCCGCTATATCCAGTCTTCCAGGTTCTGTTTTATCAATCAGATACTCCTTAATCCTGTCACAGAATCTTCCTCTCTGATCTCTTCCGAATAATAAAGTACAAGGCGTAAAACCTGTACTTCTGTTCACACTATTATTTATAGCAAACTCAACTTTATCTAAATTTTTGTCCCAACTACTAGTAGTAAATGCCTCACACTCTTTTGCTAACATCGGAGTTATTATGCGATTGAGACGTTCAACCTGACCATTCGATTGTGGAGAATGGGTTGCTACTTTGATGTGCTGAATATTGTTGTCGGTCACAAAGTCAGCAAACTCTTTCGAAGTGAAACAACTTCCACGGTCAGAAATAATTCTATTAGGTCTTGAAAAATTTGTGAAGTACGTACTCAAGCAAGATATAGCGTCTTTAGTTTTCGTTGTTTTAACAGCGTATAATTTCACGAACTTGGTAAAAGCATCTACTACTACCAGAATGTGCTTTTTGCCTAAACGACTTGTAGGAAGTGGGCCTAGATGATCAATATGAAGACTATCAAACGGTAAGTTACCTTTGGGGATAGGGTGCAGAATACCTTCTATTTTTCCCGACTCAGGCGAATAATAAATGCACTTCAGGCAGTTTTTAATAAATATTCTGATTTTCCCCTTCATTCCAGGAAACCAATATATTCCTGCCAAGTGCTGGTAGCATTTTTCAACCCCTAAATGAGAAAGTGCCTCATGGTGCGTCCGAATTACCTGCTCCTCCATGTGCGATGGGACGTAAAATACAACTCTTCCTTGTTTCTTCCTATAAATTAATCCATCTACCATTTCGTAAAATGGACTCTCGGACTTACTGAGTTGCTTGGAAATTGAAACTATCGTTGGATCTTGCCTTTGGGCAGCTGCTAAGATGAATTCAAATGAATCGTCGTCTATATGCAAGATATTGAAAGATCTGCTGAGAGAATCTACGTGGGACATCCGTTCACTTTTTCGATGTTCGATAGAGTAATCATATGATTGAAGCTCTAGCGCCCATCTTGAAATTCGAGGATTCAATAATTTTTTGTTCAGCGTCAGAACAAGGGCTTGATAATCCGTAACAATCTTGAACGGGATTCCCAGCAGATATACTCGAAAACGTTTTAGTGCATATATTATAGACAACGTTTCTAGCTCATAGCTATGATATCGACTTTCAGCATCAGTTGCTCGTTTGGAGAAGTAAAAGACGGGGTGAAATTTATCATCCATTTGCTTTTGTATAAGGACTGCTCCGAAACCAAGAGTGCTTTCGTCACAATGCAACTCCGTGACATTATGAGGGCTATAGATGGATAAAACTGGTGCTGACATTAATCTAGCTTTTAATAATTTAAAAACTTCAATTTCATTAGACCCGAAAACAAACGGAGCATCTTTCCTTAGCAGATCGTAGAGAGGCTTTGCGATATTTGCGAATTGGTGTATAAATTTCCTGAAGTAGGAACAAAGCCCCAAAAAGCTATGAATATCTCTAGTGGAAGCGGGTATTGGAAAATCTTGAATGGCTTTAAAGTTTGCATCGTTCGGACTTACACCGGCTTCAGTTATTTTATAGCCTAAATAATTAATTTCGGCTTTGAGGAAAAAACATTTGTCTAACCTGAGTTCCAAACCTTTATTGATGACAATATTGATGACTTCCTGAAGAATATTTAGATGTTCCTCGATTGTTTCGGTTGCGATAAGGATATCGTCTAAATAGGTCAAAATTTTCGATTCTACAATCATTTTCCCAAACAGATGTTTCATGTAACGCTCGAAAACTGAAGGTGCGTTTTTAAGCCCGAATGGCATGCGTGTAAACTCATACTGACCAATTGGGGTAGTAAAGGACGTAAACTTCATAGAATCGTCTTCAAGTGGTACATGATATAAATCCGTTTTTTAAATCGAGTGTTGTAAAAAACTTTTTATTTTTTAGTCTATCAATATTGTCTTCTATCAGGGGTAATGGATAGTTATCACTTAAAGTGATCTTATTAAGTTCCCTAAAGTCTACACATAACCTCAATTCTTTATTCTTTTTTTCTACTAGAACGATAGGCGATGCGTACTGTGAATCGGACTCTCTAATGATGCCTTTATTAAGCAAATCGCTAAGAATTCTTTCCAACTCTATTTTGTGCCCGTATGGCAATCTTCTAGGTGGGCAGTGGAATGGAGAATCCTTTGATAAAACTATCCTCATTTTAAATGTATCTTCCCGTTCACAAACTTTATCCGAATTCTGACAGAAAGCTGAACTCAGTATTTCTTTTACTTTAATTTGCACATGGTATGGTAAATTTTCATTAATTTTTATATCCAATTCTAATTTATTATTACTGATATCTATGTTAAAGATTTCTTCTACACAATTGGTTTCTTCATTAACTATACTTACATGACCATATGAACTATAACACTGACTAGATGGCGATGACGATGACGATGACGATGACTTTGAAACTAGGTGACTCTGGACACTGGACTGTTTTGGCGATATTAATTTTTCTTTATTTTCACCTTTCTTAGATGTTCGCTGCAAAACCAAACCAATTTTGTCAATGAAATTTCTCCCGAGCACAACTGGATAACTCATTGAATTGTTTCTCGCTACAAGTAAAGATAAATTAGTTTGTGAATTTTCGAAAAATATACAACAATTGACACTTCCCAACACATGCAGTGGACTCCCATTAACACCGCAATACGATTTGTTACTTTCTTCCAAAGGTGATATCATGCACGACGGTAGGAATTTCTCTTGAACGAAGCTTATTGGACTCCCTGAGTCCAAAAGAGTTGTAAGGGTTGATGAACTTTTAGCATATCTTCCGATAAACTGGAACACTATTTCCTTTTCGAAGTTATTTGATGTGATGCGTAGTGGTTGTTCTAAATTACTTTCGTTGTCACTCGGCACGTTGTTGATCGTATCTCGGCTTATGTTGTTTGCATCACTTTTGTCTTGAAGCACTAACACTGTCTTATTTTTAGAACAATTTTTGGCGATGTGTCCTCTAGTACCACATTTGAAACAGGTAAACTCCTTTTTGCTATATGAATTCACTGGCATGTCGCTTGCTGTTCGTTCGATATGCCGATCTGTTGTCTTCTGCGAATTGTTTGGATGCTTGTATCGATTGTACCCCTGGGATGTGCTAGGCTTATTTGAGTAACTGTCACGAGAATTGTTCTTGAATTTTTCGTACTTCCTCAAAGCGAGCTTTAACTGCTTGATGTTGTTGGCGTTATACAGTATGCTCTTGTTTCCCTCAGTGTCTGGAATGCCTCTGATGATGGATTGAATTAAGTCTTCTTCTTCAACGGGATTATGCGACGCAATCTCCTGCATTGACAGCACATATTGTTGTATAGTCTCATCGCTTCGTTTTTTTCTCCAATTTAGCTGGTTAATTACATCAGCTTTTGTCACTACACACTTGAACTCACCCACTAGAGCTTCCTTTAGTTCCGCCCAATTCCGTAACCTTAAAGATCGTACAAACAAGCGTGCCGTGCCATTTAGAAGTCTTTTCCCAAATATGAACTTTGTGCGTTCATCCAAACGAAGGATCTCCGAATAATCTTCAAAATGCTCCACCCAAAGATCAATGGGAAAATTATCGTCTCCGTTAAATGGACACAGCATGTCTTCCATGTCTCTGAAATTATGATTAGTAATTGATACCTGACTTGGAAGTGCATCTTCCGTTTGCAGTTCTTTGAGTTTACGCCGCAAAAGCATAATCTCCTCCTTCTTCTTACATGCGTCTCGAAGACTTCTAAGTTCTTCATCCAGGTCAGTCTGAGGAATCTCCGGATCACTGTCTTGCTCAGATTCACGCTCACTTGACGACTCTGCAACGTCTTCTGGACTTTCGCGCGAACAATACTGGAGAATATTTTGCAGTGTGATAAATTAACTGCCTACAAAATTAAATCCAAGAATCTATTAAATGAATTAGCAATATTATTGACTTGTTTTAAATTATTTGATAACAAAGAGTCTATTAATAAAATATCTATATCAGAATTTAACGAAGTTGGCAATAATGTAGAGTCAATAGATTGAGGCCATACTATATCACCGCAATTAAAATCACCACCAACACAAATATTGTAATTTGAATACTTTGACATAGTGGCAACCCTATCAATGTTCTCCAAGTGCTTGTTGTAAATCGGCAGTGAACTTCTAGAACTTCTAGTAGCTGAGAACTAGCAGCATATTAAGAGAAACCACGTCCACACACAGTCGGGATCACTAATACAAACGTCAATATCCACTTCAACAGCTCCAAGAATGCGTTTCGTTGCAATCAGAACACCACCACCACATTGTTTTGTTATATCAAAACGATCACGGCGGAAAACGGAGAATATGGCAATGTCAAAAAACGCTGTTGAGCTCTTCATCATGTGTGCCTTTATGAGGCCAAGTCTCGCATTGCAAGATTTGTTGGCATCCACGGAGGAGTCGCTCACAGAAGAGTTTACGGAGTTTAAAGGGTTTGGGGGAGTATTAATGATGAAATCATTCAAAGCTGATTTAATAGAGTCTAATTCAGACACTTTTTCACAGAGCAATTCCACTACTCCAGCCAAATCACTCACTTTGGTAATTAACTGTTTGAAATCAAATTTTAGGCACTCAGAGCAATTAAACGATAAATTTGATTTTTTGTTTAAGAGTTCTTTAATAATTGTTTCAGACATTCCGGTACAAATTTTATGGTAAGATCTTCCACAAAACAAACCACATTTTATACCCTCATCAAGTAAAGGGTTAAGGCAGAGAGCACACTTTAAATTATTAACTTTAGACATTGCGAAAAAACAAGCCACTCTCTTCGAATATTCACTTATGAATGATTGGTTGAAGTCAAGGGAATTCGCTGAATTAGACATTCTTCTCTTTGGGACGGCCCTTTCAAAATCTTTGCTACTGTCATATTGTTCATTAGCTCCATCACAATCAGTCGGGTTCCATTGCACAGTTTCGGGGCATGAAGATTTCGTAGCATACTGATGACAGATCCAACTTTAAGACGTAAATGATGAGGCGGCATGCTAGGCAAATCCAAAGAGTTTAGGAATTCCACTGGATAATTGACGAATTCGTCTTCGTTTTGAACCCGATCGATCGATTTGTATGAACGCAATTCTCCCGGAATTTGATTTTGAATCGTCCAATATTAAGCCACTGGAAGTATCTACCGGAATTTGCCCATTTCCGTTTCTCAGCAGTTCTCTGGAGAAAACTTCTACGGTTCGATGCTGTTGCTGGAACACTAGCATATTCGTACCCAATGGAATTGTTTTCACGTACCACCACAAATACGATGACATGCGTTTAATTCATCAGCCGCTGTTGATTTCACCACCAAATCGACGATTATTGTTGCGCAAATCTTTCAATGGTCGATCGAGTGCTTCTAATGATCGTTTGTCCGGCATAGTGCACTCATCCCATATGATGAATTCACAATTTTTCAACACTTTTGCCATGGCTGATTGCTTTAAAATATTGCAAACAGGATTTTCGTTGATTTGCAGGTTTAACGGAAGATGCGGGAGCTAACGTAATTCCACTTTGAGCACGTATTGCTTCTAATATCGTTTTCCCAGTTCCGCCGGGTGCATCAAGGAAAAATAGTCCACCGTTTCCATCATCGACTATCTTCATCAGTCGCACTCTATTGCTGTTCATTCAACAGTGGAACATTTGTTTGCACTTGTTGTTGCAAAGTTGTCCTGTCGTAAGCACGCTCGCGTTCCAATTCACGATTCAATATATCTCTAGTTTGACGATTTGGCGCTGGCATATGAATTTCAGTACTAACGCTTCATTGTAGATAAAAAAATATTTTCTGCGATGCCACCTTTGTACGTATCCCATAATTGACGTGGGTTTGAAGGCCGACATGTCGAAATGATCATAGCAAAAAGTGTGCGAACTTGATTGGCAGGCGAAGATGCCATTGCATCACCTAGCGTTTAATTTCAGTGATTGTAGTATAAAAGGAATTGTAACTATTGACATGGTTCTTGAAAAGTTGCACACACCGTATTATCCACAGTCCGCAATGACTCAAATGAAATTGAAGCACATTAACCAATAGCAAACAAAGGTAGAAGCAATCGTCGTTCTTTGGATGAGTTGTGTAAATTCGTCCCAATACATCAGTTGAAAACACACCTGGATATCCATCTACTGGTTGGCCTTGCTTTCTGCGTAACCATTTCTTCGACAACGCATTGTGTAATATCGAGGCATTTCCGAGTAAAACATTGTTCTCGCAAACGGATCGCTGGCGCAAATTGAAAAGAAACTCCTTAATGTTGTTGCTAGTAGTCTTTCCACTCGCTGTGCTGCATTCTCTGCGTTGAAATGCAATCTTTGGCCATTCTCCGAATGAACTGACAGATGCACAACAGTCGAATGACGTTCATGAATCGCAAATGAAAATATTCTCCAGAGTGCGTCGTTGCAGTTCACATATCGGCCCATTTGAAACTTGCTGATTTCATCTCGTTCAACGCCAATAACCGCCATATCGCTTCCCTTGGTGACATATTTGCAAACTTAATCGATTTCACCGAACTGCAATATGCAACATTGAGATGTGTTTTAAATGCCTTAGACAAAATTTGGCGAATACGGCACGATCCATGCTTTGTCAACGGCGATATCCGCTCCTTTTAATTGAGTGATGAATGTTCTGCCATTATTATCTGGTGAGCGACGACGATAAAGTGGATATCCATCGTTTCCAGTTTGAGTTTCCGAAAAAAAGCGAGTTGTGTGCATTTATTGTCGGACATACAAACCAAAGTGGGATTGTATTGTCCGCATGGTCCGTGGAGCATATTGGTCTTCACCAGTTCGTGCAACTCTGGATCTACGTCAGGATCAGGAATTTCGGCGGAAATGATGTCATCAATTTGGTCTGGTGTAATTTTGTCCACCATCCAAAGAAAAATGTGTGCGTGCGGAACTGAATACCTCCAGCATCGAACAGTACCGTATACACGTTGTTTCGCAATGAAGTCCATCAAACATCTGAATTTTTGTTTGAACACTCGTGCTGCAACGTCCTGACGATCGCTTGGTGATTGACCGGGATGCAATAAGTGCGTAATTTCTGGCCATTTTGGATTGCAAATAAACGTCACAAACAAATCCGGCCGTCCGTAATTGCGTATGTTCCACTCTTGCATGTGTGCCGGACTGCCAATGTATGTCTATGGCAAAATTGTGACCGCATCTCGCAAGTGAATAAACCACCTTGATCAAAAAGAATTTACTCAGAAAATTAAAAATACAAGTTTATTCATCTAAATCTATATTGTCCCTTCAAAGTGATACCCGTCGACTACAACACACTTATGCCAGCGCTTGATCCAATCCTCGAAACATTTTTTATATTCGGTTTTCGGTATGTCCATCAGTGTTTTTAGCGATTTTTCCATTACATCCTCTCGGCTGCTGAAACGCGATCCCCGTGGTGATGGAACAGAAAGAAGTCACAGGGAGCCAAATCAGGTGAATTCGGTGGCTGTTGGACCGTATTTGTTGCATTATTCGTCAAAAAATTACGAATAATGATGGCACATGGTGCAAAATTGCTCTTTCGGCGAATTGCTTCACGCAATCGTCTCATAACGCCCAAACAATACTCCCTGTTTACTGTTTGGCCTTTTTTCAAAAATTCATGTGCACTACACCATTGTAATCCATGAAAACAGTGAGCATCGCCTTCTTTTTTGACTGAAAACGACGTGGTTTTTTTGGTCTCGGCTCATTTGGGGAACGCCATTCACTTGCCTGATGTCTGGATTGCGTGTCGTACTCATAAACCCACGTCTCGTCTCCAGTAATGATCCTTTTGATGAATGTGGGATTGGATTCAGCCTCGCAAATCATCTCTTTTGCGACGTCAACACGGTCTCTTTTTTGCATGAAATTGAGGTCTTTTGGCACCAACTTTCCTGCTGCACGAGCCAAAACCAAAATCATTAACGAAAATGTCTTGGACGGATCCATAGGCAATTATCAAGTCCTCGGCTATCTCTCTGATGGTTAATTTCAGGTTATTGACCAACATTTCTTTTACTTCATCAATATTTTCGTCGGTTTTCGATGTCGATGGTCTGCCACTGCGTTCATCATCTTCGATTGACTCACAATCACGACCACTTTTGAACGTAAAGAAACGACCGTTTTCTTTAGAGAATCGTTGCCGAAACACTTTTCCAACGTTCGCGCACCATTAAATCCGTTTTTTACGCAAAATTTAATACAAGTTGTTGCAAATTTAAATCCATTTCTAAAATAGTAAAAATCGATAACAGACACATATATAGATGTACTCTTGGCTACGTAATTTTTGCAAATGTCAAGCTATGGTGCTAAGATTTAGAGGAAATGTCAACAACAGATTTACCAACTTAAAAAAATACAGAACCATACGGCGGTTATTCCGGGAACTTTTTAATCAAGGTGGTATTCTTCAGATCGCAACTTAGCCTGAATGTTCTGTCTCAACCTTAACGTACGAGTACATATCAACTGCATATTGTTAAAACAATCGGCGATATCTCAGTAGGTGATTGTCAATGTTTTGGCGAATCATCATTCGATATCCGTAAAAGTTCATTGAACTGGCCTTTTTTTTGTATCGACCCCGAAAAGTTGTAAATTTATGCAGTGAAAATCAATTGTTTGTACTAACCATTGGTCAGATTTATCATATTGTATCTCAAGTGATATCCATCTTCACCACGGCAGAACATTAGCTGATATTGCAGTGCGTCATAGAATCGATGTGTCTCACTTATTCGCTCTAGTGCATTTCCAGTTAGGCTGCTGATGACTACATCATGCGATTCAAAATTTTCACGAACAACAACAATTGATATTTCAGGAACTGTAGGTGCAATGTATTGTCGTTCATGAGTTCCTGCTGGTCGTTTGTCCGCTTTTATGACTGTGCTATGATCATCGGATGGCATCTGTTCCAACGAAGTCGTAAACGGTTTGATGAGCTCATTAAATCTCCAAGAACGTATATTTGGAGATATTTGTATTCTTGATCTGGATGCGGCAACAGTGACCCAGCAAGATGAAAAATTTGCCCATGAATCTGTATAGTTGGAGGCACATTCTGTAATTTTTATATTTTCTTAGCAAAATACCAAGATATCGTGACGTGATGTATTGTGTGTTGTGTGTGGTGTGTTAGTGTGTTTTGTGGTGTTAGTGTTGGTGTATTAGCATTCATCTCTGTCATTTGAAAACAATCGCTGTACATCTTGATACTCGTATGTTACAAGTGATGGTACGAATTAGGAGACTCACCATAAAGCAGCGTGTGCAATGACTCTGGTGGTGGAAGCAACTCTGACAAAACATCTCAGGAAAACATCTCAATACCATTAAAGAACTCCTTCAAGTTAATCTCAATAGATTAACCCGCTGGGCAGATCGCTGTCGATTGGGAATAAACCCCCATAAAACTGATCTTGTCCTCTTTTCCAGGAAATATAAAAAAGAGTCAATAAAGCTACAATAGCTTCATTCTCTTGGATAACCCACTGGCTCGGTCATAAGACCGATACTTGCTGGTTGTTTGGTGGACGGCCTTGGAAAATGCAGTTAATAGCATTAAATTAAGCAGAGTCCAAAGAACAGCATGTCTATGCACAAGCAGAGCCTTGCGGTCAACCCCCTCTGCGGCATTAGATATTCTGCTTCACTTGACACCCGTCGACATTTTTAGCAGGCAAGTAGCTGCGACTGCAGCTATTCGCCTTAAAGCGACTAAACAGTGGGCAAATAATTCATTTGGCCACGCCAACATTCTTAATATATTAGCAATCCTCACAGAGAACATCGATTACACCATACCTGAACTTTGGTTTGACAAAAACTTCCATGTAAGCTTCCCCTCTAGATCATTCTGGGAGGAAGATGCTTTCATGGAGGACAAGTCAATCCATCTCTACACAGATGGATCTAAAACCGATAGCGGAGTTGGTGGCTGTGTTTTCTCAGAAAAGCTAAATCTAAGCCTCTCTTTCCGTCTTCCAAATCACTGTAGCGTGTTCCAGGCGGAAATTTTGGCGATTAAAGAAGCTCTGTCCAAAGGATATACGCATATTTTCGGATAGTCAGGCCGCCATCAAGTCCCTGGACTCGGTTTCATTATATTCTAAAATCGCCCTTGAATGCCGATCATCTCTCATGGAGATGGCAGAGCAGTTCAACATTCACCTTTGTTGGGTGGGGAACTGCAGAGCCGATGAACTCGCCAAAATTGGAACCACTCTACCTATTCTACCGGATAAAGGTTACTACCTAGGTATACCAATCGCTACGTGCAAACTAACACTAAAGCTGGATGCCAATAAAAGAACGGACCTTAGGTGGACTGCTGGGCAAACATGTCTAGCGACCAAACAGATCTGGTGATTCTTTTAGATAGGAAACTTCTCAGCGCCATAATAGGTGTCATTACTGGACACTACCTCATAGGCAAGCACGCAAGAAGGCTTGGCGCTTTGTCTAATAATTTCTGTAGAAGCTGCATGGGCGAGGAAGAGGAGGAGACAATCCTCCACCTACTCTGCACATGCACAGCTAGTCAAAGAGCGTTTATTGAAGAATTGGAAAATAACCTAGGTCAATCAGAAAAAGAGTTGTGCCGGGATTTTTGTTGATATAAAAAAAGGTTTCCACATGGTAAACCACAGCATCCTCCTAGACAAACATTTTAAAGTGGATTTTCGCAGTTTAATGTTTAAATGGTTTGAGTCCTATTTAAAGGATAGAACTCAAATAGTCAAAATTGGAAACTGTGTAAGCAATTCCAGTGTAACTAATCTAGGTGTACCTCAAGGATCTGTGCTTGGCCCAATACTGTTTTTAGTTTATGTTAATTATTTATTTGCGCAACCGTTTGAGGGTGAAATCACAGCATTTGCAGATGACCTTGGAATTGCTTACACCTCGGCCAACCCATTGAATTTAATTGCAAACATAAACAACGATGTCCACTTATTGAGGTATTGGTTTGCTACACATAAATTAGTGATTAGCAATAAAACTAGGTTAATGTACTTTAGCATAGGTACGCAAGTACCGCCTGACCTGAATGTGATATTTCATGCACCTGATTGCGCTAGGTTTTCGTTAATTAATGATACGTTGTCTAAGCAAATGTTTACACATATTGATATGAATATCAATATCCGTGACTTGAACTCAAACTATGTCAAGGATTATCTAGAGATGTTAGCGTCGTTGGGACTGATGAATGTTATCAAAGAATATACAAGGATGGATCTCAAAAGAGGGACTAAGTCAGTGATAGATCACATATTAGTTAGCAGAGCAGACAACCAAATAAATTCCTTTCTAATTGAAAGCGATATAACCGATCATTACCCAATCATGTATTCCACAAATGGACTGACAGCTGACAGAGAAAAATCGATGAGTACGTCCTACATCTGTAAAGCAAAATTAGATGAACTCATCTGCGAAGTAGATTGGGATGGTATATTAAATGAATGCGATGCAGTTACTCTGTATGAAAATTTAGCTTGTAAGTTAAAAGCTGTATATAAAAAATCCCTGGATGTCCCCAAATCTAGCAGCAAAATATAAAAGAAGAGACGAGCTTTACAGGAGGTGGAAGAATAATAGGCTTAACAGAACGTACGAAACTGAATATAAAGATTTCCGAAACAAGATCAACAGACAAATTTAAACACAGAAATCAAATTTTTATAGAAACAAGTTTAACACAATTAAAGCTGACTCTCGTAAAACCTGGAGCTTAATCAACGAGATAATGGGAAGAAAAAAGTTAAGCGTTGATGAAGTGCTTGTTAATCACATCGTATCATGCGAATACCTTCGTAGCCAACTCAATTTTTGCATAATTAATTTCCTCGACGAAAATAAATCAATGGAATACGGTCGGTAGATATTAAAAAACACGCAGATAAAGATTGTGTAAATTTATTAACCTCAGTCTGATGCAGAGCAAAATTCCGAAAAAAAAACTTAAAACTGCTGTGGTTAGACCTATTTACAAAGGAGGTGTTAAAAGTCAAATCGGCAATTATAGACCGATATCCATACTGTCAGTCATGGAAAAGTGTCTAGAAGATGTAATTAGAAGTAGACTAATTAGCTTTATTGAGAACCACTCCCTTATCCACCAAAGTCAGTACGCTTTCCAGAAGCAAAAAAGCACTGGACAATTGCTTGGAGAGTTTGCGAATTGCGTCAATGAATCCTTAAATAAAAGTCATCACATTTTGGTCATGTTTATGGATTTTAGTAAAGCATTTGATACACTAAACCATACAAAGTTACTGGAAGCGCTTCAACGGGTTGGTATACGAGGATTGATCGCGGACTGGCTCAGGGATTACCTACTCACCACGGCCAGTCAAAAGAAGAATGTACAATATGGAGTTCATCAAGGGTCGAAACTAGGTCCAATTCTTTTCATTTTGTACACAAATGAACTTCTTCGCACTTTTAAAAATAGCATTCCATTTGCCTACGCCGATGACACCGCGATAGTTGTGCGTCACAGGTCTCTGGAGACGGCAACAAGACTAATGTAGGTAGAGTTTAATAATGCAGTTAAATGGTGTCACGACAATGGCTTAGTAATCAACGCGGCGAAAACAAAAATGATGCACATCCGAAGTCCACATCATAAAGCTACGCAGGAGCGAGTATTTTTTCAAAATGATGCCTGCCCTAAATCAAGCAAACACTTAATTGACGTCGTAGAAAGCTATAGATACCTAGGAGTCATTATTGATAGCCATTCCATCTGGGACAAGCAAATTAACACGATACGCTCTGATTTAAGGAAGGCTTCATTTGCATTGGCGCATCTAAGAAATCATGCAACACCAGAAATTTTGGAGCTGGTATGCTACGCCTTGATTGAATCCAAATTAAGGTATGGAATACTGGCCTGGGATAACGCCTCCAAACACATATCGAGAAACTGCAAAAACTCAAAAATTCTGCGTTGAGGCTAATAAACTGCGGAAATGTGCCCGACGAAAGAAGATTTAAGGTACTTGAGGTGCAAAATATCTTCAAGATGACTTTGGCATTGGAATAATATAGTGACATACGCTTTCAAAGGCCAATCGAACATGAAATCCACACCAGTAATCGTGCTACGGGTATATTACAAGTGCCCTGTAACTACAGTAACTATGGTAAAAAGCAGCTCAAATATAGCGTTCCAACATTATTAAATGATTTACCTGCTGATCTTAAAAATATTGTAAATTTTAAAAACAGAAAAAAAATTATGAAGATTTTCTTTTAAATTCACAAAATTAAATTTAAAATAAATGAGTCTTTTTAGTTTAAGCTTTTGAAAAACAACTTTCTGCAGAAAAGCCATTAAGGCTTCGCAGAAAACTATACAAATTGTTAAGAAACTTTCATGCTTGAATAAAAATAAGGTCTTACTAAATAGGGTCTTACTATAAAATATTGGTCTATCCAGATCCCAAGGTATCTGACTACATTTACGTTGTGGTGTCTTTCTGGTGTCCTAAAAAGCACCAGACAACGGCGCTCTAAATATAATGATTTCAGACTTCTGGAAGCCGATTTTTAATTTCCAGTCATCGCAAAATCGCCTAATTTGTTCGAAGTCACGTTGCAAAAGCCTGTTAATACCTCAACTTTTGAACCTGTTCCGTACGCTATCAAATCGCTTGTGTAAATGTTGAATAAGTTCGACGAATTAACCGCAAATTGTTGCAGACTGTTTTTAATGTGAAATGTGGTTTATTGATACCCAATCTGGTCAGCCTGTAGAAAAGTCCCTCTAAGTATATGGTGTCGAAGGCCTTTTCCAAGTCAATCAGGCAGGCTCCAGTACACTGGTTTTTGCTTTTATTCCATTGGATATCTGGAACTACTCGTATATTTTTGTCCTCAATCCACTTTATCAGAACTCTATTGATCACCTTTTCCAACACCTTACTGATGTTTGGAAGAAGACTTATCGCACTTTACCCCTTTTAGGGATGGGATAAACCACAGCAGTTTTCCAATGCTCTGGATAATGTGCACTATTGATTGTTAAACGGGGTAGTGTAAATGTCTACCGCTTCTAGAGGGAGATGTCGAAGCACAATGTTCTGTATTCCATCGATTGCCACAGATTTTTTACTTCTTATTGTGTAGAAGATCTAATGGAGTTCTTCCTTTGAAATGAACTGGAGTTAGGGTTTTGGCAGTATGACAGTATGGCGTGGGCTCGCTTACAAGCTGGGTCAAGTTGTTTTGCGCAGCGAAGTTATCAGCATACCGTCTTTCGCGTGTTGTCTTTGCAGAATGTCGAAACCACGCCGAAATATTGAAATCGCCCGTAATGACGATTTTAGTATGAGGACACAGGGATACGAGTACAATTCTTTGTATGGAGTCAGATAGCGCATCGAACTCGTTAAAGGTCGAATTGATGTCCAGTTTGGAGCCCCTGTAAATAAAGCAGTAATAGATAATTTTCTTACGGAGACGGAATTTAAAACTTAATTCCGGATTGGAAGAGGGATTAGATTAAACGGAGAGACTGCGGTGAGAATAGAATAATGGTACCAGATCGTAGCCAGGTAGATCAGAGATCAGAGTGATCTGAGAGGTAGTGCCAAAACAGTTGGCGTATATTGACAGATGTGGACGTTGGCAGAGAAGTGGTTACTTCTTAGCCCTCTAAACTCCCAAGTAATTATTACAAACAAACACAAAAGAGTACGCCCACACGCGTAAGTGGGCAGTTGTAGATCGCACAGAATTTGGCGAATTTTACGAGTGCACTTGTCGGAAGTCAACTTGCCCGTCGTCTTCATTTAAGTAATGAAAAAGGTTTACTTCCTATTCTCAGCACCAATTGCAATGCTAATTCTAAATAATTATTCTACCTCGCGTCATTCTGGTCAGAGTCTTCTCCAGCTATTTATTTCCTTTAATGCACCAACGTCCATACCATGTCTTTAAAGTTTCCCTATCTATCCTCTCTCACGTAGTGTTGATGCAGCTGACTTTCTATACGCATTTGCTGCGGGATTAGGGATATTCGGTAAAGAAAGAATTAAGTGAATTATGTTGATTGTGTTTGTGTTTCATGTTGAACTTTGTCTCAATAGTTCACCTTCACGACGAACCATTGTCATACGAGTACAGGCCATGCCGATGTTTGTAATGTTATCGAAAGATTCAGACATCCAGAATACTAGAAGGACACTTTCCGCTGATGTAGACTCACAAAGAAATCATCCGTCATCATTTCTTTCACGGAAGCTCGGACAACGCTCTAAGAATTCTTATGGAACTGAGTATAGAACGTGTTTGAGTAACTCTTATGGTCCATATTGGGAACCCTGGTAAGTCTTCATTCAGAACTTTTGCTAGATTTTGAGAAGGCATTATTAGCCAACAAAGTACCCGCCTGCGTACATGTAAAGATCACTCAAGTATGCTTTCGTAAGTATGGTTACACATTCACAGTCAGATTTAGCATGCCTTCGCTGTAGGTTCATTATAAGAGAGCACAAAATGCCTTTAAATCATATCTTCTGACCGCGTACCATTATTAAAGCGAGGATAAGCTGATAAGCTTGTGAAAGCTACGACGATGGAATCTATGAATGCTATACCATTGTCTTTATGATAAGATGAGGTAGAGCTAGCTCACATGATTACCCACGGATTTTAGATTTACTCTAATCTGAGCTCCACAGAGCACGAAATCACTTTCCGGTTAAGATTTAATCCTCTTTAGTAGTCATATCAGGTTCAAAGCAGAAGTATTCCAAATGAAAATCTAAATCCACTTCCAGTTCCATTACCTGTACGAAGAACTTAAACTGTCCCCGCATGTCAGTCATAAATGTCAGCGAAAATTGCATAAACTGCCCTCACAAAATACCACAAATGTTTGCCTCACATCACCAGTAATTACAAACATCCAACAGAGGAGAATTGAATTACCTACCTCTGGTGGATGCTTTAATAAATAATTCGCATTAGACAAGCGAAAGTTACATGCGTAGTGAAGTTTGACTCGGAAAATTCTCCATGATCCCATGACTATGATGGTACGATGGCATCAGCACCAACAAACGCTCGTATCTTTACCTCTTCCAGCAACTTTTTTCTGCCATCGAATTACGAATAAAAAAAAATCTGCAACCGGAAATTTGGTTAGTTGCCTTTAACTATGACGATAGATACGAGCATGACATTTTCCAAACAACATCCACATGAAAGTTCTTAGCCCATGTCCCTTAATTGGCTAAAAGAGTGAGTTTTCCGACTTCGGTTTAGTCCCGCAAACTCTGTTTGTTGCACTTGGAATCGGAAATCAGGAACAAGGAACAACTTTAGAACCCGTACCCTGGAGAAGATTAAAAACTTGTGCCAAACGGGATTAAGTTTTAAGTTTTTCAGCGAATTTTTAATTTAGATTAGGAGTTCGGGTATTGGTTGTGCTGGATAGAAGCCATCTATTAGGGATCCAGACACTACCCCTCACATATGTAGGAATAGAGGACCTATTTGTAGACTTGTTGTAGACCATGTTGGGTGATATTTATGTCTTTACCAGTGTGTTGTCCAGTTGGCACAAATGTTTGAATAACCTGCTCGAGTAATTTATTCAATCGTGCATTGAAGGCAGGTCTAATAGTGCGATAGGAGTTGTATTCAACTTTATATTCGTACGTGGACTATACACCTCAGTTTTGATGTCACATGGATGCAATGGATGCTGTTGTTCAACAAATTTCTTTGAAAGTTGAGGGGGAAACAATGTTAGCAGGACGCTTGTATGGGCATCTCTTGGAACACCTTATAGTGTAAACGTGACTACGAAACCAATCTCAATAGGAAATCGAACACAATGCTTTACTTTGTATCTAATATACTTCGATTTCTAGGGAATTTTCCTTAATCCTTGTATAAAGTTACGAGTAGTGTTATGGGCTGGAGTCTCACATGTATGGTGACCTTATAATCATAGGTTGATCCTACATCTGTACAGAGACTATTTTTAAATCATATTGAAGCCATATCGAAACATGTTAACTGCTACATGAGTGAGGTCGGAATCTTTCATTTGTGGTTGAGTTGGTAGCACACATTAATAAAACTTGAGATTTAGATAAGGAAAAAAACCTTTGGGATGGATAGTAATCTCCTATAATAGTGCCCAAACAAACTCCAATCATCTATTACTTGCAGCAATAATTTCTTCTTCCTCATCCTTGGAAAATGAAGAATAATTAGAATACAACTTATTCCTTACAGTAGACTCAATGAGAAGGGAGTTATGGTCATTCTACATCAGAGATACAGAATAGGGAGAAGTATGCGTAGCAAAACCAGATTACTTACTAAACGGGTTCCTCTCCTATGAAAATCCCTGCCTGAAATACGGCAAATTTGCGTACTCTTCAACCCTGGGTACCGTATTTCCAGTTGCCCAGACCAAGCGCCCTGGCATTCGTAATATGATAGCTTAATCCTTAAAACAGAGGTTCGGTCTTCTTTATCTTCTCTGACATGGAACTATGCTTGCTTCAATGATTCTCTTTGCCGAAGCATTATTGTCCGTTCGACGTATTTAAGTACTTAAGAATCCTGAATCCTTAATTCACATCTTGATATACTCGTAGTAAATAGAGTTCGTGGTTGTATGTTTTCCTCCATCCGCCCTGCTTATCTTTTCATCTACCACTCAACTCCATATAGCAGAACTGTCAGGACGAATGTTTTGCAAACCATGCATTTCGTCGTCCGAGTTAGTAGTTCTTCTCCAAAGCGAAGCAGCAGCAGTTTCCTAGAATAAGTCTTCGATGAATCTACATTAGGATGAACCACTTCGAGGTTACTATTGTCAATGGAGATGTCTTGTGTCTTGTCTTAGGATATTTCTTCACAACATGACTTACTTGGCTCTGTTCTCATTTACTTTAAGGCCAACTAGTTTCGTTTGTTCTTTAACTGTATAAAAGCATTTATGGCGATTGTACCGACCGATGATGCCGATGTCGCCTGCGTAACATAGTGCCTGGACAGATTTCTTGAAGAAAGCGCCTTCCGTGTTAACGTCTGCCCTGGCATTTGGCCTTCGCATGGTGAGTCCAGGCTTGAAATTAATTGATCTTAATTTCTTTAACGTGAAAATATAGTCGATTGTCGATCTGTCGGAGTGGAAGTCACTCAGCTACGTGCTTGAAAGTTTCATTCAATATATTGGATAGGATCTTATATGTGACATCAAACATGGATATGCCTTAATAGTCCTTTGAAAAAATAGGATCACCTTTATTGAAGATGATCTGATAGTCCATTCATCGGGCATGCTTTTATCCACCCATACCTGGTAGCGATTTGGCGCATTCAGCCTACCAAGACCATCGGAGTCAACGGCCTTGTAGCTTTTCAGCTTTATGTCTCAGTCCAAGGTGTTCCATATAGAGAGCTGGACTGGACTGACTACTCTTCTTGCCATATCGCTCTCTCCCAATAAGTATCTGCCGTTAGCGCTGCTTCAACACATCATACATCCTGCGCTATAGTGACTATCTTTCATTTACTATTTCGATGAGCCTGGATTCCGGACTGAAAGCTAGCAGCCAATTATCTATTGTTCCTATCGTGTGACTCTTCGATATTCTTGAGTTGGAAGGTTGTGCAGGCCCATTTCTTTCTACGAAGAATCTTCTGTGCTCCCTTTTTCTGGTCTGATACTCTTTCCTCGCTGCTCTTGTTATGTGCTGTGGTTGTTGTAGGTGTGCATTTTCTTTCACTTTTGCTATCGTAAGCAGCCATACCATAACTATGGTCTCGGCTACCTTCTTGGTGATGTCGCGATACTAGTCCTACAGATTGTTGCCGTTTGTAGGCTCTGCCTAATCCAGTCATTCTAAGTTTTCCAACGTTGAATTTCTTTTTCTGTGCGGTTTGTAATTTTTACTCGTTGGACGGTCGAGATATAAATTTATCTGTAGCAAGGAAGTGGTCATAGTCAAAGTTTGCTTCTATGAATGTTTTCACATTCAGAATGTGTGTCTTGCATCTGTTGGTACGTGGTTAATTCTGTGAGCCATCAGCCATCATTCAGAGCGCCAGATTGTGCTATGCATTCATGGTCTTGGCATGAAGAACCTTGAAGAACCTTCAGTTACGCACTCTAAATAGGTTGAGGTCTTCTTCTACTTATGAGCGCCACCTAAGGTGAGGTCTTCCTCTGCTGTGTTGTTGCTGCGCATAAAATTCAAAGACGCTGTGAGCCAGAGCATTGATGTCTGTATCACTGTACAGCTCTTCATCAATTTCGAAACCGCGTATTACAGCAACTATACAGGTGAACTATACAAAATCATGCCTAGTTTTGCAATTCTTGTCGAGTTCATTCGATTATGCAGGATGAAGTTAGAGAAAGGACGCTGCTCCTTCAAAATCGGTAACCACAAAACCGAGACCTTTAATATCAGAAAAGGAATTGAACAATGCGATGGGCTACGATGTGATTTTCTCAACATCGAATACTTGAGAAGCACTATCTTTCAAAATTCTGCTGAGTTTCTGGCATATATAGACGGCATTAATATAATTGGAAGATCACAACTACTTATCAATGGAGCGTTTGCGACTATTGAAGCAGAATCCGTAGACATAGGTTTAGCGTTCAATGGAGGAAAGACAAAGCATATTCGTATGCTATCAACAAAGAGGGACATATAACACCGCACCAATCACTAGTACAAAACGTTACGATAGGCAGCTACAACTTGCAACGTTAGGTTAGGTTAGGTAAGAGTGGCTGTTGGAAATACCAACCCACTTAGACCTATTGGCCCATTGTGATGCCACGTGGATCTGTGATCTTCTTACTACTGGAACCAGTTTGAGCTTTTAATAAAGCGTAGGAGACTGTTAACGTCTATTTTTTATAGATCGTTTAGGTCGTTGTAGAAGAAAGCTCCTAGGTGAAGCTTCCTTCTCTGAGAGAGAGCTGGTCATGTGCAGAGTAGGTGGGGGATTGTCTCCTCCTCTTCCTCGTCCATGCAGCTTCTACAGAAATCGTTAGTAAAGGCGCCAAGCCTTCTTGCGTGCTTGCCTATGAGGCAGTGTCCGGTAATGACACCTATTATGGCACTGAGATGTTTCCTATCTAAAAGGATCAGACACTTAGATCAACTCAGATCCAGCCTTGGCCAGATATGTTTGGTCGCTAGACATGTTTGTCCAGCAGTCCACCTAAGGTCCGTTCTTTTATTGGCATCTAGCTTTAGTGTTAGTTTGCACGTAGCGATTGGTATACCTATACTACCTTTGTCTGGTAGGATAGGTAGAGTGGTTCCAATTTTGGCGAGTTCATCGGCTCTGCAGTTCCCTGGAATGTCTCTGTGGCCCGGCACCCAACAGAGGTGAATGTTGAACTGCTCTGCCATCTCCATGAGAGATGATCGGCATTCAAGGGCAGTTTTAGAACACAATGAGACCGAGTCCAGGGACTTGAAAGCGGCCTGACTGTCCGAAAAGATGCGGATATCCTATGCAGATATCACGTTTTTCTTCAGCCAGGACAGAGTTCTTTAATCGCCAAAATTTCCGCCTGGAACACGCTACAGTGATTTGGAAGGCGGAAAGAGAGGCTTAGATTTAGCTTATCTGAGAAAACACCGCCACCAACTCCGCTGTCGGTTTTAGATCCATCTGTGTAGAGATGGATTGACTTGTCCTCCATGAAAGCATCCTCCTCCCAGAATGATCTAGAGGGGAAGCTTACATGGAAGTTTTTGTCAAACCAAAGTTCAGGTATGGTGTAATCGGTGTTCTCTGTGAGGATTCCTAATGTATTAAGAATGTTGGCGTGGCCAAATGAATTATTTGTCCACTGTTTAGTCGCTTTAAGGCGAATAGCTGCAGTCGCAGCTACTTGTTTGCTAAAAATGTCGAGGGGTGTCAAGTGAAGCAGAATATCTAATGCCGCAGAGGGGGTAGACCGCAAAGCTCCGCTTGTGCATAGACATGCTGTTCTTTGGACTCTGCTTACTTTAATGCGGTTGACTGCATTATCCAAGGCCGTCCACCAGACAACCACCCCGTAAGTAAGTATCGGTCTTATGACCGAGATGTATAGCCAGTGGGTTATGCGAGGTTGAAGGCCCCATTTGTTCCCAATGGCTTTCTTGCAAGAGAACAAAGCTATTGTAGCTTTATTGACTCTTTCTTGAATGTTAGGTTTCCAGTTTAGTTTCCTGTCAAAAATGAGACCCAGATATTTTGCTGTATCGGAGAAAGCTAAACTGGTACCGTTTATTGAAGGAGGGTCTATGATTGGAATTTTATATTTCCTAGAAAAGAGGACAAGATCAGTTTTATGGGGGTTTATTCCCAATCCACAGCGATCTGCCCAGCAGGTTAATCTGTTAAGATTTACTTGGAGGAGTTCTTTAATGGTATTTAAATGTTTTCCTGAGACGGCTATGGCAACGTCATCCGCATAGGCAATCACTCTGCTACCACCCGCTTCCAGGTATATCAGTAGTTCGTTAACCACTAAGTTGCAGAGAAGGGGGGAGAGGACACCGCCTTGCGGCGTACCCCTACTGACATATCTTTTAGCAGAAGTCTCACCCAGTTTGGAGTTGATTATCCTGCTTGTTAGCATTAGATTAATCAGCTCCCCAAGTGAGCCGTCTACCTGCAGAGTTGACAGCGCAGTCGTGATTGCGGATGTGTTGACGTTGTTAAAGGCGCCCTCTATGTCTAGGAAAACAACCATTGTGTACTCCTTATATTGTAGGGATCGTTCGATGTGGCTAGTCAGAGAGTGCAAAGCCGTTTCCACCGACTTCCCTTTACAGTAGGCATGTTGAGCCGCAGACAGAAGTCTTGGATCAACTTTAGCTCGAATATGGATATCAATCAGTCGTTCTAAAGTTTTCAGAAGGAATGATGATAGACTTATAGGTCTGAGGTCCTTTGGGACCACATGAGAGCATTTTCCAGCTTTGGGAATGAATACTACATTGACTTCTCTCCATAACAGTGGAATGTGGATAAGTTCTACACAGCTCCTCATAATATTTTCCAACACTGGTAGAATAATATCTGAGGATCTCTGTAGCTCGGCAGGTATAATACCGTCCGGACCAGCAGACTTGTATGGTTTGAAGCTATGCAGCGCCCAGAGCAGTTTGTCTCTCGTAATCAGACTATGAATTTTGGTCACGGTTGCAGTAGGCTTGTTTGGGGTGCTACTGGCCGCGAGTTGGGAGCTACCTGGAAAGTGGCTGTCCAGAAGCAGGTTGAGTGATTCATCACTTGAGGTTGTCCAAGAGCCATCGGTTTTTTTCAAACAGCTGGGCATCATAGGATTTGTGGAGAGGATTTTTCTTAGCCGCGAAGCCTCAGAGGTTTCTGTGATTTTGTCGCAGAATGACCTCCAGGATTGTCGCTTTGCCTTCCTCAGTTCTTTTTTGTATAATTTGAGGGATTCTTTATATGAGTCCCAGTCGGTCACTTTTCTTGTGCTTTTTGCTGCGTTGAAAAGTTTTCTGCAGGCGTTTCTGAGCAGTCCCAGTGCTGATGTCCACCAATGTGGCTTTTTCTTGCCTCTTGGTTGAATAAGAGGGCAGGAAGCGGCCATAGCCTTATTGAGAGTCAGAGTAAATTCCCTGACTTTCATGTCGAGCTTATTGGTGTCACGCGGGGGACTTGAGAGTTTAGAGGATATCGTTTCCGACAGTAATCCTCTATATTTTGTCCAATCAGTTTTCCGGTAGTTCCGGAAAGCTGGTTGGCTGGGGAGAGCATCACTCAGACTGAATTGGATGTATCTATGGTCTGAAAAGGAGTGTTCAGACGATACCATCCAGTTTGTTAGCCTTTGGGTGATGCTGTCGGAGACAAGAGTAATATCTAATACTTCTTGTCGGTTTTTTGTTATGAAAGTGGGCTCATTGCCAATATTGCAAATTAAGAGGTTAGTACTTAAAATATAGTCTAAAAGTGACTCACCTCTATCATTGATGTCGGTACTGCCCCATAGCGTATGATGTGCGTTAGCGTCACATCCGATTATGAGGCCAGTTTTTTGCCTTCCCGCTTCCAGTACCACCCTTTCTAGGTTATCACCAGGGAGAGGGCCCACTTGGTCGTGGCCAAGGTAAGCCGATGCCAGCCAGTAAGAGCCTTTGGCAGTCTCTAATCTGGCAACGGTTAGGTCGGGGTCACTGAGGTTGGGAAGTAGAAATACATTAAGGCTACGTTTCACTAATATACAAGTTCTAATCTTACCTTTGTCTCTTGTATAGAGCGGAACGTATGAGGGTGTCCTAAGTCCACGAACCACGCCTTCTGCAATCCATGGTTCCTGGATTAGAATTATGTCTTCTGCGCTTTTGGAAAGACGCAGAATGAGTGCGGCCGAAGCCTTTTTTGAGTGGTGGAGATTAATCTGGAGAAACCGTATCATTGCTACAGTCTTCCAGAGTCGCCTCCACCACGGTGTTGTTGAGGTCCTCCGATTCTGAAGATGTGCCCAAGAGCTCATCTTCTATCTCTGATCGTGTAGAACCTCTAATTGTTTCGTCATCGGTTTCCATTTCCGACAATGTGCAGAAGAGGAGACCGACGGCTTGGTAGTCACCTCGGACAGATTGGAGTCGTCGCTATCCAATTCTGGAAAGGATATCGACGCTCCAAGATCCAAGGTTGTGATATCGGGTGTTAAAGGAGGAGGAGGTTGCTTATCAGCATCCAGCTCATCCTACTTGCAACGTAGTAAGGGACCTTATTTACCTCTTATTTGTGTACCGACAAAGACACCAGCGCACAGATCATGCGAAGAACCACTCTTGCCAACCGCTCTCTCGAGCAAAAGGACATTATACAGTCTCGTCACAGAAGAATAGACATTAACAAAAGCGGATCAAATACTCTCCTGCACTTCGAGAGGAGAGTTCTTCGGGTAATTTATGGTCCTGTTTGCATCAAAGTAGAAATGAGGAGATACTTCAACAGCGAACGTACAGCGATTCAAACCCTGTCGGAAAAGTTGGGACAACGTAAACCGCATGGACACCAGCGTCCAAGTCCGGAAAGATTTCAACACCAAGGCAGAGGAACAACACAGTAGTGTAGGCGGCGCACACAAGTGGAAGGGGAGCTCAGCCAACTTCATGTGCTCAACTGGAGGCAGCTGGTAACACATCGCGCTAGCTGAAGAGGTATTTTAGCTGAAGCCCTGGTCCACTCCGGACTATAGCGCCACCTTAGTAAGTAAGTTGGTTATGTCTCCAACCAGGCGGCTCTTTTAGTTGAAGCATTATTGCCTAATCGATTAATATTGCTTAATGTATTGTAGTCCAAGTTTCTCAGTTTTTTTAAACTTAGACCGCGTATTCTTCATTCTTTATGGAGTTAACATACCAAGTGTTACCTTTTATAAGGAACCGTGTGCAAATCAACTCCTTATTATTAGGATTTACTGGGAATTGGAGTTAATCTGATGTCGTTTCTTGGACCCTGTACTCTTCAGCTAGTCCACCTTCGGTTATATACAGAGACGGCCTCACATGAAATAAATGGCTCTTCATTGAATTGGCCCTTCTTCCCAAATTGCAGTCATGTCAGCTATATGTGTACTACTAACACAACTGCTATGTATGTTTGTAGAATATATGTATAAGCAAGGTTTTGACGTATTACTGGCGCTAACCCTATGAGCAATTCTCCATCTGAAGGGTGAAGTATTTTTTTTAGAGACCGAGTAGACCGATGTCAGTAACCCCATTCTTCGATGCATGCGATGCATACCACTATCCAAAACCTGGGTTCCGAAAATGTTGAATTAGCTCTGGAAAATGTATACTGTCATGACTAAGGAAAAATCAAGAAGGTCTTGGGTCTGCAAGATATTGTTGTGGAATTATTAAGAGCATTGCCACGAACATCTGACGATTTTCTGTATTCGTAGAGACTGCCTGGGAATGCTAAACTTTTGTTGGAAAAAGGCCCCTAGAAACGGAAATCTTATAGATTGAGAGAGATTTTCGTGCCCCGTTGATTGCCAAAATAATAGCAAAAATGATACTCGAGTGAATGAAAGTTCAACGGCGATGTTGAACATGGTCTTCACTCTGGATAGTCGTCCACATAACCATTTCGACGTTGAAAATAAAGCTAACATCATCAAGCTGAAGTTAAACACTTCCTAAACAAAAATTATTATCAGCTCTAATGGCAGGGAAAGCAAATTATTCTCAAAATCTTGGACACATCATCTTGATTGATTGCGGAACTGCAAAAAGGATATGGCTGGTCGAATAAGAAAACGAAGTCTAACTTTAGTATATACTTTTCAAAAATGCATTCGCTTATTGTTTACCTCGTAATCCAATCGAGGGGTGTTTTTTTTAGAGGTACACAAATTCAATATGAAATGAAACACTTGAAGCTAATGTTAATGTCTATGGTATTAGCTTTATTTAATAGATATTTTATGCTATTAGAGGTTAAATATAATATTGAGCATATGCGCGCCACGGCTAGCTCGAATGAAGCGCAATTGTGAAGTCCAATTTTCGACAACTTTATCGAGCAACTGCGGCCGTATATCAGAAATAACACGGCGAATGTTGACTTCCAAATCATCCAACGTCTCTGGTTTATCGGCATAGGCTAGTGGCTTCACATACCCAGAAAGAAAATAATGTAAAGGTGTAAGATCACAGGATCGTGGAGGTCAGTTCACAGGTCCATTACGATAAATTATACGCGCAGCTAATGTTTCCCACAATAAATTGATGGTGTCGCACGCCGTGTGGGATGTTGCGTCATTTTGTTGAATCCAAAGATCTGTCGCGTCAATTCTATCACATTCAACTGAGGAACGAAAAAATAAGAAATCATGTTTCTATAGCACTCTCCATTGATGGTAACATTTTGGCCGGCATCTTTCTTAAAGAAATATGGGCCGATGGTTCCACCAGCTCATAAAGCACACCAAACAGTGAATTTTAATGGTTGTAAGGGCGTCTCGACAAAGGCTTCCGGGTTCGGCATTTTGCTTATTTACTCGTACATATCCATCGGAGAACAAAATTTTACATTGAAAATGGGGATCAAGCTGAATTAGGTTTTTGGTCTATTCACCGAACCTATGACGCGTATAATGGTCATGCGGTTTCGACTCTTGCTCAAGTTGGATCTTATAAGCTTTCAAGTCAAGATCTTTCTGTAAAATCTTCCACAAAGTGGATGGGCATAGCTCCAATTGCTGTGCACGATGGCGAATCGACTCATTCGGATTCTCCTCAACACTGCGCTCCACAACGGCAATAACTTCTTCTGTTCGCACTGTTTGTCGTTTTTGGGGATGCATATTATCCACTAGAGTGTACGTGTTGCGAATAATTTGCTCAGATGGACGATTATGTCGACCGTAAAATGAATGCAGCGCACGATAGGTTTGGCGAACCGAATCATGGTTTTCAAAATAAGTTTGCACAATTTGCACGCGTTTTTCTGGCGTTAATCTATTCATCGTAAAATGTCAAAACGTACTAACCACAAATCAACTTCCAACTGTCAAATTGACAATCTGTAGAAACAGTGTTGCCAGTTTAAAAACCAAACCTCTAAAAAAACACCCTTTACTTGGCGCAGAATAGTTGAAGAGAAGACATTTAGGAAGATCTTTCGAAAGTTGAAAAACAACTCAGAAACCGCCGAAACATTTGCCGCCGCAGGGGTTGTGAGATGTGCACAGTATTCCCATTTATCTTGATATTTTTGATAAGATTCCACGTCTACGACCTAATAGGAATGAACTTTGCGGACCATTGCCCGGTTACTTTTCGAACTAGACTCACTATAATTAATAAAGAGTGATTTGATTAGAGTGTTGGTAAGAATATTGATCTGATATCGATGTAGTGGCGTTATCCATTAATCAGTCGCACACCCGGCGCCATTTTCATAAGGGATCTCAGAAAAGGCCCAGGCTTTATGTGTGGGGTTAACTATTTAGCCACGTAAAAGCCATACAACCAATGGCTTCTGATAAAGACGGATTAACTGTTGACGATCCTGAAAAGTTAAAAAGGAACAAAAACCTTCGGATAATACATACATAGAATATTCGAATTTTGGAGAGGTCACAAATAGCATTAAAAACAAAAAGCTAGCGGAGGCCTTACTCTGCTATGAATCAGATATCACCATCTAGAAAAGGATCTAGAAAAGGAGAATTAACAAATATGACACACCCCTATTCTGCAGATCGAACGTTCCCGTCACCTATTCCATTCACTCTCATTTCGAGTCGGTATTCTGCTATACGGCGGGTTAACTACCTTACCGTTTTCTATTTCAAAGTTTCGAAGATTTAAACGTCACCCGTTTGGAAATCTAAGTGTCATTTCAAATGTGTAATTTGTATGGAAATAAAAACATATAAGGATAGTGAACCACTTTATTTCAATTTTGACTCCGATGAATCATTTTTATGAGGACATTCGATTCGTGCATATAGTGGAATACCGACCGGCGTTACCGACAAGTGAGTGTTTCACTTCGAACGGATATCAGGATCGGACAACTCGTATTTGACATAAACATTCCCCCCGGCTTATAGCAGAATAGGGCTGAAACAACAGAGAACAAAACCAGCGTCTTTTTGGGTGCAGATCTGAGCTTTCGGCACGTAAATGAAAGTCTTGCGACTATCTTCATCAAGACTACATTAACCAACATCAGTCTGATGTGCGCTCTTGCCACATAATAAATAAACGATGCTACAAGAGGTGCTAGACAAAGCCTATAAGCAGTTGGCCACTATGATCTTACTGCCAAAATAAGAAAATGGGATAAATATGGTAGCGTGATCGGAAAGTACAGTCTTCATGACACAACATCTGGAAATTAACTTAGACTAACTAACCTCGTTGCGGTATGAAATATCACTAGAGCTGGCCAACGATCTCCTCACCTCAAATTCACATAGAATTGTGGCGGTCACTAGATTATAAAAGAGCAAACCAAACTAAATATCTCATACTCCACAGCTGGAACTGCAACAAACCACCACAAAATTTGCCGTTCGCTTATCCCTTAACCTTTACATTAAGTGCTAAAGGTTAGTTGAACGCATGCCAAAAAAACGTTAAAAATGTTACCAAACCACGGCCACGAAATCCATTTTTTAATGAATGCAGGGAAGCACATTAAGGGCTGGAGAGATAATATTTCAAAAAACACGTGCGGAAGTTTAACCAAAATATAAATAGAACGATCAAGACAGCAAGAAACTACTTTTACAGACCCTTTCGCCAGAGAAGATCCAAAGTCCGTTGTCAGGCATAACGAACAACTTGGACGATATAATCCAAGATTTCGGCCCACCTGTCCAACATAAAACAAAGATAGAAAAGGACCCAGCGACCCACCTGCCAAACTACTTAAGGCATTAGGAAATGACATGATAGTGGGACATACACCTGCTAGTTTCCAAAATTTTGTCAAAGGAACATATGCATGATGAAGGGAACCTCATGATTCTATATCCGGTCCCCAAGAAAGTAGATGTTCTACACTGCAAATATTACAGGGTCATCACTCTCCTTAACATCGTGTGCAATGACTTGCCTGTGTGTAAGCCTGACATCAATTTTCCATGATTTTATTGGGCCCTATCAGTGCAACATTAAATGATTATCAGCAATATGATGTTCACGCTCTACTCTGACAAGTCTTCGTTTCCTACCCGTAGGGACAACTCATAACGCGAAGGCCTTAAAGCCAGTTAAATGCTTTAATGCGAAGGTTTACGACAAGCTTATATTCTAATTTGAAACAATAAAATGTCTGGTCTGTTTTACAATTATCCTTTGGGTATATCCACCAATTAATGAGAACAATGACAATATCTCAGAGGAAGAAAAGAGTTCTCAAGCAGTTGTTGTGGGGTACACATGTATTGAGAATAGCTTAAGTAATAATTAAAAAGTAAAGCAGTTGGTCGAAAGCATTCCTCAACAAATTGTAAAAATCGTTTGCTTAAACATAATTCTTCATTTTAAGTAGAAAACTAGATCCAAAATGTTTTGTCTTTGTGCAAAAAAAGTCGAACGCAGTGACTTAAAAATCGAATGCAACGATTGCAAAAAACTTTTTCATGTGAAGTGTGTGAATGTGCTGATCCATGATCTCGAGTATATAAAAAAAAACCGCAAAATCTGGAGGTGCTCTCAGTGTACTACATCGCGAAGAAACTCGTTCTGTGCCGATAATAGCCCTCTCCCGGTTTCTCACGCGAATCAAGAAGAAAATGAAAAACAAACAAATAAAAACATAACAATTGAAATGGTTTATAATGTAATACAGGAACTAAAAAAAGTTAATCAAGAATGCTTATTAAAAATCACCGTGCTACAAAATGAAAATACAGAACTCAAAACAACAGAGAGTATATTACAAAATCAAATTAATGATTTGGAACAATCAAAACTTAATAATTCGATTGAGATTTTTAACATGCCAAATGTTGACAATTCAACTGCATTGCAAGCAGCGTTAAATATTGTTCGTATTGGTGTCGGCTACGACCTTGATGAGCGAGATATTGACTCTCTCTATGTAAAAGAGATAAAAACAAAGAAAAATGATGCTACTCCCACTAATGTTCTGTCTCTTAAATTAACTCGCCACGTAACGAAGGAGAATATCATGAAACTTAAGGGAAAGAAGAAACAAAAACTAACAACGAAGCTGCTAGGCGAAAATCATGATGGTTCACAGATCTACATCAACGAAAGCTTAACTTCCCACATGAGAGCATTATTTAATGCAACAAAACAAATTAAAATAGAGAAGAAATTTAAATATATATGGATGAGGAACAGCATATTATTCTTGCGCAAGGATGAGGGAGATATTGTTTTTAAAGTGAGGTGCTTCGAAGACCTCAATCAATTATAACAGCTTAAAATCAAATGAAACAAAATAGCTCACCGAACGCAAGAAAGTATGCCGCTCTTCCCATGAATAAACTAATCATCCATCAAAATATTCGTAGTATAAGAAAAAATTTCAATGTATTCTTAGCTCATTTAAACGCTTATAATTCAAATCCAGTTTTTATTATACTTACTGAAATCTGGTTGTACGACTATGAAATATCTAATTACAGTATTCCCGGTTATGAACCCTATCCCAATTGCAATAACTCATATAGCGCAGGTGGTGGCATAGTATATATTAAAAAAGAATACGAAAGCGACTGTACAGTGGAAAAAATAAGTCTGATGAGCGCTGATATTTTAAAAATTAGTTGACGTATTTTTAACGAACAGTTTACCATTTTATGTATATACCGTCTGCATGAACAAAACCTAAATAAAAACGTTTTCATAGAACAATTGAGTAACCTACTTAAAGATGTAAAGACACGAAACTTATTGGTTGTAGGAGATATAAATATTGATATATTAAAAATTAGTAATGACTCGGATAATTATCTGGCTTTAATGTCATCATTTGGCTTGAAATGTCTTATTATGGAACCCACGCGAATCACGGGAAAAACACAAACTTGCATTGATCATATTTTTGTAAGATTAAATTCGCAATCTACACATAAATTAACGGGTGAAGTACTTGACTACAAAATTACTGATCATTGCATGACTAATGTAAACATAGAAACCGTTCAATCAAATAGTTTCGATAAATATGTTCCTTTCAAGGAACACCACAGAATTGATTATAATAAACTAGTTGAGTGCTTAATGTTTGAATTCTGGGAGTCTGTTTATGAGGAAAGTAATCCCTCAGTAGCTTACGATATATTTTTGAACACTCTTAAGGCTCATATTGTAAGTTGCACCAATATTAAAAAACTAGAAAATTCACATTTAAAACGCATTAGGCCATGGATTGACAGAGGTTTGCTTAAAAAAATAAACAAAAAAAAACACGTTAAGGAAAAAATGCAAGCGTCATCCTTGTAACCAAAAGTTGAAAAAATACAATCTGAAACTAAGTGAAGAGGTTAAGAAGCAAGTAGAATTAACTCAGAATAAACATTACGCAAATAAACTGCAAGACTGTAAGGGTAATGTGAAATATGAGTGGAATGTGCAATAGAATGTGAATGTACAATAGAAAGGAAAAAGAAAAAATTCTTAAAATCAATGTGGATGGTATAGAAATATCAGACCCAGTAGATATTGCCAATCAATTTAATAAATTTTTTGCTACTATCGCAACAGAATCGAACCCATATCCGCCGCAATACCCTTGCAATTGTAATATGTATTCAGATATAGTCGAAGATACCTCTCAACACAACAGTTTTGCTTTTCAACCTTTCACACCGATAGAAATCCACAAATGTATAATGTCTCTTGACAACAAAAATTCTTGCACATCCGATGGCATAACTAACCGTCTTTTAAAACGTATTTCTTTATTTATTGTTGATGTCTTAAGTTACTTGTTCAACTTAAGTGTTGATTGTGGTATTTTCCCTGCGTCCTTAAAATGTGCTGAAGTCATTCCTCTATTCAAAACAGGAAATCGAGGTTCAATGACTCAATATAGGCCTATCTCTATACTCCCAACGTTTTGCAAACTTTTTGAAAAACTAATAAAAATACGCATAGTATCATTTTTAAATAAAAACAAGTTTTTTAGCAACGACCAATTTGGTTTTCGCTAAGGGAGATCTACTGAAGACGCTATTCTAAAGTTGTGTAGTGAAATTTATGAAAGCTTTAATTATAATAACACTATTCTAGTACTTTTCATCGATTTGTCAAAAGCATTTGATATGGTCAATCACGATATACTTTTGGATAAATTGTATAGAGCTGGACTAAGAGGTGCGATTCATAAGTGGTTTTCAACGTACCTATCAGAGAGAACTCAACGAGTAGAAATAGAAGGGATCTTTAGCAGTCAGCTAAAAACCACAATTGGTGTACCGGTTCAGGTTCAGTTTTGGGACCAATCTTATTCTTAATATATGTCAATTCAATGTTTTACCAGAACTTCAGTAGTCGTATCACTGCATTTGCTGATGATATGGCGTTGACATATGATAATAAAAGTGTCTTTGACTCAGTTGTTAAACTACATAGGGATTTAAGTATCCTGCGACAATGGTTCGCCAAACATAAGCTACTTATAAGCAATAAAACAAAACTTATGATATGCAACTTAAGAGGTCCTTGCCCACTTAATTGTGATGTTATCTTCCACTCTAGCTCTTGTAAAAAAATGTCCTTATCTGTTCATACGTGTGGCAATACCAACTTCCACAAATATTTAGTGTGCTGTTCAAATTGTTTTCATATAGAAGGTGTTAAGAGTTATAAGTATCTTGGTGTCCTAATAGAAAACAACCTGTCTTGGAAGTTACATGTCGAAGAACTAAAAAATTATATGCTATCTGTCACTCGCAAAATGTATCTCTTAAAAGAACATTGATCAAGAAAAATTCTACTAATGTTTTATTATGGACTTGTACACTCTAAACTTCAATATGGTATTGCGAGTTGGGGTGGAACTTACAATAGCACCATCGAAATACTAAATATTGCCCAAAAACACATAATTAGAATCATTTGCAATAAAAATCGTCTAACTCATACCTGACCATTATTTTCTAGCCTACGCATACTTCCAATAAAGCATCTATACATCTTTAAGGTTCTTAAAGTTTTTTTCATGCGAAGCGGCTATAGTGCTACACTAAGAAGCTCGAATATATACGGACTAAGAGTAAATCATATGGCAATCGTTAATATTCCAATTTCCAATAAAACTCATTGCTTGAAATTTTACACTGCGACAGCACCAAGGCTTTTTAATAAATTACCAATCGAAGTTAGATTTATAGTAGAACCCACTTTATTTTTTAACGAAGTAAAAAAATTTATTTTTAGTATGGATAGTTCTACAGTCAAAAGATTTGTAAATACAGCCGCTTAATTTGTTAATTATATAAATAGTATATCTAAAATGTTTGTAAAGTAATATTACCGGTTTTTTGTTATTATTCTTGTTTTATTTATCTTATTCTTGAATTTACCCCACATGAAATCTAAAAATTGTATTGAATTAAAGGATCATTCGCCTCTAGTCACTTAAGTGCTACAGAATGACCACTATTCGGTTTCTTAAAATCATAGTAAAATTATATTATGCTATTGTATTTTATACAAGTATCTTTATTGTGAATTATATTTAGAATAACTTGTACCAACTAGCATTTAAGAAATTGAAATAATAAAAAAAAAAAGGACGGAAAATGGTCATCAAACATCTATTCGAATGAAATTCAATCTCCCCAACTCTAACCTTGAAATATCAATGTAAAAACACCAAGGCTTTTCGGCTTAATAATGTACCACTCATCTCTAGGTTCGTGACCGTGGAAGAGTCAATAAATGTCAGTGCTTCACAAGTCTATCAAGTCACTGAGTCTATCTTCTGATACATTTTCCTACAAAAAATATAAAAACAAAGCTGTTAAGCCTTTCGGATTCCTTTTTAGAAGAGTTACAAGAATAAATAATTGGAAGAACCGCTAAGCCATAGAACATTTAATACCACTCATTTCCACCCCACTTCATTTATCAGGATTTATTTGATGCATGTCCCTTCAAGCATTTAACTCCAAACACCCCATCAACAACAAGAATCACTTATTCCAAGCACTAAAAGTTAAATTTTCTCTATTCAGAAACTTCCCTGCCTCTCGTTCACCAACATTCAAGAGAAAATCAAAGAGGGGGAAAACAGAACTTTAAAACATCATCCCCATCGCCGCAAGGAGAAGCTCGAAGTTGCCGGTTACAAATGCAAGAAACATCCTTCAAATGTAATCAATGACCTGGAAAAGCGGTGAGTTAGTCATGTTTATCTCATACCCATCCCGATTTCTAGAAGTCGAACTCGCATTCGTATGTTCATTAAATTTACAAATTTTTTTTATCTCATCTATTCGTAGATATTATTTTGAAAAACCTCAAAAATGCGACATACATTCGAAAAACATTGCCAAGAGCTTAAATGAATTGTACACGGAACCGGCTCCAGGACATTTTCATTTACCCCCACTAGATATGCAATACCAACAGCAACAACAGCTGGAGCACCAACAGTCCGATGGAATACCCCTGACCCGAAGTGTATCGACAGCAACGGAGATTTTTTCGAATGGTGCCAATGGAGGAAACCCAGTACAACAGCAGATAAACTCCAATAGCAATCATTACCCGAATAATAATGGAAATGAAAAAAGAATCTCTACCAGCACAGGAACGAGTACGAGTATCAGCGGTAAAAAAAATCAAGGAACCCTAACTTTAAAGCCTTCCATAGATAGCCGACGAGATGAGGATGATGACGACAGTAATTCCATTGGCAGTGATAATGCTGACGATAGTGGCTGCAATGGGACACAAATGAGAAGTAGCAATTCCAATGCTGGCATCCATGACATTTGTGGCTTATCGCGTGGCATTCGCAAGACAAAGGATGAGTTCTTCAATGAATTCTGTAAAAGAGCCGGAGTCCGACCAAAGCCAAAGGATATCTACTTCATTGATGGCTGTGGCGATGAGCCAGACGATGAGAATATCTACATCGTGAACAATGCAAAGCCACAAAATACACGGCAGGTACAACATCATCATCATCAACAGCAACAGCAACATCAACATCAACATCAACAACACCAGCAGCAGCAGCAGCAGCAGCAGCATCATCATCATCAGCAGCAGCAGGCAGTTTACTATCCAAATCTCCGCCGGAACTCTATGTTTGTTGAGCCACCACAAGCACTGCCGCCGGCAAGTAGTAGTTCTTTGAGAAAGCAAAACTCGAATTTATCTCTTCATGCCGATGGAGGTAAACTCTATCAAAAGAGTCTGTTTGACCTGGATCGATGTGAATCGGAAATATGGAACACATACCCAGAGCATTTTTACACCAAGGGTAGTGCAAAACAATTGCTGGACTGTAATGTCTATCAGAGTCGGACATTACCAAGGTCGTTCATGAAACGCAATTATGACTCACAGGAGAGCTTACTAATGTCAGCAACTGGCATTGGTGGCGGCAATGGTGGTAGCCAAAGTCGTTTATCTGTCACGGGACACAATCATTACCCACAAATAGCTCAGCAGCAGCAGCAACCGACTAGGTTATCGCATGATTCGAGGGATCCAAGGATTTATCACTCTGGGTTAACATTGCATAAATCCTGTGAGGACGTGAGATATTCTATGAATCTCCAAAGTGCCAGTGCACGTAGCAGACCATCTACTAACTTGATGCCATCGGCTGTGCAGTGGCCAGCAACTATACCAACATCACCCTCGAATTTCTCCAGCAATTCCTTTCTATACGGAAATCAACATCCGCATCCACATTCGGCTATGACTGGTAGGATAACTGCTGCCACTAATGGCAACATGGGTGACAATGGCGGTGGCACTGCCACTCATCATAAATTCACACGCGCTTATGCATTTGATGATCGACGTGCCGATGTAACAGCCTGCGGATCTGGAGTACTCGATGCCTTCGATTTAGACGAAATCGAAAGAGAACGCCGAAGGTCACATGCAAGCCTATTCGAGGGACGTTACGATGTGATTAATGGCACAGCTGTTTAATCCACTGAAGTGACACTTTATTTGTGACAACAGTTACTCCTACTACTGCCAAAATGAAATTATTTACATACGTTCACACACACATAAATGGAACCTCAAAATGTGGTCATTGACTAGAGATTGTAGAGACTTGTCCTAGATAGCAAAAAGAAAACAAAAAACAGAAAAACATAAGCATAGAATGTAATTCGATTTTAAGACGTAAGTAGTTTGTAATAGTATCATAGTTGTGCATGTTTCGACATTTTGTAGTTATGTAAGATTTGCACCACCAATCGTCGTTCGGTTTTTAAATGAAACTTAGGTCAACATTTAAGATGTCAAACTTTAGGGATACTCGCAATAAAGATACAAATGAACAAAGTTGTGATGTTGTTTTGTTTTGTTTTATTTTTTCAACACAAAATATTGTCCTTCCTGCCAAAGAATAACTGATTTTGATTTGATTTGATTTTGCGGCCCGGGTCAATCCCGGACAGATTTATTATGCTTATTGCAAGCAAACATATACTTAAAACTAACATTTTCACTTAAAAACTAAAGGGTGGGAGCGGTTAATGAAAATAAGGACGTGAGGCATAGGTGGAAATAAGTATGTTCTTGAGGGAGAGTTTGCTGAGATGGTAGTCGAAGAGAGGCAGTACATCGTTAACTTCGCGAATCATCCTAGGCATTGGCTCCAGATGTCCGTAATTCATTCTGTGAAGATTGAGCCGGAAAAGTGGCACAGACCTAAGATGGGGGGGATTGGTGTTAAAAGAATAAGTTGAAGTAAGGAAGGACAATCGGTATTACCTACTAAAATTTGATGAATAAAGAGAATGTTGGCAACATTTCGGCGTATAGAAAGGGGTTGCAAATGTATAAGTTTCAGCCGGTCAGTGTAAGACCAGCGCTTGATGAATCCAAGGACAGAGTTAGCTTTTATTATACTATCAATGTGAGTACCTAAATTGAGTTCCTTATCGCAGATAACACCTAAATCGCGCAACTCATTCACTAAGGGAACAGGCAGATTAAAGATTAGATTGCAATGAGATGAAGTAGGGGGGCGTTTACGGGTATAAGTTTTAACCTGACACTTATTGACGTTAAGCTCAAGAAAATTCTTCCAACACCAAGTGCAAAATCTGTTTAGATCTTGCTGCAGTAGTAGGCTGTCTGAGGAAGATGACATATATCTAAATATTTTCATATCATCTGCGTAAACAGATACTCGTATTTATGCAATTTTAATTATACAAGCAACATCATTAATGGTCAGAATAAATAATAAGGGACCAAGGTGGCTGCCTTGAGGGACACCAGAGGAGGCTTTAATTGGGTCAGAAACCATTGACCTAAATAGACATAGTAAAGTCGTTCATTTAAATAGGATTGAACCCAAATTATAAAGTTTATTTGGAGACCAAGAGCCTTTAATTTTAGAAGGATTATGGCATGAGAAATTCTATCAAAGGCTTCATTTCCAGATTCCAGTGCACATAAAGTGCTTGATACGAATTCCGTTAAGTTGGTGGTCGTAGATCTGCCTTTGAAAAATCCGTGCTGGTTTGGGGAAACAATAGATTTACAATGGAAAAGCATTATGTCATAGATAATGCTCTCAAAAAGCTTAGGTATGCAGGACAACTTAGCAATTGGTCGATAGTTGGAAATATCGTCTTTTCTACCTTATTTATGTTGAGGGAAATAATCCCTGGGTGATAGAAAGCTGAAAGAGAGCTGTAAGAGGTTGGGCTAGGTGCATTTGACATTTCTTTAAAAATATAAGGGATGATCTTCCCCTGAATAATCATCTTTGAGTTTTATTATTTTATCTCTAACTTGCTCTAAAGTTATAGACACTGATTCCAAAGTTGTTTGTGGGCAGCTGTTTAAATAGGAAAAGTAAGAGTGGTCTAGCTCTTGGGAATGGATGGCGAACGCTTGGCCAAAAAAGATTGCGAAGAGATTTACAATAATTTGGGGATCGCCCAAGGACTTATCAAAAAAATTTTGAGATGATGGATATTTATCCGATTTGCTTTTAGTTTTGATGCACTGCAAGAATCTTTTGGGGTTGGAAATGAATGTGTGGTCTATTCGGTTTAAATAGTTCTCATAGAGAGTTTGGCAAAGTACAGAGAAATTTATTTGGGTAGACTGGTAGTAGAAGAAATCGGTGTCGGAACGCGATTTTAAGTAAGAATACCAGAGCTTATTTCTCTTGTTACGAAGTGATCGCAGCTCTTTATTATACCACGGTGGTGACGATGAGGGATTCCTTTTGGGTAAAAAAGGCACAGATGTGGAGAGACATTTAAAAATTCGGTATAAAAGGATGATATAAAAGGACTATGCAAGAGCATCGTTAACCGTAAGGTTAGAGTTATCGTAGAGAAAGTTAAAATTGACCATACTGAGGAGGTTGTTCAGTTTGGCGCAGTTAGCCCTATGAAAATTAACACTGTAAGAATATTCATAGGAAACGGGATTAAAACCATTGTCATATGTCAGCGTAAGAGAAAGGTGAGGGTGGTAACTATCCAACTTAGAAAGCAGATGTTTACTTTCTAAAACGACGCAGTTATCTGTATCAGTGGCGAAGACTAGGTCGAGTTGTCTGCCAATGTTATTGGTGACACCACTTAATTGATATAGACCAGAGTCAGTTAGGCAGTCGATGAAAAGATTTTCTTTATCAGAGGTAGGATTTTTTGCAGTATGGTAGGACTGGTCAGTCTGAGCCCATAGAAGCTTAGGTAGATTAAAATGCAGTCGATTGCATCAACAGCTAGCTGGTAACCTTGAATTGGTTGAGAGTGGCGAATATAGCAGCAACAAATATATAGGTTGCGTTTCCAAATAGGAATTCTAGCGCAAACGAATTCAAAGGATGCAGTGGACGATTTTTTAAAGGGTCTAGACTCGAGACGAGAGTGTATAGCTAGAAGTACACCACGGCCATATAAATTCTCCTCTTTATCTAGACCATCGTCACGGTGTAAATTGAAGTCTTGGCAAAATAATTCATTATTCTTAATATCAGGGGTGAGATTGGTTTCTGTAAGGGCAAAGATTTTTTTTTTATAATTTACCCGCGCCTAAGGGGTTAGATATCCTTTTACGGTTGCCAGGGCGCGGGCGGAAAGGTAGAAGGAGGAGAAAGGAAAATTGTTTTTTTTTTTGTAGTGGTTTGAAACTCAGGTGTGTTTGGTTTCGATATCCGCTCTCCAGGGGGTGGGAGTCCCAATAGGTCGGAGAGTTTTTTCTTCACTCGGAGTGATTCGAGTTATAATTCACAGTATTTTTTTCTGTGCTTGAAACTCTACAACAGCCAAATCTACGTGTCAGTGTTATGCCTTCACACGCAGAATTTTTCTGTCTGCGTTCCAATTACACAAATGAAAAACTGACTTGCCATGGGCAGGATTCGAACCTGGACCCTCCGAGTGAGAAGCGAAATCTTAGTTCGTAATCCTCTTACGTTTTGATAATACAGGGACAGATATTTGGGAGGCTTCGGCAAAGAATTGAGTGGTGGGTTAGGAGCGATGGTAGTTTTTGAAACTAGACCGTGTTCTCTAGAGGTGTAGTATGCGTTTGGAGCTAACATGAGACGCAAAAGAAGAGACATCATTAGCCACGTCATCAGGAGTCGTATCCAATTGCTCATGAAAACGTATAAAAAGTAGCCGCAGATCATTATGATTAGTGGGGAGGCCTTCTTGCAGAATGGAAACCATTGCATTGGTTTTCGTTATACCGTCGATACAGACAGAGTCAGACTTATCATGTAGATAGGCGAGATATAAGCAAACATTATCATATAATCTGCGGTCTCTTAAACGAGAGAGAACATATCGGTCAACTTCCCCAGAATCAATAAGGTGCTTGGTTAACTTTGCCTTTGGAGGAAGAATGGGGTCTAAAACAGAAGGTGGTGTCGTATTAGGGTGGGAGTCTAGCTTAGAAGATGGGGAGGGATTTAAAATATGGGAGCGAATAAAGTTGGGGTATGCCGTTTTTGTATGAGTGGAATGAGTAGATGTTGGGTTTTGTAAATGACTGGGAGGAGGATCTAGATTGAAAGATACGCGCTTAGGAATTGAGTTAGACGCGGTGGAAGAACGTTTAGTATATACGCGATTGGCAGTATGAATTGAAGGAGGAGTGAAGACAGGAAATGTCCCAACTTTAAAACTCCAGTTTGCATTAGGAGCTTGTTTGTTAGGAATTGGGGTTTTGGTTAGGGGTTAGACTTAAAATGAACAGAACGTTTTCTAGATTTAGTGGAGTTTGAGTTACAGGACTTAAAGGTAGCATCCTTGCGATGTTTGTTGTTTCCTATACTCGGTTTTATTCTTTCCATAGTTAATCCACCCAGATTGATGACGTCGGAAGCAGGGTTGATAAACATCCATTCATATTTTGACGGGATGCTTACCTTGAAGGTGATGGTGGATATCTTACGGCAGTTGTTGACATCTATTTTAAATTTAGATTTGAAGAGACTAGTTAGCCTGTTTCGATCGAGGAGAGTACCTCTTATTAAAAAGGCAACTGACTCAGCTTTCTTGAAATTGTTCAACTTTTTTATTCTCGTGTTCCACTCCGAAACTGTCCATAAGATTCCGAATCTTGAGATTGTGGGTTCAGGAGTTGGTGTAGTAGCATCGTTTACCGAAGAGGGTTGTGGTGGAGGAGAAGATGATCCAGGAGTTACTGGTGGTTCCATAATTGCAGATTCAAGCATCTCAGTGAGAAGCGAGGTGTTGTATGATGGAGTCGGTGGGGGCTGGGATTGCACCGGTATATCTTCGATTTTACTGGAAGTTATCCGGATGTGATCAGCAATTTCGATTAACAGCGCGCGTGATTCGGTTATCTCGTTGCTTAAATCGCTTATTTGGCACATGATGTTTTTGAGCAACTGATCATTATTAGGCGGAGACGGAACGCTGCTTCTGGATGTGCTTTGAAGATGAAAATCGAGGGAAGACCGTAGAGAACTTAAAGAGTCTGTTATTGTGGAGATGTAAGATTTTATTATTGATTTAACACTATGGGATAGACAATTTTTGGAATCTTCACTAAAGTCATGTTTGTCATTTCGTTTTATTAAGTCACTGTTTTGAGCCAACTGCATGGATAAGTTTCTAAATTGGGTCTTGTTATAGATTGCAGATTGCTAGAGTGAAATTGACAAATCTTCAACTGATTTGAGAAGGTCATCATATTTTGTAAGTTGGTTTTGCATTGATTTCAAGGCATGATTGTTTTCTGCCGCAAAGTTACTGACCGAATCACTGAGACACTTAATAGCAAGTAATATGTGGGACGGAGTGATGTCCTTGCACTCATCACAATAAAACAAAAAGTTGTTTTTAAAATCTTTTAGGTACGCGATGGATCTTTTACTCAAGCCAATGCAAAGGGCATGGATTGACTTGCTACAAAGACCACTGCAGATCACCATAACAGCATTTAGGTCACTTGTTAAGGAGCAATTCACACTTCCACATAATTCCCTTACTTAGGGTTACAAAAAAGGAAGCAAGAGCTCTTGTTCAAAAGATAACTTAAACTGGCCACATAATTGGCAACCCAAATAGGAACTACAATCCGGCGTGCAGCAGGACTCGATTGCAGCTCTGCTCATTAATTTTGCACTAATTTCATCAACTTGGGCAGACTAAATTACGGTGACCAGGGTGACCAGATAGCAGTGACAGTTTTTCCAATTGTTATGTTTCAGCAGCTGTCAAATTTACCAATGACATCCATCTGTCAAAATATTCAGTAAGATTTGCCATTTCATCATGCATCCTTTTACGCTTGGAGAACGTGCGGATATTATTAAAAAATATGGAAATTCCGGTTCTGTTGAAAGTAAGAAACGTGACTTTCGTCGTGAGGTCGGTCATCATCATGTCTTCAGTGTGCAAGCAATTCGTCGCACCGTAGAAAACATTGAGCGTGAGTACACTCTTTTGGATCTTAAGCCACCAACCAGACAGAGATTGGTGCGAAGTGAAGTAAACATAGCCGCCGTAGCGACCACTATCAAAGAAGACCTAGAAATGTTGAATCGGCGCCGATCATCAAAAAATCATCTTCTCGGACAAGGCCCATTTTTGACTCAGCGGCTATGTTAATAAGTCGAACAAAATCCACAAGTGTTCGGCCAAGCATCAACGTATTTACAAAAATTGACTGTTTAGTGCGGTTTATGCCATGGCGGCATCATCGCACCTTATTTCTTTCGAAATGAGAAGGGAGACCGTTACCGTCAATGGTCTCAGGCATAGAGCGACGGCGCTACATGATGTACAAGCGACGCCCCTTGTGTCACAGTATGCGCTGGTCAACCTTCTCCTTAGGAAAACGGGTTTCATTGCAGCGGCCGAGTGAAAACTAACAAGCTCAATCTCTGCCAATGGACTCAAAAAGATATGCTTTCAACGATGGTGGCAAACAACTAACAAAGATCTTGGAGAAATAGTCTTTTACAAAAGGTGTGACGTAAAATGGAATACTCTCTAACTGAACTTCTTGTAGTCTTGTTAGTTAGACCTTTTCCTACGGGGATGAATGTTAAGCGGCAGTCGGTTTAACTGCGGGCCAGTAACCGGCATCCATACAAATTCCGTAATGGGAAAGTTGAATGTCAAGGTAGGTAACCGCATCGCACTCAAATTAACTCGTATAATGGGGAAATATTGTATACCCTAGGAGAGCTAAGTGACAACGGGGGACACTTTAAGGGAGTCTGCAATATACTCGTATGTAAATTATCTTGCAGTTGTAGACACCATGTTTGAGGAGAAATAGACTTACCACAAGATTAATTGGATTTCGACTTGAACGCACATCTAACCAGATGGACTATATGCGACCATCGCCTTATGGTAACCCTTTTTTTACGCATAGCGCTAAGATTTCGAACTGTAGGAGTAAAAAGAGAAAAGGACTTGCATCCCAAAATCTCATGAAGTATGGAACTGCAGCATGATGTGAGATGTGATAAACGAGACCAAAGTAACGCCACCCTTGCGGACCAAGCAAAAAGAGTAGTTAAGGAAAGGCCATACAATCAACTTAGGATCAACTCAGGAGATGGACCGGTTTGACAATAGTTTCATGGCTCAAGACTTGAATGAGTTACCTATTTCAGCAAATTCCTAACTTAGCACAGGACCTCTTAGGGAAGAAAACTTTTTAATTGCAATAAAAGCGATCGAAAATGGTGTTTATTCGAAGTGTTTTTGCGTCTTGCATGCTACGAGTATTGCTAAGATACCGACTGTAATAATTTAGTGAAGATTGACGGAATAAAAAACAAGGTGCTTCCTACATCGATCACATAAACACACTCCGGATTATCATAGAACAATGCATGGAGTATAGATCACACCTCCATCTGCTCTTTATTGAGTTTGCGGGAGTATACGATGGGATTAATTAGAATTTTGTATGAAATGTCCTGCGCAGGAGAAGTATATCCGAGGAATTCTTAGATTTCCTATGATGTGCAAAGTCACGTCCTACACAAAAGTAAAAGTCAGAAGATCAGGGTCATCTGAACTAAAACATCTAAACGACGCCGCCCCGATGATGGAAAAGCAATTTTATTGGAATAAAAATGTAACTACAACTATTCTACCCTACCTTAGAGCCTTATGTTTGCAATACCTTAAAGGTGACTGCCACACTATTACTCATAGACCGCAAAAAAAAGGTGGCCTTAAAGTTATAACTCGATTTCCCAAGGCGCAGTAACTTACATAAGACTTTCTATGACTTTTATCAAGATTTCGGCGACAAATTCTTAAATTCTTTTCTGAAAGCGACTTTAAAAATACCAAAAAATCTTGCTAAAGAGTGCCAATTGTCGCTACTGAGTCACCTCAAGGCTGCAAGAAGTCGTTGATCATGATTTTATTGTGTTGATATAAGTCAATCACCTTTTCTCGTAGACGCCGCTACAAACAGTGAATTTGAGAGGATGTAATCCGCTTAGTAACTTACTTATTTGCTAACTTAGATGACGCTTCAGTCCGGGGTGGACCAGGGTCTCAGCTAACATGGTTCTCCAGCTAGATCAAAAGATCGAGCTCCAGCTGTCTAAAATTGCGCACACGAGGTTGACTGAGGTCCCTTCCATTTGTGTAGCCCTACATCCATCCACTGCGTTGTCTGTGTTAAAGTCGCAGTTGGACCCTAATGTCCATGCGCTCAATATGAGCTAGCCACCTAAGACGGTTTTTCTGCATTTACATCAAACAAGTCCGAAAAGTATCCGAAGCGCCCGAGAACATGTTCGTCAGTGTCCACTCTTCTGCACTGGGATGATCAGTGTCTTGTATAATGTCTGTTCGAGGGAGGCTTCACTACTATTGTGCCTTTCAAGACCAAAGATTTCCGCTCTGGTGTCGTTGTCGGAGTTGATAGAAGAGCCAACGAAGATAAAATCCCTTACTACCTCAAAGTTGTAGCTGCCTATCATGGTGTTTTGTCCTAGGCATCGATGTTGTGTCACCATCTTTGCTGACAGCATACATGACACATTGTTTTTCCTTCGTTAACAGTTATACCGATCTTTGACGCTTCTACTTCAATAGTCACAAACGCTACATTGACAACTCGCTGTGTTATTTCCATTATGTCAATATCGTCTGCATATGGGAGTTACTGAATAGATTTTTGAAAGATGATGCCTCTGGAGCTGATTAGTGAGTTTCACACAATTCTGCATTCTCCATCGTCATCCTGCATAATCAAATGAGCTTGACAGGAATGCTGAAGCTAGACATGTCTCTGTACAGTTCGTCTCTATAGATACGGTCATACCCGTAGGCGCCTATAAAATCGATGAAGAAGCGGTGTATATCGATTTGCAACTGCTTGATTTTTTCCAAGATCTGATGTATTCTGAAAATGTGATCTATAGCGGGCTTTCGTGGTCTAAAACCACACTGAGCCGGTTAGACTGTTTACGAAGGGTCGTAGGCATTCACATTATATGGCAGACAGAATTTCATCGACATAGAATTTGGCGATGAGTTGATGTTAGTATGCTCCGCATCCAATCATCACCCCCTGCTTTAAACATCTCGGCAGTTAAGCCATCCGGTGCAGCAGCTTGGTTGGACTTAAGCTTGGAAATAGCTGTCGTGATTTCAACATGGCCGGTTGTCCAGGTTGAATGTTTCTTTTTGGCTGACGTTGAGATGGCGTTCGTCATCACCCGCAGAAATAATGTTTCCACATTCTCAGCACCGATTGTACTTCTACTATGAGGTTTGCTATCTATCTATCCTTACAGATGTCTGTTCAGGCTTTACAACTTTGGTATGCTCATTTTAGTTTTTGGTAAAACTTCCCAACTTGAAGATGAAGGCTTGTTCCCTAGGTCTTCCTCTTACGGCGAATCCGGATCCGAATAAATGCTGCGGTAGATGTCCTTGTCCCTAAGTCTTCTACTTACGGTCAAGGGTTCAGACATTCCTGTGAAATCAGTCTCCTTGAGGCGAGTAAGAAAACGACACAGGGTTTGCGCATCTGCTGCCACACGACCAGGAGATTGAAAACAAAATTCACGTTGAGCTAAACCCAAGGTTTACCTATCAGGTGTATTCTGTTTACTTCACAAATTTTCGGGTCTGGATGATCAGTATGTTTTCCTATCAAAGCGTAAGTAAGACTTGCTAACAAAACTTGGAAAATAAATTTAGCAAAGAGTAAGAGATCCATTTGCAGTAGTCCTTCAGAAGACTTATGACGATTCCTTCACTTTAGTCCCTTAAGACAACTTTCATGGAGTGCCAATGCTTTTTTTGTCTTTATTTTTGGTGGCGCTGTAATGCTCGAAGGAGCAGGATTTCAACCAATAGGTCTCGCCTTTTATCGCGATCGCCTCCAGTTAAGCAGACCAAGTTTGCTGAGGTCCCTTTCCACTTGAGGGGGCCACTCAAGAAATTTCGGTCGGGATCTGTGTAATTCGCCACAAATATTCAAGCCATCGGGGTCGATGAATTCTAACCCTTCTTCCAAGTCAATGTTGCTTCTCTTCCAAAAATTATTCGAAAAAGTTTTCTCTTAAAGCAACCGAGAGCATTTTCGACCGATAAAATCTATCGTACTGCGCCATACTGCAGGACTAGGTACGATAGGGGTCTTATACAGACCTTTATTATCGTAGCTCGGAACTTATGTAGCTCTCGGTTGCCTTCGTAGTCCAAAGAAACATCGATTGGCAAGAGTGATTTTTGATTATATGCTAGTTTGATACTATGGCATACTGACCTAGCCGTTGGTTTTAAGTGTACTTTCTTGTCTGCATATACATTTGTACTACGTCTTACCCTCATTTGAAACTAAGCCCATCTTCGCCGCTTCTGTTTAAATACCCGCAGACAATGTCAAAAAAATACATGAAATGGTGTTGGCTGACCGGAAAGTGAAGGTACGCGAGCTAGCAGATACCACAAAGATTAGTACTGAGCGCACACGCCATATTTTGGGCAATACTCTGAAACTTGGATCCACTATTACACACCAAAGAACAGAATGAGTGCCCGGCAATGGACTGAAGCCAACACGGGTATTCCAAAGCGGCCGTGGGAGGCTCGATGGGTCGGAAAGGTTATGGCGTCGGTTTTCTGGGATTGTCATGGCATACTCTTCGTGGACTGCCTCGAAAAAGTAAAAACCATCAACCGCGAGTATTACTGTGCGTTATTGGAGCGATTGAAAGCCGAAATCGCTGCAAAACGGCCTCACATGAAGCGAAAAAAAAATTTGTTTTTGCAAGACAATGCGCCGGCGCACAAGAGCATCGCAATGACTCCAATTGCTGTCGCATCGCATAAAATTGTTTCATTCCCAATGAGGTTACTTTTCACCCCACCTAGTATATATATGCAATAGTATTTCGTCTCTGTAAATGCTGTCCCATGCGGCTTTATAACCAATAAACAGGTGGTGGGTATCGATGTTCTTGCTGTTTTTACAAGACCTGTTAAGATTAGTATTTGGTCGATAGTGGGCTTAACAGGCCGTGATGTGATGATGATGATGAGCTATCAGATATCAATCGTTAACATAGTTCGGAAAAGAAAATGCTAGGGATACTGATTTATCTGTACTTGGTGCAGTTTAGAGGGTCCTTCGTTCACTGGGCATACATTAGTCCGAGTATATTATATAGATGAGTAAGTGCATGTCCCTCACTAACTCAATCTCAGATGCATAATTCGACACGAAATCCGTGCTCTCTACACCATTATTAGTTTCAACACTAGATATCGCTATCCAATTGTCTTCTTGGTTGGATGGACGAAATTGTTGTGTATCATCGTCCACCTTGATTGGTTCATTCTGCCAGTCAGCCGAATGTTGGTCAGCTTCGCCGTTAAACTGTTTTAAATACAAACTCTGACCGTATTTTTAAGTTCTCATGCTTAGCTTTGCGTGCTTCTGTTCGGTATTTGTATCCTTGGCGAGTTATTTTTTTTACATTTATACAGAAGCCTTGATCGAGCACTCCTTTGCCGAAGTTATTTTCCTCTGTCCATAAACTGGTCATATCTTTCTTTCCAGCGCCGCCTTGTATCGCTGAATTCGCTTTCCGACACTCTTCGTCAAACCAGGGGCTTCGTTGTGGCAGTCGAGTGAATATTAGCACATCAGACGCAGTGTATCTAATGAATTCCTCACAATGTCGCCACCGGGTTTCTGCAATTAATGTTGGACTTCTTGAAATGTTTTAGGAGGCTCGATCGAGGATCGATGTTCTGTCGTCTGGGATGTTCACATCTGAGTTGATGCTGACTGAATGAAATGTTCGGACATCCAGAATACTGGATCTGTGCCTTGAACCTTTTTTTACAACAGTTCCCCTTGCAAATGTGTATATCTGTAAAAAGGGTGCTAGCTACATACTCGTATGTATGTGGGCATTTCTTCCGGCCAAAATCGTTCTGCCTAGATCCATTTTGGTAGTTAGCCTCGTGTACACAATGTTCACTTCATTCGCCATGAAGTCATGATGCTGATTGTAATCAGATTCACTCAGATTTCTATGTTGAAGTCTTCTAGCTTCGTCTTCATCTAGTGACAAATCAACATCAAAATAAGCGCTGCTTCTGCTTTGTATCAATCTCCATGGTAGAATTGAAGTCGCAGTTTTACTTCGTTCGTTTTTCGTTTTTCTCGGGTGATGACACCTGCTTGGCAACGGTTTAGAGTATCTGCTAATTGTCCGAAAATTTCATGTGCAAAGCCAAAAGTCGTTGCTCATTTCTCATTTGCTGAGTTCGTCAGGGAGTAAGTCCATCCATATCCGACGCTGTTTGTTGCTTCACTTTACGTGCTCGGTCACTGTTTAGATATTCTCTTGCTAAGAAAAATCGTATCGCACTAGTTTACAATTACGCGCTCTAGGCTTTTTATCTTCGACGAAGATACATACATATCACGTCTGTCTGGCATCCTATCTAAAGCGTTTTCTGGTCAACAAATCCCATGTGATCACAACTTATAACCTCAATCCCACTTAATATATGGCTTTACCATTCCATAACTCGGGAAATGTACGCATCACCACGATACGCTGGATAGCGTGTATACCATATTCATTACTTTCGTATTTGCTGGACCGGAAACCACAATCTATCATCCAACAAGGATCGTCGGAAACTCATTAATTTGCGAATAAACATTAGAATAATCGAATAATGAGAAATAGTGTAGTCAAACGGACAGGACACAATGCTAAATAAGTTCAAACGAGATGGTGTTGAAGTGAAATCTTCTTTGAATTTATCCTTTTTACCCCATTTTATTAGGAAGACATAAAACCAGGAGTTGTAAAGGCATATTCAGAGCGAATAGAACAGAAACAAGGACACGATAAAAATAACGCTTTACTCGGACACATTGACTACGATTTATTACTTGGGCAATGTTTAAATCATTAAGCCCAAAAATCATTCTCTGACTTATTTGGACTTGGACCAGCGGAAATATTCAAGCGAAAACTTTGCGAGGACACATCTTCATCTGGTTCAGTTAAGAGTGCTTCCAGTCTCCGCTCGTCGCTTGACTTCTCCTTTTGAAAGCGCACTTCAGAAGAACTTTTATTCTCAATTCTTTGTTCATCACCTTGCAGCAGTAATGGTGTATCCTTCGTTACAGTTGCATCCTTTCTATCGGCATCGACGTCAATGGATTTCTTTTTATTGCCACCGTTCTCCTTGTTAATCTGCTTCAGTGAGTTTTCCGCTTCCTTGTTGCCATTACTATTCATTTGTTGCCCATAACTACTTGCTGAACCTTCATTATCTGTGCCAGTTAACAGTTGTCGCTTCAACTTAAATACTCCACGCGGACTATTCGTACTTATACTACTGTTAGATTCAGCACTCCGAGGAGATGCCGACTTTGGCGTTCTTGGACTGATCCGATTGCCATCCGAGGTGATGTCCTTTATGTTTAATTCTGCTGGTAGTTTTGTGACGGGTGTTACCTCAGAGGGATTACGACTACGTCCTGCTGACAATGACGGCAGAGATGGCTTTTGTATGACTTCTATGTGATTCGCATCGTTGTTGTTGTGTTCAATCAATCGGAATACGCTACTAGGCTGCTGCTGCTGGCTTTGGTGTTGAGTTGAGTGTTGAGTGTACTTCTCTGTACTCGACTCGATGTCTCTTGATGGTTGTGTTAGTGGTGGTGGCGGAAGTGTTTTGCTCCTTGCAAGGACTCGCTTTTGTGCAGTTCGAAAAGGATTTTCAAACACTGCATCACTAGGATTCACAGACGCACTTGAATCAATGTTAATCGTTGGAATGGATAGAGGTGGAGTTTTGACGTCGTCGGGGGTGACAAACTGAGGTCTGGTGTCTGTGACGGGCTGTTGGATGCTGTATGTGGTTTGGGATTGTTCCGTTGTCCGTCCCGTCAGGCGAAGTGTGGCAGTTTTTTTCTCAAGCACTGATTTCCCGAGAGCATAGCTCTGCCAGATGAATGTTGCATTTTCGCACAATTTTTGCTTCTCCAAATGCTGCCTCTCCAGGTATTCGCGAAAACTGCGATCCAATTGATTGCTTTCGTGTTCTAATTCTTGTATCCGAAGTCTGAAAATGGAAAAGGATAAGAGTTTGTAGTTTGTCAACACGACAGGTGTAATACTTTGCATCGAAAACAATGTGATCGACTTGACGCTCCTGTTTGGAGATGGTTTTGACCATTTTCTGCAGTTGATCCTGAACGTTAGGTGATGGTTGGAGGATAATGGGTTTTTGTTTTACTTCTGCTGTAGTTTGTGTTCCTCTACTATCGAATTGGATGTCATCTTTAGGTTTCGGTGAGGGTTCAGGTTTTTGGGTAGCTACTTCGGTAATTTTTCCTTCGGCTTGACGAATTCTCTGTTGTATTTCCCCTTGTTGAACTTCGAATTCCTTTATCTTGGTCTCGTAGGATTCGTTAGCTTTTTGAATGGTGTCCATGTTGTCTCTTGATGTTTGTTTGACTAGTTCCTGGGAGAGAAATTATGTGAATAATTCAGACTGTTCTAATACTTGTTCTCTTACCTCGGTTAGTTTTTGTTTGTACTTTGCCTTGAACATTTCCTTTTGAATTTGAAGCCTTTCCTCAAAATCTCGTTCCATCTTTTCGCTTTCACGGTGCAAAGCCTTACGTAGAGATGACTCAATCTAGGGAAAGGGAAAAGAAATGTACTGATTCCCTGCTGACAATTTTGCTTAATAAACTCAAAGGATTTTTCGATGATGAGGAAGCGGATAAAGTTCATCAAGAAGGCATCCTATAACTAGTATATGTATGTACATGCAGTGCTTCTAAGAATGAAGTCCCTCGGATTTGTCCCCCATTTATTTGGCTAAATACAAGCATAGCACTAGAACTTGAAAACTAACAATAAGACTTAGAAACCAAGGGAGAGGAGATCAAGTTTGAGATGAGGAGTGCTCAGGTTGAAATTAGAAACGGAGACGTTGGAGTTGACCTTTCGGAGCACTCAGCAGATTGGTTCGCTGGAGCCATTAGAAGGGGTGGACCGGTAGATAGAAGAGACCAAGACAACGTTAACTACGTTGGTTGGTGTTGAAGGAAGTAGAGTTGTAAAGGGATGCGCAGTTAACTGTGAGAGCAGTCGATGAATGAAAATAATGTGAGCTGTATTCCTAAGTTCTTCTAAGGAGGTAAGATTGAAGAGTCGTTCCAGAGCAGACGGTGGAGAGCAAATCGGTGGAATTGAAGTTAAATACCCTCGATTCAGAAACATGAACTTGGTGAAATGGAGGCCAAGCTTGACTGGCATGCTCAAGCCGGGGGCGAACAAAGGTATTATAGAGAGAACGGGTTGGAAAATTCCTTGGAGCACCGTTTAATGATGTGTTGGCTTAAGGATCATCTTATCGATATGCGAATGGAAATTAAACTCCTAACCGAATAATACACCAATTTCTTGAAAAGATTAAACCCGGAGATGGGTTGCATTTACGTGAGAAGTTTATACATAGATTGCCATTTGGCGCTATTAAATTTCTGAGCAGTTTTTGAAGCACCAGATTGAAAACCGGTCGAGGTCTTTTTTTAAAAGGTTGAACTGATGCGTAGAAAAAAGAGTTCTAAGAAATTTTGTGTCGTCATCGTAAAGGGAGAGGGAGATGTGCTTACTGACCCTCTCAAGATCGTTAATAGTAAGAATGAAGAGAAGGGGACCAAGATGGCTGCCTTGTGGAACACCAAAGGGTGCCAGAAAAGGAACTGAAAGGGTGGATCTAAATAGAATACTATAAGTAATATCAGAGAAGATATCCATTTTAATAAAAGAGGTTCAAAGCCGAAAGCAGACAATTTGAAGGGGATCAATTTATGAGATATCTTCTTAAAACCTTTAGTGAATCGGTTAGGATAACACCGATTTCTTTGCCATCTTCTAGAGCTTCCATAGCAAACGACATGAGTTCAACTAGATTTGGGGTAGTTGATCTGCCTTTCAGGAAACCACGTTGTCTAGGCGAAACAAAAGACTTCCACTTAAAGCTTAAGGCTTCGTATAAAATGCTTTCAAAGAGTTTGGGTATATTTAGCACTGGGACAATAATTGGTAATTATAATTGGGATTATTAAAGAGGTCTTCAAAATCTTAGGAAATTCTCCCTGTGTATGAAATAGACGAAATAGGTAGCAAAGGTGAAAAGAGAGGTTGGAAGAGTATTTAAAAAAAAAAAAGCGGTGTGGGGCCGGGAAGAAATTCATCTTTTAGTTTATATAACTTTTCTGCAATCACAGCAGGATCGAAATTTTGAGTGAGAAAGGACCAACGTTACGAAGGAGTTATTGGCAAATGTTTGTTTGAAAAATGTAGGAAAAAAGTTGGCAATAGTAGGAGGATCACTTGAAGATTTGTTTTCGAAAGAGAGGGAGGAAGTATAGGTGTCAGTCTTATCTACGCAATTGATGAATTGACTTGGATCCGTTTATAAGATTGGTTTGCGCACTATTTAGCTAGCGTTGATAGAGGGAGTTGTAGAGTTCGAAGAAATGAAAATATGTACCTAGATAGTTTGAATAGTTGAAAGAAGAGAAGTTGCGAAGGAATACCGCCCGTAACCTGTTTCTTTTATTTCGTAGAAAGCAGAGTCTACGATTATACTAAGGAGGAGATGTAGAAGATTTCTTACGGCGGGAATATGGCACATGAAGGGAAGTAGGTTCGAATATTTCTCTGTGGAGAGATAGATTGGTGAACTCGAAGAAAGCGCTGCTTAGATAGGTATTTTAACTGACACAATGTCGAACTTAGACGAGGATGAAGTGTCAACGAGAGAGGAGTCAAAACTTTTGTGAATGGTCAGTAGGACATCTCAACAAGGAGAGTCAATCAAAGGCGATCGTCATCCCGAAAAACATTGAACGATAGAGGGAATTATAGTTTTTGGTTTGGGGTGGAATATAAGGAGTTTGAATATGGGTGGGAAACTCAAAATTAGGAAAACTTTTAATTTTGAAACTCCAATTAGAGCTGGATCTATTATGGGAAGAGAAGGTGGGTCTTGGTAATTTGGATTTACTTGCTAACATTTGCTGGTTTTCGTATTATGGACAGCTTAACTTTATCCTGCTTCTCGGTGGATTTTTCCAAGATTGAAATTGCGGCTGACTGGATTATGGAAAACCCATTTATATTTAGTCAGATGTTTGAATTTGAAGCTGCACTTGCTTCTGTGGTGAGACGTTGGAAGCCAATGGTTATATCATATCTCTTTTCGAAGAAATTCGAAATGCTGTCACCATCCGCGTATTGGAAAGCGCATTTGATAAGAAGAGTTGTGACAAATCGGCCCTTCGAAGCACACTTGTCTGGTCTACGTTGCCATTCGAAAGGTGTCCACGTTGAACTCAACTGATTGATGAGCTTCCGTGGGGCAACGACTGGAGGAGTTGACATATATTTCTTCTCGGTTGTCAAGTTGGAAGAAACTACAAAGGAATCAGTAGGTTGGAACGTCCGCAGAAGACCAAGTTCTTGAGGCCAGCATGAATTGACTTCGGGTTCCATTAATTCAGTCATGAGAATTACTAATTTACAACACTAGATGTGCTGCGGGGCTTGGTAACTCTCCCTCAAAACTATTTCTTGCATTGACCGAATTTATTCAAAAAGATGAGCTAAGCTGTCTGTTCCGGAATAGACAGAACAAATGGAAAAGGTGTAAACAACACACTCTCTGCAACAAGTCGTTCTAGCTAATGGGGTTCACTATGTCTGTCTTGTTTTACGGCGCAAAAACTTGGACACGGACGAAAACGGATGAAAATGCTCTCGAACGGAGAAGACACTTCAACAGGGACTTCGTCAGATAAGTTCGGTTAACCCTGGTAAGTTGACTAAGTCACCTTGAATGCATGGACACCAACGTCTGGAAAGTTCTCTACTCCAACCGAGAAGAACAACGCAATATAGGATGGCCTTATCTTGTAAGCAGCTGGCATAAGACTGCGCTAGCTAGAGAGGCATACTAGCTGAGGGTCTAGTTTACCCCGGAACGTAGCATCATCTAGGTAAGTAACACATATGGTATTATATTTCTGTTCAGCATTATGGCTCTTATCCGATGAAGATCGACCGTGGCAAATCATTGCTATAATGATTTAGCGAAATTTGAATCTGTAACACCGGACGATAGACTATAAGCAAGTGACATTGGTGACAGATACTGTTGAAAAGTTTAATCGCTAAATTAATATATTCTAAACGAACAGGGATACTCAAAATCAAAACAAACTAACCCACGGCCGAATGTGTTATTTGACACTTCAGAAAAATTGTCATTTTTATTCGATTCTTGCTGATTGGAAGATTGGAAGCCCAAGCCCCCCAACATAGATAAACTAACCTAAATGTCAAACTTTCCAGATATTGGAAAATCAAAACCGGTTTTCTACTGATCGCTCCTATCCGTGTGACCTTGTCTGTGAATACGTGTTAATTGTCATCAATGGCAATTTCCCTCCCATTTTATACAAAAACCGCCCATTTTACGCAATAAAACGTCATCCACATTACACACACTCGTGCAAATCGCTCTTATTCTAGCAATTTTGTTTGTGAATTGCTCTCATTCTAAAGGGTCCGCCATCTAACGTTTTTTTTTTTTCAACTAGTGATTATTTCGTGAATAGTAACACTTAGCTCATGTCTGATTTAACAGCTAATTAGTTTTATCGAACAACGCTTCGCTAAGTGGGCCTGCGATCGACTTAGAGAAGATGCCGATTTTGCCAAAAAAAATTATCTTTTCAGATGAAGCTCATTTTGATCTTGGCGGGTATGTAAACAGGCAAAATTGTCGCATTTGGGGCACAGAAAACCCGCACGCATATATTGAAAAGTCGATACACCCAAAACGAGTCACTGTTTGGTGCGGATTTTGGTCCAGAGGCATAATTGGGCCATTTTTCTTCGAAAATGAGCAAGGAGTGGCCGTTACAGTCAATGGCGATCGTTATCGGGCCATGTTGAACGAATTTTTGTTCACAAAAATTGAAGAGGAGGATATTGGCCACACAGCCGAAGCTACACTCGATGTTTTGCGCCCTGTTTTTGAAGATCGCATTATCAGCAGCAGAGCTGATGTCGTTTGGCCACCTCGGAGCTGCGATTTGACACCGTTGGACTATTATTTGTGGGGTGCCGTAAAAGATAAGTGTTACGCCGACAAGCCAGAGACAATTGACGCTTTAAAGGACAATATTCGTGAAGCCATTGGTGAAATACAGCTGCACACAATCGATAATGTGCTTAAAAATTGGACCGATCGTGTAGGCTACTGCATGGCCAGCCGAGGCAGCCATTTGAATGAAATTATTTTCCATTATTAACCGGAAGGACAAAACTAATTATCTGTCAAATCAGACATGAGCTAGGTGTTACCATTCACGAAATAAGCACTAGTTGAAAAAAAAACGTTAGATGGCGGACCCTTTAGCAAATTTTGACAAAGTTATAGAGATGTAAAAGTATTGGAATTCACTTACAGTGTGTCAGTGCGAAAGTTAAGGGTTTGCAAAAGTATTAGTAGAGTTTGACATGTAAGTTAGTTTATCTATGCCCCCGAACGTGTTGCCAAAAAGAGTAAGTTTGTCTACTGAAGTGAATTCTATTAAAACAATATTATTTCAGAGAATAAATCCTCTTCTTTTTCATAAAACTTTAGGAATATTTCGTTGTACTGCTGAGGGTTCAATTCCCAACTGCATCATGGGTTCCAATCTCGCAGCCAGCAACAGATACTTTACCGCTACCTACACTACTTAGGTGCCGTGTACACAGAGGACGTATGGAGAAGAAGGCTCTACCGTCACGTCAAATAACTGAATAAAACTGCTGAATGCAAGGTCAAATCGCAAGCATTAGATGCTTGTGGATGTCGGAAAGCTTGGAAAATGTTTGGCATCTACAGTAAAGTCACCCGCTTGTACAAGAGATAATAAAACATGCGCACTGCTTCGTAAAAATTGGTAAAAACGAAATCAAAAAAGGATGTGAACACATTCATGTAATAGAATGGCTCAACATCCGACGTGCAATATCCCAGTCTGTACAACATACTTTTATAAATACGATGACATGTTTCAACGAATTCAAGAGATGAAATCATCGAGTTAACGGCTATAGAAAAAAAGTCGCAAAACTAGATTGAACCATCAGTGAGAGTGAAACAAAATAGAAAATGCTCTCGACAGGAAAGGATATCAAATAGGTCAGTTCACGATCCTATCCCGGGGAAAGAACACGATTTGTAGCCAATCAGCAGTAAAGAAAGCAGCACTACTATTTACCTACACTAAATTCTCACCAAACAAAAGCCAACCATTTCGAGTAAATGCTTCCGGATCTCCTTCTGTATTTTCCAAAAAGGCTTCGGCTAATTCTTACATCTGACACAGAAAAGAAAAGGCCGATGCATCTATTCTATATATTTATGAATAATTTCAACTTCAATGACTTACCCTATCCAGGAATTTCTTTCCATTATTCGATGTCCTCATCTCTCTTATCCAATCGTTGTAGGATTTCTCCATGCCAGCTGCATTTGTATTTCCACCCGCCACGAACCCTCTATTGATCTGCTCGAAGTTCGAGGCGCATTTTTCAAATTGCTTAGCCATTCTATCAATAGCTGACACCACAGTTGATAATCTCTTGTTTTTCCTCCTCGACATGGTCATGTGTCGGAGATTTTCCGAGATCTTCTCCAAACTGCGATTCAAATTGTCGAATTTCCTCGTCTGCAGGGACTTTCTCTCAATTTTCGGTTGCTTTTGCAGTAGTTCCAAGTTCTGAGACATGTCCTTCACCTTTTTCGAAAGAATTACCAAATATTTATTCAGAACAGAGAAATCGTTTCTTTGAAACTCCACTTTTGGTGACCCTCTAGTTTTTTCGGCCGATGCCTGTGGTTGTGCTTCAGTCCCCTCATTTGGTTGGGGTTTATTTAAAAGATTCCTTAAGAGAACATGCAGCAAAGGATTGTTGGTCTCCTTAAGATATTCTCTACGAATGTCATTCTTTACCTGGACTTCCCAGTTGGTTGAAATTGCATCGAATATTTCAAATAATTCATTTTCACTGAACCGGAAATGACGTGCCGCATCAAAATCAGGCAGTGTATTGCGGTAGGGAACTTCTGTGCAGAACACCGACAACGTGAAATGGCAGTCCTGGGCGTAAAGAAACTCTGCAACGAGGGTATTTAATGCAAGAATCAATGGAGAGAGAGTTAATCGATGAATACTGGATGATTGGGCGATGATGGTTTTTCCTAAAACATTTTAAAATGACAGGAAAAGGGAATTTCTCGTTAGAACTGTATTACCGACCGAATATGGTATCTTGGCAACCAATTTAAAATAAACAAAACAACAAATCGCTTAGATTGTCAGCATTTGTAGTGCAACTTTGTCACTTTTTTTTAAAGCTAAATTAAATGAAATCTTACCCAGAGATGTTTTGTTGAAGTTGGAAATAAGATCTTTTCGTAGTTTGGCTTGTAACGAGCGCGCCACGTCGTCTTGTTCCATCCAATCACGGAAGTGTTTCTTGAACTCTTTTTCCGGTATTTTTGTTAGATCTTGAAGATTTATGTTGGGCGTCTCCATTGCTTCAAATGTATTCTTTTAATAATTGCCTGAATGTGAGAACTTGTAAGAATTTCTGTCACTAACAATTTACCGGAACGCGGAAAACTTATCACAGTTCTGATAAATGACAGCGAACATTACAAATGCAAAAGGTACACTGAGGGTGGCGTCGATGACGTGTTTTGAACACAACTTCCTAGGGGGTGTTTAAATGCACATACTCGTATACTTGTGTACGCTGTGTATTTATATATATTTGAGTTAGTCGGAAGTAGCATTGTCATTAATTTAAAATATCAAACAACAACTGGTACAGTGTGCAGCGCTTATAAAAAAAAATGTTTTTTTTTGAAGTGCTATAAACATTTTAGGGTAAAATGTTTTGAACACGACTTTAGTCATATGGCTCTGTTCAGTTGTTTTTGAGGGACTTATCCTGCCGGTGAAATTTTAGGCAGCTCCTTCGTGGAATTAGAGTCCTATTTCGTCAATACATCAAACACTTCACATAGCTCCACATGAAATAATCGAGTGGCGTCAAATCGTACGATCTCCGCGCCCATTTTAGTGGTCCATATCGCGGCATAATATTGTCATTGTATAGAATCCCCAGTAGGTCAACAGTTTCATGGCCATTATGGCACCAAACATAATCACTGATGGCACGATGATGCCACCAGTGTGAAGACCACACTAAACAGAGCACTTTTGTTGATATGATTTAGTCTCTTGAATCTCCTCCTCAGTTTTAACCTGTCTAAAATAAGAAATACCTTCACCTGCTTCTTCCAATACACCTAATAGCCTTATACCAAGTTCCCACACTTTGGTAACCTGAGTATTATGATACATAAATTTCGCTCGCTTCCACATACTCACTCCTTCCCCAACCCAAGCACCTAAAACATATATTTTTGTTCTGACATCTCTTCGCCGCCTTTTCTTGATCCTGTGGTTCCCCGAATGGTCACACCTACCAAGAAGCTAGATAATTCAAGCGATGGTGGACGCTCTATTCTTTTTCCGCTAATAGAAAATATTCTGTTAAATCTGGCCTACTTACATGACTTGCATCGTATAACTACTTAAACAAATGTTATGGTCTCGATTCAGCAAGAAGGGCTTCTCTTAAATACCAAAAATCTTCGTATGTTTTCGCCAAAATTTGAAAATTACTTCACCTGATGTTGGAAACTGCTCTCTTTTTTATATCCTCAAAGAACGTGTTCCAGCTTTAAGAACTACTATCGTTTCCTACTTATGTCGACTCTAGAGGCAATGTTCTTATTTTGCGTTAAGCGCTTTACCGCTGCTTACGCGACCAGGAAATAAGTTTTCTTCGTAGACTATCTTACGGAGTTCGGTTTATGTCATTAAGAATCTGGAAAGGTAGCTTTATCCAATATTTTTTCATGGACGTCCTACCTTTTGAAAATGTATAAAGCATAGATCAGCAACCACAAACTTTACAGAATTCGTATCAAGTACTCTATGCGCTTCAAAAGATTGCAAATAAGTAACTGCTCGTACTAGCGATTACAGCACAGCTCTCGAAAACTTTTCATTTAAAGTTATCCTTCTCAAACTGAAGGCTCTTGGCCTTCAATCTGATTTCAGTATGTGGATTACTTCCTACTTAAAAGGAAGGCACTACAGTGTCTTCCTTAAATCCATTATATTACTTACTTAGGTCCTAGAACCAGGGCATAGAGCCTCCACTACTCCTACCCGCCATCGTGTATATATTCTGGAGATGTATCTCTGTCTGCCTCCCTGCGTGAGATGATTCCATAGCATCACATTTGCTATGTGTATGCCCAATCCACTGCCACTTATGTCTTCGTATGATAGATTCAATAGATTCAATGGGTTCATGACCTGCTCTCGCATGAAGTGCATCATTAGGGATGCGGTTGTGCCAGAAGATCCTCAAGACGTTTCTCAGCTTTCTTGTGACAGCGGGCGTAACTTTCCAAGTGCTGCACCCATAAAGAAGCACAACAGTCGTAGCTTGGTCTTTAGGCTAATAGAGTTGTTTCTTCATATTTTAGATAGGATTTCGAACGCAGCCGTTGCTTTCCCGACTCGGCTGATTATATCTAGTTCGGTCCCGCCATGAGTAGAGACAATAGTCCCTAGATACCATCTCTACTAGTTGTCAAACAATCTCTACTTGGTTAGGTGAGGAAGTTTCGAAGCTGATCCTTTTGATTTTTGCGTATTGATCTTTAGCCAAACGATGTGAGTATCTTTCTCCACCCTTGTTGTCATTTGATGGAGATCCACGATCCTATGAGATGTTTTTGTTGTGATTGCAGAATCCACTAAAATCCTCCATTTCCAGTCGCCACAGATGCAACAGGAACAGTATTGGTGACAGCCCTGCCTAACTCTACAGAACGTGACATTTGGATCCTTCATATGTAGCCTTGATAATAGCAAACTATTTATCTGGGATGTCTCTCTTCCGCAAAGTAAGCCAAATAAATTGTCTATTGACGCTGTCGAAAGCCTTTTCGAAGTCGATGAACAGCAGGTGAAGTGGTGATCGATATTCAACACACTGTTCTATGATGATCCGCACGGTGTTGACGTGGTCCACACAGGAAGATCCAGTGCGGAATTCTGCTTGTTCGGCGTCAAATATGCCTTCGACGCGGTCTTTTAATCGCTCCAGGACAATTTTTGATATTATCTTGGGTACTGCAGGCAGCATGCAAATTCCTCTCTAGTTTTCGCACTGCGTAAGGGAGCTTGATAATCACTCCATTTTTCCACTCTTCAGGAAAACACCCTGTTTCCCAAGGTCTCTCAATGAGTGGGTACATCAGCTCACTCGATGTTGTTGACGCTACTCGTAAGAACTCTGCGTGAATACTGTCAAGTCCAACCGCTTTGTTGTTCTTCAATGCTTGGATTGCGGTAAAAATTTCTTCTCTACTGGGGGATATAGTACAGAAAAGTGCGCCACCTGCGTCCACCTTTTGAACTGGTCCTCATCCGAAACAAGCTGAGATCCGTCTGTGTCTCTCACCAGGTTTTGTTTAGAGCTTTGGAGACCTGTGAGCTCTTTGGTAATTCTGTAGACGGTCCTACTGTCACAACTACTAGCAGCCTCTTCTGACTACATCATGCCGCACGGTATGGTGAACTTCTCTCATCTTCAAGCGATATGCAGCTGCGATGCGAGCATTGAGGTGTTTTCTTTCTTCGACCCTAGCCCAAGTTTCTTCGGAAGACAAGCACTTTTTCTTCCTTGCGACCGATCGACTATACCTTCAGCACCGGATATGAGGACATTTTTCGCAGCACACCAATGGTTTTCGATAGAGGTGAGCTCCATGCTACTGATTGCTCTTAATTCTTGTTAAAGGTGGTCCCCTAGTTGTTGGCAGCCTGCGGGATCCTTTAGTCTATCGGTATTAACCCTAGGTATTTGGGTGTTTTCTTGGGATCTTTGAACTGTAGCTGTACGTAATCTTACGGTAGCAACCATCAGATCATTTCCATCTCTGCACCCCTTCTGTTACGAACCTACTGGAGATTGATTCTATATCGCCGGCTGATCGCGAAGTGATCAATTTGGTTGGAAGTTGCTTGTCAATCCGTCGACACCCAACTGACTTTGTGGCACGTCTTGTGCTCAAACATGGTTCCTCCTATTACAAGGCGGTTGGCGTTGCAAAACTCGACAAAACGCTCGTCATCGTCGTTCCGGTGGCCAACACCATGCTTTCCCATAACATGCCTGAGTCCATGTCATTGGCATTGCCAACCTTGGCATTTAAGTCTACCATTACCATTTTGGTGTCTCCGCGTGGTGTACTATCATAAACAGCACACAGCCGGTTATAAAAGGCGTCCTTCTCCTCGACCGAAGAGAGCTCCTTTGGGGCGTAACACTGTATGATGGTGAAGCGACGTACTCTAGTCCGGAACCTGGCCTTCAGGATCCTGTCGTCTAAAGGCACGCAGAAAATTAAGCTTTTGAGAGTTGTTTTCGAAGCAGCAATCCAACGTCGGGTGCCTAGCCGACGTAGAGTACTACAGTATTACAAGTTGGAGACTTTAACTACCCCGAGACAAACCATGTAACTTCACTAATTCCTTATACCGCATGAATTCCTTCTCTAATTGGAGGAATCTGGCTTGAAGACCTTCACTCCCGTTGTCGAGAAGCGTCTTCACATTCCAGAAACCAAACTTTGCCCGGGTACAATAGCCAAATATAGTCAACGTGTTAGCATTCCTTATCCGGGGCGTAGTGTCGATTTCGGTAGCGGTTTTGATTTCAGCGCTAATTATAAAAAACGAAAACAAAACCTGAGCTGTGGGGTCCATTCACTGCACAAGTCCAGCCATCTCAAACGTTGGATCCCTAGACGCCTAACTAGACCATTGTCGCTGTACAGCCCATATTGTTCGTGGTTAAATCTCCTCCTCCATTCCCTAATAGGACAAATAGGACCGAAAATCACATGCGGAATTGTGCGTTTCACTCGAATCGTCCAAGTGTTTATTCATCCGCTTTCGACAATGTCCAAGCCTCTGCGCCATAGAGCAGAACCGGGATGATAAAGGTCTTTTATATAGCCAGTCTGGTCCTTGGACAAATGTCTCTATTGTTCTATTGCATCGTGAGTACAAAGAAACAGCGATTGGCAAGAGTAATTCTGCGCTGAACGATATCAGCGTGCTTGTAACTACGGAGCCAGGGTAGTCGAAATCCTGAACTACCTCGAAGTTGTAACTGCCAACGGTGTCGTTCTGGCCAAGCCGTCGGTGATGTGCCTCCTTTTCTAATGATCCACATTTTCCCCGTCAGATTCATTTCGACCCGCTTTCGCCTCAGTGCTCTCGAAAACTGCATTGACAGTTAGCTGCGTTCATCCAATCACATTTGCCTACGCAAATAATTTCAGGGACTTTGCTGGCCAGTGAGTTTTGCACGAATCGTCTTGTCTAGAACCTTTGATATTTAGGTCGCGGTCCAATCGTTACCGACCTTGCTGAAGCAGCGGGAATTCTCCATAGTCATACGGCATAACCTGTCCGCGTTCACCTTTGCAGTCTTGTATTCTGGATTTGTAGCCTTGACATGTTCGTTCTATTTTCTTATTATCTCCATATATTCGATCGCATTTTTCGCACGTTCTTTTTTTTTCTTTCTGAGAAACCTTCGTTTTTCTATGCAGTGCAGCTTTATATGCTTCTTGATTGACTTGAATGTACCTGCCTACATTTCTCTTGCAGTACATTGCCAACACTCCCACTGATATTCTAGGGTTTGTATACTAGCACTTTGAGAGAGCTTCAGGGGAATCTTCAAAGATTTACGGGTCTCTTGCGAGTGTAGTTTCTCGACGTCAAACTTAAGGCGTCTTACTTGACTCTATTATGACTGTGATATTAACACTCGTTTCGTACCCTGGACGCAACAAGGCAAAAACAAAATCAATGAAAACATTTTTAGACCTTCACTTATTGTTACATAGACCACCTTGTATGCAATATCCTTGCATTTTGTGTAATTCGAAAGATGTCTTTTCTTCGCGACACAATAGACGATTTCACTAATCATGGTGCATTCCTCTGACAGGGCTTTACAGATTAACTGGTGCACACTCCTCACAAGATCATTTCCCTCATCTTTAAAACGCTGGATGGCTAAGTCACCGGCTCACTCTGATTTGTTGAATTTATAAGATGTGTATAAGTCATATTCTTAAAACCGTTAACGTCTCTACTACGGTGATCCTGTGATCGTCAACTTTTGGGTTTATGGACCGGATTTTCAGACAAACTTCGTCGAACATGGCAAACATAGTTGGTTTGCTAAGCCTAAGGTTTATCCACTATTGCGTTCTTAATGTGAAAGCTTTAAGAATCCTACATCATGTTCGTCATATTTTCATTCTCATCGCTGGAATTTTGTTTGTTAGACGTTTTGTGCATGACCACCCCATGCTAGCTCTATGTGTGGAATCGAAACATTATAGTTTCTCTGGCGACTTACAACAAAGCCCAATCACTATCTTCCCACGCCTTTTTCTAAGCTTGCTCGTGTAGAAGTTGCACCCAGTCTGGGGTTTGATGACACATGCATCAATATTATATATATATATAATGGGGCTATAATACGCAATAAAGTTTCAGAAAATCTCTTGAAAAATTCTAATTGAGATAAAGTATTGTCACAAATTTAAATTTGAACAAATGCAATATTAGTAAATTATTTTCCGATTATACATATTCAGAGTATTTAATTGTAAAGTTTTTCGTTATTACTGTACTTTCGCACTACCCATCCGACGAAAATTCAGTTTCTGTCACAATTTACTACGCGTTGTTTACATATTTTTGTGTAATTCGCTACTCATCATATGTTTTTTGTTTTCGCTTTTCCGGAAATATTTCAACCTCACAGATACAATATCTGTTTTTCGACAAACAAAGAAGTCCAATCATCATGCCCAATCAAATCGACAACGTAATAATTCAAGTGCGTGCTCAATTGCAGTCACGGCAAATCAAACTCTGGCTGGAGCCTTACTACTACCAAGGAATCGGTGTTGTGGAATCCGAATTGGAGGTATGTAGCTTCTTTGTTCTGCTAATCCTTTTCAAATTTGATTCTACGTCTTAGAAACTCGCTGCAGACTTCAGTGCTTCCCTTTCGATTTCTTTGTCCAATTGTAAACTGGCGCTGAGTGAATTGCAGGATGGGGCTCTGCGCAAACTAGCTGCTCGTAAGGAGTTCGAAGAAACTGGTAAAGAAAATCATCCGAAACACGAATTATCTAATAACTATTGATTTCTATTTGTATTTAAGGACTCGCTACCTTTAGTGTACGTCGCGTGAGCAACACAATTGGCACAGAAAATGTATTCGAAGTGAAATGCGCGCTATCGGCTTTAGGGGAGGACTTACAAAAGCAAATCGCCAAGTATCTTGATCTCACTCATGCGAATCGCATCAAAATCATATCGTCTGGAAAGATTATAAATCCAGGACTGGTTCTAGATCGTCAGGGCCTAAGAAATAACCAACAACTGATGGTAATCATTGGCGGCGTGGAGAATTCTACAAGCACCTCAAAAGAAGCAATGTACGACCGCATTCGAAAGATCAAGGAAGACGTGGAGACTATTGTCAATTCGGAAAGCAGACTATTTGAGGTATACAGTTGCCGCTGGCTTAACTGAGAAACTTGTGCTAAAATTCGTTCTCTTGCAGATGGAAGACCAGGATGGAAATCCAGTTTTTCTTCCTCCAGATGAAAACAAAGCTCTGCTAATGGCCATGGGCTTCTGTGAGAAGGCTAGGTCTGCCATTAAGCGAAATCACTACGACGAGGGGCTTATTCTATTGCTGGAAGCCGACGAGAAGTTCACCACATGCAATTCAAAGTTCTTGGAGGCGGTTGACAACTATGCGCTCGTTAACTTGGATATTGTCTGGTGTTATCTGTGCTTGAAGGTAAGTTTTACTCTTCATCAAGTTTTACTTAGAATTTCTCACGCAGTTTCGTGATTTTTCAGAACTTAACACAGTTACCAGACGCACAGCGTCGGTTGGAGATTTGTGAGAAAAGCTTCCAGCGCAGCTACGGAAAAGATTTGAATCGCTTGATCAACTTGAAGGGCGATTCATGCCCAGAGCGAGCACTGCTAATGCGACTACACTTGCTTCAGGGTGTCTTGTTATTCCATCAAAATCGTCGCAACGAAGCGTATGAGAAACTAGATCTCGCTCAATCCGAACTGAGAGACTTAAAAGTGGACGACCACGCAGTCCAGCAGCTAGTCGAAATGGGCTTCGAGCCGATCGAGGCCAGAATTGGACTGCGAGCATGCAAAGGTGATTTGTCTCTGGCAGTAAACTTTATACAAGACCGAAGGAGTAAACTCGCTGAAGCACGCAAAAAGTCCAGAAAGGAAAGAAAACTAAACGCCGATCTGGTCAATTCTCGTAGCTCGGATCATGCAGAAGAAAACTGGGTCAACCCACGCAGTGTATGTTCACTCGTGGAAATGGGCTTCCCTAGAGAATTGGTTGTGGTAGCTCTGCAAATGGCAAACAATGATCTCACCAAGGCGGTAATTTTGTTTTTAATTCATTCAATTACCTCCATGTTGACCTCTTACAAATACAGTTGGACATGTTGCAATCCAACACAGAGGCACTGGTTCAAGCTCTTCCATCGACACCACAGATGAGCATCGACGAGCAACTTCTTGCAGAGGTAAGTTAGGTTTTATTGAGCCAAGAGAACCCTATAGTGTCATTCTGATTATTGTTCCAGCTAACACAAATCGGCTTTGATGAAAACATGGTAAAGCTAGCACTGGAGAGCACTGACAATAAAAGAGACAAGGCTGTGGACTACCTTCTGAAGATGTTCAAAAATAGGGACGATTTGCAGGGAATAATTGAAAAGTTGTTAAACGCAGCTGGGGCTTCCACTTCGAGGGGTTTGTCCGGTGGTGGTTCAACATTGGTGGAGCAGTTTCTGACAAAGGCCCAGAAGGAATTCGATTCCGTGCAAGCATACGAGAGATTCAACGAGGACGTCTCATCCAATGAGAACGAGTATTTGGATCTGACACTGCTGCAAGAGGAACAGATTCTTGCCGAGTACAAGCGCTTCCTGGAGCAGTAAAGCGTGTTTCATTTGTTTTCATTTTTATATTTGTCAATTTTAGTGTGCGAAAAAAGTTCATAAAGTTTTGGTGAGTGCCAAGAAATCTGAGAGCATGAGCTTGAGTTTTCTTTCTTTGAGAGAATCAAAGTCGTGATGTAGCAATAGTATCGCCAGAAGATAGGAACGGGGTTGCTTTGTCTTATCAACTGCATCGGTGGTAACATTGTAAGTGTCTCGAAGTATCAGTGACCAGTGAATGGCCCTGAAATTGGTAAAACAAAGCGAAACGTGAACTATAGTTATGAGGAACGGTTTTGGTGGTGAAACGAAAAAGCAAAACGACCGGCTTAAGACCAAAAGCAAGCAAAGTTTAGAGAGTGTTTTGATTTAGAATACATAGATACCGCGTTATTTGTAGCATGTATAACTACATATAATGGTACATATTCCTTCCACGTACCTGTATTGCTACTGCGCCGCTCATGGAATAAGGTAAATTTGCGGATGTAATAACCATTCTACAGGTCGCTCTATTTTAAATTACCTTGTTACTATGGTACGCTACTGTCCGGGGTAGACCGGGCCCCCGCCCAATTATCAAGGCTTCGCCCTTTAATGACGTTGTCTAATAATGAACGGGGGCAGAGCAAAGTACTGGTCTTATCGTAAACATCTTCAGATGACGCTACCGAAGGTTGCTACGATTTGATCAGTCATAAGCTGCCGGTCATAGGTCTTGTTGGCGGCTGGACCACCGGTAGTCCCTACCAGGACTTAAATCACGGTACCATGGGAGTCAGGAGCCCCCCGGATCTCGGTCCGGGCCTGACTTGTTAGAGGTAGGCCCCCTTGTGGGAGCGTCATGGTGGCTGTGGTTTAAACCCAAAATCGCGGGAAAGAGTCTTCCTTTGGTTTTTCTTGGTTTTCCTTTGGTTGTCTCAATGTGGAGTTGCAATAAGTGCTGGGTGCTGCGACGCTAAGAGCAGTAAGAGGTTTTAGGTCGGCCTCGACTCATACCAAGGGTCTCGAGCCAGCTTGATATTTAGCTGCTGCCTCCAATTTCGAACGATACGTTGGATAAGATCCCCTTCCACTTGCGTGTCTTCCTAAACTGCGCTGTCCCTCGGGTGCGGGTTCGAAGATTTTTCGGACCGGAGCATTGGTGTCACTCTACATGACACAGCCACCTCAGTCCTTGGATATTCCCTCTTATGGATAATACGATGTCGCTGTACAGTTCGTAGTTGTATCCCCTTCTCCACTCACCGTCTGTAATCGAAAATCACCCGAAGATTTTTCTCAAACCAGCTAAGGGCATCCACACCAATTTTTGATAGAGTCCAAGAATCATCGCTACAGGACAGGACTGGGATTATTAAGGTATGATATAAGGTCACTGTTCCTGTTCGGAAGAAAGCTTTACCAGTGAATTGCCTTCTTAGGCCAACGATACAGCGATTGGCACGAGTTATTTTTCGTTTGATCCCAGTACTGATATTGATGTCTGAATTGATAGCGGAGCCTAGTCAGACAAAGTCCTTGACTACCTCGAAGTTTTATCTGTCGAGGGTGACGTTCTCCCCAACATATACTGGGTCTTGCCCACGTTAACCGTTAAACCCATCTTCGCCGCCTCGGTGGCAATACTTGCGAAAGCGCCCACAACATGACGCTGCTTTCTTCCGATTATGTCAATATCATCGGCGTATGCGAGTAATTGGACGGACTTTTGTGCCTCTTGGTGTTGGCGCTTTTTTGTTGGCATTCGGTGAGTTCACTACTGACCTTGATGGAGCAATGTACCGTGTTGTGTGTTTCGATTTGGAGTTCATGGGTTTTTTTTTAAGATCTGCCGTAGTGTGAATATTTGGTCGATGGTGGACTTTGCTGGCCTAAAGTTACAGTAATGTTAACCAATCAGGTTTTTTGACGAACGGTTTCAGAAGTTTGGTAAAACTTCCGAAACTCATCCCTGGAGTAGCATCTCCCAATTTTCTCGACCGCGCGCTTTTCATGTTCCTTCTTTTTCCTCCTGAGAAGAGGGTGATCATTTCTGCTCTTCTGCTCGTAGAGCTTGTGAGCAGCTCTAGTCCTTCTATGCAGCGCCGCTTTGTGTAGCTGCATGGTACTCATCGTAAAACCAGGGGTTTCGTTGTGGTGGACCAGTGAAACCCAGAACATCACGGCTTTTTGGCAATGCTGCCACTGATCTTCGATACTTGATGCTGGCGACGAAAATATCACCTATTAAATTATAGGAGAAAGGAAAAGGAATTGGCGATCACTTGTAGCGATTATAGCCGTCCAATGTCGGACTTCTTCATAGTACTAGCCTGTCTTTACGATGTTCGGGATATTCACAATCTAATATATTCCTGATTGACCAGGAGTTCTCCAAGTCGCCTACTGAATATCGAGATGCGGATGCCGCGTACTAGCTGCTACAATGTTTCATAGTGCCGCAAAGTCGATTTGCCTGAGTCAGTCGTCGGAGGTTGTGTCGTGCAGGCTATGGCTTCCGACAGTACTACCAAAGATGGCCTACATTTCTAGCTTTGCATTGAAGTCGTCGAGGACGTAGCAAATGCCGAAGTTTTTCATCCTCTTTTTCTCAGGTCCATCACATCGTATACTTGGATGGTGCAAACATCTGCTTTGAAGCAGTCCAGGGTCACGTGGCCTATTAAGACACCGAACATTTCAATGTACAGAGCCGAAGTTGTTGCCCTAATTTTGTTTGCAGGGGTTGTCAATAGTAGATCCGTCCGTATCCGCGGCTTGTTGTTGCTTCATAACTGTTTTTTTTTCATGGCCGGGCAGTTACTCCAACGGCATAACTCCCAACTTGGAGGGACAGTTCCATTATATTATAGGTACCCCTAGGACGAGAGGTTGATTAGTCCGAAGCCAGTAACTCGTTCAGGGATGTGAACACCATGTGAAGCCCTTATGGGTTCATCCGCCATCATCTCTTTTACAAGATCCTGACTGGAGCTCCTTACCGGCCTGAATATATCGATGTAGCCTGGATGAGGTCTTAATTGTTTTATTTCGGGATTTTACATCGCGGTTGATTGAATCTGGAGAATTCATCCGTTGTCCCGTTTATAGTGTTGCAATTTTTGTCTGCTGGTCAGCACTCGCGCTTATAAGTTTGGCAAGTCCAGTCCGGATGGACATCGACCAGAACCCGATGTTAACCACTTGGAGGTAAAATAAGCACAATTGATGTGTAGGACACAGTTACAACACTGGGCATCGCCAAGGTGACAGCTCTCCGTGCGTTCCCTATTTCTACAGCACCCGAGCATCCATTGAAGAGTTTACTGATTTTTTTTTTCATTTTTCTTTCGGTCTCTTCTTCGAACCTATGCTGAAACTTGAGCCTTTATTGCTTTTTGGGTCAGATTTTCGACGACTTTCATTGAAAATACCAAAATCGGCTTAATGGTTCTCTCTACTGCTGATTTTTTAATGTGGAGACATTTTCTTATGCGTGTCCTTCTCATGAACCCACATTTTGCCACACCTACATCTTCACTTCCGTTGTCGCTATTTCTTCGTTTTGTTTGTCCAACAACTCGATGCCTGTTCGTTCGCCTGCCGTATTCAGCAATCCATTATGTTTTAGCGCCATCTCGCATAAGATGCCTGTGAACTCTATCGATCGCTTTTTCCAAATCTTTGAAGACAATATTCGGATCTTTCGAAGCGCCACGATATTTCTCGATCATGCGTAAATTTTGGATCGCGTTGTATGTCGACCTGTGTCTTTCAAAGCCTCATTGACTGCAGCCCTTCCTGAACTGGTTAGGCTTCGAATCGCTGCTCATAATTTTATAAAACAAGTTCGTGAGCCATTTAAATACAAAATTTCCGATTTTCGTCCAAACTTAGGAGGATAGCTCCGCTAACCTTAATTTCCATAGGGGGCCGTTTCCTCTTCTTGTGCGACAGCCACTGTTAAATATTGCGTTAAAGGACTTTTGGAATTTATAAGAAATTTAGTTGTTTCTGTAATAGTTGGCAGGCGTAATAGCGAGTTTTTTCTTGTTCCTTGTGCAGCAATCTTAAAAATAAATATATGCTTGTTTACCTTTGCCTCGTCGTGGTACTCCTTTTCTTACTTGTCACCTGTTTGTAAGTTATAAGGGTACATCTTCTTAGTCGATTCACAATGATTCTTCTACTTTGCACGTGTTTGAGAACATTATTTATGATTTAATACTTTTCCCTCGCAACCAACATGGGTTTCCTTCAGCTAAGTCCACAAGTCAAGAACTTTGTGCGCACTAGAAAGGGGAACCGAAGTCAAGAAGTGCGATGAAATAAACCGAATGTAAAAAGAATAAAAGACTGCGACACTTACTGCTATCGAGAACGTCACAGTCGACAGCTATAACTTCGAGGCGGTAAGGGACTTGGCTCTGCTTGCTCACTCTTGTCAATCGCTGTTCTTTGGACTAAAAACGCCATTGAGTAGTAAGGCCCTAAGGATACTCTATATAAGACCTTGATCATCCCAGTCTTACTTCATGGCGCTGAAGCATGGACTTTATCGAAAGTGGTTAAGATATCAAAGGTCATTTCGAGAGAAAAATACTTCGTATAATATCCGGTCCCACTTGCGTTGACCGGCTTTGGAGGAGAAGATTCAACGACGAACTACACCAGCTTTTCTAGTCAGAAAACTGTGCATCATTTGCCTGCGATGGCTAGGGCATATAGAGCAAATGGACATCAGTGTTCCGGATCGCAAAGTCTTCGAATCTAACCCAGAGGCACAACGCAGTAGAGGAAGACCTCACCTTAGGTTGCATGTAAAAGTAGAAAGGAACTGCAACCGACTTGGAATGCGAAAGTGGATGCAGTTATCTAAGGATCGGGCTAAACTGAAGAGGCTTGTTAATTGAGGCCCAGGTTTGCCGCGTGTTCACCTAAGTAAGTAGATTGGTGATGAGAATACAACCACCGGCTATTTAGATGTGGTTTCATCATGGATGACAGATTTAGTCTAGAAGTCTTAAGTTTCAGACATGTGTACGAGCGCCTCGTGAGCGCGAAAATCAGCCTAGTATGTGCTCATATGATACCAAGTATTGAAAGACTGTATGCTCAATATCGTAAGCCAGATTTGAAAACCATCTGACGATTTAAATGAAAATGTAGGAAAGGACAATTTTTGGCAGCATGGTCGGTGAATATAGCCTGCTCGATAACGGATTCTGGCTTATTGACTTCACTTCTAGGCGAAATGCCTTCGTGGCAACGATCTACGGCGGTCACCTGATCAATCTATACAGTCAGTCAGATTGGTCACCTGGCAATTGATGTAAGGTGCGCCTCCAGTATTATGGATGTCCGAACGTTCGGAGGAGCCAATATTGACACGGTTCATTACCTTGTACAGCTAAGGTACCAATGTAGATATCCCTTACGCTGTTTGGAAGAGGAAATAATGTGCAAAGGCTCGACGTTTGAAGGCTGTAATTACAGGAAACCACCAGAGGCTTTCTAATGAAGTGTCCCTTAACTCCGGTTGACATTCTTCGCTGCTAGTATCTTGTCTCGAAACTAAGAGGGAACATGCCATCGGAGATGTCACATCTGACCGTCACTGTGAAACCCCCGTTTTGAATATGATTGTGAGAAATATTATAGAAACAAAATAAAGGGGTGCTGAAAAAAAGACCAGAGCCGAACAAAAAAGGAAGGACCAGCACTGGCTTCTCAGATGTTAAAAAAAGCATGAGAAGCGCAAGATCAAGGAAAGACGTTCAAAATTTTTTTAAGCATGACGAGCAAGGAAAACCTAGTAAAAAATTCGCAGTCAGTGCTAATCATATCGAAAAATTATAGTTAAAGGAACCAAGATGTAGTCATATCCAAACTTAAGTTCAACAGGGCTGCCGGTACAGGCGCAGATCTTTAAAATATGGTATGATCCAACGAAAGCATGTTGACTAACAGAACCTCAGCTTTATATCGCGATTCTGAAATAAGAAGACGATTGAGTCTACGCCAATCAGATTCAGTCTCTTCAAACAAGGCCTATGAAATCACTGTAAACCTTTTGTCAGCCAACTGATGGATCATTCTCAATATGGCTTGGGAAATCCACCATAGATCAGATTTTTATATTCGGTTTTGGAATCGCTGTTTGGCTTTTCCGGCTCGGCAGGATGATCATGGAGAAAGCTCGCTGCTCCCTGATGGTCGGTGCTGATTTAACCGAGACCCTAGATTTCAAAAAGGGCTTCAGTCTAGGCTTGAGGTTTCTTATTAAGCTGCATGTGCTTGCTGGCACTCTTTATCAAATCAGGGATTTCTTAGTGGTGGTCGGGTGAAACCCATCAGTTGGAGCGTATCTGGCAGCTTAGGAGTTGTTGAAAGATTTCGGAATACGCGTTCAGTGAAGATTCTGCAGTTCTTCTTTGTTGTGGCGTTTTGGAAATCCGCATTCGCAATGTTGGCTGCTCCTACAAATATTGTGTTAAACTCCGAAGCCAACACCAGAGACACAATCTTTCTAAAGTCTATACAACTACCTGGCTGGTACGGATGACATAGACATTTTGGAAAAACACATTGAGCTGCCTCTGAGGTATTTGCATTACAAAATGTTTATGGGGTTTTAAAAGATGCTTAGAACTTATTTCTTTTAGCACAATCGCTTTATTCAAAATCACAAGACAACAAAATTTACAATTCAATCACTTTTATCAGCCTTATCAATCTTTAATTTAAACCACTTCATCACTACTCGTAATTCACTTTTCAAATTCAACTTTAGAACTGACTTCACCTCTGTTCGATATTATTTGGACTCCTTGCCATTTTTCGAGAACCTTCCGCACTACTTTCCATTTTGCCAGAATCTACGTTAAAGATCTTCCATTATTCAAATACAGATGGCGCTGTTCACATTTAAGCGGTTACCACACCATGTATTGAAGCAGATGCGGTGAAGATGGGTCTGACAGTAAACGCGAGAAAAATGACACACACATCACAATGGACAGATACAACTTCGAAATAGTTGACGCTTTCCTTTACACAGGTTTTGCAGTCTTAGGAATCACTCGAAGAAAAAATCTTGTTAATCACTATTTTTTGGACTCAGAAAGCAGTTGAGTAGCGGAGCCGTCTCTCGGGCAAACAAAACCGCACTCTATAGGACATCGATCCTTCTATGGCAGAGAGGCATGCACTTTATCAAAAACGGATGAGAAGGCGTTTGATCGTTTCTTGACAAAAAGTGTTTTAAGTGATCAACGGAGATGTAATCAAGAACTATATGGGCTGTACGGAACCTAGTTAAAGGAGTCAGAATTTAGCGGCTTATATGACTAGGACACGTAAAGTGAACGAACACCATCTGCTCGGGAAATCTTCGAATGCTTAACCGAAGATGCCACCTGGAGCAGAGAAAGGCCTCGCAATAAGGTGCGCGCGCTGGTGCGGACATAAAGAGCAATATTGAGTGGGCTAAAAACATCCTAAAAGACGGATTGCCCACAGCTTCCACTGCTCCCAAAATTTTAAAAGATTCCTCCAAGCGCCAGAGATCGTTGGAGGAAACCGTGCCGGTTTCCAAGAGTCCTATAACACATAGTTCCAAAACCCCTGGGCCATCCAACAGCACATTTCTGAGGTCTTTCAATGAAGTCCTAAAGCACGCATTGGTGCCAGCAATGCTGGCTGGCTCTCTTGTAGAAAACGTAGCAAAAAGCACAAGAAAAGTGACTGACTGGGACTCATACAAAGAATCCCTCAAATTATACAAAAAAGAACTGAGGAAGGCAAAGCGACAATCTTGGAGGTTATTCTGTGACAAAATCACAAAAACCTCTGAGGCATAGCGGCTAAGAAAAATCCTCTCTACATGCCTAGCTGTTTGAAAAAAACCGATGGCATTGGACAACCTCAAGTGATGAATCACTCAACCTGCTTCTGGACATCCACTTTCCAGGTAGCTCCCAACTCGCGGCCAGTACAGGTCTACTGCAACCAGGACCAAAATTCATGGTCCGATTACGAGAGACAACTGCTCTGAGCGCTGCATAGCTTCAAACCATACAAGTCTGCTGGTACGGACGGTATAATACCTGCCGAGCCACAGAGGTCCTCAGATATTATTCTACAAGTGTTGGAAAATATTATGAGGAGCTGTGTAGAACTTACCCACATTCCTCTGTTATGGAGAGAAGTCAATGTAGTATTCATTCAAAGGACCTCAGACCTATAAGTCTATCATCTTTCCTTCTGAAAACTCTAGAACGACTGATTGATATCCATATTCGAGCTAAAGTATATCCAAGACTTTTGTCAACGGCTCAACATGCATACTGTAAAGGAAAGTCGGTGGAAACGTACACAATGATTGCTTTCCTAGATATAGAGGGCGCCTTTAACAACGTCAACACATCCGCAATCACGGCTGCGCTGTCAACTCTGCAGGTAGACGACTCACTTGGGGAGTTAATCGGTCTAATGCTGAAAAGCAGGATAATCATCTCCAAATTGGGTGAGACTTCTGATAAAAGATATATCAGCAGAGGTACGCCGCAAGGCGGTGTCCTCTCTCCCCTTCTCTGGAACTTAGTAGTTAACGAACTACTGATATACCTGGAACGAGGGGGGATGGGGGCGTAGCAGGGTGATTGCCTATGGGGATGTCGTTGCTATAGCCGTCTCAGGTAAGCATCTTAATACCATTAAAGAACTCCTTCAAGCAAATCTCAATAGTTTAACCCTCTGGGCAGATCGCTGCGGATTGGGAATAAACCCCCATAAAACTGATCGTTTCCTCTTTTCTAGAAAACACAAAATTCCAATTATAGACCCAATTCCAATTATAGGGTGGTAGCAGAGTGATTGCCTATGCGGATGACGTTGCCATAGCCGTCTCAGGAAAACATCTAAATACCATTAAAGAACTCCTCCAAGTAAATCTTAACAGATTAACCTGCTGGGCAGATCGCTGTGGATTGGGAATAAACCCCCATAAAACTGATCTTGTTCTCTTCCAATTATAGACCCTCCTTCAATAAATGGTACCAGTTTAGTTCTTTCCGATACAGCAAAATATCTGGGTCTCATTTTTGACAGGAAACTAAACTGGAAACCTAATATTCAAGAAAGAGTCAATAAAGCTACAATAGCTTTATTCTCTTGCAAAAAAGCCATTGGGAACAAATGGGGCCTTCAACCTCGCATAACCCACTGGCTATTCATCTTGGTCATAAGACCGATACGTACTTACGGGGTGGTTGTCTGGTGGACGGCCTTGGAAAATACAGTCAACAGCATTAAACTAAGCGGAGTCCAAAGAACAGCATGTCTCTGCACAAGCGGCGCCTTGCGGTCTACCCTCTCTGCGGCATTAGATATTCTGCCTCACTTGACACCCCACGACATTTTTAGCAGGCAAGAAGCTGCGACTGCAGCTATTCGCCTTAAAGCGACTAAACAGTGGACAAATAATTCATTTGGCCACGCCAACATTCTTAATATATTAGCAATCCTCACAGAGAACATCGATTACACCATACCTGAACTTTGGTTTGACAAAAACTTCCATTCAAGCTTCCCCTCTAGATCATTCTGGGAGGAAGATGCTTTCATGGAGGACAAGTCAATCCATCTCTACACAGATGGATCTAAAACCGATAACGGAGTTGGTGGTGGTGTTTTCTCAGAAAAGCTAAATCTAAGCCTCTCTTTCCGTCTTCCAAATCACTGTAGCGTGTTCCAGGCGGAAATTTTGGCGATTAAAGAAGCTCTGTCCTGGCTGAAGAAAAACGATATATCCGCATAGGATATCCTCATCTTTTCGGACAGTCAGGCCGCTATCAAGTCCCTGGACACTGTCTCACAAAATTCTAAAACCGGCAGAGCAGTTCAACATTCACCTGTGTTGGGTGCCGTGCCATAGAGACATTCCAGGTAACTGCAGAGCCGATGATCTCGCCAAAATTACCTTCCTATTCTAACGGAAAAGGGTAGTATAGGTATACCAATACATGTCTAGCGACCAAACAGATCTGGCCAAAGCTGGATCTGAATCGCTCTAAGTGTCTGATCCTTTTAGATAGGAAACATCTCAGCGCCATAATAGGTGTCATCACTGGACACTCATAAGCAAGCACGCAAGAAGGCTTGGCGCTTTTACAAACGACTTCTGTAGAAGCTGCATGGACGAGGAAGAGGAGGAGACAATCCTCCACCTATTCTGCACATGCCCAGCTCTCTCCCAGAGAAGAAAGCTTCATCTAGGAGCTTTCTTCTACAACGACCTAAACGATCTAGAAAACATCGACGTTAACAGTCTCCTACGCTTTATTATAAGCTCAAAGTGGTTCCATTAGTAAGAGGATCATAGATCCGCGTGGAATCACAATGAGCCAATAGGCCTAAGTGGGTTAGTATTTCCAACAGCCACTCTTACCTAACCTAACCTAGTGCGGAATAATCTCAACCAATTTCGTCCACGAAATTGGTAGCAGTTAGGAATCAACAGGGCTGACTGGATTGGCAATAAGCCAATTAAGGCCAATAAGCTCCCTACTTCAAATGGCTGTGTTCCAGATAGAATGTTCCAGCAAAAGTCCTTTCATATCTGGCTGATTGTTTTCATTCTCTAAAGACTCACAACACAGTCTGGTTTAGAGACAAATTTAGCGCCAAGGAAAGATTGTTGGAAGCCATAGATCATGAAATATTATATATCTCGTCTTGATACGTATTAGCATTTATCACATTGGTTCCATATGTTAAAATCTTAAAAAACCTTCAATTCACTTTGTCTTTGAGTAATACCCAAATCAGGAACTTAAAACCCTGAAATTTCTTAATTAGTCGCTTCTTTGTCTTTTTTATCATTTTTCGGGCTATAAATTATGCCAATTACTCAAGCGTTAAGTATCCGCACTTAACCACAGAGGAAATAATTTGTTTCGAAGTATTAAAATAAATAGAGATTTGAACGAAGCATTTATCTGTTTAATGAATTGAAAACATTCTCAGTAATCTGCTTAGAACGAATTGAATGAAAATTGCCGGTTCTTCTTCCAGCAATTTGCTAGTATTTGTAGTGTTTTTTTTTTCATTTTTCCATATTCCGTATTCGTAATTATGGAAGTTTATATGCCGCTACTGCCCAGTAGATTAATTTCAGTATTTTGTATAATTAACATACGCACGATAATTCACCCATCTGTGACAGCAAAAATAAAAAAGAATGCTTCTAATTTGGACAGAAAACATAATATTGTCATTATTTAACAGAATTGGTAATAGCCGTCTACTCGTGAGTTACTGATTTAAAGTGACACTATAGTCCGGGGTGGACCTGAGTCTCAAACACAAAGATCTTCGCTATTGGACGAATCGCATCCAGCTGCTCACACCCTTTCCAGTTGGACGCATCATCTAAGATGAAGTCTTTCTATACTGCTTTGCCTTTTCAGTCTTTTCAAAGACACTTCGAGCCGGAACCGTGCAACATCCTCTAGCCAGCGAACCAGATGAATTCTAGTCCTTTTGCCTGTATACTGGGGATATCTTCTTCTTCCAAAAAATTGTCTCTTCATGCTTCCGCATACTACATTAGGACTTTCTTCGTTGTTGGTGAGGGGGAGTTATTTCTTTATTGCCTTCCGAGTCTAAAGAAACGGCGATTTATTTTGATTTCTAGTGTTGTGCCGTTGATTTCATTTACAATGCAGCCCATGCAGAGAAAGTTATATAGAGTTTCCTATTGTCGCATATTCCGAGCCATTGATGTAGAATGGCCATCCTTGTGCACAACATATACTCATTCCCTCATGTATTGCTAAGCCCAACATTGTCGCTTCAGCTTTCATCGCCACAAACGCTTCAGATGCCGAAAAATCCTTGCATAATCTGAGTTTGGAGTTTTGCCTCCAATATTCTGAACTCCGAACGTTGCTGTCAGCCAATATTGACTCGGATCACCACCTTGTGGCAGCCAAGTTGCGATGGGAAGAACATCAGCTCCTCCAGCAGAGAAAAAAGGGCAAGACAAGAGCTGGTTCGATGATATTGAGATGTTGTACTCGAGGAATAAGGTTCGGAAGTTTTATCAACAAATAAAAAGAACGTGACAAGGCTGGAAAACCCGTACAGAAACTTGTAGATATGAAGAAGGAAACCTTGTAATGGGGGAGAATATGGAAAAATTTTTCTGTAGACTTTATAACGGCGAAAAAGACCAATATCTCGCCATGAGGCAGAATAAACCATTCAAGTCAGACGATGGTAGCCAAAATTTGTATCCACCTGACCAAAAAGAAGTGAGGAAAGAGCTACAAAACAGCTGGACCTGACTGCTTGTCAACCGAGGCATTCAAAGCTGCTGAAAATTACTTTGTGGAGAGTATACATCAACTCATTTCTCAGATCTGATCAGAAGATTGTAATCCTGAAGAACAAAAACTCAGCATCGTTTGCCCGATCCACAAAGAAGAAGAAGATCTCAACCGCGCCAACTATAGAAGCATAAGTCTCCTCAACATCGAGAACGTCCAAAACCCTTCTTCAACAACCTGATTGATCCATATCACCCTATCAGAGCGTTTTCAGACCAAGAAAGCCCACAATCGACCAAATTTTCACACTCCGACAGATCCTGAAAAAAACTCAGGAAGTCCGAATCGATACCCACCATCTTTTCATCGATTTTAAGGGCTGTCATATGCGGCCCTTTATAAGGACGGGCTACATATATAGAGCCATGTCTGGTTTTGGCATCCCTGCCAAACTCGTCCCTCCGTGCAGAATGACGATTGAAGACGGTCGCGGGTCCGCCAAGGTCGGCAATGACTTAACCGCGATCTCTGCTGTCATGTGACTTCTTTAACATCGTACTTGAAAGAATTGTGCGGAACTCACAAGCGAATACTGGAGGCACAGTCTTTCAAAAGTCTGTGCAACTACTGGGGTAGGCCAATGAACATAAATGGGAGAACTCATGGGGCTGTCATCGGTGCGTTCGCTGGTATTGAAATGGGTTTACCCGTAAACGAGGGCAAAAGCCAGTACCATATATTCTGTAAACAAGAAGGGACACACAACATCAATGAATTGGACAAAACGTCACAGTCGGCAACTGTAATTTCGAGGTAGTAAAGGACTTTGCTTACCTAGGCTTTGCTATCAACACCTCAGTAGAAATAAAAAAAGAATCACTCTTGCCAATCGCTGTTTCTTTGGGCTAAGAAGTCAATTGAGTAGTAAGGACCTATCCCGAAAAACTTAGGAGACTCTATATAAGACCTTGATGGCGGTGAAGCATAGAATCTATCGAAAGCGTCGTTTGAAGAGAAAAATCCTTCGAAAAATATTCGGCCGGAGAAGATTCAACGACGAACTATACAAGCTGTGCAGCGACATCGACCGAGTCAGAAAACTGCGTATCAGTCACCGCAGATGCCTAGGACATGTAGAGCGAATGGACACCAATGATCTGCAGAGACTTCGTATCTAGCCCGGACGGAGAACGCAGTAGAGCAAGACCTCACCCAAGGTGGCGCGAACAGGTAGAAGGGGACCTCAACCGACTTGAAGTGCGCAACTGGAGGCAGTTAAGTAAGCCGTGCTAATCTTGTTAGATGAGGCCCATGTTCACCCTGGACTACAGCGCCGCTTAAGTAAGTGTCTCATTGGAAATTGGTGTTAGATCGTTTGAAGAAATCATTTAGGCCGGCCTGCAGTGGGAGTAAATTTACCACATGCCAACAGAATGATGTCATCAGAGCTACATTTCCAGTAAGTCGTTTATGACCAGCAGCCATAAAAATGGGAATTAGAAATTGCCTTAGGGTTTTTCTTGAATCAAGCTTGAGTTAAACACACGCTTTGTAGCATCTCGACGGTCCACGACTTGCTTACTGTACTTTCTCAATTGCATCTGTCTTAACATTACTGTGATTCTGTTTCTATCATTGAATTTCCTTGGTTGAGCAGGAGATCCCGCTTATCCAAATCCACAATAAAGAAGGCATTCTCATAATCACTGCGATGGCAGATTTTTAACTTATATAAATGTTTACAGTGCAGGCCAGTGCAATGCACCAAGACTAATCAAAAACGATATTCAAACAAACTTGCTTGCTGTTCAATTATATCAATAAATCTACCGACAACACCGTAATGCTTTGTCATGCAATTATTACGTCAAAATACTAATTGAATGTTCTCAAGCCTGGATTAGCCTGTCCAACAAGTAGAACCATAAAATGTATGTAATCAATAACATTTACACAGTTAAGAAAATATAAAGTCTGAGAGTCACGTGCAACCTTCTCAGAAAGTAGTTCCGCAATCGCATGTACCATTGGTGAACGTTAACTGGTACCGCGTAACTAGTGAAAACACACCATTTCATTGGAAACTTGTAGAGAATACAGCAGATTTGAGCTTCTCTCATTTCACCTCGCGATAAGCTCAAGTCTGTTAGATTCTAACCAGGGTTGCCGCTATAAGGAATTCCAAAAGTATCATGAAAAGTAGTCCGAAAACGAACATAGTGTTCTTGTATAAGTGTTGGACATTATTTGTTAGCTTTTAAAAGAGGTATAGGCTTGGTCTAAAGTGTCATTCTTGAGATCTCTCGGTGTGACCTGTGAAGTGTTTGGCTTATCTTGTGTCGTTCGCAATAACAACCTGATTTACTTAATTGCCTAAGGGTGGATCAGGGCCTCAGCTAACATGCCTCCATCCAGCGCACATGAGGTTGGCTTGAACCTGTGTGCGCCACCTACTCGTAAGATTAGTTATATGTGACCCTCTGGGTTGGAGTCGAAAACTTGATTTCCACGCTGGTGTGGTTTTTGCAGTTGATAGCCGCGGTAGATAAAGTCGCTTACTGCCTCAAAGTTGTAGCTTCCTATCGTGACGCTTCGTCGAAGTGTCCTTCATTGTTGACAGCATATGTTATTCTTTGTTCTTATTCATTGACCAAGCGCTCCACTGAGAGATCGTTTCATCGTCATCCTGCATAGTCGAACCATCTTGGCAGGGATACTAAAACTAGACATGCCCCAGTACAGTTCGTCTCTACAGATTCTGTTATATGCACCCTGAAAATCGATGAAGAGGTGGTGTGTATCGATTTGGAACTTCTAGGATTTTCGCAAGATTTGCCGTATTGTAAATAATCTCATCTGATCTATAGTTTACGGAGGGCCTCGGGCGTGCACATAATACGGCAGACATAATTTTATATGCAATGTTGAGGAGACTTATTCCCTTCTAGTTGGCGCAGTTCAGGGGATCCCCTTCTTTACGATCGGATCTAATGGTAATGAGTTGATGTATGTTCCGTATCCAATGATCGCCCGTTTTTTGAAACATCTCGGCAGTTAAGTCATTGGGCCAGCAGCTTTGTTGGACTTAAGCTTGAAAATGGTTGTCCTGACTTCATCTTGGAAATGCTGTCTGTCTTTGTCCAGGTTGATTGGTTTATTCTCCCCATATTGATGGGATATTGCTCATCATCACCGTTCAACTGTCTGCAGAAATAATATTTCCAGGTGTTCAGCAATGGCTGTGGTTCTACTATGAAGTTTTCTTCTTCTATTCGGGCTTTACTCCTTCGGAAAGATTGTTTTATTTTTTGGCAAAACTTCTGAACTTGATTCATGTGATAGCACCGCTCTAAAGCCTCGATTGAACGGTTCTCGTACTCTTTCTGTTTTCTTCTGAGGAGCGTACGTTGTTGGCTTCGAGACGAGAGCCTCTCTCGTCGTTTTCTACAAGGCCGCTCTGTTTGTCAGTTGTTTTTCTCATATTTGCCTGTCTGCATTCGTTATCGAACCAAAGGTATCTTTGTTGAGGTGGGATTAAACCAGTTCATCATAGGTGGCTTTCGTTTCTTTGCACTTCGGCAGTGATGTCACTAGTCTTCTAACCTCGGCGGATCCCTTTATGCATATCGTGGTATGGAAACCGTGTGCTGGCTATAGTTACATTACCTCCCGCCGCAAAATCAATAAACTTGTGTCGATTTCCTGAGGTGATGGTGTGGAGGCTGTATGTAAACACTGTGACTGCTGTCCTTGTCGCTCCGGTTGTCTATAACATTATCCATATTAGATGCTACAGTTTTTCATCCAATTCTTGTTCAGTGCATCCCAACCGGTTAATTATGGATCCGAACATTCCACATACAGTTCCGAAGATCGTCGTCCTTTAATCGTTTGTTGGGATTGCCAACAGTGAATTCGTTTTTATTTGAGGCTACATGCTGGTTCGTGATATTTTTCTCACATCTTTCGTAGAGGGTTGTGAGCCCTATGACGCAATATACTATTGTTATGCTACTGGTCGAGCACGCACTTGCCATTTTATTCTGCATGAGTAAGGATTTTCTCGTGCTGTTACCGGGCCCAATCGCAGTTATAAGAGCAGTTTCCCTACTATTAATAGACAGTAGCATGCAGCTCTTAGAATTTCACTTGAAGACCTTTTACCAGGTTTTGCAACTGCTTGTTATGACTTTTCCCCTCCAGACATTACGTTGAAGATACATATTTTGTGGTGTTCGGAGATGAGCCCCGAACTGGCTTAGCAGAAGATTCACATTTTGATCTGGTAATCAAAAATGGGAAAATCTTTTTGAAACAGCTCAGTGGCAACCCTGATTCGATTTAATCTCCCTCATAAAGACGACAACCAAAACTGGTTGGAGTGCGTATACTGACACCGGCGCTAGCGCTGTTATTGTCAAGTATCCCAACCAAGCTTTTCCGCTCCGACGACTACCACCAGATCATCTTCATGCTGTGATCAGTTGGTTTGGTATGGTGAGTTGATTCTACCATTTCGACCAATCACTACGATTCTGGCCGTATTCGGGAAAGTCACTATCGTCGCGTCGATCCGAATACGTAGTTAAGCTCAGCTCACATTCAGTTTCATTGCGGCATCTCATAGAGTCGGTCGGGTGAGCGGTTGCGGTAACATTTTACTTTATAGTTTAACCCGCTTCAAGAAAAGTGTTGTTGTTGTGTATTTAGTGTTTACTTGTGGTGCTACAAGAACAATCTGTCTGTTTTCTATTCGAGGTACGAAATTCGTGATTAAATGACGCATCTCTATCACCGAAGGCCATACACGCCTCTTGGAAAGGTCACACTTCGATGTGATATTTCCTACTAAGTTGAATTTTTGACTTTTTCTGCTTTTTTTTTGCTTTTGGAATTGCTGGCTTATTTGGAAGGTGCATCCCCATGTTGCTGATTATTTTCGTAGAAATACTTGTACGAGTACGAATTCTTCTCTTAGAGAATAGAATTTACTCGAGTGCTTAACCAAGAAGTGGTTGAACCTGTTTCGGAAGATCTTTTTTCTTAAAAAAACAAAATACAAATCTCTCGGTATTGGAATTTGCGTCTAGACCGGTCCTAAACAGGATGCTATCAATTTTGTAAATTTTATATAATTATTTCCTCTAAGCTCAGCGCTGACGGTTTGAAGGTCTTGAGTGTGCACAGCTTCGAGTACCGCTCAGAAGAAATAGCAATTTTCCATTGGAAAGTGATTTCTTCGGTTGCAAGTGTTGTGTTGCGCATTTAAATTTCTTTTTGTTATTCCCCTTTGACGGCCTGTTTATCCAATGGTCTCTCTTTGTCACTGGAAAGCAAAATACCAATTCCTAGCATAGGCACATAGACGTAAACGCAACAAGCAAAACGCAAGACGCAAGACGCATGACTCTTTGTTTACTTGCATAAGTTGGCGCGTATTCGTATGGTTGTTCGAATTTCCACGTGATGGCCATACTAATCGCGGGTAACTGTTATTTTCACTGGCAAACTCTATCGAATACCAACAGCGGGACGGTCTCAAACTAAAGCAATAACAAATTCTCACTTTCAGTGAAAGAAAAAGTCCCAAAAAGTCAGCCAATTAAAAGCAAGACGTAACGTTTCGAATTTCGAAAAGTGTGACTGAAGATCGATTAAAAAGGAATAAAAAATTGAAATTAAAAATTAAAATTAAAAAAGTGCGAATTAGTGTCCAAAGTGATTGAAAATAAAAGTGATAGAGCCCTCCGCGACGAGATCACACATCTATGCGATCTGAGATTGAAACGTAAAATACTCAAACTCGTAGATAGGAGTTTTCGAATTGAGTCTGTATCGAAAGAGGTGGCGGGAAAATAGTTGCTACGCATATTGCGGATTGTCGGGTAAGTTGATTTGGTGTTGGATGAAGGGTCATTGAGCTGGCCCCTAGGGGAGATTAGTAATCGGACGGATCTACTAGAGTTGCCAATGATTGTTATTATTTATTTTTTTGTTTCCAAGTGAGTAAGCTTCTTCAAATGCTGGAGTCTTGGAGATTTCTATTGCAGTTTGTGATATACATACGAGTACATAGTTCCCAAACGTAAACAAGTATTATTCTTGAACGATGGTTAAGGGTCTTGTAATAAAAATTTTTGTTCTCTGATGATTAGGTCGAAAATTTGTATGGCATCTGTGTGGTAAATCGTTAAATAACCTGCTTCAACGTCAGATCTACAGGAGTCATAATATACAGGAGGATAATTTGGCTGCGAATTTCTAATTCGGTTTTCCATCAGAACATGTTTCTTACTTTGGACGTTGGTTCTACAATGCGGACAGTATGAGTGATCCACGTTCTTACTGATTTGGGTAACGCTATAGTTCGTGGTGAACCTGTAACTGAACTAATAAGCCTCTTCAGTTGCGCACTCCAATACACTTGAGATCCCCTCACCCTAATCTTCCTTCCCTGCAATGTCCCTCCGAGTTAGATTCGAAGACTCGGAACGAAGCATTGGTGTCTATTTGCTCTTCATGTCTTAGCCATATCCGGTGATTGATGCGCAGTTTTCTGACTAGGTCGATGTCACGGTACAGCTCGTATAGATCGTTGCTGAATCTTCTCCTCCAAAGTCCGTCAACTCAATCGGGACCGAATGACTGAGGATATCTTCTTCCGCTTTTAATAGCCTTTGCTTCAGCGTCATAAAATAGGACTGGGATGATCAAGGTCTTATATAGGGTCACCCCAGTTTTTCAGGATAGGGCCTTACTACTCAATTGGCTTCTTAGCCCAAAGCAGCAGCGATTACCAAGAGTGATTCTTCGCTTTGTTTCTGCTGAGGTGTTGTTGGCAGGATTCATAGCACAGCCAAGTTATACAAAGTCCTTCACTACCTCAAAATTATAGCTGCCGATTGTGAAATACTTGGTGTTGCCCCTATTTACCGCTAAACTCATTTAATACTAGCGAACGCACCGGTGACAGCCCGCTCTCTCTATTAGCGTAAGCTAGTAGTTGCATGTAAGCTCCGCACAATTCTTTCAAGGATTATGTTAAAGAAGTCACATGGCAACAGAGATCTCGCTTAAGTTGTTGCCTTCCTTGACGGAGCAGCGGACGTTCTCAATCGTCATTCTGCACAGACGGAGGAGTTTGACAATGATAGCAAAACCTAAACATGGCTCTATAGAGCTCGTCTCTATAAAAGATGGTTGGTATCGATTTGGACTTTCTGTATTTTTTTCAGGAGCCGCCGGAGTGTGAAAATTAGGTCGATTGGTCTAAAAACGATTGACGAAGGGTTTTGGACATTCTCACAAAATGACAGGTAAGGTCTTGTATGTGATGTTGAGGAGACTTATGCTTCTATAGTTGGCGCGGTTGAGAGGATCTTCTTTTTTGTAGATCGGGCAAACGATGCAGAGTTTTCATTCTTCAGGATTAAAATCTTCTGATCAGATCTGAGAAATGAGTTGATGTATACTCTCCACAAAGTAATTTTCAGCAGCTTTGAATGCCTTGGTTGGCAAGCAGTCAGGTCCAGCTGTTTTGTAGCTGTTTCCTCACTTCTTTTGGTCAGGTGGATGTAAATTTTGGCTTTCATCGTCCAACTTGAATGGTTTATTCTGCCGGATGGCGAGATATTGGGTTTTCTTCGCCGTTATACTGTCTACAGAAAAAGTTTTTCCATACTCTCAGCACCGACCGTGACCCTATTACAAGGTTTCCTTCTTCATATTTACCAGTTTCTGTTTTCCAGCCTTGTCACGTTCCTTTTATTTGTTGATAAAACTTCCGCACGTTATTTCTTGAGTACAACCTCTCAATATCGTCGAACCCGCTCTTCTCTTGCCCTTTTTTCTTCTGGTGGAGGAGTCGATGTTCGTACCGTCGCTTCTACTCGTAGAGCTTACGAGAAGCTCTCGTCCTTCGTTGCAGCGTCGCTTTGTAGGCTTCTTGTGTACCTACATGTGTTTGCCGGTATTTTTCATCAAACCAGGGATTACTTAGCGGTGGTCGGGCGAAACTCAGCGCATCAGTTGCGGCGTTTCTGATCGCACGTTGGCAGCCTTGCCACCGGTCTTCGGTACTTGATGCTAGGGGCGTAGGAGTTGTTGAGTGACTTTGTGATGCGTGTTCAGCAAAGATTCTGGGGGTCTCTTGCGATTGCACCTTTTCTACGTTATATCTTCAAACAGTAGTTCTTCTTTGTTGGAAAATCCGCATTCGCTTATAGTAATATTTGGTCCAGCGACAAAGTCAATAAGCCTACCACAGATGTCCGCCCTTCCTCTCCTGGTGTTAAAATCGTGTAGTGATGTCCATAGCAGCGGACAGATGAAGATCTCCAGTCTTGCTTTGTTATCTACTTTGGCCGCCTTCCTGCTCTTGTTTGTTGCCTTTGCTATTTCAGCTTATATTGTCCTTTCTACTTCAGATACTTTTAGTGATAAGGTGAACCAATTGGGGAATGTGCTCTGTCAATTGATTAGATGATGTCCTGACATCTCAGTGCGGCTGTCAAATAAAGTTTCAACTTACACTGTTAAAGGACTTCTCGAAGTCGACGAAAATCAAATGAAGCGAGTACCTTTACTTGATGCAATGCTTTATCCCCAATCCCCAAGCGGTTAATGTGGTCTACATAGGAAAATCCTGACCGTAAGCATGCCTGTCCGACATAGTGAGCTGAATCGCAATGTTTTCTGATTATCTTCTTACTCCAATCCTCAAAGAAATGCTAATCACTCCACAAACTCCTTATCATTTGGAAGAGCATCTGAGATGAATTGGTTGTAGTGGCTTGAAATAACTGTCCAGGAACTCACTAATCTTCGATTCGAAGTCCGTACCTATTTAGGAAATCAGTGCTGCAGTCGACTTATTTGAGTATGATACCACAGAATTGACGCTCACATAGTTTAACATTGCTGATAGTGTGCGTCTCTCCATCTCCTAAGTGCACCAGGTGTTGCTTGGAGCGTAAACCACCTGCTAGCGCCCTATTGAAGCCAAAAATAGCCATGCTTTCAGTTCTACGAGTATTTGCTGCTGCTTTGACTTGTAGAGTTTGTAATTCTACAAAGTTACGCTTTACAATACTCGTATGTTGCACTTCCTTCCTTTTTTCGCTGAATAGTGCTCAATATTCGAGCCATTCTAAATATTTAAGCTGAACGATTTTATTGCAATTTCTCTGGGCTCCATCTCAAACATTGCAAAAATATTGTTCAAGGCTATTGATTGTTGATATTTGCTGATTGTTTCCGCTCGCCGAGTGAGATTGGCCTTAAATTGACACAATACTATGGGATCCTGTAACCTATCTACAAGCTTAGACACTATAGTATGCTCAAACAACTTGCCTCCAACGACTAGACTCTTAGCATTGCATAAGTACACGTAAAATTTGTCGTTTCGGTCTCCATTGCCATGAACTCCCATCACGTGCTTGAGGGCGGTGTTTTTGCTATCCACTTTGGGATCAAGAGACCCATGAGGATCACGATCTTGCCGTTGTGCTCTAAGTTGTAGCCGGCATTGGCTGTGAATTTGTTATTTTTATCCTCTGTCGGTGCGTAACACTGGTTAATGGCGATCGTCTTAGTCTACCACAGGAGGCTTCCCAACGTAGTCCAACGATGCCACCACCTCATCTTATCGAACATGTATGGCGCGAATTATTGCTCTACTAGAGGAATCTGGCATTGTGGTCAGCTTCTTTCTGCGTATCGGGAAGGGTTTTAGCGTTCCAGAATATTAGTCAAGAGTAATAGATTATTAGTCCGAGTCCAAGACAGGTGGTCACTATTCTGAGCACATAATCGGGTTGCAACTAGCCCCGCAAAAGACTTGCCATTTGCCTTTTCCGTTCTTCATTCCCTCATTCAAAATTTTCAAAGAAGTAGTGCTTCCTAGCAGAGCTGGTAGAAGTACGGCTACAGGTCTATTCTGCCTCGTCTCAGTGGAACTATTATAGGGTGGCCGTGGTGTAGTGGTAGTAGCAAACGCTTCTCACTCGGAGGGTCCAGGTTCGAATCCTGCCCATGGCAAAATCAGTTTTTCATTGTATAATTGGAACTCAGACAAAACAATTCTGCGTGTGAAGGCATAACACTGACACGTAGATTTGGCTGTTATAAGAGTTTCAAGCAATGAAAAAAATACTGGGAATTATACCTCGAATCACTCTGAGTGAAGAAAAAACTCTCCGTCCTATTCGGACTCCCACCCCTGGAGAGCAAACATAGAAACCAAACACACCTGAGTTTCAAACCACTACAAAAACAATTTTCCTTTCTCCTCCTTCTATCTTTCCGCCCGCGCCCTGGCAACAGTAAAAGGGTATCAACCCCTTAGGCGCGCGTAAATTATAAAAAAAAAAAAAAAAAAAAAACAAGGCCTGATATTTGGTGCTGCCATCGTAAGTAAGTCCAGGCTTGAAATAGCCATTGCTATGAATTTGTTATTCCGATGAAAATTGTAGCGCTGGGTCGTTTGGAATCTGCTTATCAAAACCTAGGGAAAAGGATGGTAGATTTCTTGTCAAAATCGCCTGCGGTTTATTACCGTATTATCACAGTGTATTTGCCTACGATAATCTACGGTTGAAATCTAAAAATCTGTGGACTACTAAAAGAGTGGTTCTATTCGGTTTTGTAACCAAATTCACCATATCTCAGTGGGGTGTTCTAGATTCCTAAGGCAGTACATATACTGTTACAAGAGGTAATAGTGGCCGTGGCTCAAGTGGTAGTGTATTGACTTCCCATTCGGACGGTTCGAGGTTCAATACCAGCCGTGACAGAAAGACATTTTTTCAGGCAACTGAAATCTTGTGATGTGAATACAACATCAAGTCAATTTACACTAATAATTTAGTCTCCCCATTAAATGCCACCCAAATGTCTTTCTCTCTCTCTCTCTATCCAATTTTCCGAAAAACTTAACACTTGCTCCGGCATTTTAAGAGTAGTCATACCCTCTTGAGTGTTAAGCGTGATTTCATTCTAGTAGTTGCGCTAGTCCTAGATATCAGTGGCATTTCTAGTTTTCAACGAAACCTGATTCCCACAACAAAACACGTTTAGAACGTTTTGATTACCACAAAATGTGAACAAAAAAATTTTTGTTTACTGCATTTTTTTCGTGACCTGTAAAATAAAGCTGATAATGCGATAATGGTGCAATCACTTCCAGGGAATTTCACTTGTCGCCAATAGAAGCTACGGGCCAAGTTTATTATACAAATTCGTGTCTATGATTGAATGAATATTTAAACTGCAGGTTTTTGAACTGATTTAAGGAAAATAAAGAAAACAAATTCAAATAAGTTGCCCGCATAGGAAACGTAATTGAAAATTACGAAGCTGATAGCTTGTATAGAAATCAACCTTATCTTCGTGTCCAAAAGTTAATTAACTAAATCAGCGTTAATCAATTGCGTTTTTTAGACTAACTCAATTCTGTATGCCATTCTGGTGATGTCTGACTCGTAGTCACTTTTATGTATAAATAGGAAGGTTTTACCTTTTCAGATATTTTGATGGGTCGGCCTTGAAAAGCAGGCCAAAGGCAATTAACCCTTTACTACCACCTAACATACAGTGGCGTGCAAAAGAATTGGGTCAAACATAGTTGAATGGCAATCGCATTAAATGAAAAATCTTTTCAAATTTTGGTTAGCAGAAAATAAAGCTTTTTTCATATAAATAGAAAAACAAACAAAAGTTTTCGGAAATTCATAAATAATTCAGTTTTATTGCAAAAATTCAATATTTAGGGTGTGCAAACCTATCGGGCCATTTTGATTGTACTTAAAACTAGCTATGAAAAGAAATATATTAATAAAATAAAATTAATAGAATTAAAACTGTTTACCTAGGAGATTTAGTACTTTGTTGCTATTCCCTTTGCAATGGTACAGCAGCACGCCGACGACGGGGCATTAACTCTATTAACCCATTTGAGCCCAAATAAAACTTCGCAGTGGAAATAACAAAATTTCTTTATTAATTGGTGAAAAATGTTAATGTTATAAAAAAATAATAAAGAAAAAAAAAATATATCCTTCATTGGAAAAAAAGGCGTCCTCAAATGGGGACACTGGGGTTATGCAGTATGAAAAATTTCAAAACATTCTCTTTCAATGCATAAAGTTTGCAAACACTTTTTGTATTGCCAACGTGCTTTTTTATGACACACGGAACATCTTAGCTGCTGGTGTAGTTTTTTTGGATAGTGACTGATCCCATCATATTGCAAACTTGGCATCACTGAAGCTGTTGAACGCAAATTTTCACTTTTTGTGTGTCTCAAATAGTGACGAGCAATGTAGCGACGAAATTGAAGCTGATCTAACTTCTCAGCATTCGTTAGAACGTGAAGGCGCCATGCGTTTGCCACGGCTAGATCCAGCATGTAAGTGAACAAAACCCACCACCATTTTTTGCCACGTATAGCAGTGCGGTATAATGAAATTGATTGATCAGCTTGGTCTACTCCACCCATACCCTTGTTGTAGTTTTGAAAAACATGCGGGATGCCAACGTCTACTTTTTTCTTCTCTACTGTGCTCCATCTCTTTATTTTCCCCAGAGGGAGTACACTATCATAGTTCGACCCCATGGTGCACACACTCTTGTCCAGCCAACGGACTAATAAAATTTGGTTGACTTGGTCGAAACGATAGTCAAAATCAGCACGGTTTTTCTTTTTCATTTCCTTCACTCCAACTAGAGGGCACCTCTTGGTTCTACCTTCGCGAACGGTACCTGTTGCACGAAAACCAGCTTTTCGTAAGTCTCGGAGCAATTCAAAACTAGTGAAGAAATTGTCGAAAAATACCACATGGTCTGTAACAATTGTGCCCAGTTTGTCAACCAATAGCTTTACCACTCTTGTACCCAATGGCTCTTTAGGATTGGCTCCTGGAGATTTTCCGCAATATACGTCGAAGGCGTAACAGTATCCGTCCGAGCTTGTGACCATCCAATTTTTGTAGCCGAATCGCACTGGCTTGCCTCGAATGAATGGTTTCGCCGGATGCCGCCCAAAGTACTTCGCCATTGACTCATCTATAGATAAATTTTGGTGAAAAACACCCCACTGCAAAAATTTCTTCATAAGTATATCTGCAAGCGGTCGCACCTTACACATTTTGTCGGATGATTCGACTGCGAAAAGATTGTCACAGAAATGAAGATATTTTTTTATTTCCTCAAATTGATTCCTTGGCATAGCTTTAGAAACAATAGACACATTACAGTCTTAGTCCAGGCACCAGTACAAACGTTCTCGAGGCAATGAATGGTACCCAGTCAATAAAAGAATGCCGAAGAATGTTTTGAGTTCACCGACGGATACTTTGAAGTCGTGCTTGTTTTTCTGAGCCGCGTAAGTCTGCCAGTATTGAACAATCATGGCGAAAACTTCCTCGTCAAATATTTTTTTCAAAAATTTGCAATGGATTTTGATTTCTCATTTCATCCACTAATTTATCGAGACGCGCTTTCACATTACCTTCAGTGGAAACTATAGGCTCATAGATAGGCTCTGTTTTACGCCAGCGAGGTCCCTCCAAATTATTTCTTCGTCTCTTGATTTCAGCGAGGGGTTCGTCATCGCTACTGTCCCATTCGCCTTCACCTCGATTCGTGAATACTTCTACCCCACCCGGTATGTCTCGCGGAAAAGCATTGCTCTGAATTTGGTCCTCATCACCTTCTTCTTCATCGGTTAACACACTTGGTTCTGGAGGAAGTGCAACTAAATCTAGCTCTGTTCCATCGTCGTCCTCAATCATTACAGCATCGAGTGCTTCTTGAAGCCCAAGGTAGTCGTTATGACTGCAGAAAATTCGTTTAGCCATTGTTTATACAACAATTACCTCTGCAAAATAAGAATAATTTTTACCCCTGATGTTCCCACTGGCCCCAATTGGGGACACCGTTATAAAACCATACCTTCTATCAACGATGTTCAAATTTCCTGGGATAAATCAATTTTATTTTATAGTCTACAATTTATATATATTAATAATATATTAATTTATTTATATTAATTTTGTAAAAAAACTAACAAACTTTGTGGTAAAACTTACAAATAAAAATTATTTATTATTTGTATTAACTGATCGCTGAAACAACTCCACAAGATGCGTGGAAAATTCACTTTAAAATATTTCTGATTACTGTTTTGTCAACAGCTTCTTAAACGTCAAATATAAACAAAGAAATGAAGAGAAAACAGAAATAATAAAAAACTAACAGTATTTGTTTAGGTATCCTCGTTTGGGCACGGCTGGCATATATGGGTTAAGCGAGTCAGGTACTCAAAATCAATTTTTCTCCATTCTTCACATAGAGATGCAAAGAGATCAGTCTTATTTTTTGCATATTTCCCAACTCGTCCCATAAATGTTCGATGTGGTTTAGGTCCGAGGATTGAGCTGCCCAAGACAGAACTCTTATGTTTTGCTTAGCAACCCATTCGCGGACAAGTTTGGCGGTATGCTTGGGGTCGTTATCGTGTTGGAAGGGTGCCGTGACATAACGCCTAACTTTCACAAAGCGACAGAAAGCCAAATCATTTTGAGACATAAGACCAAATACGTTTCAATGTACTATTAAGATATAGACGCCTGCCAGGCATATTTAGTTCAACACTAAAATTGAGATACGAGTAGGAATAACACGGTTATGTGCGAAGCGAGCGAAGTGAGCCACCCACCTCACAGACAGTTGTTGACATACCCTTAGCGGGGCGACGAAGTCCCGTGAGCGGCTAAACTCTGCGAAGAAAAGGGTGAAACTCTGCTGGTGAGCGAAGCGAGTCACCCACCCAAAAAATTGGGCTTATGTCGCTTTGTGAAAGTGGTATAAGGCCAAATGCTGGAATTTATAAAATTTTAAAATTTGTCCTTATGTCGCTTGGCGTTATGTCACGGCATCTGTTGCAAGATCCACCCATCTTCCAAATTGTTTTCAGCATAAGCTAGCATAACATTCTCCAGAATATTTTTGTAACATGCAGCGTTCATAATGCTATTGATGTTGTATAATTGTCCAACACCTTTTGCTGAAAATGCATCGCAAATGATAACGCTCCCCCCCACCGTGTTTTACGGTTAGGATTTGGTATCTGTGGTTGTACCTCGCACCATTGGGACTTACGTACTGCCTGCCATCACTTCCAAATAAGTTGATTTTTTCGGGATGCATTGGATGCTCTTGGATCTCATATGGATTGGCATCGTCCCAAATTTGACAAATGGATGAATAGCCATTCATCCAGAAATGGGCCTCATCGCTGAAGATGATTTTTCGATGAAAATTAGGGTCAGCTTCCAATTGCTCCAGAGAGTATTCAGCAAACACACGTCGTTGTCTATGGCCGTTTACCTTCAGCTCCTGGGTCAGTTGAATTTTGTACGGGTGCAGGCCCAAGTCACGATGCAAAATTCGCCAAGTTGTGGTCTGCGAAAGGCCGAGTTCTTCTGAGCGACGCGAAATCGACTGCCTCGGATTCTCCTGCATATTTTCACGGACAGCGGCGATGTTTTCGGCAGATCTTGCGTTTCGTCGACGTACGAGTGTTGGTTTATCGTTTACTGAATCAGCGGACTCAAATTTATCCACCACACTGCGAATAGTCCTCTCGGTAGAACGATTATGGCGACTGTAAAATGGGCGAAGCGCGCGGAACGTTGCCTGAACAGAACACCCATTTTGATAAAACAATTCTATCGTTTGCACGTGTTGTTGAACTCTATGTCCGCCCATGGTAATTTGGCAAAACGTCAAAGAAGTGGGTGGAACCTTTTGCTAAAAGAATGGGTTGGGTAATCCCTAACAGATTAGATTAAATTAGATTAGATTGTTGTAGGAGGTGGTATAATGAATCCCAGATCACTGCGGCCATAGAAGGGCCTATTGTGATGCCCTCTATTTAGAGCTATTCTATGATGCCGCAATTTGAGATAAAGGTGGCTAAGCCTCCTTTTTTGAGTGTTTTGATTAAACCATTGCAGTCACATAGTATGTGTTCTGGTGTTTCCACGTCTTCGTTGCACAATCTGCATGTATTGTCTTGTGCTATGCCCATGGTCATTAGATGTTTTTTTTTCACTCGGCAGTGCCCTGTAAGAAAACCTGTGATCAGTCGAATCGGATTTCTACTTAATTGTAGCAGTTGTCTCGCTTTTTTGTGGCAACTGCTTGCCATAAACTTGTTGGCTTGTCTGTTTCTTTCGGTTTTAATACAGAAATGAAGCTACTTTTCCTCTAGCCAGGTTTTAATACTTCCTTTTATGGTGTTCATTGATAGCCCACAGAATGGTCTTAGCATCGTGAATTGAGATGCGGATCCTTTTCTAGCTAGTCCTGGCACCCAAACTGGATGAATTTTGATTGTGATGGCCAGTTGTTGTAGGAGTTGAAGGCAATCAGAGAGCAGTTTGATTAAGCAGGGCTGCTCTGCTGTCGGAGAGAATGTAAATGTTTTTGTTAATATGTATATGTTTTTGTATAATATAGCCTGAAATACGGACCTGCTTGTATCCGTACTGGCATGTAGGGATATTTTAGTGCGAGGACCATATACTCCGGCTCCAACTCATTCATTTATTTTGGAACCGTCTGTGTACTATACTTGAGAGTCCTTGGGAAATGCTGTTTTTTTTCTGTTCGCAGTTAAGACCGTCTGGAAATGTAACCCTAAAGTTGTGCCGAAAGTTATATCGTGGTAGACATTTGTCTATTAAAATAGTAACCAGGAATTGGGCTTTGGGGAAGCTATTTTTCCGACAGAAAAGCGAGTGTGGTAAATACGCACGACAGCGTCTCAATTTGTGTTGAGAGAGGTTGCCCCCAGGGGCCCATCTGAGGTCCTTTTATTTGGAACCTGATGATGGATCCACTCTTTTGGCGACTAAACGAGCTCTGTGGGTGCTGCGCCTACGCAGATGACCTGCTCCTCATCCTTGAAGGAGAGTCCAGGGCCCAAATCGAGGTATTAGGAGAAAGAGCTCTAGTAGTCGTTGCTTTCCCCCCAGCGTTGGGGTTAGTATGTCGCAGGATGAGGCTGTTTCAATGAAGCTCAAGGGCAAATTGAATACAAGAAGTTGGGTTCCTGCGATACGTTTGAACGGCGTTAGCATTAGATGTGTGACTGAGGTCACATATCTGGGCATAACGTTGGGTGAGTGTATGAACTTCATGCCTCACCTGGTTCGAATCAGACAACGCATGCTGAGTGTTATAGGCCAGGTAAGGCGCATTTTGCGATCTGACGTATCCGTATCATATACGATGGCCTTTTTGTTGGTTGTGCAACATATGGAGCATCGGTCGTAAGCGGATCTTGTCTTGCCAAAGAGTCGCCTTACTTGGGTTTACCTGTGTCCCACACTATCTCCACAAAGGCAAAGCAGGTGTTGCTAGGAGTGCCACCTCTGGATCTGGAAATGATACGTCGTGGTATTCCTTTCAAGATCAGAAAAGGTCTTGCTACACACATGTGTTCTATCTAGATGGAAATCTAGATGGGATGCTGGCGAAAATGGCAGGGTTACTTACGGCTTCCTAAGGGATGTGCTAATCATTTCCTGAACGGAATTTTACCCTCAGCCTGGGCTTTTTGTTGACCGGGCATGGCTCTCTTAATGCATTCTTGCATAAGAGAGGGCTTAGCCGGGTTGCGAGCTGCTCATGTGGAGCCACCTATGAAGACTGGTTTCATGTCCTATGTGAGTGTCAGTGGAATTATCACTGATACCGTACGGTTCGAAAGAACTCGTAGTTTCGCAAAAGAGGTATTTAATAGAAGACACAGTAGGCAGCTAGCGGGTGGAATATAGGAATTTTTAAATTTGTTGAAAGGCCGCCAGTCCTGGGCAGTGAGGTACCCAACTGGAAGTGACCGCAAGGTTGCGAAGCTCGACCGGAAGCTATATTTTGGTACCGAACGAGGTCAGGAGCCCCCGGAACTATGATTCCGTCCTGACCTAGGAGTTGGCCCCCTTGTGGGAGTATAGTGGTGGCTGTAGGTTTGTACTCAAAATCGCGGGGAGAGTAGACTGAATGACCTATGCTCAACAATTTAATTTCTATGGAATCAATTGGTCTGCTCGATGCGGAATTGCATTGCAACCGAGTGCTATGACCCACAGAATGGCGGAGGTATTAGATAGGCCTCGACCATTCACCAAAGGGGAAGTTCGTACATAAACACACGACTTCGAATCTGGTACTGCGCTTATCAACGCATTGTTTTGATATCTTGTGCGAAGACGCACCGTAGGCTTAAGCCTTCACGGCAGGTACCTACGCAAAACACAAGAGACATCTGTTAGACTTACATAAAGTAAAGATACTCTTTTCGACACGTTTATAACTAAAATTTATTAGGTTGAACAATAGTTCCGATTGCCGTCGCGATTACAACTAACAGCCCAATCCATTCCCATCTACGAGGTTCTACGAAATATGGCTGAGTAAAAACATATTGCGGTGAAAATTAGAGCAACAATGAAAAATATCTTTGCAGGAAAAGAGAAGAGAAATAAATGTGGCTCTAAGTATAAAGTACGGTTTCTACGTGATTTTGCCAGCAATCTTGTCACTAGCTCGCAGGGTATCTTAAGTTATTAGGTGTACATAAGCAGTATTTTTAGTACATTCTCAAATTAAGATAGAAAGATTGATAGAGCTCAAAGAAAACAAGATCCGGTCAGCAATGAAATCAGCTCTTCCCTTTACCGAGTGTAGTTGAAAAACAGCAAGGCCATATACCTGATAATACCTGTATCGATTGTCATTGACCGATAGAATATACATCGTAGATATTCAAATTGCCAAGTACCACTACAGTTAAACTTTACATTGGTAAAGAAGAATGAATCGTTTTTTTAATTGTAATCCCAGTATGTGATTCGCACCAGAGGACACTTTCAGAACAAAATACTTTTATAAGCGAATGAATCAACAAAAACACTGCAAAAGTTTGAGGCCGCCCTCAGTGCTCGAAGGAAAAACAAAATCTCACATCGAAAAAAACTAATTATCATTAAAATGAACGGGGAAGATACGAGTATGTATGCACATATATGAATTGCCATTCTAGCTATCAGTTTTTGAATTGTTTCCTGTGGTATATTGCTCCAGGAATCCAAAAACATATTCCATAACGCAGATTCTGATAATGGCCGTTGATCCTGGACTTTTCGATCTAGTTCATCCTACAACAGATATTTAGAGTTCAAATTTGGTGATTGCGGTGACCATATCATGATTTGTAAGATTTCTTCGTCGTCCCTCTGTTTTAGGTAGTCTTGACAAAGTCTTGACGTCCTGCTGAAATATGAATATTTCACCAATTAATCTATTAACCCAGAGGTCACAGTATTTGCTTCCAATATCATTCTGTATGCCTCCTTATTCATTTTTCCAATAACTCCAACCAGATCTTCCAAACCATAACAAAACCGCCTCCATATTTGATGGTAGGAACCACAGAGTCTGGTAGCAGCTTTTGTTTAGCGCTACGACGAGCCTCTAATTTGGATTCACCGCTCTATAAAACTTAGTTGAAATCTTTTTCCATCCAGTATTTATGCTTTTTGGCCCTTTCTAATCCTTTCTGCTTGTTTTGTTGCCGCAGCAGGGGTTTTCGAACAGTAACTCCCGCAAATAGTCCATCATGTCTTAATCTTCGTTCGACTGTTGCCAAGGACAGCGGTTTATTCATATTTCGGGTGCTGTTTTTCGTTTACTTCATTTATTTATTGTGACTATTAGCCGATCCTTAGTTGAAGCTCTAAACCGTCCTGATCGTGATTTATCTTCAAAAATCCCGGCTTGAGCGTGTCGTTCAATGGAACGTTGAACGCAGCACCTCGAAACTTTCAGCTGCGAAGTAACTTCCCGCTGCAATTTGACTTCAATGTTGTAATTGCCGATCGTTTCTGGATTGTGGTTTCCGCGACTTTTTCAATTTTTAAAGAGTTTTTTTCTCGTTTACTCAAGACGTGGCTTATAACTTCAAAGTGTGACTTTTATACAAGACCCTTGTAAACCAGGTCGACAAATTTTAGGATTTGACAACAGTTTTGATGTAAGGAGTCATAAACAAGTGCTGAATCAACAATTGCAAATAAACATTTGCTTTGAGGTGTCATTATCACAGATAACAAAAAAGCTAACGGTAAATATACTCGTAATTCTTATGATATCCTGTCCGATTCATCAGCGTTGTGTGTCCCTTCTTGCTAACAGCATATACTTAGTTTTTAAGTAAGTAAGCTTATGCAATTAGTTGGACAGGCTTGAGATCACACTAATAGGTGCTAATCAGATTGTTGATGTGAAGTGGTTTCAGGCGTTTATTAGATACGCCAGACAAGGTCATGTATGCTATTTTCGAGAGGCTGATGCTTCAACGATTTAGATGTTTCTCATTTCTTGTCTCATCAGACAAACGAATATAATGAACCTTTCACAAGGATTGAGAGCAATCAGTAGCACGGAACCCACCTTCATCGAAAACCATTGGTGTGCTGTTAAATATGTCTTCATATCCGGTATTGAAGGTAGCAAGGAAGAAACAGTGCTTGGCTTTCTGAAGAAACTTGGGCTAGGATCGAAGAAAGAAAACACCTCAAAGCTCGCATCGCAGATACTCCAGCAACAGGGAGAAACGAACTAGAGTCTGCGTATCGCATGAAGATGAGAGAAGTTCAACTTGATTAGCGTAACTATATCAACGCATTGACTACAGAAGCAGAAGAGGCCGCTAATAGATGTGACCGTCTACAGAAATACGAAAGAGCTCACAGGTGTCCAAAGATATAAAAAACACCTGGTAAAAGACACAGACGGATTTCTGTTAGTTTCGGATGAGAACCAGCTCAGGAGATGGAAGGAGCATTTTTGCTATCTTTCTGGTAACTTCATAATTCCACGGCCGTAGAACTTCTGATCTTTATCGGCAAAAAACTGAACCAAGTGCGATTTCACAGCGTCGTCATCATTGAAAATTTTAACATGCAAAGAGTTTCACAAAGATCGAAATAAATGATAGATGGAGCAAGGTCAAGGCTATATGGTGGATGAGACATCAATTCCCAACCAAGCTCCAATAATTTTTGGCGAGTAACCAAAGATGTATGTGGCCTAGCGTTGCCCTGGAGAAGAATGACACCTTTTCGATGGACCAATTCTGACCGTTTTTCGTTGATCGCTGTATGTAATTTGTCCAGTTACTGAGAGTACACATCCGAATTAATTGTTTGATTCCTTGGAGGTAGCTCAAAATACACCACACTTTACCAATCCCATCGAATTGAGAACAAAATCTTCTTTTGGTGGATTGTGCTGGCTAATCGAGCCTGGATCATGATCGTTGTCGATTGACGGTACTGTAAACAATTAAATTCTCATCGCCACTGATGCGATGAATGATGCGCTTCGTTAAATGGATTTCTATCAAGTCATGAGGACCCCAAATCGTACAGTTATTATGCATGACGATCCGCCTCGATTATGGCTTTTTTTTGTTTTTTTGTAATTTACGCGCGCTAAAGGGGTTAGATACCCTTTTACTGTTGCCTTGGCGCGGGCGGAAAGGTAGAAGGAGGAGAAAGGAAAATTGTTTTCGTAGTGGTTTGAAACTCAGGTGTGTTTGGTTTCTATGTTTGCTCTCCAGGGGTAGGAGTCCGAATAGGACGGAGAGTTTTTTTCTTCACTCAGAGTGATTCGAAGCTTATAATTCGCACTATTTTTTTGTGCTTAAAACTCTACAACAGCCAAATCTACGTGTCAGTGTTATGCATTCCTTCACACGCACAATTTTTCTGTCTGAGTTCCAATTACACAAATGAAAAACTTGAAAGACTTGTCATGGGCAGGATTCGAACCTTGACCCTCCGAGTGAGAAGCGATTGATGTACCACTACACCACGGATCATCACTAAGCTCATCTGGTCGACCTGATCGTTGTTCGTTGTATCCAATTCCGGTACTGTCTTTCTTTTAAGGCTTCTTCACCATACACATCACGTAACTTTTTAGCAGCTTGCGGGGCGTTCTTTTCTTTAAAGAAATAAAAAAGTAAAATATGACGAAAATGCTCGTTTTTGCACATTAAAACTGACGCCAAACTAACACCTTTTCACAAAAATACGCGCAATTTGCTTCTAAAGCAAAGTAAGACTGACAGCTAACAAATGTCAAAAGGAAAAAATATGTCATTGACAGAAGCCATTGAAAAATATGTTCAACGACATCTATGTGTGAGATCGGCAATTACTTAGTTGCCAACCCAATAATAATTAGAGTGTCATATTAAACGTTCAAAGTACGATCCACACCCATTCCGTCTAATTTATCTATGGCTTACGCAGTCGAGTCATCAATGCTATACTTCAGGACACCCAACGCTGTTATTTCTTCATCTCTCTCCATAACAACAAATTTATTGGGGTCAAGTCCGGAAATCTTGAAGAGCACATTATGTGGCCAAATTGTCAATTGGCAATGCAAGCGGCTTCTAAGTACATGAATTGACAAGTGGGTGAGGACCCATTCTGCTGGTACACAACGGCTCATTTGAGTAGCTGGTTCTCCTGTAACAACTAGGAAATAAGCCTGAGAGGAAGCCGATAGGGTCAGATTAAAGAAAGCCGCCCATTGGACGCGTTTTCGTACGAATTTGACTCTTGCGAACAGTACGGACACGCACAAACAATCCAAGTACTATCGGAGCGCGCACACTGTATGCGAGTTAGTCGTGCGTAAACGTGCTTGTATTTCTGACGACGTCAGCAAACAATCCGAACTTGTTGGAATTTTTCAATAGTTTCGTGCGTTGAAACCTCGATTGAAACATGTATGTGGATGGACGCAGAAAAACGTATTCAGTGTGCGCACTCAATTTGTACGACCAGTATTCATAAGTTTACGTACGATACAAATTCGTATCCAATGTGCGGCTGGCCTTAAGCAATCAAAGCAACATAAGATAATAGTTATCCCACTCCTCAATGATACAGGTGCGCAGGAGATGAACGAGATTCCTTAATCGTTATTTGGAGCTGACCTGACCAATCCAAGACCACCCCAAACTCTGAGCCCCAATACCAAGTCTATATAGGGACTCTCCATCTGTACATAATTATGTACGCGTAAAAGCCAGAATCGCATTTGACTACGAAGTCCATTCTCGAATGTTCATTGTCTGCTGCTAGACAAGAATCAAACAACCAACAGTTGAGCAAATATCTTTGAATCTCTGGGAAACGAGTTATTGTTCCGAAATTATTTGTGTACAAAAGGCACTCCACACAACCCACTACCACCATCAACCGTGTCAATGCTGGAATGTGGACTTTGTGCCGTGTTTGTATCTTCTTTGTTTTCTGCAACTTTTGACATGACAAATGAAAATAAAATGGAACACCTTGTCAACATCGGTTTGCACATCATTACCTCTGATGATTGTCAAAGCAAGCGGTGGCTACTCGAACCTATACACATACTCGCATATGCGGATAAGTATGATATTGCGATGCATATCACTACTGATGAACGCATCAATTTTACAATTAAAAAAAATTTGCTAACCTCATCTAAGCCATTAGGAGGCCATAAACATCGCTATTCATTTTACGACTCTACAACAACGAATCTTCGTTGAGGGTGATGGGATTTTCGGAATAACTCTGCCCAGTGTGCGGCCATCGATCGGTTATCCGCTGTCAATCGGACAGGCATTTTAATGTCACGATGGCCATTAGGTATCTCATTTTGTTTTGGATTCACTGTGGCGGTGGTGGTTTGTCCGTTTGTCAGTCGTGCCGAACAACTATTGCTTAAATGATCCGTGAAATTTCTGACATTTAGTACGACCTGTGTGATTTGTATGATAATTTGTTTGTTTGTTTCTTGTCTAATGGGTTGTTTGGGTGACTCATGAGTCATGTCACATGTACGAGTACGAGTACAGGTGATCCATATTTCTTTGATTTATTGGGTGACGAGAGAAATGCGATTATTCGTACGAAACTGTCGTAGATCCATTTTTGAAATCTTCTTAGACATGTGTTGTGCTGAGTTGTGAAACCTTGGATTTATGGTCGTGGGAATTTTGGCAGAGAATTTTACGAGTACGTGTTGGATTAGATAGAAATTAATTACTTGAAACTGTTGAGTGTTCCGTGACGTACCGCGCAATAAAATATGTTAAGCATGCTGCATTGGAGGTTGCCTTGTATGTAATTAGCCACGGTATTTGGGAACGCAAAGCATGGTAGGTACCTATACTCGTATGCTTAATGAAGGTCGAATTTGGTATTGAGAAAGCTCTAGCTCTAGGCTATAAAAGCCAGAGCTGGGTATTACGGAACTGCCATGCCATTGTTTTTACTGATTTTCTCAGAAATCAGTCATCTGGCATTAGCATAAGGTGGATGAACAAATCATTTGGGTGTTCGCTGTTCATAAAAAAGGCTTTATTCTCATTGTACAATAGTTAAGCATGTTGCAAATATTGCATTATTTTGAACTAACGACGTTCGGCAATACTAGAGAACCAAAAGAGTTACACCTGTTCATAATTTTTATTTATTCATTGGTAAACCTTATGAGGCTATTATACTAGCGGCCAGTGAAGTATCCCCTAACTTGTTACTTTCCTCTTGAACTAGTTTTCTTCTCAAACATGAATCATATTAAAGGCTGATTTCCATAAGAAACTAAAGATGTGTCCAAGTCTAAAATTCTCTTCTGAAACCGCTTTCATATCGCAATCGAGTTGTCTTGAATCAGTAAACTTCTGACTTAACAACTGTTAATGAAAGCGATTGTTGGAGGATAAAAGAACACTTAAATACCGGAATATCAACTTCGACTACACTGTTCTCTTGAAAAATTAGTTTATTTGGCCTTCCGACCGCATATGCGTATCAGTTTATATTAGCATCGACGTTCTAGAGGTTCTACGTCTTCTTTGCTAATGAATATTTATTTTACTTTATTTTATATTGCTATTTCCAGACCAACGTCTTAACAACTAAAAGGGCTAAAAGCACGTCGAGTTGGCTGAGGTTCTCTTGGTCCTTGTGGACCAATGCTTCGGATGGAAGCATTAGCTTCAATTCTTTCTACATGATCTAGCTATTTTATTTTTCGTAGGTGCTCCCTTCTGACCAGATTTATGTCACAGTACAGCCGGCACGTTCCTCTTTGTGCCCTTTCTGAACGGTCCATTCACACACATTTTGAAAATATTGGTAATAGCTTGTGGAAATTCGCATGATAGTGCGATGCACTTTCAAAGGATTCGGCGATGTTTATACTGAGTTCTTAGCCGAACCGATAACCTACGACCCTAGTGAGTTTGAAAGGGATGCTAAGGCTTTATTTTGCTCTCTATAGCTCGTCTGCGGAGACTTTATCGTAAGTAACCTCAAAACCGAACCGAGGCAGAAAAGATCTTGTACGCTTACGCCTCTGTAAATAGTGCTGTTCAGGAGATCCCCTTTCTTCTGAGCCAAACAGATGAGCTGATATTATTTTCTATTCTCCTCCTGCACCTTGTCCATGCACGTTCTGCAGAAATCATTAGTAAACACACCTGCAAGAGAGTGTCCAGTGTCAACACCTATGATAGCGCTGAGTTTCGGCCAGATTTGTTTGGTTGCTGGACATGTTGACCCAACAGTCCACCTAATTGTTGGTTCTTCTAATAGCTTCCAGCTTTAGTTTTAGTTTGCAGGTAGCGACTGCGACAGGTATAACAATTATTTCAGGTAGGATAGGTAAAGTGGTTCCAATTTTGGCGAGTCCGTCGGCCCTACAATTCCCTGTAATATCTCTGGGACCCAGCACCCAACATAGGTGAATATTGAGCTGCTCTGCCATCTCCTTGGGAGATGATTGGCAATTAAGGACGGTTTTAGAATTTTGTGAGACAGAGTCCAAGGATTTGAAAGCGCCTTGACTATCCGAAAAGATGCGGATATCCTTTGCAGATATCACATTTTTCTTCAGCCATGACAGGTCTTCTTTAATCGTCAAAATTTCTGCCAGGAACACGGTACAATGATTTGGAAAGCGCAAAGAGAGGCCACCAAAAACCCCGCTATCAGTCTTGGATCCATATATAAATGGATTTGCTCGGTGTCCATGAAAACATCTTCCTCCCAGTCTTTGTCAAACCAATGATGGGGCATAATGTAGTCCATGTTTTCTGGAGGTATTCCTAATGTATTAAGAATATTAGCGTGGCCTAATAGTTTACTGTGTAGTTGCATTACGGCGAATAGCTGCGTTAGAAGCCTTTTGCTTGCTGAAAATATCCAGTGGTGTGAAGTGAAGCAGAATATCCAGTTCCGTGGAGGGATCGGTGCGTTAGGCTCCACTTATGCATAGATATGCTGTCCCTTGGACTGCATTGTCTAAGGCCGTCCACCAGACAACAATATGTAATTCTTATAACCGATGCGTATACCCAGCGGGTAATGCGATTGAATAAGTGAGTCATCTACCTTAAGAGTTGGCAGTGCAGTGTTTATTGCAGATGTGTTGACGTTGTTAAAATTACCTTCTATGTCCAGAAACTCGAGCATTGTGTACCTTCTGTAGTGAAAGGATTGTTCACTGTGACTAGCCAGTGAATTTAGAGCTGTAGCCTTCGGCTTTCCTTTACAGTAAGCATGTTGAGCTATATACAAAAGTCCTGTATTAATTCTAGGTATCTATGGATATCAATCAGTCGTTCTAGAGTTTTCAGAAGGAAAGATGATAGACGTCCAAAAACGAGATGCCAATGGCACTATTCGATCAGATCCTGTACAAGAACAGGAGGAATCATATCTATAACTCCGGAAAAAGAGGCGGAGGCGCATACGAATACTTGCAATCCATTCCCCTGAGGTAGTTCGCTTATCTGCGATTAGATCTCTGGTGTTAAACCCGGGAATGAGATGAATTTAATTTTGGAAGTCAGTCTAAAATCTCTTCGTGCCTCTTACCAATCAATAGCCCAAGGTTCTTGAATTAGTGATAATTTGATAATTTGATAATTTATTTAATCCTTTTCAAATTTACAAATTCATTATTTTACAATTAATTATTCTTAGAACCAATAATTTAAAAGGTACATTCACAGGTATTAAGATAGTTTTCTAGAATTTTAAGCATGAATTTTGCAGTTAATATACTTTATGAACGTATTGAAATGGTGTCTTTTGAACACTAGGTGGTACTTGGAATACCAGTGGTAAGTGTATTATTTATTGAATATATTAATCAATTTCATGAAAGCCGCGACAAGAGAAAAAAGAAATTTTCGTTACATGCAATGAAAGGTAAACAGTATAAGAAGAAAGGCAAAAATTTGGGGGCAAAAAGATGAATACGTACGAATTGTAATGAAACACATATAAGGATTAAGAAATGACCTGCATTAGTTCTTCTACGCTTGATCTGGAAAGTAGCCAGTTTCTTAAGTTCTTAAGGAATCTAAATTTGCTTTGGACAATATTGCACATATCTAGGGGAAGTCTGTTGTATATGAAATCGTCTGTAGTTCTCTTTGTTCACTCTTGGAACTGTGACTGCAGACGGTTGCCTAAAAGTATATGTTAAGATATCACCTCTTCTGCGGTTCAAGTAACCGCCTCGCAAATAAAACATTCTCAGCACTTTATAAACAAATAGGTGTCTGAGTGGCAATATATTGAGAGATTGGAACAATGGAAATGATGGCTCCCATTTGGATTTAAACATCATTACTCGAACTATCTTCTTTTGGACGGTGATAATAGGTTGTAGGTTTTTAGCATAGGCGTTGCCCCAACACGAAATACCATATTGTAAACGAGAGTTGACAAGCTCATAGTAAATAGTGGTCAGTAGATTTGATGGCACTAATTTACGTAGGTGAAAAATCTTGCTCATAGCTATATTCAAACATTTTTTAATATCGGAAATGTGGGCTTTCCAATTCAGTTTACTGTCAATGGTCACACCGAGATACTTAAATTCTGAGACAGATTCTAGTTGTATACAAGTATTTGTGCAGTTATCATTGTTACAGTTAGAATCGTGGAGACAAACTCCTTCGATGATCAACTGATTACAAAGAGAAAATGACATTACCTTGGATTTGCTGCTTAAAACCATTTGGTGGAGCGTAAACCAGTTCTTTAGTATGGAGAGGTCAGTTATCATTTCTGTTTTTATGGTGTCCGCACAAATAGTGACGTAGGAGAGAACCAAATCATCAGCAAATGCTCTAATAATTCCCTTTAGTGTTAATTTAAAAATCGAGTTTATATAAATAATAAAGAGCAAGGGCCCAAGGACCGATCCTTGGGGAATGCCAAGCCCGGGGCTATCTAAAGACGTGCTTAGAGTAGCGTTTACACGCACAAGCTGTTTACGATTTTCAAGGTACGAGACGAACCATTTATTAATATTGCTTCTGAATCCAATTCTATGAAGAATTTTTATTAAGAGCTGATGATTGACTAGATCAAATGCCTTTGTTAAATCAAGAAAAAGAGCAGCAGTTTTTTTTTACTCTTATCGAGTCCATCGTGAATATCTTCTAAGAGTGACAATATGGCATCTTCAGTAGACTAGCCTCTGACAAATCCAAATTGATTCTTGTTCAAGATTTTAAATTTATTGAGGAACTTAAGCATTCTATTTGTAATTATTTTCTCCAAGATTTTTGAAAAAACCGACAACAATGAGATAGGTCTATAGTTATTTGGATCACATTTGTCTCCCTTTTTGTGGATTGGAACTATTATAGAGGTCTTGAGACACTCCGGGAATATACCACTTTCAAAACTGAGATTAGTTAAATAAGTTAACGGCTTAATGATGTGGTCACTCATTTTTTTTAAGACTAAGCTACTAATACCATCAATCCCACATGAATTTTTCAACTTTAAGTTGGATACAACAAGAGATACTTCATCTTCAGATACAGTACCGAAAAAGAATGTTGAAAGGACTTCATTGTCTAGAAGATATTCCGAAGCGCTTATTGCATTAATATTGCAAGAATTTGGTCTGGAATTTTCGGCAATGTTTCTGAAGAACGAGTTTAAATTGTCAGCCATTTCTGCATCATTTGTAGTGGTCGTATTATTAGAAAATCTTAGACATCTTATGGCTTTGTCAGAATTATTTTTACCAAGCAGATCATTAACAATGTTCCATTGCTGTTTTTGATTACATCTGCATTCGTTAAACTTATGTATATAATAGGATTCTTTTTGGATATTTATGTACTGCAGTATATCTTTCCGTATCTTTTGATAAACTTTTTTTATTGAAGACATATGCATTTTATTTTTATTTTTAATATAAAACTTGTTTTTTTCTTTAATTTTTTCGCAAAGTTGGTCAGTCATCCATGGCTTAATTTTTTGTGGTCTACGTTTTGGATTTGAACACCTACTCAGAGCCATATAGTTAGAAAGAATCTTCACAAATACGCTAAAAGACCCTGAAGAACAACTATTGTTATAGACACTATGCCATGTTTCCTGTGACAAATATTCCTTCAACTTACGAAAATCAACACGTGAAAACTCACCCACTTTTTTCGATTTTGGTTCATCATCAGTGTTTAATGATTTTCCCAAGAGATTTACGAGCGATACACCTGTAGCATAGTGATCGGTTATATCCCATTCAAGTACAAACGGACGAATATTTAGAATATTGTTTTTCGTGCGGAGAAAAATATGGTCAATACATGTTTTGCAACTATCAGCTGCTCTTCTTGACTCATTAAGGAGAGATTCAAAACCCAAGGAACACAAAAGGCGTATATAATTATCACAACTCGAAGGAAAGTTCAATATGTCAATATTAATATCACCAACAAAGCAAATATTGTGACTGTTCATCCCACTAAGAAGGTCTTCAATTTCTTTTAGAAAAATATCCCTATGGACAAACTGTAGCCGGTACATGCATATAATATCCAAGGAAATATCATCAAGTTGAAGTTTTATGATTAGAGAATCTGCACTAGTTAGATCAGGCGTAGAGAATTTCGCGACCGTTAAATCGTCTTTGACAAAAGCTACTACACCACCGGCTGGATACTTTTCATTACACTTTCCGTATGGAATATAACCCTCAATCGAGAAATTGCTTAATTCATGTTTAAAAATCCAAATTTCACTTAACACTATTACATGCGGTAGAACTGGAAAACAATTGTACAAATATGAGCAACAGCTATCAAAATTAGTTCTCATACTTCTAATATTCATGTGGAAAATGGTTAAATCCTTTAAGGATGCTCGAAAGATTGTATTAACTATTGTTTCATTACTTAAACTAGTATTACTGAGATCAATTAATTCGTTGTTACGTGACATAATAATAAAAAGAATAAAAAATATTAAGTCTTAATCATAAATGATTAAGATCATCAAGACACTTAATGTATTTGATCTCCATACCAGGTTTCCGTCTCATCATAATTTTACCAAATCGTACCCAAAGAAATTCATAGTTGCAATTTTGTTTTGCCTTTTTTGCTTCCCTCAGCAATGCTTTAGATTCGCCTGATAACCAGCCGTTGATAAAAATGTTACCTTTACATGAAGAAAAGATATTCTTCGCATCGATCGGTGACTTCTTGGCATACGAAGCGGCTAGAATTTGGTCTTTGAGCCGATTGCTACGTAGTTGTACCACCACAGTGCCAGTAGGTTTCCCTTTGCTCCTCCTTCTATAACATGTATCAGTCTTTTATTTGGATTTGGAGGGCCATCTCAAATCTCATCCCTGACTTCGAGACGCTCTACACATAGTCTGTCACAGGCGATGACCCTGAGTTGTTCTACCATCTTTATAGCCGAATAATATTTTCTTAGCTAAGGTGATAGACTAATTTGTTGTTGACTGGTTCTAGGTTTTTGAAGTCAGTTAATTACCTGCTGGATATCACGCTTAAACCGATCTAAGATTGCTTGTATAGGGTCCGCCAAAAAAATTTTTTATTTTGAAAATGCTATAAAAAAAACTACTGAATATTTTCTCAAATTTCTTTTTTTATTTGAAAGTACAATCCTTCCGGTTAATAATGGAAAAATTTCATTCAAATTGCTGCCTCGGCTGGCCATGCAGTAGCCTACACGATCGGTCCAATTTTTAAGCACATTATCGATTGTGTGCAGCTGTATTTCACCAATGGCTTCACGAATATTGTCCTTTAAAGCGTCAATTGTCTCTGGCTTGTCGGCGTAACACTTATCTTTTACGGCACCCCACAAATAATAGTCCAACGGTGTCAAATCGCAGCTCCGAGGTGGCCAAACGACATCAGCTCTGCGGCTGATAATGCGTTCTTCAAAAACAGGGCGCAAAACATCGAGTGTAGCTTCGGCTGTGTGGCACGTAGCGCCGTCCTGTTGAAACCAAATGTTGCCAATATCCTACTCTTCAATTTTTGTGAACAAAAATTCGTTCAACATGGCCCGATAACGATCGCCATTGACTGTAACGGCCAAAAAAAAGAAAAATGGCCCAATTATGCCTCTGGGCCAAAATCCGCACCAAAAAGTGACTCATTTTGGGTGTATCGGCTTTTCAATATATGCGTGCGGGTTTTCCGTGCCCCAAATGCGACAATTTTGCTTGTTTACATACCCGCCAAGAGCAAAATGAACTTCATCTGAAAAGATGATTTTTTTGGCAAAATCGGCATCTTCTCTAAGTCGATCGCAGGCCCACGTTCCCAGCGTTGTTCAAGCGTATACACAACCATATTCATTCAGCGGAAGGATAAAACTAATTATCTGTCACTAGTTAGTCAGTTAATCAGTCACTAGATAGGCGGCATGAGTGCTAACTAATTATCTTCCTTATATCTCTGGATATTTTTCCAATTGTAAGATTCTTCGATATCTATGTGTCATTAATTTGTTGGTAAGATTTTCTTCACTGCTTTAGAATTTCGCTGCAGCGTATCTTGTATGCCTCCTACTTCATTCGTTTCTTTTGTACGCATTCCGGACTGGTTAGAAGCCCAAAATTGCTTGAAGGCTGTACTGCAGTGGGTCGTATGGGTGGTTGGCGTTTGTGAACGGCGATGAAATACAGTAAAGTTTTGTGGTCAGAAGCGTAAAACGTTTATGTCGCAGTGTATTAAATGTTGGATCATGAAACGACCAGCAAGTAAGAGTTAATCAGAGTTAATCTTAACACATCTGACAGTGCTTAGATTTAGTTTCTTAAGTTAATTAAGCTGGCAGTTCGATTATCTGGAGCTATCTGCATCCCTCTTCTCTACAAGATGCAACATTGGACAACTGTTATTTCATGTCGTTTCGTGGAGGCTGTTCTTACTGACTAGTTTGCTAAAGATGACTTCCTCACTGGTTTTAGCACTTAAGTGTCCGAGAATCTTGGACAGAGATCTTTAAAGTTCTTCTTGATCTGGTCTTCTATCATCTCTTGCGGATTGAGTACAGACCTGAATACAATTTTTGTAACTGATACAGGTCATGGAGCACTAAATTGTCCTCAGATAAAAGACCAGTTATTGAGAAAGGAGGTACGGCTTTAATAGTCTCTCTAGATAGTGACGATTTATCCTATAATTAGTGGCACAGCTGCTATCTAATACCCACAGCCTCTTGACATAGTATCTACGAATAAATGCTTCAAATTTCAGGAGTTAGTAAGCGCCTAATCAGTAGAAAATGGGCCATCACACTGCGTTTGATCTTAATTTTTTAGCTTATTGATTCTTTCTGTTCAGCTCATTTATGTAGTTGACACGTATCTACCTGCTGCTACAGTCAGAACTAGTTTAGGTAGCTACTATAATGTTGTTCCTCTATAACTTGCTAATCGAATGGCTAAATATTGTATATGAGAATATTTCCGCATCGCTTGGACCCTCAAACAACTTGTTGCCAATATTCAAGTAAAGATTTATCTCTAACTTGATGACAAAATAAATTTGCATATCTTAAACACATGCACAAACAGATTCATAATCAATAAATTGACAGTGGAATTCAACCTTCACCTTTCTTTGAGTATCTTTTGCAAACTTCGTCCTAAAATAAGCAATCAAATAAATTAAAGATATGTAGGTACATCTGCAGCTATACATAGATGTTGCACATACCAGTTAAGTGCCTTGGTCTGAATTTTTAATCTGCTAACGACATACGAAGATCAGAAGAAGAAAAAAGTAGAAAAAAACACAAAGAAAAACCGGATAAGCGAGTATCTGCACCAGCTGCGAACGCAAACTTGAACTTGAAAACGAATAAATCACCATAGGGCTACGAGAAGATAGCTCGTATTATCGGTGCGGTACACTGTACTCGCACACCTACTGGAAATCTTTTAGCAATAATTTTATTCTCCTACTCAGTTATCATGATTCAAATATAATATTGTAACGAGTAGCTAGTATTCGTACCTACCTGGCGTTCGTGCGAAATTCGAATTGCTGTACCTACTGATGGCTGTATCTACTTGTATCTATGTTTATGTATCTGGCTTGAATAAACAAAACTTATCGGTGAGGGTCGTGAAAACGCCGTGCATGTTTCTAAGACCACAAAATGTCAAATTGATTTTGAATGTATCCAACGGCTAAATGTGAAATGTCGAAAATTGCTTTCGCTTCGAATATTGCGCAATGCTTGTGGGAATCTACAGATACAAAATTTATTATTATTATTTTTATTTCTCCGCCCCATTTAATAGCCACGCTTAACCTTTGAATAAGCACAATAAGTACATATGTACATATATACAATAGATGCTATTTGTATCGCTGGCTGTGTAGGTAAGTGTTTCCGGCTAGCAAAATCGATCTTGGCTTTTAGAAAAATTCTTTCCCAAATTAGCATTTCAGGAGTTTTAATGTTTTGTATAAATTTGACTGAAATAATCATGACTTGGAGTAAATTTTAGTTTATCTCGAGGTTGGAAACGAACGAACGGAAATATGAGACATATTTGCCTTTAGATACTTTTGACTGCCATAAGTCATATGCATGTTCAAGGTTAAATAAAGAACAGCAGTCCATAGTGAGAAAGTGAGTCACCTGTAGTACTCGTATATCTAAAGTGTATTTCCGGCATATGACCATGGTCTGACATGCAGTTCTGGTCCCTCAGCTTGTGGATACATAAAGTTTCTTCCGTAATAAAGAAACAACAGTCCGTATAGAGAGGATTAAAATGCTGAATGATTTGAATGACAAAAAAGGTAGCCGTATAGTCAAGCTTCGGATATCGTCTAATGATGTAACATTAGTCTCCATCGGGTTCTCTGGTTTCATGACGATACTACAGGGTCATCCAATAGGGACTTCCGAACTTTGATAATTGATACCGCCCATATTGTTGAAGCTACATCTGTTAAATTGGCTGTCATTTATTCAGTCTGTTTTGCCAAATCATCATGGACGGACATAGCGTTCAACAACACGGGCAAATGATAAAATTGTTTTATGAAAATGGTATGTTTTGTTCAGGCAACGTTCCGCGCGCTTCGTGAATTTTACGGTATTCGCAGTGTGATGGATAAATTTGAGTCCACTGGTTCAGAAAACGATAAACAAACACAAAAACTGCCGAGCAGTTGGAAACTGACCCATATTTTCATCGAAAAATTATCTTCAGCGATGTTGAACATCAACAAAGAAAATTGTCAAATTTGGGACAATACCAATCCACATGAGATGCAAGAGTGGCCAATGCATCCCGAAAAAGTCACTGTTTGGTGTGGATTTTGGGCTGGCGGCGTCATCGGTCCATATTTCTTTGAGAACGACGTTGGCCAGGCTATCACCCTCAACAGCGAGCGCTATAGGTCGATGATTACCAACTTCTTTTGGAATAAATTGGATGATATAGACACCAACGACATGTGGTTTCAACTGCGTGCCACACAACTCACGCCACATTGGAAATTCCGCACGAACTATTCATGGGCATGGTCATCTTCATCTCACGTGGAGGTGATGTGAAGTGGCCACCGAGATCGTGCGATTTGACCCCGTTAGACTCTTTCTTGTAGGGTTTTCTTAAGTCGCAGGTCTATGCGAATAAGCCACAAACCACCACAAAGCAAACATAACCCATGCCATCGGTCAAATTCAACCTCATTTATGCACCAGATTTATGGAAAATTGGCCATTTTGGATGCGCGCAACCCAGAGAAGCCGCAGAGGACATTTGAACGATGTTGTATTCCATACATAATGGCATCGATATACCTTTCAAACGAATAAAAAATTTCGACGATACTCGTATCTCACACACACTTTGTTTTATTTAAATTTAAAGATAGGAAGCGCTTAATGAAAGACCCATTACAATTCCTCCCTTTCAAGTTGTCCATTTCCCAGATTGTAATGAGGTTCCAAATGTTGTCCATTGGAAAATTCGTTTTTTGGGTTAGACATACCAATTTTAGGATTGAAGTACTTCGAATCGCAGATGCGTAGGCTTTTTACTATCTGCAGCATATTGATTGTGAGCCGGCTTTAAACAAGCATTGCAGGGAAAAACTAAAAAAAATTTTGAAGCGAGTTCTTGATAAATCTGTCCATGACAGTATCCATCCGTCTCCAATGATTTGCCATTACTTCCATTAGACAAAGCTAAATCCGAACTCTAATTGCAGGATTGAAAGCGGTTGTAAATTGCAGTTGTGAAACGTAACAGTCTGCCGTGCTTAATACTATTCCAGTACATTGTCATCAACAACAACAACAACTCGCCGCAAAATTTATTGATAAAGAAATCATCATATCTTGCTAATAGTATGCTAAGTTTGACCAGTAGACGGGCCAAAGTTGTCAAGGGACCAAATCAACAAGACTCACATCCCCTTAGAGAGCAATTTTGTCATTGGTTGTGGTGACAGATGAGTTCGTTTACAATATGTACTGTTGTGTCCTTACCTTCAAATGTTTTGGAATCGGTAGTTTCTGTTTAACTATACTACGAAATGACGTAGACCAATCGATCTAACTCTTAATTGATCTTCATCGTCACCATGAGCTTTATAGTTTAAATCCGTCGTCTTACACGGAGTGAATGGTTGACCATCATGTGTGCATAAGTACTCTAAAAATGCATCCTTTTTCCGATAACACTGGTCAACACAAATTTTAGGCTTGGTCATTGCTTATCTGATTCTTATTTCTACCACCCTACTAATATCCTAATATCCTAATTTTATTAGTTCCCATATACTAAACCCAACCACCCATTCCTCATCTTCATCTATCAATCCACCTGATCCAACCCCCCTCACTAGTCAAGATTCTAGTTCCAGGGTGCTTGACCATCCTGTCCCTTCATCATCCGCTCGTGCCTCCGATTCTCACCCAAAATACCTTGACCCACTCCTTCCACCAACTGTCAAACTCACTAAAAAATTTTCTGATATGAATGATGACAGTCGTTATGTAGTATCTCGTTTGAGAGACCGCCGCATTTATGAAAATGTTCGGCTCTACCTTGCCTACTTACACGACAAACCCAACTCCGTTTGCATTGATGGCATAACCAAAACCAACATAATGGTTTCGATTCAACGAGAAGGTCTTCCTATTAAGCCAGCGGAATTAATGCAAATTTTCGTTCGCTACCATGAGAGTTTCGACATCTCTTCCGACGAAGTTCATAATGATCTTTCTACGTTGTCTTCGCATGTCAGCTCCAAACGTCTTTCCCATTTGCAAAGAACTCGTTCAAATTTTAAAAACTATTACAGTTCCTAACAAACTGAAATCTGTATCCTCCAGTCCACAATGCCTGTCCATTTACTACCAAAATGTAAGAGGTTTGCGCTCTAAAGTCTCCTCGGTATATCTCAATTCTCTTAATGTCAAATCTAATTCCAGACATTAAAAACCATGAGCTGTTCCTCCAAATTTTAACGTTTTTCGAAAAGATGGATTTCAAAGAGCTGATAATCCTTATGGCCGCGGTGTTTTACTAGAAATCCGGAACTGCTTTCACGCAACTCCTGTCGATATTCCCCACACTGACAACTTTGAGTTAGTATGTGCCAACATTACGCTCCCCAAACGATGTCTTTACGTACTTTGTTGCTACATTCACCCATCTCAACCCATTGAGTCTTATCAACTTGTACTTCACGCAGTTGATTTTTTGACTGAGGATGCACAACCTGAAGATTGCATTGTTCTAGTAGGTGATTTCAACCTCCCTCACCTTATATGGGAGCCTTCCGATGATTCGTCTCATTTTGTCTCTCGTAATTCGACATCTGAAATAGAAATATTGATGGTGGACTGCCTAACCAACTCAAGTCTGCATCAGATTAGTGGAATACCTAATACAATGAACAGACAACTCGACCTTGTCTTCACATCCGATTCAGATAACTGTGTCGTTTATAGGAGTGATCATCTTCTTTCTAACCTAGACCGCCTTCATCCCCCCTTGTCAATTATATATTCATATGAAAATGGCAACACATGTGTCGATTCGGAAAATTCATTCTCATTTGACTTCCGTAGAACCGACTTTAACAAACTTAAAAACCTCATCAGCAACATTAACTTTGACTTTATTGGTGAGACAACTAACATTGATCTTGCCCTATCAACGTTCTATTCGTTAATTTTCTCCTGCTTTGCCCAATCGGTTCCGTATACCTTCCGAAAGGACTGAATATCTGCTCCTCCCTGGTACAACAATGAGTTGCGCTCTCTCCGTAATAACAGAAACAAGTTGTGGCACAAATTCTTAAGAACTCTACAGTAATTATCGATCGGTATTTAATCGTTTTTCTGAACTTTGTGAGTCTCTTTACCTTGAGTACCTCTACCGCATGCAATTTAGCTTAGTATCGGACCCTAAACGCTTCTACCAGTTTATTAATACCAAAAGAAAATCAGACGACTACCCATCTACTCTTAAATTTCTTAGTGAATCGTCTGCCGACCCAAAAACCATTGCAAATTTCTTTGCCTCTCATTTTAACAAATCCTTTTCTAAGAACCCGGTCCTAGCTACTTTAGCTATATGAGAAACTATCCTGAGACGTCAGCCATTTCACCAAATATAACAACAACTTTGGTATCTGAAAACATTACCAAACTTAAAGATGATTTCTCGTCCGGCTCTGATGGAATTCCGGCTATTGTGATAAAAGAGTGTGTTACCCATATCGGTCCTCCTCTTGCTGCCCTATTTAGCTTGTCTGTCTCAACAGGTACTTTCCCTTTCCTATGGAAGGAATCTTACATTATCCCTATTCATAAAAAAGGAAGTAAGGCCGAAGTCGATAATTATAGGCCCATAGCAAAACTCTCTTGCATACCCAAACTTTTTGAAAGCATAGTCTATCAACAACTGCTTCCGTACTGTAAGCCAACTATCTGCACAAATCAGCACGGCTTCATGAAAGGTAAATCAACGACCACTAACCTAACAGAGTTCGTCTCTAGGACTCTTCATGCTTTAGAAGACGGTGACGAAGTCGATTCAATTTCCACAGATTTCAGCAAGGCATTCGATAAAATTTCTCACCAACTTATTATCTTTAAACTAAAAAAACTTGGCTTTTCCCCTCATTTTGTGGCATGGACCAAATCCTATTTAGAAGACCAAGAATACAGGGTCATCTTTAGATCTTCAATATCCGAACCCATTAAAGCAACATCTGGTGTCCCGCAGGGTAGTCACCTTGGTCCAATCATCTTTATCATCACAATTAACGATATAAATTTAATTTTAACGAACTCTAATCTTTCTATTTTCGCTGATGACATGAGAATTTCCAAAGTGCCTTCTGACTCCCATTGCCTGCAAGATGACTTGAATAAGTTTTCGGTATGGTGCAAGCAAAACTTTTTGGATCTTAATGTCAGCAAATGCCAAGCGATAACCTATTCCCGTAAACGTCTACCTCCCCCTCCAAGAAACTACTTCATCTGCGATGAGCCTATTCCTTCCACTACCCAAGTGCGGGATCTAGGTATAATTTGTGATAGAGAATTGAATTTCGACTCACATATTGACAGCATTATAAATAAAGCTAACTCTTCACTCGGCTTTATCAAACGCTGGTCAAAAGAATTTTCCAACCCTTACGTTACAAAGTCCCTGTACATTACTTTTGTAAGGCCTCTTCTCGAATATTGCAGCCAAGTTTGGTCACCCTATAAACTAACTCACATTCAAAGAATAGAAGCAGTCCAACGCAGGTTTATCCATTTTGCACTTCGTGGTCTACCTTGGGCCGATCCATATGGATTACCCCCCTATGAAAATAGGCTAAAACTAATTAGCATGCATACCCTAAAAAAACGTCGTGAAGTCGCTGATTACTTTTTATCCACCAGTTACTGACTGGAAATATCGACTGCTCGACAATAACGCAAAATATTGCATTCACTCCCAATCCCCGTAATCTAAGATCTGTCCCACTCTTCCTGATCCGAACTCACCGCACCAACTACGGTCACTTTGAACCCATATCCAGAATGTTGCGTATAACGAACAACTACGCCGAAGTCTTTGACCTAAATAGCAGCAAACAAGAAATAAAAACAGCGCTGCTCAATATGCCACTCCCTTAACATCTCCCCCGTCCACCATTTCTCCTCGCCCCATTAGGTTAAGTATATCTTTGTTAGTTTTTAAGTCTAGTTTTAAGTTTGGCTTGTTAATAAGCTTAATAAAGTTGTCCGGGGTAGACCCGGCCAATAATAATAATTAAATAAAAAACTCTTACGTAAAAAAGTTTGCTTATTTGGCTGTCAGAATGAAAGTGCGGATTTTAAGAAAAGTTGATTTTGCTATCGCTGTATTGCATGAGGTGGGTCAAAATGTATGACCATATCGCAAAGTTCCATAGATCACAATTTGTGAGATCTGACATTTGTGAAGCAAAGAGCATTAGAATTTATGTGAATAAGCAATGTAAAGCTATACTCCTGCATAACGCGGAATAATGGCCACGATGTTTTTGATGAACAATTCGTCAACATCATTTCCTGGCAGCCCGGCTCCCACTGCTCGTTGAATGTAGCTTTTAGCCGCATGACTCTTAGAGAGACTGGAACAACACTGGACCGAGCAAGCGTTGAAAGACCTCGTACCTCTCGTTCGGCCGAGAATATCGCTACCGTGTCTGAAGATGTTGTAACGGCTCCGTCGACACCGACCAGATGAAGTGCCGCTCAATTGACTTAAGATGTTTCCTTACAACTCTATCACGTGATGGGTGTTGACCGTGATTCGAGTCTAATCTACGCTCACGACCTCCTGGATCTCAACAATGAAGTGGACGATATTGCTTCAAAAATAATCATGAAGGACTAGGCCCATTTCCACAATTTATTTTTTAGAACGGCGCAAGCCAAACGGTCACTGTCAATGGTGAGCGCTACAGAGCCATGATTAATGAATTTTTCATTCCTCAATTGGATGAATTGGGAGTGGAGGACATGTGTTTCTAGCAGGATATAGCAACGGCGCATACTGCACGAGCCACAACCGACATTTTAAAGCAGAGCCATACGTTATGGCCCACCTGTACTTACAAATAAAAATAAACTTTTGCATCGAATTTGGATTTTTTTTTACTAACTAAAAAACAATTTAAAACAAATAACTATAGCAACAGAATATATAAAAAATAAGTAAGGTTAAAGATGAATACTATCTGTACACCTCTTGTGATTGTATGGATTGTCTCGTATATATTATCCCCCAAATGTAATCTCCCATCATTCTCTCATTACATTGTCCCTGACAACGACGACAACGTTTAAAATCTATCTTTCGAATAGGCACCCATATTGTCTTTAAATTGGTCCAAGTGAGCATGTAACATATGCATGCACTTTACTGGATTTTCTGCAACCCATGAGTTCAAAGCCTTCAAGCGCGTATATGTTAGTTTCAAATATGCTCTTTGTAGTTCTCAGCTCTTATGTTTCCAAGAAAACCGTGGACCACTACTTTAAGGCTGTACCATGTCCGCTGTCCGTCGAAAATAGGCTTCGGATGATTTAGGAAACAAATTCTTTAGATATTGAAAAGTTTCGGAATCTTGAAGAAGAGCTTTTACGAATTGCTTCATAAGGCCTAGTTCTATATGCATTGGCGGCATCAATATGTGTTTAGATCCGACAATTACGTCACATTTAAAATTATGTTTTTCTATCTAGAACTCGGCTCGTTTGGGCAATGAGTGCTGCTGGTAATGCGAAGGCAGAGGTAGCAAGGATGTTTGGTATACCCGTCTTACGTCCAGAAAGCGAATCTTAGTAAAATCCGCTATCACTGGCCAGGTGTACTGCATATACATACGATATCTTAAACTTCCAAGTACCATTTTCACACTTTCGAAATTTTCTTTGAGCACCCCGGAATGAGCCAACGGTGTAGATGAAAATTTATTTCCATTGCGGAGAAGGAAAGGCTTTAAACATTTTGTTGAACTGTCTATGAAAAGACGGTCAGAATGAATTGCGATTTCTTCAAACAAAACCTTCACATCATTATAATGGCAAAGTCCGTTTTCGAATCTTTCTTTGGTCACTAATTCTAACATTTGTTTCAGGCTAGTTCCTCTGTTTCAACCGAGAAGCCAGAATTTCTGCTCTACTTCTGAGTTGGAGTTAATGGGGTGTGTTTTGGGACGAACTTACTGGTTTAACCAAGAAGTCATCGCTCTCATAGCTGGTACTAGTAGTTTGGGATTCAGATAACACGATATCTTTTAGCTATTGAGGTAATTGTTGAAGCTACCATTCTATAGAATACTAACGTATCGATGCAAGGTACAGTCGCATACTAACTATTGAACTACGTCAGTAAGATGCCAAATCTTCTTCCACCGCTCCTCCACGGGTTTTTCAATAAGGACATAACAATTTTGTATTTAAACAAACCACAAATTAATTGACATATCGGGCTAAAGGTGTAGTACACATGTTAAATTTAAGTATAGGATTCGATCTCGTTCATATGACCACAGTGAGCGCGTTTATAGCAATCGATCTTTTGGAGCCAATTTTCCACCACTCTTCCACACATATCGAATGGAACGTTGTCAATTTCGCATTCGATATTGTTCCTGAGCTCAACTTACGTTGTTGGCCTGTTGACATAAACCAACGACTTAACGTAACCCCATAAAAAGAAATCCAACGCCGTTAAATCGCATTAGTGAGGTGGTCCGACCAAACCAGATCTTGAGATTACACAACTACCGAACTCGTTGGGAACACATATCACTGATCTCAAGTCCATCTAATTCTGGCCAAAAATAGTCATCCAACATGGCACGGTAGCGAACTCCATTGACCGTAACATGACGAGCACTTTCATCAGCGAAAAAATAAGGTACAATCACACCTCCGGCAAGTGACCACACAGTCACCTTTTGTATTGTAGATGCAATGGAGTCTCTTGAAGCACATGTGGGTGTGTTGCTGTCCACTAATGCATATTTTGCTAATTGACTAAGCCATTAAGCTAAAAATGAGCTTCATCGCCGAAGAAGATTTTTTTATAAAATTCAAGATTTTCTTCAAACTTTTGCGGCGCCCAATCGGCGAAAAATTTTGTAGGATCACATTTACGAATCTTTCATGTAAAATTGATCATGTATTATACAGGGTGGGCCATAATGTATGACCCAATGACGAATTTCATCAAAAACATCGTGACGATTATTCTGCATTCTGCAGGAGTATAGCGTTCCATTGCTTATTCACTCAAATTCTAATTCTGGTTGCTTCACAAATGTAAAAACTGAATTGACATTCGACGCCATTTATAAAATCGATGGCACGTTGCGATAGGGGCATACATTATGGCCAGGGTCATACAATGTGGCCAGGGTCATACTACATTACGGCCAACCTTGTATAATGGGTAAAAGAGTATTCGTTGGGCATTTCCATCGGCATTGCTTTTTACATTTTAACTTTGGAGGACATGTGCAAATGAGTCACGTAGACGTCATAGATGTACCATTAGGTTTAGGCAATGTTAAGGTATTGAGTGTTTCTAGCGGATTCTAAGTGTAACCAATATGCAATATCGGGCTACCTGTGAGGCGGAGAGTTTTTTCTACTATTTGGTGCATGTTGTTCGACAGTCAACGGCTAACATGCTTAGGCATATGCAGATAATGTATGTGGTTCGACTGACTGTTTAGGGCGCGCAGCGATTCGTGCACAAGGGATGGCCTCTGACATCTGGGAAGGAGTTTGAGCTACTGATATGCGCAACTGATAAGCAACTGATAAGCAACTGATAAGCAACTGATAAGCAACTAGGTGCTAACTTGAATAGTAAAGTCAAATTCTCATAGATCATAAAAGACGAATAAGTTAGAATGCACTCCTAGCTAAGTTGTAATAATTATTCCGCGATTTTAAAATTTAAATAATTATTTATGAAAAGGGTTCCGGACTACCGGCAATCAAGCTGAACTTTAAATTCAGCAGACAAAAAACAAAACCCGTAACCACATAAGAAAACCGAAAGTATGTCCAAAAGGAGATCGCAAGAATTGCAATCAACCGGTTGCTCAGCACGGGGGGGTTCGATGAGAGGAAAGCAAACCGACTATAAACAATAAGAAAAGTGGAGGCCACCCAATTTTTATGCGAAATTGAGAAAACAAGATCAAAACAGAATAGAGTAATTTTTTCTCTGTTTACGGGATTTATCCAGCAGACGGGAAGGAAACTTACGGAATCACGGGAATTACAGCTCTATCCCGACTTGGGTAGGAACAAGCAAATAAAGATAAAAATAAAAGAGGGGTACTTATCCCGTTTTACCTTCCTACTAGGGGTCGCTCCTGTCTGTACCTCGCCGTTGGTGAGAGGGTAGATACTTCCCGCTACAGTCAGGTATTGCAGTCTCGTTGGTCGTCTTTGGAGTTAATTTCCTTGTCTCCGTCTTTCGGGGATTTCGTTTTTTCTTTGCTCCTTGATGTTGGGGACGTTTCGGGATATGTGTTGTCTTCTTACTGTTTCTTCTTCGTGGTTGTCCGTTTGTTTTGGGGGTGGTTTGTTTTGTTTTATTTTTGTTCGTTCATTGTGCAATTTTTCCTTTGTCATTTTGGGGTTTTTCTTTTCTGTTTTGTCGTAGAGTTTTTTTCTAATTTCTTTTTCCCCTCTCGCACTGTCCGGTATGACGTCTAGTTATTCATTGATGTAGCAGGGCATTTCGGCGGCTAGTTGCCACTCACAAACATATACAGTCATAAGCGGTTCCACTAATTCAGCTACCAGAGAAAAGGGACTCACTTCCAAAGCTCTGACAGCTTCCCGTGGAACCACCCTATCTGTCTATCAAGTGACTGCTTGGGTCCATATTACACCCACGGTCTTCGAACAATTTAAGGGCTCAAATAGTGACCGCCAAGTACAGAGGAAACTTGTCCGAAGAATTATTTTATGGGCCTCGTAAATTTCCTTGAGTAGTGAACATCGTGGGAAATCTTGGGCAATTATTTTAATAAATTTGGGATTTTGGGGGTTTTACAAATGTTGATCCTTGAAAGCAATCAATGTCAGGTGGCTATTACTTAAGTTACCGACATCTCGGGCATCATCGAATTTTCTTCGTCAAACTGCCAGTAAACACGGTCAAAAGATCAGTCAAGGAGGAGGTCATCGGTCGAAAACCAGCGCATGCTGAGTCCAGAATGAAAAGTCCGCAACTCTTTGATAGGCATACAGCAAAAGGAGATAACACTTTGGTGTTAGACTTAACCGTTGCAATATGCGAGTCATCTCTTGTATCATATGATTATTCTCCACTCTTTGAGGGCACTAAAGGGTTTTTGTTTTACCGTAGTCGTATACAACCATTCGCAGTTTCTCTTCAGATATTTTCCCGTGCAATCTTCTGGTCGAAAGCGAAGAATTATTATCTGACATCCATCGCCCTAGCTACATGGATAAAAATGCTTGCATGCTTCTCAGTGGAGACATATGCAACCCAAATAGGCGTGAACCTATTGGAAAGAACCAGTGGAAGAATGATATACATATAAATATATCTGTTCCAACCGCCAACCAATTGCAAGCTCGTTCAAAGATATACAAATTCTTTGAATGAATGCTGCCGTAAAGCTAAAAACTGCGACAAGTCGGATATCCATCTCACAATTCAATTGTGGGAAACGAGGCCGTCTTTAAACTTGTAAGACAAGATTCACGGGAGAACTTCCCCGAATTTGAACTTGTGCTCTTAAACTTCCTGCGTCCTTAATCAGGACGTATACTCGTATAGTTAAAATAAGACTATGGGATGTCGAGAAACTAAACGAATCCTTTGCACCATCTGTAACATGGCAGTGACATTCTTACTTTCTCTCCGCAATAAAACGCGATTAGCCTTTACAAAAAACATGTTAGCCATAAGTACGCGTGATGACAACACTAAAGAACATTTACTCTGTAACTCCCTGCCTTACGTTTTCATTACGTTCATTGCCATGTGTATTGATGTCCTTCTGGAGGAAGATAACGTAAGGTTTCACACCTCGTTGGGAAAATTCGGGTCTGTCTTCCAAGCGGTGATATGGTATACGCAATCCTGTTGGCAAAAAACTATATTATGGAGGAAAATTGGAGGAGACGAAGTATCTGAGTCTATTGCGACAACCAAGCTACGAGTAGTTTAAGAATGCAAAGCTTCTCTAAATGTACTCGGAAAATTGAAATCATTGAGTCTTGTTTGCGTCTCAGATCACCGATCGGAAAAGTGTTCCTCAGTGTCGAACCGACTACTGCTTGTCCTATTTTGGTTTTCTATGAGAATAATATCAGAGAGAGTCATGCCTCTCCAGGATGCCGTCAAACCAAATGAATGCTTTCCAAAGTCTTTTAGAGGACAGCGACTTTCCTGCTCTCTGTAGATAGACAAGACTGTTGGACTGTAACGAGACGCCACGCTTTTGTTAAGCTCGGTATTAGTGACACAACATCCTCCAATGCTTTCTGTGAGTGTCCTGATGTGGTCATGTGGTGAACACTGGTAATAAAGACGCGTATCACTGAATCTTATACTCATCTTTCTACGAAAGACTAAGAAATTCTAGTAAAAGGAACATACAAGGGGTCCATTGGACTATTTTTTTGCTCCGATGGAAAACAATTTTGTGTACTGATTGAGTTCCGGCATAAGGACAGCAAAATATAATTTTCACCAAATGCTTTGCAGAAGCTTTATAGGTCTGACAGTACTGAATTAGAGTAGTTAAGTGTCTGCCGCAATCACTATAGGCAGAAAAAATGTACGGTCAGAACTGGTATCCTTTTTGCTGTACAAATCTCTGGAATTTATTCCGGTTACATTTCTATGAACATCTTGAGCCGAGCACGAAGTTGCTTAATCAAATATACCTCTCAAGTACATGATAGTCGTAGAGGAATTTCATCCGCCGATATAAGAGCGTTCGTTGCTTTCCCCCTTTCTATTCGTAACTTTGATCAGAAAGTGAGGCCATAAAGACGCTTTTCGCAATGCTGGGAATTCGAGTAGATCAAGGACTTCGGCTTCGGCTTTGTTCACTAAACGAGTTTGCAGTGGTTACAAACCCTTTTTTCTAAGGGTATATTATGGACAAGTTGAGCAGACAAAAATATGTGTAAGATACTGCAATTACAACCGTGTGATTACAGTCCAGTGATGAAAGGGATAAATGTCCAGTACTTGCCGAAAGTCGTATGTTATTGGTTTGATTTGGTTAACCTCCAAAAAGATGGCTTCATACTTACGACTTTCACCGTCTAGCTAGATGAGCATTTGTACACGGGGAACACTTGAATCTCATATCTATCTACATTGTCCATCAGGTGGCTTATTTAGAAACCCCTTTACGACAGCGATGCTATCTGTCATTCGTTTAAACAGAATCACCACAAACAGGCTTAAAACCGCAAAGACAAGTCAAATTTTATGGATACCAGTAAATTTTACCCGACAATCGTTAAATTGTTTAGGTACCTCAATTCCGTTATGTTATAATCATATCAAGTCAGCTCTCGCTCCTTGAGACAAGTTAGTTGCTGAAATTTAGCAGATTTTTACCTGTTTTGCAAGTTATCAGCTGAACGTAAAACACCCTGTTTAACTGGTTTAACTCCAATTAAAATCGATGAGTAGTCATACTCGTATGTAACATACTTTGATGTTTTGTTTGATGATGTTTTATAAAACATCAATTACAAGCGCCTACATTAGGAGTATTGGTTTAAAGTTACACTTAAGACAGATTCTAGTTTATATAAAATCATTGGTAATAATTGAACTTGATCGTTATGACAGTTACCATGTAGTCATGCAGTAATCGATAGCTCAGTTCTATGTATGTATAAACTCAAATGACTTTGACAGTTTGCCTGTAATGAGATACTTTCAGCAATTTCAATACATTTCATGCGCATACTCCAAGCGAGACTATGATTATGTACACCTTGCAAATTCAATTCTTAAAAATAGTCGAAGTGTAGTCAATTCAAAGTCTGAAGGTGTACCACCTTTTGTGGTAATACCTGAACTTGGCCTAGACTTTAAATACGTTATTTACTAGATGAACAGCCAAGACCTTGCTTGGAGGTTGGCGTCTATTTAGAATAAGTGCTTAAGGTGAAACATTAGTTTGCGTTTCGAAGAAACCAGTAAATACTAAGCGTCGAAAAATACATTACAGGGCAATTTTTTTTTCTAAAGAAAAAAGACTAAAAAAGAGACAATATACTCGTAACTACGCCGCTTAAGTTACGTAGCTTTTTAGACGTCCATTAAGACGAAAGATGAATATAGATCTAAGGTTGCATGGGTAGGTAAGTGTAGACGGAAATCATTTGGATACTTCCAGTAAGAAGCTGATGAATAAGGAGTACGTCAGCAACTTGAAGACAACATACCAGGTGTAGGCATAAGTTTTCTCCAGTTTTTTGGTAAAAAAAAAATACGAAACTTTCTAGGGAAATTTATTCTTTTTTTACTCAAAATATTGGCCATCGGCTTTTGCGGAAAACCATTCGTCGAACCATTTTCCAACTTCCTCGAAATCGCTGAAGGGTGTTAGTCAGATAGCGGCAAGTCTGAGGAGTACGGCGGATGCAGAAAAATAAATAAAAAATAAATCCATTTTTCGTCACCCGTACAATTCAATGCAAAAAACGTTCCTTCCAATTGTGTGGGACCCTTTTACCGAGTTTATTGCTCGTAAGCGTCTGTTGATTGTTTCTTGTGACACATGTAATGCTTCTGCTAATTCCTATTGAGTTTGCGTTGTATCATCATCCAATAACTCCTGCAATTTCTCGTCTTCTCATATTTGTGGTCTACCAGAGCGCTCACTGCTTTCACATTGAAATCACCACTTTTGAATTGTCGTAACCATGTCTTAAATGTTCTAATTGATGGAGCGTGTTCATCATATATTTCTACCAGCATACCATGACTTTCAACAGCATTTTTCTTTTGATTAAATAAGAAAAGCAATTCGTGCCGCGAATGTTCTTTTTCAGGCACAAAACTCGACATAATCACTGAACTATAAAACAAATACGCTTGGTTTTGGCGGACTCAACTTGTAAGTGTTTGTAGTTAAATGTTGGACCAATAAAATGACGTATGTGTCAAATTAATACGGTGCGTACTTTTCGCTGGCGCCATCTTTTAGTTAAACCGGAAAAGAGTTATGCATACACCTGGTATATATTTTGGCGGAAAAACTGCAGCTACTCGTATAACTTTTTGAGCTACTGCGGCACACTTGAAATTAGAACGAAGGCAAGTCGTCGAAATATAGTATGTGACAGAAGAGTGATAATCTATTGGCACTGTACGTTGAAAGATCTCTCTCTCAGTTGGGTGTTGTGCTATCGGTTTAACCAACCATGTTTACCACTATATATTTCGAAACGAAAACTCCAATAAAACGATAAATGCATAATGATTTCCCAGTATCCATGTAGAATGTTCAGGCCATAAATAGTCCACTGGCAGGCGAATAATCAGCGGACGCGATAGATATCACTGCCATCCAAGATGTACGTTGTAAGACGAGTAGGATGGACAAGAGAAAGGTAAAAAACTATGACATCTGCTATGGTGATTGCTATATAGGGAAGAATTCTATTGTCGATTTAAGACTAGAGAAAGTCTCAGGAAAAAACTTTTGAGCTTCAGTTATCTGGGCGAACACCTGAACCGCATCAAGAATGAGCTCGCAATTACAATATAGACAGTCACGCTCCCTCAGGGGAGAATGACAACTTTGCCAAAGGTGCCAAAGGCACAAATAACGAACGGAACTTGAGTATGGGAAAGTCAAAGTGGAGTAATAGCCGGTGCTACAAATTTGGAAGGATCTCTAACGGCGAGGGCAACCAGCACTTCGCTATCAAGTAGTATGAACCATTCAACATGAATGACGATCGGCAACAACTACACGACCTGGATAGCGATATATAAACTAAGGATCAATAAAGCTATTACAGTATATGGGCTCCCTGCCGAATTGAGGGGACAGAATATCTGATGTTTTTGACGAAAGACCTACAAGTTTTACTACCTTTGGGACATTGTAGTATTAGCTTTGTTCAGTGAGGCTGTTCCGTACTATTCCGAACAGAAAAGTACAAACTTTCCTGTTCAGTGAGAAAAATTTCTGTCTGAATCTGTTCTGGTCTGTGTTCAGTTCCGAACAGAAAATCTTGCACCTACTTTCGAAGTAGAACACAATTGTGAAAAATGTCAAAATCAGCTGTGCTGTACTTTTCTGTTCTCATTTGATTTGACGTTTTCCACAAATCTGTGCTGTTCAGTTCTAATTTTTTCCTCAGTGAACAAAGCTATTATTTAACTCAGCTCATGTCAAAATTTATTAATTGTGAAATCGTATGGAGAGTTAGTTACAAAAAGTCGTATGTCTAGAATTTTAAAAGAAGAACTTCTCGCAAGGTCTGAGAGTACGCCCAGGTGCATCAATATTTAACAAGAAAAGTCAGACAGGACAATCTAATACTATACTCAGAAACAATTTAAAAACCACATAAAGGGTGTCCAGATAAGAACAATAGGGGAAAAAAGTTAAACAAAAAAAACAACGGTATGAGATTCTAGCTTTATTTTGAAGCTACGTCCATGCCATTATGTGTGGAATAGCATATCGTTCTAATGGCCGCCTCGGCTTCGCTGACAGTCCTGATAGACTCGGTCCAATATGTGCGGCGTTATACCTGCACTAGCGTGCCGAATGTTGGTCTCGAGCTCGTCTAAAGTGGTTGGCTTGTTTGCGCAGACTAAGGACTTGACGTGCCTTCAGACAAAATAATCGAGAAAATAATGATCCCGGCGGCCAATTGATGAACGCTCACCGTGAGATGACAAAGTCGCCAAATTTCTCCTTCACAACTTCGAGCGACTTACGTCGCTTGTATGTACCGCCGTCTTGTTGGAACCACAACTCGGATATAACGATGCTGTCGAGCTTTGATCACAGAAAGTCATTAACATCGCTCTGTACTAGAGATCATTGACGGTAACCGTGTCTCCTTCGCCATTTCGAAATAAATAATGTCCGATGATGCCGCCATGCCATAAAGTGCACCAATCAGTTAATCTTTGTGGATAAGTTGATGCTTTTCCGAACACTTGTTGATGGAAATGTGGATTTGTGGACGGAAATGTTGCTTGTTGATATAGCCGCTGAGCCAAAAATGGGCCTCGTCCCAGAATTCGGTTTTTTGGCCAAAATCCGGATCCCAATTAGCCCAATTATCCAGTGCCCAATTAGCGAACTTTCTTTGTTGTGTGTGGTTGTCGGGCCCAAATCCAACGGCAAAATAAGCCGGGTTGATTCTCTGGCTATGTCCAATTCAGTTAATCGGCGCCGAATCGGGCCTTATTTTCTTCATTTCGCACCAATCTCCACCCGGTTGGTGACTTAAGATCCAAAAGATCTCGAACTTTTCCACGGTGCGACGAATTGCCTGCACTGAAGCAATAATGACGACCGACCTCACGACGAAATTGAATTGAAGACTACTAGACAAGAGTAAAACGATGCACGATGAAATGGCAAACCTTACTGCATACCACAGCTGGATGTCATTGGTAACTTTGTCAGCTGCTGAAACATAACAATTGGCAAAAATTATTATTGCTATTTGGTCACCTGTTACCATATGAAATGTCTGATTTTCGCTCAGCTAGAACGTTGAATTTTCTTTTTTTATAAAATAAAGTGGTACGTGTGCCAGACGTGTGAGAATTTTAGGATTCGTTACAAGTACCGTTAATGCGTCATTGGCCATGAAAAGTATTAATAACGCATTTGAGGCTGTAGCGGTAAACGAACACACTATACGACTTTGGTTTAGAATGTTCCGTTCGGGAGATTTCAGCTTTGACAATGAACCACGTGGGAAGTCGGAAACGTTAGTTGACGATAACGTTTTAAGAGCAACGGTGGATGTGGATCCAGCGAAATCGCTGCGAGAGTTTCCACAAAGCATGGGAGTATCCCCAGTGACGATAAGTCGACACCTTTCCCTCATAGGAAAGGTAAAGAAACTCTATAAGTGGGTACCCCATGAAATGAACGAATCACAAAAACTATGGCGCCTGGAAATTTGCGCATCGCTTACATTAAGAAACCAAACTGAACTGTTTTTGCACCAGATAGTCGCCTGTGATGAAAAGGGGATACTGTATACTAATCGTAAAAGATCTGGGCAGTGGTTGGATGCAGATGAAAAACCAAAACACACCCCAAGCCCGATCTTCATCCAGAAAAGGGGATAATTTGGTGGACATCGAAAGATGTCTTTGACTTTGACTTTTCATTTCTTCAACCAGGAGAAATGATAAACGCTATCAAATATTGTGAGGAATCGACATATTGCATGACAAATTGGTTGAAAAGCTTTGGTCAATAGGCATGGTCCGATCCTTTTGCATGACAATGCAACCTTTGCCGTTGGGATTTGAAATTCTTCCGCATCCACCGTACTCTCCTGGTATTTCCCCAATGGATTACCATCTTTTCCGCAATGTGGATTCATTTTGCCGGGAGAAGGTCTTCCGGAACCGGACAGAGGTCATAAAGTCCTTTGCAGATTTCATTGCTCCAAAAATTCAGAACATCTACGAAAAAGGAATATTAATTGTCCTTGTATCACGTTGGAAGAATGTCATAGATGTCAACGGAACCTATTTTGATTGAATAAAAGTTTACGGAAAAATAATATTGGCCTTCAAACTTTTACTATAAAATCGGACATTTTATGTGGTAGAACCCAATACATTCACTCTGAATTGAAGAGTCATTATTCCAAACAAACACAAACGACTGAAGTCGTTTATCTTAATAGACTGAGTTGTTGATCAGCTTGCCCAACCTCAGCCAAGATATTTCGTTTTGTTTTGTTTTGCGGCCCGGGTCAACACCGGACAGATTTATTAAGCTTATTGCAAGCATACAAAGGGTTTTCCAATAGGGACTTGACAACTTTGAATTTACGTAATTTGTGAACGCACTCTTTCACTAATCATCAAACTGTCACTGTCAATTTATTCAGTAAACTCAACATTTTCATCATGGTAAAGTACACGAACGAGCAACGTCTGCAAATTATAAAAATTTTCTACCGAAATTCGGAGTCGGTGACTGCAACTTTAAGAGCGTTAACTCCAATTTTCGGTCGTAATTCTCGCCCTAGTAGACAGGCAATAACAAGTTTAGTGCAAAAATTTGAGTCTACATATTCGTTGTGTGATGTTGCCGTGTCAGTGAGACAACGGGTTGGTCGAAGTGTAGAAAATATCACTGCCGTGCAGGCGTCCGTAGCAAACGATCCAAATCAGTCAATTCCACGGCGTTCTCAAGAATTGCGCATCGCTCAGACCACATTATAGCGTATTTTGCGTAAGGATCTTGGTTTACACCCATACAAGATCAAGCTGACTCAAGAATTGAAGCCGATAGACCAATTGAAGCGACGTATGTTCTCCGACTGGGTTCTGGAGAAGATGCGCCAAGATGATGAATTTCATCGCAAAATCATCTTCAGTGACGAAGCTCATTTTTGGCTCAATGGGTTCGTTAATAAGCAAAATATGCGTTATTGGTCGGGTGAAAATCCACATGTGCTTCATGAATCACCACTTCATCTACAAAAAATAACAGTTTGGTGCGGTTTGCATGCTGCGGCGTTATTGGACCATATTTTTTCCTTGGCGATAACGATCGTCACGTTACTGTGAATGGTCAGTGTTATCGCGCCATGATGACCGATTATTTTTGGCCCGAATTGGAAGATATGGACTTGGACGACATGTGGTTTCAGCAAGATGATGCCACAAGCCACACAGCACACGCTACAATCGATTTATTGAAGAGTAATTATGGTGAGCGTGTTATCTCTAGAAATGGGCCAGTCGATTGGCCGCAGCATTCGTGCGATTTAACTCCGCTTGACTATTTTCTGTGGGGCTACGTTAAGTCAGGAGCAGAAACGAGAATACGAAATGACTCAGTCTATTGCAACTTGGTTAAAGCAATTGAACGAATTCTTTTTGAAAAAGAATAATCACTGAGTTTTGAGTTAATAGTAGCTGACCTTAAGATTCTCAATGTGTCCCGAGTTTACCTTTTTGGCGTACAATAGTACAGCGCTTAGATCTTGAGGTGTTCAACTTACACAACATTACTCTATGCCTCAACATTCTGAGGATAACAATGACTACTTTTCCTGAACAAACCAGGCAAGCTGCCTTATTTTTAGGTTAAATCAGAACCTGATTACAGTGAAGCCTATGACATTTTTCTTATATTTATGCTTAGAGAGAAGGACTTAAGGTTCTGTGCTTCGGATGATGTTTATGCGGAGGAAGTAATGTACCTCTGACTTAATTTTAGGGTTTTCCAATAGGGACTTGAGAACTTTGAATTTAATTTGTGAACGCACTCTTTCACTAATCATCAAACTGTCACTGTAAATTTATTCAGTAAACTCAACATTTTCATCATGGTAAAGTACACGAACGAGCAACGTCTGCAAATTATAAAAATTTTCTACCGAAATTCGGAGTCGGTGACTGCAACTTTAAGAGTGTTAACTCCAATTTTCGGTCGTTATTCTCGCCCTAGTAGTAGACAGGCAATACCAAGTTTAGCGCAAAAATTTGAGTCTACATATTCGTTGCGTGATGTTGCCGTGTCATTGAGACAACTGTTTGGTGCGGTTTGTATGCTTGCGGCGTTATTGAGCAATATTTTTTCGTCGACGATAACGAACGTCACGTTACTGTGAATGGTCGGCGCTATTGCGCCATGATCACCGATTATTTTTGCCCCGAATCTGAAGATATGGACTTGAACGACATGTGGTTTCAACAGGATGGTGCCACAAGCCGACGAAGTTGGAAGAGCTCAGAGCCAACATTGAACGCGAAATAGCGAACGTGAGGGATAGGTGGAAATGAGAATATTCTTGAGGGAGAGTTTGCTGAGATGATACTCGAAGAGAGGCAGAATATCGTTAACTTCGCGAAGCATTCTAGGCATTGGCTCCAGATGTTCGTAATTCATTCTGTGAAGATTGAGCTGGAAAAGTGTGTAAAGAATAAGTTGAAGTAAGGAAGGACAATCGGTATTACCTACTAAAATTTGATGAATAAAGAGAATGTCGTCAACTTTTCGGCGTACAGAAAGGGATTGCAAATTTATAAGTTTCAGCCGGTCAGTGTAAGGTGGTAAGTTTTGGTTATCATCCCAGGGAAGACCACGTAAAGCAAACCTTAAAAACCTGCGTTGAACAGCTTCTATCCGGAGGATGTGAGTTCTGTAGTAGGGTGTCCAAACTTGGCTGGCATATTCAAGAAGAGGCCTAACAAAGGTTATGTAAAGAGATTTGGTAACATAAGGATTGGAAAACTCCTTAGACCACCGCTTGATGAATCCAAGGGCAGAGTTAGCTTTTATTATACTATCAATGTGAGAACCTAAATTGAGTTCCTTATCGCAGATAACACCTAAATCGCACAACTCATTCACTAAGGGAACAGGCAGATTAAAGATTAGATTGCAACGAGATGAAGTAGGGGGGCGTTTACGGGTATAAGTTTTAACCTGACACTTATTGACGTTAAACTCAAGAAAATTCTTCCAACACCAAGTACAAAATCTGTCTAGATCTTGCTGCAGTAGTAGGCTGTCTGAGGAAGATGACATATATCTAAATGTTTTCATATCATCTGCGTAAACAGATATGTATGCAATTTTAATTATACAAGCAACATCATTAATGGTCAGAATAAATAAATAATAGGATTGAACACATGTTATAACGTTTATTTGGAGACCAAGAGCCTTTAATTTTAGGAGATTATATCATGAGAAATTCTATCAAAGTCTTCATTTCCAGATTCCAGTGCACATAAAGTGCTTGATACGAATTCCGTTAAGTTGGTGGTCGTAGATCTGCCTTTGAAAAATCCGTGCTGGTTTAGGGAAACAATAGATTTACAATGGAAAAGCATTGTGTCATAGATAATGCTCTCAAAAAGCTTAGGTATGCAGGACAACTTAGCAATTGGTCGATAGTTGGAAATATGAGTATCGTCTTTTCTACCTTATTTATGTTGAGGGAAATAATCCCTGGGTGATAGAAAGCTGAAAGAGAGCTGTAAGAGGTTGGGCTAGATGCATTTGACGTTTCTTTAAAAATATAAGGGGAAGATCATCAGGGTCAGCAGAATAATCATCTTTGAGTTTTATTATTTTATCTCTAACTTGATCTAAAGTTATAGACACTGATTCCAAAGTTGTTTGTGGACAGCTGTTTAAGTAGGAAAAGTAAGAGTGGTCTAGCTCTTGGGAATGGATGGCGAACGCTTGGCCAAAAAAAATTGTGAAGAGATTTGCAATAATTTGGGGAGCGCCCGAGGACCTACCAAGAAAATTTAGAGATGATGATCCGATTTGCTTTTAGTTTTGATGAGCTGAAAGAATCTTTTGGGGTCGGAAATGAGTGTGTAGTCCATGCGGTTTAAATAGTTGTCATAGAGAGTTTGGCAAAGTACAGAGAAATTTAATAGGGCAAACTGGTAGTAGAAGAAATCGGTGTCGGAACGCGATTTTAATAAGTATACCAGAGCTTATTTCTCTTGTTACGAAGAGATCGCAGCTCTTTATTATACCAGGGTGGTGACGATGAGGAATTCCTTTTGGGTAAATAAGGCACAGATTGAGAGCGACATTTTAAAATTTCGGTATAAAAGAATGCAAGAGAATCGTTAACCGTAAGGTTAGGGTTATCGTAGAAAAAGTTAAAATTGACCATACTGAGGAGGTTGTTCAGTTTGGCGTAGTTAGGCCTATGAAAATTAACACTGTAAGAATATTCATAGGAAACGGGATTAAAACCATTGTCATATGTCGGCGTAAGAGAAAGGGGAGGGTGGTAACTATCCAACTTAGAAAGCAGATGTTTAATTTCTAAAACGACGCAGTTATCTGTATCAGTGGCGAAGACTAGGTCGAGTTGTCTGCCAATGTTATTGGTGACACCACTTAATTGATATAGACCAGAGTCAGTTAGGCAGTCGATGAAAAGATTTTCTTTATCAGAGGTAGGATTTGTTGCAGTATAGTAGGACTGGTCAGTCTGAGCCCATAGAAGCTTAGGTAGATTAAAAAGCAGTCGATTACATCAACAGCTAGCTGGTAACCTTGAATTGGTTGAGAGGGGCAAATATAGCAGCAACAAATATATAGGTTGCGTTTGCAAATAGGAATTCTAGTGCAAACGAATTCAAAGGATGCAGTGGACGATTTTTTAAAGGGTCTAGACTCGAGACGAGAGTGTATAGCTAGAAGTACACCACGGCCATATAAATTCTCCTCTTTATCTAGACCATCGTCACGGTGTAAATCGAAATCTTGGCAAAATAATTCATTATTCTTAATATCAGGGGTGAGATTGGTTTCTGTAAGGGCAAAGATTTTTTTTTAATAATTTACCCGCGCCTAAGGGGTTAGATACCCTTTTACGGTTGCCAGGCCGCGGGCGGAAAGGTAGAAGGAGGAGAAAGGAAAATTGGGTTTTTTTTTTGTAGTGGTTTGAAACTCAGGTGTGTTTGGTTTCGATATCCGCTCTCCAGGGGTGGGAGTCCGAATAGGTCGGAGAGTTTTTTCTTCACTCAGAGTGATTCGAGGTACGAGTATAATTCACAGTATTTTTTTCTGTGCTTGAAACTCTACAACAGCCAAATCTACGTGTCAGTGTTATGCCTTCACACGCAGAATTTTTCTGTCTGCGTTCCAATTACACAAATGAAAAACTGACTTGCCATGGGCAGGATTCGAACCTGGACCCTCCGAGTGAGAAGCGAAATCTTAGTTCGTAATCCTCTTACGTTTTGATAATACAGGGACAGATATTTGGGAGGCTTCGGCAAAGAATTGAGTGGTGGGTTAGGAGCGATGGTAGTTTTTGAAACTAGACCGTGTTCTCTGGAGGTGTACTATGCGTTTGGAGCTAACATGAGACGCAAAAGAAGAGAGATCATTAGACACGTCATCAGGAGTCATATCTAATTGCTCATGAAAACGTATAAAAGGTAGCCGCAGATCATTATAATTAGTGGGGAGGCCTTCTTGCAGAATGGAAACCATTGAATTGGTTTTCATTATACCGTCGATACTGACAGAGTCAGGCTTATCATGTAGGTAGGCGAGATATAAGCGAACATTATCATATAATCTGCGGTCTCTTAAACTTCCCCAGAATCAATAAGGTGCTTGGTTAACTTTGCCTTTGGAGGAAGAATGGGGTCTAAAACAGAAGGTGGTGTCGTATTAGGGTGGGAGTCTAGCTTAGAACATGGGGAGGGATTTAAAATATGGGAGCGAATAAAGTTGGGGTATGCCGTTTTTGTATGAGTGGAATGAGTAGATGTTGGGTTTTGTAAATGACTGCGAGAAGGAATTGAGGAATTGAGTTGGACGCGGTGGAAGAACGTTTTGTATATACGCGATTGGCAATATGAATTGAAGGAGGAGTGAAGAAGGGAAATGTCACAACTTTAAAACTCCAATTTGCATCAGGAGCTTCTTTGTTAGGAGTTGGGTTTTTTTTTTGCAAGAGTTAGGCTTCGGTATAGGTTTAGACTTAAAGTTAACATTGTTCTGTTTTCTAAATTTAGTGGATTTTGAGTTACTGGACTTAAAGGTAGTATCCTTGCGATGTTTGTTGTTTCCTGTATTCAGTTTTATTCTTTCCATAGTTAATCCATCTAGATTGATGACGTCGGAAGCAGGGTATAAACATCCATTCATATTTTGACGGGATGCTTACCTTGAAGGTGTTGGTGGAGATCTTACGGCAGTTGTTGACATCTTTTTTAAATTTAGATTTGAAGAGACTGGTTAGCTTGTTTCGATCGAGGAGTGTACCTCTTATTAAAAAGCTAACTGACTCAGCGTTGTTGAAATTGTTCAACTTTTTTATTCTCGTGTTCCACTCCGAAAGTGTCCATAAGATTCCGCATCGTTTACCAAAGAGGGTTGTGGTGGAGGAGAAGATGATCCAGGAGTTACTGGTGGTTCCATAATTGCAGATTCAAGCATCTCAGTAAGAATCGAGGTGTTGTATGATGCAGTCGGTGGGGGCTGGGATTGCACCGGTATATCTTCGATTTTACTGGAAGTTATCGGTTATCGCGCTGCTTAAATCGCTTATTTGGCACATTATGTTTATGAGCAACTGATCATTATTTGGCGGAGAGGGAACGCTGCTTCTGGATGTACTTTGAAGATGAAAGTCGAAGGAAGACCGTAGGGAACTTAAGGAGTCTGTTATTGTGGGGATGTAAGATTTTATTATTGATTTAACACTATGGGATAGAAAATTTTTGGAATCTTCACTAAAGTCGTGTCTGTCATTTCGTTTTATTAAGTCACTGCCAACTGCATGGACAAGGTTCTAAACTGACTCTTGTTATAGAATGCAGATTGCTCGAGTGAAATTGACAAATCTTCAGCTGATTTAAGAATGTCATCATATTTGGTAAATTGGTTTGTTTTCTGCCGCAAAGTTATTGACCGAATCACTGAGACACTTAATAGCAAGCAATATGTGGGACGGAGTGATGTCCTTGCACACAATAAAACAAAAAGTTGTCTTTAAAATCCCTTAGGTACGCGATGGATCTTTTAGTCAAGCCAATGCAAGGGGCATGGAACTAATTGCTACAAAGACCACTGCAGATCACCATAACAGCATTTAGGTGACTTTTTAGGGAGCAATCAGCACTTCCACATAATTCAGACATGATGACGATGATTTAGTTAGGGTAGGTCAGTTGGCAAATTTTAAAACACAAAAGGCGGTGAATGAGAATTAGGTTAGTTGCTAATTTCACTTCAATATTATTATGCACTTTTAATCAACAAATCGAGTCAGCAAAACACAAAACAAGGGCGATGACCGAGAAATAGGTTGTACGAATTAGGCAGGAAAAAAATTAAATGGAAATAAATTAGCAAAGCGTCTGAACTTAATGAATGTCGTAACAAAATATGATACTTAGTGATGTTCGAAAATTGCATACGATCATTACAACTGTTGACAAACTTGACAGGTCTTTGGAGGGATTTTGAAATGTTCGTGAAGCATGTTCACTCTTTGCATTTGGGCTTAAGCGGAGATAATTCATATTGGCTGGTCCGATCTAATAGCAGTGAGTAAATTGTTTATTATATTTCTGTGTTGCTTGTGGAATTTCTACCAAATTTATGTTAGTAATTTCAGTGGCCTCTGAATCATTGTCACCCTGTTTGTGTAGACCCGAAAAGTACATAAATGATTCAGCAGCTGTTTTCCAACTAGATCAAGGTTGGCTTTAGAACTTAAATTTAATTGCCCTATTTACGTAAGTTGTGTTAGCTTTGTAAAAGTTTGAACAGTTTCCTTCTGAAAAGAATTGAATTGTTTTGACCTTATTGTACAAACGTCCTCATAAACCTTATAGGTCTCTATTTGGCCCTTAGAAATTGAATTCTTTCTGAACGTTTATCGGTTTGGTATTCGGCAGTGATTTGGAACTTGATCTCAGAACATGCCAAAATATTTTAAATCTTACTAGTACTTGCACTTGCACAATAAAATCGTAGTAGTTGTCATGGAATCATCTTAATTGGAAATATAATTTCATGCCATTAGTACTTAATTCTGAATTAGGCAATTTGGGCCACGCGGCTGTCTCAAATAAAGCTCAATCTGGTATCTAAATTTCTAGCAATCTGTCGAGCAGCTGGGGCCGTATATCGTCGTCCCTGATTTATCCACGCAGACTACTGGCTTCACATATTCCCACTGAGTATAGCCCAAAGATGTTAAAGCACATGGTATTATAAGCCAAATTGCAAGTCTATCCTTTTGTGGGAATACCATATGCTGATCCTGGTGATAGAATAATGAGAACCTAGGCAGTCACACGTTCGAAATGTTAAACAAAATTGAGTTGAAGAATCTTCTAATCTTCATGGCACAATAAGCACAAAACACACAAAAATCGATCTCAATAAAGGATGTGAACCAGTGGAATACAACCGCCGCAGTCGAAGGCAATACTTCTTAGAACGACAAATCCATGATTTTAATTGAAAATAATCTCATTCCTCCGACCGACATACCCATATCCCCGTACAAATACGAATAGGCCTAGTCCTGTGAAATAAAGTCCTATCTTTGGGTATTTATTGTACTACGGAGTAACTTAAAGATAAAACTTTAAGTGAATCAATTACTTGGTCAGAGACTGTATTCCTATTTAACGCTTGCCCCTAGTACCGCCTTTTGATTTGCAGTCTGACTTGGTATACTTGGATGAGCACTCAGTACACCATGCAAACAAATTCTATAAAATGCGGCAACAAGATACTCTCATATCTGATGCAAACGAGCAAACAAGTAACCGGTTTTTTGTGTTTAATTAACCACCTTGCTATTAACGCCTGCAATTACTCGTAACCAGATGATGTGCGGACGTTTGAGTGACCCCTCGACCGAAGCTGGCAAAGAAATATAAAAAATAAAAAAGCGAAAGGACAAGTCACAATTTAATTGCCAACAAATGAAGTAAAGTGCTAGATTTCAACGATGAAAACTAGCTTTCAGTTAAGTTAAACAAGAATTATGAGTTAGTTACGAGTACGTATGGGTGTATCACAAGTTTTACGACAGAGAATGGAAATGCCGGTAGTGAAGTGGTTTATAAGTTTCTAGATATTAATTTTTAATTGAATGCATCTTTAAATTTGTTAATAAAAAAAGAGCATTCAAAGTTAGAAATCGCGCTACCACGACAAAGATCAGTCTCGTCAATCGTTGGCGGTATGATTCGAATAGCACTCACATTGTAGCATACCCCAGTGACTTTACCTAGCATTGAAGTCATAACATCAAATTGGGACTTCAATAAGTTAACGATTTCTGTTGACCATAACGTAGGCTCCAGCTTCATATTTAGTAAGGGGATTTCTTAAAGGCATGACAAACAAAAGGGAATTGACTCCAATAGCATATGAATGAACGTGACAGGTTGCATCAACGCCGAATTCCTCAAACACTCCATTTCTACTTTTATGCATCGGGACGTCTCCTCACCCGTCAAAAGTTTTGGCAGAAACCAAACCCTCGCTTCGTAAATAGTTAGCTATCCGAAGACAAGGTTCAATTTTGGAACTCTTATTGGAGGCACCCCATGCTAATTTTGAAAGATTTGCTGAAGATATTTTGGGCCTTGGACTTCCACTGATGCCGATGTTCTCTAAACCAAGACTATTTAAAGTGTTTATCTCCACCATCGTGGCTGTTCTTAACGTTCCAAAAGTTTGGAATCCTTGCGAAGATTGTTGAGGAAGTTACTCTCGATGCAGTCTTGAACGCTGTTACCCAGACTACCAATCGATGAACTTTGAAAGACTACAGGACAATGTTCATGAAGTGGAGGAAAGTATTTTGGTAGTAGATGGTCAAGTCGTGCATGATATCATGGATGTCCACGTTTACCTTCACAATAGCCATCGGGAACAGATGCCACTAGAAATAAATTAAGCTCACGAAAGTCGGTTTTTCCTATCCTGGCCACCCATGGCTGGAGTTTTGGCAATTTATACTCCACCCTATAGTGCATCAAATTAGTACGAAACCCAGTTGGACCTTCGCCGGCCGCAGTGTCTGCATCTTCAGGCATTGTAAGCAGTTTGGGACTTATCCATAAACTTTGTGTGCCAATCTCTTCGTATAGATTTGCTGTCGATAATACCTGGTCCCCCGCCCAATTTTCAAGGCTTCGCCCATCAATGACGTTGTCTAATAATAAACGGGGCAGAGCAAATTACTGGCCTTATCGTAAACGTCTTCAGATGACGCTACCGAAGGTTGCTACGATTTGATCAGTCACAAGTTGCCGGTCGTAGGTCTTGTTGGCAGCTGGACCACCGGTAGTCCCTACCAGGACTTAAATCACGGTACCATGGGAGTCAGGAGCCCCCCAGATCTCGTTCCGGGCCTGACTTGAAGAGGTAAGCCCCTTGTGGCTGGGTGCTGCGACCCTAAGAGCAGTAAGAGGTTTTAGGTCGGCCTCGACTCACATCAAGAGTGGAACTTGTGCCGGCAACACAGTTCCGATTTGGTATCTCAGGAAGGTGGCAGAGCGATTGCAAGGCGTATCCTTGCCCCCATGGATGTATGGGCATCCCCTAAACATAAGTCTACATGACAGGTGGTTTACGTTAAAAATCAGACACTAGTATCGATATTACCACACGCATGAAACCATCGGTATAACCGGTCAACATCATTTTGGTGTACGAAGTGGCAACCGGTGTTGGCATGGTGATCAAAGTCACTTGAGGTTTGTGTTATGATATAGACTTGAGTATAGATCAGAGGCTTATCCAGTATGTCAGCAAAATAGTGATGATCCAGAAGCCATCCAATGTCAAGCATAAAGTTGATCAGCAATGTCATTTCCACCTCGCCCAGGCTTTCATCTAAGATTTCCTACGGTGTAACAGTTGTCGGCTCGTTGTGAATTGGTTTTGAATTGGTTAGAAACATATTGTACGGTGCGGCTTTTTTTAACTTCCCCAGCAACTAGTTGTGGACTACGACTTTTGAGAAGGTTCTGATCTAGAAGACCCAAGACATGTCTTCCATCCTCTGTAACTCACGTAGGCGGCGGTGATGTTTTGGTGGTCGTAGAGCAGTTAAGTCTTGGAAACAATGTCTCTAGCAATTTCAGTCGAAGAAGAATGATGTCGTTGGATATTTGGAGCTCATCAGGGATTTAATATTCTTTCGCACCTGGCTTGATGCCCTTTTCGTAAATATTATTCAAGTGAGGATGGGCGAATTCGCCAAAGTGAATGGGATTCTTACGATAACAGTTCTCACCATATTGACATTCAAATGAAATTTTGAAAAATTAAAACCACGGGAGACAATGAAGGAAAAATTCGGTTTGACTGGTGGCAAAACAAAAAACAAAAAACGTTTAGGTGTCAAAGCTAGTCAAGAAGAGCATTTCTAGTGACGGGTATGTGTAAAATGTGAGACACGACTCAACTTTGTTGACAATTTACGCGTATTCACTGAAAGGTCACACGGATAGGGAAAATCAGTGAAAAACGGTTTTTGGAAGTGCCAACATCTGGAAACTTTGTCATCTATGTCAAACGTCTAAAGCGCATATATTTTTCGAACGATTTCTCTCTCGAAACTATGAGGATTTGTTCATCCGCTTTCGATAGAGTCCATATTTCACCGCCATAAAGTAGGACTGGGATAATCAAGGCCCTAAAATCGAATCTGCCAGGCTGTGAAGATTAGGTCGATTGTGGACTTTCCTGGTCTGAAACCGCACTGATAGGAGCCAATCATTTCAGACATTCACAAAATATGGCAGATAAGACCTTGTATTCAATGTTGAGGAGGCTTATGCTTCTATATATAGTTTGGGCAGTTGACGGGGTCCCCTTTTGTGTGGATGGAGAAGACGATACTGCACCCATTCATCAGGTATGTAACTTGATGTTGTTACTCGTAGATACTTGATGTTCGAGGCTTAGAGATCAGCCGGGAAGAATGAAGCAAGAAGTGTATTTAGGCGGCAACTTTGCTTTACTCCCATCTTCGACTCGAACCAGCGTGATACGTTCCACATATTCCACACCGCGGTCCAGTGTTTCTCGTAGAGATTTCGGATGATATTTAGCATTTTTGTCGATAGACCCAGGTTGCTTATCTTATAGAAAAGCTATTTCCTATCAATAATCAAACGATGCTTTAAAATCGTTGAGGAATGCGTGCGATTTCCTTCTATTTTCCAGATTCGACCGGGCGGTGCTTGTTTAAATGAACACGTTATCTACCGTCGAGTACTCCTTTCTAAAGTCAGCCATCATTCTGATGAATCCACTCGGTCAAACGTTACAGTATTACCCCTGCGAATAATTTCATCACCAGGTTCAGAAATGATACGAGTATGCCTCTATAATTGTTTGGTTCGGGTAAATCATATTTCTCTGAAAATTTATTGGGAACCATTCAGTGTAGTTTTCCTAACTTCTTCAAGCGTGATTACACGAACCAGCGTCACATTTTCTATATAAGGCAGAGTATAACTTTGTTGGCCTGGGATGCATGGTTAGTTTAGAGCAAATTTTGAAAATATTCCGCTAGCACATCTGTTTCGATTTCGATAGACCTTGCAAATAGGCAGCCGTTTGGGGTTCTGGCAAATTTCCAGAAGGAACGATTATCCCGGACTCAAAAATACATAGCTCTGGCATTTTTGAACTGAGTGTGTACTTTTTGTTTGACCTTACATATGTATGTTTTTATATGCTTTGTTGGTTTCGTGGTACATATATGTTTGCGGCGAGATTTCTGACCAATCACAAAAATGCGGACGATTTTTTCCTGGCTGTTATACATTCCGAGTCATACCATGGCTGTTTTCGCTTTCGGGTTCCCGTTGATTAGAGAGGCTTTGCAGCATTCAGAATACATGATATTAGCAAGTCCGTACCACGCTAGGATAATGAACATCACTCGTATCCACCGCGCTGAGTAAAAGGTCCATTCTAGTTTTATACCTTCGCAGATAACTCTCCTTTCACCGTAATGTAGGAAGCAACTACCACTCTCTGGGGGCGTCTGTTCGAATCTCCAGATCCAGTTCAGGTGGTCTGAGTGCGTCATTTCCTTAACCTCTCAACCTCTATACACTTTACACGATCTTTCCATAGCCCATGTGCCAGGCAGTAATTGATTGTTAAGCTGGCTGTTCCCCTGAAGAATGTTAGCTGTCCTTGATCGTCACTTTTAGTGAAGACCGGTTGTTCCCACTTCTACAATGTTAATTTGTTTATCAGTCGTACTTCTATTAGTATTTATAGAACCGGTTATATAATCTGTGTTACGTTCTTATTTTTCAATGTTTTAATGATATAAACTCGAAGTTAATTTGAAAAGGGTTTAATTTCAACAATTATTCAGTGATTAAAATTAATATACAATTAAATGCGCAACAGAAAAAAGGCGGATAGAGAAAAAACTGTCTGTAGTGTGGCGGAGAAGAATCTTCTTGAAACAAAAATACATATCAGAAGAACCGACAGATAAAAATAATTAAAAATAGTGCTGCCAACTTCCGTAGTTTCCTTAATGTGAGCGTTTTAGAAATGTATCACTCTGTAGTACTATGTTAAGTAGCTGAAGAAATGTGGTTCCATTATCTTCCATGCATCCAAATTCTAGCAGCAGTGACACATCAACTAGGGCCGGTAAAAAAAACTGCGGCGTACATATACCGTTTCCAGAAGATGCAAATGGTGGCCACTGGAAGTAGTTTTTAGAATCCCAGACATTTCTGGCCTGAATTTTCAAGCAATTTTACTTTCAAATACCGAATAAATGTATTTACCAAGATCACATTTTTTAAAAGTATTGTGTTACTCGTATGTGTAGAATGAACATATCTTTTGTTGATGGGAACCTGTCAGCTGTCACCGATGACAGGTGGTTCTGAGAAAATTACAATATCTGATTTATTTCAGTTCTCTGTTGGACTTCGAATAAAATAAAAATATTGGATTAAGACTCTATGATTGGATATGTTATTCTCGATATACGAGTACAACAAAAGGAGATCGTATCCCATATCTCGTTCAATCTCACGCACTAACAAAAACCAGTGATAAAACAATGCTAAGAGATCTGAGAACAAAATTTCAAAGGTCGTAGGTTTTGAAGAAACGCATAAGGCTTCAATACCATCCGGAAGTTCGGACAGGTGTACACTTTGTCCAAGAACCGCTCCCAAAAAACAAAATTCTTCTGATATTAATTCAAAATGGAAAGCATTTGCATAATATGTAAACACGAATCATCTTCAGAATGTGATCAGGAAGATTAAGTTTAGTAAATAAAAAATAGTTTAAAAAATTATTTATGACAGCATTATTTTGGAAAGGACGACTAAAATTTCAAACAAAGGGTCTTAACATTACTTGTTTTAGCATTATCCTACCACAGAACGATATTATAATGACAATTTGAGTGTAACACCCTATGAATAAAGTAAAGTTTTTATGGGATATTGTCAGCACCTCACCTACCTACTTAACTTACTAAAAATCACCTACCCACTCAAAGGTTAAAATAAATTGTGAAAGTTATATCTGTTCATGAGAAAGGTGAACGGAAAGAAGTCAAAATTAATAGGCTTTGAAAAAAATGATAAACCAGAATCGTTGACTTTATTGAGAACTGTAATTTCTTGAGTTGAAAACAATAAGGACTGAGAACCAGTATATGAACCGAAGATGCGCTCTTGCATTTTGCATTCACACTTTTCAGAGAGGAAAATGTTGGTTTCATTCTTAGTTGGTTCTGATATTATCCTGAAGATGAGAAAGAAATGCTGCAAATTGGTGATCATTGTGTCTCTGAAATTGACGCCACTCAGGGTTGAGAACCTGGATCTGTCTTGTTTCTTATATTCATCAACTGAAACAAACTTGATTTGTAGATGCAATACCATTTTATTCGTATTGAATATTTCATTGCGGTGTGAAGTGTTGTTTATATGAGCATATTGAAGCAATGCACATTGAGTCAATGCGCTTTAAGCTGTCATATAAACTAAGTAACAGAGAAGTTATTAAAGTGGTCGCGTATTCGAATGACGTGGTTATAGCAGAGTCAGAGAAGCTTCCTTCCGTGATAAGCGAAATCACGGAGCCTGATCTGGACAAGGAAAACACCTGGGCTGCAAGTTGTGGCCTGTGTGTCAACCCGAGCAATACTTCATAAATGCTATTCACTACCAAAACTAGGATACCTGATTTTACCTTCCCTGTCTTGAGTACCATGCTTGACCCAAAATGTAACTGGAAGAAAAACGTAGAACACAGAGTAAAGAAGACATGTGTCGCCTTCCAGCTTACATAGGTTTAGGTTAGCATTTAAGAAATATATACATGTGTTAGTATATATAAAGGTATATACTAATATATGTATATAATTGTGTATAATGTCTATGTGTTTGTATGTGAGTATTGTGTATGTAGGTTAAGTAGGCTAAGGTTTATTTTAAGTTAGATATTAAGTTTTTATATAAAAATAAAAAAAAAACTCCATATGCTAAGTTTTTTGTAAACAAATTTTTTTTCTTAGCCTTAATTACAGAAAATAAATATAGTAAAGCAAATGTAAATAAAGTCGAAAGACATAGTTATAAGAATTTTAGAGTAGCTTAGAGTGCCTGTGTGGGGCCAGTAAGTTAGTATAAGATTGTTAAGTAATTTTAAGCTAGCATTTAAGCATTTTTTGTTAGTAAGTAAGAGTTAATGATTAAGAAAATAAAATGCTTTAAAAATGAAAAATGAAAAACATGTGTCGCCTTCTATGCCTGCAGCAAAACCTTTGGAAAGAGTTGGAAACTTCAACTAAAGATAACATACAAAGCCGTAGTGTATCCAATTCTTACATACCGGTCACTAGTATGGTGAGCCGCGAAACTGAAAAGGCTCCAAAGAACAGCCAGTATAGGCACCATGGGCGTATTAAGATCGGCCCCAACGGATGCCCTTAGAGTAAGTTCGGGTAATGTGGAGTAGGAGGGTAATGCGGGCCACTGCATTTCTCGTTTTCCTGTGAGAATAAGAGATTTGTTACCGTTACTTTACCTCTCTTCATAGGAGAGGAGAGGCAAATTTATCATCTCCACGTGTTCACGAGATATAGATTTTGCGCAGTTCGATGATTCTTGTTTCGGTGTGAGGTCGATGTTAATGTTGGTCCTTATTAAAAAGTTTATATTTTTAAAATTAAGTCCTCAAGTTCTGCGTTTGTTATTTTGTGTTTTGCTGTTTCGCTTGAATTTAATATAAATAAAGTAGAATTTCTAAAGATATACACATGTCGGATAATGTGGAGTACGCTCAAGCGGGTATAGTGGAGTAGTACCCCACATCTGTCATCTATATTTGTAGAAGTCTAATTTTATATAAACATTTATAGATCCATCTCAAAATGTCGAAGAAATGAGTACAAGTGAGAAAATGGGGACCATCTTCGATAGAAAAGGCACTTATTGCCATCAAGAACAACGAAATGGGTGTAAAGCTGGCTGCCAAGACATATAATGTCGGGTCGAGGTCCAATTTTTAGTAATGCAATGGAAGACGAGCTTATTTACATGAAATGGAAAATCGTTTCTGGGGCTTAACAAGAGGCGATATTCAAAGTCTTACATTTCAAATGGCTCCAAAAATAATATTTCCAAAAAATGTTCGTTATTACATAAAAGTGCAGCAAAGACTGGCTTTATAACTTTTTGAAAAGACATAAAAATTATCTCAGAGCTTCCGGATACCAACAGGTACTTCAATCGATCGAGCGAAAAGCTTTAATCAAGAAAGTGTAAACAAGTTTTTCGATATCTTGGAACGGTCGTATGAAAAATATAACTTCCCAGCATCCAGGATATGGAATGTAGATGAAACTGGTCTCACCATAGTGCAAAACAAGTATTTTTTTAGATTTTTAGATTAGATTAGATTTTAGATTTATTCCATTTCAATACAAATACATTTTTTTACAATATTAATTGGTGGGTATTAATGATATACAATTCAGTAGTTGGAAAAGTTTCAGTTCTACTAGTTTACATGGTTTTTATAAACTTTATTTATTACAGTTATACATATGATTTGTCATTTGAGAAACTTTAAGACGCAAGAATTCTAGACCCATGAATTAAGTAATTATACTAAGTTGGAATGGTTGTTCTTACACACTTTGTAGTAAAAGAAATACCAGTGACAAGTGCGTTGATTATATAATTGTTTAAAGGTTTTGAAAGCCGCGCTGAGAAAAGAAGTCATGATTTGTGATGCAAACGAGAAAAGCATTATATTTAATATTTAAAATAGTAAACGGGTAAAGAGGAGGAAGTAAATGGATAAATATGGAATACATAGATGGGAAATTACATTTAATGATGACAAGCAAGAATAGGCAAAGAGCTTATTAGATTAAGACCTGCATTAAATCCTCTACACTCGATTTGGATAGTAAGAAGATTCTTAAGTTCTTTATGAATCTGGATTTGGATTGAACATGGCTTAATACATCAGGTGGCAGTTTGTTATAAATAAAGGGAGCTATATTCGTAGCAAAGCGTCTGCAGTGTTCGTTACATACTCGCGGAACTACTACCGTGGACGTTGGTCTCAGTGCATAGGCTGTATTTCTACTTTGAGTAGTGTAACCGCTTCGCAAGTAGAATAGCCTTAATACTTTAAAAACGTATAGATGTCTGAGTGGTAAGGCATTGAGATATTGGAATAAGGGGAATGAATGTTCCAATCTTGGCTTAAAAAGAGTAGCCCTGATTATCTTTTTCTGAGCTGTTATAAGGTGCTGGAGGTTACTCTTGAAAGCACCACCCCAACAGCAAATCCCATATTCTAGTCGAGAATTAACCAGTGCGTAATATATAGTAGACATTAAGCTAAGAGGTACCAAATTTTTTAGATGAAATATTTTATTTAAAGCTATATATACACATTTTCTAATGTTTGTTATATGTGCTTTCCAGTTTAACTTGCTGTCTAAGGTTACACCTAGATATTTAAATTCGAAGATAGATTCTAATTATATGCAAGCATCACTGCAGTTAGCATGTGTACAATTTAAGACATGAAGACCTACTCCATCAATGCAGTATTTATTTGCGAGGGAGAAAGGCATGACTTTCGATTTGTTACTTAGCACCATTTGATGAAAAATAAACCAATTATTAAGTATAGCTAGGTCATCATTCATTTGACGTCGTATAGTGTCAACACAAGACGCTTTATATGAGATCGCCAGATCATCAGCAAAAGCACGAATTTTACCCTTTAAAGGCAATTTAAAAATTGAATTTATATAAATAAGGAACAGCAAAGGTCCAAGGACTGATCCTTGGGGGACGCCAGCATTTGGACTTAGTAAAGGTTCACTCAAAGTTTCATTTATACGAACGTGTTGCCTTCGATGTTTTAGATATGACATGAACCAGTTATGGGTATTACCCCTAAATCCAAGTCTTTCAAGGATCTTGAGTAATAACTTATGATTAACTAAGTCAAATGCCTTAGTCAGATCTAAAAAGAGACCAGCACATTTGTTGTTTTTATCCAACGCGTCATGAATATCCTCCAAGAATGAAACAAGAGCATCTTCGGTGGATTTACCTTTCATAAAGCCAAATTGGGATGCATTTAAGAGCTTGTATTTATCTAAAAACTTGTACATTCTTTTCGCAATCAATTTTTCAATGATTTTTGAAAAAATTGACAATAAGCAGATTGGTCTATAATTGTTAGGATCACTTTTGTCATCTTTTTTATAAATTGGTACTATAATGGATGTTTTTAGGCGCTCTAGAATTATTAGAGGCTGTACTTGTAGGGATTGAATGAGTGGGTTTTGCATTTTCAGCAGCATTTTTAAAGAACAAATTGAAATTGTTTCCCATTTCAATATCCGAAGTGATTTCTTCTCCTTCGAATTTTAAACATCTTATAGTATTTATTTTACTGTTTTTACCTAGCAAATCATTTAAAATATCCCATTGTCGTTTTGGATTGGACCTATTTTGCTCAAATTTGTTTTGATAATATATCTCTTTTTGCCTTCTTATTTTTTCGAAAATGTCCTTTCGCATCTTACAGTAAGTATTTTTTATGGAGGGTAGATGCAAGTTGTTTTTATTCAACACATAAAAGTTATTTTTTTCCCGAATTCTTTGGCAGAGATTAGCAGTCATCCATGGTTGGATTTTTTGGAACTTACGTCCCAGTTTTTTTGTTTTATTTACATTTATAAGGTTAGACAGCTTTTTCAAAAATTGTTCAAATGCATTTGAAATACAGGTAGAGTTATATATATCATTCCAAGTTTCCTTAGAAAGACTCTCTATCAACGAAGCGTACTTCTGGTAGCGATTTTTTATTTTTCGAGTCGGTTAGATTTACGTTAGTATTATTTTTTCTGAGTAGATTTGAAACCGATATACCAGTACCAAAATGGTCAGTTATATCCCATTCCAGTACAAACGGACAGACATTGGACAGATTTTTCGCTCGAACAAATAAATGGTCAATACATGTTTTCGTTACATCAGTTACCCTAGTTGGAACGTTTATGAGTGATTCATAACCCAGGGAAGACAGAAGAAGTAAATAGTTATCACAGCTCAGAGGAAAATCCAATATGTCAATGTTTATGTCACCAACAAGGCAGACATTTTGACTTTTGATTGAGTTGAGAAGGCCTTCGAGTTCGGTTAAGAATATATCCCTGTGAACAAACTGCAGCCGATATATGCAGACAATATCAATGGTTGTTTTTTCAAACTTTAATTTTAAAAGTACACAATCTGCACTATCCGGATCGGGTACAGAGACTTCTGCGACTTCAATATTGTTATTAACAAAAATAATTATTCCCCCAGCAGGGTAATTTTCATTGCACGCTGGGTAAGGAGTATAGCCCGGAATAGAATAATTGCCTAATTCATGGTTAAAAATCCACACTTCAGATAATATAATTAATTGTGGTAATATTAAGAAAGAACTACACAAATACGAATAAAATCTATCAAAGTTGATTCTCATACTTCTTATATTCAGATGGCATAATGTAAGGTCATAAATAGAAGGGCAAAAATCTAAGCCGATATACGTATCATTACTTGCACTAGTACTATCAAGATCAATTAAATCCTTATGTAATAACATGAATGTATTATTTTTGTTTAGAAAAAATTATGACTTAATCATAAATGATTAAGATCATCAGAGCACTTAATAAATTTGATCTTCATACCATTTGCTTTTCTCATCATGATTTTTCCGTATCGTACCCATAGAAACTCATAGCCATGGTTCTTTTTCGCCTTTTTCGCCTCCTTTAGTAGAGCCTTAGTTTCGCTTGACAGCCAGTCGTTGACGTAAATGTTTGCCTTGCTTCCAGGAAAAATTTTGCCAGCATTAATCGGCGACTTCTTAGCGTATGCAGCAGACAAAATGCGCTCCTTCACTCTCCTGCTTCGAAGTTGTACAACCACAACACCAGAAATTTTCCCTTTAATTTTTTTTCTATAGCATACATCGAAATCATCTTCAGCTATCTGCACACCAACGCCCTGTTCTACGATTCGAATCACCGAGTTTCCCAAATTTTCCTCCTCCATTAGCGGTACGTCACGCAGTTCAATATGATTAGTGTGTATTTGGTATTCTATCTTATAGTAGACATAGGTTTTAACGAAAAAAGGAAAACGTCAAATAGGAACCTTGACATCGGCGGAACGTGGTTCTCTGGTTACTGTAGTGAATTGCATGAGCGCAGGTGGAAATTTTATGCCATCATATTTTATATTTCCAAGAAAAAGATATAACCCACTTTATATGAACAACGCTCCTGCTGATTCTAAGGCCACATTCCATATTTCTGAATGGATTCAGCTGTCCATTTTTACAACTTGGTTCCGTCATTTCCTGGAGTTCTCCAAGCCTTCAGAAGAGCAGTAAGTTCTTTTAATTTTGGATGGTCACTACAGCCGTACCAGAAATATAATTATAAATATAAATATAATTATTTCCCTACGCCCTCACTCCACACATAAGATGCAACCTTTGGATAGGACATTTATGGCGCCTCTTAAAAAATATTATAATGAAGAAATCAGGTTAAAAATTAGGTTTCATGAGAGAGGCTAGACGAAAAGTGAGAGTGAGTGATATAGTTCAATTATTTAAAAATGCCTATCTTAAAGCACAAACTGGCAGGTTGCAGTGAGCGGCTTCGAATGTAGCGGAATTTTCCCATTCAATAGGCAGATTTTCTAGCGTGTGAGCCTACGCCAGAGCCATTATGAGGTGAAATTGTCAACCGAAACATGAATGACAATTTGACGCAACCACGGAGTGTGGAAATAAACTTTGGGTGAAATGCGGGATCTTGTGACAGAAGTAAAAAGCCAAAGCACATCCACTTCGATTTTGAACCAAACTGAAGTCCGTTTTACTCCTTGGGAAGTTTCTCCTCCTCCGAAATAGAAAAGGGTGGCCACCACAAACAGGGGAAGAAAAACAGAAACTGCAATTTTGACTGTATCGCCTTATAAGGATAAATTAAAAGAAAGTATTTATTAATAAAACTCAAAAGCCTGTTAAGATTAAAGCTAGTAATAACCCAGTAAAAAGTGGAATACTACTCCACATTAACATAACACGAATATAACACACTATGGGCCCACATTACCCGACACTTTTGTAAAAGATCAGTTTTAGACTATTATGAAACTATTGCAAATATTTAATTCTTTTGAGAAAAACTAAGTACAAGGGTAAGTAAATATTGTTGCCAACATTTCAATGAACCATAAAAACTTTCAACCGCTTCAAAAAAAGCTCTAGTATTGGAAATATTGCCAAAAACAGCAATCGTGCTCCGCATTACCCGAACTTACTCTACTGTGCTCCCGCATTTTCTGCCTTTGGAGCTAAACACAAAAAATACCGCACTTTGCAGTGCAATCAGACTCAAGGAATCAGGGTGATGGACAGTACGGGCTTACGTGCCCCCGGCCAGTTATCAAGGCTTCGCCCATCAATGACGTTGTCTAATAAAATACTTTGCAGAGCAAAGAACTGGTCTTATCGTAAACATCTTTTTGTTGTTGTTGTTCTGCTGTTATTGTTCCTTCTTAAAAGTAGAGTTGAAGTTGACATTTTGTTGACGTTTCGTATGATAAATATCTAAAGTTCACAACATTGCATGAAAAGTGGCGACAACTCGGGCATTAAATCGTAATGTTCCCTATTTAAAACAACAATTCTCCGCCCTATTAAAAAACACTTCACCAGTCATCACTTCAATATGTGCAATCACAACCTACGGTTATCTACTCTCATATTCCGAGACAGCCGTCCGAATTCTAAGAGTAACACCAGGCTATATTCTACCATCCGAATTTTGGATATGGACAGCATTCACATTTTGTTTTATTGAATTGCATTTCTACGAGCTCCTTGTGGATGTAGTAACGGTTGGATTATGTGGGAAAATGCTGGAACCACTATGGGGCCAAATGGAGATGTTTAAATTCTTTGCGATAACGAATTTGGGAGTTGCAATCTGCACAACTTTCTACTATTTATTCGTGTATATGTGTACGAAGAATTCGGATATTCTTTTTAATGTGCATATACATGGATTGGCCGGTTATGTGGCGGGTATTTCAGTGGCTGTGAGGCAAATAATGCCGGATCATTTGATATTTAAGACAAGATATGGAAAACTTACCAACAGGAACGTTCCACTAACAGTGCTTTTTGCTTCGTTAGTTGGTTGGATGATAAACATATTAGAAGGCACTTATTCAGCAATGTTTTGTTCGGGATTGATTGTTTCTTGGGTATATTTAAGTTTCTATCAACGACATCCAAACTGCCGGGGTGATAGCTCGGAAAGTTTCACTTTTGCTAGTTTCTTTCCAAGTGTTATGCAGCCAGTGATTAGTATATTGGTTAATCCATTATATTTATGCTGTTTGAAGATAGAGGTTGTAAGGCCACCTGCCCCTCCACGTACAGTATCCACATCGAGCTTAAGCTCCATTGCAATATCTATGCCTGGAGTTGATCCGCATGATATCGAAAGGAGAAGGTTGATTGCATTGAAGGCACTGAGTGAACGCTTAAAATCATCCGACTCGGGTCGTCAAAGCACTATGCCAAAGTCTTTTCCAATGCCGCCTAATAGTGCAAGTGGAAAGCATAATCACGGACATGGTCACGGACATAGCCATTCGCATCATTCTTCATCTGGACACAGTCATTCACACAATTCCGGTGGTCATTCGCATCAACATCAACATCACCAGCAACACGAACACGGTGACGCGTCACTTTTCCATCAGAAGCAACCAACTCTTACTTCCCAATCATCATTTTCTACTGTGGCAATACCGAAACCCGAAACACTTGCTCTTATAAATGCAGGAACAATGGCCATCCCATTGCCTGCTCCAACATCTGCATCTGCCAACACTGAAACCCTTATAAGTATAGACGACACATCACCTCAAGCGTCTAAGTAGTAGATAGAATCCAACATCTATTAAATTGCAATTCGACTATTCTATAGCATTCGTCAGTCCACAACATGTGGAATGCTCATATCTTAAATTTTCTTTGTTTTTATTTGCTTTTGTTCAATTTATTTGTATACTTTAAAGTTTATCCTTTTTTTCCCCTGCATATTAATGCGGATGGCCTATCGTAAACGTTTATAGTATATGCATATATTAACAGTTATAACTATTGTTTTTTTTTAAAACTATTATCATTTGTAGTTATCATTTAGAGAGAGAATAAAATATCAAGCGTTTTAAATAGTTATTACGAGCCCTCTTTGTGTTTATGTAAATATTAGTCACAAGTTGCCGATCATAGATCTTTTTGGCGGCTGGACCACCGGTAGTCCCTACCAGGACTTAAATCACGGTACCATGGGAGTCAGGAGCCCCCGGATCTCGGTCCGGGCCTGGCTTGAAGAGGTAGGCCCTCTTGTGAGAGCGTCATGGTGGCTGTGATTTAAACTCAATGTCGCGGTAAGGGTCTTCCTTTGGTTGACCCAATGTAATGATATTTATTTTGGTTCTTTTATCTCTAACACTAATTTAGACTTTACAATTGTATATGACTCTTGAAATTTGTGAAAAGGTTCGGGAAAAAAATAAATTCTACGCAAAAAATAAGAATAAAATGAACCAGCCTTTAATTAAACACACATATAAAATGCTGCAAACTAATGTGCACAATTTAGTAGAGGAACGTAAAACTGAATACTATCGAAGAAAATTTGAGGACCGTCCTAAAGAACAGTAGTGAATTATAAACACTATTTTAGGAAAAGATAAAAATGAACAGGGTTTAAAGCTTCTTAAACTAGGCAATAAAACTGCTGTTAGTAATGAGGAATTAAGCAATGGGATGAATGATTTCTTTAAAAATGTTGCTAACATCTCAAAACCGGATGTATGCACTCAAGTCACTGAAACAAACAAAAAATGTTTGGTCTTCTTTACATCAGTAAATAATTCAGATCTTCTGGCTATTATTAACTCACTAAAAAAACAAAAATTCATCTGGACCGGATGGTATAAGTAATTTTGTCATTAAAAAGATAGGAAAATATATAGTTGCGCCTTTAACATATATTGTTAATCAAAGCTTCCAAATCGGAGTATTCCCAGAACATCTTAAGACCTCATTGATTATTCCAGTTTTTAAAATAAGTAATCCAAGTGATCCGACAATTATAGACCCATATCCTTGCTATCAGTTTTTTCAAACATATTTGAAAGAATCATTGTTGAAAATCAAGTTTCTTTAGCGTTCCTCAATTTGGTTTCACAAAAGCTAAGTGTACTGAAGATGCAATAGCGGCATTTTTAAGTAATATATATAAAGGACTAGACAATAGTCTAAGCACATTTAGCCTATTTCTTGATCTAACCAAAGCTTTTGACCTAGTTGACCATGAAATCCTACTTAAAAAACTTTACAATGCTGGTTTCAGAGGAAATATACCCGAATGGTTTAAATCTTACCTAACGAACAGAAAACAACGGGTAAGAGTTAAAGACTTTGTTAGCAAGGAAGAGATTTGCTCTAATACCGGCGTCCCTCAAGGATCTGTCTTAGGTCCGATCCTATTTTCTCATTTATATAAATTCTGTATTCAGTCTGCCTCTCTATGGTCATATAATCGGTTACGCAGACGTTATTGCATTAGCATATTCATGTAATTCCGCAGCTGTGGTTCGTGACCAAATAAATACATATTTAGAGATACTTACCACCTGGTTAAACTACCATCAACTTATTCTTAGCAATAAATCAAAAGTAATGTGCTTCTCCTTGTCCAAGCAAAATATCTATATTGAAAACATTATTTCTCTCCATCCCAGATGTGACAAGATAAATTGCAGGGACGATTGCGTTAATTTCGAATTCGTAAAAGAATACAGGTATCTAGGTGTTATAAGAGATAACAAATTGAGTTGGAAACCTCATATAATGTCCATAAAAAAGTTATTATATTTATCACTTAGTAAAATATATCACTTAAGTAAATTAGTACCACACAACTTACTCTTAGCAATATACTATGCAGTGGTACAATCGTGGATTGAATATGGTCTTGTATGCTGGGGAAGTGCTTACGTTAGTAACCAGAGCAGTATTCGTCTATTGTTCTTTAAAAATAGGCTACAGCCCTCACTTCCACTGTTCCAAAGAGTGAAAATACTTCCACTCCGATATTTTTACATTTTTAAAGCACTTAAAATATTCATTTTTAGAAGCGGCAACTTTCACTTCAGAAGAAATGAAACATATTTCTTAAGAACCGGCCTTATAGTAGACATCCCTAGGGTTAATAAAGAGCACTGTCGACTGTTTTCTGACAAACATTGCACCTTATATATTTAACAAACTGCCGTTCGATATATCCAAACTAATAATAAACAGAAGTTTATTTTTGAAAAATCTCAAAGCTACTTTCACAAATTGAAGTTGAATCTCTACTTCAAGTGGTATGTTAATTTCATTACTTCTCACATTAGAATGCTCCATTGCTTTCATTCTCGCATACTGTTACTGTCATCATAAACTAATCTGCTCATACTTGTTCTGTTTCCCCTTTCCGGCCTTAAATATAGTCTTTTGTTTGGATATTGTAATGTTATGCACTTGCTACTGGTAACATTGTACTACAAAGTGCACCATTTCCTGTTAAACTACCCAGAAATCCAGATTAATTATTGCTTGAATTAACTTAATATGTAAGCATCTTTTATGTATTGAAATTTAATTTAATTGAATTGAATTGAAATTGTTAATTTTGAAATGGAAGTAAATAATACAATACAATACAGTACAGTATAGAGTTGCAATAATTACTGGGTGCTGCGACCCTAAGAGCATTAAGAGGTTTTAGGTCAGCCTCGAATCATACCAAGGGTGGAACTTGTGCCGGCAACACAATTCTGAATTGGTATCTCAGGAAGGTAGCAGAGCGATGGCAAGGCGTATCCTTACCCCCATGGATGTATGGGCATCCCATAAGCATAAGTCTCCATGACAGGTTGTTTACGTTAAAAATCAGACAAACGGTATGGGCACGTTTCCAACCAACTACATCACACCCAAACTAGACTTTAAGGAAAACTTCGACGCAGGATTTCCTACGAAATGGAAGAAAGACGAAGTAGCAAACGACTTCGACTTGGTCATCTATTTACGTCGATGGATCAAATATGAACTGTGATGTGGTGTAGACACCGCTACACGAAATCACTGAAAACATCAATATCATACCGCTTCTCAGATTTTGCTAGGCAGAACTACTGTCAATCCGATAAGCTTGCACGCAATTTGGGGGTACCACAATGCACAAACCAAACATTGCCAAACATTGCTTCAGGTTCACACTGTTTTGGGTTCCATGGCACGGTGAAATAAAAGGAAACGAGCGTGCAGATGAACTGGCTAGGCAGGGTTTAGCTCTGCACGACTCACTCGCAGAAAGAGGCAATATCTCGCTAAGGCCAACCTCCAATGGATTGGTTTAACTAACTAAGGATGACATGGCCGAACCTACGATAATAGTAGAACAAAAGACCTACGTAATCCGCTTTCTTAACTCTGGATCCAGGGACCAACTGTCCATCCCATCCTCAACAATACACATCATCAACTAGGTTAACATGAATCGTGGTAACAAAAAGGCACATTCTAGTGCTACTAAAACCATCACCTCTACTTACCTACCAAGGTCACGGAAATGCCATCAGCTGATAAAATAACTCGAAACACGGAAACTTCTTAGGGACCGGGAGTATGGTTTTCGTAGCATCAGATCCACTGGTAATATAATGGCATGTCTCAATGAAATATGGAATCATACCACAAGATAATTGCATTGTATATTTGACAGAGTTTCGCATCAGGCTATTTTGTCGAAGATGCGTCTCACTCCAGTGGGTTAAAAATAACCTCGCGGGATGTGCAATTCAGTTGACCTGGACGGGATCAAGCACAAAATAAATGCTGGTATGCCCCAGCATTTCATTTCTGTTTCAGATATTTTTTTGAATTTTCAATAATTATGTATTATATTTTCTGCCAATTCTAACGAGGTATATTTCTTTGCTGATAACACCATTCCCTGTTCTTCTTATTCGTTTATAGATTCACGTTCCTGCTCATTAAATTCCGATATTGACGGTATGGCCAATTGGAAAACCAGCAACAATGTGGAGTTTAATGCTACCAAAATACAATGTTCTCTGCTGCCGTTAAAGTAAACATCTAGCAACAGCCCATGACTGTCATATGCATCGTCAAAACTAAATGCATATGTACAAAATATTTTATCCCTTCTAACTTGGCTTCAATGTATAAAGCATTCTTCCCGCCAAAACTGGAGTACAATAACCACATCTAGCGTGGTCAGATGGTCTTAAAAGTTATTTGCACTTGCCAGATAGGACACATGCGTCCCAGCTACAGTTTATCAGAGTGCGAGTGCTTACCATACAAATTGGGTGTCGTTTTCTAGTGCAAAGGTTTTCAATTGTTAACAGATTGGGTGGTATAAAAGGCAGACTTAGTAGTAAGCCTTGCTAAAAGTCCTATCCACATAAAAATATGTAGTTGCACTCGGTATGCAGATCGGTCTGACCAATTCCATATGTAGTTGGCAGCTGTGCTTATTAGAAAACCTTCCGCTTAGAAGCAATTACCCGACAACTTCATTCGAAGAAGGCCGTTTTCCTTTCTCTAGGCATCATTTAGCATAAACGTCTTTAGTCAAAATAAGTGGTTTGACAAGTGTAACCAATCCATACATCTTTTGCAGCTCTGTCATCTGCATACTCCTTCCGCCGATACACACGACCATCACGGATTCTGGACTCAAATGCTGATAATGTTTCGACTTCTCTCTGGACTCCTTGGATTTTTGTTAATTGGTTCAATTTCCTGGTATTGGATAAACAGGTTCTTATTATAATGATCACGGGGTGGTATTCCTACAAGTTTTTTTAATTTTCACTGTTTTAAAACTAGATTTAATTATTACTTTTAAGTGTCGCGAAATGCTAATCAAACGTTACAGACTGACTGACTAAGTTCCATATGTACCTGGTCTTTTCATTAATAGCTGGTTTCATATGTAGATACAGTAGTACTCTGTGAGTTCGTTATCATGCAAACCTTGATCCTCAGACACAGATCTCTCGTCTGACTACTTAATATTCAGGTCCATGTACTCCTCAACTCAATGCTACGGAATACACATTTTTTTATTACTTCGAATGTTCACCAGACTTTCAACGCCCCACACGATTAAAGACGATATTTCCATTCCTAATTCAATCTGACTACCGCAGTTGTCATTATAATGAATAAATTTGTATTTACAGATCACCGATAAAAAGATGAAATAGTTGGTTGTTGCAGTTGCATTCAGTTCCCACTACTACTGCTGCGCAATGAAGCTTCTGCGGACGACATTTAGCGTTTCACAGATAGGAGCTCTCCTCAAAAAAGATGTTCTAGTCCGCCTTCGACAGCCAGTAAGTTGTGACTCATTCGACAGATACAAATAAAATTGACAAATGATTCATTTCCAGTGTATGACAGTTATACAGTTCATATGGCCATGTCTCATCTTTCTTCTGCTCTACACGATACGATTCAGATTCGGGCCCAAAGAAATTGACAACTGTCAATTTCCGACTCGTCAATTGCCAACCAAAAATAACGTTTTACCATTCTTCCATTCGTATATCTGCAGCATTGAGAATAGATGTTTGAGTACCAAAGAGTATGAGGAGTATTCAAAGCTGGAAGATGCTCCGTGAGTTTTACAATGTTTGCTCCTAGATGGCGCTGTTTTATTTTGATTTCTATCTTCTGTATTTTATGTAGAATGAAACCGATTATTGACATTGCACAAATTTTTATCAAAGATGACTCATTGTACAATGCGTTAGTTGATCTGCCAAAGAAGGCGAATTTCATATCGGCAGTTGTGTCACTAGGAACCAGCAGTTACTTCAATGATATTCAGGGTAAGTCAAAATGGTTTACTTTTGGGTTTGACAACCTTTGACTATTTTTACTTGCAGGTCACATTGCAAAGATTGTTGCGTCAATACCAAAAGTTGAAGAAATGATTGGATCGAATTTCGACATAAAAAAATTGTTCTCAGGTTCGTATGAAATTAACATAAATCTATCAGTTTGAAGTCGGCAGGTTTGGGAATTGATTCAAAACTGAAAGTGACATTTATCTAGATCGATCAACTTTTGTTCGAGGTGGAAATATCCTTTGTGGACATCCGTTTCCTAATACTGAGATTATACCACTGGCCAATGACATTCTGTATTCAGAGGATTTTAGTGAAGTAAATGATGATGAACTGGATGCAATGCCAAGTGAGTGAAATGAACACCTGTCAAAGTGGTAGAATATAAAAATTTGAATCTGTTTCATTTGTAGCACCCTATTGTAAACGTTTATATTTGGATGTGACCAGCAGTAATTTTGGAAAGTTGACTTGGAATCAAATAAAACCAATAATTCATGGGAAGATCTTATATTCACCGATGAATGAGGAAACCGAGTCCATCATTAAATTTGTGAGTATAAATTAATTAGAAATCGAGGAAGAATGTTGCCGATTAAGTTGCTAAAAAATATAGCACTTATTCCACTCAGGGTTTTTTTTTTTGCGATTTGGCAGTTCCTTATCAGCCAACGCGAGATTTTTATAGATTTTTATCATCCTATTCCGAGCGGAGATATAACGCCTCTTGTGCTTAAAATAAACTCAAGGATATGCCTTGTCATCACTCTCCATCACTCTGTTGATAACAAAGCGGAACCTATATTGATTGCACAGGCTTGAGTCGAGGCCGGCCTGAAACCTCTTTCCGAACTTAGGTACCTTTACATTTTACAACTCCACATAGGGTCAAAACCACGGAAGCGCTTCTGTGGAAGGCCCCACTTAAATATTTGCACACCTCGTACGATTATGAAAACAAAAGCAAATTAGAAATCATAATCTTTACAACGAGTTTAATAAGTCAGATTTTAGTTTGTAACACATACTCGTAAGCTGGCAAACTGTTTTTTTCTTAAGATTGCACAGCGCTATTACTGTGACAGTTGTCAATATTTTTGCGCGCTCAGTGAGAATGAATCGTCGTAGCGTTGTTGGTTGGTTAGTAAAAGTGGATCCAACATTTTTATTTATTCATTGATACTCGCTGTATGGTAAATCCTGCATCTGAGCCTTGTAGCTTAGCTGCATTGACACAAAATAAAATAGACAGAAACTCAAGCCAGCCAAGAGACCACGGACAGCACAAAATATAGTCAGTAGTCAGATTACAATACTATACACGGTGTCCCCTAATTTGGGAAATGAGTCCTGGGTATATTCTATGAAAAAAATCGTTCTACAGTAAAGGTCTATCATCCAATGTTGACAGCATTTATCGAGGATTTAAAAGAAGGTTCACTTTGGTCTACCAAAGTGTTTTACCAAGAGTGGTTTTCGAAGAATTACCAATTTTCCAATATGTTTTTAGAATTACAGAGCTTTTGTATTAAAGAGTTTTAAAGCGTGCTCTTTTATTTGACTACCTGTCAAAACGCTCATTTCCTTACCTTGTTCCTTAAAAGTTCTCAGAAAAAGTTACGTTTGGGATTTGAAGGGGTATTTGGAAAAGTTACCAAGCAAAAATGGTATAAACGAGTAGAAAAGAAAATTAATTCATCAGTTTAATTTTTCACGCTAAGGCTATAGTTGCTTAGAAACGCTGTCTGCATTTAAAAACCAAAAATACGCTGACATTATTTACGTTTATGGGCTGGGCAATGGAAGCTCAACTAGAGCGCGACAAAGATACCATGAACTTTATCCTAACCGACGACTTCCTAGTAACGGAGTATTTGGAAATACGTATCGAAAGCTTCGAGAAACGGGATCAGTTTCAAATACACGACCGAATGCGTTAGTTCCACAAGTAAGAAGACTTTCGAATGATGAAAGAATACTGGATGCTGTTACAGCTGACTGAAACGTCTTTCTTAAGCGTGTGAAATTTCAATACGACCAAAAGTTGAGGCAAAAAATACTACAATGTCCCAAAGATACGAGGGCGGGTCAATAAGTCCTTGACTTTTGGAATAAAACACAGATTTTTTGATAAAAAAATAATTTTATTTTTCAACGTAGTCTCCCTTGAGCTCTATACAATTTGTCCAACGCTTCTCCAATTTTTTTATCCCTTCCAAAAAAAATGATTTGTCGAGGTCCTCAAAATAGGCCTTTGTTTACGAGATGACTCCATCATTGGAGTCAAATCTTTTTCCACCAAGCCATTTCTTCAGGTTTGGGAACAAGAAGTAGTCGCTCGGAGCCAAATCTGGACAATAGGGTGGATGAGGGAGCAATTCATAGCCCAATTCATGGATTTTTGCCATGGCAACTGCACATGTGTGCACCCTTGCATTGTCTTGGTGGAAAAGAACTTTTTTATTGGCCAAATGAGGTCGGTTTTTTTTTTCAAATCGTCATTGAATCGGTCCAATAAGTTGGCATAATATTCCCCATTGATTGTTCTCCCCTTTTGAAGGTAGTCAATGTGGATTATCCCGCGTGCATCCCAAAAAACAGTCGCCATAACTTTATTGGCTGACAAACCCACCTTGGCCTTCTTTGGCGCCGATTCACCCTTAGAAACCCACTGTTTTGACTGTTGTTTGTTCTCTGGTGTGTTGTGATGGATCCATGTTTCGTCCACGGTTACAAAACGGCGCAAAAACTCCTCCATATTGCGACTAAACAACGCCAAACCTTCCTGTGAAGTTGTTACACGATTGCGTTTGTGGTCGACTGTGAGCAAACGCGGCACCCATCTTGCGGAAAGCTTTCACATGCCCAAGTGATCATTCAAAATTGAAACCACTGAGCCATGCGAGATCCCTACGGCTTCCATAATCTCTCGCACTTTCAATCTTCGGTCGGCCAACACCATATCGTGAATTTTTTCGATTGTTTCGGGTGTAGAGACCTCAACTGGGAGTCCAGGACGTTCGGCATCTTCAGTGCTTGTACGGCCACAACGAAATTCAGTAAACCACTTTTTTACCATTGAAATCGATGGTGCAGAGTCCCCATAGTATTTATCAAGCTTAGCCTTGGTCTCGGTAATGGTTTTTTTCCCAAGAAATAATGCTTAATAAGCACACGAAATTCACTTTTTTCCATTTTCTCCTCAAATTAGTGAGTAGTCTGATAAAAATAGCTGTCAAACACAAACTAACTGACGCAGCAAGTTTAAATTTTGACAGGAGTCAACTGACAGATGCCTGTTGACAGGAGCAGTGTTGCTGTTTCAGTAAAGAGGTCAGAAATTCACAAATTCACGGACTTATTGACCCGCCCTCGTAGTAAAAGCTTTTGGTCGTTTGTCAAAAAAATCAGAAATTCTGCCTCATCCTACATGTCAACGCTCGTCTACAATGACATTTCAGCTGTCAGCTCTTTAGACAAAGTCAATCTGCTAGCTGCACACTTTGCGGCCAGCTCAACACTTCCAGATTGTGTTTTGTCTCCGTCTACACTTGAGTGCGTCGAATCTTCAATGGGATGAATCCACTTTCATACTCGTGTAGTAGTAAGAGTACTTAAAGATCTCAACTTACATAAATCCGCTGGTCCAGATGGTATATCTCCCCTTCTTCTGAAGAGGTGTTCTTCCACGCTAGCAAAACCACTGCGTAAGCTTTTTCATCAATCCTACACTTTAAGACTCTTTCCGCATAAATGGAAAACAGCATTTGTCCAGCCCGTCCCTAAAAAAGGCGAATCTTCTCTCTCCTCCTACAGGCCCATTGCACTTACGTTCCTTCTTTCCAAGATCATGGAAACGCTGATAAATTGTCAGCTCATGAAACCGGCAATACGGTTTTTATTAGCAACAGATCCACTGGTGATTTGATGGCATGTCTCACCGAAAAATGGAACCAATGTGCACATCAATCTGGCGAAAGTAAGATAGTTGCACTTGATATTTCTAAGCCATTTGACAGTGTTTGGCATCAGACTCTGTTGTCAAAAATGAGTGCATTTGGGATCGACGACTCTCTTTTCCAATGGATTGGAGACTGCCTTTCGGAACGTTCAATTCAAGTTGTCTTGGATGGTTTCAAGTCTGATGTTCACAAAATAAATGCTGGTTTACCCCAGGGCTTCGTTCTGCTACTGTTTTTAATTTTCAGTAATGATCTCTTGTCTGCCACTTCTAATCCAATATATTCCTTTGCTGATAACAGTACTCTCTGCTTTTCATATTAGTTTCCAGACTGACGTCCCTGCTCTTCGGACGTACAACGGGAACGGCAGCGTATCTTAAACTCATTAAATTCCGATATTGACAGCATAAGCAATAGGGGAACTACCAATAGAGTGGAATTTAATGCTTCCAAAACACAATGCTGTCTGCTGTCGCTAAAACGAAATTTAAACACCCAGCCATTATCTATGAATGGTACTTGCATCGTCGAAACCAAAAACTTTCCATTCTCGGTATGTATGTCAGTGACAACTTACGTTGGAATGACCACACATTCGATGTAGTCAAAAATGCTCCGAAATGTCTAGGTTTCCTCAAGCGATGTAATAAATATTTTACCCCCTCTGACCTGGCTTCAATATATAAGGCGCTTATCAGCTCAAAACTGGAGTACAACGCCCACATCTAGCCAGGTGCCCCAAAGACCTCTTTGCACCTGCTAGATAGGATCCAAAATCGTGCGATAAAACTCATAGGTGATGCCAGTATTACACAGTCATTCGACACCCTCGAACACCGGCGTAATGTCTCCTGTCTCATCCTATTGTATCGCTATACCGTAACACCTGTCTGGCTATAAATGCTCATCAGTTCACCCTCAAGCCCATCTTCGGGCGTTCTCTGAAATATCGTGATTCTTTCCTAAGCCGTACAGCTCGCTTATGGAATGCCCTGCGGAGCTCTTTATTTCCTAGCCAGTATAACTTGCAAACATTTAAAACCAACGCACATCGGTATCTCTCTTTTTTCCCTCTCTAACTTCCATTCGCCCTCGCTATGTGCAAACATCTTAAGGTTACATAAATCCCCTGTGCGCGCGCCAATTATAAAAAAAAATCCATCAATCAGCATCAGACGCTTAGCTTTGCAATTAAATGTTTCCAGACAAAAAATGTCTAATGTACTGCATAGAGAAAATACCACCATACACCTGTACAAGAACTGCTTCCCAATGATTTGGAAAAGAGACTTGAGTTTTCTAACTGGTTGCTGGAGCGGAGCTTGGATGACAACGAGTTTATTAGTAGAATTCTTTGGACCTACGAATCTCAATTTACAAAAGATGTGGTCACAAATTTTCATAATCTTCATACGAGGGCTGCCGACAATCCAAATACAAGGAGACATAAATCATTTCAACACAAATTCAGCGTCAATATGTGGGCAGATGTACTTGAAAACAAGTTAATCGGCCCCTTCAAACTACCACCTAGGCTGTATTCTACAAACTGTCTGGAGTTTTTGTGAACTGATTTACCAGAACTATTGGAAGACATTCCACTGATTGAACTAGCTTCATCATATTTTCAACAGTACGGTGCTCCAGTTCACTATGGTCGTGAGGTTAAGAATTGGCTAGATGAAAAGTACGATAGCCGTTGGATAGGAAGAATTAGACCAGTTCACTTGCCTGCAAGATCTCCTGACCTTACAGTATTGGATTTTTTTTGTATGGGGAAGAATGAAGGAATTTGTTTATTCAACGGAAATAGCAACTTTAATTGAATTGGAAGAGCGTATTCTCGAGGCGTCATCAAAAGTGAGGCAGAAGTTAGCTTCAGTAAACATTTGCAGTTAAATCCAAAAACGGACTCTATCATGAATACAAAACCAAGGAGGACACTTTGAGCACCTGTTATAACTGTTTTAGTACACATAAAACATCTACATAAAAATTATCTAAAACCACACATGTTTTATTCATAGCCTTTGGAGCTTAAAGCAAAAAACATCTAATTTTTTCTAATTTTCCTGCTGCAGGTTTTCCCAATTATCTTACAATCTATGGGGTTTTCTGCAAACTTGTTTATGTTTTTTTTTTATTATTCTTACGCTCATAGGAAAACGATTTTAAAATGTTATGTTTTAGACTCAAGACTCAAAGAAGTTATCAACTTTATTTAAACGCTGTTACAGAGGATAGTATTTCTTCTAAAAATAAAGTCCAACACGAAGTTTCTACCATTAGTACTAAAAGAGAAATTTCCGTTAACATGGGTCAGGTACACCAAAGTAAACCTTTTCTTAAATCCTCGATAAATGCTGTCAACAGTTGGCAACCCTTACTGTAGAACAATTTTGTTCGTAGAATATACCCAGGAATCATTTCATTTTCTAAATTATCGTGGATGAATTAGGGACACCCTGTATAATATAGGACCGTAAAACTTCAATTTCTCTATGGTCGAATTCAAGTAGCCATGATTTGAGAATAGAGGTAACGATTTTGTGGTATGAATTGCTGCAGGAATTGCTGCCTGTTAGGTATATAGTTTGCAAGAAACAACGGAGTAAAAATTCTTAAAGTGAGTGGTGCGAAAAGTTGGTACTCTAGCGAGAGTATCTGAATTGTTTCTCAATTTCTGGGAGCCAGAATTCGGACTCTGCATATAACCAAGATACGAAGTTCACAAGGCAACCCTAGAAAAGAATGGAAAGGAATGGCATGTAGCGACACCTATTGAACTTTTTACGGTAGCTAACAAATTACCATTCTTAGGAATATCGCTTTAAATGTAGTTGACATTCTTGCCCATATTTTCAACCTGAGAATTTCAAGTGGTTAAAGCTCCACTTCAAAAATGTAACAAGGGACAAAAATAACTATAGACCGATTTCCTTATTATCTACGATAGGAAATTTTTTTGAAAAAGCTATTGAGAGAAGAACGATTGGTGGTTACCTAAAGAAAATTAACTTTTTTAGCCCTAAGCAATTCGGATTCAGGGAGGGATTTTCTACTGAAGACGCTCTCCTAGAGTTTTGTTCTAATTTAGATGGGAAAAAAATATTGTGCCGGCCTTTTGGTGGACGTTACCAGGGCTTTTGATATGGTTGATCATAGAGTTCAGCTAAACAAATTGCATCATACCGGTTTCCGTGGTTTCATACACAGTTAGTTTAAGTCTTATATTAAAGCGGAACTGACAAAGTTAAGGTTGGGGACACTTTTAGTGACCCTAGAAGTTTAAATCTATGTGGGTGTACCCCAAGGGTCTGTTCTTGGTCCAGTTCTGTTTCCAATATATATAGAGCACTGCCGCTATAGGTACACGGAGTTGATGTGGAGGGTGATGATACTGTAGGCAACTTACCACTGAAGCGCTTACTCATCCTTCTTCGAAAGACTGAAGGATTTCATTAATAGGAAATTGTAAGGAGTACAATGGACTAGTTCCTTGACTGTTATGTTCCGACAAAAAAAAAAGAAATAAATATGTTTATGATAGCTTCTAAACAATTTTCCAGTGAAGATTGAGACGTCCATATTTCTACTAACGAACGTGCACTAATTAACTCCCGTACTATATGTTGGAAATGATTTTTCTGCTCCTCGCCCTTTCTGACATTGTTGAGAAGCGCCTTAAAATTCTTCAACCTTGGCAATATCCTTACCTACTAACTTAAAGTGGCACTACAGCCCGGAGTGAAGTTGGATCCGCCTCCAGTTGATATGCCAACTAAACCGGGATGTCTTTCCGCTTGAGAGTCTTCCGGCAGAGAATCGACGATATTTCATGTCGAAATCCTTTTCTGACATTCAATGCCGTCGATATTGTCGTTATCGACGACTATTTTGTAATAGAGGATAGTCCCCTCTCGAATTCTTTCCGTGATTTCTGTGACTGTCGGATTGTCGATGGACTAAATTATCATTCCATTCTGTTTTTGCCAAGTTTTTCTTTCTCTTTTAAAAGTTGAGATCCAATTAGATATCCCTGAGGTACGTCACAATATTTTTTAGAAAATAAAAAAGTATGATACGGTATGTTTGAGTAGGTGAGATGTTTTTTTTTTAAAGTACAGAGCTTGGACTCCATTTGAATTGAGAGAGCAAGGAAGAATTTACTAAAAATAATTTTTTTTTCCACTTTCAGTCAAATACCACCTTTGAAGAACTGGACCGTCTAATGAACTTGGCTTATGCCTTAGACGAAAGCCTCATTAAGCTTCGTAATGACACCCATTTTCAGGAGCAATTTGACAAACTTATTAATCTTGCCAAGTCTCCAATTGTCAAAGGTCTTCTTGGAGATTCTGTAGATATTGAATCTATCATGACCGGCCTACGTTCCGACCGCACTGTTTTCGATGTTATTCACACAATTAAAAACATCCTCGAATGCTTTTCAGTGGATCGTTTTATTGGAGCTCCATCTGAGGAGGAACTACAGCAGTTGGCATACCGTATGAATAAGCAACGCCTTTTCTATGCTGCAATTCATTTCAATCGAACCGAGGATAAGGACATTGTGTATAACTTCCATATGGACACTGATAACACTCCGCCGACAATAGAGACGAGAAATCGTTTTTGGTTTCCAGGTCCAGCTGGTCGAATGGAGGAGGATTTGAAATACCATCAGGGATTTGTTCAGATAAAGCATGCCATTGATATGGGCATCATTAGGCATAAGAAGGAACTAATGAAAGACCTTGGATTGTTCAAAGAGAAATCAACGACTACAACGCAAAGTTCGATTAAGATAATTCGTGTCGAGGAGGAAGATGATGAGAATGATGATGGTTGGTTTACGGAGAATGATGACTCAGAGGTGATTTCAAACTCCAGCAGTGTTGGATTTGGAGGTGGGCTCTCTAGTTTATTGTCGGGCTTCTTGGATGGATGGAATGGTGTTAACAAAAATAATCAAACCGACGGCGCTGAGGATGATATGCAGACTGTACTGGATGAAGAATACGAACTAGATGAAGGAGATGAAGAAACTACAACTATGGAAAATACCACAGATTCATTTTTGAGTGAAGAAGGCCAAATAGAATTCGAATATGATGAAGCACAAGAGGAACCAGAAGAGAGAGAAGAAGAGAGGGAAGAAGAATATCTGACGACCACCATGCAACCCGAAGTATTGCAGCGGGAAAGGCGTGCTCCTCAAGGACTCTTAGATATACTTTTAGGTCTGGGTGGTAGTTCAAATTCAAATGACGGTTTTGAAGTAGACAATTTGCAGTTCTTTACTAAACAGTTTCCATATCCTGCTTACACCAGGGATGAGTAAGTTAAATCTGGATTTTTTTTAACAGCTCTTCATACATTTTTTCTCTTTTCAGATTCAAAACTGGACTGTATCTCGCTCAAGCTATTCAAGTTGCATTTTTCATTGGTTTTCTGGCACAAATTGCAACATGTGTGCGACACCGTATTTGGATGCGTGAGAGTCGGAATACTATGGTAAGGCAATTGAAAGACTTACGAGTAGGAACAAATCCCAAGATATTTCTCATTTCACAGTAAATAGAAACTAGGTCCAACACTATTTGCAACAGATTGTGAATTGTGCTATAGTTTTGCCTCATGAGTCTTCTCTTCACTAATTGATAGGAATAGCAAAGGGTATTATAGCCGATTTAAATTTTAAATTTAACTCATCGAATCGGCTTTTCTTTTTTTTATAATTAGTGCCCGCTCGACGTATTTCGAGTACACTTAAAATGTTTGCGCACAGCGTGGAAACCACTTTGACTCCCAGATACTCTCTGGTTTCAAAGATCCCTTATATTTAGAATGGTTAATAGTCCTTAGTGGAATGGTCATTTGTCTTTACAAATTATACTGGACCTCATTTTTATATAGAAAAATGTAAATCAGGAGCCGCTGGTTCCTAGAGCTCACAAGAGTCGTTTCTCTTTCTTTTGTGTTCAATCGAATGCGAAGACATATAATGTTAGTATTATTCAGTAGAGCTCCCTTGGTATATTCTCAAAAATCATGCCCTTAAAATCATAAAAATGTGGTTAGGGTGCATCCGTACTCGTTTTCACACAAGAGCCACATTTCGTGAGAATTTAGAATCTGGGTTCGATTCCCAGATGTTGCACCTAAAAACTAAGCAAAAATATTTGTGACTTCACCACAAAAAAAAATTGTATGTATGTACGAGTATATTAAAGCTTTTGGTGGTCCTGACTGCTTGACTCCTACGAATAATTGAACAAAATTTGAAATTCCAATACCCGTCCGCAATCGATTTGTCAAGTTCTTAGCAATGCATCCTCTGTTCTACCTGGGACTATAATAGCGGGCTTATCCCTCTCATTGCCTAATCCTTATTTGAGCTTTTTTTTGTTTATCATCATGTGTCATCCACAGGAGAATATCTCGATTTGGCTGAATACATTTAAATTACCCATGTGATCTTTCTGAATCCTAAACACAGAAGAAAACAGCTACAAAACTAAAGTCCTGAATAGTCCATGGGTAATATCATTTTGTTTTTTACAATTAGCGAACGCTCAAGGTATTTGGGTATCTACCCTTAAAATATTTGGATTGGAAATATTAGGATTCAGACGAGATCCAAAGAGTCAGACATATCAAGAAAATTTTGAACAGTCTTGAGCTCTTGCATTAGTCTGAAAGTGATCCTTCTAGATATTTTCTAATGGATGCACATGAGGTTTGCGTAAGCCTCTGATTGGAAAACAAACGCATATTTACTCAGTGAGGCAACAGCTACGTTCATAGCAATTATTTCCCGGACTCAGAATCAGACCAGTGCTATTGCAGTACTGGATTTCTCGTAATTACAGGTATTGTGTTATCTTTGGATGAGAAGGCATGTCCATAAGGCAGGTGTCATCGAATGTTTTTCAAATGCAGTAGAAAATCTGGTGCAAGTCACACCCGAAAGCATCACATTTGAACGGGGAAACCACATAAGCCAACGCTTAATGGAGAACAGTTCTTCTACATATAATTTTGGACTTCATGTGCTTAGTTCAGGAAAGTTTTCTGGGATAAGTCCCGGATATTTAGCCTCATTGCAAAATGGAACCATTACACTCCTAAGCAATTCAACTAGTGCTTCGTCAGTTTCTTCTTACCGATGAAGTTTTGAGTAAAATAACTGAAATTCCATTTCTAGTGCACGAATCACCGATCACGCAATTGTGTTAGAACATCGGTGTAACCGATAGAACGATAGTTGACAGAATTTCGCCCTCCGCCATAACTGGTCCCAAGCCCAAATACCTGCAGTTGCCTATTGCTTTTATTTTTAAAAAGATTTAACCCTTAAAATTAGAGTTTATGCTGTCGTTACTCCAGTTACTTCGACCCTTAGCTAACTGACCCAAGTTACGCACTCCAAGTCGGTTGAGGTCCTCTTCGGCCTGTGAAGTATGAAGTATGCCTCTAGTGCGTTACTGGGTTAGATTTGAAGACTCTGCACGACGGAGTATTAGTTTTCGTTTGCTCTACCATCTCAGGTGAATGATGTGCAGTCTCCCTACTAGGTTGATGTCACCGTATGTTCGTCGTTGAATCTTTTCCTCCAAAGCCCGTCAACGCAAACGGGACGGAATAATTTTTCTCTCGAAACGACTGAGGATATCTTCTTCCGTTTTTGATAGGGTATGCTTCTGCGCAGGACTGGGATAATCAAGGTTTTATATAGAGTTTCGGGATAGGGACGTACTCAATTGCCTTATTAGCCCAAAGAAACAGCGATTGGCAAGTGTGATTCTTCGTTTTATTTCTGCTGAGGTATAGATTTAAGAATTCATAGCAAAGTCAAGGGAGACAAAGTCCCTTACTAGCTTGAAATTATAGCTTCCGTCTATTACGTTCTGTCAAATTCGTCGATGTTGTGTGTCCCTTTTTGTTTACGGCATATACGTGGTTTTTCCCTCATTTACCGCTGAACCCAATATGGCAGCTTCCGTGACAGCCTTGACAGCCCGCTGTGTTGTCCTAATTATTGTATGTTGATATCATCGGCGTAAGCTACTAATTGCACAGACGTTTGAAGGTGGTATCGGTTAAGTCGTTACCGACCTTGACGGAGCAGCGAGCGTTCTGCATCGCCATTCTGCTCAGACGGATGTGTTTGACAGGAATGCTAGAACTAGTCATAGCTCTATCGGTGAAAACATGGTGGGTGGCTTGATGAAGCATTTCCAGGATCTGCCAGAGCATGAAGATTTTTTCGATAGTGGACTTTCTGGTCTAAAATCGCACTAATAGGGACCAGTCAGCTTCTGAACAAACGGTTTCAAACTCTCACACATTATGGTAGATAGGATCTTTTATGCGATGTTGAGGAGCAGTATACATCTACAGTTGGTGCAGTTGAAGGGTTCTCTTCTGATCAGATCTGAGAAATGAGTTAACGCATTTCACTTCCAGCAGCTCGGTTGATGAGCTCAGGTCCTGCAGCATTCTTGGATTTCAGCTTAGATATTGTCATTCTTACTTCATTTTGGTCAGGTGGATGGAAGTTTTAGTTTCCATTATTTAAGTGCACGACAACATGAAACAATATAGGCTGTGAAGCAGCAACAACCCCGGATATGTTTAAACTTACGGTTTAGGACCTCAGTAAACGAAGGAAGGCTTATCTGAATACAGATTTACCATCACAGAAAGACTTGGGCAACAATTCCTGATATTCAACACTCTGAGCGGCTGATTGACAGCCGCACTGAGGCAAATTCTATTTCTTCTACGAGCTCGTCGATACCATGAACAATGTCCTAGGTATGACTTAAAAATTATTTGTAGTGCCAAGTTATGAAAAGGGAACAATTCGGCCCCAAAGTTAAAAACCATAGCCTACACGAGGTTTAGCTCTAGAAATGAATTCAGGATAATCGACTCTGCGGCAGTACGCAATGTCATCATAGCTAACACACATTTAACACATCTGAACATCTGCAAAGGGGCCAGATAACCAGATTGACTGCATTGCAATAAGCCCAAGACACAGTGGATGTCCGAATGGTTCCAGAACCAAACATCGACTCAGACCATTGCCTTGGGCGATTGTGAATATCACAGATGCCAGGACACCAAAGTAATATCATACTATGAAGTGTGACATCGAATAGCTATAAGCGACTGCTAGAATCTTTTCTGGGTGAATTTTCGAAAATCTTTCGAGAAGTCATTTGCTGCCAGCTACAAGATCATAAGACCAAGGGCGACATTGTCAGGAATCCATCAGAGACGAATTTAGACCTACTGTATGGCACAAAGCTTGGAATTCAACAAGATGAAAATGCCTTTGATTGTTACGAGAGGCTAGGATATTCTGAGCAAATGAAAATCATCGTTCCCCCCCGGAGTACCTTCACAGACATAGTACTAAAAGCTATTAGCGTAAGACCCCGCTGGAAACAAGCCAGGTTCACACAGAACTGTAGCGGCACCTAATTAAGTAATTAAGTGAATCTCTTATTTACGTCTCTTATAACATGTTTCATGCCCTATGCAAGCTGTACCTTTGTCTAGTTTTTCAATACCCGCAATATTGGGTAATTATTGGGGGGAGTGAGTCACGGCAACTGAGCCTTCAACAAGCAGATTAACCTTTTTGCTGTTGTCTTAAAAAAAGATACCATCATGCTTCATACGGAGTCTATAGGTTTTCGGGAGTCTTTTCGAAGGAAATATTTCAGCAAGAAACAACTCACGTAAAAGTGACGTTCTTCAATTTGTATATACGAGTATCTACGAGTACCTGAATGTAGGTACAATACTACTTTCTGCCACATTCAAATGAGCTTTTCAATGTTGCAACTGCCTTCCTCTTTTCTGAATTTCGAACATTTTCTTCTTTTTTGTAAATGTTGTCTCGATTTACACTTTACGATTTATTCATCCTGTAACAAAAAAAGTTGACATGTAGTAGCTCAATCGAAAGGCATCCTAGACCAATGCCATTGTTATCAAATTTTTTAACATCAGTAGCCTTTCTAAACTTATTTCTAGGACGTCTCTTATTCGAAACCTGTTTCAGTCTCAAAAATCATGCGAACACGGCAGGGTATTTGAACTGCTCCTTCCTTTGAGAAATTCTGGTAGGGAGCTTTTTTCAGTAAAAAAATCATTTAAGCGGCTAGACTTGGCTAGATTTGCCACTATGGCATCACCACATAGTGGTTCTGACTCTGATCTATTTACAGACTGCCTAACTATTTTGTTTTTACAGATAATGCGCTCGATGGGCCTTAAAAGATCCTCCGAGCTGACCTCATGGTCAATTGCAACATTCGTTGAACTCCTCCTGATATTTATCGCTGTCAGCATCATTTTATATGGCGGCGGAATCATGTACCACACAAACTTCTTCCTAGTCATAGTTTTCCTCATCTTCTTCGGTTTGTGCTTGATATCGTTTTGGTAAGTAATCTTCCACATAACCCCTGGCAGTGCTTTGAAAAATTTCTTTTGTTTCAGTTACATGTGTTCGACGTTCTTCACTTCAGCCACAATAGGCTCAGTAGCCACCTCGCTCTTCTTCCTGATCTCCTTCTGTCCGTACATCATAATTCTTATCTACGATGCTAGTCTAACCACATTCGAGAGTTTCTTCCTCGATCTGTCATTTACCTCAGCCTTCGCTCAAGCCTGGAATCACATCATTCGAATGGAACTGCAAGAGAGTGGTCTCACATTTGGAGAAGCTTTCGAAAACGGCTTGTCCAGTGAGTTTTCCTTCGCCTTATTCATGATAATTCTGGATACCTTCATATACGCTGGCATTGGATACCTCATTGAGTATTGGACTAATGGTGAGTTTAAAGGTTTGCCACACCACAATCAACATTGTCATCGTGTCCTTCTGTGGGTTTATAGATGAATTCCGTTTTACTGATGTTACCCGAGAGGAACTGCCTTCAAATATGGGTGCAACTATGACCAATGTCTCCAAGATATACGACGAAAATAACATTGCTGTGAGCAATATTTCCATAGGATTCCAAAGGGATCAGGTTACTTGTCTGCTTGGAAGAAACGGTGCTGGAAAGAGCACTATTATGTGAGCTTCATGAATAATATAAACCTGCACCTGTATTTTAAAGACAACTTTCTTCTTTTGTAGAAAAATGCTGACTGGTCAGATTGTTCAAACCACTGGACGGGTAATTCTATCTCAAGCGTCAAATAAGGACGCCGAAGAATTTGATAAAATTGGAGTTTGCTCACAGGACAACATCCTCATACCAAATCTTACAGCCCGGGAGCACTTGGAGATGTATGCTAAAATCAAACTTAAAACAGACTATCACTCAGAGGTGAACAAAACTCTGAAGAGCATAAACTTTGGCAAGCATGAAAACTTTCAGGCGTCTATGCTATCCGGCGGCTATCAGCGGCGTTTATGTGTGGCAATTGCTTTTATTGGTAAGATTGTGTTTTGCAGTTACCATACATTCAATCCACTTTTACGTATCTTAAAGGTTCCCCAAATGTTGTCATTCTGGATGAGCCATGCAATGGAGTCGATAATAAAGCTCGAAAGGATATCTGGGAGCTCATCGAAGTACTTCGAAAAGGACGAGCTGTAGTTTTTGCCACTCATTTCCTAGATGAAGCCGAGTATCTCAGCGATTCCATTATCATCCTGAAAAATGTAAGTCAACCGACTTTGCCACTATTGGTTTGGTTATGATCTTCACTTTCTTTTTAGGGAAAAAACGTAGCCCACCATAATCCGACGACGATGAAAGCACTCTTTACAGAAAATTTCGACTTGGCCATTCAATGCACTGACGTCCAGACAGTGACTGAAGTGAAGAAATTCCTCAGCGCCAATCTGACCAATTATAAGATCTCTCAAAATACTCCTGCTGATCTAAAGGTCGAAATAAATTACGATCAGGAAGAAAACAATTGCGCGGACCTAATTCAAGCCTTAAATGATTTCCAAAAGGACGGCAAGATCACTGATATTTCCATCAAGAGCAAAAATCTCGAAGAAGTCTTTGCCGATGTGAACAATATGCCCGAGAAGGGTAGTAACTTCAGTAAACGGCAAACTCTACAGCCTATCGAGTTGAAGAAGACTTCAAGTCAAGATCTTATAAGCAGTGATCGGCTTTGTAAGTTCGAAATGGCGAAGCTTCTATTCGGCAAGCGTTTGACACACTTTAGTCGCAACTATCGGATGCTATTATGCGCCTTGGTGCTACCAGCTGTTTTTGAAATCATAGCAATGTGGTTTGTGAACCTTCGATTGGATGATGACTTTGACAAGAGCCTACGGTTGTCCAGAGACTTATATCCAGATACAACGAATGTATTTAGCATGGAAAATCCGAATAACTTTACTCAAGATATCTACGATAAACTGCGAATTGGTTGCAAGGACTATGATTTGTATTGCAAGGAGTTTACGAGTTCGGAGAAGGTGTTCTATTGGATTCTAGACACTATGCATCTGTACCATGAAAAACGGTACGGAGGGATGACATTTAATGAAACTCGAGCGATGGTATGGTATAACAATAAGGGTCATCATTCAATGATATCGTGGTTGAACGACCTTAACTCACATGTCCTTCAAGCGGAAATGGACGATTCGGGGTATAGTATTACGTCGTTTAATGTCCCGTGGAAATTGGGGGACAAGGAATTCAGTACATCTTCCATGTAAGGGTTAAGAACTTCAAGAGAGTAGTGGAGAATCCATATATTTCTTTGTAGACTTCATCAAGTTGGTGATTCTGGAATATCGTTCATCCTTCTGATATCTCTGAGCTTGGTTATTGCCGTGGCTTCGGTGTACATTGTGAATGAGAGGATTAAGGGAGAAAAACTACAACAGATGCTGTGCGGTGTGGATGCTGGCACATACTGGGGAGTGGCTTTTGTTTGGGATTTCATGGTACGGATAATTGTCTCAAATCAAAATTGGCCAACTTAATTTATTGTCGCTTCGTAGGTCCTAATTCTTGGTATAATAATCTGCGCCTTGATACTCTTGGCCTTCGGAATGCCTGTCTACACGACCAGGTCAAATCTCTGGGGTATATGCTTCTTGGCCTTGCTATATGGGTAAGTTTCCAAACCGAGCAATCTCTCTTAGTTGAATACTCTTACTTGAATTGAATTTTCTAGGTTCGCATGCATTCCAGCTATTCATGTGGTGGAAAAGCTCTTTTCGGATGCCAGCATGGCAATCGTTACTATATTCTGCCTGAATGTCATCATTCCGTTGATAACGATGTCCATAATCATCCTGATTGGCATCATTGGCAAATCAGAAGCCGCCGATAGTTGGCGATTCTTCCTAAATCGAGCTTTTTTGATCTTTCCACAACATGCTTTGGGCGATGGTTTGGTGGAGATTTGTAAGAACTTCATAGTCGCTGAGTTCTTCCGCAGGTATGACATTGATCCTTACAAGAATCCAATTGCCAGTGATCTCTTGTTGCCACATATTTGCGCCTTGATTGTATTGGGAGTGATTTTCTCCGTTCTGAATGTTATCATTGAGAGTGGAGTGGCGAATAAATACTTGAGGAAGTTACTGAAGGAACGCACTGAGGAGACACCTCATGATTTGAAAATCATTTCAATTCAGAACTCATTGAAGCGCACTGATAAGGTTGGATCTATGGAAAGACATGTGTTGAAAGTGGATGGGCTTTCGAAGACATTCAGTGGACGGCAGTATGCAGTTAAGAGTGTGACGTTCCAAGTGGCGTCAGGTGAATGTTTCGGGCTGCTGGGAAAGAATGGTGCTGGAAAGTCGACGATTTTTAAGATGTTATCGGGACAAATTCAACCAAGTTCTGGGAGTATTGTATATACAGATGTATGTTGGTTGTTATGAAGTTGTTAATGTATTTCACATATACAAAGTATGGCTTTTTTTATAGAAAGAAATCGCGTACTGCCCCCAAACGAACACATTGGACTCCCTATTGACGGTAAAGGAGATGATAGAGTTCTATGGTAAACTCAGGAGGATTAACGATATTCAGAAGGTGAGGAGTAGTAGTTATAGTCATCAGACGAACGATCTTTCTATTGTGTTTCAATTTACAACTGACTCATTGATATTCCATACTAACCGCCTAGCCACAGTCTCACACCAAGTATATAGCCCTTTGTTCTATTTTCATTTCTAAATGCCTTTCTATCGAACAGCATTCTTATCCGCTTTTGATAACTTTCAAACGTTCATGCCATAGAGGAGGACTGGGACGAAAGGAGTCTTATGTAGGATTTAACATTCGAATGTCAGGAGTGATTGCTTACTTGGTTTTTAGGCAAACAAATTTCGTAACTTTGATCACATCAATGTAAGGTGGTCGATAATATGTCCGAAGAACTGAACTTCATTCATCGCTGAATGGTCTTGAATTCATAATAGGTGCAGTTTCTGCCATGAAATATAACAAAACCCCATTCGTTGGACTACGAACAGGACAGTCGCTCTATAAAGTCTGTTTAACTGAACGAAAAATGCGTTCCTGTCTACCCTCTATATGACGCAATGCTGCTGGCATAAATCTCCAATGTTTGTTCTTATTTATGCATTCCCAGTTCGATTTTTGAATCGAAGCCTTGCATTCTTTAGTTCTGGACTGGCTTGCATTAAATTGTTGCCGTTGTCGCTCCGTATTTCCAACAGTGTGGTCCCTCGGGAAAAGTGAAGATAGCCATATATGGTATAAGCTTAAGCGGACAGTCTAACTGCCGAGCTCTTTAAAGCGGCAGGCGATAACTTGGTAAGCAGCATGCACCAACTTATCTGTAAAATACGGTCTGACGAAATTATGTCCGATGAATGGGACCTCAGCATTGTTCGTCCGATCTTCAAGAAAAGGGACCCTCTAAACTGCTCCAATTGCAGAGGTATCAGTCCTCATAAGATCAACAAGATCCTATCTTCCGCATTGTGTGAATACCTGAAGCCGTTTGTCAACAACCTGATTGGTCCATATCCGTGGCTTTAGGTCAGGAAGATCCACCATCGATCATATATTCACATTATGGCAGATCTTGGAAAAACCCCATGAGCTCCAAATCGATACACAACACCTATTCATTGATTAGGCAGCGAATTACATCATCTATAGAGACGAGCTACATAGAGCAATGTTTAGTTTTGGTATTCCTGCTAAACTCGTCCGTTTGTGCAGGATGATGATGGATGTAATCAAGGCCGCTAATGGACTCACCAAGATCTTTGATGTCAAAAAGGGATTTAAAGGCCATGCGATGTCTTTAACATCATACTTTAAAAATTAGTGCAAGACTCACACGCCAACATAAGAGGCACAATATTTCAAAGGTCCGTCCGTCCAATTACTCGACAGGGTGCTCTTGGCTGCTTTGAGAGGAAAAGTCTTCGGTTGATTTTCGGCCCCGTCTGCATAGACGGTGAATGGAAGAGGAGATACAACGACAATCTGTACGGGCTATACAGCGACATCCACTTAGCCAGAAGATTGAACGTCCAATGACTGAGATGGGTGGATCATATAGACTGGATAGACACCAATGCTGTGGTTCGAAACATCTTCGAATCCACCCCCGAGGGACAGCGTAAAACTGGTGGTAGCTAGCTAAAACTCGAGCTGAAGGCGCTTGTTGGTTGAGGGCCAGTTCCATCCCGGGCTACAGCGCCACCTTAAGTAAGTAATTAAGGGGACTGATTATTAGCGGGTCTTATGGCAGAAGACATTCAGTTTTACATACTCAGTACATCAACTACTCGTACCTTCTGTAAGTGATCAGACTTGAGATTTTGGCCGTCTGACTAGTATTTTAGTGTGACCGAGGAATGTCCTGCTGCAAAGGTTTTAACCAAAGGTTGGAACTGTTGGGATGTATATCCCGTGTCCCGTAGACTTATCAGTTTCACGGAAAAATGTACATGTGCCAGTGGAGATGGGTCCCAATCTGTAAAAACGGTTCTTACAAGTCTTACGTTGCTGTTAGTACTCCGCACATTACTCTTATTTGTTTCCCATCAAGGAGAGTTCTGCCTGCAAGATTGTGGCATCCTTACATAATGCAAATGAGGGGTGGGTTCAAGGTCCAATCACTTTCACTCGTATACCTTGAGACGTTTTTAAACCATCAGTATACCACTTTTGTGAATCATCATCATTGCCTCTGGGTAATCTGACCAAAGCGGTAGCTTGCTCTGCCTTTCGTCTCTTCCAGCGCAGCTGCAGATTTTTGGTCCACGAATATGGCCCTTCCCAACGCGTTTAAGGGCGCCCCAAAACCCGACATTGTGGCCTTTATACAGCCCATGTACAAAGTCCAAGATCTTGGTGGTTCAGATCCACGGCAACCCGGGACCGGGGGATTTTTTACTCTTCTTTTTACATAGTGCTGCACGGTCGCCTTAACCCACTCCGCAGTTGTGTTCTCCCTACAATCCAGATAAACATATCCGACTTTGTTGACGTTTTGGATAGGATCCATTTGAACAACAATAGAGTTGTGTCAGGATAATCTCAAAACTGTTAGGAGACCGTGATTCGCGTTTTTCTTGTTTCTTCTACGGTGGCCTTCGATAGTTTTTTTGCTGCTTCACTCTCGACGGCTCAAGGGAGTTGGTTGTTTAAGGCCTTCCTGCTTTACCTCATCGGTTTTTGTAGACATAGGTTGCTGAGCTCTAGCGCACAGTTCTTCTCTACTCTATCCTATTCCAGGCGTCTTTTGCCGGCGCCACACAGTCATTTCTGATTTTCAATCTGTCCATTGAATTATCTACTTCTTCTTCCGCTTGTTCAGATATAGTGGCCCCTTTTTATTGTCAAGCCTCTAGATCATTCTATTTTTTTTAATTTGTTGACTTATCCTTTGTTCCCACAAGCAAAGGGGTACGTCGCATCAGTCCGCTGCACCAGAGCCCCGGAAAGTGTAAAAAGACATTTATTGAAATAACGCCACGCTTGTGCACTCCAAGTCCGCATATTTTTAGCTACACCTTTAATCACTTATCCATTGGCATTTTCTGTTGCTGTTCCTCTTTGAATTTTAAAAACTAAGCCAGACCCTTGACAGAGATGTGACTGAACTCAAAAATCTGCTCTCAATATTGGAGAACTGCTTACGACACTAAAGCGAAGCAATGGAATGGTAGTACCCGAAGCGGTCAGATTGAAAAACTAAAACCTGTACTACGTCAATGTTAGCTACTGAAAGTGGGAGTGCAAGAGGTTCTGCTCTAAATGAACTAAAGCAAAAGTAAAGGAAAATTCGAATGACACATAAAAATGATCCACTTGCGTTCGATAACTTTCAGAAGAGGAATTATAAATGAACAGAATAGAGTTTAGGGCAGTAGTCATGTCGACTCTAATTTATTCACGAAACCGTTGTAAATGTGTTCTTTAGTCGAACTCTTGAATTTGTATTTCCAGATAAATGCGCTTCTGTTGCTGCTCAGAGAGAATATTCAACTCTCCTTGTTGAAGCATCAAGTAATTCGTATCTACACTCAGAAATTCATCTGGAGTCTGATGTGATTCCAAACTTCTCACCTAAAACGGAGGAGCTTACAATTAAATTTATTCCAAAAAAAAAAACATCTCCCAAACTCACTTGAACAATTGTACTTCTAGACGAAGTCATGGACTCATCGAAAGCAGTAATAGTGCAGAAAATAGGCTTTGTTGTCTGAAAAGTGGCCAACCAAATAACTAGGACATGTCTAGTCTCATCCTCTGGATCCATTAATTCTTTTGCCTGCAACAAGACAATTTTCAAATCTAATCAACCAAATACTATTTCACTTGCCAAATCTCTGTCCTTTAGCATTGCGCAAATTGATGTCTTGCAAGCCATTACGAGAATTGGCAGATGGTTCTCCAGATTAGATTTGGATTCGGTTAAAATTAAATTTTTCATACAGATCCCTCTAGTCGCCGGTCTAGATTCTATTTCACTGAAAAAAATCTCCATTATTAGGGATTCTGTTCATATACCGGTATGTATACCTTTCAATGCCTCCATAAGTCAGAATGGCCATACAGATATTCTCACCAAAATTGAAGATACGATGGTAAAAAGCCCATATAGAGCGACTGTTCATGTACAAGCTTCGAAATTGGACTACAAGCTCATCGTTGTGATCACGAAAGAGGTGGGACAAAATCGTCGTTGCGCCGGTAGTCTTACCACATTTACTAATTGGACAATAGATCGGGGACCTTGAGATCGTCCCTGACGATGTAGATGGCTTGAACTCATACTGCTTCTGCCATAGATCCTCTATCTCCGTGCTTTCCGATTTGCAACTAAAACGACTCCCTTCCATGCTACTAAGCATTTTGGAAATATTTTTGGTGCTAAAGTTTTCGAAAACTCCGTTGTCTTTCCTTTCGAGCTGAAAGTTGGTAAATTTTGGATTAAGTTTCAATAGTTCCTCTTGGGTCGTCTTAAGCTTTTGGAGCAGGGCCTTGGATTCCTTGAATTTTGAAAAACTTTCCAAATGATCGTATTTCGTGGGCTGATGGTATTTTGGTCGCGGTGCTGCATTGCCTATGGGTATCTCCTGCAAACGATTACAGTCTTCACAAGGATTTGACATTTTTGTTAAAATAATACAAATATAAATTTATTGTAGAAACAATTTCCTATTTACGAATACAAAACAAAAGTGAAAATATGAAAACGTTTGTCTTTTCAGTTGACAGAAAACACTCTGGTATCCTTTCAATTGGAGAGCTACAAGGATGTTTTGGTGAAGAATCTCAGTGGAGGCAATAGGAGGAAATTGAATGTTGCAATTACGTGCTTTGGATGGACAAGTGTTGTGCTTATGGATGAGCCTACTAGTGATATGGATCCTGTGACCAGGTCGATTGTTTACCATGCGATAGATGATCTTATTGCAGAGCAAAGGGCTATTGTGCTAACCTCACATTCGATTTCGGAGATCGATCATATATGCCATCGTATAGCTGTGCTAAAGGATGGGCAAATGATAACTTGCAGCAGACCGGAGAGTCTTAAAATTCAATATGGTGGATACTATAGTGTAGCGGTGTTTTGTGAAAGTGCTGAGATTAAGGAAATCGAAAAGGTATGTATATATGGTGGAATGCTGATTATGTTCTTGAAGAGATCTTCAGAATTCAAACTCACAATCACTTTGCTTTTTCTGAAGATATTGCTGTGCTGAGCTTCCATTTGGTGGCTTATACAATTTGAGCCCCTACGATTGATCGAGTAGTGTGAGTAGAGGCAAGATATTGCGGTCAACTAAGCGCTTATGTCCGGCGATTTGGTTCCATCGAATTTTTTGAATATTTTCCTGGGAACGAGGTTTCTCCCTGTGAGCACTAGTAACTCTGTTTCCAGAAACTTGACAGTTTTTGCAGATTGTTCATACCACGTACAGACTTGACTTGACAGTCTTCTGGTCCAATTAACTTCTATCGACTACTCTCCTTGTACTATGTTTTCGAGAGCGCATAATACATCAGATGCGTGAGTTTCGTGGGCTATAGCAATAGAGTTACTAGTGCCCTAAGCGCTTCTCGATGTCTATATGCTAAGCCAAATTATAGAAGGCATCACTTACTTAATTTAGAAGAAGATACAGTACCTGGTGCACCAATCTTAAGCTATCTTCGGCATGACGAGTTGATTCCAATCGCTGTTGAGGCCTTCTTCTTTGCAATCGAAGATTTGTCGAACCGGTGAACTCTGATGTTCATCTGCTCTACATGTCCCAGTTGCTGTATTCGGACTCTTGTGACTAGTTCAATGCACAGCCTTTAAGAGGAACTCATGGACCTGCTATCGTTGAAATTAGAGAACTTCACTCTTCCTCTATTTATCTGTACCTGCCGCAGAAATCGTTGTGAGAAATATTCAATCACTGAGCCTGTCCTCCAAGGGTACAGTATCGCGTAATTATGTTTATGAACTTGAAGATTGTTCAGCTCTCGTGAACACTAGGAGTCGAGTATGGGACATATTAGTCTAGATGTATTACAGCTGTCTTCATGAGTCCACTTATAACTGGTCTACGGAGAGCTTGAAAGAATGCCATTTATTTGACGTAGGTCATTGGTTTCTTGACATTGTCAATTCCTATCCGAGTTTGGCAAGTTCATCACAAAGTATTTCCACTCTGACATCCGAGAATCCCAGACCTTGTGCTACTTTGCCTTTTTGTTGAGAGAAACGCGGCAATCTCTAAGAACCCTCGATTTTATGGCGTTTGAAGTTATGGATCTGATTACCGCTTGACTGTCAGTCCAGACAGTCCTTAGGTTGAAGGACTGGTATATACTTAGCTTCTCAGAGAAAACCATCGGGCCAACGACTCCTGTTTTAGAGCCGTCTGTGGAGATGAAGTGGGACCTACTGACAAAATCGTCGTGTTGACATATTCATCTTTTTCTTGAATGAATGAAATCAACGTTGAAGGCTGCGATGCAGCACTAGAAGACTGCCATGTCATATATGAAACTAATTCTATTGTTTAGTGTCTCGCATCCTGAGGGTGGATGAAATTGCATTTTATTGTAACTGACCTGTAGGTAGAGAATGGAGCATTGTTTAGGTAGCCGCTATTGGTGAGGTTCTTAACGTGCCAGTGATGCTAATACAGGTATGCTGCACATTGCGTTTTTTTCAAACAGGTTGGTGTAAGTCTGTTTTTCCAGTCCAGCTCACCAAAGGGCTATGTCGTATGTGAGACAAATGTAAGGCATTGAATTATAGGCCTCTACAGCCTAAGTAGAGGCCAACCAGATCTTCCTTAATTCGCTCTGCAAAATTTTGTTTCCACCTCATTCGAATGTCAGTCCAGGTACTAAGTAATGCACCAAGAGATAAACAAGTTTTAAGAGTGCATGAGAGGGTGTCTCTCATATCCTGACACCACGCAGTTGTTGTACAGTGGGGTTACCATCGAATCCTGATGCTTTGTAAAGTTTCAAACTCCAAACCACCAATTTTCTCATCATAGATTTGAAGCGCAGCCAGGTGAATGAGCGTTCATAAGCCCATAGACACATACTCCATGTTCTCTTCACTGTAGGACAAGATTAGATAAAGGCAAGATTTAGAGAAGAAGTGATTCAATCAAATTCTAGCTCGAGTATCGGTGTGTGATTTCTATTGTAACATACCTACAGCCAGTTTCATATACGCGATCTTGTTGTGTTTTCCCAGCTCATCCTTCGGTGATTATAGAGTGAATCTTTTGGTTGTTTGATATTGTGAACTGTAACCATCGGTGGTCAGAAGACACGATTCAGTTTTGTACCGAATTGACATTTTATTTAAGTAGCCTCTAGAACTAACGTCTGCACTGCCCCACAAGTCGTGGAGTATGTCGCAGTCGCTGGATTTCTTGTGAATCACGGGTGCCCTCGTCAACCCGGTTCTCTGTCTGAGTGATGCAGGTTATTGGTCATCATAGCTATCCAGATGCGAACCATGCTTTTTTTCTGTCCTTGGAGTGTACCTTCTGGGTGTACCCAGATTGAAGATCCTTACTAGATTGAAGATCTTGTAGTATGGTGTCCTAGAATCATAAATGAGTTCTCTGGAAATATTGTTCCGCTCCTGAGTTAGACCGATGTGCTCATTATTTTCACTGAGTTGGATTATGATGTTTAGCTCTATGGTAGGATAGTACAGATGGTGGTGTCTGCCAGATCTTCCTATGATGGGACGCCCACCATCATAGCCTTGGTGGGTGTGCTGTCTTGAGAAGAATATATTGACTTAGCTAGTTCCGAAAGGATAGTCGACGAGTCAGCCACGGATCCACCTACTTCGGGAACAGTTTCAACACTATACCTCCAAGGTTGTGAGATTCTTTGGTCGAAGCTAAGAAATATATTCTGCTGTAAAGGAGAGGATGATGCACCGACCTCTGACTACCATCTCTCTTCTTTAGCCTTAGATTTACGAAAATAACCGAACATTCCTTTTTTTTTTAGAAAATTCAAGAAAACTTCCCAAGCTGTAAGGACTTTCAAACCTACTCCCATTCTATAAAGTTTGTCCTCAGGATTCAACAAAACCTTCACGAGGTAAGTCCGAACCACAAGTAAGCAATATATAGATAGAAAACTCTCCAGTTTCTGCCGCTCACAAGTATTTAAAGGTTCAAACTCAGCCTTGAATAGGAACACAGTGGAGAGTTTTCTATCTAGTCGCGATTCATATTGAACTCAATACTTGACTCTCATTAAAAATTTGGCAAACTTTTCACTTTTCAGAATGGCATCAGTTCACCAGTTGAATCTGACTCAAATTCCAATCCAACACTCGCGGATTTGTTCAAAACAATGAACTCCTTGAAAGTTGAGAATCCGTCAGTTCGTTATACCATCAATCGCTGTGAGCTGGATACAGTTTTCGAAAAGATCATCGACAGCAGTGATTGCCTGGGTGGTTATGTGCACAACGGTTATGTGGAAACTGAGACTCCAACGTGATCAACCGAGCTGGAAGTGTTAGATCATCAAAAAAATGTGATAACTACGAAATATGTATACAAACGTTTAGACTAAGTTTGAATTTTATGATATTTTTTTTATTTTGTTTTCGTATTTGTATCTGTATCTGTATTTTAATGATGACCAACTGTTTGTAGGTTTTATTTTTGTTTTGAGAAATCGATTAGTGTACTTTAAAGTTTAGATATATAAGCCGCATTGGATAATGGGATTGGAGTGCATGGCACTCGACTTTTAAAACCAGGGTTTAAGCAATCGTGTATTTTTGTAAAATTGTATTATAGCTTTTTTCCTATGTATACCTACTTTCTATGTTCTATGTGAATGATGTAATTTTTTATTAATTTAATTTTGCTTAGTTTAATGTTAAAAAAAAAATAAATGCAAAGCAACTGTGCAAGGTGAATAAATATGATTGTTTTTAAATACCTCTTCGAGATGCGGATAATTGCTTTACTCTGATTGGTTTTCGGACTACTCTCCAGCTGTTGCCACTAGGAGCAATCCGCATTAAGTTGGTTAAGGTAACGCATCACTGAAGGCAAGGGCTTTCTTTGCAGCATTGTCCTCCCGGGATGAATTCGAAGACTTCCTGGGAGTGATGGTGTTCATTTGCTCAATAATTCGTTAGCATTCAAGCCGCTGAATTTCGCGAATTTGTTCAACAGCTAACTCATCTCCATGGCTTCTATTTGAGATGCCACAAACGTACCAGCAACAGTCCGCTGATTTCTTTCAGTTTTTCACACAATTATTTAGGTAAGATGTTGCCCATAGGGCGTTTTGCTGTAAATGCCACCTTTTGTCTTCTGTACTCGATGTTGGGAGCATCACTATACTAGGTAGGTAGGGAGGTAGGTAAGAGTGGCTGTTGGAAGTACCAACCCACTTAGGCCTATTGGCCCATTGTGATGCCACGTGAATCTATGATCCTCTTACAAATGGAACCAGTTTGAGCTTACGATGAAGCGTAGGTAACTATTTACGTCTATACTTTTTAGATCGTTTAGGTCGTTGTAGAAGAGAGCTCCTAGATGAAGCTTTCTTCTCTGCGAGAGAGATGGACATGCAGTCCAGCAGCTTCTAGAGAAATCATTTGTAAAAGCAGAGGTGATGACATTTAGTAGAGATTTCATCCAGTTTGGAGTTGATTATTCTGCGTTTTAGCATAAGACTAATCAACTCCTCAAGTGAGTCGTCTACCTGCAGAGTTGACAGCGTAGTCGTGATGTGTTGACCTTGTTAAAGGCTCCCTCTACTGTACTCTTTACATTGTAGAGATCGTTCGATGTAGCTAGTCAATGAGTGCAGAGCCATTTCCACTGACTTTCCCTAACAGTAGACATGTTGAGCCGCTGACAGAAGCCTTGGATCAATTTTAGTTCGTATTTGGATATCAATCACTCGTTCTAGAGCTTTCAGAAGGAAAGATGATAGGTCTGAGGTCCTTTAGGACAACATGAGAACATTTTCCGGCTATGTGTAACTATTTAATAAATTGCGAACTTATTGGACCTAAAAGGACCCGCTAACAATGTTAAAGTTCTATTCACCAGGCATACTTTTCTCCGATCGAATTTTACAAATGCAAGTGCACGGATTAGGGATTTCTTTTAAGATAGGGGAAACTCTACTTACAATGCCATGGGGACGGTATGATTGGAATCAAATCAACCTGATACAATCACTATCTCGCCGTTTCAGAGTGGAGCTTCGCTCGGGTTGATGATGTCACCTTGTGCAACGACAATAGTTGCAACCAGTTGATGCTTTCACCGCCCTGCGATAGAGATAAAAGTTGAATTGTTCATGTCCGTAGAGGAGCTGTATACGACAGTAATCCATATCACCATGATTTCGCTCCAGCCATGAGTAGGGCACAGGTATAAGTTGGTGTGTCCACCTACCCACAATCTACTCATCCCTTGCCTTCCGCTATCTTGTTCGGTTTCCGGAGACAGAAATTTCTCTCTGCACATCCGAGCCAACAACATGGAAGTACGGTTCTCGCAATCACCATAACGGCTGCCGTGGAGACGGTGCGGTAGGGGATGTGGAAAGACCCTTTCGGTCTTTCGTCTTTCGATGACCCCGTCTCAACATCCGTCCACACTTCGGGGCAGTAGAGTAATATAGATTTGGAAACCGACGCGAGTAAATCATAGAGCATAAATAGCGCAGGTGGCACCTTAATGGCTGTATAAACCGCCATCCCAATGTGCTCCCCAAAGATGAGTCGTGAGTGGACCCAAATCTTGAGACAGGAAGTTATTGAGCTTACGCATCGTTATATGGTGAGGACAGTCATCTCCGTTTTTTGGCCGCCAGCTTAAAGCCGTGATGTCCCACCCAGTTCGTCACTCTCCCGACTACCGGCTGTATCTTTCATTATCAAATCCTGCCATCGTGACCAGCGCGACATCGTGCTCAAAAATGATCAGCCTGACCCCGTACACGAGGTTCCAGAGATCGGAGCCCATCACCGACCCTTGAGAACACAATCGCAGAGTATAAGGTGCACAATACTGCGATCTAGAACTATTGTGCATAGGATCAGAAAGAAAGAGAGGAAGGGAGAGAGCTGCACATGTACAGTGTAGGTGGAGGATTGTCTCCTCCACTTCCTCGTCCATGCAGCTTCTACAGAAGTCGTTTGTAAAAGCGCCAAGCTTTCTTGCGTACTTGCCTATGAGGCCGTGTCCAGTGATGACACCAACTATGGTGCTGAGATGTTTCCTATCTAAAAGGATCAGACACTTAGAGCGATTCAGATCCAGCTTTGGCCAGGTCTCTTTGGTCTCTTTGTTTGCCCAGCAGTCCACTTAAGGTCTCTTCTTTTATTGGCATCCAGCTTTAATACTAGTTTGCACGTAGCGATTGGTATACCACCCTTTTCCGGTAGAATAGGTAGAGTGATTCCAATTTTGGCGAGTTCATCGGCTCTGCAGTTCCTTGGAATGTCTCTGTGGCCCGGCACCCAACAGAGGTGAATATTGAACTGCTCTGCCAGTTTTAGAATTTTGTGAGACAGTGTCCAGGGACTTGATACGGATATCCTATGCAGATATCACGTTTTTCTTCAGCCAAGACAGAGCTTCTTTAATCGATAAAAAAATTCCCCCTGGAACACGTTACAGTGATTTGGAAGACGGAAAGAGAGGCATCGATTGGGCTTATCTGAGAAAACAAAACAGCGCCCTCTACTGTACTCTTTATATTGTAGAGATCGTTCGATGTAGCTAGTCAGTGAGTGCAGAGCCGTTTCCACTGACTTTCCTTTACAGTAGGCATGTTGAGCCGCTGACAGAAGCCTTAGATCAATTTTAGCTCGTATATGGATATCAATCAGTCGTTCTAGAGTTTTCAGAAGGAAAGATGATAGACTTATAGGTCTGAGGTCAACATGAGAGCATTTTCCGGCTTTGGGAATGAACACTACATTGAACACACATAGTGGAATGTGTATGAGTCCTACAAAGCTCCTCATAATATTTTCTGGCAGTTTGTCTTTCGTAATCAGACCATGAATTTTGGTTGCGGTTGCAGTAGGCCTGTTCGGGCTGCTACTGGCCGCGAGTTGGGAGCTACTTGGAAAGTGGGTGTCCAGTAGCACATTGAGTGATTCATCACTTGAAGTTGTCCAGGAGCCGTCGGTGTTTTTTCAAACAAATAGTCATCATAGGATTTGTAGAGATGATTTTTCTTAGCCGCGATGCCTCAGAGGTTTCTGTGATTTTGTCCACAGAATGACCTCCAGGATTCTCGCTTTGCTTTCCCCAGTTCTTTTTTGTATAATTGGAGGGATTCTTTGTATGAGTAACAGTCAGTCACTTTTCTTGTGCTTCTTGCTACGTTGAAAACTTTTCTACAAGAGTTTCTGAGCAGTCCCAGTGCTGATGTCCACTAATGTGGGTTTTTCTTGCCTGTAGGTTGAATAAGAGGACAGGAAGCGGCCATAGCCTGATTGAGAGCCAGAGTGAATTCCTTGACTTTCATGTCAAGCTCATTGGTGTCACTCGGGGGATTTGAGGATAGCGTTTCAGACAGTGTTCCTCTGTATTTTGACCAATCAGTTTTCCGTTAGTTCCGGAAAGCTGGTTGGCTGGGGGAGCATCTCGCAGGTTGAATTGGATGCATCTGTGGTCTGAAAAGGAGTGTTCAGACGATACCATCCAGTCCAGCCTTTGGGTGATGCTGTCGGAGACAAGAGTGATATTTAGCACTTCCTGTCGGTTTCTAGTTATAAAAGTGGGCTCATTACCAATGTTGCAAATAAAGAGGTCAGTACTTAAAATAGTGTATATAATGGTCACATCCCGCCATCTGGCAGAATAGATCTTTCAACTCAGACGATGATAGCCAAAACTCCCGCCCACCTTATCTTATCTGCAAGATTGAGTGAGCGTCTGAATGCTTTTAGACTTATCATTGTAGTTTCTGGCCAGAAACTATGTCAAAAACGGTATTAGACCAGGTACGCGCTATCATGTGTCTTCTTTAATACCATACTTGAAATAATTGTGTTCAACTCACAAGCGAACACTGGAGGCATAATCTCTTTGAAAAGTCTGTGCTAGTTGCAGCCTACTCCGATGATATCGACTTAGTCGGGACAATATATCGGGGTGGCAACGATGTGTTCGCTAGTATTGAAACAGAAGCTGCTAAAATGGCAAACCCAAGTCAACGAATTGGACCCAACGTCGCAATTGGCAGCTATAATTTCGAGGTAGTAAAGCACTTTGTCTACTCGTACCTTGGATCTGCAATGGATTCTGCGAAAAACACCTCAGCAGAAATAAAATGAAGAATCACTCTTACCAATCGCTGTTTATTTGGGCTAAGAAGGCAATTGAGTAGTAAGTAACTATCCCGATAAGCTAGGGAGACATATTTAAGGCCTTGTTCATTCCAGCTATACTTTATGGCACCGAAGCAAGGACTTTATCTATTTGAGAGAAAAATTCTTCGAAAAATATTCGGTCCCGTTTGTGTTAACTTGCTTTGAAGGAGAAGATTCAACGACGAACTATGCGGGCCGTACAGCGACATCGACCTAGTTAGAAAATTGTGCATTAGTCGCCTAAGATGGCTAGGATATGTAGAGCAAATTGACTTCAATGCTCCGGTCCGGAGAGTCTTCGAACGCTGTAGAAAAAGACCTAACCTTAGGTGGCGCAATATAGTGGAAGAGTAGTAGACAAGTAAGCAAGTAATGGTTTGGAATCTATTACTTTGAGCCGACCTTGTTGCTTTTGAACCTCTTTAATGATGTGCCAACATCTTCTCAGCCATGAGTTTGGACTTCTTGATTGTGAAGTGGATTTGGATTAAGCTGTGAATACATTATATTCCTGAGCTCTTATATAATGTTTGCGTTGTTCTAAATATAGGAGTAAATTTGCCTTCTTATCTTCGTATACATGTATGGACTGAAACTTACGCTGATGTGCAGTCGCTGTTCGTCAGTCGCTTTTTATTAGTCCAATAGCTATGTGGCAGACATCGCGAGTCCATACGGATCGCGGATCTAATTTCTTTCATAGATTTGCTATAGTCTTGATTGATTGATGTCCTGTACTCCATAACTATTATATTTTCGGCATACCTCTGAGCAATGCTTCTCTGACGCTGATTTTTAAAGAAACGCTCGGAACATCTTTGGAAAGAAGTGTCATTGCTATCTACGAATATTTGGTATTCTCTGCGGTGTCCTACATTTTCTCTTGGAGGTGGTCTGGTGTTCCTCGAACTGCAGTTAGGGAAATAAATGCGGTGATGATGAAGACTTTGAAGTCCGTAACTTCTGGCTACTAGTCCTCTCTGTTGCCTATTCTTCGGCCGGCATTCCTCATTACACAATAAACTTCTTATCGGTTTTGGTTGAGAACTCTGACTTGCTTCTAGTACTTTATGGATGTAATCGGTGATTCTTTTAGAGGTACTCTTTCCTAATTTCAGATAGCAAATAGTGCGTTATCACGGCGTGAAAGCGGGCACCATTTGCAGTTAGGTTTGAAGAAATATGGCCGATGATTCCAATAGCCCAGAAACCACACCAAACTGTTGTTTTGTATGGGTGTAATGGCAGCTCTTATACCACTTCGTGCTGCACGGCATCCCAAATACGGCTACTTTGCTTATTGACGTAGCCATTAAGCCAGAAGTGGGCCTCATAGCTGAACAACATTTTGGTCGAAAACAGTGGATCTTCTGGAAGCTTTTCAAGAGACCACCGACTGAAACTATGACATTTTGGGAGGTTGGCTGGCTGCAGTTGTGGAACGAATTGAATTTTGTCTGCCTGTAAACCAAAATCCTCACGCCAAGTTGTTGCATACGACAAGCCAAGCTGTTGAGAACTGCGGGCCCCCGCCCAATTATCAAGGCTTCGCCCTTTAATGACGTTGTCTAATAAAGAAGAGCAATGTACTTGTCTTATCGCAGACATCTTCAGATGACGCTACCGAAGGTTGCTACGATTCGATCAGTCACAAGTTGCCGGTCATAGGTCTTGTTGGCGGCTGGACCACCGGTAGTCCTTACCAGGACTTAAATCACGGTACCATGGGAGTCAGGAGCCCCACGGATCTCGGTCCGGACCTGACTTGTTAGAGGTAGGCCCCCTTGTGGGAGCGTCATGGTGGCTGTTGTTTAAACCCAAAGTCGGGGGAAGGGTCTTTCTGTTGGTTTGACCCAATGTAGAGTTGCAATAAGTACTGGGTGCTGCGACCCTAAGAGCAGTAAGAGGTTTTAGGTCGGCCTCGGCTCATACCAAGGGTGGAAGTTGTGCCGGCAACACAGTTCCGAATTGGTATCTGAAACAGTGAAATGACGGTGAGCGATGGCAAGGCGTATCCTTGATTCCATGGATGTATGGGCATCCCGTAAGTTTAAGCCCACTTGGCAGGTACTTACGTTAAACACATGAGACCTTCTGTTGAGAACGACGCCGAATCGATTCATCACGGTCATTGCATACACTCTCCGAGACCGCCACTATATTTTCTTGACTACGTGCTAGATCTGGACTCTTCAGTCCTTGCTCTAGGCGCACGAAGCACATTTCTCGTGGAACGCTGATTTTCGTCATACAGTTAAATACGTAATTTGTAGACGCTGTGCCAGACTAAGTCTTTCCACGATGAAATGTCAAAACACAAATATTTGAACACAAATACCATATCAGTGTAACACAATGCATGCGTGATCTCTCATGAAAACCCCACAACATTGTGACATTATACTATTAATATTTGTTTTAGGAAATGTCACATCGCAGAATATCCCGGTCAGTTGTTCCCTGAAATCTCTGACTATTTCCAGTATGCTCAGGTACCCACAGTTGAACTTTATTTTCTTTGGTTGGCGTAGTAGAACTCTCAATCCGGTTGCATCTAAAATGTTTTCTGAATCAACATTTGCCCCTTTGTTGGCAGCGCTTGTTTTGTTGTTTGCCGAGCATCTTGTGTCAACACGTAATCGATTTCTGTTGTGTTATGAAGAGGCCGAAAAAATCCTCTTTGATGGATTGCTCCGCCTCTAGAATTAGCTGTATAGATAAAGCTTACATTGTAGGAATTTCTTTGTATAAAGATGGGGTGGACGGCCTTCGACGAATTTAAATCCACACATGAGCGACCTTTTGTGAGATTTATAATTTATGTCGCACATCTTTCTTCTTGATCCTATGCACAATAATTCTAGATCGCAGTGTTGTGCACCTTATACTCTGCGATTGTGTTCTCAAGGGTCGGTGATGGGCTCCGATCTCTGGAACCTCGTGTACGGGGTCAGGCTGATCATTTTTGAGCACGATGTCGCGCTGGTCACGATGGCAGGATTTGATAATGAAGGATACAGCCGGTAGTCGGGAGAGTGACGAACTGGGTGGGACATCACGGCTTTAAGCTGGCAGCCAAAAAACGGAGATGACTGTCCTCACCAGATAACGATGCGTAAGCTCAATAACTTCCTGTCTCAAGATTTGGGTCCACTCACGACTCATCTTTGGGGAGCACATTGGGATGGCGGTTTATACAGCCATTAAGGTGCCACCTGCGCTATTTATGCTCTATGATTTACTCGCGTCGGTTTCCAAATCTATATTACTCTACTGCCCCGAAGTGTGGACGGATGTTGAGACGGGGTCATCGAAAGACGAAAAACCGAAAGGGTCTTTCCACATCCCCTACCGCACCGTCTCCACGGCAGCCGTTATGGTGATTGCGAGAACCGTACTTCCATGTTGGTGGCTCGGATGCGCAGAGCAGATGTCTCCGGAAACCGAACAAGATAGCGGAAGGCAAGGGATGAGTAGATTGTGGGTAGGTGGACACACCAACTTATACCTGTGCTCTACTCATGGCTGGAGCGAAATCATGGTGATATGGATTACTGTCGTATCCAGCTCCTCTACGGACACGAACAATTCAACTTTTATCTCTATTGCATCAACTGGTTGCAACTATTGCCGTTGCACAAGGTGGCATCATTAACCCGAGCGAAGCTCCACTCTGAAATGTCAAGATAGGGATTGTATCAGGTTGATTTGATTCCAATCATACCGTCCCCATGGCATTGTAAATAGAGTTTCCCCTATCTTAAAAGAAATCCCTAATCCGTGCACTTGCATTTGTAAAATTCGATCGGAGAAAAGTATGCCTGGTGAATAGAACTTTAACATTGTTAGCGGATCCTTTTAAGTCCAATAAGTTCGCAATTTATTAAATAGTTACACATAGCCGGAAAATGTTCTCATGTTGTCCTAAAGGACCTCAGACCTATCATCTTTCCTTCTGAAAGCTCTAGAACGAGTGATTGATATCCAAATACGAACTAAAATTGATCCAAGGCTTCTGTCAGCGGCTCAACATGTCTACTGTTAGGGAAAGTCAGTGGAAACGGCTCTGCACTCATTGACTAGCTACGTCGAACGATCTCTACAATATAAAGAGTACAGTAGAGGGAGCCTTTAACAAGGTCAACATATCCGCAATCACGACTGCGCTGTCAACTCTGCAGGTAGACGACTCACTTGGGGAGTTGATTAGTCTTATGCTAAAACGCAGAATAATCAACTTCAAACTGGATGAGACCTCTGCTAAATGTCATCACCTCTGCTTTTACAAATGATTTCTCTAGAAGCTGCTGGACTGCATGTCCATCTCTCTCGCAGAGAAGAAAGCTTCATCTAGGAGCTCTCTTCTACAACGACCTAAACGATCTAAAAAGTATAGACCTACGCTTCATCGTAAGCTCAAACTGGTTCCATTAGATTCACGTGGCATCACAATGGGCCAATAGACCTAAGTGGGTTGGTATTTCCAACAGCCACTCTTACCTACCTACCTGCACATAGACAGATTCTAGACAAAACTCGCAAAGTCTAGATTAATACACAATACCTCCTCATCGACTTCAAGGATGAGTATAACACAATCTATTGAGATGAACTATACTAAGGCATGTCTGGATTTAGTAAAAGTCTTCAGATTGTGGCAAATGACAATGGAGACCCCACCGTCGGAAGCAATCTCGCTGAGATTTTTGGTGTCAGAATCGAACATTTCTTTAGTCGGAGAAAGCAATTGAGTTAACTTCTTGTCAAGACAAACTATAGAGTCTGTGTAAGACCCTTGCTATCCCAGTCTCATGACGCAGAAGCACGGATGAAGCTGTTCTTGGTCACCTTGAACGGCAAATTCCTTAAATGATTTTTGGTCTCATTTGACGGACTTGAGAGGAGTTTATATAACTACGAGTCTAAAGTGATGAAGTCTGCGTCAGGCACCCGAGATGGCTAAGACACGAAGATCACTCCTACGTGGAGTTAGAACGCATCAGAGGGAAACCTCGATATAGGCGATGCCCACAAGTTGTAAGAGACCTCTATCATATTATAGTGCGCAAATGGAGAAATTTGGCCAAAGATCGCATCAACTGGAAAGGATTTTCGGTTGAGAACCAAGTCCACCTCAAATTGTAGCGCCATCTAAGTAAGCAAACTTGAAATAAACCACACATTATATTTTTTTTATTCTTTCGGTATTTTATTGTCAGTACAAAACTGCCCGAGCACACTTATAAAAATTTGCACAAACAGACTTACATTTAAATGCAACAGTTCATATTACAATAACAACATGTAAATGTCTGTCAACATCTACATTTAGACCTTAACAAGAAACTTAGATCCTATTTGCTATACTGAAGTCATAACACATTTTTGGACTAAGGCTTTGGCACTTCTTCCTTTTTGATTTCCGTTTCGGATTGTTTTTCAGTTTCATCAGCTTTGGCAGCACTTTCATTGCTATTCTCAATCTCATTCAAACTTTCTGCTGGCTTGCCACTTGTTTCTTCCAATTTTTTCGATTCGGTCTCAGGTGGCTGTGGTGGCTCCTCAGATTTACCAGCAGGCTTAATTTCCTCAGTCTTTTCTATATTCTCAGATTTTGGAGCTTCAATTGCTAATGGTTCTCCGCCATTTTTGTTTTCATCGCCAGATTCAGCAACGTACGCTGTTGGCTGTTGTTGGTTAAACTCTAAAGAGCTCGGTTTCGTTTCTTCGGTGTCTGTGTCACTGTTAGCCTTGACTGCGTTTGGATCATTCGGCTGATAGCGGTAGGCAAGGAGTGTAAAGACGATCATGTCGGCAAACATAAGACCGGCAAAAAGGAAGAATTCATTTGCTTGTGACTCGAAAAGCTTCAGTTCGGCAATAATAACGACAATCACATTACCAAAGGCGACTGTAAGCAACCAACATGCCTGCAACACAGACTTCATAGAAACTGGCGATTGGGAGTAGGAGAACTCGAGACCAGTGACGGAGAACATGACCTCACCTAGAGTCATGATGACATACTGTGGAATAAGAAGCAGTATATTCACGGAATTTGGTTCAGCAATTTCGAAGATTTCAACGCGATATGATTCGTTTGCAAGCTCACCGATCACTAAGGTGTAAACGCCACCTTGTCTAAGCGTGGTCTTAAGTACTTCTTTATCATCAACCAGTACAAAATACTCGGTGGAGCGGAGCTCATCTAAAGGTATGAAGTTTGTAGTATTCCGATAGCCTACAGTGCCTTTTTTTACTTCTTTCCAAACTATCGTTCTTACACTACTGAAACCTGCAAGGGTTCTCACAACGGGGTTACCTCGATCCGGTTTATCTGGGTCATCTAAATAGCCCAAGATTTGGTTTTGTTTAATGAAGTAGCTGTGAGCAGTGTGCTCATTAAGCGCCCAAACGCCATTTGCAAACACTGGACAACCTGTAGGAGAATTACAAAGGTCACAATTGAATTTAATTTGAGATACTCGTACTTACCCTCTGTTGATGTGGCTTCGTATGTAGCTCGAAAAATTCCATTTGAGACCGGAACATGCTTTTCCTCGAATAACTCCATGGATTTCACGATGAATTCGGAGTGACCCGGTATATTAGTCTTAAATGTGTAGTCGCAGTTTGGAATGCCATTGAACACGCGCAATTGACTTTCACCATATCTGGGCAGCACTGGATAGGTGGTCTAAATTGTGAAGAATTCTGTGAGGTTTAAACCTGGAGAATATTTGTTAACATACCTCAAGCTTAATTTCAATAAGAGCCGAAATAATGAATGCAATGCCAGCCAATATACCACCAGCAGTCAACTTTTGCAGAGGTCGTCTAACCCCGACTAGATTAAGGAGGGGATAGAAAGCCACATCGTACAGGGGAATGAAGATCAAAATCAAAAGTGGATTGAGCATTTGCATTTGATCTGGCTTAATAGTAAAACTGCCCAAGTCACCATCCATTCGAGTTGCCTGGAATGTCCATCTAGAGCCCTGTTGGTCGAATAAGGCCCAAAAAACTGGCAGCGGTAAATAAAGCAGCAACACTCGCAGCAGCACTTTGACATCGGCAATCAATTCTTTGTCGTATTTCTTGTCTGCATGATCTAACCAATGCTCGCGAGGATCAGTTTTCTTCTCCTTAAAGTAGGTCACCATCCCGTTCTACACGAAAATAAATACAAAGACCGCTAGATATGTGTCTTATGAACAAATCAGAAGTAAACTAAAACTTACTCCAATAGTTTTGCAGACCAGGACGAACATGTTTCCTGCTGGAGGTCTGATCTTGTATAATGGACGACCAAGGACGAAGATTACTGCGGAATAAAATTCGTATGAAACATGAAACATATATTCAGAAGTAGAAACTTACCAATTGAAGCTATCATTAGTGCGGCAGGTACACCAAACGCCAATGAGTAACACTCATTCTGGCTAAAACAGTGGACATCTTCACGTAGAATTGGAGTAACCGTTGTCGAAATAAGTGAACCAGCATTGATGGAGAAGTAAAACAATGAGAAGAATGTTGCGGCTTGTTTAATTTGCTCGGGCATCTGGAACTGATCACCACCAAAGGCTGAGACACACGGTTTTATGCCGCCGGACCCGAGGGCTATCAGTGACAAGCCAATCATAGTAAATGTTGTTGCCGGTAGATTCCATGGTGGTATTGCTCCAAAAGTCATGAACAAAGATCCGCATACGTATACTATAGAAAGGTACAAAATGGTTTTGAATTTTCCCAACCAACTGTCAGCTAAGATGGCACCAAAGACACAGAGGAAATACACTAACATGGTGAAGATGTGGAAGATGATGGTAGACGTATCGGTGGAGTAGCCCAATTCTCGATTGAGATAGAGCACCAGGATTGCTGAAATGAAAGAATTTTGAATTAGAATAAATTTATATACTCACACAGGACTGAAGTTTGAGACGTGGAAAATCACAGATAATGTCAGAATGAAGATTGTGACAAATAGAATCGAACAAAAGAGGAATCCGTTTCAGATGACATTAATGGTTTCTGGCTTATTGGCTCTGACGAAGAAGGTGAGCAAAAACTCTAGCTGGTAAGAAAAAGAACTTATTGCTGCACAATTCAGAGAAACTTATGCATTGTCCTGGCGAGTTTCACCGATCAAAGAGGCCAATATAATCCTGAACGGCAATAATGCGGTTTACAAAAGTAGTTACAGAGTAGTCCAACAGTTTTCCAAAATCGACTACAAGGGGCAGTTCGACATACCTTTTACGGACAGAACAGAAAAATGATAACTTCCACTTCGTACGGAAACAATGTCCGTAATCCTTTTAGGAAGAGCACTCGGTTAGCGCCCTCAGCAATTAAAGCATCTCTTGAGGAAGACAAGGCGCGTTTATTTTCAAAATCGACAATAGCTGCAAGTACTTAGGCTATAGAAACAACTCTCACTCCTCACAAAGTCAAAAGCAGTAATAACAAACATGAAAAGACCAAAATGCTTCAACTATGATCGCAAGTGACTTCAACAAATGACATCCATCAGATCGCCGATGGATAGAGGTATAGGATTTACGACATCCTTCGGAAGAAGATGCAGATCAATTCTTCGGTAATAACATTATAAAGCGGTCTAAGCTAGGTTAAGCCTGGCAGAAGCTACGAAACCTTGGCCGAATGTGGTAGATATGTCGGGTAAGTTGTAGTTAAAAACTTGGCGAAGAATTGTTTAAAAATAAAGTGCTGCTGATGGGATAATTTTCATTCCGCGTTCAAATCACAGAACTAAATGTGATTAAGTATAGCAAGCATCGGGATTGTTATTGAGGGTTCATTACAAAAAATGTAATAATGTTAGATGGGGCAAGCACACGAAACTATATCGATGAGACTGGGAGGTACCCGTGGGCAATGCGCCAACATATGGCTAGCTACTAAGAGAGTTCACCTATACCTATTAAAACCGGCGAGGAAATACTGGAAACCTTTAAACAGATACACGACAGCAGGACATTGGACCTTTCAATATCCTTCAAAACGGCTTATAACACATGATCGAATTTATTTATTAAAATCGTTTACGTTAAGCTTTGGAGAGTTGGATTTTAGGCCTTGAAAACACCAACAACTATTGTAGTTCCACTGCTCAAAGAGAGCCTAGTCAAAAAAATATATTCCTGCCAGCATTTGAAACAGTAGAACGCTTCTCGGAACCGCAAAATGGCAAGCAAGTGATGGAAATGCAGCGCTAAAAAAATGTTGATTCGGCCAAAATGTAACATATTAACTATCTTAATCGGAACGAAATTCTGGACTACCTCCGCAAAATGATAATGGGGTACTTTGTGATAGGGAATCCCTTTATGATTCTGACGACGGCATTAACGCCTACGAACTCAATAGATGAATGGATTAAGGCTGAAGCGGAAAGCTAATAGTGAATAGTGAAGTGATCCCAAGCAAAGTATCAATTATCGACTTCGTGGACACCATCCTTGTGTTGTAATGGCAAAACTGCTGAAAGAAGATAAGCATCCCTCTAGCGAAACAATTGCAATTGTATGTCATACGCGTCAATTTACAACTCATCGATTATAAAATATGGACTTGAACTGCTAGTTGACGCTCGTTTAAGTTTCTAGAGTACGTTTAAGTTTCCAGAGTGCGGGAATCCATCGAAAACTACATATTAATGATTGTTCTAGGCTAAGTAGTGATATTGGAAGCCCCAAATGGAGCAAAACGCATGTATGTATGCATGTACATAACAGAAATGTGATCAAATGCCGCGAAAATTTAATTGTGATTCGCCCGCTGCATTAGCGCGGTAAAGGTCGACAGTTCATTTCGAACTATTTCAAAATATTCTATACCCATCGCCAAATTCAAAAGGACAGAACAGGAGCAGAAACGAGAATACAAAAAGACTCAGTCTATTGCAACTTGGTTAAAGCAATTGAGCGAATTCTTGAGTTAGTAGTCGCTGACCTTAAGATTCTCAATGTGTCCCGAGTTTACTTTTTGGCGTAAAATAGTACAGCGCTTAGATCTTGAGGTGTTCAACTTACACAACATTACTCTATGCCTCAACATTCTGAGGATAACAATGACTACTTTTCCTGAACAAACCAGGCAAGCTGCCTTATTTTTAGGTTAAATCAGAAACTGATTACAGTGAAGTCTATGACCTTCTTCTTATATTTATGCTCTGTCTCTGCCTACACTTGAGCGCGAAGTAGGACGAATCTACTTTCGCACTCGTGTAGTAGCAAGAGTACTCAAAGATCTCAACATACATAAATGCGCTGGTCCAGATGGTATATCTCCCCTTCTCCTGAAGAGATGTTCTTCCACGCTGGCAAAACCACTGCGTAAGCTTTTTCATCAATCCTACTCTTGAGGACTCTTCCCGAGCAGATGGAAAACAGCATTTGTCCAGCCCGTCCCTAAAAAAGGCGAATCATCTTCTCTTTCCTCCTACAGACCCATTGCACTTACGTTCCTTCTTTCCAAGGTCATGGAAACGCTGATAAATCGTCAGCTCATGAAATATCTCGAAACACGAAAATTGTTCAATGACCGGGAATACGGTTTTCGTAGCAACAGATCCACTGTTGATTTGATGGCATGTCTCTCCGAAAAGTGGAACCAAAGTGTACATCAATCTGGCGAAAGCAAGATAGTTGCACTTGAAATTTCTAAGGCATTTGACAGAGTTTATCATCAGACTCTTTTGTCGAAAATGCGTGCTTTTGGGATCGATGACTCTCTTCTTCAATGGATTTCCTGTCGGAACGTTCAATTCAAGTTGATTTGGACGGTTTCAAGTCTAATATTCACAAAATAAATGCTGGTGTGCCCCACAGCTCTGTTCTGTCCCCGACACTCTTTTTAATTTTCATTAATTATCTCTTGACTGCTACTTCTAATCCAATATATTCCTTTGCTGATGACAGTACTCTCTGCTTTTCATATTCGTTCCCGGACTCACGGCCTTGCTCTTCGGCTGTAGAACGAGAACGGCAGCGTATGCTAAGCTCATTAAATTCCGATATTGACAGCATAACCAATTGGGGAACTACCAATAGAGTGGAATTTAATGCTTCCAAAACGCAATGCTGTCTGCTGTCGTTAAAGCGAAATTTAAACACCCAGCCATTATCCATGAATGGCACTTGCATCGTGGAAACCTAAAAACTTTCCATCCTCAGTATGTGTGTCAATGACAACTTACGTTGGAATGACCACATGTTTGATGTCGCCAAAAATGCTGCGAAATGTCTAGGTTTCCTCAAGCGATGTAAGAAATATTTTACCCCCTCTGATCTGGTCTCAATATATAAGGCATTCATCCGCCCAAAATTGGAGTACAATGCCCACATCTGGTCAGGTGCTACTAAAACATCTCTGCACCTGCTAGATAGGATTCAAAACCGTGCGATAAAACTTGTTGACGATACTAATACCAGTCAATCAATTGACACGCTCGAACACCGACGTAATGTCTAGTGTCGCCCATTCAAACTTTCAAGCCCATTTTCGGGCGTACTCTTAAATATCGTGATTCGTTCCAAAGCCGTACAACTCGTTTATGGAATGCCCTGCCGATCTCTGTATTTCCTGGTCGTTATAACTTGCAAACATTTAAAAACAATGTACATCGGTACCTCCCTTTTCTTCCTCCCTAAATCTCCTTTGCACGCGCTGTGTACAATCACCTTAAGGGTACACAAACCCCTTGAGCGCGCGCTGATTATAAAACAAAAAAAAAAATGCTTAAGGAGAAGGACTTAAGGTTCTTCTCCAACTCTAAAAGTTAAGGAACGAAAGGCGTTCTTGTGGGCAAACATTTTGACTTTTGGATTTACTCGTATGTGTTTTCTATTTTTCGGTGATTAATCAGTGAATTGAACCCATATCTTCAGGCGCAGTAATCAGTGAGCTTAACCAATGTGCTATGAAACTATTATGGCTTTCCATGTGCTTCGGATGATGTTTTGTGCGGAGGAAGTAATGTACCTCTGACTATGGGTTAATATTTCCCTTTTTTTCATCGGCAACAAAAAGTTTCAAAGGGTGGTTTTTTGAATAAGTACCCAATTCCTTCTCCTGGTGTATTCAGCTATCAATATGTACATGCTTGGAGGTGTTGATAGTCTTTAACCGTAGTTTGGCTGTCGCTGCAGACGCAGTTCTTCACTAAATCACCGGTTCTTCACGATATATCATATTATAGCCCATTGCGTACACCATCACTTGGAAGAAAAATGCAATATCGTAAATAGATTTCGAAGCCATCCGTGAAGACCCAACTACATTTCTTTCCTGGCTCAGATTCCGGCTAAACCATTCCTAGGCACTGGTGAAGTCGATTTCGTATGATTGCAGCAACATAAGTTCTAGTGTCATTGTACCAAAAAAGTCTTAAAGTGCGGGTTGTACCAAAAGGCATTTCTTTTTAAGCCGAAGATGCCTTTGCAAATTCAGCCCAAAATATGAGATTCTGCTATGTAAGACTCATCAATGCGTCTAAAGCAGAGATAAGCATACTAGTGAAAGATCCATTTAGCCGAGACGAGCCGTTCTTGGGAGTTTAATAAAAGCAGCAGTCAGGAGTTTTCGTTAAACCTTGTTCCATAGAAAATAATTAATCTTATCACAGCTGTGAAGAACCAAAAGAGTCTCCTCGGAAACTAGCTATGGGAGTTGCCGCAAGTACCTTTACAACAGTGTCTTGAAGGTTTTCGTAGATTCATTTTTAGTCCAAGCATGTTTGTTATCCAGGATGCTTAACTTCATTGAAAAAACGGATGGTAATGCCTTTTAGCACAAGGTGAGTGAAACCAGTCAGCTTCCTCCTAAGTTGCGATACCAATGTACGTAGGTCTTGAATGTTTGCAGGTTATAATGATTTGAAAACGAAAAATTGCAGGCAATAAGTAAGCTCTTCCGAGCGAGGCATAATGAGTATTCATGGCGAGATGAGTGTTACGTTCGATGGCTTGAAGGGGCGGAATTCTACAAGATAATGTGCGATAGTGCCATCGAATGTTATGTGGATACGTGAAGAAACAAAATTTGCGGTTCTGGGGCACTGAAAATCCGCGAGTATTGAACGAAGAGCCATTACAAATACTCAAAGCCACTACATTACGTGCTGTTTGCGTTGGAGGAATCGTTGGGCCTAGGAAAATAGGGTCATAAATCATAGCCCACATTGTACCAGTGTAAATATCAACAGAACAAGGTGACACAGGAGACATTACGTCGGTGGTATAGTGTGTAAACTTACTGGGTAATAGTGGCGTCGCATACATTTTTCAACGCAAGATCTTTCATCCTGCCTAGCTAGAGCAGAAATACTTGGAGAGTAAATGGTGAGTCCGGATCAGACGAAGTAAATTTTTATATTTTGTGCATAGGGTCTGCGTGGCGATTGATAAGGAAACTGGTGAGTGTCCTATAACTTGGATTGAGCTAGCTCGTAGCGAAGTACTTGCCTCACCTCCCAGTGGTGCTAGATAAAATTGCAAAAGCATACCCAGCCAGTAGCATTATACTGGCCTACGCTGCCGTCATAGGGATCACAACCCTGATGACGAAGATGTGACGAATCAACTAATCGCCCCGGATAAAACGGATTAGCTGTTGATTACCCTTGCAAACGTATAAAGGACAATGATTTTTGGATCTGCACATAAAATGTTCGAGCATTTAACAGGCCCCAGACTGCTATCGCGCTTATATCACCGTCATCCAGGGAATGCGAAGGAATGGGCCGGACATAAGGAGGATGAAAACTGTGATGTATACTATAATGATTGCTATAGCGAAAAGCAACAGCTCTTATTCGGATGAGGATTTGACACATGTGACAGGATAATGCAAGATGCCTTGTCTTATGACAATCCACATAAGACAAAATTGGCTAACATAAGCCTAGTATGCGCCCACACATTTACGGAAGACAAGGACGACCCACCACGCCTGGCAAGGGACTTTGCTGCGGGACGAAATATTACCATAGAAAGCACATGATTTCCTCATCTCAATATGCACAACACGACATGGCGGTCTCCGGATCATGAAACGTTAAATCAACGTTCCGGGCAGCCAACAAAAAAGTCACTGCAAAATCGAAGACCTAAAGAGAATTGCAAAGTGTTTATTTTAGTTACTGACATACTCGTATACTCGTAAGTCCTACCATCTGGGATCACAAGCAAAACCGGTTTTAACATTGTTTGTGATGATACAATTCAATATAGCTGAGCTTTTCAGGTCTGGATCTCGAATTTGGATTGGAATAAAGGAATAAGCGGCTACAAAATTTATAATTGTCAGGCGATGACTATTTTGGAGAACTTATGAATAGACGGATAGTTATCGTATTTTTGTTCGTTTATCAAGGACTCAATGTCTCCAGAATAGTCATGTCAAACTCTAACCACAAATTAATCCCATACTGCGATGTCATATTCGTATATAACCTCTAATGGCTCGTAAATATTATTCGTATTTGTCACTTATCGGGTACTTACTTCGCATTCCATAGTAGTTGAATCGTTCGCAGAATTCATTGCTGATGATGAAACCCACAGATTTCGGATATGGAATTTTCTACAAAAAAAGAAGAAAGAAAAAGATGTGTCAGTCTATAAAATTGATTTTGACATTTAAAATGTAAATAGAGAGCAACTGTCAGTTGCCCTTGGTTCAATTCGTGAGATGTAGGTGCGTAAAAGTCGCTTGTCACTGTTATTATGATTGTTACGAGTGTTTGTCTGTGACGACGTAATTATTTTTAACAGTTCAATTAGTCACTATCTTTTGACATATCTGCGGATTTCATCATCGAGATATTCGTATGAGTAAATAAAGCTTTTATATTTTGTGCCTATAATTTATTTTTCGTCAGCGCTATCGAAGATAATCGTAATCTGAGGTAGAGTGTTTGATAAGATTGAAAAGTATCGGCTTACAAGTAAAACTCGTGGTTGAGACAATAAAACCGTGATAATCGTTGTGTTGTAGCTTCGCCTATAGAGTTGCCGTAAGCTGATTTTATAGGATTACGTGTGATAGGGATCGATGAAAATCGCTATTCGATTTCATTGCTAATCATGTAAGATTTATTAGTGCGTAGTTGATTCAACGCAATATCATACCAGTATACATAGGTAAACTAAGAAATATGTACATACTCGTATATGTATGTTATAACATGTTCACCAATATTTCATTTCACTGAGCATCATAGAATTTGAATCGTAGAAGGTTGTAAGCATTGTATTTGACGTTTTTTCAACATCTTTCTTGACCTTACTCCTTGCAGGAATAGTGTCAATTTGAAATATTCAAGTGAATAGAAGCTAGACTCATGGTGATATCCTAGCCTCACTTACCTAACATCTGCTTATCAAATCTCGTATGATATTTTCCGAATTATGGCCAGTTAATAGATAGTAGAAAACGCACCTCTTTCATCAAGGTAGATAATAGTAAGCCATCTCGTCAGTGAAATTTGTTTGGTTTTAACCTGTCACGAATGGTAAACTGTGCGATCATTGTTTTTTATCTAAAAGCCAGAATACAAATATTTGCGTGTGTTAAACGTGGGAACCTGTCTTAACGACTTAAGTCCACAGTGTGTCATCACAGATGGAATTAAAATTTGCATCCTAGATATCTTAAATGGTACCAGACACCCACTCATCAATTAAAGTGAAGTTAGATGAGGTTCATCTGCACCTATGCGAGACGACCGACAAAGACAGAATACCTTTCCTGGGTTTTCGATCTAAACCACAACCACTATTTTCTTCTTACTGGGGGGCAACCACAACCAAAAAGGCTGCAACCGTAGTACCGGAAGCTGATTCCAGAATTTACCCTCTAGTCAGGTTACTAAAGGGTTTTCCAATAGGGACTTGACAACTTTGAATTTGATTTGTGAACGCACTCTTTCACTAATCATCAAACTGTCACTGTCAATTTATTCAGTAAACTCAACACTTTCATCATGGTAAAGTACACGAACGAGCAACGTCTGCAAATTATAAAAGTTTTCTACCGAAATTCGGAGTCGGTGACTGCAACTTTAAGAGCGTTAACTCCACTTTTCGGTCGTAATTCTCGCCCTAGTAGACAGGCAATAACAAGTTTAGTGCAAAAATTTGAGTCTACATATTCGTTGTGTGATGTTGCCGTGTCAGTGAGATAATGGGTTGGTCGAAGCCTCGAAAATATCGCTTCCGTTCAGGCGTCCGTAGCAAACGATCCAAATCAGTCAATTGCACGGCGTTCTCAAGAATTGGGCATCGCTCAGACCACATTATGGCTGGAGTATTTTGCGTAAGGATCTTGGTTTACACCCATACAAGATCAAGCTGACTCAAGAATTGAAGCCGACGGACCATTTGAAGCGACGTACGTTCTCCGATTGGGTTCTGGAGACGATGCGCCAAGATGATGAATTTCATCGCAAAATCATCTTCAGTGACGAATGGGGATCAATGGGTTCGTCAATAAGCAAAATATACGTTATTGGTCGGATGAAAATCCACATGTGCTTCATGAATCACCACTTCATCCACAAAAAATAACTGTTTGGTGCGGTTTGCATACCGGCGGCGTTATTGGGCCATATTTTTTCCTCGACGATAACGATCGTCACGTTACTGTGAATAGTCAGCGTTATCGTGCCATGATCATCGATTATTTTTGGCCCAAATTGGAAGATATGGACTTGGACGACATGTGGTTTCAACAGGATGGTGCCACAGCACACACTACAATCGATTTATTGAAGAGTAAGTGTGATCAGCGTGTTATCTCAAGAAATGGGCCAGTCGATTGGCCGCCGCATTCGTACGATTTAACGCCGCTTGACTATTTTCTGTGGGGTTACGTTAAGACATTGGCCTATGCCAACAGGCCGACGACGTTGGAAGAGCTCAGAGCCAACATTGAACGCGAAATAGCGGCCGTTTCGGCCGAAATGTGTGGCCGAGTCGTTGAAAATTGGGTCCAACGAATCAACCGCTGCAAACGTGCCCGCGGTGGCCATATGAACGAAGTCGAGTTCCATTCCCAAATGTTTTGATTGTACTTCAAGCCGATAATAAAGTTTTTGAAATATCCCAAATGGTTTGCGTTTTATTTAAAAAAAAAATTGTCAAGTCCTTATTGGAAAACCCTATATTAAATTCCAACAAGTCTAAAGACTAGCCTTTTACAGAATATAACAGGTCAAATGTGTTAAATATCATTAACAGTTAACTGACGCTCTTCTGCAATAATCTGCCATTGGAAATATGTGTCCTGTATAATTGGATACAGGCTCTCATAGAGGATGTTCAGATGTATTACGAAAATTTCCGAGAAGTCTAGGTCTAATAAAGTGTCTGGCAGATCTCTGGATAACTCCGGAGACTATGAAATCTGAAGCGTGTCTCCATACATTCAACTGTAGACTGCTGAAGGAAAGAAGGTGAGATATCGATGCATGTTAGTTTTGGATCTTTGTAAGTTATAACTGCTACGAAAATAATATCTCGTCAGGGCAGTGATTAAAAGAGTATCGCTATGTTCAAGCTTTCAAAGTACAAAATTTGCCAAAGGCATAGCACTTGACGGGAAGAGAAATGGCAAACAACAATATTGGCCTTTAGCCACACTAAAAATTAATATTATCTGTCAACAACGTCAAGTCAAACACATTGACTTTCGCGATCAGAAGTCACAGCTTGGTACTCGTATATCTAAAATAAGAAAAATATGACGTCGAGCAAAGTTCAGTTGTGTTGGCATTCTAAATTTCGCAGAAGGGATACAGGCTTAAGGAGAATGAAGAAACAGAAGATTGTATAGGGTTTTCCAATAAGGAACAACTTTTTGACAACTTTTTTTTTTTAATAAAACGCAAACCATTTGAGATATTTCAAAAACTTTATTATTGGCTTGAAGTACAATCAAAACATTTATGAATGGAAGTCGACTTCGTTCATATGGCCACCGCGGGCACGTTTGCAGCGGTTGATTCGTTGGACCCAATTTTCAACGACTCGGCCACACATTTCGGCCGAAACGGCCGCTATTTCGCGTTCAATGTTGGCTCTGAGCTCTTCCAACATCGTCGGCGTATTGGCATAAAACAATCACTTCACGTAGCCCCACAGAAAATAGTCAAGCGGCGTTAAATCGCACGAACGAGGCGGCCAATCGGCTGGCTCATTTGTTGAGATAACACACTCACCATACTTACTCTTCAATAAATCGATTGTTGCGTGTGCTGTGTGGCTTGTGTCTACATCCTGTCGTCCAAGTCCATATCTTCCAATTGGGGCAAAAATTATCGGTGATCATGGCGCCATAACACTGACTATTAACAGTAACGTGACGATCGTTATCGTCGACGAAAAAATATAACGTCGCCAGCATGCAAACCGCACCAAACAGTAATTTTTTGTGGATGAAGTGGTGATTCATGAAGCACATGTGGATTTTCACCCGACCAATAACGCATATTTTGCTTATTGACGAACCCATTGAACCAAAAATGAGCTTCGTCACTGAAGATGATTTTGCGATGAAATTCATCATCTTTGCGCATCTTCTCCAGAACCCAATCGGAGAACGTACGTCGCTTCAAATGGTCCATCGGCTTCAATACTTGAGTCAGCTTGTTCTTGTATGGGTGTAAACCAAGATCCTTACGCAAAATACGCCGTAATGTGGTCTTAGCGATGCCCAATTCTTGAGAACGCCGTGGAATTGACTGATTTGGATCGTTTGTTACGGACGCCTGAACGGCAGCGATATTTTCGACTCTTCGACCAACCTGTTGTTGAGGCGGCAACATCACACAATGAATATGTAGACTCAAATTTTTGCACTAAACTTGTTATTGCCTGTCTACTAGGGCGAGAATTACGACCGAAAATTGGAGTTAACGCTCTTAAAGTTGCAGTCACTGACCCCGAATTTCAGTAGAAAATTTCTATAATTTGTAAGACGTTGCTCGTTCGTGTACTTTACCATGATGAAAATGTTGAGTTTACTGAATAAATTGACAGTGACAGTTTGATGATTCACAAATTAAATTCAAAGTTGTCAAGTCCCTATTGGAAAATCCTTTACATAATTCGAAGTGAAGGAAGCTTTAATAAGAATGAACCGTCTAATATGGTCAGATCCCATACCCTATGAGTGAAAAGCGGAAACTTTTCATTCAATCATGTGAATAAATAGTGGGAGACAATTTCCTTGTGGCACTATATAAAGGCAAAAGCAACACGCTAAACTGTAAAAATACAGGAGGTAGACAGCGCAATAAAATCGAGCTCCACTGCAGTCAATATGGCCTTGTGGAAGGCTGATCTGCATACGAAGCGACCCAAAGTCTACTAATAACGAAGGAAAAACATCACGATTCTTCAAAAGATTTGCATATCATCCTAATCATAGGCCTTGGCGCTATCTAAGTAAGCCGGGTTCGGTTTAGTTGTGATAGACCACTCACAACCCTATACGGAAGAGACTAAAATATGTAACGAATGGCCTCGGATAAAGATGGACTATTGACGATCATAGCAAACGTTTAAAGGAATATGACCTTCGAATCTGCACGGGGAATGTTCGGACCCTTAATAGGTCATATGTAGTCGAACAATTAGCAGATGTTTCGGGCTGCCAAGATTGACCCTGATCAACATCTTGTTGCAGCTAAGGTGCAAATGCGCATTATCCAAGCGCCACTAGAAAGAATAACTACTGTTAGAAGATATAAGATATACAAGCTGCAATCGCAAGACACCGCCAGAATATTCACCGAGTGCGTATCCCGAAATCTCTTAACAACTCCGATGTTGCCAGCATCGCGCACCGAAGACCAGTGCTAACGCACCCAACGTGTCATCAAAGACGCCGCAACTGATGCACTGTGTTTCACCTGGCCTCCACCAAGAAATTCCTGGTTTGCTGAAGAATGTCGGCAAGCACATGAGCTATACAAAAAGCCTACAAAGCGGCGCCACAACGAAAGACGAGAACTAAGTTCTACGATCACAAGAACACCGGTTTCTCCTTAAGAAGAAAAAAGAGCAAGAGAAGGCAACCTTGTAGCAGAATCAGAATCGGTGATGAAAACATGGAAAAACATTTGCTATAGACTGTATAATGGCGAAGAAGCCCAAAATCCCTTCGTCAGACAAAATAGACCATTCAACTTAGAGGAAGATAGCCAAAACTTCCGTCCATCTGACGAACTAAAGATAGCAATATTTAAGCTAAAATCCAACAAATCAGATGGATTCAATGCTGCTGGAAATGAATTTGTGCAGAGTATGCACCAATCCATTTCTCAGATCTGGTCACAAGAGTGCATACCTGATAAATGGAATCTCAACGCTGTTTCCCGGATCTCCAAAAAAGGTACTCGTATATGTCTCCTCAACATCGGATACTAAAACACTATGTCCACAATCTGATTGGTTCTTATCAGCGCGATTTTAGACCAAAAAAGTCGAATACATTTTCACACTACGCCAAATCCTGAAAACAACTCAAGAAGTCTAAACCGATACCCACAATCTTTTCATCGATTTTAAAGCGGCAAATAACAGCACTTATAGAGACGAAGTCTATAGAGCACGTTTAGTTTTGCCATCCCTGTCAAATTTGTCGCTCTGTGCAGAATGGTGATTGGGAACGATTACTGCTCCGTCAATGTCGGTAACGACTTAACTGAGACCTTTGATGTAAAAAAATTTGTAGACAAGGTAACGCGCTATCTTGTGACTTCGTATACCGATAATATCGACTTAATTGGGAGAATTCAAAGGACACCGGTGTGTTCATTACTATTGAAACGGAAATTGACAAAATGCGTTCAGCGGTAAAAGAAAGAACGCACAACATCGACGAGTTGGACAGAATATCACAGTCGACAGATAGTAAAGTACATTTGATTTGCAATGGATTCTGACAACAACACCTCCGAACAAATAAAACGAAGAATCATTCTTGCCAATTGCTCTTCTTTGGGCTAAGATGGCAATTGGCCTTATCCCGGAAAACTAGCGAGTACTACTTTATGGCGCTGAAGCATAGACTCTATGGAAAACGGATGAAAAATATTCGTTCCCGTTTGTGTTTAGAGGGGCCTTGGGGGAGAAGATTCAGCAATGAGCTATACGAGCTGTACAGCGACATCGACCCAGTCAGAAAACAGCGTATCAGTCGCCTGAGATAGCTAGGACATATAGAGCGAATGGACATAAATTCTCCCAACCTCAGAGTCTTCGAATCTAATCCGGAGGGACAAGGCAGTAGAGTGAGATCTCAACTTAGGTGGCGCGCAACTGGAGGCAATTAGCAAAGGATCCTGCTAATTGGAGAGGTTTGTTAGTTGAAGCCCAGGTTCACCCCGAACTGTAGCTCCACCTAAGTAAGTAAATAAGTAAGCATTAGTTGTCTAGTAAAACAAAATTTCACGAAAATATCCTGCTTTTACCAGTCTCCAAAGACCTTTGACTGCATACGGGTTTTTCTAAACACTCCTGGATCTGCTCTAGATGCAGTGGTGAATCTCTTTGCCCTAGATATTCATTTCATATGCTGCACTCTCAAAGCCACCTTCCGTTCAAAAAGAAGTGGTCTTTGCTAAAATACGCACCGCCGGCGATGTATTGATAATCCTGTTCGCCGAATGTGTTTCGACTCTGGTCTTATGGACATGCCATTTGATGTAATTCTTCACTCCTCATTAAAAGAAAACTTGCATCTGCTTGCAGACGAAGAGATCCTGATGGTTATGAACTATATTGTGAAGAATCAGTCGAGGGGTGAAGTATCTGTGTCTCTACTGAGTGCCAATAACGCTTAGGGCCTTGATGATAGCGTGTTTTTCCAGATTGCCGGCAGCAGTTGGATTGACTGTATTATGCTTACTGGAGTCGTAGCAGACCATTATTTTCTATATAATTGACAAAAAAGAAGAGCCGGAAGCCATTATAGTGACCACCATTCTCTGTAGCATGCTTAAAGATTGGCCTTTGGTGAAAAATTATTCAGATCCACCTACCTACCTTCTGATGACGTATTTCCTTATTCTTCCAGAGTTGAAAATTGGACAGGACCACAATTTTCTAATTCGAATTAAGTTAGCAGAAATCATTTGGCTATATGGTTCCCAATTGGGGTTCTCTCTGTCTTAAACCTTGTTGTTGTATGGTCATGATCCTTATAGCATGCCTTGGAAATTATTTTTTTGTTATTAACTATAACAGTTGACCGCTATTATTATTGCCAGTAGTTCTTCAATTAATATGCCCAGATACGAGCCTGGGTCAATAATGACAATTAAACAGATGACATTGCCACCTCAAATCCAACATTCTGCTTGTCAAGACGCATCTTTCCAAAGAACGCACTCAAATTTTCAGACAGATCTGTCAAATAGTCAAAAAGTCACGCAAACTAAACGAAAGTTTGGAAAGTATTATGGGGACTCTTCATCATCGATTGGAACCATCCATCACAGGTTTACTCAATTTCGGTTCGGTCCTATCAGTACAAGTGACGCCGAACAGTGAGGTCACCATACCAGAAGGTGCACGAACCTGAAGAGGCTTATCACATGGATCAGTGATTTCAATTTTGCAAAAACATTTGGATATGAAAAAGCTATCCGCAAGATGGGTGCCGCATTTGCTCATAATTGACAACAAATGCTTTCGTAACCGTGGACAAAACATGGATTCATCACAACACATCAGAGACCAAGGAATAGTCGAAGTGAATCGAAACCGAAGAAGGCCTAGGTACGTATGTTGGTCAAAAAGATCATGGCGACTGTTTTTTGCTATACGCGCTTTGTCTTTCACATCCATTACCTTGAAAAGGGTAAAATGATCACTGACGCCTATTATGCAGAGCTATTGAATCAATTCGACGCCTATTTGAAGCAAAAACGACTGAATTTGGCGAAGAAATAAGTTCTCTTCCACCTGCAATATATAACCCACCGGCACACAAGTCTGCAGTTGCAATGGCAAAATTGCATCAATTAGTTTATGAATAGCTCATCCAGCATATTCTTCAGATTTAGCTCCTGCGACTATTTCCTGTTTCCAAACATGAATAAATGGCTGGGCGGTAAGTCGAATGAAAAGGTCATCGATAGTAAAACATCTATTTTGAGGGCCGCTAGAAATCGTATTATTTGGAGGGCATCAACAAATTGGGGAAACGTTGGACGAAGTATATAGAAATTATGTAAAAAATTAAAATGTTTTTTTTTTCCTATATTAGTGTTCAACTTTCAGGGACTTATTGACCCACCCTCGTATCAATTACCCATAAACAAATTTTTAAAAATGGAATTGTCTTACCTTAACCTGTCCCTCTGTGTCGTTAAATACTCCATCGCTATCAACTTCCTTCAACTCCTTTGGATCTTCCAAAGCTTCCAGTGATGGTTTGGCTAACTTTAAGTTACCATTATTCTTCTCTTCCACCGCTGAACTGCCTGCAATTTGACAAAATAAGACTTAAGTCAGAGATGGATCTACAAACTTTTCTTTTAAATTTTAATGAACTGTCCATAAATAATATCTACAACAAGGGTGCTCTTTATCAGTTAGGGATTTTTGTTTTTTTTACCACTTTTATCAGACTGGTTTACCCATACCTCATAAACCTAATTGCGGTGCTTTTTTTTATTGAGGCTACAAAATTTATTGATGGAAGCACACGGAAATATCTTATCCCGGTATCAAACAAAACTGAACATTGAGGTTTTACCAGCACGAATCAGAGTCATAATCAGTAGTGATATTTGCTGTTCTTCGCCTTAATCGAGTCTACTCGTAAGTGATAAGATTTGGACGTGAATTCCAAAGCAATAGTTCCTGTGTGTGCTCTTGTAGAACCACATTGCTCCGAATACTTGTAGATCGAAAAGAAGAGATCTTGATCTCCTCATAAGGAAATGATTTTCAATCGGAAGGAACGCCCTCTATTATACAGCCTATTCTGCCTTTTCAGATTTATTTTAGAAATAAGGAGACAAGTGCATCATGAGCTTTGGCTTTGGCTTCGGCTAATTGGTATCAGAACAGCAGGCCCCTAGTTCGGGGTTACGGACCAAAATAATGAGATCTTGATTATTGCTGCTTTCTACGGGTGACCAATGATCCTTGAAACCACTCAAATCAAGTTCAAACAGATAGATTCTTTTCAGTTTAGACTGGATAGATGTTTCAACGTAAAATGAGTAATGAACTGGGTAAATGGGTAAAACGATATGAAACTCCACGTATTGAGGGAATACATCCAGCCACGCCAGATCTAGAGATATGCACCTAGAATACCTTGACTCTCCGTAGGGGAGATGTATTTTCCAGCAGAATGACCTATTCGAAAATTATAGGGCCATTGTCATCATATCACAGAATGTGCGATGTACGGACAAGGGCTGCTTCAAAAATGTGTCCTATGTAATCTACAATACTTATTACTACTCGTAGATGCTGCTTTCTACATTCTCTTTGATTGCGTGACAGATTCGAAGCAAAAATATCATCTTTTTCTGATCAACTACCTCTACCAGGTATCAACATTTCGATACAAGACTACGTATGCCTTCAACTTAGTAAAGTACGAGCCACCAAATTGTATCTTGTTGCAGAAAAGGTCCATACGCATACGTGGACAGCAAGAAACGCATGCAATGTAACACAGACTAGACACGATATTCAAAACCTACAGTCACAATACGAATCCCAAATGTCTTGGATTTGAAGGAAAAACGTGCTTTTAACCACCGGAAATGGCGGTAAGGAGAGATCGTTTGGTACCAGGAACTAAGCCCGGAAATTTGTTCAATGAAAAATTCGCCTCGGTAATGCTTTTAATCAGGGGCCATATGCCATCTGGATGAGCTGAGAACGTGATTTCCTGGCGAAACTTTCAGAGCTGTCACTGTAGATGACCTGTCTGGAGAATTTTGCAGCACATTACACATGTAATAAATGGAGCGCAAGACAGACAATGTTGCCTTGCAAGATATGCTAGTCTTTAAGAATACCCAGCAAATAGAAGGTCTGGTCAGAATATTAATCTACCTGTCTTTGTCCCGTTCAAATAGACCTTGTTTACTTCGACTGTATTCATCTTAATGCGTGCCATATGCTCAGCTTACGCTCCAACGAATCCCTCGACTGAAAAGGGCAATTTCTACAATCAGCCAGGCGCAGTATTCAACACAACGTCGAACGGAGATATCGTCATTGTGATGGAGGACTTGCATGCAAAGGTGGGTAACGACAATGAAGTTCTCAGACATGTGACATGGGAGGCATGACCTTTGTTACCGAAATGACAATGGTGAAAGATTTATTGACTTCTGCAACATCAATCGCCCACTCATAGGAGGCACCATGTTTGACCATAAGACTTGCCACAAATCCAGCTGGATCTCAACTGACAGGCAATCATGGTCCAACCAAATCCACCATTTGGTGATCAGTCGATGTTTCAGAAAATATCTGTTAGACGTCCGAAAGATACCTAGAGAATGCCTAGGTATAACATCGACTGGCTAAATAACCCCTCAATATGCCAACAATTTTCGCTGGCAGTGGAAGCAATCAGCTCATTGCCGACAACCATCCAAGGACATTGTAACGCTGTGAAAAATGTTTTCACGTCTGGAGCGGAAAGTATTGTTGGTAGATGAGAGGCAAGACATTGCACGTGGATTGAAGAACGTAAGCTACTTAAAGCTCATATTGTTGATACTCCAGCAGTAGGAAGGAAAGACTTAGAGTCCCTATATCGAAGGAAAATGAGAGAAGTGCAGCGTATATTACGAGGGGACAAATCTAACAATACCAACCACAGCAGCAGAGAAAGCAGAAAGCAGGCAGAACCGTTAACAGAATCACCAAAGAGCTGATAGGTGGTCAACACTCTAGCCAGCATCCGGTGAAAAGCTCGTACTCGTTTCTGATGAGGATCAGCTGAAGCGATGGAAGAAGCATTTTGCTACGGCAATGTGCACCCAAATCAAACTGAGCAGCCCGAAGCAACAATTGCCGGAATTTTCATTTCGACTCCCAGTAAAGGTGAGACCGCTACCGAAATCAACGCGCTGAAGGACAACAAGGCGATAGGACTATATAGTATACCCGCAGAGATCCTGCAAGCCCCTCCAACAACATCATCAGAGCTTTTAAAACCTCTTGTTGAGAGAGCGTGGGAGGCAGAAAGTTTCTCTGACGAGTTCTTATGGAGTGTGAAAACTGGAGTGGGATTTGCATTCTTCCGTATGTAGTTCTTGAGCGAATAAAGAAACGTCTGTAAGATACACTCGATGCCGCACCCCTGTGTCGACCACATGAACATCCTGCGGATCATTATTGAACATTGCGCTGAACACCGGTCACCAATTCACCCGCTGCTTTTGATTTTGAGAAGGCATTCGACAGTGTCAGCAGACTGTTTATCTGGCTTGCCTTACGCAGGAGAGGTATAACCAACCAACTAATGGCTATTATCTAAGCAACCTATGATGGGTCTAAATATCATGTTCTGCATAGACGAAAGTTGCCAAAGGAATTAGAGATCCAAAGTGGAGTCCAACAAGGTTGCATTCTATCTCCCATACTTTTTTTTTATTTTTGTTTAGCGATGTGCTTTCGCGGAGCCTTTTCCACTGGAAATGAAGGAATTCGTTGGACTCTTACATTTCAACTCAAACATCTCTCACAGGATTATGGATTTGCACAAAAATACAGCAAAAGTGAAGAGGAGGAGGGAGGCAAATTTCGAGGGTTTGAAGATTAACACTGTCGAAGCCAAAATCATCAACCTCGGTACTAACTCATTAACTCAAGTTATCATGGCAGGACAACCGGTAGAGTTTTTGCATTTGGAATAATATCCATGAAATGGCGAAGCAATGGAATCAGCTTAGACACTAAGCTACGGCTAAGAACTATCCAACGCCGGAAGTGGCAGTGGATTGGTCATACACCTCGAAAAGACGATAATTCCATAGCAAACTACTAGGTGCAATGGAACTAGTTATCACAAGACGGTAGAAGAACGGTTCGGCCGAGAAATATATGGCGCAGAACAATTGAGAAGGAGTCACGGCAACTGGGGAGGAGTTGGAGAGAGCTGGCAAATAGGAAATAAGTAAGTATAAGCTCAGCAGACCTTTGTGGAGTAGTTGGAACTGGCAAATATTTCAACTTTGTAGGGAGAATTTCGTTGAATTTTTCTGCAATACTCATGACACAGTTCAATTGGCTTGATTTGAGGTCTTAACTTCCTTAGTAACAATTTCGGCGATTTTCGTGAATTTATTTATCGTCATCCTGTTGCTCGCCTTCCTCGGTACTTCACGACGGAATGGAGCCTACATCTCGCTAACCTCTTCTGCGGTAGTTATTAATTTCGACATATTATCATGGACATTTATTCGAGGATACCCAGGACGTGATTCTTTAATCGTTTGTTCGTTCATCAGAAATTGGAATGTTCTTGTCATTTGGTTTTCTTTGAGGTTAAACTTTGGGCTCTTACACGACATCACGTCAGCGAAGTTATCCTGTGATGTACCGACACCAGAGTTTGGAACTATCTTGTTTTTGTGAAGGCTCTCTAGAGATCTTTGCTCATTGAATGTCGATTAGAACGCTGTCCATGTCTTGGCTATTGAAGACTTTCTGTTAAGTGGTCGGGTTGATAATTTTGATTCCCCGCTTTAACGATAGGATTTGCCATCCTTGAGCTTGGGGCTTCCGATTTGTATAGTGAGTTTAAGCGATTCTTTTTGAAGTGAACGTATTCCCTTCACTTTTTTGACATTTTTGCCCACTCTTACATTGTGAACCGGTTGATGTTTTCTATGACAAATAAGAATCGGTTTCTTCGTACCTTCTATAGGTACCTCGGAGCCTATATGATCTATTATATCCTTGTTGTGGTCTTTCCGGTGATTATGCCATTTCCAACATGCTTCAGGGTAGATAATTTTGCACCTGAAACGTGAGACACTTCGGCTGGAGAAGTCGGCGGGCTTACTTGAAATTTAGCCGTCGTGATGTGAGTGATTTCAGGTTTGGTCTTATAAATCGAGATAATGGTTTTATATGTGGTTGCTGTTGTTGATTATGTTCTCTAGTTTTACGGACAATATCAGACTTTGACTTTTTCGGAATTGACATATTTTTGGCGAGCGATTAGGTGAATACAATCTAATTTCACAGGAAGGGCTGTAATCTGGAAAGATACGGTGAAAGAGTTCGCTTTCGGTTTGCCTGCTACCAGGCCTTGATTCACTTGACCTTGTTACTGGTTTAAGCAGATTTCGGGGAAATTGTTAGCAGCATTTGGACTCGGAGCTGGTTGTTCTATTCCTAGATATTGCTTGAGAGCAGAAAGTTAAAGGAGTGATTTTTGTTGGAACTTTTTCTCGAGCGGTGATTTATGTTTCTGGTCGAGTGCATATTTTAGATCTCTTTCTTTGGGAGTGCAAGAGTTTCGCGTTATCGAAGTCATACTTGGGCGATGAGTAGGTATCTTGGAAGACCATTTGGATAGCACATTTCAAATTCGGTTCCTTGGATTCCTGCTGATGATATAGAAAGTAATTTATTCCACATCACAAGACTAATCTCTTATTGGCTTATTTGAAAGAGAACCATTCCGTGGCGTATTCTTGAATTATCACTTGAGAGATTTAGTACGCAAATAGATATCTACATCATACGCGCTTGCTTCGGTTTGAATGATTCCTGTAGTCTTTTTCACATAATATCATCGGTACAGTGCTCGTTTGGTTAATAATTTGTAGGTACGAGTATATCAGGTCCTATTTCTGTTCGTCTTTGTGAAGAAGAAATATAGAACCACCTTTAATGGTCGTGTTCGTACGGTTATTTGCACAATGGTTTCGTCAGTTTTCTCTTCACTTAATCTGCGTCTTCTGCACTTATCCAAATTACAAAGTGACACGTGGGCAATCATCTGGTCAGTAATTAGCTACGTATTCTAAAGTCGTTCTATTATTTGCTGTTTTAGTTGTTAACACTGTCACTCTTTCTTCGATATCTTCGACCATTTTTTGATGTTTCCTAGGCTTATGTGGATGGTATTCTGGAGCTATACCTTCAATAGCAGTCATTTCAGTGATTTTTTCGATAAAGGTTTCATCAGTTCTTACTTAGTTGGCATCATTTACGACTATCAGATGGAGACAATCCACGAGGATGATTTCCCTTCAATCCAAATCAGGTAAGTTCAATTCAATCCTCATGTCTTTTCATCGGTTTTAAATTTGCATTCGACAGGACCATAAGTAATCTTTTGTGATGACATACCAACACGCTCTCGTTGTAAGGATTAATAAAAATCTTTCCGAGCCATGATGTGTGTGGAGATTTGAATTCTGATTTACTTCTGGAAAGTCATTTGTCGGAAAGCTTGCTCACTTTAGCTCTAGAAAAGTTATTTTGTATGACCAATTGACTGCCCTAGGTTTGTCGAAACATGACCTCATCTATTTAATTTTCGACTTTAACATACATAGTTCACCATCTTCCTTCATTTACAGGGACTTTCGACAGTTAAAACATGTTCAACTAGAGACTGACTTTCTTCTTCCGATGAGCAAATGAATTTTCTTCATTCAAATATTATTTTCGTATTTGAAAAGCACGTCCCTTTGAAGTTCAAATCTGCAAGACCTGGAAAGCGCCAATGGTTCACTAATGAAATTCGCTTTCTTATGAAAAAACGGGACCTTGCCTATGAACGATGGAAGCGAATATGTAGACTTGTTGCTTATCGAAGAGTCTACCGTAATCTTCAGAATGAGACTGTTGCCCTTATTCGTTCCGCAAAAATAAAATTTTTCTCAAAACGGCTCAGTCCGTCCTTAAGTGGAAAAGAACTTTGGAGAAACCTGCGCATCCTAGGCCTGGGAAAACAGAAAGCTCGGTCTCCCCATGGTATTGATGGTAATGCTCTGAACCAAACATTTATAACTCTACCGACAACTTCAAATGACTCGCAATCTGAATTTCAAGGTTCAGATTTGATTTCCGATGATATCTACTTACCCGGGGGAAAGGTTTGGCTTCTCCGGGGTAGATCAAGTCGAAGTAGTTGAGAGTATACTTTCTATTAAATCTAATGCCATTGGAACAGACGGTGTTCACCCGTCTTGACTACTAGCGTGTTTCTTAAAATTTGGAAGAAAGCTAAGATTATCCCCGTACCGAAAAATTCAGATGGTAAAGACTATCGGCCGATATCTATACTTCCTTTCCTATCTAAAGCTTTTGAAAAAATCATACAGAAACAAATGAATGTCTTTCTAAATTATTATAGTCTTATTACTCCCAATCAATAAGGATTCAGAGCGAGGCATTGCTGTACAATAGCTCTCCTAACAGTTGTAGATGACATAAGACAGAACATCGATGAAGACCTTATAACTTTTTTCTTATTGCTGGATTTTTCTAGAGCTTTCGACACAGTCGATCACGTTCTTCTTCGGGATAAACTCATAAAAAAGTTCAACTTTTCATCCCCTGCAGCTAGACTTCTGTTTTCCTATCTTATAGGTCGAGAACAAGCCATTAACAATGTTTTGTCTGACTTCATTGCTGTTCGTTCTGGGGTACCACACGGTTCCATTCTGGGTCCCCTTTCTGTTTTCCCTGTCTATTAATGAGCTGCCGTCTGTCGTTACTATCTCCGAAATTGAGTTATATGCTGATGATGTTCAACTCCACATAAGTTGTCCACTTGGTCTAACTGAGGACTGTGTTTGCCGTATTAACACACATCTAGACAATATCGCCAACTGGTCTAAAAAAAAAATCTTCTTTTAATGAACCCGAAGAAGTCAAAATGCATTGTCATTTCCAAAAACGATGTGTCTACCTCACACTTTCCTTCTGTCGTCTTTAATAATGCTCCAATTGCACTATCGCAAAGAATTTTGGCATGACATTCAATCGAAGACTGACTTGGAGCCATCACATAAGCTTAGCAGTTGGCAAAGTTTATGGCGTACTTCGTTCGTTACGAGTCTCTCATCATTATACTCCAGTGAAAAATATACGTAGTATGAGAGCAAACTTTAATCTGTTTTTAACACACTTAAATGCTTGTATCTTTGAACCAGAAGTAATTGTTTTAACTGAAGTTTGGCTATTTGACTATGAACTATCCAATTATAACATACTCGTACATGGCTATGATTAATATAAAAATTGCAGTAATTCTTACAGATCTGGTGGTACCATAGTATATATAAAAAAAGAATGTGAGTGTGAAGTAGTGAAAAAAAATTTGAACAGTGCCGATGTTTTAAAAATCAACTGCCATATACGAGTACTTGACGAACAATTTACAATTTTTGGCGTTTAACGGCTTCATAATAACAGCTCAAATAATCTAAGCAAGGACATTTTCGTAGATGAAATGAATACGTTACTTAAAGATATAAAGAGTAAGAATTTATTAGTTGTGGGTGATATTAATATAGATATTTTGAAAAGTACATATGACGCCGATAATTATATGCTTTTAATGTCATCTTATGGCTTAGAACCTCTAGTAATGGAACCAACTCGTATCACAGATGACACGCGGACGTGCATCGACCATATTTTTGTAAGATTAGATTTCCACATCGTCTTTCTGCTGAGGTATTAGACCTTAAGATTACTGATCATTACATGACCAATTTAAATGTGGAAACAGTATACTTGAGTTCCACAGATAAGTATGTTCCATTCTCTATAGCTCGCAAAATAGATTTTAGTAAGTTAGTTTCAAACTTGACTTTTAAGTTCTGGGAACCAGTTTATGCAGAAAGAAATCCTTCGGTGGCCTATGTTACTCGTACTATGGGGACTCTGCACCATCGATTTCAATGGTAAAAAAGTGGTTTACTGAATTTCGTTGTGGCCGTACAAGCACTGAAGATGCCGAACGTCCTGGACGCCCAGTTGAGGTCTCTACACCCGAAACAATCGAAAAAATTCACGATATGGTGTTGGCCGACCGAAGATTGAAAGTGCGAGAGATTGTGGAAGCCGTAGGGATCTCGCATGGCTCAGTGGTTTCAAATTTGAATGATCACTTGGGTATGAGAAAGCTTTCCGCAAGATGGGTGCCGCGTTTGCTCACAGTCGACCACAAACGCAATCGTGTAACAACTTCACAGGAAGGTTTGGCGTTGTTTAATCGCAATACGGAGGAGTTTTTGCGCCGTTTTGTAACCGTGGACGAAACATGGATCCATCACAACACACCAGAGAACAAACAACAGTCAAAACAGTGGGTTTCTAAGGGTGAATCGGCGCCAAAGAAGGCCAAGGTGGGTTTGTCAGCCAATAAAGTTATGGCGACTGTTTTTTTGGGATGCACGTGGGATAATCCACATTGACTACTTTCAAAAGGGAAGAACAATCAATGGGGAATATTATGCCAACTTATTGGACCGATTCAATGACGATTTGAAAAAAAAACCGACCTCATTTGGCCAAGAAAAAAGTTCTTTTCCACCAAGACAATGCAAGGGTGCACACATGTGCAGTTGCCATGGCAAAAATCCATGAATTGGACTATGAATTGCTCCCTCATCCACCCTATTCTCCAGATTTGGCTCCGAGCGACTACTTCTTGTTCCCAAACCTGAAGAAATGGCTTGGTGGAAAAAGATTTGACTCCAATGATGAAGTCATCTCGCAAACAAAGGCCTATTTTGAGGACCTCGACTAATCATTTTTTTTGGAAGGGATAAAAAAATTGGAGAAGCGTTGGACAAAGTGTATAGAGCTCAAGGGAGACTACGTTGAAAAATAAAATTATTTTTTTTATCAAAAAATCTGTGTTTTATTCCAAAAGTCACGGACTTATTGACTCGCCCTCGTATTTTTCTTGATATCCTACAAAAACATATTTCCATTTGTACTCAATCGTCGGCTTCAGGCGATTGTAAATTGAAGCGTTTAAGGCCTTGGATCAGCAGAAATCTTTTAGAAAAAATAACGAAAAAAAAAATACTATAAGGAAAAGATGTCTACGTCTGCTTCATAACAAAAGTTTAAAAGAATATTACCAAAAACTGAATGAAGACAATTATTATGCAAATAAATTCCAAAACTTTAGAGGAAGGGTTAAGGAAGAGTGGAAAATTATAAATAATATTCTTAGTAAGTCAGAAGGTACGGATGAAATTTACAAAATAGAAGTTGGAGGTGGAATGGTAGCTGATCAGTTGGTTATTGCCAACCATTTCAACAAGTTTTTTGCGTCAATTGCCAACCAGTCAAAACCTGTTCCATCTCCATATGATTGTAGCTGCAATCCATATACAGACGTAGTTGACGATAAATTCGAAAATAGAACTTTTGCTTTCACGCAATTCACAGGTATGGAAATACATAAACAAATTATGCAACTGAACAAGAAAAACTCCAGTACTTCTGACAATATTACTAACTGTCTTTTAAAGCGTATATCGCTATATGTCGTTGATGTGCTATGTCATCTGTTTAATATGAGTGAAGTGTGCTGAAGTAATTCCTTTATTCAAAAAAGTTAATAGAAACTTAGTTTCTCAATATAGGCCTATATCGATACTGCCTACATTTTCTAAATTATTCGAAAAATTAATGAAAGTTCGTCTAGTATCTTTTCTTAATAAAAACAAATATTTCTGCAATGATCAGTTTGGATTTCGAGAAGGCAAGTCAACCGAAGATGCGATCCTTAGACTATGTAATGAGATCAGTAAATGCTTCAACAAAAATTTTAATCCCTCAGTCGTTTTTATAGATATGACAAAGACTTTTGACATGGTTAACCATAAGCTACTCTTGGATAAATTATACAAAGCTGGACTGAGAGGAGTAATTCACGATTGGTTTACTTCCTATTTAGCTGGTCGAACTCAACGAGTTAAATTGAAAAACGTGTACATTAGAGAATTAGAAACATGTATTGGAGTGCCTCAAGGATCAGTCCTTGGCCCCATTCTATTTCTTATTTTCCCAAAATCTTAACAGTCATATCACAGCATTTGGTGATTATTTTGCATTGTCCTATACAAATGACAGCTCAACAAACTTATCAATAAAGATCCCTAATGATACACATATACTACGACAGTGGTTTGCCAAGCATGAACTGTTAATTAGTGAAAAAACAAAATTAATGTCTTTCAACTTAAAAGGTCCTTGTCGTAATGACTGTCTCATCTCGTTTCACTCCGCTGCATGTAAAAAGCTGTCTTTATCTGTTCATACTTGTGGAGAACCTAATTTTTCACAAGAATATGCTTGCAATTCTAGTTGTTTTGAAATTGAAAATGTAGATAGTTTTAAATACTTGGGAATACTAATTGACAGGAATTTAAATTGGAAAAAACGTGTCAAGGAATTAAAAAAATATATGTTAGCTGTTACACGTAAAATGTACCTACTCAAACCACATTGTTCAAAAAGGATTTTGCTGATGATATACTATGGACTTGCACACTCCAAACTACAATATGGGATTACAAGTTGAGGAGGTGCCTATATCTCAACAGCAAAAATCCTGCATATACGAGTAGTTCAAAAGCACTTAATGAGAATAATTTGTAGGGTAAACAGATTTACAGCAAGTTGGCCTCTTTTTTGTAATCTTAGAGTACTTCCACTAAATCACCTTTATATCTTTAAAGTACTTAAAGCATTCAGCCAGGTACTAGTCTGCGACAATGTGAGCCAACAGTAACAACGGAGTTCCAGCAACAACAACCGCGGAGCAGTACTGTAACTCTCCAGCTTCTCTACGAGGAGATTATCTCTCTAAAGAAAATTAACAACGATTTCATTACTACGGTGCTTCAACTTAAAGAAGAAAATGAAATGCTCAGATTAAAGGTAAATAACCTTGAGAGTAAACTTAACTGGACGGAGCAGACGCAAATGGAGAACATCATTGAAATTGTTGGTGTTCCTCAAGTGAATAACGACAATGCCGAGCTATGTGTACAAAAAATTTTCGTTGATGCATTGAATGTCTCTGTCTCTTCTGAGGAAATTAGAAAAGTGTTCGTCAAACGTTTAAAACAGAAGAATGTAAACAACTCGAAGCAAATGTACAGTGACATTGTATGTGTCCATCTCTCTTCGGCTGAAGTTAAGAGAAAAATTATGAAAAGTAAACAAAATGCGAGAAAGAAGTTGAACTCTTCATTATTTGCCACTGACAGCGATAGTAGGATCTACATCAACGACTGCTTCACAAAATATACTCGAGATTTGTTCTTGGCAGCGAAAAAAGTTAAAATTGAAAAAAAATTTAAATATTTATGGTTTAGCAACTCTAAAATCTTATTGCGAAAAGTTGAAAATGGTGAGGCTGTGGTTATAAGATCATTCGAAGATTTAGCTGCAATATCGAATTAATTTAAGATGATACATAATTTAAAAGAGAGTTTTGATCTTATGAACAACAACCTTACCATTAACAACATAAACAATTCAATTGATAACAAATCTGTATATATTATACATCAAAATATTAGAAGTTTGCGAACAAATTTTGATTTACTGGTCAGCAATCTTGAGGCTTTTCAATATTTGCCTGCCATAATTTTTGTGTCTGAAATTTGGATTTATTCTTGTGAGACCAGCGATTACACGATTCCTGGTTATAATTTTGTGGCTAATACTAATGATTCGTATTCTGCAGGTGGCGTAGGTGCTTTTGTGCGAAACTTGTATGCCGATCATGAGGTGAAATACTACAGTTTTTCGAGTTTTGATGGTATTAATGTTTCTTGTAGGATATGCGATGTACTTTTTACTTTTGTTTGTGTGTATAGATTTAACAGTCAGTCTCTTAACGTGTTTTATGACGAGTTTTCAATTTTTTTGTGCAACCTGAAAGCGCCCAATCTTATCATTCTAGGGGACTTCAACTTGAATTTACTAACTTCAAGTCCTGCCTCCGATTCTTATCTTGCTCTTATTGCTGAGCATGGGTTAGTCTCTTCCGTAAATGAGGTAACTAGACCAATCGGAGGAACTTGTATTGATCATGTTCTTGGTCGTTTTGAGAAAATCTCACCAAATTTTTGTACTGGTATTAACATTGATTTACGAATTTCTGATCACTGCATGACTGGGCTTCTGTTTAATGGTTTAAAACATCAGAACCACGTTAAAAATTCGACTATATCCATAGTTTCTAAAATTAATTTTTTGGAACTGAATAATTTGTTGCTTTTTGAGAACTGGGTTGAGGTCTACGCTGAAGAGAATGCTTCCAGGGCTTATGATTTATTTCTGAAAATCTTAAAAAACTACATAAGTTCTTCAAGTTCTGTCACTTTGCGAAAACATTCAGAAATAAGGCTTAAGCCCTGGGTGAACAACTCTCTTCTTAATAAAATAAAATATAAAAACAAACTCCGTCAAAAATGCTATAGACATCCTATGAATTTTAGGTTAAAAAATAGATATAAACGTATTTGTAAATCAACAAACATGGAAATTCGGATTTGCCGCGATAATTACTACCTCAACCTTATGAGAAAATCCCGAGGAAACCTGAAACAAGAGTGGAAAGCTGTAAACAGCATTATGAATCGCAGTGTTAAAGACCAGCATATTTCTGTAGAACTTAATAGCAGTGATGGTAATATCATTCATCCCCTAGCAGTAGCGAATGAGTTCAATGATCACTTTGTTTCAATTGGAGATAACCATTTTCCCGGAAATTCCACTGTTCATTGTAGCTGTTGCAATACTACTGCTGATATCCATTTGTGTAGAAATAGCTTCTTTTTTGCACCAATTACTGGCCTTGAGATCCTAAAAATTATTAATTCCTTAAGAAATTCATATTCTTGTGGTAGTGATGATGTTTCTAACACTGTGCTGAAAAATATTGCCTTCTACATCGCTGACATTTTAGCACATCTCTTTAATCTGAGTGTTGTGTCCGGAGTTTTCCCCGAAAAACTTAAACGTGTCCTTGTGATACCACTTTTTAAGAATGGGGACAGAAAAGAGAAAAATAATTACAGACCGATTTCACTTCTGTCTTCGATTTCTAAAATTTTTGAAAAGGCGGTCAAGAACAGGGTTTTGGAATATTTAGGTAAAACCAATTTCTTTAGTCCACTGCAGTTTGGGTTTAGGACTGGCCTTTCCACTGAGGATGCTCTTTTGGACTTTTGCTCCTTTATACAGAAAGGTTTGGATGACAAAAAATCTTGAGCTGGGTTCTTTGTTGATATAACTAAAGCGTTTGATATGGTTGATTACAGCATCCTTTTGTATAAATTAGATAATGCAGGATTTCGCGGATCTATGCATAATTGGTTTGCGTCGTATCTCAAAGACAGGATCCAACAGGTTAAAGTCGGGACGAGTATTAGTCTCCCTAAGACTCTTCATCTTGGAGTTCCTCAAGGGTCCGTCCTTGGACCTATCTTGTTTCTGATTTACATCAATTCCATATTTGCACTGCCTTTTAATGGAAAAGTTAAATCTTATGCTGATGATCTGGGAATCGCATATAGCTCTGTCAACCCTCTGAACCAAATTGCTGATATCAACCACGATGCGCATTTATTGAGAACCTGGTTCGCTGAACATAAACTCATAGTTAGCAACAAGACAAAGCTCATGATTTTTAGCCTAAGTCCACAGGAATGTCCCGAAATAGATGTCATATTTCACGCCCCTAACTGCCGGAGGTATATATTGTCGACGTGCTCTGCTCTAAATGTTGAGAAAATTTTTGATGTTAATGTCTCTTGTCATACCACTTGCTTTAAAGTTGAAACTGTAAATCACTTTAAATATCTTGGAGTGACAATTGATCGAAATTTGAATTGGTCCGAACACATTTCAATCTTAAAGCAATATCTCCAATATCTCCTTTCTACCATGCTTCTATCGCCTCAACAAGTTTTGCTCCAGCGATATTTTAAAAACCATTTATTTTGCGATTTTCCACTCAAAGCTGCAATATGGCATAAGCTGTTGGGGGGGTGCCTATTTAAATAAAATGCAGCAGTTGAACATCCTGCAAAAGTGTGCCATTAGGAAAATCTGCAAGTGCACTCGTAGTGTCCATTCTTTTGAACTTTTTAGGCTATTGGGAATTCTACCAGTGAGGCACTTGTATTATTATAGGGTGCTAAAAATTTTCTATATGAGATGCGGCTACATGCAGAGTCCAATCTCTGATGTTTATAGCTTGCGTAGGAATCTACTTTCTATAAATTGTATCCCTGCCTTTCGTACCACTAACTTCAGGAACTCGTACAGTGTTTTATCATGTAAATTGTTTAACAGTCTCCCTGCAGAAATACGATCCATTAGATCTTTATTCGCCTTCTTAAACAAAGTAAAACTGTGGCTTCTTGATTTCGATCATGATGAAATTGAAATTTTGGTTCGCTATACTGTGTAATATTTATGCAAATAGTTCAAATCTTTTATTTTTCTATGCATTCGCTTGTTTATGCATCCTATAGTAATTTTTCTTTTTTTGGTCCTTTGGTTTGAATTTTAGTTTTCTTTTTTAATATGTCCACCCCACAACATAAATAACTATTTGAAGTGGCATTACCACTATTCTTTTATAATATCGAATGCCACTAACTATTCTTTATATTATTGTTAGCTTACGTTTATATCTGGAATTACTAATACCATTGTGATATTGTGATAGAGAATAATGAATAAAAAAAAAAATTAAAAAAAAATAAAAAGAAAATAAAAAAAAAATTCTTCTTGCGAAGTGGTTACAGCTAAACTCTTAGCAGCTCAAATATTTACGGATTGAGAGTTAATAATATGGCGCTTGTAAAAATCCCGGCAGCTAAAAAAACGCATTTTCAGAGGTCTTTTAATGTGACAGCACCCAGACTTTTTAATAAGCTACCGCTTGAAATTAGAACAACTATTCCCCCAACTATATTTCTAAAAACAGTAAAGATATGGCTTTTTAATATGGATAGTTCTGCAGTCAATTTATTAATTAACCAAAATTAACAAATATTATTATTGGGCCGGGTCTACCCCGGACAACTTTATTAAGCTTATTAACAAGCCAAACTTAAAACTAGACTTAAAAACTAACAAAGATATACTTAACCTAATGGGGTGAGGAGAAATGGTGGACGGGGGAGATGTTAAGGGAGTGGCATATTGAGCAGCGCTGTTTTTATTTCTTGTTTGCTGCTATTTAGGTCAAAGACTTCGGCGTAGTTGTTCGTTATACGCAACATTCTGGATATGGGTTCAAAGTGACCGTAGTTGGTGCGGTGAGTTCGGATCAGGAAGAGTGGGACAGATCTTAGATTACGGGGATTGGGAGTGAATGCAATATTTTGCGTTATTGTCGAGCAGTCGATATTTCCAGTCAGTAACTGGTGGATAAAAACTTCACGACGTTTTTTTAGGGTATGCATGCTAATTAGTTTTAGCCTATTTTCATAGGGGGGTAATCCATATTTTTTTTTTTTTTTTTTTTTTTATAATGAGCGCGCGCTCAAGGGGTTTGAGTACCCTTAAGGTGATTGTACACAGCGCGGGCAAAGGATATTTAGGGAGGAAGAAAAGAGAGGTACCGATGTACATTGTTTTTAAATGTTTGCAAGTTATAACGACCAGGAAATACAGAGATCGGCAGGGCATTCCATAAGCGAGTTGTACGGCTTAGGAACGAATCACGATATTTTAGAGTACGTCCGAAAATGGGCTTGAGGGTATACTGATCGGCCCAAGGTAGACCACGAAGTGCAAAACGGATAAACCTGCGTTGGACTGCTTCTATTCTTTGAATGTGGGTTAGTTTATAGGGTGACCAAACTTGGCTGCAATATTCGAGAAGAGGCCTTACAAAAGTAATGTACAGGGACTTTGTAACGTAAGGGTTGGAAAATTCTTTTGACCAGCGTTTGATAAAGCCGAGTGAAGAGTTAGCTTTATTTATAATGCTGTCAATATGTGAGTCGAAATTCAATTCTCTATCACAAATTATACCTAGATCCCGTACTTGGGTAGTGGAAGGAATAGGCTCATAGCAGATGAAGTAGTTTCTTGGAGGGGGAGGTAGACGTTTACGGGAATAGGTTATCGCTTGGCATTTGCTGACATTAAGCTCCAAAAAGTTTTGCTTGCACCATACCGAAAACTTATTCAAGTCATCTTGCAGGCAATGGGAGTCAGAAGGCAATGAGATGACTTTGGAAATGCTCATGTCATCAGCGAAAATAGAAAGATTAGAGTTCGTTAAAATTAAATTTATATCATTAATTGTGAGGATAAAGATAATTGGACCAAGGTGACTACCCTGCGGGACACCAGATGTTGCTTTAATGGGTTCGGATATTGAAGATCTAAAGATGACCCTGTATTCTCGGTCTTCTAAATAGGATTTGGTCCATGCCACAAAATGAGGGGAAAAGCCAAGTTTTTTTAGTTTAAAGATAATAAGTTGGTGAGAAATTTTATCGAATGCCTTGCTGAAATCTGTGGAAATTGAATCGACTTCGTCACCGTCTTCTAAAGCATGAAGAGTCCTAGAGACGAACTCTGTTAGGTTAGTGGTCGTTGATTTACCTTTCATGAAGCCGTGCTGATTTGTGCAGATAGTTGGCCTACAGTACGGAAGCAGTTGTTGCTAGACTATGCTTTCAAAAAGTTTGGGTATGCAAGAGAGTTTTGCTATGGGCCTATAATTATCGACTTCGGCCTTACTTCCTTTTTTATGAATAGGGATAATGTAAGATTCCTTCCATAGGAAAGGGAAAGTACCTGTTGAGACAGACAAGTTAAATAGAGCAGCAAGAGGAGGACCGAGATGGGTAACACACTCTTTTATTACAATAGCCGGAATTCCATCAGGGCCGGACGAGAAATCATCTTTAAGTTTGGTAATGTTTTCAGATACCAAAGTTGTTGTTAAATTTAGTGAAATGGCTGACGTCTCAGGATAGTTTCTCATATAGCTAAAGTAGCTAGGATCGGGTTCAGCTGTTTTCTTAGAAAAGGATTTGTTAAAATGAGAGGCAAAGAAATTTGCAATGGTTTTTGGGTCGGCAGAAGATTCACTAAGAAATTTAAGAGTAGATGGGTAGCCGTCTGACTTTCTTTTGGTATTAATAAACTGGTAGAAGCGTTTAGGGTCCGAGACTAAGCTAAATTGCATGCGATAGAGGTACTTAAGGTAAAGAGACTCACAAAGTTCAGAAAAACGATTATATACCGATCGATAATTACTGTAGAGTTCTTAAGAATTTGTGCCACAACTTGTTTCTGTTATTACGGAGAGAGCGCAACTCATTGTTGTACCAGGGAGGAGCAGATATTCAGTCCTTTCGGAAGGTATACGGAACCGATTGGGCAAAGCAGGAGAAAATTAACGAATAGAACGTTGATAGGACAAGATCAATGTTAGTTGTCTCACCAATAAAGTCAAAGTTAATGTTGCTGATGAGGTTTTTAAGTTTGTTAAAGTCGGTTCTACGGAAGTCAAATGAGAATGAATTTTCCGAATCGACACATGTGTTGCCATTTTCATATGAATATATAATTGACAAGGGGGGATGAAGGCGGTCTAGTTTAGAAAGAAGATGATCACTCCTATAAACGACACAGTTATCTGAATCGGATGTGAAGACAAGGTCGAGTTGTCTGTTCGTTGTGTTAGGTATTCCACTAATCTGATGCAGACTTGAGTTGGTTAGGCAGTCCACCATCAATATTTCTATTTCAGATGTCGAATTACGAGAGACAAAATGAGACGAATCATCGGAAGGCTCCCATATAAGGTGAGGGAGGTTGAAATCTCCTACTAGAACAATGCAATCTTCAGGTTGTGCATCCTCAGTCAAAAAATCAACTGCGTGAACTACAGGTTGATAAGACTCAATGGGTTGAGATGGGTGAATGTAGCAACAAAGTACGTAAAGACATCGTTTGGGGAGCGTAATGTTGGCACATACTAACTCAAAGTTGTCAGTGTGGGGAATATCGACAGGAGTTGCGTGAAAGCAGTTCCGGATTTCTAGTAAAACACCGCGGCCATAAGGATTATCAGCTCTTTGAAATCCATCTTTTCGAAAAACGTTAAAATTTGGAGGAACAGCTCATGGTTTTTAATGTCTGGAATTAGATTTGTTTCAGTAAGAGCAATTAGGTCATAGGGAAACTTTTGAGAATTGAGATATACCGAGGAGACTTTAGAGCGTAAACCTCTTACATTTTGGTAGTAAATGGACAAGCATTGTGGACTGGAGGATACAGATTTCAGTTTGTTAGGAACTGTAATAGTTTTTAAAATTTGAACGAGTTCTTTGCAAATGGAAAAGACGTTTGGAGCTGACATGCGAAGACAACGTAGAAAGATCATTATGAACTTCGTCGGAAGAGATGTCGAAACTCTCATGGTAGCGAACGAAAATTTGCATTAATTCCGCTGGCTTAATAGGAAGACCTTCTCGTTGAATCGAAACCATTATGTTGGTTTTGGTTATGCCATCAATGCAAACGGAGTTGGGTTTGTCGTGTAAGTAGGCAAGGTAGAGCCGAACATTTTCATAAATGCGGCGGTCTCTCAAACGAGATACTACATAACGATTGTCATCATTCATATCAGAAAATTTTTTAGTGAGTTTGACAGTTGGTGGAAGGAGTGGGTCAAGGTATTTTGGGGTGAGAATCGGGGGCACGAGCGGATGATGAAGGGACAGGATGGTCAAGCACCCCGGAACTAGAATCTTGACTAGTGAGGGGGGTTGGATCAGGTGGATTGATAGATGAAGATAAGGAATGGGTGGTTGGGTTTAGTATATGGGAACTAATAAAATTAGGATATTTGTCGGATGGGGCATTGTTAGTTGGAACTTGGGTAGAAGGCGCAGGAGCAAGGTTGAATGAAACTCTGTTTTGAAGCGGCTTTAAAGAATTGGTGAGGGGAGGGAGAAAATTTGGTGTAGCGACTCTGGTGTTCTTTTTAGATGGTGCAAAGGGGGGAAGGAGTGAGGAGAATCTTGGAAAAATATTGGTCTTAAATGACCAGTTTGAGTCGGGATGTTGATGGGATGGGGCAGAATTGTTCGGGCTATGTTTTCTTTTAATAGTAAACTTATTATCTACCATATCTACCATTATCTTTTAATAGTAAACTTATTATCTACCATATCCTTCCGTTGGGTGATGACCATCTTTTCCGTTATTGGTATGCCGTCTGATGATTTGAACATCCAATTGTATTTAGTGGGTATACGTATTTCAAAACACTGGCCGTTTTTGCTCTTGACTTTGCCAACTTGTTTACATTTGACATAGTTATAAGAATTTAGAGTAGCTTAGAGTACCTGTGTGGGGCCAGTAAGTTAGTATAAGATTATTAAGTAATTGTAAGCCAGCATTTAAGCATTTTTTGTTAGTATGTAAGAGTTAGTGATTAAGAAAATAAAATGCATATAAAACCAAAAAACCAGGGCTTTGATCCAGGACGGGCTTGCGTGACGTGGGGCAGCTTGGAGGAAGAAAGTAGACAGTTCCGGTTTTTTGATCGCTTCAAAATTCATTTTATTTAATTTTTGAATTCTGTTGGTCCATTCGGGGAGTGTCCAGGATGTCCCAAAAGCCCTAATTATTGGCAATGGTCTTGGGTCGGGATTGGTGATCGAAGTTGCATTTATCGTAGAGGGTTGAACGGGAGCTTCGGTGGTAGCGGCTATTGAATGAGTTGGGGCTGAAGTGGTTGAAGGTGATGTATATAGCTCGTCGTGCATTATTTTTATATTATTTATATATTTATATTATTATTATTATATATTTTTTTTTCTTATACTAAATAATTTTGAATTGAATTTGGAATATATTTTTATCTTTTGTATCTACCCCACAAATACACAAATATATTGGTAAACTGAATTTATGGATCATTCTCCACAGCCACGTAAAGTGCTATAGAATGATTCAAGTCATTAAAATTGTTATAACACAATGTAAGAAATATAAAATGTAAATGTAACAATTTTACGAAAATAATAAAAAAAATTTTTTTTAATTAGAATGGTTCTTGTAAAATCACTCATTATCCCAACGAATGTGAAGTTGTGAAGTTTACGGAAAGAGTGATGCTGTCAGTAACAGAATGCGGCACGATACGTCTTTGGGATTCGTAGGTATGACAGGATCTCATGTTTCTCTAAGAGAATAAGTAATATTACATTTAACAACTATTATTTTAGATTATCGATCGCTAACATTGATTTACAATATCATTCATTCCACTCAGCTATCTAGCCTTACAATCGTAAAACCAAATCGTACAATCGCGTTTCTCTTGTTTGACCTCTGAACGTCAGTTCTTCGTCTATACCACCCGACTCTGGAACTCTCTGCCGCGACATATGAGAGATTGAAAGCCGTTTATGATGTGGTTCTCTCTAAATAATTTGCTTAAAACTTTGCACTAGATCATAAGATGTTTCTTCTTACTGTGTAAAGAATACGATATATATAAATAAATTGAATTGAATTGAATTGAATTGATGGAGATAAGATACATTCCTGTCATAGCCAAGATTTTTTGCTTTGAATCTGACATTAACCGTAATAGTAATGTCAGATCGACCCAGCTAAAAATAGGGGCCTTAAACCTTCTTTAAGGTGGCTAAAACCGATCAGTGAGAATCAAATGGAGTAAGTAAAATGCATTATGCTTGATTGCAAATTAAATATTTATTGATGACCGTCAGGATGGGGGATTAAAGTGAGCTGTGTCAAGGTCTTAGTCAACAAACCTCACTTTCATAAATCATCTCTTATCCACTTCTTCACCTACGATTACCCTTATCTCAGATTGTTGACAGATTTATATTTAGAATCACCAAACGGTATCGCTAAATCGATCAGAGGAGCAAAATTTTCCATGGCGACAAGGCAATACCAACCAACTTTGGTCCAAGTTGGCGCCGCCTAATGGCATATTCTAGTTTCAAACATTCTAACAGTTCTAATAATTTTTACAAATTTAATTTGTGCATTAGTATCTTCATTTTTCACTAATTTCTTTTGTTTTATGCTACCATACAAGTATTCGATAACAATAAACAATTATCGAGATACCGCTATCGCTTGTTCTCGTTTTTTTAGTTTTGTTCATATTTCGGACAAAGTTGTTTTACACTTCTTCATAAAAGTCGGTGCTTGATGATATTTGTTTAGATGAAGAGTATAGATTGAGACATTTCTGAGACGTTTTCTGAGACGCGTGACTGTATGAATTATGAAGCCCCATGACTGTTTTTGTGTTAAGCTATCAAATCTAAGTAGTTAAGCATGTCAAAGTCATAGATTAAGAGCTATTCAGGTGTTGGAACCATTGCTGATTGAAATAGTATCTGGTATTTCTATTTAGGTATTGGTAGCGATGGCTTCCACAAACATATGTAAAGTGAGTGATTAATTGTTTTATGAATGGTTTCAAAAATATGGAGTGCACTATAAAATAATAAACCTGGCGTGAATACCATATTTCATTCTAGAGCATGACATACGTACGTATGTGAGTTAACTGCCGTCGCCAACTTCTCATTTTCTCATTTTCTATTCAATGGGATGTCAACGACTCATAACTCATAACGACTCATCATTCATTCAGCATTCTGTATCGAAATCTATACCAAGTTGACTGGTACAAATGTCTTCCGGATGAATTCTAACCATTAACTTAGATGGAAACAATATCATCTTTAGAGATCTGCATATCTATACACTGATTTCTGGGAATGCTAAAGGGTTACATTGCATCTCTGACAAATGTCGCCAAGATTAAGTTTCAGTTAACTAGAAAAACGGAAAACAAAACTTCAAACCAGATGGAGCGTACGCCTAGCTGACTCCATATGTCCCTCGAGAGACTTTTTGCTGAGACTTAACTTGAGGATATTACTACAGTGGTAGTGATAAGGAATCAATCAATCAATCAAATCCATTTCTATCAGGTTGATATAGAAGTCATTTCTACAGACTACTTAACTTCACGATGGGTAGAAACATGGCCATTACGGTTTAGTTACTTTAACAGCAGCAACATCATGAACAGCAAAATTTACATTAACGATTGTCTCACGAGGTATTCTAGAATATTGCTAAAGATCGCTAGAGAGCTTAAAGACAAACTATTATGTAAATTTGTTTGGGTCAGGGATTGCTGTATATTTATCACGGTAAACGAAGGAGATAAAGCTATTAAAATTAATTCATTTGACGACATTTATAAAGTCGAAAATCTGATTTGAAGACTATGTTTAATATGAGTAATAATCTAATTAATTCTCCTTCTAATATTAATAATAGTATCAATAGTAAGTTTTCTTCTTCAATTCCTGATGATTCGAATTCTGATTCGAGAGGTTTTTGTGTTCAGCATTTAACCAATGATCTCTCATCTGATGTTTCTATTGTTCACCAAAATATTCGTAGTATGAGAACTAATTTTAATACATTCTTGTCTTACGTTACACCTCTGGAACATCTGCCAGATATTATCTTTCTTTCTGAAATTGGGATATTTGATGAAGAGAAATCAGATTATAATGTAATTCCTAATTTTACCTCGTATACAATCAGTGGATTTGCGGTATATTATAGGAATAGTACAAAAGATTGTTTAATTAATAAATATAAGTTGGAAAGTTCTGATGCTATCAGTGTAAATTGCGAAATTTCTGGTGTAAAATATTGTTTCATTTGCGTCTACAGTCTTCATAAGTTTTCAGTTAAATGCTTCTTGGAAGAATTTACAGTGTTTTTAGAACGTCAGAAATCTATGAATGTTGTATTGCTAGGTGATTTTAATATTAATATCCTCTGTGATTCTTCTGATTCAGATTGCTTTTTGTCTGCCCTATCTTCGTTTGGTTTTATATCGACTCTTAGTCAACCTACTCGTCTTAATTCTTGTTTAGACCATATCTTTATAAGACAACATCGAAATAGTCAAGAGAACTATAAAACCATGATCTAAGAATTACAGATCATTATTTAACTTCAATTTGGTAGTAAATGTTAGAAAAACGAATAGACGAATGTTATAAAAACTGCAGTCCCACCGTTTAAACCGCAGGATATTAAAAGCCCCTACAAGCAAAGATGGTTCGACATAGAGTGTAATAATGCTAGATGCAGGTCTTTTGGCTTTTTAAAATTGTTCCGAGAACAAAACACCGAAATTTTTAGAGCTATGTACAACGAAGCAAACAAGGACTTTAAACACTTGTGTTACTCAAAAAAGGTAGCTTATGAACAACAAAAGATTGCTGTTGTAAATAACTCAAGATCATCCTCTGAGTTTTGGAGAGCGGTAAAATACGTAAATGGACAAACAAATACAATCGCTACCACGTTAAAAGCCTCACTTTTGAGAGAACACTTTCGCAGCCTTCTCAACACCACACAAAGTTCCGCTTTATTCCAGTATGCAGCTCCTCTCTTTACAAACGATTTTCTGGATGCACCATTTTCAATTCAAGAAGTACAGAAAGTAATCGATAACTCAAAAAGTAGAAAAGCGCCAGGAGAAGACCGTATTCCCTATGAGTTTTATCAAAACTGTACTCCTGAATTCGTATATGCGCTCACGTCAGAATACAATCGAATATATGAGTCGGCAAATATACCGGAAAGTATATATATATCCAATAAGCAATAATATATCCACTACATAAAAAAGGAGACTTCAACGATTCAAATAATTATAGAGGAATATCTTTTTTGAACACGTCAGCTAAGCTTTTTGCTGCCCTAGTATATAACAGACTAGCTCAGTGGGTTAAAAGTAACGACATTTTGTCAGAATTTCAGGCAGGTTTCAGAGAAAGCTATTCCAGTGTCGACCAAATATTTGTTCTTACTAATATTGCAGAAATTTATAAAAAGAACGATAAAAAGTTGTACGCGTTCTTTGTTGACTTCCGAGCGGCATTTGACTCCATACCACGTGAAGCACTACTTTACAAACTGTACAAAATTGGGATCTCGAGTAAAGTCATTCATACTCTAAGAGCAATGTATGAAAACAATGTTGCGTTTGTGTGGGATGGAGAATCCATATCTGAAGAATTTACATCAACAATGGGTGTGAGGCAAGGGTGTATTTTGAGCGCATTACTTTTTATATTGTTCATCAACGACATAACAGATGCTGTAGGCGGAGGAATTAATTTTTGCCAAACGAAGATCCCGGCGCTGATGTATGCGGATGACATTGTCTTCCTTGCTGACACAGCAAATTGTATGCAACTCATGATGAATAGGCTCAGCGAATACTGTAAATGCTGGAACTTGCTTGTTAATCTAGAGAAGTCCAAGACAATGGTATTCAGAAATGGAGGCGGCAGATATTCCAGATATGAAAGATGGACGTACTGCGGCGAGATAATTGAAAATGTGCGCTGGTATAAATACCTTGGGGTTCTGGTAACAAGCAATTTAAATCTAAACAAACACTTGGAGGCAAAGTTATCAGATGCTAAACGAGCAATTTCTTCCGTCTGGGGGCGGTGCATTTCGAATAACTATGTGTCTTATAGTTCAAAATATAAACTGTTTCGTGCAACCGCTACGTCAATACTGTTATATGGAGCTCAAGTTTGGGGATACCGTCCTTTCCCAGCAGTAGAGATCTTCTTTCGATACTTCTTGAAGCGAATATTTCGCTTACCATGTAATACACCAAACTATATGCTATATTTGGAAACTGGAATACCCCCTTTATTCTTAGAGACTCTTAAATTACACTTTGACTATGTAGTCAAAGTAATGTCAATGGATGGAAATAGGTTGCCGAAAATCGTCCTTGCACATTATTGCAACATGAGCTATTTTCGTGAATGAGTGGCGGAATCTAGCGTCAGAGTGTGGCCTTAGCCTTGAAATTACAGAAAATTTGGAGCCTAATTTAATAAGAACTCAATTTTCATCCTTACTTAAAGAAAATGCTAAATACTTGTATGACAAATTTGCGAATGAAGCCCAATCATCTCAGCACAGGATGTATTATAGTAAATTAAAGTATCATCTGCAAGAAAGTACATATTTTTTAAATTCCTACTCAGCAGATAAAATAAGCACAATATTTAAATTGAGAGGAGAGCTGATAAGTCTGAACTTTATACCACACCGCCCAGAACTACCAATCCTGTGCAATATGTGCAACCTAAAAGTAAGAGAAGATATTTTTCATTTTCTTGCCATCTGCCCCATTTTAAGGGAATTCCGTTTACAATTCTTTGGTGCAAGCATCATAGATGAAGAAGAAGCAATCCGCATTTTGAATGGACAGCAAGGATGGGATTTATTGTACAATTTTGCACTGAATGCCCTTCGCTATAGAAGACGTATTATCGAGGAGGACTTTTAAATTATATTTACATAATGTAGTTTATTTTTTCTTTATGTTTTTATTTTTGTACTAATTTTATATATCCGGTCTATTGATATACAAATAATTGTCAATCTGATAGACGGCTATCAGCCATGCCAAAAAAGAGACTTAGAAATTACTGTTTTTGTAAACTACTTAAAATGAAATAAAAGTCATTGATAACTAACTAACTGGTAGTAAAGTTACTCGTTTAAATAAACCTACAGTGAGGGAAAAGACTAAAATAGATTGCACTGCTAAATTATGAATTCTGGGATGAAGTCTATACAACTTCTAATCCGTCGTTAGCATTTCATATATTTCTAAGTAAGTTACAATATCTAAGATCTGTTTGCAAAAGAAAATTAGAGCTGATAACAAATTAAAACCTCTGAAACAATGGATGTCCTTTCCATTATTAAAGAAAATCAAAAAAAAAAAAAGCTTTGCTCACTCGTTCAAAAACACCCTAACAATGCAAGATTAAAAACCTTTTATGATAAAATTTGTCATGAATTAAAGACAGAAATACTTACTATAGCAAAAAGCTAGCTGAAAATATAGGTAACTCCAAAAACGAATGGCAAATTGTTAACGATATTTTAAAAAAAAAACACACCTTGCAGTGATATTGTACTTAACAATAACAACTCTACGATTTCCGACCCTTTGGAAGTAGCTAACTTATTTAAAGACTTCTTCCACAAAGTAAGCTCATTTCTTAGGCTGATGTCAGAGTGAGCGCGATGAGCAATGCGATAAGATGACAGAGTGAAAGCTTTGAGAGAAACGAGTTGCATTGCTTTATTTTAGTTATTAGTGTGAGCGTGATGGATTCAGACGAAGAATATTTTGCTTCTAGAGCTACGTTTAATTTTGTGTGAAACAGAAAAAATAGTGTCCACCCATTCAACTACAGTCGAAATGAAAAAGGAGAGTTCAATAATTTATATAATGATTTACGAAAACATCCAGAAATTTTTTTTAATTATTCGCGGATGTCAATTTCGACTTTTGATTACATATTAAATAAAATTAGCAGTAGATTGGAGAAGCCTTGTTAAAAATTAATGATAACCTTGAGGTAAGATTTTTAGCTGATAAATATATTTCAATTATAAAGGGTCCGCCATCTAACGTTTTTTTTTTCAACTAGTTCTTATTTCGTGAATGGTAACACTTAGCTCATGTCTGATTTGACAGATTGTTAAGTAATTAGTTTTATCCTTCCGCTGAATGAATATGGTTGAAGCCAACTGACCATCCAATGCGTTTTCGCTTCGCTAATGTGGGCTGCGATCGACTTAGAGAAGATGCCGATTTTGCCAAAAAATTCATCTTTTCAGATGAAGCTCATTTTGATCTTGGCGGGTATGTAAACAGGCAAAATTGTCGCATTTGGGGCACAGAAAACCCGCACTCATACATTGAAAAGCCGGTACACCCAAAACGAGTCACTGTTTGGTGCGGATTTTGGTCCAGAGGCATAATTGGGCCATTTTTCTTCGAAAATGACAAAGCAGTGGCCGTTACAGTCAATGGCGATCGTTATCGGGCCATGTTGAACGAATTTTTGTTCACAAAAATTGAAGAGGAGGATATTGGCAACATTTGGTTTCAACAGGACGGCGCTACGTGCCACACAGCCGAAACTACACTCGATGTTTTGCGCCCTGGGGCAGGGGCAGAGCTGATGTCGTTTGGCCACCTCGGAGCTGCGAATTGACACCGTTTGACTATTATTTGTGGGGTGCCGTAAAAGATAAGTGTTACGCCGACAAGCCAGAGACAATTGACGCTTTAAAGGACAATATTCGTGAAGCCATTGGTGAAACACAGCTGCACACAATCGATAATGTGCTTAAAAATTGGACCGATCGTGTAGGCTACTGCATGGCCAGCCGAGGCAACCATTTGAATGAAATTATTTTCGATTATGAACCGAAAGGATAAAACTAATCATCTGTCAAATCAGACATGAGCTAAGTGTTACCATTCACGAAATAAGCACTAGTTGAAAAAAAAGACGTTAGATGGCGGACCCTTTACATGTGAAACTTAATAGATGTCAGTATTGAAATTATACATGCTATTAGATTTAAATTTATATACTTAAATTATATTATGATTTAGTGCAGGAAGCATCTGACTTATCGTCAACGGAAAAAGTGTAAATGGTTTTTTGAAATTCCATTCTCCATAGTAATTTTTTTCTTCGAATCCATTTTGCGCATATATTGTAAAATGTTGTCAAAAAAAGCTTCGTCGTCATCTCTCTCTTTTTGCATATTTATTTAAATTTTATCTGCTTCTTTTTCGGTTGATAGTTAACCTCATCTTCACACAGCTCACGAATGCCTTCAGATATAGCTTCATCTAAAGGTGCTTCATTTAAGGAGACTTCTGAAGGGAAGCTTGAAGAGGATGCCTCCAAAGAAATTTGTGAAGCGTGTTTCGATAAGGAAGTATCCAAATTTCCGACCGATTTACGTGGTCTCATTTGGTCGTTTAAAAAAAGCAGAGACTTGAAATGAGGCCAAGTTGTATAGTTGCTATAATGCTCCTCCGAATCTCCACAATCTCCAGATTTAATAAATAAATAATAAATAAACGGTAATTACAGCTCAGAATGCAAGAAAAGAAAGAAACAAGAAAGAACTCTGAGCGATAAAGCAGGTTGTAAACTGCTCTCTCGCATCGATGTCGCTTTATCGCACGTACTCGCACATCGCTCCGCTCTCACTCTGACACCTTTTGAGCGATTGCATTAAAAAAAGCTTGCAGTGGTTTATCGCGCATTCTCGCCTAATATTATCGCATCGCTTCTCGCGCCCACTCTGACATCAGCCTTAGTGTATCAAATAATGATAATCCAAATTTGTATAATAGTGATAGCATACTGGAAGCCACTTTTCATTTCATTTTCATTTACATTTATTTGTATTCTTATTCATATAAGATATATAATATACATCTTTTAACTTATTGAACAAGCTTAGGATAATTACAATTATAATGATTTACACAATCTGTACATAATTAGAAAGATAGGAGATAAAGAGAAAGAAAAAAGAAGAAAAGACGAAGAAATATAGCATTATTAAATTAATTATTTTCTTTATAGTACTGGAAAACTTTCCTGCTAAAAGTTTCTGTGTCGGTCGTACGCTTAATTTCCAGGGGTAAAAGATTCCAAATCTGAATCGCATGCACGAAAAATTGACAAGATGTATTAAGATACTTACACCAGGGAATAATTAATAGCATGGCTCTATGATTTCTTACAAAACGTATTTTCTCAAAAAGATAATCCGGTTTATGGGTTGTAATAATATTGTGTAATGATAGTATGGTTCTGCATTTTAGGAACGCCATTAAAAAAGCGCCAAAAAATGTATCTTGCGCAACTATTATATGCTACTGCGAGTTTTCTTCTAGACTCATGGTCCATGTTGGAAAATATTTCGCAACCATAAAGGATGATAGGCAATACAAAGGACTTAACAAGTTTTAACTTAACGTAAGTTGGCAGGTAATTTGACGTGGGACTTAGTCCACGAAGTGCTCCATAGATTTTTGATACAGTTTTGCTTATATGAATATTCCAGTTCAGGTGTTGACCGAGATGAATACCAAGATTCTTAATTGTTTCTACATACCCAACAGGAGAGTGGTTTAAGAGAATTGTTCACCAATCTCCGTACTTCTAGAACCACTTATCGCCATAGCTTTTGTCTTTGCCGGGTTGAGACTTAGCCTGTTTTCGATTGACCATTTACTAATATTTTCTAGCTCACAATTCATGCTATTTATAGCCTGGATTTTGTTCGATTTCGGAAACAGGGAGTATATTTGGAGGTCATCGGCGTATATATGATGTCCACAGGTGTTAAGTCGTTGAGAAATATCATTTACGAAACATGTGAACAATAGAGACCCTAACACGGAACCTTAAGTATCAACACGAAAGCTTCTACTTTAACGAATTTACTCCACTTGAAATTCATAAAATAATATCTTCACTTAAAACATCAAATTCAACAGGATTGAATAATATATTGTGATAACCACTTAAATGTGAGCAGCGACATCTAGCAGAAAATGTCGATACTGGAATAACAAAGTCTCGACTGGAGAGTGGAATCGAATTTTCTAGCAAATTGGAAATTATATGGGGCGGTGGATGGCGAGGATTGTTCTCGAAGTATGTCATTCGAGTATAAATACCAGCATCCCCAAGGTATGCAAATCAGTTCTAAAGTGTAATTTGAAGTGTTAATTAGAAGAAGTGATTAAGTGGTTTAAGTAAAAGATAAGAAAAGTATAAGTGGTTGAGAAATTCGATTGTACTGAGAGAAAGAATTAAACAGTGAATTGTAACTGTACTGAATAAAGGGATTTGTATTGAAAAGAATAAGTTCTATCATTTGTACCCACAGAAACATTTTACATTGGTGTCAGAAGTGGGATAGGACTTATTGTGTGTAAAAAAAAAAACCTGTGTTTTCTGACTATTTGAAAAAGCTAGAATGGGTCGAAAACTATTGCAGTTGACCCTCGTCCAACTCAAATCCGAGTTGAACAAGAGAAGCCTCAGCGCCAGTGGAGGAAAAAGTGACTTGGTCCTCCGACTTCAGGAGGCTTTGAACAACGAGGGACATGATCCTGATGCATATTCCTTTGATGTTGACGAGGATGAACAGACAAGTACCGGCAATGACATGGCTACAATGTTGCAACTCCTCTTATTAAAAATGGACGAACAAAACAAAAAAATGGACGAACAAAAGAATAGTCTCGAGCAAAAACTGGATGAACAAAAGAATAGTCTCGAACAAAAGTTGGATGAACAAAAGAAAAATCTAGACGAGCAGAAGAGCAGCATTGAACAAAAATTCGACGAACAAAAGAATAGTCTAGAACAAAAACTGGAAGAACAAAATAACACTCTCCAGCAAAAATTCGAAGAAATCGATGACAAATTTGATAGAATGGAGAAGAATGTTGGCGAAAAATTCGAAGAAATGGACAGCAAAGTTCAGCAACTGGCAAAAGAGCTCGACACAGTGCGAAAACAGAAACTGCGAGAATGTTCTTTAAGCGGTCCAAGGAGAAAAGATTTGAAGCCTCCCTCATTCGATGGCCAGACCTCATGGTCTACTTATAAGAAGCAGTTTGAAATGGCTGCCTGTGCAAACGACTGGGACAATAAGGAAAAGTGCTTTGCCCTAACAATGGCCTTGCACGGTCCTGCGGCAGAATTGTTGCAAACAGTAGACATCGAAAAGCATAAAGATTATGTGACTTTAGTACAGGCTATAGAGAAACGGTTTGGGGATAGCCACATGCAGGAGGTCTACAAGGTCCAATTGCAAAGCCGAACGCAGCAAAGAGGAGAAACACTGCAGCAGCTCCAAGCAGACGTGAGTAGACTTGCACATCTGTCATACCCCACCGCAGGCCAGGAAATTATCGACGAAATGGCAAAAGATGCATTTATCAGGGGAATTGCAGATTCGAAGCTACAGTCAGCAGTAAGGATGGCCGGGAAAAGAACCCTTGCTGAAGCACTTGCCTTCGCTCTGGCGATGGAAGCAGCCAATCAGGCTTCCAGGGGAACACATTTCGTCAGGGAAATAGTATCTGGTGAATGCTCATGCTCAAGACAAACTACTATGCAACGAAATATCCCGCGGGAGAGACGAAGGATGCGCTGCTGGAACTGCGATAAAGTAGGACATTTGCAAGGGCATTGTAAAGAACCGGTACGACGAGAAGGCTGCCTGCACTGGGGTTACAGGCAAATAGAAAGAAAAACCAGCAGAAACGGCTACCAAGAAACCGGTCAAATTTCCAGAAGCCATCATTTAGTAAATGCTTACTTCGCGGGGCAGAAGTCTGTAACAGGAGTCGACTCCAGGGTAATTATCCCAGTCTCACAGGTAAAACAATGCAATAAAAGCCTCCCAGCAGAAGTAGTCAGTGGTAAAGAAGCGAAAGAACAGGCAACTATCCAAACGATCAGGACTGAGCCAATAGAGGGTTGGAGTATAGACGAAATCCGTTCCTCCCAACAGGCAGACAATGACATCGAACCAATATTGGCCTGGAAAGAACACGAGGAAAGACCAAGCTGGCAGCAGATATCAGATCGGAGCCAAACTCTGAAGACATACTGGGCACAGTGGGACTCGCTTTTTGTGCAAGATGGATTGCTGAAGAGAAAATGGGAAAGTGCAGATGGGACAACATCTCGTATGCAGCTAATTGTGCCACGGTCCAGAGTCAACCAAGTACTCCATGAAATACATGACGGAATCTCAGGAGGCCATTTGGGGATAAACAAGACGTTGGAAAGGGTAAGGGAACGTTTCTATTGGCTAAGCGCTAAACAAGATGTCGAGAATTGGTGTAAAAAGTGCATAAGATGTGCGGCTACCAAGGGTCCAAAAGTAAAGCCACATGGACAAATGCAACAATACAATGTCGGAGCACCTTTCGAACGAATAGACATCGACATCGCTGGGCCGTTTTCGGAAACCTTTAATGGAAACCGATATACCCTCGTAGTCATGGATTACTTCAGTAAGTGGCCGGAAGTGTTTGCCATCCCAAATCAAGAGGCTAAGACCGTAGCCGAACAGATAGTCAACAACTGGGTGAGCAGATTTGGGGACCCAATGGAGCTGCAAGGGCCATATGCCAATATTTGGGAATAAGAAAGACAAGGACAACGCCACTACACCCTCAATCTGATGGAATGGTCGAGCGATTCAATCGGACCTTGAATGAGCATCTATCTAAGGTTGTCAGCAATTGCCAACGGGATTGGGATCGACACATACCCCTCTTCTTAATGGCCTACCGAAACGCGGTCCATAGCTCAACAGGGCACACACCATCCGAGATCTTATTTGGTCAAACAATTCGGTTGCCAAGTGAAGCAAAATTCGGATCCCCACCGACGGAGCCCAAAGAGGTGAACGAGTACGTGAATGACTTACGCAGCAGGATTCGTAAATTGCATGAAGACACCAGAGAAAAGATGAAGCTAGCAAGCAGCCGCATGAAAACTAGGTACGACATCAAGGCGAAATCTTCCGGTTTCAACGAAGGAGATCTGGTTTGGCTGTATAATCCTCAGCGTAAGAAAGGCAAATCACCAAAATTGCAACAGGACTGGGAAGGTCCATACAAGGTGATAACCCGCATTAATGACGTTGTCTACCGGATCCAGCGTGGGAATCGAGGAAAATTGAAAGTGGTCCATTTGGATAGAATGTGTCATTTCAACGGGATGCTGAATGACGAAGTTGTTCGGGACGAACAACTGTAGGGAGGGAGCAATGTGATAACCACTTAAATGTGAGCAGCGACATCTAGCAGAAAATGTCGATACTCGAAGACCAGAAGATTTCGATACTGGAATAACAAAGTCTCGACTGGAGAGTGGAATCGAATTTTCTAGCAAATTGGAAATTGTATGGGACGCTGGATGGCGAGGATTGTTCTCGAAGTATGTCATTCGAGTATAAATACCAGCATCCCCAAGGTATGCAAATCAGTTCTAAAGTGTAATTTGAAGTGTTAATTAGGAGAAGTGATTAAGGTTTAAGTAAAAGATAAGAAAAGTATAAGTGGTTGAGAAATTGGATTGTACTGAGAAAAAGAATTAAATAGTGAATTGTAACTGTACTGAATAAAGGGATTTGTATTGAAAAGAATAAGTTCTATCATTTGTACCCACATAAACATTTTACAATATCAAGCTTTTTGTTAAAAAAAAAAATCTTTTCAGATCTCGGATGTTCTGTGCTATATCTTTAATTCTTGTGTGCATAATGGTGTTTTCCCCGATGCCCTAAAAACTGCACTCGTAATACCCTTTCACAAAAAAGGCAGTACTATGTCATTAAAAAATTGTCGCACCATTTCGCTGTTATCGGTTTTCTCTAAAGTTTTTGAAAGATGAATGAAAACAAGAATGATTTCTTTCTTAGACAGGTCTCAGCTCTTTAGCGAAGTTTGGCTTCAGAAGAGATAGGTCGACCGAAAGTGCATTATTAAAACTGATTGGGGAAATATATAACAGTTTGAATACTTCTTAAATTCCAACTTGCCTATTCATTGACATAACCAAGGCATCAAATAGTAAAAATTAATAATGCTTTTAGTTCTATAAGATACATGAATATTGGAGTCCCGCAAGGCTCAGTTTTGGGTCCATTATTGTTCCTTATGTATATTAACACGCTATTCATCCAACCCTTTAAAGGCAGAATCGCAGCATTCAAGCCATAACTACGTAAATTTGTATCTGGATGTTAATAACGACTTGGATTTACTACGAAGATGGTTTTATAAACATAAAGTGGTAATCAGTAGTAAAACAAAGTTTATGATATTCAATCTTAAGGGTTTAATAAATGAAGATCTGCCCCTCACTCTCCGAGTTGCCTACGTTTTTGCTTAGTTGATTCAACTGCTCGAGATGTTACCTTCAATGCAAATGTAAACTGTAGTGAAGATTGTTTTCGTATTGAAAGTGTCGATAGTTTCCAGTATTTAGGTATCGTTTGGGATAACAAGATCAATTAGAACGATCACGCACTATACCTAAAACAGTATCTTAATAGGGTAGTCAAGCAAATGTATCATCTGAGCCTCCATTGCAATATTCAAGTTCTAGAAATGGTTTATAATGTCTTATTGAAATCTAAGTTGCAGTATAGTATTTCTTGCTGGGGTGGTGCGTTTTTTAATAAAATATAACTTTTATTAATTAAACAAAAGCATGTCTTAAGAATTATGTCTAAGGTAAATCGGAGAACGCCTAGTTTTGCACTATTCAAAAGCCTAGAAATTCTTCCATTAAGAAATTTATATTGTTATAAAGTGCTAAAGACATTTTTCGAAAATTCAGGTTTCTATGATGTTGGGTTTCATGGAAATTATAATTTACGTGCTAACATGACTATTCCACCTATTTATAAAGCACACTATTGTCGATTCTACTATGTTACAGCTCCCAGATTATTTAATTCTTTGCCAGAAAACCTTAGGACAAGACTATATTTTTAAAAAATGTTAAAAAATGTCTTTTCACTTTCAACCATTATGAAATAGATTAGATTCTCATTCAAATATTATAAACTGACTATAATTTACTTCTAAGTTTTTTTGATCTACATTGCATTTATATTTGAAATATCTTGCCATATGGGAACAGATTGTGCAAAGCTATTTCTTAGACAAATTCCTTGTATCCTTGATCATTTATATTTGTAAAATATTAGTTATATTTTGTCATGAAATAAAGATGGAAAAAAACAAAAACATACACAAAGCCATTTGGAGGTGATCGATCTATTGTACTATCAGCACATCATTGCACTTAAAGTGCGGATGCAATGTCACAAATAACATAAACTAGTAAAACACTATCAAAAAGTCGAGATATCACATTGGCCTTTGCCTAATAAGTATCCCTAAATTTGTGACATAGTGCCACTTCGGATGCACTTAATACTTTGCTTTGATTTTGGCGAGTCAAATTTTCTATTCTTTATTATTTTCTAAAGTAAAATTATCATTATTGTCAAAAGTCACTGTCATGTTAGGTTTATGTCATTCATATTTTTGTTTATTATTGTTATTAATGAACGTTCTGTCTGTGTTCGGTTTACATGAAGGTATCTTGTTTTTCTTCTTCCCCTATCATGTGCACGTCAAACTCGAGTGAATGGGGGAGTTGCATAGATCCATGGGGGAGTTGCATGGATAAATCAAAGGTGCTTTTAAATATCACGGCAAAATTTAGAGAAGGATTAAAAATATGCCACGTTAATTCGCATAGCATAAGGCATAAAATTAATGAAATGCGTTATCTTTTTGGAGATGGCTGCATGGATATAATTGGCGTATCTGAAACTTGGACTAAACCTAATATGGAGTCAGACTTATTTAAAATTAATGGCTTTAGATATTCTGGAGGAGTTGGGTCCACTATATCCTAAAATTGTTATTCGTGGTGATCTTAATTTGGACACTCTAGCTAACAAAAATAGAACTTTCATTGATATGATTGATTCACTAGGTTTCCATTTAGCAAATACAAATAATCCCACACATTTTTTTCCAAATAAAACTCCCTCTCTTCTTGATGTTTTTCTTCTCTCTCAAAACGAGTTAATAGGTCATAGTGTGACCAAATTATTTGTCCTGGTCTTTCTCACCATGACTTAATCGTTCGGTGTCTGAATGTTTTTCCCCCTAGGGGTAGTAGCCTTGTTCAACAATATCGTCACTTTCCGTCAGTCAATGTATTGTCCTTACTTGATGATTGTCCTAATCTCAACTGGTCACATATCTATTGTACGTCTAATGTTAATGAACAAGTTTCTGTTTTTAATAAGCATACTGACTTTCTGTTTAACAAGCATGTACCTGTGAAAACCAAAAGAATAAACAACGTTAATTTGCCGTGGTTCACGTCAGAAATAAAAGAGAACATAAAAGAACGCGACGCTTTTTACTATAGATGGCGTCGATACAGATGTCCCGATATGTACTATGATTTTAAGAAAATGCGTAATTCAGTAACCTCGTTAATACGTAAGAGTAAAAGACAGTACAATGAAACTAAATTTCATACGAACCAGTCGAGTTCTGCATTCTGGAAAACAATTCGAGATGTCGGTATTAGTTCTAGCAATGAGTCTGCTCTAGGAAATGTTGATGTCAATGACCTGAACAGAAAATTTGTTGCATCCTGTTCCCAAGCAAACCCGATTGACTTTTCCGTCTTTGAACGCAATACTACGAATCCAGCGCGGACATTCTCATTACAATGTGTTGATGAAAATTGTGTTGTGAATGCTATTTTCTCCATCCGGTCAAAAGCAGTGGGGCTGGATGGTGTGCACCCGACGATAATTAAAATGCTCTTACCGGCCATAAGCAAGCACATCACACATATTTTTAGCACCATCATTACTACCAGTGTATTTTCCAAAATGGAAAAGTAGTACCAATTCCTAAACCAAATAATACTGAACTTAGGCCGATTACAATTCTTCCATTTCTGAGCAAAGCCTTCGAAAAAATTGTAAGCAACCAAATGAACGAGTATGTTGAAGAAGTGAAACTCATAACGGATTTTCAATCAGGGTTCAGAAAAAAGCATAACTGCATCACAGCCTTACTTAAGGTTAGTGATGATATACGTTCTGGTTTTGATAGGGGCTTGATGTCGGTAGCTGTTTTTCTTGATTTCTCAAAAGCATTTGACTCAGTAAACTATGAAATTTTGATATTTAAACTCAGGAATCAAGTTGCTTTTGAGAACTCCATCTGTCAGCTCATTACATCTTACCTTCATAACCGAACTCAAACAGTCTTCTGTGAAGGTAAAGTCTCAACGAGTCTAAATGTCGTATCAGGTGTGCCTCAGGGCTCCGTTCTCGGTCCGCTCTTATTCATACTATTTATAAATGACATATCGAAGTGTATCAAAAGGTGTGAACATCATATTTATGCGGATGATGTACAGATTTTAAAAACTTTCAAGAAATCTGAAGAATTAACCGCAATAAATGAGTTGAACGGAGATATCAATGCCGTCTATACCTGGTCCAAACAAAGTGATCTAAACCTAAATCTGTTAAAAACCAAATCTATGTCCAATAGAACGTCTGTAGATATTAATTCGCCACTTCTTAAAATTAACAATACTACCATCGACTTTGTGAAAAAATTCTAAAATCTTGGTATTTACTTGGAATACTCATGTAAACCATATTGTTTCTAAAATCTATGGTATTCTCCCACCAAACAATATCTACCTATCAAAGTTAAATTGAAGCTTATTAAGGCATATGTTTTACCTATTATCCTTTATGGATGTGAAATCTTCTCGAACCTGGACTCTGTATCTACCAGAAAGCTAAATGTCGCCTTTAACAACTGTGCCAGGTATATCTTTAATATCCGTCGCTGTGATCACATCTCTACTTATGTAAAACGAATCATTGGCTGCTCCTTAAGCACGTTGTTAAAAACACGTACTATCCTCGCATTGTTTAAGATTATAAGAAGCAAAACACCACATTACCTATTTTCAAAACTAAGCTTTGTGCAATCCGAAAGAACATTAAACTTAATACCGCCAAGACACAGATATTTAATTAGTAGTCGCCAGTTTTTTATTCATGCAATTCATCTATGGAATCAACTTCCCCCAAATTTAAAAAGGCTGAACACAGAGAATCGTTTTAGAAAGGAATTATTTGAACTCATTTAACCTGACATTGGCTTACTCACCCTTCTACTTTCTTTCTTCTTTCATATCTTTCTATTTTTTTCTCTCTTTATTTTTATAATATTTTAAACTATAATTTATATGCATTGTTATTTATAATTATAATTGTTCTATTAATTGTTTTTATTGCTTTGAAACCTGTGCAAATCAAAAGTGAATTATAATTTAATATTGTACAGAGATACATCATTATTATTAAAATAAATAAATAAAATAAAATTAGCTAAATAGAAGAGACACAGGGCGTAGCTGCATATGAAAACTACTAAAAGGTAAAGACATAACTAACTTACTTATAGTAGGTGTGACTACAGTTCGGGGTGAACCTGGACTTCAGCTAACAAGTCGCTCCGGTTAGTCCCGTCTTTAGTTAACTGCTTCCTGTTGCGCATTTCAAGTCGGTTGAGGCCCCCTTCCACTACCTCCCGGCACCTAAGGTAAGGTCTTTCTCTACTGTGTTGTCCCTCGAGGTTAGATTCGCCAAATCCGCTGGCCGGAGCACTATTTACCAGTAGCTCTACATATCCTAGCCATCTCAGGCGGCCGATGCGCAGTTTTCTAACTAGGCCGATGTCGCCGTACACATATAGCTTGTTGTTGAATCTTCTGTTCCAAAGCTTTCCAAAGCAAATAGGACCGAATATTTTCCGATGGATTTTTCTCTCGAAACGAATGAGGATATCTTCATCCGCTTCCGATAGGATTCATGCTTCTGCGCCATAAAGTAGAACGGGAATGATCAAGGTCTTATTGTAATACATGGGCTGAAAAGTCCGTGCCGTTTCTAAGAGAGGGCACCACTTGAATTAAATCCATACCATTTTCAGTTATTACCAACCATCAAAAGATACGTGTATAAATTTGACAGCTGTCAGACGATTAGTTCTCGAGATATGGCGTCGTGAGTGAAGCAACTTTTGTTATTGTGAAAAAAATGAATTCAAAGCAATTTCGTGTGTTGATTTATCATTAGTTTTTGATGGGAACAAATGCAGCCGATGCAAAGAAATGGCTTGATAAATATTATCTGGACTCTGCACCAGCCGAACGAACCATTCGCAAGTGGATTGAAAAATTTAAAAGTGGTCATACAAGCACCGAAAATGATGCACGCAGTGGACGTCCAAAAGAGGCTGCTTCAGATGAAAACATCAAAAAAGTCTACAAAATGATTACGAATGACAGTAAAGTGAAGTTGATCGAGATAGCTGAGGCTCTGAAGATATCAAAAGAGCGTATTGGATATATCATACACGAATATTTGGACATGCGAAAGCTCTGTTCAAAGTCGGTGCCGCGTTTGCTCACAGTCGGCCAAAAACAATAACGTGTTGATGATTCAGAGGAGTGTTTAAAGCTGTTCAACCGCAATAAAACCGAATTTTTGCGTCGGTATGTAACAATGGACGAAACTTGGCTCCATCACTTCACACCAGAGTCAAGTTGGAAAAAAAAAAAAAAGCTCAACAGTCGGCTTGCCAGGTTATGGCATCCGTATTTTGGGATGCACATGGAATAATTTACATCGACTATCTTCAAAAGGGGCAGACTATCAACAGCGACTATTACATTGCATTGTTGGAGCATTTGAAGGACGAAATCGTAGAAAAACGGCCGCATTTGAAGAAAAAGAAAGTGCTGTTTCATCAAGACAATGCACCGTGTCACAAGTCGATGAAAACGATGGCAAAATTGAATGAATTCGGCTACGAATTGCTTCCCCACCCACCGTATTCTCCAGATTTGGCCCCCAGCGAGTATTTCCTGTTCGCAGACCTCAAAAGAATGCTCGCCGGAAAGAGATTTAAGACCGATGAAGAAGTAATCGCCGAAACAGAAGCCTATTTTGAGGCTAAACCGAAATCGTACTACAAAACTGGTATCGAAAGATTGAAAAATCGTTTCAATCAGTGTATCACCCTCGAAGGCAACTCTATTGATAAATAAAGTTGAATTTTGCAAAAATTTTGTGTTTTACTATAAAACGGTGTTATATATCATAACACAGCCCATGTGTTATGATATATAGAGCCTCCTTAATTTTTCGGTGTTGGCCCTTACTACTCAATTACCTTCTTAGTCCAAAGAAACAGCGATTGGTAAGAGTGATTCTTTGTTTTATTTCTACTTAGATTTTGTTGTTCTTTCGTGATCCGGAGACCACCATGGCCCCTTGTGTATATTGAGATGAGGAATCCATGTGTTGCTAAAGTGATATTATGTCTCAATAACAATACCGATGCCCAAAATTAAGTAGAATAAGGCTGCACCTGCCATTGAGCATTAACCAAACCAAGGCGAAATAGTTTGGTAAGGATATATTTGGAATAAAGTGTGTATGCCAGGTGAGCTATAGTCGTTCCCGATTCTGACGAAAACAATCATTTAACCCTTATAGTTAAATGATACATACTAAAATACTTGGTGGATGGCGTCGATCTGGCCCTAAGGAAATGAGCGTTTCCTCCTACCTGGATTGTAAATTACAATAGTTATCTCAATTAATGCATGCCGATTTAGGTGAGGTCGCTATCTACATTCGCACGTCACCTGAGACGAAGTATTACTTAATTGTGTCGAGCCGGAGCATTGAAATCAGGTATCATAGTTATATTCGGAGTCTTGACATTTCACCGTCTATGCAAATCGGGCAAAGGATCACCCGAATACCTTCCCCACAAAACAACTTAGGGCTGCCTAATCCATATTTGACAAAATATGAGTACATGCTGCTACGCTGTCAGGACTATCATTATAATAATTATAGTTATTCAATAGAGGGCTTTGCTACTAATTTGCTTTCTTAGCCCAAAGAAGCAGCGATTGACAAGAGTTACTCTATATTGATCTCTGAATTAATAGGGGAGACTAGCTCGGCAAAGAGGTATATAGCTTCAAAGTTATGGCTATCTGAAGTGAGGTTCTGTCAAAGACGTCGCTGTTAAAAATGCTAAGGTTTAGATATAGCTATTCTTATTTCGTTTCCGTTTTGTAGACGGAATTGTTGATAAACATTACCAAGATGGTTATAAGCTTCTCAGAGGTGATCGAATTGGGCGATTGGGTGGGGGTGTGGCTGTTTATGTGCGAAATGGATTACGAGCCAATGTTGTCTGCAAATCAACTGCTAATTGCACAACAGATTACTTGTTTGTTAATGTTGTATGTGGTGTTGAGTGTTTGTTAGTTGGAGTAATTTACAGACCAAATAAATACATAGATATCTCGCCTATTTTTAGTGTACTGGATGGGATTTCTTGCTCCTATCCTAATATTATTATTACCGGCGATCTAAATTGTAACTTACTTAATGTTCGTGCTTCCGCTCAGTTAATTGAAAGATTTATAACCATCGACTTGACACCTGTTAATACATCGACTGCTACACATTTTGCATACGACCCTGCTACCCTTCTTGGTGTGATCTTTGTCAACGACAGTAGAAAAGTCCTGCTCTATAGTCAACTCACAGCGCCTGGCTTCTCCAAACATGATCTGTTATTCTTTACATATGATATCCAATTTAACGCAGCTAATCATGTCATTGCTTATAGAGATTTTCAAAACATAGATTACCTAAGTTTATGGTCTGACGTTATCCAAATTCGGTGGGACTATATTTATTTGATGCCATCAGTTAACCAACAAATATCATTTCTGGAGCAAAATATCAAAACACTCTTTGATCAGCATGTCTCGTTACGACATAGGGCCCCTGTTACCAGATCCCCCCTTTGGTTCAATAGAGATTTACTAGATCTGATCCATAATCGCAATACTGCATACGCTCGATGGAAACGATACAAACTCCCCGTGCTCTACGACACTTATCGGTCCCTTCGCAACATAGTTGTTCTTCGTATAAGGACTGCCAAGCGGCGCCACTATGAACATTTCCTCAACCCTGAAACCCAGCCTGGGAAAGTTCTATGGAAAAAACTGCGCAAACTAGGCAATGGGAGGCAGCGTTCAGGTGCAACTGATGATTTAGACTGTAATGCTCTCAATTCGCAGTTTGTGTCGGTCTCTGAGCCGCCAATTCAATATCAAGACTCCGCACAGTTTACGAATCAGTCTAGCGACTATGACAATAGAGCAGATTTCAACTTTATTAGCTTCACGGATGAAGATGTAGTTGAAGCCGTGCTATCGGTCAAATCTGATGCGATAGGTTTGGATGAAATTAATCCTAAATTTTTAAAACTCTTGCTTCCTTTTATACTCAAGTACATAACACACATTTTTAATCACGTACGTACCACTTGTGAATACGGTAGGATATTACCGATACCCAAGCAAAGCCGAACTAACATTGAGTATAGACCAATCGCAATCTTACCGTTTCTATCCAAAGTATTCGAGAAAACTATGCTAAAGCAGATGCAAGTGCACCTAAGCGATAACAATCTCTTAAATCTCGCCCAATCTGGTTTTCGCGCAAAAAGGAGTTGTAAAACTGCACTTTTACTTGTTGTCGACGACATCCGCAATGGCCTGGATACTAACTGTCCTACGCTCTTGACGTTGTTGGACTTCTCGAAAGCATTCGGCACAGTGGACCACTTTCTCCTCTGTAAGAAGCTGCGGTATGAATTTGGATTTTCTTCTCTGGCAGTCAAAATCTTGAATTCATACCTCACGGGCCGTCAGCAATTAGTGACAGTATGAAGCCAAATGTCTTCGTTTCTTAGTGTTCGAGGGGGAGTTCCACAGGGTTCGATTCCTGGGCCCATACTATTTTCACTATATGTGAACGAACTCCCATAACTTGTTAAACATTGTACTGCCCACATGTTCGCTGACGACGTTCAATTACACTTGTGTTGCCCGCTGAATATGCTCAGTATTGCCATTGAAATGGTGAACGAAGATCTCGAGATCATATAGCAGTGGGCCCTCAAACATAATTTATCACTGAATCCGTCGAAGTCCAAAACACTCTGCATTTATAAGCAGTCACTAGATACTACCACATTTCCACCAATAAAATTAGGACAGTCATCCATAGAATACGTTACGAAGTCTCGAAATCTGGGTATTGTTTTCAACATGCAGATGCAGATCTTGCTGCAACTACAATCGGAAAGGTATACAGTGGTCTCCGACTGCTATGGGCAGCGCAAAATTCTTTGCCGATCAAAACTAAGATGTTACTTGTTAAGTCCCTTTTATTACCTATATTGCTATATAGTTGCGAAGTTTTCTGCCTTGTTGACTATAATACTAGACGTAAACTGAATGTGATCTACAACAACCTAGCAAGATATGTTTTTAGTAAACGATACTTCAACCACATATCAAGTTACTCTCTACAAATAATGGGCCTCAGATTCGACAACCTCATTAAGTTTAGAACGCTCATCCTCTTGCATGGTATTATACAGACCCAACAGCCTGAGTATTTGTATAACAGATTAAATTCTGCGACTTCACAAAGAACAGCCATCCTTATTCAGCCCCGATCCCATTGCTTGCAGTCTAAGTGCTCAGTCTTCGTCCATGCCACTCTCCTATGGAACTCATTACCCATTACACTAAGGAGAACCACAAACACAAGCACATTTAAAACCTATCTTCTTCAACACCTGGCCAGTGATACATAAATAAAAATTTGATAAATGTTATATATTTTTATTGTTTTTTGTTATTAATTCACTTTTGTAGTTTACAATTAGATAAATAGATGGAATAGTTCTACCCGATGGTAAAAAATTCGAATTTTATCGCCATAAAATCATCTGTAGGAGTATGTCCTCATGGCCGACTGAGATTATATTATGACGTCATCGACTCGAGATTTTTATTCGAGGAATCCTGCTATAACATGTCTCTATTTGTAGATTTAATATGTTCTTTTTACCCTTTGATAAAATTTGTGAACCTCATACTTCGGTAGCAGGTTAAGTTCAAGAGGGTCTGGGCAAACACCGATAGGCAGGATAAGTTATCTATTTTTCTGACGATGCCACCCTTTCGACAAGTAATGGCAAACCTCTCTTCCAATCTCCCACCGTTCGGAATTGATCGAATATGGTAGGTATCCTCTTATTGTGCACAAGATGAGAAGACGAGCAGTATAGAGAGCGGGACGTCACGATGCACGCTCCTCATGGTTCTTTTTTTTTCTTCTCAGAACACGATATTCATTTTTGGCTCATACAGCCCACAACTGCTCTGGACCTGCTTTTCGGCTACACACTGTATACTTTTTGTTTCGTTGTGCTTGCTTGCCATCATCTTTTGTCGAACAGGGGTTACATTGTGGTGAACGAGAGAAAGTCAATACATCAAATACTGACTCTGCTGGCGGCATAGGACCATTTGATAAGATATAAGGACACTCTATCGGCAAAGGCTGTTCTTAACGACTAGAAGTCATCCGCATCTTACAGCTGTAATATGCATAGATCTCTAAAATTCAAAGAGTTCATGTGACCATGGCTCAGACCGAGATAGTACATCGTGAAAAATATATTCTTGCTATAGCAGATTCCAGGAGTTTCTAACAGCTCTTTATACATTTTAAGGTTACGTTTGCCACTTTTGCACGTCGGTGAAGAACGTTCGCTGTTCGGGCAGGGTCGTTCTGCCAAAACAGAGAAGCCAAAATAAAGTCTTGGGACTTCCTGAATGAGCAAATGAGCCATAATCTTTCAAAAGTCTATCCAACTACTATAATTGGGATAGAACAGCAATGGCAAAAAAAAAAGTGTTTAGACAAAATATGTCCAGTCAAAAATAGGACGTCAAAATTTGACGACTTTTGGTCCAAAATGTGGCAAATACCTGCAACAAGTTCGATGTAACTAAGACTCTGTCTCTTTTTATTCAGTTGTTTCGAATAATAATGACATCAGCTCTAATTTCAAATAGATACTTGCACTTGAACAGTAAGCCCTTATTTCGGGCAATTAAAATGGATCGCCATTCGGCCTTATTATTGCATGCATGCCCTTTGTTGTGAGAACATGTTGGTTGAAAAAGCTTTTTCGTGGAGGGTCAGCTACATACAGACTGTAACATCATATAAATATTGTGAGTAAGACGGAAATCATTTTGATCTTACACTTTCTGCTTAAATGGAGGAGCAGAATTGAATGTAGTAGGCATAATGTCCATCATGAACGACCAAACGGGCGCATGTATATACTCGAAATTTGAAACATTCTGACGCATTCCTAAACCGAACAGCGTGCTTAAAGTATGACCTATCAGTATCCATGTTTCCCAGACATTATAAGCGACTCACATTTAAGTACAATACACAATAAAATCCAGTAAAAAACGATAAAAGCTTTCACCACTTATTTGGCTACACGTGTCATTAGACGCTGGTTAGACGCCATTGTTCATTGGAATTTCATTCTAGAACCATCGATTTCGAGATATCGTACATTCAAAAAGTGTAGCTCTTCATCTAATAATTCCGCATTATCGTCGTCATAATAACAAGATTTGTCACCCGCCACCATCACCGCCATTGTCATTTGCAAAGGTAATTCAACAACCCTCTCAGATAGCGCCCTATTATGCCGATATTTCAATTTTATCCAGCGAATGTATTAATTGTTCACGGGCTGTAAATTCCACCATCAATTGCAAAGCCCCAACATCACACGGGTATCACAAAAGCCAATGTTATCACTCGCTTCACGTCTGTATATTTGTAATCGATCAATTGGTTTCCCCTTATCGCCATGTTTAACGATTGTAATCTGTCATTAATAAACAGGTTCATAAATTTAATCCTTCAATAACAACGAACAACGTAGAATACTCGTTTTTCTCAGAGTTGTCGATACTGGTCGTAACTGGCTACAATAGAAAAAAAAATCACCTTTCGATTAGATTACTAACGATCTGGCGGAAATGAGTCTGGTATCGCTAAAAATCGCCCACATTCGATATCACCATCATGTTTTTCGATAACCATTAATTTGACAAACGAAATTACTATGTAATACAAGTTTCATTCAGACGCTTGTCAAAATTTACTGTCAATGAAGATGTTTGCGATTGGATTATGACAACAGAAGACAGAATTGAAATCATTCTATTTTGGGATGATTTGCAAAAAAACGCACCGCGTTCGAGAATAATAACAAATTCACCACTTGACGTATTTGTTGACAGACACTAAAGTAAATATCAATAAACTTTAACAATCATACGCACATCCAGCAAAGATAACTAACTGGCTGATGTATCTATACATAGAATAATATTTGTAATCACGTTGCCGTTTAGATTGACTGATGTCTGTCTGTTCTATTGTATATCATGACAAGTCAACGAGTAAGTGTAAGGGAACTCATTATTTTCTTTTTATTTTTTTAAGTGTCATAACGAATAACTGGGACAATATCGATTACAGTCGATTAAATGGATCAGCACTTACAAACACAATATTTCCACTGTAACAAACGGCATTAAGTGCTTTCGAGTGGGAAGATTTGTAGACCAATTTATGACAGCACAGAAGTATTTGCTGTGTACATTCCTTTTTGACATTTGCTACAGCTGAAGCTCTCAAGATTTTTATTTAACACGTTTGTAGGTAAAGTAAAGGGTCAGCCATAATGGACTTATATGTAAATAAAGGGTGACCAAATAGCAATGGCAGTTTTTGCAATTGTTATGTCAAATTTACCAATGACATTCAGCTGTCAGTAAAGTTTGACATTTCATCATGCATCGTTTTATGCTTGACAAACTATTGGAAATTATTAAAAAATATTAATATATAATACGGAATGTGAATTTCGTTGTGAGGTCGGTCGTCATCATGGCGTCATTATGGAGGCAATTTTTCTCACCATGGAAAAGTTTGAGCGTGAATACACTCTTTCGGATTTTAAGCCACCAACCAGACAAAGATTGGTGCGAAATGAAGAAAACATAGAAGAAGTCCCAGTAATGTCGATTCGGCGCCGATCAGCTGAATTGGGCATTGTCAGAGAGTCAACCCGGCTTATTTTGCGATTGAAATTGGGCCGGACGATCACATACAACACCGTGAGTTCGCTAATTGGGGGCTGGAAATGCTGGCTGGAGACTTGAATTTTGGCCGAAAAATCATCTTTTTGGACGAGGTTCACTTTTGATTCAGCGCCTAAGTCTAAAATTTGCCATTGTTGGAGATTGACGGTTTGGTGCGGTTTATGGCATGGCGGCATCCTCGGACATTATTTATTTCGAAACGTGGAAGGAGACACAGTTACGGCCAATGACCTAAGATATAGAGTGATGTTAACGACTTTCTGTCGTCAAAGCACGACAGCATCGTTATATCCGAGTTGCGGTTCCAACAAGACGGCGCTACATGCCATACAAGAGACGCAAGTCGTTCGAAGTTGTGAAGGGGAAATTTGTGGACTGAGTCATCTTACGGCGAGCGTTCATCTATTGGCCGCCGCGGTCGTGCGATTTGGCACCACTCGATTACTTTCTCTGGGGATACGTCAAGTCCGTAGTCTATGCTAGCAAAGCCAACTATTTTGGACAAGCTCGAGGACAACATTCGAAACGCTATTGCCGGAATAATGCCGCACATATTGGACCTAATCATCAAAAATTGGACCGACTGCTTGAAGCACTGCCAACGAAGCCGAGGCGGCCAATTGAATGATATGCCATCCCACACATAATGACATGAATGTAGCTTCAAAATAAAGCCAGAATCAACTTGATATCTTACACTGTTGTTGTTTTATTTAAAAAAAATTTCCTATCGTTCTTATCTGGTCACCCTATACTGTTGCATGACCATAATGGGATTTTGATCGATTTCGTCAAGTTTCGTTAACTTGACATTCACATTCAGTCCCATGACAGCTGACAAAACGAAAATGTTTTCTTTTCTATTTCATTTATTTTTGTGAGGATACTTATCCTCAAAAATTGCAAGATGCAATTTTAATTTTATTAATTCAATTCCCGTTTTATTTGTTACCGCTATGAAACCACAATATTAATATAAACGATGTTGGTTTGTTATGTTCCGTACGGGAGATCGTAGCCTCGAAAACGAACCACATGGAATACAGTAATTGACGACAATGTTTCAAAAGCAACGGAAGATATGTAGGACATTGCACAGAACATGAAAGTATCTCCCATAGGAAAAGTGAAAAACTCGAAAAGTGGGTGCCCCATGAACTGAACGAGGCACAAAAACTACGCCGCTCAGAAATCTGTGCTCAGCGATGAAGGCACCAAAATGAACATGAAAAGTGGATTTTGTAAAAGATCTAGATGCAAAAGAGAAACCAAAACACACCCCCAAACTAGGTCTTCACCCAGAAAAAGGTTATCGTGCCAACTGGTGAACATCGGAAGGAGCAATTCACTTTCCATTTATTCAACCAGGGAAAGCGATAAGTGCAGTCAAATATTGTGAGGAAATCGACATAGTATGTGCGAAATTGATTTAAAAGCAACCTGTAAATAGGCATGGTCCGATCCTATTACGTGACAATGCTAGACCCTATCATCAAAAAACTGTTGGGATTTGAAATTCTTCCGCATCCACCGTGCTCTCCGGTTGGTTCTCCAATGGGATATCACCTTTCCGCAGTATGGAATCTGGATTCCAAAGTGATCTTGAGCGAACCACTATCAAGTCAACATAGACCATTGAACCAGAAGCAACCAGAGTGGATCCCACGAAAATCATAAAATTACATAAAATGTAATATATTAAACAATTTCGATTAAATATGCATTATTAGTCCAGAAACTGTGCTCGGTGTTTCAAAAGACCAAATAAAGTGATTTGATTGATAAGACGACTACGATTGACGACAAAGAACAAAAGACAAACTTTCAAGTGTGGACTCAGTACTGCCTTATTTTGAGCTGTATGCATTCTACTAAGTGAACGACATGAAATAGTCAAAATATTTGTACTCAAAGCACTTAGTAGCTACTCGTACTCATGAAAAAGCCACCTCGAGTCTCATCAAGGACTCAGAGATCTCTTCACTCTGAACAAAGACTCACTAATATCATAGCTACAAGGACGTGAGGATCATGATGGCAATGAAAATGCGGAGCCCCAGGCCAAGAAAGGTGCAGGTAATCGTTTTGCCCAGCCAAATTTTGGAATAATCTATATGGTATTAAGCAATGAAAGAAATTCCTAAATTATAGTAAAAATAAAGCCGAATCAGCCTTTCTCCTTGAAAGCAAACACTGTGACATTCATTGTAATAAACATCTTTATAGAACTTCTCAGCGGATCTAGATTTTGCTTTGAAACTGAGGAGACTAATCTCCAACTGTCCTGCTCTGGTACGTAAACGAGCAACATTTTTAAAAACATGTAATGTACTCGTATTCCCAAAAAAGAGGATCTGAAGGCGATCTCACAGAAAGGAATGGTCAAACGCCTTGAAATATTTAACAAATAACGGAAGAAAGAGGGACAATAGAACAATCTATTTTCAGTGCAAAAGGGCCTTACCCTCGTATTACCATTCCATAGTAAAGTGGAGATAGTGAAACCGATAACATGCGTCTAGAGTTAGACTTTGTAAAAGTGAGCCCGTGAGTACGCGCAGTAGCAGTAGAGCCACTGTATCGGGATTTAGAGTAAGTGTAACCTCGAAACACTGGCCAACACGCCAATGTTATTTAAAGATTGCAGCAGAACAAAGAAAAAATTCGCAGGAAATTCAACAGCCAAAACACATTGTGTTATTTTAAAAAAGACAGGGATATCTGTGATCGATAAACAACGAGTCTTGGAAATGATGGAATGGATATTTTAACGCGTTACTTACTTCCACCGCTATAGCACAGGAAACACCAAATTTTACGGAAGCCCAGGTTAGCGAAGCAGTAAAAAGAATAAACCAGGGGCCTGCAGTGGGATCGGACCATGCACCATTCGAAGTACGGGCGACAATCGCAACCCTTCGCTTCCTATTTTGTTCAATAAAATTATGAGAGGCATTCAGAGTCCTTACCATTAGGAGGAGAGCTTCCTTGTTACATTGCAAAAAGACAAAACTGACATGGAAAATTGCAAAAACTACTAATATCGCAACCTATAAAAAATATACGAGGGTGTTCTGGACAATATTATCATCAAATATGGTAACTAGTAAAGCCTTATGGTAGGTAAGTCGACACAATTTAAATTTATCGGATGCATATGTTACATTTAGAAGTGAGTATGTTTTTTTTTATGAATAACGGATAACTTTTGACTACAAAAATAGATTTTATTTCTCTCTAACCCAACATGTTGAAGAGTAATAAAATCGCCAAAGTCAGTGATCAAAATTAAGACAGTTGATTTTGTCTATTTTAGCATTTAAGACGTTTTAGTTGATTGTTAATAAAAAGAGTTAAGTTAAGTGCAGTTTTGTATTTAAAAAAATGGTAGCAGGTTGTGAAGGTATTTACATTTTTATTAGTGAACGCTCATTTCCGAGTTTGTGCTGGTTTGCTATATAAAAAATGCAGAATAGGTGCATAATTAATTACCCATTAAAAAAAAACGTTTTTACAGTATTTCGGACAATCTACAGCTTGATAGTGCTTTAAAATTAAATTGTGTTCTTTTTGCGAACTGTGATTATCTACTTTTCGGATGTGTATTAGTTTTGCTTTGCACGGGTTTGCATACCATTTTTTTTTGTAATTTTCCGGGACACGCTGTAGTTTTCCTCGTATTGAATTTTTTGAGGTTAGGTGGTCAAATTCTAAGTTGATTCGTAATGAGAAAATACTGAAATACGTTATGCAGAATGGAGTTATTAGAACCAAAAATCGACTTAGTAAACCAATTAAAGAGAACCATAAGATTAAAATCGACAAATTCGTATTCAAAATTGAAATCAGAAGGTACGCGTGAAGAGAGGTTTATGTTAAAGTACACAAATTCAAATAGGAATTTGAATATTTTGAAGTTGAAATTAAAAATTCAGAAAGTCATTGTGATCCTAGAATACCAAAGGAAAGCCTTGAACACTGAACACTCTAACCGTGCCAAAGTGTACCATCTTCTACAGGGTCTTCCAATAGGGAATTCCGAACTTTGATAGTTGGTAGCGGCCCTATTGTTGAAGCTAAATCTGTCAAATTGATTGTTATTTATTTAGTCTGTTTAGCCAAATCACCATGGACGGACATAGCGTTCAACAATACGTACAAATGAGAGAATTGTTTTATCAAAATGGGTGTTCTGTTCGGTCAACGTTCCGCGCGCTTCGCCCGTTTTACAGTCGCCATAATCGTCTTACCGAGAGGACTATTCGCAGTGTGGCGGATAACTTTGTGTACACTGGTTCAGTAAAGGATAAACTAACACCCGTACGTCGACGAAACGCAAGATCTAGATCATGAGATCCAAGAGCGTCCAATGCATCCCGAAAAAGTCACTGTTTGGTGTGGATTTTGGGCTGCCGGCGTCGTCGGTCCATATTTGAGAACGTCAACGGCGAGCGCTATAGGTCGATGGTAACCAACTGCTATTGGCCTAAATTGGATGATTTGAACACCAACGACATGTGGTTTCAACACGACGGCGCTACGTACCACACAGCTTACGCCACATTGGAAATTCTGCACGAGTTATTCGAGGCCACCACCTCACGTGGAGGTGATGTGAACTGGCCACCAAAATCGTGTGATTTGACCCCGCTAAACTTTTTCTTGTGGGGTTTTCTGCAGTCGCAGGTCTATGCGAGTAAGCCACAAACCACAGCGGCCCTCAAAGCCAACAAAATCCATGCTGTCGTCGCACATTGGGGCCGCCTGTATGGGAAGAGTCCCCAAAACTCAAATTTTTTTTTTCCCGCTATTATAGGTTCTCTTACTTCATTTGGTAATTATTACATAATTTTAGTATCAACTACTGTGTGCAATCAACGTGTTCAAAGTTGTCAACTTAGGTACTGTGAAGAGAAAGTGGTGTGATATTGAAGTTATTCTAATAATTTTTTTGAGTGTATTTTTCTATTTATAAAAAAAGCTAAGTGAATTGGCAATGGACCGAGATAAGAGGAATGTTTCATACAGTTTTTAGAAAATACATTGGACTTAAAACGGGATATATTGAAGATTGAAGTAAACAGTAGCCAATTTTAATACATAACAGTTTACTTTAAAATTGCGCAACATGCTTTTGAAACTGTTTATGCTAATTGATGCAAAAATATATCCTCTTTACTGATATGAAGTCAAAAGTAAAAGCCTGTTGCGCGATTTTTTTTAAACAATTTTCGGATTTTGTTCCAGAATCTGACGCAATATTGAAGATTAATAGAAAAAACACTATTCGAAGTGCTCTGCAAGATAAAGATAAAAATACTTTCGAGTGCAAGTTCATTGATACAATTGAGTTTTTGGCCGAAAAAGCGAATTGTTCAGCAGTAAACAGGAACATTTTATCAAAGGAGTTGCGAAACCTCAAAGGCCAATTAAAATCGAAATGGCTCAAGCATAGAAGGCATTATGAGAGACTTTTATCAAATGACAATTCATGACTAGGCGAAAATTGTGAATTCACAGTCCACGCGGTTAAGAAAGTCGGTAGGCCCTCGAGCTCTTTTAACGATATCAGCGATATTCATTCCGAACTCGATGCCGATGTTTTGGCATATGCAACGTAAATGAATTTAAGGGCTGAAGGTAAGATAGCTGCAGCAAATGCCGCTAAAAAAGCCATGAATGTTTCAACATATGCTAAAGACTGCATGGATTTAAGCTCTTCTGCCAAAGTAGTGAACATTTCACCCTGTGAGGCACTTTCAATTATAATTGAAGCTAAACTGAGTAGAAATCAGTATAATATAATCAGGAATTACATCAAAGATATTTTTCCATCTTATAAATTGGAACAAGGAGAAAAACGGAACTCGTATCCTAAAGATCTTCATTCCACAGAATCTAAGGCCGAGATACTTCTGCAATCACTTTTAGACCACACATCTACGCGCTTGTTGTAAAGTCAGAAAACAGTTAAAACTCGCCGATAGGTCTTATTTTCCAAATGGGGATTTGATGGCAGTTTGAGTCATACTCAATATAAACAGAAATTCTTGTCTGAAGTGGCAGATGATAAGTATATATTTCCGGCTTGTCTTGTCACATTACGTCTAAGAAATGGAGAACATTTAGTTTTGTGGCAAAACCCCAAACCGACTTACCCAAGATTTTGTCGGCCAATAAGTCTTGAATACCAAAAAGAAATAGCTGAATTAACATTGGCCAAAAAAGAATAGGAGCGCTGACACCAACAGAAATAACTTTAGATGGTCAAAAGTTGTTTCTTACACATCAAACTAAGTTTACTATGTAACACACTTTCTCAAACAAAATCTAGTATGAAATGTTACCATATCCAAAGATTTTAATGATCTCGAAAGCATTTGCCAGAGACCTATCAAAACCAATTATGTTTCATTTGGTATTTCTGTCTTACATGCCTGGATAAGACTGATTGAGTCATTGCTACACTTGAGCTATAAATTACCAACACTCACTTGGTGCTTATCAAAAGAAAATAAAGACTTAGTTGAGGAAACAAAGAAGAATAATCAAGTACCAACTTTCACTAATAAAGACAAACCAAAGCCGGGCTTTGGAAACTCTAATGAAGGCAATGTAACTCGAAAATTTTTCCGAAACCACAATGTTTCTTCTCATATAACAAATATCGATCCAGAACTCATTAGAAGAATTTACATAATCCTTCAAGCCATTTCAAGCGGATATAAGATAAATTCAGAGAAACTTGAAAAGTATTGTTTTGAAACGGCTTGTTTGTATGTGAAGCTACGAGTATATACTTGGATGCCTATGACACCAACTCTTCACAAGATACTTATTCATCTATCTGTTATAGTTCGAGAGGTCTTATTACCTATTGGCATGATAAGTGAAGAAGCCCAAGAAGCCCGCAATAAAGACGTCAAATCATACAGGGAATTTTTCGCCAGAAAAACGACAAGAACTGACAACATCACTGATATTATGACTCGTCTATTGATTTCATCGGACGACAAAAAAAAGTTTGATAGTGAAGTCATTAATATGTTTGAAGTTGAAATATAAAATATAAAATATCTTCAACCATTTTTCTTTCATTTTAATACAAAACAATATTTTATTAGTTTTGGGAATGTTTGCCTTACTTTGGCCCCAGTGTGCGTCGGTCAAATTCAGCCTGATTTATGCGCCAGAGTCATGGAAAATTGGACATTTCAGATGCGCGCCACCCAGAAAATCCACGGCGGACATACGAGTATTTATTCCATACATAATGGCATCGATAGGCCTTTCAATCGAATATAAAATTTCGATGATATCTCACACACACTTTGTTTTATTTAAATTTAAAGATAGGAAGCGCTTAATGAAAAACCCTTTAGAAGAGAAGTTTGTGTCTGAGTTACATTACGCAGCACAACTAGCAACCCGAATGAGTGGTAATCGTACATGTAGGTGCAGTGGTTATTAAAAATGTTATGTGTAATGAAAGTTGTTTCAAAATCTCCTGAATGAACAAAGGAATTTCAAGGATTAGGTAAGGTTTTGAAAGAGTGCTTCACCCGGAAAGCGTAATTAATGTTGATATGACCGGTATATCAAATAATATGAAAGATGCTGTAAGCCACACGACTCGACGTCTTCAAGAGTTCAAGAACAAATAATATCCATAACACTGTTCAACACAAATCAACATTTTCTGTGTGGCATCAAAACATAGTGTTTCTTAAGGAGGAAAGTCCCGAAATTTTTATTTTTTGAAAATTTTTTTCTTATTCTACAACATCTCAAGAAAGTGTATTTTCGGCCGCAGGTGCACCCTCGATTTTAAAGCGCACTGCAGGCGGTTCCGTCCGCATGAACAGGGGACCCTTCGCCTGCTCCTTTCCTTAACAGAATAAAGAAGCATCTATGGCCTCAAAAGAAGCCCGTCTTTTTTGCTCCGAAAACTTTAAATCGCTTTTTCTCGAAACTGCAGTTTTCATAACGGCATGCAACATAACTCAAAAAATAATTGTCCGATCGTTCTAAAATTTCGAGAAGATCTTCTTGACACTTTTAGCTATACTATAAGTCTTTGAAATATAAATTGTTTAAACAAATTGGGGAAAAAAGAGTGACTTTTTTTCTGATCTCTATAATTTTGTGGTTTCAGTTTTTGTGCGGTGAGTACGTGTAGTGGTTTCAGGCATTATTCGGTCTGTGAGACCGGCGCGGGTATACACGTAACAAATTTGAGCAGAGGTATTTTTTTTATGCATATATTTATGCGTTTGTATGTCTTATAATTATTGTATTATATAGCTGTATATTATATCGAATATTGGAAATGGATTTAGAAAGGATAAGGTTGATGCTTGAGGAAGAAAATTAGAATTCCAATTACGAAGACGAAAATGACAGCGATATGGAGGACCTGATTGAACAATAGGAGGCAGAAATTGACACTGAGCAAGATGATGATTCTGATAGCAATGAAGGAGTTGCAGACTACTGCATTGGCAAAGATAATCGTACAAAATGGAAGAAAAATAATCCATCAATGAAGGTAAGAGAAAAAAATAGAAACATTGTGACACAGCTACCTGGTGTAAAGGGCGAAGCAAAAAACATGAAAGAACCAGATGAGATATGGAAGTTGTTTTTTACTAAAAATGTAAAGAGCCAGATCACAGCCTACACGAACCAACAAATAAATCTGTTAAGACCTAAATTTGGAAGGGAAATGGATTGCTCAGAATCTGATGAGGTTGAAATTCAGGCACTATTTGGGCTCTTACTCTTTGCTGGTGTTCGGAGAAATAGTCGTCTGAATGCTAAAGATTTATTCAAAACTGATGGCTCGTCCCCAGATATCTTTCGTTTAACTATGATTTGGAATCGGTTCTATTTACTAATGCGGTGTCTCAGGTTTAATGACAAAAGTACATGAGCTGCACACGCTTCTGTTGACAAATTGGCTCCCATTAGAGATGTGTTTGAAGAAATCGTAGCGTCATTCAAAAAATACTTTAGTCCGTCAGAGTCTGTAACAATCAACGAAAAGCTAGAAGCGTTCAGAGGTCGTTGCAATTTTAGACAGTACATTCCATCGAAACTAAATGGATATGGCATCAAAATATATACATTGACAGATGCCAAAATGTTTTATACGTCCGATATGGAAGTTCCCTATTTTATAGATAACTCGACGATGGCATTGGTTTCGCATCTAAGTAATGTTATTCATAATAGTGGCCGCAACATAACAATTGACAACTTTTCTACAAGTCTTCCCCTTATTGATAAGTTAGAAAAGGATTACAGAGTGACGATTCGAAAAAATAAGACAGAACTGCCTAACACCTTCACCGACGTTAGACGCCGAGAAGAAAAATCCAGCTTATTCGGTCATAGAGGTATTTGTACCCTTGTTTCCCATGTGTCAAAAAAGAACAAGAATGTTCTACTTGTATCAAGTGTGCATGATGATCAAGAAATCAATGAAGAGACGTTGATACGGTTGACAAAATGTGTGCAACTTACAATGTTGCAAGGAGTACTAACAGATGGCCGATGGTGATTTTGTATAGCCTGATGAACGTAGCGGGTACATTATATATGTACTCAATAATCAGAATAAAAAAAAGTCACTCGAAGAGCTTTTTTGGAAGCTTTATCATATGACCTCATAAACGCACATATGAGGAAACGGGCTAATAACAAGTGTTTGCCGCGATCGCTAAGACATAGGATTGCTGAGATATGTAGGTTAGATGGTTCAAAATCTTCGGTAACGGCCAATAATACTAAAATTGGTCGCTGTAGTTATTGTTCGTCCAAAAAAACCGAAAGAAACGATACAATTGTGTTTCTTTGCAAGGTTTATTTTTGTTTGGAACATGCAATAATGGTTTGTCCCGACTGGCAGGAAAAAACCTCTCGTGATGAATGTTAATTTTTTTTGTTGTTCCTTTACATTTTAGCTTTAAGCTTATGAAGTTTTTGGTTTTGTTTTTTTAAAGAAAAAATGCAATTATAACACCAAAAATGAGCCTGTGACACTTTAACACCTTTAAAACTTTCCCACAAGTTCGTATGCAATCAGTGGGTTCCCACGTCTGGCGACTACCGATGGGATAAAAGCAAAGTCACTAACTTCAATTAAGCATACGTGTGTCAAATCAATCTAGTACGAAAGTACAAAAAGCACATCCCGCTGGGCACCACGCTTGCCACGCATTCGGGTGAACCCAGGGCAAGCAGAAATGCTTGTGTCAGAGCCCGACGGATTCCGGGGGCGGGCAAAATGAAGTTTCTAAATTTTACGAAACTTCGGTTTGCAAGTTGGAACGTCGGATCGATGACCTCAAAAAGTTTGGAGATGGAAGCAATAATGCGTCGCAGAACTCTACATATCATGTGCGTTCAGGAAACGAAGTGGTGTAATACCGGAAATAAAGCGCGTTTTCTTGATTTAAAAACTAAGTCATTTAAGATGTTCTACCATGGAACGGTCAATAGACGAAACGGTGTCGGTGTTATTGTCGCGGCAAGTCTTCTTAATAATATCGTTGGTATTTCAAAAATAAGCGACCGCTTGATGAGTGTAAAACTCATTATAAACTATGAAATGTGGAACATTGTTAGCGCGTACGCCCCACAAAACGGTTGCGATCAATCGGAAAAGGATAAATTTTGGTCAGATTTCGGTAATTTACTCAGAAATATACCCATCGAGGAGATGCTTTTCGTAGGCGGAGATTTAAACGGCCACGTTGGAGAATCAAACGTAGATTATGAGGACTGCCACGGCGGTAAAGGCTTTGGAACCAGAAATTCTGCTGGTGAAGACATTCTTGCAGCATGTAAAGCCCACGGTCTCACTGTTTTAAATACGACGTTTATAAAACATCAACGACATCTTATCACCTATAGCAGCGGAGGCCACGAAACACAAATAGACTATCACCTTTGCAAAAGATCGATGAGAAACAGTGTCAAGGACTGCAAGGTAATCCTTGGAGAATCGCTAGTTACCCAACACCGGATGCTCATTACAGAATTCTTCACAGCGGAACCACCACCAAAAACACGAGAGCCTGTTAGAAAGCCTAAAATCCGGTGGTATAACTTATCGAAAGAACGAGGCACAAGATTTATTCCACGCGCTAAAGAAGTACTTCTTAATATAAACGTTATCGCAGACTCACTTAGCCCTCAAGAAATGTGGAACAGCATGCACGAGGCATGCATGACACACGCAAAGTCCCTTCTAGAAACGATATCAGGACATCATCACATCGAGAAAGAAACATGGTGGTGGAATGACGAAACCAAACGAGTTGTGACCGACAAGAAGCAAGCATTTCCAGCGTGGACAAAATGTGATCGGAGCAACGATATCGAAAAGTCTCGACTTGCACTTGAATATGAGCGACTTAAAAACGTTACAAAGAGAGTCCTGGCCCAAACCCGAGCAGCAGCAGCGGAAAACCTTTACCAGGACTTGGAACAAATATCCTCACGATCGGCAGATAGAAGACAAGCTATTCAAGAAGTTCAAACGTCGTACAATAGTAAATTACCAAATATTTTTAAACTCTGCGCAAAGGCGAAAAAATTCAATGCAAATAACGTCGCCAAAATACATTAAAGACTCCTACGGGCACTTACTAACAAACGAAAAGGACATCTGTGATAGGTGGCTTGAATATTGTAAGGACCTATTTAACAAACAGTTTCCACGTGATCGCGTCCCTGCAGCTGATCCATTCAAAGAAGAAGTTGCTGACTTTTCAACAGAAGAAATACGTATAGCTATCGGAAAAATGAAACGCGGGAAAGCGGCTGGACCAGACAACATACCATCAGAGTGAATGGCTGTCGAAACTCTTGAATAAAATAAAATGCGGACAAACTATGCCGAATCAATGGAGAAGTAGCTTTTTGGTTCCGTTATGCAAAGGCAAAGGCGACACGCGAGAATGCAACAACTACCGCTCAATCAAGCTGATGTCACACACGATGAAAATCGCTGAAAGAGTTTTAAACGAATGTCTTCGCAAAATCATAAAGCTCGACGATAGCCAGTGTGGATTCGTGGAAGGAAGATCGACGGTGGACGCAATCCAAAGCTTGCGAATATTAATGGAAAAACATCGGGATTCGTCAAAAGATCTGCATATGGTATTTATTGATCTAGAAAAAGCATTCGATCGTGTGCCTAGAGATCTCATATGGACCGCGTTGAGGTATCAAAAGGTACCGGAAACGTATATACGAATGATACAAGACATGTATGGAAATGTCAAAACTGCTGTTAAATGTACCGCCGGACTTATGATTGAATTTCCGGTAAATGTCGGAGTGCATCAAGGAAGCGTTCTTAGCCCTTTCCTCTTTAACGTGGTTCTAGACTATCTTTTGAAAGATTGCTTGCACGAAGCAAATGTAACATCGATTCTCTTCGCCGACGACGCAGTTATTCTAAGCGATAATGTCGTAGATTTACAAAACGTCCTAAGTAAATGGAAAGACGCGCTAGAGAAAAACGGGTTTAAAATAAGTCGCTCAAAGACGGAACATTTGACCTGCCCATTTTCGGATCCACTGCGACCTATTCCAGATATAATGTTGGACGGAATAGTTCTTCCGAAAACCACTACGTTCAAGTACTTAGGATCAATCGTTAACGTAGAAGCGAAATGTGACGACGACGTAAGGCACAGAGTAAGCGTGGGGTGGATGAAATGGCGAGAAAATTCGGGAATCTTCTGTGACCGAAAATTTCCACTTAAATTGAAGGGAAAACTTTACACCACGGTGGTTCGGCCAGCTATTACGTATGGTTCGCAGTGCTGGACAATATACGAAGCGTTTAAAAATAAAATAACGGCAGCAGAGATAAAAATGTTAAGGATGTCGACTGGAGTTACGAAACGCGACTGCATTAGATCTACGCACATTAGAGGAAGTCTACACATAAAGAATTCGGTAATCGAACAAATTGAGTCGGATAGAATTAGCTTATCCACGTTCAAAGAAGATCTCCGGAAAATCCCGTTAAGAAGGCAATATCAACTACTAAAAGAAAAGTAGGTAGGAAAAAGAATTCCTGGATTGCTCAGATGGCAAATGCACAACAACGCCTGGGGCTAACCGCCGAAGCGATACAGGACCGAGCAGTATGCAGACGCGTTCTGCGATCTGCGACATTAGCCAACCCCATAAGCGGAGCAGTAGCGATGCAGTAAAAATGGGAAACTCGTTATGCATAAGTTCGTGTAGCGAGAAAAGGGCTAGTAAAAGGAAAAGAAGAAAGAAAAAATGTTTTTGTTCAAGTTTTTGCACCCTATCTGAAAAAGTACCTTTTTTAAGAGGCTTAATTAAAAAGACTGCCATTTATTTGTTAAATACAATAAATAATATAAACTTGTTTTATTTCGTTAACAATATATCACTCTACTGATTAAAACAAATTTCATAAAAATATTCGAAGTAGAAGAGAAACTACGGGCTCTCTACGATCCCAGAGACATAATAAAACACCAATTTTCCACTGACTAAAAAATCCTTAAAAATGTACCTTGTTTCAGGACCTTCCCCCGTTAAGCAAAATTACAGTAGAAAACAGAAAATAACCTCAGATAAATCAATATCAATATGTTTGTCATGTTACACTTGCTTCAAAATTTTTTTGCGGAGGTTTTACGGCGATATTTTGTCTCTGTGGCATCTCGCCATAATATCCAGCAGTAATCAGCAAGCAAAGTAGGACTCCATTTGCCTTGGTATCGCTTTTCCATTATTGCGACGTCCTGCTGGAACCTTTCTCCATGTTCGTTGCTTACTGCACCCAAATTCTGCGGAAAGAAATCGAGATGAGCATCCAGAAAGTGAAGTGACATGTTACATCCCATGTCCTTGTAAGAACTAAGCAATTCAGTTACAAGATCTCTGTAATTTTCGGCTTTCACATTTCCAAGAAAATCTGTCACAACATGCATGTTATCAAATTCACTATTTTTCAAAAGTTTCCGTATTTGTTTCCATTCTTTTAATCTGGGTGCTAGGAGTTCTGGCTGCGACTTCGCTAGTTTTAAATCTCTAACCAAATCATTCAGTTCAGCGTTTGAAATTAAATGCGGCTTTGTTGAACATTCTGGTGTTTGAAAGTCTGGATCATTGTCGATTTCCTGTTCGAATCGCATATCATCATTAGTTGAATCACTGGGACATTCGGGTTCTTCTTCCAAACTCCACGATTCTGGTGGTTTAGGAATAGGATATTCTTCACTATGTCCGACAGGCCGTAAAGCTGAAGGTAAATCGGTATGCTTGACAAAAGTAACAATCTGTGGCATGGTCTTTCGGTTCTCTCTACACCATGGGTTCTGCAAAGTGCATATTGTGTTTTGTACCTTTCAGCCAACTTGTTAACAATGTTATACAAGTTTTACAACATACATATGTGAAGAGCTCATGATTTGCCTTGATCTCCTACTTTAACTCCAAAATAAAGCTCGTAAGCTTTTCGGACAAGTTGGGTGAAATTACTTAATCCCAAGATTTAGAAGTTAATTCCCCACACACATAGCAAAAATTGTTGAAACAAATTGTAGAACGCAAACAAGATTGTAACGACATCTCGCGGCACAAGAAAAAAAAAAGAACTCCGTACGCTGTTGATTACGTACCTAATACTAATACCTAATATCTACTAATGCACACTATTGAGTTACTCGTAGATGCGTATTTACTACAATAAACAGACAGAAATGAACTTGTCTCAACACGACATGTTTGTTTTTTTTTTTTACTTTGGCCAGATGACATGTACGTATCATATTTCAACGGTTTATATTATACGATTTATTTTTATCAGCGGGAAAGGTGCTTTAAAAGAGATTTAGATTAACGTTGAACAAAATAAATGTTGGAGTGACATTTCCGGCAAAAAACTCGACTGATATGATCTGGCTACAATGGTCAACGTTTCAAAGTCTCAAGCACACCTAAAATGCTTCGAAAAAACAGTAAGGGGTTTCGCCCGTCTCCCATCTCAACCAACTTACAAAAGATGGTTTACTGTCAACAACGTGAACTTATTTTAGAGTTCTTATTTTGACCCTCTAGACAAGTCGAATTACTGTGTCATACCAATCACACAGTTAGAAAACGGATTCCTAAAAGGAGAGACATAGTTAGAGTCGACTAAACTGCTGCTTTAAAAAATTTAATCGGTCCTTGTGTTTACCAAATGGAGACGTCGATGCTGCTACTGATATGTTCACAAGCATGAAATGGAATCCTTTACTCTCGATGACTAGTATGACTGTAGCTGCAAAGAGACTGTCATGATTAGGGGACTATTTTTTCGGTCCTACAAAACCAATCCAAAACGAAAGAAAAGTTTGACTGCATCGTCTTTCTTAAGGGATTAGGGCATTCCAGAATTTTCAAAAAATAGATTACCGTCCCTTAGGACCTCAAAAACGATATCCCAAAAGGTTATGGCCGGGAAATATCGGGAAGTACTTCTTTTTCAAAGTATAGTACAAGGCCGCCAGGTAGGCAGCGAGCCTCTAAAATGTTAAAGTTGGGCACACCCATAACTTGAACAATTTTCAACCAATTCACTTCAAATTTTAAGTAGATCTTTAAAAATATATTGTATAGATAAGTACGTAGGATTTTTCTTTATATGCATAGTTCGTTTGTTATTAACAATTTTCTGGCGATTTTTCTGCGAATTTTGCAAGTTTGACTTTGGAAGCGTGCCATTCGGCATAAAATCAATATATCAAAAAATCCTACATAGTTCCCTAGCTATTGTTATGTACAAAAAAAAAAAAGTGTGATTCATCATAATTCAAAATTTACTGGAGCTGTTGGTAAGGCCGTAGACCCTTCTAAAAAAGAGAGGTCATCTGAGGAACGAGGTCATCTCGTTACAGTCAATCATATGTACAATAACTTTTACCTTTGTCAACTCGATTAATTTTATATTTTTTCCAAAAAAAAAAATCACAGAAAAGCCTATTTGTACGGCCTCTAGAGTAGCCTAACCTTTTAAATACGGAAAATTTCCATAGAGACAAAAACCGTTGGCGAAAAATAAAGAATTCTACTTCATGACAATCCAGCTTTCAACTCTTTGGACAAGGCAAATTCAGACAGCTGCAGTATACAAACAGACAAGCAATGGAGTACTATCCTCTGCAAGAGCGTGAAATAATTGTGTCGATGTTTTTGACCAATAATCGGTCAGTGTTGTTAGCGCAGCCTGAATTTCGACTTCGATTTCCTAATCGTGTCGCGCCAACTGGGCAAATATTCCGGCGCATAGCTACTAGACTCGAACAGAGTGGAACCACAGGAGACCACGAAGGGCGTGGTCGCCACCAAACTGTTCGTTTGGCCGAGAATATCGCGGCTGCCGATGTAGCTGAGAACTGAGAAACTTCAACCAGACGACGGGTCACACAATTGGGCATCACCAGACGAATTTCAGTGAAAGATTTGCACATGTTCCCGTACAAAGGAGAAGAGCCATTATATCCACTCAAAGCCACTATGTGGTCCGGCGTTCAAGTGGGAGGAGTGATTGGGCCGTATTTTCTGGATGACACCTGCAATCGGCAATATGGTTACTGTTACTAGCGAACGCTAGTGATAAACGACTTCTTACTGCGAGAATTGGATGCGCGGGGCTTGGTGAACATGTGGTTTCAACAAGGCGGTGCAACCGCACACACAGCATGAGCCGCAATGGAAATTGTGAAGGAAGCGTTTCAGCGGTCTCGTAACCTCCCGTTTTGGAGATTTTGCGTGGCCAGCAAGATCGCCCGATTTAACCATCCCAGACTCCTTTCTTTGGGGCTTCTTGAAGTCGCGAGTTTATGCCAACAAGCCTCAGACAATTGCAGCCCTTAAGGAGAATATTCGACAGGAATACGAACAGTTATCACCGGAAATCTTGCGGAAAGTCACGGAAAATGCGATAAAATGGCTACAAATGTGTATCAACACTAGCGGCAGCCACTTGGCGGATATTATCTTTTCCACTTAACAGAAACAATTGTAAAGGTCCAGGTAAAGATTTCCAGTAAAAGAGTCATTCAAAAACAAAATTGGATGATTAATTTTGCGCCACCTGTAATAGCAAGATTTCTTATTGATCTTAAATAAACATCTGCCTTTCTTCTGAATGTGTGTTCTTCTTTATTACGTCAATTTTACTGTCTCCTCTTACAGTCCTACTGCATTAACGTTTCTTCTTTCTAAGATCACGTTAACGCTGATAAGCTGCCAGCTCAAGAAATATCTAGAGATACGAACATTTTGCAACAGTAACAAATTCGCAAGTAATTCGATGGCTTCTTTCACTGAAAACTAGAATCACAGTCAAGACAAATCTGGGGAAATCAAAATAGTTGCACTTAATATTCCAGGCTCTTTTGTCGAACATTTGAGATCTTCTCCAATGAATTTAAAAAGACCTTTCGGAACGTTCAATTCAAGTTGCCTTGGATGATTTCAAGTTTGATTTTCACAAAATAAATGCTGGTGTACCATAGGGTTCCATTCTGTATTCGACACTCTTTTTAATTTTCGTTAATTATCTCTTGTTAGCCACTTCTAATTCGGTATATTCCTTGGCTGGGGCCAGCTATTCGTTTCCGAACTCACATCCCTGCTCTTGGGTTATAGAAGGCCAAGGGTGAAGGACAACGTATTTTGTGCTAATTTAATTCCAATGTTAACAGCATAACTAATTGCTATAGTCCCATACCAATTCAGTTTGCCAACGGTCGATTGCGCAGAGAGAGGATTTAAGAGAACAAAAATAGTACGAAAGAGTAAATGTTTTTGCCTGAAGTTTACAATGCCTAACCCAACTTTACATGGCTATGAACTAAAATGCTGTTGCATAAATTAATTTAATTTTTCTATTATGGGGTCGATAAATTTCAACGGACTTCATACGTAATGCTACCTATTATCTAGGGTGGGAACGGCAAAAAATTCAGGGCATAGGTATATTTATTGAATTTGTATACACTAGTCCAATCGTAATTGATTAGGTTCTCAACGTTTTTTATGGTTTTATTATTTGTGGTTTAGATTTAGGTGCCTGTGTATGTGGCGTGTTTCCATTTATTTTATGGTGTTTGCTTCTGCCTGTGGGACTTTTGTTCATGGTTTTAGGATAGGATTTTAGGTCTTAGAAATAAAATTGTTTAAGTGTTTTATTTCCTTTTTTTTGGTAATCAGTTACTACCAACAGTCAAATTAGTAATAATAATTGTTTAATTATTAATTACATATAATTGCAATCAAGCTAGACCCAACGCATATAAATGATGGATTTGCTATTTGAAATCCAGTTTTACGAAAATAATAGCATTGCTCGAACAAAGCTTATACAAATACAGGAAATTGTCATGGATTCATCGCGACAAGGAAAACCAATAGGAAATCTGGCCCGTAAGATCGTTGTTAACATGTATAACAAAAAATTGGAGGAAGCTATGAGTTTATGTTTGGATAATCCCATAACTTACGTAATCTCCCAGACTGAGGAGTTCACTGGAATTTCGGCCCGATAAATACGAATGATTATCAAGGAATACGAGGAGAAAGGTGTTACTAAATCACCAAATAGAAAAGTCACACATAAAATGGAAAACTGCATTAGACGACTTTGACATCACAGCTATTCGGCGAATTATATAAAGGGTCCGCCATCTAACGTTTTTTTTTTCAACTATAGCCTATTTCGTCAATGGTAACACTTAGCTCAAGTCTTGTTTGGCAGATAATTAGTTTTATCCTTCCGCTGAACGAATATGGTTGTGCATACGCTTGAACAAAGCTGGGAAATATTGCGACATTACTTTGAAAAATGTTGCAGAATGTGTGCGAAAATTGCTTACGGATTTTGGAAGAAGAGAAGCACCGTCAGCTCCGTATGTTCGTTATCTTGAAACTGGCATCCTCATCGATAAACCAAAGCGTGAAAAGCCAAAAACAGTGCGTACACCCGAGAATATTGCTGCTGTGGCAGAAAGTGTGCGCGAACATCAATTCACCGTCGTTCTCAACAATTGAACATTTCGGAGACATCATTGAGACGAATTTTGCATAAAGACCTTGGTATGACGCCATACAAAGTCCAATTGGTTCAGGAGTTGAAGCCAACTGACCATCCAATGCGTTTTCACTTCGCTAAGTGGGCCTGCGATCGACTTAGAGAAGATGCCGATTTTGCCAAAAAAATCATCTTTTCAGATGAAGCTCATTTTGATCTTGGCGGGTATGTAAACAGGCAAAATTGTCGCATTTGGGGCACAGAAAACCCGCACGCATACATTGAAAAGCCGATACACCCAAAACGAGTCACTGTTTGGTGCGGATTTTGGTCCAGAGGCATAATTGGGCCATTTTTCTTCGAAAATGAGCAAGGAGTGGCCGTAACAGCCGATGGTTATCGGGCCATGTTGAACGAAGTTTTGTTCACAAAAATTGAAGAGTAGGATATTGGCAATATTTGGTTTCAACAGGACGGCGCTACGTGCCACACAGCCGAAGCTACACTCGATGTTTTGCGCCCTGTTTTTGAAGATCGCATTATCAGCCGCAGAGCTGATGTCGTTTGGCCACCTCGGAGCTGCGATTTGACACCGTTGGACTATTATTTGTGGGGTGCCGTAAAAGATAAGTGTTACGCCGACAAGCCAGAGACAATTGACGCTTTAAAGGACAATATTCGTGAAGCTATTGGTGAAATACAGCTGCACACAATCGATAATGTGCTTAAAAATTGTACCGATCGTGTAGGCTACTGCATGGCCAGCCGAGGCAGCCATTTGAATGAAATTATTTCCCATTATTAACCGGAAGTATAAAACTAATCATCTGTCAAATCAAACATGAGCTAAGTGTTACCATTCACGAAATAAGTACTAGTTGAAAAAAAAAACGTTAAATGGCGGACCCTTTACAACTTTCACCTTGAGGAAAAAATTATGATTACCTTAAAAATGTTGAGACAACGGGTCCAGGAAGATTTGGAGCTTAAGTTACGCATTATGTCGCTACACAGGATTCTAAGAAGAAATGGATTTTCCTACGTAAAAACGGAGAATAACTGTAAACTTATGTGCGAAGAAAATGAAGTTAAACTTTTACGAGTGCAGTGTCTGAGAAAGGGCCGGGAATACAGATCAAAAGGACATGAGATCATTTATTTGGACGAGAGCTATATTCACAGCTCACACACAAGACCAAGACATGGACTTATGGTACCAGACGTGGATTAAAGGCGCCAATTTCAAAGGGTCAGATGTTGATAATGGCGCATGCAGGTGGCGAGAAAGGCTTCTTAAATAATGCCTTGCTTTTATTTAAATCTGGAACTAAAACAGGAGATTATCACGATGAGATGAATTTGGAAAATTTCTCCAAATGGATGACAGATCAAGTTTTGAATAACATAGAAGAACTTTCAGTTATTGTATGGGAAGACAAGCAAATCAGTTCTGGTTCCGGAGAAATTGAGATGTTACAATGGCTTGCCCACTACAATATAATTCACAGATGCTCAAACTCGAATTTTATGAGCTTATAAAGGAACATCGAAGTATACACCATCCAAAGCATAAGATTGACGCTGTAATTCAGGGTGCGGGATACGAAGTACTACGATTGCCACCTTATCATCCAGATCTCAACCCTATTGAAAATATGTGGGCAATGTCAAGCCAAGAGTGGGAAACCGAAACCAAAAGTTACAAGGACAGAGGAGGAATACTTTTCTCATGAGCTGATGTGGGACACAATAACAGATGCAATAATTATCAGTCCAGGAGATAATTCCTCAACAGATTATGAAATTGATAGTTCTTCAAATTAAAGTCAATATACCTAGTCCTGCCATAATATACAACGCTATAAAAAAAAAACAGTAAACATATTGTATTCAAAATTGTTTCATTTATTAGACCACAATATTGATTATTAAAAAATTTTTTATTGTATTGGTCAAGCCCTTCACAACACCCTCTGGCACATCTTCTTGGTAAACCTTTGCATCAGTTATTACGTCTTTTTCTCATAAATGGAGCTTTGCTAGTAATAATGATCTACGATAGTACAATGAGCAAATAATCAAAAACCGTATAGCTACATAGAAACACAATCAAACAATCAACTCATGCGAGACCTCTTGCTTCATTTATCCAATCGTCATCACACGCAAATCCCATACAGTACCAACAGATATAGTCGTACAGAACTTTTTTTTATATTTTATCAGAATATAATTTTCTCGAAGTAAATTTGGCATATAAGGATCTACATTTCCTCTCCCACCAGGGATGTAATAATTGATTATACCTCAGGTAGAAAATGGCCGTCCCATCAGTGCGCTCTCAATTTCAGTTGAATAGAAGGAAAATAAAAAAACCACCCTCAGCCAGATCGCAACTGCGATCTTGAAAGCAATGTTGGGATGTAGATCCTTTTTGTTTATAGCTCCACCCATTTTCGTGTTTCTTAGTCATATTTGTCAATTTAAGAGATGATAGACGGACAGACTATACAATGATGTATCCTGTCGTTAAAGAATACCAAGCCAGCCAGGTTCCATCTACGTAATTTCTGTAAAATACCGTGATTCTATTCCATGGCGATCTTTTTATATCCTGGTGGTTATAACCTCTCAATATTTAAAATCTGAAACTGTACAACGTAGTGCTCGGCTTACGGAAGTCATAGTGGCACCATTGACAGCCACTAATTACTTCATCTTATCTTTCTCAACACTAACCCACTTAATACGTTGTCCATGCTCCTCCTTCGCCTCAATCGAAAGGAAAACCAATTACGGATATCTTGAATCAATGTATAGAATGCAACAGGAAGTCAACGAGGTCCAACCTCTCTTCCACTTAGTTATAGTTTAGTTCTAAGTTAATTTTGTTAGTTTTAAAAATGGAATTTAAGCGAGCTTGTAATAACTTTAATAAATCTGTCCGTGGTTGACTTGGGCTTGAAATCAAAATCAATGTAGAAGTCCCTTCTCCTACTAATAAGAGGTCCCTTCTCCTACTAATAAGAGGTTGACGCAGAAATAAACAGGCTGAAAACCAACAATGTCACTAGCTCTGAATGACTACTCATGGAGTTATTAAATGCTAGAGCCAAAACTTTGCTTAATCGCATCCAACAAATTATCATGGGAACATAAGTCTATGCCTGAAGTGGACTCTATATTTTTCATTTACAATCACTGCCAAGAAGTATCGAGATATACTCGTATCCTTGTAGCATAATAAATCCCTACAGTGTTGCTCTAAAAGAGTTTTTCAGAAGTATTACTCTAGTTAGAGATGAAGAAGATATGAAGAAAACATTAACTCGGTTTAACGTCTACGTGTGCAGAACTTTGTCATTTCAAAATGATTAGCAATTCATAAACATGAACATATTGCACTGATTTTGGTGTAAGTTGTCTTACCAAACCTTTTATGTGGTATATGAAAGCAATCAATTGCTCTACAACTTTCTTTATATTTCGGTCTCAACTTTCTCGGAAACATCGAACCTACAGCAGTAAATGGGTGCCCAAACTATACCATTACATTACTCGGTATAGAGCAGATAGGAGAAGTACAAAATCTTGAAACAAAGAAAATCAAATTAAATCGGCCTTTAAAACTAAGCTTATATAGTGAGTACTGTATTTACAATAACCCAAAATCCTTCCTCCTTAATTGTTAAAGAAATTTCTAAATTTTGAGGAAGCACTGCTGATCAAGATAGAACATTTCCAGAATTATAGTTCGAAATTTCATCCTTTGTTGTCTTTAAATATTCACACGTTACACGACCTTCAAGCGTTACTCATATTACCCTAATGTACCATCACAGTGAACAATTTTATAAATTTAATAAAAATTACACAGAAAGAGAACAATGCCGAAATGATTTTGTAGGAATTCTCGTGAATTGTTTCTTAATATGCAGAGATACTTTCAAATTCAAATTATTCTATCGCTGCCTACAGCCACTGCTCAATCTGACATGAGCCGAATACTTTAAACTTTCACAAAAAATTAAAAAAAGAAATTCTTATAAAAACAGTTAAAAATTCGTAAATTCTTCAAACTTTGATATATATATACAAATTTTTCAAAACTGGCTCATATAGTTTAAATCACCATTTTCTTGAGGTTTCTCGTCCGTTGCTCCCATGTTAACACTCCGTTGCTCTGTTAGATGTCTTTTTTTTTCTTTTTAACTTTTTTTCACAAATTATCTAATACAGTTCAAAATTTTGTCCACATCCTGTTGTGAAATAGCTGCGGTTATTTCGAGTTCGTTTTCGACCGTTAACTACTTTGTCAGAAGGCGAATTTTGAACGTAAGCCGTTAACCCGAGAATTGGTCCTTGTCAGTCGAATACGTTGCACTGACTAAAGTTGTACCACTGAAAACCCGTACAATACATGAAGACCTATCCATACCAGCCGGATGACTAAGGTCGTCTTTTAGATAGAGAGAAAGATATTTGTTATCTGAAAGCGCGATTATGGGGCAGAGCTCTCAGAATAGAAGTTACCGCGGGCTGAACTGAAAGGTATGAACTAAATTTTCTCCGTCGAACCTGATCGTATCGCGTTTTCTAATTGTTAGACATGTGTACACATACTCGTACTTGTGTATGTTTAGGCATTCGATGTGACTTGGAATCATTTTCGTTTTTCTAGTGCTTTATCGCTTATCAGAGTACAAAGGCAATTTAAATCTTATCAATCGTTCGCGCGGTTTCACAATTTTTTATCAAATACACGCAATAAAAGTGCTCGCGTAGATACTCGGAGAGATGCTATGCAAGTTGCAAAGGTTGCGGAGATATCTTTTGAAGGGATTTGGACTACAAAATCGGGTGCTTGAAATCTAGGTTTCGCCCGTGATTAATTGTTTCTTGTTCTTTTCTTTTTAATTTTCAATAACTCATGACGGATTAGGGCAATAAAGTCCAGAATGTTACCTGCACTTCCTGTTAGTAGCAGCACAAATATGGATTATGAGTGCTCGTACGTGTCGGTAATAACCATAAATCAGGTAGTTTCAAGAATTAAAGACTTAGCAGTTATCGAAAAAAGCTTTAGAAGAAACAGGTATAAATTTGGCTTTGTTTCAAACTTGAAACTTTCGAAATACCATGCGTTCGCTCAGTCTCTAGATTATTTCATTGAGAAGTTGACATTCTAGTCTAATGTTTGATAAGGGTTATTTAAAAGAGAAAGTGGGGAGTATTTCGTAGGTCGGTTGTTAATGAAGTGGTTACACACTTAGACTTTAGGACTGATAAGCAATCACTTCAAGAGAATAAATGAAGTAAGATGTCTCAAAGTAAAAAGAAACAACTTGAAAATAATGACCAAGAAAACGTTATGCTAAATCAGCATAATTCAGCAACGAACACGCGCCGGTCCGATCAGACAACAAACTTACGAACTGGAGGACATATCGCGAAAATTTAGCGGTCAAAGCTGTCAAAGTAGTAGACACGGACAAAACCCAACTCCAGCTATGTTATTTTTAAAACAGCTGTAAGGTTAAGAGAACTGTGATACCATGGTGGGATGAGAACATAGACATACGCACCGGGACTTAGGAACAATATAGATCCCTTTTAACATACTACAACCAAGTTGTTGTGAAGATCAAAAAGGGCCTCCTGGGGTGCTTACTGCGAGAAAGTAGTAGCACTTAATGCGGTAGCGCAACTAATTAAAGGTCTCTCCTAAAATTGCACTTGGACCGTTCAGATCCCTGTACGTTATGTACTTTTACATCCTACCAGCACAACCTACCGAATGCTACCAACTCGCTATCGATGCAATTGTTCAATAATTAACTTAAAATATCTTGATGATATCATCATATTCGGCGATATCAATCTACCTCAACTGCAAATGATGAATCTTTTTTTATCGCATCAGAAATTCTGCCTCATCCTGTATCCCAACGCTCATCTACAACGACATTCCAGCTGTCAGCTCTTTAGACAAAGCCAATCTGCTAGCTGCACACTTTGCAGCCAGCTCAACACTTCCAGATTGTACTTTGTCTTCGCCTACACTTGAGTGCGTCGAATCTTCAATAGGACGAATCCACTTTCGCACTCGTGTAGTAGCAAGAGTACTTAAACATCTCAATATACATAAATCCACTGGTCCAGATGGTATATCTCCCCTTCTTCTGAAGAGGTGTTCTTCCACGCTGGCAAAACCACTGCGTAAGCTTTTTCATCAATCCTACTCTTTAGGACTCTTTTCGAGCAGATGGAAAACAGCATTTGTCCAGCCCGTTCCTAAAAAAGGCGTATCTTCTTCTCTCTCCTCCTACAGGCCCATTGCACTTACGTCCCTACTTTCCAAGTTCATGGAAACGCTGATAAGTTGTCAGCTCATGGAATATCTCGAAACACGAAAACTTTTCAATGACCGGCAATATGGTTTTCATAGCAACAGGTCCACTGGTAATTTGATGGCATGTCTCACCGAAAAATGGAACCAAAGTGTACATCAATCTGGCGAAAGCAAGATAGTTGCACTTGATATTTCTAAGGCTTTTGACAGAGTTTGGCATCAGGCACTGTTGTCAAAAATGCGTGCATTTGGGATCGACGACTCTCTTTTCCAATGGACTGGAGACTGCCTTTCGGAACGTTCAATTCAAGTTGTCTTGGATGGTTTCAAGTCTGATATTCACAAAATAAATGCTGGTTTGCCCCAGGGCTCCGTTCTGCCTCCGACACTCTTTTTAATTGTCAGTAATGATCTCTTATCTACCACTTCTAATCCAGTACTCTCTGCTTTTCATTATCGTTTCCGGACTCACGTCCCTGCTCTTCGGACGTAGAACGGGAACGGCAGCGTATCTTAAACTCATTAAATTCCGATATTGACAGCATAAGCAATAGGGGAACTACCAATAGAGTGGAATTTAATGCTTCCAAAACACAATGCTGTCTGCTGTCGCTAAAGCGAAATTTAAACACCCAGCCATTATCTATGAATGGTACTTGCATCGTCGAAACCAACAACTTTCCATTCTCGGTATGTATGTCAGTGACAACTTACGTTGGAATGACCACACATTCGATGTAGTCAAAAATGCTCCGAAATGTCTAGGTTTCCTCAAGCGATGTAATAAATATTCTACCCCCTCTGACCTGGCTTCAATATATAAGGCGCTTATCCGCCCAAAACTGGAGTACAACGCCCACATCTGGTCAGGTGCCCCTAAGACCCCTTTGCATCTGCTAGATAGGATCCAAAATCATGCGATAAAACTCACAGGTGACGCCAGTATTACACAGTCAATCAACACCGGCGTAATATCTCCTGTCTCATCTTATTGTATCGCTATACCGTAACACCTGTCTGGCTATAAATGCTCATCAGTTCACCCTCAAGTCCATCTTCAGGCGTACTCTGAAATATCGTGATTCTTTCCTAAGCCGTACAACTCGCTTATGGAATACCGTGCGGAGCTCTTTATTTCCAACCCAGTATAACTTGCAAACATTTAAAACCTACGCACATCGGTATCTCTCTTTTTTCCCTACCTAACTTCCTTTCGCCTGCTCTATGTGCAAACATCTTAAGGTTACATAAATCCCTTGTGAGCGCGTCAGTTATAAAAAAAAAATCACAAACCCTAACTCCAGAAAAGAATGCCTCTTTTTGGATGAGCTTACAGGCCATAGTTTATGCCAAGTTAGTGTGCTCTCCAACTATATGGGTAGGCAATTTGATCTCATTTCCACCACTGGCTCCATAAACTCATCTGTCTCGCTCTGTCCCCTTTCACTATCGACCATTGGTAACTTTCATCTACCATTTCTCCTTTCTCTTTTCCACCACTCTTCTATCCGGCTGCTTCTTCTGACGACTTCTATAAAGCGAATTTCCACAAAATTAACAAATATCTCAGTAAGTGTTCTTTTAGTTTCGCCAATATGTCCCTTAATGATGCTCTCTCTATCTTCTACAGACAATTATTCCATTTTATTTTTCTCTCTTCCATTTTCGCGCAATAAAACTCTTTCTAACAAGAGAAACAAACTATTGGCAGTTTTTCTTCGATCCAATCCTTTTGCTGTAATACCTTCAACTCGCCAAGCTTTATAACGTTCTCTACCAGCGATACCTTAAAAGTGCGCAATCAAGGCTTATAAACGATCCCAAGTCTTTCTACCAATTCGTTAACTACAAAACAAAATCCGACGATTTTCCTCCATCCCTCAACTGATCCGCATACCATAACCAACTTTTTTTAAGCAATCTTTGGCCGATAATTCCTTCGTACCGCATCCCTCTTTTTTCAAATACCTGCTTAACTTCAACTTTGGCCCCTCTATTTCTTAAAGTTTTGATCATACAGTGATAGAAAATAAACTACAACAACTTTAAGATGAATACTTACCCGGCCCAGATGGCCTTCCATTCATATTTCTTAAAAAAAGTTCCTCTTTCTTTCTTCTTTCTTCGTTCTTCTTTCAAATCCCCGCCAGTTATCGCTCTCTTAAGGTGAATTTCGACAGATATGGAAGATACACAAAAAGGGATTAAAGAGCGAAGTCACTAATTACCGCCCTATGGCTAAACTTTCACATATACCCAAACTCCTCGAAAGCATTTTGTACGAAGCCTTAAACTTCCAGTGCAAATCTCGTATTTCCCCTAATCAACACGGCTTTCTGAAAGGTAGCTCAACTACCACTAACTTCGTCCAATTCGTGTCCTCTGCTCGCTCAGCCTTAGAAAGTGGTAAAGAAGTTGACGTTATAACAACTGACTTCAGTAAGGCTCTTGACAAGATATCTCATAAACTAATCCTGAACCCATTTTACTAAAATGGATATCTTCTTACCTGAATAATCGTTTTTATAGTGTTCGTTTCAGGTCTGTCCTTTCGGTCGCTTTCTTGGCCACTTCAGGAGTTCCTCAGGCTAGTCACCTCGGTTAACTCCTCTTCATCCTAACTATTAACAATCGTGAAAGGGTCATTCAACACTCAGCACTTTCTCTCTATGCTGACGATACCAAATTTTTTAAACCCATTTCCTCACAACAAGACTCCAGCCTCCTTCAAATAGATCTAAATAGTTTTTCCATCTGGTGCATCAAGAACTGCTTAGATCTCAATGTCTCCAAATGTCAATTGATTACTTTCTCATGTAAGTGCAAGAAGTCTCCTCAACGAATTTACCATTTCCACTGCCAACCTATACCCCTTGTTGAATCCATCCGCGATCTTGGCATATTATGCGGCAAGCAGTTTAATTTCCGCTCGCATATTGATGAGATAATTTCTAAAGCAAACTCATTACTCGGCTTCGTTAAAAGATGGTCCAAAAAATTCTGCAACCCGTGACCAGATCACTATACATCCTCACGTTCGACCCCTTCTCGAGTACACTAACCAAGCGTGGTGTCCCTTTCAACGAGTTCATGTATCTCGAATTGAGAGGTTCCAGCGTCGTTTTCTTCAATTTGATCTTCGAGGTCTACCTTGAATACCGTTGAGGAAGGAAGGGACGCAGCTGACATTCTTTTCATTCGCCGACTGCTCTCAGGCTCCGTCGATTGCACGTCTCTTTACAACTCCATTTTCTTTTACACTAACCCTCGTAATCTACGTTGCCATCGTCTATGTTACCTACCAATCCATGGCACGACTTATGGCTCTAACGCACCAATCTCCCGTATGCTGCGTAAGGTAAACTCCAACCTTTCCGTTTTCGATTTTAATCGCACCACTCTCTTCCTCAAATCCGATCTCCTTCACCATCCCTAGCTTTAAGCCCTAGTGATAAGTGCTAGATATCGCTAAACCTTAATTTTTCTTTTACCTCTTAAGCTTGTATTAACGCAAATAAATGAAGGCGTTAACCCCCACCAAAATTAAATTCCGGAGCCCTCCGGACCTGCCCCACAGCTGCGATTGAAGCAATAATAGGACCAACGCCCCTATATCAACAAAGTGGCATTGCGCAGCACAAATTAAAGAGTCTTAGCAAACACCCGAACCTAAGGACCCTCTTTCCAAAATACCGGAACTCGATATGATCTATGCGGTAACGGACCGCCTTCAAAACACATTATGCTTCAACAAAGGCATAATTCCCAGCAAAGAAGTATGGGGTAGCATAAAATGGCATAAAATGGTATACGGATGGTCGTGAAATGGAATCCACCTTAACAATGGGAATAAACCCCAGTGTATTTCAGGCAGAGCTCCACGCCATTCAAGAATATGCCAATCATATTTACAACTCTGATATCAAAGGCGCAAACAACCATATATTCATAGACAGTCAAGCAACTAAAAAGGTCCTTAACTCGCACACCATTGACTCCAAATCTGTCATATACAGCTTCAAAAGAACCCAACCCAACCCAACCAAACTGTGTTCGGTTCCTGGTCATGGGAGCATTTATGGGAATGAAAAGGACGACGAACCGGCCAGAAAGGGCTCAGAAACTCACTTTAATAAAAATAAAACCCTTCTGCTGCACTCCTAAATCAGCAGTCAATTTAGCTATTGATAGCAGGGATCATTCGAAATGCATTTCAGTTTAGGATAATAGCTTATTGCAACTTTTAGACGTGTTGATCGGCCCTTCTACATCTGCTGCTTTTCAGACCCGATATCGCCCATTGCGGTTGACCTTCGTGATCACGTAGGGTCCAAGATACTCACTCGCTAGTTTTCTGCCACTAACTAATTGCGTACGACGTATTGCGACTAAATCTACAACTGGATATCCGTATTCTCTTTTCCGCCTGTTATCAAACTGCTTCTTATAGGACGACTGCGCGCGTTGAATTTGCTCTCTCGCCCTCTGACGCAACTGCTGTCTTTCCATATCAAATTGTTACTCGTATATTGCACATCTCCTGCATTTGAATAATGCGATCGTCACACTCAACTTTCATAGTGATGTCAAATATTAATTTAAACGGGGATTTTTTTCGTTGAAACATGTACACTAGAGTTCACCAAATGGACTGCCTAGTGATGAGCCGGAATGTTGATGTTATGTTGAAACTGCTAGGCATGATTATCAATATGTCCTTAATCCATATCGTCCTAGTGATCCATTTTTGGATCGGATAGTTTGATATTTTTTTACTAAAACATATTCATGGAAAACCCATTAGATTCGGTTATAAGAATTGGTCTGTTTGTACACGTCTTAGTTACTTGGTATATGGAGAGCTTTATCAAGGAAATATCCACCCAGAACTCGGTGTAGGTGCTTCTGTTGTTTTAGACCTCACACCTAAATTGCTGCCTGGAACTTACAGCTTTTATACGGACAATTATTTTACGTCTTTATCGTTGCTGGATGAAATAAAGGCATTAGAAAACGCTGCGACAAGAACGATCAGAGCAAATAGAGTTGAAAAGGTAACCTTGAAAGACACAAAAGAAAATTAAGAGAATCTTCCGATCAGTGTAAAGACACTTTGTCTGACATCACTCTTGTTCGTTACAATGATAACAATATTGTTACTGTAGCATCAAACCAATGTGGTGTAGAGCCTATTGGTAAAGTCAGACGTTATTGTGACAAGCAAAAGAAAGACGACGACCAACCTCGCTGTATCGTCAATTACAACAGATATATGGGCGATGTAGATGTCCGGACCAAAATGTAGGATTATTTGCCGTAGATAACATGGGTTCCTAAAGGGTAGGTCAGCCACCACAAATCTCGTTGAATTTGTATCGTTTGCCCATCTGCAATAGAGAATCCCAACGAAGTCGATGTAGTTCCAACCGATTTTAGCAAAGCCTTCGATAAAATCTCTCATCGATTAATACTCTTCAAATTGTATGGATATCCTCTTACCTCGAAAACCGTTTTTATAGTATTTGTTCTAGGTCAGCCCATTCGGCTCCATTTTTGGCCACCTGTGGAGTTCCACAAGGCAGCCATCTCGGTCCCCTTCTTTTCATATTAACCATAAATGATCTCGAAAGGATCATCAAACACTCGTCTGTCTCCCTTCAAAACCATTTCCTCTCCCCATGACTCCTTCCTCCTTCAACAAGACCTTGAAAGTTTTTCGATCTGGTGCCTCAAAAATTGTTTGGAACTTAATATCGCCAAATGCCAATACTCCCCGACTCTGCCTTCTCCACAACCACTCTATCTCCTCCGTTCAATCTCTTCGCGACCTCGACATTTTGTGCGATAGCGAGCTCAACTTCCGTTTACATATGGATGAGATAATCCTCAAAGCCAACTCTGCACTAGGTTTTGTAAAACGGTAGTTTTATGGTTCCAATATCATCGTGTTCATATCTCGAGAATCGAAAGCATCCAGCGGCGTTTTCTTCGATTTGCTCTTCGACGTATGCCCTGGGACGATCCTTTTACTCTGCCCCCTATCAAAACCGTCTCAACCTTATTAACTTAAACACCCTTGAGGAACGCAGAGATGCAGCTGACTTCCTCTTCATTCATCGACTCCTTTTATGCGCGTCACTTCACAACTCTATTTTCCTCAACACTAACCCTCGTAATCTACGTCTCTTCTAGCTACCAACCCACCACACCTCCTATGGCGCGAACGAAGCAATCTCCCGTATGCTACGAAAAAATCAATTCAAACCCTACCGTCTTTGACTTCCACCGCTCTACTTCCTACCACCGTTCTCCAAAAACTCTCCATCCTATTCGGACTCCCACCCCTGGAGAGCTAATATCGATACACCTGAATTTCAAACCACTACAAAAACAATTTTCCTTCTAACTTTCTGCCCGCGCCGAGAACAGTAAAATGGTATCTAACCCCTTTGGCGTGCGTAAATTATATAAAAAAAAAGAGGGAATGTGGGTAACCATCGGACTTTCTTTTATAGTTAACAAATTGGAAAAGGGACTTAGGGTCGTTTATAAGGTTGACTTGCGCATTGTTAAGATAGCGCTGGTAAAGGGAATCGCAAAGTTCGGTGAAATGAAAATAAGCACGAAGATAGTTGGAATAGTCGGAAAAGGATCTGGTACGCAGGAAAATAGCCCATAACTTGTTTCCCTTATTTCGTAAGGAACGGCAAAGGAAACAAAAGAAAAGTTGGATAAATATTATGGGGCTAATGCTCGGTCAGATTACACCGTCAAATATTGGTTTCGAGAGTTTCGTTGTGGCCGCAACTCCACTACCGATCAAGTCCGCAGCGGCAAGCCTTCCGATACGGTTACAGAGGACAATGTCAAAAATATACATGAAATGGTGTTGGCTGACCGGAAAGTGAAGGTGCGCGAGCTAGCAGATACCACAAAGATTAGTACTGAGCGCACGCGCCATATTTTGGGCAATATTCTGCATATGAAAAAGTTATCCTGCCGCTGGGTGCCGTGCATGCTCACTCCTGACCAAAAACACGAACGCTAGAGTGTTTGGACTTGCTGATGCGTAATCGGGTGGACTTTTGGCGTCGATTGGTAACTGTTGATGAAACTTAGATCCACTATTACACACCAGAGAACAGAATGAGTGCCCGGCAATGGACTAAAGCCGGCACGAGTGCTCCGAAGCGGCCGATGGAGGTTCGATGGGTCGGAAAGGTTATGGCGTCGGTTTTCTGGGATTCTCATGGCATACTCTTCGTGGAGACATCAACAGCGAGTATTACTGTGTATTATTGGAGCAATTGAAGGCCGAAATCGCTGCAAAACGGTCTCACATGAAGCGAAAAAAAAATTTGCTTTTGCAAGACAATTCGCCGGCGCACAAGACCATCGCTACCACGGCTAAAATCAATGACTTACGGCTCAAATTGCTGTCGCATCCACCGTATTCGCCCGATTTGGCTCCCTCGGACTATTATCTCTTCCCAAACCACAAAAGATGGCACATCAATAAAAGATTCAGCTCACGCGAGGAAATCATCGACGCCAGGGAGGAGTATTTTGCAGACCTGTTGTTGGAATATCGCTGGAACAAGTGTATCAAGCTAAAAGGGGACAATATTGAATAAAATAGAAAAATATTTAAAAAAAAATTGTTTTCATTCCCAAGGAGGTTACTTTTCACCCCACCTAGTAATTGGATATACCACTGACTTGGCATAGACTTGAGTCTGTTAAGCGATCTAAGAAGAGACATTCCTTAGCTGAGTTGGAATTTGATGCGATGAAAAACGATTGATCATCTGATGGAGTCCACTGTAGCTGAGGAAGATTAAAGTCGCCGAAAATAAGGAGTCTGACAGGTCAATTAAATGGTCGATAGCATCGATAACAAGTTGGTAAGATTCGATAGGTTGAGCTGGTAGGATGTAGCAACATATAACGTAAAGGGTCTTGAGAGGGAGTGATATTTTTATTGCGACAAAGTCGACTTTAGAGGATGAATAGGGAAGAGGTAAGTCTGTTGTCGATCGCCAGTAGGACGCCTCGACAGGGGGAATCATCATTTGTGCGGGTAGTATCGTCGTCGCAAAAAACATTAAAAGTAGGGGGGAACAATTCCTGGTTCTTTATGTTGGGAAATCAAATTGGTTTGGGTCAATGCGTAGATATCAAAGGGAAGAGCATGCGATTGACGTAAGACCTCTTACATTCTGGTAATAAAATGTAAGAGGGATGTTGTGGTGCGGAGGTGTGAGGCAGGATGGTTTAAGGGCTGGCAAGGGAGGCACGTTATGGACGAACAAATTTGTCGTGGTCGGCTCGGCTTCGCTGTAGGTGTGAGACTCGTTTAGAGAGTGGTTGTCTGCTACTTTCTGAGGGCATATGCTAAAAATCTCATGGTACCTGACATAAAGGTTCATGAGACTGATAGGGTCGGTGGGGAGGCCTTCCTGCTGGATGGAAACCATGACGCTGGTTTTGGTTTTCCCTTCGTAGCAGACCGAGCCCGATTTGTCATGTAGATAGGCAAGAAAGAGACAAATGTTTTCATATATCTTTCTTTCTGTGTAGTACCATTGATTTTCTAAGTTAGTTTAACAGTGGGGTGGAAAAGGGGATCAAGCATAGGAGTAATGGAGGAGGGAGATGGAGATAAATGGTTGGATATGGAGTTGGACGTGTGATGAGGTGTGGGGTTTAGGGCATGGAAGTTAATAAAATTAGGGTATTAGCTCCAGTTTTAAGGTCAAAGTTAGGAAATGAGTTGCTAGCTGGGTTTGGTGTTGTAGAAGGTTGAGAAGGGATAATATGGGTGGTTGGGGTTAAGTTGAAAGAGACGCGTTAGTGCGGGGGCTTGGATGGAACCGGGGAATTAGGGATTAGAAGATTGGTGTGTAAAGGCTTTGTGTCGGATAAGCCCCAGTTAGGATCGCGATTAGAGCTTCGTTTTTTGGTAGCATGTTTTTTATTGAGAAGGGAGTTGGAGAGGGGTCTTTTTTAAGCTTATCGTTAAAACTACGTTTATTTTTGAAACTTCAATTACTCTCTAGATGTGCGTTTTTTCGTTCCTCAGAGCATTTGGTGATACTTATCTTCCCAGGTTTAGTTGCCTTACCTGGGGGAGTAGGGAACAACCACGAATTTTTGGTTGCGATGTTAATTTTGGAGCTGCATGAACTATTGGAGTCAGCAGTGGAAATCATCTGGCACTCGCTAATGGTGATAGCATAACTTCGGTGAAAGAAATTCCGCACCCAAGAAACATCAACGTGCTGAGGAGCCCCTTCAATGAAGAATGCCGTATGGTTTCCCTTTTTCAGCTTTTCGAGTCTGTTTTTCCATTCGGTGGGGGTCCATGAAGGCAAAACGGTTTCGGTTTTCGTTGTTAGGGCGGCGGGAGGAGTATTTCAAAATGATGGCAACTGAGACTCCGTGTCTACTAATTCATTATGAATTGAGACATTGTACGGGGAACTAGCCTGGAATTGAATTTGATCGGGTATTCCATCGAAGTCGGTCAACCGAGTTGCTATGAGTTCCTCGCTGACATCAATCATTTTTAGGGTCAGGTCATCGAGCGTAGAATCTGATGGATGCGGGGTATGATGGGTTGTTTTGGAGGAGAATTGAAAAAGCAAGTCGAGATCAGTACGGAGAAGATTGATGGAGTCTTTTATATGTGTGTGTTCGTTGGATTTAAGGAGGTTGGCAAAATTTATTTTGAGGAAAGCTTTTATTCCATCGAAGTGATATTTGATTACTTCGATCTCGTTGTCGCGATTAGATTTTTTTCTCGACAGACTTTGGATCGCTGCCAGTTGCAGCAGATCATTCTGCCTGTGGACTTTTAAGCTTCCACATTACTGTAAATGCAGTTTATTGAGTCTTCAATCTTTTCTATTTTATCAAGAATAGTTCTGCTAATATGACCATTCTCGGTTAGGATCGCATTAATAGACTCGTTGTTGCATTTAATTGCCAGCATAACGTGAGCCAAGGTAAAAATTGAATACTCCTTGAGGTAGGTAATGGATCTCCTGGTAAGTCTGATGCATATGGCATGAAATAATTTTCCACAGAGACCATTGCATGCTACCCATCCGACGTTGGGCTCAACAATTGAATACAAAACACTAGCACAGCACTTTTCCATTATTTGTTTATTGAGGTTAAATTAGGTCAACGAACAATTTTTGTTTGGATTTTTTGGTTGTTTTGTTTTTGGGGTGAAAACTGGCACAGTTGAATTTGAGGAATCGGCGGACAAAACTAGGTCGACGAACAACGACGGAAAATATACTGAGTCGGCAGTTTACGGTGCTTTGAAAAAAAGTGGAAAAACTAACTGAACTCGGTATACGGGAGAAAAAGAAAAACACGTCCGCAGAGGTTGACAATTGCAATTGCAATGTCTCAGGCGTTTCGACTGTCATAAGCCCGTTCATAAAAACGAAATATCCTAAAAACCATTTCTAGCTTATTTTGATTCAGTCGCCCCATCACATCACCCTATAAGACTTTGAAAGGAAATCTTTATGAAAGCTTTGCCTTGAAATTCATAGCTTTCCTTAATATTCAGCATCTTATTTCTAATTTGATAAAACAATTGATCAGTAAGCCTTCATTTCAGATCAGAACTGCATCATTTCATTCCTGACAGAATAGAAAAAGGTAATATCCAAAATGCCTGCAGATGGCTGCCTAGCATCTGATTCAATTGACAATATCAGTCTGATCACCTCAAACAGTAAAACTGTCTTATCAAATTGATATTAACAAACTTGCCACTCGTATTACTTGCATTGCAGCATTTCAGGCCACTTACTGTGAGTCGTGAGTCGGACCAAACTACAGCGCGGAATTTCAATACTTTTTGTCATACGTGCCATCTATGATATTTGTTTCAACTTTAAAACTGCAAATGGGATTGTAAATTATAATGAATCTCACATGGTCATGTACTGTGAAATGTAAAAAAAGAATTGTTTCGCTATCGATCTCTTATCTCCAGGCATAAGTCGTGTGTTATAAATTATAGGCACGAGTATTATATAAAGTGCCATCGACTGATTTTGTCCTTGATAAGTAAATCTTCTAATCTTTCCAATATACGACATAATCATATCAGCTATAAAACTATAGTTTCTATCGGCCAAATTAAAATCGAAGATGCCAAAAATTCTTTCACTATATTGTACAAACTTATATGCATTTGCGTCACAGATGGTAGGAAGTAAAGCAATTTTTATCTTTCAAATCGACTCGTTTCGCTAATGGGCTATTTTTGTTTTTGTGTTTTTTTTTTCCTAACTAAATTGCACAGAGTAAAATATATTAGTTATCTACTCGTAAATAGCAAACAATAAAATAAACCGGACAACAAAAAAAAAAAAAAACAAATAAAAATTCTTTCGCAAATCAATATGAGTAGAAATCGAATCGAACTTTCTTAACAACAAACTTCTGGTTGCCCTAAATTGGGTCCTAAAACCACATCTATTCGAGTACATTTACACTTAATAAATATATACGGGATATATTGTTTGTTTTGGTGGCGAACATCAGTCAGGAACTCTCTGCGATGTTAAATGCTGTCTGGAGGCAATCTGAGATTGTTTCTTCAAATTTCACTCTTTTTATTTATTTATTTATTTTCGCTTAATATAAGCAGTTCCAAAAGAACTTAGAATTAGATTTAACAATATGTAGGTACACAAAAATTTAAAATTAAAAGAGGAAGGGAGAAAAAGGCATTTTCTAAGCGCGTTTTTGCTACAATCAAAATCGATAAGTTGATGACTGTCATTAGCCACGCGTAGCATTCGTGACATAAAATAGGCTCATTGCGCCCATATATGGGCACTGACCTCAGAGTACTCGGACTTGTGCTAAGGGAGATTGTTTGTAGAAGCACAGGACAATCAATATTACCTGCTAAAGGCTGTTGTACAAATAGGACATAGTGTCTGATTTTTAACGTAAACCACCTGTCATGATGACTTGGGGCGATCTTAATATACACAAAGGGACTTGGGGAACTCCTGATCGATCAACAGTCAACCAGATTGATCCCTCCTCCAGAATAATGGATGTCCGTACGTTCCGAGGAGCCAACATCGATTCGGATCATTACCTTGTTGTAGCCGAGGTACGGTTGCGGATATCCCAAACAAACTCGTACACCAAGACAAACTAATGCTGTGAGGAAATTCGACGTCAGACGGCTACAATCGCAAGAGATCGTCAAGTCCTTTTCCAATCGAGTGTCTCTTAAACTCTTAAGACGTCCAATATCGCCAGCATCAAGCATCGAGGACCATTGGAAACACTGCCAAAACGCCATCAGAGGTGCCGCTTCTGATGTGCTGGGTTTCACTCGTCCACCGCAACGAAACCCCTGGTTCGAGGAAGAATGCCGGCAAGCACATGCAGCTAAGCAAGATGCGTATAAAGCGGCGCTGCATAGATAGACCAGAGCTGCTCATGAGCTCTATGAGTGGAAGAGGAGAGACGAACATCGGCTTCTCAGGAGGGAGGAGAAAGAGCATGAGAAGCGCGCAGTCGAGGAAATTGAAGCATGCTACTCCAGGAATGAGGTTCGGGAGTTCAGATAAAAGGTAAAAATAACATGCCACGGAAACAAACCCCGAATCGAATCCTGTAGAGATGAACAAGGGAACATCGTGGTAGAATCGCAGTCGATGCTAAGGATTTGGAAAGAGCATTTCTTTCAACCTGGACGGTGATGACCAACTATTCCATTCATCCGACCCGGATGTAGTGAACATAACCGTGTCTAAGCTTAAGTCCAAAAAAGCTGCTGGAGTGGACGGCCTAACTGCCGAGCTCTTCAAAGCGGCAGACGATGATTTGGTAAGGAGCATACACCAATGGTAATGAATGTATCGTCAACATTGTTTGTTCGATGGAGAGAAAGGAGACCCTCTGAACTGCGCCAATTACAGAGGCATCAGTCTGCTTAACACGCATACAAGATCTTATCTGCTGAAGCCGTGCGTCAACAACCTGATAGGTCCATATCAGTGTGGCTTCAGGCCAGGAAAGTCCACCATAGACCAAATATTCACACTACGGCAGATCTTGGAGAAGACCCATGAGCTTCAGATCGATACACACAACCGATCTGAATGACAGCATCTATAGAGACGAGCTATACGGGGCAATGTCTAGTGTCGGCATCCCTACCAAACTCCTCCATCTGTGCAGGATGACGATGGAGAATGCACGCTCATCCATCAAGATCGGTAAAGATCTCACTGAGACCTTTAATGTCCAGAAAGGATTTAGACAAAGCATTGCGCTATCATGCGATTTTTTCAACATCGTACTTGAAAGAATAGTGCAAAACTCACGAGCAAACACAAGAGGCACTATCTTTCAAAAGTCCAACTAATCGGTAGAAAGCAACGTGATGTCAGTGGCGCTTTCGCGAGTATTGAGACAGAAGCGGCGAAAATGGGTTTAGCGGTCAACGAGCGCAAGACCAAGTATATGCTGTCGACCAAAACGACTACCAACACCGACGTGGTAGTTAAGGACTTTGTCTACCTAGGCTCCGCTATAAATACAGACAACGACACCAACGCTGAGATCAAACGAAGAGTAGCAAAGCCCTCTCTCGGACAACAAAAGTCACCCTTTATAAGACCTTAATAATCCCGGTCCTTCTCTATGGCGCAGAGGCATGGGCATTATGAAAAATGGATGAGGGTGTTCTTGGTCGCTTCGAGAGAAAAATTCTTCGGTCGATCTTCGGTCCCGTCTGCATTGACGGTGAATGGAGGAAGAGATACAACAATGAACTCTACGGACTGTACAGCGACATCGACCTAACCAGAAGAGTGAAGATCCAAAGACTGAGATGGCTAGGTCATGTAGAGTATGGACACCAATGTTCCGGTCCGAAAAGTCTAGCTAGGGATCGAGCTGGCTGGAGATGCTTGTTGACTGAGCCCCAGGTCCACCCCCCACTGTAGCGCCACTTAAATGTGATAATACTATCAAAATGACTGCGAAAATTAAGTTAACTGTCGCATATAGCACCCAAAGCAAGCAGAAAAGTAACAGAGTGAACAAGTTCGTTGCTAATTACATACGTTCTGGGGGCTGTAGAATAGCTGTTCAAGCCATCTTGAAGTGCATGGGAGTGAGTGGGTGCAAAGACGTGCATGAACATTTTCATGTCGTCCGCATAAACTGATTGTTTGATAATCGTTACTTATTCAATTCAAATTACGAGTATTTAATCAATTCGTTGTTAATCATTTATTTTCATTTATTTGTTTCATTATTTTCGATTCGTTTAACTATTGTATTAATTGTTTATTATAAAATTAATATTGCTACATTTGTCGAGTCACTGTTTATTTGTACGAAATTGCTGTTAGTCACTGCACCACAAAATCAGACCATTTTAAATCCTGCCAACAACCACACAGGCAAAACCGGATGATCGGCCAACAGGATCATCGTATGATTTTTTAAAAACAACAACGCTGTACAGTCTACAGATCGGTGGTACGTAAACAAGTGCACTATGGGAATGATGAGGAGTTTGATCAATCACTTGCAATTGATTCGCCGCAGTGACAAGTTATCCTTGGAATTAGTGATAGACAATAAATAGATATTGTAACGTGGATATTCGTGTGTGTGTATTATTTCCTAAACTTTGTTTCGAAATCGTTCGGTTTATTCTGTCGATAGTGCGCACACAATAATTTTCGATCGTCGAATCCAAATCATATTTGGTGGTCCTTCAGATCCAGATTAAAGTGAACCAGATATTGACGAAAAAAGAAAAACAGAAACAGTGATTCGGGAATTAGTGAAATAGACCTTTATATATTGAACAATAAGTTTCCTCCAATTTATCCCAGTGTATCCTAATCATGAACTCTCTTCGCATTAAACGTGGCAACGCAAAAGGACGTCTGACTCGTGCAGCAACGTTCATCGATACAATCAGCCACGCCACTACCCTCGAAATGCTTGAGATTCGGCTGACTAAATTGGACGAAACATGGTCAGAATTCTGCTCACTCCATGAAGGAGCACTGCAAGACGCAAGTGAAGAAGAGGTCGTAAGTTTTGAGCAAGAATTCGGTGAGTATGAAGACAGATACTTTGTTGCACATTCGACAATTGCGAAAAATATACGCGAAAGGATTTCGGCTATTAAAGAAAGCTCAGCGGTAGAAGAGCTCGCGCACCAGCAATCTAAAATCCTGGAAAGGCTGAATTCGAATCCAGATCGTGCGTCGTCAATTCAATTGCCCAAATTTACAGTGCCATCCTTCTCGGGAAACTGCAAGGATTGGCCTTCGTTTAGAGACACGTTTATGGGTGCGGTAGACAATCATCCAAATTTAACGGCAACACAAAAATATTACTATCTTAATTCGTTTCTTCGGGATGATGCCGCGAATTTAGTAAAACATCTTCCAATTGCTGAAGCGAATTATTTAGAAGCCTGGGAACGGCTAGAAAAACGGTATGATCGCGTGAATCTCATTGTGCAATCGTTCATTCAGACTTTTATAGCGCTTCCTTCAACCAGTGTAATTAATGTAGAGACATTGCGGAGAATTACGGATGGTGCTGATGAGGTTATATGCGGTTAAATGCGCTCGGTTCGAACAATCGTGATCCTTGGTTGATCTATTTAATAGTGAACAAACTCGATGCGGACACTAAGCAGAGTTGGGCTGAAACTGTCGGTTTTCGGGAGAATTGCAAATTTGAAGAACTTTTGTCATTTTTGCAATCAAAGTGCGATGCATTAGAATCGTGCAAATCTCTTTCGCGGCCAAATAATTCACGTGCAAAACCGCATGGACAAATTCGCACGTATTTCGCTGAGCCTCCATCGCAATCGCAATCATGTCCACAATGCCCGAAATGCAAAAATAACCACATCTTGTCACAGTGTCCTCAGTTTATAGCTTTGAACATTGAAGCTCGCCGCGCGTTCGTTAAAACCAACTCTCTGTGTTTTAATTGTCTTCGTACAGGTCATACCTCGAGTAAATGTCGGTCATCGTTTCGCTGTCGTGTATGTACTTCTCGTCATCACTATTTGGTTCACACCGATCCGCAAAACGTCTTACCTTCAAATCGTGTCCAAACTTCGTAAGCTTTCAGCATACCCCTAGACAATTAACACCCGCGACTGTTTCCAAACCGGTAAATAATCATTCGTCGCTCGATGTTGGCCAATGTCGGCAAACAATTCTCAAAACAGCACTGGCACAGGTTCAGGTCAAACTAGGCAATTTCATAAACTGCCGTATATTGATCGATTCAGGTTCGCAAATTTCATTTGTCATGGAATCATTTGCACAACGCTTAGGTCTACCCCGTAAGCATGCAAGGATTCCAGTTCTCGGGCTTTCTTCAACAGATGCTGGTCAAAGCAGAGGAAATCGATTTATGGTCGCGTCTTAATCAAAACCACATCATCGTCGAAAGCTTCATTCTAAACAAGCTAACTGAAAATCTCCCTTCTCACTCCTTTGACGCATCTACCTGGTCTCATATACAGAATCTCGAGTTGGCAGATCCCAACTTCAATATACCTGGTCCTATTGATATGCTTCTTGGTGCAGACAAGTTATGGTGTATAATAAAGGCGGGTCAGATGCAAGGGCCACATGGTCTACCAATTGCTCAGAATACATCGTTTGGCTGGGAGTCACCGGAGAGCTTTTAGATTTCAAACAACCACAACAAATTCCGGTTTCATCGCTTCATTTTACGCTTGACGTCGACGTTCTGCTGCAGCGGTTTTGGGAGTTGGATGAAGGAACACCACTGAAGGATGAATTTCTCTCTGATGATGAAGCTGAAATACACTTTCGGAACACGTTCTCGCGCTCCCCCTACGGGAGGTACGTCGTTCAACTGCCGTTCAAAAGCCCTTCGCCCTGTTTTGGTACCTCAATTAAATAAGCTGTCAATCGCCTACATTCGATGGAACGTCGGTTTTCCAAGGATCCCAAATTGCATAGTTTATATGTTAAATTCTTGCAGGAATACTTAGATCTAGGTCACATGGTTCGTGTATCACCAGATGAGTTAGAAGGTGAATCCGGAAAGGTTTTTTATCTACCACATCACGCTGTTTTGAAGCCAGACAACTCGACAACCAAATTACGTGTAGTGTTCGATGGTTCGGCTAGGGATTCTCTAGGCACGTCGCTAAATAGTCAGTTGCTCATAGGTCCACCCATTCAGCGCGATTTATTTGGAGTTTGCGTACATTTTCGTCAGCACAAGTTCGTGTTTACCGCAGATGTTGTCAAAATGTTTCGGCAGATATGGGTTGATGATCAGCACACCAACTTCCAACGCATTGTCTGGCGTGAGAGCCCATCCGATTGTATTAGCCACTTTCGTCTACGCACCGTTACGTATGGAACTGCATCTGCACCCTTTTTGTCAGTTCGAGTGCTCAAGCAGATAGCTATGGACTACCAAACTAATAATCCAGCTCCAGCGCGCGTTTTGTTAAGCGATGTGTACGTAGACGACATAATGACGGGAGCAAATTTAACAAACGAACTTATACATCTTGCGTCTGAGCTTGTATCATTATTGTCAAATGCTAGACTCGAACTCCGGAAGTGGAACTCTAACTGCTGGCCCCTACTTACCAAAGATGACTGCGAATTCTCCTGGATTAATACTGATCGGTCGAAATCAATGATAATGGTTCTCGGTATGCATTGGGACCCAAAATCAGATCAATATTCTTTTCGCATGACCGAGTCTCGATTGTCTACCCCTCCTACTAGGCGTTCATTGTTGTCTGAGATATCTTTGATCCTTTAGGATTTCTGGGCCCATCAGTTGTTTTATTTAAAATGATGAGAACTCAACTTAGGCTGGGATGATCCACTTCCCACAGAATTAGCTGCAAGGTGGACGCGCTACCAAGAAGAACTGCACCACTTTGTACAAATACAAGTGCCTCGAGCAATTTTCCCTTCGCATGACATCGAACTTAACGGATTCTCGGATGCTTCGCTATTGGCCTACTCTGCTGTGGTCTACGCTCGATGTCAAATCGCTCCTAATCAGTTCCAGATCGTCATAGTTGCTGCCAAGACCAAGGTTGCACCTCTCAAACCTGTCTCGATTCCTCGGTTAGAGCTCTGTGGAGCTCTTCTTCTCAATTAAATCGTCGATTCCCCGAAACTTGAAAGTTTTTGCATGGTGCGATTCACAAATCGTGCTCCATTGGCTGTCTTGCTCACCTCGTCGTTGGACTACATTCGTCGCTAATCGTATAGCTGCCATCCTAGAACGGATTCCACGATATGCGTGGAGGCATATCGCATCGGAGTCAAATCCCGCAAATTGTGCGTCACGAGGCTTACTACCATCTGCTCTTCCTACGCATCCTCTATGGTGGACCGGTCCTCCATGGTTATCGCTGCCATAGGAACATTGGCTAGTTTCAACGTTCTCAGTGCCACAACAGGATGAAGTGTCAGCGGAAGAACACAAACAACCAAAGCAAACCCTCATACCCACAGCAGAAACAGATAACTTCAAGCTATTAGTCGCCAAAATGTCGTCGTGGACTCGGATTTGGAAAGAGCATTTCTGCTGACTGTATAACGGCGATGACGAACCAAATACCGCTGTCAAGCAGAATCAACCTTTCAACCTGGACGGTGATGACCAAAAATTCCGTCCACCCGACCTGGACGAAGTGAAGATAGCTATATTTAAGCTTAAGTCCAAAAAAGCTGCTGGAGTGGACGGCCTAACTGCCGAGCTCTTCAAAGCGGCAGACGATGATTTGGTAAGGAGCATACACCAACTTATCTGTAAAATGAATTTATCCTCAACATTATTTGTCCGATGCTTAAGAAAGGCTACCTTCTGAACTGCGCCAATTAAAGAGACATCAGTCTTCGTAGCATCGCCAACTAGATCCTATCTTCCGCAGTGTGTGAACACCTGAAGCCGTCTGTCAACAACCTGATTTTTCTATATCAGTAGCTTTAGGCCAGGAAGGTGCACCATCGACCAAATATTCACACTACGGCATATCTTGGAAAAAACATCTTCCAAATCAATCAATTCATCGACTTTAGGACTGCGTCTGACAGCATCTATAGAGACGAGCTATACAGAGCAATGTCTAGTTTTGGCATCATTGCTAAACTCGACCGTTTGTGCTCCATCAAGGCCGGTAAAGAACTCACCGAGACGTTTGATATCAAAAAAGAATATACACAAGGTCATGCGATGTCCTTAACATCATACTCTAAAAAAATAGTGCAAGACTCACGCACCAACATTAGAGGCACAATCTTTCAACAGTCAGAGGAAAGCGGCATGATGTCAGTGGCGCTTTCGTGAGTATTGAGACATAGGCGGCGAAGATGGGTTTAACGGTCAATGAGGGCAAGGGAAGACAGATATAACTTTGAGGTAGTTAATTACTTTATCTGCCTAGGCTCTGCTATCAATGTACTGACAACATCAGTACTGGCATCAAAGAAGAATAATTTTTGTCAATCGCTGCTTCTTTGGGCTAAGAAAGCAATTGACTAGCTAAGGCAAAAGTGACCCTATATAAGACCTTAATTATCCCAGTCCTGTCCTATGGCACAGAAGCATGGACTTTATCAAGAACAAATGAGGGTGCTCTTGGCTGGTTTGAGAGAAGTTCTCCGGTGATTTTCGAATCCGTCTGCATAGAGGGTGAGTGGAGGAGCAAATACAATAACAACCTGTACGGGCTGTACAGCGACATTGGCTTAGTCAGAAGGGTGGAGGTCTAGCGACTGAGGTGGCTGGATTATATAGAGCAGATGGACACCAATGCTCCGGTCCAAAAAATCTTCGAATCTGCCTCCGAGGGACAGCGCCGAGACCATTTTCGGATAGCTACCACGAGGTGGTAAAATATGCACAATTCATATGGAGCGTCAGTAACAGAACTGTGCTTTGCTAGAGTGACGCTGCTCAGTGCCTGCCCTAATCGTACAACACTTAGTCACATCGATGTTCTAGTTGGTCCTGAATAATGAGCGTAAAGTGAGCAAGGAGGACTTAAGATAGATTAATCCGCAGAAAAAGCATAAAGTACTGAACACTAACTTTATTTATATCATGATCAAAGTATGTAGCGAAAAAGTTTTCATATATGTTTGCATGTATATAAACATGAATAAATATATTCGTATATATGTATGTACTTATGCATATTCTGTGAGCTAAAAAAATCAGGAGGAACTTATTCTAAAGAAAAACGTTTTCCAGCCTACGTGGAGAGAAATGTCGCTTATATCCAGAGAAAGTAAGACGAGTACCTTCTACAGATATACACATATACATATTTTTGCAACGTCCAATTTCAGGATCCCCGTTCATTATGAAATACAAGGCAAAAAAGGGTGTCAAGAATGATTCAACATTTCAAGTTTACGACACATTTACCCGAAGTGAACTAACAGAGAAGAATGATGCGAATGTAAATTTATTGGTAAGTGTAATTGGTATTCTTATAATTTTTAGACTCCTAATTTTTCACCAAAATAGCTTTTCCCTCGTGAAGGACCCTTCGCTTATACACACGAATATCTTCAATTAAATTTAGAAACGTCACTACCGCTTAAAATGTCCCGTCAAACACCAAGTCCTCAATATGTCACTGAGGCCGATTATGTATTGTACTCGTATTTCGTAAAACACATGTCACATATCACATGTTCCAGTGACAGCATATTTTACATGTGAACTCTTCCAACCACAATAACTATTCCTGCTTCCTCAAGGCTTCCGGTAGTGTTTCGCAAGCTCTCGCAAAATAATTGACAAGCTTATTGTTGCTGGGGCAATTTATGCGTTTCTGCGAAAAATAGAAATTTAAAAAATTGCAACAATAAAGAATTCTATTGAATTCGAATTGAGTGTGTCTTAACGAACAAATTGCATCTACACTGTGTCGGTGGCTCCCAGAGCGACAACACCAACAATGACTACGACTACGACAACACTAACGATAAGACGACGGGAAGTAAAGTATTGTTCGCCGATTGGATTCGGTTCATTGTCTCGGTTGGCCGGCCAAGTGCACCGTAGACGCGCAAAACATTCCTAGAGATCAGGGGTTGCATACACGATTGCCGGCTTTGTTGAATCATCCAATATTCTGTAGTGTTGCCCGTGAACTTCAATGAGGACAGCATCGGGCATCGTGGACGGAAATTTAAATGGAATTACTGCAGCTGATAAGAATGAAAGCCGTCTGTGGCACTGCATCTAGCTAAGGGGCCCAATTCAGATGACCAGTGCTTCGGTGTGATTGTAGAATTCCAGCTGTTTTTCATTAATTTTTAACTCTATTTTGTTAGCGCTTGCTTTGCACCTGATAAGAGCTTAGAGGTTCATGCATGTGCTTCTAATGTATCTTTATCTTCATCGTAACTGGAATCTTCTCTGACTAGTGAAGCCTCTATGTGTTGCTAATCCAAGACTTATTAGTGAGGTAAGGCAAAGTGTTTGGTTTTGTTTTGATGGCATAATAGTGTGGCGTAGTCCAGTTCATAATTAATAAATCCCTTCAAGAGGTTGCCCTGGGACAATGTAGTAAGAACTGCTATCTGTTCTGTTCAAGGCGTCAATATTAACTGTTCTGATAGTGGCCCTCAATAATTTTTCCATATAGCCCTTAACTTAAGATTTACAAACAATACTTCCCAGTGTACGTCCAATGCTTCTTCGTTGGGTCCTACCTCTGTACTGGTGATCCTGGAGCAAGTAGAGATATTGGTGTTAAAGACCAACACTTTCTGAAGGGAGGGAATATGGTGCTTTTTAGAAATGAGTTCAAAGTTCGTTCCAAAAAACTTGCCCGTGGTTTCAAAGCACCGGTCCCATACGTACGCACAATAATCCTAGATGCTTTCTATCGGAGCTTAAAAGATGAAGTACTACCTCGAAGTACTAGCAGGGTAGTAGTAAAAGAAAGCAAGTAAAAGTCATGGTAAAGGCCTTGGTATTGGCTTCATTGAAAATGGGCGCAATCTGTAATTTTCGACTACCTTTGCGAACAATTGGTGAAACATATCGGCAATAACGAATTCTGGAATGCAATTCGTCTGGTTTATCGGCGTAAACTAGCGACTTCGCATATCCCCACAGAAAATAACATAAACCACACCATCTTGGAGGCTAATTTGCAGATGCACTACGTGAATGTTTCCTGTGATAGATTTGTTTAGCTCTTCCACATAATACCATTCCCATTTGGGGAACGAGTTAGACGGCAATCATGGATCTATGGAGCTGACGCAGCCAATAACTGGAAAGGCACAGCAAGCGCGTCCTCTCGCCAGTTGCACCAGTTGGGCACACGAAGTAGGCTGATGAAGTAGCCCTTTTCTGGGTTGTCCCTCTGGCCTCTGGGTTGGAATCGACAACTTTCTGTCCCGGGACGTTAGTGCCCAAGGTGACCTAGCCCTTTAAGCCTAGCTTTTCTGCCGCGGTCAGCATCTCTGTACAGTCTGCATCCTGCAATGTTGCAAACAGGACCGAAAATTACCCGAACGACTTTACTCCCGAAACGCCCGAGAGCATTTTCATCCATTGTCGCCAGTGTGCAAGCTTGATTCTTCGCATAATTTCTACGCTCATGTTGTTGTCGGAATTGATAGCAGAGTCGAGGAAGATATAGTTCCTTACTAATAGGAGGGCCATAATGTGTGGCCCTATCGAAAAGTGCCATAGATTGAATTTCATAATGTGAATGTGCCATAATTTTTGCATATGGAGTAAAGCGCCATTGTGCTTTGACATTTTGTTACAGATAAACTCAAAATTAGTTGACAATAAGCAATGAAGCGATACACATCTGAAGAACGCGGAATTATTGTTATTGCTTATTTGACCAATTTCCGGTCTTTTGTTTTAACGCAGCGTGAACTTCTTCGTCGTTTTCCTCGTCTCCTGCACAGTGTACGCGAACAATTAAGCTTTTGGCTGAATGTCTCGTGCAAACTGGTTCCAATAGAAATATCGCAAGAAGTGAGCGGCCCCGTATTGCTCGTTTGACACTACTGTGGCCAAGAACGTCTGAAAGAGTCCATAAACATCGACGAGAGAACGATGCACACAATTTGGCATCAGCAGACGTTCTTTGCGTCGAATTTTGGTGAACGACCTGAAGATGTTCCCTTATAAAGTACAAACCGTTCACCAGTTGCTGCCTGCTGATCATTAAATGAGGTTAACTTACTTCCATGCTCTGCTAAACCTGGTGCATTAAGAGGATGATTTCGTATCCAAATTCATAATGAGCGACGAAGCCCATCTCCACTTAAGTGGTTATGTGAATAAGCAACATTTGCATTTCTTAGGTGCGGAGAATTCACATGAAATGCACGACCAACCAGTGCATCCTCTTATAGTGACTGTTTGGTGCGGCATTTGCAGTGAAAAAGTGGTTGGACCTTATTTTTTTTAGGACGCCGACGGCACCACCGTAACCGTAGCTGGTGAGCGCTACAAGTTTTTCTTTTTGTCGCAATTGGCTCTCGAGCATTGTTGCTCGGCCAGATTGCTAGATCTGGCGGCGCCAAACTTCTTCCTTTGGGGCTTTTTGAAATTTCTTTTTGAAACCGGAAACCTTGCAAGTCTTGAACCCAGATGTTTTGCGACTCAACTCAGGAGATGGTCATTTGACACTGATATCATTTTTTGAACTTACACCTTCAAACAAATTTTTGGTGAAAACAGAGCCCAATTTTTTTCATTTCTAACAAAATGGCAGACAATCCACATTATAACATTACTTTTGCCTCACCTTGTATCACCACTTTTGAAAAGGGAAGGGCATTCGAACACTAGAGTATCATCCTTGTAGACCATATTTTTATATTTCAAGAGTTTCTGTGCCAGTTTTTCGGATGAAGAACTAAGACTTTACGACCGCGCGTTGTCCGCGAGAATCAACCATTGCAATAATGACGAGAACACGAAACAACTGGCTGGTAACTCTATACGCTCCTAGCATCAGAATTCGGTGCTACAAAAATTCCGCATTCTACAACATCAGTTCGGTTTGTTTTCGTTACCTCCTAATATAAGAAAATGTTATACAAAACGCTGATCCTGATAATTATACTCTAATGTTCCTTTTGATTTGATTTGATGAACTCCCCCATGTCGAGTGGACTACAAACCTCATCAAAATTCCACCCTCCTGTTCAATCGTGAATGTTAAAAAAAAAACGTTGAAAAGGCCGGAAGCAACTTCATGCAGAGGTCTTCAACGAATCGCGAAACCGTCAAGTTAAGGATGTGCAAAAAGGGAACATAATCTTTAGGATTACAGTCGTACATACTGTTCGAAAGTTTGATTTAATGAAGCAGCTCATACGGGTCATGTCTTTTCCTAGCACTATTAGACCAACTTCTTTCATTCAGAGTCACAACCATAGCAACATGATTCGTCATCTGGGACCTCAAAAAAAAAAGTTTGAATCATTTCGGAACTCTTCTTTCAAAGCACAGAATGCTTACACGTGATCTTTTTTTTTCAGCAGCCAACAATCGAGGCACGAATTTGGGCCACTTTTCATGCCAAAATCTTCGAAGAACTGAACTTCATATCACTTCAGACAATGGTCCACTCCACAATGGTCCATCGCTGATCTTCCAGGATGATTTCACTGTTTGTTTTTTTCAGCATTTCCACGGGTCGTGGAAGAACGACCAGAGCTAGGTTTATTATCGATTGTTATACAAAGTGGGGCAAAAGTAATGTCATAATGTGAATGTGCCATAATTTTTGCAAATGGCGTCAAGTGTCATTGGGTTTCGACATTTATGTTGTAGATAGATAGAGAATTAGTTGACAATTAGTTCATTGTTATTGCTTATTTGACCAATTTCCAGTCTGGTGTTTTAACTCAACGTGAATTTCGTCGTATCGTTTTCTTCTCTGTCCTGCACCATGTGCGGGAACAAGTGCTAAGATGTCGCAAGAAGTATACTCGTTAAACCGAGAAAATCACTGCTGTGGCCGAGGACGGGCGCGAGAGAGTTCAAAAACATCGACGAGATAACAATGCACACAATTTGGCTTCAGCAGACGTTCGTTGCGTCGACTTTTGGTGAAAGACCTGAAGATGTTTCCTTATAAAGTACAAATCCTTCACCAATTGCTGCCAATTGAGGTTAACTTACTTCCATCCTCTCTTAAATCTGTTGCAAAAAGAGGATGATTTCGTACTCAAAATCATAATGAGTGACCGATCCCACTTCCACTTAAGTGGTTACATGAATAAACAAAATTTGCGTTTCTGGGGCACGGAGAATCAAATTAAATGCACGAAGAGCCATTGTATCCTCTCAATGTGACGGCATTTGCTGTGAAAATGTGACTGGCCCTTTTTTTCAGGACGGCAATGGCACCACCGTAGCAGCAACTGGTGAACGCTACAGACAGATGTTAAACTAGTTTTTTTTTTTGCCTCAAGTTGCTGAATTGGGTCTCGATCATTGTTGGTTCCAGCAGAGTGAGCAACCGCTCACACACCTCGGGCAATGATGGAGATTTTGAATCATCCATTCCTAGACCGTGTGATTTCCAATTTTGCCGATTTGAACTGACTTGTTCCTTTGGCGCTTTTTGAAATCTCGCTGACAATTCGTCAGTGATTCTGGCGCAAGGTGCATTTCGAGCTCGATTTTCCGGCCGCCCGGTTTCCACTGATTGTTTAATGCTGTGTTTAGCCACACGACTCTTAGAAACTGAATTAACGTGGGACTGAGCAAGTCGTGAAAGGCCTCGTACTTCTCATTCGGCCGAGAATATCGCTGCCGCGGCTAAAGATGTAATAGTGGCTTCGTCAATTTGCTATGGGGTTATTTAAAGTCACGGGTGTGTGTGAACAAACCAACAAACTCTGGAAGCCCTCAAGAAGAGAATCCGCCATTTACGTGGGTAGTAATGTAGCTGTCTGTAGTCTGTTCCAATCCAGAATTAAATTTCATGTGGTTAAAACTCCATCTCCGTAACCAAATTATCCACTACTGCTTTATTTACAGGAGTCCTGGGAAACTGGACAGTAAATCGACTTTTAACGAGTTTGATGCACTGTCTGAATCCATTCAAAGAATTGTACTCCTGTATCCTCATACTGAAATCGGGTGGCTTCGATATTCTGGACAGACAACACCCGTGGGATGATGTGTTGAGATCTTCGCTGCGGAAAATAATCTAACCCAGCTTGTAAATGAGCCCACGCGAATACCAGATGTTGATAGTTATACCGCCAACATCATGGACTTGTTTTTAACTTCTCACCCTGATAAGTACACCATTGATGTGCTCTCCCCTCTAGGCTCGTCGGACCATTGTGTCATATCAGCTAATTTCTCGTACACCGACCACACAGTTAGAGAAAAAATTCCTAAAAGAACCGTATGGCAATACGAGAAAGCCAACTGGAGCGGTCTTAATTCTTTAGGAATTTTAACTGGTCGTTATGCTTCCCCGATAACGACGTGGATGCCGCTGCTGATATGATTACAGACACCATTCTCTTTGGAATGAGATCCTTTATTCCTCATCGGATGAAGAGTATCAAACCAAAAGAAAAGGCATGGTACGACTCGAGCTGTAAAGAGGCCGTCAGGGTTAGAGAAATGTTTTTTCGGTCCTACAAGACCAACCCGACAGAGGAAAACCGAAAAAAGTTCAAACGAGCCAGAAATGACTGCAACGCCTTTCTTAAGCGTGTGAAATTCCTATACGACCAAAAACTGAGGCAAAAAATACTGCAATGTCCCAAAGGCAGTAAAAAATTTTGGTCGTTCGTCAAAAACATTAGAAATTCCGCCTCATCCTCCATCCCAACGCTCATTTACAATGACATTCCAGCTATCAACTGGACCAGTTCAACTCTCCCAGATTGTGCTTTGTCTCCGACTACACTTGAGTGCGTCGAATCCTCAATGGGACGAATCTACTTTCGCACTCGTGTAGTAGCAAGAGTACTTAAAGATCTCAACATACATAAATCCGCTGGTCCAGATGGTTTATCTCCCCTTCTTCTGAAGAGGTGTTTTTCCACGCTGGCAAAACCACTGCGTAAGCTTTTTCATCAATCCTACACTTTAGGACTCTTCCCGAGCAGATGGAAAACAGCATTTGTCCAGCCCGTCCCTAAAAAAGGCGAATCATCTTCTCTCTCCTCCTACAGACCCATTGCACTTACGTCCCTTCTTTCCAAGGTCATGGAAACACTGATAAATCGTCAGCTCATGAAATATCTCGAAACACGAAAACTTCTCAATGACCGGCAGTACGGTTTTCGTAGCAACAGGTCCACTGGTGATTTGATGGCATGTCTCACCGAAAAGTGGAACCAAAGCGTACATCAATCTGGCGAAAGCAAGATAGTTGCACTTGATATTTCTAAGGCATTTGACAGAGTTTGGCATCAGGCTCTTTTGTCGAAAATGCGTGCATTTGGGATCGACGACTCTCTTCTTCAATGGATTAGAAATTACCTTTCGGAACGTTCAATTCAAGTTGTCTTGGACGGTTTCAAGTCTGATATTCACAAAATAAATGCTGGTGTGCCCCAGGGCTCTGTTCTGTCACCGACACTCTTTTTAATTTTCATTAACGATCTCTTGTCTGCTACTTCTAATCCAATATATTCCTTTGCTGATGACAGTACTCTCTGCTTTTCATATTCGTTCCCGGACTCACGGCCCTGCTCTTCGGCTGTAGTACGAGAACGGCAGCGTATGCTAAGCTCATTAAATTCCGATATCAACAGCATAACCAATTGGGGAACTATCAATGGAGTGGAATTTAATGCTTCCAAAACACAATGCTGTCTGCTGTCTTTAAAGCGAAATTTAAACACCCAGCCATTATCTACGAATGGCACTTGCATCGTCGAAGCCGAAAAACTTTCCATTCTCGGTATGTGTGTCAATGACAACTTACGTTGGAATGACCACATATTTGATGTCGCCAAAAATGCTGCGAAATGTCTAGGTTTCCTCAAGCGATGTAAGAAATATTTTACCCCCTCTGATCTGGCCTCAATATATAAGGCATTCATCCGCCCAAAATTGGAGTACAACTACCACATCTGGTCAGGTGCTCCTAAAACATTTCTGCACCTGCTAGATAGGATTCAAAACCGTGCGATAAAACTTATTGACGATACTAATATCAGTCAATCAATGGACACCCTCGAACACCGACGAAATGTCTCGTGTCTCACTTTGTTTTATCGCTATTTCCACCACCAGTGCTCCACTGAAATCGCCAGTAGCATTCCGCCCATTCAAACTTTCAACCTTAACACCCGTCTCGCTATGAATGCTCATCAGTATACCCTCAAGCCCATTTTCGGACGTACTCTAAAATATCGTGATTCGTTCCTAAGCCGTACAACTCGCTTATGGAATGCCCTGCCGATCTCTGTATTTCCTGGTCGTTATAACTTGCAAACATTTAAAAATAATGTACATCGGTACCTCTCTTTTCTTCCTCCCTAAATTTCCTTTGCCCGCGCTGTGTACAATCACCTTAAGGGTACTCAAACCCCTTAAGGCGCGCTCATTGTAAAAAAAAAATAAAAATAAAAAAATAACACGAATGACAAACAAAAATTTGAAGTTGCCAAAGTTGGAAATTCTTATGAGATTCAACTCGATGACATTCCGGGGGCCGTCTGAGAGCTAGGTCGTAGATTGACAGACTCTGAGTCCAACACAGCGAGTCTTCCAATCGATCTTAGTTACGTCAGCCATACGTACAACTCCATCCGGGCCCGGGTAAACCTTAATAACTCGACGTAAATGCCAGGCCGAACCTTGGGTTCGATTACGATGACAATGTCGTCTATCTGAACTGGTTTATTATCGTTATACCATTTTGACCGTCTTGTGATAACAGGCAGATATTCGGCGTATCAGCGTTTTGTAAGCTCAGCCATCAAGTGTTAGCACCGGCGAATATAAAGTTTGTTGTACAAATCTCTTTCCGAGAATATTCCAGGAACATGACGTCTCGATCATCTTCGCCGAAAAGCATCGAATTCAGTGTCAGAGGTTTGGGGTCTTCTGGATCGACCGGTATGTGAGTGAGCGGGCGTCGGTTTATCTGACGCTGAGCCTCCATGAGAACGTTCCGCAGGACATCTTTTCTAGGCACAAGACCTTTAAGATGGAGAATAGGCTGGTATGAATACCCTCGTACCTTGAGGCATATTCGCAGAAAGAGTTCTCCACCTTCTTCGCATCGTCCAACAAAGTTAAGACCGTTGTCACTGTAGAAAAACCTCGTTACGACACGGTTGATAAGAAAACGCCCAGCAGTCATAGTACACTGACCCAAACTAAGATCATTCAATAACTCTATCTGCACTGCTCTGAATGTAAGGCATGTGACAATCATGCCGTAACCTTTCAACGTACCTCGTACACACTTAGCCAACAAGGGCCCGAAACAATCTACTCCAACAGAAGTAAAGGGTCTGGAGTCAAAAGCTAAGCGAGGTTTAGGAAGCTGTTCCATGAACGCCTTAGCCTTAAGACGCGTGCATATGAAACATCCTTTTCGCACTCTGTGCTGATTATCCAGGCGCTTTCACGAATATCAGTCCCCATGTGAGAGTTTTTTTTGGTAATGATAATCGATGAGTAGGTTGACCAAAGGATGCCTCTTAGGGAGTATCGCTGGATTGCGAGAGGAATATGAAGAATTTGCGCCCTCGATTGCAGACGTAACGTATCAACCTCGTCCAAAAACGGCGACATATTCAGGATTGAACTTGATGAGCTGACCCTACCACTTGACTTTACAGAAGCGATATCATTCGAAAAGCACTCTTTTTGGATTTTTCGAAACATCCAATCTTCGGCTTGATGAAACGAAGGATGTTTTTGAACCGTAGCAACAGCGCAACAGCTCTGACGGAGGAAGACCATCTGGCTTGAAATCTTGCAGATTGCAAGGTACTCGTATATGCACCGTAATAACCCTTTTTTGATAAACGTGGAGCAGCATTTTAGAAACCTTTCTTTCGTTGTCCTCTATATCAGACGCAGCTATGCAAGGTGTAACGGGCCATTCCTTCAAAGGGCGTTTCTTGAAAATCTTCATGATGATCTTAAGCAAACATATCTTTCATGACCTCATCGACCGCAAGTTTACACGAGAAGTGGTCAGAGGATGGATGCCAAAACATACCTAGGACTTTGGAAACCAAACTATCGCTTTCGTTGTGATTAATGCTTACAAACTTGGTGTTGAGATGATCATCCGGCTTCTGATGCAAAAGATCTCGACAAAATCAGAATTCATGGAATGACAAATACGAACAGCATCTCTCGTAACAGAAATAGCGTCTTCAACTGAGTTATGGTTATTGAAATTGTCAGTCTACTCCGTTGCAAGAAATGTCCGATTAGCATCCAGGCACTCGTGATACTTCTTTTCTAGACCAAGATATGGCAAATCTTCTCACGATATTAAATCGCAACAATGTGCAAGAGCTGCCATATTTCTCAGGTGAAAACAAAAGAGAGTGGAAGAGGTCTACAAATCCACTACGATCGAGGGGAGATATAGCGCTAAAGAAAATGTCGCTCGTTTGCGATTTCCATTAAAAATCTTATTTATTATAAGTATCCTAAATACTGGTATTCCTATCCGCCCTGATCACATCGCCGTGGAGCACTTCTACAAAATTTCGCTGCCCAAGCTTCAGAATCGTACTCTGTTTTAACAAAGCCTTTGTATTGCGGTTCACAAAATTTAGTTACACTTGCATGGTGAGACTTTGCAATTGGAATGTAGGCAGAACTGCTGTAGCCCTGGAGTTTTCTTTCTCTTTCTCAACTGATATAGGGGAAGGCTGTACTGGAGTTTAACCATATCCCTGCCGATTTTTGTGATCACTACACCAACTACAATCCATATGAACCAGATTCAAATTCCCAATAAGCCTGCTCAAGTCTTCAGGTCTTCAGATATCGGTATTTTAGTCTCAAGATCAAGTATTTGAATTCCCCCCACTCACCGGGTTGTTTTCGTAGACCTTTCGTACGAACCTAGCATCTCATCTCAATCACACTTTAAGCCATAAGCTAAGCTTCCAAATGTGGAGACACACTACGATAACATCGACCGGTAGTTTCGTATGATCTGTTGGGTCAATTCAACAAAAACAAATTACGAAAAGTTCAACGAAACCCTAATCGGTTTCTCTCAGTATTTCGTAATTCGTAAGAGAGCGTACCTGCTTAAGCTCCGATCGAATTAATTAAACGGTTTTATGTACCGTATTGACAATTGTAATCATCTCTCAAGTTCTGTGCAAGCACAAGTGTACTGTTTTAATCACTTTCCTCTTAGTTCCACAAACACAGTCTGTTTAAAGCACTTACGTTCCACAAGCTTAATCATACCTATTCGCCCCGCCAAAGTGCCGCGACCAAGTCAAGTATTACTGACAGTACTACAGTCAGTTCTTTAAGCCATTTCCATTCAAGCTTCAATATTCGATCGTCGACTGTCGCGCGGTTCAAACGTGTGTGTCTCTCGCCGTTAACGCATTCCACTGAAGTCGTTTCGTGTTGTTTATCTTTTTATTTTTTTTAAATTTTACGTTCGTGCGGCGATTTTTATGTTTTTTTTTTTTTTTTTTTTTACATATATAGCAATTCAATCAGTGTCCTTGATCGGTGAAAAGCTTCGTTTTTCAAAGTCGTTTACGCCAAGTGCATTGTAATTAATTCGTCATTAGAGCTTCCTCATCGGAATGTTAAATACGAATACGAGTGACAGGAACTGAGAGTGTCGAACATCGCGTTTTTGCGTATCTACGAGCAGACGTCGAATCAACAACAAAATCAAGATGGTTAGCAGTACACTGAAAATAACTGAGAAACCGGTAAGTGTTTGTGTAGAAGAAGGAAAAACTGATTTTAACCTGATGGGGAATCACCGCTAATTGCGATGACAGATGTATCATTTGACAGGTTTGAGAAAGTAATGAAAGGCTCTAGTTAGGTATGTGACACACTTGGGGACAGGTCTTCCCATTTCACATCGAAAAGGGTATTTTATGAAATTCAAAAATTGGCAATTTGAAAAACTGATTTAAGAATAAGTTTGGATTTGGTCATGCGGAAGGTCTTTGGAGCGAGCTTGTTACGACCACAACGTGATTGTCATTCGAAGTGGTGACCGCCAAAATTTAATTTGCATTCAGAGTGTGCAGCTTCGAAATTTTAATTCAATTGTTGCTGCGGATTATACTTTGTTGTTTGTTTATTTCGAGCAAGTTATACGTTTTGATTTTATGGAACCAAACAAACCTGTCTGTTGGGAGGTGATCGTTGATGATGAGGTGCTTCAACTGGTCTGAACTCGGTGATCACCCTTAAAGTGCATTGAGGTGAGTGGTCGTTAAGATTTTTGATATTCCCTAACAATGCCAGGTGTCAGGATTTATTCATTCTCCGAGCAGCACATCAAGCATCTTGATAGTCAGGATTGATCACATGATCACATGATGTCAATGATCGCTTGTGGATAAAAATTCTTTTGAAGTAACTCTTGGATTATCCTGATAAAATTTTCCAAAGTCAAGTGATGTTAAGCATGGCAACAGTTTTACGGAATGTTTTGTCATCTTCTGCTCAGTGACCGATTGTCAATTGACCAAATGAAAGCAAAATATTGTTCCTTCGATCCTGACGTCCTTGTCCAATGTCTAAAGACTTTTCGTTTCGTTGAGTTAGTTTGGGTTACTTAGACGTCTACTTCAGTAAGAATATCCACTTTCTTGTAGAAGAAGGACTGCGTTACTGGCCTAAATTATTCCAAATTAGTCTCTAGTCGCAAGCAATTGAATCATTAATTTAGCTGACGCCGCCAGAACTCATATAGGTTCCGCAAATCTTAGAACTCCCTAAATGCAGAGTTAATTTTCCAAACTATGTGGGAAGCTACAGCCTCTAACTGTAATCAATATTGAGTGTGCAACCCCCAGCTGTATAGGCAATGCCTGAGGCTTAAAACCTATGTCTACCTGCCGCAGTTTAATTCGAGGAACGTAAAGTATGTTGTCCATTATTTTTGGTCTTTTGGGCTAACCTGCCTTTTCCCTAGAGTACAGCAAAACTGCCGCTGATTTCTTATAAACGTGGGAGAGTATTCAATCAGTCTGCCTTCATCCTGGAGATTGATGGCACTTACAGCTATGAAAACGAAAAGCACAAATGTTAATGGAACTCTAGTTCATGTTTAATCTCTGAAGTCTTACATTCTCGATCTCCAATACGTAGTTCATGGTCATTAGTATTGGATATATCTGCTCTGGGTATAAAGACTATTTTCTACAAAACCAGAAGTAAAACCTGAGACTGCCGCCTTCATTGAAGTCCTATCTTTGACTGGTTTCGAAAATATTAGGAATGATTCGATTATGTTACTTTCCTGACTCGGATTTTCACAGCTTTCCAGCAGCTCAACTTCTGGTCTCATCGCCCTGAAGACTAGGCGGAAGCACCGGTACCAAGCGATTTCAAGTGATCAAAGAGTGAAACAGTGTTTAAATGGCTTATCCACCACCAAGGCCGATGATAAAAATAGCTTCAGCGGATTGTAGTGCTGAACTTATATGTAGTCTCAGTGAAAGGGGCTTATTACGATACTGAAAGTCTCTAGGTATGATTAGGAACTCTGACTGTTGACGTTAACCATTTATATGATGATGTAACTCTACATCCGAGTATTCATTGCAGTATCTGTACCCTGACATGGACACTTTCGATAGATTTTTCCAAACGATAATCTCATGGGAATCGCTTGTTATGTAATATGAGGTCGGTTAATAATTGTCTTCCTTTCGTTACAAAAGTATGCCGAGATCGACGAATATATTGTATATGACTCAATCCAGGATATGATTGCCTCTCATATTAGACTAGCTACTGATCCAGAAGATATATTGAGCGTTTCTGCAACATAGGACGTCATAAGTACCATTTTCCTCGAATCACTATATTCAAAGCTTACTATCGATATCTTCACCAGAGTGTTGGTGTCACCTAATGGCTGCCTTTCTGAAATCCTTTTGTTTTAACATACTCAGTGGAATCTACAGAAAATCCCATCAAATACTTACTGTCTTGGCAGTTCAAATTGATGTGGTTTGTTCTGTGGAAACATAGTTATGCATAACTGACTTTAAATTAAGTGCACTCGTATATGCCCCACACCAGAGGTGTTTGCATCGTTGTATTTGGAGGTTAGGGCAGTCGTACAGCAACTGTTTGATAGTCCTTCGGGTTCTGAAATAATCTTGAGAAGAGGCTCCTATTCTGCTGGCCATCCTGTCCGCGAGGAAGTGGCCAGTAGGATGAATTTTTTTTATAATTAGAGCGCGCTCAAGTTGTTATTACTACCTTTAAAATGTTTGCACACAGTGCGGGCGAAGGAAACTTAGGGAGAAAGAAAAGAGAGGTACCGACGTTTGGTCTTAAATGTTTGCAAGTTATAACGACTAGGAAATAGAGAGCTCGACCGGGCATTCCATATCCGTGCAGTAAGGCTTATTCCAATTTTATGTGGAGGCCAGATCAAAGAGGGTGAAATATTTCTTACATCGTTTGAGGAAACTTAGACATTTCAATTCATTTTTGTGGCACCGAAAATGTTGTCATTCCAACGTAAGTTGTCATTAACATACATACTGAGAATGAAAAGTTTTTCGGTTTCGACGATAAGTTTCGCTTTAACAACAGCAGGCAGAATTGGAAGCATTAAATTCAACTCTGTTGATAGCTCCCCAATTGGTTATGCTTTTAATACCGGAATTTAGTGAGGGACGTGATTATGGGAACGAATATGAAAAGCAAATAGTGCTGTCGTCAACAAACGAATATATTGGATTAGAAGTAGCAGACAAGAGATCATTTATAAAAATTAAAAAAAAAGTGCCGGAGAAAGAACGGAGCCCTGTGGTATACCAGCATTTATTTTGCGAATATCAGACTTGAAATCTCCCAAGACAACTTGAATTGAACATTTCGTCAATACCAAAAAACACGCTGCCAAATACCAAACTCTGTCAAATGCCTTAGAAATATCAAGTGCAACTATTTTGCTTTCGCCTGATTGATGTAAGCTTTGCTTGCACTTTTCTGTAAGACATGCCATTAAATCAACAGTTGATCTGTTGCCATGAAAGCCGTGCTGGTTTTCATATTTCCAGATATCTCATGAGCTGACGGCTTATCAGATTTTCCATGAGCTTGGACGTAAGTGCAATGGATCTGTTGGAAGATAGAGACGAAGATTCGTCTTTTTTAGGGACTGGCTGGACAAATGCTGTTTTCTATCTACTTCGAAAGAGAAGGAGTGATGAAAAAGCCTCTTTAAAAGAAGGTGAGATATACCATCTGGACCAGCGGTTTTGTGTATGTTAAGATCTTTAAATGCTCTTGCTACTACACGAATGAGAAAGTGGATTCGTCTCAATGAACATTCGACGCACTCAAGTGTATGTGGAGACAAAGCACAATCTGTTCTGAAACGTTTGCAGAATCATGGAGGTGGACGAAAGCGGATGAATATACAGATCTTTGTATGTATTGAAAGAAGGTTACTACAGCAATTGAGCTACATCGAAGTGATTAGAAAAGTGCAAATTAATCATTTCGTATAGCTAGTATATGTAAATCGAACGCATATCAACTCACGGGTCTGAAAAGTCTCGATTCCTACCTCTGAGAGACAATAAAGTTAAGAAAGACAACTCCAAAGATATCACGCGCAACTTGAAGGGACTGCAGCGATCTTTAATGAACAACAGGAGGCAGTTCAACCCAATGCCATGCATATTGCAAATGTTTATTGGTTGAGCTCTAGTTCCGGTACCAAGTAACCCGGTCTGAAATATCAGTCATACATTCCTATTGCTTTCAAAACTTCATTACTTGAACAGAATAACATGTAGCATTGGTGCTGCTAGATCGAATTTTGGAGCTGGACTTTTGATTCTCACGTAGGATGTATAGGACAGGAAGTTGGATTTTACATAACTAGGAAGATTCGTAAGTGTTGTACTCCATTTGCGTAGTGCTACCTGTTTTTTATAAGACTGCCAAGACAGTGTGATCGATAGAATCCTTCAGAGCTACCAAAAGCCAAGTTTCCAGTGATGCCGAGACATGCTAATATTTTAAGAGGTTTTAGCTCCATGATTGTTATTTTTTTGGCCCACAATACTACAGAAGCCCAATTGATGATTATCCTAGATATCATCAGCTTTGATTATACAAAGCACATTTTTTGGTCGCACGCCTTTGGTCCTGCCTTTAATATGGGACTTCCAGCTTAGTTTTTTTTTTAATCTAGAACTGCTCGTTGATACATATTTAATGTAAAGCCTCAATGGAGACTTAGGATTTGCGTCAGTCTGCCTAATTTCACCTTGTTTTTCCTATAACACTGTCTTATTTGGGTTTGTTGTTAGACTTATGGTACTCTAATCCATTTTTTTACGTTTGAACACCTTGCGTTTGAGTTTACCATTAACTGTGATTAGAAGATATTTAGCATCTAAAATTGTTTTTCGTAGACACATTACGTCTAAAATATAGCTACGGGACCTCTCCAGAAGTGGCATGGCTTTAAGCCACTGATAAGTTAGATGAACAAGGTCTCTGCAAGATAAGACATCACTGATCGTATGTTGTCAAAAGCTTCCTCGATATCAACCAGGTCAATAACAAATTGAAGCAAAACACTATTCCATGTTTGTCCTTACCGGTTGAGATCAACGTGGTGATTCCAAAACAAATCCAAAGTCACAATCAATTGCCCACAAATGAATATCCAATTCAGCAACGCCCCTGCCCATTTCCTACTTCAATTTGACCCAAATCCGTGCCAAAAACGTCAAACCCTGACCGGTTGCAAGAACCTTGGTAAAATGGTCAGATACCCATCAAAATCAATGTTTTGGTAGCGCATTTTTTTCCGGCACTTCCAAGATGTGATTCGACTTTTAGATCGCAAAATCAATGGTCGTGCTTCCAATTTAGACAGACAGGCGACGACGGTATTTCTGTGAGATCGCATATTAATTATTTAACTCAATCACTCGGCTGTTAGGGGGCGTTTAAGTAGTGTTTACATAAAGATTTATGATTTCACGTCTAAGTAATAATGGAATAGTGGAAATTACTGATGCGTCACTTTGAAAGACGACGCTGACAATGCAATATCGCAAAGATGGTCATTGGGTTTGATTGGACGTTACGATCATGATGGAGGTAGCTCGAAGTTTAGTTATCGTCTGACCGTCATGGTTAATAAGACATGTGTTAACAGTTGTGTGGATAGTTGGTTTTTATTGTAATTGTACAAATTTTTTTGTTAAATAAAAATGGTGAGTTATGCTTTAATTAACTAGTTTACGCTTTCACTATACGAGTGGTGTGGGACTGTTTAACAGCTTACATCGACCACAATCCGTACTTGGCCATTAAAGTTTATGTGGAGTTATGCAACTAATTAGATGATGAGCTAACTATGAGAAATAGAAAGTTCAAGAGTGAAAAGTCGCAGTAACTTATCAGTGAGAGCTTAACTGTTTTACTGATTAATCCGTGAGTTTGTGTGTACTTTGTAATCTTTGGGGATTCACTCAATCAAAAGATTTGTGTTTTATACTGAAGTGGTTCTGATTATTATCTCTTTAAAATCAACCCAAAGCCTAGAATAAAATGACGACATCCAGATCGAGTTTCTTGCATCATCATGACTGTGTAGGTCGAAGTCGAGTCGTTTAGAACGACCACCAATATTGCATATGTATGGTTTCCAATTTGGTCTTGCCAAGACACTAAACCATCTGAAGGAGCAGATTTCAAAATATGTTAGTGCTACAACATAATTTACTCACAAGGTCTACAAAATTCCTACAATCTCCTGAGGATTTAGAAGACTTGATTTAATAAAAGAAGAAATATAGCCTTATTGGTCTGGATCAGTGTCAGTTCTGTATGGTGGATACGAGTATATTCTTCAGACGTAATGCTGAGCCGATATCAAGTAGCACTCGTATATGGACGAGTGTGTTAGCAGCTATATTCTGAGTCGTCCCTTCAACCTGTAGCTTTGGACATATACGAGTATATAAGCAGCACTATTCCCAGACTGATGAACTCTTTCGGTACTCTAGTAGTTTAATCCTAGTTTCAAACGAAGATTCACAGGTCTATGCCTTCTTGAAGATATCAAAGAATTTAATCAATAAATCCTCTAAAAAACGACTTTGGCTCAGAAGTAAGGTAGCGATTTTCAAGAGACAAGAGTTCTGCTATTTGCCTGAATAACAATGATTTGCGGCTACTGAATATTACAGATTAAATTGTGAAGCGCTAGTGCAGAAGGTTTTTCTATATTCTTTGAGGTGCAGGTCTCTGTCGAACTACTAATCAGCGTAGCAGTCGTCTGTGATCTATTAATCAACAACATTGCTTAGCCAATTTCTACAGACTTACGAGTAATTGTAACTCTCTCTTACTCACTCAACTATCAAGAAAGCTGAAAAAGGCTTTCGGAAACGCTCACTATTTTCATTTAAGGTCACCACCATATATGGACCATCCTCGTCTAACTTTTGGCAACACAATTTCAGTAGACTGCAATGTCTTTACTTTTCGTTCATAAGTTAAGTGAGATGAAGAGATAACGATCGAATTCGATAGATCTACGTCAACGTTCTAAGCTGATTGTACAACATTGCATCAACATTTTTTGTACCGAAACTTCAATATTTGAAAAACGCTACGATTGCCTGGCCATATTTCCTACGACCTTGGTAGACTTCCAAGTGTTCTATGTTCAAGATATTCATATCATGGGGTCCACTCTCAAAATCATTTTCCGTTTGAATAGAAGTTGTCTTTGGTAAGGCTAGTAAGGCTCGCAATGGAGTTGCGATGACCTTTGAATTTTGCTTTGAAGAAATAATACCCGAACATCGACAACATTAAATCGATTTTTCTAGTACTCTGGGCTTGTGAAAGGATGTAGTCAAATCTTCACGGATAACTTCAAAACACATAAACACACGTTTTGGTGTGCTGGGGTCTTTGATTAGAGGAACAACCTTAAACTTCCCTCCGCGTCAGGAAAACTCGCATCTGTATGCCAAGCTTGAATTCTCTAGCTTGCAGTCCACCAATTAAGTAGAAATGTTATCTACTCTGCTCAGTTTCCATAGTTGATCTACTCATTTTTGAGTAGACCATCACCATTCAGACAGTTTTCATTGCCGTCTTTTCGGATTCAATGCATCAAAGCGGAGATAAGAAGTATATAAGCCGTTTCCTGCATTTTATAGTTCTCTTTAACGAAAATTCGCCCACGAAATTCAATATTGGTAAAATCCCATGTTCAGGCATAAGTCACGAGATAGGACAGTCAATTTCGGTTTCACTTATGCTGCGATTTAGGTTTCGACAACCAACAACACTATACTTGCAGGAGAAGAAATTCCAGGAGTCCTTGTTGCTCCCTGGTATCTAGCATTCGATCAAGCCATAAAAGAATGCTGTTTCCACCCGTTCCTTGCAACCCGGCATTGTCAGCTTGTATTTGAAAAATGTCAAATGCCCGCAGGAACTATTGTAGGAGACTAGCGCCTCAAGCCAGCTGCCTCCTATTAGCACGCAAAATTGGTTGAGGTCCTTTTCCACTTGCGTGTGCCATCTGAGTCGCGATCTTCGTCTACTGCGCTATCTCTCGGGGATTCGAAGATTTTTCGGAACAAACCATTTGTTTCCATGGCCCAACCATCTCATTCGTTGGATTAACTGTACAGCCCGTACAGTTTGTCATTGTAGCTTCTCCTCCACTCACCCTCTATGCAGACGTGACCGAAAATCACCCGGAGAATTTTCCTCTCAAAGCAGCCAAGAGCACCCTCACTGGGTCACTTTTGTTGTTTGGGAGAGTATTTTGCTTTCTTAGCCCAAAGAAGCAGCGATTGGCAAGAGATATTCTTCGTAATTGATAGCGGAGACTAGGTAGACAAATTCCTTAATTCCCTCCAAGTTATATCTATCGAGGGCGACATTTTGTCCGAAACGTCGGTGTTGAGTTTCCTTTCTGGTTAACAGCTTATACTTGGTCTTGTCCTCATTGACTGTTAAACCCATCTTCGCCACTTATGTCTCAATACTCCCTAAAGCGCCACTGACATCACTCTGCTTTCTTCCGAATATGCCAATATCATCGGCGTATGCGAGTAATTGGACGGACTTTTTACTTTTATGCCTCATGCCCTTGTCTAAATCCTTTTTTGGCATTAAAGGTCTCGTTGATTACTTTATCGACCTTCATGGAGCAGCGTGCATTCTCCATCGTCATCCTACACAAACGGACGAGTTTGGCAAGGATGCCAAAAACACTTATGGCTCTGTAAGGCTCATCTCTGTATATGCTGTAATACGTGGCCTTAAAATTGATGTAAAGCTCATGGGTCTTGACAAAAGATCTGCTGTAGTCGATGGTGAACTTTCCCGGTCCTAAGCCATTCTGATACGGACCAATCCGATTATTGCCAAACGGCTTCAGGTGTCCACAAAATAAGGTAGATAGGATCTTGTAGGCGATGTGAAGAAGACTGGTACCTCTGTAATTGGCGCAGTTCAGTGGGTATCCTTTCTTGAGTATTGGACAAACCATGCTGAAGTCGCATACTTTCATACTTTCGCCCAACCATATTTTACAGATGAGTTGGTGTATGCTCCTTACCAAGTCATTGCCTGCCACTTTGAAGAGGTCAACATTCAGACCGTCCGCCCCAGCAGCTTTGTTGAACTTAAGCTTAGACACGATTATCTTCACTACATCCGGGTTGGATGATTGGAAAGTTGGTTTACATTCTACAGTAAAAGTTTATTCTACCTGACAGCGGTGTTAGGTTCGTCATTCCCCTCTGAGAAGCCGGTGTTCGTCTCTCCTCTTCTGCTCGTAGAGCTTGTGAAGAGTTATAGACCTTCTATGCTTCTTGCTTAGCTCCGTTTACTTGCCGGCACGCGTTCTCAAACCAGGAGTTTCGTTGTGGTGGCCGAGTGAAACCCAGCACATCGGAGGCGGCACCTCTGATGGCGTTTTAGCAGTGTTTCCAATGGTCTTCGATGCTTGATGCTGGCGGCATAGGACCTCTTGAGAGATTAAAAGAGATTCGATTGGAAAAGGATTTTGTGATCTCTTATGATTGTAGCCGTCCGATGTCGAACTTCCCCATAGTACTAACTTGACTTTGCGATGTTCGGGATATCCGCAACCGTACCTGGGATACAGGAAAGTAATGTTTCGAATCAATGTTGGCCCCTCTTAACGTTCGGACATCCATAATACTGGTTGAGTGCCTTGCGTCGATCACAATGTGCTCAATATATGGTCAATAACAATGGTAAGAACGTGTATCAAGTCCACAAGAGTTTCTTGTTAATGCACTAAGTCCTATTGCATTTAGACATATATCAAAAATCCACGTATTGGCTTCTCCATGTGAAACAAATCCTTCGGAAATGGACTTTTCTATATTCGCCTGATGCTCTTCATATTAAGACTGATGCGCTTAGCAGCGCAGCTAATTGGCAGAACATTATCAACGACTCTAGTATACACCCAACCATTCCCATTCAACGGATAACCTTTCCCGACTAAGAAGGCAGTATCATGATATACGATTATTAGATACTTTCAAGTCAACTGTTATTGCCAAGTCTCTGAAGAGATCTTATGTCAGATAAAAGAGTATGCAATTGAGGCCATGCTCTGAAAAGGTAGAGTTCAGCAGTGATTTGTTACAGATATTGCGTGTCGTACCATATGGATGTCTCAAATGTTTCACATGCTTATAAAAGCCTCCATAAGAGAATATGATACGCAAAACATCTCAGATGTCCATAGATGGTCTTCTTGGTTCAAGAACGGTTTCGCACTAGCCAACCACACTGCTTCAATTCCTTCAGCTTAACTGTACATACTTTCTACAAGATCATGGTAGAAATCCAACGTAGCGATGATTTAGCACTCGGGTTAGCTTAGTGTGATAAATAATTTTTCATTCATTGAAATCGAATCGGGCTAGTCCACGAGAAGCATTTCATCAACAATAGACAGGGCGTCGTCAATTTATTCATTTATTTTTAATTCGCGCTAATCAATGTACTCTCCCTTGTCAACTCAAGTGGTACCTGACTTTCTTTATGTTCCAAAAAATCCTCTACTTTCAGATATTCGCCGATAAGTTTGTTTCCCTTATGTCACTTTAGAGTCTCCAGTACTTTCGCTACTTGAGGTGATGTTGTTACAGTTTCTCGTACTTCTCTGTGCAGGTGATGAAGAACGATTATTCTTTTATTCATCTGTCTTGCCGCAGTCTAATTTTCGTTTTTATAAACAGAATGAAAAATAGAACAACAATTAATTCTGCGCACTTAGTTCAGACACCAACCATACACATTTTAACCTCAATTAAAACATTTTTTTCACTAGACGACAAGAGAAATTATGTGTCAAGATTATGCACGCGACAACAAGGTAAACTCCTTCTACTAGATGCTCCCATTATTAAGCCTCATCGATCATAAGCTATCTCATGATGGCTAAACATAAAATACCACCCAATAGCCAAGTCAAACACCATGTATGTGTCTTGCTGGCCATGTCATAAATCCATCCATATTACATAGATGATGTCATTGAGTTAGTATTGCATAAGTCAATGAGTATCTAAAGCTTGTTTGCTACAACCAATCACCTTGACCGATGTACGAAAACTAGATTTTCATTCTCAAACAATTGCACCTACATTTGAGATGAAAGCGTTAACTACTCTCGATTGACCTAATTACTTCTTCTTATTTTTGCAAGAAAGTAAAAGTTTTACTAAACTCATAAGACTAGGAGTAGTGGAGCACAATACTTGCCTTCCACTCGAATATCATTCGCTGGTGGCAAATGGGGGAATTACTTTGAACACTTACGACTTTGCGTCATTGAAATCCGTTGTTTGAATTTATTAATACGTAATAAATGTACCTGTGATTGTGATTTGGAACTCGATAGCAGGTGTGCAGTGCCGTATAGCTCAAAAGTGTATCAACGACCATCCTTGACTCATAGTCGAGCTGCTGTCAGCTGCGGGCCAACTTCATTTGACAGAGAATATCAGAGAATGGAACGCAAAAAGTTCAGTGTACGTTCGGTATCACATGGGTCAGTGCAATGCGTGGCTAAAATGCGGAAATTCTCGACTCCAGCTGAGAAACATATTTTCAATGAATTGCTCAACGTGTGAGAAAAATACAACTAACAAAAAAAAAAACATGCTGACAGCTGATTTAACTACGGATAAGCAATACAAACAGGTGGTTTCTCGACGATATATTGTCTGACAATGAATGGAAAACGTGGTTGAAAAAAAGCCATTAAAGCATGTAGGTATTCAATGTGCGCTCTGTGGAACATAATTTTAAACAAACAACTAGAGAACATTTCCCAAGCACACAAAAAGAGTTAAGAACCGGTTTTAAGATTCAGCCGTCGGATTTGTTAATAATTTTAGAGCCCCTATCTACAACTATACGAGTAGATACTAACACTAAAGTCAGATTTTTCCTGCTTTAAAACATAAGTAGATAAGTGGCCATGACTTCGTCCGTAATGGGTTTTTTGGTGTGCCACCAACTTATTACGATTTTGCATTTTTTTCTTCTTGCAACACAAAGTATTCCAGTGGTGAAGAACGGCCCGAATTATTACTGATTAAATACTCTACTTTCAGTGAAATTACAATTACAATTATCTTTATTGAGACTTTAAAAATCAATACAATTATTTTTTGTACTTATACAGGATTGTAGCCGACTTGTACAGTATATGCCTGGATAAACAGAGTTTAGAAATACAGCTTCGTGAGCTTTTCTATCGATATACATACATGTATTATTTGTAACAATAATCGATTTTATGTATGCTTGCTCCCGGCATACTTTAAGCAACTTTTAACAATGACTAGATAAATGATACATAGAACGAAAACGAAACAAAACAACACAGACTAGTGACATGTGCAATCATTTTAAATATTATTTGATATACCATATACTCGTAGTAGTATGATCTCCTTATGCTCTAGTACAAATTTCAAATTAATCTTCTTAATGAATAATATATAAATGCTTATATAATCAAAAGCTAATTATTAATTTGAAATTAAAGACTTACACAATATAGAACATATGTACATACATAGCATATATGTATAGTGCGAGTATATGAGGGTATTTTAATGTTTTTGAGGACAATTATGTTATCCTCTCAAATTAGACTGTGACGCTTTTACATAAAATGGTAACATAAGGCTTCTACCAAGATCTTGTTCAATATGATGGATGGATCTTTCATTAAGGAGATTAAATGGTGAAAGATAGTAATTGTCGTCCAAACCCTCACATTTGTTTGAGTCCAGCAAAGATTTTATTAGTGCATTTGGATGGAATTCTATGCGTTTAAGTTTTCTTAGGGTAAGGTTAATGAGGTATGTTATAAGAGGTGTTACTTGACAAGTGTTATACAGAAGTTTATTTGGATACCATTTTTTATCGGGTCTTCTATACTTTCCACAACAGAATCTAAGTATTCTTCTCTCAAATTGTTCCAGTTCTTTTGCTACTGTGGGGGAGATTGTAAACCATGCACAGAATCCATATGCTAATATAGGTCTTATAAGCGTTTTGTATACCAGTAACTTTGTGTTTGAGGGCAATGCTTTTGACTGCAATAAAGGCTTTAGCGAAGCGGTAACAGCTTTAGCTTTCGCTAATGTCTTTCTAGCATGTTTGTTAAAAAGAAATCTGTTGTGGAAGTATACACCCAAGTATTTCAATTCTGACCGCAGCGGGATGGAATGGCCATCGATTTGCAAACTCAACGTTTTGCTCTCTTTCACAGCTAAACGATGGCCTTTTCCACTAGAATTGCGAAAACAAGTAATGCCACATTTCTCTGTGTTTATTTTAAGTCCCCATTTTTTAAAATAATCTAACAGCAAAGGAAGCTTCTCCTTGATTTTATCGAGAGCATTTTGAGGCCTCGCATCGCTAGCTAATATTAAGGTATCGTATGCAAAAAAAATTTCACAAGGCTCTCGTTCAGCATTTAAAACACCCTCGTATGGAAAATCATAAAGAAATATGATGAACAGAATCGGACCTAAAATGGACCCCTGTGGAATCCTTGACAACACCGGGAATGGTTCTGAGTACTCAGAATGTATAACTATGGATGAGAAACGGTTTAGTAGGTAGTTGTAAAGTATTCGAATGAGCCATGTGGGGAAGTTTAATCTTATGAGTTTAAAAATCATGCCTTTATGCCAGAGAGAATCGAAGGCTTTCTCAAGGTCAATGTCCAACCCAACTGTACACTTCTTATTCCTTAAGTTTTGGATGATCTTATTACATAACAGAAGTTGCGCGTGTTCTGTCGAGTGCTCCTTCCTGAATCCGAATTGGGTTCTTGGAATCACATTTGCCTCCTCACAGAAAATGTTAACGTGTTCAGCTAATATTTTTTCAAACAATTTTCCTATATTTGAAAGCAAGGATATAGGACGAAACTCCTTGATTTCCTTAGCAGACTTTTTTTTTGCTACTGGCAAAAGTTTGGCTTTTTTCCAAATTGTAGGAAAATATCCGTTATTGATACAGTGATTGAACACAGAAGACAAAATTGAATATCTCATCTATGCCTGAAGAATGTTTGTTGTTAATGTTGGCCCTTAAAACCTGTATTTTGTCAGGGGTGGTGAAAGGAGGTGCATTGGGGTTGACCGAAAGATGAGATGGCGAAAACGTGGTGATGGGGATATCATTTCGACTATCACAAAATTCTGTAACAGTGGACAGCACTTCATTAGTCAGATTATTATTGAAATTAGGTATTTTGTCTAAGTAGACAGAGGAATAAAAATCTTTAAAAGTATTGAGCTTAGTCGCAGTATCCACTAGCTCCACGCTATTATGCGTCAGTATGTCGCTTGAGATGTTCGTACCAAAAAATTTTCGCCCAGTTATTCTGTCGATCTCCTTAAAAGCTTGAGGAGAAGGTCTTATTTTCTGTAGTCTTGACTTGAAGGTAGAATTAATATCTAAGTTTATTCTTTTACTAATGATTCTACTGATGTATGAAATTCTTGACGACAACTCGCGATATTCCTGATTTATTCTGTTAAGGTGTCTATGATATATTCTTTTTAGTTTTCTGAGCCAATGGGAACGTATTTTAATTAGTTTCATTGTAAGAGGAGAGATGTTGCTGTACTTAGATTGTTTAGGTGTACATATTACCGAATAAGAATCGATATTTCTTGTCAGCGCTAAATTAATTTCGCCGATGAATGTGTCTATTTCTGCATTCGAAAGGTTCCTGTCTGATGGTATGTCTAGTCGGGAAAGACTATTATGAAGATCTAGTCTGAAGGTTTTCCAGTCAGTGCTTTTAAAGCTTCTGTAAATGACTGGCGGTAGCAACAGAGGTGTGAAGTTGTCGACTCTTGCCTTAAGGGAAATTCCGTAATGGTCAGATATTGTAGGGAATGTCGAGCACAAATTATTGTTACCTGCGCTATTCAGAAAAGATGACAGTAGGAAAAAGTCTAACACCGAAGAGGAACGTGGGAATGTTGGGCTATTAGGCGAAATCAAATCAAGATTTAAGAAGGGGCCGTTGTAAAACTAATCATATATCTTGAGTCCATTGCCATTGTGAACGCTATCTCCCCAGTGTTGATGGCGAGCATTGAAGTCCCCCCCAAGAATCATTGCGTCAAAAGTACTTGCTACGGCATATAACCTCTCGAGCTCTCTTAGTAAGCTTCGGCCAGCGTTACTAGGAATATAAATACTTCCTAGAAGCATCCGTAAATGTGTTCCTTCTAGGTTTTTGAAAGTAATTGAGGCTAAGCAAACAGAAAAGATATCACTGTAGAAATTAACAGGATTGTATTTGAGTTTTTCGTCCAAGATGATTGCAGTTCCCCTGCCGGCGTGATTCCGAATGATGTTAATACTTTCAAATTTAGGTTTGTGTCTTGCTTGTAGTCTGGTTTCAGACAGGAAACAAATTTGGGGTTTTTTACTTTTTAATATTTTTAAGAGTTCAAATCTACGTTCGTGGGAAATTATTGAATTAAAATTCATCGATATAATATTTAGGTTTGTTGTGTACATTATACTACAATTGAAGCAACAAACTCTAGGTATGTAAACATTTTTTCTTCTTTTGATTGAAGCTGTTGATACTTTGGCCAAAATTGCCTGATTTTTATCAACAGGTCCCTAAATGAAAGGTTAAATAAGTTAATCGATTCACTAAGAAAGTCGCTCAGATTGCTTGTCTGTACAAATTGATTGTTTGCCTGTGTGAGTCCTTTTGAGTTTTCTTCATTGGATGCCATTTTTGCTACGTCAGCAAAGGAAACGTGTGGCCTTATAAGTTGATTAACGTTCTCATGTACATCTCTTATGTTGGTTACTTTTCTCAGCTTTGCAGTATGAGACAAGGCTTCCCTTCTTTCCTTATATTTTATATATGATGGACAGTTTATATCACTAGCTGCATGCCCTGATTTATTGCAGTTAATGCACTTAAGTTCAGGAACTTCCTGATTTATTTCCCTACATTTTTGGTGCGACTCAATGCAAGACTCAGAATCATGACTTTCTCCACAGAGAAGACAGCGACTACTATAGGCACAACAGTCTCCAGTGTGACCAAATCGTTGGCAGCGGTAGCACCTAATAACCACCCCATTACTTTTTTTTTCCCAGTACACCCTTTGGTGCAATAGAAATCTAATATTTATTAAATCCTTGATGGACTCCCCAACCTCTAATTGGATAACAAATATATTCAATTTAATATTTTGGGCTTTTGTTCTAGCTGTAAAGAACTGGCTTATTTTACAAACCTTCACATTTGGTGCAGATTTCTCCAGAGCTATACTAATGTTGTCAATAGGTGTATCCCCATCAATGCCTTTCAGTAGTATAGAAGCCTTTTTGGTTTCTTTGGGAGAGAAAGAATATGCGCCTATACCAGTCTCGCGAAGTCTATTTATAATTAGCCCATGTACACTCGCACTATTCACATATACCTTAGTCTTATGATAACTTAAATTAACGAACTTATACTGGATATTAGAAATATTACATTCGGCTGCTGCCAATTTAATTAAGTTAGTTAGTAATGTACAATTAGCACCAAAGATATATATGGGTGGGCAAAATATAATTTTGTTGGATCTATTCGATTCAGTATTTGTTATTGTAGGCCCTGTTTGCCTCTTAGTATAATTTCTTCGAATATCACTCACGTCGTTCACTAGGGAACAGTTGTCCATGTTGTCCAGGTCTGCTAGCGGGGAGAAGGGATTGCTATCCAAAGTAGATTTCTGATGACTCATTGCATGTGAACGACCAACGCCGTCTCCATTTATTTTTTTCCTTTTTCCGATATTCGCGTTGTAGGTGCTTGCAGATCGCTTCAGGTTTCCAATAACTGCTGTCCACTCAGTCACATTTGAATTATTATTGACTTCTCCCATATTTGTATGTTGGAGAGCAGAGATTCCTCGCATGTTTGCCGTGAGTCTCTGAGTATTTACCGAGAGATTACTATTTGCGAAGGAGCTGACATTAGGCTGCACTTGTTTGATTTTATCAATAATTGATGCACTTGCAATTGAATTAATTTAATTCTCCAGCGTAGGGGCTGGAGATTTTTTAATCACTTTATCACTTTCCACTTTTATGAGTCTCTGTCTCTTTAAGGAAAATATATGTAAAATATAACTACTTGCGGTTGAACCGTCGGTATAATGAGCAAAATTGTTTAACTATTGTGTCACACGTCTGTTCACTCCAGAGTCGATTATTCGTCTCCCCACTTTCAGTGAAAGGCCGATGGAAATCGGTCCACGCTTTACGAAATCAGTCCGGAAAAATAGACGCCCTTCCAATACTTACTAACTTAGATGGCGCTGCAGCCCGAAATGAACCTGGTCAGAAATAAACCTCTCCTCTATTAATACACGTTAAAATGGTTAGAGTCCCCTGCTACTTGTTAAAGTTGCAGCTATCTATGGAAATGTTCTGTCCGATTCGTCGATGTTTTGTTTCCCTTTTTATTGTCAGCATATACAATACTTGGTGTTGCCCTCATTCAGAACTAAGGCCGCTTTTGGTGCTTTTTTGTATTACTTGATAAACAACTAGCTGTCATCTGCCTATAATGTCAATATAACCAGCGTATGCAGAACAGTCTTTTAAAAAGTTGTGCCTCTAAGGTTGGCTTCCGAGTTTGCACAAATTTCTAAGGCCCTATTCTGTGTAAAGATATCGCCATAATTTTTATTTTGTAAATTGGTAGCACTATACTTAGTTACTGCCCGAAATTTGAGCTGGATCTGCTACTCAGTTGATGCAGTTGTTGTGAACTATACTAATTTTTACAATATGGGAAAAAAGTTGAATAAAGGTTTTGCCTTAAATTTTGTGTTGCAAATGAAATTGAGTGTGCTGAATCGCTGAAAATGGTTGCAGAAGACCTGCGGCGAACCGTGTATATCAAAAACACAGGCATATTAATGGTATCCAGAGAAGGCTGAGAAGTGGAGAATCAAGAAGCTGGAGCTCCAAAATCATCTTAGAGAGTTAGTTCAAGAGATGAACATATTTTAAGTCCGTTCATAGCGTTCTCACTGATATTTTGGGCATGAAACGCTTCGCCGCACGACTGGTTCCAAAAAAACTCAATTTTGTTCAAAAAGGGCATCGAAAGTCGGTCGCTGAAGACATAGTTTCCCGAGCGTTTCAACAGTCTTTGGAATGGCGTTTCCAAAATGAGCTGGAACCGAGGCAGTCGACAAATGTCATCGGCCAAGCACCACACTTACTTGATGTGTCTCCGCCTGCCTTCTTCTTGTTTCCGGAGCTAAAATTACCATTTCGAGGAATGCCTTTTGAATCGGTTGTAGCCTTAAAAAAATCCGCCGAAGGAGCTAAAGGTCATATCTCAATTAGCCTACGAAAAATATATGGACGACTGGGTGAAGTGCTGACATAGTTGTATTGCAAGCAATGGTCCCTACGCGATAAAAGAAATTCTAATGAGTAAATGAATTTTTTATTTACAATGTATGAAGTTAAAAAAGTTACATATGACAGCGCATTACTCTGCTTTAGCCCCTTTCTCACATCAAAGGCCACGGTAAACTGCGAGTGTTCTCTATTTGCATAATCTGGTGGACACTTCAGCTATGTAAGAACAAGTTATGGCTCCTAATAGCTCTGTTTTTATGTTTCGACAATGATTGCTCATTTAAATCGTTATAAATTCAAATACGTCACACGGAATGTGAAACCGCACATCTAAACCGATAATCTTGGATGAACGATGGGAAATTTAAATTAGGCTAGGTTAGGTTCACACAGACACCAGGCACCAAAACGGATCATCGCGGTCCCTATAGAATCAGTAGAATTTGTCTTCAAACGGCAAAAACCTAATCAATCTCCCTGGTGAAACACCCAATTTCTTTGCAAACGCCAAGAAGGCCTTTGAAGTTCGTTCCGTCTATTTCCTCTAGGTTTTCGACAAAGTATTTTCTTAAAAATTTTCTTCGACTACGTTATACTGCCTCGCATTCACACAGTATGTGTCTATAAGGTGACAGCCTGCAGTCACCGCAGAATCTGCAAATATCCGTATTTAACAATTTGAATCTCATTGCGTGTTTCCGCTGGATACAGTATCCTGTCAGGATTCCTATTACTGTCATAAGCTTATCCCTGTTTAGTTCTATTAACTCCCCAGATATTTCGCCACCAAAAAGTGATACCCTGGATACCAGATAGCCTTAGATACCCTGGGTCATGTCAACATTTGACCACCTTAAGTTGGCAGTCTTTGCGATTTTTCTCTCGATAGTGCCTCTCACTATGCGAAGGGGTGCTTTGATGTTGGCAACCTCACTATCGTCAAGTAGCCCTCCTTTTTTTGCAAGCTCATCCGCTTGTTCATTTAATTTAATACCGCAGTGTCCCCGGCACCCAGCACAGTCTCATCCGGTTTTGACTGCATAGTGTTTTAAGCACTGTGCGACAGTCCCTGACTTTATCAAAGTTGATGTTGGTCGATTCCATTGCCTTGAGTGCGGCCTGGCTATCGATCTATAGTAAATAGCGATATCTCTTTCGGATACCGATCTCATCTGCATTATGTTAGCCAAAGGACACCCAAAACCTCTGATTGGAAGACACTGCTTGCGTCCGATAGTCTTATAGACACTCTTAGTTCTGGGCCTTCTGAGAAGATACCAGGACCTGTTCCTTCCTCTGTTTTCGAGTCATATGCGAAAATTGCATATGAACTGATTATGTAATTCCAGCGGTGTTGAGTGCTGAAAGGAGTCCAATGCGGCCGTAGGTGTGGTACGGAGAGCACCTGTAATGCCTATGGAAGCCACTCTTTTAACCTCCGCTATTTTTTTGTAAACCGTTTTCTTGTTTGTTACTTTCCACCATACTAGTCGTCGTATGTTAGTATGAGTCTGACCACCATCGTACGAATATACAGCCAGTATACCATAGCAGGTTTTAAGCCCCAAATTTTTCCTACCGTTCTTGTGCAAATAAAAAGAGCATTACTCGTATATGCCTTTTTGATTCTTTATACTACGGTAAGATTCCAATTCAGTTTTTTGTCCAGAATCACACCCTTCGCGGTGTACGAGATTTACAATTACACTGCGTTGAGTTTTGGGAGTCTGAATCTTTTACTTTCTGGTAAAAAGAACTAGTTCCGTTTTGGAAGGGTTTTCATTGAGACCATAGCTTTTTGCCCAAGTCATGATCGTCTTCAGGGCAACCTCCATAATGTCACTTAAAATATTTAAGTATTTTCCCGGCACTATTATGACCACGACATCTGGGTATGCCGTGGCACTTATACCCATTGTACTAAGCTTTTTGAAGATGTCATTAATAGTCAGCACCCACAGGAGTGGCGATATGACTCTCCATTGAGGGGTTTCCCTGGTCACGGATATTCTAACCGAGCTTTACTCAATGGAAGTTTGTAATGCCCGAAGTGTAGACTCTTCTCTATTTTCCACAGCATCTCGTGCAGGGCGGTTTCTACAGATTTTCCTTTCATGTATGCATGCTGCGACTCAATCAAAAAGCCATTACTACATCTGTTCCAAATATGTATCTACAATAACCGCTCTAGGGTTTTAAGCATAAATGATGACAGACTTTGGTCTGAAATCTTTTGCTGCTATATGCCCCTGTTTGGCAGCTTTAGGTATAAAAACCACCTTAACTTCCCTCCAAGCAATTGGTTTTTTTAAGGACTGAATTTCCCACCGTAATTTTTCCTATTAATGAGAACACCTATTTCCTCTCCGGAGAGAGAGAGAGAGATCAATTTTCTCAGTGTGCCCTAGCATGCCAGCGTCATCTGATAATATGGATCCCGGAAAGTGGGTTTCCACCAGCGTTGCTAGAAACTCTTGACTACTTTCAGCCCAGGTTCCGTAATTTTTCCTGAGGTAGCTAGGAACACTCGCTTCCTTTGAAAGCATTTTGTGTAACCTCGAAGCCTCGTCTGTTACCGCGATAGTTTCGCAGTACTTCTGAAATTCAAATTAACTATTGGGAAAACCTGCAGCACTTAAATTTAAAGGATGGTAGAGCTCATTTTTGGATTTCACTGCGAATGCCTATTGATGCTTACTGCTGCCTCACTTTTGATGACGTTTCGAGAATACGCCCTTCCATTTCGCTTAGAATTGGTTTTTCCGTGGGATAAACAAGTTCTTTCATTCTTCCCTGTACAAAAAAATCCAATACTGTAAGGTCAGGAGATCTTGCAGGCCAGTAAACTGGTCCATTACTTCCTATCCAACGGTTACCGTACTCTTGAATTCTTAACCTCACAACCATAGTGGGCGGCAGCACTATCCTGTTGCAAGCCAGTGGAATCAGTGGAACGTCCTCCAATAATTCTGGTACATCATTTCGCAAAAACTCTAGATAGTTTGTAGATTTCAGTCTAGGTGGTAGTTTGAAGGGGCCGATTAACTTGTTTCCAATTACACCTGTCCACATATTTACGCTGAATTTTTGCTGAAATAATTTAAGTCGCCTTGTCTGTGGACTGTCCGCAGCACATGTATGTGTGAAGATTATGAAAATTTGTGATCCTATCTCTTGTAAATTAAGATTCGTCCGTCCAAAGAATTCTGCTAATAGACTCGTTGTCATCCAAGCTCAGCTCCAGCAACCAGTTAGAAACCTCAAGTCTCTTTTCCAAATCGTCGGGAAGCAGTTCTTACCCAGGTGTGTGGTGGTAAGGATAAAGAATTTCTAAGTGCAGTACATTCGAAATTTTATATCTGGATACAAATTATTGCAAAGCTAATGGTCTGATGCTGATTGATGGATCACTTGTAACAGCTTCCAAGCTTCGAAATTCTTCTTACTTATAGAGCTGATGCAAAATGTGTATGCCATCATATAGCGCCATCATCTTGCAGGCAATGGGGGTCAGAAGGCAATGAGATGACTTTGGAAATTCTCATGTCATCAGCGAAAATACAATACTTAGAAATATTAGAATTCGTTAAAATGAGATTTATATCGTTAATTGTGATGATAAAGATGATTGGTCCAAGGTGACTACCCTGAGGGACACCAGATGTTGTTTAATGGGGTCGGATATTGAAGATCTGAAGATGATGAGGATTTAGTCCATGCCACAAAATTAGGGGAAAAGCCAAGTTTTTTTTAGCTAAGAAATGATGAATTGGTGAGAAATTTTATCGGATGCCTTGCTGAAATCTGTTGAAATTGAATCGACGTCATCACCGTCTTCTAAAGCATGAAGCACCCTAGAGCCGAGCTCTGTTAGATTAGTGGTCATTGATTTACCTTTCATGAAACCGTGCTGATTTGCGCAGATAGTTGGCGGAAGCAGTTGTTCATAGATAAGTTTTTGTATGACTTACTTCCTTTTTTATGAATAGGGATGATGTAAGATTCCTTCCATAGGAAAGGGAAGGAACCTGTTGAGACAGAAGAGTTAAATAGGGCAGTAAGGGGAGGACCGAGATGTGTAACACACTGTTTTATTACAATAGCCGGAAAGCCATCAGTGGCCAGACGTAATGTTTTCAGGATGTATGATGTCTCAGGATGGTTTCTCATATAGCTAAAGTAACTAGAATCGGGTTCAGCTGTTTTCTAAGAAAAGGATTTGTTAAAATGACAGGCAATGAAATTTGCAATGGCTTTTGGGTCGGCAGAAAATTCACTAAGAAATTTGAAAGTAGGTGGGTAGCCGTCTGATTTTCTTTTGGTATTAACAAACTGGTAGAAGTGTTTAGGGTCAAGGGCTAAGCGAAATTGCATGCGGTAGAGGTACTCAAGGTAAAGAGACTCACAAAGTTCAGAAAAACGATTGGTAATTACTGTGGTCGGAATCAGATCGAGTTCTTAAGAATTTATGCCACAACTGCAGGCTCTCATCAAACATTAACTCATGTCAGGTCGACTCACTTCTAAAAACTCGACTAATTCGAATAAATTATTCATTTTCAAGCCAAGGCTATAGCCTTGCCCATCATTTGGCTCCTTGGTGCTCCATTTCTTACTGTAAAATCTTGTTTGGTGCATGTCGAAGAAAGCAATTCCAACTTTTGTTATCAACAGATAGTAGCATAACTATCCTCAAGTGTTTAAGGCATACAATTTCCCGATGTAACGACAATGGTATTGAGAATGCCGAAATGTCTTGGAAATTGGCTCCATGCTTTCCCTTTTTTTTTGCAATAGAAGGTAGATGCTCTATCAGCAGAAGAATGATCAGCATATTACATCTCATTTACGAACACGTGCGGCCACGTTGATTCAGAAGGAACTCTGAATCATTGAGAACAAGTTCAGATATGATAATAACCATACTTACCCTACCTACGCAGGGCAATTCAATATTGCAACCCATTTTCCATGGAGAAACTGGAGAAGGCCATCCACAGACAATTTCCAATGATCAGTAAAACTTTCTCTTCCTTTTTAAGAAATAAAAAAGCACTTAACCGAATGTATCTTACGAGGCAAATGACATACCTGTTACTTGTTGCTTGTTTCTCTTTCTCTGGATATCGCTGTCATTTATTTGCTCCTCCTCGGCGCCCATCAATTTCTGATGCAATTTCTGGCAATATGTGTCGATAGGTTTTAATGACTACCCATTCAAATGAATGACCTGTACTTGCGCGCCTTGTGATTCTCAGAACTCTAAATGCCCGCCTGATGCAACCTCTAATGAAACGCTAATTCCAAGTTTTACCATAAACATGGTTGCGTCCACATTGATATCCACGCTGTGGATAGGTATTGTGCCCACCTTTTCCGAATTTGTAGGAATTTTCCATTCTTCAGGCGAAAATCATGTAGCCCGTCACCATACATTCACAAATGACATGAACTACATAGAAATGAAAAGCCATCAACTGGAACTGCCGAGTTGCGGTTGAATGACGTACGAATACAAACAAAATATTCGTATCTCAATAGAGTGTTTTTTTTTTTTTAATTGCAGGGCACTGTAAAATACCCAAAGTCGGTGGCGTTTATAATTGGAAATGAATTCTGTGAGCGGTTCAACTACTATGGCATGCGGAGTAAGTTTTTTGTTTTTATTTTAGAAATATATTGTAGATTCCGAATTTTTGCTTTTTTTTCCAGCAATTCTTGTTCTGTATCTTACGGATAAGTTAAGATACGGTGAGGATCAAGCGACTGTGCTGTTCCATATTTTTACGAGTTTGGTTTACATTTTTCCACTGATTGGAGCAATCCTGGCTGATAGCTGGCTTGGACGGTTCAAGACGATATGGTATTTGTCCGTGGTGTATACAATAGGAGCTGTTGTCATAGCACTAGGCGCTGTGCCAAATTTGCACCTGCCAGTTAAGTAAGTATGTTAATATGTTAATGACGCTATGTGAGTGCTTTGATGTGTAATCATTTGATTAGCCTTGCACAAGGACTGGCTTTTAGAAACTTGTCCAATCAATTTTGTACATACAGATCGTACCCCTTTCGCATGGATAAAGTTCTATTAATTTGCCAGTAGAATCGTCCTTAAGAGCAAATCCTGGCACTGTAGTATAAGACAAAATATCCACGATCGTAAGAAAATTTGATATAAACGCTCTTATTTGGTCTCAATCGATGGTCTTATGAGTATTTTGGGTTATTTTTTAGAGTCGTTGTAGTGCGTATTATTTGTATCATAGATTCACCCTTCAGCTAGCCACCAAAATTGCTGGTGCTGTCGAGCAATATCCCTCATGTCGCGACTCCCTACCGCCCTACTGAACCGGAAACGCTCCGCACTGCCATATGAGACGTCTCTGTCGTAGTTGAGTGGCCTGTCCGCAGCTATTCGAGCGACGCGGAAGATTAGCGGCACCGCCAATCTGTCCTGGATCAGACCTTTACTATCTAGATAGAGGAACGCTTCTGGAGGAATAAAGCCGTGAAAGCGAACTCTCTCTTGGTACATATAATTGGGGTAGAAAGCCCCGGAGATCAGGTTGTTCGATGAGGCCATTGCTCTTGCAACGTGCCTTCGACTCAACTCAATGACGAAATTGTCCACTCTTATTTGGTTCGGCCTATTGTACAAGACCTCATTGGGATAGAATTTTGTATACTGAGACTCTGGTGTTCTGTATAACATCCGAATCTTTTCCAATAAATACAGCATGGGCCTGATTAGTGCCATGTAGCAGATTACCTTCACCCTCGCATCGAGGGTAAGCGCAAAAGCACCTTTGGCTCTGGCCAGAGCAACATCTACATGTTTGTTAAAATACAGATATTGATCTAGCCAGATCCCAAGGTATCTGACTACATTTCTACAAGCAAATGGCTGTCCGTACTGCCCCACGATCGAGAACTTTCGCCAATTCTTTCTGGTATCCCTAGCGGCCCCAGACAAAGGCGTCCTAAACAGAATGGTTTCCGACTTCTGAAAGTTGATTTTCAACTTCCAGTCATCGCAATATCGCTTAATTTTTTCGAAGTCACGCTGCAAAAGTGTATTAATGACCTCAATCTTTTTACCTGATCTGTACGTGATTAAGTCGCCTGCGTACGCTATGGCATGGTGAAGTGAACCACTTGTGTAAATGTTGAATAGGATCGGCGAATTTACCGCACCTTGTTGCAGACCGCTTTTAATGTTAAAGGTTCCAGCAGAAGTCACATCGCCATTCTTCACGAACTGTCTACTGGAGAGCATATCAAAAAGAATATACAGCAGTGGTTTACTAATGCCCAACCTGTCCAGATTGACGTTGTTCGTCGTTCGGGCGATTTTAAGACATGGAAGGTCGTTGTGATCTTTCCTCCGAAATATTTTATTTATTTGCGGGAACGTATTCAGGTTGCTGGTGTTTACAGCCCGAATTTTGTTGTTCCAATACAAACTTACAGAATTTCTGTAATTTTCCTTTATTAGTGTTTGGAGGTTTTTAGTCGACGACTTCAGTGTCATGATCTCCGGGTTATGTCTGTCAGTAAACCGTCTGTACAAGGTTTTTAGTCTTGACAGTAGCCTACTTTTTTGTCGGTGCAGTGCGTCAATAGTTGCATTGCGGAATAAGTCTTCTTCGTCAGTGTGCTGGCACCGAGGTATCGTTTTGCCCATTGTTCGTTTGATTGTCTCGCCCATTAGTCTTAGATACCTGTCAATCTCCTCGTTTGACAGATTTCTGTTGGACGGTGGGTAGAGCGAATTCGAGGAGAGAGCTCTAGTCAGTGTTCTGGTGAAGTGTGTCCAACGAACCTTACTATAATTGTAGGAATGCCTTTGGACAAACTCATCCAATTTCGCAATTTCGTTGGGAACAGTTATTTCGCTGCTGAGACCGCAATGGTCACTGTCATATACGAAAGTGCGTAGACAGTTTGTAGTTTGATACATTACACTGTGCTGACCCCACCAATTGAATAGCAGGTTCCCTCTAGTATTTGGTGTATTATTTCCCCAATCACTATGTTTGGCGTTGAAATCTCCGCCGATAATAAAATAGTTGTCTTCCAATTCCAGCCTCAGGAATCGAAAAAGCGTCTCGAGCTCTGAGATGAATAAAGTGGATTGAGTAGCCTTAGGTGCATAGACAAACACCATGTACAACCGCTTTCCACTACGGAAGGGGATATACACGATGCACCTACGCACTACACGTCTTTTAAAACGTATACGGTTTCTCCGTACTATTTTGTATCTTCTGTGCCTCATTTTGTGTCTCTTGGTAAGCTTAGTTTCGCTAACCAAAAGCACATCAGGGACTTGGACTTAAATAGTGCGGCTCGTCCTTCGAACCTAATCAGTGAATTCGCATTCACTGCAAGGACCTTCAGGGTTTGCTCCTCCACGTACGTACCCATTACGGCAAAAGGTGCGTTAGGCCAGGCAGCAGCGCGTATACTTGATCCACCGCTACAAAAGTACTGTCAGTACAATGATCATGGTCAGTTTGGGATGTATGCTTGCTCACATAACTTCAATGAAATGAAGATGAGAAAAATTCAAACAAAGTCGAATGTGGCTGCTTGGGCTAAAGGCTATCTGGTCAGCTATGTAAGTCAACCAAAAAGAACTTTGTAAAATACATAGGTACTCGTACATCTCGTACATCAACTACGAAAGGAGAAGAATCGCTAAACTGCTCAATATATGTATTGCGTAAAATGATTACATCAGTCGCCCCATCATCGCATGTACAACCTTTTCGCTGTAATGCTGGCTTAGCATATACTAAATATTCACATTACGACAACTCTTAGAAATCTCAAGTTAATATCTGGGGTCTACCTGGGCCTCAGCTACTAGACCTCTCCAGTAACACGGGTTTTCGCTTAAATGCATTCAGTGTCTCGCTCGAAAGTGTTGGAGTTCCCTTCCAATTAAGCTGGGTTCTTCTTCTACTGCAATAGTTATCCTTCAGTGTTTGAATCAAAGACACTTCTGGTCGGAACGTTGGTTTGGTTTACATACCCTGGTAGACTAAAGCGGACCAGGTTGATGTCACTGTACCGAGTACCGTACTGACCGCCGACAAGGAAAAATATTCAGTGCAGTGCAGTGCAGTGTCCAAAAGAATATAAAAAAAAAGACAGTGACAAAGTTCCAATTCTCCCGCCCCCGGTCATATGACTGTGGCTTGAACTTAGTCACTGCTGTTGCTGTATTTGTCATACGGCACGGGCAATGGCTGAGTGTATGTAACAGCCGATGGATAGCGGGTTGCAAGTGTGGATTGTGTTGGTGCACCTACAACAATTTTATTCGGTAAACTAACGTCAGAATTTTCACTTCGCAGACTTGCTTAGCATCGTCGGTATTTGTGTTTTCTACGTTTGTTCGTGATTATGACTAGCGAAATCAGGGTTGACCTAGCTAATATACGCAGGCTAAAAAGTAATCACTTTTCTATGGACATCCACGCTTGCAAATACTGTTTTGGCACTTAGTGAAACACAGGTAAATGACCGCCCACAGCTCTCAGATCACTCTGATCTGAAGCTACCGAAAGCAAGATAGTTGCACTTGATATTTCGAAGATATCGTCATCTGCCTTATTTTAGGTTAGGTTACATATGTGGGGTGATTTGGTATCTGTCGCGGAAAGCACAACCTAGAACTGATCACATTTAAGTAGGTCTGGGTAGACCCATTATGCTGCCCGAGTGGTGAATTGGGAGGGAATGGGAATTGGATTTCGGTTGCTAATTGTTGTTTCCTCTTTTTGTCTCGCGTTGATTGACATTTGGACCTGTTGCATCAGCGAATCTGAAAAGAAATGCAAATGAAACACGAAATACCTCAGAGAAGTCGCGGAAGTAGTAACTTCCTAAAGTTTTTCATCTCAAATTGTTGAGTCTGGGACAGTAGTACAGAAAGTGGAGGATATCTTCCCGTGAGCCCACGTTCCAACAGCCTCTGCAGTGGTCGTCATCGGTAAGTCGCAATTTTATTGCGTGCGCCTCCTTTCGAACTCGCTCGTCTACATGTTTGTTATCTCACACTCCTTTGTGGCCAAGGAGCTTAAACTCATACTGAACGCATGGGCACTCACTCACGACAGCACTTCACAAGCTTTGATTTAATCTCAAGTGCAGCGATGAGCTTAATTGCAGCCGGGCCGACAAGGAATATGGTGATATCCTCATGGGATATTGCCTGGCCGCTTCTGCTACAGCCTGGTCTGACACTACTGTAGTTTGGCATAAGATGTAAGCATCTTAAGTTCAATTGATCAGAGAAGATCCCCACGCCGGTTCCTATCTCCATCTTTGATCCATCCGTGAAAATGGATCAATCACACCTAACGTCCATGCTTCTACGTCAAAGAGTAGGTCAACGCAACTCTTGACGGCATGTACTCGTATAACTCGGCTAAACAACATGGCGTAGGCGAATCACTAGTTTTGTGGATAAAAGCAATGCTGGTGAATAGGAAATTGATTGCGTATGTTGACTGCGGACAATATGTAATGACGGGAGTAAACAGGTGTTGCCCGCAAGGCGGCGTTCTGTCTTCATTGGCATGCTGCACTATGTACAAGCATACACATATGATGTAGCTGTACGGTCTGCTTGATTGTGTCTAGCGACTGCTTGCGCTTCAGAGGGATTGGTGCACTAGTAATGAGCTTTCAGTCAATCCTCTCAATACTGAGCTTATAACAAACTTCTATGGACTAACTATGTTACGTCGAAAGCTTCTAAGGCGGTGTCGGCCTTCTGGCGGTATAAAGGAGTTATCGGCAAGACATGTGGGCTGTCTCCAAGAAGGGTTCTCTGAACCTATAGGGCTATGTTAAAACCAGTTATATCCTATTGGTCGGTTGTCTGATGGAATAATCTCTCACAAAAATACATCATTGCTGCTTTCATCAGGCTCCAAAGAACGCTCTGCCTTCGCTGCATGGGGCACGCTTGACTCCACTTTAGACGCGCTGATGAATCTCCCTCCCCTTGATATTCATATCATCGGCTGCACTCTCAAAGCCATCTTTCGTTTAAAACGAAGTGCTCTTTAGTACAACACACACTGGAGCTTTGATGACCTTTCGCACCGACTGTCTTATCACTCTGGTCTTATGAACATGCCCTCTGATGCAATGAAAAAATACAAAATCGGCTTTTCCTGTGCCCAAGACTGGTTTCGGTCGAAATCTGAGCCAAAAAAAGAATTTAGTGGGGTCTTCACGGATGCCTCCAAAAACCACTTTGGGACACTGCGCTCTTATATTTCTGGGGGATGACACCGCAAGGTTTCATTCCTCATTAGGAACACTTGCGCCTGTTTTCCAATCGGAGATATACATAATCCGAAACATTTGCATCTTTAGCGACAGCCAAACTGGATTTTCTGAACCCTCTTCCGACTTTCAAACTAGTTCGAGAATGCACAACTTCACTGAATGCAGTCGGAAGGCAAAATTCACCGAGTCTTCTCTCGGTCCCAGGTTACACGGGATCACGGAAAATGAAATCGCCGATTAACTTGCTAAGAAAGGCTCAGAGGAAAGTTTTTCAGGACCCACATTTACTTTAGGTCTGTCTGAGTCGTCGGTTAGGGCTTTCATTGACATTTGAGTTTCATATGAGCAGAACTGCAGATGGAATGACTGCACAGGTTGCCCGCAGTCCAAACGAATGCTTTCCGACGGTATACGTCTCTAAGAAGTAAGAGACCTTCCAGCTGTCCCTCAGTAGGAAAGACTGCAGGTTTCTTACTGGCGTCTTGACAGGGCACTACACTTTTGCTAAGCAGTTAAATGTGCTGGGCATTAGGTATACAACATCCTGTGACACTTGCTGTGAAAGTGATGACGACACCACGAAGCAGTACCTCTGTGAATTTCCGTCTTACGCTTGCATCACGCTGCATGTACTGTACTGTAGACACTTTATCACTGAAGCGCATACTCAATTGTCTTTGAGGGACTGAAAGATTCCTTTAAAACAAACTTACAAGGAGTTCTTTGTCTGTTATCCTTCTGTGATAGTACTTCTCTTATGTGCAGAGGTGTATGAACAATTACAAAATGGTAAGAGGGATGAACACATCTAAAGTGGTACACTGAACTGGAAGGTAACCTCAACCAACTTGAAATGGGCAACTGAAGACAACTGGCTCGTAGCCGATTCAGTTGAATAGCTTCATTGCTCGGGCCTGCATTCCAAACTATGGTGCATAAGTAAACAACTGGCGCATTCGTTAAGTTCGTGCTCAGAACCTCGCACATTCACCATTTTCTAAAAGCCCATTGGACTGTTTTCATCAACTTGTATCGAGTAGTCCTATTTAGTACTCTTGTAGTTGATATGGTGTTTTCAACTTCGATAATTTTGTAGTTATCAGTGATGACAGATTCTTTTCCAATAGCAGCGACTTTATACTAGACAACCGCTCTTCTTTCCATTATACTTTGAGGATGACACCCAGACTTCACTACGCTTTTATGGCTTATTGTAGTTCCATTTGTATGATAAGCCATCCAGCCAAAATGACTAACTAACATTTCCTTTTTATATTTTCAGAGAAGTTACAGTGTTAGGCCTGCTGTTGATAGCCACAGGGACCGGCGGCATAAAACCCTGCGTATCAGCCTTCGGTGGAGATCAGTTCAAGATTCCAGAGCAAGCCAAACAATTGGCTATGTTCTTTTCGCTCTTCTACTTTGCCATCAATGCAGGATCTCTAATATCCACGACAATCACTCCCATCCTTCGAGCCGATGTTCATTGTTTCGGTGACAAGGATTGCTTCTCTCTGGCATTTAGTATCCCCGCGGTCCTGATGGTCCTATCGCTGGTCATTTTTATCATTGGAAAAAGTCGCTACATTATCAAACCTCCAGCAGGAAACATGATTCTTGGGGTTTTCCGATGCATCAGTCAGGCAATCAAAGGACGCATCCGTGAAGGCAAGAGAGTCCCAAAAATCCACTGGCTAGACTATGCTGAGGAGCAGTGTGGTCGTAAACTCATCGACGATACTAAGGCTTTGCTGAAGATCCTTGTCCTGTACCTGCCACTTCCAGTATTTTGGGCTTTATTCGATCAGCAAGGCTCTCGGTGGACTTTCCAAGCAACGAGGATGGTTGGCGATATTGGAGGATTCACCATTAAGCCCGATCAGATGCAAGTCGTCAATCCGTTTTTAATATTGGGCTTCATACCGCTATTTAACTATGTTGTGTATCCAATCTTGAAGAGACTTGGCATCAAGAGGCCTCTGCAGAAACTAACGTTGGGCGGATTGTTGGCTGCGGCTGCTTTCCTCATGTCGGCATTTGTGGAATTCAAATTAGAAGCAATGGATCCAAGGGTTCCTGGCCCACATGAAGCACAGCTGAGAGTTTACAACGGAAACCCTTGCACATATGATTTTCAGACATCGATTCCAGTGGTAGGAAACTTTTCTGTTGGACCTCTAGGTGTGTTTGAGGATAAGGATTTGGTTGGAAACGATTCCATGGTGTACAACTATCAAGCCACTTCGAATGATTCGTTGTGTCCATCGTTTGAAGGGCAGTTCAATTTAAACCCTGGCAAGGCTATGGGTTATTTCCTCACTAACGGTGGGGCTAATGAAACTGAAGATGTACCCGGTAAGCCAAAATCTGGAGAGTCGGTGTTGAGGATTCTTCTAAATGTTGCCGATGGTGACGGACCCTTTTTATTGGACAATTCCCAGACATCAATGGAACTACACAACAATCTAACCGACATGCTGCATGCTGTTCCTGGACTATATAGGCTCACAAGTGGCGACAAAGAATTGATCTCATTCCAATTGGATAATGCAGGCGCCATAGTCCTTCTGGTGGAGGGAAGTGAATCGACTGGTTACGTAAGTAAAGCATGGTTGGCCTTTATAAATGATCCTTTTGATGAATCTTTTCATTCCAGAAAACCAACTCGTACGTCCTAGTGGAGCCAAACTCATTGCACATCATGTGGCAGATGCCACAGTACATTGTTATGACAGCTGCTGAAGTCATGTTCTCCGTAACAGGTCTTGAGTTTTCATTCACTCAAGCCCCGGCGAGCATGAAATCTGTCCTACAGGCCTGTTGGCTACTCACTGTTGCGATAGGTAACATCCTCGTTGTGGTTATAGCAGAACTAAAGTTCTTCAAATCACAGGTAAGGCCGACATTGCTTACAAGGGAACTTCGTTTTAAGTTCGTGTTGCTTACTTGTAGGCCCAAGAATTTATCCTTTTTGCGGGACTCATGGTCGCAGATATGCTCATCTTTATCGTATTGGCCATGAGATTCAAATACACGGACCAATCGAGTGATTCCGATGGTAGGATGGAGGATGGTGAAAATGAGAAGAAGCCACATCACATGGAATCTCAGTCGGGTAAGAGGGATGATGGCCACAGCAACGAAGCCTTCGAAGCAGAAAAGTGAATGGAGAATCTAATCGGTCTCAAGGCCATTATACTTAAAAATATGTGCGACGCGAGTTCTCCTTGTACGAGTCCTAGTTAAGTCTCTTATCGGTTGAATTTTTTGTTTAGTCTGTACATAATCTGTAGATACGATACTGTAGATATTTTTAAAATTAATTTTTTTTTTTTTAATTTAAATTATAATTAGTTTTAGCGAATGCGAGTGTAAGTTTATAAAAATAATTTTATTGCGGTTTTTTGTAATAAAAAGAAAATTGTTTGTAATCACAGTAAAGGCAAGGCTTACTGTACTCTAATAAAATTCAATTCCACACGGAGAAATGTTGTATTCAACTTTAACCGTTGAGCAAACGAGAGTTTGTCCCGGTGTATGATCTATTAGCAGACTTTGAGACAGAAGTTTACTTTGGTATCTGTGATTCTGACCTCGTTGCTCTATTTCATCGATTCAGTTGACTGTGGAGCGTTAGCTTAGACTTCACTATTTCCAGAAATAACAAGGCCAGGTAACCTTTTTCTCAAAAGAGCAATGGTTTCGTCACGTGTGTGGGCGTAGAGTAATCTTCTTGACACTTCGGTCACATTCACACTCTCAAGTTCTGGCCATAAAAGTCCTTTGATCATGGTTCGTTATGGACCAAGAATGCCTCCATCCCAAAAACCGTTTTTTGCAGAGTGACATGGTTTCAGTAAAGATCTGCCCAGCGATTTATCAAGAAATTGATGACTGTCCAAAAACATGGATTGGAGAGCAACCAGAAGCTCGTGGCGTAGTGCTTGGCCTTGCCCTCAATGCTGCTGTCCGTGAATCTAAATGAATCCCTACTCATGCCTCAGATAATAACGACCCAGGCAAACGTGGAATGTTCGGCTCTCAACAGACCGCGTACAGCCGAACAACTAGCAGAGATCCTCAGCTACTTTAGTGCGATGGGATTGCCAGGACGAAAAGGAAATGGAAAACTGTGATATCTAGTATGGAAAATATTACCGACACTGGCGCGACAAGAACAGCAGTCCAATGTTCAATGTTCAATGCGGATTCGCAGACTTACAGAACAAATCTTGAGCTTCAGGCATGTAAGGTAACATCTGTCGAAGATTCGCATAAACGCTCAATTCCCCAACATAAGTCTCATTAACGCTCACACCCCGGGAGTAGAGACGGACGACATTGCCAAAAACTGTTTCTATGAGCATATCGACGAAACTTACGAGTAGTCCCATAAATATGACGTGAAAATCGTCCTCGCGATTTTAATGACAAGCCAGGCAAGTAGGGCATCTTTGGTAATATAGTGGGGAAGAATAGCCTTCACGACATCACCACCGGAAACGGAGACACGCTTATTGATTTGGTGGCGAGACGTAATGTAATTTTAATCAGCTCACGGTTTGCAAACCTTAACATCCATAAAGGAACCTAACTATCTACCAAATTGATCATATCGCGATCGGCACAAGGCAGTCTCCCAGTGTTTTGGATACCCGAACGTAACTCTTTCCTATCGAGTTTTCCTTAACCTTCCGGGGAGTGCGATGCCGCCAACGTAGAAGAGCAATTAGAGATGCCGCCCTTGGTATATGTACTGGGTTTCAACCCGCCGCAATAAGGAAACCTCTGGTTCAATGACGAACGCAGACAAGCAAATTTAGAAAATCTATAAAATCTAGTGGACCTACAGAGCGGCTCTGCAGAAAAGAACAAGAGGGACTTGAGAGCTTTATGCGTAGAAAAGAAGGGAAGAACATAAGCACCTCAGAAGAAAACAGAATGGAATACGAGAAACGCTCGATTTAGGCCTAGGAGAGGTGCCTTCAGAAGAATGAATTTCGAAAGTTTTAGCAGCAAATAAAACGAACATGCTAAAGTTGAAAAAACCGAAATCTACAAAAATGAAGAAGGAAATCTCATGGTAGAACCACAGTCAGTGCTGAGAATTTGGAAAGATTATTCTCCAGACTGTTAAACTGTGATGACGTACAACGCTCAAGGGGATTGTATACCCTTAAAATGTCTGTACACAGCGCGGGCAAAGGAAATTTAGGGAGGAAGAAAAGAGAGGTACCGATGTACATTGTTTTTAAATGTTTGCAAGTTATAACGACCATGAAGTACAGAGATCGGCAGGGCATTCCATAAGCGAGTTGTACGGCTTAGGAACGAATCACGATATTTCAGAATACACGTCCGAAAGTGGGCTTGTGGGTATACTGATGACCTATTGGCGATTTCAATGGAGCACTGATGGTGGTAATAGCTATAAGTGTTGGTCGGTGTTCGAGGGTGTCCATTGACTGCGTGATGTTAGCATCACCTATGAGTTTTATCCACAGTTTTGACTCCTATATAGCAGGTGCAGAGATGTTGTAGGAGCACCTGACTAGATGTGAGCATTGCACTCCAATTTCGGGCGGTTACCGGTGAGACATGCCATCAAATCACCAGTGGACCTGTCAACCTTTGAAAAGTTTTCGTGTTTCGAGATATTTCATGAGCTGATTATTTATCAGCGTTTCCATGACCTTGGAAAGAAGGGACGTAAGTGCAATGGGTCTGTAGGAAGAGAGAGAAGATGATTCGCCTTTTTTAGGGCCGGGCTGGACAAACGCTGTTTTCCATCTGCTTGGGAAGAGTCCTAAAAAGTAGGATTGATGAAAAAGCTTACGCAGTGGTTTTGCCAGCGTGGAAAAACACCTCTTCAGAAGAAGGGGAGATAAACCATCTGGACCAGCGGATTTATGTATGTTGAGATCTTTAAGTACTCTTGCTACTACATGAGTGCGAAAGTAGATTCGTCCCATTGAAGATTCGACGCACTCAAATGTAGGCGGAGACAAAGCATAATCTGGGAGAGTTGAACTGGTCCAGCTGACAGCTGGAATGTCATTGTAAATGAGCGTTGGGATGAAGGATGAGGCAGAATTTCTAATTTTTTTGACGAACGACCAACAATTTTTACCGCTTTTGGGACGTTGCAGTATTTTTTTTGCCTCAGTTTTTGGTCGTATTGGAATTTCACACACTTAAGAAAGACGTTACAGTCATTCCTGGCACGTTTGAACTTTCTTCGGTTGTCCTCTCTCAGGTTGGTCTTGAAGGACCGAAATAACATTTCTCTAACCCTGACAGCCTCTTTATAGCTTGAGTCGTACAATGCCTTTTTTTTGGTTTGATACTCTTCATCCGATGTGCCTGCGATCATATCAGCAGCGGCATCCACGTCGTTACCGAGGAAACATTACGACCAGTTAAAATTCCTAAAGAAGCTGTTAAACCCGCTCCAATTGGCTTTCCCGTACTGCCATACGGTTCTTTTAAGAATTTGTTATCTAACTGTGTGGTCGATGTACGCGAAATTAGCTGATATGATCGTAAGTCAGGGCAGCTATTTTCAAGCTTGAATCCAACAAAGCTGATGGACCCGATGGCAGGGCATAGATCATCTCATTTCTAAAATTTTGGTCGACGAAAGTATGCCCGACGAATGGAACCTCAACATTGTTTGTCCGATCCTGAAGGAGGAGACTCTTTATCAATAGTCTTACCGGCCCTATCAGGCCAGCAGAGTTCACCATAGACCAAATTTTCACATTACTACTGATCTTGGCAAAGACCCGGGATTTTCAGATCGACATCTATTTGTCGGCTTTAAAGGATGAGATATACAACGACATGTCGAATTTTGAGATCCCTGTCAAACTGGCCAAGTTGTGCGTGTGCTGGGTGAATATGGAGAATTCTCGCTGCCCTATAAAGGTCAGAAATTAATTATGCGAGACCTCAATGTTAATTCCGATTCAAAGTTAGGCGACGCGCCACCATATAACTTTTTGAATATCATCCTAGAAAAAATTGTGAAAACTCACTGGCAAACAAAACAGGCGCGATCTGTTTGAAGTCCGCACAATCACATACTTGCCAATGCCTATAACATTTAAGTAATTCGACGAACACAGAGAGCAGCCAATGAAGCTTTGATGAGTATGGAAACGGAAGCGCCCAAACTAAGTCTGACGGTAAAGGGGGGCAAAACAAAGTACTGTAAAATGTTTGTGTGGGTACAAATAATAGAACTTATTCTTTTCAATACAAATCCCTTTATTCAGTACAGTTACAATTCACTATTTAATTCTTTCTCTCAGTACAATTCAATTCCTCAACCACTTATACTTTTCTTATCTTTTACTTAAACCACTTAATCACTTCTTCTAATTAACACTTCAAATTCAACTTTGGAACTGATTTGCATACCTTTGGGATGCTGGTATTTATACTCGAATGACATACTTCGAGAACAATCCTCGCCATCCAGCGTCCCATACAATTTCCAATTTGCTAGAAAATTCGAACCTTCTAGTCTTCGAGTTTCGACATTTTCTGCTAGATGTCGCTGCTCACATTTGAGTGGTTATCACAGTACAATACATGCTGTCATCAGAAAAGGACGCACACCACCGTCGGCTTCGCGAGAACGTCACCATTGGCAATTATACCTTCGAAGCAGTTAAGGACTTCATCTTCCTTGGCTCCGCGTTTAGAAGCAGCTATTATTTAACAGCATTCGTAATACTAAGCTCGATTTATACAAGGTCTGTCAAGATAACTTCCTTATTTGAAATGAGCGCTCTGAAACTGATGGGAGTCCCAGGCGGCTAAGCGTAGTCTCGTTCAAGAGGGGAAATCCCAAGGTTTTGTTAACTTGTGTTTCAGTCGCCAAGAGGCGCTGGAGTAACGAGCAACGTGTTTTTGTTTTTGGTGGTTTTAACTCTGTTCCAGACCGGAAATCAATTCTTTTGTGGATCAGAATGTTCAAGGAAACAGCTGAGGACATCGGCGCAGTAAGGGTTGCAGTTTTGCATGCGTCTGCTCTTAATGAAATAAGCTTATCGGACATAAGGTTTTAGCAGGACGGCCCAACGGCCCACACTTTAAGGGCATTGCTGTTTGAGTTGCGAGATCACTTCCCAGGAGGCCCCATCTCACTGAAGGGTGATTTGGAGTTACGGACGCGTTCACCCAATTTGAACCCTTTGTGACTACTTTCAGTGGGGGTATTTGAAATCGCTGTGTTGTCGTACCAAACAACCAAGGAATACTGCTACGATGAGTCTCATAAAGGGTTAGCAAGACACCTTCTCGTTATCAAATGGATGATAGCGAGGGATTGTGATGGATTCCTGGATTTTGTTGGACTTGTATCTAACCCGATCGCTAGTCGAGATTTTTCATTATGAAACGTTACTGCTGAACTACTTTACCGATGATAATTTGCTCAAACTTCTAATATACCATACTTTTAGGATAAACACTATTAAAGAAAAAATCTGGTTTTCCTTGCATACTTACTTGCGGTAGTAAAATAAATGACAATGGGGTCTAGGCAATGTTCAAGTGGCAAAATGTTTTAATTAAAATTTGTGCCCTGGTAAATTTATCAGCAAGAGGTTTCATAAGGAGCATGGGAATAATGGATACATAAAGGGTGTCGCATTAACACCGCCTATTCCGAAATTCGAAAAAAAACCGCGCAGTGTTAATTTGAAAAGTTGTGATGCTTTCATTTTTATAAAGAGTGTAGATATTGCAACAAATCCACACCCAAATCGACGATGCCTCATCATCATAGTTGTATGTTATATGTCGCGGTTTCATATCCTTACTTTTAGGCTTATTCCTGCAAAGCAGTCCAGAAGAACCGCTATTTGTGTGGCTGTGGCCTGTTAAAAGCTCTCGATATCCATGTGCAGATGTCTTTGTTATTTTTTTGGTTTTGTAGGGTCGTCAACAAATGACTATTGACGATTGTAAATTTGGAAAATCAAAGTATTTCATTTTTACTATCACAGGCAGTGCTAGTTTCTTGGCCTTGGTTAACTTAGAACACCATGTGCATATATTTGAGAGAAGGTGGGCTATGTGGTATCTGCTTTGAAAACAATAAGCTCATGCACATAACTTTTGTAGGGGAAAACAACAGCGTCTTGTTCTTAGACGCCGAATACAATCCTTGAAATTGAAGGACGCTTAAGACTTGGGTGGGTAATGTTTCTTGCGAATGTAGCCGAATTACGTGAAATGTCTTAATACTATTTGGCCGTTCTATGGTACCTCGGATATGACAGCATTTATAGGCATGCGCCATGCATATAGAGCCATGTCAAATTCCAATGCAACATGATTTCTGTTCCAATTCCGAATTCAACAACTGAGTGGTTAAAGTAGACTTTAAGTTCCAAATTGGAAAACTGGCCAGCCGTTGATGATGCGCTGTCTTAAGCGATACAAAGGTTTGTATCTTTATGCCATCTTATTGAAATATTTATTGCTAGTGATTTCAATAAATACAATACTTAGATACTCTGGAGAGACCTTGACTGCGAAAAACAATTTAACCAAGCTTATGAGTAAGCCCACCACCTTGGACTTGGTTTTAATTTCCCAACCTGATAAGTAAACTGATTTCTCATACCATTGACCGCATAGTTAGAGAAAAGAATCCTAAAGGAACCTTATGGCAATACAGGAAAGTCAATTGATCATCAATTTCAATCGGTTGTAAGGGCAATTTATGTGTCTCACAAACACATTGAGCCAAAAGTGGGTTCGTCACTAACCATGATTTTTCAATAATAATAAGCACCGAATGCAACCTGCACAAGAATCAAAACTAGAAACTCCCGTCCGAAGCTCTGATAACGTAGTTTTGATTAGTGCACCAACTGAATCTTATACGGGTATAAGTCCAGATCTTTTAGCAAAATTTTCAACATAATGGACAAATGCCAAAGTGCTGCAATCGACGCTTAATTGATAATTCCAGGTCTTCCGAACTCGTTTCCGAACTCAGCTAAAAACGAACCAAAAACGTCATGTAGTCTTCTATATGTTTCGTTCACACTTCTGGCTAAGTTGATGTACAATTCGTCATTGTATCTCCTCCACCGTCTATGTAGACGAGACCGAAAATGACCCGAAAAATTGTCCTCTCAAAGCAGCCAAAAGCATCCTGATCTATTTCTGATGAAGTTCATGCATCTGTGCCATAGAGCAGGACTTACATTACTAAGGTCCCACTTTTGTTGTTCGAGTTACATCTGTCAAGGGTGACGTTCGATCCGAAACGTTGGTGTTGGGTGTCCTTTCTGATTAACCACCTATACTTGGTCTTGCCCTCATTGACTGTTAAACCCATCTTCGCCGCTCCCGCCTCAATTCTCGCGAACGCGCCAGTGACATCACGCTGCTTTCTTCGGACTATGTCAATATCTTCGGCGTCGTATAATTTGACGGACTTTTGAAAGATTGTGCCTCTTTTGTTCACGCGTGAGTTTTGCACTATTTTTTCAAAAATGATGTTAAAGAAATCGCATGACAGCGCATCGCCTTGTCTAAGTCCTTTTTGACATCAATGGTCTCAGTGAGTTCCTTACGGACCTTGATTTCGAGCTCATGCGGTTTTTCCAAGATCAGCCATATGGACCAATCGGGTTGTTGGCGAACGGTTTCAGGTGTTCACATAATACGGCAGATAGGATCTCTTAGGCAAGGCAAAGAAAACTGATGCCTCTGTAATTGGCGCAGTTTAGAGGGTCTCCTTTCTTGAGGATTGGACAAAAAATGCTGAGGTTTCATTCATCGGGCACACTATCGCCCGACCATATTTTACAGATGAGTTCCTTATCAAAACCGACCATTCCAGCAGCTTTGTTCAACTTAAGCTTAGATATGGTCTTAGTTGGTCTGCATCGTCCAGGTTGAAAGGTTCATTCTGCCTGACAGCGGCATTTGGTTCGTCATAGCCGTTATACAGTCTATATAAATGCTCAGCATCGACTGCGACTCTACCACTATATTCCTTTGTTCGTCTCTATAGGCTTCGATTCGGTTCATTCCTGGAGCAGCATCTATCAATTTCCTCGACCGTGCGGTTCTCATGCTTTTTCTTTTCCTCCTGAGAAGTCGGCGTACACCTCTCCTCTTCTTCTCCTAGAGCTCGTGAGCATCTCTATTCCTTCAATGCAGTGCCGCTTTTGCATTAGATGAATGAGCTTGCCGACACTCGTCGTCAAACCAGAGGTTTCGTTGTGGTGGCCAACACATCAGAGGTGGCATCTCTGATGGCTTTTTGGAAATACTGCCACTGGTCTTCGATACTTGATGGTGGCAGAGGATCTCATATGAGATTAAGAGTGACTCAATAGGAGAACGATTTGGCTATCGCATGCGACTGTAGCCTTCCGATGTAGAAATTACTCACAATATTAGCTTGCATTTGCGATGTTCGGGATATTCGCAACTGTACCTTGACTACAATAGTGTAATGGTCCGAGTTGAAGTTGAACCCTAGGAACGTTCGGTCTTCCATAATACTGGAGGTGTTCCTTACGTCAATGGTGGAGGTGGAGTCGAGCCCTTTTTCATGGCTTTGCATTAAAGTCGGCGAGGACAATTTTAATGTCATAGCTAGGGCACCGCTGGTAAGCCTTTTCCAACGGCTCGTAGGATCAATATTTGGTGTCGTCATCTTTCTTGTCTTTTTATCCGGTCCATCCTATCGCATTTCTTGTATGGCGGTAATATCTGTTTTGCAGCAGTCAAGGGCCTCCGCTAGTTGTTTGTCTGCACTTGGCCTATTACGGTACAGTTTCGAAGTTCGTTGTGGGTCACCGCCCAATTATCAAGGCTTCGCCCATCAACGACGTTGTCTAATAAAAAGCGGGGGTAAAGCAAAGTACTGGTCTTATCGTAACCATCTTCAGATGACGCTACCGAAGGTTGCTACGATTTGACCAACTACAAGTTGCCGGTCATAGGTCTTGTTGGCAGCTGGACAACCGGTAGTTCCTACCACTTAAATCACGGTACCATGACTTGTTAGAGGTAGGCCCCCTTGTGGGAGCGTAATGGTGGCTGTGGTTTAAACCCAAAATCGCGGGAAGGGTTTCGGCCCAATGTAGAGTTGCAATAAGTACTGGATGTTGTGACAATAGGATCAGGCCTCGACTCATACCAGGCCTCCAACACAATTCCGAATTGGTATCAATAGATTGACGGACAGCGATTACAAAGCGTAAGTGTAACGGTATCCCGTAAACTTAAGTCTACACGATAGGTGTTAAAAACCAAAGACTATGTACCTAATACGTTTCCAGGGGTTGTCAACAGTACAGTACTCTGTATCCGAGGCTTGTTGTTGCTCCATAACTTAACTTTCTTTTCCATGAAACAACCCTCAACCTGAAAGGCCAGTTCCATAATAGATATCCCCGTTTGGGGATGTGAGCGCTACCATTGGTCCATTAAGGGCTCTCTTTTCCAAGACCCTGACTTAATCTCGGGAATCCTTACCAGCCTGAGCTCCAAATATGTCGGAGTAGCCCAGATAAGGTCTCATTTGTTTTATTCCGGGATTTTACTTCTCCGTGGATTCCATGTGGGGAATTCATCCGCTGTCCCGTTTATAGTGCTGCTATTTTTGTCTGCTGGTCAGCACTCACGCTTATAAGCTTAGCAGTACCAGTAATCGATGGTTACCACTTTGAGGTAACATAAGCACACTGTTTCACCTTAAATTGGAGTGCAATGCCAACGTCTGATCAGGTGCACTTGCTACATGGGATTTTAACTTCATAAGCGACCCGAATTACCGAGTAAATCGGCGTCGTCGTATTGTCTCTTACCTTACCTTATCGCTATTTCGCCACCAGTACTCCGACAAAATTTCCATTTCGTCACTTCAAACCTTCAACCGTAACAATGAATTTTCATCAGCTTACCCTTACCTCTGCAATATTGTAAATCTTGCCCGAGGCCAACAACTCGTTAATAGAATGCCCTGCTGAATTCTTTCTTAACCATTATAACCTGCAAACATTCAAGACCAACGGACATTGGTATCTCTATTTCTAACCTCGACAATCCTTCTTCAACCGCGCGCTGTGGAAAGTTTTATAGAGTGTTCATATCATCGAGCATCTTTTCGAGCTGTATGATATGTTCTCTGATCCAATAGACAGTAGGACCCGTGCTTCAAACATGGCCAAAAGATAACCAACCAACCCATTCGGAGAACCGCTGATAAGTTGCGGTCTAAGCCCTGTGACGTGAAAGCGGAACTAATTTTTATAAAAAATCAAACAAAAGCATTTTTATTTTGATTATCTGTGAAAGAATCTTTTATTTGTTTATTAAAAATGTATCTGTATCTCTTATATATTCTCGAATATAGATTTTTGATTTTATACTTTTCTGTTTTTTTTTTTGTTTTGTAAAATCATTATAAAACGTACGGTCGTAGCGATGCCGTTGGACAACATCGCTTCCTCTCATGTTTTTCTTAATTGTATGTGTATAAGCGAAAGTAAAAGTAAAGATATAAAATTAGTAAAAAAAAAAGATGCTTAAGCCAATACTAATTTTCATAAAATTTAATTTTAAACTTAAAAGTCGGTTCTTTTTATGTACAACCATAAAAAAAGTTGTCGCTGTTAGTAGAGATTAGAAATTAAAAAAAAAAAAATATTGTAACTTATATCACAATATTTATTCTCATACTTACCTTCTAATATGTACAGACACGCCTCCTTGTGGTGGGCGGTTGTGGGTTTTTTTCAGGAAAAATTTAAAAAAAAGTGATTTCTTAAGACTAAACGTAAGTGGTAACAATTTTATGTAATTTGCACTTAGAGTGAAAGAGACCAATATGGAAGAGCTGCCGGGCCGGTTGGGCGATCATTCCTCGAGGACGTTCTATCTCCGGCTGTTGAGCATCTGAAGGTAGTACTCGCAGTTGGTGCAGTAGACAGCGGGAGCAATGACATGACGTTTTCGGCAGAGATTACATTCGACAGCCTTTGCCGAGGCCTTGACGATTGCATTGTTGTAGACGCGGGTTGGAATGACGGTTACGGAGGAGGAGGTACCATTTTGTTGAATACTCTCTAGCGTTGGTACACCATTGACATTTTGCTGTTGTTGTTGCAGCTGTTGCTGTTGCTGTTGTTGAGCTGCTGAGAGTTGTTCAGTGTCGCCTTTGGTACCGGGCTCGAAGCTGACTTTCTTCTGAGAGATTTGCTTCAATGGAACGGGCGGCTGAAAATAGGGAGAGGGAGCGGGAAGTTGGGAATTATTGTTACCCGGGTAGACGCCATGAGGCATAGGAACCCTCTGATATGGTGACGGTCCGTTCGGATGATGTCTTTCATCTGGCAGTTGGTGATAGCCATTTTGTGGAATCATGTGATAGCCGTTTGGCATTTGATTTAACATTTGTTGCTGCTGCTGCTGTTGTTGTTGCTGCTGTTTTTGTGCTGCCATCTGTAGTGAAACCAAGTAGCTTTGATTAAGACTTGGTGGCATTTGCATGCGATTGTTGGGATTAGCGGTGGGATAAGCTTGTTGCTCTGTAATTGGAGCCCGTGATCCAACGATGCCATTTATGTTGGCGTCCATTTGTCCATTGTTGCCGGTAAGCATCTGCATGTGTTGCATGTTAGCAACACTAGCGATGCCGCTCATACTTGTTCGCGGCGGTAGCTGCTGAACTAAGCCATTTGTGTTGTTGGTAAGTGGGCTTGCGTTGAGATGTGGGCTGGAGTTAGTGTTGTTAGTATTGACACTTCCGTTCATCTGTCCTGGTACATTTTGCATGCGAAAAATGTCCTGCATTGGAGTGTAAACTTGGGAACGCACATGTTGGGCATTGTTAGAATTCGGGTTGGGTTGTGATGGTGGAGGCAGTTGTTGTTGCTGCTGCTGTTGTTGTTGTTGTTGTTGATGATGAAATTGTGAACCATTGTTGTTGGCAGGATAAGCCATTTCATGGCGGATATTGTCCATTTGTGGAGCTTGCTGCTGTCTTATTTGAATGTAGCGCTGGACTTCTTGTGGTAAACCACGGCGTGGATCCACGATTGAAGGTGTTGGGCTGGGTTGCTGCTGCTGGATGGATTGTGGGACATTTCGTGGGATGGCTTCACTTTGAAGGCGAAGTACATTTTGCTGTTGCTGTTGAATTAGCTGGGCAGTAACTTTGTCATTTGGGTTCTGAGCTGTTCGCAGAACTCGTTCCAGAATCGGATTCGGGATAAAACTATCATCTTCCTCCTCATCAGCAGTGGCCACAAGGATAACTTGATCGCAGAAGGAAACACTCTTCTTCTTTACACGTTTGACTCCATTTTGGGAGTTGTTTAGCGTTTGTTGAACAACTGCATTGAGCATTTCGACCTCTCTTATTTCTTCAGCAATCTGACTCTGCGCGATTTCGTATTTTGGTTTGGGCAATACCTGATGTGGCGGTAGCCTGGGACGGGGACAATCAACTTCATCGACACCTCCCGCAGCCGCTGGTGTGGGTAGACCATTCATTTGGGTGCGAATCTGAGGCTTGGTGTTAAGGAGCTCTTGTGATGGATAAGACCGCATTTGTGAAACTGGTTCTGGTTGTTGTGGCTTTGATTGTTCGAAGCGATTGGCTAAATCTCGAACGCTATTGGGAGAACCAGTGGCATCGGGTTTCTTGTTTCTCAGATCGCTCTGTTTCATCTGCAGTTCCTTAAGCCAACCGTCATTTCCAGCAGCCGTGGGGGAATTTTGATCCTTGCGCATTTTCAAGAGGTGCTGACGTTGTTGTAATTGCGCCAGAATACTTGTTGTACCTTCCAGAGTTTCTAGGTTTCGGATTTTATTCGCTTCAAGTGCTTGAATTTGATTGATTTGCTGATTGAGAGGTTCCATGTCAATCTCTGGTGGAGGTGGTGGAAAATCTTCGCTGGCCTGCCTTGAATGACAAGCAGACACAGGTGGACTTGGGTATGGTGGAAGATCTAGACTCGACTCCATTAGTCGCGAATCAACCTCATCTACTCCATCATCCATGTACCCATATGAGTTCTTATATCCATTGCTCTGTTCGTCATGCTTTATCGGACTTTGTTCGGAATGAACTTGCGCACATGTGGTGATGATAGTTTGACATGAATCTTCACTCATACTTGAAATATTGGATAAGTTCGCCTCATGGAATGGTTGAAGAACTGCATCTTGTTGGGTAAGAGCCGAACTTGTTCTAAGTGGTGGAGGTGGGGCAACTTTAGCCACTACTGTCAGTTGACGTCCACTTCCATGGAAGCTCTTCCTCATAAGTTTGCTGCGTTCCAAATTCGGATTGGCATTGTTTGCTTCACGGAAGTCAAAGTGTCCCTCGGAGATATATCCACTCATACTGTTTTTACCCAGGCCCACTGTACTGTCATCCACAGATGCCTTGGGTGGTGCTTGTTTTTCTTTCTGCTGTTGCTCTTCAGCTGCATTAGCTTCGGTCAAGTCAGGCATCGACCGATTCTTTCTTCTTATCAAACCGCCCATGAGGAGCTTCCGACGAATTTTATGTTGCTTTTTACCGCTCTTATCTTTTTCCTTTTTCTCATCTTTGTCTTCCTTGTGCTTCTTTAGGGTGTCCTTAGCGTTCACTAGAAGTGTCTCTGCGACCGAGAACTCTCTGGTGATTTTATTTCTGTCCTCACTGCGACTTCGTTTGTCCTTTTCCTTGTTGCGACCAAAAATGCTGCGGCTTTCTCTCTCCGGCTTTGCTGGTGGATCAAACTCAATCACATTCTCATCAGCAAGGACAGCCGCCTTTAGAGGAGTCTTCTTCTTGGGCAAAGTGGCATAGATTTCAATGCTCTTATTGTTTGCCTTGTCCAAGGTCTTATCCTTGCTATTTTGACGAACATGTTTAACACTTCCCCCAGCCATGATATTTTTTATCAGCTCTGGAGGATAGTTGGCTTCCAAGTCGGTGCCTTTCTCAACCAAAATTCTACGGTGTAGGCTTCTAGCTCTCATAATACATGTGTTGTGCTTCATTCTTGCAAATGTCATCGTATGTGGGTTGCTATATGGAGCATCCATAGCTGCACGAGCTCTACCTGCTGCAGCGTTGCATAGCACTAGTGCTGTTTCCAAATCATGGGATTCCTCTACGATTCTCGATTTCTCAAGGAGCTGATCAGCCTCTTGGCATAATTTCTCACAATCTCCAGTTAGTACCACTGACTCTGGTATCTTAGCCAGCTGTGGATTGTGATGCTTTGGGGGATATGAATCAGTGGAAGATAAGGAAAATGAATCATAACCCGGGTCGTAGGGCATACCAGCTTGTCGGGTTGGACTTTGAGGAACAGCTGCAGGTCCTCCGCGTTTGCCCACCATATACAGGTAGGGGTTGTCCAAAGTAGTAGACGATGCTGAACTAGCACTATTTCTATCGCCACTCCAGTTCCCTGAATCCCGACGCCTTGGCTGGTTCAAATGATCAGGAATTGTCAGTCCATCATTTGGTGGAGATCCATTGGCTACTTGACCGGATTCTGCACTCAAGCTACGGTGTAAGTTCAAATGATGCTTGCGCGCTAATTGAGAGTTGAGTGTGTTCTCGATAGGTTTACGGTTCAAGAAACCGCCCTCCTTATCCTCGATAGGTGATCCGCCGTTTTGAAAGATTTTATCCTGAATCACACTTAAGTTCTGATACTGAGCATTCAATACGTTCTCGACAGCCTTACGGCTTATGTAAGCGTCCGTTTCGTCAGATGGAAAGATCTTGCTTTGAATGACACTTAAATTCTGGTAGTCATTCGGTGATCGGATTGGAGTTGGAGTTATGGCACGACGGGTATTACCCATGATGGGCTTCTCTGGGCTAGGTGTGATGGCCCTGCGGGCGGTAGATTGAACCAGATCTTGAAGATATTGCTGTGCTACTTGAGGTCCAGCTGGTGGTTGTGGCACAGCATAGAGCAGCAAGAGAGGTTGATAACGTCCACGACTACATTTGTCTACCACCCCTTCCCAATTGGGTCCAACCTAAAAGAATGAAAATACAACTCAGAACGCTGATACGGTAGTGGACTGATAAAAAAAAACTTACTTCCTTGACATTAGCATCATCGAAATACACCCAGACCTTGAGTTTGGTGTGGAAAAAGAAAGTCGTATAGTGCTTCCCGTAGTAGGAAACAATGCCAACCAATTCGTGTTGAACTGTTTGAGCCCATCTCTGGTCGGATACCTGATGGAAGACATCCGACAATCGTAACGATGTTCCAATTGCCTTTAACACTGCATGGACCTGCTCTGCGGCAGGCCTCTCCGAATCCCAAACTATACCAATGGACACAACATCTGGTCGGTTGAGTAGAGCGCGGCAGATACCAATCTTGGCACCGCAGGAATTCTGAAACCAAAACAAAGAGACATTTATTTTCAAGGCCGTGCAATGGAAAAACCAACCCAAACACACACAATGTCACACAACTGCCACCTCACCCTTAACTCCTCTGACACCAGGTATGTATGAGCATTCGTATATCGATCGATCATAGGTCTGATCGAAGTGGACAGTTTAACTTCGATCTGATGCTGACCAACATTGACAGGTCGAAAATGCGCAGCACATTTCACTACAATGAACTGCCCGGCACTAAATGAAATTGCACTGCAATGCCATATGGCTAATGTGTGCGGTGCATTGTGTGTTATTTGGTGTCATGTCAGTATCCAACGTTCGTTGTGGGTTTTCTTTTTTATATTTATTTTTTCCACATCTTGCGCAACCGCTTTCCGCTTTGGAACTTTGATTAATGATGACGAAATGCGGTTCACAAGATGGAAATTGTGAAATTATTCATAAGCGAAGGAAACCATTACTCACCGGACAATCGCGTATGTCTCCCATGTTTCCTGCTGAACGAAGTAATTGGCCAAAAGTCAATTGCTGGTGATTTTGGATGGCCAAATTATTCTGAGATGTGAGAGCTGATGCCGAGACATAGTGGACCATCTGTAAGAGAAAGATTTGTTATTGAAGGCATTAGTGGCTTCTTCTGGTTTAACAAAAATAATCAGAAGGAACAATAATTAAGGGCTACGCGTTGAAAGTAAAATAACAGAGTCGTTGGTGTAATTTTTTCAACACAACAGTCAAGAACATTACAAATGTGATTGCTGGGAGGCATTTGTTAAAATATGGAAAGAACTGCTAATTAAAATTTGATTGAAGGAACAGAACGAATTTTGAATTGACGGTGTATGAATATTTGTAAGCACTGTTGTCACCCACATTAGTTGCAGAATATCTCGAGTTGAAGTTGAATGACGAAAACAACATAAAGCCAATGCACTAATTGGGAGTTACGACGTATGGCTTCTTTCCAAGGCACTACTTCAGATTACCTCGAGGCACCACCTGAGAACTTTCTATTGGGAAATATAAAGCGCACGCGTAGGGAATGAACAAATGTCATACCTTCTGCTTCTGATTCAAGACTGCTTCAGAGCCATGTGGTGAATAGGAAACGTGAAAAAAGCTATGCAGATGTGACGTAAGCAAAAGAATCTCTCCATTTTAACAAAAGAAGATGCTCAAAACTATATGGATCTCTAACTTGAGTTACAGCTTATGTGGTACACAATGGACACCCAGAGGCTTAGCAAACATAAACCATCTCTACTCTTCCCAACTAGCTAGAGAGGTTGAGGAACCCATTAAACCCATTATTCATAATTCCTCAGTGGAACTTAAAATGGAAACGCCGCTGTGGAGCAGAAAGTACACCCAGCACAGAAAATCACCCGATTTGTACCGAAAATTGGACCAGATATATGCACTGTGCTTAGCTGTTGCTTAAGGGGTATCATTGCCGAAACAATTAATTCCACAGAGCAAAACCTGAACGGTACCCTTACCAAGTCTTTTGAAATGTCATCTCCAGCTAGAACGCAGATCTGCAGCGTCTCCGTAAAGAAACCCGAAAAGTTATAAACAGATCAGTTAAGATCAAATAAGCTTATTCAAAACCAGTAGGCTGGCCTCAAAAGAGGAAGATCAATTAGGCTGAAAACACTCGGAAAATCTGATGGTACCTGCACTGAGTCGAAAGTGGAGGCTCTGCGTCTCATGCTTGAGGCTCACTTGCTAGGTAAACCTAATCACAACCAGCTCCTATTAAAGAAGATGCTAGTGAGCTAAATATCTTATTGGTTGTGATGACGGAAGAGGCCATTAATCATACTGTTGCTTCCCTTAATGGCTTCAAGTCATGTGGCACCGATGGTATATACCCAGTTATTTTACAAAAAGGTAAAACTCCACTGCTAGCCTGGAACCGGCACACATACCGGACTACTGGCCTTTATACCGAAAATCGGAAAAGGAGACTCAGGAGCTCCAGACCTATAAATGTGACGTCGTGCTCATATTGAAGAGCAAAACTGCCCTTGGAAACGATACAACACGCTTACCTACGTGGAGAATCCTGTGAGTCTGCGATTAAAAATCTGATAATTAGAATTGAAAGCGCTTTTTACAAGAAGGAATACTCCCTGGGCATTTTGACGACAGGCGGAACGCGGTAAGACAACACGGTGTAGACGAATCACTAGTTTTGTGGATAAAAGCAATGATGGTGAATAGGACATTGATGGCGGAGGCTGACTGTTGTCAATACATTATGAAGGGGGTAAACAGGGCTTGCCCGCAAGGCGTGGTTCTGTTTCCTCTGCTATCCTGTATGTTGGTTGACTTACTGCTAAACGTCCTCAATAGTTCTGACGTCTATGCACAAGTATACACGGATTATGTAACTGCACTATCTATTGGATTGTATCGAGCGATTGTTTGCTCTAAAGCGTAAGCAGCCATAGTCAATCCTCTCAAACTTGAGGTTTTTCTCTTTACGAGAAGAAGGAAGCTGTCTGGTCTGGCTTACTTAGTGCTTAAAGGAATCACCATCAAATTATCTGAAGAAGCTAAGTACTTAGGTGTCATCTTCGATATCAAACTTCTATGGACTAAACACGTTACGTCGAAAGCCTCTAAAGCGATCTCAGCCGTCTCAGAAGAGTCCTCTGGATCTACATCGCTATGATAAGGTCAATTATATTCGTCGTCGGTTGTCTATTGGAATAAGCTCTCACGAAAATACTTCATTGCTGCTTTCAACAGAACTGTCTGTCTCGGCTGCATGGGGACTTTCCCTAGCACTCCTGGCTCTGCTCTATATGCATTGATGAATCTCCCTTGATATTCACATCACAGACTGTACTCACAAAGTCATCTTTCATTTAAAAAGAAATGCTCTTGAGTGCAACACACTCTGTAGCCTTAATGGACTTGCACGCCGACTGTCTTTTGCCTCTGCTCTTATGGACATGCCGTCTGATGCAATGACACTAGAACTTCTGCTTCAAAAAAAAAAAAATACGAAATCGACTTTTACTGTGCTCAAGACTGGTCTCAGCCAGAATTTGAGCTAGGAAAGGATGCCTCCAAAACCGATATAGGATGAGCCGCTGGTGTTTTTCTGCAAAACTGTAAAACTTGCGTTTTTCAAGCGAATATATACGCAATCATGATGGCAACGATCTATATTGTAATCTATATATTGTGAAGAACCGGTGAAGGGGACGATACATTTGAATTTGTGGCGACAGCCAAACTGCGGCTAAAGTCTTGCTGAACCCCCTTACGATTTCCAAACTAATTCGAGAATGCCAGACATCACTGAATGCAGTCGGAAGGCTTAATTCACTGAGTCTTGTCTGGGTCCCAAGTTACAATGGGATGACGCGAATTGAAATCGCCGATGAACTTGCTCATAAGTTTTTCAGGACCTGAACCTAGTTAAGGTCTGCCGGCGTCCTCGATTAGGGCTTTCATTGATAATTGGGTTTCATACGAGCACAACTGCAGATGGCATGACTCTACAGGCTTCTGGCAAACCAAACGAATGCTTCCCGACCTCTCTCAGAGTTCAGCGCCCTTCCTGCTATCCCTCGGTAGGAAATACTGCAGGCTGCTTACGGACGTCGTGACACCTTTGCTAAGCACTTAAATGTGCTGAACATAAATGCTACAATATCCTGCGAAAATTGCTGTGAAAGAGCACTAGCTCTGTGAATGTACAGCTTAGGCTCGCGTCAAGCTTTCTTCGAAAGACGGACAAATTCCATTAAAATGAACTTACAAGGGATACAATAGACTAGTTCTTTAGTTCTTTGTACTATAGACAGAACATCTGAAGTTTGAGTAAGAAAAATAAACACAGTATGCTGGCTTTTAGTTCGCAACGCAGGCTATTATCGTAAATTAATGCAAAACATCATTTATGGCAGCTACATATTCAACATGTAATAGAGAGCGCAATGGATTCAGATGGTACCCTTGATCAAAGTAATCCTTTCCTTTAAATGAAAAGAGGTCAGCACAGCTCTTAGAAGCTGAAAAATCGCAACATCTCCACCTCTGACCTACTACCCGTGGAGATATTATTTAAGCCACACACGATGGTTTTGTGGAAAGTTGACATCAAATCACCAACTAAGTATGGGAGGTTCAACGGATCAACATATATCCCAGCATCTAATAAGAAATGGGATCCTAGGTCTCACAAGACCACAAGCCTACCTAGACTACTACGTAAGAATCTAAAACCACTGGACTGCACTGCATTCCGTCAGGGTTTTTCTTCAATTTAGCGCTCGAAAATATAGATCGTGGGGCAGAAGTTAATACACAAGACAGTATCTGTAACTATGATAGAATGTTAAGCTATTAGGTTAGGCTGATAAAATCAGCATTATCTATCGCGCTTAACGTACTATTATAAAAGCGTCTACAGCAATTGAAGAAGAGGTGAAAAGACCACAACTGACGGACGATGAATCAGTTGCTTATCGATTGAGGCAGAACATCACTCTCTACAACCAAGACCAAGGTAATGTGCTACAAAGTCCTGATTTAACAGCTTAATATACGACGCCAAGTGCAGCACGATAATCGAAAAATATTTCATCGCAAACAATGTTGGTTCAGTGTACGAGGCCGGCGAATCAGGAGAAGGCCCAACCTCAAATTTCTTTGAAAATACCATGGCATTGAATGACTGGCTCGCCGTCCGCCGTCTGCCCTCTTTTCCACGAATTCTATAAAGGTTGACGTGAAAAACGGAAGCTACGTTCTTTCTGAGCCTGTTATAAGCAAAAGTCTCTTAAAACAATTCCCTGTATTGGACTAAACCCAGATCCATGTGGCACTCCATTTCGAGTGTTGTTCGTAGTCAATCTATAAGGCCGCAACTACAACTTCTTAAATTATTCGTCATGAAATGTTCCAATGAACTTTTCGAATACAAATCACCACTTCTTAAATGCTATATAGGCTCTGCTTTTAGAAGGATTTGATACGTTTTTCCTTCCTCAACCATTACCTATGTTTCGAGCACTGTCTCTGATAATCTGAATATTCAAAATTGTTTGGGTTTTTTAAATTTTCACTTTTGTTTAAGCTTTTACAAACACCATTTGAAATTCTTCAAATAAAAATGATTTACATACCATGACGTGTGACCTAATATTTTCAGATTAAAAATTCCATAAAACTCGCCAAATTTTTACTTATTACTTTTTTCTTCTTCTTGTAAAGAACAATTTATCAAAATAGACATTTTTATGAATAGGAGGCGTTCCAAACGATAGCTGATAGAGATCTACATATCTGTAGATACTTTCACTTTTCAATGTCACCGAACTTTTGTATAATTAATCGTTTTCTTTCAAATTAGAATTTCTACGCTAATATACAAATCTTATTCTCAGACATTAGACACTTTCTGTTTTCTACAAAATCAATCGAAAGTAATACTTATGGTAATGTTGTTAATCTTAAATGCGAATTAGCTTTCTTAAAGAGACTGAAATGTTAAATTAAACGGTGAACTCGTAGCTTTAGATATGAGCTGGCAAGAATCTGAGGACCAAGTCAATGCGAAATGATCATCATCACCAATAGAGCAGAATGCTGTTACCTGGTCGGGAACATCGGAATGTCTGTCTTGAAGAGAATGCAGAAGGACATCATCAATAAATATAACATTTGAAACCGAACAAGATCTGAACACTGCTAGATTTCGAGCGCCTAACACAGTCCATAGGAAATTGAATAAGAAAACATTACAGTTCCTCCACCAAGAGAGCTTATAAGAGAGACTATAAAGACCTCCTCTTCATGAGGGAACTTGCTTTTAAGATGGCTGCAGGCTACAGAGGTTGTAGCAGAGACATCAGCAACCTAATCATGACACCAAACGAAAGTTTGTCTATTCTTATCTATACGAGCGGGTGGAGGAATACCACTGTTGGTTCCTCTTTATTCAGGTATCGATTAACCCATTTTCGTTGAAACGAATCAATAAATTCAATAAAAAATTTTTGTGTTTACTTTCCTGCTGGTCGTGCTACAGCACAGAAGCGTTTCGATTTAAATCGCGATTTACGAAAATTGATTAGTTTTTTGTAGGCATAGGAACTGGAGTGGTCTCAGAGCATATTCGTGGGGAAATATCCTTGCTGACCTGCATTCTAGGCACCCATTTCATATTTTATACCCTCCTCATCCAACATTTATTCCGTCAAACCCGCGGGCTAACCCGTCAACATTGGATTTGTTTCTCACAAATATGCAAGAACTTTTTAGCCAACTTATTGTGATAAAGGATCTAAGCTCCGATCATTTGCCGGTTAACAGACGAACAATTTAATTTTTGACTATCAGAATGCTAATTGGAGTCGATTTAGGAGCAGAATACGTTTGAAATTGAGAAATTACCAGGAAATGTTACCTGATGCAATAAATCAAAACCAAATCGACAAAGCTGTAAGTCATTTCACAAGTTCAGTACTCGATTGTCAAATCCAGATGGATAAGAACGAGAATTGACTCATATTTGACCGAAGCAAAAGCTTTAACGGAAGCCATAAAGTCACTAATTTTGAGTTTTCGAAACAAATGCTGGAATAGAGAACTACAAGGTTTAGACAAATTCAGCAAACCCTTTTGGAACACTATCAAATTTATTAAACGGAAAAACTGTTTCATCACCCGCATTTAAAGAAGGAAGCACAGTATTGCTGTCCAATGCCGAAAAATCGGATGCGCTAGCTAAGGTTTTCTTTGCGAACCATTCAATAGGTAGGAACATAATTAGCAGGGAAGAATATACAGTTCAACAGTCTATTAATATAATCGACACTCAAGATTTAGTAATTGTAGGTGGAGAACTTGTTTCAATTGAAGATATAGAGACCGTCGTAATTAGTCTTAAAAATTCAACGTCCCCAGGTTTTGATAAAATAAAAAAATATATTTCTAAAAAGCCTACTAAAAATCGGTTTAAAATTCTTGCAACGGCTCTTTAAATGTTGCTTTAAACAGGGATACTTTCCTAAAGAATGGAAAATAACAAAAGTTATACCCATTCTAAAGCCGGGTAAAAATGCCTGCTTGCCAAGTAAGTATAGGCCTTAAAGTTTGCTGAGCTCGTTAAGCAAGTGCTTTGAAAGAACACAATATATTACCTGCAGAACAGGGTACCTGCTATCAACAGGTTTTCCTATAAAGGCAGGGATACCCCAGGGCTCGGTACTTGGGCCAATCCTATATAATATTTACACTTATGATTTTCCAAAATTAAATAATTGCGAATCTGTTATTTTTGCAGATGACACATGCATTTATTCTTCAGATTCAATTGGCTTGAATATTGAAGCTTATTTGCAATCTGGTTTAAATATTATTGAAAAATACTTTGAAAATTGGAAGATTAAAATGAATGCTTCAAAGACTTAGGCTATCTTTTTTACAAGAAAAATAAAAGTCTGCTTCTTACCAAGCAACAAGCTAGTACTAAATAACATCCAAATGGAATGGAAATCAAGTGCTAAGTATCTTGGGGTACACCTTGACAAATCATTAACGTTTAGTCTTCATATTCAAGAAACCATCAGAAAGGTAAACCTTACTGTATCCATTTATAAACCGGAGATCAAAAATGACTAATGAAAATAAACTTATCAATTTTCCAAGCAATAATATTTTATGGATCGCCAGTTTGGGGCAAATGTGCAAAAAGTCACCTCCGTAGATTACAAGTAACACAAAACAAACTTTTGAAAATGATTTTAAACTTGCCTTGGCACTTTTCGACTAAAGAGTTACATGTTATATCAAAAATAGAAAAAGTTTCCTTAAGGCTTGACAGATTATTTGAATGCTACAACCAAGATTACTTGATTTCAGGGTTTTCCAATAGGGACTTGACAACTTTGAATTTAATTTGTTAACGCACTCTTTCACTAATGATCAAACTGTCACTGTCAATTTATTCAGTAAACTCAACATTTTCATCATGGTAAAGTACACGAACGATTATAAAAATTTTCAACCGAAATTCGGAGTCGGTGACTGCAACTTTAAGAGCGTTAACTTCAATTTTCGGTCGTTATTCTCGCCCTAGTAGACAGGCAATAACAAGTTTAGTTCAAAAATTTGAGTCTACATATTCGTTGTGTGTCAGTGAGACAACGGGTTGGTTGAAGTGTCGAAAATATCGCTGCCGTTCAGGCGTCCGTAGCAAACGATCCAAATCAGTCAATTCCACGGAGTTCTCAAGAATTGGGCATCGCTTAGACCACATTATGGCGTATTTTGCGTAAAGATCTTGGTTTACACCCATACAAGAACAAGCTGACTCAAGAATTGAAGCCGATGGACCATTTGAAGTGACGTACGTTCTCCGATTGGGTTCTGGAGAAGATGCGCCAAGATGATGAATTTCATCGCAAAATCAATTTCAGTGACGAAGCTCATTTTTGGCTCAATGGGTTCGTCAATAAGCAAAATATTGCTTCATATTGGTGCTTCATGAATCAGCACTTCATCCACAAAAAATAACTGTTTGGTGCGGTTATTGGGCCATGGTCAGCGTTATCGTGCCATGATCACCGATTATTTTTGTCCGAATTGGAAGATATGGACTTGGACGATATGTGGTTTCAACAGGATGATCCCATAAGCCACACAGCGCACGCTACAATCGATTTATTGAAGAGTAAGTATGGTGAGCGTGTTATCTTTGCTTACTGCTTACTCTGCTTCCAAACAATTATGCAAAGATATTTTAAAACAAGTTTCTTCGTGCTAAAATAATTACTATATGAACAAATTTCGTGAGGTTAAAGGTGAATCAAGAAAAGAATAGGAACTAATAAGAGACATATTAAATATTAAACAAACAAGATCTTATCAGAAAAATTCAATAGTTTCTTTTCTTCTGTAGGTGCAAAGGTAGTCTCTGATAGTTCCGATTTATGCTGTGATTGTAACTGTTGATGAAGTGTCATGTTCTCAAAGGTTCTTCTTTAATCCCATATCGTCATTTGAACTATATAAAATAATCTTGTCTCTTAAAAACTCTAACTCACAAATAACTCACAGTTTTTCAAATAACTTTATAAAAACAAAATAGCTTTTAATATCTGTGATATTTTATGTTTCATTTTCAATAAAAGCGTTGCATGTGGTGTTTTTCCTGATTGTTTAAAAGTCGCTGAAGTTATTCCTTTGTTCAAGAAAGGAGATAATAAATTAATTAATAATTACAGGACTATTTCCATACTTTCAATATTCTCTCGAAAGTTTTTGAAAAATCATTAAAGATAAGAATGGTCAAGTTTGTAGAAAAAAATAAATTCTTTAGTGATTGCCAATTTGGTTTCCGATCTGGTCGTTCCACCGAGAGTGCATTATTAAATTTTTGTTCTGATATCTACAACAGCTTCAATAATAAATACCATACTGCTGCACTCTTAGTGGATAATAAAAGCATTCGATACGGTGGATTATACTATACTCTTGGATAAGTTGTTCAAATGTGGTTTTAGGGGTAATTTTCATAACTGGCTTCATTCATATCTATCGAATAGATCTCAAAGAGTGAAAATTGATGAGTTGTTAAGTTCTCTTAGAACTGTATCTATAGGTGTTCCACAGGGTTCCGTGCTAGGTCCATTATTGGTTTTAATCTTTATTAATTCTCTCTTTGGGCAGAACTATTATAGTAAACTTACAGCTTTTGCTGATGATATGGCATGTGCTTTTACTAGTGCATCTGTTTTGAATCTTTTCTCAGATATCAATCGTCACCTTGAAGTTCTTAGTCACTGGTTCAAAATCCACAAATTGGTCATAAGTGATAAAACCAAGATTATGTTTTTTAGTCCTAATGGCAAAAAAGTAGACTATGGATCTTTCTGTTTTCACTGTGGGAACTGCCCGAGATTTAAACATAGTGCGTCTATTTGCAGCTCAAATAACAGTACTCAGACTTTTTTCGATCAACTTTCGTGTTCGAACAAATGTTTTTGTATTGATCAGGTAAGAGAATTTAAGTACCTTGGTGTTACTCTGGACTGGATGATGAATTGGTCTGCCCACTCGAAAAATCTCTTCTGTCAACTACTAGGCAATTCTATTTTTTTAAATCCTATTGATCACAGGATCTTCTAAAGAGCATTTATTATGGCTTAATACATTCTAAGCTCGAATATGGCTTAGTTGTTTAGGGTGGCACTCATTACTACAAAATTTTCCCTCTTCTTGTGCCTCAAAAACATGTTGTTATCTGCTTATCTGCTACAAAAATCGACGATATGACAGCTTTTCGTTATTTAAAAGTCTCAATATTCTACCCTTAAAACACTTATTTTGTTTTAAAGTTTTAAAAATATTTTTTGAGAGATCGGGTTATTCATTAAATAGGATCAATTCTAATTACCGATTTAGAGTAAATGAACAAAATCTTTGCACAATCTGCAAATATTTTTTCAATTTTTTTCTTCAATTGCTCCAAGACTTTTTAATAAATTACCCTATAGCATACGATGTACTCGAAATGAATCCATTTTCCTTAAGAAAGTCAAATCATGGCTGTTAGGGTTCAATTATAAAGATATTCTTGACCTGCTTCGTGTTTTGTTTTAGTAACATTCTTAATTTACATTTGTGTCATAAAGTTTTTAATGACCCCACTCATTCTGTTTTGGTTTTTTCTACCTGTTTTCGCCTCTAGTCCCTTATGAACTATAGATTACAGATTCTTCTCTTTTTATTGATATTGATTGATTGTTATATGTACATGTATAAATAAATAAATAAATAAATAAAATAAAATAAATAAATCTCAAGACATGGGCCAGCCGATTGGCCGGTTCGTTCGTGCGATTTAACGCCGCTTGACTATTTTCTGTGGGGCTATGTTAAGTCATTGATTTATGCCAACACGCCGACGACGTTGGAAGAGCTCAGAGCCAACATTGAACGCGAAATAGCGGCCGTTTCGGCCGAAATGTGTGGCCGAGTCGTTGAAAATTGGGTCCAACGAATCGACCGTTGCAAACGTGCCCGCGGTGGCCATATGAAAGAAGTCGAGTTCCATTCATAAATATTTTGATTGTACTTCAAGCCGATAATAAACACCCCTATTGCGAGTGTCAATTATCAATTAATTGACGATGATGAACAGTCTTTAGTTTTTTGGAACCTATTAGAAGAAGAAGGCAGTTAAGTGATGTTTCCAATCCTCTAGAATTAGAGGAAAGTATGTAAGTAGATATGTATCTCCGCAATCGATATTCGTTCTTAGGTAATGCTTTTCAGTTTTGTTAAACATTTTGGTTTATAGAAACCAGCGTTTGCCTATTTGTTGCGTGAAATAGAGGAAAAGTTAAAGCCAGCAATTAGAACTACATCGATACCAAACGTCATAAAGCTTGCCACAGCATTGCGGTTATGTGCCAATGGGTCATATCAAATCAGCGTCGGGAATGAGAGTTCCAAAGGTCTGGCCCAGTCAACTGTGTCTCTAGTTTTAAAAGATGTTTTTAATGTACTCGAAGAACATATTTGTCCGAAGTGGATCAAGCTTAATTACTCCAATACTGAGAAAATACGGGCAAAAACATATTTTTTTCGAAAGAAGTGGAATACCGGGCGTAATAGGCTGTGTGGATGGAACGCATATTAAAATTGCATCACCTAAAAAACAACTGCAACAAGCGTACAACAATCTCTTAAAATAGACACTTTCAGTTGTTTAATATTAACTTATGTTCTCAGGTATGTAATGATGAGATGAAAATCCGTTTTTTTTAGCGCAAAATATCCCTGTTCGGCACATGATGCCAATTTTTTCAACATGTCTTCCCTCAAAATAAAGTTGGAACAAGAGTACGAAAATGGAGAAAGGAATACTTGGTTATTACAATTATTATATATTGTAATTATTAGGTACACAATCATGTTATTAACTTAATACATATGTAGTTATTTTCATGCACTATCTATTAGGTAATGGCGGATATGCTTTGAAGCCATATTTGATGACACCATTCCGCAACCCAGGTTCACAGAAAAGTGCGTTTAATAAAAAACACGCCAAAGCAAGAAACATTGTTGAACGGACAATAAGCGTTCTCAAAAACAGGTTTAGGTGTCTGCTAAGAGCACGTGAGTTGCATTAAAGGCCTAAAAAGGCTACTCAAATTGCAAATGTTTATGCAGCTTTACACAATATTTGTGTAGACTTTAATGTCCCATTCCAAATCGGCCCATACCTAGATAATTGGGATTAGTATTGAGAAAGGATATTTTGTTTACATTTGGCAGAGGGTATGCCAATCGCGCTGTGGAGCACCTAAACTGTTCAGCCTCAATGAAAAACTTTCCCACTTTTGCTGCAATGCTTTTTGGGCAAACTCCTTTTGCGATGTTTTCATTTTCCACCATCAGTTGAACCAATCATTCTAATTGCTTTTTGTTGCTAACTACTTTTGCCCTAGAACCAAAAATGTTTTTTGTTATAAATACATAAAAATATTACAAATACATTTTTTTTCGCAGCAGCTTGCTCTATCGTCCTCGAAAATGCGATTGACTAAAAAATTGACATTTATCAAAAAAACTGATTTCAATTGACACTCACAATACCACTTCAGCTCCCTTCATAATGGACGAATTGACAACGATCAATCGTTCATTGACAATTGACAATCGCAATACCAACGAGTCAAATTTTTTGATAAGTATCGTTTATCGTTTATTTTTTGACACTCGCAATAGGGGTGAAAGTTTTTGAAATATCTCAAATGGTTTGCGTTTTATTTAAAAAAAAAGTTGTCAAGTCCTTATTGGAAAACCCTATACATCAAGCAAACACCTAAAACATAACAATGTATATTGCAATTGTTATATATTTACTATTATTTATTAATCTTATTATTCAATATTATTATGATTATTAATTCGTTTATTTTTTTTAAATTTTGTTTTTCCCTTTTGGTCATTATTATTTATTTATTTATTAAACCATTATTTATTTTGTTAATTTATTTATTTGTTCACTCATAATTGTCAACTTATTTATATTGGTTAATTTATTAAGTTTGCTAGTTTTTTTTTATCTGTTAATTTATTTAACAATACCCAACAAGTTTACTTGAAATCAAGATCACGCACCACCACTTCTCTCATCTCGATGGCAAATAATTTAATTTATGTTTATATTGAGGTTTTTCCCAGCAGCTTTTCCTCAATTATTAATTGTTCATTTGAAATAAGTTTGTTAAGATAATATATATTTCGAGTAAGTAAGGTAGCAGTAATCAAATCTCTCTAAATCGTGCAATAGTAGTTTAAGAATGTATATTTTTAGCTGAAATAAAAGATATGATTTGATATGAAAACGAATCAAATGGCTGGACACAATTTCTAACTTAAGGCTATGTAGCAGAATAAATCCGAAGTGAGTACACCTAGAGATCTTATCAACATTGAGAACTTATCAACATCAACAGGCCCGACTTAAGCATATAAGGCAGCCTTTAGAACAGGTATTACATGCATGAACTGGGGAGAACTCCAATTGGCGTGACAAATAACTGACGGTCTTCTATTAAAAGCAAATAAATTAACGTCACGAAAAAGTGTAACAAAATAGATGACACAACTCATGTAAAAACCTAAACATAAACAACTGAGTTGAATATCAAATTGTGACAAAGCCATGTGTTTTCGAATACATCATCTGTGATGATTTGTACCGAGACAATAGTTCGGATTAGATTGCTTTGAAATTAAAATGCCGCAAAACATTTGGAATAAAGAAAATTCACAGGAAAAATCTATAGAAACTCTCTAAATGATGTGGAACAGGGTTGTTCGCCAAGTTTTCCCAAATACTTTTCCACTGGGCTCAGAATAATAAAGCGCCGTTTTAATACCACTCTCTCAGAATACATAATCTATGTTCCACTTTTCCACCTACCACCGGGTCTTCCATAATCCCATTTCCTCCCAAAAAAGTAAAAAAAAAAAACAATCGACAATCTCATTATAACACTTAACCGATTTGGTAATCCTCGTTCTTTCGAATGACCGGAAAAGAGTCATCTACAGCCAATAAAACAACAACGCCAACACTTACTTATCCACAGCCGTTTGTCTATCTCAATCCAACCGCCAACAATCGTTACCAATTACATCTACTTCCAATTAGTTTCAATCTCCATAATCTTGGACAATAATGTCAGATTTGACCAATGGTCTGTCATTTCAGCTTCATTGCGTTAAAAAGCCCTGCTTTTGACAAATCAGTTCATGATACCGTTGACAGTTGTGAACATTTGAAATGTAAAAAAAAAAACAGAATAAACCTCTTTTTGGGAGTAAATCAACACCTCTGCACGTGCAACAGTGTGTTTGTCGATTGTTTCGCATGGGTGGCTGCGTAATCGCATCCCACGCCAACGACAACAATTCAAACCATAGAAACGGAAGAGAAAATCTAGCTCTAATCTAGTTCGGGATACTCGTGCTTAAGATACCCCCATATTGCTAAAGTACCAATAACCAGTCTTAGACTTCTTAGCTCGTGTTTCTGAATGAGATCTTGTAGTAGTAAGATCAAACCATATTTAGAGTTGGTGGAACAAATCAGGTATTCAGGTGGATTTTCAACTTGGATTCACAAATTAGTTCTAATGGTGCCCCACATGTTTGGCGACACCATTGTAGGCGTTCGAATCACTATCATGAGCCTATTTAGTAATTGAAACCTTCAAGTAGGCGATTCATTTATAAAACAGGTGAACCAAATGAAATAGTTTAAATAAATAAAAAAGAAAATAAACTTACCTGAGTAAATGGTAATTGCTCAGAATTGGCGCCACATTTACAAACGCTTTGTTCAATAACCCGCATGGCGAAACGACGATGAGCCACACATGCCTGTGACTCACAGGAATCACCATCATCCGGTGAGATGTGTGAGTGTACACGATGTAAAAGTAACTCAAAACATTCAGCTGCATCACCCAGGCAGCCCAAGGGGAATCGTCTTCCTGCTAGCGGACCACTGGCAAGAGCTCGCCTCAGTGGCTCCGGACAAAGAGCTGGTTCCGAGCTGGTTTGTAATTGTTGAAAGAGCTCCTACAGGAGAAGGAATACAATATACATATATACACAGTTTTTTTTTTTTTTTTTTTTTTTTTTTTTTTAAATAAAATAGAAGCAAATTTGAAAAAAGAAAAACAATTCACTCACGACAACTGCATTAATGCAACGATCACGTTCGGCAATGTTCTCGTTACTCAATCCATTGAACTGATCTGCCGTTGATGGTATTTGTGTTACCATTGCAATGCCAGATGTAACTTTAGCCGAAGATTTTCGCGTAAGTGTTGCCGACTTATTACCATCATTTTGATCTGGGAATTTCTTTGGACTAGTACGTGGAAGAGTACCACCACCAGTATTAGTCGTTATGTTTGCCTGTTTCGTAGACTGATCCTTGATGGCTTTTTGGATGGAAGCTGTAGCTGCTGCTGATCCAACAATGTTTGTTGGCTCTTTTCGTTTGTAGCGAAACTTTATCATATTTTTTTTAGTGGCAGTTAAAAAAGGTTTTCTATCTAATCGAACGTTGGAATGGCAGCTGAAAATGGAAAGTAGCAGAGTTTTAGCTTGAGATCGTAGGATGCTTGTGCTCTGATTGGTCGATTTCGATTCAACAGCATCATCTTCAATACGAATACGAATGGATTTTGGTTTGAAAGTGTCTCCTTTCTGACAAACAAAACAGATGAAGGCACGCAGAACAAGGGAAGAAAAAGTACGAGTATTTGTTGAGTATTGGCTTAGTTCGCATGACAACTCTTTTGTTTGAAGTGAAACAAAAAAATTTTTTTTAAAAAATTAGTCAATCTATTTTCGAAGATTTCTATCCTAGAAAAGAATCCGACAGACTGGAATTAAGGTGACCATATTCGTGTAAATGGTGACGCTTTTTCAGAAAATTTGCCTGAAAACCAAAGAGTGCATCACCTCTCTTAAGAGGATAGGGCTAAGTGCTAAGTTATTCGACATGGGGTTTATAAATGATGAAAGGCAGTTTTAGAACCAGTAAACGCATATTAAAAAATTATCTAAAACTTTTTGTAGAAACAGACAAAGAGAGACCGTCTCACAAACAAACCTCTACTGAACTTTCAACCGATCACTGTGATTAATTTCCCACATACGGTCGATAAGTATTTCCATAGAGTTTAGTGATTATACATAAGTGCCAGCACGTTTCGCAACTTTACTGGTTTATTTCGGTCCATTATCCACCCGATAACCTTGAAATTACATACACAACACAAGTATTGTAGATACCCAGTACGTAGGTACGTATCTAGCATTCAAAATTTAAAACACCCCCCCACTATGGATTGCCGATAAGATCTACCACGATGTAGTGAATTTTTTTTTTTTGCCACCATATATTCATTGTAAAACAAATATTCATTAAAATTATGTCTAATGGATACTAATTTCTAACCAATCACTAGAATGACGTCAGCAAAAGCATTACTAATCCACTACGAGCCCACAACTCTGTCAACTTTTATTTGCATAGAGAAATAAACTACAAAGGAAACAGAATACGTAAAAGAGAAGAAAAAAAAACAACTACAAGAGAGGTTAACCAAAGACTGAGTCATGACCCAAGCTCACAATACCATGAAAGGAGAGGGAACTGCAAAAAAAAAGAAAAAGAGCAACTTTCCAGAGGACAGGAAACGTCCTCCTTTTGTTGCACAATGACACTGATGTCGCTTGGATAACTTCCTTTGTCTTCTGACAACAGACCAAAGGGCTACAGTACTTGGTACTTAATTATCACTGAAGGGTTGCAAAAACCTAATTACTCCCTATCATTAGGGGATGTGTAGATACTGGATTAACTTTAAACCCTCTTTTGGCATGTGGCATCATGCCAGAAACAGGTGGTTGAAATGGTTCAAAAAAATCGATTACCGGTTACTGAGTCTTGAGTCTTTAGTTTTTACTTAACTTTGCATAAAGAAAAGTAGCACACATGATCCAAAGAAAGGAAACAAAAAAGAAGAAAAAAAACATGAAAAGAAAAAAAAATCATCACAAATTACATTGCACTCGACCATGGTCCATATTCGGATACCAGTTTTTGGCATCATGCCTTAAGCTATGATCTCTCAAGTGTGAGTTTGTATTCAACTTCAACTCAGCCATCATGATATGTACTCGTACCATTAGCCTCTGTCGATGTACAGAATACAAATGGTAAGTGCAGATGAATTTGAATACAGAGAACGCCATTGTAAGTGTACACGAAACCATTTAATCGTTGTATTTTGGGTTTGTGTGAACTGGTTTTGACTAATTCTAGATCCATGTAGATCATGATACAAAATTATTATATATCTGAGAGAATACATATTTCCATCAAACTAAGTTTTATAAACAAAAACGAATATTTCTTTGGAATACCTCAAGATTCCATACTTAGTCTTATACTTTTGACGTACTTGTAATTTTGTTTTCTGAGAACAAGTAAGTGCAAAATTATGACACTACCCCTGTGTCAGTTTGATATCAGTCTTTTCAGTGCTTAGGGCAATGTCAGCAAGGTATTCACCTCTCTTATCACTGCCAACCCAGACAAACTTCAAGCCAGCGGGCAGAATAAATTACTGCACAAACTGTCTCAATGTTAAGTGGTTTGATGGTAATTTTATATCAAGTCAAACAAGAATCGACTTTCCCAGAAATATATAATTACGCAGTTCAAGGTTACACTTTCTGTCTGTCGTCTTTAGTTTATAGCAGTAGTCCATCACTATTTCATTGCGATCAATCAACTTGATTGATGTCCAATTTCAGATGATTGATGATGTGTTGTAGTTTTATTCAATTTAAGAACTAAAGAGGCTCTTTTGACCCATTTCAACTATCAAACGATCAGTAAACTCTCAAGAGATACTCGACTCATCCCACTCGGTGAAGGAAAATTCTTTGCGTAACTTTTACTTTTTATGTCTTTTTGTTTATTAGTTCGTACCAATGAAAGTATATAAAATATTTTTTTGTTTGCCATTGGTTTCCTTCTAAAGTACACAGAATCAAAATTCGCTTTCACCTTTCATTCGGCGTTGGAATTCTCTTTTAACATCATCATGTTCAAAAGGAGGAAGTAAGCCAAAAAAAAAAAAACAACACAAAAACTTGTTCAACGAAGCATCTCTACTTTGGTTCGAAGAAACTGTTTGTTTGAATTTATTGTTGTTTTCAAGTCAATTTTTAAGCCATTAAATCATTGACCCACCCAATGAAGGTTCAGATCTGCATAGTGGTCTATAATACTATGTCTTTGCGGAGCCTTAACAAATATTGACCATTAACAGCAGCCATGTCATGCCAAATTGTCGGAAGTTGAGGTTGCTCCGTATTCACACTAAATATTTGAATGTCACAAGTGCTTGATGATGTCCATTAAGAAAAAGTTATTAGTGTTGGTTTTAGTCGGGGGGAAATTTAGGCCAATTTTCCTTCTTTTTTTTTTGGCTTGAGACGAAAAATTATTGCTGAGAAGTGTTATTGTTCCATTGAAAAGATATTTTGAGAAAAGAACCGCAGTGAATGGTATTTGTGCTAAATTTTGTGAAAAAGTTCTTGGTCTTGGAGGCCATTTGTCTCAATTAGACTAGATTTGGCAAAGTAATTAATAGTTGTTGAGTCTAGTTCGCAGCAAAACACTTTTGTTTTATTCGGAGTTATAGTGTCGGAAAATAGTAATCTACGAGCCGATTGATAAAATTTTAGAAATTTTTTAAGGAAAAGAATCAGCAGTTTTAAGAAGAAGCGGAGATACTTTAAGTCGACAAATTAGGGCAAGACAGCTTTCTTGGGGGGAGATTTTAAGAAGGATTGTTAGTAAGTTAGTAGTTCTACATGGATGAAACACAGTTGCCAAAAAGGTAAGAGAGTAAAATCGGCTTTCGACACAGCTAGTTAGTAACAGTTAAGATATTTCCAGTCGAAAGAAACAAAACTTAAGCTCCCGTCGGCGAAATATCTGCCGCTATCTTCGAAAAAGTAGAAACCTGAGGTAGGAAAAAGTAAGGCCACCGTGATTTTCAACACAACCTGCCCAAAGCGTCGTTTAAAAATCTTAAAAGACTCCCCATGGGATCAGAGCGAATTTATTAAATTCAGTTCCTACAATTTACTTGCCCTCTGGCCTGATTTTTGAACTCGCTGCTAAAAACCTTGATAGTTTAACCCAGATTAATATCCTTGAAAATACGGAAATGGAATCTTAATCTGAACGAGAACAATATCAAGTGATGAACAAGGTTTACCAGATCGATAACACAGTACCATGACCGACTCAGGAAATATTTTTAGATTTGATATTACGAGTATGTTACAGATACCTACAATCTACTATTATTCATAACTAAGCGACGCTCAGAAATAAAGATACTCACGTGGCTCACAAGAGGAAACATCAACAGGTTTATCTTTGATCGTAAAAATATAAATTTGACTTTCGAGTAAAGTCGACGCACCGATAGTAAACCAGAAATCGATCGATAAGAACCAGAATTTAAATTGAATAACATTTTCAAGAATTCAATTTGCAATTTTAGCATAAATAACGTGTTTCAGATAAACTTGTTGCTGTCATACTGTCTAAGACAGGGCATTCGAAATGAGATACATAAAATTATCTTAGACAAAACCTTCAGAAGTTATAACTTTAAAAGACCACACCCGTCTATAGTAGACGCTTAACCCTTAAACAACAACAAACTAGTCAGAGAATTGAAGTTTGGAAATTGAATTTAAACATATTATTGGAATAAGTCAACTCGTATGTTAAGGGGCAATGAATTGTATCTGTAATTGACTTTTCAGACCGGATATCGTCTTATTGTTTTGCAAATTTTGATATTTAATGTCAAAGAGAAGACTGGTATGGCTAATTTTCATTTTAGCAGGCACTGGCATATGCACAGATGCCTATCAGTGCTAAGTGTACAAGATTACGTAACAATCTAAGACGATTAAAGAGGTTCAAACAAATATAGCCCTTCAAGGTCTGCATAAGGCTGTCAGAAGATATCATATTTTAGCTCAGAGGGCTGAATGTATTATGACCGCAAATATGGTGGAACTTGATACTGTCTCATGAAAGAAGTCACTTTTCTTGGACACTTACGAATTGCTTCAATAAAATCGACAATGAAATAGCTGACCCATCCTTAGGATTGAAAGAAATTTGAATGCTTGAGTTGCAGCCCATCCCACATCACCTCCGATTTTCTTAACAGTGTAGGTAATGGTTCAATCTCTATTCGGAAAGGATAACATTTGCGAATTGTCCTTCGACAAATCTCCCAAGCTCTTGAAAAATCTTAAGAAACTTTTCTTTCAGAAATGACTTTGAAAATATTCTCCTGGTAAGGAACTGCCTATTTACAAATGCCCAAAACATGAAGAGTAAACGAAACTGGGACTTTTATGGAGCAGCTCTAAATAGAAAAAAGAAAGGAAAAGCAAAAGCAATGACAAACCAAACCTTCGCAAAAACAATAAGTCACCACAATAGGCCACCAACATAAGGCCACAACTTGTTTGTTACAGAAAATGCGTGTGAGTAATAAAATCTCCAAAATTGTAATTTGACCAAATTTTCTCTTACTACACAATGAGGCCAACCACAAAAAAACACAAACAGATACTGTCTGTTTGAACTTTGGATTTAATTGCGATTTAAAAAGAAAAAAAATCGAAAATCAGCAAACCAAGTCAACATTTACAGAAATGAATTGCAAATTCTTAAGAATAAGTGAATACGTATTTTAACACAGAAAAGACCACTTGTAGACCTTGGAAGTATCATTTAAGATACAGACACACGTGATGTAGATTTTATACAAAGATAAATGTTTGAGGAAAAAAAAAAACAACAAAAGTTCACTAAGTCCCGCCATATAGTGAATGGACAACGCGCACTATTGACTACGTGGTTAAATATTTATCTAAGCACTAAGCTTTGAATTAAAGAAAAACAAGTTACATCTAATGCGGGACTAGAGAGAGAGAGGAGCTATCAAATACAAGTGAAAGAGGGTCCATTAAATATACATACACATCTATCAATTATTTACCCTAAGTTGGATGAGAATGAAAAAAAGCAAAAAAAGAATCTAGCGGTTACCTAAGGAAGATTAGACACCTGTATGAAGATTTTCTTTTTATTTCTCTCATCTCTCATCTTCTACCTCGTAACTCTTATAACTAACCTCTCACCTTATTTTCTTTCTTTTGTTCAAAGATTCTTCTAAAATCGTTCTTCTCAAATGATTCTACTTAAAAGATGTGTGTGTACGCTTTTGTTTTGTTATTGATCGATTCCTTAAGGGACAGCATTAAGTCCCTAACCATTAAAACTAGACAAAAGGAAACCAAAAAATTAAGAGTCGAGATGTTGGGATGCTGAGATTTCTTACACAAGTACATCGTTGAATGATCTTTCGGTCCTCTTAATTCTGGGACAATATTGAAAACGCCATTATTCTCCTTATCTCGATGGACTCAAAGAATATTCTTTAAGAAGAAACATTCAAAGAATCAATCCCAAAAAGAACGCGCGAACTATTGTACAATACTCGTACAATAAATTTCATTTCGAATTCACGTCAGGTATGCGTACGCAAAGAATCGTCAGAAAACATAAATTTATTAGCCGCAGAATATGGAATCGTTTAAGGAAATTTAAAATTCTATATATTCATTGATATTCCAGAGGAAAAACACTTGAAATGGACGTTTCTTCTCATACAACAAAAAAAAAAATCATAAATTTGCATAAAAGGCTAGTTCGCTACTCAACTCTTTTGTTTTGCTGCAAAGTAATATGAGAGCGTCTTTGATTGAACTTCTCTGCATTGAATGGTTGAAGTGTTGTTTTTTTTTTCTCATTCTGCTTTTGTGCCTATATTAAACGGGAATTGAAGTTCTAAAGTATGCCGTCCAGAATGCAAAATGCTAATAAAACAAGGTGTGGGAGAGTAGGGAATAGAGAATAGAAACTGCAGATGCAAATGTGAATGCAAATGCAAAAGCAGATGTAGATTAAAAGGGCTTCCAGTTTCAAACCAATCCGAATAGTATGATGCTGTGTATGTGTATCCAAAAAGTTATTGTTGATGATGCTTGTTGACGATGACTCGTTTGTAGGTATCCAATAGTCATCCACCCCATTCGACAGAAGCACATTCGAGAGACGATTTAAGGCACTTACTATGATTTTTTTGAGGAAAAAATCTTCGTAACACTTATTTTCGGCTACACTTCATTGTTGATATATACACGATACCATTTTTTTAACACAATTCGAGTATTATTTGCTGTTTTTGTATCTTTTTTGTTTATTTATATATTTTAGATTTTTTTTAGAGAAAGCATATAGTCGTAAACACGATTTTTTTCTCCTTTTAGTGTGTATACCGCGCGAAGCGTTCGAAAAGACTAACTCGACAACGACTCATAATTTTCACTCTGCTCACCCGACCACACACACCTGAAACGTGAGTACCTGGAGTTGAACTTATGCCTACATGGTGTAGGTATAGTTTCAGGTAAAGGCAGTGGGCTACCTACAATTTAAACTTACAATTGTATAGAGGAACAGGTTTTATAGCACACCCTGGTGTTGGTGTGTGAAAAAATTCTCTTGGTAGTTGTGGCGACAAAACAAGTTTTTGTTTTTGTTTCATCGATTGGTTGCCAGCAACAATTTCCATTTTTAAAAGTATAAGATGAACTGTTTCAGGGAGTGTGAGTATCTTCGAAAAGGTCTTCTTAGTGCTTTGAATGTTTTCTTATTTCTTATTTCTTATTTTCTTCTTCTTGCATTTGCATCGCCCCCTGTGGTAGCTTAAGAAGGGTCCACAATTTTATGGATACAACTGGCAAAGGGGAAATGTTTGCCATTTCTGACAACTGGAGATGTGGATCTATGCCAACTGAGTCTTTGTTCTTTGTTTCATAAGAATCCTAAGAGGAGAGGGATTTGTTAACCTTTTTTTTATTTAGTTTAAAGCATCTATCGATAAATTTAGTAGCGACATTGGGTTTAGCATAAATGAAAGTTGTTAACTTCCGGATATACTTCTTCGTTTTCCATCTTTTCCTCCTCCCAATGGCATCTGACATCGTTATTTTCTAGTCACACCAACGACTTTCAACCAATGCATGTTGGGTGGGATGATGGTAACACCTAATCGAAGCAGATAAAGCCCTTTGTGTTTGTGATGATGGTTTTCGATTTTCCAATGAAATGGTCATCTTGAGCAAGAGTTGTACCCCCAACTGATGGTTTTTTTTTTTCTCCAGTTTCGATGACTCAAAATTTTTAAATGAGTCACGTAGTATTTAAAACCAAAAAAAATGTATGCTCCGGGTTGAGAAAGGTATGTCGGTCGACAAACTGACAATGGATTATATCATGACGGGAGTGAGAGCAATCTTTAAATTGAAGAGGCTGCCGTAGTTTCAAGGGAATTATATGATTTCGGTAATGAATTATGAACCTTCTGGTATGTTGTTGGGGAAGTTTGTCAAGGGCAGTTTGAAATGCTTGTAACTATGACAATGCCGGTAATAAAGTAATGCAGATGAGCTATAAAAATTTAACGCTGTAATTGGATAAATAAGACATTGGATGATATTTCATGGAATTTGGCTTATGAGCGTCTGATTGGGGAGTCATATACCACAAATCCAATTCAACGTGATAAGCTGCTTAGGAATGATTCAACTAGAAATATGTCAATTGATATGTTATTGGTAAGATATAATGTAATTGTATCTTTGAGGCAAGAAATAACCGAGCTATAAATTTGTGTTATTTTTCACCGACATTTATACGCATTTAGAGTCAAATGACTCGTAAATGTGATCAAATTTGTTATGCATGACAAGAACTGCGGGACTTGAAAGTATAAAGACAGGAGGCACTTGTGGCCAAAGGGGAACTCCTCACTGAAGAAGTGCTTTAGTGAAGCGAAAATGTTGCAAAGCAATTTGAAGCCCACCAAGGCATTCGCAGTATTTGCCTATGGGTGTTGGCTTATTATGTAATGAAAGAGAAATTCGGCAGCAGAACATCTGGTATCTCTATAACAAGGCCTACTTCACGTCTCCTAGCTGTGATATTTCAATTTATTTTTTTTTGATTAGTATCGTCCTACTGTCCGCCAAAAATCCCGCAGAACCCTAATAGCCCCGATACTGAAATTAAAGTCTTATTCATCGCACATACTCCAAGAAACGATCGTATTCTGAAATGTGAAGACACAGGAGAATAATATCCTCAACACGGCAGATTCCTTCAACTTAAAGCAGACATTTCATGCTGTACAAAATGGACGTCTTCAATCTGAGTGATACAAGATAGCGGGATGCTGGCAAGACAACTGAGCCCTGAGGAACAATAGGCTAGGACTTTCGGTACTAATAGCCAGATTCTGGAGTAAACTAGTGATAATATCCATCACACAGTATCACACACCGACATTTGACATTTGAGGTAAGAGAAGGAGAATTTTTTTGTTGGTCAACTAAGGGATTTTAATTGCAAAGTAGTGACAGACGCGTAATGGGTGTACAGCACCTCGAAATCTAGAGACAACTGGTCCATCGAATTCTGTGATACCTACCACCTAGGCAAATTGTTTGATTATCGGAACTTCTCTGCAGTCTTGGACATCGAACAATGAGATTAGCCTAGAAGTCGCCTTACCATCGTCGGGAATATCTGGTGAACCAACTCCCGGAATAATAGTGCAATTTGTACTTCGCATGCATGCTAAATCTCTATTGAATCGCAACCATAACTCAGGGAAAAATAGAAACGACTACCAGATACAAGTACACAACCCTAGACGACATATTAATGAGACGAAGGAGCAATAAGCTTGTCTGATAGTAAGAGCTTCTTTGCTACTATGAAGAAGGTTAGTTCTATCCAGATATCGAATCAGAATGACCTCAGAAAATGGAAGTAGTATGGTGTGAAACCATTTTGACGACATTGTAATGATTTCAAGTTTGAGAACCAACAGATTTATTCAGATCCTATCAACTTGATGTCGTTGAAATGAAGTATCATTCAGATCAAGATCCCAATCTTTCATCAACTCAACCTTATAGACTTCATCAAACAATTTACAAAAGAAAGTTGCACAGATACATACCTCTTAAACAGATATATTCAAAAATAACATCGTCAAAGTGACGCCAGAAGCCGGTCAACAAACTGTATCTTGTGATGTGTCAACAATAACTAATTAAATAATTTTTTTTTTTTTTTTTACCCTGTTCTACACAAATTGCTAAGATTTGATTGCGGTGCAAGCTCTTAATACAACCGTAACAAGTTCCTTGAATTTACATTCAATTTATCAACCAAACAACAACACAGTGCAACCCTTTCTAAAGGAAGTTCCCCCCTTTTTACTCGTGTTTACTGCCACTGTCACCAAACTAAGGTTTCCAAGAACGATAACGTTCCATGTGCCCAGTTTCACTTTTATATTTGAACAAATACAAATACACCGCCAACGACTATAACGACGATAATGTACACCTCTAGCGCTGCCATGACTTTGTTTACATGGCGACAGTACAGGTTGTTTTCAAATGTGTACCTCAAACTGAAACGCAGCAATCGTGCGTTCAAACACTGGATTTAGGACAAACAGATAAAACAATTTTAAAGCGCATTTGTAAATGGATTTTGTATCTGTTAACACTTTTGTTGTTCTAACAAATTAACATGTCGACTATGAGTTGGACAGATTACCCGAATCTTGACGTGTGAATTTCTACATAGAACTGTGAAGTGAAGTAATGTAAAGTACTCATCTCTGGAGCCATTTTAAAGATGAACAGAGACAATTTAGGGCATCAAATGATAAGATTACAGATCCTTGAGTTCAATGAACGAACTTATTATTTTGTGACTCCGAAAATGGCCTAGTCAAAGTCATACAAGTTTATTAAACCGTCGCGTCGCGCCAATAACATGTCAAAGTCATTTCAAATGACCACGCGAACAATTCGTTAGGTTTTTAATTTTGATTGTCGGAAACTATTTAGTACATTAGCAAGAAGAAACAGCAACAAAAATGCTGGCGTAGGCAGCATTTATCATCACTTTAAGGTCATGATAGGGTAATAATTGTAATTGAAGTGGCAGCAAGCGTAAGTGGTTTTCGATGATCAGATTAGGGAGAAAGCAATTTGGATGTCCTATTAGATGGATGACTATTAGATGGTGGACATGGTCATATATACATATGTTTGACTCAAGCAAGCAATACCATAAGTGAAGTTCTTGAAAATTGGCAGTTGCATTTGGAGGTTGAACCCAGGCAAGTGTGATGATCCAGTCTTTCTGACTTTTTGCTTGGACTACCCTAAAATTTGTTTGAAATGCAGAGCTCTACTGCAGTTGGGCGCCTACACTTGAGGTAGTTTGACGATTTCAGTGTACGAGGCTAAAATGTGTCTGACTCATGGCACCAGACTTCAAATACAAGAAAAAGCAGCGAGTGATCGTAAGGTGTGAGTCCAAACACAGCACAGCATTGTGACGATCTCGATGAATCCGCAAATATATTCGACGTGTAATGTTGCTAAAATCGCCTCGTGGAAAGAACAGGCACGCGACTATGAAGTGAGTTATGGTCCACTTTGACTCCTTATCCTTAAAATAAGTTCTTACCTCAAAAGTCTACATAATCTATGAAATTATCTGCTAAAAATGTAACTGTTGGTGGTGATCGTAAAGATGGAATGCGTCTTCATGTTAGCAAGCCATTTTAACATCGTTTGATCGAGGATCAAGTATCGGACAATTTTCTGATCGAGGACCCAGCGATCTGGGCATTGTTGCAGCAGCCTAATGGGACAAACTTTACCATTATAGGACAGAGTTAGATTTCTTAGATTAGTCTTCAAGTGAATGCGGGTTCCATCAGAGGAGCAGTTTTCGGCTAGTTCACCACCCATATGGTTCCGTGGAATGACACGATGACCAGGAATCCAGCTGGGATTGATGTGTATAGCTTCCCCATTTAATGATGCATACCAGCGATATGACTTTAACCCATAGACATCGGTCTGAACTGAGATTTCTTGTCCGAACAACACGTAAATAAAGCTGAATATTAAACCTTCGCCCTTAAGTTGGCTTTTTACCCGTTAGTCAATGTGTTTGTAACTTATGCTAAAACTAAGACCTTGGCTCACTCGTTCCGGAGGAAGTACATTGATGTCTAGATTTCAAAGTTGCAGAGATAGCACTTTTTCTTTCCGCAAGCCCCGACTTGCTCATCCTATAAAAGCTTGGAAGGCTTTTAGAATTCTATTCTTCAATACATGGCCGATAGAGTATAAGATTCCGAGTGTTAAGCCCCTGTAAAGGGCTATCATAGTTGCAAGCCCTTTCTATGTGAAAGAAGACCACCTTGATGACCCCATAAGACGGATATACAGAATGAGTTAATGGCCAAAGGGAGGGCGTTGGTCAGAAGTGATCTATCTACAGAAATGTTGGCGTAAGAATTTATAGTTCTGTTTAGAATATTCACGGCTGAGTTGTTGATCTGAACTCCTTCATGTTAAGGCAATTTTTTACCTGCTTTTACTATAAAGACAACATTCACCTCTTCCGAATTAATAGGGTTTTGGTTACTGTTGAAATGAAGATTTCCAAAAATGACAAATTAGTAGTGGTATACTCAGATAGCTAAAGCCTAACTAAATACATCAAAACAATAGCTTCTCTAGGGAGCTTTTATTTTTATAAATTCACAAATTATAATGCCTATGGGTGCTCTATACCTCGGAAAAAATATAAATTTCGAGGAAACTCACCTTTTCGAGCAAAATGTACAATTCTTCCTTCTAATAGTCAAAACTATAGGAATTTCCTCTCATCTGAAGCCAACTAGTAACACATTATACCGAAGTCCCCGATAAAACACATGTTTACCAGACATTCCTACACCTCCTGATTATCGAAAAATCCCAGTAAAAGGTTCTGGGAAATCCGTACACTTCCAATTGCCATTCTAAAACTCCATAATCCAATTTTACAAGCTTACAGCAATTTTCCAAACCTTATTCACGTTCTCTGTACGTGTCTCTTACCTTAAATCTCAATTCTTTGACTAGAAATAAATTTTGAATGAAAATATTAGGGAACTCCCGCGCAAAACACACATGTCGAACGTGAGAAACATTTGCTAACACGGATAGGCACACCCTACCGACTGCGGTATCGATTCTTTTCGACATGTGTTTTCCAAAAGAAAAGAAAATCCTCCATCTACCGTTTCTCACACCTTAATTGCACCACTCGAAACTGTATTATCCCTTGAACAAATTTAACAAATTGAAAAATGAAATTCCCACATCCCGATGGACCACACAAAAAAAAATAAACAATTCGAACTCCCAAAACCTAGTTCGCTATTCAGCTCTTTTGTTTGCTCTGCCAATCATGTAACTTTAACAAAAGAATCTCGAACATTGGTGCGTACTTTGACATTTTAAAAATTGCATTTTTGTCTAAATCACTTGTATGTTCAGGTTGTCTTAAGTTGGACAATCGGAAACTCCCCAGAGATGGCCATGGTATAGTGGTTTGGTATTCATTCCAGAAGTACAAGTATGACTATCACAAGTCACAGATCACACTTTTTGACTCAATTACTCACTTTTAACGTGTTCTATAGTGCGATCCACTTGGTGTGTCAGATACTCATATGGCATTACTGGGAGAAGATAAAAAAGTTTGTTGCCTGCTGACCTTGATACGAGTAGACATGCCTGTACTATGGTTATGACCGGCACTAATTGAAATTTTTTACGGCCGCTATTAGGGTAAGGTAATTCCAGGAAGTCGCTATTGCGAGTATTATTCGCCATAGAGTACAGGAAGTATGAGTGGACTATTCTTAGGACACGGAAGGAAGGACATGTCGTAAATTTTAGGCTTTTACTACATGAGTGCACAGCAATTCTCACACCAGAAGCACAGACGGACGGGTAATATTGTAAAACGGAGAAATACGAGTAATTCCAAAAAATTTAAAGTCGCCTTCCAAATCAATTGTTCAATTGTCAACTGGATTTACTGCTGAGTCAATTATAAAAATGACAAACAAATCAGGACTAACAATCACAGGTACTTTGGGGTGACGTCTATCTGTACGAATACGTCGCCTACTGAACGAATTGTGCATCACAATCCCTGTAATCCCGTAGACATGAGAACCCAAGGGAATGCATCTATTTTGCGGTTCGGTGGATCGCCTGGTGCACTGCGTGGGAGAATACCGGGTATATTAATTATTAATTCCTTGTCTACTTTTTTTTATTTTCTTTTTTAATTCAAACGTAAGGGGGAATGGCATAGAACCCAACAACATTAGAATGTTCTACGATAGATTGCATAGGTCTACGGAGTAGGGTAAAGTAAAATCGGTGCACGCAACCAGAATAGGCTTCCCATAAGGGTAAAGGAGAACCTTTTGGTTCTTCATGAAAACTCATGAAGGAGGGAGGAAAAAGTACAGTCGTCACTTTTCCTAGTTGTGGGCTCTTTATCCATTCTCCTGTTGCTGCGAATGGTTGTTAGTTTCTTTAGTTAAACTGTAATACGATGCTGTTAGCATTATGGGTCAATGTACATTCGATGGATGAGCTTCTTGATCATAGAAATAGATAAAGATGCTCCGGATTCGTGTTTTGCAACTAAATTGGATGAGGAAAGAGTGACGATGATTGCTTTTCAAATGAAAGCAGACGGGGTGCCTTAATGTTCTTGTCATGGTCAATGTTTAGTTTCATGAAGTGGTTTAGCCATTAGGAACTTCACAACTGGGTTCATAATTAAATGATTAGATTTTCAAGAGATCATCACCATCTTAAAATAGTTTGCACTTTAGTCTGAGGTAAGAAAGTCAGAAAAGTTAATGAACAAGCGAACGAGGAAACTTAAAATCGTAGGGTAAATGCTGGTTGAAGCTGATTCTAAGGAAAAAGATGAAAACATTTTCGGCATCTCGCAGTGGACATACTCGTGCACCGCTTGAACAATAAATATAAATAGATGGAGGTGGACACACCATATAACCAGGATATACCAGGGCATAGTCTCTTCGATTTTTTGCCGACTTTAAATGCCGAAAAAGTGAAAAACATTTTCATAGATAGAAGAAATAACTGTTGACGGTTTGCCATTGCCCACTGAAAGGGTGGTCACTTTTTTTTAATAAACATCTCAGATTTGAATCAGTAGCAATAGCAAACGAACAAGTACTGCGACGTAGTAGCGACATCAATACGAAGAATGTTTTGGGAAGAGAACGCTCAAACAACAAACTGGCAGATGATACTTTTTATTTATTCCATTTAAGTCCGATGTAAGCGTGACGTCGTCAACATGATAGCAAGCATCGTCGAAAGCAGTCCTACTTATCCCTATCACATTTAGGTATTTCGCAAAAGTGCAATGCCCTCTCTGAACAGCAGTGAACAATCTGCAGTCTTTACACAGGGCTGATGACTTTTTAAAAATGATGGAAAGCATTTATTTGGGATTCTGGAAATTCATGCGTCTTGCAATCGAGATCGTCTTGCAACTGAGTCTTATCAGTGGATTGAGCCTTTTATTTAAAATCAGAATAGTCTCACTTTCTCGGAGTTCACTGTCACTACAAACTTAGATATGAGTTTTGCTCCTTCCACTAGTTCTTCAAAATGTTAAGTGAAGATGTGACTCTGTTTCTTTCTTGGCTCAACCAGCAGAAGCCAGTTATAAGTACAGGGAAAACCGACAGTCCACAAGACATCGAAATTCTAGTCTAAGCTGCAGCAAATACAAATTTCTTTTTAACAAGAAATGGCCTTGAGAGTGCCTTAAGAGATCACTACATAAATATTAAAGGAAGCGGGGTACATACAATCAGTGGGCCGTGACATTTAGCCTCGAGACAAAAATGGATGATGAAGCTGTTTAGCACTTTTGAAGTCAGATTAGTAAACTTTCTCATTCACATGAAGAAAATACCTTACTTTTGAGGAATTTGAAAAGTCGCCGATAACCTCCAGGCTGCCTGCGATCTATAGTAAACAAACAGTAAAGTGTTTGCTTCCGCAGATATGTTAGATAATTTTAGAACGCCAAACAAGAAGTAGACAAACAAGCACAACATTGGAGGGCACAGTGCACTGTGTGTTGTGAGCAACCCCCAAAGAGTTTGCATTGGTTCGTTTATACATTGTTTTCTGCGCGAGTTACACCCCCTTTCAGATAATACTTTACCAAACGCCACATAAACGTAGAGAAAAATGCCCAACACGTAGTCACACATTCAAATCGTTTTGAAGCCCATAAAACCTTACAATATCTTCAGCGTTGATATACAAGAAGCATATTAGATAGAAGATGATTGCGCAAAGCAAAGCAAGCGCACATCAGCCCAACCATTCTCTCCTGGTCCTTCGGTAGACAAAAAGTCGGACTAATGCGTATGAGAGCCTTTAAGAGCAAGTAGTAAACTTTACCGGGGCTGTTTGATATGTAGCCCAGGAGCAACTATTCATGCGAATGCCAGATTGAACAATGGCTCGCGTATACCTTTCTGCAGTATAGCTGGTTATATATCCTCATACCGCATTTGCTACCAGCTATGGCACTTTGTTTTTTTTTTATTCATTTGTAGTTTCGGTACAAGGAGCATATTTTTATCTGAATGGCTTGAAATGGAATTCGATTCCGTTTGGGCATCATTGGATTTAGTTTCTGTTTCCTTCGTTAAGTATGCCTAGTTGATGTTTCACTTCAGCAACAACGTGGCTAACTACTAACCCAATGTCCCTATGGTTTAACATGGGCACTATGGACAGAACTTTTCAGTTGTTAGTCTGCTTATCGTACCTGTTGGAAAGCGTCATATCAAGTCCTTGTCTATTTCATGCGTAAAAAGGAATTGTCAGCAACAATGTTGCTGCCCAAGTCAGATAGAAATAAAGGGTTTTACAATAGGGACTTGACAACATTTTGTGAACGCACTCTTTCACTAATCATCAAACTGTCACTGTCAATTTATTCAGTAAACTCAACATTTTCATCATGGTAAAGTACACTAACGAGCACCGTCTGCAAATTATAATAATCTACCGAAATTCTTAGGCAGTGACTGCATGTTTAAGAGCGTTAACTCCAATTTTCGGTCGTAATTCTCGCCCTAGTAGACAGGCAATAACAAGTTTAGTGAAAAAGTTAGAGTTTACATATTCGTTGTGTGATGTTGCTGTGTCAGTGAGACAACGGGTTGGTCGAAGTGTCGAAAATATCGCTGCCGTTCAGAGTAGCAAATGATACAAATCAGTTAATTCCACGGCGTTCTCAAGAATTGGGCATCGCTCAGACCACATTATGCCGTATTTTGCATAAGGATCTTGGTTTACACCAATACAAGATCAAGCTGACTCAAGTATTGAAGCCGATGGACCATTTGAAGTGACGTACGTTCTCCGATTGGGTTCTGGAGAAGATGCGCCAAGATGATGAATTTCATCGCAAAATCATCTTCAGTGACGAAGCTAATTTTTGCCTCAATGGGTTCGTCAATAACCAAAATATGCGTTATTGGTCGGGTGAAAATCCACATGTGCTTCATGAATCACCACTTCATTCACCGGTTTGTATGCCGGCGGCGTTATTGGGAAATATTTTTTCGTCGACGATAACGATCGTTACGTTACTGTGAATGGTCAGCGTTATCGCGGCATGATCACCGATTATTTTTGGCCCGAATTGGAAGATATGGACTTGGACGACATGTGATTTCAACAAGATGATGCCACAAGCCACACAGCACACGCTACAATCGATTTATTGAAGAGTAAGTATGGTGAGCGTGTTATCTCAAGACTTGGGCCAGTCGATTGGCCGCCTCGTTCGTGCGATTTAACGCCGCTTGACTATTTTCTGTGGGGCTGCGTTAAGTCATTGGTTTACGCCAACACGCCGACGACGTTGGAAGAGCTCAGAGCCGCCATTGAACGCAAAATAGCGGCCGTTTCGGCCGAAATGTGTGGCCGAGTCGTTGAAAGTTGTCAAGTCCTTATTGGAAAACCCTATACTGAATAGAGTCCAGGAGATGGTTGCCTCTTTCTTTTCGTTCAGTACTGCTGCTCTTAGCTACGCAACATAAGATAAGACCCATCATTCTGGCACGACATTATTCAGTGAGTTTTAGTGATGCATAAATGAACTATTACCACTTTAAACTCGTTTCGTAGTTCATGACTGAAGCCCACAAATATTGTATAAAAAGTTGTTTCAGTTTAGTTGTAAGAGTGATGCCAGCACAATAAGAAAGAGTGGTGCGAAACCTCACAAGCATCTAATACTACAGATCAGTTTATTCCTAAGCCATGGTCCCTGCATGGATATAACTATTGTTTGCCGGGGTTTACTAGACACTTTACACATGAAAGCTGCAGAGTTCTATCAACTTTTAGGACGATGTAATTTTCCGGACTAGTTCTCTTGGCCATGAACTAAAGTGAATTTTGCATTTAAATGGTAACAACTGGCGGAAGTGCGAATTAAGTGACGCAGCATTCAAATGTCCTAATTGTACGCTTTGCAAACAAAACTGCGGCTTTTGGCGAACAAAGGACGCTACCATTGAACCGATGTATTCACACATACGAGTATGCGTGTACATAAGGCGATTTAGTTTGCATCATACTCGTACATCATTTACGCCGCAAAAGAGTTCTTAAAAATTTTCAGTATCAGAAAGAGTAGGCCGAGATACCTCAAATTTTTTACAGCATGATTTTGGGCGCAAACTAAAATCTATTGGATACTAAATTACCTTCTGCACAAACATGTTCGACTGAATCGCCCCAACACCCAATCAGTAGAAGATATTTCTTTCCCTTGATACTCACCTCCAGTTACGAACAAAACGCGAGCCAACACAAAAATTGTCATGAGTGAATATTTTTCATTGCATACTTTTCATCAGGAGAAATTTAACACAATCCACAAAATACAATCCACTTACCTTTAGAGCACAGAAAATACAATCTTGTCCACTGCAGACATGTTGAGTCAGTTGTCGGAACGATCGTCTAAATGCGTCTAAGTGCCATAGAACCTGAAACGACAAAACAACCATACATAAGCCAATACGAATAAAGAGAAATCCAACTAAATACATCTACACAGGCATAAATAAATAGTATTTGAGTAAATGTAATCAGTATGGGTGTGGAAAAGAAACACGACTCCAAGCTGAACTCGGACTACGCCTTAACTCTTGGAAAACCAGTTTCTGATGCTTTGTATCCGCAGCACAAACAGAGTGAACGCCACACAGCTTGTGTATCCAAGCATCCAAGTATCCAAGTATCTGAAGAAAAGACTCCAACAAAAGCTACCTCTGGCAGCCTGTACTACTGGAAGTGGGTATACAAGAAAATGAACTGTGTGTTTCGGTCAACATACCACAAAATGGGGTCTTGTCTTGGAGAAGCGAAATGAAACTTTTATCTCGTAAGACGTAAGATTTCATTTTGTTGGGTATTATTTTTTTAACAGCCAGCAAAACCCCCCCGAAACCCCCCTAAACCCAATGGATGTGGCTTTATACATTTATGTACTTATTTCCTTTCTATTTATACTTCTTCTGTGGAATTGGTGTACGAGTATCTTATGTGGCTTGGATTGGTATATAAAGACATACACAAGGCAGTCAGAGCGTTATGTTCGGGTCAAGCTCCATGGTGTTTCTTTACTTTTTTCTTTTTTTTGAAGATTTTTCGTATTTTTTTCAGAGACTCGAAGTATCCGTTGGATACTAGGTTCAGTTGGCGTTGGTTATGAAGTTCTTTTTGTTTTCTTTTCTCATTGTGTCTCCCTATCTTTTAGGTTTCGTCTAACTCGCTTTGTTTGTAGATTTATGTTTCAAAGTAGATTTGAAAGTTTTTCTCAGTTTAGATTCAGCAGTTGGTTGAAAGATTTTTTTTTTCTTAATTTACCCCTCATTATACGAATTGGAGAGAAAGAGACGGATACAAAAAAAAAGGGAGATTGGCGCATTAAATTAGATAAGATTTACATTGTTGCTGTATGCCGTGCAGTATGTAATGGAAGAGGCAAAAACAATTGCGCATAGGATTAAAAACGAAAAACAAAAAACGAAAGAGTTGAACAACGAACTCGGTTCGTGGTTTGTTACTCATTACTTTTGCAGACTGCTTGTAAGTGACTAGATTTTGATGGAATACATTTGTAATTGTTGATATCTTAATTGGCTCATTTATATCCAACTTTTAACGACGAATTTTTTAAGACTTTTTGAGATGATTGTTTTTCAGACGAAGGTCAATGCTAGTTAAGGTGTGGTGATTAAAATTCACAGCTTCCAGAGATTGAAGTTAGTCCCATAGTCACTCCAAATACTAAGGTCAACATACGATTGTTAAAGCAAGTTCTATACACAACTTCTTGGGCTATAGCATTTCCCATTCTAATCTCGCGCAAAAACAAAACGAAAAAAACCAGAAACTAGTTCATGTGAATGTGAATGTATCAAGTTGTGGCTTGACCAATTGACCACAAGAAAATGGAAATAAAAATTGTTCTTACATCGCTTTCAGTGGTGGCCATAAAACTATGGTAACTACGCAAGAATACTCGTATCTCTAACAAATTACTTTATTCCGCATACTACACCTCATAAAAAGCGGTTGGCGGCCGGTCTATTGGTCTAACGAATTGACAGGCTGAAGTAGTGCTAGGGAGTAGTAACTACCTGTAATTCCACGGTTTAAAAGTTAAGAAGGTCTTTAGAGGGAAATTACGTCTATTCTCCGAAAAAAATTTCAACAAAATCGTCTTCCAATGAACCATAAATGACTCAGGTGCTGATAGGAAATTGCTTAGGCATGCAGTTTTTTTTTTGTTTTTGTGTCATCAAACATTGACCATGTGCTGAAAGATGAAACCAAACCCAACCGCACGTGGTCACATCTGATGAAGTTGACCTCTCACCTATTTGAACTCATCCGTGTATCGTGTAAAAGGGGAAAGATGAAAAAGTTGTAACTCTAAACTGAGAAGATGCAGAGAAATTTGATATACAGCTCATTAAATGGGGAATCCAATTTCAATGGAGCGCATCTAAATCGTTCAAAAGAGGGACAAATTATATTCAAGAGATTAAATATGGGCTTAGAGAATATTTACATTTTTTCGTTAATAGTGTTTTAAGCGTGGATTTTATCCGATTCGAAGTCAGACACCGAAGACTTTTACAGCTATTTAGCTACTTACTTTGCATATTTTTCAAGCAATAACTGTGTGAGATACGAGTATGTATTTGTACACAGAGGAGGAAGATGATTGATCAGAATAACCAAAACCACGTTGAGAGAACATGGTTTTTACGATACTAACAGAGATTCATGTAAAAAGCTTACCTCTTACAAATATACCTTAGCATCGCCTGCACTGAGGAGTTGATTACACTCATAATTTTGTAATTTACAATAGGTGGCTCCTAAATTCATCAAATCTTTGTACAAGTCAAGCTTCTTAGGTCAGTTTACTGATTATTTTACCCAGTAAAGCAATATTGTGAACTATAAGCGATTGTGAACAAAAAAAAATCGGGGTCCCACAAGGTTCACATATTGGTCATATTCTCTTTAGATTCGAGAAACAAGCTCTGCATCTTGGCTTGCTTACTACTGTAACTCAAATTAATCGTATCTCAAAATATGTTTGCAAGGGCAAGAGCATTCGAAAATATAACTTGAAAGTCAGTAGGTTGACCAAGCCACACTCACAGCCAGAATCAAAAACAATAAGAAGCAAACAAAATCCAGGCCACAAGTTCCCAGATTGATGCAGTGACTAGTTTTGAGATGCGACGAACCGTATCGGTCCGCATAGTAACAAGAATGAGTCATGCGATTCTACTAGTAAACTCCACCGTAAGTTACCACAGAGAACGAGATTAAGCCCAATGCGCTATAAAATGACATTGTGGCCTAGAGAGGTGCAGCCTTATAAAGGTATCCACTCACACAGGATGGCAGTAAATCAGATAGAGATCATAGAATGTCGAACAGTTTACCAAGAATCCTGGATGATTTGAAGGGATCTGAAAGAGGCTGTTCAATGTTCAAGTTTGTAAATTATTGTATGAGCCAGCAGTTCGATGACCACGCAAATGAATTCCGTATACGCTCTTCTCATAAATGGTGCCACTATTTACACATAAACTTCTGCTGCTTTTAGGCATGTTCACTTCAAATAAGGGAGATTATAGTACACCTCAATATGCGTAAGTATTGAGGATTCAAATTTTAGAAGCTTTAGTCAATTTTCTGTGTCATTAGTAGCGAAATAGCATTTCTATACTTGACTCTTCAAACGCTCTTCTTAAGTTCTTCTGAAAGTCATTCGTCACACCTAGTATAAGTTCTGAGTCTGGGAAAATTCCCAAAACCGCATGTTAAAAAGAAAACCAATAATTAACACCACCAATTACCCATTAAGCACCTGAATTGTCGTCTCTAAGCATATTTATTTCCAAAATGTAACACCACTAACGACAAGTTTGTCTGCTAAAAAGCAATTTCGAGGTTTCCCCTTGACATCAAAGAGACCTTTCTTTAGACCCTATATCCGCCACTCCTACCCATCATTAGACACTATTTCTAAATGTAAATTACTCCATTGAAGAAGCATAGGCGGGCGAAACCACCAAGAAGAAGACGAAGTAGCTGAAGAATCATGTGTGAGAAGATATTCTGCTCCAATAGATACAAGTCACACATGAGGTACTTCCACATGGAAACGAGTCATGCTCTGTCTGGGAACTTCCTACGGAAACACAACTTTTAACGACAAAGACGATGATAACGATGACGCATACTTAAAGGGTTAACACCGACTGAGAACCAGAGTATCCCAAGGTTTTTTTTTTTTTTCTTCCTATTTTCTTCTTTTTTTTCGCGTGCGTATATTTATAAATGCGAGTATCATTGGCAATAAATTAACTCATCTCAGAGACCACATCAATCAACGTGAATGTAAATAATTCAGCGTCATGTGCCAAGATACTCGTAGTATCTACTAGTTTGTATTGTATTAAGAAGAACTGCCATTTTTGTACTAATTTGGAGTTCGAGTTCATTGTTGAGAGACCAAATTGAGATAGATTGCAAAACACAAATACATGATGAATGCGTCTGAATGAAAACACTAAAGTGCCTTTGAATATCTCAAACCTAGCTTGAGCAACAGGCACATCTCGCAAATAAAATCCACTCGCAACAGATGTTCATATTTTCTACCCAGCATCTTTCGTTGTGATTTTGGAAATCGTGAGAACCGAATTTTTATTAATTGATTGAAAGATTTCATTCATGTGAAACTGGGGAGAGGCCCTTCAATGAGTATCTATCGATCTCTGGCGAATATTTGTATATCGTTTACGATTCCGCAACAGATGCGTGTTAATCAGACTTTTAATTGCCATGTGAATTTGTGCTAATAAATGTCAGCTGGTCACTCAGTCTGTAAACACATTCGGAAAGTGTTTCTTATTGAGTTCATTCATGACTGCTTGGAGTATCTAAAGATGTTAGAAACCTTCTCAAGGGACATTGCCTTCAAAATGCAAACACCTTAAGGATACAGACTGTACTGTGTTCTTCCAAAGACAAAATCCCCAAAATACGTAAAATATCACGTAATTAAATTTTGATCACAAACCCGTGGGCATTCGACTTCCGGTCCTCTGCATCTGTTTTTTAAAACACCCACGACACCACCAGTAGTAAATATTACCAATTTCGTTTGACATCGAAATCAATTAAAAAATAGATGAAGAGAACCGAAGTCAAAAAGCCGAAATTTGTTGGTCATTTACCTTCCGGTGATCGGATGGACGGACAGAAGTCATTCTACTTGTATGAGTAGTGCATAGGTGGAATGCATATGTAGGTACTCGGAGTGCGTGAGTGACATCAACCCACGGTATTTTTTTTTTCTTTTTTTTTACTACAATATTTACAAGATATCTACGAGTGTCGGTACGCACATGTCTAGCTACAATATATAGCTGGCATTCGTATCCACGCAAACGTCTACACATAAGCCGATAGACCGGTCAAAGAGAACGACATCTGTTTGTTCAGTGTTCGATTAGTTGTTTGAGTATTTAATTAGCAATGTTAATAGCCGCGACAAATATTTGATTATACCGAATTTAAGTTATTTTTAGAATCGATCTTTTATTATGGATGAGATATATTGCTAGATATTAAGAATATAGGGCATGCGGTATAGAGTGTTCCTAAGCGCCCACGTGCTTACGAGTTTCATAGACGGTTTTATTGGGGTAATCAGGAGAATCAGAAGATGAATTTATTAGCCAACAAGGCAGTTAGTTCCTACTATTTCCATAAAGTGTTCAATTCATTTGTTGATATCGGTGGGATTATAATCTTAGCTATAGATTGTCACCCCTATTTCAGAGTTCTGGCTTTGCACAGTAAATAAATATCTGCAACCCCAAACCTAGAGTTCGTCTTACTTGGGCTTCAAACGTGTACCATTTACCATTTGTCAAAAAGTCTCAAGATACACGTGTGTGCTTCTGAGACCAGAGTGCATGCTCTTCGCAATATTCTTGCCACCGACTTACAGGGAAGCACTATAAAATCCTATCCAGCTCAAGGACTACAACCTTTTGAACTACACTCATAATGAGGTATACTTCGACTTTGTTATCGATACTTCAACAGATAGTGCATAAAACAATTGAAGAAGCATCCTGTTGGAAAATAAAAAAAAATCATTTGCCCATTATTTGGGACAAAATGTTACCATCGACAGCTGTCTTCGCCTAACTCGTAGTAGATGTCAATCCCACATATGATGCTTGAGTAGAGATCTGACAAAGATTAACCCAGAAAGCTCATGTTATTTGGTTTAACGAAACAACTGAGTTTACCAGTTGACCCCACAACCTACGACAAATTTTCAGAGCTTGGTAGGGCAAACAGAAAACTACTTGGTATGGAGCTGCAAGGCGAGTACGTCCAGGCAAAGATATTCAACGAACTCTATTAACGCCTCTAAGTGAGTAAGAGTGTAAGTATGGTGTGCTGTTCACGTGATACCTAGTTAGGACTTAGGTTCTCTCTAACTCACCCTAAAAGACATCGATCCGCTTTCAATATCTCTTTGGTAAATTTGTTTTGAACCTTCTTTGGCCTTCTACCAGGTCGAATAAGCACATACTTTCGTAAGATGAGCTTAGCAATGGAACTGGCTCTGGTCGTAATTTAAAACAGAATCATTGTCACTTCCATGTCCATGGTCATATTATGATATCCTTTAGCACCAGGTCTGTTCCCATCTGGACTTAATAATGCCCAGACATTTAGACACGACAAAACGGAGCAAGAGAAGACTTACAAATAAACAAGCTCCGAGTAGAAAAAAGAAAACATAGCGTAGACATGGACTTACTGGAAGGTAAAATCAGGCCATCCTATCGGTCCAATTTTGCACCACTTTTTCCAGCATAGCCAGCCTTATTTCAGCAATAACGCGCCGAATGTTGACTTCTATGTCATCAACTGTAGCTAGTTCATCAGCATACATGAGTAACAAAAAATAGTCCAAAGGAGTCAAATCACATTACCTAGGTGCCTAATTGACAGGTCCATTTCTTGAGATGATTCGCTTACCAAATCTTTGCCCCAATAAAGTCATGGTTTGACCCACTGTATGGCATATAGCGTCATCCTGCTGAAACCATTTGTCTCTTAGACGATTGTTATTGACACAGGCAATCAAAGAATCGAGAATCATTTGCCTGTAGCGCTCGCCATTGACGGTAACGTTGGCTCCATCCTCAGGTTTGAAAACAAATGGGCCAAATTATGCCTCCGCACCAAACAGTGACTTTTTTCGATATATGATGGGGTCTCGAAAGTCTCGAGAGGATTCTGATCTATAATATTGCCTGTAAGCTGTTCAGATGAACTATTATGAGCATCGTAAACTGGGCGTTGTGCTCTATAAGATTGACCCACAGAACGCGAATTTTGACTGCTAAGACAATAGCTCAGCTCGGATGATTCCTCTCTAGTCAGTAGAATCATCAATTGGTCATATGCCATAAGTTAAGTGATTACTTCGATATACGAAGGATATATTTCACCTTTTCGCAAAGTATAGATATCCTAGATAGATCTCCTCAAACCACTTCAAAACTGGAATCAGAGATAACATCAAAGACATGTGTTTATTTTGTCACTCTGTTTATGGAACTTAAGTGCCTACGTTTTGAGAGGTATTGGCTCTATGTGCAAACTTGGTATCAAGCCAAAGAACAGCTTCACGAAATGGTGGGCGTGATAAATTTTCGAAGCTTCACGCTTGTACGTCTTATCTTATCTTATCTGCACAGTGAGAAAGGACCTACGATTTCAGCGACTCCGAAAGCGGTTTTTTCATAGACTGGAAGGAAGAGTGCTATTCCCTGTCAAAAGGGTGTTGACATCAGGAAAATTACTTTTTCTATGGTTTGAACCCAGACTCTCTTACGGAACCAAGGCACTTTGGCTGAACTAAGACACTCCGGCTGAACCAAGACCTTCTGACTTAATAGTCGATGAGCTTAACCGCTAACCACATCACCGTCGGTCTTTAAATTATTGCCCTTAAAAACACCGAATGAAACTGAAATTCAAGAGATTCAACTCTACATATACAAATGAAATTGTGGATCAAAATAGACTTCACATGAGCAGAATCAGGAACTTTTTTTTTACAGAAAAGCCTTTTAGATCAGCAACATCATAGGTAAAAATGAATCCTTTTTTGCTGACTTCTTTGTTGTCTCTGGACCTGTTTTGCTTTTTCTCCAAAAAATCTTTGCTATCAGCTTGGATGTGTGCTGGTTTCATTAGTTTATCATACTGATATTGCACGTTGCACCTAGACCATGGCTTACTTGAAGAAAAGCAGCAGTTGTTGTCTAAATTTCCAGAAAAACGATTTTCATCCTTAATAAAGCTCCCTCCCAATCATCAAGGCTTCTTCCACCAACGACGTTGTCTAATAAAAAGCGGGGCAGAGCAAATTACTAGTCTTATCGGAACGGTTTTCCGAACTTAACGCCTCTGAGGGTTGATACTATGTTACCAGTTACAAGCTGCCGGACATAGGTCCTATTGGCGGTAGAACCAACGGTAGTCCATACCAGGACTTAAGTCACCCAGGATCTCGGTCAGCGCGTGGCTTGTTGTGGTAGGCCTTCTTTTGAGTGGTGCATCATGGTAGCTGTAGTTCAAACACAAAATCGCGGGAAGGACTGGAGTTTAGACCCAATGTAGAGTTAGAGTTACAAAAAGTACTGGGTCCTGTGACCCAAAGATCAGCAAGAGATCTTAGATCGGCCTCGACTCATACCATGGATTGAACTTATACCTCCAACTCAGTTCCAGATTGGTACTCTGGAATGCAGGGGGGCGATGGCAAGGTGTGTCTTTGCTCCCGTGGATGTATGGGCATCCTGTGAAATTAAGTCTTCACAGACAGGAGTTTACGTAAAACACTAGAGACACCTTATTAAGGAGAAGCGTTTATGCCAATGAATATGTAGCCCAAACCTCGTCCAGTAGTAAAACTCACCAGAGATAGTGTAGTGTTGCAACTTTGTATTAATAAGTGACTAGCAGGAATTAGTCCAAAAACCGGTATGCAATACCTTGTGTAAACGCCAGTAACCGAAACCGACCCTTTGGAAAACAGCATAAATGTGTGCTACTTCCCTAAATTTAAGAGCCATTCGATAGCCTTCACTTGACTTATTTGCAAAAAAATGTCTATTTTCTGAATTGCTCCCTCAAGAAGATTTAGTGACTTAAAAGAGGGTGGGATTCCGATTCAACCGTAACACCCGTCTCGCTATGAATGCTCATCAGTTTATCCTCAAGCCTAGTTTCGGCCGCACATTGAAATATCAGGATTCTTTCTTAAGCCGTGCATCTCGCTTATGGAATGCCCTGCCGCGCTCTTTATTTCCTGACCATTATAACCTTCAAACATTCAAAACGGACGTACATCGGTACCTCGCTTTCTTTCCTCCCTAGATTTCCTTCGCCGTTTGCAAACATTTTAAGAGTGCCTTAACCCCTTGAGCGCGGGCTAATTTAAACAAAAAAAATTCTCTTTCCGAATATCGGTGACAAGTTTTGACAGAATTGAAGCTTCCTAGAGAATTTTGACTTAGCTTGTTTGGTAGTCTTACAATTTAGAGAGACTTTTGTACGAGGAGCTCAATATCAGGCCTAGGGATATGAAGATTTAGCCGTATCTTAGATAGTAACTCTTTAAAATCGAAGTCTACAGTCGAATTAGTGTTTTCTACGCAAAAGGAATACAAGAATCGATTAATAGTACCTTTCGCAATTTGTGGCAAATCTACCTGATCTCGACTATAACACACATGTCAAAGAAGAGACAGAAGGCACGCATCCTGTTGGAAAAACAAAAAGAACCGGATAGCAGTATTTCGAAGATAGTATACTCTAAACTTATGCGATTGGGTTTTTCTACTTGCACTGACACATTTCAACCTGGAATACAGACATACGGAATTGCGCTAGAAAAACCCCCTTGGAAGGTATACGAAAAAACAGATTATCCCAAAAGGTCCGTCTGCAAAGGATTAAACATCAGCAGTGCCCGACCTAAAATACCTAATCCCAACCTACTTAACAATTCCTCCTCTTCGTTCGATTTTCCAGAGAAAAGAAATCAGCGGCACTGGCATTCGAATGTTAAGTAAACCTGTCGCTAGAATTGTTAATTACCAACACCAACCAAACAATAACAGTATACCGTCAGCGGAGGTCTCACCATGTCGCTGTACGTATTCTAATCCAACAATCCATCCATCACAATCACCATCACCTGTGCGACACGATCTATAGTCAAACGGCAGCGAACTGCCGCCAACCGTGAAAATCTAACTTGCGCTGCATTTTTTTCTTATTCTAGTTTCGGAGTACATTTCACGGTCTTACCGTGTAACCCAAGTTGTCGTTGGCAACATGAGAACTTAGAAATCTGAGACTAGCTGGACTTCGTAGAGACTTACCTTGCAAGTTTGGAAAAATGCTCCAATGTTTGATGAGCGCACCGGAGTTAGTGTGGCGGCGGCGGTGGTAGCGGCAGTGGCAGCGACAGCAACAGCGGTATCCATTTGTAATCCAATTTTCTTATTCAAGCGGAACGCGCTGTTTAAAAATCAACAGAATCAAGGGGTAGTCTGGTGCAACCCCTTTGCAAATTAAGTCACAGGTGCTTCACTGAAGACGATACACAAATTGCAAAGTTTGTCCAACAATGCGAGGGTACACCTGTCGTGTGAGGGTACACAATCAATTATTTTGTATCTTCTTCCTCTTGTTTTTGTTTGTGTTTTGCACTTTTTTTTTTCTTTATAAAATTGTTTTAGCAACACTGTCCGTCATCCCCTGTGGGGTGCTTTTTTACACCAATACACTCGCGTCAAAAAGTACCGACTGCAAGTAGAGACAACAATGCTCGTGTAGATGAATAAATTTATGGCAACATCTCGTGATTGACGTCACCATTTTGTTGCGCGCAGCACGAGTAGTTCACGTTAATCGCACTAGAGAGCAGCACTTGTAATTTATTGGTATTCAATCGAGAAATACTGCCACCATCAGCACCAGAGTTTTAGATCACACTTGGATTGCTTTTATTATTTTTTAACTTTTTTTTTTCCCGCCCACAAAATAATTCAATTTGTTTACGTTTATTGTCAATTGAGAGTGAACAAAAAAAAAATAAATATTTTTCTGATAACAGCGCACTAACTACACACCTCTGCTTTCAAATTGAGCAAAACTAACACTGACTTAGGTCTCTCCGGCGAGCTGTCTTCCAAGTTGTCTTCAAGACACTTTTTCGAAGAACCCACACTCTGATATAAGATGGAGAAAGAGAGACGAAGCCGAATAAGAAATTTCCCTTTATTGAGTTTTACCTGTTCGAATTGAAGAAACACAGGTGAGAGAGAGACTAGGTGGTTTTCAGAGAGAGGGCTTAACAATTTCTCTCTCTCTCTCTCTGCCTGTGCCTCTTTTGTGGTTAGACTCTTTTTGTCAACGCTGGTCAATTTATGTGAAATAACAGAACAGCGTGTGCCTACTCGAATGGAACTAACCAACCATCCGTATGTCTGGGAAAAAGGGGACTCTCCGGCCGAGTTGTTGTTTTGTTTTCGTTATTGTTGGTTTGAATTTTTGAGATGAACATGTCAGGCTGATTGATGACTTCTGAAAAGACACAGCATGACGATCGAAGAAGGTTCTTCTAGAAAGAGAAAAGGGTCAGACTTCGGGTTAAGATGATGGTGGTGGTAGTAATAATCGTAAATAAACACCCGCACATGAACACTCTCGGGACAGTCATGAACGATCAGTGTGATGACCATAATTAGTTTGGGAGAAGGGAAAATTCGGACAAAGAAGATTCGGATGCAACTTTGGGGCTAATGCGCTGTAGAATCATTATTTTGAAATCCATAAAAACAGAAGGGCTGGACCTGAAAAGAAAGCGTCTATTGCTCACGATGCACCAATAGTAAATTTAAGCTCAACTGTGTTGCAAATTCTTAAAAGGATCGGAATGTCATATCTGGCTCCGAAAACCCAGAGTTAATATAGATATCAAGTTTCGCGATCAGATTTAGTTCTGAGGTTAATATAGACCTCATTGACAGACTAACTATTGACTGACTTTCTTTTGAAGAACTTTCAAAGGAGAAACAGAGACCCCAGGATGAGATGAACGCTAGGTTTCACCGAAGTCCGCCTGAAATCGACCGATAGTATAATAATAACCGTAAGAAGTAAAATTGCCCAAAAGCTGAGAAGCAGCATGCCTTATGATCTCTGACAATGTCAAACTGGCTCCAATGACCGAATTGGCAGGTCTTAAATAGCACGTCAATGCAAGCGAATCTGAATTCCCCTGGCAGGGAAGCCCTTGGATAAGAAGTAACGACAAGTCTACTGCGCAAAAAAGGAAGACAAGTGTCGTTAATTGTGGCTGTGTAACAAAGTGAAAGCATTCGTTTCGATGCGGATTGACAACCTACATGTGCGAAGAGTTTTGACTATCAAATGTTGAGAAATGCCCTAAGAACCTCGGATTACTTCTTTAATTTTTCTTTGCGGCTTAAGGTAGACCTCGGACATTAACAGCCAGATTTCATAACAACGGAGGGAACATCACCACCTTACAATATTGCCCACCGGCAGAAAACCCCAATTACAATAGTAGAACAACTTTTCTGTTCAACTAGTAGTTGCAAGTAACGCCTGTGCTGACAATCTCAACAATGTGCTTAAATTTGGTACAGTTTATCGATTCTTGCAATACCAATACCCAAGGCATTCAAGTTACAATGTTTGAACACCGTACCTTGCACTAGATCGACTGGGTTACATCTGATAAGCGACGAACATCAAGAAGATATTGCAATTAGCTGACGATTTAGACGATTTAAAAGCCACAAAAGACACCCGAAACAGACTGAGGAATAGAACGTGACCATTGTTTTTTGGTGGCACGAGTTCTCCTTCATATTGCATCCGTAAATAACAAACATACCAACGTGCTAATTATTTCCAGGAAATACGCTGACAAACTTCAGAATTTCATCTCAGCTTACAACTGGCAAATACATCGGGCATCCGATCTAGTAAGCGAAGACTGTTCTGTGATTTTGTACGCGGTTCCCATCTGGGCATCGGCAATGGGTAAGCGCTCTTACGCTGCTGGAATAATTTCCGCACAACGCCTGAGCGCACTCCGTGTAGTGAGCGCATATATTACTGTCTCTCATGACGCTGCTTGCCGCCGATCGACCTGATTGCGGAACATCCGACTAGACAACCTGCCAAAAGAGTATGCGTGGCGTAATACAATTCGTGCATGGCGAAGTAGATGGAGCCGTTCCCAAAAGGGTAGATGGATGTATGCCCTAATCCCCAACGTCGATGAGTGGCTGCAGTGGGGGTATGGAGAGGTAAACTACTACCTCACATAAGTATTCCATCACTTCGGCATTGAAGATGATCACTGCCCAAACTGTGAGAGAACAATAGAGGATGTGGAGCATGTGCCCGAGATTCGAGCACATCAGGAGCTCCATTAATGAAGCGATCGAGGAACCAGCTTCAGCGATAAACCTGGTCCCCAGTATGTTAAGCAGTCCCTGGAAATGGCACGCTATTGAAGACTCAATCGTTACATTGTTGATGGAGCTGAGAGCTATAGAACGCCGCCGGGAGAGTGAGGGTTTTCAGCGAGGAGGAACTTCTCCACAAACTTGACAGTGACGACTAGACGAACGCTTTGAGCCTTTGCTCAGGACATCCTTCTGACGAAATACTTAACGGTGGTTCCAGGAGGATCTTCCCATCCGGACGATGAGGATATGTTTTCAGTGCGGTTAAAGTCCCACACTGACCTTTAGGCTTTCGATGCTTTTGAGTCCTCGTTAAAAAAAAAAGCACACAACTGTGGACTGAAGCACTCAGAATTCAAATGACATTTGCTTCAACAGAAGAAAGAACCGATTTGGAGTATCTTTCAAATGAAATTAAGTAGTGTATGGTGTATATGTATATCAGTGCTTCAACTGTGTAGTCCAGAAATAGAGTTGGACTTTCTATGCCAACCTAGGTTTGTTTGTGATCACACTTTCAAACAAGATCTCATCTTGTCGGGCAGTTGAGAGATCTTTTCGCGTAGGATTTCCATTTGAGGAATGGAACAAATGTACTCATGGAGAGTACATTGGTGCATGATTTTATTATTCAAAAATTTAACGTCAAGGACTCATTCCCAAGTAAAAAAACTAAAATTTATTCAAATTTAAGGAGTTTTGATGGATTTGTGGGCAAAACCTGGAAGGAATTTAGCAGAAACTCTGCTGGTTTTCAAAACATTATACAAATCCTGGCTAAATGAGTTTATTGAGTAGCTGGTACTGCATTATCGTGTAATAAGGTCACAAGCTGAGCCTGATCCATCAAATAGAAAGTCAGTAGGCAGGCCTCAAAGGGAGTTTTTGGATATGGCAACGAAAACAAAGAAGCGCCGAATGAACCATTTACTGGATTGAGCTAATTCTTCTGAATTGCTGTTTGCCGCGAAAACAAGTTTACGTGCTCTGGGGAGAAGAAGATACAGCAAAGTTCTTCAGGTTCTTCCTGAAAGACTACAAAAATAAAGAACTTACTAAAAATAAGTGCATCTCAAGTTAAGCTGTCTGTGGAAGAGCTGGTATTAATGTTACACGCAAAACAGTTCAAGCATTTTTATCACTTGATGCGAAACCAAACTAAGGATCGTAACACTCCAATTTACTCACCTTACTTAATGTATGCTATCCCTCGTTAATTAATGTAAATGACAATCCAGGAGAAGTGAAACTGCAATCTTTATTGGATCATGTGATTCGACGAGTTGTTGTTGTTGTCCTAGATTCTGATGATTTAAGTGGCACATCAGACTTTGATGTATAAATGATCTTAAAGTTAGGCTCTACAAGCAGAAGTATGCGGATGAAAATACCTCGGACTCAGATATATTTGTTGCGTTCTTTTTTCCCTTAAAATTAAACACTATTATCGGTGATATAACTGCGTGAAATAATCAAAGTCCAGCTCCAATGAAGCTTACGTTTAAGACGTAACAGCACAACTTTCAAAAGAACTTTAAGGTTGTATACTCGTACAATCACAAATCAATTCTTCACTTCAAACTACAAATGGATATAACGTTAAAATCTACCAAAAAATGCTTCTGAAAATGGTTGATGGAAAAGCATGCAATCCCATATCACAAGGCTCATCACAAGTTTGTAAAGCTACCCCAAAAACGAAAGCCACCTGATGGAAAAAACTATGGGTTTGGACTATCTACCCTCCACGCTTGGATTCGTTCTTTTGAATGTTGTCGTCATATTTCTTACAAACTTTCCAGCCGAAAATGGCAAGCCAGAACGCATGAGGAAAACTAAATTGCAGGGGGACACAGGAAATGCAATCAAGAAAATTTCGTAAATAAATGGGATTGCTAGTAGAAGTACCCAAGTCAGGGAGCGGTGCCACTAATGATGGCAATACATCTCGCCTCTATCTCTAAAAATACTGTACAGTCAGCATTATTCACGGGGTTGAATCAGCTTTTTCTGACAATTTTGCACACGATTTCCAGTGGTTTTGAAATTGATGTTAAGAAATTTAGAAGCTTCTCTGCAAAAACTGTAGAGACAATTGTAAAACTCTACCCATGGTATTAGATGGCCTGACGTTGTGCAAAACTTTAGTTCCGATTGGGGAATTAACGCAGGTGACACAAGAAGCCAGAAATAAAGAGTGTAAATATTATCGAGAGCACAATACTTTCTAAATAAGCAGGTTGAGTGCCATGCAACATTTGTGGTGAGCTGCTACCGGGGAACACCCAAAAAGACGGTGTCTGCTTTATATTCCTTTTAATTCTTGAACACGTGCTCGTTCAGGAAAACGAAGATGAAGATAATGATTCTGAGGCTGATTGGTCAATGTTAAGCATTGTTTCTAGTTTAGACTATAAATTCTATATCATCTTTGTTTTTTTGATAAATTAAAATCCCAGATCCTATCTAAGAACAATATTTCCTAACTCAAAAACTAAATTAATATTTTTGATGTATTTTCTCTCCCAAGCCTTATAATTAGATAATTTTTTTGCCTCTTTAATCCTGAATTAGTATCCATCAAAAAGTGGCTTAGAATCTAAAAATAATTTTGTCCACGTAGAATACTGTTTTTGACCACAGTCTCAAATTTAAATGAGCACTTCGAAGCAACAAAGTCCGGACTACAAACCGCCATAACAGAGACTGCGAGTGCAATTAAGAAAAACGAGCCGATATGGATTTATAGCGTCACTCCCAAATTGTTTCGTTTTTGGAATGTGAATTAGGACAAGCTGTGCCAAGAAAAGTGCGAAATATTTCGCACTTTACAATCGTAAACTTCAGCGTTCAACTGAGCTGCATTTTATAACCGGTGTTTTCCTGACGATGACTAACCAGAGCAATCGAATGGAATATGTCATCATATCTGAAATACCTGCAATACGCTGCCGACATATGGTTGCTCTTGCATAAGGTTATGGAACTTGACAATATAAACCCAAGTTAGGCTTAGGCTTTTCACTTTTTTTTTAGTAAAAATTTAGGAAGCATCGTCTTTTCTAACAGCGGCATCGTACTCGATATGACCAGCAGAATAAGGAAGGCAAACACTGAGTTCTATATGCTGTTTAAAGTCTGCAATGTTTCAAGCACTAACAATACGGCTTTTTCGCTTCACTCCAGCGTTGAAACAGTACAGCCTGCACGTTGCAGACCTTCATAAAGAGAACATATCTCCGCACCGATTTGAGAAGTCTCTGTGCAGGTCAAGAGCCGGTAGATGTTATCAAACGTCAGTAGAAGGTGCACTAGATCGAAATCTAAAATTTAACACCAGTAAGTCCAAAATAATGATCTTCCGGAATGGAACAGGCCTTATGAAAGAATAGAAAAATGATGTTTCTGAAACACTGTATTGGAGATAGTACGACATAGTACGACAACATAGACATCATCTACAGTGGAAATTAAAAGAAGTCAAAACAGCCATCAACTGCAACTGGAAAGGAATCTTGACTCACCTCTTGCCTCCAAACAGTGGCAAGATTTGTCATGTGCTATGCAGAGATGTGTGGTATTTCCCAGTATGAAGAGGTTGAAACATTTTTTAAAGAAAATATTCAGACTACCGGAGAATGCACTAAATTATATGCTGCACCTAGAAATGGAAGTATTGCCGCTGTATATGTTTACACTTAGGATTCATTTTAGCTGCGTAGCGAAGGTTATGGTATTTCGAAATTACAGGCTCCCCAAGATTGTAGCAACGCATTTTTTCTTTTGTTTTTTTAGATACCCTTAAAATGCTTTCACACAGCGCGGGCGAGGAAAATCAGGAGGATGGAAAAAGCGGTACCCATGAACATTGGTTTTAAATGTTTGAAGGTTATAATGACTGGGAAATAAAGAGGTAGGCAAGGCATTCCATAAGTGAATTGTACGGCTTAGTAACGAATCAGGAGTGCGTCCGAAAGTAGGCTTGAGGGTATACTGATGAGCATTCATAGCGAGACGGGTATTACGGTTAAAAGTTTGAAGGGTCGGAATGATACTGGCGATTTCTATGTAGCAGAGGGAGACACGAGACATTACGTCGGTGTTGGAGGGTGTCCATTGTCTGAGTGATATTAGTATCACCAATGAGTTTTATTGCACGGTTTTGAATCCTATCTAGCAGGTGCAGAGCTCTTTTGGGCGCACCAGATGTGGGCGTTGTGCTCCAATCGAGTGGATGAATAGCTTATATATTGAGTCGAGATGAGAGGGGCATAAATATCTCTTACATCACTTGAGAAAACCTAGAAATTTCGCAGCATTTTTGATGACATCGAATATGTGGTCATTCCAATGTAAGTTGTCACTGTCACACATACTGAGAAAGGAAAGTTTTTCGGTTTCGACGATGCAAGTGCCATTCATAGATAAAGTCTGGATATTAAAATTGTGTTTTGGAAGCTTTAAATTCTACTCTGTTAGTGTTTGCGCAATTTCCGCAAAGTTATGCTGTTAATTATCAGAATTTAATGAGCTTAACATACGCTGGCGTTCCCGTTCTACAGCCGAAGAGCAGGAACGTGAGTCAGGGAACGAATATGAAAAAAAGAATAGCACATTCAATATGTTTGCAGAACGGGCACCACAAAGTCAAAGTCAACACAACCTAACAGAAAATAACTACTTTCATGATGAAAACTGCATAGATACCATTTCTATTATTTTTATGGTGAGAGGTTAGCTTCCTCATTTGAATTATATGTCACACCGATCCCGTCACAGTGAGGAATGTACGCTTTCCAACCAAAGAAAGAGTTCAACTCTTAAACCTATTAGACGTGCTCATTGGGGAAAAGACTGTTTATTGCTTGATGGAATGAATGCAAGGTATGCTGAATGGTCAGAATTGGTCCGCACTGGTCAGTTATATAAGACTGCTTATAAGTATCGTACGCAAGTCATTAATAAAGAATTTTAAATCCTGTAAAACTAAGTCCACTTTGAATCCGAAGCCTGGTCTAGCAAACTTATTTATTTTAAATTCCTTTCCCTGTTATGGCTGACGGCGAAAGCCAAAGCAAAGTGTTAAATTGTAAAAATCTTACATCTTCTGCAAATCAAATTAATACTGAATACATTAGATCCGTCATACATTGGCGCGAAAAAAACGTCATTGCCAAGTACTCGCCTGAGAGAACAGCGAGTGGCCTTAAGTAAACGTGTCGTAGCGCAGTTGATGAAAAATCATGGACATATAGGGTAAGTTAGATAGAACTAAAGTGCATTTCGGGAAGTCACACAAGGTGGTACATGGACTTTTTTGATCCCCCACGAGACATTGCAGAAACATAGAATATGCCGACTGTCCTCAATTTCTATAAGGCCGATATAAATGCGACCAAGACAACAAGTTAATACTGACTGACTCTTTGAAGAAGAAGCAGCTGTGGCATTTTCGAAGCTCATCTACAAAACAATAATGATGAGACAGTGCAAAACTGAAACTAGACTTAGATACAAAAAATCTTCAGCTTTTCACTACAGATGTGGTCATTTCGATGGAGTTAGCTGGAAATATATAACCCACAAATCGGATCCATAAAAAAATCCTTAGGGGTTAAGAGGATGTTAAGTGAACACACATAGGTATTCAAAATTCAATGATTTACAGGGTTTTTTGCATTTCTATGACTTTTTAGTGATCAAACCGAATTACAAACCACAAGCAATGCTTAGCTATTTATTAGTTTACTCGTTTTGGAGAAAATGTGTTTTCAAGTGGGCGGATCATTTGACGGACAAATATTCAATGGCAACAAGATTTGCTCATGATAAACAAATTTTTGCATGCGCATATCTTAAAATTGTATTTCCATTAATTCGCTCATATGCAAATCGAATGATAATGAATCCGATACTTGTTTGCACATATCATTTCTTCGCGGATTATGCAGTCATTTCGATCTCTTAGTTATATCTCTCGGATCAGGAATGAATTTCTTCTTCTTATGCAATCAATATTCAAGATTGTTGTGTTGGCTTGTAAAAACACTAGTCCGGGTTATTGTTTTACGATATTTAGAAAACGTGCTTCTTCTACATTTTTAACATTTTCTATTTTGAATTTGAAGAACACAACATCCGAAAGGTAGGCAACCTTTTGGAAACAACTGCACTTCAGGCCCAGCAGCTCTGCAAAATCTTCTACTGTGCTACCATTTCACCTCCTCTCGCAACAAGGAAATCATTTTTCCAAGACTGGTAAAAAGAAAAAAATTGTTGGTTTCCACTTGAATTTTATTTATTTCCGTCGGAAAGTATGCAACGAGATTCAGTTGATCTTCAGGAAAATATTCAAGTTCGCTGCTCAACTCTTTTGTTTCTTCAAGAGAACGATCACCACAGAGGATCATTTTGATCCCATTTTTGTTGGGATTTTTATTTTCGAATAAAAAGTGGGAACTCATCATGAGAGAGTATCAAATGCGACTATGTATTCAATCGGGAGAGAAGTCTCATTGAGAGGAATAGAAGAGAGAACCTTGTTTTGTGTTTTTTTCCGTACAATGCTGCACCTTAAAAGTGGTTAATCCTTTGTTAGATTTTTTTCAAATTGTCTTACATTGGAACAGAGAAAAATAAAGAAAGAAAAATAATAGCTGCCAGTCACGTACCCACTCCTTAGACCAATCATTCCGACCAAAAGCACACAAACGCGTGCTCAAAAATTCCTAATCAAACTCGGTTCTTTAAATTGTCCAAACTATACGAAGTACGAGTAGCTGTATGTTGACGAGTTTGTGGCTTTTATTTCTGTATAAAATGGCGGATACCACACTCCACAACTAGTTTTGTATAGAAAATCTCACCGCTTTGGGGACACGCGGTAGCTGTTGTGGATTGTCGGTATGTATGAGAATACAATACGACGAATGGAGAATTGATGTTATGCTCTGAAGAAATGCGATTTACAATATCGGCCGTGGAAATGGTTGGAAGATGATGTTGCTTGCAGTTGAACTGCTCTATTTTTTGTTGTTTTGTTATGATACAGCTATGAAGTTCTAAACAACAAAACAAAAAGCGGGAATAACCTGTTCTTGTTCTTTATTGAGTGCAGAACAAGAACAGAATTTTAAAGAAGTGGTATACACTCGTACTGGAATAAGTGAAGAGCATCTTAGCCATACGAGTATACCCACAACATTCAATTTGCATGTGACACACGTACAAATTTTGCAAAACGCCTACATGTACGAAAATCGTTGAGGACATAGAGTAGTATAACTATCTCGTTGACCGTGGCATTTATGAAACGGAGAATCTTCTTCAAATCAACTTTTGTTGCAAAACATCAAGACACCTCTGTCCAGGTTTCGTTGGCGCATTTCATGGGGCATTAACTACCACCACACGATATTTGCAGTGATTTTCATCTCAACATCTCGCGTGTGGTTCTTGTGCGGGCTAGAGTATCTTTGGAGCTTTTTTTCCGCGAAAAACCTGTTCCAATTGTATACAGAGAGTGACTATAGATACACGTACATATATGTAACTATCTTTGCTTATTTTGAAATTTTGCCAGTAAAACGAACGTTGATCGAGACAGAGATACTTCCAAGGCGTAGCGTAAAAATGGCCTTACAAATAACGTTACCATATGCATGCAGTGTTTTAATGCTTTGCTTGAGTTTTATACTCGTACTCGTACTGTAAGATACACGTATGCTGGTGTGTTGATTCGATTATGTTTTGCTTGATTTCATATTCATAATGCGTCGCTCTGGCTGAGTGGACAGGAATGCCTGAAATGAAGTTTTAGTATAAGTTACTTCTGTTGTTTCAGATTGTTGTGTTGCACACCTTAAGCTAACTTTTCAATTGGGCTTGACCGGTTTATTGATTTGCTATTAAGCTTTTATGGACATTTATTCACTTCTCCTCTTGCCGATGGTTTTAGAGGTGTAAAGTGAGAAAAATGAGTGAAAACGAGTTGGGAAAACAAATAATAACTTACTGCCTAAAGTTGTAAACATACAAAACGGGCTAGTATCTTCAGAGGAAATTACGTTAACCTAGATAGTAAAATTGGCGGTTAAAATTTAAAGTTTATTTTCGTCAAGAGTCTGGAAGATAGGGGCCAACCAACACATTGAAGTGAATGATAGGAATTTAGCTTTTATTATTGTGCTAGTTACCCTTGGATTTTTAGTCGAATTAATGTTTCTTTTTTTTGTTTTTTATGCGAAGGTAGTTAAATTAATGATTGGTTAGGTACTTGATAATCGTTAAGTACTTGACCATCAGTTTGGAGGTCCGACGTACTTCAAACAATGGAGATGAACGTTAAAGGGCCTATGCGTAAAGAGGAATGGAAACACTTGGTGGAAGGCGGTATATAACCGAGTCTGATAGGCAGTTATAATTGTAGTTCATTAAAAGTACCGGCTTGGGGCGAGACATGGTTCATGAATACTTTCCAGTGGTAGTAATCAGTACCAGCTCGAGTTTAAGCTGAGTACAAAACATTGGAAAGTGTGATTTTTCTGCCCGAATCTCTAAAACAAAAGTCAACTATAGCTACTTAAACAAACAGGCATGCTTTGTCTATCCTAAGATCGTATTCCAAAGTCTAAGGGTGAAGTTTAACTATTCCTCTTCCAAAGGATGTCCCACTATTCAAAGCCGAGGCTGTAGCAAAATGCTGTATGGGCAGACCTAAAAGTCTTACTATGAACGTTTTCAAACGAATAGAAGAAAGGTGCTTCTAATGCACTCACGTCTTTGCTCATAAGAATTCTATGTGTGTGGTACGGCGAACGAAAGACCATAAAGAAAAAGTCAGATCCGATCGACAGTAAAGTCTTCTACTATCAAGCTGAGACGAGATTGGAACATGAATAGGCTGAACAACAGCAACGGTGTCATCTCTGTCTGGCTCCTCGTAGTGCTATTGGAAACTGGAAGTGATAATTTGGCGAGAGCATACACCAAATCATCAATCAAGTATGAGATTGTGAAACCATGCCCAGTTATCAGACCTAGACGAAAGGCCATCCTATGTCTTGCAGAACCTTGTGATGCATATTTGGATCAGGTGTTTCCACTAAAATGCATACTCTGTGGATACTGTAAGCCCTTCTGCACCACCCTCATACTTAAACATATTTACACGAATCCTGGAAATTCACGTTAACCGCGTATGTGCCAGCATTTATATTCCGAAGCACGAATATCGATTTCAACTCGATTTATTCAACTTGTACTGTTGGGGTTCCCCAAACTATTTTAAACATGCCCCGGATTCCAAGAACTTGTTCTATCTAGTACTGGAAGTATAATGCGTGTTGTAGATATAACCATAGAGCACGCAAATAGGTCCAGTTACAGAAGTAATCCCGGAACTTCAGGACAAGGCGAAAAAGTAGATCTGAGAAACCGAACAAGACGCCAGATATTTATCGTAAGTTGAGAAACGAGAAACACTACTCTGCAGCGTCAAGGATCCCATGATAAGCAGAAAAATGAAGCTAATATTAGGGATTTCGGAAAAAATACTTCCTTGGATACTGCTTTGAGAACTGCAAATAGAAGAGAAGGCACAATCGCGATCTCTATGAGTTCTACTAGGGTGTAGGTGTAGTCTTAAAATAAAGTAAAGATCAAAGGTTTTCTCACGTCGAGCAAATGGATGACAATATTTGAAAATATTCAGACAATCAAGCAGAACCTAACCTAAATGTTGTGTTAGCTGTGTCTTATACAGAGATCTACAATTGATCGAAAGGAAACTAACGAAACCCGAAACTAAGGAAATAAGTTAACTTTTCAGTTCAAAAATCATGAAATCATGAACTGGAGTATGCCAAATCTTAGCCTATCTTCATGACATGGGAAACGTAGACAAAGAAGGCTTTGGTTGCTTCTTCTTGCATTGACAGATATCTCTGCGTATTTGGCGGACATAAGACACTAGATCTCATGGGTGGTTGTCCAATTCTTGGGGTTATGAGAAGTCATCCTACACCATGGTCTGTATAATGGCTTCTGCTTTCAAAAGCGCGTATTTCATTATGAACGCGGGCAAAATTTTAACAAAATTGGCAAGAAGATGTACGGCCTTGCCCAAATCTATCAAAATCTTAGCTCGATTAACTCGATGACCCTACGAACTTGGTGAAAAGAGTCAGCATGGCCACTAACAAATGGTTTTATAAAGGGTTTTCCAATAGGGACTTGACAACTTTGAATTTAATTTGTGAACGCACTCTTTCACTAATCATCAAATTGTCACTGTCAATTTATTCAGTAAACTCAACATTTTCATCATAGTAAAGTACACGAACGAGCAACGTCTGCAAATTATAAAAATTTTCCACCGAAATTCGGAGTGGGTGACAGCAACTTTAAGAGCGTTAACTCCAATTTTCGGTCGTAATTCTCGCCCTAGTAGACAGGCAATAACAAGTTTAGTGCAAAAATTTGAGTCTACATATTCGTTGTGTGATGTTGCGGAGTCAGTGAGACAACGGGTTGGTCGATGTGTCGAAAATATCGCTGCCGTTCAGGCGTCCGTAGCAAATGATCCAAATCAGTCATTTCCACGGCGTTCTCAAGAACTGAGCATCGCTCAGACCACATTATGGCGTATTTTGCGTAAGGATCTTGGTGTACACCCATACAAGATTAAGCTGACTCAAGTATTGAAGCCGATGGACCATTTGCGACATACGTTCTCCGATTGGGTTCTGGAGAAGATGCGCCAACATGATGAATTTCATCGCAAAATCATCTTCAGTGACGAAGCTCAATGGGTTCGTCAATAAGCAAAATATGCGTTATTGGTCGGGTGAAAATCCACATGTGCTTCATGAATCACCACTTTATCCACAAAAAATAACTGTTTGGTGCGGTTTGCGTTATTGGGTCATATTTTTTCGTCGACCATAACGACCGCCACGTTACTGTGAATGGTCAGCGTTATCGCGCCATGATCACCGATTATTTTTGGCCCGAATTGGAAGATATGGACTTGGACAGGATGATGCCACAAGCCACACAGCACACGCTACAATCGATTTATTGAAGAGTAAGTATGGTGAGCGTGTTATCTCAAGAAATGGGCCAGTCGATTGGCCGCCTCGTTCGTGCGATTTAACGCCGCTTGACTATTTTCTGTGGGGCTACGTTAAGTCATTGGTTTATGCCAACACGCCGACGACGTTGGAAGAGCTCAAAACCAACATTGAACGCGAAATAGCGGCCGTTTCGGCCGAAATGTGTGGCCGAGTCGTTGAAAATTGGTTCCAACGAATCGAGCGCTGCAAACGTGCCCGCGGTGGCCATATGAACGAAGTCCAGTTCCATTCATAATATAGCCGATAGTAAAGTTTTTGAAATATCTCAAATGGTTTGCGTTTTATTTAAAAAAACAAGTTGTCAAGTCCTTATTGGAAAACCCTAAATATTTTATTGGCTGAATCCAATCCGAAGAGCGACTTATTGTCGATTTAATCGATAAAATCAAAACATTGTTACAACCGCAGATCAAATTTGAAAACCAAGGACATTCGTGAGTGAATCGTAGTATACTTCCATGTCATAAACAAGCATATAAATCAAAATATCGGTTCCATTGACAAGCTCAACTTAATGTCTAACTTGTCTCCTACTTCAGCGACCTGATTACAACATTTTAAGGAACCCGAGCAGCAAACAAATAGTACTTTACTGCATATCTCAAAACAATTTCAAACCCGTACGTCTGCCAAAATCCCACCCAAGTCCAAACATATCAACAAAAACAAAAGAGTTGATCAGCGAACTTGAAACATCACAACAACCTCCAATCCTGTTGCTATTACCTCTTTGTCTATTTGTTTGCTCCATCTATAATGGTTAACAAAATTGCGCGCGAAAAACGCTTCTTCTTCTTCCCGCCAGAAAATTGCACAAACCTATTCCGATTTCTAGTTTTCCTACCATTTAAGGATCAACATTGCTTGTCATCATGATATTCCCGCCACGTTCTCTATTCATGTGGTTTCCATTTTGTTTTATTTTTTTTGTTTTTCAACCCATTCGCTGTGTACTTTTCTACACATTTAACCATCAAGCACACAACAACATCAACTCGAGGCATGCCTGTTGCAAGGCTATTTTTGGATGGAAAAACTTTTATCTGCATTGCAATTGCACGTTTACTGACAGCAATGAAGAGCTCTTTGACAGCAATCTCAGGGATCTTCCACCATCATCATCATCCTCTTCATTTTCGACCGAATAATAACACAAACAACAGCGCAACAGCAATAGCAAAGGCAACAACAACAAAACACCAGCAGCATCTCTTATTTTTATGTTGCGGCAACCGGTCCAGCAGGCGGGCCAAACATGGCATCGCCATTACGTCCCCAAGATAAAAAAAACCTTTTTTTCTGTTTTCAAATACGCGCTGGATGGCTTACCAATTTTTTTCATCGTTGTTGTTGTTGTTGGTGGTGGTGGTGGTGCCTTGTCTTCGACAATAATTGATGCTTGTGTCCAGCTGGTTGCAACTTGGTTACCTTACATTCGTTTTGTCTTGGGTATTTTCATTTTCGGTTTTATGGAGGCAGACCACTTTCTAAAGAGACACGAGCTAAGATACAAAAAAAAAAAAAAACAAAAAAGCAATACAACACAACACTTACGAGAAGGTACCACCATCTCTCACTCCCTGTTAATGGAAATTTCCAGCACGAGTTGTATGCCCAGACACACACACTCACTGTGTCGATGGATGCTGGAGATGGAGTTGAAGATGGAAATGGAGCTGGAGCTGGAGTTGACGTTGGGTTCTTATGTTGGACTTGAAGTTCATTGTGCTTGGTCAGAAGAACTGATTAGCAGGAGATTGGATTGCAACAGCATTGGTGCTGATGCTGATGTAGCACGAGCGCAGCACACAAATTTTATGGTTTAACCCAAAATGTATCTTTTTTTTATCCTTTTCTTTCTGGATTGCTTGGATGGATTTTACTTTATTTTTGTATGTTCCTCCGTTTCTTGTGTTTCTTTCTTTTCCTTTTCCCACTTTTTTTTCGGATCAAAATTAATGAGTTTATTTATACAGCACGTACCAATTGTTATGTAAATTCGATGAACAATATCAGCAATAGTCTGGAATTGCTACCAGCTACGTCATCCGTACAGTGCAGATTAGAGGATTTGAAATAAAAAACTGTCACTGACCGAATGGTAATGAATGCGTAAGGAATGAATTTTATTTAGATCTAATGATGGGCGTAAGGTGCAGCTATACACCGACTCCGATGTCAGTCATGATCAATTGGTTACAGTCGAATGGAGATTCCCCGTTTGGGATCATTAGCCTTGAGACTCTGTAGCAGCACGGGGCACAATCATGGTTGGAAGACGGCATCGGGGCAAGACGATTTACATAATTGAAAATGTGTTTTGGGGAATTTTAATTTTAATTTCCAGATGAATTGGACAGGCTAATGGGTTAGGAAGTCTGCTCTTTATCGAGAATTATCATCGCGATTAGTGATTTTTAAATACGAGTAGAAGCCCACCCTGAGTCAAAATATAACTAATGGTTGTTAGGTTAAGTTTGTTTCGGTTCGGTTCTATTTGTTTTCATTGATAGCTTTAGTGTGTGTTGTGTACGGTGGATAGATAGTAAATTGGCAGGTGCATAGTTCAGTGCATGTATCTAAAGACATCTATTCGGTGTAATGACCTGCTAAACGTCAGAGATGCAATGAACTCCACAGATAAATTTTGAGTTTTACTATTGTAGTAGCTCCATTTAGATATCGAATCGAGCAAAGCAGTGCACTGATTTATGGATGAAGGCGCCTTTGTATTCCATATTTGGTGCGGGATGACAGAACAGCGTCCAGAAACCTTCACATTAAATACGTTTACACCAAAGTATAGACAATTGCAATGAGAATGATGAATAGATTACGTTATGGTGGAAATAGTGTTCATGGCAGGTGATTAGGAGTTTTATGGGATATAATGTGTGGATGTATAATGATTGCTTACAAGTCACTTAAAGCAAAGAACGATCCTTGCTCGTCGAGGCTAGTTGGACACGAATGCTTCCAGTTGGTAATACGTAAAAATAGCCAGGTCTTACTTAACTCCTAGTCGAGATCCTTTTTGACACAAGTGGTTTTAATTGTGTCACAACTGACCCTTGTGAAGCAGGCGAGCAATCTAAGTTGTCATCATGGCAGAGTCTGCGTGTACTAAGGATGATCAATCTTGAAATGGTTTGAAATAGCAGGAATATGCAACCAAGATTTGCATTAAGTGTCAGGTATTCCAGAGTACGGTAGGTATGGTATTGTGCACGACGTTGAAGAGACTGATCTCTATGTGATTGATAAAAGATTGCTTAAACGATGTTCAATCATTAAGCATACATCGATCCGACTGCATTTTGTGGATGAATTGATGTGTGTTCCTTACAAAATCCAATACAAACCTTTTTAGTTAGGTGGATGGAGCTGCGCGGGCCTGCGTGGAGATTGTTCGCGAAACTGCTGAGTTGCCTATAACTTGGATTGGAACAGCAGCTCCATTTGTAAAGAGGTGCTTGGCTTGGTTGTATGATGAGTAAACCCTGACACTAGGCTAAAATGGCAAGGGCATGCCCGGCCAGTAGCATTACACTGGCCTACGCCGTCATAGGGCTCACAACCCTATACGGAAGAGATTAAAATGATGTGACGAACCAGCTAATGGCCTCGTATAAAAATAAAAATCGCTGCTGGCGACCCTAGCAAACCATCTTCGGATCTGCACATGGAATGTTCGGACAGTTAACAGGCCGTGCAGCCGAGCAATTAACAGATGACTGCTATCACACAGATATCACCGTCATCCAGGAGGTGGAATGGGATGAAAAACTGTGGCATATACTCGTAATATGATGATTGCTAGGAGTATAGGGAGAAACATGATTTATTCGAATGCGGATTTGCGATATGCGGCAGACTTAGGCAAAAAAGTCTTGAGCTTCCGACACTCGAGTGAGCGTCTTATAACAATCCGATTCAAGGCTAAATATATACATAAGCCTAATATACGCCCATGCCCCTACGGAAGACGATGACGGAAGACGATGCTACCAACGAAAGTTGCTACGAGCTTCTCGACAAGGCATATGAGCAATGTCGCAAGTATGACGTTAAACTTAAAATCGTAACAAGGACATATTTGGTGAGACAGTTGGTAAGCATAGCCTACACGACACCACGTCTGACGACGGGACATAGGCGAAAATTTTCCATAGGAAGCACACGCTTTCCACATCTCAATATAGGCAATTGCGGTCCCTGGATGATGAAACGTTAAATCAAATTGATCACATTGCGATAGACAGAAGGCATGCCTCCAGTATTCTGGGTGTCCGAATCTTTCGAGCAGTCAACATTGACTCTGATCACCATCTTGTTGTAGCCAAGGTGCAGATGCAGATTTCCTAAGTACCACAACAAAGAAGAACCACTGTGAGAAGATATAACGTAGAAAGGCTGCAGTCGCAAGAGACCACCAGAATGTTTGCCAAATGCGTATCCTGAAATCTCTCAGCAACTCCTATGCCGCCAGCATCAAGTACCGAAGACCTGATTGATGAAGAATGCCGGCAAGTATAGGCAGCTAAACAAGAAGCAAAGCGGCGCTTCAGTGAAAGACGAGAGCCGCTCGTGAGCTCGACAAGCAGAAGAGACGGAAAGAATATCAGCTTCTCCAGAAGAAGAACATGCACTCGCGATCGAAGATATGGAGAGGCCGTATTTAAGGAATGACGCACAGAAGTTTTACCAGCAGGTAAAAACAACGTGTCAAGGAAGGCAAGAAAACCTGTACAGAAGCGAGATAACCTTGAGCAAACCTTGTATTAGAGTCACAGTCGGTGCTGAGAATATGGAAAAAACTTTTTCTGCAGACTGTATAATGGCGACGAAGCCGAATATCCCAAATCTTGGAATCATTATGTCCAAATCAATACACAGCATCTTTTCATTGATTTTAAGGCCGCAAGTGAGCCATGTCTGGTTTAGGAATCTCTGTCAAGCTCGTCCGTTTGTGCAGAATGGTGATTAAGAACGCTCAGTGCGGACATTAGATACGGTGACATGCTATCATATAACTATTTTAACATCATACTTGAAAGAATTGTGCGGAACTCACAAGTGAATACTGGAGGCACAATCTATCAAAACTCTGTTCAACTGCTTGAGTACGCCTATGATGTCGATATATTTGGTAGAACTTAGCGGGCTGTCACCGGAGCGATCTCTAGTACTGAAACGGAAGCTAAAAAAAATGGATTTAGCGAATTACGAGTAGTTTAATTTAATTTAATTTAATTTTGGTGGGGGCGAATGCCCCCATTTATTCGGCTTAATACAAGCTATAACTTAAACAATAAACTTAAACTAAAACTTAAAACTAAGGTTGGTTGGAGTGGTGAAGGAAAACAGATTTCAGGTAGGAAGTGGTGCGGTGAAAGTCAAAGACGGTAGGGTTTGAGTTGATTTGACGTAGCATACGGGAGATTGGTTCGTTCGCGCCATAGGAGGTGTGGTGGGTTGGTAGATAGAAGAGTCGAGGGGTACGTAGATTACGAGGGTTAGTGTTGAGGAAAATGGAGTTGTGAAGGGACGCGCATTCAACGTGACCTGAAAGGAGTCGATGAATGAAGAGAAAGTCTGCTGCATCTCTGCGATCTTCGAGGGTGTTTAAGTTGATAAGGTTGAGACGATTTTGATAGGGGGGCAGATTAAAAGGATCGTCCCAGGGCATACCTCGAAGAGCAAATCGAAGAAAACGACGCTGAATGCTTTCAATTCTCGAGATATGAACACGATGATATGGGGACCATACTTGACTGGCGTACTCTAGGAGGGGGCGAACAAAGGTAATATAGAGGGACCTGGTCACGTATGGGTTGGTGAATTCTTTGGACCACCGTTTTACAAAACCTAGTGCAGAGTTGGCTTTGAGGATTATCTCATCCATATGTAAACGGAAGTTGAGCTCGCTGTCACACAAAATGCCGAGGTCGCGAAGAGACTGTACGCAGGAGATAGGTTGGTTATGGAGAAGATAGAGTCGGGGAGGAGATTGGTTCCGCTTATTTGAGAAGGTGATGGATTGGCATTTGGCGATGTTAAGTTCCAAAGAATTTTTGAGGCACCAGATCGAGAAACTATCAAGATCTTGTTGAAGGAGGAAAGAGTCATGGGGAGAGGAAATGGTTTTGAAAAATTTGGTATCGTCGGCTTAAAGGGAGACAGACGAGTGTTTGATGATCATATCGAGATCATTTATGGTTAATATAAAAAGAAGGGGACCGAGATGGCTGCCTTGTGGAACTCCAGAGGTGGCCAAAAATGGAGCGGACTGGGCTGACCTAAAACGAACACTGTAAAAACGGTTTTCGAGGTAAGAGGATATCCATTTTAACAATATGGGTTCAAAGCCGAGGGCAGACAATTTAAAGATAATTAACCGATGAGAGATTTTATCGAAGGCTTTGCTAAAATCGGTTGCAACTACATCGACTTCATTGCCATCCTCTAGGGCAGAGAGGGCAAAGGATACGAATTCAACGAGATTTGTGGTGGTTGACCTACCCTTTAAGAAGCCATGTTGTCTAGGGGAAATAAGTGATTTGCATTGGAAGCTTAGAGCTTCATACAAAATACTTTCGAAGAGTTTGGGTATATGGGAGAGTTTAGCGATGGGACGATAGTTGGTTATTTCATTCTTTGATCCTTTCTTGTGGATCGGGGTTATGAAGGAGGTTTTCCAAACCTGAGGAAATTCTCCTTGTGAAAGGGATAGACGAAAGAGATTAGAAAGGGCAAGGGAAAGAGAGGAAGAACATTTTTTAAGAAATATGACAGGGAGGCCATCTGGGCCGAGTGTGAACTCGTCATTGAGTTGGTGTAATTTATGTTCGATATAAGACGGATCAAAAATATGAGAGAGAAGTGGGCCATTAGAGAAGTTCAGTAGGTAACTAAAATAGGATGGATCTGGTACAAAGGAGTCGTTGGTGAAGGATTGCTTAAAAAAGGTGGCAAATAGGTTGGCAATGGTGAGTGGATCGGTTAATGACCTGTTGTTGAAAGAGAGGGAAGGAGGGTAACCATCGGACTTTCTTTTGTAGTTAACAAATTGGAAAAAGGACTTAGGGTGGTTTATAAGGTTGACTTGCGCATTGTTAAGGTAGCGCTGGTAAAGGGAATCGTAAAGTTCGGTGAAATGAAGATAAGCACCAAGATAGTTGGAATAGTCGGTAAAGGATCTGGTACGCAGGAAAACAGCCCATAACTTATTTCTCTTATTTCGTAAGGAACGAAGCTTGCGATTATACCAGGGAGGACTAGTAGATGATGTTTTAAGGCGGGAAAACGGAACGTAAAGGGAAAAAGAATTAAATATTTCTTTATAAAAAATAGAACGTCATAGTCGAGGTAGTAAGCGACTTTGTCTGCCTCTGCTGTTAATTCTACCAGGCAACAACACTTCAGCACAAATAAAACGAAAAGTCACTCGTCCCAATCGCTGTTTCTTTGCGCTTAGAGTCTTAAGGCGTCCCGAAAAACTAGGGCTACTCTATATAAGACCTTGATCATCCCAGTCCTACTGCAGCATCGACTCTATCGAAAGCGAATGAATATATCTCAGTCGTTTTCAGGGAAAAATCCTCTGAAAAATATTCGGTCCTATTTGCATTGAAGGGCTTTGAAAGAGAAGATTCAACAACACGCTATACGAGCTGTACAGCAACATCGACCTAATCAGAAAACTTCGCATCAGTCACCTGAGACGGCTAGGCCATGTAGAGCGAACGGACACGAATGTTCCGGTCGGCAAAGTCTTCGAGTCTTACCCGAAGAGACAACGTAGTAGTGGAAGACATCACCTAGGTGGCGCTCACAAGTAGAAGGGAACCTCAACCGGCTTGGAGTACACAACTGGAGAGTTAGCTAAAGATTAGACTAACTGCAGAGATTTGATAGTTGAGGCCTAGATTCACTCCGAACTGCAGCGCCACCTAAGTAAATAATTGAGGGGCAGCAATGGAAAATTAATCGTTGTTGCTGTCCGTTGATGTAATTTTTCAGATTTTTAGCATTAACTGTGACTTTACCACTTCGAATGCTTGGTTTGTGTCCAAGTCATATTGCCTGACGAGCCTTTTGCATGTAATCTATAGCACTCTTCATTAAATTCAGGACATCGGATGGGTCTTCTCTAATGGCTAGGTGACAGCAAGGAACTTATTCAAAGGGTTTGCAAGAGTGCGAGAAGAAAAGTCTCAAACAGTCATTGTGATCTTGTAACTCGAAAGGTTTAAGCAACCAGCTGTGCTTCACATTGTGAATTCAAATCCTGATCCGCTTCCAGTATCTTTTTGGCAAACTTTAGCGAACTGTTAGCTGTTATTGTAGCTCTACCCAATCCAGTTCCCATTTGGGTAATGGACGCATTAGGCGCCGCAGAATCTGAGAAAACACGACTCTTATGATGCCATTTCTATGTCCACACTTTCTTTTTCAACTCTTGGAACATAGGTCAACCCTTAATACCTAGAAAGTTGACTCCATGCATTTCTCGATCTCATTGTACTCGTATATTGCTTATGTTGCGTAGCATGTACGTGTATAACATACAAAAAAAAAGGGAAGATGATCTCCAACTACAAAGAGGAAAGCTTTTGATGGAAGTCGCTATAATTTCTCAAACTTAACGCGTTAATAAGGCAAAGCTGTACGATAGTTCAAACTCGAATCGAACGCAAAATAGTCCAACAGGAGTCCTGGAATGTGAATGCTGGAAAACCGCGCATGAAGCATAGCCGTAGTGAAGATTTTAGGCCCTACTACAAGAGGGTACAGGAAAGCAGGAAGACTGTCCCATTTTCTTCATGTAAGACACATCTAATTAGATTTTTCTATCAAAACTTCTTGTCAAAATATTCGAAAACATACTCCGTTATCTCAAGTTGAAGATTCACTTCCTGTAGATGTCAGCTACAAATTAATTTATAAATCTATCTTACCACTAGCAAGAGTGTGCCTCTTTCACAGCAAAACATTTAAACTTCCGCATACATACCTGAAATGAAATAAAAACAAAATATTACTTAAAGTCGAGTCACTGGTACCTAGTTTCATTTCCAAATTAAAATCATATCTCTACCATAAATCAGCACGAAGTCATAGCACTTAAATTACAAGTAATTGCTCTGCGACCAAAGAAAGATAAGTTCTTCCTGTAAATTAAACTACTTGTCCTTCCAAAGCAGACAAAATAACATACAATTACTCAAAAAAAAAACCAACAACAAAATGCTGCCTTCTCCCATGATAATTGCTCATGCCCTCTGTGCACATTTCAAAAGTGCACCACAAAAGTCGTATCAAAGTCATACCCGACCTATTGGCCACCACAAATTCAAGATAAAAACATTCGTGGAATTCTTGTCTGTCAGAAAAACCAACATGTCCCATTCAGTGCCATTTCAAAAATTTCTGAACCGAAAATATCCACTCTACCGGGAAAGAATTCCATCAGACACAAAAGAAAACCAAAAACAAAAGAGTTGAAGTGCGAACTAGGTTTAAATTAATTCTCCGTTCGACCAAAAGAATTCCCTAAAGTGCATGCGAAAGAAATGCAATGCTGATTAGGATTTTTTGAAACTTCAGTACAAGAAGCCCTTAGGATCCCAAGTGCCACCAAAGGTGTGAGTATCACCAGAGGTCACAGACAAACAAATCGCACTAGGCGACCGCAACAATTTTCTGCAATTTTCTCAATAACATCAGACTCGTATTTTATGGCAAGAGGAAGTTGGGAAAAAAGTAAATATGACTCACAATACGTCTCATTAGAAAGGCTTAGTGAGATAGAGATATATTTACCGCAATCCAACACCAGTTTTCCATGCCACTCTTTGTCATCTATTTTCTTTTTAGTTTTTTTTATCCAAGTCTTATTGTCGACTGTCGTCTACAAGAAGGCCATTGATATCTCCCACAGATCCGAATCAAGCTGTGAGATACTCAAACAAAGACGTGTGAAATAATTGCTTACTCTGTCGGATGGATTTTGGTGGTAAAGATGCTAATTTCCACGGCACTGTTAATGACAGGAATTGATAACGAGTCAATTACAGTCTTTACAAAATTGTTTCAGTTATCAATCCCTCAATCCCTTTGGCCTTAGATTCCGGTAATTGGCATGGGAACACGGAATGACCGGATGAAAGAATCTCTTCCGGACATCCTTCCGGTTCTACAATTTGCTATCAATCGGATATTGGAAGCGCACAGGATATAACATACTCGTAGTTGATGATAATTTGAACCTCTGTTACTTTGACTAAGTTGTTCTTGCCTTCTTTGTGTCTTTACGACAAAGTATGTTACCTACGACAACAATTAACCTTACAAGATAGTGTTTATCAGTTGAAAATGATCGAAGAAGGGAAGTTCAAAACGAATTACTGTCATGCCCTCTAATTTATTTTGAGGTCTTCCTCTCAAGTTCTTTTCAAATGACAAATGAATAGTAAGAGCCATCAACAGAGATACAGACGGGGCAACATCGTTGTTTATCTATCGCTTTTCAGGGGTTTCCTTTTATTTGTTGTTTTTCTTGAATGTTTATCTTGTGATCATTGGCGACGTGTCGGCAAAGATGACGACGACAAGGCAGCCATTGGAGATTAGCACGTGCTGAACTTAGACCGTAGCAAATGCAGCCACCTGGGACTAAGAGTATCTTCTACCTGAAAGTCTCAAATGTTTATTTATAAATTTGGACTTTGGACGAGAATGGGTAGGGATATGTATGTATCAAACTTGTAGTCGTATGCAGAAGCTACTACTTGTGTCGCACAACTACTCGTAACCTTCCAGATCTTGTTTCATGTTCTTCGATTTGATTTATTTCTTCGTCTTGTGTTTGCCAATCGGCTGTGCATGCCTCTTGAGGCTACATACAGTCAGTCCACTAATCACCGTTTGCTTTAGATTCAGCAAGTTTACACGTTAACATCTTGTATGTTGCAGATGAGAATTGCAATGTTCGGAATGGCACACAGAGAGAAGTCGTCTTAGAGGTATAGCCTTAATTTATTGGCTAGGGATTATCGTTTTCATAGGGAGAGAAAATATATCTATTTCTAGGACCGTATGGCACAGAAGTGATTATTATCTATATGCGATATAGGAAGAGCGATAAATAAATTCCAATTGAACATGCAACTAAAAACCTCACACCTTTGTGCTTATCAATCATTTTTAAGTAGCAGTGCGCCGCCGCTGGCATTTTTCTGTTCTGTTTGCTTGAATATCTGTGTATGCCAAAGAAGTGCTCCTAGCAGAGTAGACAATTTGATTGATTGTTTTGAAGAAGTCAACGTTTCAAGCTTGCTCTAATTTTACTCAGGCTATCGGCTGTTTTTGGAATGTGATAGTTTTGATCAGTCAACTTTTATTTTCTTGATGCAGAACGTGAAATGTGTCAAATATAGCAAGGTAGAAATGTTTTTTTTAACAAAGTTTTGAAGACAAGGAAAGCTAAGTACGTAAGAACTTAAACAGAATCCAAGCGTATGGCAACCGAGAACCTTTTACAAACAATGATGATCCCTTCAAAATATAAACAAATATGGTAAGCCCTATCCGCAGAGTATTCGACTCATAACAAAAGCCTTTCTGTTTTACATTATAGTATTCTTCACAAATTAATAATTATGTAGTGTCAGACTTGTTTAGTGGTTTAATTCAAGAATTATTACGCAAAGATTCTGGGTTCGATACCCACCCTATACACCGAAATCAGAAAAAATGGAAACATCTGAAAGTGTAACTTTTTGCCTATGGAAAAAAAACCATACGTTCCCCTGTCTATGTCCAAAATGCCCGGATAAATACCTGCATCAAACTATCAGTCTTTCTATTTAGTAAGTGTTATTTTGTAACGTGTTACAGGCACAAGTCTGAATGGAATCCATATTTGTTCTTAAAGTGGCTAAACACAAAATCTACAAAAAGCTGTAGATCCGTTCATTTTCATGTCATTAACTTGGGTGACGTTCTGTCTGAGACGTCGGTCGGTGTTGGTTATCCTTTCTTATTGACAGCATATACTTGATCTTGCCCTCATTGATTGTTAAAAACATCTTCGCCGCTACCGTCTCAATACTCGCGAGAGTGCCACTGACATCACGCTGATTACTTCCGATCATGTCAATATGCGTATGCAACTAATTGGACGGGCTTCTGTTGGCAGATGTGTTTTCCACTATTCTTTCAAGAATGATGTTTAACAAATCGCTTTTTAATATCAAAGGTCTCGGTGGGTCCTTTGCCGATCTTGTAGGAAAAGCGTGCATTCTTCACCCTTATCCTGCAGAAACAGATGTGTTTGGCAGGGATGCCAAAACTAGACATTGCTCTCTATAGCTCGTCTCTATAGATGCGCCCTTAAAACCGATAAATTGGTGGTTTGTTTCGATCTGGAGCTCATTTTCGAAGATCTGCCGTAGTGCGAATATGGTATTTGGTCAACGGTGGACTTTCCTGACCTGAAGCGACACTGATATGGACTAATCAGGTTGTTGAGGAACGGCTTCGGGCGTTCACAAAATACGGCATATAGGATCTTGTAGGCGATGTTAAGAAGACTGATGTCTCTGTAGTTGGCGCAGTTCAGAGTGTCTTCTTTCTTGAGGATCCATTCAACGGGCATACATTTGTCCGACCATATTTTACAGATAAGTTGGTGTATGCTCCTTATCGCATATACTAACTTTGAAGAGCTCGACAGTCAAGCTGTCCACTCAAGCAGCTTTGTTGGACTTAAGCTTAGATATGACTAGCTTCGCTTCATCCGGGTTGGGTGGATGAAATTGTTGGTCTACATCATCCAGGTTGGAAGGTACATTCAAATCCTAAGCATTAACTACGACTCTAATTCATTTCTGCAGGCTTCGATTCGGGGTTTGTGTCCATGGCATGACTTTTTTACCTTTTGGTAAAACTTCCGAATCTCATTCCTGGAATAGCATCTCTCAATTTTCTCAACCGCGCGGTGTTCGTCGCTCTTCATCTGCTCGTACAGCTCGTGCGCAATTCTAGAGACGCTTTGAATGCCTCTTGCTTAGCTGCATATACTTGCCGACACTCGTGGTCAAACCAGGGTTTTCGTTGTGGTGGCCGAGTTAAACCCAGCACATCAGAGGCTTTTGGCAATGTTGCCACTGGTCTTCGATGCTTGACGCTGCTGGCAGAGGACCTTTTAAGATATTGAGGAGACTCGATCGGAAAATGATTTAGCAATCTCTTGCGATTGTAGCCATCGGACATCGAACTTCCTTACAATATTAACTTGCTTTTGTAATTTTCTGGATATCCACAATCGTACTTTGGCTACAACCAGATATGTACGTGTCGATTTTGGCCCCTTGGAAGGGTCGAACATGCATAGCATTGGAGGAGCGCGTTGCGCCGATTGCAATGTGGTTAATCTGGTTGAAGGTTGATTGGTCAGGAGTTCTCCAAGTCCCATTATCGATATGTGGCAACTGCGTGTTAGCTAAGACAATGTTTCGCCCCGCCGCAAAGTCGATCAGTCTGAATCGTACAGGCGATAGTTTCCGACAGTACTACCAAAGATGCCCTCTATTCCTAGCTTTGCATTAAAATCGCCAAGGGTAAAGTGCTCGTAGAAGCCATCTTTGGTGTCGTCATCTTTCTGCTCTGTGTAGCAGTGCGCGCATATAGCTTTATGTTGGCAAATTTAGCCTTAATACGGATTATTACGAAGCGCTCGGAAACACAAGATTTTTGCATAAGTCTGCATCTAGTAATGAATCCGCATCCAAGTGGGCGCTGCTTTTACAGTACTTGTAGCAGTTTTACAGCCTCTTTTTGTCGGGCCCATCCCATCGGATTCCTAGGACGGCGGTAACATATGCTTTGTAGAAGTCCAGGGAGTCTGCTAGATATTCGCCTGCACGTGGCATATTAAGGGACCTAGCATTCTATGTACAGATGCGAATTTTGTAGTCCTTATTTCGTTTGAAGGGATTTTTAATAGTAGATCCGTCTGTATCCTTAATTTTTTTCCATGGCGCGGCAGTTACCCGACGGCACAACCCCCAACCTGTAGAGCCAGTTTCATTATATATGTATATACCCCTAGGATGAGGAGCCGGTTAGACCAAAGCCGCCGTTGGTCCATTTGCTCTGCCACACAACAATTCGACATAATGGGACATCGGAATGACCAAGCCATTAAACTGAATTCCTAAAACTGCTCGACTCTCATAACACTGCCACTTCATGTATCTGGTCTTTTGTGTCCAGGCTATAAAATCATAATCTCTTTTCTATGCATGAAGTCGTTAAAAAGTCATTATACCCCCGAACAGCATCTAACCAGCAAGAGTAACAATCGTCACCACACAGTTCAACATGCTCGAATTTCATTCGAATGACAATACTCGCCCCGAATACCACAAATCAACTTCAAAAACAAACGATCATCGCACGATTTCGCATTCAATTATCCTTACCACCCTCAGAACATACTCACTCACACACACGATCTCTCGTTCAAGGGCGATAAAAATGCTGAATTTTATTACCTTTCCACGCACGAAATCTCATCCACATTTATGTAGAGTAGAGGTGTCCCTAGATTGCTTTACTTTTGTGAGAAAGTGAAATCACTTCAGGCGGAGCAGTAATTGGTAAAAAAAAACAAAAAAAAAAAAAAAACCCAAAGAGTTGAGACACGAACTTGAATTGAACCAACTCCCCCACCCCAAGTAGGCAGTCTAGACACGACACATCCAGACCTTCATCAACTTGTTAAAAGTTTTCATCGTCATCGTCGGTTAGTTCGGTTGGTCGTCTAAAATTTAATTACCAACTGCAGTGGTCTGTATCATTTCTCAGGAAAATCTGCGAACCATGAAGAGGTGGCTTGTACAAGTACTTGTTTCCAAACCCCAATGGGAAAAAGTGTGAAAAAATTGATTTGCGAAGACCAGCATCCGATAAATAATATTTCTACAGACCACTACTGCTCTTGTGAAACATCATGAGAACTGTGAATAATCACAAGCAGATACAGATACGAGTACGAGTACGTATACGAGTACGAAGCGATTGAAATCATGATCCCTCTTGGAACGACGACAGGGAGATGGAAAATTAAGATGACACCTGTGTACTTAGTGTACTTGTGGTTTTTCCAATTTAACTTCAACCGAGCTGTTGAGAGATCTTCTCCTCTAGTTCAGTGGCCGAATCCATTCTCTTAGTCTGCCTGTAATTGCAAGGTGAACTTCTGGCAGAAGTACTCGTATTAGTATTCCTTCATCTCCTATAAAAACACGAATATTATTCGTACAATGCTTCACGATTGAGCAGTTCCACAGGGTTCAGTGGTAGTGCCGAGCGCCAAGTTTGTTAGGTTCCTACTTGTGCTGGTTTTGCCCTACTGCTGATATACTGGAGCTTATCGTGTGAACTAATCTCGATCTGTGAGATGTTTTTTTTTTTTTTGTAGTTCTTAATGCAACCTACATAGTAGGTAGGACCATAAGATTATTATTACACACAACTTACTGGTATCACTTCGGGGTTACCAATGGGAGTAAGCAGAGAGAATCTATCTTAACTATATGTACATGTACTACCGCCTCTTGTGGCCCTTCAATTCAAGTCGCTGCATATCAAATTATATCATCTGTGTAGATTTCCCATCGTAAATGTGTACCATGCATTTTGTATGCAAGAGAGAACCAACCAAGTCTTGAAATAAGTGTCTTCCTTCCGTTCGGTGGTTGGTAGTAGCAACGGCTGGCGTTGCCTTAGAGAGCCGTTGAGGAAATTTATGCATTTTCTTGGATCATGCTTGAAGCGTGGGTAGGATGTGTCTCTTCGTGTTACACGTATGTTTTCCTTCTTTTTTTTTGCTTTTTATTGTTCTGACGATTTAATTAAATATTGTTGTTAGAGGTTGGTACATATACCTAGCATTAGGCAGAGGATGCTAAGAGGGTTGAATCGTTGAAAATTGATGGGTTCAGTGGTTTTTACAACTAAACTGAGCATAAGGAGGTCATAAATTAGCGTTGTCAAAGGTACTTGCGTTCTTAAAACCTCTATTTACTGAGGTTGGAATGAAATGATAGTGAAGTTCAATGGACATCATTTCCTGGCGCTAGGAAAAGGAATATGACTTTGAAACAGGAAGTGTATGTGTACACAAAATATAAGATCAGCCACTCGTAATCTGCCGGAAGAGACTAAAGAAACTCGTTGGTGTAAAATAATTAGGCTTCAGAGCCCGCAATACGATTGTAGGGATTATTAACACAAAGGAACTCCAGAAATGCGGTCTATACTTTCTGCTTTCCATTATTTAACAAAAAATAAAGTGTCAACCCCTACAAACAGTCATTATTTTTTCTCTTTATGCCCAATGGACTCAAGAACACCGCCCAAACGTTCCAATGCCATATCAACTCGGTTCTTAAAGATGCATCTGGTTGCTCTTTTCCATCTTCTTGTGGTTTCTGCAAACATCGAGGAGCGTGAAAGAGATCTACTCCGAGTTTTCCAAACGTTGAACGGGAACAACTTGAAGATGTGTTTGGTAAAAGTCACTTTCCTGGAGCATCTGGTACAACGAAACGTACAAAACTTCGAACGACAAAATGTTGTGAAGGAACTAAAAATGTTTTTAGGAATCATAAATTTTTACAGGAAGTTCATTCCTCACGCAGTAAGAAACCAGATGCTATTGCAGAATCTCATCTTTGGATATAAAAAGGACGATACCACTGCTATCTGCTGGGATGAAAAATCAGAACAAGCCTTCGATAATTGTCAGTAAGAGCCAGCAGATGCAACCCTTCTTCATCATCTCACACCGAACGCCGAATTGGTTCTGTACACAGACGATTCCGACTTTGCAGTGGGTGCCGTTTTAAATCAAATGGTTAAAAGGAACTTCAACCATTAGGTTTCTATTTAAAGAAACTGACGAAGCCACAGATAGGAAGCATCACATATTACAGCGAACTTCTTACTATCTACTATGCAATACAATTATTCAGACATTTTATGGAGGGAAGGCGAGTTATAATCCTGACCGACCACAAGCCCATAACTTTTGCTTTCCAACAAAAACTTGAAAAGGCCTCGCCACGTCAACTACTCAAGGTGAACTATATTGGACAGTTTTGGACCGACTTACGGCACACAAAAGGGGATCACAACACTATTGCTGACTGGTTGTTCCGTATTCAAAAAATTTCAGTAAAGGAAATCGATTTTGAGGGGATGGCACAAGAGCAACTGAAGGATACCGAACTGCAGACATACCACCTTCAAAGTTCCCGGAAAACAAAACACTATGTGGCGCTCCCATTGTTCCGATTTGAGTTCTGTTTCAAAGTTCTGTTTCTGTCGCAAAAGAGATGATCTGTGAGGCTGAATCCGATGCCACATTCATCAAAAGGATCATTACTGGAGACGAGACGTGGGTTTATAAGTACGACACGCATTCCAGATATCAGGCAAGTGAATGGCGTTCACCAAATGAGCCGAGACCAAAAAAAATACGTCGTTTTCAGTCAAAAAAGAAGGCAATGCTAACGGTTTTCATGGATTACAACAGGGTAGTGCATCATGAATTTTTGCCAGAAGGCCAGACAGTAAACAAAGAGTATTATTTGCGCGTTATGAGACGATTGCGTGAAGCAATTCGCCGAAAGAGACCAGAATTGTGGGCCGAAAACTCATGGATTTTGAACCATGATAAAGTGCCATCATTATTCGTAATTTGACGAAAAATCCAACAAATACCATCCAACAGTCACCGAATTCGCCTGATTTGGCTCCCTGTGACTTCTTTCTGTTCAATCGAGTTAAAAAACCACTGCGGGGATCGCATTTCAGTAGCCAAGAGGAAGTAATGGAAAAATCGCAGGAAGCACTGATGGACATACCGAAAACCGAATATAAAAAATGTTTCGAGGATTGGATCAAGCGCTGGCATAAGTGTGTTGCAGTCGATGGGGATTACTTTGAAGGGGACAATATGGATTTAGATGAATAAACTTGTATTTTTAATTTTCTGAACAAATGTGTGTATTTGGAACAAGATAATAAAAGCGGAAGTTCTCTTAATATCAAATTCTTTCCTATTCAAAGCTCGAACGTATCTCTTTACTGCGACACTTGTTAAGACATCATCCGACCTTTCGTGACTAAAACCTTTCGCCACCGAGTTATCGAAAAACTTCAGGGAATCTCCCATCCAGGTGTAAATGCGAGCATCGCACTCACTAAAGAGAGATTTGTTTGGTCTAGAATGTCGCAGATTATTACTCAGTTTGTCAGACAATGCACACCTTGCCAGAAATCGAAAATCCAACGTCACACCAAAACCGAGTTAGAATACTGTAACGATCCAGCGGAGCGGTTTGAGCATGTGAACATCGATATCATCAGCCCTCTACCACCTTCCAGAGGAAATCGGTACTGTTTGAACATGATCGACCGTTTTTCGAGATGGGCTGAAGCTGTACCTTTAGCAAACATCACAGGTGAAACCTTGGCCAAAGAATTCATCAACACCTGGATCTCACGCTTTGGTATACCATACTTTGGCGACAGTTCGATTCCAATATATTCAAGGAGCAATAAGATTCTTACGATTGAGCGATGGCACAGAACACTCAAAGCGTCAATAAAATGTCATCCAAACAAGAACTGGTGCAGTTTTCTACCAATCATTCTTTTGTGATTGCGTGCGGCAGTGAAAAGTGGAACAAATTACACGCCAGCCGAGATGATCTACGGAGAAGAACACAAGCTTCCCGGTGAGTTCTTCCATACCAAACCAGTCAGCCCAACCGAATACGAATTCATGAAAAATTTAAAGAGATCGATGTCCACGTTGAGCCCGACTCTTCTTACACACAAGGACAATTTTAAGATTTTCGTTCATCCTGATCTCCATTCCTGCATTCGTACGATGTGACAAAGTTAAAAGCCCATTGACAACTCTTTACGATGGACCTTATGCGATATTGGACAAAGGTGACAAGTTTTTCAAATTAAAAACCGGCTTAAGCCGGCGTTTGTTGCAAAAGAACTTCACGAAGATCATCCATCGATTAAAACACCGCCAACAGCAACGGCAGAAACACGATCTGGTCGTCGAGTCGTTATACCAGACCGACAGAATGTTAAAGTGGCAAAACCTACAAACAATCATCATTATTTCTCTTCCAGCCAAATTTACAGCTAAAAGCTACATTCCAGCTAAATGTCATCGCTAGCTTGAATATAAACGAGACTCAAGGGAGGAAGAGGAGAAGAAGTACCACGATCACCCGCTCGCTCAAACCACACTTAAATTAAGACTTGAAGACAATTTCTTCATTGTTATAATGAAGAGTTATTTAAATTCTCGTTTCATTTTAGTTAGAACCAAATTCGTCGTTAGTTCTACAAGTTGTAAATTTAACAAAAAAGCATGCATGCCAGGATGAAATTATTTCCAATTGAAGAGCAATCGGAGACATCTACAATAACTGTTCCGAATACAAGTTTGGCAAGCTCTATCCAGACTGTCTCCAATTGTATGAAAGAACCATTAGTAAGGTTGAGAAACAAGCCTGGACATAAATGAGATAAGAATAGAGTGGTCCTCCTTGAGGCGCACTTAGACCAGTTGTAAGTCCAGCTACTCCTGAAAACTTAGAGTTTTCTTCACAAATCTGCAATAGTCGGCGATGTTTATAGAGCAAATTTCATTTAGATCACAAGATTCGTAACTGCATTTTATGGATGCCAAGCAGAAAGTGTGCAACAGAATTTATTTTTTCGTCGGAAATACTCGGCTTCTGATGCCCCATGATTAAATTTGTGGTAAGGTAGGAGATATCTTTTCTCTTGATGCTGATAAGTTCTCTTGATTCCTGGAAATCGGGTGTGGGCCATATTAGTCAAAATAATTCCATTGAGCCTATCTCTCACTGATAGTCATTTGTTTGGTCTTAGATTCTAGAATATTAGTGGCTTGACCTTATTAAGCTTCATAGTATTTGCTTTAAAGGATGCGAAGTAGTTCCCTGGGACATCCCAATGTATCGGAACCCGTGTCTCATCTTGTGCTGCTTAGCTGTGGAGAGATACGGAGCAGTTTCTAACCACCCTCGGTTTATGCTGTTCAAAGTTAGGAATGTGATCGCTGTTAGACTGCCTTTGTATGTTTTAATCCCAAGCGAAGGTATTGGAATCAGCCTGAAACAAACAGTGGCCTGAAAAATCAGCGTAGTAGCAGAGTAGTATACTGGGTAGACTGAAGGATTAGTGTATGCATAGGTCCTCAAAGAAGACCACTGTACACTGACACGGGAAAATTACTCCATTTATTCCTTTGTGGAGTCAGGTGATTGAAGTTAATGTTTAAGTCAATTAAAGGTGAATTGATTGCCATAATTAGACTCGCATTTTCTACATTTATGTCTTTCCCCTGTTGACTGTCTCCCAGTCTTAAAGCAGAGTTAATTGCAAGCTGTAAGAAGGAAAAGTCTAGGTAGCAAATGAAGCAGAGTAAAGAGGGCCACCGTTGAACATATTTCTGTCAATCTATTGATCGAAGGCTGCTACGATTTGACCAGTAACATTACCACTCTGTCGGTCGATAAAGTCCTATTCTTGGACAAAACTACTTTACCTTACGTTATTCCTTACCGGGACTTTTAAAAACGGGACACTTTGGAATTCAGGGTCCCCGGACTTCGGTGCAAGCCTGATTTGTTAGAAGTAGGCTCTCTAGTGAGTGTGGTTCAAACCGAAATCAAAGGAAGCGGCTTCCAGTTGGTTTTAATCCGATGCATAGTTGCAATAAGTGCTGGTGGTCCTGACCCTAAAATCGTCAAGAGTTTGTGCCCTCAACACTAGTGGGTATGTGAGTGCTGTCCAGCCATATCCTAGCTCCCATGGATGTATGGGCATCTCGTGAATTTAAGTCATCTATTGTCAGGCATTAACGCAAAACACAATAAACGTTTTGTCAATCCATCGAAAACCTCACAGACTAGGGTGCCTCCGTTGAGCATATATCCAGTTATGCTTCAAAAAGGATAGAGAAGTACGGCAACCCTGAAGAAAATCTTCACTTTCTACTAGTCTACGGCTAAGGATCAAAATTCAGTGGGCGGATTTGAATTCTGCCTTGGGCATTTTCATCAGCGTCTAAGGCGCCTTTGACAATGAAAATTTTGACAGACTATGCAACACAGCCAGGGAACGTAGACGCATTATCATAATTATGGTGAACATGTATGATTTGGAAGCTGTACCTTCTCTGGAATCATGCCAAATCATGCAAAGCTATTTCTAGAGCATTCTCTGGATCTCCATGACTATGATAATTTATTTGGTGGAATAAGCCTTCTTTCAAAGAACGAAAACCAGCGCCGACTGTCTTCTGCCTCTGATCCTATTGCAAAGAAACTCCTGATGACAACGAACAATATGAAAAAGAGTTGAAAGAGTCAAAAATCTACGCCGAAAATCTATCGCCACGACCAAATTACTTTGAGAATGCAAAATATCGCTGAACGTAATTAGAAGACTGAATTCACTAAATATGGTCTGTGCCCCAGGTCAAAACGGGATCGCGGAAAATGAGATTGAAGATGAATTTCTTAGACAAAGCTATGAGATGGACTACTCAAGAGCTGAACCTGAACCAGGTTACATTTGCCCGCGTTCCTAATACGTCCCAACGTCCTTAGAAATTATTCGCTATTCTGCCTGTTCTCTTTATCTTACTGCCGCGTACTGTAGAATGCATATGGGCATCATTATGGTGTTTCAACGAAGGAATGTACAAGAGGTATTTTGTATCGGTAGACTGATGGAGACAACTCTGAGTAGGATTGGTAATTTTCAACAGATTTTTTCACCCATATGATCCAAGCATCCTCGACTCAATAAGCCAAAACTCTTACCACCTTCCAGAGTACTATTTTCCGATGATAATCGTACATATTGGAATAACAGCGTAGGAATCGGTAAGAAAAACATTGTAGTCCCCACTGGTGTTAGCTGTGACCAGCTGAACTTAGACTTGGACTTGGATAATCCTTGTTGCAGTTCCGACTCTCCACAGTGTGAAAGTGAAAATGACATTGAGAGGGCTCTCTGCTTCAATAGAGTTACCGAAGTAACTCTCGGTAAAATCGAATGCTACTGGTTTCGACCATATATACTTCCTCACGTTACGCACATCTTTAATACTTTTCCTCCGAATGGAAAAAAATAGTTCCTGTCTCTAAGAAATGAATGAGGAACACGATTCAATACAAGACAATCGGTATTCTGCCTTACCTGTTCAAGGCCTTTGAAAAGTTAGCCTTAAAACAAATCCATTACTACTTAAATAACAAAGAACTCTTAAGGTGCGTGTCCACTTGATAGCACTTTCGCTAGTAAACTCTCTAGTAGCTTTCCATATGAGAGTAAAATTTGTGTGATTTACTATCGCGAGTTGATTGCGAGATTTCTGAGAGTAAATTTGCGGATAGTTCTCTCGTAACCGTGTCCATTTCACTTTAGTTATTAGTTCAGACTTCAGAGTAGTCATCATGATGTCATATTAGCGGAAAGTTGCAACTGCAGTAGTTTTTGATAAAAACAAAATAACAAAAACGTGCTAGGTTAAACCATGGGTGGATCGACGAAATCAATTTGGAACGGGATATAATTTAACAAGGGAGCTTCAAATCGAAGATCGTCAACAATATAAAATTTCTTCACTGAGCTTCCTCATTATTGCATTTTTTTTTTATTTCTATCCCGAAATTCCGGAAGACATGAATTCCACAGAATTTCCTCGGATTCATATCTTGGTATTTTGGCTGTTCCACAATGAAGCCACGCTAGCGACTACCTACTCTCAGAATATGAACATTGTTTGAAAAATGCGAGTTGATCTCCCAGAGTAAGATAACATCTGTCCACTTGCGAGCAACACTTTAAAAGTGTGAAAGCTGAGAGTAGTATACCAAGTCTCTGCGAGTTGCTCTCAGGTCCATGTCCACTTACGAAATTTCTCTCGAGAAAGGCTTGAGAGCTACTCGCCCAAATTTTACTCTCAAGTGGATAAGCACCTTTACATATGTAAACATCAATCTGGTTCTTGATTCAAAAGGAGCTGTAACACTGCGTTGATATTAATAGCAGAAGAGATTCGTAACGCAATAGATAAGAACCATCCGAAACTCTTATTTTGCTCAACTTTGCAAAAGTAAGCCTCGGCCTTGTTGACTGTTTCTGGCCCTATCTCGAGCTGTTTGGACGAAGGGCTTAAAACTTTTCTGAATTGTCTGCATAACATCCATCTTTAAGGGTACATTTGTGGTGAACTCTTATTTGGACCACCCGTTATATGTTAAATAAAGGAAATAAAAAAACTCGCTTTCTACGCGAGTTCGAGATGTCTTGGAAACAATTGGAAAGTTTAGCCAAAGATGGTTAAATCAGCACCATGGCTGATTAGTGCTGCGGAAACCCAAATACATTCTGGAAGCTTCCCTAAGCATACTAGGTGGGGTCAAAAGTAACCTCCTTGACCGCCAGAATGCGATGCTACTGCAAAAAAGGTTATGGTGTCTTGAAGTCCGTTCATATTTAGGCAGACTTGCCAAATTTCAGTGCGATACCGCTTTGTTTTGAAAGCTGATTGTTGTTGACGTGTTTGGCATCATGTTGAGTATGGACAAAAACGATTTTCGTTCTCTCATAAAACATTATTTTTTGAGAGGTAACAAGGCGAAGGAAACAAAAGAAAAGTGGGTCAAATTACACCGTCAAATATTGGCTTCGAGAGTTTCGTGGTGGCCGCAACTCCACTACCGATCAAGTCCGCAGCGGCAAGCCCTCCGATGCGGTTACAGAGGACAATGTCAAAAAAATACATGAAATGGTGTTGGCTGACCGGAAAGTGAAGAGGCGCTAGCTGGCAGATACCACAAAGATTAGTACTGAGCGCACGCGCTATATTTTGGGCAATATTCTGCATATGAAAAAGTTATCCTGCCGCTGGGTACCGCGCATGCTCACTCCTGACCAAAAACATGAACGCGAGAGCACTTCGAAAGAGTGTTTGGACTTGCTGATGCGGAATCGGGCGGACGTTTGGCGTCGATTGGTAACTGTTGATGAAACTTGGATCCACTATTACACGCCAGAGAACAGAATGAGTGCCGGGCAATGAACTGAAGCCGGCACGAGTGCTCCGAAGCGGCCGAGGGAGGCTCGATGGGCCGGAAAGGTTATGGCGTCGGTTTTCTGGGATTTTCATGGCTTACTCTTCGTGGACTACCTCGAAAAAGGAAAAAAACCATCAACAGCGAGCATTACTGTGCATTATTGGAGCGATTAAAGGCCGAAATCGCTGCAAAACGGCCTCACATGAAGCGAAAAAAATTTTGTTTTTGCAAGACAATGCGCCGGCGCAGAAGAGCATCGCAACCACGCCTAAAATCAATGACTTACGGATTGCTGTCGCATCCACCGTATTCGCCCGATTTGTCTCCCTCCGCTTATTATCTCTTCCCAAACCTCAAAAGATGGCTCATCAATAAAAGATTCAGCTCACGCGAGGAAATAATCGACGCCACGGAGGAGTATTTTGCAGACCTTCCGGAAAATTACAGCACGATACATGCTGATTGTGGAATAACACTAAAACATCGAATACTTTTCTTTGCCGACAGGTCCCAAATAGAGTACGCCTTCGCATGGGGTGTCCTTTTGAATAAATTGGCGACTTTCGAGTCGGACTCAATTACTCATATAAGAATTTGAATTGATTGCCAAGTTTAGCTCTTCTTCGGAATTCTGCATAAAATAACATAAAGGGGATGTTGCAACCAATGAATTAGCCTTGAACTTGACATTTTCCATACGAAGGAAAGCAGCTAGTCGTTATACTACTGAAAAGGTTGCATTTTATAGAGGACAGCAGAGCCAACCTCCACAAACTGCTGCACTGGGTATTCCATTTAACACGCAGCGCCACAGTTGCGAAAACATATACGAAAGAAAATTTTGTCAAATCAAGGAGCAGACATTTATAAGACTATTGAGTTGTTACCAAACTACCAGCTACTTTACTTATTTATTAGTTTAGATATGATCTTCTTTGTGTTAACGAGGCAGATATCTCTGCAATTAGGGTCATAACAGACTCTTTCCTTGCAGGTTGGGGAACTTGGGGGAACATGCAGATCAAGGAACATGACTCTTGCAATACCACTTTGGAGAGGATTTTGCTAGCTATGAGCAAAACTTTAGCAATATACGAGTATAAGGAATTTGATGCAACTTTCGTTTATTACTACCGTGCTACCAATCAACAGCAACGAACGTCTTCTACATCTCCTACATACATGCTTACAACCAACACCATTTCTTCTAACGAATGACCAGATATCAATGATAGTTCTTCCAATTGTTATTTTCCAACAACTGTCAAAGTTACCAATGACATCCAGCTGTCAAAATATTCAGTAAAGTTTGCCATTGCATCAAGCAACGTTTTACGCTTGTCGAAGGTGCGGAAATTATTAAAAAAAATTTCGAAATTCTTGCTCAGTTGTAAATGTGCAACGTGAATTTCGTCGTGAAGTCAGTCGTCATCATAGCTTCAGTGTGCAGGCAATTCGTTGCACAGTGGAATAGTTTGAGCGTGAGTACACTCTTTTGGATGTTGAGCCACCAACTGGATAGAGATTGGTGCGAAATGAAGAAAAAATAGCCGCCATAGCGGCCAGTGTCTAAGAAGACACAGAAATGTCGATTCGGCGCCGATCAGCTTATTTTTCAGTTGGGCTTGAGCCTGCATCTGCACAAGATTGTGCTAACGCAGTAATTGAAGCCGGACGACCATAGACAATGCCGTAACTTCGCTAAGAAAATGTTGGCCAGAGATCCAGATTTTGACCAAAAAATCGTCTTCTAGAACGAGGCCCATTTTTGGTTCAGCGACTATGTCTACAAACAAAATTGCCATCATTGGAGCGAACACAATCCACAAGTGTTCGGCCAAGCATCACTGCATCCACAAAGATTGACTGTATGGTGTGGTTTATGGCATGGTGGCATTATCGAAGTGGGGAATGAAGCACCGTTACCGTCAATGGTCTCAGAGCTTGACAACATCGATATATCCGATGGCGCTACATGCCATACAAGCAACGCAACGCTCGCAGTTGTGAAGGAGAAATTTGGTGACTGGGTTATCTCAAGGCGAGCGTTCATGAATTGGCTGTCGCGATTATACGCTTTGACACCACTCGATTATTTTCTCTAGGGCTACATCAAGTCCTTAGTCTACGGTAACAAACCAACCACTTTGGACGATCTCGAATAACGCCGCAAATATTGGACTGAATCATTAAAAATTTGACCGACGGCTGCTACTAGCGAAGTCAAAGCGGCCATTTGAATGATGTGCTATTCTGTACATAACGACATGAACGTAGCTTCAAAATAAAGCCTGCATCAATTTTATATCTCACACCGTTGTTTTGTTAAAAATGTTTTTCCTATCGTTCTTGTCTGGTCACCCTATACTTAATTTTCTATGTCGTTCCTGTATGATGAAATAATACTGCCGGAAAAATTCTCCTACCCTCGACTCGACTCCTTCCACTAAGACAGACGATCAAAAATGGATGGAGAGTAAAAAATTAATTCCAAAACAGAGTGCCACAAATTTGGAAGTGAAAATATCAACTAGAGCGCATAAGCTGTAATTTGATCAATCGAACAGCTAAAGAACCTTAATCCGATTTGACAATTACCCGAAAGCCTATAATTTACTGGGCCTACTCTTTTCTATTTATAAGCATTGTTCTTCGGGATTAAGTGAAGGAATAAACGATGGGATCGAGTAACACTTGCTATGGTCCGAAGCCTCAGAACTGTTTCAGATTAAAAAAAAAATTCTTCTCTTAATTCGATTCCTTCTTATACCCACCAAAAAAGTGCTCAAAAGGTATACAATTTAAAAACATTTCAGACCTCATTCAACGCAATTCGTGGATTTGCTTGCATACGTATTTATAAAAAACGAAAACAAAAGAGTTGAGCAGCAAACTGGAAAGTCTCCACATGATGAATGGTTTCTCGTTTCTACTTTCATTTCATGTTAAGAATCTAAACAGACAAAAATTAATGGAATGATGAAATAATCTAAAAATATCCTTTTACACCTGCCATCTATGCCACTGTCTATCAGTTAACCCATCCGAAGGGGTTAACTGGCGCAACAATACAAAAACGAAAAATATAAACGTGCAAGCTGCGTGCCATCGCTTCAATATGGAGAATGTCTATCTGTTGTCTACCTTTTTTGCTGCCTTATAACGATATACAAATTATATTTGAAAGGTGGTCGGAAGAAGCTATAAAGCAGGTGCTTTCGCAAGAAATTCGGTGGATAAAACCTTTTTGTTGCCTCTTCCTTAACCACGTGCTACTTCTGATTGATTTAACGTCTGCAGAAATTCATGGTCAGGTCTTCTTCCGTAAGGGCTGCGTTTTTATTTGTATTTTTTAAGTTTGCGTGATTAAGTGCTGCCTCAGACGATGAATTAAAGGGCAGGTGTACGAGTATATTTAGTTATTTTCTGCCTCCTTTTACAGCAGGCTACATTGCCTTGGATTACTTCATAAACTGACCAAAACCAGAAGCTTCCAAGCCGAGTAGATTAATCTGCCTCCGTGACAGAAGTCATCAATTCTGTTTTTTATTTCTTTTTTCCTTTTCAACTCTTTACGTCATTGCGATGGAAAAGATTGGGATATAATGTTTCAGATAGTAAAAATGGTGACAGAAAAAAATTTCTCTCCCACACACTTGAAATTCCAGAGGAGCATAAATAAAATTTGCGTGCGCATCTGAAACTGGTTTCGATGTTGGCCAAGCCCAAAAAAAATCATTTTCTCTCGTCTTGGTTGTCTCGTGAAAAGGGTTTGCCTGTCAGAGGTAAAAAAAAAACAGATAAAATCAGAACGCAATTTTGAGAGAGATTTTTTATGATACATTGTAGTTTATCTTGTCTGCCACATAATTTATGTTTTTTATTTGCTTATGATCATTCGATACAGGGAGGTGTATACCTTAGATTAAGCGCGACTTACGTTACTCTTAAGTTTTATGTCTCATGCAGCAGCAAAGCCTCGTAAAACTGACTCATGAGTGCAAATAAAAGTCTAGTTGTGGTCAAGTATAAATTCTTCTGTACTAAATAATGTATCAGACTATGTATCAGACAGACAGTGACGAAAGGCAAGTGCAGATATGTACCAGTAAGAACTAAGTACAACCTTTCATTTGACAAGACAAGGTAAGTGGGCTTTATTCCATTTGCCAATGATTAGTGACCAAACCCCCTAAAACAACCCGCATCCCTGATAACATTCAAAACAACTGCTTTCAGAAACTATCCAGCAATCACAGACAAAAATGCCGTCGTCTCTAAGGACTACTTTTCCAATATCCCCTGATCTAATATTTATACGTCTCAGACCTTCTGTTCCTAGTTCATTCATCACCAAATAGATCGAACTTGATATGTTAGTTGAAACAATCTTCTTCTCAACTATCAATATTAAGTTGCGTCACCAATTCGTTACCATCGGGTACTGGTCAATGTCGATCCGGACTCAATTTGCCAAGCCTATAAGCGCAAGTGCTGGCAAGCAGATCAAAATAGGAGCACTATAAACAGCGGATGAATTTCTCAGATGGAATCAACGGTAAAGTAAGGTCCCGGAATAAAGCAAATAAGACCTTATCCGGGATATTCCGACATATTTCGAGCTCAAGCCGGTAAGGATTTCCGAGACTAAGTCAAGGTCATGCAACGAGCCCTTAATGGAGAGATACTGGCTGCAGTCAAAACGAATCCTCGTTCTATGGGTATCTATGATCGAACAGGCCCTCCAGGTTGGGAGTTGGGGTAACTGCCCAGTCGTGGAAAAGAAAATTAAATTACGAAGCAACTACAAGCCTCGAATACATCCGTGCAAACGAAATAAGTACAACGAATTTCACATCTGTACGTAGAATCTTAGGTCCCTTAATACGTCACGTGCAGCCGGGTAACTAACGAAGCCGCTGGATTGATATTACCAAAAAAAAAAAAAAAATGCGATGGAAAAAGAGGATGAAAAATTGCGATATCTACTACGGCGGCGATTGTTATCGACAAAAAATGCACAGCCTATTTGTATGAAGATTTGTTTATAGAGGCAGACTTTACAAGAAGTCTTGAGTTTCCGCCATGCCCGCTTTTTAAAAATCTGTATTGAGGCTAAATTTACAATTTTAGCCTTATATTCGCGCAAGCCCCCACAGAGAAAAAAGATGATGACACCACAATGGCTTCTATGAGCTCTTGGACATGACTTACGAGCAGTGCCCTAACCATGGCACTAAAATTGTCCTAGGCGATTCTAACGCAAAGCTAGGAAGAGAAGGCACCTTTGGTAGTACCGTCGAAAAGTATACCCTGTACGATTCAGGCTGATCGAAACAGGCGCGGCGAAACATTGTTGTAGCTAGCACGCTGTTACCACACCTCGATATTCATAAGGCGACATGGGGAATACCTGATCGATCAACCGTCAACCAGATTGACCACATTGCGATCGACGCAATTCACTTCTCCAATATTATGGATGTCCGAACATTCCAAAGGGCCAACATCGATTCGGACCATTATCTTGTTGTAGTCAATGTAGGGTTGCGGATACCCCGAAGATCGGAAAGTCAAGCTAATATTGTGAGCAAGTTTGACGTCCCTCTTGCGAGAGATCGCCAAATCCTTTTCCATCAAGTACCGAACACCAGTGGCTGCATTACCAAAAAGCCATTCGAGATGCCGCAAGTGATGTGCTGGGTTTCACTCGCTTACCATAAAAGAAACCTCTGGCTTGACGACGAGTGCCGACAGACAGATGCATACAAAGCGGCGCCTCATAAAAGATCTAGAGCTGCTCACGAGCTTTGAAGAAACGATCACCGCTCACTGTTAGGGAAATTGAGAAATGCTATACCGGAGGGATGAGAATCGGACGTTTTACCAAAAGGAAAACAAACATGCTACGGACACAAAAACCGAACCGAAGCCTGTAGAGACGAACAAGGGAACATGACAGTAGCGTCACAGTCGATGCTAAGGATTTGGAAAGAGCATTTCTGTAGACTGTATAACGGCGATGACGAACCGAACACCACTGTCAGGTAGAATGATCCTTCCGACCTGGACGATGCAGACCAACAATCCCGTTCACCCGACCCTGATGAAGTGAAGATAGCCATATCTAAGCTTAAGTGAAATAAAGCTGCTAGAGTGAATAGTCTGACTTTCGGGCCCTTCAAAGCGGTAGGCGATGACTTGCTAAGGAGCATAAACAAACTCATCTCTAAAATATGAATAGACGAAAGTAAGCCCAATGCCACCTCAGCGTTGTTTGTCCAATCCTCTAGAAAGAAGACCCTCTGAACTACGCCAACTACAGAGGCATCTTCAATATCGCCTACAAGGTCTTACATATCTGACGTATTATGTGAACGCCTGAAGCCGTTCGTCAAGAGCCCGATTGGTCCAGATCAGTGTGGCTTTAGGCCAGGAAAGCCCACCATCGATTATATACTCAAAATATGGCAGATCTTGGAAAAATCGCATGAGCTCCAAATCGATACACACCACCTATTCATCGACTTTAAGGCCACGTATGACAGCATCTATATATACAGAGATATCTAGTTGTGGCAATCCTGCCAAACTTTGCTATTTGTGCAGGATGACGATGGAGAATGCACGCTGTTCCGTCAAGGCCGGTAAAGAACTCACCGAGACCTTTGATGTCAAAAAATTTCACTCGCCAACACAAGAGGTACAACCTTTAAAAAGTTCGTACATTTACTCGCATACGCCGATGATATTGACATAATCGGAAGAAAGTAGCGTGATGTTAGTTGCGCTTTCACGAGTATTGAGACGGAACCGGAAAAGATGGATTGAACGGTCAATGAGAGAATGCTGTCAACAAGAAAGGACAGCCAATGCCGACGTCTCGTGCATAACGTCACTCTCGATAGACATATTTTTCCGGCAGTTAAGGGCTTTCTCTACCTAGGCTCCTCTATCAATTCAGACAACGAGACCAGCTCTGAGATCAAACGAAGAACAACTCTTGCTAATCGCTGCTTCTTTGGGCTAAGAAGGCAATTAACTAGCAAAGCAATCTCTCAAACAACAAAAGTGACCCAGTCCTGTCCTATGGCGCAGAGGCATGGACTTTATCAAAAATGGGTGAGGGTGCTCTTGGCTGCTTTGAAAGAAAAATTCTGTGGGTGACTTTCGCTCCTATTTGCATGGATATAGGTGAAAGGAGGAGGAGATACAACGACAAACTGTACGGGCTGTACAGCGACATCGACTTATCCAGAAATCATTCTACACCAATGCACCGGCCAGAAAAGTCTTTGAATCCGCCCCCAAGGAACAGCGCATTATAGGAACACCAGGACTCAGGTGGCACACGCAAGTGGAAGGGAACCTCAATCAACTTAGCATGTGAAACTGGAGGCGGCTAGCTAAAGATCGAGCTGACGGGAGTTGGTTGTTGGTTGAGGCCGAGGTCCACCCCGGACTGTAGCGCCACTTTAAGTAGGTAAGTAAGACATGGAAGTGGAAACGCATTTAAATTGCTTACTGTCAATATAAGGTTAGAATAGATTGGTATGGTATGCTAGTCCTCATGCAGACGACAATAAGATGTAGCCCATTCTGATATCACCTAAGTGGTTACGGTGGACCTTCTCTTTTATATTTTGTGCGAGTTGCTGGTATTATTTCCGCCCTGTTATTTTTTCTTCCCAGTTGATCTAGTTGGGTAACATATTTGAGTTCGGATACCAATAAACAGAGGCACCTTGCATTCGATTCGTTCAAAATCGAACGAGTGTGAACGTGGAGCAAATAAAGTAGAATTTCCAATACAATGAAGGTGAGTCTGATCATTTTTCTCTAGACTGTGCCCCTTGTAGATGCGTCCAGTACTACTCACTATATGCTTTTGTACCTGAGCATTTGCTCAATCCAACAGCTGACAGACTTGTTGACTGTAAGATCATCCATGGTGCTGATTATAGAATCAACACACCAGTTTTTGAAATTGCCTTCAAAATATATCTGGGAAAGTAGTCACAGTGCTGTCTTTTTTAATCAAGAATTTCTTCATTGAACGGTCTAAAGAGTGAGATACGCATGCTTGGAGTACGAATAGAGACTTCTGCAGATCGACAAATCCTCCTATGGTTTTCAAAAAAAAGCCAGATAGGTAGACAGGCAATGCCACTTTTCCACAACAAAGTAGATTCAAATGAAATGAATGAAATGACACTTCATCACCTTGGTAGATTTTAACAAGATACTACAGGGATTCTGATACACATATGTATATCTTTTGATGTATGTAGGTTCGTGAATAAGGCAAAAATACCAAATTCTTCAATGAAAGAGGTCAGGAAAGGAGAATGCCTCTAAATCACTGGATATGTCAAATATATTTCCTTCTCCCACACCTAATAAAGTAACTATCTCTCATAATCTCAGATATAGCACAGCTAACAGCGAATGTAAAAGTGTTCTCCTTCCCATCAATCAACTCTGATTAGGTTGCTCTAACAAGAAGTTGCACTTTCTGTGTCATTCGAGATACACTTTCCACGATCTACACAGCAGAGGCAATTATCATCAAGAGCATGGGACTCCCTATAAAATCAACTGAGTCGTATCTAGTGTTATGAAATGCATGCCACAACCCATTAACTTTATCTGCTTATTCTATCTCTAATCAAAAAAAAAAAGAAAAAAAACAATGAAACCGACATTCGTTTTAGATTCTCACATTCGAACATGAATATTGTTGAGGCCCCCTACACAAGGAACACCTAGAACATCTAACATCGGTTTTACGTGTCCAAGTCCAACTATGATACACGGCATGCTGCATAATCAGAGTAAAAATTCGCAATGATGACGCCACTTAATTAGCCCTCCCAGTCTACTCGTATTCTGGGTGCTCCTAGGGGAATCCATTTCCCATGAAGTTGATTTGCGTGTAATGAATTTCGAATTTCGAGCCCATGACATGGGGAGGAGGTGGGCCTTTGAATCATTCACGGGTACACACACAAAGTATCTTAGTTCGTAGGATTTGAATCCAAGATTCAGGTCATTTCACCGTCTACTGAGCAATTACTTAAATCGAACATTAGTCAGACTACAAAGAAACAAATTAAAACTTACCTGAACAGCACAATTGAGAAAGCAATTATTTTGGCCTGGCCCATTTAAAAGTCCCTTCGATGAAGGCTCCAGAGTTGGTGACAGGATTGCTGGTGCACTTAAAAATTGCATGATTCGTTTGTGTTCATTGGTATTAAGATGTTGCTGTTGCTGTATCTGCATCTGTTGGTTGAGTGGCGTTGAGTTGCACATGCCACCCGGTGTCCGATATAGTGTCACAGCGCTCATTGGTGAAGCCATTTCGTAGCTCCGAAATGACGCTTTGATTCCGTCAACCGATTTTACTTACACCGCGGCATAACTGCAACGATAGAGAAACAAAAAACAATTTAATAAAAAAAATACCAAACATCAAACATTCATTAAGGCAAAGAGCTCTGCTCCAAATTCCTATGGAGCGCGGACCAGGAAAACAAGTCCAGCTTTGACCACAGCCCACATAGAGCAATTTTAGATCAACTCCAATCGGTAGTGGATAATAGGTGATTTGTTCTAGTTAGATACTAATTACGATCGTGTGGAATGGAGAAACCTTTTTCTCGAGTGAGATGTCCGAGATAGCTGTGTTATGTGATTGCTGTACTGTGGTACACCTGTTTCGCGGTTTGAGTACCAGTTATTTGGAGGACAGGTAATGGATGTTGTAGGCTATGCTCTATCACGGAACCATTAGAACAACTGGAATGTCAGTGAGGATTTTCTACATCGTTGATGTTGTAACGAAACGTTACTTGTAAATGAATAACAAGTTGGAGGCGGTATATAAAGTGCAAACTCCAAACCAACAAAGTTATGAATCTGATTTTGGGGACAGACTACACATGGTACGTTTACTATGACTGTAGTTCAAAATTAAGTACCATGTTGCAGTATGCCTTCTTAAATTTTGCTCCACACTCGGTGCTGAATAGAAGTTTCAAGGAACTGCTCCAATAGCTGACGAAGTCGCTAACCAAACGTCAGCAGTTAGTCTAAACCCATTGCACATGAAACAGGTATCTTAGATATGGTCCATCTTCACTGCACCGCGTCTCTTTTTCCTAACGAATAGTGAGAGCAGCTTTCGTACCGAGAAAAATGAGATAAAGATGACCACTCACTCTACAAGGGCTTCGGAACCACTAGTCTGATTCCTTTTCTTCTGAAGATCATCTGGAGATACGTTGAGCCTCACGATCGGAAGATTGTTTTGCCTTCCCTTCCATTGAACATGTGACCCTACTCTTCAAAACTTGGTAGGTAGGATACAGATAGGACATTGAATAACTCAGGTGTGACAGCCTGTGTAATTCGGCTAAACAATGCTAATGAACAAAACTGTCGTTGTGAGTACCGCCAGAGATCAATATATGATGGCGATGGTAACATACATAGCGATTAACCGTCCTGTTTTTACTAGTATAGTGCATGTTGGCCCAGTATTGTCGGTCTGAAAAGTTGTAAGCTCTACGTCCAGGCATATTCAAATGATGGAGTTGTTATCTGCTTCAAATCTTCAGCAACCCTATATTTTATTGACGATGGGGTAATCTACCTCTTTCAATTCATCCTCTCAAAACTAAGATTGTTCTAGTCATGGGAATAAAGAAGTTGAATGGCCTGATTTAACTCTTTCCACGATGAAGGTAAATACTGGTTGGGTATCTTGAAGAGCATGCTTCTTTTTACTGAACATGTCACATGTTACGTCACGAGTATGTGGCAGTGTAAATAATTTTCGAATAGTCATGAAAGAAAAAAAGTAAAGACTCATTATATCCTATAAGTCGGTTGTTCAGTTTATCATAAATAAGGCTCTGAGGAACGGTTTGTCCGGGCTGAACCCTTAAAGCCATCTTGTGATTCAAAACAAGTGGGTACACTGGGCTGTTGATTACCGCGCTTTCAAATTGACTCTTCCTTTGTCTTATGGGCATGCCAATATGACACGGCAATATAAGATATCAGGATGAAGCTAAAATTTCTAGTCGACTCTGTACTTACTCGGGACAGGCTAATTTAAACCAGAAAACGATTTTAGTCGAACCATCACAGATGGTATCTTCAGAAAGCCACCAGGTGCCGATGGAAAGACGTTGCTATATGACGTACATGATGCTGCACGATGTGTGATTCGGATGATACCCTAAAAACAGAAGGCACGCCCTAGTGGCTGCTGTCAGTTCATTGATTACTTACTTGCTTAAGTGGCGCTAAAGTTTGGGATGAACCTGCGGTCAACTAACAAGCATCTCCAAGTCGGGGGTGACCTTCTACTTTTGGGCGCAAACTAAGGTGAGGTCTTCCTCTACTGCATTGTCCCTCTAGATAAAATTCTCGTATAGTTCGTCGTTGAATCTTCCCTTCCAAAGCCTGTCAACGGAAAGGGTACCGAATATTTTTCGAAGAACTTTTCTCTCGAAACAACTGAGGATATCCTGATCCGCTTTCGATAGGGTCCATGCCTCAGCATCATAAAGTAGGACAGAGTCACCTTAGTTTTTAGGGATATGGTCACACTACTGAATTGCCTTCTTAGCCCAAAGAAACAGCGATTGGCAACATTGATTCTTCGTTTTATTTGTGTTTTGGTAGAATTTACAGCTGACAAAGTCCCTTACTACTTCGAAATTATAGCTGTCGACTGTGACGTTCTGTCCAATTCGTCGATGCTGTGTGTACCTTCTTGTTAATATCATATATCGCTAAGCCCATTTTGTCAACTGCCGTTTCAATATTAACGAACGCACCGGTAACAGTCTGAGTTGATGATATCGGTACCATCGACTTTTGAAAGATTGTGCATGTAGTGTTTGCTTGTGAGTTCCGCACAATTCTTTCAAGTACGTTGTTAAAGAAGTCACATGACAGCGCATCTCCTTGTCTAAAACCTTTTTTTAACATCAAAAGTCTCGGTTAAGTCGTTACCGACTCTGACGTTACCGACTCTGACTCAATCGTCATTCGGACGAGCTTGTCAGGGATGGCAAAAGTAGACATGACTCAATAAACACTGTCATATGCGGCCTGAAAAGATGGTGGGAATCGATTTGGACTTCTTGAGTTTTTTCCAAGATCTGCCGGAGTATGAAGATTTGATCGATTGTGGGCTTTCCTGGGATAAAACCACACTGATATGGACCAATCAGGTTGTTGGCAAAGGGTTTCAGACGTTCACACAATATGGTAGATAATATCATGTATCCTTGTTGAGAGGGTCTAATCTTTTCTGGATCGGGCATTCGGAGCTGAGATTTTATTCATCAGGCATGCACTCTTCTGACCAGATCGGAGAAATGAGTTGGTGGATGCTCTCCACAAAATTACTTCCAGCAGCTTTGAATAAATTAGCCAGTAAGCCATCGGGTCCAGCTTCCATTGGCAATCAATAAAGTCAATAAAGAACTTTGTTTAATTCTACCTCGACATAGTATAGGCTTTATTCATTGGAATACTAATGTAACGCAAAACTGATGACGGTCAATCCGGAAAAAAAATGTAAATGCCTAAATACAATTAACGCCCTTAGTCTGGGGCTGGGCTGAACTGATTACATTTAAACACCTGCCTTGCTAAAAACGTTGTCAAATCCTCTCATGCCTCGTAATAATGAGAATTTCAACGTGGGCCAGCATGAAGACCGATAAAAAAACAGGAAATAAGGACTTAAAGGAACCTAACTTGAAAGAAGCTATACGACTTAACCACAGTGCTCAACGATAGTAAACACCTTGTGGTAATTTTCCAATTTTCTGTTGGATTTATGCTTGAAGACTAGGTAGGTGGGTACTGACGTTCATTACCGCTCTGCAAAAGGTTAGTCTGCAAAAACCGCACAACAAAGGCAAGGCGATAGGCAATTTTATCGAGTGGAGTTCACACCAATGAAAGATTTCTAGCTAGTATCGAGTTTTCCAATAAGGAGATATTTCAAAAAATTTATTATCGGCTTGAAGTGCAATCAAAATATTTATGAATGGAACTCGACTTCGTTCATATGGCCACCGCACGTTTGCAGCGGTTGATTCGTTGGACCCAATTTTCAACGATTCGGCCGAAACGGCCGCTATTTCGCGTTCAATGTTGGCTCTAAGCTCTTCCAACGTCGTCGGCGTGTTGGCATAAACCAATGACTTAACGTAGCCCCACAGAAAATAGTCAAGCGGCGTTAAATCGCACGAAACGAGGCGGCCAATCGACTGGCCTATGTCTTGAGATAATACGCTCACCATACTTACTCTTCAATAAATCGATAGTAGAATGTGCTGTGTGGCTTGTGGCATCATCCTGTTGAAACCACATGTCGTCCAAGTCCATATCTTCCAATTCGGGCCAAAAATAATCGGTGATCATGGCGCGATAACGCTGACCATTCACAGTAACAGTAGCATGCAAACCGCACCAAACAGTTATTTTTTGTGGATGAAGTGGTGATTAATGAAGCACATGTAGATTTTCACCCGACCAATAACGCATATTTTGCTTATTGACGAACCCATTGAGCCAAAAATGAGCTTCGTTACTGAAGATGATTTTTTTCTTCTCCAGAACCCAATCGGAGAACGTACGTCGCTTCAAATGGTCCATAGGCTTCAATTCTTGAGTCAGCTTGATCTTGTATGGGTGTAAACCAAGATCCTTACGCAAAATACGCCATAATGTGGTCTGAGCGATGCCCAATTCTTGAGAACGCCGTGGAATTGACTGATTTTTATCGTTTGCTACGGACGCCTAAACGGCAGCGATATTTTCGACACTTCGACCAACCCGTTGTCTCACTGACACACAACGAATATGTAGACTCAAATTTTTGAACTAAACTTGTTATTGCCTGTCTACTAGGGCGAGAATAACGACCGAAAATTGAAGTTAACGCTCTTAAAGTTGCAGTCACCGACTCCGAATTTCTGTAGAAAATTTTTATAATTTGCAGACGTTGCTCGTTCGTGTACTTTACCATGATGAAAAAGTTGAGTTTACTGAATAAATTGACAGTGACAGTTTGATCATTAGTGAAAGAGTGCGTTCACAAATTAAATTCAAAGTTGTCAAGTCCCTATTGGAAAGCCCTTTATTTGATATAGGTGCTAGCTGTACTAATAGCTATATTATTATCAACCTTCAACCAATTCTAGTTGGACAGAAAGTGAGCTGATTCCAAGAAACCATTATAACACCTCCATTGAACGTTCATCATAGTGTTGCAACATCGTCAATGATGCTGAAGATTAAGAAACCTTGAATTACTAAAAATCCGGGGGCAAACAGAGAGGTTTTGAACTTATTAGACATGTAATGGGCTTAAAAAATCTTCGATACCATTGTGCACTTGACCTCACAGTCGCTGGTGCTAGAGCTATTGAAACACCGAAACCTCTCTCTACCAAAAAGATTCAGCTTTTAGTGGCTTCTTTCAATGCTAACGCATACGATACATTATAGGCAATGCCATACCATATTTAGGAATCATAAAGTGACGCACAGTGGCGGAAATTACCAAAAACGTGGCCAAAACTGTTAAAAACTAAAATTGTTGTTGCTATTTTTTACAACCATTTAGTCGGGCGATATGCGACTAAAGTGGGAACTTTTTAATAAGCCGCACTTAAAGATTTTGTTTGTGCGAGAAGGTTGGTAATTCTTAGTCTCTTTTTTGTTGATGTGCAAATATTTTCTTCATAAACAATATGGACTCTATTACTAGTGCTATTTTTAATGAAATTAATAAAAACCGGTTAAATATTTTCATGTTGTATGTTGGGTATGTTGGTGTATAATACTCGTATGTAAAAGAAACGCTTTTTTGGGAATAAAAAGAAATGTTAATTTTTGTGTAGTAAGGTAAATGTTTATGTTTGCCGTGAAATCCCGTGATGAAATGTACCTCCTAATTTACCTTCATATATCATTTACAAGTTGTTAATAAAAAAAGTTGCGATATTTTGCGATGTTAAGAGATATTGTAGAAAACACTAAAAATGCGAGTTTTCCTCAATAAATAATTTTCGTTTTTCTAGTTTTTTGACATAGGCTCACATTCAAACCTAATTTTTTTATCAAGAAATTAGCTAATTGAGGTCTTGAGAACTTCTTCATCACATGATTCGAGAAAAAATTGAGTTTTTTTCATAAAAAAAAAATCGAAAACTTGACTCACATTAATACATCCGATGAAACAAAGAAAATCTTAGCTAAATTTGTGAGTGGATATAAAGATCGATGGTTAACTCCATCTAGAAATTACCGAACTTTCCAAAATAAATTCAAAACCTGGTTTGAGTTCGAAATACCGTTTCCATGTCGAACCCATAGACTAGTTGGACGGCCACAAATTGACTTTGTTGAGCTTAGTGAAAGGCCAAAAGGGCGAAAACGGAAGAATTAAGCTATGCGGCACAAATGCAACTTCAGCAACAAGGAACAATTGATTATTCCACAGTAATAAAAGATGTAGTCTTTTCAACTCCATCACACGCATAAAAAATACCAAAAAGCTTTTAAAAAATTAGACTGTGAAATAATACTGCAGACGAAGCTTTGTCAATATTTGTTGAGGCCAAATTAACAATATTATTAGAGATACAGCCAAAAAACACGATGCCAATTTATATCCCAGCTATGAAGCGATTACAGAAGCGAAAAAAAAATGTTAATCAGAAAATTTTTAACATAAAAGAGGAGAATCACCACTTCAAAGTTTACTCGATCGCACTACAAAAGTTTGTTCAAATCTATCGAAGAGGTTGTTGATAGTTTACATTCTAATGAAATGCGGGATCTTCACATTATATCCAAATGGGGTTGCGATGGAAGCTCGGGCATGAGCGAATATAAGCAACATTTTTTAGACCCAAACAATTCAGATGCCAATATTTTTTTAACATCTTTTGTACCTATTCAACTTATATCAGGAAATGCATCCTCAGTTAAAACAATTATTTCGTGGCAAAATCCTCTAAGGTTTTGTAGACCCATCCGGATTCAATTTGTTCATGAGTAAAGGATATTACAGTAAGAGAGGTAGAATATGTTAAAAGCCAAATATCATCATTGAGTGAGACTTGTATAAACCTTGAAAAGTATTTCGGTTAAGCATGATAGAATTTTTTTTTTTTTTTATAATGAGCGCGCGCTCAAGGGGTTTGAGTACCCTTAAGGTGATTGTACACAGCGCGGGCAAAGGAAATTTAGGGAGGAAGAAAAGAGAGGTACCGATGTACATTGTTTTTAAATGTTTGCAAGTTATAACGACCAGGAAATACAGAGATCGGCAGGGCATTCCATAAGCGAGTTATACGGCTTAGGAACGAATCACGATATTTTAGAGTACGTCCGAAAATGGGCTTGAGGGTATACTGATGAGCATTCATAGCGAGACGGGTGTTACGGTTGAAAGTTTGAATGGGCGGAATGCTACTGGCGATTTTAGTGGAGCACTGGTGGTGGAAATAGCGATAAAACAAAGTGAGACACGAGACATTTCGTCGGTGTTCGAGGGTGTCCATTGATTGACTGATATTAGTATCGTCAATAAGTTTTATCGCACGGTTTTGGATCCTATCTAACAGGTGGAGAGATGTTTTAGGAGCACCTGACCAGATGTGGGAGTTGTACTCCAATTTTGGGCGGATGAATGCCTTATATATTGAGGCCAGATCAGAGGGGGTAAAATATTTCTTACATCGCTTGAGGAAACCTAGACATTTCACAGCATTTTTGGCGACATTAAATATGTGGTCATTCCAACGTAAGTTGTCATTGGCACACATACCGAGAATGGAAAGTTTATCGGTTTTGACGATGCAAGTGCCATTCATGGATAATGGCTGGGTGTTTAAATTTCGCTTTAACGACAGCAGACAGCATTGTGTTTTGGAAGCATTAAATTCCACTCTGTTGATAGTTCCCCAATTGGTTATGCTGTTGATATCGGAGTTTAATGAGCTTAGCATATGCTGCCGTTCTCGTACTACAGCCGAAGAGCAGGGCCGTGAGTCCGGGAACGAATATGAAAAGCAGAGAGTACTGTCATCAGCAGAGGAATATATTGGATTACAAGTAGCAGACAAGAGATCGTCAATGAAAATTAAAAAGAGTGTCGGTGACAGAACAGAGCCCTGGGGCACACCAGCATTTATTTTGTGAATATCAGACTTGAAACCGTCCAAGACAACTTGAATTGAACGTTCCGAAAGGTAATTTCTAATCCATTGAAGAAGAGAGTCGTCGATCCCAAATGCACGCATTTTCGACAAAAGAGCCTGATGCCAAACTCTGTCAAATGCCTTAGAAATATCAAGTGCAACTATCTTGCTTTCGCCAGATTGATGTACGCTTTGGTTCCACTTTTCGGTGAGACATGCCATCAAATCACCAGTGGACCTGTTGCTACGAAAACCGTACTGCCGGTCATTGAGAAGTTTTCGTGTTTCGAGATATTTCATGAGGTGATGATTTATCAGTGTTTCCATGACCTTGGAAAGAAGGGACGTAAGTGCAATGGGTCTGTAGGAGGAGAGAGAAGATGATTCGCCTTTTTTAGGGACGGGCTGGACAAATGCTGTTTTCCATCTGCTCGGGAAGAGTCCTAAAGTGTAGGATTGATGAAAAAGCTTACGCAGTGGTTTTGCCAGCGAGGAAGAACACCTCTTCAGAAGAAGGGGAGATATACCATCTGGACCAGCGGATTTATGTATGTTGAGATCTTTAAGTACTCTTGCTACTACACGAGTGCGAAAGTAGATTCGTCCCATTGAGGATTCGACGCACTCAAGTGTAGGCGGAGACAAAGCACAATCTGGGAGTGTTGAGCTGGCCGCAAAGTGTGCAGCAAGCAGATTGGCCTTATCCAAAGAGCTGACAGCTGGAATGTCATTGTAAATGAGCGTTGGGATGGAGGATGAGGCGGAATTTCTAATAGTTTTGACGAACAACCAAAAATTTTTACTGCCTTTGGGACATTGCAGTATTTTTTGCCTCAGTTTTTGGTCGTATAGGAATTTCACACGCTTAAGAAAGGCGTTGCAGTCATTTCTGGTTCGTTTGAACTTTTTTCGGTTTTCCTCTGTCGGGTTGGTCTTGTAGGACCGAAAAAACATTTCTCTAACCCTGACGGCCTCTTTACAGCTCGAGTCGTACCATGCCTTTTCTTTTGGTTTGATACTCTTCATCCGATGAGGAATAAAGGATCTCATTCCAAAGAGAATGGTGTCTGTAATCATATCAGCAGCGGCATCCACGTCGTTATCGGGGAAGCATAATGACCAGTTAAAATTCCTAAAGAAGCTATTAAGACCGCTCAAGTTGGCTTTCTCGTATTGCCATACGGTTCTTTTAGGAATTTTTTCTCTAACTGTGTGGTCGGTGTACGAGAAATTAGCTGATATGACACAATGGTCCGACGAGCCTAGAGGGGAGAGCACATCAATGGTGTACTTATCAGGGTGAGAAGTTAAAAACAAGTCCAGGGTGTTGGCGGTATGACTATCAACGTCTGGTATTCGCGTGGGCTCATTTACAAGCTGCGTTAGGTTGTTTTCCGCAGCGAAAATCTCAACACACCGTCCTTCGGGTATTGTCTGTCGAGAATGTCGAAGCCACCCAGAATTGTGTATATTGAAGTCGCCCATAATAACGATTTCAGTATGAGGATACAGGGATACAATTCTTTGAATGGAGTCAGACAGCGCATCAAACTCGTTAAAAGTTGAATTGCTGTCCAGTTTGGGGCTTCTATAAATAAAGCAGTAGTGTATAATTTGCTTACGGAGATGGAATTTTAACTACATGAAGTTGAATTCCGGATTGGAACATGGATTACACTGTGGTGGAGTTTGGTAAGCTACATAATGGCGTAAGCTATGCACATAAATGGCGAGACCGCGGTGAGAGAAGAATAATGGCACTAGTTCGTAGCCAGGTAGCTTCAGATCAGAATGATCTGAGAGGTGTGTGCGGGGATCTACCTGTGTTTCACTAAGTGTCAAAACAGCTGGTCTGTACTTACAGACGTGGACGTATGCAGATGGAAAAGTCTGCAATGCAATCACCGAAAATTCGGTGTTATTAATGCGGACTAACTGCAAACGATTTTAACAAAATGAGTCTAGTTCTTTCAAAGATAAATCAAAACTAAGGTTCGGTCTATCGTCATTGCATGCATGGATTCAATATCTCGAATTTGCCAATGGCAAGCGCGCGGTGATGAAAATAAAAAAAAAGTAGAAGAAAACAAAAAGAAGATCCAAGAAGCCTTTAGATGTCGAATGGGCTTGTTAGTCGACAGACCAAAACCAGGTTACGGAAGCTCAAATGATGGAAACACAGCCCGCAGGTTTTTTGATGACTCTCTTACTCGTACTTCATCGCAAATAACCAATGTAGTAGACCAAGGTTTAATTAATCGTTTTCGAATAGTTTTTCTTACAATATGCAGCGGTTCTCAATCAAAACAAAAGGAAATTTAAGGAGTATTGCATTGCCCCAGCTAACATGTTTGTAGAACTGTACCCGTGGTATAATATGCTAACAACAGTACACAAGATTTTAATACACGTTCCAGAAATTCTCTCTGAAGCGATTCTTCCCATAGGACAACTCGAGGAGGAAGTCCAGGAAGCTCGAAATAAAGAGCTTTTCAAGAAAATTTTCGAGGCAAAAAAATATGGAAGAAGTTTTTCACAACCTTTTAGTTTCTTCGCATCCGTACATAAGCAGCGTTAGAAAACATTCTTCGAAAAAACTAAAATCATATCCTCACTGAATATATGAAAGCTGAGTTCTACTCATAAATTACAGCTGCTCGCACTAATGGATGACCACCAAGTGCCTATTGGTTGAAGCTTAAGTTCTAATTGATAAAGAAGTAATATATGACTCGACCTAATAATCTGATTCTGGGCCCCACGTTTATCTCGTAACAAAGTTCAACTCCACAAGAAGAAAATTCTAATCCACACAAAGGAATGTCACTCCATCTTATCTTATTTAGTTAGTATATCTCCATGATCTCCATGACCATAAATAAGAGTTGAGACAAATTACAGTATTGAATCCGATTACTGATCTCTTATACTGTCTAGACATAATGTTTAGCTGTTCTAGCCAGCGTTTTGCAGGGTGTAACACAATGATCTGCTGAAGGAAAAGGAATTTTTCTCAATTTTCAGATAGAAATCCATTTTAATGCAGTCACAATAAAATCATCTTTCTGAACTCCGAGGCCCAATTATAGCCTACAACCCGCACTATTTCTATTATTACAAATCACCTAAGCGCACTTTGCCAAATGGCCAATTATTCAAATTAAACCAAAGTGATTCATAGCCCGAAAGAATTCCCAAACCCATTACCGTTCACCGCGGTACACTCTTCAATTAATTGATGAACCAAAATCTGACCCTAATTGAGAAATGCTCTTGAAAATTCCAAAAATACGTCTGATTCTCTGAAATTGAAGTCCTCTAACCCCAGAGATCACTTCATTCACCTAACCATCCGGAAAATTAAAACGTAAATCTCATCTCGACTCTGTACGATTTGTGGTCTATGGTTCCGAGATCTGTGTTCTGTACACTTCTGTGTGCGCCTGATCCATTAGTGTTTCGAGAAAAAAAAATCCAAATTTTTTAATTTATTGTTTCCATTTGTATCTGGTGGATAATCAAATCAAAGCACAGGCACAATTCTATAGTATCTATCGGTGGAATATTGTTCGATAGCTTAGCATTAAATTATGCCAGGCAGACTTCGATGATGGACGGACCTACTCATTTGTATTCAGACAGACAGACGTAGTTGATGGACGAATAATGGCAGATAGACATTGCTGTGAACAGTACTCGTAGAAAAAATTAAAAACAAAAAAATCTTCTACAACTTGTACTCGTATCATATGTACATGCGAGATGACCTTTTTTGAAATTAAAAATGCTAGCCGTGAGCGGCGATATTAAAAATAAAAAAAAAATACAGAAACTGATAATCAGATATAGAAAATAACAAATACGGTAGCTGATTACAGATTTTAAATACTGCTGTTGGTGGTGATGGGTAAAGGGCTACACTGGTGATTAGCTATGAAGTACACTGGTTTGAGGGACGTTTGCGTCATGTTAGTGACAAGCAATTGAACAGGTGAGTTAATATGTTGAACAAGATGGTGCCATGTACATATACTTCTAACAATTCGTTGACCTTAAGTTCCATTTGAATAAATTTTAAAAATTCTATGGAAAGAGATATCCGAGATTCAGTGCGTGCCAGACAGTACAAGGCACATGAGTCATCATGTTTGCTCTTAGGGCAATCAGATTGCAGCTGAGGATGTGATTTAGTACATATACCAGGATAAGCACCAAGAATCAGGAATCATGAGCATGACTGATATGTGGAAGACATATGTATGCCCTTGCAAGATCAAGAAAGCCTCATGAATTTCGTACTTGAAAAGCCTTCGGGAATTGAAGATTATTCTTAGTAGGGCGAAGCTTAATTTTTTTTATGCCACATGACACCAGAAGGTGCACACAAGAGGTGTCGTTTTAAATTTTGCGCCATTGTTGAACTGTCAACATTCAACTATGACTGCGATGACTTTTGTTAAGTACAAACTAGGAGATCTTTAAATGTAGATCGATACATACTCACGCAAAGTGCTAAAATAGTGAAAATTTTGTACTGCTTTTGGTCATTATCAAGCGCCTCCTCTCACAGCTCTGGTCAATTTAATCGATAAATTTGAACATTCCTGATAGGTTAGCGGTGCAAGGATTGCAACTCGTGTTCGTCCGGCAGGGTCAGATAAAAATATCGCAGCCGTAGTTAAGAGTGTGGCTAAAAACCCAGGTGTTTCCACTTCGAGCTGATCTCAGGAAATGGGTTTATCCGCAACCACTGTGCACCGCATTTTGCATAATGATCTTGACCTACATACTTATATGGTCCAGTTGGTACAAGAATCGAAGTTAGCAGACCACGCATAATGCCGTACTTTCGCTGATTGGATGATTTTTTTCAAGGGACCCAGAATAAAGGATGCATAACCGACTTTAGATACTCAATCTTCTACATACATATTTCAAAGATTAATAAGAATATAACTTAAATAACTTGTATGGTGAGGAACTTGATGAACCTTTCATCTTTCTAATCTTACCGAATTACCGACTGAAGAAGTAGAAGATCGGAGCTATTCGAAATCATCTTTTATCATAAATTATAAAAGTGTAAAATTGATACTGAAAAAAAGAATTGAATAGTCGACTGATCGTGAAATTTAGTCGATGCGATGGATGGATGTTGTGGTAAATGCGAAAGACAATTCAGCCGTAATGATCCCCATATAGTTCCGTGCAGCGGGTTCTGTAAGAAGATTTTCCACCGGGAGTGCTGCGAAGGAAAATTAACCGAATACGATGTGGGACGACCCCAAGCATATCGAAACATTAGTTAAAGTATAATTCATTTTCATTTCATTTCTTTATTGAGGCTTTTGAAAAACTTAAATTTTTTTTTTGTTTTTTGTTTTATACAATATCAATGTTAATAGTTATGTAGCCGACTTATATAGTATGTCCGGCAAATCAATTAAAAAGGAGCTTTTATATTATTACTTTACTCACTTTTGATATGATAAATATGTACATAGGATTTCGTATAGCAAAAATTTAGTTTGTATGCTTGCTCCCGGCATACTATCCTTTTATAATTAAAACATAAATAAATACTTAAAAACTATAACCTAAATTGAATTAAATAAGGAGATAATCCGAGCGTACTAACACAGAAGAAAACTTAACGCTCTCTAATTTAACTTCTCAGGTTTAGGCGTGAGGCTCTCTCATAGAAGGGGACGATTAAGCCTCTGTTTACATCAGGTGCAATTATTGGAAGAGATGTGTCGCTTAGCATACTGAACGGTGATAAATAATAATTGTTTTCCAACGAATCTGATAAGTTAGAATCAAACAAGGATCTAATCAGTGCATTCGGATGATTTTCAGTACGTTGTAGTTTATTTTTTGTGAGATTAACTAAGTATGAAAGAAGTGGCTTTACTTTACAGGACTCATAAATTATTTTATTTGAGAAATATTTTTTGTTGGCCCTTCTAAACTTGCCACAGCAAAATCTCAAAACTTTTCTTTCAAATTTCTCTAGTTCATTTGCCATTGTCGGAGAAATAGTAAACCACGAGCAGAAGCCGTATGCCAAAATTGGACGAATTAATGTTTTATACATTAGTATTTTTGTGTTCTTGGACATTGCTTTAGAATGCAGTACTGGTTTCAGTGCAGATGTTACAGCTTTTGCTTTAGATAGTGTCTTTTTGACATGCTTGTTGAATAAAAATCGATTATGGAAGTGAATTCCTAGGTACTTCATCTCGGTGCAAAGTGGAATTGCTGGGTTATTGATTTTTAATGAAAGATTTTTGCTCCCTTTGACCGCCAGTCGATGGCCTTTACCGCTTGCATTCCTGAAGCATATGAAATTGCATTTTTCTGAGTTGATATTCAATCCCCATTTTTGAAAGTAAGTGACAAGCATTGGAATTTTTTCTTCTATTTTGAGAAGTGCTTTTTGAGGTCTTACATCGCTAGCTGTTACCAGCGTGTCATCTGCATATAGAATTTTTTCTGGTTCATCATTCACAGAATTTTGAAATGGGAAATCATACAAGTATATATTGAATAAAATCGGTCCCAAAATAGAGCCTTGGGGAATTCCGGACGATATTAAGAAAAAATCTGATTTTTCAGATTTTACAAATACCGAAGAAAACCGATTTTCAAGAAAATTTTCAACGATCCGAATTAACCACTCGGGAAAGTTAAGAATTATCAATTTGTATATCAGTCCCTTATGCCACACAGAATCAAATGCCTTTTCAAGGTCAATGTTTACACAAATAGTACATTTCTTAGATCTTAAGTTATGAACAATTGTATTTCCTAGAAGAAGCGTGGCATGTTCTGTAGAATGCTCTTTTTGAAATCCGAATTGATTATTTGGTATTATATGGTTATCTTCGCAGAATGTGTTGATCGGTTCGCCTAAGACTTTTTCGAAGAGCTTACCCCAGTTTGAGAGTAATGATATGGGCCTAAAACTTTTTATTTCTCTCGTGGGTTTATTTTTTGCAATTGGTAACAATTTAGCTGTTTTCCAAACTGAGGGAAAATAACCATTATTAATGCAGTGATTAAATAAAGACGCAAGTATATTATCGAGGGAGTGACAGCTTTTTCGTAAAATAAAATTTGATATACCGTCAATACCAAACGATTTTTTATTTTTGAGATTTAATCTACTGATTTGTACCTTCTGAGGATTTGTAAAGGGTGTAATAACTGGGTTATATGAAGGGATGGCAGCTGAAAACGTGGTGATGGGTGATCTGAAATGTTCTGACGAACGAAATTGTTGTACCTCAAGGCAGACTTCATGTGTAAAATTACGATCAAAACTTGGCACCTTTTCCTTATACAGGGCTGAAAAGAAATCTTGAGAGGCAGTAATCTTAGACTGGGTGTCAACTGAATACATGGGGGGAAGGCCGTATGTCCTTTAGTCTGTTCTTAAAAGCGTTGTTCAGATCGTTGTTAACTCTTTGGTTTATTAATTTGCTTAGGCATTGGATTCTAGATGAGAGCTGACGATACTCCGAATTAACTTTGTTGAGATGCCTATGAAAAATTCTTTTTAATCGTCTTAGCCAGATGCTTCTTGTTTTAATTAGTTTGAAAGTTAAGTCCGAAATTTCTTTATATTTATGAGATCTAGGTTCACACATGACTGAGTTAGATTCTACAACTTCTGTGATTTTTGAATTAAGTTCGACAATAAAGTCATCTATTTCGAGATTTGTAATTTTCTGTCAGAGGGAACATTTAATAGAGAGATGTTGTTATGGAGACTTAATCTGAACACTTCCCAGTTAGTGTTTTTAAAGCTTCTAAATGCTGTTGGGGATGTTAATAAGGAATAAGAATAATTCTTTAGCTTTAAGGCCATGGAGATACCAAAGTGGTCTGATGGTGTTGGAAAAGTGGTACACTTATCTGAGGTGACCTGATCTTTCAGATTTGAAGAGCATAAAAAGAAATCAATAAATGAGGAAGAGCGCGGGAAAGTTGGCCCATCAGACGGAATAAAATCTATGTTTAAGAACGCACCATTAAAAAACCAGTTGTAAAATAAATTTCCATTGCTATTCTGAAGGTCATCCCCCCAATGGGGATAGCGCACATTAAAGTCTCCACCGATAATAAAAGCATCGAAAGAATTTATTAAGGAAAAGAGTCTATCGAGATTCCTTTGTAGCCGTTGACCAGAGTTGCAAGGAACGTATATACTGCCCAATAAAACGCGAAACTCAGAGTTCCTAGCATTATGTAATGTTAACACTCCTAAGCATACTGAAAAAATTTCGCTTTGGAAAGGTACAGGTCGAACTGAAATATTCTCTTTAAACAGGACTGCAGTTCTTCGTCCTGATACATTCTTTAAGATATCATAACCTTCGAAGGAAGGTTTATGTTTCTTATGGAATCTCGTTTCCGAAAGAAAACAAATATCTGGCTTTTCACTTTTTAAAATGTTCAAAAGAGCAAGTTTACGTTCATGAGATATTATGGAGTTGAAATTCATAAATGTGATTTTAAGGATGGTTGAAGCCATTTTATACAACAATGGAGGCAACGAATTCAAGGTACGTAAACATTTTTTCTTCTTTTGACTGAATTTGTTGGTATTTTGGCCAAAAGAGGCTGATTTTAATTAAGAGATCTTTAAACGGTATATTAAAAAGTTTTCTAGATTCGTTTAGGAAGTCGTTAAGGTTTCCTGGTTGGAACGCTACTTCAACTAATGTAGCAGATCTTTTTATAGAAGTTTTGGCAACATCCGCAAAAGAAATATTTGGATTGACCAATTGTCTAACAGCCTCTTTTGCAACTCTTGAGTTTGTACGGGCTGCAATAGTGTCTTTTTGAGATGAGGCCATTCTTCGTTCTCTATATTTGAGGAAAGCACGGCAAATCTGGGAACTGGCTGGATGGCCAACTTCATTGCAGTTTATGCATTTGGGGATTGGTAACTCTTCGTTTACTTCTTTTTTCGATTTACATAATTCTATGCAAGTTTCAGATGCATGATTGTCTCCACAAACAACACAACGATTCCTGTATGCACAGCAATCGCCTGTGTGACCAAACCTTTGACAACGAAAGCATTTGATCACAAGTTTACTATTTCTTTTTTCCCAGTAAATTCTTTGGTGCAATAGACTTCGAATGCATAGTAAATCCTGGATTGATTCACCCACATCAAGTTGGACAGCAAAAATGTTGAGTTTTATATTAAGTTCTTTTGTTCTCGCGGTAAAAAACGGAGAAACTTTACTAATTTTTACGTTGGGGGCAGCATTTCTCAGAGCTTCCAAAATAAATAGAATTGGTGTGTCACCATCAAGACCTTTGAGTAATATGGAAGCCCTTTTCGTCTCCTTTGGAGGAAAAGAATACGTGCCTAAGCCTGTTTCACGAAGTCGGTTAATTATCAATGTATGTACACTCGAGTTATTTACATAAGCTTTGGTTTTTTGATAACCAATATTAACAAACTTATATTGAATATCTTTAACTTGACAATCAGCGGCAGCAAGCTTAATACACTCGGCAATTAGTGTGCAGTTTGCACCAAATATAAAAATTGGGGGGCAGAATATAATTTTACTATTTAACAAATTATGTTTATCACTTGCCCCACATTCGGGATTAACAGCATGTTCTCTGGTATTTTGTTCTTCATGGGTATGTTGGCCTGTGTCCATATGTTCCAAGTCCAAAAGTGCTCCAAACGAATTGTCGAACTTTGGTGGGTCTTGATGGGATACGTGAACTGACTCATCATTTTTTCTCTTTCTCTTGCTGTTGTTGTTGAAATGTAATGCTGATCGTTTTAATTTGCCTATTACAGTGGACCACTCATATGCATTTGCATTCAGCTGAGGTGTGACGCTCTTCTCTTTCATAGATATTTGGCCTTGTGGAATATTAGTTCTCTCAAGACCGGTTTCAGTTGAATTATGAGCCATTGTGGATATTGGACTGTTCTGGTGTATAAAATCAAATGGGTTTTTATACTTATCACTTTTTAGTAAAGTCACATTGTTTTTATTATATTCCAGCAAAGCTGGAATATTTTTGTTATCTCTTTCACTATTTTCCACTATTTGAGTATTAATATCGAAGGAAATAGATTAAAGTTTATTAGTTTATTCAATAGGTGCTGAGAGACCGCGTTAGGAATTTTAAAGCAACACTAACAACGTAATCACACACGTCTATTCACGTCGGAAAAACTCGCCGACCCAGTTAAAGTATAATTGAAATACTAAACAATAACACAAAATCATTAACGGATCAAATTACCGAAATGACTAACACAATTCAAAAAACATTTTATAAACAAAAACGAACAAAAAAGAATGATGATGAGCGGTTAAAAGAAGGAGTACAGCTGATTTCCGCAACAGTTACGGAAATAAAAGAAAAATCTTGGTTGAACACAAAATTAAGTGGGAGTGAGAAAGAAGATCATTTAAGCGAAGGTGTGCAATATATATCAAAGACGGTTGTTGAAATAAAAAATGAATAAAAATGAAGGAAAGTGAAGCGTGCGGAAAAGCATTATATGCTGCACAAATTAAAAATGGTCCGCAAGTAATACTGAAACCTAAATGCAATCAAGCAAGTACAATATCAAAAGAGGAGATAAAAAAACAAATAAAACCTTCATCTATATCGATCAAAGTTAATGGCCTATCAAACAAGAGGAATGGTGCTATTGCAATAAATTGTGGTAATGAAGAGGCTTGTGATAAAACACAATCATTGCTTAAAGAAACAAAGATGAGTGACAAATAAGATATTCAGATTCAGAGAATGAGAAATCCAAAAGTTTTGGATTTGAAAATTGAATAAAAAATTAGAGGAAGAAGAAATAGAGTGTGCTATTAGGGCGCAGAATATCACATTGCAGTTTAAATCGCTAAATTAATTAATTTGTCAATGTTTACGAGTCGCCTAAAAGAAAAGGAATGTTTAATGATGTTCTTGAAATAGATAGTGATGCGTTTCAAATGATGATGAATGTAAAAAAAATTAATATTGGATGGGATAGATGTGTCATACTCGTATATGAAGAGTTAAATGTAAAAAGGTGTTTTAATTGTTTGGGATTTAACCACTCGGCTTAAGTGTGTACAAATAAGATGGCATGTGTTAAATGTGGAGGCGAACATAAAAAAAAAATTGTGTGAAATGTATCAGCTGCATCAGAAGTAGAGAACTTATTCATCTACCAAATATAGAGGTTGATCATGACATAAGAAGTGAGAACTGTCCAGTCCTTAAACGGAAGTTACAATTTGAAAAACAAAAAATTCTATACTAGCCACTAACAGAATGTAAGTGTTTATTCTTAAATATAGAAAGACTAATGAATAACTTTAATGAAATTGAAAATACTCGTATAATGAGCACGCGAAAATACGAAATTGTTTGTTTAACAGAAACACATCTAACATCAAAAATTGAAGACAATGAAATTAATATAGAAGGTTTCCAACCAGTCAGATGCGACTCAATTTCATCACATACGGGAGGTGTTATTTTTTATTTATGCGAACACTGGAGAATATTCCATTATGTATGGAAAGTTGGTGGTTAGTAACAAGACTTATTTATAGAGAACATGTTTTAGTAGTGGCCGGCCTATATAGATCCCCAGGTGCATCTAAAGCGATTTTTTGTGATAATTTCCGTGAATATTTAGATAAATTACCAATAAATGAAAACAAAATTATGGTAGTGGGAGATGTAAATATCGACTGGCTGAAACGTAACACATACGCATTAGGTTAGGTTAGGTTAGGTAAGAGTGGCTGTTGGAAATACCAATCCACTTAGGCCTATTGGCCCATTGTGATACCAAGTGGATCTATGATCTTCTTACTACTGGAGCCAGTTTGAGCTTATAATAAAGCGTAGGAGACTGTTAATGTCTATATTTTCTAGATCTTTAGGTCGTTGTAGAAGAAAGCTCCTAGATGAAGCTTCCTTCTCTGGGAGAGAGCTGGGCATGTGCAGAGTAGGTGGGGGATTGTCTCCTCCTCTTCCTTGTCCATGCAGCTTCTACAGAAATCATTAGTAAAAGCGCCAAGCCTTCTTGCGTGCTTGCCTATGAGGCAGTGTCCAGTAATGACACCTATTATGGCGCTGAGATGTTTCCTATCTAAAAGGATCAGACAATTAGAGCGATTCAGATCCAGCCTTGGCCAGATCTGTTTGTTTGCTAGACATGTTTGCCCAACAATCCACCTAAGGTCTGTTCTTTTAATGGCATCCAGCTTTAATGTTAGTCTGCACGTAGCGATTGGTATACCTATACTACTTTTGTCAGGTAGGATGGGTAGAGTGGTTCCAATTTTGGCGAGTTCATCGGCTCTGCAGTTCCCTGAAATGTCTCTGTGGCCCAGCACCCAACAAAGGTGAATGTTGAACTGCTCTGCCATCTCCATGAGAGATGATCGGCATTCAAGGGCGGTATTAGAATATAATGAGACCGAGTCCAGGGACTTGATGGCGGCCTGACTATCCGAAAATATGCGGATATCCTTTGCAGATATCACGTTTTTCTTCAGCCAGGACAGAGCTTCTTTAATCGCCAAAATTTCCGCCTGGAACACGCTACAGTGATTTGGAAGGCGGAAAGAGAGGCTTAGATTTAGCTTATCTGAGAAAACACCGCCACCAACTCTGCTATCGGTTTGAGATCCATCTGCAGTCGCAGCTACTTGCTTGCTAAAAATGTCGAGGGGTGTCAAGTGAAGCAGAATATCTAATGCCGCAGAGGGGGTAGACCGCAAGACTCCGCTTGTGCATAGACATGCTGTTCTTTGGACTCTGCTTAGTTTAATGCGGTTGACTGCATTTTCCAAGGCCGTCCACCAGACAACCACCCCGTAAGTAAGTATCGGTCTTAAGACCGAGATGTATAGCCAGTGGGTTATGCGAGGTTGAAGGCCCCATTTGTTCCCAATGGCTTTCTTGCAAGAGAATAAAGCTATTGTAACTTTATTGACTCTTTTTTGAATGTTAGGTTTCCAGTTTAGTTTCCTGTCAAAAATGAGACCCAGATATTTTGCTGTATCGGAGAAAACTAAACTGGTACCGTTTATTGAAGAAGTGTCTATGATTGGAATTTTATATTTCCTGGAAGAGGGGAAAAGATCTGTTTTATGGGGGTTTATTCGCAATCCACAGCGATCTGCCCAGCGGGTTAATCTGTTGAGATTTACTTGGAGGAGTTCTTTAATGGTATTTAGATGTTTTCCTGAGACGGCTATGGCAACGTCATCCGCATAGGCAATCACTCTGCTACCAGCCGCTTCCAGGTATATCAGTAGTGCGTTAACTACTAAGTTATAGAGAAGGGGAGAGAGGACACCGCCTTGAGGCGTACCTCTACTGACATATCTTTTAGCAGAAGTCTGCATTAAGAATTAAGCAAATCGTAAGGGATAATGCTATTTCACTATAAGTGAAAGAACCAACTAGAATTACAAATTACAAATAAATTACAAATAATGAAATGTTGCCGATAGTCTGAAAATTAGTGATCAGGAAAGCATCGAAATCAGCTTACAAATTACCAAAAATTCAAAAAGTGCAAAAAAAAAACTAACGAAAACCTTAAAATATGATAAACAAAAATTTCGCGAGTGCCTACAACGTGAAATAGAAGTGGCAGACAATAGATACGAGAGTGATGTTAACATCCTGGCGAGAAATGCTACAAAGTGCTTCAAAGAGTCAATAGATTCTTTGAAATGTAAGCGATTTGTTGATACCTCGGGCATAAATCAGAGGTTTAACAACGAACTTAAAATAATGCGTAGTAAAAAAATTTATAAACATAGGTTGGCTGTATGGTCAAATTCACCAAGTGACCAAGGGAAAACTACAGACTAACTAGAAATAACTTTAAATCAGCGCTTGAAAAGGCAAAGAACTCAAAAAATACAAACAGCTAAAGACCAAAAAGCAATGTGGGGAACCATAAATTCATTAGTGCTAAAAAAACCGAAGAGTGCAATAAAATGTGTTGTTTGGGATAATGTTCCAATAAATGACTGTAGAACTATGGCAAGTAAATTTAATGTGTTCTTTGTTGAAAGTGTGTGTGAGTTAAATAGCTCTATTCCCTGCCTACCCTATGTAAATTTTGTTCAACGAATAAACAAAAGTTTTAAATTTAAATGTATAACCGTTAATGAACTACAACAAATTGTAAATACTATGAAAAATAAAAAAGACGCAAATATGTTAAGTGTGAACATGATTAGTGACGCGTTGTACAGTATTGGTCCCAAATTGTGCAAAATTATAAATAAATCAATGACTGAATGGAGTATTCCCAGAAATATGAAAAGAATCGATTGTAGTGCCAATTGAAAAATCAAAAAATGCTACGAAACTATCTGATTTTCGTTCAATTAATATGCTACCCAATGAATCAAAAATTTTGGAAAAGGCGGTGCAGCAACAGCTTCAGAAATATATGGAGGACAATCAGATGTTTGTTGAGGGTCAATCAGGCTTCAGGGGCAAACAGAATTGCGAGTCGCTGCTTAATCTAATTATTGCGGATTGGAAGACTGAGGTTCATTCGAAAAAGAAAATTGCTGCTGTTTTTATCAGCCTCAGACGAGCTTTTAAAACAATTGACAGGGGAATCCTACTCGATAAATTAGACAAGTACGGAATTAAAGAAAACGAGTTGGAATGGTTCGACTCATACTTGCAAGGGTGTACACAAAGAACAAAATTGGATGATGCAATATCAGATGCAATAAATGTAGTTCTATAAGTACCACAAGGACCAGTTTTAGGGGCATTACTGTTTATAATATATTAATTTAATGAAATGTTGTTAAATGTTCTCGCTTGCAACTGTTTGCAATGGTTTCAAATGAACAAATGAAGTTTAAACGTGAGCAAAGCCAAATTTATTTTTATAAACGGACAATCTGATAATAATATATTAATTAATAATGAAATAGTTGAAAATGTTAACGAGATTAAATACCTAGGAATTATAATCGATACGAAGTTAAACTTTAATAGTCATACTAAGTACATATCAAAAAAAAAAAGTAAATGAACTAATTGATGAATTAAAGCAAGAGAGCCAGCTAATAAGCTGTTAAACTTTAATTACATTTCGATATTTACTAACTACGAGTAAAACGTCAAATTTTCATTGAAATGTAACAACACCTCCAACCTCTTTTATTGGAAAAAATTTTAATGAATCAAATTGTGTACTGGCTGGTCCAAATAAATAGAAGTTGTAGCACAGCTATTATTTTATTATTTTGTTATAAATAAATTATTAATTGTTTTGTGAATTATTTAACATTATTTCAGTTTTAATTAACATTTAAATTTATGTACCAAATAAAAAAATAATGATGTGACAACATTTAAATTTATGTACCAAACAAAATATAATGATGTGGCAACTCTCAACTTTTATTTGTGTTAGTTTTAGTTTTAGTTTTGAATGCATTTTATTTACTTAATCACTAACTTTTACATACTAACAAAAAATGCTTAAATGCTAGCTTACAATTACTTAACAATCTTATACTAACTTACTGGCCCCACACAGGCACTCTAAGCTAATCTAAATTCTTATATCTATGTCTTTCGACTTCATTTACATTTTATTTATAAATCTTTATTTTGTGTACTTAGGGCTAAGAAAAAATTTATAACAAAAAACTTAGCATATGGACATTTTATTATTTTTTATAAAAGCTTAGTATCTAACTTAAAATAAACCTTAGCCTACCTAACCTAAATGCACAATACACACATAAACACACATAGACATTATACACGATCATATACATATATCAGTATACACCTTTGTATACACTGATATATGTATATGTTTCTTAAATGCTAACCTAAACCTATGTAAGCTGGCCATCGCTATTTACAAAGCAAATACATTGGTCAGCCCTGCCTCATTAGTGAGGCTGGTCCGTAATTGACGGAAACGACGACGAAACATCTTCTCCATCATTCAACCACCAGAAATGCTGGTGCTGCCGAACGACATCCCTCTTATCGCGATTCCCCACCGCCCTACTGAACCTGAGGCGATCCACACTGCCGTGTGCGACGTCTCTGTCGTAGTTGAGTCGCCTGTCCCCAGCTGTCCGAGCGACATGGAAGATTAACGGCACCGCTGATCTATCCTGGATCAACCCTATCTGATCAAGGTAGAGGAATGCTTCCGGTGGAACGAAGCCGTCAAAGCGCACACTCTCGTGGTAAAGGTAATTGGGGTAGTAAGCCCCAGATATCAGGTTATTCGTCGAGGTCATTGCTCTTGCAATGTGCCTTCGAGTCAGCTTAATTACGAAGTTGTCCACTCGTATTAGGTTCGCCCTGTTATAAAGGACCTCATTAGGATAAAATTTCTTGTACTCCGATTCTGGTGTTCTGTACAAGCGAAGACAAGCCCTAAGACAAGCCCTCTCAAACACCCGAATCTTTTCCATTAAGCTTGCTCGTACATTGAACCACACGGGACAACCAAATACCAGCATGGGCCTGATAAGGGCCATGTAGCAGATTACCTTTACCCTCGCATCGAGTTGGCTGCTATAAAACAGTCTCTTTGTAAGGGCAAAAGCACCTTTAGCTCTGGCCAGAGCAGCATCTACATTTTTGCCAAAATACAGAAACTGATCTAGCCAGATTCCAAGGTATCTGACTACATTTCGACAGGCAAGAGGCTGTCCGTGTTGTCCAATAATCGAGAACTTTCTCCAATTTTTTCTGGTATCCCTAGAGGCTCTAGACAACGGCGTCCTAAAGAGAATGGTTTCCGACTTCGGAAAGTTGATTTTCAACTTCCAGTCATCGCAAAATCGTCTTATCTTATCGAAGTCACGCTGCAAGAGAGTAATAATGACCTCGATTTTTGGACCTGTTCTGTACGCTACCACATCGTCTGCGTACGCAATAGTATGGGGAAGTGAACCTATCAAGTCGCTTGTATAAATGTTAAATAGGATCGGCGAATTGACCGCGCCTTGCTGAAGACCATTTTTAATTTGAAATATTCCAACAGAAGTCACATCGCCATTTTTCACGATGAACTGTCTGTTGGTTAGCATATTATAGAGAATGTACAAGAGTGGTTTACTGATCCCCAGCCTAGTCAGCTTATAGAAAAGACCCTCTAACCATACGGTGTCGAAGGCCTTCTCCAAGTCAACAAGGCAGGCACCAGTGCACTGTTTCTTGCCTTTGTTCCATTGGATATCAGAAACCAGTTTAGACGCGGCATGTGAGATATCATGTCCCGCCTTAAAACCGAATTGATTATCCGGAACTATATGTTTGTCCTCAGCCCACCTAGACAGAGCTCTATTGATTACCTTTTCAAAAACCTTACTGATATTCGGAAGGAGACTTATCGACCGGAGATTCGCCGGATTGGATATATCCTTCCCCTTTTTGGGGATAGGTTGAACCACCGCCGTTTTCCAATGCGCTGGATAATGTGCATTATTCATTGCATTATTAAACAGGGTGGTGTAAATGTCCACCGCTTCTAGAGGAAGATGTCGAAGCACGATGTTCGGAATACCATCGGTCCCCACTGATTTCTTAGCCCTGATTGTGTCGAAGATCTCACGGAGTTCCTCCTTCGAAATGAACGGGGGTAGGTCACTCTCTCTGGTCATGACATTATTTGCCATATTTTCGTCGCTGAACCGAGTGAAACCAGAGCCCTCGGATCGCCAGTTCCCTATTTCATTTCGAATGCCGAAGTCGTGCATCAAGACGCGACTGTCCAGGTCATAATTAGGGCCAATGATATCAATGGCCTTGTATACTTCCTGGAAAGTCGCCCCTATGGCCTCAACCTTCTCCTGTGGATCCTCGATCACAAAGAAGTCGTCATCATCAGCGGCCTCATTTGGATCAATACCTGCTATTGTCAGTAACCGTTCGTTGTCTGTTGTCCGGGCTATTTTAAGACACTGAAGGTCGTTTTGATTTTTTCTCCGAAATAGTTTATTTATTTGCGGAAACATATTCGGGTTGCTGGTGTTTACAGCCCGAACCTTGTTGTTCCAATACAAACTTACAGAAATTCTGTAATTTTCTTTTATTAGCGTTTGAATATTTTTAATCGACGACTTCAGTGTCCTAATCTCCGGGTCTTGTCGGTCAGTTAACTGTCTGTACAAATTTTTAAGTCTTGTCAGAAGTCTACTTTTCTGTCGGTGCAGTGCGTCAATAGTAGGATTGCGGAACAGGTCTTCGTTAGTCGTACGTCGATACCGCGGTATTGTAGTGTCCATAGTTTGTTTAATTGTCTCGTCCATTTGTTTTAGGTAATTGTCGATCTCCTCGTTTGACAAATTCCTATTGGACGGTGGGCGGAGCGTGTTCGAGGAGAGTGCTCTTGTCAAGGTTGCGGAGAAGCGTGTCCATCGAGTCTTACTGTAGTTGTAAGAATATTTTTGGACAAACTCCTCCAATTCCGCAATTTCGTTAGGAACTGTAATTTCGGTGCTAAAACCGCAATGGTCGCTGTCATACACGAATGTGCGCAGACAGTTTAGCGTTTGTAAATTCGTACCTGTCAGTCGTATACGTTCGTCGTACAGTAGTAGATCCAAATAAGACCCGCCTCTGGGAAACGACGGGTTATCCGTCGCTTTAAGACCGAGTCTGTACATGACATCGTGCTGACCCCACCAATCTAGTAGTAGGTTCCCTCTAGTATTTGGCAAATTATTTCCCCAATCGCTGTGTCTAGCGTTGAAATCCCCGCCGATTATAAAATAATTCTCCCCCGATTCCAGCCTCAGAAGTCGAAAAAGCGTGTCGAGCTCTGTAATGAATAGGGTGGATTGTGAAGTATCAGGTGCATAAACAGAGGCCAAATACAGCCGCTTTCCACTGCGGAGCGGGATGTACACGACGACTGCCTCCAACACCCGGAACCTGCGCAACACGCCCTTGTACACTCTGTGAAATTTTATACCTTCTTTAATGAAGATCGCGACACCGCCTCCACGTTTGGATCTGGGCCGGTTTCTTCTTCTAACGATATAATTATTGTACTCCAGTTTGTGCTTATCGGTTAGCTTAGTTTCGCTGGCGAAAAGCACATCAGGAGTTTGGTCTTGTAGCAATTTAAACATTGCGGCTCTTCGTTCAATCCTAATCAGTGAATTAACATTCACCGCAAGGACCTTCAAAGTTTGCTCCACCATGTGCGTACCCATTACGACATGTGTTGCGTTAGGCCCGGCAGCAGCGCGTAGATCTGGTCCACCCGCTTGGCCTGTTCTTGAACCTGTTTTTGCAGCTGAGCCATCTGCCCTTGGATTGCGAGCAAGATGGCCAGCATGTTAGGTGCAGCTTCCGTTGTTCTCGGCGTTGGCGCCGGAGAAGCAACAGTCGCTTGCTGTACCGTAGCCCCCCCACCTGACGCCATTTGGGCGTAGGAAATTTGGGACGTGACGGCTGGTGTTTGAAACCTCACAGGTGAACGTTTGACCTCCACCTTCTGCTGCCGAGCCAGTTTTGCTTTCTTAATGTCAGAGAACTTAGGACAACCCCGATAGTTTGCGGTGTGTCCCACATTTCCACATAACACGCACGAGAGCTGCGACCTATCGGATGCTCCGTCAACACCCAGAGGACATTCTTCGGAACTGTGGTTCTTAGCGCACTTCACGCATCGAGGCTGCATTTGGCAGTTCGACGCGGCGTGCCCGAACCTCTGGCAGCGAACGCATTGTATAACGCCTTCGCTCCTTTTTAGTTTTTCCCAGTGAACCACCTGGTAGTCTAGGACATTGATACTCCTTAGACTATCCAGACGGCTTTCGGGACTGAGTTGCACCAGGAAGAACGGCAGACTCCGTTTCTCCCGCCTAGCTCTAGCTGTGGTAAATGGCTTTACCCCTACAAACTTGAGTCCTTCGCACTCCTTCTCTTTGAGCAGTGCCAGGATCTCCTCAGGATCAGAAGACGGTTCCAACCCCTTCAGCAGCATAGATTGCCGCTTTTCACACTTCGGTGTGAATGAGAAGTGCTCCGTCGTCGTTTCCCTTAGGAGCTCTTTCACTTTCGCGTAGCCCTCCACTGTATTACAGTGGATGGCATGGCGATCGTTCCCCAATCTCTTTATATTAAAATTATTGCCAATGACCAACTTACACAGGTCCTTGGTTTCATTTACCTCTAATTTATAGGTGTTGATAGGAGGCACCTTCTCCTTCTTCTTCTGTTGCTGCTGCTGCTGCTTCTGTTGTTGTTGTTGTTGTTGCTGCTGCTGCTGCTGCTTATGTTGTTGTTGTTGTTGTTGCTGCTGCTGCTGCTGCTGCTGTTTTTTCAGCTGCTGTGGTTTCAGCTTTTGTTGTTTTAGCAGCTGTTGATGTTTCTGCTTCAGCTGGTTTTGTTGTTGCCGTAGTTGTTGTTTCCGCTCTTGTGGCTTTTGATGTTGGGAGCTCTCTGCTTCAAGTTGCTCCCTCTGCCTGCGTGCAGTTTGCCTTTGCTTCATAGCAAGCTTTCTCTCTGTCAGCTTTTGTATGCTGATGTCGATTTCATTTATTTGCTCCTCCTCATCTTCCGATTCGGATGACGCTAGAGAGGCAAAGTTGTTATTGCCCCCCTCATAACGGACCTCATCTGCTGTTTCAACAGCATTTATCCTTTTTTTTCTTAGGTTAGGAGGGGTTTTCAAACTCCCCCTCCTTTTAATAGCTTTAACGGCACTGGCAACACTATTACTGCCTTTTCCAACTCCCGTTATGGGAAGAGCGGAGTGCTCTCCACCATCCATCGCGTGATTGTATTTTTTTTTTGTTTTGAAGCAATTTGTTTTCACGATTTGAGCAAAAAAAAAAAAAAAAGTTCCAAGTCTGGCCCGGGATCGAACTCACGTCCCACGATTTGAAGACCGACGCCGCTAACCACTTGGCTACCGAGTCAACTAATAAGTTTGTTATTCTTTTTCACTTTTTTCACTTTTTTCACTTTTTTCACTTTAGGAAAAGCCGAGACACATCTATTCTCCTCGGAGATCTGCGAACGACTGATGAACTTTTATTTGTGTCGCATCATATAATTCACACTCACTTCAAGTACCAAATTACTCTAATAGAAGAATAAAATTTTATTATATTGTGAAAAATCCACGTAAACCGTTGTTAGTGTTTTATTTAGAGAACAGCTTTTACAAGTTTACGCTCCGATTAAAAGGAATCACTCATACGTTTCGACCAAGACTTGGCCTTTCGTAAGTGATTGGAGGTTTAAGTTTATTCGTGTGTCTTCGACCAAGTTTTGGTCTTTTCACATAAATCAAAACCAATTTTCACAAGTTTCATCTAGAGGACGAATTTTCCCTCTACAAAGTCTCTTTTTAAAAATAAAATAAAATGAACAAATCTTAATTATTTTCGGTATGTTGTGGCTTTATTGGAAAAGAGAAATTTCCCATTAGTTATGGAGTACGAGTTCATTCATGTGGCTGCCTTAGCAGACTTCGCAGTAGTGTTAACACAATTTTCCAAAACCTTGTTGACCGTTTCTGAATCTGTCTCACGAGCTCTAACGATATTCACTTTAAGGGCTTGAATCGTTTCCAGATTTTCTGCATAATATCGATCTTTAACGGCAACCCACAAAAAAAGTCTAGCGGTGTCGAATCACAGCTCCGAGGCTACCAGTTGACATAGACAAGGCGGCTGTTAATACGATTACCAAACTTAACTTAGTAAGTGAGCAATGAGAGAACTCGATAGCTAAGGCAAATCTCGCGGAGCAACCTGTAACATCGGGTTCAGACAGGAGATGGTGTGTGCGAGGCGCTGATTGGAATGTTTATGGTGCGCGTATACTTGCGGAGGTTTCCTCCCTGACACCGCAAGTGTACGGCAGCTTAAGCATAGACCAGCAAATCGCACACATTAATGAGTGCGTAAGTCGGGTTAATGACGAACTCTTTGAGAGGAGCCGTAGGGCGAATCAAAAAAGGGTAAGTTGGTGGAACCGCTGTCTGACAGAAAAGCGAAGGGCTGTCAGAAGCCTAAGGAAGCGATTCCAAAGGGCTAGGGCGGCTAACGCTGAGAACCTGGCTCAGATGGGCATTGCCTTTCGGCAAGCGCTCGCTGAGTACAAACGGCTCATTGTCAGCACAAAGGAGTCTCACTGGAGAAACTTTGCCTCTAATAATAGAGACGATCCCTGGGGCAAACTATATAAGATTTGCCGTAGTACTAAAAAGACTGCTGACATTGAAGGCATACGTGTGGATAATACGGTTTTATCCACATGGAAAGACTGCCTTACTGCATTGCTTGGTCAGTTCTTCCCGAGAGAGGAGCGCTTTGAGGACTCTTCATATGAAGAGCCTCCGATCCCTCCGGAGTTAAGAACTGAAGAAGTCGACTATGGTGTTTCACTTCTTCGCTCTAGGAGATCTCCTGGAGCTGATGGAATGACCGGAGAGAGCCATCTGGAAGGCCGTCCCAGAATACCTACTCGGACTGTACAGCAAATGTATTACTTTTAGCTACTTCCCCAAGGATTGGAAGGTGGCAAGGGTGGTTGTGCTCCTGAAGTCCACCGATAAGAATAGGTCTGACCCTAAATCTTATCGGGGCATCAGCCTGCTTCCGGTACAGGGAAAAGTACTGGAAAGGGTTATGGTGGAAAGGGTTTCAGAGAGCATGGCGGAACCAATGTCCCCCTTCCAATTCGGCTTTAGAAGAGGCAAGTGTGTCGAGGATGCATGGTCTTTCGTAAAAGACAGAGTCCTCAGAAGCAGGGCCAGTGTGGTTATAGGCATCTTTATTGACTTCAAAGGTGCCTTTGATAACCTAAACTGGCAGAAAATAGTAACCAGGTTGCAGGAATTGGGCTGTCGGGAAATTGGGCTTTGGGGAAGCTACTTTTCCGACAGAAAAGCGAGTGTGGTAAGTGCACACGACAACGTCTCAATTAATGTTGAGAGAGGTTGCCCCCAGGGGTCCATCTGTGGTCCATTTATTTGGAACCTGATGATGGATCCACTCTTGCGGCGGCTAAACGAGCTCTGTGGGTGCTGCGCCTATGCAGATGACCTGCTCCTCATCCTTGAAGGCCAGTCTAGGGCCGAAATCGAGGCAGTAGGAGAAAGAGCTCTAGCAGTCGTTGCTGAATGGGGAGAAAGCGTAGGGGTAAGTGTGTCGCAGGATAAGACAGTCTTAAAGAAGTTCAAGGGCAAGTTGAACGTAAGACGTCGGGCTCCTAAGATACATTTGAACGGCGTTGGCATTAGATGTGTGACTGAGGTCACATATCTGGGCATAACAATGGGTGAGTGTATGAACTTCATGCCTCACCTGGTTCGTACTAGACTACGTATGCTGAGTGCCGTAGGCCAGATAAGGCGCATTTTGCGATCTGACTGGGGACTCAACAGGCGTTCTATTCGTATCATATACGATGGCCTATTTGTTGCCTGAGCAAAATATGGAGCATCGGTATGGTACGACAGAGTTATGACTGTTGATGGCCAAAGGCGGATCCTGACTTGTCAAAGAGTCGCCTTGCTTGGCTGTTTACCGGTGTGCCACACTGTCTCCACAGAGGCAATGCAGGTGTTGCTGGGAGTGCCACCTCTGGATCTGGAAGTGATGCGACGTGCTATTGCTTTCAAGATCGGAAAAGGTCTCCCCCTAAATGAGCGCGTTTCTGTTTCCCAGGAAGAAGTGGATGGCCTGTCCCTGAGGCAGCGTAAAACCTTGCTACACGCATATGTTCTATCTAGATGGCAATCTAGATGGGATACTAGCGAAAATGACAGGGTTACTTACTCGCATGCTAACCATGCGAATTTTTCCTGAACGGAATTTTAACCTCAGAATGGGCTTTCTGTTGACCGGGCATGGATCCCTTAATGCATTCTTGCATAAGAGGGGGCTTAGCGAGGTTGCGAGCTGCTCATGTGGAGCTACCTATGAGGACTGGCTTCATGTCCTATGTGAGTGTCCCAATTACGCTGACATAAGGAACTTGCAGGCTATGGGCATCACCTTTAATGGTGAGAACTACGATGTAAGTGGAATTATCACTGATACCGTACGGTTTGAAAGAACCCGTAGTTTTGCAAAAGAAGTATTTACTAGAAGGCGCAGTAGGCAGCTAGCGGGAAGATTGTAGGAACTTTTTGTTGGAAGGCTGCCAGTCCTGGGCAGTGAGGTGCCCAACTGGAAGTAACCTCAAGGTTGCGAAGCTCGACCGGAAGCTATATTCTGGTACCACGGGAGGTCAGGAGCCCCCGGAACTATGGTTCCGGCCTGACCTAGGAGTTGGCCCCTTGTGGGAGTATCGTGGTGGCTGTAGGTTTATACCCAAAATCGCGGGGAGAATGGACCAAATGGATCTTTGACATTTCATGGCTTAGCATATGTTGTAGTGTACTACGACCTGTGCTGGGGCATGTGATTGCTATGGAACCAACTGGTTTATTCGATGTGGAGTTGCATTGCAACCGGGTGCCATGACCCACAGAATGGCTGAGGTATTGGATAGGCCTCGACCCTTCACCAAAGGGGAAGTTCGTGCCTTACACACGACTTCGAATCTGGTACTGGTGGTAGTACCTGTACTACCCGATGGGCGCTTATCAACGCATTGTTTTGATATCTTGTGCGAAGACGCACCGTAGGCTTAAGCCCTCACGGCAGGTACCTACGTTAAACACAAGAGACATCTGTAACATCTGGTCCTACAGATACTGTGGTATATATTAAAAAAAAATTGAGGGCAGATGAGTTTCTCAAAACTCGGTGATCAATAAGTGCAGACTTAGTGCATTTGGAGGTTCTGAGTCAGCCTTCCACAATTTTGCTGCTGCTCAGAGGACAACTGTTCACGGACAACGAAAACGGGGAAATTTTGAATCCAAAACTAAATACTAAATCTAAATACGAGGAAATATACTTCAAAACCGTTGATTGCCATAATTAAGGGTCTTATAAATGAGAAGCACCCAGAAAAGGCTAATTCAACAGATACAGCAAAAACTAGCAATTCTCAATGCCCAGATTCAATAAAACCTCCAATAATTTTACTTCATTCATTTTCTGGTGACGTTTTTTGTGTTTGGTGCACTACAATCCTATGCTATCAAACCAAGCTAAATTTCATTATCTTCTGTCGAAGCTAAATGCCACATGGGTTGCTCCCAACCAAGGACTTACTATTGAAGACGACAACTACGATGTGGCTTTAGCAAGATTAATGGATTGATCGGTTTTTTGGGCTGGCGGTGTCATTGGACCATAATTTGTTTCGGAAATTGGATTGCCTTACCGAACAATGTTGACTGACTTTTTTTTACCTGAAATTGATGCTATAGACTTGGATGACGTTTATTTTCAGCAGATGGCGCCACATGTTACACAGCTGGTGAAACAATGGCTCTATTACGTAACAAATTTCCTGGACGTGTGATTACTCGAAATGGGGACTTCAATTGACAGCCGAGATCGTGCGATTTGACACCATTAGGCTTTTTCCTTTGGGACTATGTCAGAGATAAAGTCTACAACCAATGATTCATGCACTAAAAGAAAATATCAGAGCTGTTATTCGCGAAATATGTGAAAACGTGACGAAGAATTTAATCAACAGAGTGACCAATGTAGCCAGAGCCGAGGCATAAGTTTGGCAAAATTTGTCTTTTATTACTAACCTCAAGGTTTGGGTTTTATAGTCTTATATAAAACCATCACTACTTTTCATAGAAATTTAGTGTTTTTCTATTGATTTAAAATGACACGTCTTGTTGGATGACCCTACAGTGCGAGCATTTTACACAAATGCCCCACAAAATATTCGTCTCGATGATAACATTGACGATCTGCGCCTATCATTTCTGGCCCACCATCATTTGCGGAAGTCTTGATGACCATTATGCACGGTTAACCTTATAGTGGCAAGCAGGTTTCCGCGGATTATACAACGACACTATAGCTCAATAGACTTAAGTAGGGTAGTAATCCGCATCCAATAATTATATTCCAGGAGTTCAAGGCCCATAGTTTTAAATGGAGTATACTACTTTCTAACCACTTTATATGAGCTCACATATTCAGAGGAGAGGGTTTATAAATACCAGCATATCCTACCTCCTTTATTGAAAACGCCTTCCTGAGAACCTGACCTTAAAAGTTATGGGTTGAAGGTACAGGTGACTTTTACATAAAAGCTATGAATGGTCGTCATCGAAACAACAAAGGTGATTTTCAGATCCACATGTTGAACGTGGGAGTTGAATTTTAACGTGATGTTCAAAACTTCTTCCAAAAAGCAGTCCTAAAAAGTAGTCCAAGAAGTACGATCGGATGGTCAAAAGACAATAAATTGCATTCTTTTGAATGAAAACTTGTCATTAGTATAAACCCACGCAAATCTTGAGCCTTCCAATCGACATCAAGACTGGTGGAGATATGGTGGAGATTTAGTCTTAATTAAATTAAATAGAAATGTGCAATTTATGGCCTTAATACACTGTTGAAGCGTGCATCAAAATAAGTTTCTATATAGTTCAGAAACTTGGTCATATCTTCGAATATTACAAATGTATCTTATTGCGTCATTGAAGGCAACTTGTAGTTTGTGCTCGGATAGGGAGTCCAGTTTACAATAAACATTCTCTGAATACGTTAGCGCTCCAATATGCCTTCGTCTAGTTTCTATCGGAGTGAAATTTGCGGTGAGTCAAAGTTTTCAAAGACATCCGTAGATTGGACCAACTATTACATTCACATGGTTGTGGGCAGTCACATTTCGTTGGCAAGATAGATCCCTCAGGGACACCTTATTTTAAAAGCTTCAGTTGGAAAAAGATTTCGCCATTAAGGACCATTAGCATTTTACCTGACAAGAAGCTTTTTATCAGATGTGCACTCCTATCACGAAAACCAAAAAGATATTTCAACTTCCAGTAAAGAATGTCATGGTTTACTTTGTCGAAAGCCTTTGAGAAATCCAACGAGCAAAGAATTTTTAGAAGAACTTTTATCAAAATCCCATTGAATGTCATCAAGAATATGTACAACTGCTGTGGAGTAGCTATGATTAGCTTTAAACCCTGATTGAGGCCTGACCAAGGGATTGGCTCATAACCTTCGACAAGCATGGTAATATGCTTATCGGTCTAAATTCATTTAAAGTTAAAGCGTAAGTCTTTTTACTTGGAAGTCTTTTTTACTTTTGCTTTTGGCAGTGCAAACTTTGGTTCGAATTACTTTATATGCTTCCCAATTAGAAGGAGTTGAATTAGGTTTCCACTTATTGTAGAGTTTATTTCGCCGCTTTATCAATTGGTAGTAAACCAGGGACAGCTTTTATTAGAGGTTTTGACTGTTTTAGTGGGCACGTATTCGTAAAATAAGTAGGAGACAACATTTTTAAAGTGATTCAATTTTTCATCTGAGTCAGGGCTTAGTCTACAAAGCTCCTAAGGTGGAGCAATAGCAGCACTTTTTAATGCATCAATGCCAATTGAACCGAAGTCTTTAAACGAGAACGATGTTGGAATGGGTAGGCAAGCCAACTGAACATCAACAGTACAAAGAAGTAAATCATGATCGGAAATACTCGTATATTCAAGGAAAAGCTGGTCAAAGAGAAGGACAAGAGCAGGATCAGATGTAATTGCAAGGTGAAGTAAACTACGTCCATAATCTGCAGAAAAGTGATATGGGAGTAGAGCAGGTACATTTTGTGTGCTGTATAAAGGCGCACTGTAAGTCTGTGCAACCCATTCTATTTGGATAATGCGAATAAGTCAGCTGGTTGTGATCAAGTTGCATACAGATACAAACTCATTACAATTATTTGGTCAAATTAGCACATGCCTGTCAAGGAAAATATCAGCCTAACCAAACAATGAACCATCAACCTTCTCAGCATCGCGTATCAGATCCTATTAACATTATTGTTACAAAGCCGTATTCCTTGTTTGCGTTTTTGGGCCAAAAACGTTAACCATTGATTCTAAAAGAACCCAAGGAGTATAAACTGACAATCACTGTCATCTTTGTATCTCTTTTAAAATCATCTGTAAAATATCCAGATTCCACCATCAGTTTAGACTTTTAGAGAAAACTTTTTTACATATCCCTAAAACTTACCTAGTTCGCAGTTGATATTATATGCTGCCTTAGACCCGTAACAATAACCATCAAAGTTTGAGGTAGCACAGATACATAACTCATTTGGTTACAGAGAATTTTCGATTAATTGGGACATTGCTCAATTTAAGATACTGACGGCGGGGATAGGACGAAAAGCAACACCCAGCTACGCTCATCCCATCAACCTGAAACTCTCAGTCGTTAACCTGCGATTCTGATAAACGTGTACTGGGGTGGCATTAAAAGATAGCTCATTCTTTCTGTATCAGCTATGATAACCTCAATAGTAAATTCATTTGCCTGATATCATGAATCCTTCGTGTATCATGAATCGTTATGTGCTAAGATTGAGACTGTTTTATGCATGAGGGACACATTGCTCCAACATCCACTCATCACTTTCCTTCTCCACGTACATGTGGCAAGTTTAAGTGTTCTTCCCTATAAACACCAACTCCATTACCTACTCATCCATATGTACTCCAACAAAATTTATTACGAAAACACACTTATCACAGATTACTCGCCAAAGATACAACCCTCAACTATTGGCGCCAACACACGAAAACACTAAACGTCAAACTTCCAAGATGCTGTACTGTAACTTAATGCTCGTACTCGTACATGATGACAGCAAGATCACATATTTCGCTGCTACTTCCTCAGTTAATTGTTTTGCTTCGAATAAAAATCGAATCGTGACTTTCCGTCAACAACTTTCCCTCCAACATTTACATTTCTTTTTTATCAGCACATTTCCGAGATATCAATAAGCTGCACGATAAACATCATATCGAAGAAATTTTCTGTAAAAATTAATTCACCAATACACTTGAAGAGAGTGTACTTATGATGTAGATGAAAGAAAAAAAACGTTCGCACAAGTATTCGTATGTCAATTTGCTGCGGCCTCAATCCTGAGGGTCCTTTTTTTGCAGCCTACTAGTGGAGAGGTTTCAATTACATCGAGTTTTGCTGGTAAAGATTGCATTTTTTTCTTATTCAAGTTGACCGTTGGTATCCATCGTCAATGTTGGGAAGGTAAATTACATTTTTGGCAGAAAACAATTGAGAAGAAGCCTAATTGAGCCAATCTCAGCTCGGATTCAAAAAAAATCTTCGTCTACTTGTTGAAGTAATTGGAAGTGGGTGCTCTCCATTCCTGTTTTTTTTTTTTTTTGGTCGTGGGAAGACAATGTTAAATGCCAAAAATTTGTATATTTTTTCAGTTTGCACTTAGGGACCTACATCAAAGAAATTTCGAGCAAAGATGATCCTTGTTTGTCAAAAAAAAGAAAAATTGTAATTGAAATTAAAAAAAAATCAATATTCCCTCGACATGTACGAATGTGTGGAGTTTATTTTGTCAGTTCAAAATGCGACATTGAAAAATGCCCGCCGTAAGTTAAGGACCAAGTTCTGCTCAACCTTTCATAGCCATTTCAGAACCATTTAGTGGAATATGTGTACACACCTTCAAGTATGAATTGAGAGGTGGCAATGTAGTCTGGAAGAATACTTTTCTAAATTCAGTAATCAGTCCAAATGGATTTCAAAACACTTCCTTTGCAATTTTTTGACCACCAACCCACTAACTAACAGGTAGTACTCATTACCTGATCCGAATGTAGCCCGAATACTTAGAAGGGAACTACTCTTCTGTGCTGAAGTCATCCTCAAAGCAACCGTTTCACAGGAACAAGTGACACTTGTGCCCTATAAATGGAAAGCATTATCTGCCCACATCCTAAAATGTTTTGTCACAAAGAATTGTTCTCTAGAGAAAACCCCCAGTCAATAGAGGTTCTGCACAAGAATGCAGATTGCAAGACCAGATCCCGGCCTTTCAAATTCAATCGCGATCCATCCTAACTTGAGACCCAAGCAAGACTCATTTCATTTAGTTTTTTGCACCAAGAAACTGGCTGGTTATTTGCAATACAGGATGTTGTTCTAGCTACTGGACACGGAAGTTTAAGGTATTTAAAGGGGACACGATTAAGAATAAGGTCGTCGGCGTGTTGTAGAAATTAAGTGATTTAGCTACTAGGCAGAGGTCTGAATTCCAAAGTAATATATCGGAAAACAATCCACAGTCAATGGCAAACGTCCGAAACCGAAAACTTCTGCTTATAAGCAAGCCTCCCATTCCCTCGACGTTCGGTGTCGGCTTAACACCGGAGGTTCCTCTCCCTTTGCACAGAATAATCTGAGAACTAACACAGTATATGTAGAGGGTAGACCACCAGATTTTGTGATAATCAGAGTTTTAATAGGGTTGAAAGATTTGAGGTGTTGTTGAGGTGTTTTCAAGATTCTTCTCTTCAGCACCTTCAGTACCTATGGTCTGACATGGGCCCTTTCGTTAGAAAATTCCAGCTGTTATATCCTTTGTATCGTTTTTAGGTTGGCTGTACATCCGGGAGATGGCTACTTTACACATTTCACTTGCTATCATCAAGAAAAGATTCCCAATAGCGCATTGTAGTGGGTGACCAGATAAGAACGATAGTAAAACAATTTAAATCAAATAGCAACGGTGTGAGATATAAAATTGATTCTAGCTTTATTTTGAAGCTACGTTCATGCCATTATGTGTGGAATATCGTGCAAATGGCCGGCTCGGCTTCGCTGGCAGTGCTTCAAGCGGTCGATCCAACTTTTGATGACTCAGTCCCATATGTGCGGCGTTAATCCGGCACAGCGTGTCGAATGTTGATCTCGAGTTCGTCCAAAGTGGATGACTTGTTAGCCTAATGAATTAACGTAGCCCCAGAGAAAATAATCGAGTGTTGTCAAATCGCATATTCTCGGCGGCCAATTGAAGAACGCTCGCTTTGAGATGACCCAGTCGCCAAATTTCTCCTTCACAGCTTTGAGCGTTGCGTCGCTTGTATGGCATGTAATGGCGTCTTGTTGGAACCACAGCTCGGATATATCGATGTTGTCGAGCACTGACCACAGAAAGTCGGTTAACATTGCTCTATACCTGAGACCATTGACGGTAACGGAGTCTCCTTCCGCATTTCGAAAGAATTAAGGTCCGATGATGCCGCCATGCCATAAACTGCACCAAACAGTCAATCTTTTGTGGATGCATTGATGTTTGGCCGATTACTTGTGGATTGTGTTCGCACCAATAATGGCAATTCTGCTTGTTGACATAGCCGCTGAGCCAAAAATGAGCCTCTACGGAGAATATGATTTTTTGGTCAAAATCCGGATCTCCGGCCAACATTCCCACTTAGCGAACTCACCGTGTTGTCTATTGTCATGCGGCTTCAATTCTTATACGGATAGTGATACTCAATTCAACTTCTCGGCGCCGAATCGACATTTCTGGGTCTTTTTCTATACTGGAAGCTACGGTGGCCATGTTTTCTTCATTTCGTACCAATCTCTGTCTGGTTGGTGGCTTAAGATCCAAAAGAGGGTACTCACTCTTAATCTTTTCCATGGTGCGAAGAATTGCCTGCACACTGAAGCCATGATGACGACCGAACCCATGACGAGATTCACGTTGCGTATCTGGATTACTGAATATTTTGACAGCTGGTTGTCATTGGTAACTTTGACAGCTGCTGAAACATAACAATTGGAAGAACGATCATTGCTATCTGGTCACCCGTTATTTAGCGGCCAGTATATTGTTGAGCGCATCATTCTGGAATGTTTTTACGCAAACTTCGACCAGTGGTTATTATAGCCCTTGGTGATTCGTAGCAGCTCCTTTAAAGGTAAGTTGATACTTTTGCCTTTTATAGTACAACCGTTGTTTCCTTGGTTGTATACAATATTTTCCAATGTCAAGCTGGTTCCGTCTAGCAGAACTGCAGGATTTAGTTGTTGCAGCAGCAGAACTATGATTTACAGTGATTATGCGATAGAACCAGTTTCACTCCTGCATTATGGACGACAGAAATTGAATGGAAGGAGCGTCAGAAAGCCTTTTTTCTTTTAACCTTTTTCAAGACAGTGTTATAGAGTTGGGCCTAATTAATCCAAAACTCTGTAAATCTGCGTCAATGTTTCACAAATAATAATTTTTGGTTTCATTGTATAGAAGTGGATTGTAGCATTTGCGTCTCAATCATGTGGAATTTTTTTTATCTGTAATGGAATTCAAACGTAATAGTGTTACAGCGCTATACTCGAGTAGAACATCACAAGTGGCTATCCTAAGAACCTGCCAACATCTCGATATGAATAAATATTTAATGTCTCTGACCTTAGCAGGTGACAATACTACTGGCAGTGTTGCAAAACACTATGGTGGTGATCGGAGGAAAACTACATCAGCGCCAGAAGTGGTACGGAAAGTAAAGCCACGAATTGAAGAAAATCCTCGACAACCATGCAACGATATTGAAAGATGAAAGATGAGCAAATTAAAGCTTTATAAATTCCAAAAGAGACAAAATCGTTTCAAAAGAAAGTAAGTTTTATAGAACAAAGGAGCTGTTGCGCTGGCACAAATGTGGCCGGTTGCCGAATATTGTATTCTCTGTCGAGAAAAATTTCCCAATCGAACAATTCATGAACAAACAAAACAATCGTGTCTACATGTTCATACGACAATTTCAGCCTTCGATTGGGCACCAGAAGTTAAGCGCCACCGTTGTTCATGGTTTGGGCGGCTTTGACTATCGATGAACGTTCGCTGTTTTTTTTTGGATCGTGGCATCAAGATGAATGTGAATGTTTGCCGCTAAAGTGATTTGAAATGCTTTGAAGCCTTGGGCAACCAAACATTTCAGTGAGAGAGAATGGACGTTCCAACAACCTCCCTTCCTTCATTTCATCGACACAAATCCACTCGACTTTTAAATATGGGATATTTCACAAGGCCAGAACTAAATAATATCAAAGTGTTGGCATTCAAATTCTCTAGAAAACCCTTCTTCGAGAATGGAAGAAGGCTCCGCAGGCTCACAATCGCGCAGCGTGCAAATCGTATGTCGACCATACGGGACCAAACGGGCCATAGTTTGCGGGAAAGCCGGCCATATCGAATATTTCAAATAATTTCTACAACCATGATTATTTTCCAACATTATTTCTTGTACTTCTATAAAATTCCGAGCAATTAATTGAGGTGACTTTTCGCGGACCTATTTCAGTAAAATAAATTAGTGGAAAGCTTGGATGTAATTGTTCAGATACGTGGCTTTGCCTGCAGTGGAGAAGACTGAATCAGGCATCAAACTATCCCGTATATTAGGTCCCGCAAAAGGGCCATATAGTAGCACGGAAGTGATCACTCTTCTTCACGTCTGTCGATGTACAGTGCTATCAATTCGAGTATCCAAAGTACTTACAGAGGGTTGTGAATAGCAATGGCAGCTGCAAAATCGTCCGTCGCCTGGCATCTGAACATGTGGAAAGCAATAATAAAATTAGTATACCTCAACAAATATACATATTTATAAATCTCCGGGCAACAATAGAAGAAATAATGTAGACAACAGCCACACTTGTAGGAATACCGTCAACCTACTCTCGAAACTTGCTGCTTCTTCCAAACAAACGTACGAATACGAGTATAATCCAAATGCTCCATCTAATTCAACGTGCTCCCATCGACTTATCCATTCCATCCACCTCTAATGTATTCCACTTGATAGACATGAAAATATTTCCATTTTCATCGCAAAGAACCAACTTGGTCGTAAAATTATCATTCACTTTACGTCATGAATTTATTATTCAATCGATGCCTTGACTCGACTAATGCACACTCGTCAATTGCTCCATTCAAACGATTGAGGAAGAATATTTTTTAAAAAGTAGCCAGGGCAATATTTGTCTCATAGATACATAGACATGGCGCGTAATGCCAAGACAAGACAACACCCATCTTTTGTATGAACGACTGGTAAGCATAACAATTTGCATTGGGTCATTGCACTCTTGCCTTTGTACTCGTATCATAGGAAAAGGCGAGAGTATTTGAAAAAAGGGCGCCGACTCACTTAAGATAACAATCGAATATGAACAGCTTCAGCAATTGATTCTTAGAAAATCATTTCATTCAAAACGCATAGACATGCGAGTTCCAGTGTCAGTAGTCGCATTGAAACTTGTTGCAATTATGACTGCCGTAAACCTAGGAATGCGATCAATTGTACGTTGTGCACCTGCTAGCCTGCCTGTTACTCAATCGTACTAAGTGGCCCTGAAAAATTGCTGCCAATCAATTTTATTGGAATTTTATTGTATGCTACATACAAACATGTGAGGAATGATTAGATGCAGCATTTACGACAAACAAGGCAAGAAGCCTGTGATGTGTACTGCACTTCAGAAGCGATCTCCACTTCGAATGGATCCATCGCTTCATAATTAATTTGCGACTCACGACATGCATCTCACTAAAAAAAAAAAAAAAACAAAAGAAAAAAAAAAGGTGTGAGGAAGGGGTGTATTTGATGAGAATGGAGTTGGTTCTGTTTATCACTTAACTGATGAGGAATGTCATCAGTGTTTATGGCTTTGATTAATCAAAGGTCAAATACATGGAATGGTAAATCGAGATGGTAGAGTTTGGAGTGGAGAGTGTTTTTTAAGTGTATTCTCAAATTAAGGTTTCTTTTAGTCTTAAATTGATGTGATAAATGTTGAACAATCGACAGACGTGTGACTAATGCACACTCATTCCAACATAACACATAAAACGCAAGAAAACTTTCATGACATGGGTTTGACCTTATGAATTAGTCTCCAAACAATCCAATCTATTCGAAAAATTATCTACGAGTGTAACATAAAAAATAATACTAAAAGAATCTTGAATGCCTTCTTGAATATGCAAGCCAAGTTTGGGGAATCTACTACAGAACTCACGTCCTCCGGATAGAAGCTGTTCAACGCAGGTTTTTACGACGTACTTCCCACCCTACACTGACCGGCTGAAACTTATAAATTTACAATCCATTTCTATACGCCGAAAAGTTGAAGACATTCTCTTTATTCATCAAATTTTAGTCCTTCTTTACTTCAATTTATTTCTTTTAACACCAACCCACGGAATCTTAGGTCTGTACCACTTTTTGTACCACACCTGGAGCCAATGTCTAGAATCCTTTGACTGCCATCTCAGCAAATTCTCCTTCAAGAACATTAATATGTCCACCTATGTCTCACGTCCTAACTTCCTTCAACCGCTCTCACCCTTTATCTGAATTTATTTAAAATTCTTAGTTTTAAGAGTTTGCTTGCAATAAGCTTTAATAAATCTGTCCGGGGTTGACCCGAACCAAAAAATTACAGAAATCATTTCACGCAAAAAATTCCCTCTTTGTGATTCTCACGTTTTGATGTAGACTATGTCTCTCGTTCCCGCCAAATGAATTATTCATGCTGGGTACTTTTGGCCGAGATCTCTTCAATATTGAGATCATATACCAAGATGGGAGTAAAGCACTCATTAAATTAACTGAAAATCACTTTCAAATCTATGGAAAAACCTTACAATGCATGCTTCTTATCTTCGAAACCATTTATGACAAGATATATCCAATGGCTTCTTTTGCAGATCAAAAAAATTATTCATAGTATTTATTCTTAATCAAAATCCATGCAAATATCTCAAGATATTGGCCGTTGTCACGTTGTCGAATCTGTAAGACCATCTACTGCACATTCTTAAGTGACGGAGAGTCAAACATGCCAACATCAAATCAGAAACAGAAAAAGTAATTAAGAAAAAAAAAACAGCCATTAACGTCTGTCTTTTCTCTGGAAGTTCGTTAGACTTCAAACTATAGCCTCGTCATCAACAACAGAAATCACAGTCTTCATAATTAAACAGTAGCTTCCAGCATGTCTGCCGCTAAAACAATTAATTCACAACTAATTTCTGAATAATAAATTAAAGCAAGTTTTGTTTTTTTTTTTGAAACTTGTTCAATTGAATACATTTGTTAAAGTTCAATGTGAGCTTTAGAAATACAAATAAAATAGATACACTCAAGAGCTGTGCGGATTTACAATGTTTAAGGTTACAGGAAACACAGTTCTGTATCTGTAATTTTTCCTATTGGCCCTGATATTTGTCATAATGTCATGTTACTTACAATGACAATCCGTAAAAAATAGCTTTAATCGAACAAATCCTATACATTGGTGCTATTTTAAATCTGCCAAAGGAAAATAAATAACAAATAAAGATAAGACTCGTCAATAAGAGCCTCCTCATTTCATTTGGATCAACAAGCCCCATACATTCAAATACTGTACATACAAGTCTATGATCTTTTCTGTTTAAGATTGTGGAATGGTTGCCAAGGGTTTATATAAATCAGAACACGCGTACGTGAAAAGTAGATCGGTAGACAAAGCACGCCATAAGGTAGAATGTCCCCATACGTATTTGAAAAATATGCTTCAGTTTCAAGTTTTTACACTACAACTGGTGAAAAATGTTGCTCGTAGCAGATGGTAAAGAGTCAACCCTTAGAAGTTGGCTTCTTCATCAGCTCTTGCAAAAAGACTTTGAATTTCAACAATATCTGAGACTTCAAGCCGGATCTAGTGTGTTGACTTTATGCAACAGTTGTGAGGCTCATTCTGACATGTTGGCAGGCCTTAGAAAGACATGAGACATGACAAGAGGACATCCTGAATTAGAATTCTGGGATAAAACAGGACATCACCTACAATGGCATAGGAGACTATGCTTAGCCATATACTTCAGCCTTTTAGCGGCGCCGAAAGCGGTTAATAGGTTGCGCAAGAGAAATATACGGTCACTTTAAAAAACTGTCATGTAAAAGGTGGTTTTTTTCAAAGGTTCGGTTTTTAAACTGGAAACACTGTTTCTACAGACTGTCAATTTGACAGTTCGAAAGTTGATTTGTGGTTAGTACGTTTTGCCATTTTATAGATTAACGCCAGAACAACGTTTGCAAACTTATTTTAAAAGCCATGGTTCAATTCGCCAAACTTATCGTGCGCTACGTCCATTTGAAGGTAGACAAAATCGGAATAATTGGGGATAATCCAAATGAGTCAATTCGCCATCGTGCACAGCAATTGGAGCTATGCCCATCCACTTTGTGGAAGATTTTACGGAAAGATCTTGGTTTGTAAGCTTATAAGATCCAGCTTATAAAATCCAGAAGCCTTTGTCGAGATGCCCTTACAACCCTTAAAACTCACTGTTTGGTGTGCTATGGCTGGTGGAATCATGGGCATATATTTCTTTAAGGACGATGCCGGCCAGAATATTACCATCAATGGAGAGCGATCGATGGAATACCCGATCAAATTCAGTTCCAGGCTAGTTCCCCGTACAATGTCTCAATTCATAATGAATTAGTAGACACGGAGTCTCACTTGCCATCATTTTCAAATACTCCTTTCGCCACCCTAACAACGGAAACCGAAACGCTGATGTTTTTTGGGTGCGGAATTTCTTTCACCAAAGTTATGCTATCACCATTAGCGAGTGCCAGATGATTTCCCCTGCTGATTCACCTGCAGCTTCACAATCAACATCCCAACCAAATATTCGCGGTTACTCCCTACTCCCTCTGGTAAGGCAACTATACCTGGGAAGATGAGTATCACCAAATGCTCTCAGGAACGAGAAAACGCACATCTCGAGAATAATAAAAGTTTCAAAAATAAACGTAGTTTTAACGATAAACTTAAAAAAAGACCCCTCTCCAACTCCTTCCAAATAAAAAAAACATGCTAACAAAAAACGAAGCTCTAATTGTGATCCTAACTGGAGCTTCAAGACAAACTTATTCTCGAATTTTAATCCCAATCCTCTAATCCCCTAATTCCCCCCGTTCTACCCAAGCCGCAGCGCCAACGCGTCTCTTTCAACTTAACCCCAACCAACCATATTATCCCTTATCAACCTTCTACGCCACCAAACCCAGCTAGCAACTCATTTCCTGACTTTGATCTTAAAACTGGAGCTAAGTACCCTAATTTTATTAACTCCCATACACTAAACCCCACATCTCATCCCTCGTCCAACTCCATATCCAACCATTTATCTCCATCTCCCTCCTCCACTGCTCCTATGCTTGATCCCCTTTTTCCTCCCACTGTTAAATTAACTCAGCAAACCAATGGCACTACAGAAAGTCGCTATGCACTCTCTAGGCTTAGAGAAAGAAAGATATATGAAAACATTCGTCTCTTTCTTGCCTATCTACATGACAAATCGGACTCGGTCTGCTACGAAGGGAAAACCAAAACCAGCGTCATGGCAGCCTTAACCCTTCTGCCATTAAAATTTCTTCATCCTCTACAGTCGGCTTTGTCGCAATAAAAATATCACTCCCTCTCAAGTCCCTTTACGTTATATGTTATCCTACCAGCTTAACCTATCGAATCTTACCAACTTGTTATCGATGCGATCGACCATTTATTTTCGGCGACTTTAATCTTCCTCAGCTACAGTGGACTCCATCAGATGATCAATCGTTTTTCATCACTTCAAATGTCAACTCAGCTAAGGAATGTCTCTTCTTAGATCGATTAACAAAGTCAAGTCTATGCTATGTCTATGTATATGTCAATTCCTAAAGGAATTGAATTCGTATCCTTTGCCCTCTCTACCCTAGAGAATGGCAACGAAGTCGATGTAGTTGCAACCGATTTTAGCAAAGCCTTCGATAGAATCTCTTATCGATTAATAAACTTCAAATTGTTTGCCCTCTGCTTTGAACCCATACTGTTAAAATGGATATCCTCTTACCTCGAAAACCGTTTTACAGTGTTCGTTTTAGATCAGCCCACCCGGCTCCATTTTTGGCCACCTCTGGAGTTCCACAAGGCAGCCATCTCTGTCCCCTTCCTTTTATATTAACCATAAATGATCTCGATAGGATCATCAAGCACTCGTCTGTCTCCCTTTACCTTGACGATACCAAATTTTTCAAAACCATTTCCTCTCCCCATGACTCCTTCCTCCTTCAACAAGACCTTGATAGTTTTTCGAACTTTTGCCTCAAATATTCTTAATATCGCCAAATGCCAATCCATCACCTTTTCAGATAAGCGAAACCAATCTCCTCCCCGACTCTACCTTCTCCACAACCACTCTATCTCCTCCGTTCACTCTCTTCGCGACCTCGACATTTTGTGTGATAGGGAGCTCAACTTCCGTTTACATATGGATGAGATAATCCTCAAATCCAACTCTGCACTAGGTTTTGTAAAACGATGGTCCAAAGAATTCACCAACCCATACGTGACCAGGTAACTCTATATTACATTTGTTCGCCCTCCTGCTAGAGTACGCCAGTCAAGTATGGTCCCATATCATCGTGTTCATATCTCAGGAATCGAAAGCATCCAGCGTCGTTTTCTTCGATTTGCTCTTCGACGTATGCCCTGGGACGACCCTTTTACTCTGCCCTCTATCAAAACCGTCTGAACCTTATCAACTTAAACACCCGTGAAGATCGCAGAGATGCAGCAGACTTTCTCTTCTTTCATCGACTCCTTTCAGGTCATGTTGAATGCGCGTCCCTTCACAACTCCATTTTCCTCAACACTAACCCTCGCAATCTACGTACCCCTCGACTCTTTTATCTACCAACCCACCACACCTCATATGCCGCGAACGAAAAATCAACTCAAACCCTACGTCTTTGACTCCCACCGCACCACTTCCAACCACAAATCCATTCTCCTTCACCACTCCAACCAACCTTAGTTTTAAGTTTTAGTTGAAGTTTAAGTTTTAAGTTATAGCTTGTATCAAGCCCCCACCAAAATTAAAAATTAAATATAGAAACATGAGTTCCGATTTCTTCGTTCCTCAGTTGAATGACATTGACGTGACAGAGCTGTGGTTTCAACAAGATGGCGCAACATGCCACACGGCGCGCGACAGCATCAATTTATTGCGCAAAACATTTGCTGAGCGCATAATTTCGTGTAATGGACCAGTAAACTGGCCTCCACGATCCTGTGATCTCACACCTTTAGATTACTTTCTTTGGGGGTATGTGTAGTCACTAGTCTATGCCGATAAACCAGAGACGTTAGACGATTTAGAAGTCAACCTTCTTGTTATTGCTGATATACGGCCCCAGTAGCTCGATAAAGCTGTCGAAAAGTGGACTTCACGATTGCGCTTCATTGGAGTTATGCCCGATATCATATTTAATTTAATGGCATAAAATTATCTATTAAATAAAGCTAATATCATAGACAATAACATTAGTTTGAAGTGTTTTATTTCATATTGAATTTGTATACCTCTAAAACAAACACCCTTTATTTACATGCCTTTACATTCTGATCACTTAGTTCAGAACCTGCTTTTTGACATTCTCTAGCAAAATTGTTGATACAAATGAGTGCAAAAATTTACAAATCACCAACATGGAGGCACTGGCATTCTAAAGTAGACCGACGATGATTCTAAAATAGACATAAGGACCGCTCCTTCGGTATAAAAGATTGATGCAGTTAAAAGATCTGACATTTTCCAGGCAGCAGTAACTATTATTGAGAATGTTATTGCCGTGAGGTCAACTGGACTGGCAGCTGTTAAGCCCCTTGACTTTGCCCAATGTTCAATGGATGTACCGACAGATCTATTAAAAATCGCTTCGACCAATTTCACCTACGAAGTCTTCTTCAATTCTTCTGGCGATTCCATCGCTAACCAACGATTAGCGGTGAGCCTCAGGACACGGTACAAGGCATTTACTTATGATAAACGACGATATTTGACGTATACTGTTAAGAACGAGGTCAATTAATTAATAAAAAATTAATGAGTTAATGGACAGCTCAGATAATGGAACGTTTATAAACGAAGCGGCTGCAAAGTTGTTTGCCATGCTCGGAGTATAAAAAAACATCGACTACCAAATTATATCAAATTGCGGTCACTGGGGAAATATTTAAGTTGAGTGATTTAAGCTTTTGGCTGTTATTTATTTCATAGTTTAAATTGATCAATGAACGTCTCGTGAGAAGAAGTTTTAGAAAATTCCGTGTTCTGAAATTGTGTCGAAAATTAACCTATTTAAAGGCCCGAAGAGATAATTGGCATCAACTTCTTGAGAGCAATAATGGTAGGCAGCATTTTGCAAACAGATAGTCGTATTTTACCGAGTTTTGAGGTAGGTTGTACGATGGTTTTTCCTGTGGATTAAAGTCTGCTTTAAGTAGTGGAAACGGAAAGAGGTCTTGTCCAATTCTTGCATTCCGACTATTTGGAAGCCAATAGCATCAATTTGGAGAAAGCCTGGCTTCGACTATCTGCACTAACTATTGAGACTAATGTAAGAAATTGAAAGGTGTGACTACGAGATCCTTGCGCCTTCACACACTCACCCAAAGTTTTGCTAACTTTTGGGACTTATTTGGAAATGCATTTGTTTCGAAAACGGAAAAGATTGCTCTACCATTTTATTACGAATTTTAACTTTACCATACACACACAGGTGGTCGACATAACGTAGTGGTTAAGTTCCTTACCTACTACGTCACGTCAGGGTCTAGTTTCGATTCCCAAGCCATAAACAGCAGAGAATGTCAAATGCTCGAAAGTGGACGCTTCATCCAATGAAAAACCCTCTCAAGGACGGCAAAAAATCGCTTTCCTTAACCAATTTTGTTTAAGACATTCAACTCGTCGAAGAAAAAACTGTCTAGAGTTCTTAAGTAAGCAAGAACAGGACAGCCACAAAGTAAGTGTGGAACAAATTCAAATCACAAATTGTGATTATTTTACCTCCATGTGATAACCATCGGGTACTGGTTGATGTCCATCCGCATTCTACTTGCCAAACTTATAAGCGCGATTACTGACCAGAAATAGCAGAAATGGAACAGCTGATGGATTTCCCAAATGGCATTAACAGTGAAGTAAAATCAAAGAATAAAATAAATCAGACCTTATCCGGGCTACTCTGACATATTTGGAGCTCAGACCGGTAAGGGTTTCTGAAACTAAGTGAGGGTCTGGAAGAAGAGATGGTGGCGGATGAGCCCTTAATGAACCAACGGTTGGGTGGTGCGTCATCGGTTAACTGCCCGGTCATGAAAAAAACCCAGAGTCACGAAGCAACAACAAGCCTAGTATACGGACGGACCTAATGTTGACAATCCCCGAAAACGAAATAAGGACGACGAACTTCAGATCTGTACGTAGAATTTTAAGAACCTTAATAGGCCACGAGCAGGTGAACAACTGGCGGACGCCTTGGACTACTGTGAAGTAGATATGCGATTATATGGGTCGGACAAAAAAACACCTACGAGCAGTGCCCCAGATGTAACATTAAAATTGTCACTAGGAAGTACTGTCCGAAAGAATAGCCTACATTACACCACCTCCGATAACACCTTCAGGCTAATAGACTTTGCGGCGGGGCGAAACATTGTCGTAGCCACCACGCGGTTTCCGCATCGCGATATTCATAACGGAACTTTGAGAATTCCAGATCGGTCAACCGTCAACCAGATCGACCGTATTAGGGATATCCGAACGTTCCAAGGGGACAACATCGACTCGGAGACTATCACATTGTTGTAGCAAAGGTACAATTGCGGATATCCCGAACATCGCAAAGGCAAGATAATACTGTAAGGAAGTTTGACGTCGGCTACAATCGCCAAATCCTTTTTCGATTAAGTCTCCCTTAATCCCTGAAGAGGTCCTATGCTGCTAGCTTCAAGTATTGCAGGCAAGCCACCAAACGAAACTACTGGTTTTATGACGAGTGCCGGCAAAAGCATGCACCTAAGAAAGATGCATACAAAGCGGCGCTGCATAGAAGGACTAGAGCTGCTCACGAAGAGAAGAGGAGAAGAGAACAACGACTTATCAGGAGATAGATTGAGAGAAGGTACTCCACGAATGAGATTCGGAAGTTTTATCAAAAGATAAAAAGAACATGCCACGGACACAAACCCCGAAGCGAAGCCTTTAGAGACTAGCAAGTGTGCATAGTAGTATAGTCGAAGTCGAAGCTGAGGATTTGGAAAGACCATTTCTGTAGACAGTATAACGGCGATGACGAACCAAATACCGCTGTCAAGCAGAATGAATCTTTCAACCTGGCCCAATAATTCCGTCCACCCGACCTGGATGAAGTGAAGATAGGCATATCTAAGCTAAAGTCCAACAAAACTGCTGGAGTAGATGGCCTGACTCCATTGGCTTCGAAAATCGTGTTGAATACATTCAGCAGCACTCTAATATCGGCAACTGGCACCATGTTCGCACGCGATTCAACCCGGCGGATTGCGCGAGTAGAGGCATCAGCGTTGACGCTCTACTTATACATCATCTATGGTGGCATGACCCAGCAATTAGCGAAGAGCCATCTTCTGCGGACAACATAAGTCTGACCGAGGATGAAACTTTGGCGATGGCAACACAACTAAAACCAATTAAGGCAAAGGTGGCAAGGCTGACTAAGGGACTTTCGCTTCAAACTCAATATCAGAGCGGAAAGGAAATCATCGTGGTCAATTTGCTTGAGCGGTTTAGCAAAATTGGTCAGCTACTTCGTACAACGGCCTATATCTTACGTTGGAAGAACTGAAATCGAAGATATAGGTCACAATCCATTGTGACAGCGAAGGAAATGGAAGAGGCTCTACATTGGCATATACTTGCCGAGCAACATTGGTACTTCGAAGCTGAGATCACCGAACTTCAAAGGGGCAGTACTGTGAGTACATCCAGCAAGGTCATTTCATTGTCCCCATATCTTGATGTCACGATGGGAAATATTCAGCAAGGCTGAAGGAATATCAAATAAGCGAGACTTATTGTTGACCAAGCGCATCGTGATACGCTCCATGGAGGTATACAACTTATGATGCAGACGATTCGAGAGAAATATTGGATAATTCATGTACCATACGAACTCTTGTGAAAGGTTGTATTCACTCATGTTCTATTTGTAGAAGGCATCAACGTACCATGGCCACACAGCGCATGGCATCGTCACCACGCTCTAGAGTCTTACCAGCTCCATCCTTTTCAAAGGCAGGTGTGGACTACTGTGGCCCGTTCCATATTCGTATGAGGTCAAAACACGTACGTTCGGTAAGGCCACTGTGTTTATTTCCATGTCCTCAAAGGCTGTACATATTAAGTTAGCTGAAGACCTCTCTCATCAATCGCCGTGGCCCATGTTATCATCTATACAACGATAATGGGACAGCATTTGTTGGCACGAATCGCATATTACAGATCGATCCGAAGCAATGGCATCGTTCTTACGCGCAGCAAGGCTTGGCAAATAAAAGCACTTAATTGCATTTCATCGCTGATGGCGCACCGCATCAAGGCGGTCTCTGAGAAGCGGCTGTCAAATCAGCCAAAAAAACATTTGCTTCGAGTCGTTGGGACAAAATCCATCTATTACGACCAGTTACATATTCTACTAGTCCACATTGAAGCGTGCCTTAATTCACTTCCACTGGTGGCTTTGCACGATGGCATTGATAACCGGATGGCTCTTACCTCAGCGGATCTACTTATTGGCCGATCAATTGTGGCTGTTCCAGACACACCAGTACTGGACGTACCAACATAGCGACAAGCTATTGGCGTTAATTGAGACAAATGCAGCAACATTTTTGGAGACGGTGGCAAAATGAATACTTGCTAACATTACAACAACGTTCGAAATGGCACCAGGCGAGAAACGACATCAAGGTTGGCGATGTTGTTATCATCAGGCAAGATAATCTACCAGCAACACATTGGAGGCTTGGTTGGATTACGAAACTTCATCCAGGCGAAGACGGCGAAGACATGAGAAGGGCGAATGCACTCGACCCTGAACGTACCCGTCCAGCCGGACAGGATGTTTGTGATTTGAATGAGACCATTTTGGGCTGAATATCATCATTTTTTGTTGAACGCACTTGACAAGTCGAACTTGATAGCGGGACTGCTTTTTTGATGAGAGATACAAGTTGTAGCATATGTGAAACCACCTCCTGCAACGCTTGCTAAAGAAGTGATGACGGCTACAATGAGCATTTTCTCTCAGATAATTTAGCTTAAGTTACTATCTGACTGTAGGTCAGAGAGGCTGTTGCGGTTAGTACTGATGCGAACGTGAGTGAATAGGTGCATGACTTTTTGAATTATCCAGATTGTAACTTGAAAAGCAAAACTGCCGCCGTTAACTACTATCTGTCAATACACAGACAACTGTCAAATTCTGAACACGCTTCCATTCACTCAGTCGCTCATATTTTCCGGATCTACACCGAATGACTACTTTATGTTTCCAAACCTGCTCAAACGAACGCCTATTTTAGGGATAATTTGGCGGGGATCAAACAATTGGAGGAAGATGGGACGAAGTGTATTGACCTCCAAGGAGACTATGTACATGTTTTGTACTGGAAAAACATCTTTCATTCAAAAAGTCACAGACTTATGGATTTAAATGCAATTGTCGATTGGTACGGTAGAGTCCGAGTAGATTGTGGATTTCGTACAGTATGGCGTGTACCGAGATGTTTTACTTCAACAAAAGGTAATGTCTTCAGTGCATACTAATTCAATTGCTACCCATTCTCTGCTGTCGCTTATCACTGAAAAATTTCGTTTCCAAAGTAAACGAGCTGTTTTCTCATTCACATCATCAGCAAAGGAACCTGAAGCAGCAACCTATTCATCGAGATAAGGCTGGGTATAACTTTACTATTAACTTAGCGTTTAATATGATTTTTATTAATTATCATAAATTTGAATTTATTTTCTATAAAAAAGCTGAAAGTCAGTAAGAACTATGTCAGCTAATGGTCGTAACTTTTCCAATTGATTCCTCCGAATGACTCTGAAAGAAAGCTGACGAAGCAAGTGACTTTACGATTTCTGTTTGTGTTTGCATCGTTTGTATCTCAGCATGTGCAATCGAATGAGTAAAGGAAAATTGAACTAAAATTGGCTTTCACAACAATTGTATCTGACCTCGGAATTGTCTCAACACTTTAACACAGAAAAACATATTCACCATGGGCAGAAAATATTTCAGGCTACATGCAAAAGTCCTTTAATGACATTCTGCTCAATAATGAAGCAACCTAAATGTATGTGATGATGTCCAAGTATCAATTGATCAGCTAACTCACGTTCAGGGACAGCCACAGAGAATCACAAATCACAATCACTGGAAATGTTCTGCTTGCAAACACTCTTAAATCTGATTTGCTCCTTCGAATCTATTATTTGAAGAAGACTTAACTGTGACTACAATCTCCACTTAACTTTTCAAATTAAATCACGCCAGTATACTCGTAAGTCTCGCAGATAGTCACACCTTACTAGACGAACTAATCAAGCCAAGTAGGTGCAGCAATTTCAATTGAAAATTCAATTTTCCACATCAACCGCTGGATACAAAAGGTGGCTTGTGACTCATTATTTGCTCTTATGCACATTCCCTTATCTACTCTCTTATCGGCACGTATTTCTTTATTTATTTATTTTTTCATTGCAAAAACAATTTCAAGACTATGCGCTGTCGTTAATATGTAATTGCCAGAGCCAGGCACGCTTCTGTAGAAAACACTTTATGACAGGAAATCGATATTTGCACAATCGAAATGAACACAGACATTCCTGTGTGTTTATCGATAACAATGCAATCCACCTGTTGGTATAAGATAATCGACCTGCCACTCCTACAGATACTCGAACTACAAATGATCAATTTCTTAATTTGACATTGTGGGATTTAGTCCATGTGAATCTTTAACTCAATGGATCAGGGTCTACATACAAAAACATATCTACTCGTAGATACGATTACCACATGAATACGGTACGACGAGAGATATGCACCAAGTCTTACGTACGTGGAATGAAAGATGCATACGCGTAATTGGACAATTTACTAGTGAAATAATTGGAGCAGACTTGAGTCGTCTCTGGAATTGTGATTGACATGTGGGAGCTACTAAGAGCTTAGAAGAATTGTGATCGACGGTCTTAATGAAGCGGAAGAGGAAATAAAAAATTCAATTACAAATAGGTGACAATAATGGAAAGGAAATAAAAAGGTCAGAACCCACAGAAAGGCATCATTTCTCTATGACATCCTCATAGATCATACGAGTAGAATGTGAGAAATGGGTCTACATATCAATGCCCTCATTGGGTACCCTTGTAACTTTTCCTGTATCTATAGAACATACTCATACCAGAGCACAACCTTTCCAGTTAATCTACGCCGCATCATGCCCATTTTCACTCTGTCCAAACTAGAGCGCAGAACACATTCCATTGTCTGAGTTTGAGTCTCAGAATACCCCCTGCCTGATAGATTTTAATAGTTCTAATGTTGAAAGCAATCACTCAGATGTGAACTCGAACGCTAAACAATTAAGCGAATGCCTGTTAACGAGGTCACAAGCTCAAAACAATCCAATCCAATCCGATTCCGTCGCAATTACTCCTAAAAAAAAACATTCCGATCGTTGTTTTCAAACATGACAATTACCCATCGACAGATCAATTGATCGGTTTGTACAATTATCTCTCCTGGGTGTACGAGTATACTGCGCACCTACTTTCTTCTTACTTCACACCCCCTGCGATGCCAGTAATTTCACTTTCATTGACATAAACAGAGCAAAGCAACACACGAAACCGAGGTCAAACTCGTTTAAAATGGTGAAAGCATTGTTTCCGGTGCAATCAAGCAAATCGCCAAACATTGATCTCACATTGATGTTGATGCTGATGCACTTGCCCTCAATTGGCCGCCTGAAATTGCATCAATCCTAGAAATGGAAAAAAAAATAAAATCATAGACGCGCTTCGTACGAATACTCGTTGGTTTGATGCTTTCGCCTCACGTGAGACACTTAAAGCGCTCCCTCAACGCCAGTCCAACTTTAAATTCGATCGTTAATTGCTGTCTCACTTTGGATCGCAGCCGGTTCCTTGCAGCAGTGGCATCAATCCGCCTCGTGCATCAACAGATGGAGATCAACAGCATTCCGTGGCAGATTTTCTGGTTGGCGTTGATGATGGTGGTTTTCTTCAATTTCGTCTTGATCTTGAGCTACCGTAACACTTTGCTCATTCGGATACCCGGAGTGATCTTGCAGATTTTTTTTTCTTCGATCTTACGGATTAAGAAGCATCAAGATTGGTTTGGATAAATCTTATGGATAGCACGCTGATGATGGTGATGACGACGGTCATGCAGAGGTAGCTCTGGCTATGTCTATTTGTGTGGATTGGTAGGTAAGTACGGCTTATGCGTAAGATTATGGATACGCCTGCCCTTGCTGTGGCAATAGTCAAGATCAAGTTTTTTTTTTCTTCTTTGTGTGTTGGTGTTGGGATTTTTTTTTTTTTTTTTAATAGACGAAGGTGGTACACCGTTTGTTTGGCTGATGTGTGTTCAATGGTTGCTGATTGTCCAATAAAGGAAATGACCAATGTTGCCTAAGGTTGTAGGCTTTAGTTGAATGTTTATTTGAGTGAATGGAGCGGACTATCAATTAATGTAGGCCCGGATACTTATTTTGATTGAAAGCTTATGACGCATACAATGTTGACATTAACCCTGCATTTCGAGAAGCGACTGTCGCTTAAGGAATCTTGAAATCAAAGCAGATACACCCCAATCTTTTTTGAAGAGCTGATAACATTTTAGCACTACAAAATTCACGATAAGAATTTAGAGCAGGGGAACCAATGCGGATCAGAAACCCAGATAACCTGATCAAGGCTCCAGAAAGGTGATGTAAGAACTTGTTTCTTTTGCTAGAGATACAATAACAGCCCATTATACTGCTATTGGGAAAATGTCTCGTGTAAAGAGAAGTGGTCCTTGGTACAACGCTTTGACGACATTGCGCGCTGACTGTCTCTATGAGAATGACTCTAGTCTTATGGACACGACATCTGATACAATGACACACTGCTGCGAAAAAAATACGAAATCGATTTTCCCTATGCTCAATGCTGGTTTCGATCAGAATCTAGGGAAGGAATGTTGTCGGGTCTTCACAGTTGTTTCAAACCCAATTTAGGAAGAGATGCTGGTGTCTTTCTGGAGGACGACAACGTTAGATTTCAGTCTTTGCTTGAAAAACACGGAATCCTGATGACAACGAACTGTAAATATTGTGAAGAATCGGTTGAGCATTTGCATCTGTAGCCAGAGCTTTGCTGAACCATCTTATGACTTCCAAGCTAGTTCCATATTGCAAGACTTCACCAAAAGCAGTCGGAAGGATAAATTCACTGAGATTTGTCAGGATCCTAAGTTACAATGGAATCACGCGAAATGAAAGTGCCGATGAACTTGCTAAATAAGACTCAGAGAAGAGTTTTTTCAGGACTGGAACTTACGTTAGGTCTGCTGAATCTTCAGTTAGAGCTTTCATTGACAATTGCTTTTCATATGAGCAGAACTGCAGATGGCATGACTCCAGAGGTTAGCGGACTTCCTGCTGTTTCTCATAAGGAAAGACTGCAGGCTGCTTACTGGCATCAGTATAAAACATCCGGCTATACTTGCTGTGAAAGTGATGACATTACCGCGGAGCACTACCTCTGAGAATATCCGGCTAACGCTCACATTACTCTGCACTTACTCGGCGATGATGTGGTGGGTGCTGGTACTGTAGGCAAATTATCATTGAAAGGCTTCACTCGTCTTTCTTCACAGGACTAAGAAATTCTATTAAACATGGACAATGAACAAGTTCTTTATCTGAGCGCTCTGTTATGACAGGCAAAAAAAAAAAAAAATTATGCTCAATAGATTGTTGTGATAGTTTAGAGCTTGCTCATTTTGGCCTCAGAACAGCTGATGACAAACTAAAGTGACTTCAGCTGTAACGTCGTATGACGCTGAAAGATAATATCTTTGAAAAATTCCCCGTAACAGGTATAAGCGGTTGATAAATTGGATTGTATTGAGATAAACGATTAAATTGTGAATTGTAATTGTATTGAATAAAGCGATTTGTATTGAAAAGAATAAGCTCTATCGTTTGTACCCACACAAATATTTTACATTAGCGAGGGTATATCGGTTACCATTAAAGGTTTCGGGAAACGACCCAGCAATGTCAATGACTACTCGTTTAAAATGTGCTCCGACACCTTATGCACTTTTTGCAACAATTCTCGACATCATGTTTAGCGCTTAGCCAATAGAAACGTTCCCTTACCTTTTCCAACGTTTTGTTTATTCCCAAATGACCTCCTGAGATTCTATTTCATGCAGTACTTGGCTGATTCTGAACCGTGGTACGATTAGCTGCCTACGAGATGTTGTTCCATCTGCAACTTCCCATTTTCTCTTCATCAAACCATTTTGCACACAAAGTGAGTCCCACTGTGCCCAATATGCCTTCTGAACTTGGCCCCGGTCTGATATCTGCTGCCAGTTTGGTCTTTCTTCGTGTTTCTTCCAGACCGTTGGGAGGAACGGATTTCATCTATACTCCCACCCTCTATTCGTTCAGTCCTACTTCTACTGGGAGACTTTCATTGCATTGTTTTGCCTGTGAGACTGGGATATTTGCCCTGTAGTTGCCGACTCTTGCTACAGACTTTTTCCCCCCGAAGTAAGCATTTCCCAACTCGAATGACATGACCAAAAAGTTCACGGGATAACCACCGTGTGGCGCCCCTTTGTTCCGATTTGAGTTCTGTTTTTTTTTTTGTTAAGTTGCTACATCTGTTGTTGACATTCCCTCTAAATCTTAGCGTCATAGCTTGACATTTGCAACTGGACAGCAATTCAACTTTTAACGAGTTTGATGCGCTGTCTGACTCCATTCAAAGAATTGTATCCCTGTATCCTCACACTGAAATCGTTATTACGGGCGACTTCAATATACACAATTTTGGGTGGCTTCGACATTCTGGACAGACAACACCCGAAGGACGTGTTGAGATCTTCGCTGCGGAAAACAACCCAACGCAGCTTGTAAATGAGCCCACGCGAATATCAGACGTTGATAGTCATACCGCCAACACCTTGGACTTGTTTTTAACTTCTCACCCTGATAAGTACAACATTGATGTGCTCTCCTCTCTAGTCTCGTCGGACCATTGTGTCATATCAGCTAATTTCTCGTATACTGACCACACAGTTAGAGAATAGATTCCTAAAAGAACCGTATGGTAATACGAGAAAGCCAGCTGGAGCGGTCTTAACAGCTTCTTTAGGAATTTTAACTGGTCGTTATGTTTCCTCGATAACGACGTGGTTTCCGTTGCTGATATGATTACAGACACCATTCTCTTTGGAATGAGATCCTTTATTCCTCATCGGATGAAGAGTATCAAACTAAAAGAAAAGGCATGGTACGACTCGAGCTGTAAAGAGGCCGTCAGGGTTAGAGAAATGTTTTTTCGGTCCTACAAGACCAACCCGACAGAGAAAAACCGAAAAAAGTTCAAACGAGCCAGAAATGACTGCAACGCCTTTCTTAAGCGTGTGAAATTCCTATACGACCAAAAACTGAGGCAAAAAATACAGCAATGTCCCAAAAGCGGTAAAAATTGTTGGTCGTTCGTCAAAAACATTAGAAATTCCGCCTCATCCTCCATCCCAACGCTCATTTACAATGACATTCCAGCTGTCAGCTCTTTGGACAAGGCCAATCTACTTGCTGCACACTCTGCGGCCAGCTCAACACTCCCAGATTGTGCTTTGTCTCCGCCTACACTTGAGTGCGTCGAATCCTCAATGGGACGAATCTACTTTCGCACTCGTGTAGTAGCAAGAGTACTTAAAGATCTCACCATACATAAATCCGCTGGTCCAGATGGTATGTCTCCCCTTCTTCTGAAGAGGTGTTCTTCCTCGCTGTCAAAACCACTGCGTAAGCTTTTTCATTAATCCTACACTTTAGGACCCCTCCCGAGCAGATGGAAAACAGCATTTGTCCAGCCCGTCCCTAAAAAAGGCGAATCATCTTCTCTCTCCTCCTACAGACCCATTGCACTTACGTCTCTTCTTTCCAAGGTCATGGAAACGCTGATAAATCTTCAGCTCATGAAATATCTCGAAACACGAAAACTTCTCAATGACCGGCAGTACGTACATCAATCTGGCGAAAGCAAGATAGTTGCACTTAATATTTCTAAGGCATTTGACAGAGTTTGGCATCAGGCTCTTTTGTCGAAAATGCGTGCATTTGGGATCGACGACTCTCTTCTGCAATGGATTAGAAATTACCTTTCGGAACGTTCAATTCAAGTTGTCTTGGACGGTTTCAAGTCTGATATTCACAAAATAAATGCTGGTGTGCCCCAGGGCTCTGTTCTGCCTCCGACACTCTTTTTAATTTTCATTAATGATCTCCTGACTGCTACTTTTAATCCAGTACTGATGACAGTACTCTCTGCTTTTCACATTCGTTCCCGGAGTCACAGGGCCTCTTCGGCTGTAGAACGAGAACGGAAGCGTATGCTAAGCTCATTAAATTCCGATATCAACAGCATAACCAATTGGGGAACTATCAACAGAGTGGAATTTAATGCTTCCAAAATACAATGCTGTCTGCTGTCATTAAAGCGAAATTTAAACACCCAGCCATTGTCCATGAATGGCACTTGCATCGTCGAATCCGAAAAACATTCCATTCTCGGTATGTGTGAATGACAACTTACGTTGGAATGAGCACATATTTGATGTCGCCAAAAATGCTGCGAAATGTCTAGGTTTCCTCAAGCGATGTAAGAAATATTTTACCCCCTCTGATCTGGTCTCAATATATAAGGCATTCATCCGCCTAAAATTGGAGTACAATGCCCACATCTGGTCAGGTGATCCTAAAACATTTCTGCACCTGATAGATAGGATTCAAAACCGTGCGATAAAACTTATTGACGATACTAATACCAGTCAATTAATTGACACGTTCGAACACCGACATAATGTCTCCTGTCTCACTTTGTTTTATCGCTATTTCCACCACCAGTGCTCCACTGAAATCGCCAGTAGCATTCCGGCCATTCAAACTTTCTACCGCAACACCCGTCTCGCTATGAATGCTCATCAATATACCCTCAAGCCCATTTTCGGACGTACTCTAAAATATCGTGATTCGTACCTAATCCGTACAACTCGCTTATGGAATGCACTTCCGATCTCTATATTTCAAGGTCGTTATAACTTGCACACATTTAAAAACAATGTACATCGGTACCTTTCTTTTCTTCCCCCCTAAATTAAAAAAAAAAAAAAAAAAAACACTTCTCCCATTGATGCTTCCATCTCTCTAACCCGTCCAAATAGTACTTGGCGTTTTTCTCTGCAAAATAATTGTTCACGAAGGTGATTGCCTCCTCATTTGACGAAAATCTCTGTCCTCCGAGTGCAGTTTTTAGATGAGGGAACAAAAAGAAGTCGCTTGGGGCTAGATCTTGTAAATAAGGTGGATGACAGAATTTTTGTTTCGGGCGGATAATGGTGTATCCAAGTTTCACCTACAGTAATTAATCGTCGCCAAAACTCGGATTTATTGCGCCTAAACTGCGCCAACAGAGCGTTGGAAATGTTCATTCGAACACGTTTTTGGTCTAACGTAAGCAAACGCAGCACCCAATGCGCGAACAGCTTTCTCATGCCTAAAACTTGATTTAATATGTAACAAACACGTTTTTTGGGCATATACATAACCTCTACTATCTCTCTCACTTTAATTCGTCGTCTAACACCATTTGGTAAACTTTAGCAATGTTATCGTCAGTGGTTGCAGTTTTTGGACGTCCCGAACATTGATCATCTCCCAAGCTCTTACGGCCACGTTTAAATTGAGCTGCCCAAAATTTCACTGTGATAAATGATGGTGCAGATAGGCGTATTGCCTTTCAAAAACAAAGTTTTTTTCCATTTTCACAAAAAACACTCACATCGACTCACTCAAACGACTGCCAACTAAAAACTTCTCGTCCAAAATGACTGAAACTTCGGTAAGTAACTGTCAAAAGATGCACAACTAGCATTCACTATCTTTTATTGACGAGTGCCGCTATCTTTGCGTTGCGGTCGGAAACTTTTCAGACAACCCTCGTAAACTTGTATTTTTAATTTTCTTAATAAATTCTGGAACCATTTTGATCAAGGTGGTATTTCGAGAACAATCATCGCTACCCAGCGTCTCATTCAATTTTCATTTCGTAGCACAGTATGCATTATGTATCTGTCGTCGGGATTTTAGGGATTTAATTCCAACTAGTAGACATCTTGTTCTTTAATTTGGCGAAGGGACCCAATGCATTTTGTAAAAAGTCGGTCAAGTCGGTCTGAATACGTAGAATATGCAGAATTCCAAATGACATCGGCATATTCAAGCAGAGATCGAACCAACCCAGTGAAAAGAGGTAAAATGGATCTTTAAAGTCCTTTCTGTTCCGTTTTATAAATTCAACAACTTAATTAGCTCTCGCAACTATACACTCGTATTCAATATCGGCTTTAAAAAAAAAAAGTAGGGTCCAACATAATACCTACATAGGTGAATTAATTGAGTAATTAAACTCGATAAAAGACGAAGCTCTGATGAAAGAAATCGCATTGCATTTATTTATGTTGAGTGTCAAGCCATTGGCGTTGCACCATTTAATAATATGGTCTGGATCCGACTGGATCAAATGACAATCGGCTGCACGAATAATAGCTGGAAGAATTTTTAAGCCATAACAATAAACGCTGATTATTTTCGATGACAGAAACAGTGTCATTAATAAAAATAATGAAAAGTAATGGGCCTAAATGACTCACTTGCGGTGCGCCAGAGATATAAGGCTTCAATTTTTACTCGTTAGGTGCTACTACTGAGACCCCAAAAGACTCTAGTTTATCGAGAAGAAGTGAATGTTGAACTGAATCAGAAGCTTTAATTAAATCAGTATACCATATATGCCGTCGATCTGTCTTTTGTCCTCCATCTCATTAACAATGTGAGGAGAAAAGGGAGCCAAATTCGTAACAGTTGACCGTCCAGATAGGAACCCATGCTGACCTTCAGATAAATATTCCTTCATCGGAAACTCAAGTCTGTTTTCCACGATATATTCAAAAAGTTTAGGAATCGCTGAAAGCTGATAAATACCACAATAGTTCTCAACATTATTTTTTAAACCAGACTTATGAAAGGGCACCGGAAATGATACCTTCCACACTTCTAAGAAATTACCTTCGGAAAGAGAACGGCTGAAGATGTTCACCAGAGGAATACAAAGAGAACTACTAACTACAATATTTTTGGTATTATGGCAGCATCCAAATTTGGATTGGCATTGTTGACACAACTACTGATATTTCTTCGCACATTCATATGGAAATTATAGTTTCAATAGACAGATTCAAAGAAGGTAACGAAAGGGTCTAGAGTTGATTTAACATTAGACGATCCCACGTTTTTGTAAAGCATAATATTTGGAATTCCAACTGATTTTTGTTTGAAATTTACATATTGCCAGAACGATGTGCTATTCTGTATAATAGACATGATGTAACCTTTGTGAAAGGTTATGAAATATATGAAATCTCTACGCTAAACTTCTCATAATGGTTTGGCTTATTCTTGAATATTTTATTTTTTAAATTCCTTAAATGAATTCTTTAAATTGTTTATTATACCAAGGACGGACAGATTGATGGCACAATATTTCAAAGAAGCGCTTCTACATACCATACAATGTCAATTCAAATCACATACTCGTATTTCATTGAACCAATCGATGCTATTCAAAAAATTCTTCAATTCCAGGAACTAGTTTAATTTTTATGTAATACCATATGTTATCTTTAAGAAAGGTATTTAGGATTGAATTAATTTGATTTAAATTTTGCCAGTGAATAAAACCTATTAAGTAATATTCATGAGCGTGTTTAAAATTATTAGCAATTAGCATTTTATCGAATTCAAACAAAATTCAATTAATACCAGTGAGATTAAAGTCACCTAATACACACATAAATTATCTGAAGTGAGACATAAATTTATTAAAGAATTCAATATTATTCATGTGCTTTTCATAACAATAGACTTGTTCCACATCTAAGACATTTAGCATTTAGCATGTAAATATTGAATACCTCTGAGGCCTTCGCCAATCAATATTTATAGACTAACAGTCTGGAAATGCGGATACATCTTAAGTCTGGCTTTCTTTATTATTGGAAGTCCCTCAGACAAAGGCTGAGCTTACCTTACCTGCAATTCACCCAGCTCTATAACTGCCTATATCAGCGCTTTCTCGACACAGCGCAGACCAACCTTATCAACGATCCTAAGACATTTTAACAATTCGTCAATTACAAAAGAAAATCAGACGGTTATCCCCCTCTCTCTCGTTCGATAATATATCATCGACCGACCCACATATTATTGTCAACTATTTTGCAAACTTTTTTCAACAGTCATTTTTTCAACAACCTCTTTGTACCCGACTCCATTGACAAATTTAAATTTAATTTGTGAACGCACTCTTTCACTAATCATCAAACTGTCACTGTCAATTTATTCAGTAAGCTCAACATTTTCATCATGGTAAAGTACACGAACGAGCAACGTCCGCAAATTATAAAAATTTTCTACCGAAATTCGGAGTCGGTGACTGCAATTTTAAGAGCGTTAACTCCAATTTTCGGTCGTAATTCTCGACCTAGTAGGCAATATCAAGTTTCGTTGTATTCGATGTATACGTTGTGTGATGTTGCCGAGTCAGTGAGACAATGGGTTGGTTAAAGTGTCGAAAATATGCTGCCGTTCAGGCGTCCGTAGCAAACGATCCAAATCGGTCAATTCCACGGCGTTCTCAAGAATTGGACATCGCTCAGACCACATTATGGCGTATTTTGCGTAAGGATCTTGGTTTACACCAATACAAGATCAAGCTGACTCAAGAATTGAAGCCGGTGGACCATTTGAAGCGACGTACTTTCTCCGATTGGGTTCTGGAGAAGAAAAAAATCATCTTCAGTGATGAAGCTCATTTTTGGCTCAATATCAAAATATGCGTTATTGGTCGGTTGATAATCCACATGTGCTTCATGAATCACCACTTCATCCTCAAAAAATAACTGTTTGGTGCGGTTTGCATGCCGGCGGCGTTATTGGGCCATATTTTTTCGTCGACGATAACAATCGTCACGTTGCTGTGAATGGTCAGCGTTATCGCGCCATGATCACCGATTATTTTTGGCCTGAATTGGACTTGGACGACATGTGGTTTCAACAGGATGATGCCACAAGCCACACAGCACACACTACAACCGTTTTATTGAAGAGTAAGTATGGTGAGCTTGTTATCTCAAGAAATGGGCCAGTCGATTGGCCGCTTGACTATTTTCTGTGGGACTACGTCAAGTTATTGGTTTATGACAACACGCCGACTACGTTGGAAGAGCTCAGAGACAACATTGAACGCGAAATAGCGTCCGTTTTGACCGAAATGTGTGGCCGAGTCGTTGAAAATTGGGTCCAACGAATCGACCGCTACAAACGTGCCCGCGGTGGCCATATGAACGAAGTCGAGTTCCATTCATAAATGTTTTGATTGTTCTTCAAGCCGATAATAAAGTTTTTGAAATATCTCAAACGGTTTGCGTTTTATTTAAAAAAACGTTGTCAAGTCCTTATTGGAAAAACCTATATTTCAAGTATCTTCTCAATTTCTCCACTGGCCCCTCTCTCTCTCAACCTTTTGATCCCACCCGTATCGAAAAAAAGTTACAAAATCTCAATGATGAATTTGTATCCGGTCCAGATGGGCTCCCAGCACTATTTCTCAAAAAGTATGCCTACAATCTTTCGCACCCACATTCCCCCAAGTTTGGAAGACCTCTTTCATAACCCCGGTTCACAAAAAGGGATCAAAGAATAAAGTAACCAACTGCCGACCCATTGCTAAGCTTTCTCACATAACTAAAATGTTCGAAAGTTTTTTATATGAAGTTCTAAGCTTTCAGTGCAAGTCACTTATACAACCCAGTCAGCATGCATTTCTAAAAGGTAGATCAACTACTACACACTTAGTTGAAGTCGTATCCTTTGCGCTTTCAGCCCTAGAAAATGGCAACGAAATTGACGTTATTGCTACAGATTTAGCTAAGGCCTTCAATAAAATATTACAGCAGCTGATCCTTTTCAAATTGTCTTCCCTCGGTTTTGACCCCATATTATTAAAATTGATATCTTCTTATCTGGAGAACCGTTACTATAGCGTTCGCTTTAGGTTAGCCTTCTCAACCCCGTTTTTAGCTACTTCTGGTGTCCCACAAGGCAGCCATCCAGGTCCCCGATTATCAAACACTGCTCCGTATCCATTTACGCCGATGACACTAAGTTCTCCAAAACTATTTCTTCACCCCAAGACTCTATTCTCCTTCAAGAAGACCTCAATAGGTTTTCTACTTGCTGTCTAAAAAATAGCTTCGAGCTTAATGTCTCCAAATGCCAATCTATGACTTTGTCTCGTAAGTCCAATCAATCCCCCTCTCGACTTTATTTTCTGCATGACCAACCTAGTATAGTCCCCCTTTCAGCGAATTCATATATCCCGAATCGAGAACATTCAACGTTGTTTTCTTGAATTTGCTCTTCGTGCACTACCCTGGAATGACCCATTTATCTTACCTCCCTATCGCGACCGCCTCAAACTTCTTAAACTGAATACCCTCGAAAAACACAGAGACGTAGCTGACATTCTCTTCATTCATCGACTACTCTCCGGTTCTGTTAACTGAGCTTCCCTCTACAATTATATTGCGCTGTCCCTCAGGGCGGATTCGAAGACTTTTAGAAACGGAGAATTGGTCTCCATCCGCTCTACATGACCCAGCCATCTTAGTCAGCTAAGTCGATGTCGATGTACAACCCGTACAGTTCATCGACGGCACCGAAAATCACCCGAAGAACTTTCCTCTCAAAGAAGCCAAGAGCACCCTCATCGATTTTCGATAAATCCCATGCCTCTGTGCCTTATAGGACACACTCTTATACAGGACACTTTTGTTGTTCAGGAGAGGACTTAACTTGTCAATTGCCTTCTCAGCCCAAAGAAGCAGCGATTGGCAAGAGTTATTCTTCGTTTTATCTCAGCGCTAGTGTAGTTGTCTGAATTGATAGAGGAGCCTAGGTAGACAAAGTCCTTAACTACCTCAAATTCTCACAAAAGCGCCACTGAAATCATGCTGCTTTCTTCCGATTATGTAATACCATCGGCGTATGTGGATAGTTGGATACACTTTTGAAAGATTGTGCCTCTAACCGACCCCTCATCATTGGGGTATCAGTAATGGAACTAGCCCTCCTGTTTGAGGATTGTGCCGCCGGGCATGGAAAAAAAATTCAGTTACAAAGCAACAACAAGCCTCGGATACGGACTCTTGACAATCCATATAAGGGGAAGAACTTGCTCACATTTTAGTATATTTGCTGCATAGAATGGTGACACTAGAAAAAGAAACCTGAAGAAGGTTTCAAGATCCTCATCGAGGTATGACAAGACCAGTTGTAAGTTCATTATGACGTCAATGAGAAGTCGTACGAAAGCGGTGCCCTGGCTACTCTTGGAATCATAAAAAATCCTGATGAATCTATTAAAGTCGGCGATCTTTGTAGAGCAGAAATCGTTGAGATTGCATTCTGATGCATGATAAGGCTGGGGAGTTGCAATGTGCTCAGCAGTACGTTTTCCAGCGGTCACGATGGGTCCATGTATATCTTGCCTAAGAGAATTCTTCAGAGTGTATCAATTGTTTGGCATAGGACGTTGATGGTTTTACGTTGTAAAGCTGATTCTACTTATTACTAGAAATCCGAGTATAGTCGGTTCTTCAGCAGCGCATTTTTCTTGATCATCCGAGTGTTACGGACACCAACAGAATGTGATCTAGCACATGCTGTTTAACCGTCTCTAACCAACACCGATGAAGTTCGAAGTTCCGGATCTGCTCACTACTTGGCTCTCTTTCAAAATAGTATAAAAGGTATTGGATTTAAGCTGAGTCAAGCAGCGGCATAATGAACACCTGATATTTCGGCTTGGAATACTCCATAGGGTGTGGGAAGACTGAAGTATTTGTATATCCAGAGGTCCTCAGAGAAGAAACGCTTCAAGATGTTCGATTGTTCTGGAGCCGACTGTGAGAATGGAGATGGAATTACTGAGAATTACTTCGCGTTTCCTAAATTCGTTCCTTCCTAGAATCAGGTGATTGAAGTCAATTTCATTACGTTGAAATTCAGCTGTTTCGGGAGTTCACGCTGATGCCTGATGTCCCGCATCTACTTCTTTCCATTGTTGAGTGTCTCTCACAACAGAGCTTGTGCATGCAAGCAGCATGCCAAAAGTATCAATTGTCTAGTTGACGCTAAGGCGACAGCTGTAGAGTACGCCTAAGGCATCTTAGAACAGGCAAGAGAGTGTCTAAGTGTCTGCACAAGATCCGGATGTTATATATGAACGCCCAGCACCTGCAGTTGGGGGATTTAAAGATAACTACAACCAAAGTTGTGATGATGAAAATAACGAGATATGAAAAGAGCAAAGCCAAGTAGAAGTTGTGGGCTAAGAAATGAATAGCTTATCGTTCCTTCTTACTCAAGGAAACTGCTGCTATGCCGGCTTAATAAAGCAGATGCGTAAAAAAGTCCGAAAATAGGAGTGCATTCTCTACAAAATGCTAAAAGTGTGGCATCCATCCATATAAAGCCGAGTTATGATTTCCGAAACAATATTTTTATAACCTTAGTTCTGTTCTCAATCTGAATAATAACGATCTAGAAATCCTGCAAAAGGAACCTAAACGAAAATATGTCTCTAAACAAAAATGTTATCATAAGTTGTTGAGGTTAAATGTTGTGGAAAAGATGGCGTCCCTGTGTGCCACTAACTCATTTCCGGTGACATTTGGGCACTCGCGATATATTTGAATGATATAAATATGTCTAGTACTCACATTCATAAAACTGCGATCCCAAGGTAAGTCACCTGAGTTTATCCATCCAAAACAAACAATTTGAACTCTAATGGAACGTGTGAATATTGTTGCCTGTATTTTGAGATAATTATCTGCTTCCTTCGTTATGTCTCGGCTTTGCAAAAACTCAAGGTAAACCCTACAAACAACAGACCTATAAGACATGACGATTTGCTTAGCACTACTCAAAACCATCAAATTCCACTCTAATGGCAAGCTGCTTGCAAAATTTGGGCCCTGACAATCCACGGCATGAGGCATAATAGCTTTTTTGATGAAATTCCTCAAGTTATGAGCGACATTACCCGTTAATTACTTGTTAGAAACATAACAATGAAAATATTTTATGTTTTTCATGCAGCCCGAAGTACTCGTACTTTCCATTGTCTAATTGCGAACGTCTTTCTGTCATAAGTCTCCTCGTTTCACACTTTCATTTGCCCCTTTTCACCACAACAATATCAGACATTCACTCAATCCAACTGACGTTCCATCTAACTGACTTTCAAATTAAGTTACCAACTCACATGATAGATAAGAGTACTGTCAAGCAACAAGTACTTGACACAGCTGCTGAGATTACGAGTATTACCAAAACTAATTTGCATGCATAACTTTCCAACATTCCCCGTAGATACGAGTAGATACGAGCACATACCCGATACTCATGTAGGTACAACCAACGCCCGAGCATTTAGCGTTCCTCCCGCGCCAAAAATATTCAAATAACAAGTCTAATCAGACAGTCCGCCCCATGTCCACGTGCTAATTAAGTGTTTTGTGTCGCCGAAGACATGACCATTTTCGACAACAGCGGAAGTTTGAATTAAAGCCGGCGATAATCTGAAGATAGTATAAATTAAACACCAACCTGTAGATGCTTCCTACACCTTCGCAAGCCAGTGATTAGCATAGATTTTGTAAAAGATACAACTCCGATTAGGTATCAAAGAATCACTAGAAAACTGTTCGTCGTTGGTTCATCCGTCGTCGAAAAAAGCTATGATTAGCAGTTTATTGACTTGATCCCAAAAATAAATGCTAACTGGGCGTCAGAAATTGCTATGAAGTTCTGCGAACGGGTTTTTTAAAAGGGATCCCGACCACTTGGCTGGGGAGTGGCGGTTAATGTATTTTGTTTTTTTTTTGACAAATAATCAATTTTACCGTTGGCACATAGGTAATCATTTTGTGAGTTGGAAGTTCTATTTACTCTTTCTTTTTAGGTTAAATCAGTTTATGCTTTGTTTTGGGTCAAAAAAGTGGGCAAAGTCCACAAATAAGTAAACACATCAAATTACTCGTATGTTGTGTTTAATTCAATATTCTCGTTCTAAATCTTTGTGTGTACTCGTGTAGAGCTTTTTGAATCGGAAGGCGTTGCAACATTAAACCTCAGTAACCAAACAATTATTGAAACATCCCACGCAAGGAGTGAAACCGACCAGCAGCTTTGCACCCTCACTCGGGCAAATTTGATTGGGATGCTGTGAAAAGTTGGCTAGAAATCAGGGCACAGGTTTTTCTTAAAACTCAAGGATACTGATTGAGGATCATACATCGAGCCAAATCAAAATAATTTATCCAAAGAAACAATTTTTATTTTTCATTTTAAAGAACTTAACACTCAAGGTATGAATACACTTATAATGCCTCTGCATGTGTTAAGTGGGCACAAGTGTTGTCTGATGACGGAAATTACGAGTACATTGACGGCTAAATGTTTGCATAACAGACATTCAAAAATCGCGCAATACCTACCTTAGTTGCAGCCTGGTAGTATAGAATTCGGAAATATGTAGAAACCGGGAATCAGCGTCATGCTTAAGAAGAGCAAACACTTAAGAGAAGTCGTTGAGCAGTGCATATGCATTTTGATAAGTTGACCAAAGATATGAAGAAGCACTCGTATAAGCTTGAAGAACTAACCACAGCTGTCCACTCCAATGTTAAACCTGAGGCTTGATATATGAAACATATTAACAATCCCATGGTACGTACAAATTTTTAGCGCAGAGCTCCACTAAAGGGCATGCCAGGAGCCAGTGGACATCACAATCGAGGACAAAAATACAACAGATTGAAAGTGTGTTTAAAAAGACGACACTTCGATTATTCATTGAAGAAATGATATGGAAACTATGTACGGAAATGAGAACACAACAAACTCTGTCCTTTAAGCAAGCCTGCATTAATACGGTAATCTTATTTTTATACTTTTATTTTCCGCGGAAATAAGCAACGCGTAAGTCTACATTGCTACTGCAACACTTGTGGTGTTGGCTAAACTCGCAGTACTAAAGAGTTTCGTAAAATTCACGTAAGATTTGAATTTTGCGCCATTTGTGTGGTAAAGTGTTGCCAACGACAAACAAAATAAAAACAAGACAACGTGATAGCTGACAGTTCAGAGTTATTAAAAAGGGAGCGCTAGACAAAAGACCAAAGCATGTTCATTGTTGAGCGATATTTTAAAAAATAATGTAGGTTTGGCAGCTACAGTAAAATCGTAATTTTCGTACAATATGTGGTCGAAACAGTGATTTAACTTCATCAATTGTGAAGAGATTAGTTACAAAATTCAGGGAGACTGTATCAGCTGGTGATCACAGATACTCTGGTTGTCCTTTAAAAAGTCGTTCAACACAAAACATCGAAGCAGTTCGTGAGAGTGTTGTTGAGAGTCCAGGAATATCAATTCGGCACCGTGATCAAGAATTGGACATTTCAAGAATCTCTCTACAGCGTATTCGCACAAAAGGTTTGCATCTTCATGCAATCCAAGTGCAATTGACTCAAGAACTGAAGCCTACTGACCACGCACAGCGAAGAGAGTTTGTTGAATGTATTATGGAACAACAAGTGTTTTTTTTTTTTTTTTTATAATTTACGCGCGCCTAAGGGGTTAGATACCCTTTTACTGTTGCATGACGCGGGCGGAAAGGCAGAAGGAGGAGAAAGGAAAAAATATTTTTGTAGTGGTTTGAAGCTCAGGTATATTTGGTTTCGATATTCGCTCTTCCCAGTGATTCGAAGGTTATAATTCACAGTATTTTTTTTGTGCTTGAAACTTTACAACAGCCAAATCTACGTGTCAGTGTTATGCCTTCTCACGCAGAATTTTTCTGTCTGAGTTCCAACTACACAAATGAGAAACTTGAAAAACTTGTCAATGGGTAGGATTCGAACTTTGACCCTCCGAGTGAGAAGCGATTGCTAGTACCACTACACCACGGCCACCCCATAGTGTGGTTGCTGATGTTTCAAACAAAATCTTCTTCAGCTTGATGGCTTTATTAATCGTCAAGATAGTTGAATTTGGCCGGCCAGGCAATGACAGTTAATTGTGCTAAAGGGTGAGCCAGGTGGATATTGGCTGTCAATTACTGTCATTTACTGAATTCTATGTGGTTGATCATTTTGACAGATGTCATACAATCTTTGGCAATTTTAGCCATGAAATCGTTTACCATGCAACAACGCAATTTTGTTATTCAATCTTATTACGATAATGGGCGATCTGTTAAAGTAACATTTCGTAAAATTCGTGAATTTTCCGGTCAACATACTCGTAATCGCCCTAGTGAGTCCGGAATTCGTGCAATGATGAAGCGTTTTTAAGAAACTGGTTCGGTATCGAGTCAAATTCCATATCAGAATGCTCGGACAGCACGTACACGCCAAAACACCAGTCAGGCACCTCAATTCGTCGCCGAAGTCAACAATTGGGCCTCACTTATGGCACTTTATGGTTACAATGAATGGAGAACGATTAAATGAATTGGGTCTGGATGACCTCTGGTTTCAACAGGATGACGCTACCGCCCACACAAGCCATCAATCAATCAATTTGTTGCGTACGAATTTGGAAGATCACATTATTTCGGTTAGAAGGCTTCCAAGGTCATGCGATTTGATACCTTTACACTTCTTCCTCTGGATTTATTTGAAGAGTAATGTATATGCCAACAGCCCAGCGACAATTCAGGATCTTCACCATGACATCCAAACTGGAATTGCGGCCATTGACCCACTTTAGATGGTCGCTTGCAATAGAAGCCGTGGAGGTCACATGAACGATGTTGTGTTCTTTAGCTATCGAGACATGATGATCCAATTTTTCGGCGTAAATTGCAAGATATGAATGTGAACTGCTATCGAGACATGATGATCCAATTTTTGGGCGTAAATTGCAAGATATGAATGTGAACTGCGTGTGGTTTCAACAAGCCGGTGTCACATGCCAAACAGCCGAAGAAATAATTTAATTGCTGCATAAGTCATTTGCTGGTCGTAGAATTTCCCGTTTTAGTGATCAGGATTGGCCACCCTAATGATGTGACTAAACGCTGTCGGACTATTTTTCTTTTTGATTTTTTGAAGTCTAAGGTCTATGCCAATAAGCCCACGCCTTGAAGCTGCACATTTATGCAAAACTGTCATGGAGGCCATTTACCCGATACTGTATACTTTATGAATCAATAAATAAACTAAAATTTTTAAAACTTGTGCTTTCTATCGAAATTACTTCTTGTGCGAATTTTGGGGCACCCTTATTTTACAGGCCAAGTGTTTGGTTACGTTTTTGGATTTGAGTTATCTTTCTTCAAATGTCTTTTGACTAAGCCTCTTCTGATTCTTTAATCTTATTTCATGACAATCTTGGTTAACCATGGCAAAACTAGCTGATTTGCTCACGTTTTCTTAATATCATATGAAGTCTTCCGCCATTCTTATTAAATTACGCTTTGTTATATGTACCTGCTGATATCCGCAACATTTTCATTTCCATCACTCTTCATTTGTACTTCTCATACATCGAAAAAACTTGCGATGCGTATATAATAGCCGAACGTATACTGTCATGTACATACGAGTATAACAAACTTTTAAGTGTAAGCGACATTTTTGTGTTACAAAATGCAGCTTTCTCGCTTGAAATACATGTCGTAAGCATTGTTATTTATTCCATTTATTTCGAGGTGTAGATTCGCTGTGAGTCATTCCATTTGTTTTTCTTCAACGCAGCAATTCAGTGGTGCGGAGGTTTGTTGAAGACTCAGCTCTACCTTGACGAATATTGGGAGGTTGTCTGAGAGGGTTAATTCACGGACAACGAAATCTGCAAATTCCCTGCAAGAAACAATAATCAATTGTTGAGCCCGCGGCCACTCTTATAAGTGTTAAGTGTCCTTTTTCATAACTATTGGTTCGGCCGTTTAATAATGTAAGTCCTATCGTTTCACACATTTCAATCAGTTTCTTTCCGTTCCCAGCAGTATACATATATGTATATCTATTGGGAGTGACAATTTGCATCTGTCAAAGTGATATCGTGTTAGAAGATCTATCCACAAAAAGTAGCAAATTAACAATAACACAAAAATAAATCAAATACTTGCGAAATTGTGGTACTAAATGTGTTGCAAGATTAAAACATTCAAATTAAAAGTAAAATTCAAGTAAGTCCTAGCAGTTAAGTCGTCTTTTCGCTAAGTTCAAATATACTACAGATCAACTGAAAGAGATTCTCTACGAAAAAAATAGAGGACTCACGAAAGAGCTTGTGTCGAAGTCGGACTTCCAGCTACTTTGTTCTGAATTGACAGGGCTGAAAGCAAATTGCAACCTGATTTCGGAGAAAGTTGTGCATCTGGAAGCACGTAACAAACTTCTTGAGGCACAGGTAGACAAACTTATGCAGAAGAGCACCGAGACCAACGTTGTTGTGCACCTTTCGGCAATTCCCAACATCTACATAGTTGAAAAGGCCAAGTCCGTGTGCGCAGGTCTGTTAGGGAAAGACGACGCAAACACCGACATCGAGACGGCATATAAGATCGTCAAGCAAGGCCATCGTATAGCAACACTGATTGTCAAAATGAAATCCAGAAGCTCTGTTATTGAACTGCTTAAAAATTCGAAGAATCTAAGAGACACCAAAATCAATGTACACAAAGTAACTTCGCTTTACTTCCATTAATGAAATTTCTTCGCACAAAGCAACCGAAAACGGATATTGTTATAAAGGACGATAAGCTATACGTGGTTGATAAAGTGTTTACATGGGACTTATCAGAGGGACTGCAATATGGCAATGATGGTGCGAAAGAATTACAAGCTCTACTTGGTGAAATTCCCTCATATTTATTAAATCAAATGAAAAGGAATCAAAATAAAAACAATTTGTATGAAACGTCAATGTCATTCGGATCTGACAGTTCAAAAAGCCAAAAACACACTAAAGGTATAATCACAAACCATACAGCCGCTGTAAAAAACTTGGCTGCACATGCAAGTAGGCATTCAAACGAATCGGTTAATTGAGGGTTACCCGGCTACCCGAATAACGTCAAATTACACGAACTAAAAATATTAAGGATTACAAAATAAATTAGTTTTTGTTGAGTTTTTTTAATTATATAAATGAATTTGACATTTTTGTACTATTTCAAACTTATTTAATAGATTATGAAGATACTAGATATAAGAAAATTTTTAAGGATTACGAGCTTAAATGCATACCTGCGGTTAAATCAAACTTATTTGGTGGAGCGAGCGGTGGAGAACTCTTTGGTTATCGGAAGGAATCTCTGCGAGAATTAAGATGATAGAAGAAACGTGCGTACTAAAACTTAACCTGGATGTCAAGACTCTCTTCATAGTCCCAATATATTTAAATTGTAGCCACTGGCTTCGAGATTTTAGCAAATTAAGGGATGTACTAAATAACCTCGCAACAATTGAATTACTACTTATTGGAGACTTTAATGCAAGAATAGGTTTATCTCAAAATAGCTTTGTTAGTGAATTTAGTCCGTCACCTATTTACATAAATCGTATATCAAAGGATAAAGTGTGTGACGCAAAAGGAGTTCAAATTCTGGAACTTGCTGATGCCTATGACTGCACCACTATCAGGGTGGCTCAAATCATCACGGCACATGTGTCAAATGTCGGAAACCAATGGTCGGCGGATCATTCCTTCCAGCATATTGAGGCGCTTCCACTGCATTGGACTTTAAATTTTTAACTCCAAATGTCTAGTCTCCAATTGAATGGTGAGATTTGTTTTAAATACAGGAAACCAAGTGATTCACCCCAAACCAAAAATCACTTCAACTGCGAAACGTAACAATGTAATTTTGAAAAACCCATTAAAGAATCAAACAATTTTGGTAATTCAAAACGGGTCGGCTGAAGAAAACAGCCAACGACAAAAGTACCTACACATTTCCACACTTCTTGTAAAACTATCTTAATGTTCTTAACGAGCATGCAAGGCGATCACATAATTGATTTTGAAAAGCTTTTCAAATCAAAAGATCACTGAACCATGATCCCCCGTTTCCATGTTTCGTTGCGGTCCTTTTTAATTCAATTCCATTTTTCATCACTTGTTTGGTGTGTTGTGTTGCTGAGAAGAACATCAAAATTGAATTCTCCTCACCCCTATAAACGAAATGGAACAATTATAATCACCCAATTGAGGGGAATGATTGGCGTTGCCCACAAAACGATATCGTTTGAGAGTTTGTGACTTGTGTTGCATTCAACACAGTTTATCACTTGAAAACATCACTTCTATACTCCGTGACATACTCATTCCAGCTTGCCTTTCTTTTGAGATATTTATTTTTTTTTTCCATTTCAAGTGGTCGTTGACTGGAGGAGGAAGATACACAGAACGTGAGGGCGTTTAACGAGATACTAAATGACCAGAATGACAAATTTTTTTGATTGAGGCGTTTCACACCCACGACCTGACGACAACAATGACAACGACAACAACAGCGATTATTTTGGTTACATAATTCGAAATAGGAATTCGTTAGGCGAAATCACAGATACGAATACAAAGATTGTTGGTGGGTTTGTGTGTACTTGAGTAGGAAGGCAGCATTTTGTAAGAGAGAATCAAGCCAAATTTACCAGTAACCTTGATTGTGAACACAATCTATCTAATATTGGACCATCCATCCAATCCGACCATCATGGAACATAAATTATCCTGTCACAGAGAATCATCATCGTAAACAACGATCTACGAGTATCTTTCTTCGTTTTTTTTTTTTGTTTTTTTGGTTTTGCTCGTATCTACAGAAAAGATACTCGCCTTCACTACCATCCAGTAGCTGGAGTCTGCGAAAAGATCAAACAACATCCACGCGCTGCGACAAACTGCAAGCATGAACACAGAGACGAGACTGACATTAAAAAGTGATTCCACTCGGACAGTTGTTGTTAAACTAATAAATTATGACCCACATGCGAACAATGCCCTGTGTGTCTATAGATACAGATAGAAGATAATAAAACAAAAATAAAAAACACCAGGCCAAACCAGGAGAACGTCCATCAGGCACTGTCAATCGGGGAGTGGTGTTGCGATGTTAGCTTGTCCGTTTGTTGGCAATGTTCATCAATTGAACCTTTGTAAAGCGAGAATTTGACATGAAAGAGAGACGAGATGAGAGAAGAAATGCTGGAGGACAACATCGAAAAGAAATCTGTCGGATTAATAACGCGTGTTGACTTTTATACAGAGCGTGATGAGATTCCAAGGCAAATTCCTTTGTACTCAAGGATGTTGCAGCAGTTGGAAAGGCAAGGATTGGATTTATAAATATAGGTGGAGGAATGTTGAGGATTTATTTTTAGAAAATGCCTAAGGAATCCGCTTAGGGCAGTTGATCATCAAGAAATAAGATATAAAAACCTGGAGAATGTAGAAAAAAGAGTGGAAAGTCTTTAGTTAACAAGAAAATGCTCTTTAAGCAGTACTTTAGCAAAAACAACATTCGCAACGTCATTAAGATTGTATTTTATAGCCTAGATACTTTAAATGGCTTCTACAATACATTACAGTGGTTGTGATAATGGTAACTACGGGCGTACCTATTTCTGTGTTAAATTTTTGTGTGTCATAGGGTAAAGAATTAATGGAATACATTCCAAAACGACATAGATAACACTGCCAAAAATTGTCGCAGCCCATGTTGAGAAAGGAGAAGGATGCTCTGCGCAAGCATAGTTGAGTGAATAATTCGGGTGCAGGCTCGTGGTCGAGCCAAGGCACGATACGGACACTTAGGAACTCTCAAAACGGAGTTATCGTCGATGTCGGAGAAAGATCCAGGGATAGCCTTATTTGAGTTACATCTACATGATCGAACCTCAAGGTACTCGTTTATGAGAATTCTTCGGTTCTTGAAATAGGGATGGGACGGATACCCATCTATAGCAGCGTTCAATCTCCATTCTCAATCTTTTGATCATCCGGGGGAAACCCCATTCAGACCAGTACCAATTCGAAGTCATCGTGTAGGCTAGACTTTCTCTTTAGTCTTGGGTGAGGCCTAACCAAGCCCTATGCAAATCTTAGGGTCATAGCACCCTATAGTGTTTGCTATATTTTGGGGTTTTCCAACGACAGTCGGAAAAACCTTCCATGATGTTCCCACAAGGAGGCTTACCTTTACCACTCAGGCTGGAACCGAAGTTCCAAGGGTTCCTAGCTCTCATGGTACAGAATTAGGACTCTGTTGGTCTACTAGTAAGACTCCCGTATGATCCATTGTGTTAACTGGTCGCTTGGCGTTCAAATATTGTCACTGAAAAATGCTATGTACATCAGTCGCCGCTCTGATGTTCTTTTGCATAAGACCAGCTTTGCTCTACCTCCGTTTCTTATCAGAAGTGAAAAGACGTACACTGTTTAACTGCCCAGTCAAGCAGAACAGTCCCAAGGCAACCATTGTACCATTACTACCATCCAAGCTGTGCGAGAGTATGGGCTGAACAATATATGGCATCTGCTATGGTTATCGCTTTAGAGAGCAGAACCTGCGCCTATTAGGATCTTAATTTGTCACTAAAGACTTAGTAAGGAAGTCTTGATTTTCATGTTCACGATCTGGTCGATAGGAAGTATACCTGATGAATGCAATGTCATCGCTTTCCATCATCTACAAAGAAGAGGCCCTCTTAACTGTGGCAACCATAGATGCATCGGGCCACTTTACATTGCGTACCAGTTCTTGTCTAGCGGCATTGTCTGAATGCTTGAAACCATTTTGCAATAATCTTGGTGGCTCCTACCAGTGTGGTATAAGGCCCAATAAGTCCATAATTAACACAATGGCAGATCCTCGAGAAAACCTACAAAACCCAGATCGATACTCACCTCCACAGGGTCGAGCTATACAGAATCTTGTTTACTATTGGCACCACTGTCAAAATCCACAGGTGGAAAATGATAATGACAAGAACGCTCGCTGCTCCGTAAAGGCATCAAGTAATCCCACTCAAGCTTTACATGAGTTTGCTATGATAGTAGAAAAAGTTTTCTGATCGGATTCAATATTGCGTCGATTATTTTTCTGTCGGAACAGAGCACTCAGCACCCACCACCGTCAATGTCGAATAAGCTGGATATTCTCAGAGGACCGCAGGATGTTGTATCGCATATGCCCAGTACACTTAAGTGCTTAGAAAAAGTCTACTACTCTCTCACGACACTAGTAAGCACTCTGCAGTCTTTCCTACTACAGGAAGGTCGCAGATCTATTAGAGACGACGGAAGTATTCGATTGAATGCTATGCTCATATGAAATCCAACTGTCAATGGAAGACCTAACGAGGAATTGAAAAACTCCCCTCCGGCGATTTCATTTCCCGTGATCCCATTGTGACCTGGGACATAGACAAGACTGAGTGAATTTAGCCATCCGATTGCGTTCAGTGAAGTCTTCCATTCTCGTACTAGCTTGGAAGTCATAAGAGTGTTCAACAAGGATTCGTCCCCTCCACTGATTCATCGCAATATAGTTCGTTGCCATCAGGATTGCGCATATCTCCGCTTGGCAGATAGACAGACACAAGTTTTCCTAACGAGGAGTGAAATCTAACCCAGAAAGACACCAGCGATACATCCTAAATCGGTTTTAGAATCATCCGTAAATACCTGACTGCATTCCTTTCCTGGCTCAAATTTTGGCCGAAGCCAGTATTGGGCCCCGGGAAGGTCGATTTGGTATTTTTTCCGCAGCAGGAGTTCTAATGTCATTGCTTTAGGCGGCATGTCCAACATACCAGAAATAAAGCAGTCGGCTCGCTAGGTCATCAAAACTTCAGTGCGTGTTGTAGGAAAGACAACTCCTTTTTAAACGAAAGATTTTTTAAAGTGCAGCCCATGAGATGAATATCAAAGAGAAGGACATTCATCAATGCGTCTAGAGTGGAGCCATTCATGCTAGGAAAATCGTCAATGCCGCCGAGACAGATCGTTCTTTGGAGTCTGATGTAGCAACAGCAATGACGTATTTTCGTGTGAGCCTGTTCCACAAAGACAACGGACGCATAGGATATAATTGGCTTTATCATAGCTGTATAAATCGCGAGGACCCTTCTCAGGGTCTCAAGGGTAGGCCCCTTGTCTTGCTGACAATTGCTTTGCACTGTGAGTAGGCTGAGATCGCATTAGAGGGTTTCAACGTAACAAGTTTAGTCCACAGAAATTTTTGTATCCAGGATGACACGCAAATACTTAGCTTCTTTGGAGAAATGGATGATGATGCCTTTAACCTCTAGATGAGTCAGCCTCAAGCCTCAGTTTTGAGAGGATTGACTGAGTGCCCATTTATAATGCACCAATCGTCGATCACGCTTAGGGCTGCTGCGCCTTAGAGCAGACAGTCGATAGATACAATACAACAGACAGTACGGCTAAATCATGAGCGTATGATTGTGCATATACGTCAGAAATATTGAGAGCATTGAGCAGTGAGTCGACCAACATGCTGTCTAGAACTTTAACCACTTACCACTATTAGGTTTGATTTTCTGCTTGCTTAAATGCCGATACCTAGCTGACTTTCCAACACGCCTTGGGCTTAGACGTTCTGTCAAATCGGCAATTACAGATCTCATCCGTTGATTGTGGACTAGAACTTTGGGCATTCGAACTTCTAATTATTACAGCAATATCTCCATCCATTGCTGCGTTTTTGACGATACTCAGGTATTCATAAACATTGCCCTTATCATCCTCAGTGGCAAGTTCGTTAGGGAATAGCAATGTTTTATGGTAAACAGCTCTATAAAATGCTTGCGTTGATAGCGTTAAAGCTCCTTTAATGTGATCGTTGCTTCTGAGAAGCTTTTCGGAATAGACCAGGACTATTTTACTACCTTTGCACTCTAAACCGCTTACAAATAACCGTCTCATCTGACTCACTTCCAAAATATCGAATAAACTAAGATACGAGACGGTTGTAACTAAGATTGTAACGAAATTTTAGGGCCCGTGAATTCTAGAAAGTAATTTTTGTCTAGATACAAGCGCCAGAAAACTTCGTAGTTGACTAAGTCTATACTCGATGTGGTGTCTGCTTTATTAGCCAATGATTTATCCTAGAGAACGCTTGAAATTTAGCGCTTGCCATTTTAGCTTAGATGTAGATGATTTTTAGAAGTAGTTGCCGGGGACCATTGCAGTGAGGTAACCCAAGCACAACATCGCACACACGATCAATAAATTGCTGGTCCAATTCAGGTATTTAACGGTCAGTATCTACCGGCATTATGCCAAATTCAGTAATTCAATCAGAGCAAATATTAAACTATTTGATAGATCTGTAAGAAATGACGTCATGATGTTAAGTTACTTCCTCTGTTAACGTCTCTACAACCACGGCTCTTCCACATAGAGGATGCAGAGATTATTTAAAGTCAGAATTATTAGTGCTTTCAAATTTTAAAATTCCTTTGGCAAAGTTCTTCTATCTTCTCATCTCCTAAATGAGTCCCTGCAAGACTCATCAAACCCAAATTAAGCTCATAAAAGTCCAAAAATCGTCAGAAAATATCGAAAAACATTTGTTCCCATTTTTAATCATAATTTTCGTTGGATTAACAAGACTCATTTAAGTCATTACATCCCTTTAAGGAAGTTTATATCCCCGAAGGCGCTTTTATAGCATAACTAGTTTCAATCCCGTTCAAAAGTATCTTTTAACGATTACGTTTAACTCCGCCGACACTGTAAATCATGAGAAAACTCATAAAACTCTGTCCATAACCGTGGACACTGACAGTTTTATTGGAATTTGAATTGGAATTCAAATACTTATGCGTAGGATCATTTTCACATGGAATTAACTAGACCCACCTACCGCAGTTACCCCTCGGGAGATGAACCAGGCAATTCCATGGAAAATCAAATGAAATAAAAGACCCACCCATCCCCGAAGATGTCTCAAGCCTTAGTCCAAGGTGTGTACACTAGCACACCCTAAGCTATGTCGAGGTCATACGAATACAATAAACCGCACAGATCCATCGTTGTAGTCGTATTCATGCGAATATTTTTTACAGCACCGCTTTGGTGGCGGTACGGCGTACGTTACGTTCCAGTTAGTACCGAAATTGAGTAAAGTTCGTGACTTTGAAGCGTCACCCAAGCATATACCTTACGTGACTTTTCTTTAGAAAAAAAAAACAACACAAAAACACCAAACTGCACACGTAGACATCAATTTCGCATGCTCTTACATTTAACTGCACGCACTCCATATCAGATACATATGTATGTTGATGCATGGCTTTTCACAAAAATAAAACAATTAGCAGATTCATTTCACTTCCCAGACGAGCTGGATGGCTCTAATCGATTTCAAATATTTACTATTTACACGGAAAACAAAATGAGTTTCTCCATAATTGCTCTATTAGCCGGATATCGACATTAGATACTCAAGACATTCAGATACCTTTGAATACAGTCGATAAAGGTACAAATCTCTCTCACTCAATCCATGACAGACTGACCTTATCATTGCCACAAGTCTCAATGCACGTGCAACAATAGAAATAGCATTAGAGGACCCATAGAAATACAGATCCATCCAAAAGATACTGTTTTTTCTAGTTGTACTTGGCTTTTCGGATAATAGTGAAATATTAGACCACTTCACGTGATACATAAGTGGCCATCAATCAGTACCGAGTATCATAATGGAATTTCAGATATTTTCCCTGGAAAGGACAACAGCAACAGGTAGCTCTGAGATACTCGTACAAAATACATCTATCATCTGAAGTGGAGGAGGAGAAATGATATTTTACACCCTTGTCGTGAAATTCTGAGAAGAGATATGTCATTGTAATTGTTCTGCCAATCAATCAGCTGGTTGTAGTACACAGGGAAAAGAAACAAGAGAAGATCAGAGAACAGAGAACAGTATCTACAGCACTTAGATGTAATATGATGGGACCACACGTACTTTTCCGCAAGTTACAAGTATATACTCGTATCTCTGATGATCTTGGGCAATTTTGTAATCTTGTTACTTGTTGTGAATCTAGAACGAACTCATTTCAAAAAAAAAAATGTCAACTAGCGTAGATCTACCAGAAAACACACAGACGGTACACAGGTTTCAAGGGTTAATAGCTCTGGGAGTGCTTTCTTCTTTCTTTTTCCGCCTGACGGTCTTGTTTTATTGTACTTTTGCTCTGCAGGTATTTGTATCCAACTCGATCGGTCAATTAGGGTTAACGATGACATAGATGACATGGTTCGGCTTCTCTTCTTTTTTTTTTAATTAACCGCCACATTGGTCTATGTGGATATGTAGTAGACTCCAGATGCAGTGTGAAAATAATCCAAAAATAGGAGAAATTTCGACAGAAAAATTCGAATAAAAAATACTCAAGATACACCGGCTTGGTGTGCCCTCGCATCTGAAGCGATTTCATGTTTTCGGAAATTCTGACGCACGCACTAAAAATACCCCAGAAACCAAAACAACAAATTCGTGATGGTGATGTGATGTGCAAGTGCACTGGATATCGATACAAAACGAAGAACACGTGCTTTACTTGATGAAGTTCTTTTTTTTTTCCCCCTCTCAAATTTAGATGCATTTGGAGAACATAAACACAGATGGAGTTCAGCTAGTTGGTGTTGGGAGTACATGAGAATTACTATAAAAAAATTTTCAATTACGAAGTGTGGCATACTATACTCGTTTGTAGTACAATTTTATGGAGGAGCCAAAGTATGAAATGAAACATGTGCAGGAGATTTACTATTTTTTTTTGTTTTTGTTAAGAAACCAGCTCGTGCCATGGGCTGAAAATTTTAAACACAAAAATCAACAGAGTTGGGGGCTATTTGGCACCGAATGCCTGAACTTTGGGGTGGTACTTTGGAGTACATTAAAGAATTTCGTATGATTGACGTTGACGATCTACGCTGTGCAAATGATGGATGACAAAAAACTGACTGGTTAGTTGGTGTTTGGGAATGATGCGTGAATTTGTCACAGCATGTCAATATTTGAGGGCGTCTAACTTAAGGCGATAAACTAATGACTCTATGGGAGTGGCGAGCATTATCTAAATAGCATAACGACAGCAGAAATCAAAGATCAGAGGAAACTGAATATTATTCTTAGATCATGACAAATTTATGATATTCCTCTGGGAAACATTGAAGCGGTAATGTCTGAAGTGATCACTTGACAACCCTAGTGTAAATCTTCCCTCCTATTATAGGGTTTTCCAATAAGGACTTGACAACTTTTTTTTTTAAATAAAACGCAAACCATTTGAGATATTTCAAAAACTTTATTATCGGCTGAATCAAAACATTTATGAATGGAACTCGACTTCGACCCGGCCACACCTTTCAATGTTGGCTCTGAGCTCTTTCAACGTCGTCGGCGTGTTGGCATAAACCAATGACTTAACGTAGCCCCACAGAAAATAGTCAGGCGGCGTTAAATCGCACGAACGAGGCAGCCAATCAACTGGCCCAATTCTTGAGATAACACGCTCACCATACTTACTCTTCAATAAATCGATTGTAGCGTGTGCTGTGTGGCTTGTGGCATCATCCTGTTGAAACCACATGTCGTCCAAGTCCATATCTTCCAATTCGGGCCAAAAAGAATCGGTGATCATGGCGCGATAACGCTGACCATTCACAGTAATGTGACGATCATTATCGTCAACGAAAAAATATGGCCCAATAACGCCGCCGGCATGCAAACCACACCTAGTGTTATTTTTTGTGGATGAAGTGGTGATTCATGAAGCACATGTGGATTTTCACCCGACCAATAATGCATATTTTGCTTATTGACGAACCCATTGAGCCAAAAATGATCCAAATTCATCATCTTTGCGCATCTTCTCCAGAACCCAATCGGAGAACGTACGTCGCTTCAAATGGTCCATCGGCTTCAATTATTGAGTCAACTTGATCTTGTATGGGTGTAAACCAAGATCCGTATGCAAAATACTCCATAATGTGGTCTGAGCGATGAGAACGCCGTGGAATTGACTGATTTGGTTTGCTACGGACACCTGAACGGCAGCGATATTTTCGACACTTCAACCAACCCATTGTCTCACTGACACGGCAACATCACACAACGAATACAACGAAACTTGTTATTGCCTGTCTACTAGGTCGAGAATTACGACCGAAAATTGGAGTTAACGCTCTTAAAGTTGCAGTCACCGACTCCGAATTTCGGTAGAAAATTTTTATAATTTGCAGACGTTGCTCGTTCGTGTACTTTACCATGATGAAAATGTTGAGCTTACTGAATAAATTGACAGTGACAGTTGATTAGTGAAAGAGTGCGTTCACAAATTAAATTCAAAATTGTCAAGTCCCTATTGGAAAACCCTTTATTTAGCTATAATCTCATTGACTGCAGGTAACCGAATATGAATAAGTGAGGTAGTGTGTATTGCTTGACGAAGAACGGGCATCTGATATCTGTTTGCATAAATCCATAAAAGGAGCTTATAGAATCGGATTGGATGTGTGAGCTGAGGATGAGACTTAATCAAGAGGCTGCGTACTAAAGGCCCTATAAAGCAAAGCCTACACAACACCGTGTATAGCAATGGACTTAGGCTTATTGACTTTGCTACGGGACGAAATATCAACAAATCAAGCACACGGTTTGTTCATCTCAATATACACAAAGTGGCACGGCGGCCACCGGATCATCAAACACTAAATTAAATTGATCATTATGATATAGACATAAGGCGTGCCTACAGTATTCTAAACGTCTGAAAGTCCAAAGCAACCAATATTGACTCGAACCACCACCTTGTTGCAGCCAAGGTTAGAATGCAAGCGCCGCAACAAAGAAGAATTACTGTAAGAAAATATATTCTGAAAAAGCTGCAATCGCAAGAAACTGCTGAACGCGTATCCCGAAATTAACATCTCTTATGCCACCAGCATCAAGTACCCAAGACCAGTGCCATCAGAAATGTCGAAAAGTGATATACTGGGTTTCACCCGACCACCACCAACAAACTCCTGGTTTGCTGAAGACTGCCGGCGATGACTGCAGCTAAATAACAAACCTACAAAGGACGAGAGCTCCTCGTGAGCCCTGCGAGCAGAAGAGACGGGAACAGCATGGGCTTCTTCAGAAGACACAGATACATAAGAAGCGCGCAATCGAAGATATTGAGAGGCTGTACTCCAGGAATAACGTACAGAAGTTTTACCAACGGGTAAAAACAACGTCTTAAGACAACAAAACCCGTACAGAAGCCTGTAGAGATGAAGAAGGAAACCTTGTAATAGAGTCACATTCGGTGCTGAGATTATAGAAAAACTTATTATGTGGATTGTATAACGGCGAAGCAGCCCAATGCCCTGCCATCAGGCAGATTAAACCATTCAACTTAGACGACGATAACCAAAACATTCGTTCACCTGACCAAAACGAAGTAAGGATAGCAATATCTAAGCTGTAATCCAGCAAGGCAGCCAAATGTGACGGCCTACAGCCTGAGGTATTCAAAGACACCAACTTATTTTTCAGAATCTCAGTATCGTTTGCCCGATCCTTAAAAAAGGAGACCGCCTCAACTGCGCCAAATGTAGAAGTATAAGTCTCCTGAACATCGGATAAAAGATCTTATCTGGCATATTGTGTAAATGTCTGAAACCCTCAACAATCTTATTAGGCCCTATGACTGCAGTCGCCCAATCTTCACACTCCGACAGGTCCTAGAAAAAATTCAAGAAATCCAAACCAATACCCGCCACCTTTTCATCGATTTTATGGTCGTATGTGACAGGCATGCCTAGTTTTGGCATACCTGCCAAGCTCGTCCGTCTGTACAGAAGGATAATAGAGATCGCTCGCTGCTCTGTCAAATTCGGTAATGACTTAACCGAGACCTTTGATGTCAAAAAATGTGTTAGACAAGGTGACGCGCTGTCATGTGACTCTTTAACATTATACTTGAAAGAATTATGCGGAACTCAAACACTGGAGGCGCAATCTTTCATAAGTCTGTGTAACTACTTTCGTACTTCGATAATATCAACATCGGCGGGTATAACCGGTGCGTTCGCTAGTATTAAAACGGAAGCTTCCACAATGGGTTTAGCGGTCAATGAGAGCAAAACCAAGCACATATATGGTGTCAACAAGAAGTGACACACAACATCGAAGAATTGGACAGAACTTCGACGGCCATTAATTTCGAGGTAGCAAGGGGCCTTTTCTGCTGTAAATTCTACCAACAACACATTAGCACAAATATAACGAAGAATCACTCTTGCCAATCATTGTTTCTTTGGGCTAATAGGGCAATTGAGCAGTAAGGCCCTATTCCGAAAAACTAAGGAGACTCTATATAAGATTTTAATCGTCGCAGTCCTGAAGCATGGACTCCATCGAAAGAGTATGAAATTATTCTCAGTCGCTTCAAGAGAAAAATTCTTCAAAAAATATTCAGTTAAGCGACATCGACAGCTCGACATTGAATATAATCAAAAACTTAGGTATCTGGGCCACTTAATGATTTCTCTAGGGGCGACTCGCGATCCAATATTTCATCATCAGAAGCATGACGATCAAGTCTTAGGGTGAATGAATAAAGGATATGATGGATGGATAAGTCAACATTTCACTTATGGATCAAGTAAATCGCCACAAGGAAGACACTATACAAAGTGTGTAGACTGGCACCTGCATTATTCAGCCATGCAACTTCCTTACAACGTCATAGAATACGTCACAGAGTAAGTAACCCTTGCAGAAACCTGAATCTCATGCTCCTAAGGTTTAAGCATTTAAAACCTTTCACAGAGTTTGCTACATAATATGGAATTGGTCAGTGAGATATAATATCGCTTAAATGCTTGGCACATGTTTGTTTGACGACGTTCGTCCGAAATGTCTAATTCGGAGGCCAATTGGTCAATATCTCAACAACATTGTGGATAATAAAAATCTTCAAGGCTGCAATCAAGGTTTTACGTTTTGTTGTCGGCCTGCTAACAAAAATGTGATAATGGATCTTTCACAAATAAGCTACGGACTGAGGCCTTTGAAAACTACCCAAAAACTCAATCTGCAGGACTAGTTAAATTTGTACTCGTGCCAACTCCACCTCTAGCGCAATATTAAAGTTTGAAATAGGCCAACCTCTTCCAGAACTAAAACATTCATTCTAACGTGAGCATGGACGACTGCCGTCACGTTGCTGGTTTTCTGTAATGCACTTCAGTTCTCTCCAAGTCATCCCCAGTGTCTTCGATTAAGTTCCTGTTGACCGCCAAGGACGGCATGCAAGGAAATAGAAGTTTCTTCGCGTCTTAAGGAGTGAATATCTATCGACTCCTGCTCATTTGAAATTCTTTTTGATCAAAATACTCTTCGAGTGTTAAGACAACATCTGCGTTTTGATATTAAAAGCGATTCCCGCAGTTACTCACATGAATTTGTTAATGCCACTTTTAGATAAGTCTATGCTTTCCAGTTGAAAATCAGTCAAACTTCCGGAACCACTGTTCAGAATATGAAATTTAGTGAAAGAACAATTGAATAAGACCAATATCTCAGCAATTTGTGCCGGGGAAGCTCGGAGAAATTCCATAGGGATCCGTCAGCGCAGTTACGATGTCTATAAAGCCAGAAGGAAGGCTTCTTGATAGAAACAAAGCCTTAATATCAGAGTTACACCAATCTGCCGCATCTTTGGTCCATTTAACTAGGGATTTCATAGGATCTTGTTTGTGACCTGCTTCCCCAAGTAAATTCATTCATGTTATCGTAGACATAGTCCTATTCTCTGACCAATTTGCAACTTTTTCAGCATGATGAATTTACACTTCTCTCATCATTTTCTACATTGTATTCTGACTTCTTATTTTTTTTAGATGCCTCTGAGCTTTGGGTTGAGATTTTGTATACTGAAGGACTTTGAGTAAAATACGCTCTTCAGTCCGTCCCAGGGCTTCCGCTGAGAGTGAAGAGGTGTCTCTTGTCAAATCACCCTTATTTTGAAAATCGGTCTTTAATGAAACATGTTGAAAATTACGTACTTTGGAGCTCTTAATCGGCTAACTGAGCTCGCTGTGTATAAATTTAATACCACATAGCGGCTGTAAGTAAAAGTAAGTAAAAGAGCAAGACTTGGAATTGATCTGTGAAAAGATCTCAGCCTACACCCGTATAAAAGCCAGCTAGTGCAGGATCTAAAGCTACGAGACCATGGCTGGCGACGGGAGTTCGCTGACGCGTCTTCTAAGCAGCTTGAAGCCGACCCTTGTTTTTATCGAAAAAGCATGTTTAGTAACCAGGCCCTTTGTTGGCTCAATGGGCTTCTGAACAACCAAAACAGCCATTTCTAGAGCGAGGCAAGCCCAAAAGAGACACATGAGACCAGTACTCTATTTGATGTGGATTTCACGTTAGTGGCATCATTAGTCCTCCAGAAATAAGGTCAAGGTTTGATCAGTCCTTGGAACGATTCTTCATAAGAGATAAAGATCATTTTTAATTTGAACGCAATTTGAACTTAGCTCTTTAGAAAATACCCTTTCATAGCACCGCCTTAAGTTTTCAGAAACATTTTTATAAATCCCTGAGGAACATCAGAACAGTCAGCATATTGACACGGGAGCTATTAACGAATGCAGTACGAAGGCATACTCGTATTAGAGCTCTCATAAAATTGAGGTTGTATTCCATGCAAGTATCGTCTACCCGACTGTTTTCAACGTAGAAAAAGCATCCTTCTTAATCGCAATGTAGTCGACTTGGTGCCAGGTATCTTTTCGGCGTGTACATCGGTCACTGGAGATTACATGGTTAAGCGAAGTGTTGTCACTACCCACTATAGCGCTCCCAATCTCCCAATATGATAAAGAAGTCGCCCGCAGTAAATAGATCATAAAAATTATTCTACCCAACCTAAGTCGAGGTTTAGGGAAAGAGGTTATCCCCGGTTAGCGAGGAGAATCTTCACGTTCCAGAACCCGATAAATGTCCAAGTTCGATACACAAAATCGTCAAAAATCACCAAACCGTCTCCAAAACATTGATTTCCGTTTGGAAGACCTGCCATCGTTGGTTTATAACCTGGCCTACTGATCAACATATTTTTCGCCGTACATGCCTTCGTAGTACACCAAAAATAATTTCTTGCTTCGGAGTATCTCCAATTTCAACTAAATTCTTACAAGTACCCCCCACCCGCTTGATTCTGGATTCCATCTACTGTCACAAAACTGATTAAGTCTGTAGAGTTCTGATTGAAGCCTTAGAAAGAGCATACTCTTCAGTGATGTCAACTCTAAGAAATCTCTGCACCTCAACCAAGAAAGTGCGACTAAAGGCAAACAACCAGTTTTTGGAGTTGTTAACCAAATTGAACACTACTCCAAAGTTACCCTTTAAAAAGCCGGATGGGGAAACAATTGAACCCTCTGATCTTAAACAACACTATCCCCGTACTATCCAGTATTAGCTCTCCAGTAAACAAATCAGTTTACATTGACAACCCACTTAAGTAAATGATCCAAATTTGTGTGCCAATGCATGTCTCAGTTTACATTTCAAAACAAAAAGAAACCTTCCGATGACACATTCCCCTGTCACTTGCAACACACACATGTGTTGCGTAACTTAGTGGACTCATACGACAAATACTCATATTCCTTAGTTTACCCTTCACCAAAATTTGTTTACATTCACACAAAAGCCTCACATTTCACTTTGAAAAGATACAAATCGATTCTTTCAACAACTTGGACTATGTACGTGAAATCTGAAACCTTGCTATCTGAGCAATCCACATTTAACCTTAAATTAGCATGAAGCGAAACATGCCAGCCATTTAGTGTTACGTATGAGTATCTCTTCATTTTAACTGTCATCGTCTTGAATAAAAAAAAAAGCAAGTCACGAGCAATTATCTTAATCTTAACCCTGTCGTCGGTTGGGCATGCGCATGCGCAAACGAGGCCAACAAACGCAATAGCAAGACAAGATACTGATGATAGCCGCAAATATTTTAATTCTACCTCACCGGTATAATTTGCTCATCATACCCAAAATATCATAGCTAGCTACCAAGTTTACGAGACAATCGTATGTGTAAGCATACAAGATCCGAATACACTATAACTAACTTTATACAACTGTCAAGACAATACGACTGCAAAGATTGATTTGGATTCGCTTCTACGAAACTCACCTATGAAACGCGATGCAAACAAAAACCGAGAACAATGTCTAATTGTCCGGTTTATTCCTTTTCTTGTTGTGTCAGCTAGATGAAAAATAATCCAGTAGAGTATTGTATCTAGATGTAGGAGTATAAATACACTGAATACTATTTGTGTAGATATCTAGATGTTGATAGAGAAGTATTGTATCTACACGTACACCCACTTTTTCACACTCTCATTCGATTGATAAGAATTTTTGCACGTACATACCACTCGTACGTATCTTTTGTTTTGTTGTGAATCACTAAAACCAATTCTGACAAGATCCTTGCAAGATCCAAGTTGTAACCGATGTCAAAAAACAAAAAAACCTAAAACACAGTCCCGCTTTCACTTTACGTTGATGAAAGAAAAAATTTCCTCAAAAATACGAGTAACCTCAATCAAGTCGTTGATCGTTTTTATCCGCTGATCGTAGATGATCTTTTGCAACACGCGATCTGTAGAAAGTTTTTTTTTCTTTCCTCTCACAATACACCACACTGAAAATGCACCGAAAATCTACAATATTTCGATGTTTTATGATAATATTCACAAGCTGAAAATGTATCTCTTCGACCGTCCGATGATATTTTCGATTTCGTTTCGATTATACGTTGAAGTACTCGTACAATATCTCATTTACCAATAACCTATGTGCGATCACTTGCTTACGTTACAGCAAACTGTTGTACAAAAGTCTAGCGGCCAGGCATCAAACTCACTTAAGTCAGATCGTATGCGATGTTTGTATCTAGAAATGGTATTGGAAAGAGGAATACGTTGAAGTGGAAACTGACAGAGCGCAAAAGCAAAACAACGGATGAGGCGAAACGAAAACGATCGTTGTGGCACTGGCACTAGTGCGTTTGAAAGCAGAGTAGACTGTAGTAGAGACTTGTATTTAAGATCGTCGCAGGTGTACACTGTCCCGTTGGGCTTTGTGAAATAGTTCAATTTGAATTCGATATTCTCTTGATTTATCACAATATTCTTATGCAATCATGGCAAAGCCAAAAACAAGCTAACTCGGAATGGTTTCCGAATAGATAGACCATAGAGAGACAGGGTTTCCGGATCTTAGTGCAATTGTCGGTTCAAAGCCGACGCATAATTTATAAGCTGATTGACAATATGCCGATGATGAAGCTACTAATTCTGTTCGAAGTCTACCTAACTAACAGCGAGAATGCTCGTTCAATGCCAGTTCAATCGGTACGGCATGCTTATTTATTGTAACTAACTTTGGATCCAGACTATGTTGACATACAATAGTTTAGCATAATACAGAAGGCCTGGGTTGGAGCGCAACGATACATATGAATTTGTCTCCAAATTCTGGAGCCAATGGCTCCAAAGGATTTGTCAAGACCCTAACAGATTGCAACACTACAATACCAAGTAAATCCGACAAGTTCAACCAAATGTCCCCTTACACAAAACATAACAGAAAAAAAAACATGAAGTAGCCCAACCAAAACTCAAGATTTCCATAAAAGAAACTCAATAACAACAAGACGAAGCAGAATCCTAAAGAGGAGAAACCCAAGAAAACACTTCATAGAAGAGGAGAACACAAAGCAAAACAGAGCACCAAAAACAGAGAAACCTATGCAAGATCAGCAAAACTCACATCCATTATGTACACGTTTTATTTTAACACCCAACACAACCAGCAACCTGTGTATTTGTGTATCTTTTGTGGCCGCTATCGATGGAAGAAACTCGCTGTTGCTGCTCTCCAATAAGTCCAGATACACGGAAGTACTTACGCATACTCACTTGTATTTTGTATGCGCAACATCCACTCGAAATCGCTCTTTCTATGTTTTTCACCATCTCCAACTACACTATTCGGTACACACACTCGCAGGCAAACACTTGATGTGTTATTTTGTGTGGGTGCTGTTGAGTGCTGCTATTGAGAGTACTCAGTGTACTTGTTGCATATGTGTATCGACGCTGTAAACAACTGGCGGCCATGTTTGTTTCTAAAACTGCAAAACCACTATTGCGCCTTGTCCATTATGTTGCTCTTCGGGTACCGTCATCGGGTGTTTTGGATGTTTAGATGTATGTGCTGCCAAAAAACCACTTCCAATTTGATTTGTTGGATTCATGGTCACCGGTTGAATGGATGGTAGATACGAGTAGATATTATTGAAAAGCGCGCAATCTCGTATCAAGTGTCACCATACATTGGACTTCATCAAATACACGGATTTGTATTTCAATACGATTTCGGCTTAATCCAATTTGGCGTTGAATGGCTTTTTGGGAAAGCGGGATGGAAAAGGTTTTCCGGCACTCGTACGGGTATTACCAGTTGGTTGGCTTGTTTGTGCTCGCGGTTTGGTTTGATGATTTGAATAATTTGCTGTTCCATGCGATGTTCTGTTGGTGTGAGAAGATTTTTGCGAAATATCATAACTCGTGTATACTTCTAGGGAGTAGCTGAGGTGGAGAAGATACAAGATACACACTTACGCACTTGATGTGGGCATTTCTGGTGCAAATTATGGTTATTACCCCTCGATAATTTGAATGAGATGGGGATTAGTCCGAAGGAGGTTATGACAAGTTTTTAATGCAAGTAAATGGATGCGGAAGAGCGTGCTAAAGCGGCTTTGATGCTCTTTGCTTGCGAATTACAAGTGAGAAGGTGTTACAATTTTTAATAAAAAAAGAGCTTAACAGTGCTCTAAATTAAGTGATTGGCAGTAGGATGTGTCGGTTTTAAGATAAAAGGTTTTCAATTTATAGAAAAACATCGTTTTACTACTTGGGAGATAATAATAAAGAAAATATGAATACATGAACTGCTCTTGCTCAAAACAGGCGGCCAGTTTACTACGCAGTTTTCTCAATCTTGCCCTCAAAAAATTTTAAAAGTTAAAAAGGAAAGGGAACCTTACGACAGCAAATAGTATACGAAAATGATCGCTCAAATAGAAAAAAATAGAAGAAGATGCGCATTTTCATTCCCTTACTCTCTCTCTCTCTCTCTCTCTGCGCATGTGGCCGTTGGCCAACTGTTTTGAAGAGCACTATACCATTGTTTCCTGTTTCGATATGTAAACATTATTCTGACGTATGTACATATGTACGTGACCATTGCCAAATAGAGAAGGGAAAAAGGCTTACCTTTCTGATTTGAGCAACCGCCACTTAAAACCAGTCGACAACCCTGGTCAAAGAAAAATATGCGAACTGCATTGGCTCCAAAACTTCTAACAACGAACATGTTCGCAGGCACAGTTTTTTAACGGGACCTGATTTGCCAATTGCGGGGGAACTGCGAACTAAAGGATCTTTTCAACCACAAAATCAGTATTAAGAACCCAATTCGTTGGATGAAATCGAGGATCTCTCTGGTGGAGATTTTGAGTATTTCCCCAGGGATTAGAATTTCTTTAAGGAAGTATCGTCTCCTCAAGGCTCTTGACAGGCATTTACATAAAATGTGTTCCGCAGTTTCGCCATCTTCCACGCAAAGACAACATTGATTTTTTTTTTTTTTTTTTTTTTTATAATGAGCGCGCGCTCAAGGGGTTTGAGTACCCTTAAGGTGATTGTACACAGCACGGGCAAAGGAAATTTAGGGAGGAAGAAAAGAGAGGTACCGATGTACATTGTTTTTAAATGTTTGCAAGTTATAACGACCAGGAAATACAGAGATCGGCAGGGCATTCCATAAGCGAGTTGTACGGCTTAGGAACGAATCACGATATTTTAGAGTACGTCCGAAACTGGGCTTGAGAGTATACTGATGAGCATTCATAGCGAGACGGGTGTTACGATTGAAAGTTTGAATGGGCGGAATGCTACTGGCGATTTTAGTGGAGCACTGGTTGTGGAAATAGCGATAAAACAAAGTGAGACACGAGACATTTCGTCGGTGTTCGAGGGTGTCCATTGATTGACTGATATTAGTATCGTCAATAAGTTTTATCGCACGGTTCTGAATCCTATCTAGCAGGTGCAGAGATGTTTTAGGAGCACCTGACCAGATGTGGGAGTTGTACTCCAATTTTGGGCGGATGAATGCCTTATATATTGAGACCAGATCAGAAGGGGTAGAATATTTCTTACATCGCTTGAGGAGACCTAGACATTTCGCAGCATTTTTGGCGACATTAAATATGTGGTCATTCCAACGTAAGTTGTCATTCACACATACCGAGAATGGAAAGTTTTTCGGATTCGACGACGCAAGTGCCATTCATGGACAATGGCTGGGTGTTTAAATTTCGCTTTAACGACAGCAGACAGCATTGTATTTTGGATGCATTAAATTCCACTCTGTTGATAGTTCCTTAATCGGTTATGCTGTTGATATCGTAATTAAATGAGCTTAGCATACGCTGGCGTTCCCGTTCTACAGCCGGAGACCAGTGCCGTGAGTCAGGGAACGAATATGAAAAGCAGAGTACTGTCGTCAGCAAAGGAATATATTGGAATAGAAGTAGCAGACAAGAGATCTTTGAAGAAAATTAAAAAGAGCGTCGGAGACAGAAAGGAGCTCTGGGCACAACAGCATTTATTTTGTGAATATCTGACTTGAAACCATCCAAGACAACTTGAATTGAACATTCCGAAAGGTAATTTCTAATCCATTGGAGAAGAGAGTTGTCGATCCCAAATGCACGCATTTTCGACAAAAGAGCCTGATGCCAAACTCTGTCAAATGCCTTAGAAATATCAAGTGCAACTATCTTGCTTTCGCCCGATTGATGTACGCTTTGGTTCCACTTTTCGGTGAGACATGCCATCAAATCACCAGTGGACCTGTTGCTACCATTGCCGGTCATTGAAAAGTTTTCGTGTGTTGAGATATTTCATGAGCTGACGATTTATCAGCGTTTCCATGACTGGGAAGAAGGGACGTAAGTGCAATGGGTCTGTAGGAGGAGAGAGAAGATGATTCGCCTTTTTTAGGGACGGGCTGGACAAATGCTGTTTTCCATCTGCTCGGGAAGAGTCCTAAAGTGTAGGATTGATGAAAAAGCTTACGCAGTGGTTTTGCCAGCGAGGAAGAACACCTCTTCAGAAGAAGGGGAGACATACCATCTGGACCAGCGGATTTATGTATGTTGAGATCTTTAAGTACTTTTGCTACTACACGAGTGCGAAAGTAGATTCGTCCCATTGAAGATTCGACGCACTCAAGTGTAGGCGGAGACAAAGCACAATCTGGGAGTGTTGAGCTGGCCGCAAAGTGTGCAGCAAGCAGATTGGCCTTATCCAAAGAGCTGACAGCTGGAATGTCATTGTAAATGAGCGTTGGGATGGAGGATGAGGCGGAATTTCTAATGTTTTTGACGAACGACCAAAAATTTTTACTGCCTTTAAGACATTGCAGTATTTTTTGCCTCAGTTTTTGGTCGTATTGGAATTTCACACGCTTAAGAAAGGCGTTGCAGTCATTTCTGGCTCGTTTGAACTTTTTTCGGTTTTCCTCTGTCGGGTTGGTCTTGTAGGACCGAAAAAACATTTCTCTAACCCTGACGGCCTCTTTACAGCTCGAGTCGTACCATGCCTTTTCTTTTGGTTTGATACTCTTCATCCGATAAGGAATAAAGGATCTCATTCCAAAGAGAATGGTGTCTGTAATCATATCAGCAGCAGCATCCACGTCGTTATCGAGGAAGCATAACGACCAGTTAAAATTAATTAAGACCGCTCCAGTTGGCTTTCTCGTATTGCCATACGGTTCTTTTAGGAATTTTTTCTCTAACTGTGTGGTCGGAGCCTAGAGGGGAGAGCACATCAATGGTGTACTTATCAGGGTGAGAAGTTAAAAACAAGTCCAGGGTGTTGGCGGTATGACTATAAACGTCTGGTATTCACGTGGGCTCATTTACAAGCTGCGTTAGGTTGTTTTCCGCAGCGAAGATCTCAACACACCGTCCTTCGGGTGTTGTCTGTCCAGAATGTCGAAGCCACCCAGAATTGTGTATATTGAAGTCGCCCGTAATAACGATTTCAGTATGAGGATACAGGGATACAATTCTTTGAATGGAGTTTCCTGAATAAGACCTATTATATGTAGGAGATACCGAAGGCACCAGCGTTCGGTTAGAAATCCAACCAGTCTTCTGATATCATCCCTTTTGCGTTATATGGGTTCTTTTGTTGATTTTTGTGAAAAAGTTTTAGCCTGGCAAAGCCCTGGGATGTTTTCCCAATGGGATATACATATTTTGTTCTCCCAGCTCTTTATTACTGAGTTAATTGCTGAATTCGGAATATTACAGAACGGTTCAGGGCCGATGAACCGAACGGTTTTTAGCCAGTTCGTCGGCTGTTTCATTTCCGTCCATACTTATATGGCCAGGTACCCCCCACAAGGAGTCAATGAGATTAGAGCCTACTGGTTGCTTGAATGTCTGTGAGTATATGAATGGGAACACCCTCCATTCCCTTTTCGCGGATGATATTTGGCGCACCTGAAGGTCATGTATTTCCAATTGAAATACCCTACGACTTTTCCCATTGGTAGCGATACTCTGGTGTTTGGTCCAAATATATCAGCACCTACCGCGGTGTCCATTTTTGATCCATCCGTATACCATTTGATACCTTTAAGTTGTAATGTGGGGTTTTTTTTAATTCCATGCTTCTCGGATTGGGATCAATATATTGAACGTTCTGCCGAAGCACAGAGTCTTGGGTAGTTGGTCGTTTATCGCGCAGATCATGTTAAGTTCGTGGATTTTGGGGAGAAGATTCATTTGATCCATGTGATCTGAGTGATTAAGCTCTCCTGTTTACAATAGCCTGACCGTGCTGCGAATTGCCATCTAAAGAGATGGAGTGGCATTAAACCAATAAAAGTATCTGTAGCTGAGGTGGGGCATGTGTGCATTCCGCCGATGATGCCGAGGCATGCAGGTCTTCGTAGCCGCTTCAGCTTTTGTATGGCAGATTTCTCTTTTATTTTGTTCCACCATACTACTGATGCGTAGGTGATGATCGTATAACCAATGGGTGACCTTTGGATCGTAGCAATAAGACGAAATCGATATTTACAACATTTTAATCGGATGCATACGACATCATTTATAGAGACAAGCTATACAGAGCCACGTCTAGTTTTGGGATTCCTCAAAATTCATCCAATTCTGCAAAATCGCGATGAGCTTCGTAAATGTCGAAAGCGACCTCAACGAGATCATTGCTGATATAAAAGATTTAAATAAGGTGATGCGGTATTTTGTATCTTCTACAACATCATACTTGAGAAAATTGGGCGAAACTCGAAAGCCAACACCGGAGGCAAACAATATCGACGAACAGCTATGCCTTTTATGTATTAAAGGATTCTTAGCTCTGCTATTAACTCTGATAATGATGCCTCATCGTTCCAGTCCTACTCAATGGTGCAGAGGTATGAAATTAGCATTCTTAATGCAAGATTCTTCAAGTAATTTTTAGTTTAGTTTGCTGGGCTTTGCAGGAGGAGATCTAACGACGTACTCCACGGGGTGCAGAGCGTCATCAACCTGAGATGGTTGAGATATATAGAGTAAATGTGTATTACGTTCCGGTTCGAGGAATTTTTGAATTCTACCCGAAGTGACAACGCAGTAGAAGGAGACTGCATTTTAGGTGGTGCGCACAAGTAGAAGGTGACTAGGAATGTCCAACTCCAGACATTGATAAACATCGCTTTTACTGGAGGGGTTTATAAAAAAAATTTTCTAATAGTTTGGGGAATGGTATGAATTGTTGCTGTTTTCTACTAAGGAACTGCCCTGTTCCCATGTGTATATTCTCCTTAATTTTCTTAGTTTGCCAAATCGATCTATCGTATTTACGTAAGAAAGAGAAGGAGCCTTCGATAAGCAAGCTTTAACTAGTCGGTCACCGTTTCCGTTCGCTAAGCAATGTTCTTTGCAAAGTATTGGATAAATGCACAGAACTCTGGTCTTAACATCAAAACCTGGAGAGTCAAGCAAAGAGTGGAAGAAAAAGTTCTCATTCACATGGTCTTTTCTATAAATGTGCAGTGCGATGAAACTGCTAAATGACTTAAAAGGTCATGGTGCGCACCGATTCGGGAAGCTGTGGCTCATAATAAAGAATTTCGGAGCTTCACCACAACCAACACCAGTAGTATGTCAGAGAGACTACAAAGCAACACCGTTAATACGGCTGCAGTTGAGGTAGATAGAGCATGAGCTCCGCTCAAATAGCCATTTAACACAAGAACCAACTGCTCCGAGTAGAGTTCGTGTCAAGCAGTCAAGCAGCAGAAAACGTAGCTCGTCTTGCGAGAGTGAGGCCAAAGAGCCACTCCCTTGTCGAGGTTCCCATATGGTGGAGAGGCGATAATAAACCGAGCTGCATACAGAATCCCGCTTATAACCGTCAACGATGATGGCTACTACTAAGTTTTTGCAGGTAAACTATCTTTAACGAACGATGATTAAGCGAGAACATCGCCCTAGGACTAATAGCAAGAACCTTGGGCTGCTGAGGGTAAGATATTTGGCCTCAACAATATTAAGCGAGGCTGCTTTACTGATCAGTTCCAAAAGTAAGTATCTTCTCATTCCAGGGTTTAACACCAGAAATCTAGTGACTGCGATCATCGAAATACCTCAGGGCAGGATTGTGTGCGCCTTAGCCTGTTTCCCCGGAGACATATAGTACGTAGATGGGATTCCTCCAGTTTTTGTACAGGATCTGGAGTAGCAGCGAGTGGGTTACTTTCTGCTGCTGCTATGTAATCGGGATAACATTATTTATATTAATAGATGGCACTTGATCTTACCATCTCATCTCCCTTTCTTCATACTCTCATCAAGGATTGGCATGTGTCAGATAAGGCCTCCATAGGATTCAATATAGGATGCAATATTGGCAGGGTCAAAATACGAGTAAAAAACTCAGGAATGGATAACTTTTCAAAAAATTCTTGCTATCAAAGATGACCCACTGCCTTCATTTGTACACATCGGTGTACATTGGTGGGACCCTGAACTTGAACAGATGCGTAAAATGGTAAGAAACCCACCCGTAATTGGGATCTCTACGAGCTTTTACAAACTTCAATAAAGAATTGAGAAAGTTCAAGAGATCATCCTGGAGAAATAGTTGCGAGAACCTGGAAAATCTGCCAGAAATATCGCGTCTCCAAATAGTTCTTTCAAAGGACTCTTCTAATAGCTGAGGTCTGTTATAATAAGAAGATGGTACTTTCACAGCTAGTCGAGAAAAAAATTCTAAAAGTGCTACTTAATGTTCATTTCTTGAGTCTTTTAAACAACAAACAGTAAGGTAGGTGCGGGTAATAAGGCCTAAGTTACAGAAACGCAATTTAAAATGATCGCAGTAGCTTGAGAACATACTTCTATGTACTCGTAAATAACACTCATAAATGATGTTTGAAACTTGTTGCTACCTGTTCGCTTGCTCGCTTTCAGCCGTGTTGTGTAATTCATTGTGAAGGGCTGTTCTGCAGCTGGAATTATAAAAAATCATCCTAAAACATCGTAAGTTTTTTTTGTAATATTACACTTATATATGTACATAAATTTGCGCTGTAGTGTTCTATTGTTCCCTGCTTCTATTACCTTTTATGTTATAAAAATGCATCTCAGTCTGGATAATGATTTATTTGGTTTTATTTACAAATGGTGTCGGCGGTTAATAAGGCCTACCAAATTTCACCATAGGCCTTATTACTCTCTTTTTTTCTTGTATGAACGATAAAGGAATGCCTGCAACACCACGGATTCTCAATTTTTTTTTATAAATATTACGAGCTTAATAACATCAATCCATCACCAGCAGACTGTTTTGGCAAAGAAGGGGGCTAAAAGAGTGCATTTACAGTGTTAATGCTCTTGGCAGTGAAACATATAAACACACAACATGCATAACTATTCATTTTGATCTCAATTACTAAATGTACAAAATATATTTTGAGTTTTTTAAGTACTACAAAGTCTTAGGCCTTATTACCCTACTATATTATAATAAGCCCTACTAACAAGGTTTTTAAAAATATGAATTCTGCTTCTATTTACGGCAGAAGTTGCCATATTTTGTTTGTTTTTAACAATACTTTATATTCTACTATATTTAGCAATAAAATTTGTTTATTCGGATAAATAGTTTTTGTTTTATTTCAAATCTCCCTTAGCTAGGCCTTATTACCCGCACCTACCTTATGTCAATTCAGAAGGCACAAGCTTTCTCTACAACAACAAAATTAACAGCCTTTCAGGAAATATGTTCAGCATAGACAAAGTTAAATGTCTCACGAAATCATTTAAACCATATGAGGTACCTGGATCAGACGAAATCTTCCCAGAACTGATCCATAAAAGTCTGGTCTAGTCTTCCCATTTTATCTGCCTTACTTAGGTATAGTCACAACTGGGGACACATCTCACAAGACTGGATGAAGGTAAAGATAGTTTGAATCCGCAAACCAGATAAACTACCTAAATCTTATCGATCCACAAATCTTTTTTCTTAAAACTGAAATTCACCTCTGCACCTTCACATTAAAGAAAGGAAGATCCACGGAAGGTGCTCTACTCAACCTAGTAACAAAGATTAAAGTGGACTACTTTAAAAGAAGATTGCAATATGTTCCTTCCTGGATATTAAAGGCGCCTTTGTTAATACTGGTAATACATTTCGAAAGCACTGTCTAAAAAGGGTATTGACCATCCCACTAACCGTTGGGCTAGAGCATCGCCTCTAAACCGAAAAATCTCTACATCTTCTGGTGAGACTAAAATCTCTGTCTCACCACTCTCGTGGTCACTGGTCTTTGATGACCTACTACTATAGCAAAACTTAGTAATCTGGGCTATCAAACAATAGGATATGTCGAACCGACGACTTAGTCATAATAGTGAAGGGCTTAAACTAAACTGTTAAGGCCCTATCAGATTGTTGACAAATGGTTTTAGGCACTCAAACACTACCGCAAACAACATCTTGTACACGTTCTTAAGGAGACTGAAGCCTCTATATTTGGCTCAATTTAGCGGTTCTTCTTTCTTCTGGATTTGAAAGAGATTTTGCAGAAGTCTTGACTTCCATCGGCTAAGTGGAATGGTTCGTTCTGCGGATTTTTTATCCTCATTGAAAAGTCAGCAAAAATGATTTTTCTATATCACTAGGCTGATAAGTTCATTTGAACTTTTCGTATGACTTTCGAATGTTTTTCCTAGAACAACACTTACCCATGTCCTCGATTGTTTGGTTTATGCACTTTTTTTCTGAGGAAAAACTTCCCATCTCAGTCTTCTATGCAATGCTGGTTATGGACGAGTTGTTTTGCTATATGTGCTTGCCTGGTCTCTTCATCAAACGTGGGGTATTGTGCATGATGGGGTGAAAGCCGGCACATCAATTGTGTCATTTTTGATGGCTTCTTGACACCGATAGCACTAATATTCAGCACTTGAGGGTGTGCGGACCTAAGTCGCGTTTACATGTATATTTATGTTTTACTTTTAAATTAATTTTTATTGTTTCTTTCATTATTACTTACATTCTAGAAAAAAATAATTAAATTTAATTTGACAACAACACTTACTTATTCTACCTTACTGGTTCTTACCGAACGCTCTGAACTTAACAATTTCATTCAACTTTTATCTTTCGGCCTTAAAAACTATCTTACGATTAATCTTATATGTAAATTATAAAATATACAAAATTTCTAAGAAAATAGTTTTAGGAAAAAACTTAGCTGCCATATCTTTTGAATTTTTTATAAAACTTAAAACTATGTTCCTGTTCTACTTAACCTACCTAAGCTACTTAGCGTAACTTAACTGTAAGTTCTCGCAATGGGTGGTCACCATCCTATTTGCAATATCGGGCGCCTGTCATTCGTTAATAACGTGAACACGCACCACCGAGGTTTAACGCGGCTTTCCACGAGATCCCTCTAACCATCCTTAATCTAACTTACAACTAAAAGGAGCATGTTAACTTAGTACAGCGAGCCAACCCACTCCCGTTCTTTAAGTCACCAGAATTCGGTGTACTGTTTTTCGGCATCGATCCGATCCTTGTCCGCAATCGCGGGCCTGAAACGTAGGAGCTCATGAGCATTGGCAACATACCCGTCGTAGATGAGCCGCTTGTTCCCTCGCACCGTGGTATCGGTGGTATATTACCGGGATACCATCCCTACTTTGTACTAACTCTTTAGTATCAATATGGAAAAAAGCCTCTGGCGGTATAAAGCCCTACAGAAGTAACCTCTCGTAGTACATTTCATTGGTGTAATAAGCCCCAATGTTCCGACTAATTTTTTTAAAATAATATTTTTTTATACTCTAATTCTGGTGTTCACCCGAGTCCTTTCCATCTAAAACGGCGCTACGGCGAATCATACACGATGGCGGGCCTGATTAGGGCCACATAGCTGTGAAACAGCTTTCTTGTCAGGGTTTAAGCCTTCTTGGCCCCAGCAAGACAAGCATCTATATGTTTTTCAAAATACAAATACTTATCGAGCCAGATACCAAGGTATCTCACTACGCTAATGGCAGTCCCTGCTGTCTATTGATGGCCAAATTTCGCCAAATTTGGCATCCCTAGAAGCCTCAATGGAGTTCTAAACAACATTGTTTCCGACTTTTGAAAACTGGTTTTCAATTTCGAATCGTCGCAATATACCTTAATGTGATCGAAATCACGCTGCGAATATTATTGATGACTTCGATTTTTGGACCTGATCTGTATGCCACTAAATCGTCGGCGTACGCTATGGCATGGATGAGAGAACTTACTAGATCACTTGTAAATGTTAAACAGTATCGGAGAAATCAAAGTCAAAAATCTTGTTCGAACTGACGTTGTTACTCGTAGATTTAACAACGAACTTCTTTCCCATAAGCATGTCGTAAATCATATATAACAGAGGTTTCGGCATGCCTATCCTGGTTAACTTAAAAAAAAGCCCCTCTAACCATACGATATCGAAGGCCTTATCAAAGTCAACGAGGCAGGCACCCCGTACACTGATTCTTGCATGTACTCCATTGTAATTCGGAAACCAGCTTTGACGCAGAATGAACCAAACTGATTTTCTGGAATTATATCATTTTCCGCAAGCCACCTTAACAGCGCTCTATTAACCACTTTCTCGAATACTCACCATATCGAATCGACATTGCTTTTCTCAAACCATATTGGGAATTACTTAAGAAGTTAATTTTGTGTAAGTAGGAGATCATCCTGGTTTTCATGCTTTTTTCAAAAACTTCGGCAAAGACAGATAAGGGAGAGATACGACAGTAATTGTTGAGACTTGTGGTTTAACCTTTTTTGTGCAGCGGAATAACAATAGCCAGTATAAGTGCATCTGGAAATACTCCTTTCTGGATGCTAAGGTACAATATGTACATTGGGACATCAGAAACATTAAACGAAATATGCTTTAAAATTTTGTTAGAAATCATGTCATTTGATATGAAACTCGGAGTTTTAAGTGACATGATAATATTATAAAATTCCAAGGGCCCGAGTCTACCCCGGATAACTTTATTAAACTTATTAACAAGCAAACACTTAAAGCTAAAATTAAAAACTAACAAGAACATCCTTAACCTAATGTGGCGAGGAGAATTGGTGGTCGGAGGAGATGTTAAGGGAGTGGCATATTGAGCAGTGCTTTTTTTATTTCATATTTTCTGCTATTTAGGTCAACGAATTCGGCGATTGGAATTCCGATTGGAAGTGAATGGAATATTTTTTTGGCGTTACTCTCGGACAGTCGATGTTTCCAGTGAGTAACTGGTGGATAAAAAGTACATCAGCGACTTCACGACGTTTTTTTTTAGGGTATGCATCCTAATTGGTTTAGCCTATTTTCATAGGGAAGTTATATATATGGATCGGCCCAAGGTAGACCACGGAATGCGAAACGGATAAACCTGCGTTGGACTGCTTCAATTCTTTGAATGTGGATTTGTTTATAGGCTGACCAAACTTGGCTGCAATATTCGAGAAGAGGCCTTACAAACCTATTGTACAGGGACCTTGTAACGTAAGGGTTGGCAAATTATTTTGACCAGCGTTTGATAAAGCCAAGTGCAGAGTTAGCTTTTTGTAAAATGCCGTCAATATGTGAGTCGAAATTCAATTCCCTGTCACAAATAATTCCTAGATCCCGTACTTCGGTAGTTGAAGGAATAGGCTCATCGCAGATGATTAATACGTAGACTATAGAATTGAGAGCTTCTGCTAGGAATATTGTCACTTTTTCTAAACGATTCCCATTACACTTTCAAAACGTAAATGTGTCTTATTGGTAAGATACGCAAATCCTTAAAGAGAGACCAGCTTGGATTTAGTCGGTTTTTGTTACAAATAGTTCTTATTATATGTTTTTGAGCTATGAACAGAGGTCTAGAGGAGCTAGCATACGAACCCCAACTTGTAGTATCATATTACAATATATACTTTTTTTTAAAACTTCTATTGAACTATATTGTTTTAGGATATACATTTTTCGTAAGACCAATAGCATTCAATTTGATGTTTCGGATATGCTCTTTCCAATTTATATTGTAGTCAATTAATACTCCTAGGTATTTATAGTTTTTTACGGATTCAATTTTGAAACAAGTCGTAGAACATATGTAGATGGTTATCTATAAAATTACTTTTCCTTTGCTATGGATGGGTAAGCCGGACTTTTTGCAATCATGTGCATGAAAATAAAGATTGTAATCATGTAAAGAGTTTCCTGATATTTTCAAAGTACCAAGTACAAGAGACTGCATTGCATTAAAAGCAACATAAAAGGAGTGTAATGGGATAGTCCTTTGTCTGAAAAAAATATAGTGGTCGATCTTTTATCCTAGTGATAGCATGAGTGGGCAACAAACCGAGCTCAAAGATGAAACAAATGTTGAGCTCTCTCATATACTGTAGTGAAGGCTTTGCTTTCTGTATAAATGGAGACATTACATTTCACTTTAGCCAAGAAAGATCGAAAGATTCACCAGTTACATCCCTTAATTCGTTTTTCGAATCACCAGTGTACATTATTTATCAAGTTCTTTCTACTCGCGATTTTAACACTGAAATGTTATCAGAATTGCCATAAAATACTATTTACTATGTTTACTATCAATGTTTTCTATTTTTAATCAGATAGACGATTTTTATGTTTGGAAAATGGTGTACTACCTTATATTTATACCAACCAGGGTCCCCAGTGCTGAGAAGAGATAAATCATGTACAGAACAGCAGTGGAGTTAGATTTGTGTACTAAAATATTTACAAACTACTATACAAACACAAATATTTGAAATAAGTTTACGATACATCGACACCTCACACCTGTTGTTCTTTATCAAAATTTTAAGGCACTGTTAAACCCTCTCGCCAGTAATGTAATCATTGCCTGTGCAGAACCGTGGAACGAAAATCTGATTTTGGATGCGCGTATAACTCGTGAAGAGATTATTAACACCTTGAAAAGCTTAAAATATGGCAAGGCGGCAGGCTCCGACGGAATACCCGTTGAGTTCTATAAGTATGGAGCCATTGAACTTATAAATAAGCTCACTATAGCGTTCAACCAAATCTTATAACATGGAACCATCCCGCAAGAGTTTAAGGAGTCCTTAATTTTTCCTATCCACAAAAAAGGAAAGACTCAAAATCCGGAGAATTATCGTGGGATAAGCTTTCTCAATGTTTCATACAAAATATTTACGTCAATTCTGCAACACGGATTCAATAAGTGGATTAACCAAAAAGGTTTTATTAAAATAATTCCAAGCCGGTTTCAGGCCTGGTTACTCAACGTTTGATCACATTTTTGTGCTAAAGAGCATCCTTCAAAATGAGAAATAACAGCTTCTTTATCGATTTTAAGGCGGCATTCGATGCCTGGGAAGTTTGGAAATTTTATTTTTATTTTTCACCGGTACAATGCAAATTAATTTACATTGTCCAAAATACATGACAGTGCCGGGGAACTAAGCCCATATGGAATTTACATTGAATAGTTAGTTTTAAATATGATTAAGTGCTACGAGTATATTGTGTTTTTTAAGTAAAGGGAAAAGTGATGAGTGTTCTGGATTGAGCGTTGTATCCAATAGGGTTTGTAAAGTTGGTGTCTTGTTTTGGAAGTGTTGTTTTGTCACAGGACAATTGCACAATAGATGGTCCATGTCTAAAGTTTAATGACAGCTGCATTGTGGTGTTTGTTCTTTTTTGCAAAGATATACTTTGTTAAATACTGCATGCCCTAATCTAATACGGCAGAGTGCTATTGCTTGTGAACGGCTCAAAGCGATGTTGTATATAACTTGTCCTAAAGTGGTTTTGTGTTTCCTTAAGAAGGTGTTGGAGTTATACCAACGCTCCGCTTCACCTTCTTTTATTTTGTCTAATATATTATTATATATTGATGATGCAAAAGGGTTAATTTTGTAAATTAATGGCATTTTAGTAACTTCGCGGGCTGTCGAGTCGGCCTTTTCGTTGCCTGTTATCCCAACATGGCCTGGGCTCCATAATAAATTAATTCTCGGGAAGTTTGAGCAGATGATTGTTCTTATATAGTTAATTATGGGAGTTTTAACTTTGTTGTTAGCTATACTTTGTATTGCACTCAAGGAGTCACTGCAAATAGCCGTTTTATAATTGTTGTTGTTGGCGATTACGAATGCATCCACTAATGCCATTACTTCACCAATAAATGGATTTTGATTAGGGATTGTGAGTTGTTGGGACACAATTTTGTCATGACTGCTGTCGTATCTATAAACACTGTATGCAGTTATTGAATTTGCTGTGGACGCATCGGTGTATAGAATACAGTCAAAGTTTCCTTTTTCTATAATTTCTGCAAATTGTTTCCTGAATACTAAGGGCGGGATGTGTTTTTTTGGCATTCTGCTCATTGATGTGTTTATACAGCTTATTGGGAATGACCAAGGGGAGGTGTCTATTTCATATTTGCACGTTTCGGGTGTTAAAGTGTTTATGGCTGTGAGGTAACGTATGGAGTTATAAATTGAGCTTTTTATTTTTGATTTTGCGTTCATTTTCCAACCTGTTTTGCAAATTTCATGTAATGGGTGTCTATAGTCTGAGAGGCTTTTTGCGATTAGCTTACTCTGGTGGATTCTCTTCATGTCTATAAAATGTGGAGTATTTGTTTCTGCCAACAATGCATCGATAGGTGTAGATGGTAAGGCACCTATTGCTTTTCGCAGTATGGCATTGGTTTTGGTTTGAATTAGTTGATCTTTGTTGTCCAATTTGTGTTGTTAGTCCAATTGGTGTAGATAGTAAAACCGTGTAGTGTTGCTCCTCTTGTGTGTGTTTTGGCTATCTCGATCGAAGTGTTTATGTGAGGTCCTTTGTGTTTTTGGCAAATGATTTTCATTAAGTTTAGAGATTTGTTTAACCTCTCTTCCACTAACTTAGCATGTGCATTCCATTTCCACGTTTTTGTGCAGATAAGTCCAAGCAATTTCATTTTTTCTTTTATGGATATTTGGATGGAGTTGATGTTTAAGGTGGTGGTTGAACAGTTTTTCTTCCTGCATACATGCAGGGCCTCCATTTTTTCACTCGGCAACTTCGCGCCTGTGTTGTTGCACCATATCAGAGCTTTACTTACGACTTGTTTAAAAGCATAGGAAACTTTATCTGGATTTCCAGACCCAAGAATGAAGATGTTGTCTGCGAATGTTAAAATGGCTTTTATTTGCCGATCATTTGTTTGAAGTTGCTCAAGGAGCGAATTCACATAGGTGTTATATAGCGCTGTCGAAATTGGGGATCCCTGTGGGACTCCGTTTGCTAATCTGTGGTCTGTTGAGTAATGTCCATTCACGCACACTTTTATTAGTCTGTTAGACATGAATGATTTTATTGCATTAAGCAAATTTGAGTTCACTCCCCATTTTTGAAGTTGTGTAATAACACCGAAAGTTGTTACTTTTCCAGGCCTTTTCCAGGTCCATGGAAAGAAGCACAGAGTAGTTTCTAGAGGCCATTTCTGTATGTATTGCTTGGAGAAGCACATGCAACAGAGTGTTTGTGCCTCTTTGAACCATGTTGGCAATTGTCCAGGCATGTTTCGAGAGTTCCTTTTAGCCTGTTTACAATTATTTTTTCAAATAGTTTGGATAGAACTGAGAGGAGGGAAATTGGGCGGTAACTTTCGATGCATTGCGGATCCGCATTTGGTTTTGGAATAGGAATTAAGTTTGCTTTTTTCCATTCATGTGGGAATGTTCCTGTTTTTATGTTTGTATAATTTTAATAACCTCAACATGACTAAGCTGGGCGATTTTTTTAACATGTTAAAAGTTATTTTGTCCGAGCCTGGGGTCGATCCTTTAGTTGCGTAAAGGGCTTCCAACATTTCTGGTAGTGTAATTGGTGGTACATTTTCGACAGGTAAAAAATTGTTTACTTTCATTTTATTGTTGAGCTGCACAAGATGGGGTGGAAAGTTTTCATCTGAACTGTATCCTGCCCATTTAGTGGCAAAAAGTCGCGCGATTACATTTGGATCAGTTGTCACTGTAGAGTCTTTTCTGATTGCCATGATGTTGCTTCGAGTCTGTTTATTATTTATAGCCTTGACCTTGTTCCAGAGTGTTGTCGAGTCCATCGTTGCGTTTATTGAAGATAAGAAATTCGTCCAGGCTGCTGTTTTTGCTTCATGTACCGTCCGTTTAACTTTGGCTGCTAGGCGCCTGTATGTTGTGATGTTACTATTGGTGGGGTGATCTTTTGCTATATGCCAGGTATGTCTCTTCTCGATGGTTAATTTTTTTATGGTGGGGTTAAACCAGACTGGTTGGTTGCCAGGTCAATGGCCGTAAAAGTGTTTTTTGTGGAGAAATGTGTTGGAGATCCATCATTGAGGAGCACTAAATCTGAATTGTTTAGCCATCTAGCTACTATATTGCCAGCACTGTTGGTTTGTGGAGAACCCCACAGTGTGTTGTTGGCGTTAAAGTCTCCTAGTATTATGCTATGCTCCAAGTGATTTGCTACCAGATTTTGATATCTTGTTGGGAAGTATCTTGGTTTGATAAATATTCTGGATTGTTAGCGGAAAAGAGGGTAGGTGCAATTTCAAGGTTTGGGTGAGCATTCCATGTTGACAGCTCGTGTATGTATGTGGAATATTAGATTTAATTAGTACTGCAGTACCATCTTTGTTGCGTTCATGTTGTTTGTTGTTAAAGTAAGCGATGTACTTTTTGTATTTTGATGGTGCTTTTTCAACAAGGATTTTAGTTTCTTGCAGGGCTATGATGTCGGAGTTGTACTTTAGGACGAGAATGTCCAAATATGGGAGGTTGTTGTAGTATCCTTGTAAGTTCCATTGGAGTATTTTAATGTTATTTGTTATATGTGTGTTTGCTGTTCGATTTTGATAAGTTATTGTTGGTCGTGGGCCTCTCTGGCTATTTGGAAATGTTTTACAAAATCTGTACAAGGAAACAACACCCGCAGTTTGGAATGGAGAAGAAATATCAGAATGGTTTCAAACAGAGTCTGGAGTTCGACAGGGGTATGCACTGAGCCCTCTGCTATTCGCACTTTTGATAGAGAATTTAACGGATTGCATTGTTGGCGGTGTAGAGTTTGCGGGGACCCCTATAAAGACCCTCCATTACGCTGACGGCATAGTGATGCTATCTCGCTAACCCCAATCGCTCCAATTGATGATCAACCAACTGTATAGGTATTGTACTACTTGGAATCTTAAACTTAACCTCAACAAATCAAAGAGAGTGATTTTGAGAAATGGTGGTGGAAGAAATAGCATAAGCGAAAAATGGTTCTATAATTCAATACCTATTGAAGTCGTGAACGAATTTAGATACCTAGGAGTGTGGCTTACAAAAAACTTAAGTATGAAAAAGCATCTGAGTGAGAAAGTTGTTAAGGCCAAGAGTGCTATTGGAGCTACTTCAAAAAAGTATTTTGCCAACAGAAGTATGGCGCATTGCTGTAAGTTCCGTTTTTATGCAGTTTTTGATGCAGCTGCGAAATCAATTATGTTCTATGCATCACAGGTATGGGGATACAAACAATATGAAAGTGTAGAAAAGCTGCTGAGATTTTTTTTATTAAAAGGATATTCCATCTGCCTTCGAACACACCACACTACGCCGTAATGTTAGAAACAGGACTATCTCCACTCTTCATTCAAAACCCTCAAACCCCAGGTAGACCACATTATCAAAGTTTTGAACATGCATAATGAAAGACTACCGAAGAAGGCAGTCCTTTACGGAATCAACCGAAAACACAGCTGGTATGCGGAATGGAGCAAGCTCGCGCAATGATGTGGTATGCAGCTGGACTTGCATATTGAAAATCTCAATGAATGGAAGGCTAATCTGTATAAGTTAATTGATATGGTTGATGAGAAGCTTCGAGTGGAGTTTATCGAAGAGTGGTTTACAGACTGTTTTGTCATAACCTGGGCCCAAAAAACTACTTCAGACATGAGAACAGTGTGGAGCATATCTCGATGATGGTGAGACTTCCTTCCGAGTTTCTACAATTGAATTATATTCCACATAGAGAAGATCTACCCGGCCTATGCAGTCTGTGTAACCGGAGAGAAAGAGAAGATGTCTTTCATTTCCTAGGAAACAAGAAACAAGGCTATCCTTCTTCGGCTGCTATTATTTAACTGACACGGAAATGGTATAGTATTTAAACGAAATGGAGGTGCAAAAACTTGTTATGTACTGGCAAAGTAGAGCAAGCTTACTGAAACAGAATTCTCAGCGAAAACTTCTGAATTCAAAATAAATAACAAAGATTGGTGTTAGATACTGATGTGTAAGAAACATAGACACAATGAATGTGTCTATGTAATTTATTGTAAGAGTCAATCTCGCAGACGGCTTTGCCATGCTACTCGTATACTTGATTTTTGCTATTGTATTATTATTATTATTATTATTATAATTTATTAGCATATAATTAAAATTACATACTAACTTAGGTATAGAGCACTAGCTGCCAGGGCTTACGGCTCTATTGTACATGTTTAGATATCTATATTTAATTTTTTGATGAAATTGTGGATAAGGGTTATATTATTACTGGTAGGGAATTTAAGCAATTGACAGACTGATGGATGTGTGTTTTGATTGCAGCGTGCGAGCCCCAGAATGTGGTTGATGTCGTACTGTCTAGTGCAGGTGTTGCACGTTGGGGGGGAGGTGCCTTTAAGTAAGTGCTGGTGTGTAAAAACTGTGTGTCCCAAGCGTAGTCTTGTGAAGATGGTGTTTGATGTTTTTGAGGTGGAGTTAGGGTATGTTGGGCTGGAGCGATCTGGATTGAGCGACGTGTAATGATGTTGATAATTTTTCCAGTTCGATAAAAGTTTAGCGTCAAGTTTGTTCTTCAGAAGGCGTAGGCTATCTTGCTTAGTGGTAGTATCGAAAAGGTACAGCGGGGCACGGTGAGCAAGACCAGCTTCTGTGTCTGCTAGTTCGTTTCCCTTTATACCTATGTGGCTTGGAACCCACATTAACTTGATTTTTTTGGGTGCCTTGATGATGCTGTTGCGGATCTCCGAAATTATTCCTGTGTCTTTTATAGGGTTTCTTATTGCATTTAGCGTGGACAGACTGTCAGAGCAGATCACATGTTTACCAGAGTGTTTTGCAGTTGTGGCTATAGCAATGTAGGTGGCTAGGGCCTCTGCCGTGAAAACGGATGCATGTGTAGGTAGTATACCTGCGCTAATTAGTTCCCCATTTTCTTTGGTAACTGCAAAAGAGGTGCTATTGTTTATCTTAGAGCCGTCCGTAAAAATGAATGTCCACCCTGTCTCCTTTAGGGATGAAGCAATGCGAAGGAAGTCAGCTAAATAAGTCTCTTTAGGAGTGTTGTTTTTGTTGTGGCTAAGTCCAAAATTAGAGATCCTGGCTTGATGGTCCATGGAGGTATAGATGGAGTTTTTTCAATGTGCACCTTCTTTGGGAGGTCCAGACTTCTGGCAATGTTTATGGCTCTTGTTATAGCCGATTGAACTCTTATTGGACGCTTTCTAGTTTTTGCTGAATCAAAGTCCCTTTTGGTCATGCCGTTGTTTGAGTGAAGGAGCCTTATGTAGAGTTTTGCCTCAGCAGCTACTATGCGTTCTTCCACTGTAGGAAGTCCCGCTTGAACGAGAACATTTCTTACTGGGCTTGTTCTGAAGGCGTTGATGCTACGACGGGCGGCTTGATGGTAAGGAGATTTGATTATATTGATGATTGATTTTGGGGCGTTACCGTAGACACATAGGCCGTAGTCAATTTTGCTCAGGATTAAGGATTTTGAGATCTTACATAGAGTGTTGATATGTGTGTTACATTTCTTATTAGCTAAGTAGTTAATAACATTTGTTCTGGCAGCTAGGCTTTTCTTTAAACTGACACAGTGCGACTTCCAGTTGTACTTATTATTAAATATTAGACCTAAGATACTTAAACTATTTACTCTAACAATGTTTATGTTATTAAATCTAAGTGATAATGTGTCGCTGTTGCAGGACCTTTTTCGACAAATGTGTAAAATTCTACATTTGTCGAGAGAAAGGCTTGCACCAGATGTGTCGGACCATTTTATGATGTCTTTTACTAGCGATGCGAGAATATGTCTAGTTTTGGCTAGATCGTTATTTTTACACAGCACGAAAACATCATCCGCGTAAATGCAATAATCTACGAATTTGTTTTTATTAATTATAGTTGACAAATTGTCAAAGGCTATCATGAACAAGACCACTGAGAGTGGTGAGCCTTGCGGAATTCCGTTAAATAGTGGGAGGATTGAAGAATAGCTATTGTTGACCCTGACGCAAATTTTCCTATTAATCAAAAAAGAACGAACATAGTTGTAGATTTTTGGGCCAATGCCCCAATCATTCAGGCTCTGTAGGACTAAGTGGATGCCTATTCGGTCGAATGCCTTTTCAAAATCTAGCGAAAGAATAGTAACATGGTTACGAGCAGAGAGTGCTTTGCAGATGTGCCAATCAAGGTGAATGAGTGCGTCTATGCAACCCTTGCCCGGTCTGAAGGCTACCTGGTTATGACTTAGGCGGCGTTTTGATTCGATGAACCACAGTAAACGCTGAGCGACTATTTTTTCTAGGACCTTGGATATGCAAGGCACCAGTGAGATCGGACGATAACCATCTGTGACATTTATGTCTCTCTTACGTTTGGGAAGAGGAAGTATTGTAGCCAGCTTCCAATATTGGGGAATAGTACCTGTTTGTAAGATGTTATTGTAAAGTGAAATTAATCTAGACTTTACTGCATGAGGAAGATGTTTCAACATTGGGTACGATATGCGGTCTCTACTGGGTGTTTTACCTTTGAGTTTGGTCAGACAACATTCTAGTTCTATTGGTGTTATATCGATTTCTATCAGTTTGGCCGATCCTGATATATTGTTAAAGGCAGGCGGAAGGGATAAGGCTAGTTGTTTGGCTATCCTAAACCTTGGAGGGAATTGTACGTCCTTAGATTCATTTGACCATGTCTCTGCGAAGTGATTACATATTTCTCTAGGCGAGGTTTTTGAGCCGTCAGGTGTGGTAATTGATTTTATCGAATATTGTGAGGCGTTACCACTGAGACATCTAATGTGATGCCAAACTTTTTCAGGCGTCGAGTTGGGATTAATGGCAGATGTGAATTCATATAAACTTTTGGCTTTATTTGTCTTTACTTCCCTGCGGAATTTTGCATTCGCCTTCTTGTAGTTTATAAGATTTGTTGTGCTAGGATGCGTTTTAAAAAGTTTCCATTTGGATTGTTTTTCGATTCGGAGGGTTGCTAAGAGGGGACTCCACCAAGGAACTGTTCTTTTTTGTATGTGCGGCTTGTTTTGTGGTATAGATACATTGGCAGCTGTTCTTATGGCTCTATGTAGGGTTGCGCCCTCTTTGTTGATATTGCCGGAGATTGATTTATCGGACAGGTAGTCTAGAATGTGCTTGCTATAACAAGCCCAGTTAGCCTTGTCTGTTTTGAATTTAGGGTTAAATGGAGTCTTCCAATTAATCGAGCCAAGGGTTATAGTGGAGATAATTGGGAAGTGATCGCTGTTGCAGAGATCATCCAGTATTTCCCAAGAGACTGATGTATACAGTTCAGGAGAGCAGCATGTTATGTGTATGTTTGTAAGTGTGCCGTGAGTGGAGAGGTGCGTAGGGGAGCCGTCGTTTAAGATTATAAGATTGGCATTTGTGATAAAATTTTCAACTTCTCTGCCCCTGGAGTTTGTGTTGCTTGAGCCCCACAGAACACTCCAGGCGTTAATGTCGCCCACAAGAATGATTGGGGTTTGAATCTGGTAAAAGATGTTTAACAAGTCGTCATTTGAAAAGGTTTGGGTCGGTAGAATATATATAGAAAGAACAGTGAATTTGGTTGAGAGCTCGATTTCGAAAGCATGCGTCAAAATATTGGAGTTAATAGGAACTTTTTTATGTGGTATGTTGTTTTTTATTAGGAATCCTATACCTTGCTTTAAAGAAGTGTTTTGGACATGGTTATGAAAGTATCCTGTGAATTCTTGAGGTGTATGTGGCGTAAAGGAATATGCACAGTGAGTCTCTTGTAGAGCTATTACGCTTGGGTTGTGTTCTTTAATTAAAAGGCGTAATTCGTCGTAGTTGTTGACGTAGCCTTTTATGTTCCATTGAAGGATTTTAAACTTTTTATCAGTGAAAGTTGGTCTTGTGAATGGTTGAGAAAAGGGTCTAGAATGGTCAAGAGGAGGACGAGTTCGCCTAGAGACAGGCAATCCCGACCCACCCGCAACCTGTGTAGACTGGGACCCGTTAGCTGTAGAATTAACAGTAGTGTTATATGTTGTCATACGTGTCGGGTTTGGGAATAAAGTAGTTGTTGTTATCTAAATGGTTTTTGTGGTAATAGAACTAAGAGGAGAGTTAAAAGAAGATACGTTTATTGTGGTTGGTATTGATGGAAGAGGGCGGCTTTTAATTGGTGAATTGGGAAGTTTGGATGTTGGTAACTGAGAAGATAGGGGGTTTGTATAATTTATACCTGAAGCTAACGAAGTATAATTTTCTTTGTTGATTGTAAGATGGGATGAAGTTGATGGTAAAGTTGAAGTTGAGGTGGAACTTTCAGAAGCAGTAACCGCAGGGCTATTACAACTAGCAATTGTTTGGTTTTTTTGTTTTGTTTTTTGGGCGTATGACTGCAGCGAAGAAGAGGTGGGTAGAGGTTGTGATTGGTTGTAGATACGCTTGGCTTCTGCCATGCTGCATTTTCTTCTTGTTTTTATTTTTATGATCTCTTTATTTTGTAGGTATTTAGGACAAGTGTTGGAGGAGGAAGGGTGAGCCTGTGAGCAATTAGCGCACATAGTGCGATTGCATTCAGTAGGTTCATGTGGAGGAAGGTTGCAATTAACACACGTTTTAGGCCTGTTGCACCTGTTGAAAGTGTGGCCGAGTAGCTGGCAATTGCGGCAGCGCATAGGGTTGGGAATATATTCCTGAACTTTTACATTGTACCACCCGATATCAACGGTTTTTGGAGCTTGGTAGAGGTCGAAAGTTAGTAGGACTAAACCTGAAGGGAGTCGTTTTCCGTCAACAGATTTTGTAAATTTATACACGTCAGTTACACCTTGTGACTTCATCTCGACAATAATTTCCTTTTCAGGGACATTGATCAAACAAGGGGCATACACAATTCCCTTGGAGGAGTTCAGGTTTGCGTACAATTTTACATTGACCGGGCATTGATTTGCAATGTTGGTTATCCGGAGGAATTTATCCGCTGCCCTTTGTGATTTGGCCAATATTAGTATACTACCATCTCTTAACTGAGATATGCTCTCGTACTCGGTGCTTGTGTTTTCGATGGCTTTGTTTAGAATAAAGATGCTGACCGAAGTTAGAGGTTTGCTTGCGTCTTTTGGAGATATCAATACAAATCTGGGATTTTTGATGTTAGTTTTCAAGGGGAGAGAGGGGAAATCGGTGTCGGTATTTAATCTGTTCTTTTTTGAATAAGGTTCAAAAGTTAGCGAGTCGTCTTCAGCCAACTCCCTAAATCTGTTCCCGGGTTTGGTTTTATTTGGCCCCGGGGCCATGATTCTGATTAAGACGAACAAGTGACACTTATTTGTGAAATCAGACCACGTGGTATGAGAGAGAGAAAATGTAAAAAACAGGTCACCACTAAAGAGAGAGCGAGATAAGAATCCTTACTTAGAGTAAGAAAAACGATATCCGAGAAAAAAGAAATAATCGACAAAGCAGTCACACGACGTTGACGCTACGAGAGCTAGACGGAGACTGTTGCTATTGTACATACATGATTTGAATAAGAAAATGAAATAATAAAATAAATAAATATACACAGAAATCAGTTAGCCTGGCATTAGCGTCTGCCTGGTTGACAAAAACGTGTTGATTATTGTTTATAGCCCAATAGCAAAGTGTTATGAATTAATTATTTATTATTTCCATTTTGTTTTCGTTTTAGAAGTTTTCATTTAAGATTCTATCTCTATACTGTAGGGCAGTTTTGCAGTATGGTTAGTAGGATTTGCTAAGACTTCATTTCCGAACACAAATCTCCTCGTTTCAAGCAAAATTGAGCCACTGCCAAAAAAAATAAAAATATCCTCTCTCTCTCTTTGCCAAATCATATATGCTGCAGACTATCGGTAGATCGCCCCCATGGGGTATATAACTCAGCTTAAAGAGCTCTTCACTCACCTTCAGCACCATCGCTATTTCCTTTGTGCTGTGTTCATCCAGAAAATTTATAATGTGCTCCAAATTGTGGCATAACCGGCTGTAGACTGCTCTGTGGAGTGACCATGATGGTTTCTCTCGGAACCCCTATCTGCCCTGGTTTGCTCATCCACACGGGCGATCAACTGACACTCGACACTTTGTTCCATTCCACAACCACTAGCTAGTTCCAGCCACTCTTTGTAGCTTCCCGTCCTACTTCGTATTGTTTGTAGACCTGCTTTCTTTGGTAGCCGATAGCCGGACATTTTTAGTATTTTAACCAAGTGATCGACCTGGGTTTTAGTAAAGATTTTTGGTAAGCCTGTCTCCAATATGAGCATATATTCTCAATGAAAAGTGCAAATAGCTAACTTTGTTTCATTGCTGATCCCGATCGAAACCACTCTGATAACACCACACCATTCCACACAGGTATCCGCATACAGTCTTTCGATCACTCGTCCGAACATTAGCGACGTACCCATGCCAAAACGCTTATACAACAAGGCGCTTCGGTCCACTGAGTCAAAAGCTGCCTTGGAATCAACGTAAAATGCAAACAGTTTCCCATTATGACTACTTAAAACAAACAGGTGCTCAACGGTGGAGTATCCTGGCCGGAAACCCGCTTGATATTCCTTAAGCAGATTATTGGTGCCTATTGGTGCAGATGGTCGATTTGTAGTATCGCTGTAAACATTTTGAACGCCGCACTTTAAAAGGAAATGTCTCGGTAGTTCCCTGAGGCCGCTCTACAACCTTTTTTTTTGTAAATATGTTCCCACTTTCCAAAATCTTATTCAATAAGTAGGTTAGATTAGTGTTCAGTTCTTCTGGGCCATATTTGTAGAATTCCCATCCGATCCTACCGCCTTACCATTCTATCAGTATCAATTAGCCAGGCATGGCGTATTGAATCCTAGGCGTACTGCAAGAAGTGTCCAAGGCTTGTCACAAAGTGAACTTGAAAGATGGTTTGGCTTAGTTCCGTGTCTATGATATATTTTCTACCATTTAGTGTTCACGCCAATTTCCAGAATTCTGAAGGGTTATATCATAGACAATTTAGTTGAATTTCAGATAGAGTAAGTGGAGCTATAGATGTGATTCTATATATACTCGTATATCTTGGTGAAGCAAACCAAGCGAGTTATACAGCCTTTCATTTTCAGAGCTGAACGAAAGGGGCTGAAAACACCACCTTGCGGTGAACCTCGGTTTGCATGTATCCGAGCCAAGTAAATTGATTTACGCAGATGCCTCTCCTCATAGACTTGAGATGCCTATGAAGGGTACCATATCACATTCTTTGAGACTTAAAGTTTTTTTCTACTGGGGCTGATATTCTCTTTCTACTGATGATTTAGCCTCGCAATATGTATGTTGAGATGCAGAGATCAAGGTTGGTCCTATACTCAACTGAAGATGCTATCAATCAGCTTTTACAAAATTTTAAGAGAAAATCATGACTAACTGATCGAACCTAAGGCATTGTGATAAACATGATAGATTCTCCTTCTTTATGATAAAAACCTATTGACCTTGAAACTTCATAAATCCGAATTAGTTGCTGTTCTGGTAACCAGACTGTGGCAAATGGCGAGAAAATAAGATTCCACTACGAAGCCCATTGTTAACCTTTGAACTAATTGAGGAGCTCCTTACAAGATTGCAAGTTGAACCCTTCTCTGCTGTCCACTATACCTTAGGTGAGTAATCTAGAATAGTAACATTCCACCAAGACGATTCTGGCGCTAACGAAACATACATCTTCGTACATGTAGGAGACATCGGTTTTCGAATGGGATGTAGTCTTCAATCTTAGCTTTGTTTCAGCCTGACAAAAAACCCCCAAGCACATTCTCGAAGCTGTTTCTACTTAGTTGTCCTGTTTTGTTAAATTTTATGCCTTGTTCTACGACGACGTGATCAAATGCTGATTAAGCTGAATTCAATATGTTTTCTTTCAAATGTATCCTTCGTTCAGCATACAGCAGAGCATGATATACATTTTACCACATTCTACTATACGATGCTACATATGGGAAAAGGGGGACTACTGTCAATCAGACGAGTACTGGTACGAGTATACCAACACAAGCTATTCATGTGATACACGTGTTTAAGATATGAGTACGTATTGTTGTAGAAATCTTGGAACACGAAACGCCATAATGTTTTCAAAACAAAGGAGACCGAAGTCAATTAACTCTCCACTTAGCGTTTTGTTGCAAATCAACCACATGCCAACACAGTCATTGGTGTCGCCTTATTGCCTGTCAAAGAAAATGTGGCCAATGGTCGGTAGGAAATAGACTATACGAGTACACATGGTGCGGCATGCACCATCAACAGAATAACAGAAAATTGAACCGGAAAAACGAAGAAAAATCATCTACCTGTGTGGAATGAAAAATAATTTGATTCCCTGCTTTTTGTATCTTTTTGTAGTTCTATAACGATTACAACTTTTATTTAAAAAAAGAAATAAAATTTTTTGTAATGACCTACACTCTCCCTAAGGATATACGAGTACTCCTACTTTTGGTTGTTACATTTTCTTTAGATTTATTCGAGTTAAGAAGCATATGAATCATTGGTCTGGTGACCATTTGTTTATCTCGGTTCAAAATCGACGTTAATCACTATTAGCGCCAGATATGGATCTATAACATGACGGCTTACTTGCAATTCCAATCTATCATTGGCATAAACTCGAGCAAAGGATCTTGTGCAAAGACGGGGAAGAGTATAGATATGCATACGAGTATGCTATGGGTATAGCAAACGTTCCCTATGTATGCAGAGAAAGGTGTTCCTGCGATGAAAGACCTCACAAAGTAATGAAATATTTTGCGATGCAATCATCGGCTTTGGACAGGGATAACTTACTGTTGGCTGTTGACGTATTTGGGAAACCGAACGGAAGCAAGATCTGCCACCAACTTCTTTTCTTCTACAACTTTCGAGCGTTAAAAGTATTACGTGCAGCACACCCTTTCTTAGGATACAGCTCAGGTGAAAGATATACTATAGAGAAGATAGAGCGATATACCGACGCACGTTGATCTTAAATGTTTCCAGGATATAATGACTAGAAAACTTGTGGCCTTTCACAAGCCTATTGTTCGGCTTAGAAAAACAGCACGGTATTTCACAGTATGTCAGAAAATTGCCTTAATAATATACTCCAATTTTATTGCGGCAGTTTCGATGCTGCAAGTTCCATTTGTTGCCTCCAATGATCTGAGGATGATCGAATTTCACTTCCACAGTAAAATTCGACGTCGTGCTTTGAAAGCAATTAATATTACTTTACTTTTAATTTTCCAACCTATTATGACATCAATATCGAAATTTTGTTTTAACACCTATCTAAGCAGGGCTTCTTTCTAGTTTACCAATCTATCGCTGATCGTTGCCCTCTCCATTTTTTACAAAAAAAAAATTCAAATCGATCTCCATTCATGTGCCATATTCCCGCCATAATACGAGTACATCTTCTTCTGCATCCTCTACTTGGTATAATCGTAGACTCCGCTCACTACGAAAAAAAAAAAACAAGTTATGGGCGTTATTCCTTCGCTTCGACTGCTCTTCTTTCGACTGTTCAAACTATCTAGGTGCATATCTTCATTTCATTTAATTCTACAAACCAATCTTATACATGACCACAAGTCCTTTTTTCAATTCGTCAATTGCAAAAGTAAAACCGATGGTTATCCTTCCTCCCTCGCATTCGAAAGCAAATCTTCGGGTGATCCTCCTACTATTTCCAACATTTTTCAGGCAGTTATTTGCCAGCAACTCCTTTGTACCAGATCCCTCTTACTTTAATGACCTACCAAATTTCGTCGTTGGTCCCTTCCTCACTCAAAATTTCGATCCCGCAGCTATTAAAGAAAAGTTACTAAAATGCTCTCCCCCTTTCCCACCTATTTCATCTGTCCCTTACACAGGGAGAATTTCCCCAGATTTGGAAGATCTCTTCTATAATCCCGATACACAAAAAGGGATTGATAAACTCTTTCATATACCCAAAGTCTTTGAAAGCATTTTATTCGGAGCCTTAAACTTAAAATCCAAGTCTTTTATTTCGTCCAGACAAAATTGTTTTCTACAAGGCCGATCAACTACCACAAATCTTAGATAATGGCAAAGCAATCGATATTATCGTGGCTCAAGTGGTAGTGCATTGGCTTACAAATCGGACAGTTTGGGGTTCAATACCAGCCGCGGACGAAAGATATCCTTTTTTTCAGGCAACTAAAATCACGCTAGATGAGTTGCTGCCTATAATACAACAACATGTCCACAAGTACACTAATAGTTTAGTCTGTCCATTACTGTTGGATACATTGAGACCAAATATCTTTCTTTCTCTCTCTGTCCCAATTTCCTAAAATCTTAACACGTGCTCAGGCACTTTAAGGATAAGGATATCTCATCAACTGATCCTCTTCAAATTGTCTTGCCTCGGCTCTGAACCTCTTTTATTAAAACGGTTTATATACACCCTTGGTGTTCCTTTCCTGGCCTCATATGGAGTTCCACAGGGCAGTCATCTTGGTCCTCTTCTCTTAATTTTTACTATTAACGATCTTGAGAGGGTCATTAAGCACTCCTACCTCCCTCTTCCTTTACGCTGACGACACAAAAATGTTTAATTGCTTGGAACTTAATATAGCTTACGTAAATACAACCTGTCACTTCCCCGACTTTATTTTCTTTATGGTCAACCAATTCCGCTGGTTCAGTCTTTTCAAGACCTTTGCATATTACTCGACTGTAAGCGAGAAATTGCTGTGTGTTCATAAAGTACTGTAAACTCTTGCAATGCAGAAAATAAGGGTTCTGGGGAGTAATTTCGATTTGGATTATAACTCAAATATCAAGTAGATAGTTAACCAATGATTGATATATAAAGGACGAAGATCTGCGAGTAACCTCTACTCATTGTACTCGTATTACATATTACTACTTATAGACGATCTGATAGATCTCGAAAAGCTGCTTCGGCCTCATCTGAGTTGGTATAACTTGCATATCTTAGGAAGAAGATGCATTCGCAAAGCAGTCTCCCACATATGAAACTCTCCATGTTCTTCAGCAGAAATACAATAAAACTGATGAATCTGAAGCTCTTGAAGAGTTAGGTTCATTTTTACAAAATTTGAGTAGAAATGTTTCATTCGCTATTCACTAAGGATTCTGGCAGGTTAGTGAAGATCTTACTATTAGTTGATCTATACCTCATGTTATAGTATAAGCCTTATTAACATTTGGTGACATATACCATGCCTACGTTATACAGCGTCTACTTCCTCATTACATAGTGTTTTTGGCGAACTTGGTCCAACAATTTTTGAATACAACCTCTGGCATCTAATTCTGATTTTATGCAATAAACCTTGCGATAGTTCGAAAAATCGTCTCGAAATAGAAGCATATAACGAGCATGTCCATGAGAAGCCTCGTGCATTGGACCACAAAGATTGGTGTGGACCAGATACCCCCTTTGCTCGGTTGCTGCTTCCACTAAATGGTTTTCGATGATGCCTACCAAACACGCATGCATCATAGAAGAAATCTTTTTCGTCGTGAAAGGGTATTTTCTGGCAAGCTAGAACACTTCTCAAGTGGACTATGTTTTGATGACATAACCTCTGTTTCTACGAGCGCAAAGGTATTGCAATGGCAGCATTTGTATTACCTACAATTATTGGTAAAATTATCTTGAATACCAGCCTGACGAGTTTACTTGACTCCCGAACAGCAACAGCAGCAATTTCATTGTCCTTTCGCGAATTTCACCACGATTATTATTCGACATCGCGTGTTCCAACCAGAGATCTCTTGATCTCTTCACCAAGGCCATAGGTGCTTTAGAAGAGCTTTGACCAGGTGCAAAACTCGAAGTCGTGTCTAAGGAAGACATTCCTAGCGGACCTCGAACTCGTACCTGGATCCCAGCCGAACCCTCCTCTCCAGAAAGTATTCTGGAAGTCATCCGGCTCAGTAACTCGACTCATGACTGGAGAGTCGCGAAACTGGAGGAACTAAGGGGCTCTTATAGATGCGCATTAATCGTAATCAATAAGGAATCCCTTAATCTTCGGTTTGGATTCGAGTCCATACAGTTAAGGGTATACAAAAAGGATGAGCTGGATGCTGATAAGCAACCTCCTCCTCCTTTAATACCTGATAACACAACCTTGGATCTAGGATTGTCGATATCCTTTCCAGAAATGGAGAGCGACGACTCCAATCTGTCCGAGGTGACTATCAAGCCGTCGGTCGCCTCTTCTGCAACTCTGTCGGAAATGGAAACCGATGACGAAGCAAAGAGAGGTCCTACACGATCAGAGATAGAAGATGAGCTTTTGGGCACATCTTCGGAATCGGAGGACCTCAACAACAACGTGGTGTAGGCGACTCTGGAAAACTGTAGCAATGATACGGTTTCTCCAGATTAATCTCCACCACTAAAAAAAGACTTCGGCCGCACTCATTCTGCGTCTTTCTAAAAACGCAGAAGACATAATGCTAATCCAGGAACCATGGATTGTAGAAGGCGTGGTTCGTGGACTTAGGACACCTACATACGCTCCGCTCTATACAAGAGACAAAGGTAAGATCAGAACTTGTATATTAGTGAAACGTAGCCTTAATGTATTTCTACTTCCCAACCTCAGTGACCCCGACTTAACCGTTGCCAGACTAGAGACCAAAGGCTCCTACTGGCTAGCATCGGCTTACCTTGGCCACGACCAAGTGGGCCCTCTCCCTGGTGATAACCTAGAAAGGGTGGTACTGGAAGCTGCAAGGCAAAAAACTGGCCTCATAATCGGATACTACGCTAACGCACATCACACGGTATGGGGCAATACCGACATCAATGATAGAGGTGAGTCACTTTTAGACTATATTCTAAGTACTAACCTCTTGCAAACATTGGCAACGAGCCCAGTCTTATAACTAGAAACCGACAGGAAGTGCTAGATATTACTCTTGTCTCCGAAAGCCTAACGAACTGGATGGTATGGAACACTCTTTTTCAGACCACAGATACATCCGATTCAGCCTGAGTGACGCTCCCCCCAGCCAACCAACTTTCCGGAATTACCGGAAAACTGATTGGCCAAAATACAGAGGAATACTGTCAGAAACGCTATCTTCTGAACTATCAAGTCTCCCGCGTGACACCAATTATTATTCAACCTAGAGGCAAGAAAAACCCACATTAGTGGACATCAGCACTGGGACTGCTCAGAAACTCTGGTAGAAAAGTTTTCAACGTAGCAAAATGCACAAGAAAAGTGACTGACTGTTACTCATACAAAGAATCCCTCAAATTATACAAAAAAGAACTGAGGAAAGCAAAGCGAGAATCCTGGAGGTCATTCTGTGACAAAATCACAGAAACCTCTGAGGCATCGCGGCTAAGAAAAATCCTCTCTACAAATCCTATGATGCCTATCTGAAAAAAACCGACGGCTCCTGGACAACTTCAAGTGATAAATCACTCAATGTGCTACTGAACACCCACTTTCCAGGTAGCTCCCAACTCGCGGCCAGTAGCAGCCCAAACAGGCCTACTGCAACCGGGACCGAAATTCATGGTCAACGACTGATTGATATCCATATTCGAGCTAAAATTGATCCAAGACTTCTGTCAGCGGCTCAACATGCCTACTCACTTGGGGAGTTGAGCAGTCTCATGCTAAAAAGCAGGATTAACAACTCCAAACTGGGTGAGACTTCTGCTAAAAGATGTGTCAGCAGAGGTACGCCGCAAGGTGGTGTCCTCTCTTCCCTTCTTTGGAACTTAGTAGTTAATGAACTACTGATATAGCTGGAAGCGGGGGGTAGCCTATCCGGACGACATTGCTATAGCCGTCTCAGATAAGCATCTCAATACCATTAAAGAACTCCTTCAAGTAAATCTCAATAGATTAACCCGCTGGGCAGATCGCTGTGGATTGGGAATAAACCCCCATAAAACTGATCATGTCCTCTTTTCCAGGAAATACAAAATTCTAACTATAGACCCTCCTTTAATAAACGGTACCAGTTTAGTATTTTCCGATACAGCAAAATATCTGGGTCTCATTATTGACAGGAAACTAAACTGGAAACCTAATAATCAAGAAAGAGTCAATAAAGCTACAATAGCTTTGTTCTCTTGCAAGAAAGCCATTGGGAACAAATGGGGCCTTCAACCTCGCATAACCCACTGGCTATACATCTCGGCCATAAGACCGATACTTACTCGTACTTACGGGGTGGTTGTCTGGTGGACGGCCTTGGAAAATGCAGTCAACTGTATTAAACTAAGCAGAGTTCAAAGAACAGCATGTCTATGCATAAGCGGAGTCTTGCGGTCTACCCCCTCTGCGGCATTAGATATTCTGATTCACTTGACACCCCTCGACATTTTTAGCAAGCAAGTAGCTGCGACTGCAGCTATTCGCCTTAAAGCGACTAAATAGTGGACAAATAATTCATTTGGCCACGCCAACATTCTTAATACATTAGGAATACTCACAGAGAACATCGATTACACCATACCTGAACTTTGGTTTGACAAAAACTTCCATGTAAGCTTCCCCTCTAGATCATTCTGGGAGGAGGATGCTTTCATGGAGGACAAGTCAATCTATCTCTACACAGATGGATCTAAAACCGATAGCGGAGTTGGTGGCGGTGTTTTCTCAGATAAGCTAAATCTAAGCCTCTCTTTCCGTCTTCCAAATCACTGTAGCGTGCTCCAGGCGAAAATTTTGGCGATTAAAGAAGCTCTGTCCTTGCTGAAGAAAAACGTGATATCTGCAAAGGATATCAGATAAGAACAGACCTTAGGTGGACTGCTGGGCAAACATGTCTAGCAACTAAACAAATCTGGCCTAAGCTGGATCTGAATCGCTCTAAGTGTCTGATCCTTTTAAATACAATCCTTCACCTACTCTGTACATGTCCAGTTCTCTCCCAGAGAAGAAAGTTTCAACTAGGAGCTTTCTTCTACAACGACCTAAACGATATAGTTAACAGTCTCCTACGCTTTATCATAAGCTCAAACTGGTTCCATTAGTAAGAGGATCATAGATCCACGTGGCATCACAATGGGCCAATAGGCCTAAGTGGTTTGGTATTTCCAACAGCCATTCTTACCTAACCTAATCTAACCATTATTCGACACCAAGTTAAAACCTTTGTTGAGAGTAGAGTTGGATGAAAACAGATTCAGCTTTATATCTGGAACAAACAATACATTAGATAAATATCTCACGCTCCAAAATTTACCATTGAATGATTCAATTTGACCCTTTTCCAATAGCTTTGATGGCATCTCCGTTCCCAATTCTTATATGCATTGGACATCGAATCCCTGATAATCTCGTAACCATTCCTTTGTAACATATGATCACTAGCACCAGAATCTAGGAAGCAACTGTCTCTCTCAGCGGTGCTAGACAAATTATTTTGACTAATGAACGCGTCTCCAATTCTACTCGTACTGGTTTTCCCTTTCCTCTTAGAACATTCAGTTTTCCAGTGGCCATCCTTCTAGCAGAAGAAACACTTAGCTTCCTTAGATTTTTCCATTTTCGCAAGAAAAGCTCCCGATACGCTACCTTGCACACCCAATCTACACAATCTAGCGATAAGTTTCTTCAGGTTGCGTTTCTTTTTCTCGGTTGACTCACATGAGGTAAAAAAATGCTTGAGCCTCTCGGGAAGAGTCATGAGAATTTTCGTAGTGAGCTGAGCATATTCTCTGAAATTTCTTCCCCAAGATCTTTTAACTGCTGTGCAATCTTTTGAAGCTTCGAAATAGGCACTGCAATTGTATCATCAGCTTCCTTAGAATAATTGAGGAACTGTTGCTAGAGCAAACACTCTCCAAATCTGTGTCTAAAAACTGGCTACGAATGTTCCGCTCTATGTATGTAACGCAGAAAAGCGGTCGTCAGAATCGCATGCTATCGATTGCGATTTCGCTTTTTGCTGGTTCGCTAGGGTTGAATTGGATACACCTTCCTGGTTTCCAGCATGTAAAGATGAAATTTTCCTCAACCAAATTCAAGACATATATTATAGTTCCTGAGTATGACATTGTAACCAGATTTTCAAAAATCAACCATCATGCACTAACCAGACAAAGCAAATCTAAGGTCTCCAGTTCATTGCATTGCTCGTTCTACGAGTATCTATCAATTGTTCCTCTGGTGACATTAGATTCACATCTGTCTCGAATGTAGCCAAAGGAATTCCGCATATCTTACACCTCTCCAAGTAGAACAATTCTTTTTCTATTTGCAAATTTCATGTGTAGGTGGTGGCTAAGTTTAAATTACATCATACCCAGGAAGTTGGCTCCACATATAGACAGATACTTGTATAAAATTCCACATGGTCTTTGACTTCTGCACATGCAGACAATTCTTTAGTATTTGCAACCGTAAACCTTAGCCAACCTTCGCTTCGATTATTTTATGGAATTTCATTACGCCAGCGTCTTGGGCATATGAGTACTACTTGTACGAATACATGCTGTGGCAGTTTTCTCATCTTCATGTCAATAGAACTGAGAAATACATAACTCCTGGAGTTAACCACAGAAAGATACATTTTAACTTAACTTAGAGTGTAAGGTTTCAAACCTGAACACAGTCTGTAATCTGTAAACTAGAGATGATCCCTTGTCGTTTGGTATATTAGATAGGAAAAATTCTTCCGAATGATCATTTTGATTTGTCAAGAATGTATCTTCGATGGAAAAATGATAAGCGGGAGCTGATCTGTCACAATCAACCATATGCTCGCAGTAATAAATTAACTGGATGTCAATTATTTAGGTACCGTACGATTTGATTTATTTTCAAATTATTGTATAATTTCTCCGCTAATTCCCAAACTGGACTCTTCAGCTAATTACCTGTCTTTAACAAGCCATATCTCATCCAAATGCACCAAAGCTGTGGAAATTCTTCACCAGAATTTCTCTAATGGTACTGTTGATGGCCTCATTTGAATATTCCAATCATATGTAAATACGACGAAGGAAAATATTAGCCAAGCATATCGGCTCGATTTAGAAAACATCAATGGCATTCGTGTACCGCAACACAGATGAGTGTCACTTAAGAAAGTGGCCATGCACAATGGAATAATTAATTCAAATCCACAGGGATCTGCCTAAATAGGGTGTTTAGTTAGGGACTTAATAAATCGGCTACAAAAGACTTCTGTGATGTTAAACCTACGAGACTGGACTGTAAATAATCTTAGACTTTGTTCTAAGGGTAAGTAGAATGCTACTGGGACTTCGAAGAATTTAATGTTAAACATGACCCAAATGTGGGTTCCACTTAAGACATCTTTGAAAGCAATCTTCGTGTGAAATTTTGGGCCAGTCTGAAAGCTGGTACAATGATAGACACATCAAGAGATTATTGCTCAGTTCATTCATTATTATTGCTATTCACCCTAAATTCGAGTTTGGTACTGAAAGGGAGACACAATCTATAAGTCAGTACGAGTAATATGGGTCAAATCAGCAAGGCCCAATGGTATGTGGTCCTGCTTGCTATCTATTCCTTCCAAAAGTGCAAAATAGTGGAGATACGAGTACATAGTGAGATGAGTCTGCAATACCTTCCTCACGGGCAAGAACTTTGACGAGCAACTTTGCCTACGATCGTCTAAATTTTTGTTTTAATTTTGGTGGGGGCTAACCTCATTTATTTGGCTTAATACAAGCTTAAAAACTAGGACTTACAAATTAAGGTTTAGCAATATCTAGGACCTATCACTAGTTCTCAAAACTGGGGATGGTAAAGGAGATCGAATTTGAGGGAGAGAGTGCTGCGATTAAAATCGAAAACGGAAAGGTTGGAGTTTACCTTACCCGAGATTGGATCATTAGAGCCATATGTGGTGCGGTGGATTAGTAGATAAAAGAGACAGGGGCAACGTAGATTTCGAGGATTAGTGTAAAAGAAGATGGAGTTGTAAAGAGATGAGCAATCGACGGAGCCTAAGAGGAGTCGGTGAATGAAAAGAATGTCTGGTGCGTCCCTTCGTTCCTCAAGGGTATTCAGGTTAATGAGCTTCAGACGGTCTCGATAGGGAGGGAAGATTAGAGGATCATTCCAAGGTAGACCTCGAAGAGCAAATCGAAGAAAACGACCCTGAATCAATTCGAGATACATGAACTCGTTGAAAGGGACACCACGTTTGTCTAGTATACTCAAGAAGGGGGCGAACGTGAGCGATGTATAGTGATCTGGTCACGGGTTGCAGAATTCTTTGGACCATCTTTTAACGAAGCCGAGTAATGAGTTTGCCTTAGAAAATATCTCATCAATATGAGGGCGGAAATTAAGCTGCCTGTCGCTTAATATGCCAAGTATGCGGATAGAATCAACAAGGGATATATTATAGGTTGGCCGTGGAGAAGGTAAATTTGGGGAGGAGACTTGTTGCACTTACTTGAGCTTGAGAAGGTAATCGATTGAAATTTGGTGACATTGAGCTGTAAGCAGTTCTTGATGGACCAGGTGGAAAAACTATTTAAATCTATTTGAAGGAGGCTGGAGTCATGTTGTGAGGAAATGGGTTTAAAAAATTTGGTATCGTCAGCAGTCAGAGAGAAAGTGCTGAGTGTTAAATGACCCTTTCAAGATCGTTAATGGTTAGGATGAAGAGGAGTGGACGAAGGTGACTACCTTGAGCAACTCCTGGAGTGGCCAATACAGACCTGAAACGAATACTATAAAAACGATTATTCAGGTAAGAAGATATCCATTTTAGCAAAATGGGTTCAGGATTAGTCTATGAGATATCTTGTCAAAAGCCTTACTGAAGTCAGTTGTTATAACGTCAACTTCTTTACCACTTTCTAAGGCTGAGAGAACTGACGACACGAATTCGACGAGGTTAGTGGTAGTTGATCTACCTTTCAAAAAGCCATGTTGATTAGGTTAAATTAGAGATTCGCACTGGAAGCTTAAGGTTTCGTACAAAATGCTTTCGAGGAGTTTGGGTATATGTGAAACTTTAGCTATGGGGCGGTAATTGACGTCTTCGCTCTTTAATCACTTTTTCTGTATCGGTGTTATGAAAGAAGATTTCCATATCTATGGAAATTCATCTTGAGAGAGCGATAACTGGAAGAGATGCGAAAGAGGGTGGGAAAGTGTGGAGGAACACTTTTCAAGAATAATAGATGGAAGGCCCTCTGGGCCGAGTAAGAATTCATCTTTAAGTTGTTGTAATTTATTTTCTACTACTGGGGGATCCAGTACGAAGGAATTATCGGCAAAAGATTGCTTAAAAAAATAGCAAAAAAGTTGCCTGTGATATGTGGATCGGTTGATGATATGTTTTCGTATGAGAGGGATGGAGGAAAACCGTCAGATTTGTTTGTGTTTTTTACGAATTGTTAGAAAGGCTTGGGATCGTTTATAAGCCTTGATTGCGCACTATCAAGGTGTCGCTCTGAGAGAACGTTATAAAGCTGGGCGAATTGAAGTTGTAACCCGAGATAGAATTGGATCGAAAGAAAACTGCCCATAATTTGTTTCTCTTGTTATGTAAAGAGCGAAGTCTACGATTATACCACGGGGGGCTCGTAGCGCGTTGGTAGCAGCCGCTAGGTTGCGCCGGTAGGATGTAAAAACACATAACGTACAGGGACCCGCAGGGGAGTGTTATCTTTATTAAAACGTAGTCAAGAAGAAGTAGAAACAGCGATTAAAGAAGAGTTTAGGTCATTGTGGAAGGCGAGTAGAACAGATCGACAAGAAGAATCATCTTTTGGATGGGTAAGATCGTCGTCTCGAAAAACGTTGAAACTAAGGGGGAAAAATTCCTGATTCTTTATATCTGGAATTAGATTAGTTTCGATCTGAGCGTGGACCTCAAATGGGAGAGCGTGAGATTGGCGCAAGACAGCATAGGTTTTAGACCGTAGACCTCTTCCGTTTTGATAGTAGAAGGTAGAAGCAAGGTTCTTTCGAGAGGGCGTAGATGGCGCTACAGTTCGGGATGGACCTGGGCAGCAATCAACAAGAGTCTCCAGCCAGCTCGATCTTTAGCTAGTTGCCTCCAGTTTTGCAGGCTAAGTTGGCTGACGTCCCCTTCCACTTGTGTGTTCCACCTGAGTCGTGATCTTCTTCGTCTGCGGTGTTCCTTGGGGACGGATTCGAAGACTTTTCGGACCGGGGCATTGGTGCGCACCTATTCTATATAGACACAGCCACCTCAGCTGTCAGATCTTCATTCCCGTAGAGTTCGTCGTTATATCTCCTCCACATCACTTACCGTGTATGCAGACGGGACCGAAAAAAACCCGATGAATTCTCCTTTGAAAGTAACCGAGAGCACCCTCATCCATTTCTGATAAAGTCCGTGACTCTACGCCGTAGAGTGGGACTGAATTTGTTAAGGTCTTATATAGGGTCACTTTTGTTGTTCGAGAAAAAGCTTTGCTAGTCAATTGTCTTCTTAGCCAAATAAGCGCCGATTGACAAGACTTATTCTTCGTTTGATCTCAGCGCTGGTGTGGTTGTCTGAATTGATAGCGGAGTCTAGCTAGACAAAGTCGTTAATTACCTCAAAGTTATATCTGTCGAGGGTGACTTTCCATCTAAGACGTCGGTGTCTATTGTCCTTTCTTGTTGACAGCGTATACTTAGTCTTGCCCTCACTGACAATCTTCGACGCTTCGCCCTCAATACTCGCGAAAGAACAACAAAGATCTTGGTGAGTTCTTTACTGACCTTGATGGAGCAGCTCGCGGCCTTAAAATCGATGAATAGATGATGTGTATCGGTAGGTGTTCATGGGTTTTTTTCCAAGATCTGCTGTAGTGTGAATTTGAATTTGATCGATGGTGGCCTTTCCTGGCACAAAGCCACATTGACATGGACCAATCAAGTGGTTGACGAACGGCTTCAGGTGTTCACATACCACGGCAGATACGATCTTGTAGGCGATTTGAGAAGACTGATGCCTTTGTACTTGGCACAGTTCAGAGTCTCTCTTTTTTTGAGGATCGGACAAACAATGCTGAGGTTCCATTCACCGGGCATATCCGACCATATTTTACAGATAAGTTGGTGTATGCTCCTTACCAAGTCATCGCCTGCCGTTTTGAAGAGCTCGGCAATCAGGCCGTCAGTTCCAGTAGCATTGTTGGACTTAAACTTAGATATGGCTGTTTTCACTTCGTCCGGGTGGGTTAGACGGAATTTTTGGCTTACATCGTCCAGGTTGGAAGGTTCATTCTGCTTGACATTGCCGTCAATATAGTCTACAGAAATGCTTTTTCCAAATCCTCACAGTCGATGCGACTCTACCACTATGTTCCCTTGTTCGTCTCTATAGGCTTTGGTTCGGGGTTTGTGTCCATGGCATGACACAATCTCATTGCAGGAGTAGCATCTCTCAATTTCCTCGACCGCATGCTTCCCATGCTCCTTCTTTTTCCTCCTGAGAAGCCGGTGCCTGTATCTCCTCTTCCGCTAGTAGAGCTCGTGAGCAGCCTTAGTCCTTCTATGCAGAGCCGCTTTGTATGAATCGTTGCGAGTGAAGCACATCAAATGCGACATCTCTGATGGCTTTTTGGCAATGTTACCACTGGTATTCAATACCTGATGTTGGCGGCATAGGACATCTCATGAGATTAAGGGAGGATCGATGGGAAAAGGACTTGGCGATCTCCTGCGAATGTAGCCGTCTGACATCAGACTTCCTTACCGTGGTAGCTTGCCTTTGAGATGTTCTGGATATCCGCAATCGTACCTTGGGTAGAACAAGCTGATTTTGGGCCTCGGAACATTCAGATATGCATAATACTGGAGGAGTGCCTTATGCCGATCGCAATATCGTCAATATGGGTAGCGGTTGATGGATTAGGAATTCTCCAAATCCCCTTATGAATATCGAGATGCGGAAATCGATTAGCCTGAATGCGTTATTGTAGATGGTATCGTACAGATTATACTTTCCGGCAGTACTACCACAGATGCCTTCTCTTCCCAACTTTGCATAAAAATCCCGCAGGACAATCTAAATATCATAGCTGGGGCCTTCTCGTAAGTCTTGCTCAAGAGCTCGTAGAAGCTATCTTTGGTGTCGTCATCTTTCTCCTCTGTGGTGGCGTAAGGCTAACGTTACCAAATTTAGCCTTAATACAGATTGTTACGAGGCGCTCGTCTACATACTGGATACTCAAAGCTTCTAGCCTAAGTCTGTCTCTAACAAAAAATAATCCTCATCCAAATAGGCGCTGCTGTTCCCGTCGATAACGATCGTCGTAGTAGATGTAGCAGTTTTCCATACTCTTTCTATCCGGCCCATCACATCGCATTTGTCGGTAACATCTACTTTACAGCAGTCCAGTGTCTCCGCTAGTTGTTCGGCTGCACGTGTGCACTTAAGGGACCTAACATTCCACGTACAGATCCGTTCATTGTACTTATTTCGCTTGCAGGGGTTAGCAACAGTAGATCCGTCTAAATCCGAAGATTGTTGTTACTTCGTAAATGTGGGTTTTGTTTTCCATGAGCGAGCAGTTACCCCAACGGAACAACCTGGAGGGACAGTTCCATTTTAGATACTCCTAGGACGAGGGGTCATTTAGATCGAAGCTAGTAACCCGTTCGGAGATGTGAGCGCTACCTATTCTATTCTTTTTTGTCGTTTCTCTCAATGGAATCTTTCAGTCTTTCGAAGAAAGATGAGTAAACGCTTCCGTGATAAGGTGCCTACAGTACTAGCACCCACCACGTCAAAACCGAGTACCTACAGACTCAAGCGAGCCCAACCCGGACATTCACAGAGGTAGTACTCCATGGTGTCTTCATCACTTTCACAGCAAGCATCGCAGGATGCTGTATTACTTATGCCCAGCACATTTAAGTGATTAGCAAAAGTGTAATGCCCCATCATGATACCAGTAAGCAACCTGTAGTCCCTCCTGCTAAAGGAAAGAAGGAAGGCCGCTGACCTACTAGAGACATCGGAAAGCATTCGTTTGGTTTGCCTGCAACCTGGGGAGACATACCATCTGCAGTTGTGCTCATATGAAACTCAACCTTGGAGATTACACGTTAATTTACCAAAAGTTTAGAAACAAAAATCTGTCGCATGTACTCGTATATATCACATGACAATAGCCCTTTCAACCACGGTTTCTATGGATTAATGAGGTAATTGAGTAGCAAAGCCCCTTCTTGAAGACGACGCTATATAAGACCATCATCATCCCTGTAAATTAATATGGCGCAGTCGCATGGGTATCCTCTACAACAGATGATACCTAGTTCTCTTGATAGTTTAGGCGAAAGATTTTAGTATGATCTTCAGCTTTCTGCACTGATGGAGTTTGGACGACAAAATATAACACAAAGCTAGACATACCGGTCTTACAGCGACTTAGATCTAGTCAAAACGATATATAGAGTTTCAGTACTCCAGACAGAAGGATATTCGAATCCACGCTGGTGGAACAATGCAAATCAAATCGCGCCGGCAGGAGATAGACAGGAGTGTTGGTTGAGGAAGTACCCATATGACTTGATAGTTCTTAAAGAGTAAAGAGTAGTCAGCAAATACAAGCCGAAGACCTCAATCATCCGTCATGGCTTTATCGACTCATACTCGTAGTTGATTAAGGATTTGTTGCTTACGCTCTACCAAAACGTAACCCCGATACGTGATACGACAATCAGCTGAATAAGACTTGCCCTACTGTCAGTCGGTCCGATAAAAGAGACAATTGAATCTTTTTATAAATCCTTATGAAAGAACTCAACACGGAAGTATATTCGCTATTTTCTACCACCTGCACATGTTGGCACCAACCACATGAGGTAGGCGACAGAAAGTTGCTGCCCATGAATATTTAGTAGAATTGATATTCTATCTTGTATCTTGCTGCTATTTCAGATGCGCTTTTTTGTAATACATATCTTCCAACAACTCATCACCTCAATTCTTAGTGTCATTCTGCTAATAAATCATTACCTTCGGCATAATAGAACCGCAAATCCCGATTAAAATTCTAATTAATTCGCCAGCTGTATCCTTATTCAAGGCACCAACGAACAGATCAATAAAAACCTGAAAATGTAATCACTTCATCCGGTGATTCAATTATTTTGTCGCAGCAATCAATTACGTTGTTCACTGTTTGATTCGAGTAGTCGCAGTTGTATCTATTTCACGTACTCGTACAAAACAGTCCTATTACCTTTTTTAATTGCGCTCGCAACCATTCTCAATCCCGTCCTGGTACCTGGTATTCGTTTCGTACCTACTATCCGTATTTATTACGCGTGCGCGTGCTCTACCACACACTGCAACTGATTGGGACAAAAACATAAATATAGGAACAGACGACAAACGGACAGACAGAGAAAGAGAGAGAGAGAGAGAGAGAGAGACTCGAGCAACAAAAGGTGTGACGCATACGTGTCGCTTTCGTTTGATTTGTTATACTCGTACATTACCGTTGTAAACGCGCGTATCGAAAAACTTGTATTGCCGTTCGTTGAATAGACTGACTCTGAAACTAATGTCGCGATTCAGATCGTAGCCCTGGAGATAATGGGCGTAAAAGAGGTGTATCTCCATTGTGGTCCAAACACGTTCACAAACTAAAAGAGTTTGGGTAAGAGAGGCGAGGTGTAGATGGAAAAGTCTGGATAAATTGGTTCAGGGGGATACAATACATACATACATACATACTCGTATGCATCATAGATACTTTTATTTTATCTATCTCGCGTGATTTTATTTCTTGTGATCAATTGTCCCGCATCCAAGTTATCTGACTGAGGGCTATGGCGTCATTGTGTATTGTGATTCCAAGGTGATCCATCAGTGTAATCATTTCGGAGTTCAGTTAACTTTAGAATGTATCTACGAAGGAATTCGTGTTTGTTATTCATTTTAAGAGAGCATTAGATAAACGTCGATGAACGGTTTTGTGTCAGAGTCATCGAGAAGGGACGTTATTTACATATTTGATTGTAGACATTGTTCAATTTTTTTTTTGAACAGAGAACAGTGTAATTAGCTAATGGAAGGCAGTAATTACAGAATTTAATGGAGCATATTTTGGTGCTCTTGAAGGTAATCAATGTAAAATTGAATGCAACAGACACAAAATAACACAATACTCGTACTTCTTAGGGGACTGTGTACCTTGAACCGTCCATAAATTATTCCGCAGTATGCTTCTTGCATACGTTCTATTTCTTCATGCTTAAAAGGTACATAGTAGTATTGTATTAGTATTCACGCTTAGAAAGTCCTCTTGATTCGAGCGTATATAGATTAAAATACCCTCTCCAGAGACTTGCAGATCCAAACATAATCCCAAACACAAGTCAGCTCTTAAGCACCTAAGATACCCCTGTGCCTATACTAACTTTAATCTATACCAGTATGGTTAGACCTTCAAAAGAAAATTGAAAGATCTGGATTCAATCAAACGAAAGAAGGCCTAATATCCTCAGCCATTGTGGTTGAAACTGGTTGACATTGGAGCCGAATTCAGAATCAGTAACTCAGTTTCCCTTGCCGCTTCATCACAAAACTGTTGTGCTCTCAAGAAACCCAATGAAAGACAATGAAAGCCCTGACCAAGGACGCATGCAGTCGAAAGCATCTTAAAATCTTAGGCATTCTCCTCTAAAAATTTTCCAGTAACTCGAGTGGGGATCTCATTTCTCTCAATCCCTGTACGACCTAGGCCACGGACAGGACTAAGTAGATTACATCTCTTTATTTGATCAGAGAAACTTTCCGGTCTTCAACAACATACTCGTAATTATGTGGAACTAGATAGAGTAAGAGTTCCTTACTAACTCCCTTAGATGGCGCTATAGTTCAGGGTAGACCTGAACCTAAACTCCCTAGTTAGCGCGGTTTTTGTTCAACACTCCAAGATATTTGCAACCCCCTTGTATTGGCATATCCCCCACTAGCTTGCCCATCTTCTGGTCAGGAATCCAATAATCTCCCTAACTACTTCATCCGTATTATTGTTTTTATCGGCTTAATTTAAAGTTTTTCTTGTGAGTTGTGAATTTATATTTACTCGTATATTCTACTATGCCTGCTAATACGCGTCGTGTACAACAACAAGGCAGTGTAAGTTCCCCGAGAGATGTTGGGGCACGACTTTCTCTCTTTCGCTGGACGCTAAACTTTCTGCGCTAGAAGATCGTCTTACTGCACAGGTTAGTGAAAATAAAGCGCTTCTTGAATTACAACTACAAAGAACGTGTCAAGATATTAAGCGACTCGAACTTGTTGTTGAGGAGTTTGAGCGAGAGAAGATTAGCTGTGATGCTGTTGTCTTTGGTGTGCCTGAGTCTTCTGGGGAAAATTTGGAGACGTTTTACAGCAAAGTATGCACTACAGTTGATATTCAGCCCCCTCGCCTACAAAACATCTTTCGCGCTAAATCAAAATCCAACAAAGACCATTCCCCGCCGATACCAGCATCATACTAAAATTTGCTGACAAACAGGGAAAACATAATTTAATGCGAGCGATTGCGAGCTTTTGCAAAAATAGATAAGCTCCACTACAACTCCGTGACGTTGGCCTGAATTCGCCGAAAAGCTTTTTTATTAATGAAAGCCTTACAAGAAGCAACTACCAACTACATCGCTGCGCTCTGAGACTATAACGAAAATCACATATATCCTCCGTGCAGATCTTCAATGGGCAAGTCTATATCCGCACCGAAGTCAGTCAAACTCCATTCATAATTCACAACAAAGGAGATCTGAGGAATGCTATCGGACATGACGTCAATGATGAAATGTTTGTCGATGAAAATCAAATTTAATCTTTTTTTTTTTTTTTATTGCACAGTACCATTTCTTTTTACGAGTATTATCGCGTAAATTTTTTTTCTCCATCCGTTTCATTTTATTTATTTCATCACTTTATGTTCAAGTTATATCTGTTCACACTGGTTTTCTTTATTCTTTGTTGTTTTTGTGTCTTTCTAGCATAATACTTGCTAAGAGATTTCTTGTATTCGATTTTGGTTTTGCGGGGTTTATTCGTAGGGGCTTCTATTTTCTCCATAGGAAGGAACCATGACATTGGTTTTGGCAGCATAAATGATGAAAATGAATTTATTTTAAATACGCTATGTAAAAGTTATAATGGCTTGCACATTTGCCACATAAATGCACAGAGTCTTGTGAACAAATTTGATGAGTTTCGAATTATATTTGAGAACAGTTTAATTGATATAATATGCGTCTCCGAGACATGGTTTCACCCTAATATGAGTAGTAGGCTTTTCTATTTAAATGGGTTTAAAAAGCCTTACCGAGCTGATAGAACTCACACTACTGGAGGAGGCGTTGCAATATACGTTCGAAAATACATTAAGTCGAATTGTGTTAAGTGTTCTGATGGTACCCTGTCTTTTGACTACTATTTTATTAATATCCTTAAAGGCGAAAATAAATGCGTACTGGAACTTTTTATATGCCACCACACATTGCGAATTCGCGCATTATCTCCCCAATTGTTGAAGAAATTTGTCATCTAGCACCAAAATTCATTCTTTGTGGTGATTTAAATATTAACCTTCTTCATTCTTCTTCTGGTACTCTTATAACATCGATGAATTGTCTTGGCCTCTCTTTTGTTAACTCTTCTAGGCCAACTCATTTTAAACCTACGAGTAATTGTGTACCATCTTTGTTAGATGTATTTCTTACTAGTCACAACAGCCTCGTTAAATGTTTAAGTCAATTATCTGTTCCCGTATTTTCATATCATGATCTTGTATTTGCTACCTTTGACTTAGATGTGGATAAAAGCTCGTCCCAATCCATTCATTATCGTGATTTCCGCTATATTAATTATGAAAGTTCGTCAATTGACTGGAGTAGTATTTATCTAACATCTGACGTAAATAAACAAACTGATTTTTTGACTACCGCGACTGACTACCTATTTAATAAGCATGTTCCTTTTAAGACTCATGTGATAAAATCACAAACCTGTCCTTGGCTTTCAAGTGATATCCTCAACGCCATCAAATTAAGAGACGCCTCTTACCGCCGCTGGAAACGTTTCGGTTGTGCAGAAATGCTGAATAAGTACAAAACTTGCCGTAATATTGTTACTAAGTTGGTAAGATCTGCAAAACTTAACTTCTACAACAATAGATTTAATTCTGACCGTTCTTCCAAGTTTCTATGGAATGAAGTTCGCAAAATTGGGCTAAATAAGAAAAATATATCAGTCTTGGACGATAACATTGACATAGAAGATTTAAACTATAAATTCTCCACACCAGTCACGGCATTAAGTTCTCGCTATACGCTAACACATAATGACAGGGACCATGCATTTTCTTTGGGCGCAGTTGACGAATATATGGTAGGAGTCGCTATTTTCTCCATCAAATGCAAGGCAGTGGGACTAGACAACATTCATCCTGACTTCATAAAAATCCTTCTTCCCCTTTTACTCCCCTACATCACTCATATATTTAACACCATTATAATGACATCTACCTACCCTTCTGCCTGGAAGAGATCTAAAATTATACCGATCCCAAAAAATGGAACAAATTTGGAATATAGACCCATAGCAATTCTTCCCTTTTTATCCAAAGTCTTCGAATCGATTTTAAGCAATCAAATAAAAAAATTCATTAACGAAAAACAGCTTCCTAACCCTCTCCAGTCAGGTTTCCGGTCTGGACACAGCTGTACATCAGCTTTAATTAAAGTTTCTGACGATATTAGACATGCAATTGATGCAAGTATTACTTGACTTCTCGAGAGCATTTGACTGTGTTAATCCTAATATTCTCTGTGATAAGCTGACGAATTATTTCAACTTCTCTGACACATTTAATAAACTTATTTATTCATACATGACTACTCGCTGGCAAGCTGTTTCATAATAAAATGTCTTCGTTTCTCCCTGTTAATAGTGGTGTTCCCCAAGGATCAATTCTTGGTCCATTATTGTTCTCTCTGTTCATAAATGACTTACCTTCTGTTTTATATCATTGTCGATTCCACATATATGCTGACGATGTTCAACTGTACATTAGTTTTCCTATTGGCATGGTTGAAGACGCAATTTCAAAATTAAATGACGACCTATCTTCAATATTCGAGTGGTCCTTACGGAATGGTCTTAAATTAAACCCTGACAAAACAAAAGCCATACCTACTCGTATATCCAAACACCAACCACATTTCCTTGACTTTCCTTTCGTTATGTTAAATACATCTCAAGTTGAATATGTCACCTATGAATTTTGTTACCAAAGTCACTTACTTTTCCCGGTTAAATAAAAGACAATTCTTTCCGAAATTCAATTGATACAATTTAATTTTTTGTTCAAGTAAATTAAATAGATTAGGCAAGTTCAAAGGCAAAATTAAGACTAAACTCATTAGACACAAAAGAAAGGTTGGCTAAGCCAATTAGTTTATAAGAGAGAATTATTAGAAAGAGATAAAACTCTGTCCATAAAGCTTAATTTTCAACATCCTCCGGCCCACCATCCTTTAGACGATCTGTTATTTCCAGAGGGTAAAGCAGTTGAATAGGTCTTCGATATTTTTTTCCATTAGAAACACGCACCTCACATGCACGAACTCTCCCATCACGACCGGGGAAAATATTTACGATAATGCCCAAATGCCAAAGGGTCTTAGGCACTGAACGATCCTCCATCAGCACTACATCTCCAATTGCCATATCGGTTGATCTATTGTATTTGGACTTATGAAACGACGCCAGTTGTTGAATATATTCTTTGTACCATCTGCGTTTGAAGCAAGATATAAATTGCAGTCGTTCTCTCCATCGCTGGCGTAAGACTTCTGCCTCTTGACCTCCCTTGTCCTCCGTTGCAAATTCGTATTGATTAGCTGCCTGTGGTCCTCGTAAAAGCTGAGCAGGTGTAAGCGGCGATAAATCAAGAGGCTCATCGGCCACATATGTAAGGGGCCTACTATTAACCACACTTTCTACTTCGGTTAAGAACGTGTGTAGTTGATTGATGTTCAAGGTAGCTTTTCCTATCGCTGCTTTCAAACTAGATTTTACAACACCCACCAGCCGTTCCCAGAACCCACCCCACCAAGGGGCACGTTCAACGATGAACCTCCAACTTATACGATGATTAGCTAAGAAACCCCTAAATTTTTCATCGGTGAAACTTAAATTCAGGATTTCTTTGGAAGCTCTCTTGAAAGTAGTTGCGTTATCTGACCAAATTACTCTCGGTACACCCCTGCGAGCAATAAAACGTCGTATGCCTAACAAACAGCCTTCAGCCGTAAGATCTGATGTCAATTCGAGATGCACCGCTCTAATCGATGCGCAAGTAAATAGCATAATGTACACCTTACTCCTTTGGCCAGAATCATAGGTGAACAAAGGTCCAGCAAAATCAAGTCCTGTGACGTCAAACGGCGAAGAAAATGTAATGCGTTCTCTAGGCAATGGCGCGAATGGTTGAGTAGCAGGCATAGCTCGAAGAACCTTGCAGATTGTACATTTCTTGATCTCGGATTTAGCCAGTTGTCGACCCTTGATGATCCAGTAAATTGATCTCAAATGCGTTAACACTGATGATACACCAGCATGAAACAGCTTTTTATGTACATCATTAACTATAAGCTTCGAGATGTGTGATGATTTTGGCAATAGTATAGGATGAGCTTGAAATTGTGGAGATAGGAATTGCAATCTACCTCCCACACGAATATGACCACTATTTTCATCTAGAATGGGACTAAACATAAGCAATTTAGAGTTCAAGGGTATACCTTTATTTTGCTTGAATGCTGCCATTTCAGAACTGAAATGCCGTCGTTGTACTTCGCTGACCCAATAACTTTCAGCTCGATCCATCTCACATCCAGATAGAAAAGAAACATCTTTGTAGGAGGCATATTCTTCATGACGTTGCTTTTTTTTGAAACATTCAATTGCACGAAAACAATAAGCTGTTGTTCGCAAAAGACGTCGCCAGGTACTGAATTTTTCACATACAATAAGACATTCGTTAGGTGTTGTTAATTCCTCTTTTTCTCCTTCCCCCACAACAAACATTGAAAGCGTTGATAAAGTAGATGATTTGTATTCGTTTCCATTTGGCCAAAGGGTTGTTTCGTTATTTAGCCAATCTGGTCCAGAGAGCCACTGATGGGATTGGATTAGAGACATCGGATTGATTCCTCTGGTCAAAAGGTCTGCGGGATTTTGAGAGCCAGGACAGTGCCGCCAACAAGAAATTTTAGCAAGCGTTCGGATTTCTCGTACTCTATTCTCAACATAAGGTTTCCAGCGCTTCTCTATTCCCAATATCCAAAATAAAGCAATTTTAGAATCCGTCCACAGGAACTCTTCATCAAATTTAATATGTAAGTTCGTACGTAGATACTCAAGCAACCTGGCGGCAAGCAAAGCAGCAGTCAGCTCCAATTTTGGTACAGTTAGTTCATCACGATCGTTATTTTTGATGGGTGCTATTCTATTCTTAGCACACAGGAAACGTGTCGTTATAATTCCGTTTCTATCTGTTGTTCGCAAGAAAGCCACTGCTCCGAATGCATGCTGACTGGCATCAGCGAAAATGTGGACCTGTGTAGAACCTTCTTCGTTTATGACGCAACGTGGAACCATCAGTTGACTTAGCTCAGTGACATTTGCAAAACATTCAGTCCAGTTTTTATCGAGTTCTGATGGTAACCGTTCATCCCAGTCTAGATTCTGTCGCCAAATCGATTGAAAAAGAATCTTCAATCGAACTACCCAGGGACCTACTAAACCAAGGGGATCATAAATTTTTGACATTACCTTCAATACATTGCGTTTTGTTCCATCCAAACTATTCGACTTCAAAAGAACTTCAACTGCACTCAAATCGACCGATAATTCGTCAGCGTCAACAAACCAACGAACACCCAAGACCTTCTGCATTGATGGTGGAACTATTTCCGATGGATGACTATTTCGCACTAGCAAACTATTGGAGTTCCATTTTCGAAGATGCATTGAACCATTTTTCATAATATGAACTGCCTGGTGACTTATATCTCTCGCTGTTTCTTCGTCATTCAGGCTTGCAACGAAATCGTCGACGTAAAAACAACTACTTAGAATGTCGACTGCTCTGGGATATCGTTCCTTTGCCTCGCTTAAAATTTTTAAAACAACTTCTCCTAAGATGTTTGGGCTGCTGGTCACACCAAATGTTACTCTTGTCATGCGATAGGCTTGAACTGTGAAATCGATACGTATTTCATTGGGATAGCACAATTCTTTGAACCAAAAAAAACGGTGACTATCTCGATCAGGTGTGGCGAGAACTATTTGGAGAAATGCCTTTTCTATGTCAGCCGTCAATCCAATTTTCCCACAGCGAAAGTTAATTAAAACAGCTAAAATCTCAGGTAAACGGTTGATGCCGACTTCCAAATGGTCGTTGAGCGAAGTATGATTTGCTGCGTGCGCCGAAGCATCAAACACAATTCTCAACTTCGTTGTATCCTTATCCTCCCGGTACACAGGTCTATGGGGCATATAGTACACCCGATCGCCTTGCTTATCTTCCTCTATCAGTTCAGCCAAACCACTATTTATCATCTCTTTCATTGCCGCGTCATATTCTTCAAGTCTTCCTGATGCTCTTAATTTTCGCACTAGTGACTGCATTCGATAAAGTGCTCCCACGCGATTGTCATGAAGGAATTCCTCCTCATCTTTCCATGGCAGTGCTGCCTCGTATCGATTTCCAATCTTCCGAATAAGTGATGGATCTGGACTGCGTCCTTTAGTTTTGTCGTTCTTTATTCCAATAGTCTCGAGGCTCCAGAATTGTTGAAGATCCTCACAGGCACAAACATGCAATGAAGTTACACAAGAAAAATTCACCACAGCATCTGAATTACGAGTATTAGAAATGACAGAAGACCTACCCTGCAACGTCCATCCGAAAACTGTGTTAATTGCTGTTAGAGCTGATGTAATTCTTTTGTGTTGCCCAGTTGCAACTGTCCAATAATTGTCTGCTCCAATTAAAACACTTATTCCATCAACAGCAGGTAAATCATTCATTCGCACATCGGCCAACTCCAGTTTGTTGAGCATTTTCAAATTTTCATTCGGCGTCGACAGAACATCCACACATATCTCGGGTACTTCCAACATTTTTAGATTAATGGTGCTGTTGTTATATTGACTTCTTAATGTAATTTGAACTTTATTACACTGCATTAATTTTTGCTCTTTGCCACCAAACGAAATTATATTTATATTTTGCGTTCCCAATATTTTCAAATCTAGTTGACGCGCCACACTTGATTTAAGGAATGACATTTGACTGCCACCGTCCAAAATCATTCTTACACACAAAGACCGGCAAGAACCTTTACCTGAAGCAAATGCAACAGCGGTTTGTAAATATACTGTACCATTGTTAGTCTCTGTGTTAGTGGTATACAAGTTGAGCGACTGCTGCGGTTGCATTGATTTTGTCGTTGTATTATTTTGCGGAGGTAGTGATGTAGTTTTCTTCGTCGTAGATGTAAATGGTGATGTATGGTTTGGATCACACATTGTCATCGCGTGTCGTCCCTTACATATCTTACATACCAGTTGAAACCTTTTTTTGCATGTCTTGGAGTAGTGGCCTTTTCTGCAACATCGGTAACATCGTCCGCTCTCTTTTAACATTTCTTTCTTTCTTTGTAAAGGAAAAGAGCTTTTGCATTCAGACGTGTAATGATCAGAAGCTTTACAAAAAAAACAATGATTGCCATTTGTTTCTGCGGCGAATAATCCAACAGCTGTTTTAACTGGAGTTGATGTAGATGGTTGACTGCGAGTTGAACTATGTTTTGCTTCTTGTGCCTTTTCAAGAGATTCTATTTCTCTTTTAATAAACTTCAATAAAAACTTAACTTTTTTATCACCCATGTTTTCAGTGGATGAGATGTCGGATTTTATTGATGTGATATCGTTATCGTTTTCGGTTGGATCAGGCTCAGGAAAATTATCAGAAGAATCGTCGTAATATCGATGAAAGTCGACTCTCAAATCATTGGGAATGCAACGAAGTAGCACCCCTTTAAGCATAACGTAATAACTTGAAGGTGGAATTCCAAGAACGGCGAGAGATCGAGTGGATGCTATAACTGAGTTATAAAGACATCTCAGACCCTTTGCGTCTATTTTCGATTGAACCGGTTGAATGGATAACAAGCATTGCATATTATGATCAACAATTTTTTCTGTATTTCCATACTCTTCTTTAAGTATGTTTATTGCCGTTTCATAATTGAGTTCGCTTGGTGTGAGACCTACCAATGTATTTGCTGCTTTGCCTGTCAAAGCGGCTTCTAAGTAATTGAACTTGTCAACAGTGGAGAGGGACAGATTATCGTGTACAAGTGTTCTATACTGTTCCCAAAACGGTATCCATTCTTTGTAGTCGCCTGAGAACTTTTTGGGTTGCAGCTTTTGCAATTTTACTGCCGGAATTTTACTTGCAGAGGATGGTTGTGGTGGTGGTGTGGAAGTGGCATTATGTGATGAATTGCGGGCGGAGGCAGAGGCGTTAGTATCAAGGATGGGAGATGGAAACCTTTTCTGGTACAGTTTTACCTTATTTAAACGTGTTTGAAGGCGGGTAATCGCTGACACAGCTTTATCATCATAATCAGCTATAGATTCTGCTTCTCGATCGAAATCATCTGGTTTAATTGAGGATCGAACGTCCGCGTTTGCTTTGCGCAGACTTTCATGTGCTGCTGTTAAACGATCTAAGAAAACGCTGAGTTCCTCCTCAATGGAATCCAAAACTGATGTATCCATATCATCTTTAATTTGACTTTCGTTTGATTTAAGATACTCGCCCGCACTATTCGCGATCTTCGTTACTTGCCCACGATACGTAGCACGACTTGCCAAATCCATTATCGATTGCGATGGAACAAATCACGTTTTTATTTCGACCGTTTGTGTCTATATATTCCCGGGTTTCGGCACCAATATGAATTTTGTTACCAAAGTCACTTACTTTTCCCGGTTAAATAAAAGACAATTCTTTCCGAAATTCAATTGATACAATTTAATTTTTTGTTCAAGTAAATTAAATAGATTAGGCAAGTTCAAAGGCAAAATTAAGACTAAACTCATTAGACACAAAAGAAAGGTTGGCTAAGCCAATTAGTTTATAAGAGAGAATTATTAGAAAGAGATAAAACTCTGTCCATAAAGCTTAATTTTCAACATCACCCATGCTAAAAATCTAGGAATAATTTTCAACAATAAACTCACTTGGGATGCTCATATAAACTTTATTATAAAAAAAGTCTACGCGTCGCTACGAGGGTTATTTATAACAAAAACAATTTTGCCGACACAAGTTAAGCTTAAACTAGCGAAAGCATTGATAGTTCCAATAATCTCTTATGGTTGCGAGTTGTTTGCCGATCCCGACTCCCACATGCTTCAAAAACTTAGGGTTGCTTTTAACTCCATTGCTCGGTTTGTATTCAATCGTCGTAGATTTGATCACATTTCGCCTGAAGCCCGTCAAATTCTTGGCTGTAACTTAGAGGCATACTTCAAATATAAGTGCTGTTCCTTCCTTTTCAAAGTTGTTCACAAGAAAGAGCTTCCAAAAAATTAACTTTTGTCTATCCGATCGCCACATAAATTTGCGACCGTCAATTTACACTTGCTTAACATCACGCCGTCAGTTCTTTATTTATGCTGTCAAACTCTGGAACAATCTCCCTAATCACGTGAAGTCTAGAATCGAATACAGAAAGTTTCAAGCAGCATGTTTTGACCACTTGTCCAGTTTGAACTAGCTTTTGTTCTAATTTTCTATCAATTCTTTCTTCATATTTAATTTATTTTATTTTTGTTTTTATCTATTCATCCATATAATTGTTATTATTAATAGTATTACTAGTTTTTTTTTGTGCTCATTATTTTATTTTATTTTGTCGTAACTTACTTTGTATAATTTGCTTATTGTATGTAATTTCTTGTTAGTTTATATCCTGTGCAAATTTAAAAGTTCTTTTTCTCAATGTACAGCGTTTTTTTTTTAATCAATCAATAAAATAAACATCCAGAAAAAAACACTATAGCTGTCTACGAGTATTGTACCTTACTTTTCATTTGTCGGGACTCATTCTTGGCTTAACCCAAAGGCACCAGTGATAGCTTGCTGTGTTGAGCCAAGAATATCAATGTCATCAGCATATGCTGATTCCAGCCTTTGCGGAATACTGATCGTTGTTCTGCTCAATCTGACAGGGATGTCAAAACAAGAAATGGTGGTGAGTATCGATCTGAATTTCCTGGATCTCTCTGGCTGCCGTAGGGTATGTTACATATTTGATCAATTGTGGACTTATCCTGCCTAAAACCTGATAGTTCAGATGTTCATACATTAAGAACAGTTCACTCCGCCGAAAATGATTGTTTGGATCGTGTACACCGTTTAAAAGTCTGCAGAATTAGTTGTTCCATATCCTTTTTATCGACTAGGCTTCCCTGCTCATATCTAGAAGCTTCTGCTTAGGTCTTGTTGGCCTAACATGAACTTCTTAAATATGTAAGACTTACGTAGGTTATTCCTGGATAAGCACCTCGATATCTCACTTCACATGCTCCTTCTCTTTTCTCCGTTCGTCTATGCGTCGCTCATAAGCGAGTTGTTTTCCTACATTTGATTGCCCACACTCTTCATTAAACCAAGATTTTCATGCAGTTCCGGATGAAATCCAGCACATTAACTGCAGGATTTCTCATGGCTTCTAGGATGCCGATGATGTTCAGTAGGTTGTAAGGACGACGAGGAGTTAGGTTGTGGTAGTTCGTTGAATCTTCTCAATTAGCCGATCGGAATGTTAAGACACGTAGAATACTGAATGCCTTGGTCGCTCGCAACATGACCGGTTTGGTTGTTTTCTGCAAGATGGGGCAAAAATTATGCCATAATGTTACTTGACTGCCATTTTGTTAAAAATGCAAAAAATTGGGCTCCGTTTTCCGGAAAGTTCCGGCGATCTGGTCGGCCAGTTCAAATCTATAAAACGGGAGATCACACGTCCTGGAGATTCAAAATCTCCATCGTTTCCAGAGCTGTGTAAGCGGTAGCTCCATCCTGCTGGAACCAACAATGCTCGAGACCCAATTCAGCAACTGTCTATCTGCGTGTAGCTCTCACCAGTTAGGGTAACGGTGGTGCCGTCAGCGTCGTCAAAAGAATGAGGCCCGATCACTTTTTCACTGCAAATGCCGCACCAAATAGCGCTTTGAAGGTTATAATGACTAGGAAATAAAGAGCTTGGCAGTGCATTCCATAAGCGAGTTGTACGGCTTAGGATCGAATCACGATATTTTAAAGTACGTCCGAAAGTGGGCTTGACGGTACACTGATGAGCATTCATAGCGAGACGGGTGTTAAAAGTTTGAAGGGGCGACATACTACTGGCGATTTCTATGGAGCACTGCTGATGGAAATATCGATAAAACAGAGTGAGACACGAGACATTACGTCGTCGGGGTTCGAGTTTGTCCATTGTTTGAGTGATATTAGTATCACCTATGAGTGCCAAATTGTGTGCATCGTTGTCTCGTCGATGTTTGTGGACACTCTCGGGCGTCCTCGGCCACAGTAATGATATTCTCCGTAGAACGAGCAATACGGCGCCGGCAACGTCTTGTGAACCCAGTTTGTACGAGACGCTCAGCCAAGCGCTTAATTATTCGCGCACTTGGTAAAGAACAACGACGAAAACGGTGACGAAGTTCACTCTGCGTTAAAACAGCAGATTGGAAATTAGTCAAATAAGCAGTAACAATAATTCCGTATTCTTTAGGTGTGTATCGCTCCATCACTTGTTGTCAACTAATTCTCTATTTGGCTACAATATAAATGTCAAAGCGCAATGACACTTGATACAATTTGAAAAATGATGGCACATTCACATTCGTTCAGACTATTCTTATTACCAGCCTTCCCTATAGGAAGTGGTAGAGAGGAGATTGTGGTACTCATATAGGTCTCTCAGACAGTTCATCTTAGAGAGGCGTTGAACCCTGACGGCTTTCAAAATTATGTAGCAACATGTTACGACTATTGTCAGAAACCAGTTATATATTACTTATGTGTGGGAGCTTTTATTTAACGAAGAATGCCTGATAATCCCAATAACCATCAGCTGCAATTATTCTTATACGATTGCAAGTATAGACGTGAGCCAACTCTAGAGATTATAGCCTCAATAATCTGTTTGCCCAGATATTTCCTTTATTAGCGTCGAGTCCAAGCTTTTGGTCATAACACAGCCTCAGTAAATTTGAGCTGTGAAGCTATGTCGGTAGGTAGCTACTTCCAGAATCTTTGCCCACCTGCTTCAGTAGATAGGACCACGGGTAGATTATCACCACCTGAAGTGCACAGATCCTTTCATGCTTGTTAAGTTCTTTTATGTGAAGTCGAAATTTCTTCCTCTAATCTCTCCACAACAAGGCAATCAAAATCTGTAAGTCCTGCGCCGCCACAAATGCATTGCTTGAAATGTTTACAAGAAAAGGGATATGTTTACAAATTATATTTTCAATCCTGAATTGTAGCTACTCTCCTATCCACATCCTGAAACAAAGTCAGAATGATGTATTATAAAAACATTCCTTAATTGTGCTTCCACTTACACAGCAGGCAACAAATTTGAGGCCACCCTAGTCAACTGACTTCATTCATGCATGGCGGTTTAATTTTATGAATTACTCGTACATTGAAACACATTCAGATAATACGAGTATGATAAAAGTCGGATTTTACAGCCACGTTTTTGAAAAGTAGGTACGCGTTTTGTTTACAAATGTGGGGAAAACGGCTTTTGTGGCTGGATTGCAAGGCTCTTGCATAAAAGCCGTTCTTTAAAGTCATAGGAATTTATTTGAAATTATTCGCGTCTTGAGTAAACAACTCGTTAAAAATAGGAAGAGTCCCGGAAACTAAAATTGAGAAACGACGATCTCCAATTATCACCCTTCTTAAAGAAGGCAAATCGGAGCGGGAAGATTCTTCGCTATTGAAGGTATCAATGTATGATGCCATTGAATGACATGCTCAAACCGAAAGTCTTGAGGATAAATCACGGTCCGAAGTGCCTAGACATAGATAAACTAAACTAGATGTCAAACTCTACTAATACTTTTGCAAACCATTAACTTTCGCGCAAACACACTGTAAGTGAATTCCAACACTTTTGCTTCTCTATAACTTTGTCAAAATTTGCTAGAATGAGAGCGATTTACACGAGTATGTGTAATGTGGATGACGTTTTTTGGTTCAAATTGGCGTGGTTTGTATAAAAAAGGAGATAAATTGCCATTTATCACAATTCACACGTATTCACGAACAGAGTCTCACGGATAGTGACGAACAGTAGAAAACCCGTTTTGATTTTCCAATATCTGGAAAGTTTGATATCTAGGTATAGTTAGTCTATGGGCCGAGAGTTACAACTAAACTCGAGGATTGGAAAATAGTCATAACAAGTGAACGAAGTAGACACAAAACAGCACCCAAAATACTAGTCGAAATAAGTCAATTACGGAATGAACCACTGCCCTTGACAATTGTCAAACGAAGATTTGTACATGCTGAACTATCTGGGCGAGTGGTATTTCGAAAAACCCTGTAGCGACTACAAAACATGTAAAAAAGTTTAGAATGGGATAAAAAGCATAAAGACTGGACGGAAGAAGATTTCAGCAGTGTTTTCTGTAGCCATGAATCCAAGTTCGAAGTATATTTTGGCACAAAACACAAAGATTTTGTCAAACGCAGCGATGAACCACAGGACTGCGGGTTTTCTACCATCAAGCATGAAGACGGTTCTTTCACGGTCTGGGATATTTCTCTTTAAGTGGAATGACAGACCTGGTTCGAGTGATTGAAAAAATTAATATGAAGAAGGAGGATGAGATGGAGGCAATATTGGAATAAAACGTTGTGATCTCCGGACTGAAATTTATTATAATATGGCCACCGCAGTCACCACTGAATGCCAAGAATTATACAACAAAATAATTAGATTAAAAGTAGCTTTCCGATGACATTTTTTCTTCTTTTTAATAAATTTTTTATTATTCTACGAGAGAAATTTTTTTTATGTTTGATTTTGTCTCTGTCAAACTATTGGCCTGCAGTGTACTTTTCTATTAGCAGTTTTACTAACCAACAACGCATAAATAAACAAAAGTCCAGCAAATACCAGTATTCTTAAATCGGTTCTTGTATTTGCTATATCCTGTAGTTGATTTCAATATTATGACAGCTAGGTGGCAGCGATCTATGGATAAGGCAGTGCAGTTAACGCAGACTTAGAACAAAGATTGGAATGTGAAGCAAACATCTTACCTCAGATTACCTCAGAGCACCTAAGAGCACCTCAGAGGTAGATATGTACTTTTTCTCATTCGAACACTTCTTGAAGTTAACCATTTTCTGAAACCAACGATGGTATAGAACCAACAGGGTTAAGGTTGGCCCATTATCCCGATTTTAAACTTAGTGCATGCACCTTAATGACTTCCTAGCCATGACACGATTAGTGGTTTCTGTCTGAAAAATATTTACATGTGGATTGGTGTAATTTATTGAGAGTCTAGTCCGTTGACTCCTGCTACTGCTATTTTTAGTTCGTAAAACATCTATTAACCGTCTTCTTATATGAGTGAAGATCTTGTAGGGTTTTCCAATAAGGACTTGACAATTTTTTTTTAAATAAAACGCAAACCATTTGAGATATTTCAAAAACTTTATTATCGACTTGAAGTACAATCAAAACATTTATGAATGGAACTCGACTCCGTTCATATGGCCACCGCGGCACGTTTGCAGCGGTCGACTCGGCCACACATTTCGGCCGTAACGGCCGCTATTTCGCATTCAATGTTGGCTCTGAGCTCTTCCAACGTCGTCGGCGTGTTGGCATAAACCAATGACTTAACGTAGCCCCACAGAAAATAGTCAAGCGGCCAATCGACTAGCCATTTCTTGGGATAATACGCTCACCATACTTACTCTTCAATAAATCGATTGTAGCGTGTGCTGTGTGGCTTGTGGCATCATCCAGTTAAAACCACATGTCGTCCAAGTCCATATCTTCCAATGCGGGCCAAAAATAATCGGTGATAATGGCGCGATAACGCTGACCATTCACTGTAATGTGACGATTGTTATCGTCGACGAAAAAATATGGCCCAATAACACCGCCGGCATACAAACCGCACCAAACAGTTATTTTTTGTGGATGAAGTGGTGATTAATGAAGCACATGTAGATTTTCACCCGACCAATAACGCATATTTTGCTTATTGACGAACCCATTGATCCAAAAATGAGCTTCGTCACTGAAGATGATTTTGCGATGAAATTCATCTTCTTGGCGCATCTTCTCCAGCACCCAATCGGAGAACGTACGTCACTTCAAATGGTCCATAGGCTTCAATTCTTGAGTCAGCTTGATCTTGTATGGGTGTAAACCAAGATCCTTACGCAAAATACGCCATAATGTGGTCTGAGCGATGCAAAATTCTTGAGAGCGCCATGGAATTGACTGATTTGGATCGTTTGCTACGGACGCCTGAACGGCAGCGATATTTTCGACACTTCGACCAACCCGTTGTCTCACTGACACGGCAACATCACACAACGAGTATGTAGACTCAAATTCTTGCACAAAACTTGTTGTTGCCTGTCTACTAGCGCGAGAATTACGACCGAAAATTGGAGTTAACGCCCTTAAAGTTGCAGTCATCGACTCCGAATTTCGGTAGAAAATTTTTATAATTTGCTGACGTTGCTTCGTGTACTTTACCATGATGAAAATCTTGAGTTTACTGAATAAATTGACAGTGACAGTCTGAAGATTAGTGAAAGAGTGCGTTCACAAATTAAACTCAAAGTTGTCAAGTCCCTATTGGAAAAACCTTTATTTCACGGGTGGGAGTTTATGAGGGTCAGTTATGTGGTCTATCCTCTGTGGTAGAGTCGGTTAATGACTTCGTAGAACGCGAGATGTCCCTCTTCGTTGTCAAGGTTGAATATGTCTTCATTGAGCAGTGCCAGGGTGCTCAGGTACCTGTGTTCCAAGATGTTTTCTTGGTAGAGTAGTTCCCGGATTAAGTGGTTTGAGTGGTTGGCAGACTTATGTATGAGTGCTCTGGATAAGTGAACCATGTATTTAGCTAACGGGGTGACACGAGCTTCTTCATATACTCTGTATACTTTCCTTTCGAAGACAGCCAACTTCTTCATAAAGGTCTTGGTGATGGTAAACCATATTGGAATTCCAAAGGTTATGACTGGCCTTATTAGTTGTTTGTATAGGAGTAGTTTGGTCTTCATGCTTAGCCCATTTTGCTTTTTCATTAGCGAATATATTCGATGGAATGTGTAATTGGCCCTTTTTATTACTGCTGTTGCATGGGGGTTGAACCTATGCTCTTCTGTAAAGTGGATTCCAAGGTATTTGGCTGTTCTTCCTGTTAATAGCTCAGAGCCTTCGGGTAGTTTTATTTTAATGGATCGACATTTGGCTGCTGATCTGGATCCACTTCTTCTAACTGGCCTCCTGATGCACATGAGCTCAGTCTTGGCAGCGTTAATTTTGATTCCCCATTTCTCATAGTAGTTCCATAATTTTCCAATATGACGCTCCACTTTTTGTGCTGCAATGAGAGGGGTCAGTGTGCTAGCGTATGTTAAAGAATCATCTGCGAATAAACAGCATCTTTTTTCATTCTTCAGTAGGGGTTGATCTGCCATGTAGACGTTGTAGAGTATTGGGCCCAGTTTGGATCCCTGGGCGACTACTGCTTTTATGTCCCTCGTAGTTGATCTCGTCTGGTCAATTTGGACATAAAAGGATCTGCGGCTTAGGAAGCTGTGCAGTATTCTGACCAGGCTTCCGGGAAGTTGAATTGCCTAAGTTTGTGTATTAGGCCATCGATCCAGATGTCCAAGAAACAGGCCACTGTCACGTTGTGAGCGTTGAGTCCGCTTATGATGTCCTGGTGAAATCTTAAGAGCGGGTGCAGCGTTGAGTATTTTTCTTGAAACCCGAACTGAATGTCAGGGATGATGCGATGGCCGTTGCATCACGTCGGCGGAGAATTAGTTCTTCTAGTACCTTGCTGAGGCTACTTAGGATGGAGATTGGCCTTCGATGTTGGTATTTCTTCCTTTCTTGGGGACTGCTACAATCTTCCCTGTCTTCCATCTGTTCGGAAAGTAGCTGTTGTTTAAGCATGTGTTCATTATGATTGTTATATAGGTGATGGCAGCATGAGGTAGTAGTTTAAGGATGGCATTGGGGACGTTAGGCCACTGTCACATTGTGAGCGTTGAGTCCGCTTATGATGTCCTGGTGAAATCTTAAGAGCGGGTGCAGCGTTGAGTGTTTTTCTTGAAACCCGAACTGAATGTCAGGGATGATGCGATGGCCGTTGCATCGCATCGGCGGAGAATTAGTTCTTCTAGTACCTTGCTGAGGCTACTTAGGATGGAGATTGGCCTGTATCCTTCGATGTTGGTATTTCTTCCTTTCTTGGGGACTGCTACAATCTTCCCTGTCTTCCATCTGTTCGGAAAGTAGCTGTTGTTTAAGCAGGTGTTCATTATGATTGTTATGTAGGTGATGGCAGCATGAGGTAGTAGTTTAAGGATGGCATTGGGGACGTTAGGCCACTGTCACGTTGTGAGCGTTGAGTCCGCTTATGATGTCCTGGTGAAATCTTAAGAGCGGGTGCAACGTTTAGTGTTTTTCTTGAAACCCGAACTGAATGTCAGGGATGATGCGATGGCCGTTGCATCACGTCGGCGGAGAATTAGTTCTTCTAGTACCTTGCTGAGGCTACTTAGGATGGAGATTGGCCTTCGATGTTGGTATTTCTTCCTTTCTTGGGGACTGCTACAATCTTCCCTGTCTTCCATCTGTTCGGAAAGTAGCTGTTGTTTAAACAGGTGTTCATTATGATTGTTATGTAGGTGATGGCAGCATGAGGTAGTAGTTTAAGGATGGCATTGGGGACGATAGGCCACTGTCACGTTGTGAGCGTTGAGTCCGCTTACGATGTCCTGCTGAAATCTTAAGAGCGGGTGCAGCGTTGAGTGGTTTTCTTGAAACCCGAACTGAATGTCAGGGATGTGTATCTTCTTTGTGTATACATCCTTGATAATTTCAGCAATTTTATTCACACTGGCAAGTTCACAACTGGTATGGGGGTTGTCTGATCGATCGTCCAAGTCAAAGTTTGTTACACGCTGATCTGATTGTTCCATAGTTTTTTGTTTCGTTGACTTTTGAAATAAAAGAATCAAAAGCGAGAATAGTTTCGCGTCTCACAATATTTGTGCACATCGCAACCGTACATTTCACGGATGTCGGTCGCAGGTACCGTTGCCATTGTCTCATCCAATGTGCCCTTACGAGTGGTGGAAGAATAGTCGAACGTTATCGGCTGTTCTTCGTTGTGTGCTCTTCGTTGCGCCTCATGAAGTGGTATTTTGCCTTGCCAGTCGCTGTGCTGGTTGTATCTAGGCTTGTGTAGTTCGCGAACGAACGAACTAACTCACCCATGTCGTTCAATTGAACGAACGAACTACATAGTTCATGACAATTCTTCCCGGCTTTTTATGTTAGCGGTCACCAAATCCCTTTATCAGTGAACGAACTACCCCTTTATATTGTAAACTTATCATCATGCATCCAACACACGCACACAGTAAAAGGAATGAGCCATGTGGCTGTGCCACTGTCTGCCTGCGTTCGATGCATGATGAAAAATAAGTGTAGTTCGTTCATGGAACTACTGATAAAGAGATTTGGTGAGCGCTGACACAAAAAGAGCCGAGAAGTATTGTAGTTCGTTCGTTCAAATGAACGACATAGGTCAGTTAGTTCGTTCGTTCGCGAACTACACAAGCTTAGATGTATGTCGTCGTTCGCAGTTCAGTACTTGCAGTGAGATAAGGACGAAACAAGAGAAAGGGATTTTTTTCAGGCATCAGATAAGGGTTACTATTAGAGTCGGTTGTTCCTTCTGATTGTTTTAATTTTGCCTGGGTTATTTTGTGCTTGGATGTTAAGATTAATGAGTCTTCAGAGTTATTTTAAATACAATTCGATAAGTGTAGAATCTGCATCTGTTATTCTGTTTATCTGTTTTATATTTCTATCTTACTTTGTTAATGTCTGTCCTCCCTTCTTGCCCACCTACATAACTAGTTTGTTTTGAGGTTTAATGTAATGTACGAACTAAAGAGAAATAACTACGAGTACATTTAAGATTCAAACAAGTGAACTAGTGAACTAAGTGAACGGCTTAGTTCAGTAAGGCTTTTGAACTTGGTAGTTCAAGCTCTTTCTAGTGAACTACATTGCACAACTCTAGTTGTATCCCTTGCCATTGGGTTGCTCTGTATGTGCTGGCTCTGCACACATATGCTGTTGATGTTGACCTTTTGCGCCGCTCAAGAAAACCGGTGGCTTCATGCGCTGCTATCGCGCTTGGTGCCTTAACATGGTGATGCTCTATCACTGCTATATGGTGTTACATTCTTGGTTTCAAACAAAAACAAATGCGAAGTTCTTGATAGATAAATCCACCTCATGTTCATTTTTCTTCAGTCCGATAACTAATGCAGAGCTACTTTCCGTAATTAATAATCTTATACCAAAAAAATCCTGTGGAATAGATAGAATAAGTAGTCTGCCGATTAAAAAGATCGGAAAATCTATTTTAAGTCCTTTGGCATTTTTAATAAACAAGAGCTTCGAAGACGAGAAGTTTCCTGATGCTCTAAAAGCAAGTACACATCGTTATTCCAATTTTTAAAATGGAGACACTACTGAACCCAATTACTATAGGCCTATATCGCTACTATCTGTCTTCTCAAAAATATTTTAAAAAACATACTTGTAAATAAAATGATAAGGTTCCTAGCAAAGACTAGTTTTTTCAGTAAATCCCAATATGGCTTTATAAAGGACAAATGTACGGAGGACGCAATTACTGCCTTTCTAAGCAGAATACATATATAGTGCATTAGATAAAAGTCAAAAGTTAGTTGGCATATTTCTTGATCTAACAAAAGCCTTTGATTTAGTGAATCATGAAATATTGCTGCAAAAACTGTTCAACGCTGGGTTCAGAGGAAACTTTATTGAATGGTTCAAATTATGCCTGACTAGCAGAATACAAAAAGTGAAGATAAATGGAGTATGAGTGGAGAAGAAAAGTGTCCAAATATTGGTGTTCCACAGGGATCGGTCCTTGGACCAATACTGTTTCTAATCTACATTAACTCCATTTTTAACCTACCTCTTAAGGGTAATTTAATAAGCTATGAGGGTGACCTTGCTCTGTCCTATTCAGGCAAGAATACGATGCCTATAAAAAGCGAACTTACAGCTGATCTCCATCTGCTTGGAATTCAACTGAACTATCACCAAATGGTCCTTCGTAATAAGTCCAAGTCTATGTGTTTTTCATTGTCTAATTGTCGTGTACAGATTGAGGATATTCGTTGTCATCACCCCAAATGCGATAGCGTGCGTTGTTCCGAACAATGTTTTATATTAGATTTTGTTGAAGAATTTAAGTAGACAACAGGTTGTACGGGAAACCACATATTGCGTCAGTAAAAAAGTTGCTATACATCGCCATGAACAAAATGTATTATCTACGTAAACTTGTACCACATAGTCTACTATTAACAATTTACTATGCAATGGTTCATTCACGCCTAGAGTATGGTCTTGCTTGTTGGGGTATCGCGTATATAACAAACCTGATGCCCATTGTCATGAGAAAATAATGAGATTAATATTTCATAAAAATAAGTCCGACCACTCACTGCCTGTATTTCAGTCAGCGAAAATAGTTCCTCTACGGTATCTATATATGTATTTACAAAGCACTAAAAGTGTTCTTCATTAGGAGTGGTAATATTGATTACAGAAGAAGTGAGGTATACATGCTTAGAAATAGGAATACTGTGGTCGTCCCAACAGTCAACAAAGAGCACTGTAGGCATTTTCTTAATTCCATTGCACCATTCATATTCAACAAATTACCGTCGGAACTATCAGTAAAATTACACACGGTTTCAGGTTTCTTAAAAAGCTCAAAATTTGGCTGCTATCTAGATCTGAGGTGGAGACATTTTTACAAGTAACGATTTAGTCAACTGTACTAGATATTTCTATTGCAGCTTTCATTCTCATTCATAATATCTCGTTAGATTCATTTTTCTATTTTGACGCCCAACGCAACTTTTCCGCCGCTTCGCACAGTGAATGTCACAAACTGCGTTTTTTCTCCTTTTCTTTCGGCTTTTAAACTTAATTCCTTGCTATAAACTTATTGCTAAACAACACTCTTGTCACTGGTCTTCTAAAGGGTCCGCCATCTAACTTTTTTTTTCAACTAGTGCTTATTTCGTGAATGGTAACACTTAGCTCATATCTGATTTGACAGATAATTAGTTTTATCCTTCCGGTTAATAATGGAAAATAATTTCATTCAAATGGCTGCCTCGGCTGGCCATGCTGTAGCCTACACGATCGGTCCAATTTTTAAGCACATTATCGATTGTGTGCAGCTGTATTTCACCAATGGCTTCACGAATATTGTCCTTTAAAGCGTCAATTGCCTCTTGATTTTTGGCAAAATCGGCATCTTCTCTAAGCATGCCCACTTAGCGAAGCGTAGTTCAAGCGTATACACAACCATATTCGTTCAGCGGAAGGATAAAACTAATTATCTGTCAAATCAGACATGAGCTAAGTGTTACCATTCACGAAATAAGCACTAGTTGAAAAAAAAAAACGTTAGATGGCGGACCCTTTATTTGGCCACACAGTGTGTTTTTAAATATTTTTCTGTATATTGGTCATATACTCGTATTATATCGCCGACTTATAGGATGCTTGGAGCAAGCAGGGATGAGAGTCGAGTAATAAAGGTTTGACCTATCCGTTTTGATTGCAGCTTTCCAATGTCGAACTTTTTTCGAATCGGGTACCAAAGGTTCAGTTTCAGTTTTCAATGCATTTTATTTTCTTACTAATTAACTCTTACATACTAACAAAAAATGCTTAAATGCTAGCTTACAATTACTTAACAGTCTTATACTAACTTACTGGCCCCACACAGGCACTCTAAGCTACTTTAAATACTTATATCTATGTCTTTCGACTTTACTTACATTTTATTTAGAATTATTTATATTGTATACTTAAGGCTAAGAAAAAATATTTGTTAAGAAAAAACTTAGCATATGGACTTTTTTTTATTTTTTTATAAAAACTTAATATCTAACTTAAAATAAACCTTACTCTACTTAACCTACATACACAAAACACACATACATACACATAGACATTATACACAATTATAAACATACATTAGTATACACCTTTGTATATACTAATATATGTATATATTTCTTAGATGCTAACCTAAACCTATGTAAGCTGGCCATCGCTATTTACAAGAGAAAACAGATTGGTTAGCTCTACCTCATTAGTAAGGCTGGTCCGTAATTGACGGAAACGACGACGAAGCATCTTCTCCATCATTCAACCACCAGAAATGCTGGTGCTGCCGAACGACATCCCTCTTATCGCGATTCCCCACCGCCCTACTGAACCTGAGGCGATCCACACTGCCGTGTGCGACGTCTCTGTTGTAGTTGAGTCGCCTGTCCCCAGCTGTCCGAGCGACATGGAAGATTAACGGCACCGCTGAGCTATCCTGGATCAACCCTATCTGATCCAGGTAGAGGAATGCTGCCGGTGGAACGAAGCCGTCAGAGCGCACACTCTCGTGGTAAAGGTAATTGGGGTAGTAAGCCCCAGATATCAGGTTATTCGTCGAGGTCATTGCTCTTGCAATGTGCCTTCGAGTCAGCTTAATTACGAAGTTGTCCACTCTTATTAGGTTCGCCCTGTTGTAAAGGACCTCATTAGGATAAAATTTCTTGTACTCTGACTCTGGTGTTCTGTACAAGCGAAGACAAGCCCTAAGACAAGCCCTAAGACAAGCCCTCCCAAACCCCCGAATCTTTTCCAATAAGCTTGCTCTCACGTTGAACCACACGGGACATCCAAATACAAGCATGGGCCTGATAAGGGCCATGTAGCAGACTACCCTCATCCTCGCATCGAGTTGGCTGTTATAAAACAGTCTCTTTGTAAGGGCAAAAGCACCTTTAGCTCTGGCCAGAGCAACATCTATATGTTTGTTAAAATACAGAAATTGATCTAGCCAGATCCCAAGGTATCTGACTACATTTCGACAGGCAAGAGGCTGTCCGTGCTGTCCAATGATTGAGAACTTTCGCCAATTTTTTCTAGGAGCCTAGAGGCTCCAGACAACGGCGTCCTAAAGAGAATGGTTTCCGACTTCTGAAAGTTGATTTTCAACTTCCAGTCATCGCAAAATCGTCTTATCTTATCGAAGTCACGCTGCAAGAGAGTATTAATGACCTCGATTTTTGGACCTGTTCTGTACGCTACCACATCGTCTGCGTACGCAATAGTATGGGGAAGTGAACCTATCAAGTCGCTTGTATAAATGTTAAATAGGATCGGCGAATTGACCGCGCTTGCTGAAGACCATTTTTAATTTGAAATATTCCAACAGAAGTCACATCGCCATTTTTCACGATGAACTGTCTGTTAGTTAGCATATTATAAAGAATGTACAAGAGTGGTTTACTGATCCCCAGCCTAGTCAGCTCATAGAAAAGGCCCTCTAACCATACGGTGTCGAAGGCCTTCTCCAAATCAACAAGGCAGGCACCAGTGCACTGTTTCTTGCCTTTGTTCCATTGGATATCGGACACCAGTTTAGACGCGGCATGTGAGATATGATGTCTCGCCTTAAAACCGAATTGATTATCCGGAACTATATGTTTGTCCTCAACCCACCTAGACAGAGCTCTATTGATTACTTTTTCAAAAACCTTACTGATATTCGGAAGGAGACTTATCGACCGGAGATTCGCCGGATTGGATATATCCTTCCCCTTTTTGGGGATAGGTTGAACCACCGCCGTTTTCCAATGCGCTGGATAATGTGCATTATTCATTGCATTATTAAACAGGGTGGTGTAAATGTCCACCGCTTCTAGAGGAAGATGTCGAAGCACGATGTTCGGAACACCATCGGTCCCGACCGATTTCTTAGCCCTGATTGTGTCGAAGATCTCATGGAGTCCTTCCTTCGAAATGAACGGGGGGTTCATCCGCACTTCACGCATCGAGGCTGCATTTCGCAGTTCGACGCGGCGTGGCCGAACCTCTGGCAACGAACGCATTGTATAACGCCTTCGCTCCTTTTTAATTTTTCCCAGTGAATCACCTGATAGTCTAGGACATTGATTCTCCTTAGACTATCCAGATGACTTTCGGGACTGAGCTGCACCAGGAAGAACGGCAGACTCCGTTTCTCCCGCCTGGCTCTAGCTGTGGTAAATGGCTTTACCCCCACAAACTTGAGTCCTTCGCACTCCTTCTCTTTGAGCAGTGCAAGGATCTCCTCAGGATCAGAAGACGGCTCCAATCCCTTCAGCAGCATCGATTGCCGCTTTTTACACTTCGGTGTAAATGAGTAGTGCTCCGTCGTCGTTTCCTTTAGGAGCTCTTTCACTTTCGCGTAGCCCTCCACTGTATTACAGTGGATGACATGGCGATCGTTCCCCAATCTCTTGGTATTAAAATTACTACCAATTACCAACTTACATAGGTCCTTGGTTGCATTCACCTCGAATTTATAGGTGTTGATAGGTGGCACCTTCTCCTTCTTCTTCGTCTGCTGCTGCTGCTGCTGTTGTTGTTGTTGTTGTTGTTGTTATTGTTGTTGTTGTCGCTGCTGCTGCTGTTTTTGTGGCTGCTGCTCTTGTTGTTGTTGCTGGTGTTTATTTTGCATTTGTTGGCGTTGTTGGTGCACTTGTGGTATTGTATTTGTCTTTTGTTTTTGTTTGGACTGCTTTTGAGAAAGCTGCGACTGCTGTTGTTGCGATTGCTCATGCTCATCCCTCTTCCTTCTGACCATTTGCTGTTCTTTAATGGCCTGTATCCTTTGCTGTAGCATTTTTATGCTGCTACTTATCGACTCTAATTCCTCCTCTTCGTCGTCAGATTCGCTTGCTGCCAATGCAGCGAAGTTGTTTCCTGCCCTCACTCCACCAAGCTTTACAGTGGTCGTTTGTAGGGTGGGACGTTCTGCCAAGTTAGAGGTTGACTTTAGCATCCTCTTCCTCTTTGGCTTTGGTGTTTGGTTCGAACCACTCGAAGCCTCACCTGCTATCTCAGCCGATCCCGCTATTGGCATAGCGGACCGCTCTCCACAATCCATCACGTGAATTTGTAATACAAAACAAACACTTTTTTATTAAAATTGTCTTGCAACTGAATTAAATAAATAAACGAAAAAAAAACTTTCGCAGAGGCCGGGAAGCGAACCCACAACCTCGAGATTTATTGTCCGGGCCTCTACCACTTCGGCTACCGAACACTTAAAAATTTGTTGTTTAGCATTCTATTTATTTTTTTTCTACACTTTTAAAGCCGAACACGAAATGCGTAATGCGTCTGGTCTCCGCTGAGATCTATGAACGACTGGGGTGCCAAAGGTACAGATAACTTGAATGGACAATCTCAAGATTGTGTGTTTTTAAAACGTGACTTCCGCTGGTCAAATCATGGCCTATCCGGTTGCGTGTTCTTGATCAGGGGATAGTTAAATGGCTTTATGTACGTTTTTTAATCTTAAGGGAAAACCGATCAGCCTCATTTCGCTATCAAAGGATTAGCCATGCATGCTACATGTTATGGTCTTCTAGCCCAAGATCCGCCCTTTGTTGGAACTAAATTCACCCTGCATGATTTAAATATTGTGATATCCAGCTGAAATGTGAACAGCGCCGTCTATATTTGAATACTCATCCATTGGAAGAATAAATGGAAATGTCTGGCAAAATGGGAAGTGGTATGACAGCTGGTTGGTACAAAATGTTCTCAAAGATGACATGGAGAATAAATACCGGTACGAAAGTGAATGAAAACTTAGTTCTAAAGTGGAATTTGAAATGTGAACTACGGGTAGTGATAAAAGTGGTTGAGAAAAGCGATTGAATTGTAAATTGCAACTGTATTGAATAAAGTGATTGTGTTGAACGAAATAAGTTCTATTGTATCATTTGTACCTACACAATTATTTTACAATATCATAGCAGGGGGTCACTGGTACGTTTCCTCGGGAAGGGAATAGTTGTAAACCGTTGAATCACCCATATGAACGGGAAACAAGGCTTAGCAGTTTCTTGCAATCGCAACAAGTATTTTCCCAAAATTTTGGGACAAAATAAAGTGCAAAATTGCTGAGATCATGACTGATCGCGCAAGTATTATCGGCAATGTTTTTCGAAAGTATTTAAAACGACGGTGTTTTTGTATTTTTACCAATTTTATTATTTATTTATTTTTTTAAATCTATCTATAGTTTTTAGTAGGTATTGTTGTTTGATTTCTCTGACTAAAAGGTTTCAGACCAATTATCCCATGTTTGGATCTCATTGTAGATATCAAGACCGGGACTAATGGTAGCCTGAACTTGACGGGCTGCAAGCAATTTATATCTGCGACCAAGTTCTCCAGAGTCTACGCCGCATTGAAGAAGTTTTTTTGCAGCTTCATAGGCTCTCGTTGTTGGTGGAGAATCTAAGAAAGTTTCATTAATTTTGTTCCCTGTTCCAGATCGCTTTTTAAAGAAAAGTGCTTACCTTGAAAATCGCCAATAAATGCTATTCCAGTTCCATTACGATTATACCCATAGGTATGAGCCCCAATCTTATGCCAACCACATCCTTCGTAAATGTTTCCATCATTTCCGATTAAGAAACTGAAAAGAGAAGATAAAAAGTAAGAAATTTGTACTAAATGAGCTAAAATTGTGTTTTAAAAGTGGATAGTGGATAGTGGAATTGGATAGTTGTAAGAATTCTTAAAAAGAAATATAGACTTGCAGTGCTTCCAACAGCGAGTTCGACTGTTAACCTCCTCTAGGCGTATTCCGAGAATGACTTTGGAAACAGCGAAGTTTAAAGTACAAATCAGTGTTAATTTTGGTTGAGCTTGTTGCTTTAGAACGGTAACTATACCATACGACCATAAGTTTTCAACCACGGATAATAATTGAGCACTGCAAAACGGAGATTAAGATCCTCATTTCATAACGTAAGATACCTAGAACACGAATGATAATTCAAACAATATATTGTACGTGAAATATTTTAGAAGCCAGCAAGATAAAGTGGTCGGGGCACCAGATCCTCCTTTCTGAAACTGGAAACCGTGTTTATAATCTACCCCAGCAAATTTGGTAATACCTAAGAATAGCACGCGTAAGAGGGAGTTAGGATTGCTACTTACACCAAAATCACACCGCTTTCTCACATTCCGTGGGTCCGTCTACATCAAACACATTAACATCTCACGAGGTAGCATTGAGTAATTGAACGGCTTCAGATTTCTCCCTTGTCTATTGTGTCATGAATATTGAAGAAGCGTTTGGCAACTTGAATCAGAATGCCGTTTGGTGAGTTATGAAATCAAAAATTGCTACATATGAGATTAAAAAGTATCACGTCCTACACAACCATGATATATTAGAAGAATTCGGGGTCCACAAGGAAGTCCAAAAAGATGCATACTCCTGCCAGCATTGTCTGAAAAAGCATCTGACTGATATAGGCAGCCACCTAAGCTACAAAACTTTTGTTAGCTTTCTTTCAAATAGGACAACGAATCAACATCCGACAGACGCCAATATTGTAAACTTGTCCTAAGCCTTGCCAGAAAGTCGACAGCCTTCTTTACCTAAGATGTACAACCTCGACTAATGGTGGTCCCAAATAACATGTGGGTAGCACAATACTCTAAGAAAAGGTAGCTGTAAGTATGCTCTCAAAAATTTGGAAAAACAATGTTTTTAACGCAAGAACGACCATCGGATCAGTACCACTCAGTGCTGCAAACCTTTATCATTATATAGGTGACCGAACCATATATCGAACAACGACGTGAAATAATCAGCCAGAAAGTGGCAGCCGATCGGTCACAACTTACAATGCGAATTACAAAATTTTGCCTTGAAATTGAGTATTCGTATCGAAACCCTGGCTATAAAAGAAAATGGACCGAGCCGATGTTTGCTTCTTGGAAGCCTTATGATATGCTGTTTGACTCCATTCAAAGAATTGTATCCCTGTATCCTCATACTTAAATCGTTATTACGGCCGATTTCAATGCACACAACTCAGGGTGTTAAGATCTTTGCTGCAAAAATCAACTTGAACCAACTTGTGAATGAGACCACGCGAATACCAGACGTTGATAGTCATACCGCCAAGACTTTGGACTTATTTTTAACTTCTCACCCTGATAAGTGCAAGGTCCCCTCTAGACTCGTCGGACCACTTTGTCATATAGGCAAATTTCTCGTACACCGACCACACAGTTAGAGAAAATAAGAATTGTATAGCAATACGAGAAAGCCAATTGGAGCGGACACGATCACAGACACTATTCTGTTTAGAATGACATGAAAAGAATCAAACCAAAAGGAAAGGCGTGGTACGACTCGAACTGTAAAGAGGCTGTCAGGGTTAGAGAAGGGTTTTTTGAGTCATACAAGACTAAGAAGACCGAAGAAAGTTCAAACGAGCCAGGAATGACTGCAACGTCTTTCGCAAGTATGTAAAAGTTCAATACGTCCAAAACCTGAGGCAAAAAATACTACAATGTCCCAAAGGAAGTACAAATTGTTGGTCGTTCGTCAAAAATATTAGAAATTCTACATAATCCTTCATCCCAAGGCTAATTTACAATGACATTCCAGCTGTAAGCTATAATTTGCTTAGTTTGTGGCCATCTCAACACTTCCAGATTGTGGTTTGTTTCCGCCTACACTTGAGGGCGTCGAATATTTAAGGGGATGAATCAACTTTCAGGTTCCTGTAGTAGGAGGAGTACTTAGAAATCTTAATATACACAAATCCACTGGTCCAGACGGTTCTTCCTCGCTGGCAAAATCACTGCGTAAACTTTTTCATCAATCCTATGCCTCTCTAGGACTCTTTCCGAGCAGATGGAAAACAGCATTTGTCCAGCCCGTCCCTGAAAAAGACTAACCTTCTCTCTCTTCCTATAAACCCATTGAACTTACGTCCCTGTCCTTTCTATCCAAGATCATGGAAACGCTGATAAACCGTCAGCTCACCAATTATCTCGAAACATAAAAACTTTTTAATGACCGGCAGTACGGTTTTCGTAGCAACAGGTCCGCGATGATTTGATAATATGTCGCAACCAAAGCGTACATGGTTCCTTAGATTGGCGATGAAGTGCTTCGCCACCAATCCAGTAGCTGAGTAGGCAATTGGTGTAATTCCTACCTTCGGGGCTCGGTACATAATTCCCATTTCGATGGCTAGCGCAGTATACTTTGAAATTTTTGGATCTGAAGGTTTCGATTTAGCGTAACGCGACATCAAACATTTGAATTCGGCCAATTCGCTGGAATGTACTGGTCGGTGGCTATAACTCTATCCCAGTATAGCTTCGTGTTTGCGTTTTCAAGTACAGGTTGTGGGTGGTACTTATAACATGGTGTATGCTGGTGGATGAGACCATAGTTCAGCGCTAGTTGTTGGTGAATCATTCTAGCGACGTTGTTATGTCTGAACGTATAGTCAAACGAAGCAAGTGCACTGCATCCTGATATAATGTAGTCAATTGTTTCACCACAGTCTCCACATCGGCGACATCTGTCTTCAACTGTTTTGTTTAAAATGACCTTACCATGACTTTGCGTGGCAATGACTTTGTCCTGTATAGCCATTACAAAACCTTCAGTCTCCGAGAATAGCTTGCCTTGCAAGATCATGCGTATGTCTTCCATGTAAAGACTTTGAGCTCCACGCTGTGATAAGTTCATCCGAGGTTTTGACGTTGTCAGGACAAGAAAAGGTGTGTGACTTCAGATGGAAAGGAGTAAAACCATCATCAGCTCTGGAAGTACCTTCAAAGATTAAGATTCTGCTAGTGGTGCATTTCGTTGATGCCGACTATTCTCCTACCACCTTTGCGAGGGAGCGCTGTTCTTTCTATTGCACTCCGTGGATATTGGATGTTGAATCTTGTTAGAGCCGTGCGAATCAGCATTTCGGGATCCTCTATATCAGTTGGTGACCATTTAATTACTCCAAATGAACACGTTAATGGAAGTATGGCCCAGATGTTGATAGCCTTGCATTTGTTTCCTCCATTTTTCCTTCTTGCATTTAATCAAACGCTTTCTGATAGTCAACGAATGCCATACTAAGATTACGTGTCTTCTTCAATGCCAGACCGATGACCACTGCGTCGATGGTTAATTGATCCTTGTCACCCATGGTTTCTCTACTGTATCCCTTCTGAGTGTCTGAAATTATGTTGTTTGAGGAGCAATGATGGTATATCCTGTTTGCAATAATTTTTGTAAGTAACTTGTACGTTGTTCGCAGGCATGTGGTAGGACGATATTTTGTAGGACCATTGAATGGCTTTCTCTTTGGCCAGGAACTGTGGGGTGAAATTGTTAGCATCAGCAAGTCAGTGAAACTCTTCGCTAATTTTACTGTGGATTACGGTAAGTTTCTTTAGCCAGATGTACTGCAGTTTGTCTATACAAGGAGCTTTCTAGTTACTGGTCTGAGACAAGGCATTAGTAGCTTCTTCTTTGCTTATTGGTTGATGAGGCATAGGCGCCATTTGCTGCAAGCTCTCAATTTCATCCGCGATCCATAGGGCATTCTCATTATGTTCTTTGGAGCAGCTCCAGATATTTTCCCAGAATTGAGCATGTTGGTCGATAGAAAGATACTCATAAGAACCTACTGGTGAAGGTGGCGATGTTAATTTTCTATAGAAGGTCCTCTGATTTTTATAGAAAAGTGAGTTTTAAGCTTTCCTGTTGGTGCATTTAACATAGTGTTCTAAACGGTTGTTGAATGCGGCAACTTTTTGTCCAGTATTTCTGTAAACTGCTCCCTAATTACGGTTTGGCATTGCAGGGATTTAATTACTTGCCTGATACGTCTGCATAACCTCTTGGATCTGGAAGCGTTTCTAAAGGCGTATAGTCTTGCAATATCTTGTCTCAATCACCTTTTCCATCTAGGAATGGTGGGTACGGGATAACTGGAGACTTGAGTAGTAGTTTGGATATCCCTTCATAAGGCTTTTAAGGCTGATACGGCACAAACGTAAAGAAGAGTGTTGACACGGTCCCTCTGTATATTTAATTCTAAATAGTGTGGCAAGTTTGGCACTCTCGAAGACCTTGAGTATTTTGGACCGTAATGTTGGATTCAAACCTTCGAATTCAACGACAGTGAAGCTGAAGATATCTCTCAGAGTTTGGGTTCTAATCCATAGGTGTTAGATGCTTGTTCTGTTCTTGAGATAATGTCTTCTGCTGGTGGCGTTGGTGTGGATGGATGGTTTGTTAGGCTAACTGGAGACGTTGTTGGAGGCGAAAGATTTCCTGTCCTGCTAGGAGTGACGGATTGTCTTGTGCCAGATGTTGCCGGTCGAACTCGACCACTTCTTCAGCTTTGATTCGCTGTCGTCAGTTGGTTTCCACGTGTTCGTTGGAGAGAACTACATCCTTTCTTCGAGCTAGGTTATTGCCGTTAATCCTGCCATTGAAGTCACTAATTCTTCCCACGAATAAGTCAAACATCTATCTAGGTGGTCATATATTGTGGGCTCTCGAGCACGACGGCAGTTACAGCTTGCAAGTCGTATCAGCACTTTTATTATGGTTGCTCCAGGAACTTTCGAACTATCCTGCACGTGTTCAGGATAACTGCTTTCGACATTTCGTTCACAAGATATTTACACTGTGATTACTCCTGTGCTGGATATAATAATTGATTTAGACTTTCTCGTTGTTTGATCTCACGTGCCAGTTCGACATATTTCCCAACTTTTTCTCCATAGATTCTGTTGATGTTGATAGAAAGCGGTAATACACCCAAGATATATCCATTTTTCAAGGTCTTATCGATCCACACTAGGTCAGGTCTATTCGCTAGTATTGTATGATCAGTAGTCATCGCTCGATCCCACTACAATTTAGAGTTGGAGTCCATTAAAACCTCACGTGCTTCGTACTGGTAATATGGTTTCTTACCCTCGACGAATTTCCATCTCATGGCAAGCACTTGGTGTATGATTCCATCTACATTATTATGCCGCTTGAGATAGTAGTGGGTGGTTTACTAAAGCTGTACACGCATTTATTACGTGGTCGATGGATTCAATCCCCTGTTGGCAACGACGGCATAGATTGTCTATGTCTTCGTGTTGACCTCTGCGCAGCCAGATCGTTGCAGCTTCCTTGCTTATCCCGTGCCCACCCAGGTGATGAGGGTATTTCCCATGGACTGGTTTGCACTTCCATTGTTCTATAATATTGGGAGCAGTGTGGATGTTGTTGCTCGATTGAAATACTAAGTCACACAATTTCAGTGGTGTGAAATTTGTATCGAGCTGCCATAAAAGATTGCATATATGGTTGCTCTCACGGCTTTCAGTGTTGGATGTATAATGTATATGTCCATTATTACTTGGCCTCCATCATCTCTGGGAATATAAACACGTTGTACTACCGCTTTTGGGTTGTGATAGCGGTAAGGTGTCAACACTGATCTTAGACTACGTTCAATATCTTCCAGATCAGTTTTGATTCCACTTTATGAGTCCGAAGGAATATGTTAACATAGGGACAGCACCTGTGTTGATCGCTTCTATGAGGTTATCACTGCCTTGCTTGGTTTTACATAGCCACTTCACTCTGTCATTAAAACGAGGCCTGATGTAGAGTTTCATCATCAAAAGTGAAACCCTCTGTTTGCACCATCTTTCCTCTAATCATTTCGACTGCTTTACACTTGTCGAATCCAAAGTTCATGTGAATGTCATTGCTGACGTTTCTGACTATGTTGAGCAGACTAACAAGATGTTGCCTGGACCTTGCAAATATACGATATCCATCCGATGGTTCGTTAAGTATTCTACTTAGTGGAGCTAGACTAAGGCAGAACCATAAAGGGCTGAATGAGTCACCTTGGAAAATTCCTGTTTTTAAGCAGATCTCTCTTGTTCTGATGCCTCCCATAATTACAGCAGTCTTCAACTGGTTCATGGCATCTCCGAAGAAAGATATTAGTTTGAGCTGTACACCGTGAATCTTAAGCGTTCCTAATAGGTAGGAGTGTGGGACACTATCAAACGCCTTTTGGTTGTCAATGTAAGCAACACTGAGGTTACGCTGGTTATTAGTTGTTGGTAACGTCCATGGTGATCAACTCTTTGCAACCACTGCAATTTCTGACGCATCCTTTCTGTTGGCTTGGAATGATGTTATGTCTTGCTGCCAAATTCGGTCACTGATGATGGATGTCAGTTCCTTGTTTAAGGTTGGCAAACAAGTTATCGGCCTGTAATTCACTGGGTAGTCCGACTATCCATCCTTAGAAAGCTAGCACTTTATGTAAAAATTTCTTTAGCCGGAAATTTTGAAGTTCATCAGGATCCGGCGTTTTATTATTATTTTTATTATAATTATTAATATTGACTGAGAAAAATGGACCTTATAGATAAGCAGCGGATTTATTTTTTAAAAATAATAATTTGTGCATAAACACACAACATCTTAGGTTGTGAAATTGTTGGAGGAAACAACCAAGAACGAATTCTGTGATAGTGTGAGGCTTGGTTGTATCGGCGAAGTTGGTAGACGTATCATATCATTAAGCTTGCAATAGACAACAGCAGCGTATTCAATTATAGGCAGGAATAGCATTTTCACAAGTCTGAGCTTTGTGCCTATAGGCATGAGGTTAAAAAAGAGCCATAGTTTACGCAGTCCAGCATAGCTTCTCCTAATAACATTTCAAAACTATACTTACCTCTGCTGCTACACGGTGTCGAAAACTGGACACTTACAGGAAAACGAGAAAAACGCATACAAGCTATGGAGATGGAATACCTCAAGACAGTTATGGAAGCCAGGAGAATAGCCAATAAAAGGAACAAAGATATTAGAAAGTAACTACAGGTCAGTTCGGCTAAACTAATACTCGAGGAAAAGAAACCAAGATGGTTTGGACACTTAGTGGGCATGGAAGAGAATAGACAAGTGAAGAAAATTTGGGAAACAAGACCTGAAGGAAGAAACAAAAGAGGAAGACCCAAAACCACATGGAACACTACAGTCGAAAAAATTCTCAAAGAATCTGGGAAGAGATGGGATTCGGCTAAACAAATAGCAAGAGACAAGATCCAGTAGAGAAATTTCACGAGAAAATAAAAAGGAGGGAACTGGTGATGCGACCTCGACACCTGACGGTAAAAGAGTACCGGATTATGTATGTAAATTGGGGCCTGTTATTCCTAGGCTAGAATTACGGGGTTAAGGCTTAAGCTAAAATAACGCGCTTATAGTAAGCCTACAAATACTTACGACGTGGAAGCCAATATTAAGATTAGTATTTGAGATTATACTTAAAAAAGTTATCAACAATTAGACCGATAGAATGACTGTGTAATCAAATAAAAACGAATCAAGAAAATTAAATTGCTGTTTGTGCATATTATTTGAATTTAGAATTCTCACGCTACAAAAAAACCCTTTCCTAAGTATGTTCGTCAGATAATCCTAAAGGGCATACTTGAGGAGTTCAACTCAGTTTTGTTACATGGGAAACGTCATTATTGAAGCGAAATTATGAAAAGCTTGTCGCATCAATCACAAAATTATCTAATTACCGACAACGAATTCGAAAAATGAAAAATGATACGAACAATAAATATTTGAAAATTGACAGCTACTCCTCCTCGGTCACAACATTAAGGAAAGTTCTCAAACCGGTTATCTTATAGCCGACTTGACTACTCGAATTCAAGCGCAAATCAAATTGACTTGACCCCACTTATCAGAAGAAACTTGCACAGTCAACAATCAACAATTACCTTTCTAAGCAAGTCACACTCCGTAAAAAGTTAAGTCACATCTTCAACTTACTTGTATCCAATATCACTGAATCCAATGCTCGTGTGATAAGACTGGATGTTGCGCAAAATGGAGGCACACTCTTCAAAAGTTTCACACTTACTAGTCGCGGTATGATGGACGACCACATATTGCACGGGAATAGTCTGATAATCCACTTGGGAAGCTGCTTGACCGCCCCATTGACGCTTTGTCTTAATCTCTGGACAAGCTGCAAAATTAAATCGCCAGAGTATAGGTAGAATCTAAGCCTTTTTAATTCACCATCTTAAGTACACACCTGCGTCCTTTTTCTTTTTCTTACTCTCCACAGATACAATCACTGCCAGTACAACCAGAAAAACTGCGATCTTCATAATAGCGGGACTTTCGAATAGAATACAATGCACCAAGTGAACTCAACCTTACCGTTGCAAAAGCGGCACTAAACTGACGCGGAACTGAGAACTTAATCGGATTCATTCCATCTCGGGTGAGTTTTTATTTTGTCGATTTTTTCTATTTTGATTGTCGCGACGTTTGGGGATTTTTTTCGACTGCTCTTCAGCGGACCTGATAGCTATCGATGCTTTGACGGCTTTTGGCAAGATGAGAAATGTAGAAACGTCACTCATGGGGGAATCCCAAAAGCGATTTCGTTATCATAGAGAAGCAACTTGTTTTAATTTGGCATAACATATGCTTGGATCGAATGATCTACTGGATTGAACGAATTCTATTTATAAAAAAAGCTTATCAATACTTTCTAGAGTTTAAACAGAAACTGGTTTTGGAAAAATAACAGTCAGACGGCGCTGAGAGAGCCAGTTATTGCAGACAGGTATAGATAGTTTCATGGTGATTTCGGTGGGCATGGGGTATTTGTGAATCACCACAATCAATGTTTCGATGATGTTTTAACCACAAGTCCACTCATTCCTCTGATATCATTTGTTTCATGTTCTTTGTAAGGAACTTGTTGTGCTTGAGGGCCCGACACTCTGCAACTCATACATATAAAACACAGGAAACCTAAAGTATTGTAAAATGTTTTGTAATAATAATTCTGAGTCATAAGTCTTATTGTAAGGTAAAAAACTCAAACGGAATGCGAAAGAACACTTGACTTTATACTTCTTATAGTAAGGCATATACATGGTGGGGCAAAAGTAATGCCATAATGTGAATTGGCTGCCATTTTGCTAGAGATGAAAGAAGTGTTTAAAGGTTTAAAAAATTACATCGGTCAAATGACCGTCTCCTGAGCTGATGTACATTTGTGCTCGTTTTACGGCATTTTGAATTGTTGCTCTCAAAACATCTTCCTCCAAATTGGTGATTTCATCTTCAATGTTGGCTTTCCAGACTTACAAGGTTTGTGTTTTGTTGTGGTGTCAAATCAAATCTATAAAATGGGAGATCACACGTCCTGGAAATTGATGATTCAAAATCTCCATCGTTACCAGAGCTGTGTAAGCGGTAGCTCCGTCCTGCTGGAACCAACAATGCTCGAGACACAATTCAGCAACTTGCGGCAAAAAAAAACTCATTTAACATCTGTCTGTACCGCTCACCAGTTAAGGTTACGGTGGTACCGTCAGCAATTGATGAACGGTTTGCACTTTATACGGGAATATCTACAGATCTTTCACCAAAATTCAATGCAACGAACATCTGCTAATTTTGTTTTATTTTTATTTTTAAATTTGCACTCGCTCAAGAGATCCAAGTACCCTTAAAATGGTTGCACACAGCGCGGACGAAGGAAAATCAGGGAGGATGGAAAGGGAAGTACCGGCGAACGTTAGTTTTAAATGGTTGAGGGTTATAATGACTAGGAAATAAAAAGCTAGGCAGGGCATTCCATAAGCGAGTTGTACGGCTTAGGATCGAATCACGATATTTTAAAGTACGTCCGAAAGTCGGCTTGAGGGTACACTGATGAGCATTCATAGCGAGACGGGTGTTAGGGTTAAAAGTTTGAAGGGGCGGAATGCTACTGGCGATTTCTATGGAGCACTGGTGTTGGAAATATCGATAAAACAGAGTGAGACACGAGACATTACCTCGTCGGGGCTCGAGTTTGTCTATTGTTTGAGTGATATTAGTATCACCTATGAGTGCCAAATTGTGTGCATCGTTGTCTCGTCGATGTTTGTGGAATCTCTCGTACGTCCTCCGCCACAGCAGTGATATTCTCTGTCAAACGAGCAATACAGAGCCGGCCAGCCTCTCTAGTGAGACGCTAAGCCAAACCATTGAAACAGCAGACCGGAAATTGGTCAAATAAACACTAACAAAATTTCTGCGTTCTTCAGATGTGTATCGCTCCATTACTTGTTGTCAAATAATTCTCTATCTGTCTACAACATAAATAAAATACAAAATAAATGACACTTAAAGCCATTTGTAAAAAATATGGCACATTCACATTATGATATTACTTTTGCCCCACCTTGTGCTGTAGTAACCGCAATGTTGCTAGATGGGGAAGTTTTCTGCTAGCTGTAATGATATTCCGTTACACAGCAAGGTCAATTAGCCAAATTCGTTACTGGACGCAGAGTCGCGTAGGCTTTGCTCCCTGATTGTGCTACCAAAGATGCTTTCTTTTTGTCCTTCAAACCACTAAAACGGTCTTAACGCCATACTTAGAGCATTGCTCCAAGATTTCGTAAAAACATTCTTTGGCAGGATGGTCTAGTCTCTCTTTGGGTGCTTGAGTCGATATCAAGTTGCAAATTTGAATCCTTGTTGTTTTCTGTCGAAACAGAGCATTCAAACGAGGAACTAGTCAATTGTACTTCTTATATGTTCTTTTCAGCGATATATCTCAGTCTCTCGTAAAAAGGTACGTAAACGCTTCGGTGGTAAAGTACCAGAGCTCACCACTTGCAGGCTCATACAATATTAGACCGGATACTCACATATGAGGTGCTCCGTTCTCACAGCAATTTGTGTCACTTATGCCTACCATACTTATGTATGTGATTACCAACAGTCGCTAAGATGCCAATGGTATTTTGGGTCCTGACAAACTCTCCTAAAAGCTTAGCCTGATCATTTTCGATATACTATATTCTCCTCAATCACATTCTGGCACGGGACCGATACTTTCCTTCCTTATGCGTTCGAAGAAACTTTTTATTGTCGAGCGGAGCGGATTTGTTTGTTTGATCATTAACTATATCAAGCGCACGGTTTCCTCATCTGAATATACACAAGTGGAAATGACGGTCTCAGGATCATGAAACGCTTAATCAAATTGATCACATTTCGATAGATCTAAGGCATGCCTCCAGTATTCTGGATGTCCAACATTGTGGCAACGCTGCCAACGTACTATCAAAGACGCCGCACCTCATGTGTTGGGTTTCGCCCGACCACCACCAAGAAATCTTTGGTATGATGAAGAAATCTGGCAAGTACACGCAGCTAAGCAGAAGAAGAAAAAAGAGTACGAGAGGCGCGTGAACGAAGGTATTGAGAGATTGTACTCCAGGAAGACCCGTACAGAGCCTGTTGAGATGATTGTAGTAGAGTCACAGTCGGTGCTGAGAATATGGAGAAACTTTCCTCAGACTGTATAACGGCGACGAAACCCAACATTCCGCCGTCTGGCAGAATAGGCCATTTTTCTTAGACGATGATAGCCAAAGCTTCCGTCCGCTTGACCAAAACAAGGTAAAGATAGCAATATCTAACAAAGCAACTAGATGTATTGTCCTACCGCCTGAGATATTCAAAGCTACTGACCAACTCAGTTGGTGTATGCCTGATGAATGGAATCTCAGTATCGTTTTTTCGATCAACAGAAAAGGAGACCCCATCAACTGCGGCAACTATAGAAGCGCATAAGTCTCCTGAAAATCGCATATTTATCTGCCATTTTGTGTAAACGTCAATACCCTTCATCAACAACCTGATTGGCCCTTATAAACCGGTTTTAGACCAGGAAAGTCCACAATCGACAAAACTTCACACTCCGGTAGATCCTGGAAAAAAAAACAGGAAGTCTAAATCGATACCCACCGTCTTTTCACCAATTTGAAGGCGTCATAAGTATGACAGCATTTACAGAGACGAGCTAGAGCCAGGTCTAGTTTTGGCATCCCTGCTACGGTCATCTGTCTGTACAGAATGATGATGGGAAACGCTCGCTGCTCCGAAAAGGTCGTTAAGGACTTAAGCGAGACCTTTGATGTCAAAAAGTTTTAGACAAAGTGACGCAAAAGGCTGTGCAACTTTAATACTAGCCTACGCCGGCGACATCGACATTAATTGGGATAATACTTGAAACGGAACCAGCCAAAATGGGTTTAGCGGTAAACAAGGTCAAATCCAAGTATGTGGTGTCAACAAGGGACACACAACATGACTAATTGGAGAGAACGTCACAGCCGATAGCTATTATTTCGCGGTAGTAAGACACTTTGTCTGCTATAAATTCTGCCAACAACACCTCAGCATAAATAAAACTAAGAATCACTCTTGCTTATCGTCAGTCGTGTAGTACGAAGGTTGCAGGTGCTGGAAGCATGCATCGTGTATATCCCGCTACGTAATGGAAAACGGTTGTACATGGTGTCTGTCTACGCACCTAAGTCTACTCAATCCACCTTATTCATCACAGAGCTCGAGACACTTTTTCGATTCCTAAGGCTGGAATTGGAGGAGAACTAAAGGGAACTTACTATTCAATTTGTGTGCCGACTCGGCCTTAAGGCAACGGATAGTCCCTCGTTTCCTAGACACGGTGCGTATTTGGATCTCCTGCTGTTCGACACTCGAATAGAACTAACAGGCACTAACCAACATACTACAAACTGTCTATGCACTTTCGTGTATGACAGTGACCATTGTAGTCTAAGCACCGAAATAACTGTTCCCAACGAAACTGCGGAATTGGAAGAATTTGTTCAAAGAGAATCCTAAACTTTATTAGGCTGCTGTGGACACATTTCTACAGAACACTGACCAGAGCACTCTCCTCGAATTCGCTATACCCACCGTCCAATAGAAATCTGTCAGACGAGAAGATTGACAACATTGATGATTGATAAAACTAATGGACGAGGCAATTAAACGAACAATGGACAAAACCATACCTCGGTATGAACACACTGACAAGGAAGACTGCTGTCAGGACTAACAACCTTCAGTTTACTTACAGACATAACCCGGAGACCAAGTATTAATAAAAGAAAATTACTGGACTTCTGTAACCAGAATATGTTCCCGCAAATAAATAAAATATTTGGGAGGATAGATCAAAACGTGTCTTAAAATCGCCCGAACGACGGACAACGAACACATACTTTTAGCAGCAGGCATCAATCCAAATGAGCCCGTTTATGATGAAAACTTCTTTGTGATCGAGGATCCGCAGGAGAAATTAGGTGCTATAGGAGCGACTTTCCAGGAAGTGTGCAAGGCGAATGACAACATTAGCTCGAACCACGACCTTCCAGGTGCAAAATTCTGCACAATTTCTACATTCGAAATGAAATAGTGAACTGGCGATTCGAAAGCTCGAGTTGCACCCAGTTCAGTGACGAAAATATGGCAAATAAGGTCATCGCCGATGGGAGAATCCAATCTCCACTGGAAACCGATGAAATACCAAACACTGTGGGTCGACATCTTCCATTAGAAGCGGTGGGCATTTATACCACACTGTTTAATAATGCAATGACTAATGCCCATTATCCAGCGCAACTACTCAGAAAGCCGGATTTCGCTCAGATTAGAGCATCACCTTTGTTGTGGATTGTGCAGAGCACGATGAGAATGTAGTCGTTGAGCATGCTTTCTTGCGGCCGTTCGCGCACTGTGTTCTCTTGCATCTTAAGATTTTTTACAGGCAGAGGTTTCCGCGATGGAGGCTGCGTTGTTTTTCAAGCTTTTCACTTGAACATAATCGGGTGGCATCGGATCATTATTTCCATTATTAGATGTATTCTCACTCAGTATTGTCAGCGATTTCGTCACAGGTTCTGGTTTTCAAATCATACCAAACCAAATTGTACTCGCTTTACTACTTATCCACGGTGATTTGGTATGCTGCATTTTTCATAACATTGAGTTGAAAGGTCCATGCAGTAGTCCGTAAAGAGCGGGAGGCCTATGTCCATTGTTCATATATTATATCATCGACTTATAGGAAGCTTGCTGTAAGTGGGAATGGAGGCGAGTAATAAAGGTTTTCGGGTTTCGAAGTTATTCGAACCAAACTTCAAATCTGAGATTGTGTGTTGTTAAAGCGTGACTTTCGTTGATCATGGCCTATCCAGCTGAGTTTTATTGATCAGGGCTTTATGTACGTTTTAGAATCTGGTGTCACTTATGTTTCCTGTTAAGGAAAACTGATCGGTCTCATTCCGCAATCGAAATATTGGTCGGGCATGCTAAATTTTCTAGTCTTCTAGCCTAAGATCCATCCATTTCCGGCCTTAAATTCATCCTGCATGATTTAAACATCATCGCTGGTTGGGAAGCGAATTGTGGTAAGCCCTTGAATCACTCGTATGAACGAGAAGACAAGGGGCTTAGGAGTTTCTTTAAATTGCAACAAGTATTTGCCCAAAGTTAAGGGACAAGATCAAATGCTAAATTGCTAAGATCATGGCTGATCTACGCAAGTCTTATCGACAATGTTTTTTTCGAAATGATTTAAAATGACTGTGCTTTTGTTTTTTTACCAATTTTATTATTTATTAATTTTTTTAAATCTGTCTATAATTTTTAGTAGGTATTATTGTTTGATTTCTCAAAAAACGGCTTCAGACCAATTATCCCATGTTTGGATCTCATTGTAGATATCAAGACCGGGACTGATGGTAGACTGAACTTGACGAGCTGCAAACAGTTTATAACTGCGATCAAGTTCTCCTAATTCTACGCCACATTGAAGAAGTTGTTTTGCAGCTTCATAGGCTCTCGTTGTTGGTGGAGACTCTAAGGAAGTTTCATTAATTTTTTTCCTCTGTTCCAGCTTGTATTTAAAAAAAAAATGCTTACCATAAAAATCGCCAATAAATGCTATTGCAGTTCCATTATGATTATAGCCATAGGTATGAGTACAAACCTTATGCCAACCACATCCTTCGTAAATGTTTCCATCATTTCCGATTAAGAAACTGAAAAGAGGAGATAAAAAGTGAGAATGAAGTACATATTTAATCAGCGTAAAATTAGATTTCAAAAGTGTATTGAAACGGCAACGAGTTTAGGTACATTTTGAACTAGAAAAGTTGGACAGTTGAAAGAATTCTTAAAAAGAACTGTAGACCTGGAGTTCTGGTAGAATCTGACTGATATAGGCAGACACCTAAACTACACAAATGCTGTTTGCTTTCTTTCAAATAGGACAATGGATCAGACACAAAGAAAAGGCTGCTGTAGGTATGCTGTCAAATATATGGAAAAGCTATGTTTTTCGGCTTCCTTTTATAGCATTGCAGCTTTGCATTAAAGTCTCTTTAATATCGCATAAAAGATTTTGTCTGCCGCGTTACCTGAACGTCTACTCGTATCTAATTAGCCCCTCTCAGTTCGGTTTTAGGCTACTCAAATATTGATAATATGAGTCCGGAGAAAACCAAAGAAGTCCAGGTAGAAACATAACAGCTCTCTTTATATTTTTACATCACAGCATTTATAGATTCGATTTATACAGGCTCATGTCTAGTTTTGACATCGACAATAGCGAACGCTCCTAGCTATATTAAGATCAAAAGCAATCTCACTGAGACAAGATGATGCGCTATCATGTGACTTCTTTAGCAAACTTTAGAATACTGTGCGAAACTGTCAGGCTAGCACAAGGGGTACAATTTTCAAAATCCAATGCGCGAATGACATTGGCATCGGCGGCAGAGATGTCACTGTTGGGTTTTGAAAGGGATACGGCAATAATGGGTTTAACAAATCCAAGTATGTGCTGTCAACAAGAAGCAAGCACCAAATTTCGGCGAATAACACAAAACGTCACAACAGACAGCTACACCTTTGATGCACAAAATGGGTCATAATGTTAGACCCTTTAGAATGTCAACTGTGGTTCCGTCCTCCTGGAACCAAATGCTCCATCATGGCTCCGAATTCATCATGGCTCTGTAGCGTTCACAGCCTACAGTGACTCTAAGTGGATGTAATGGCTCTTCGTGTATTAATTGCGGATTTTCAGTGCCACAGAGCCGAAATTTTTGGAAATCGTCCACTTCGTTGTTAAGATTCAGGAAGGCGTAAACGTAGATTAGACTCGATTCACGATCAATATCCACCAGCAGATGGACTGCCTGCACTTTGTAAGGAAACATTTTCAAGTCTGTCACCAAAATACCCCCCAGAGACGTGCGTGTAGTGGCCAATTGCGTGGCACGTCGTCTGGTTGATGTCGACGGAGCCTCTACGATGTTTTCAGCCACGGAAGCAATATTTTTGGCTGAACGAGAGGTACGAGCACTTCCAGGGTTTGCTCGGGCTCAGGTTGTTCTAAGTCTCTAAGAGTCGTTTGGCTAAACGCCGCATTGAACGACCATTGGGAGCCGGCCGGTCAGGAAAACGGCCACGAAATGCACGTTACTCCAAAATCACAGGCGAATTGTTATCGCTTATTCACACAAATTCTAACTCTGTTTGCATCACAAAACTCCAAACCGAACTCACATTCGACGCCATTTATACAATCTATGGCACTTTCCGTTAGGGTCATACATTATGGCCCATCCAGTATTAAATGATCTTGGGCCTACATCCGTAAAAGATTGTGCTGACGTACGAATTGAAGCCGGACGACCATTGACAACGCCGTCAGTTCGCTAATTGGGCGCTGGAAATGTTGGCTGTAGATCCGGATTTTGGACAAAAAATCATCTTTTCGGATGAAGCCCAATTTTGGCTCAGCTGCAAACAAACAAAATTGCTGTTATTGGAGCGAACACAATCCACAAGAGTTCGTTCCTCGTGACAGCCTTTAAAGTGTACCAGACCATCCTAAAATACCAGCTAAGAGAAAGAGTTTCAGATATATAAAGCAGTTCCCGACCAGATCATAGTATCCAAGACATTTTCACGGTACAACTTTATAGACATGAAAAAACTTTCGGCTCGATAAGCAGAGGAAACATCTGGGAGAGTCTTAAAAGGAAAGGGGTGGAGCAAAGGTCTTGTGCGAGAAATTAAAACCATGCACAAGGAAACATTTAATGTCATCAGGGTATGCAATGTGCTGTCAGACAAATACAAGACGTCTGAGGGAGTGACACAAGGTAGTGTGTTGAGCCCCCTCTTATTTATTTGCACAATGGACGATGCCACCAAAGATTGTTGCAGTACATTTTCACGCAACAAGTTTGGCTCTCTTTTCCTTGCAAGTCCCTTCGGTCCTTCTTCTCGTTGAGTGGGAACAGCGAGTTTTGGCGGAGGTGGAGGGCAGCCATGGTCCCATCGGCCAGTGGCCCACCAACCTCAGACCTCGGAAAACAACCCACATATGTTGCACGGCGGTTTTTCCTGCAGCGGAGAACGCGGAGGTTCAGTTGGTGAAGCCATAAGGACAGTAGAGAGACTCATGACGAACGAGGAACCCCAGGGTGTGACAGGAGGTCCACCGGGAACACCATTGTTGCAGCCCATAGACTCGTTTTTGCAGGAGACTCGCAACGGGCTGAATCTGACAGGACGTCTGAAAGTCGTCGAAGGGTGCTGACGGACGGTCCTTTCGATCCAGACACCCCAACACGATGATGACGAGGATGGGAAGACGATCCATGGAACTTACACCCTAACAAAAGGCAAATAACATGAGGCTTAATGGAAATCACCTTCCGCCACCGATGGGGAGACAACATTTGCATCTCTACAATGGATGTGGATGCACCGTCGTCTCTTCACCATCGATGGGTGAAGAGACGACGATCTCTTTGATAGCAACATCCCAACAAGGGAGCAACAGTGCTGTGCAGCACACCCTAACGACGCACCAGCTTTAAAATTCAGATTCGATGGGTGGATGGATGATGACCCCTTTTAAGCCAGCACCCCACCAATGGAGCACCGAAAGAGCAGCAGAGGCGTATAAGCAGATGGCCAAGTAATAAAACAGCCTCCACCGAGGGAACAGACGGGACACGAGACCCGTTAACTAGCATTTTGTCTTTTTCCGCAACACTGGAAATAGCAGGTCACTCCATCGACCAGTGTACTGCCAGTTCAACAAAAAATAAATCATCGAGCTCCCACGGAGCCTTTATAACGTGGTGGAAAATCTGTTTTTTTTTTTTTTTTTTTTTCATTTATCGGTTTTTGTGTCGCTAATTTTTTTTCCGGAGAAGATTTTCCTTTTGTTTTCTTTTTTTCTATCGCAAGGTTTCGTCCTTTTCATTTTACCCAGGTTTAGCTGCCGTCCAAGCGCTACTTGGAAGAATCCACAGCTGGCATAGCGAGATGCCAGAGAAGAAGTTATCATTTGGCCCGGGGCATCGCTCTATCGGTGCCGGGAATCAAACATCACAACATTGCCAAGAAAGGATAGAAAACTAAACAGCCGGTTATAGACAGCTTCAACCAATCTATCTTCAAGCATGTGCGTTCGCGAATAATATACTGCCGTTTGCAAATAGTGAAAAAAATATGCAAAAGAGTGTAAAGGATTGGAAAGACACATTAGGAACGCAGAAACTAGAGATCAATGTTGACGAATTGAAGGCAAGGATAAAAGCGGCAAATAGACTGTACGCAGAATTAAGAAAAAAGTTCCTAAACCACCACAAAAACACACAAGAAACTAAAAACATAAATTTTTAAAACGATGTATTATACCTACTGGTGTGAAAAACGTATACGAGACATGGCCAATGAATGAAGTACCTCAGGAATGTTATAGGAACCAGTAGAATAGACAAGAAAAGGAGCGAAGATATTAGAAACCAACTACAGGTCAATTCGGCTAAACTAATACTCGAGGAAAAGAAACCAAGATGGTTTGGACACTTAGTGGGCATGGAAGAGAATAGACAAGTGAAGAAAATTTGGGAAACAAGACCAGAAGGAAGAAACAAAAGAGGAAGACTCAAAACCACATGGAACACTACAGTCGAAAAAATTCTCAAAGAAGCTGGGAAGAGATGGGATTCGGCTAAACAAATAGCAAAAGAAAGGATCCAGTGGAGAAATTTTATGAAAAAATAAAAACAAGTGAGCCACTGATGCCACCTGGATACCTTAGGATAAAAGAGGACTGGATTATGTATGTATGTATGTAAATTGAGGACTATTATTCTTATACTAGAATTACGGCGTTTAGGCTAGAATAACGCGCTTCAAATCAAGGGTCTTTATTCTCGTGCTACAGTAACGAGCTTACAGTAAGGGACATTATTCTAGCCATTGGTTTATGTCGATGGACCTGCATCTACTTACGACGTGGAAGACAATATTAAGACTGGTATTCGAGATTTTACTCAAAAAAATTATCAACAATTAGACCGATAGGATAGGAATCAAGAAAATTAAATTTGGAGTTCTCACGCTAAGAAAGCCCTTTCCTAGCGAACTAACCAGAATGTATCTTCGTCATACTAGAGGATTTCAACTCACTTTTGTTACATTGGAAATTTCACATTCAACTGAAAACACGAAAACATATCGCATTTTCGAACAAATTCGAAAAATTAAAATTGATATGAACAATAAATATTTCAAAATTGACAGCTATTGCTTCTCAATCACAATATCAAGGAAAGTTCCCCGACTGATTATCTGTAGTCGGCTATCAAATTGACTTGAGCCCACTTATCGCAAGAAACCCATAGAGTTCACTCAGAGCGAACTCAAAACCACATCAACAATTTGCCTTTTTTAAGCACATCACCCTCTATAAAAAGTTTAGCCTCATGTTCAACTTACTTGTATCCAATATCATTGTAACCAATGCTCATTTGATAAAACTGGAGGTCGCGCAAAATGATGGCACACTCTTGAAAAGTTACGCATTTACGAGTCCCGGTATGATGGACGATCACATATTCCACGGGAATAGTCTGATAATCCACTTCGGAAGCTCCGTCACCGCCCCATTGAAGTTTTGTCTTAATCTCTGGACAAACTGCAAAATGAAATCCCGACAATAAGTACAATAGAATGTGAGGCTTTTTAATTCACGATCTTCGGTACAAACCTGCGGGCTTTTTCTTGTTCTTACTCTCCACAGATACAATTACTGCGAGTACAACCAGGAAAACTGCGATCTTCATAATAGCGCGATTTACAAGCGGAATAGAATGCACCAAGTGAACTCAAACTTACCGTTGCAAAAGTGGAACTAAACTGATGTCGATTTTTTTCCATACGCAGTAGTTCGAATATTACGAGAATCTAGGGCTTATCGCGGTCTGAAAATCGTTGATATTAATTCTTATGAATTAGATTATCTAAGGTACATTTTCAAGGACACCCCAGTAGATGTTATTTGTGTTGGTGAAACAGGGTTTGACTCCGAAGTTCAAAATTTAGTTTATGAGGGTTACGATGGTTACAAGCTATATCGTAACGATCGTATAACGTGAATACTCGTACGAATGATGGAGGTATTGCAATATGTTGTAAACCAAACCTCTACTACTCGGAAATTGCTGAATCGGTATCTACAGCTAATGGTATTGAATATAAAATAGAAATCGACAGTGTCTACTGTCATGTGTCCATAGAGCAAATTATATTTTTTGCCCAATTGCTTTCTTCTCTGCCTTAGATGATTTTGTTGTTCTCTATGAACACATAATTCTGTGTCAAGTTTGCTTGATCTTGTTATTGTATCTGACATAGCTGACACTTTACATTCCCTGCATCAGACCATGAACTAATACTCCTGACATGTAAAATTGATTTTGTGCATAATGCATCCCTATTACATTTTCTTTTAGAAATTGCAAAAATATCAATCTTGATGCTCTGAACAAAGATCTTAACACAATTTCCTGGGATCAATGTATGTACCTTCCGGGCGCAATTGAAAAATTATCCTTTTTCCAGAGATCACCCACCCAATAGAAATGTTCCAATGCGGACTATTCATCTAAAATATCCGAAATGTCCCTTCTTTACACCAGAAGTCGTTAATTCCATAAATATACGTATGAAACTCCATCACAAATGGAAAGAAAAACCTACTTCACGTAACTGGGAACGTTTTCTCAGAACGTCCGGCTCGGAACCACTCAAATAATGTAACTCGACAATCTAAATACAATTACATTCTTTCCAAATCAAGTCCATCATTCGATTACATAACACTGTGGAAAAATCTGCATAACATTGGTGTTGGTAAATGTAGTGATTCTGAGTGCTTACTGGATCCCGATTTTCACCAACTAACTGCATCTCACACCATGTGGGAAGTAAAAATCAGCTATTTCGAACAGCAAATGGCCCTGAACATCGAAACAAATGAGGCAGTAGGGCTCGTTCACTCTCTCGTTCTACTCGGAAAGGCAAGTACTGTTTTGGAACCAGCGCAATAAGGTGTTTACAGCCGTGCCCTGCCAATTTAACGAAAAATCGGAACACAAGATTCCCCATAAGCTCAAGCGGCAACCGCTGACGGTACAAGACATCAAGCCGCTTATTCCTTCACGATCGCATAACCGGACAGCGTTTTCTAATCGACACTTGTGCTGACTTGTCTGCGATCCCACCTTGACAAATCTTTTACATCCAATATTAAATTCTTCGCAGTAAACGATAGTAGCGTTCGAACCTACGTCCAACAAGAGCGAAGAGTGAATTCCAGTACATGGTAGAGCAGCGATACTGCCACCCATCAAAAAGCCGATGAGCCAGCCCAAAAAAAAAATCCGACGACTGGACACCTTGCGATGATTATAGGCGGAAGAACCCACAAACAGTTCACGTCGATCGATCTAGTCCCTAGTATTACCAGATCTCAATGGACTCAGATGATATCCCTAAAGACCGCAATTATAACCAATTTTGTCTTCCTTGAGTTTTTAGGCAAGCCATTCAGTCTAAGAAACGCCACAAAAATCTTCCAAAGGTTCATCCGAGAAGTACTAAAGGACTTTGATTTCATTCACACCTAGTTAGACGATCTCCTCATCACCTGTTCCCAACTACGGCCTCACCATCAATCAAGAGAAATGTAAATTTAGTGCAAAGTGCGTCGTATACCTCTGATACCTGATCTCAGCTAAAGGTTTCAAACGGCCAGAAACGCTAGCACAACTTCGTCGCTTTTTCGAAATTGTAAACTTTTACAGACGGCACATCAAAAAAGTTGCAGCAGCACACGCCATCCTCCACGAACTGCTCAAACATGCACTCAAGAGACAAGGTTAGCGGCTTTCAAACGCTGCAAAGAGGACCCACCCATCACAGTTCTCCTAGCACCAGAGCCGAGCTACGCTGAAACACAGACGCATCTGACAGGGCAGAAGGTATCGCTCAACGTGATTATAACCACCGGAAACGAGAAACTCCCACCGGCCGAGACAAATTGCAGACAAAGCATATGCACGACAACTGAACTTCATAAGTCAGTACTCTATCCAAATTATACATGTACTCGTAAAAGAACTAGAAAACAACATAGCCGATACCTTATCGAGAATGGACGCAGCCATTCCATTCTCGGTATGTGGGTCAATGACAACCCACTTTGCAATGACCACATATTTGATGTCACCAAAAATTCTGCGAAATGTATAGGTTTCCCTAAACGATGTAAGAAATATTTCACCCCCTCTGATCTGGCCTCAATATGTAAGGCCTTCATCCATCCAATGTTGGAGTACAATGTTCACATATGGTGAGGTGCTCAGGTGTTCCTAAAACATCTCTGCAGCTGCTATATAGATTCAAAACCGTGCGATAAAAGTCATAGGTGATGCTATATATACCCTTTACAGACATAACCTCCAGCACGGTATCTAAAACCTTCCTTACCTACTGTATAGCTCGCTACGGCTGCTTCAAATGGATCACAACGTACCAAGGGGCCCAGTGACATCATCCCATGACACATCTTATAGGAACGGAATGGTAGAAAGATGGCACCGAGTTCTCATAGGCGAAACACACTGTATTGCTAGGTCTACACACATGCTATAAGAAAGATCTAACGGTACAACGCTTAGGGTTCCTTTCGAATTCTTCAGCCATGAAGACCCACCATCAGATTCCAACATATTTCTAAAGGAAATAGGCATACACCCGAAACTCATCATTGTAATAAAAAACGTTTTACTTTAAACATTTGTTTACTTGCAAGCCACGTGTTCTTACGGCAAGATGCTTCCAAGCAAGCCCTGGATTCAACCTACTCAGGCCCACACAAAGCCCTCGATCAGACAAATGACAGAGTTTTCACCATCGATATATGTAAGTGGCAATTCTTCAGATGTGAGCATCGAAAGACTGAAGCCCACACACCTCAACGACATGCAAGAGCAAGAAAACGCAATGCCAGCAACCGTGCCCCAGCCGATATCACCGAAAGACAACAGAAAGATGAACCTCAATGTCTTACTGTTCGTATCTATCATGTACCTAATCAAACCATCACGAAACGTTATCGAAAACTGTAACATTTTCTACAGTGGATTTACCAACTTCTCAAATGTAAAGATGACATCGTTGCTTGCAGAGGAGCTCTATGAAACCTCGCTTTGTTTTAAATGGCTCGAAAGGATCCTTACCAATTTTTACTGTCATTACGATATACTCGTAACTCAATTAAAGTTAGATGTACGAGTATTGTAGTAAGCAAATAAACTCTTATTTTCTCAATAATAAACCCACTAGGTCCTAAGCCACGCTGAAAAGTCCTAAGTAGTTTGTAGACAATGACTTTCAATCTTCCACATAATACGCTTAAAATAAATATTTGTGTGCGATGCTTCGAAAGCTTATCCCTCTACATTTCGCTTAGTTTAGGGGATTGCCTTTGATGTGGATTATGCAGAGCACGGTGAGAATTTAGTCGCTGGACATGATTTCTTGTAAGCATGCGCGCAATGTTTAAGCTCATTACCACATAACATCTTTACCGACTGTGTTGTTTTACAAGCTTGCAACGACTTTAAACGACAACGACTTGTTCGGATCATCATTCAAATATTGCTAGCATATCAACGTTTTAGATTTTATCTCAGCTCCTGGTTTTCAAGCCATAACATAAGTGAGGCGTCTTATCCGTACAAAGAATTTCTTTCCGTACCAGCTTTCTTGGAAAGTAATTACAGTAGCGTCGCTACACTCTTGTTCGTACCAATGTTTTCTCCCAGGGAGTTAAAAGCTCCTTATCTCTTTAGCAGTACTTAGTCCCCGAAGAGCGCGAGGTCCATTGCTCATATACTACGAGGGTTGTCTGAAATGTTTCCGACCGAACAATGATACAAGACATTTTTTCTCAAAATTTTTTTTTATTTTTCTACATAGTCTCCTACAGCGATGCTCCCATCTCTCTAACGCGTCCAAATAGTACTTGGCGTTTTTCTCTGCAAAATAATTGTTCAGGAAGGTGAATGCCTCCTCATTTGACGAAAATCTCTGTTCTCCGAGCCCAGGTTTTTGATGAGGGATCAAAAAGAAGTCGCTTGGGGCTACATCTGGTGAATAAGGCGGTCAAGCAGTTCAAACCGCAATTCATGGATTTTCACCATGGCAACCGCTGAGGTGTGAGACGGCGCGTTATCTTGGTGAAACAGGATTTTCTTTTTTGCAAATGTGGCCGTTTTTCCGCAATTTCTGCTTTCAGCTTCGATTAAGATAGCTTCTTTACTATCCCAAAAAACAGTCGCTATCACTTTCCCAGCCGAAAAAACAGTTTTGGCTTTTTTTTGGAGCCGGCTCGCCCTTTGATGTCCACTGTTTTGACTGAGATTTTGTTTGGCGCCTATAATGGTGTATCCAAGTTTCATCTACAGTAATTAATCGGCGCCAAATCTCGGATTTATTTCGCCTAAACTGCGCCAACAGAGCGTGGGAAATGTTCATTCGAACACGTTTTTGGTCTAACATAAGCAAACGCAGCACCCAACGCTTTCTCATGCCTAAAACTTGATTTAATATGTAACAAACACGTTCTTTGGACATTTTCATAACCTCTACTATCTCTCTCACTTTAATTCGGCGGTCGTCTAACACCATTTGGTGAACTTTAGCAATGTTATCGTCAGTGGTTGCAGTTTTTGGAGGTCCCGAACGTTCATCATCTCCCAAGCTGTTACGGCCACCATTAAATTTAGCTGCCTTAAGATTCACTGTGGTAAATGATGGTGCAGAGTTCCTATACACAGAGTCCAAATCATTTTTGATTTGCGTAGGGGTATTGCCTTTCAAAAACAAGAATTTAATAACAGCTCGATACTCAATTTTTTCCATTTTCACAAAAAACACTCACTTTGACTCACTCAAACTGCGCGTCCAAAATAACTGAAACTTCGGTAAGTAACTGTCAAAAGATGCACAACTAGCATTCACTAGCTTTTATTGACGAGTGCTGCTATCTTTACGTTGTGGTCGGAAACATTTCAGATATTGTCGCTATCCGTTTTGATTGCAGCTTTACAAAGTCGAGCATCGGCTTCCAAAGGTAAAGGCAACTTGAATTTACAAGATATAATACAATAATCGGAAAACCGATCAGCCTCATCCGTTATCGAAGAATTGGCCATGCCGGCTAAATTTTCTGGTCTTCTAGCCAAAGATCCCTTTGCCTGCCTTAAATTCACCCTTAAATTTCAATATCTTAACAGAAGATCACTGGTACGTTTTCTCGGCAAGCGGAAAGCGATAAGCCATTGAATCACCCATATGAACGAGAAGACAAGACTTAGGAGTTTCTTGCAATCGCAACAAGTATTTTCCCAAAGTTTTGGGACAGGATCAAATGCTAAATTGCTGATATTATGACTCATCCGCGCAAGTATTATCGACAATGTTTTTCGAAAGTATTTAAAACGACGGTGTTTTTGTTTTTTACCAATTTTATTATTTATTTTTTTTTTTTAAATATATCTATAGTGTTTAGTAGGTATTGTTGTTTGATTTCTCTGACTAAGAGGTTTCAGACCAATTATCCCATGTTTGGATCTCATTGTAGATATCAAGACCGGGACTGATGGTAGCCTGAACTTGCCGGGCTGCAAGCAATTTATATCTGCGACCAAGTTCTCCAGAGTCTACGCCGCATTGAAGAAGTTTTTTTGCAGCTTCATAGGCTCTCGTTGTTGGTGAAGACTCTAAGGAAGTTTCATTAATTTTGTTCCCTGTTCCAGATCGCTTTTTAAATATAAGTGCTTACCTTGAAAATCGCCAATAAATGCTATTCCAGTTCCATTACGATTATAGCCATAGGTATGACAACCAATCTTATGCCAGCCACATCCTTCGTAAATGTTTCCGTCATTTCCGATTAAGAAACTGAAAGAGGAGATAAAAAGTGAGAATGGAGTACTTAATCAGCGTAAAATTGGATTTCAAAAGTGTATGGAAACGACAACGAGTTTAGGTACAATTTGGAACTAGAAAAGTTGGATAGTTGTAAGGATTCTTAAAAACGAAATATAGACCTGGAGTTCTGGCAATAAGTTCGACTGTTAACCTTCTCCAGGCGCACGCTAAGAATCACTTTGGAAACTGCAAAGCTTAAGGAAGGCTAATGGCAAATTTCCTGTGCCACAAAACATTGTTAATTTTGGTTGAGCTGTGATCTTGTTGCTTTAAAACGGCCACCATACCGGATATGGATTAACGACTTGAATAGTTTTCAACCATGAACAACAATTGGGTCCTGCAAAACTGATATTAAATCCTCAATTCATAACCAAAGATACCTAAAACACGGATGATAATTCAAACAGTATTGTATATTGTATGCGAAATATTTTAGGAGTCAGCAAGATAAGGTGGTCGGGGCGCTAGATCCTCCCTTCTGAAACTGTGTCTTAATCTACACCTGCAAATTTTGTAATACCTAAGAATAGCACGCGTAAAAGGGGGTTAGGACTGCTTCCTACACCAAGAGCACGCCGCTTTCTAACATTCGGGTCCATCTACATCAAACACATTAACACCTCACAAAGTATACGGGGAAATACTCATCCTACGCAATTACAATACCAAAGCTTAACTCAGTACTACTGGACATTCATGTCAGAAAGTTGACCACTTTCCTTACCTAAGAAATACGATCTCGACTAACGGTGGTCCCAAAGAAGATGTAGGTAGCGCAATGTGCTAAGAAAAGTTTGCTATAAGTATGCTGTCAAATATATGGAAAAGCAATGTTTTTAGCGCGATAACGAAACCGAGACCATCGAATCAGTACCACTCGGAGCTGAAAACCTTCGTGAGTATATATTTATGCAGAATCCGGTCACAGCTGCCATGAAATTGAATATTCGTATCCACACCTTGGTTTTAAAGAAAACTGGACCACATGCTGGCGAGCAACCAACAGAGGCCGAAGACTGTCAAGAAGTGCGGTTGGATCTACTTGGTAAAAGAGGATGAAAAACTGTGGAATATACTACGGTGGCTGCCGTAGAAGACGAAGCCCAGGTCTATTTAGGTACGGTTTTGTTGGAAACTAAGTCTTGAGCTTTTGTTATGTAATGTGTGAGGTTGAAATCATTTTAGGTGATTTTATTGCCAGAATACGAAAAGATGACATCCCTGGTAGAACAATGGTAAAGATTAGCCTACACAAGATCACATCTAAGAACGAAATAGGCTCATTGACATTGCTGGCGGGAGAAATATCACTACAGCTAGCACACGGTTTTCTTTCTTCGTTTACACAGCAACATAGTCGTCACCCAATTTTAAAAAAGTCAACCAAATCTAGTATTATAGATTGCCGAACATTCCGGGCGGCAAATGTGTACTCGAACCGCTCGAGGTACGTCTTCAGATATTTAACAAATCGCCAGCAACTTTTCTGATGGCGTGTTGCTCAAATCCTCTTCATTGCCTTTACAATCTGCATTAAGTGCTAAAGATCGCTAACGTCGATCAAAAGAAACCACCTAAAATGCTGCAACGTAATGTGCTGGATTTCAACCGACCGCCCCCACGAAACCCCCAGTTTTAGAGTGCAAGCAGTCATATGCTGAATGATGGCTCATTCATTCTCCAAGCAAAAGTGGACAGAAGACCATCGAGCTCTCCGGAAAAACAAAGAACATGAGCCATCGATCGAGGTAAGACAGAAATGCTACTCTGGGAACAACGATCAAAAGTCAAACGAAAAGATGAAAGGAATGTTTCAATCCAACAAGACCCGAACCTGCCAGTTGGCCTTCGATTCGAAATCTCTCAACTATTATGTTAGGGGCCGCCACCTGAAGACATTGGTTTATGAAGATAAACCAGCGACTATTTACGACGTGGAAGCCAATATTAAGACTGATATTCGAGATTTTACTTGTAAATGTGATCAAAGTGATGAAAAAATGTAATCAAAAGAAAATTAAATTGATGTTTGTGCATTTTATATGAATCTTTAGAGTTTTCATGCTAAAAAAAAAACAAAAAATAAAACATTCACTAGTCAAGTAGCCTAGTCGTCCCATTATTCTTAAGGGTATGCTAGAAGAGTTCAATTCACTTTTGTTACGTTAATATTGAAGCGAAATCAGGAAAAGTCTATAGCTATGATCTCCGGTTGCAACTGATTAGGGACAATAAAAATTTCAAAATTGACAATCAGTAATTTAATAGCACACATGTTCGGCTACCTTCTCTTCCTCAATCACAACACCAAGCATATTTCTCCGAACCGGTTATCTGTAGTCGACTATCAAATTGACTTGACCCCACTTATCGCGAGAATCTCACATAGTCTCACTCAGATTGAACTCAGAACCACATCAACAATTTCACCAATCACCCTCCGTAAAAAGTTTTGTCTCATCTTCAACTTACTTGTATCCAATATCACTGCATCCAATGCTCATTTGATAAGACTGGATGTTGCGCAAAATGTTGGAACACTCGTGAAAAGTTTCGCATTTAAGACTCGCGGTATGATGGACGATTACATATTGCACGGGAATAGTCTGATAATCCACTTCGGAAGCTGGTTGACCGTCCCATTGACGCTTTGTCTTAATCTCTGGACAAGCTGCAAAATTAAATCGCCAGAATATAGGTAGAATCTGAGGCTTTTTAATTCACGATCTTCGGTACATACTTGCGGGCTTTTTCTTATTCTTACTCTCCACAGATACAATCACTGCGAGTACAGCCAAGAAAACTGCGATCTTCATAATAGCGCGGTATGAATACGATACGATACGAGCAGAATAGAATACACCAAGTGAACTTAATCTTACCGTTGCAAACGTAATACTAAACTGGGGCTTTACTACAACAATATTTGTTTTTCTTTTTGTCGTATTTCTTTCCTTTTGATTCTCGCGTCATTTGGGGATTTTTGCTGATGATCCGATGGCTCATGTCAAATGGCACTCATGGGAAAACCCAAAAGTGATTTTGTTATCATATGGATGGCGAAACTTGGTTTAATTTGTCATAACATATGCTTAGATGCAAAGATGTTCTGGATTGAACGAATTCAATTTAAAAGTGTGTTTATCAGTACTTTATTCGCTCGAACAGTTTAAACGAAAACTGTTTCAGCAGATCAATTGCAATGCATTCGCTTGCCTTAGGGTTTCTTGCCTTTTATATCAAATCCAGATCCAAGATGGCTGCTGATGTTTTCTCTAGCAGTCATCGTGGTATACCAACTTGATCAAAAAGTTCCCGGGATAACCACCGTGTGGCGCTCGCATTGTTCCGATTTGAGTTTTTGTTAATTGGTACATCTGTTATTGACATTCCCTCTAAATCACAGCTTGACATTTGCAAAATTTACGTAGCCAAGAGTACATCTATCTCTGTGTGTGTTGGCGATTTTTTACAATTTTAGAAATGGATGCAACAACGAAATTGAATTAAATTTTGCGTAAGAAATGGTGCGCGAATATTGGAAATGTTGAAAGATTGTTTCGGCAACGATTCTCTAAAGAAAACGGTCGTTTACCAGTGGCACGAGTGGTTCAAAAGTGGTCGTGAGTCAATCGAAGATGATGAACGGAGTGGCAGACCATCGACATCGAAAACCGACGAAAACACTGATGGAGTAAAAGAAATGTTGGTCAATAACCGCAAATTAACCATCAGAGAAATATCGGAGGACATGAACATTGCCTATGGATCCGTCCAAGACATTTTGATCAATGATTTGGGTTTCCGTCGTGTAGCCAAAAGACCTCAATTTCATGCAAAAAAGAGACAGTGTTGACGTCGCAAAAGAGATGATTTCCGAGGCTGAATCCGATCCCACATTCATCAAAAGGATCATTACTGGAGACGAGACGCGGGTTTATGAGTACGACACTCAATCCAGACATCAGGCAAGTGAATGGCGTTCACCAAATGAGCCGAGACCAAAAAAAATACGTCGTTTTCAGTCAAGAAAGAAGGCAGTGCTCACGGTTTTCATGAATTACAACGGTGTGAATTTTTGCCTGAAGGCCAGACAGTAAACAAAGAGTATTGGGCGTTATGAGTCGTTTGCGTGAAGCAATTCGCCGAAAGAGACCAGAATTGTGGGCAGAAAACTCATGGGTTTTGCACCATGATAACGCACAGTGCCATCATTATTCGTCATTTTTTGACGAAAAATGCAACAAATACCATCCAACAGCTTCCGAATTCACCTGATTTGGCTCCCAGCGACTTCTTTCTATTCAATCGAGTTAAAAAACCACTACGGGGAACGCGTTTCAGCAGCCGAGAGGAAGTAATGGAAAAATCGCAGGAAACACTGAAGGACATACCGAAAACCGAATATAAAAAGTGTTTCGACGATTGAATCAAGCGCTAGCATAAGTGTGTTGCAGTTGACGGGGATTACTTTGAAGGGACAATATACGAGTAGATTTAGATGAATAAACTTGTAGTTTTAATTTTCTGAATAAATTCCGGAATAATTTTGATCAAGGTGTTATATCAACTTTTTGGTCCTCCTTTGCTCTAACTCATTCCACCGCACTTCATGGATGGCAGTGATGTCGGCTTTATAGCAGTCAAGGGCTCCGCTTATTATTCGCCTGCACCTAGATTCTTCAAAATCCGAACATTGTTGTCTTTTTTTAGTTTTACTAGAGCGACAAAAGTAAATCCGTCCTTATCCCAAGCTATTAGTTAGCTTGTTAGTCCGCCTCCACTTGAATGTTAGGCGATTGAATATACATAGAAACCATACATACGAGTATGTACTCGTACGCAGGGTGTGTTTTTAAGCGTTTCAGACATTTTTGTTTAAATAAAACACAAAGAAATTAATTTGAAGACGATTTATTAAACTTATTCGAAAGATTAATTCACGCCATTTAATATTTGAAAATGGTTTGGGCATGTGCTCATCACGGTTGTAGGTCCAATTTTCGATCACAAGGAGTGTATATCGCGTATTACTCGAACAGTGTTTTGCTCCACAGCTGCACTGCCAACTTCACTGGAACTGGCTTACAGTTCTTCTAATATCGCGGCTAACTTCTCTGCCAATTTTGTATTTCGTTCCAGTATACTTGGCTCCACCAGATATTAATCGCCATACTGTAGCGCAAAATGCAAGCTGCGCTATATCATATTGCGAAGGATTTTCAATTCAATCAGTCGATGCGGTGGATCATGGCACTTGTTAATAACTGTACAGGGTCCGATTTGAGTAACGTAGGTTGCTTCCTCTGTATAGTGAGAGAATAGTTCCCAGAATGTCAGCAACGCAAAAAGAATGTCTTTTTTCAGTTTTGGAGATTTCGGATTGAACGGATGCAGAGCATCGAAGATATTCATTGCTGGTAATTTTATGAGAGCCATCTGGCAGGAGCAGCAATTCATAACGATGCGAACACAAATAGCGGCAAATGTCAGTTCCACTTTGACATTTGTGAAGTAACAGATACAAAATACACGTCAGCAAGACCTGAATCGCTGTACTCCTAAAGAACCCAGAGTAATTGTTAAAATTTTTTTGCGGAATAATTTGTCTGTGGTGCTGGCGCAGCGTGAATTTCGGCACAGATTTCCCGGTTGTCCGACCCCAACTGAGCATACACTATGACGTTTATCCGATAGTCTAGAAGAATATGGGACAACATGAGATGCTGACAGGTCTGGCCGGCTCGGAGCAGCCGTTCTGCTAAGAATATCGCAGCTGTGGTTAAAGATGTCGCAGAGGACCCCGGAATACCGACCAAATGACGTGCCACTCAATTGGGCATTAATCGGCGGTCCTTACAGAGAATTTTGCTGAAAGACTGTAAGACGTTCCCATACAAAGTACAAACAGTGCATCAGCTGTTAGCTATTGACCGCCAAGCGCGTGTAACCTACGCTCAAGCCATCCTGAATCTCGACCACGAGGTAGAAAACACGAAAATCATCATAAGCGGCGAGCCCCATTTCCATGTGGTTGTTCAATCTATGTGAATAAGCAAAATTATCGATGCCATTACACCCGCTCAAAGTTACTGCATGGTGTGTAGTTTACACTGGAGGCGTCATAGGGCCTTATTTTTTTCGAAAACGCCACTGGCCAAACGACTAGTGCCATGTTCCTCAATTGGATGAATTGGGACCGGAGAACATGTGATTACAACAGGATGAATCAACGGTGCAGGCTGCACGAGCCACACCCGAAATTTTGAGGGCTGTATATCCGCAGCGGCACTGGCCGGCAAGATCGCCTGATTTAACCGTTTTTTGTGGGGTTTTTTGAAGTTACGAGTCTATGTCAGGAAGCCTCAGACCCTGGAATTCCTTAAAGAGAATATCGTCAAGAATGCCAGGAGCTATCGCCGGAAGTCATGAAATTGGGCCTGAATGGTCATAAATTTTGGCGACGGCAACTTTGCCGATATCATTTTCTCCACTTAATGGTAAAAAATTTAAGACGTCAAGTAAGAAGCAAATCCAAAAGCTTTTGCACCACCTTGTAATACCGCGCTGGAATCTGCACTTTTCACTTTTTTCGTTTCTGTGATGAGTAACCGGAACAGCATCTGCAGAATGGCATTCGCTTCACCTCCAAGTGCAACTGAGAGCTGTCGACACACTAAAATGGATTTGTCACTTAAAAGTCTTGAGATAGAGGCATTATAGATCATTTGAATGACTATACATGGCCATGTTTGAATGAGGATTTGTTTGCTCTACTGTCTTCAGTTCGTCTGTAAGTTCATCGGCCGAACACCTGTTTAAGACAATACCATACCATCAATTTCTGGGTTTTACCATAACGTCGCAAAAACGTGGTACACCGTTTGTTAATGATGTCGAAGAACTCATTTAAGATGCAAAGAATTCGGTCCAGAAATTTGATGTTCTTTGTGGTTTGTCGAAATTTCTCAGAAGTCTTAAGGAGAACTGCTATTGCTTCGTAGAGAAGAACCTTTGAGGCACTTGAAACCATACGATACGAGTTTGCTCATTTGAAGAAAGACCACTTGGGAGGGCATATTTCATTTCAGCGGGATCTATCGCTGTTGTCTTCAGTGTGTCACTGAAACACGTTATTGACGTTGCTTTGTTGGCATTGTATTTTGTATGAGCAGAAAAGTGATAGATGCCAAGCAGGTGGGTTGAAGAAGCGAATTGGAAAGGAAACCGTGACTAAGTTGACTATTTTCTATGAATTTGTAGCAAAACTCTCGCAAATGCACTGAAAGCTAGTTTGATCTTTAGACAAGACCATCAGAAAATTCAGCATACTCATAAGGAGCTGTTGTGGATGCAATGTGCTTAAGAAAGTACACAAGTATCGGATAAAAACAGTCATTTGTAGAAAGGACGAGTGAGTTCGGCTGAAGCAGGAGTACAGGTGTCATATCTCTCCCACCATCGATGAAAGGGATTTTTGCGGTTCCTGCTGGTAAAGAAAGACGGTTTGAGTTCAATGAGTCGAATGGAAATTTTTCTGTAGGCGAGCACAATGTCACAGTTAGTAATCTATTTCCGTTCGTCCTCCGATGGCAGCAACTCTCTAGGATAAAAGTTCTTCAGTGATGCATGAGCAATTTGAAAGAAATCGTACTTCTGTAGGATTTCATAGACCTGATCGAACTGTGTAGTACTTTTTAGCAAATCAGCGAATGAGAGACCTGCCAGCTATTTTACTATCGCTTTGTTGATATCAAAGTGTGTACTCAAACCGCATGCAGGAGTGCCACTAGGAAGAAAGGCCGACTCGATGAAAAGGCTTTCAGCACCTTCTTCAGTATTTGCAGTCTTTGCAGTATGCACCAGGCCAGCGTCCGCACCTAGTAGTCGTTATATCCCCCCAGACCCGATAAACTAGTGTAATTGACGTAGCCCCACAGAAAATAATCCAATGGCGTGAAATCGCACGATATTGGTGGCCAATTGGCCGATCCATTTCTTAAAAGGGTTCAAGTCGTGTTGTCAATGAAGCAATGGTAGTATGGGGTGGAGCAGCGTTCTGTTGGATACACAGTTCTTCCTCATTGATGTCTCGCAAATTTGGGAGCAAATAATCGTTGATCATCTCATTGTGCCACTGTGTATTGACAGTAACTTGTGTTCAGAGCTCATTTTGAAGAAATAAGGACCGACACCAGCGTGAATATCACAGCAAACAGTACAATTTTGTGTACTAGTGTCTCGTTGAGTTTCTTCTAGATTGCGTTTCTAGAAATAGAAATTTTGATCGTAACCTCGTCGCTCTTACGATTTTTCGTTAAAAATAGAAGTCGACATCAATCTGAGAGCTCCTGTCGCAAGGCATTGCCTCGGAGCTCTTCGTTCCTACACCAGTTTTATCTTATACAGAAAACTGAGAGCTTTCACTCAGTTACTTGGCTTTTCGTTATCCAATCCGAATGGGATCGATTGATCTGGTCGATCACATAATCTTTTAAATGTTTCGCACATTAAAGGCCGATTTACAAAATACTATGATAACCACTTAAATGTGAGCAGCGATTTATAGATCAGAAGATGTCGATACCCGAAGAGCAGAAGATTTCGATACTTGAATAACAAAGTCTCGACCATTGATGACTAGAGAGTAGAATCGAATTTTCTAGCAAATTGTAAGTTGTATGGGACGCTGGATGGCGAGGATTGTTCTCGAAGTATGTCATTCGAGTATAAATACCAGCATCCCCAAGGTATGCAAGCAGATCATCAGTTGAATTTGAAGTGTTAATTAGGAGAAGTGATTAAGTGGCTTAAGTAAAAGATAAGAAATGTATAAGCGGTTGAGAGATTGGATTGTATTGAGAGAAACAATTAAATAGTGAATTGTAACTGTACTGAATAAAGCGATTTCTATTGAAAAGAATAAGTTCTATCATTTGTACCCATACAATACGAACAAAAATCTGTTTTCTAGTGATGATTTGTCAAACAAAATTGAGCATGCACGACAAAAAGCTGTCAGGACAGGAGTGACAGCACGAGTAAAAAGTCAACTCTATTCAATTTTCATATCATTCAGCAAGCACCTTTTCCATGATATTTGTCAATCAATTAGAGCTATATGTTTACCTCAGCAAAAAAGACGTGAAATTAGCCAACCTACTATGTTTTTGAACACCTTCTGTTTAGTCTTGAAATTACTTAACTAAAAGGTGAATGGTTTATGCACTAGCTAAGTACTAAAACCAAAATGTCCTTGCTCGCCAACCGTATCACAGGAAATGCATTAGATGCTTCTTTAATAATTCAAATATCTTAAGGAATTATGCTTGTTTCGGACGTTAGATTCAATAGCTATAAAAGATTGTTGAATGCTTTTACACCAATAGAACAAGTTAGTTCTTTCCCGGTGACTTCCGGATAAAGATTATGCTCAAAAGAATGCCTATTTTCTAACTCATATTCAAGCCATTCGTACTCTGTTTTTTTATTGAGTATATTCACCTCAGTCTGGCACGTATTCCATATACTACTTCACTTCCAATAAACTGCCAACATTCGAAAGACCATATACTCTTCTACTCCTCCTTATGCACAAGAAAAGGTCAATCATAGATGAATTCAGCCAACCAAAACACTATCGAACATATTCATGTGGCGACGTCATCCATGAGCAAAACCAAACTGGAATAAATGGAAATGAAAATTGCTTTTTTTGCATGACTGCGCAGGTAAATATCCTTCAAATGAAGTATCCTTTCGATACAGAATAGTAGATCCCCTTACAGGATGTAGACCTCAAGTTCAGTTCTCAGTCAACTATCGATGTTCAAACTTGCTTTTCCCCCGCTACAATACAATCCGTGCAAAGTGTTTAAAGTGAAAATATTAAGAGACCTTCGATTTTTAGTTCAAAATTGAGTGTCAGATTTGAAAAAAAAAATAAAAAAATAGAAATGATTGTTAATACTCAAATGAATCCGACACATTCGAGTGGCATAATGAACTCGCAACAGTGTGAAAATTTTTATTTAAAACGTAAACTCGGTCCCGATGACCAAATCGATAACAGCAATGGCTTTATCCAAGCGAAGAAAAGGCATTTGCAGGAGTTCTCCTCTCCTATGAACAATAATTTCCAAACTCCTACTTCTATTGAGGACCAGCAGCAACAACAACCCCAGCAGCAGCAGCAACAACAACAACAACAACAACAGCAGCAACAAAATTGCAATGATATACAGTTCAATTTAAACACCAATGCCTTCATCAATGATCTCTTCAGCTACGACAATAATTTAGTAGCGGTCCAGACCAATTTCTCCAGCGACCAATTCGATGGAAATTGGCAGAATACAGATTTGCTTGAGTTGGACCATAGATACAATTCAGGTCTTGGTACTGTTGTTCCTCAAGAGTCGCATCATTCGCTGGTCCAGCAAGATGTCGCAAACAATAACAACAACAACATTCAAGTGCCTCAGATGGATCTGCACCAAACACAGCAAACAGAAGAACAACAGCAATTGCAGAATTTATCGGTTTTCACAATGCAAAAGCCAATTTCTGGTGCAGAAGTGCCCTCTCGTCGTTCTACCAGTGGACCTTTCAATTCTGATCCAGAGTCAGACTTCGAGGATAAAAATCTGTCGTGGTTGTTTAATTTCAAGTTGGACGAGTTGCCGCATCTTTCACCAGAAGTCAATCAGGCTCAGACCGCACAGGGTGGTAAGAATAATTCCGATGGTCAGGTGAAACAACAGACAAAAATTCAGTCGAAAACGGGAAAGAAATTTGAGGAATTGGTTATGGAAGTCACTGCAGAAATGGACCCAAACGATATGATTGTTGGAGAAAATGTTGTTGTTGAAAACTCTCCTAGAATGTAAGTACGATTTGTCAGTGTTTATGTTTCAAAATGTTTTATAGAAATATTAAATTAATTTTTGTAATGCGACTTACTCGTAGTGCGTATAAATTAAGATCTACGGAAACGGTTTTACTAAATTAAGCAGTGTTTTCGAAGCTTCTATATCTGTAGCCTCCTACGAGATTACAGGCAACAAAATGGAAGGAGTTTAAAACATTAAGGGCTCTGTTATTTTGTTATTTTCTCACACTATTTGACTCAACAATCCCGTTTCTAATTCTGTTTGAAAAATCATGCGTTTCAACCTTAAGTTTAGTCATAAAACTTAATTAGAAAACTGTTAACTTTCAATAAGATTAAGAAGCAGTGTTAATGGAGTGTTACGACTCATTTTTATAAGGCAATCAAGCCGGCTTCAAGCAATTTTGCGGGACATGGTGAATATTTAAATCATACATGGTTTTCAGATTATGTATGGTGACTATAATGATGAAAATGTAATGCTAAGCCGAAATGAGTTATTATTCCGGAGCATGTAATTTATTAAGTTACTTTCTGATAATGCTAGACGAAGATAAATAAAGTAGTAAGTAAATTAACAAGTACATATGTCCGTTCTTATGAGTCAATCGTTATTTTGGGTGTTGGAAACTTTCCGATTCTTTAAAATAAATTATTCTACAATAGATGTAATTTTTTTATATCTGCAATAGTATGCCAAAAACAAATTAAAACTGCGACGTTCGATACACAAATGGCTCGAGAACTATTGCCGGAAAACCTCTCTGTCCAAACAATATGAGGGATTTTTAAATTAAATTAATCTCAAGTATGATATTTTTAAAACTTGAGGATCCGCATGCTTTTGTGTATAAAGTGACCTTTCACATAGGAGACACACAGGTAGTACCACAGTTAATCTGATTATTCTATTCTCGTTTAAGCCATTGGACCCAGAGTGTGTACGGCGCTCATATCCGATCAGGTACTCGTACTTTAAGACATCCCTGTATAGTCCAGTAAAAATAGACCCAAATGTAGGATAATTAGGTCTACACTATCGCAGTTACGTCTCTTATTTCGACCCGTATTCATTCATTAAATATTAATCTAAATGACTAAATAAATAAATAAATAGAAAAGTAAAGTAATATAGGGTTTTCCAATAAGGACTTGAGAACTTTTTTTTAAGTAAAACGCAAACCATTTGAGATATATCAAAAACTTTATTATCGGCTTGAAGTACAATCAAAACATTTATGAATGGAAGTCGACTTCGTTCATATGACCACCGCGGGCACGTTTGCAGCGGTCGATTCGTTGGACCCAATTTTCAACGACTCGGCCACACATTTCGGTTTCGGCCGCTATTTCGCATTCAATGTTGGCTCTGAACTCTTCCAACGTCGTCGGCGTGTTGGCATAAACCAATGACTTAACGTAGCCCCACAGAAAATAATCAAGCGGCGTTAAATCGCACGAACGAGGCGGCCAATCGACTGGCCCATTTCTTGAGATAACACGCTCACCATACTTACTCCTCAATAAAACGATTGTACCATGTGCTGTGTGGCTTGTGGCATCATTCTGTTGAAACCACATGTCGTCCAAGTCCATATCTTTCAATTCGGGCCAAAAATAATCGGTCTTCATGGCGCGATAATGCTGACCATTCACAATAACGTGACGATCGTTATCGTTGACGAAAAAATATGGCCGAATAACGCCGCCGGCATGCAAACCGCACGAAACAGTTATTTATTGTGGATGAAGTGGTGATTCATGAAGCACATGTGGATTTTCGCCCGTCCAATAACGCATATTTTGCTTATTGACGAACCCATTGAGCCAAAAATGAGCTTCGTCACTGAAGATGATTTTTTTCTTCTCCAGAACCCAACCGGAGAACGTACGTCGCTTCAAATGGTCCATCGGCTTCAATTCTTGACGTGGAATTGACTGATTTGGATCGTTTGCTACGGACGCCAGAACGACAGCGATATTTTCGACACTTCGACCAACCTGTTGTCTCATTGATACGGCAACATCACACAACGAATATGTAGACTCAAATTTTCCCACTAAACTTTTCTGTCTGTCTACTAGGGCGAGAATTACGAAAGAAAATTGGAGTTAACGCTCTTAAAGTTGCAGTTACCTACTCCGAATTTCGGTAGAAAATTTTTATAATTTGCTGACGTTGCTTCGTGTACTTTACCATGATGAAAATCTTGAGCTTACTGAATAAATTGACAGTGACAGTCTGAAGATTAGTGAAAGAGTGCGTTCACAAATTAAATTCAAAGTTGTAAAGTCCCTATTGGAAAACCTTTTATTTATATTAAGAAGTAATTTTGTCAGTTGTAAATAATACGATTTTAATTAATTATTCATTAATTCATGAAGGGATTATTAGCAAAATCACCGCGTTCTAGAAAGAGTTCATTCAGTTTCCTAGGTAGGTAGGTAAGAGTGGCTGTTGGAAGTATCAACCCACTTAGGCCTATTGGCCCATTGTGATGGATCTATGATCCTCTTACTAACGGAACCAGTTTCAGCTTATGATAAAGCGTAGGAGACGTAAACAGTCTATATTTTCTGGATCGTTCAGGTCGTTGTAGTAGAAAGCGCCTAGATAAAGCTTTCTTCTCTGGGAGAATGCTGGAGACATGTACAGAGTAGGTGGAGGATTGTCTCCTCCTCGTCCATGCAAGTTCTACAGAAGTCGTTGGTAAAAGCGCCGAGCCTTCTTGCGTGCTTGCCTATGAGGCAGTGTCCAGTGATGACACCTATTATGGGGCTGAGATGTTTCCTATTTAAAAGGATCAGACACTTAGAGTAATTCAGATCCAGCTTTGGCCAGATCTCTTTGGTCGCTAGACATGTTTGCCCAGCAGTCCACTTAAGGTCTGATCTTTTGTTGGCATCCGGCTTTAATGCTAGTTTGTACGTAGCGATTGGTATACCTAGGCAACCCTTTTCCGGTAGAATAGGTAGAGTGGATCTGTAGTTCCCTGGAATGTCTCTGTGGCCCGGCACCCAATAAAGGCGAATGTTGAACTACTCTGTCATCTCCATGAGAGATGCTCAGCATTCAAGGGTGGTTTTAGAATATAATGAGACCGAGTCCAGGGACTTGATGGCGGCCTGACTGTCCGAAAATATGATACCACGTTTTTCTTCAGCCAGGACAGAGCTTCTTTAATGGCCAAAATTTCTACCTGGAACACGCTACAGTGATTTGGAAGACGGAAAGAGAGGCTTATCTGAGAAAACACCGCCGCCAACTCCGCTATCGGTTTTAGATCCATCTGTGTAGAGATGGACTGACTTGTCCTCCATGAAAGCATCTTCCTCCAAGAATGATCTAAAGGGGAAGATTACGTGGAAGTTTTTGTCAAACCAAAGTTCAGGTATGGTGTAATCGATGTTCTCTGTGAGGATTCCTAAGGTGTTAAGAATGTTGGTGTGGCCAAATCAATTATTTGTCCACTGTTTAGTCGTTTTAAGGCGAATAGCCGCAGTCGCAGCCCGCAAGGCTCCGCTTATGCATAGACATGCTGCTGTTTGGACTCTGCTTAATTTAATGCAGTTGACTGTATATTCTAAGGCGTCCACCAGATGAGCACCCCGTAAGTTAGTATCGGTCTTATGACCGAGATGTATAGCCAGTGGGTAATACGAGGTTGAAGGTCCCATTTATTCCCAATGGCTTTTTTTTAAAGAGAACAAAGCTATTGTAGCTTTATTGACTCTTTCTTGAATATTAGGTTTCCAGTTTAGGTCCCTGTCAATAATGAGACCCAGATATTTTGCTGTATCGGAAAATACTAAACTGGTACCGTTTATTAAAGGAGGGTCTATAGTTAGATTTTTGTATTTCCTGGAAAAAAGGACATGATCAGTTTTATGGAGGCTTATTCCCAATGCACAGCGATCTGCCCAGCGGATTAATCTATTGAGATTTACTTGAAGGAGTTCTTTAATGGTATTGAGATGTTAATCTGAGACGGCTATAGCAAAATCATCCGCATAGGCTACCCCCCGCTTCCAGCTATATCAGTAGTTCGTTAACTACTAAGTTCCATAGAAGGGGAGAGAGGGCACGGTCTTGCGACGTACCTCTGCTGACACATCTTTTAGCAGAAGTTTCACCCAGTTTCGAGTTTTTTATCCTGCTTTTTAGCATGAGACTGATCAACTCCCCAAGTGAGTCGTCGGCCTGCAGAATTGGCAGCGCAGTCGTGATTGCGGAAAGCAACCATTGTGTACTCTTTATATTGTAGGGATCGTTCGATGTGGCTAATCAGAGAGTGCAAAGCCGTTTCCACCGACTTTCCTTTACAGTATGCATGTTGAGCCGTTGACAGAAGTATTGGATCAACTTTAACTCGAATATGGATATCAATCTGTCGTTCTAGAGTTTTCAGAAGGAAAGATGATGATGATAGATGATAGTAGACAGTAGGCCTACTCGGGCTGCTACTGGCCGCGAGTTGGGAGCTACCTGGAACGTGGGTGTCCAGTAGCAAATAGAGTGATTCATCACTTGAAGTTGTCCAGGAGCCGTCGGTTTTTTTCAAACAGCTAGGCATCATAGGATTTGTAGAGAGAATTTTTCTTGCCTCAGAGGTTTCTGTGATTTTGTCACAGAATGACCTCCAGGATTGTCGCTTTGCCTTCCTCAGTTCTTTTTTGTATAATTTGAGGGATTCTTTTTATGAGTCCCAGTCAGTCACTTTTCTTGTCACCAATGTGGCTTTTTCTTGCCTCTAGGTTGAATAAGACGACAGGAAGCGGCCATAACCTGATTGAGAGCCGAAGTGAATTCCTTGACTTTCATGTCAAGTACAGTGGAGTGAAATCTAACGCTATCACCCTCCAGAAAGATAACAGCAACACATCCTAAATGAGTGTTGGAGCCATTCGTGAAGACCCGATTACATTCCTTTCCCGACTCGGATTTTGGAAAGTCGATTTCGTATTTTTTTTACGCAGCAGGAGTACTGGTATCATTACATCAAAAGGCATGTCATAAGACGCTGATTCATAGTACGGGTCATTAAAGCTCCAGTGCGTGTTGTACCAAAACGGAAGATGGCTTAGAGAGTGCAGCCCATAATATGAATATCAAGGAGACGGGATTCATGAGTGCGTCTGGAGCGGAGCCCGGCGTTCCAGAGAAAGCTTCCATGAAGCCGAGACAAACCGTTCTTTGGAGTCTAGTAAAAGCAGAGGAGACCTGTTTTCGTGAAAGCTTATTCCACTAAGCAACCGACACATATGACATAATGGCCTTATTATTGCTATGTAAATTCAGAAAACCCTTCTCGGTGACAGACTCTATGTCTCGCCGAAAACTTCTTTACACTACCAGAAGGAAGACAGGACCTTGGGGGTTTTCGATGTAACATGCTAAATCCATCGCAATTTCCTATCAAGGATGACACCCAAATATCCAAATCACGTCTATGGCTACTTGCGCTTTATTCATTTTGTAACATAACTAGATATATGTCATCTGTGCCAGGTGACCTGAAGCCATCAAAGATACAATATATACAAGCTATGGCGTATAGTGTTATTAACTAGTAGCTTCGTTAATAGGAGCTGGTTGTGAGCTGGTTCCGATTAGGTTACCTGGAAAATGAGCCTCTGCTTTCGTCTCAGTGTAGGTGCCATCAGAGTTTCTAAGCGATTCCAGCCTGCTTAATTTTCTTCTTTTGAGAACGTTGACTAATCTGCTGGTTTGACCGACAATTTCGATCCTTTCATAAAAATCTTTATAAGAGACACCCTTCGGACTCCCGAATTAGCTCCTTATATTCTGTATGCTTCGATCTGTAAAACTCCGGTCTTCCTTCAAATTAGTCTTAAGTGACGTGCTTAGAAGAAGGAACAGTCGATCTGCAGGATTGCTAGCTAGCTGGACATGCTTTTTCAAAACACTGAGGACTTACTCAGCGCGTCCTTAAATCGTGTCCCGGACTCCTCCTCTTTAACAAAGTCCAAAATTCACATCCGATTGCTACTGCCACATAAAGTATTCTGAGTATTAGGATTGCAGCAAAAGATAAATCGGTGCCGTGACATAAAGCCAAAGGCATAATGACACTTAATCCGATTAAATATCAAACTGCCCATTAACCACCTTCAGAAGTACAAAATTATTAAGACGGAGGATTCCATAAAAACTGTAAATATTTATTTTTAAATAAATACAAAACAAAAACAAAATTAATATGTTCAATAGTTTTATCGTTTTGAATGCTCAAAAACAAAAACCTGATTACATTTTTGTGAATTTTGTCAGGCGCCTGTTGACAGTTGTTCAGATTTCACATACCCTTAGCGGAACGGCTAAACACAGCGGAAAGAAAGTTGAAACCCATTTTGCTCGCAAAGCGAGCCAGGCGCCCGCTTGACAGTTGTTGACATACCCTTAGCGGATTATTCGTAAAAACAGTTTTTTTTCAGAATTTAAAACTATGGAACTATTAGAAATCTTGAATTTAGATAATCCTGGCATTTTTATCATAAATCCGCCGTAAAAAGGAACATTAAAAAAAAATTAAGATTCATCCATTTTTCGCTTTTTTATGGCCAAAAAACCAATTGACCAAAATTTGGATTTATCCCACTATGCTAGATTGGTCTAATGTCGCTTTCTCAAAGTGTCATTATGCCAAATAAATCCCATCTTCCTGGAATCACAGTTTTTAATGAGTTCGCCTACGGTGGTGGTGGTAATAATGAATCACGAGGAAAACAAGCAGACGCAACTTATGCCATTCAGCGTTCGTTTCGTTGCATATGTCTGCAGCAACTAAATTTTGGTTGCAAAATTCCACAAATTTAGATAGTGAGAGTGAGTTCGGTACATAAAGACAAATTCTCGGTCTTTCCGATCGCTCGTCATATTGAGGTGTGAAACCCCATAAACATCCGGAGCAAGTCCAGACTTGAACTCCCTTGGGCCATTTTTGTAAATTGTTTTGTTTAGTTTATATATTTTAACAAATTATCGTGGAAAGACCGACCTCAACAAACCTTGTTGAGTTTGAGTTGAACTTACTTCTAAAATTCGCGTTCTGGGGCACAAAATTTTCCATTTTATTAATCTATTCACCGAACCTGAAGAGGTTCTTGAAACACCATTAAATCAAGAAAAATGCACAGTTTATGAAATCATGGGTCCTTGTTTTCTCAAAAATAGTTCTGGAGTTCGCGTTGTGGTCAATGCAGATTAGAACAATGCTCAACGTTTTTCAAAGTATTACATCATTAATACAATATAATAATACAATCCGTACGAGATATGTTTTCAAAGGACGGCGCTATTGACCATAAAATAATTGAAACTATCAAAGGATCACCTTTGAGAAACGTTATCGTGGTGGTTATGTGCCCGAATTTGTATTCGAGCATTATATGTGCATGTCAAAAATTATTCAATAATATTAAAGAAATTGCCACTTACTTTATTTTTCCGTATTTTATTTAGATTAAAGTTTTTTTTTTATATATCTGCACTACTTGTATACTAATTACGAAACTACTGCATATGCGACACCAATGACCGAAGAGTGATAATCGAAAACAACACCCTCCGTCCACGGTTTTCTTCGGATCTTGACTTGACATTTTTACGAAATTAACATAGTTAGCCTGAATTCGGATATTTGTGTAAGAAGACGGTTCTATCACCCCTCGCCTGAATAATTCTTGGCCCTAAAATGTATGATCATACTCCAAAAAAAATACAAAAGAAACCCTAAAATTCAGGAAGACTCAAATGTGGCAGAGTCAAGTGTAAGGCAGAAATATCGATGTAATGTATCGTACCTCTCATCCTTTTACTACGTCTATAGTGATCAGTGCTCCATTAAATCTTTCAGTAGCAATCTGTCCCTTTAAACCTTCAACAAAAACGTCCCTTCTGCTATGAATGACTTCGGGTACAGCTTTCGTCCAGCCGGTCTCGATTGTTGAGTGAGAGGAAATAACAACACAATAATATTACGTCGAGAATGACTATCCCCCAGAACGAGAATGTACAGCAAAAGGTGCCATTGAGAATATACTCGTAAGCTACTCCATCTTATTTAAGGCTGAGGTCAATAATTATTCTCTGGACTAGACAGAATCCTGAAATTAAGATCAAAACGAATGAACCCCTAACAGAGGAACGGCCGCTTTCATTCTCCTGGAGTCCAACATATCCGGCCCGCATTGCTCAAGGAGCTCAGAAGAGTCTAGCCGACATAAAAACCATCCTGTTGCGAATCTGGTTGAAGCTGGTCTACCCTAGACTCTAGGTCCTCTAAGTAAGTCAACATACGAGTAACCTATAACTATTTAAAACTAAAATCATCACTATCTCACACTTATTTTTTTAGTTATAAATTTTAAGGTCACAATACAATCTTGTCTCTTCTTACAAACATAGCGCTCTAAATGTATCCGATACCACTGCTTCAAAAAAGTGAAGTATCTCATTCTATTCCACGGCACAGGTTATCCCTACTTAAATTCCTTCGCGATCTTAGAATTTTCTATGACACGGAACTAAATTGCCATTCGCATATTGATTCTTTGGACCTAACTCATCCCTTTACTTTTACAAACAGCGGTCCAAAATGTTGTCCACTGCTTACGTGGCCTGATTTCTGTGCATTCTCGCCTACTTGAGCACGTCAGTCAAATGCGGTTTCCCGTTCAATAGATTCATGTGTCCACGATTGGGAACATCTTTGGTTTATTTTTGGAATCTAGAACGACTCTTTTATCGTCCCAACCTTATTAATTTGCACAACGCAAAGCTGTAGTGGACATTCTGTTCATCCATTTCTATTTCTATTAAATTTAATACATTAACATTTGCGATGCCATCTTCTCTTTTATTTATACAACCCACCACACCTGTTATGGTTCCAATAAACCAATCCCTTTTCTGTGGAAGATTATCTTAAACCCCACCGTTTTTAATTTCAACCGAAGCATCTCTCCCCCGGTCATGAGCACTTATTGCTTTTTCAACCAAATTTTCCGAGGACCCTCGTTAAACATGACAAAACCGGCTGATTTGTCCAACCTGAAGTTTGTCTACTATCGATTGCTTAATGTGGAGACTTGCGTGAGACCCCCATTGAAATTCGTGTAATTATTATTTCCGTCACCGTCCAACATTGCGATGCTGGATTAAAGCTGGACGAATGACTGGTTTATGTAGCCACTCTTTTAGTCTAACCTAAGTCATAAGCTACTACGAAGTCTTCACACAATTTAAGCAAACCAATTTTCGAAATCGTTATCCCGTGGTTACCGACAGTGCCTAAGTATTTTAATTTTTAGCACATTGCCACATTCTAAATAGATATTAGCAATTTTGCGCGTCCGGAGTTACCTGAATGACTGTTACTTAGTTGTTTATGATAACGCTATCATCGGCGAAAACAAAAGAAGACCTTAATGTTCTGCTTCGATAGAAAATCTTCCACGACGTTGAAAAGCAATGGACCTTGTATACTCCATAGGGGTGAACTCCGGCTTTAGATTCGAATTCTCCGGTTATTTAGCTTTCGTTTCTTCGGTATCCTGCTTAGCACATACGAGCTCCATGTGCACAAAGCTGCTGTATGAATTCATCCTCCGTCTAAAATGCCACTTGCAGAATAACTCCGAAATGCGCTTCAAGATCTGGTTGGCAGAATCGAAGGAAAAGCGCATGCTGAGGCTCTTCATCGACAGCGAGAGTTTCTGAACAATGCAAATTTTAACGGCATGAACCTTGATTGCGGATGCTGGCTGTGGCCAATAAATAATGGCGGGCGTTAACAGGGCCTGCCCGCAAGACGACTTGCTGTTGCAGTACTGTCTTTTAGATCGCAACTGTATGGCCTAAATCGCAGGCAGCCCTAGACGTGATCAGCGTTCGGTACACTAGAAATCTTCTCAAAGTAGAGGTTGTTTTCTCTACGACTAGTCTGACTCATCTAATGCTTGAAGTCACCACAATTTGCTTCTCCAACGAAGCTTTGTATTTTTGTTTTTTTGTTTTCCTGGATAACAAACTTTTTTGGACTAAATATGATAAGTCGAACGCCTATAAGGAGCTATAAGGAGTTTTCTGCAAGACATGAGGCTTCTCATCGGGGTGGGTCCTCTAGATTTAAACAGCAATGATAGGGTCAATATATCCTACGCGCTGGTTGCCTGGTGGAAGAAACTTTCACGAAAATAGATCTCCGGTGCTTTTACAAAAAACAATCTGTATCGGGTACATGGGGGCTTTTCCACGCATACCTGGCTCTACTTGGGCTGAACTCTCAAAGCCATCTTTCATTTAAAAAGACGTGGTTTTGGTACCACATGCACTGGGGCTCTGATGGCCTTGCACGCCGGCTGTCTTATGACTCTGGTCTTATGAATATTCCATCTGATGTAGTGACAGCAGAACTCCAGCTGCCGAAAAAATACGAAATCGACTTTCCCTGTATCGAAGACTGGTTTCGGCCAGAATCTAAGCCAGACAAACAAATGTGCTCGGGTCTTCACGGGTGACTCCAAAACCGATTTAAGATTCCGCGCTGGTATCTTTCTGTAGGACGACGACGAATCAGTGGAGAGAAACATTTGCATCCGTAGAAATAGCTAGGCTGCGCTAAAAACCTTGTTAAACCCTCTCAAAACTTTCAAGCTGGCTAGCTATTTTAGATATCATTCAAATTTTTCCTCTAAATTCGCCGTCAGTTACGATTTCGAAATTGAAAATTTCAATCGAAAATAATCATTTCATTGGCACCTTAAACACACGTCCTTTTAATTAAAAATCTAGTCTATAGTATGTTACTCTACTGTAAGAGAAACCACCGAGGCATCGCGTCTAAGAAAAATCCTTTCCACCAATCCTACGATGCAGAGCTGTTCGAAAGAATCCAATGGCTCTTGGACGATCTAAGGTGCTGAATCACTCAACCTGCCACTGGACACTCAATTTCCAGGTAGCTCCATATTCACGGCCAGTAACAACGTGAGGAGGACTACTGCTGCTGCGACTAAAATGCACGATCTGGTTATAAAAGACAAACTGCTCTGGGCGCTTTATAGCTACAAACCATTCAAGTTTGCTGGCCCAGTCGGTATAATACCTGCCGAGCTATAAATGTCCTCAGATATCATCCTGCCAATGCTGGCGAATATCGAGAAGAGCTGCGCAGAATCGGTCTACATTCCCTTGTTATGGAGAGAAGTTAATCTAGTTTTTATTCCCAAAGCTGGAGACTTATAAGATTGTCATTATTCCTTCTGATAACTCTACAATTGATTGACAATAGATGGATACAACACTAATAACGGGGTTGGTGGCGGTGTTTTCTTAGATAAGCTTAACAAAAGTCTCTCCTTCCACCATCCAAATCACTGTAGCGTGTTCCAAGCGGAAATTTTGGCGATTAAAGAGGTCCTGTCCCGGCTGAAGAAAATCGTGATATCTACAAAGGATATAGACGTCTTTTCGAATAGTCAGGCCGCCATCAAGTCCCTGGATTCACTCTCATAAAATTCTAAAACCGCTCTTGACTGCCGATCTTACCTCAAGGAGATGGCAGAGTAGTTCAACATTCACCTATGTTCGGTGCCGAGCCACATAGATATTCTAGGGAAGAGTATAGCCGACGAAATCGCCGAAATTGGAACCACCAATCCTACCGGAAAAAGGTATCATCGGTATATAAGTCGCTACGTGCAACTTAATACTAAAGCTGGATGCTATTACGAGGACTGTTGGGTCAAGATGTTTTGCGACAAAACAATTCTGGGCAAAACTGGATCTGAATCGTTTTAATTTTTCTAAGTACGAAACATCTCAACGCTATCATAGAGGTCATCACTGCACACTGTCTTATAGAAATGCATATGTACTCGTACCAAAAGGCTTGCGGATAACAAACGACTTCTACAGAAGCTGCATGGACGAGGAGAAGGCAATCCTCCACCTATCTATACATTCCCAGTTCTTTCCCAAAGAAGAAAACTGTACTTGGCAGCTTTCTTCTACAATGACTTAAGAGATCTGAACAATAGAAGCGTTAAGAGTCGCCTACGCTTCGTCAAAAGATCAAATTCGTTCCATGGCAATGGGCCAAGAAGCCTAATTAAGTTGGTTTTTCCAACAGCCACTGTAATCTAACCTAACCTAACCTACTATACTGTTCAAGGTAAGCCATACTTCAACGAGAAACCTTTTTAGTTAACGTGATCGTTAGTTGTATTTTTAGAGTTGGATGATTTACGTCGAACAGCGAACAGCTCTTTCACTTCTACGTATGTAAAGCATAATTTTTTGCTCTCTGTGCAAATTCTTTCAATTCTCCCCCCCATTTGATCAATTGAAAGCGCAATAAGACCAAGTTGGCCTTATTTCACGGCACCGAAAAATTTATGCAAATTTTGCACGTAATCACGTTCCTTCCGAGACGTATGTTCCAACGCACGGGCGCAGTACATGATGTGAAGACGAAGCCGAAACGTGCTCGCCCCGTAAAGAAAGTGTCGAAAACGGTCCAAACACCTCCATTCATCACCGTTCTCAGGAGTTCGACTTCTCCACAGCCAACTTCGTGTAACTTCGGCTTTCGGAGATACCCAGTGGTCACCAGAACGTGCGACTTAACATCGTTAGACTTCCTTCTTTGGGGCTACGCCAACCACATGCAAACAATTCCTACTCTGAAAATGAACATTGAAGCCCCCATCGACATAGACAATTACGTGAATGACTGACTGAAAATTTTGGGAAAAGGATGAGTCATTTGGAAGATATTGTATTCCATAAATAAAATTCATGTAACTACCTTATAAAGTTTCAGAAACAAATCCTACACCTCTAGTCGAAACACCTTTTAGATAAGAGCAAGGTTCAAATCATCCATCTGAAGGGTTTTGAAATGGGGTAGTGTTGGATATCTATTCCAAAGAATATTTACATTCAACTAGAAAATTGTGAAATTGTGAAATTAAGCTTATGTATAAAATAAAACTACTGAAGACTCTTTTTAAAAATAATTTAGCAATCATTCATTCATACTAAACTCTTTTCATTTTTATTGTAGGCCAAAGAAGCCGCCATTCACCTACACCGAGCTAATCGAATACGCTCTCGAGGACAAGGGCGAACTTACTGTCTCTGGAATTTATCAGTGGATATCGTAAGTATTCCATCTACATATCGTAAGAATTTTAAGCACTTTCAAAGTTTCTCCAACTCCATGCGGCTTTTCACAGCCAGAAAACGCTAAGCCCCCCGTGCCTTCTCTACGACATGTTTGTGTTTATCATTTGTGGTTGGCTGGGTTGGAGGGTATGCAGTGTTTACAAAACAACAAACAATTTCGTTGTTTTTTTTTATCCACAAATTACGTATCTCAACAAGTCTTGCGAGGAAAGTGAGTTTCCTTAGCGAGAATGTGCATAAAATAACATACATGTTGATATTTGTTTACTAGTTAACCATCAAGCAGTTCGTAGTCATTACGTGGTGGGGCTGTAAATTAACCGAAGCCTTATGCCAAACTTGCAAAACAGTTTTCTTATTCTTGCTCAATTCTATCTAAGGGAGGAGGAGGTTATTTGCGAATAGTTTTGTAACTTTTTTTCCTCTTCTGCCAACAAAAGGGCTGTATTGGATAATATAACACAGAGGGTTTATCCAAAACATGCCAATTAATCCGGGTATGGAATTCATAACCATATTTCTCAGGAATTTGTACTTTTCCTAAGGAACAGTCAACGATCAGCTGTTGGAAGTTTAACGAATTATTTAGCCAGTTCACGAGGTCCGATCAAGCATGATCCTCACCCAATGAAACCGATGACCGGAACAAAGGTACCTAAATCGATTAACTCACTTAAAAAGGGTAGGCTGATTCCAGGCAAAAGTGTAATTTAGCTTCACCCCCGCCTTCAGGGAGAACAAAAAAAAACACAATAATAAGCGTCACCACTGAAGCGTGTAAAAGGTGTACTTGTACAACTGGGGAAGTCGTCACGTGGCGAGTGTACCTGTACAGTAGAGTCCAATGAAAAAGAATTGTTGATGAACAATTAAAGCTGAAACGGTAAACACGTTTTATGGGTAATTTGTAAACAGTATATGCCAGGGTAAGGGTGGTCTATCTACTACATGTAGATGTATGCATCTGTGGGGTGAAATATGCGACGTTGGAATATTTGTGAATGGTTTTCCAAAACCCCATTCCACTTGCTGTGTCAGTTTTCTCTGTTTTTTTATTGGTTGTATAGAGAACAGGTCGTTGCCGAAAACTTACACCTTGCACGCAATGCTGTCGGTTTGTATACCTTTATACCGCATAGCCTGATTCTATATAATGGAGTGGTTTGGGTCTTTGAGGTTTAAGGGACGACTACAAAGTTTTCTATTTCACAGTCGTGGAATAACCGAGAGGCTCCTGTAGTTTGTCATAGTTAGGTGAGGCACTGTAAATAAGAATGAAGTAATTTCTTTTAGGCTATGCGGTTTGATGCGTACATATCGCATTGAAGGTATGCGTTTTGAACTTCAATTTACAAAAATCAATTCAAGGGCAATTAAGGACAAATATTTTAAAATGTAACTTGATTAAACAGTGCACGGTCCCAACCAAGACTACAAATGACTAAATTTTCAATATTTCCATACACTCGTATGTAAATTACAGCATTTCCAATTATTAAACTTTCGAACTACTTATCGATCATCGGCTGGAAATTGAGTACGAGTATCATCTGCGTTGCTTGTTTATGCATGCCTTGGTAATCCGCTGATCCTGGATTTTTTTTTACTTTTTTACCTTTGTATCTCATTTAAATAGTACTTAGTAGGTATTTTTAGTATTGATTTACACAATTTACAATTTACACAAATCCGCTGGTCCAGATGGTATATCTGAACTTCTTCTGAAAAAGTGTTCTCCTTCGCTGTCAAAACCACTGCGTAATCTTTTCCATCGATCCTACCCTTTAGAACTCTTTCCAATCAGATGCAAAAGAGCATTTGTCCAGCCCGTCCCTAAAAAATGTGAATCTTCTTCTCTCTCTTCCTACAGACCCATTGCATTTACGTAAAGGTCATGGAAACGCTGATAAACCGTCAGCTCATGAAATATTTCGAAACACGAAAACTTCTCAATGACCGGCAGTACGGTTATAGTAGCAACAGGCGCACTGGTGATTTGATGGCATGTCTCACCAAAAAGTGGACCCAAAGCGTACACCAATCTGGCGAAAGCAAGATAGTTGCACTTGATAGTTCTAAGGCATTTGACAAAGTTTAACATCAGGTTCTTTTGTCGGAAATGCATGCATTTGGGATCGATGACTCTCTTCTTCAATGGATTTGAAACTACCTTTCGAAGCATTCAATTCAGTTGTCTTCCGTGGTTTCAAGACCGATATTCACAAAATAAATGCTGGTCTGCCCCAGGGCTCCGTTCTGTCTCCGACACTTTTTTTTAATTTTCATCAACGATCTCTTGTCTGCTACTTCTAATCCAATATATTCCTTTCGCTGCTTTTCATATTCGTTCCCTGACCCACGTCCCTGCTCTTCGGCTGTAGAACGGGAACGTCGGCGTATGTTAAGCTCATTAAATTCTGATATTAGCAGCATAACAAATCAATAGAGTGGAATTTAATGCTTTCAAAATATAATGCTGTCTCCTGTCGTTAAAGCGAAATTTAAATACCAGAAATTATCTATGAATGGCACTTGCATCGTTGAAACCGAAAAACTTTCCATTCTCGGTATGTGTGTCAATGACAATCTATGTTGGAATGACCACATATGTGATGTCGCCAGAAATGCTGCGAAATTTCTAGGTTTCCTCAAACGATGTAAGAAATACTTTTCCCCCTCTGATCTGGCCACAATATATAAGGCGTTTGTCCGACCAAAATTGCAGTGCAATGCCCACATCTGGTCAGGACCTAGGACTTCTTTGCAGATAGGATCTAAAATCGTGCAGTAAAACTCATAGGTGATGCCAATCGTCTATTGTCTCACCTTGTTGTTTCGCTATTTTCACCACCAGTGCTCCACCGAAATTGGCAGTAGCCCCTTCAAATTTTTAACCATAACACCCGTCTTGCTATGAATTGTCATGAGTATATATCAAGCCCACTTTCTGACGTACTCTGAAATATCGTAATTCTTTCCTAAGCCGTAAAACTCGCTTATGGAATGCCCTGCCGAGCTCTTTATTTTCTAGTCAGTACAACTTGCAAACATTTAAAACCAATGCACATCGGTATCTCTCTTTTTTCCCTCCCTAACTTCCTTTCGACCGCACTAACATCTTAAAATCCCTTGTCCGCGCGCCGATCCGCCGAATTATGTTTTGAGGAAATGAATTCCAGAAACGAATAGCTTGGACGAAAAATTTGCCATTCCGTAAATTTAACGATTAGGTTGCGAGACATTAATTGTGCTGTTGTCCAAATGTCTATCAAGTATACAACCGAGGATATTTTTGGTGGACGCTTCGTTTCAGGCCATATACGTAGCGTACAATATTATTAAAAGCAACTTTAAGCCCGCGTTTAATAAAAGCACCAGTGCAACAAAAAATTTCACAGCCGTAGAATTGTTAAGGTCTTCACCAACAGTAGCTTTGTGTTGACTGGTATAAAGCTTTAAGATTGGGACAACTTGCTAAGGCAGCAGAATATTTTCCCGATGACTGAATGCATATGGTCGCCCCAATTTAATGATGAGTTAAACCAGACGCCGAGATTCTTATCTTTTCTTACCAATTCAATTAGCACGTTTCCAAGCTGGATTAGAGAGAGACTGGTTGGGATAATACCATTTCTATTTACGAATAAACATTTAGATTTTGTCGGGATGAGTTGCAAGTAGTTTTCCTCTGTGCAGCATTGAATTTGGTTAAGGTCATGATTAAATTATAAATAAAACTGAACATCGTCCAAGAAATGCCAAAATTGTAGCTTTTAATAATATTAGAGAGATCGTTTATAAAAATTGTAAAAAATGAAGGGTCCCAGTATTGATCCCTGTGGAACACCTGCTGAAATTTCAACAAAAATCTAACCTCAGATTGTTAGCGAAAACTGCTTGTTTTCTTCCAACTAAATACGAGTGCATTAGATTACAGGATGTTAGCTTGATGAATATAAGTAACTCATGATAAACGGTGTCAAAAGCCTTAGAAAAATCTAATAGAGCAAAGAGTGTAACTAATTTCTTGTTATTTGCAGCTCGCGTGTCGTCAGATACCTTGAGAAGAGCTGATGTGCAAATTTGATATTTGTTGGTCGACGATGACTTTGGATAAGTATGAAAGGAAAGCAATAGGGCTGTATTCCGTCTCCTTTTTTGGAACTGGTGTAATCTTAGCTTGTTTCCTAGCACTCGGAAAAAATAGATTTTCTTAAAATATTGTTCAAGATGTATGTTCTTACTGGGAGAATGTATAGTAATATTATACTAATAAATATAGGATGAATATTGCCGATACCAACAGCCTTAGATTTTATTTTCAGTATAGCTTTAAAAACGTCGGTTTGCTACACTCTGCAGAGTTCAAAAGAGCCAGCAAGTGAAGGTTGGATGTATTGTGGTCGAGAGCCCAAAGTCGTTTGAACCTTAAGGAATTCTCTATTCCATCCATCAATCGAACTTTAGATTACGTCCTACACACAACTCTTGAAAGTTTGTCCAAAATATTTTAGTTGGAAGCTTGCAATCAAAACGTTTAGCGTAATAATTACGCTTGGCTTCTTTTTTCTTGGCATTTACTTCTTTCCGTAAAAACCGACAACTAACAAAGTACGAGTATTCAAGAATTCTAAATTGTTTCCACTTTTTGTACGCAACATCCCGTGAGTTTCTAAGCTCAGCAATTTCTGGTGTAAACCACTTTTATCAAAAGACTGTGTAACTGTACTGTGAAAATATTCAACTGGTTCGTCAACCGATGTTTCGTAAAATATAGGCTACCAATTAATGCTTATTAGATCTGGCTCAAGTATATCTGAGTTTAAATGTTTGAAATCTCTAAACGTATACGTCGAGGGGTTTGTAGTAGTGGTTAAGCTAAATGTGGCAAAGATAAGAGCATGCCTAGAAAAGACAGGAGTAGAAACCTGGGTAGGAAATACATCCTGGAAGTCGTTGGTGATGAAAATATACAAGTAAAGTGCGTTGGTTCTGTAGAGTTAACAATATCAAGATTCAAGACCCGGATGGATTCAATAAATGAGGACGAACATACACAATCAAGAATATTACAATATTGAAGTCATCACAGAAAACAGTACGCAGGTAGAACGTCAGAGAGATATTAGGTTGTGCCACACGAAATGTCCGATTTTATAGTAACAATTTAAAAGCCAATATTATTTTTCCGTAAATTTTTATTCAATCAAAATAGGATCCGTTGGCCTCTTCCAACGTGATACAAGGTCAAATATTCCTTTTTCATAGAAGTGCTAACTTTTTGAGGTAATGAAATCTTCAAATGCTTTTGTGACCTCTGCTCGGTTCTGAAAGACCTTCTGCCGGTAAAATGAATAAAATAATCCGACAATTTGGTCGACCAATCCACTGTTCATTTCTTCAACCAGGAGATAAACGATAAACGCTATTAAATATTGTGAGGAAATCCAAATTGGTTGAAAAGCGACCTCCGTTGGTCAATAGGCACGGTCTGATCCTTTTGCATGACAATGCTAGATCCCATACTTCACAAGTAACAGTTCAAAACTGTTGCAGTTGGGATTTGAAATTCGTCCTCATTCACCGTACTCTCCAGATATTTCCCCAATGGATTTTGTCACAATCACCTCTTTTGCGTGAAGATCGGGCTTGGGGGTGTGTTTTGGTGTTTCATCTTCATCCAACCACTGCCCAGATCTTTTACGATTATCATACAGTATCCACTTTTCATCACAGGTGACTCTCCGATGCAAAAACGGTTCAATTTTGTTTCCTAACATCAGCGATGCGCAGATTTCCAGGCGCCGTAGGTTTTGGGATTAATTCAGTTCATGGGATACCCACTTATCGAGTTTCTTTACCTTTCCTATGAGAGAAAGACTTATTGTGATCGGGGATACTCCCATACTTTGTATAATCTCCTGCACCGATTTCATTGGGTCCGCATCCACCGTTGCTCTTAAAACATCGTCGTCAACTAACGTTTCCGGCTTGCTACGTGGTTAATTTTCGAGGCTAAAATCTCCCGAACGGAACCTCCAAACCAACGTCGTATAGTCAATAGTGCATTCGTTTACCGCTACATCCTCAAATGCGTCATTGATGTTTTTCATTGCCAATGACGCATTATGTCCCATTTAACTTCGTAAAGGAAGAGGGTTCGAAGTAGAACTGCCGACAGCATGGTAAATAATTCCTAGAAAAAAAAACGGTACTTGTAACGAACCCTAAAATTCTCACACGTCAAGCACACGGACCACTTTATTTTATAGAAAAAGAAAATTTAACGTTCTGGCACAGATGTTCACTCGAGAACTTTTTATTTCCGACTGAGCGAAAATCGGATAATTCATGTGGTACAACCCACAAGGGAGACATTTCGTTTTTTCAACTTCAACCAACTTCAACTGAAACGGGCTATCGGGAGATAACTCAAACAGATGACCCAAGTCAGGTTGTCACACCACCTCAAGCCGCATTGAAATGTTCAACGCGCATTCGTTCGTTCCTGTTTATAAACCGCATTGAAAATTTGAAACCGCATTGAAATATCACATAAACACTTTACTCTCTCGCGCTCTCATCATCGGAATTAATTTACACGCACTTCGTCAGTTTTACAGTTCAATCAGCTGTTTGTCAAACTCTCTCCTCAATTTTCTCTCGCTCATTTTGGATTCGGTTTTGGATAATTTCTTGTAAAATACTGTGAGGCATTAAATACGAATATTTTCAATTACAATTTATCCTAAAATTATGTTTCATGCTGGAGAATGACCCTATACGTCTTTTAGATGTTTGTGGCCAATTTTAGCCAATTAAGATCCCGTATCTACAACCTCCCGACAAATTCTATGAAGCTTCCATCAAATACTGTTCATTGGCATCGATGCCAAGAAGCCGTCAGGAATGCTACAACTGATGTTCAAGAATGTACGGGGTTTCACTTGACCACCCCCATGCGCTTTACGAGCAACAGAAAGAACATTCCTTGCTCCGAACAAAAATAAAGAGTAATGTATGAAAGAGTATGAGAAGCGAGCGATCGAAGAAATGAAGAGGTGCTTCTCCAGAAACAATATAGCCCATACTGTGGCGTTGACGGGAACCCCGGGGACGACCGAAATTCCAATGAAAGCCAACATTTCACAAACTTAGTTTTTAATTAAAATTCGGTAAGGACGGAAGCCTTCTTTTGTTCGGGTTAATACAAGCTAAGTCTATGACTTGAAAAAACTGAAGACTAAGATTAAAGACGGAGATGAAGGAAATCGAGATTAAGAAGGAAGATCTTGTGGTTGAAATCGAAAACGGCGAGGCTAGGTAAAGCATTCGACAGATCGGTTCATTGAAACTATAATTGGTGCGGTGAATCCATAGATAGAAGGGACGAGGGCATAGGAAATTAAGAGAACTAGTGTTAAAGGAAATAGTATTGTAAAGAGATGTGCTACCAACAGAACCCGAGAGAAGTCGATAAATGAATAGAATATCTGCTATATACCTGCATTCTTCAAGAATGTTGACATTAATAAGGTTGGTGCTGAGACGAGACATCGCTGGTATTAAAAAAATGTTCATGAAATCAAAAGGTCCAGTGGAGACGGTTAGTTTGCAGACAAGAAATATTTTAAGAAATAAATCTCTGGTTTTTATTCAAGTCATCTCTGTAGACATCAACCCTGACATTTTTTTGACAGCGGTTATCAGTTCAACTTTGGAATGTGAAAAAAAACAAAGTGTGGCGAACTTCATACACTACAATGCCATCTGTTGGTAAGAAAGAACAAGAAATCTACATCTGCGCCGCCATTTTTCTACTATTGTATAATGTAGTTGTTACCAACCAACTTACACTCACAGAATGAAATGTCATTCTATAATTTCCCACCTAAGTTAAAAGAAAAAATGTCTGACGAAATGTCTGAAATTTAATCTGACATATTTATGTCTTGTGGAGGCGCGGTGTAAAGCAAATCAAAGAAAACAACATTGAATGTTCTCAATTCTTGACACTTGACTCCCTGAGTTCGGGGCCGCGCTTGACTCATAAAAGCAGATAACAAACAAAGGCATAGTGATATTCCAAACAACTGGCCAACAGCCACATGCGCAGAGAGAGTAAGAGAATGAAAATACATGGGTATGCACGTCCTCTTCCATTTTTTTTTTCTTTTTCAGCGACCATTTTCGTGTATTTGTTGTAGACTGGCCAACTATTTTGAATAGCACTATAATGTAGACGGATCTTTGCACATAGGGGTTGGAAAATCCTTTGCACCACCGTTTGAAAAACCTAAGAGAATTGGCTTTCAAGATTGGTTTTTAAATATTCGAACGGAAATTTAGCTCCCTATCGTACAAAATGCAAAATGTCGCGAAAAAATTTAATAAGGCGTGTATGTAGACCGTGGCGACCCTAAAATCTAGGCGATTGTTTAGGCAGCACAAATAAAACCTATCAAGGTTATGTCAAAAAAAAACTTGTGTCCTTTACGAAAGTAAAATCGAAATCGGCACAGATTGCTACCTACTTTTGATCCATAGGCCCTATCAATTAACAGTGTTTGGTTTTAAAGTAATAGTTTTATAGCTGTGTGCTTAACTGTAGCTGATTTGTAAGACATTTACGATTTACTCTAGGAGTTGAGTTTATAGCACGCTTTTATCTGAAAGTTTCATTTGGCCATATGCTGGTCTGAACGCATAAAAAGAGTTAATCGAATTTTCCTAGTTATAAAACGTTATATCATTTTAAATTCTTCCACCTTGCGAAATGTAAGCTTTTTATATGAAAACATCATATTTCCTCGAGACCTGATTTAGGTATTTTTGTTCGCGTCCACGGCAAAGAGGAAGTACCCTAGACACTTCATGTACCATATATTCTAGGTATGATGCATAATGCATGTGGTCTTGTTACGCATGAATATATAAGTGGATATCTGACTTTTCTCCTGCCTCAACTGTAGCCCTTAAATGTTGAAACCGGCGAACACAGACAAAAAAATTAGCCGAGGATGGCCAAATTTGCAATGGCTCTTCGAGTACAATACATGTACGAGTACAATAATGAGCGATATCTTGAAAGGACTTGAAATCGATACAAATTTCGATTTACAAATTCACCATATTTTTAAAAAGTGTATCGTTGCCTGAATATTTGAACTATAATTATTTCACTCTTCTAAAACCGCATTAATAAATAGCAACCTGGTTGAGGTTATGTAGGTGATATTTAAGAGGCTCTGCTGTCGGTGCTATTAAAGATTTCTTTTTCCAGGACTGAACAATGCTGGGATTCCATATACCGGGCATGCTTTCAACCGACCATATTTTACACAGCCGTCTGTAGAATTACTTTTTCTACATTTCGACACTGATTGCCTTTCTTATAAGGCCCTCAATTTATTAAGGGTAAAAACCTGAACCAACACTATCTTCCATCCGTTGGTTCGGTCTCTCTTTTCTTCGCAATCCAAGTGGCTGGTATTCGGATATTTGCTTTCTAGACTGCATCCACATCTTTATACAGTTCCTAGAATTCGCGATTGTATCATATAAGGCGTCCCAAAAGAAAGTTTCTATTTGATTGGCTAAGTGCATGAGTGTAAGAGATCTGCGAGGCCAACATTTTGTATGCCAATCGATTGGACGGCTTTTAGGAGACCAGTCGGTGTGGAGCGTTTCTGTTTCTAACCGTCCATTATGTGTGAGCGAGTTTTAGAAAATTAATCATTTAGCGTCTATTGCGCAAAGAAAATTCTGCAAACCACCATAACAAAAATGATGGCCCAAATGGAAACAGCTTCATAAGTTCGAATAAACCCGATAAACAATGGAAAACCTACGAGTAAGTCTGGGTGATCAATGTCATCAAGAACTGACAAAAACAAAGAGAATATAAATCAGCCCATTTTTTATAATCTGGACTCATCAGTCCGTAAACGAACAACCTAAAATGTGCAAGAGTTTAAGCTCCAAGATCAACTTTTAATACACGAAGGGCCAAAAAACGCTATTTCTTTTCCAAACTGAACCCGGGTTTATCATCTAAAAAACTATGGAATAACTTGCGTTCTATTGGCGTTGGAAAAAATTCAACGGTTGCTGCTATCATTCCAGATGTGAATGCACTTAATGATGCTTTTTTATCAGGATATATCAATAATCTTCGCTTTACCCCTGAAAATTCATTATTTGTTTCGTCGAGTTTTTACTTTGAAGCTGTTTCAGAAGTGGACGTAATTAATGTTATTCGTTCTGTGAGATCTAATGCTGTCGGTGAGGAGGGTGTGCCCATTCGCTTTATTAAAATGATTTTGATCCATGTCATAAGCTCCCTTACACATATTATAAATTTTTCCATAGCTTCGTCTTCTTTTCCTGATAGTTGGAAATTGGCCAAAGTTATCCCTGTTCCTAAAAAACCTCAGCCATCGAATTTATCTGACTACCACCCTATAAGTATTTTGTCATGTCTATCAAAAGTGTTGGAAAAGATCCTCGCTATGCAAATATCGAGGTATTTGGAGCAACACAGTTTGCTTTCTCCAGTTCAATCAGGCTTTAGAGCGGGTCACAGCTGTTCTACCGCTATGATAAAAATTCTCGATGACATTAGAATTAGATACGATATGGATAACCTAACGGTGCTCTGTTTGCTTGATTTTTCCAAAGCCTTTGATAGAGTGAATCACAACGTACTGTGTCAGAAGCTGAGGTTATACTTTGGCTTCAGTGAACAGTCCGTGTGTCTCATAGGGAATTATTTGAGTAATCGTTACCAAAAGGTCATTTACGGAGGCAAATGTTCCGAATTTAGGGAGTTATTAACGGGTGTCCCGCAGGGCTCCATTCTGGGTCCATTACTATTTTGTCTTTATATCAATGACCTGCCTAAAGTGTGCTCAAATGTCTCCATTCACCTTTACGCTGACGATGCCCAAGTATACTTATCACTTCCACCCGGACTAGCTGAAGACCTCACTGTTAGAATGAACGAAGATCTATCTAGAATCTACAACTGGTCAACTTTAAACGGGCTGCATCTTAATCTAGAAAAATCGCAAGCAATTCTAATTTCGAAAAAATATTTTGAAACTGATGATTTTCCATCAATACTTTTAAACAATAAGCCCATTCCATTTGTCGAAAAAGTAACAAATCTTGGATTCAAAATTAATCGTTCTCTTTCTGCTAAAGACCGTACTAACTATGTTGTTGGACGAATTTATGCTGGTCTACGAAAGATTTGGATGTCTTCCAGTTTTACGCCAGTAGAAACAAAACTTAGAATTATTAAAACTCTATTGCTCCCAATATTTGACTACTCTACTCTTGTGTACTGCAAACTTGATTCTCAATCCGAAGTTACTTGTTGCTTTTAATGATGCTATAAGATATGTATTTGGATTACCGCGGTACAATCACATCTCGCACTATCACAATCTTGTTTTGGGCTGTACGTTTAAGCAGTTCATAAAAGTTAGATGCTGCCAATTTATGCACCGTCTCGTCAATAAAAAATCTCCAATGTACTTCAATTTCTCCAATTTACCAGGACCTTCAAATTAACTATGCCTTATTTTAACTACCTAAATTCTTCTCGTCTCTTCTTCATTTATGTTTCCAGACTTTGGAATAGCCTTCCAACATCAACAAAACAAATCATTGGAACAATGATCTCAATCTTTCCTCATTTATAATACCTTACTTTCTTTCTATTTTTCCCAATTTTTATATTTTTCTTTTTCTCATTTCCCTTCTGTTTCTATCTTTTCAATTATAGTTTTAAGGTTTATATTGTAATGTTATATGCACTCCAAACAAAATGTTGTAAAAGACCAAGTCTTATTTGTACTTTCCTTAATTTATTAATAATAAATTGAATTGAATTGAATTGAAGATCACAGTTAGAGGCTTCAACTCGTTAAACATATCTGAGCGTTTGCCAACATCTTGCTTTCGGATAAGGCATATTTTCACTTTAACGGGCACGTGAATAAGCAGAATTGTCATTATTAGAGTGAAACAAACTCAAGCCGCAAGCATAGGAAACTCCTTCACTCACCTAAGGTTTGGGCTGTAATGCCAGCGCGAAGAACAATCGCCCACTTACAATCAACTCTGGGCTTCATGTGGAGATGTTGGACAATTTCATAAAGCCTGAATTGCAAAACTTTCCTGGTTTTAACCAAAGAACATGATTTCAGCAGGACTGAAAAACATACTCGTAACTCATTTCCAACACATCTCTGCCACGGGTTCGTGTAATTTTCCTCAAAAATTAATATCCAGAAGATGAGAAGTAAGTTGGCCTCCACGTAGCCCTAATTTGACGATTTTGGATTTTTACCTGTGGGGATATCTTAAATCAAAAATGCACACAAATAAACCGCATACAGTTAAACGAAAACTGACACGAAATGGCTGCCATTACGGAGACTACGTGCGAGGGGTCCCATGGAAGTCTGCTATACGTTTAGAAGAGTTCCGTGGGAGTGATGGATGACATTTAGATTATATTATTTTTAATGCTTTTTCAATGGACGACACACATATATTTGTATCAGTACAGAAAAAGAAACTTTCCTTTGAAACACCTTGTATCTTTTCTTCTCTTCTATTCACTCTAGTCGCAGACGATATGAACTATTTGGAATGATTACAACATCTGCTCCACTGCCTTAACTATCGTCCAGCATAGGGCTTCCAAAATCTTGGAATCTGTACAGGGTTGCCAGTCGAGAACATAAAATCCTTCTTAATTACTTACTTACTTAGGTACTAAATAGTTCGGGGATTTTGTATGTCCCTTATTGTTGACAGAATATATATTACTTGTTGGTGTCCGCACTTACCGCTAAACCGATTTTGGCTAATTTTGTTTCAATACAGCGGTGCCGGCCCGCTGCATTCTCCCATAACTTGTATCACAGCTGCACAAACTTTTAAAAGAGATTCCAGACATATACTCTTCTGACCAGGTCTGAGAAATGAGTTGCAGTATGCTCCCACAATATCATTTCCAGCAGCTCTGAATACCTCGGCTGCTAAGCAGGTCCAGCTGCTTTGTTGGTTTTTAGCTAAGATATTGCTACCCTTACTTCATTTAAGCCAGGTAGACGGAAGTCTTGGCTATCATCGTCTAAGTTGAATGGTCTTTTCTGCTTGACGGCGGAATGTTGGGCTTCTTCGTCCTTCGTTCTTTGGCTGTAATTTTTTTTTATGAATGAAAAACTTTTGTTCTGCTTTTGGATTATGTTTCTTTGATGTCTTAAATTTTTTCCCATTAAGTCGAGAAAATGATATCGAGTAAGTGGCCGCCGCCAGAATTGATGACCACTCGGGCCCGATTTTCCATCATTTTTCATCTCTCTTGCCAGAATTTCCGGCGATATGTCCTCGCATTCTTGACGGATATTCTCTTTGAGGGCTTCAAGAGTCTGAGGCTTGTTGACATAGACCCGTAACTTCAAGAAAAAACCCACAAAAAAAGTCTGAAATGGTTAAATCAGGCGATCTTGCCGGCCAGTGCAAATCGCTAAAACGAGAAATTAGGCGATCCGGAAATGCAGCCCTCAGAATTTCGGTTGTATCTCGTGCAGTATACGCCGTTGGAACCACGTGTTCTCCAGTTCAAATTCATCCAATTGAGGAAGGAGAAAGTCGTTGAACATGGCTCTGTAGAGCCATAGTAGTGGTTTGGCCAGCAGCGTTTTCGAAATAAATATGGCCGATAACGCCTCCAGCGTAAACAGCACACCAGTAACTTTGAGCGGGTGTAATGGCTCTGCGTGAGTTATACGCGGATTTTTGGTGCCTCAGAAGTGATAAAACTTCCGTACTTTATTCCTTGAGTACAACCTCTCTTTCTTACTCTTTTTTCCTCTTCTGGAGAAGCCAATGTTCTCGCGTCTCTTCTGCTCGTAGATATAACGAGCGGTTCCCTTCCTTCATTGCACCGCCTTGTACGCTTCTTGTTTAGCTACCTGTACTTGCCCGCATTCTTCATCAAACCAAGGATTCTTTATGACACGTTGTCAACGTTGCCACTGGTATTCAATACTTCTATCCTGGCTGCATAGGAATTGTTGAAAGATTTTAGGTTACGCGTTCGGGGAAGATTATATATATCTTCTCGCAGTAATTCTTTTTTTTTGTGACTTTTGGGAAATCCGCATTCTCACCGCGGCTTCAACAAGCTGGTGATCTGAGTTAATGCTCTGACTGCGACATTCGAACGTCCAGAATACTGGAGATATGCCTTACGTCTATCGCAATGTGATCAATTTGATTTATCATTTTATGACCCGGAGATCGCCATATCCCCTTGTGTATATTGAGATGAGGAAGCCGTGTGCTTGCTATAGTGACATTTCGTCCCGCAGCAAAGTCAATAAGCCAAGTCCATTGTCAAACGTGGTGTCCTGCCCTATTGTTCTACTAAAGATGGTCACATTTCCCATACTACAGACATTGTTCATATGTATGTCTTTTAGAGCGCTCGGAGAAACAATCTTTGATGGCGCCGTCTTCCGTAGGGTAATGTTCGCATATTAGTCTTTTGTTAGCGAATTTAGCGGATTATCATAAGACGCTCGCTCACGGATCGGAAGTCTGCGGCATATGTTAAATCTGCATTCAAATAGGCGCTATTTCTTTTCCCTATAGCAATCACCATAGTATATATCACAATTTTTCATCCTCTTTATTTCCTGCCCATCCTATCGTAGTTGCTGGATGGCGGTGATATCTGGGTGATAGCACCCAAGGGACTCTGCTAATTGCTCTGCTGCACGTACGCTGTTAAGAGTCCGTACATTCCACGTGCAAATCCGAAGATTGTAGTTATCTTCAACAGTGAATCCGTTTTTTTCTGAAGCCATTACTTGATTCACCACATCTTTTTAATCTCTTCCATATGTAAGCCATCGTGTGAGCCCTATGATGGCGTAGGCAAGTATTATGCTACTGGCCGTACAATTTTCGAACGTTTCTTTTGCGACAACATATTTCATATTCTTCGACCAACCAACTATCTCCTGTTCTGCTCATAGAGTTAACGAGCTGCTGCCACTCTATTTGTACCGCCATTTTGTAGCCTGTACAAAAGAGCATCTCCCATCAAATCAATAATTTCTTTAGTGACGGTTTCGATTCAACATTATAATGCAAAATTAACCAGCGTTGCCAGACGTCCCGATTTTCAGCCCAAAATTAGATGTCCTGCGCGGGACAGACTCAGTCCCGCTTTTTATTAATCAGCTCACTCATCTCGTTTAAACCTTAACAAATTCATTTGGCAATAAGCATTCACTGAATTCATCTGCATGCCTTAACTTATGTACTATTCTAGTCTCTATTTTCTTTATTCTATTCTATAACAATGCCATAATGGAAAATAAAAATAAATGGGCTGCAAATTTTTATTATACGTTTGCTGCAAATATTTTCTCGTCTGCAGCTTAATATTTGAATAGTCGGCTGCGCTGAACTAAAAGACTCACAGCTAAATTCTGTCAAAATATACGAAAGATGTCATTAAAATTAATAATATTAAATTCTGCTTTAGAGCTTTTGTCTCTATCTCGAAACACAAGTCAACATTACAGAAACTACCATCTTATTAAAAAAAAAGCGGAGAGGATACTACAAAAAAAATATTTTATCCATTTGGAAATTTCCGATTGTAAAAATGTCCGCATATGTTCAAATTGTCGGTTCTTACGATGATGAAACGTTTAGACATTTTAAACATTTTCGAATGAGAAGGAACACATTTCAAGTAGGTACCTACTTCTAACTGCCACATACATACATTGATAATCTTAACAATAATCGAAAGAAAATTCAACAAATAGTTCTTCGCCGCAGTCGTGTATCGAACGAGGTTGCTACTCTAATGACAATATGGGCATTGGTAAATAATAATTGTTTTAGAGAAATAGGAGATAGGTTTGGCGTATTAATTGGTGCTTGTTATAACTGTGTCATAAGCATTTGTCGTTTGCTGACAAATATCTCACATCAGCACATTATTTGGCCAAAAGATGAAGAAATGAAAACAGTCCAGTCGAAATTTATTAGTTTAAGGAGCCTGGATAGCTTCAAAAACGTCATAGGCTGCGTAGACGGAATGCACATTCCAATCCGTGCTCCTATAGACGATTCGTCGAGCTATTTAAATAGGAAAGGCTATCATTCGCTTATATTACAAGTAAGTCATTAAATATTTATTCCCAGTATTATATATATTTCTGATTGCAAAAGGGTGTTTGAGGCAGTGAACTTCGCTTTACTGACGTCTTCTTTGGATGGCCAGGTCGTAGCCATGATGCCTCTGTCTGGGAAAACAGCTCAATCGGTAACAATTTAGAGAGTGGACGTTTAATGCTACCATCAGAATGCCACCTTTTGGGAGATTCAGCTTACCCTTTACGAGATTACCTCACAGTTCCTTAACCGCCAAACTGAAAAAATTCAATTATGTCCTTAGTTCAACAAGAATTGTCATTGAGCAAACATTTGGACGCTTAAAATGTAAATTCCGAAAACTTAAATATTTAGATGTCTTAAAACTGGAACACGCGAAGTTTTTTGTAGTTTCTTCTATCGTACTTCATAACATCATCATAAATAATGAAGGTCGTCAAGATGACATCGATACTGAAAGTCTAGATATTTTTGCCAGTCTAGACCAAGAACACCATACTACCGAAACTCAAAGTGGACTATCAGCCGGGACGGCTAAAATAAATTATTTATTAAATACGCTTCCATAAGAACCTTTGAGGAGAATTAAATAAATAAAATTATTAATTTTTACTTCTATTGAAGGAACAAAATTGAATTGGAATTCATTTTCAATTCATTAGAAGTATTAACTTCTAAAGATACAAAAAATATGTAAAACTATTTAACAGAAAGCTATTTAAAGCGAAATTCATGGAATTTATTTTAAATGAACATGATTATTTACATGAACATATGTAGGCATTTTTTATTGCAAAAAGAAAATGTATTTTTAATCTTTCTTGAAAGTGTCCATTAGATCCTGTAAACATTTGATTTTGGCTGTTTCAATATCATTCTTTTCTCTCTCCATTGTCATCCTTTCCTCATGCCTCTGTTGCTCTTTAAAATCCTCTTCTCTCCAATAATTCAGCACAACTTCACTTATACGCATTCGTTTAGCCCTGGGGGCTGAAGAACAACTTACCTTCGGCCCTGCGCATTGTTCTTATGTGCTTATTTCGTGAATGGTAACACTTAGCTCATGTCTAATTTGACTGATAATTAGTCTTATCCTTCCGGTTAATAATGGAAAATAATTTGATTCAAATGACTGCCTCGGCTGGCCATGAAGTAGCCTGTCCAATTTTTAAGCACATTATCGATTGTGTGCAGCTGTATTTCACCAATGGCTTCACGAATATTGTCCTTTAAAGCGTCAATTGTATCTGGCTTGTCGGCGTAACACTTATCTTTTACGGCATCCCACAAATAATAGTCCAACGGTGTCAAATCGCAGCTCCGAGGTGGCCAAACGACATCAGCTCTGCTGCTGATAATGCGATCTTCAAAAACAGGGCGCAAAACATCGAGTGTAGCTTCGGCATTTTCTCTAAGTCGCAGGCAATATTTCCCAGCGTTGTTCAAGCGTATACACAACCATATTCGTTCAGCGGAAGGATAAAACTAATTATCTGTCAAATCAGACATGAGCTAAGTGTCACCATTCACGAAATAAGCACTAGTTGAAAAAAGAACGTTAGATGGCGGACCCTTTACAATGTTTGAAGGTGGAGAAATGTTATGTTTCGATCCATACACTTCATCGAAATCTTGGAAGTATGACCATGGAAATGCATCCTTTCCTGTTTTCTTGTTCCTGCGTTTTATCCTATTGTAGATTATTACCATATTGCTGAACTTTTTTCTACAATCAGCACAAGAAAAGGGAAATGTTGGCTTAACAGAAATGATTTTCTTTTGAACAATGCTCCAAAGAGATGAACGAGACTTTTGTCCCTTGGAAAATTGACTCTCCAGCCCTAAGCGTGTTGCTACCAGCCTTCCACGAAAAGCTAAAATAAACATTTTTTTAATAAAAATGCTTGCCACAAAAAATAGACCGAACCTCTTGGAAGTGCCTGCACCTGAAACATTTTCTTCTTCAAATAAATCGTCTAAGTTTCCGTCAATTTTGCTAAAAAATGATTATTGATTTATAAATATTTTCTGAATAAATATTTGCTGTAATATTCTCACAATAAAACTGATAAATCTTGTGTATTCATTACAGTTTGTTTTTGAGGCACAAGATCACAGATTTATTTTTCTTTTGTTTTGACACAATTGTGACATTTCGAATTTGACGTTTATGTTGTGCAGCCAGAGCAGCCAGAAAAAATTGCTGCAGGAAATGCGCAGCGCTGCAATTACTATCTGAATATTTGAAAGCCAGGATGCACGCAGCCGCCTTTATGTCTGAATATTTGAACGATCAGCTGCACTATTTGTGCAAATTCTTGAATTCTTGAAAGCACCCTATGGATTGTTTCCAAAAATTACTGCCCCTCATGTACTCCAATTCAAAAGTAGTAAAGAACGTTTAATGTGGTAGAACGAAGTGTGAAGCAATAGTGTGTCAATTTTTGGCTAAAGAAGCCTTGAAAGTAGCAACAAAAAGTTTAAGCGAAGATTTTTTTTTTTCAATATCTACGGAAGCGAGCGATAAGGGAAACCGAAAAATGTTCCCAATTTGTGTGCGACATTTCTGTTATGAGAACGGCATACAAAACAAATTATTAGATTTTGTGGAAAGTAATAATGAAACGGCCGACCAATTAACAAAATTAATTTTTGAATTATTGGATAAACATAACTAAGTTTGTCGCAAGTTACTTCATATGGAGCTGACGATGCTAAAACGTTGGTTCAAATCATTCTGTTTACACAAACCTTCTTAACAAAAACGGAAAAATACTGAAAGCCAATTGTTCAGTCCATATCTTGCACAACATGAGCAAATTTTCCTGTGAGAGATTAGAGATCGATGTAGCAACTATCATTTTAAAAATATACGGGCATTTCTCACATTCCGCTTAACGTGGTGCAGAATTAATTGAAATATTTGAAAATTCGGAAATGGAGTGGGTTGAATTATTGCAAGGTTTGGGCTGCCTTGAAAAGTTACTTTAATAAGCCGGGATTATGTGCGAAAGCCATTGTAAAAGTATTTCATTCAGAAGAAGAGGAGACAAAAACTCTAGCCTACTTCCATTTCGTTCATAATGTTATGAGTTGTTTTGGTACAAACAGTCTCAGGGAAATGATATTGCCATAACAGAAATGCATGACTCATTATGACTCTTCCACTCAACGTTGCTTCAAAGTCAAAAGGATTGTTTTTTCGTCTTCCTGACAAAACAGGCATTAAATAAATTGACTGAATCGGAGAAAACCAATCGAAGACTTCAACAATTTTTACACAAACTGTCAAACATACTCGTATATAAGCAAATGCTTTGATTTTTCAGATTACGAAATATTTACGCTAAACTTGGATTCATAAACCTAAAAAATTAAATTAGTTTTGAGATGATTGAGAATGCTGTATCCTTATTAAATTTGTCAGATGATGTTTCTATGGACAACTTATATGAAGAATACAATCTTTGGAAATCATCCTTGGATGCAGTAGTAGAAAATAGTAAAGATAGCGCGGCGCAGCTCTTCAAACAGTTTCCAAAAATTTATTGCAAGAATATGTTTTAGCTTTTTGCTTTCGTATTAAGTGTACCAACTTCAAACTGCTTTCCCGAACGCTTTTTTTCCCCAAATGAATTTTAAATGGTCAGATGTCAGAAACAATTTTTCCGTGAATTTAATAAAAGCTGAACTACTCATCCAATTCATCTGTACAGAGTTTTCCAACTTTTTAATTTAATTTCAATTTTAATAGCAAAAAATGTCTATGTCTCATTATTTAAAACTTAACAAAAATCTTAAATAAAAGCAAAATATTGACTCATTATGTTTTTTATGTCTATGTTTATTGTTTTTTGTATGTCCCGCTTTCCACGTAAAAATCCCGCTTTTTTTCTCAAAATGATTTCAAAATCCCGATTTGCTCGAAAAAAATTCTGTCAACGTTAGTTGGCCACTGAGAAAACCAGTACATCAAGAACGACATTTCTAACTGACACCGTCAATAGCAGATATGAATGCTTTTGTTGTTAACGGCCCTCTCTAATCAATCCTGGATCAGCTCTTTATTATGAAAATCAAGGAATGAAGCCATTAAAGCGTACATACTGATGATACAGCAGAGGCCCCCAACGAGGACATCCTAGAAAGAATATTTTCCGATTTCTGAAAGTTGATCTTACATAGTTCGCAAGCTTCTTGCTTTTGTTCTACTGGGTATGAGAAACCATTCCAAACGTATGGAATTCATATCCCGCCTTGAAACCAATTTGTTTATTCGGAATTATATTTTTGTACTCGAGCCAATAAGCCAGGGCTCTTTATTGATATTCAGAAGGAGACTTGGCGACCAAAGTTTCGCCGGATTAGACATGTCTTTATCTCCTTTGGGAATCAGTTGCACAACTGTTGTCTTCCAATGCAGTAGATGATGGGGACTATTTATTGCATTACTAAACAGGGTGGTGTAAATATCCACCGCTTCTGGTGGGAGATGTTTCAACACAATTTTCGATATTTCATCGGTTCTCACTGATTTCTTACTTCTCAGTAATTCTATGATTCGAAAATCGCATGGAGCTCTTCCTTCATAATCAGCGGGGGTAACTCCCTCTCTTGCTATCATTTCGAAGGCATAAATTGTGCAAAAGGACCTGATGTTCGTAATTGGGATCAATTATATTTTTCATCTTGGGAAATTTATAAACTCGCTCCAAAGGCCTACGACTCTTCTGCGGGTCATCGCAAAGAAGTTGTCATCGTTGACGGCTTCTCCTGGATATGTATTTACTGCTAGCAGTATTTATTCGTCGTTCGAGCAATGGGCACGGAAGATCGTTTTGATCTGCCCTCCAAAATATTTTATATTTATTTGCGGGAACATATTAGGGTTGAAGAAGCTCTGCATTTTTGCAACATTCGGTGGTTTTTGATCGACGACTTCATGACTTTCGAGTTATGTACTCGTACCTATGTCAATAAACTGATGGCTCAAGAATTTAAGTCTCGACGGCAGTCCAATTTTATGTAGTGCGTCAATTGTTACGTTACGGAATGTGTCTTTGTTGTGTTTAATACCGGGGTCCATCGTTTGTTTTATGGTCTCTTACATTTCTTTGAAATGCCTGTTAATCTCCTCATTCGACGCATTTCTCTTGGACGGCGTCTCTTGACTGTGTCCTTCCATAGTTGTAAGAATACTTCCTCCAATTCCGCAAATTCGTTGGGAATGGATATTTCGATGCTGATGGTCACTGTCATACAAAAAGATTGGTAGAGAGTTTATAGTATGTTGTTTCGCTCCTGTCGGTTTTATCCATGTGTTGAACAGCAGTACATCCAAATAGGAGCTATGTCTGGGACTTTACGTTGCTTTTAGACCGAGTCGATATGTAACACTATGCCGACCCCACCAATTGTGTAGCAGATTCCCTCTAGAGAATTATGAATGAATTATAAGGTACTAAAGCACTATTTCAAAGGGCTGAGACGACTCTATATGTTATCTTATAAAGCCAGCATTAAGTAATGGAGCTCTCCCGGAGAAGTACATCGATTAGGATCTTCGCTATATTTGGAAATTTCCCATAAAATGTTTGCATCTTTTCTCGTTGATTGTCCTTCATAAAAGAGAAACTTTTGGTCAGGTACAATAGCTTCGACGTGAAAAACAATGTCCACCAGAACTCCGGGCAGTTTAATCAAAAGAAGCTTCACACTTAGTGGTACGTTCAAATAGAAAGAAATATTAGCCAAAGCGGAGTTGGCACTTGGAGGAAACTAGCCAAGGGCCAGGTAGGTTAGATTAGGCTAAACAGTAGTATGATGGATATGCCATCACACATACATAAAACGGGCCCATCGGGATCCCTGTGGAACCAGTTGAATTTGTCTTCAGATGGCAAAAACCTAAACAATCGCCCTGGGGAAACACCCAATTTCCCTGCAAAAACCAAGAAGGCCTTTGAAGTTTGCGCCGTCTATTTTTTCTAGGTTTTCGAAAAAGCATTTCCCTAAAAATTTTCTTCGACTACGCGATATTGCCTCGCATTCACACAGTATGTGTGTTATGTTCTCAACAGATTCTGCAAATATCCGCATCTCACAATTTGAGTCTCTCTGCGTGTTGCCACAGGAGACGGTGTCCTCGCAGGATTCCTATTACTGTCCTAAGCTTATCCCTGTTTAATTTTATTAACTTCCCAGATCTTGTGCAGTCAAAAAGCGGCCAAAGAGCATTGGATATACTGTGTCCTTCAAGACTTGTCCACCTTAGGATGGCAGTCTTTGTGATTTTTTCCTCGATAGTGCCACTCACTATGCAAAGGGGTGGTTTGGTGGTTTGATATTGGCAACCTCTTTATTTTCGAATACCCTTCCTTTTCTTGCAATCTCGTCCGCTTATTCATTTCCTTTAATACCGCAGTGTCCTGACTGCATAGTGCCTTGAGCACTGTGCGACAGCCCCTGACTGTATCAGAGTTGACGTTGGTTGATTCCGTTGCCTTGAGTGCGGCCCCCAGGCCGATGTAGACAGCTCAGCCGCCCTGAGGACAGCCAGAACCTCCGATTGGGAGACACTGCTTGCGTCCGGTAGTCTTATAGACTATAGCCATCTGTGAAAATTGCAATTTCATTTGACCTGATTATAGAATTTTTTCCCCAGTCCTTCCTCTCCGGATAAGTTATATCGTACGGGATGTCGAAGTCGATTAAGCAAGGAATTTCATTCGTTAGAATTAGATTGCCTGACAGTAGCTCCGTTAGGACCGTGCCATGTCCGAAACTACTATTCTTGAAGTAACCCAGATTAGTGAGTGATATCGCACTGTTGCCAGCAAGTGCAAAAAGGTGTCCAATGCTACCATAGGGGTGGTACGGAACGCACCTGTAATGGCTATGGAAGCCGTTCTTTGAACCGCGGCTAATTATCAGTAAATCGTATTTTGTTTGTTGCTTACCACTATTACCACTAGTGTCCCTTATGTAAGTATGGATCTTACCACCACCGTATACAGCCAGTACACAATAGCAGCTGTTAAGCCCCAAATTTTTCCTACAGTACTTTTGCAGATAAAAAGAGCATTATATGCCTTTTTGGTTCCTTCCGCTACATTACAATTCCAATTCAGTTTTTTGTCCAGAATCACACCCAGATACTTCGCGCTGCCCGAAAGAGATAATTCCACTCCATTGAGCTTTGGGAGTTTGAATTGCGGCATCTCGTACTTTCTGGTAAAAAGAACCAGTTCCGTTTTAGAAGTGTTGGCATTGAGACTACAGCTTTTTGCAACCTCCATAATGTCGCTGAAAATATTTAAGTATTTTCCCTAAACTATTATGACCACGTCATCTGAGTATGCCGTGGCAGTATAATATCTACTAAACTTTTTGAGGATGTCATTGATAACCAGAAGTGGAGATATGACGCCACCCTGAAGGGTTCTCCTGGTTACAGACATTCTAACCGAGCATTGCCCAATGAAAGAGTTCATTTTCCTGCTTGCAGGCTTGTTGCAAACCCAGTTTGTAATACCCTGTTCAATGTTAGCATCTACTAGTGCATTTTTAACGGCGGTGCACTCCACGTTATTGAAGGCTCCTTCAAGGGCCAGGTAAAGTGGAGAATTTTCTGCAGACACCCAGTTTCAAGGCGAACTTTAGCGTTGCGTTTACAAACAAATTTACGCAATTTTGATGGGTTCAACGAGAGTAAAGAGTTTATGAACAAATCCGGAATTTTCATGGTAACTGCATAGACCATCAGTTTCCAAAAGGAATTTTACCAAACTTTCTTGAACAGCTCGTCGTTGATATTGTCATTTGATTAGCGTACAGTTTTGTAAATGAGCCACTTAAGAGTTCGCCCTAAAGTCTTTATCATCATGGTTAAATCCACATACATAGGTATTAACTTTTCAAATGGATTGCATGACATAAAGAAAACCTTGAAATTACCTAAGACCTAGTGCATGTAGACTCAATCAACGCAGTAGAGAACATCTTCAATGGAATCGTTCCCTTCAGCCAGCTGCCAAAACTACCTTAAGTCCACCCACTCCTCCAGCCACATATCCATATCCCTTCAAACTACCCTACTGGTCATATTTAGAATTCCAATTATGAAACTTTCCCCCAAGTTTCCTCCTAGGAGAGGGAAAAAATGAAAGAACAAAAAAACAACCCAAAACGAAACGAAATAATAATATAATGCTACCGAATGACAAGTAGAAAAGTAAAGGAAAAATGTTCATAAATTTATTTTGCTGCCCCCCTGCTTGACGTCGTCCGCCGCATTCGCGCCATATTCCTACAAAGAGATAGTGAACCAGGTTAAATTGACTTTCAAAGTTTCATTTTTTTCGGTCCCGCAAACCTTTCGTGGGGCCAAATTATGGCACGGATGACTCTTACTGCTACTGGTTCGTTTCGCTCTATACCTCATAAAACCAACAGGCATACAAATACACACAGTGATATACGAATACACAGGCACTTGTAAGAAACTACCAGTCCTGTGCTATGTATAAAATATATAATTTATGAACTCACTTGGTCTGGTGCCAAGGAACCGCCTGGCACGGAATCCTTCGCTTGGCCATTCACAAACTCTTCACAAAACTTCCGTTCCGAACTCCAACGAGGGATGGACAACCAAATGAAACCACCCCCTTTTCGGGGCTTTTTTTTACCTCTACACCCCCTTCCAATACTCCTGCAGCGCTATTTCAACCAACCACCATGGGCAACCCTTCGAAGTATAATGAATAGCATAGATGTCGGATCTATGAGGTATACGAAACGAATAGATAAACGGATAGCCAGGCCAAATCGTGGATCGAATCTATTTTTCTTTCCAAAAAAAAAAACATATTTAGAATACCCGTACTCGGATTAGAGTACGAAGTATCTATCAGAAGGATGATAGACCCGGTGCACGGGAGAGACATAAATGATATTCATACACACCCTCCCATCACCTCGCCCTTTCCCTACATCCTGTGTCGATTTTTTGGGGGAAAATATTATTGAAGTGGCATGAAACACGATTGACAACTCCCGGTCTTTTGGAAAAGCAAAGCAAGAACAACAACAAAAATAAGAAAGAAGGCAGACGGAGCCTGATCCATATGAAGGTAACTCATCAGTGACGTAGTGTAAGGAGATAGCGAGTATCCTTACATTTCCACACTTGTACGAGTACACAGGGTGGTTTCGATTGGAATAATTAAAAGCACGCAATGTCGACAGAGGGTCTAAGTCGTGTAGGCGTAACGTGTATACTAGTCCGCCGGGGGCTGGGTGCAACACCAACAATACACGGCCTGGTCTCGTCGTCGTTCTGCGGAAAGGTCATTAAATTCTCTTTAATTTTCCGACATTTAGTTCATTTTTTGTTTTTCTTTTGCCTTCTTTTCTCTCTTTCTTCTTTCTTTTCGTCAAATGCCGTTCACTGGGAAATTCCACTCGGAACCCCTTTGTGGTGAATGTTCCACGAGATGGGGTGGAATTATGCGGGAATACTTTTACATAGGACTGCGCAGGCCTTTGCGTTGTCCTCTGACAAGTGCTGGTCGATGGTTTGCATGACTAGGGTGTCGGTCGCTTGGAATTTGGGTGGGAGTTGCCTCGAATGGAAAAAATAAAATGGAGTCTCGATTCTGATAATGGGAAAAGTTGAACTGAGCACAATTTCACGGTCCATTTAGAGACTTAGGAGTACAAGAGAAGTCTAATTTGAAAATGTTTCCGAAATCAACAAAATGCAAATGAGCTGGCATTGATGGAATCCAATTCTGACAATTGGGCACGCAGTCCGTCATCAGAATTGGATTGTAGTCGTGATAGTCCACAGGGAGACGAAGATTCATTTGAAAATGGGATATTTTAACGTTTAACGTACGCAAATAGATTACGTTTTGGAGCGTTCATTTCACGTTGTCTTGAACGGTTTCAAGTCTAATATCCATATAATAAATGCCGGTGTGCCCCAGGGCTTCGTTTTGTCTCTGACACTCTTTTTCGTTTTTTATTTTCATCATTGATCTCTTCTCTGTCCAATATATTCCTTTTCATAAAGCTCTGATATTCACAGGATTACTAAATGCGAAACCACCAACAGTGTGGAATTTAATGCTTCCAAAACACAATTACGAGTATATGGATAATGGCTACACTCATGGGAGTGCCGTTCATTACATCGTCGAAACTGAAAAACTTTCCAATGACCACATACGAGTATTTGATGTCGCCATAATGCTGCGGAATTTGTAGCACGAGTATTTGATGTCGCCATGATGCTGCGAAAATTGTAGGTTCCCTCAAACGATGTAAGAATATTTCACCCCTTTTGGTTGACTTCAATATACCACATTGATCAAAAACTTCACGGAAGTTACAACGAACTTGTATTCAATTTTGCGAAAAATCGGATTTAATGGTGCGCGAATGTTGGAAAAGTGTTTCGGCAACAATTCTCTAAAGAAAACGGTCATTTACCAGTGGCACGAGCGGTTCAAAAGTGATCGTGAGTCAATCGAAGATAATGAACGCAGTGCCAGACCATCGACATCGAAAGCCGACGGAAACATTGATGGAGTAAAAGAAATGTTGGTCAATAACCGCAAATTAACCATCAGAGAAATATCGGAGGGTTTGAACATTGCCTATGGATCCGTCCAAGACATTTTGGTCAATGATTTGGGTTTCCGTCGTGTAGCAGCAAAGTTGGTGCCAAAGGACCTCAATTTCATACAAAAAAGAGACCGTGTTGACGTCGCAACAGAGATGATTTGCGAAGCTGAATCCGATCTCACATTCATCAAAAGAATCATTGTTGGAGACGAGACGTGCGTTGATGAGTACGACACGCAATCCAGACATCAGGCAAGTGAATGGCGTTCACCAAATGAGCCGAGACCAAAAAAACCACGTCGTTTTCAGTCAAAAAAAAAGGCAATGCTAACGGTTTTTATAGATTATAACGGTGTAGTGCATCATGAATTTTTGCCAGAAGGCTAGACAGTAAACAAAGAGTATTATTTTGTCGTTATGAGACGTTTGCGTGAAGCAATTCACCGAAAGAGACCAGAATTGTGATAACGCACCGTCGCACAGTGCCATCATTATTCGTAATTTTTTGACGAAAAATGCAACAAATACCATCCAACAGCCACCGAATTCACCTGATTTGGCTCCCTATGACTTCTTTCTGTTCAATCGAGTTAAAAAACCACTACGGGGAACGCGTTTCAGCAGCCGAGAGGAAGTAATGGAAAAATCGCAGGACACTGGTGGACATACCGAAACCCGAAAAATGTTTCGAGGATTGGATCAAGCGCTGGCATCAGTGTATTGCAGTCGATGGGGATTAGTTTGAAGGGGACAATATAGATTTAGATGAATAAACTTGTATTTTTAATTGTCTGAATATATTCCGGGAACATTTTGATCAAATTGGTATGTATAAGGCATTCATCCGCCCAAACTTGTGGTACGATGCTAGATAGGATTCTAAACCGTTCAAATAAACACATAGATGAAGCTAATATCATCAACAAATTGCCAGAAGTATACCGCCCCTTCAAATCTACAACAGTAACACCCGCCTCGCTATGAATGTTCATCAGTTTACCCTCAAGAGCACTTTCCGGCGTACGCTGAGATATGATTCTGATTATTTCCTAAGCCATTCAACTCACTTATGAAATGCCCTGCCGAACTCTTTATTTCCTATTCATCATAACCTGCGAACATTCAAAACCAACGTACATCGTCGTCTCTTTTTTTTTACTTCCTACTTTTCCTTCCCCGCGCTGTGGTTCAAATGACTTGAGCACACGCCTATTATAAAAAAAATACATATGCGAAACTTTGGAGCAAATTTAATGCGGAGCAGATGCCGTACCAGCTTGCGACAAATTTGGTTCTAGCCAGGCGTCCTTAATTGGGCACTGAAAGCTCTTGAAGGGCTGAGATCAAATCAAATATTGGCATTGGATAAAAACGGATTCACTGCTCACGACCCTAGCAAACGTTTAACGGACAACGACCTTCGGATCTGCACGTGGAATGTTCGAACCATTTGCAGAGGCCCTTGGCAGATTTGCCGCATGCGGCAGACTTAGGCAAGTAGTCCTGAGCTTCCGACATGTGAGCGAGTATCTTGTGCTCGCCTAATATGCCGCCATGCCCCTACGGAAGACTTGGACGACGCCACCATAGAATGTTTCTATGAGCTCCTCAACAAGGCACATGAATAATATCCGAAGTATGACTTTAAAATCGTACTAGGCGATCGAGTACTAGACACGTCTGTCAACGGACTTATTCTTATTGACTTGACACTATGTCCTCATCTCAATATACACAAGTGGACTTGGCGGTCCTCGGATCATGAAACGCTAAATCAATTTGATCATATTGCGATAGACGTTAGGCATGTCTCCCGTATTCTGGACGTCCGAAGCTTCCGGCAGCCAATATTGACTCGGATCGCTACCCAATGCGGGTTTCCCAAGCGTCACAACAAAGAAGAACTACTGCAAGAGAATATAACATAAAAAAGAGACCGTAAAAATCTTCGCCGAACGCGTATCACGAAATCACTCAACAAATCCTATGTCGTCAGCATCAAGTACCGAAATCCAGAGATAGCGCTGCCAACGTGCCATCAGAAACGCTGCAACTGATGTGCAACCGAACACCACCAAGAAATACCTGGTTTGACGAAGAATGCCAGCAAGCACATGCAGCTAAACAGAAGCGTACAAAGCGGCGTTGCAACGCGCAGAAGATTCGTGAAAAATATCGGCTTCTCCAGGAGAAGAAAAAGGAGCAAGAGCGCGCGATCGAAGATATTGAGAGGTAGATACTCCAGGTATAACGTACGCAGGTAAAATTAATATGTCAAAGCAAGAAGATCTACGGGTCTGTAGAAATGAAAGAGGAAATTTTGTATTAGTAGAGTCACAGTTTTTTCAGAACTTTTCTGCAGACTGTACAACGCCGAAGAAGCCCAACATCCCGCCATCAGGCAAATAAACTATTTAACTTAGACGATAATAGCCAAAACTTCCATCCACCTGACCAAACGAAGTAAGGATAGCAAAATCTATGCTATGCTAGGCCGAGGTATTCGATGCTACCCGAAATGACTTTGTGAAGAGCATACACCAACTCATTTCTCAAATGTGTTCAGAAAAGTGTACGCCTGATGAATGGAATCTCAGTATCACATACACACATACAACATCACATACACGCATGTCTGAAACCCTTCATCAATAACCTCATTGGTTCCTATCTGTGCGTTTTCAGACCAGGAAAGTCCATAATCGACAAAATCTTCACACTCCGGAGATCCTAGAAAAAACCCAAGAAGTTCAAATCGATACCCGTCATCTTTTCATCGATTTTAAGGTCGCTTGCTGCTCCTTCAAAGTCAGTAACGACTTAACCGAGACCTCTGATGTCACTTTTAGACAAGGTGGCGCGTTGTCATGTGATAAAGAAGCCACATCATACTTGAAAGAATTGTTCGGAAATCACAAGCGAACACTGGAGGCACAATCTTTCAAAACTCTGTGCAACTGTGATACTAGCTTACGCCGATGATATCGACATAATTTGGTAGAATAGAGCGTTCTGCCACCGCAGCCTTCGTTAGTATTAAAACGGAAACAACTAAAATGGGTTTAGCGGTAAGTTAAGGGGGAAAGCAAGTGTATGCTGTCAACAAGAAGGGACACACATCATCGACGAATTGGACAGGAAGTCATAGTACGAAAAAATACTCTGGCCAATCGCTATTTCTTTGGGCTAAGAGGACAATCGAGTAATAAAGCCCTATTCCGAAAAACTAAGGGGACTCTATATAAGACCTTGATCGTCCCAGTCCTACTTTATAGCGCCGAAGCATGGACTCTAGCAAAAGCGGATGATATTCTCAGTCGTTTCGAGAGAAAAATTCTTCGAAAAATATTCGGTCCCGATTGAGCTTACGGGTTCTGGAGGAGAAGATACAGCAACGACCTATACGAGCCATACAGCGATATCGATCTAGTCAGAAAACTGCGCGTCAGTCACCGGAGATGTAGAGCGAATGGACACCAATGACCCACAGAGTCTTTGAATCTAACCGGAGGGCCATAGGTGACGCGCACAAGCAGAAGGGGACCTAAACCGATTTGAAGTGCGCAGCTGGCGGCAGTTATCTAAAGACCGGACTAACAGGAGAGGCTTGTTAGTTGAGGCCCAGGAATACCTCGAACTGAACCGCCACATAAGTAAGTAAACGCAACGTTGAAATGTTTCTGCATTTTTCCGAAAATATTAAGGTTATCCATGAATGAGTATGCAAGTAGTTAGGGAGGCTTTTGAAGGAATATGCCTCTTATACTTATTCTTATACTTCTCGCGGGCGAAAGTCTTCATGCAGCCAGGAGATACCATTCTTTATGGCTTGGTTGGATAAAGCAATAGTGACGTTTTTATGTAAATGCTAATTCCACCAAATAACTAGGCATAGGAAGGAACTGACCTTATTCTCGGTGGCAAGTCCTCTTTCAAAAAGTTTACTTACGTTTCCAGAAAGACGAAAGCGCCTTGGAGGTTTGGGATCCGACATGATTATTCGAAAGTATTACAACAATTCCTGATTACACCCAGACACTTAGCTTCGTCATGGCTTTTAATAGTATTGTAAAATGTTTGTGTGGGTACAAATGATAGAACTTATTCTTTTCAATACAAATCCCTTTATTCAGTACAGTTACAATTCACTATTTAATTCTTTCTCTCAGTACAATTCAATTTCTCAACCACATATACTTTTCTTATCTTTTACTTAAACCACTTAATCACTTCTTCTAATTAACACTTCAAATTCAACTTTGGAACTGACTTGCATACCTTTGGGATGCTGGTATTTATACTCGAATGACATACTTCGAGAACAATCCTCGCCATCCAGCGTCCCATACAATTTCCAATTTGCTAGAAAATTCGATTCTACTCTCCAGTCAATGACTTTGCTCATCCAGTATCGAAACCTTCGAGTCTTCGAGTTTCGACATTTTCTGCTAGATGTCGCTGCTCACATTTGAGTGGTTATCACATTGCTCCCTCCCTACAGTTGTTCGTCCCGAACAACTTCGTCATTCAGCATCCCGTTGAAATGACACATTCTATCCAAATGGACCACTTTAAATTTTCCTCGATCCCCACGCTGGATCCGGTAGACAACGTCATTAATGCGGGTTATCACCTTGTATGGACCTTCCCAGTCCTGTTGCAATTTTGGTGATTTGCCTTTCTTACGCTGAGGATTATACAGCCAAACCAGATCTCCTTCGTTGAAACCGGAAGATTTCGCCTTGATATCGTACCTAGTTTTCATGCGGCTGCTTGCTAGCTTCATCTTTTCTCTGGTGTCTTCATGCAATTTACGAATCCTGCTGCGTAAGTCATTCACGTACTCGTTCACCTCTTTGGGCTCCGTCGGTGGGGATCCGAATTTTGCTTCACTTGGCAACCGAATTGTTTGACCAAATAAGATCTCGGATGGTGTGTGCCCTGTTGAGCTATGGACCGCGTTTCGGTAGGCCATTAAGAAGAGGGGTATGTGTCGATCCCAATCCCGCTGGCAGTTGCTGACAACCTTAGATAGATGCTCATTCAAGGTCCGATTGAATCGCTCGACCATTCCATCAGATTGCGGGTGTAGTGGCGTTGTCCTTGTCTTTCTTATTCCCAAATATTGGCATATTTCCTGGAAGACTTTTGATTCAAAGTTTCGCCCTTGATCAGAGTGCAGCTCCATTGGGACCCCAAATCTGCTCACCCAGTTGTTGACTATCTGTTCGGCTACGGTCTTAGCCTCTTGATTTGGGATGGCAAACACTTCCGGCCACTTACTGAAGTAATCCATGACTACGAGAGTATATCGGTTTCCATTAAAGGTTTCGGGAAACGGCCCAGCGATGTCGATGGCTATTCGTTCGAAAGGTGCTCCGACATTGTATTGTTGCATTTTTCCATGTGGCTTTACTTTTGGACCCTTGGTAGCCGCACACCTTATGCACTTTTTGCACCAATTCTCGACATCTTGTTTAGCGCTTAGCCAATAGAAACGTTCCCTTACCTTTTCCAACGTCTTGTTTATTACCAAATGGCCTCCTGAGATTCCGTCATGTATTTCATGGAGCACTTGGTTGACTCTGGATCGTGGCACAATTAGCTGCATACGAGATGTTGTCCCATCTGCACTCTCCCATTTTCTCTTCAGCAATCCATCTTGCACAAAAAGCGAGTCCCACTGTGCCCAGTATGCCTTCAGAGTTTGACTCCGATCTGATATCTGCTGCCAGCTTGGTCTTTCCTCGTGTTCCTTCCAGGCCAATATTGGTTCGATGTCATTGTCTGCCTGTTGGGAGGAACGGATTTCGTCTATACTCCAACCCTCTATTGGCTCAGTCCTGATCGTTTGGATAGTTGCCTGTTCTTTTGCTTCTTTACCACCGACTACTTCTGCTGGGAGGCTTTCATTGCATTGTTTTACCTGTGAGACTGGGGTAATTACCCTGGAGTCGACTCCTGCTACAGACTTCTGCCCCGCGAAGTAAGCATTTCCTAACTGATGGCTTCTGGAAATTTGACAGGTTTCTTGGTAGCCGTTTCTGCCGGTTTTTCTTTCTATTTGCCTGTAACCCCAGTGCAGGCAGCCTTCTCGTCGTACCGGTTCTTTACAATGCCCTTGCAAATGTCCTACTTTATCGCAGTTCCAGCAGCGCATCCTTCGTCTCTCCCGCCAGATATTTCGTTGCATGGTAGTTGGTCTTGAGCAGGAGCATTCACCAGATACTATTTCACTTACGAAATTCATTCCTTTGGAAGCCTGATTGGATGCTTCCATCGCCAAAGCGAAGGCAAGTGCTTCAGCAAGGGTTCTTTTCCCGGCCATCCTTACTGCTGATTGTAGCTTCAAATCTGCAATTCCCCCGATGAATGCGTCCTTTGCCATTTCGTCGATTACTTCTTGGCCTTCGGTGGGATATGACAAATGTGCCAGTCTACTCACGTCTGCTTGGAGCTGTTGCAGTGTTTCTCCTCGTTGCTGCATACGGCCTTGCAATTGAACCTTGTAAACTTCCCGCATGTGGCTATCCCCAAACCGTTTCTCGATAGCCTGCACTAAAACCATATAGTCTCTATTCTTTTCGATATCGATTGTTTGTAACAATTCTGCCGCAGGACCACGTAAGGCCATCGCTACATTCTTCTCTATTCTTTCAAATTTGTTATCTATTTCTTCGAACTTTTGGTGTAGGACGTTATTTTGTTCTTCCAGTTTTTGTTCTAGACTATTCTTTTGGTCGTCGAATTTTTGTTCAATGCTGCTCTTCTGTTCGTCCATTTTTTGTTCCAGACTGTTCTTCTGTTCTTCCAGATTTAATAAGAGGAGTTGCATCATTGCAGCCATGTCATTGCCGGTACTTGTCTGTTCATCCTCGTCAACATCAAAGGAATATGCATCAGGATCATGTCCCTCGTTGTTCAAAGCATCCTGAAGTCGGAGCACCAGGTCACTTTTTCCTCCACTGGCGCTGAGGCTTCTCTTGTTCAACTCGGATTTGAGTTGGACGAGGGTCAACTGCAATAGTTTTCGACCCATTCTAGCTTTTTCAAATAGTCAGAAAACACTTTTTTTTTTTTTTTTTTACACACAATAAGTCCTATCCCACTTCTGACACCAATGTAAAATGTTTGTGTGGGTACAAATGATAGAACTTATTCTTTTCAATACACATCCCTTTATTCAGTACAGTTACAATTCACTATTTAATTGTTTCTCTCAGTACAATCCAATTTCTCAACCGCTTACACTTTTCTTATCTTTTACTTAAACCACTTAATCACTTCTCCTAATTCACACTTCAAATTTCACTTTAGAACTAACTTGCATACCTTGGGGATGCTGGTATTTATACTCGAATGACATACTTCGAGAACAATCCTCGCCATCCAGTGTCCCATACAATTTCCAATTTGCTAGAAAATTCGATTCTACTCTCCAGTCAATGCCTTTGCTAATCCAGTATCGAAACCTTCGAGTCTTCGAGTTTCGACATTTTCTGCTAGATGTCGCTGCTCACATTTGAGTCGTTATCACAGTATATAGGTCACGCCAGTTACCTACATCCAGACAGCCTCAGTTTTGGGAGGATTAACTGAAAACCCATTTCTAGTAAAACAATCGTCGATTACGCGTAGCGTTACCTGCGCTTGAGAGCAAACAGTTGCTAGCCATGACGCGACGGACAGTAAGGCTGGATTAGCCTGAACGTAGACTCTAGAACTTCTTAGTGCACTATCGCATATTGGCCTCAGTCAGTATGCATCACTCTTGCCCCAAAACTAGTGGTTCGCCTACGCCATGTTATCTGAGTGAGTGTTGTCAAAAGCATCCTCAACGCCGATGAAAATGTTCAGTGCGTACTCCTTCTTACCGAGTGCGACTTCAATTCCGCCCATCAGATTTAAGGCGCAATGTTGCAGAATCTTCCATCTTAGTAGACATGTTGCATTTCGGACAGAATACTCTTCAACAGGAAGGCAGCGAGACCGAATGAATTAAAGTTCTTTGGACATTTTTGAGTTAAAAACTACTCTCTCTTTTCGCGAGGCATTCGATATATGTATAGGCCAGTACCAGGCTAGCAATGAAAATTCTCTTCAGAAATTGTAGCAGCTGGGCACATTGTTTTGCAACGTAACCACATTAGATACATGCCATCGTTACCAGAAAATATAAACTAATCAAAAGATCCATTTCCGACTGTTACCAGTCTGACTGATTTGCTCATTTTGAGGAATTTTACCAGTCTGCTTGTTTCACTTTTTGCAGATTTATATGAAATTCGAATAAGCTCGACCTCGAACAGACTTCCTTCTTAGACAGAACAAGATTACTGGTTTCCTTACGCATTCGCAGAAAATCTGTTCTGTCATGGAACAGACGATGCAATAGTTCTTTCTGTGTGGCACAGTTCAGGTTCTTAACAGCTTCCTCTATCTTCCGTCTTAAGTTGGGTTTTAGCAGAGTCTTGACGGATTTGCCAAGCACCGCCTTAAAGTGTGTCCAATTGTTTTTTTTTTTCAATAAATTGGACATTTTGTATTCCATGTACCAAAAATTGAGAATTGAGAGAATTGTCTCTTATTTATACTCATTATGAAATGAAATGGAAATGAATCATTCTTAACTGCAGATAAAGGCGTGGTCACTACCGCGGTCAGGGAAGACCCGCTTCTTTTTCCTGGTTCTTGAGAATAGACTTTAGAATTGAAAAGGCGATTTTGTCACAGAATTATTTAGTCCTTCAGATTGGAAGAGGCGCTACAAGGGCGGTTAAATCCGTGTGAATTTAGCTACTTCTACTAACTTCCGCCCATCGGATATACGGGCTTTTGCTGATTTAAGCGCCCATTTCATGGAACAGAGAGCCATAAAATCAATAGAAGGAGTTCCAGAGCCATTTTACCTTCTCTCTGTTCAGGTCAGAAAAAAAATGGGCAACCACACTTTTCACCGACATGTTTCTCCAGTGAAGTAGCAGAATCTATTCTGATGCAGTTTAATTTCAACAGGCTGATTCTCTCCAGTACTCTCTCTATCATTCAAATTTACCGCAGGAGTCCCAGGGAAGAGAAGATCTGGCAACTCTTGGCTCAACACCTAAATCGACGGGGGGTTGTTTTAGTACTTCGGTTGAGGCTTCTGGAAATTGGGCCCATGGCGCTAATATTACTGCGAATTGATTACTTTATAATCTGTGAACTGTTAAATATTTTTACTGTTTCTTTTATTGACTTAAAATTTTAAACAAAATCTACATTTTCAGAGATCGTTTTCCATTCTACAAGTCCAACGACGATCGATGGAAAAATTCAGTGCGGCATAATCTGTCAATCAATCCACATTTTAGGAAAGGCGTCAAAGCCCCACAAGGTGCCGGTCATTTATGGACAATTTCTAGTGGCGATTCTGAGGAAAACATCTTAGCCTGGGAACATGTAATTTTCCAAAACCACAATTTCAAAATCCCTTTCCATTACAGATGATTAATCTTCTTTTAACTTAGAAAAAACAACGGCTTGACTTATTTTTCAAAATGGAAACAATGAACAGAGAGAGACTTGCACTATCACCTGGCGCTCGTGACCAAAACCATCAGGGTTACGACGAAGCGGCTATAGCTGCTGCCACCATAACTCAAGAAATGCAAACGTCCATGTCTTCAGATCAATCTTCAACAAGCTGCTCACCCTCAACCTGCGATCGATTAGCCACCACATCAACATCAGTCACACATGAGCTGCCATTTAACGACCTCATGTCGGATGAAGATCTCCGTAAGACCGCTGGACAGATTTTAAATGGCATTCATCGGGAGGTTGAAGTTCAGGCGGTTAATTCAATCATCAGCACCTATCATGATAGCTTATTGGACTCAGGTAAGGGGTTAAAATATATGCACGAGCGGAAGAAGATATAACTGGCTTCCTTTCTAGAAGACTACTTAAATCCGATTCAAAAGGATGTATCGGTTCATGAGAGCGGGCTACGCAATGACTTCTATGTGACAGAGATCGATCCAATCGAATTGGGCATACAGATGTCGCAAGTAGAAGAAGAAGTTCTATTCAATGATGAATTCAATTTGAATTACTTTGGTTACAATGCAGGAAATGATATAGTGGCTTGACCTAGATCATTGACCAGCCATGGACAACTGGGTTCGAAGCTGGAATTGGAGCCACAATCACAATTTCAGCCACAGGCCAGTGTCAATTTTGATGCCAACAACAGTGTGGTTGAACAGCAATCTTAGAGTTGGAGCTTAAGGAACTAAATATGTCACAGCTCAATCAGTCAGTAGTGTTAGTTTGTAGGTTAAGTTTTGGGTTATTTGTGTAATATATCATGTAAGTGTGGGCCTACCGGCCTTGATATTGTATTTTTCCTAATCAATACAGATAGAGATACATTTCCTTTTTTTCCGTTTAATGATGTATGTTAATGTAAACTTGACGTAATAAATGTAAGTCTCCTTCTGAGTTAATGTTTTGTTACCTACTGTGCTTTGGAAAGTTCCAAAATGAAGATTCCAGGAGTTGCTAACAGAAGATTGAAGTCTCTTTAGAATCGAGGGATTCCACATAGCTGGCGGTGTGTCACAATATTCGGTTTTAGGTCTTTTTTTGGAACTCGGTGTACGACTATCACTTAACTCTGGAAAAACCCAGAAATTATCGGCTCTGGTGGAAACGCTGGTCCTATTTTTTGTTTTCTTTAACAAGGAAATGAGTAGTTTTCTCTCGCACCGGCCAAGTTCATCTCTTGAGAATTAAGGCTCAAAGAACTGCACTTAAAAGTACATACGATGGCGCAACACTCCACACAATGTGTTGTTCGTCTTGGCATACTGTACACAGAGTAAACCTACGAATTTCTATCGACACAGAAAGTGATAGTGAGAGACTTTATCATAAGCATTGACCGGTGAATGGACGAAAACGTCAAAAAATTACTTTTCATGCTTTTCGGATTTGGGCGAGATATGAACCCAAACCGTCTTGCGTGGTAGTCAATGAACCGAAATTTGGGCGCACAGAGCTGCATAACCTTCACCAAACTGTTTCAAACAATGTCATTCTACTCGTTTTTTCTACCTTTCCCTTGTGATTAAATAAAAATAAAGAGCCACCCTGATGTTTCTAAATACCTGCACTTTGCAGGGTTTGCGGGTAGATATCAACCGTTTTTGACACTTAAATTCGAACCTTGCAACCCATGACAGGCTTGAAACTTAATGCACAAACCCGTATGTGTACAGGCTGACATTGCAAGTTCGAATGTTCAGGGTTTTTTTGTGACTGGTTACACAAGCTTGCTACACGTAAGGACAGGCCTTCATTGTCTAACGAATGCTACAACATGCGTTTCAAAGATGTCATTTATTACCTATTTGAATCTAAACAAGGATTAGTTTCTGCAATCACAGGATACTTCTTAACCCAGATATAGAAATTATATGGCGAAAACTTTACTTTTTCAAAGTGAATAAAATGGCAACGAATTCTTGATCACAGAGAAGGTTTTGTAGTAACTCGTCCCTAGCCTATTCCGCAATCATGAATACGAAGTAGATTTTGGACTTGTTAGTGCTGTTTATCGTTTGCCTTTATCACGATTCGGTAAATGTCACGATAGGACAGCGTTATGTCTCAACTATGACGTGAAGGACAATTGAGCGTTTTCAAGAACACGGTATCAAACGAAGATATCACTACCATCTACATCTACATACATCACCTTCGCAGCCTTACAATATGGACAAACTAATCAGACCCAATAGAAGACGTTAGAATTAAAGGAGATCCCATTTTAAAATAACGAATTGCATGGGTCTAAAGATTTCGCAACAAATTTATTTTATGTCCAGCTAAACGCTAACATCAAAGCATTAACATTTAAGGGAACATCTGTCGAAGAACATTGAAATGCTTGCAAATATCTTGACCACCGGAGCTCCAAATATTTTCGGAAGGACATCAAGGAGCGAGAGGTACTTTAAACGTTAACCGTAGGGAAGAACGAGCCTCCGAAGCGTTTTTTTTTTTAAAGAGCTATAGAACTTTCTTTCAATTATTATGAAGAATGCCTCATGACATTATCCTAACGACTTCAGACTAACGAAGCGCATTTTGTTGGTCAAACTTTGAACCACTTTTTCACTATTTCACTAGTAACAGGCTAAATATTGGCTTCCTGTCCTGAATAGTTTGAGGCTTATCAGCATACACCAACCACTTTTAAAAGTCGTGCAAGAAGTAATTGAAATTGACATTTACTGGTACCTTTCGTGATGAAATGTTGCTGTTGACAAGTAGTGCCATCGTGCCGGAATTACATTTCGTCCGGATCAATCTCGTCACCACTGATGGTGGCATTTGCTATTGGCTGGGCTCATGTTGATAGAAAAATAGTGTGAATACTATACCTAATAGTGCACTTTTGTGGATGTGGCTTGCAGATCAGACATCAGAGATTGTTTTGATAATCAGCAATCCTTTGTGTGGTTTAAGGCCTGCTAGGTCCACCATCGACAATAGCCCATACCAGACGTCAGATCTTGAAAAAGAATCTAAGAACTAGTTCTTAGTTCACCATCGATGTCAAAAAGCGGTTATTACAAAGTAATGCGCTGTCAAGTGATTTCGCGAACATCATACTTGAAACATATGTGCGATATACACACATATACTCGAAATATCATAGGCGCAATATTTGTAAAAATCTGTACAAGTGCCAGAATAAGCTAACGACATTTGCGTTAAAGAAATCAGTCACTCGAGCATTTTTAGCCATTGAAACAGAAACGGTGAAGATGGGTTTAGTTGTAAACAGAGGTACGACTAAGTACATGTTGAAAAGAAAGGACACTCAACACCAACGTCTCGGACAAAACACCACAATGAAAAAATATAACCTTGATGTGGTAAAAGACTTTATCTACCTGAGCTGTAATTGCAAATTCAAACATTGACACCACCGTGAAAATCAAGCGAAGATTCACTCTTGCCAAACGCATCGCTGTTTCTTTAGAGCTAATGAGGCAATTGAGAAATAAGTCGCTCTCACAAATAATGAGGAAAGCACTCCTGTGCGAGACCCTTATCTTCCCAGGCCTACTGTATGATGTGAAGGCATGGAGAGACAAATTCTCTGAATGATGTTCCGTTTAGATAAATTAAATTTGGAGAAGAAAACATTACAACGAACTGGAAAGACTATACAAAACTAGGTATGTGGCAAGAATATGTTGATCCAATGAACCCACCGCTCCGGCACCTCAGAATGTATTCGAGTCAATTCTGGAGAGACAACGCGGTAAGGAAAAGTCTCGCCTTAGGTGCCGCGCTTAATTGAAAAGGGACGGCAGCCAAAGCAAAATCACGAGGGCTGCTGGTTCAGGTCAAACTATAACAATTGCTTTTATGGTACACCTTTTCCAATATACTATGATGCGTTTATAATTCAGCCAGACTTCCTTAGATTCTGTACAGTAATCTGGCTAAATTAATTAATTGTTAATATAAGAAGCCAGCTTCAGCACTAAATTCCACAATTAAATCGTTAAATGCAAAAGCCTCACCTAATTGTGAAATATATAAAACACAATAGTTTTATATAAAAATTGTAAAATCATTTGACATGCACGCGTACTCAATGAACACATCCCAACTACCCACCCTTGCAAAGGCATCAACAGCCCATACTTGTCAAATCCCACAAAACTTTGGCGGCAAAATTTTTATTTCTCATTTAAATTTGTTTACTTTCACGAAATCACCCATGCCATGTCGCAAAAAACAATAACGTACGTATAGAAAAATAAATGGATCGCTTAATATCCCATCATTGAATCTTCCTCCCAGATCATTTTTTAAGAAAACTCCATCCAAAGTGGAGAAACCCCCAACACCAATAAACTCCGACGACGAAGATGAGATTGGAAGGTAAAATTAAAATTTCTTCCTCTAAAAATTTCAGATGATTCTGTCGATTAGGACACTCGGTCGGTGTTTGTACCGTGCGAGTAGTAGTATTCCATTACCCCAAGAAAATACTCTTAAACTATTGTCCGTGAATTTTTGCAGTAAAAACCGACAGCCAGCTAAGAGGTTCAAGCGTCGAAGGATTTCCAGCAGTGATGAGGAGAGCTGTAACAACAAGTAAGTAGTTGCAAGTAGGTTTATGTAAAGTAAAGAGATTACAATTATTTGTAGCGTTCCAGTGAAAAAGCCAACACCTTCTCCAGAAAAGTCGAAAATAGAATGTCCACCTGTATCAGTGAAATCAGAACCAAAAACAAGTCCCAAATCAGCGAAGAAGTCTCCAAAATCCGGCAAAAAGACTAAGGCAGATAGTCCCGCTTCCAAGGCAAAGAAAGCAAAGACAGAGGGTGATACGGTGAAGCCGACAGCCAAGCCGAAGGAGGAAGTTAAAAAGGAAACCCCGCCAAAGGAAAAAAGTCCATCTTTGAATGAAGTGAAAACTGAGGAAGCTTCTCCTCAAGTCGTTAAGAAGGAGGTGAAACTCCAGACAGCTGGACAGGGTCAAAAGGGAGCTGACTATGATCCCTCAAAGCGGAACTACCACCCAATCGATGATGCTTTCTGGAAACGAGGCGAAAAGTGAGTGACCGAAGCAAGTCTTCTACAAGAATGTCTTATGTCTACCTTTTTGCAGAACCCCATATCTAGCTCTGGCCCGTACGTTTCAACTGATCGAAGAAATTAGTGGACGACTCAGGATGATAGAAGTTTTAAGCAACTTCTTCCGATCGGTGATTGTTCTCAGTCCCAATGACCTCCTGCCATGTGTGTATCTCAGTCTCAACCAGCTGGCTCCAGCATATGAAGGTTTGTCATCAGTTTTTCCCACTGACAGATAGTTTATTCAAAACATCCCTCTCCTTAGGCTTCGAACTGGGCGTGGCGGAGACATCTCTGATGAAAGTAATCTGCCAAACCACTGGCCGGAGCATGGCGCAGATTAAAACCCAAGTGCAGACCACTGGCGATCTGGGAATCGTTGCAGAGCAATCACGCAGTAATCAACGAATGATGTTCCAGCCAGCACCACTAACTGTTGAGAGTGTCTTCCACAAATTGAAGGAAATCGCTAAAATGTCCGGTCACGCGGCAATGAACAAGAAGGTGGACAAGATTCAGTCGTTGTTCGTGGCATGCCGCCACTCTGAAGCACGGTTTTTCATGCGTTCTCTTCTTGGCAAATTAAGAATCGGCCTGGCAGAGCAATCACTTTTGCAAGCTCTTGCTCTTGCCTGCACAAATACGCCACCAAACCAGGACTATCCTCAAAAAATTCTCATCGCCTCAAAAAAACTGGGGGAGAACGCCTTCAAGGCTGCAGTGGAAGAAAACGCGTTGATCCTGAAGACGACCTATTGGTGAGGAAGCACCACTTTCAAACAGTGAGCTGAACTAACAAAAATTCTTTCGTTTCTAGTCAATGCCCGAACTACAATAAGATCATCCCCGTCCTTCTAGAACACGGTGTGGACAAACTGCTCGAGCATTGCCCCATGCAGCCGGGTACTCCACTCAAACCCATGTTGGCTCATCCGACAAAGGGAGTCCATGAGGTGCTCGAGCGCTTCGACGGTATAAAATTCACATGCGAATGGAAGTACGATGGAGAACGCGCACAGATCCATCGTGATGACAAGGGAGTCATAAGCATCTACAGTCGAAACCAGGAGAACAACACGTCCAAGTACCCAGATCTGATTTCCCGGATAGACGACATCAAGGGAGAGGACGTCAACTCGTACATCATCGACAGCGAAGTGGTTGCCTGGGATGTGGAGCGCAAACAAATTCTTCCATTCCAAGTGTTGAGCACGAGGAAACGTAAAGATGCAGACGAGGCGGAGATCAAGGTCCAGGTCTGCGTGTACATGTTCGATCTGCTCTTCCTGAACGGCAAGCCACTGGTTACGGAAAACTTCATAGAACGCAGACGACTACTCAAGGAGACATTCAAAGAGGTCCAGGGACAGTGGCAATTCGCTACCTGCGTCGACACTAGCGATGTCGACGAAGTGCAGGCATTTTTGGAGGAATCCATCAAAGGTAGGGTGCTTAGTCATCCCAAGTGTCCACCTTCGTCTCAGGTTTTGTCTTCCCCTAGGAAACTGCGAGGGACTCATGGTAAAGACTCTAGAGAAGGAGGCGACGTATGAAATCGCAAAACGTTCCAGAAATTGGCTTAAGTTGAAGAAGGACTATCTCGCTGGTGTTGGCGATTCTCTGGATCTAGTAGTCATAGGCGGATACATTGGCAAAGGAAAGCGGACAGGTACCTACGGCGGTTTCCTCCTCGCCTGCTATGACGCCGACAACGAGGAATACCAGAGTATTTGCAAAATTGGCACAGGTAGGACAGTCGTCGAAACTCTTATTAGACTCTCCAGAGCACCCCATTCCCTCCCGTTTCAGGTTTCAGTGATGAAGATCTACAGACTCACGCCGAGTTCTTCAAACAACATGTGCTGAAGGGCCCCAAATCCTACTACCGCTACGACAGTTCTCACGAACCAGACGAATGGTTCGAGCCAGTCCAAATCTGGGAAATCAAATGCGCGGACCTCTCGCTCAGCCCGGCTCACATGGCGGCGATTGGAATTGTGGACCCGGAAAAAGGCATCTCCCTACGCTTTCCTCGTTTCATTCGAATTCGCGATGACAAGTCACCAGAAGATGCTACCTCTGCGAGTCAAGTAGCCGACATGTACTCCAGTCAAGACCAAATCAAAAACCAACAGCACGGGTCCAAGGACCCGGAGGATGATTTCTACTGAAGCAGTCATTGTTTGCGTGATTTCTTTATTTGTTGAGCGTTAACGCTTTAGAAGAAGTAAATAAAATTGTCTACAAACTAAGTCTCTATCTCTCGCCGATTCTTGTTGCGTTCGTACTCAGGTAACGTTGTCCAGATGAATCCGCCCGGCTTCGTGTCGAAGTCCATTGAATCTGGCAGCGGAAACGGTGTCGTTTTGTCGTGATAGTAGTTGCTTGGCGCGTGCATGACAAACTGTAGGCATGAGAGTTTCCTCGACTGGTCTTCATCGGGGCCTATCAAAGGAAGGATTTGTGACCAACTCTCCAATTGAGATTCCACTGCAACCAACTACTCACCAATCAAGTACGTGCTGGCATCGAAACCATCGTTGGGATGCGGACTAGCCTGTGTGGGTATCAGCCACGTCAAGAAGGCAGATTTCTCACAATAAGTATCCACCAATAGCCCACGGATCTGGGCATAGTACACATTGTGGTCGGCATCCATCAGAGAGACTATGTCACCCACTTGTATGTACGAACCCTGAAATTAGAAAGGATTTAGACCCATTTAACCAAAGAAAACATTCTACTGTACTTTATGGAAGGTATAGTCCACTATGTGTGTTGACGCCTGGACAATTGGAGTCTTGAACGGCGTCTTCTTGAAGATATTCCTTCGGTTACGTCCCTTTGGCAGATTTTTCGATTGGCCTCCCGCAGCGCCGGATTTTGTCTTGAACCGTGTTGCGCGGGTACTTTTGCGGAGTTTCTTCTCATCGCCATTATTGCCGTTGTTACCATTGTTACCGTTATTACCATTGGAACTTTCACCATTGTCCGGTTCAGGCTCGGTTTTGATGTTGTTTGTGTTGTGATCATAGCAGTCCTGGCACAAATTACCGAGATCTGTGGTGCGCCACATGGGACTTTCCGCTTTTTCGCACTGAAAACACTTCGGCTGTAGTTTTGGTGGCATTATCTAATAGAAATTTGTGGATTTTTCTTTTAAATTAAATGGAAACGAAGGATAATTGTGTTGGAAGTTGTTGCTCAACGGTGTTGGGTAAGCATCGGTATAAATAAATAAATTGAAATGTCAAAGGATGGTATGGCTGGGTTTCCACTTGGAAGTGACAGTACTGCCAAAACTGTCTTATTTGAATGAATGAAATCATTGAAAAACAAAATGGATCGCATTTTTATGGAGTGGACTACAAAACGCAAGTTTTGTTAGTCATCACTTATTTTCTTCACCAAGAAAGCCTACTCGCAGAGTTATTTTGGATGACCGGTTTCTAATTCTTGAAAATTAATAGATTTTAACATTCTGGATCTTTACGGAGGAGGTTTTCGAGAAGAAAAAAGCAAAGAGAATTGAAGAAAATAGTAGTCCAACTATATAGTGACCTTCCAGCTGAAAGTAACAAAGACCCAGCGAATTTAAAACTATGTTGAGGTCTTCTCTAAGAAACAACGCAAAGTGGTTTGCTCAGTAAAAAGGCTAAAAATGTATCTTTGCCTACTTATACATTAGTAAATTCGCAATGTTTACATAGAAAATGAATAGGGCTTAAGTTAGAAATAGTTGAACGATTCTGAAAGATCGTGAGCGTCTGCTGCAAATTGCGAGTTTCTCGGAGACGACAAAAAACTAAAATAATGTCTGAATCAAAGTCCATCAACAAGACAAGAAGCAACCTCCTATGTTGCATGACACGTCTGAATCAAGATGAGGAAGGCTATCATATATTGCTTATAAACGAAAAGGATAACTAGTTCTGACTTGAAATTCGTTGATCGTTTGTTGATATTGTCTTTGCATGGGTTCTTACACAGACAGAGTTCTGGGGGCTAAAAGTCACAATAGTACCTCCCGATTAGTACGGTGAAAAAGGCCCAATACTTTCAGATAGCGCGCGATCAAAGGACTTAAATACCCTTAAACGTGGTTGGGGTATCGATGGGCATCGATGAACGTAAGTTTTAAATGTTTGAAGGTTATAATGACTAGGAAATAAAGAGCTAGGCAGGGCATTCCATAAGCGAGTTGTACGGTTTAGGAACGAATCACGCTGTTTTAGATTACGTCCGAAAGTGGGCTTGAGGGTACACTGATGAGTATTCAAAGCGAGACGGGTGTTATGGTTAAAAGTTTGAATTGGCGGAATGCTAGTAGCTATTTTTATAGAGCACTGGTGGTTGAAAAGCAATATTTACAGCTTCCCAATGATAATGATGTTCACATTTTAGTTTCCGTGATCAAAATATTGTTTTTCCAGATTCTAATGCCAATACGTGCACAGCTTCATGTTAATTAGTTCTGATTCTGGTATTCAGTTGAGGCCACCCTTATAGAAACTTTTTTACTTTTTCGACTTGTCTTCTGACATTCTTGAGGTTAACTTCAGATTTTAAAATGCTAAGGGCTTTACCTTCATTGCATCAAAATGTATATATTCCCATTTTGCTTGCCTGGCTTCTAGATTCTGCATCATTTGGTGGAGCCATTAATTTTGTAAAAAAAAAAATAAGAAAATCCAACAACATAATCAAAGTGTTTTCGGTATGATGCCATTTCTTAAAATAGACTCCATTCAATTCTGCGTGAACATATCCTTGATAAACTTTTGGAAGTTTGTACCTCCGTTGTTGGCTTGCGAGATTCACACAACACTTTTCAAATACAATGTTCAAAAAGCCAAATGACAGCGCATCACCTTGTCTAAACCTCTTTTTTGTCATCAAAGATCTAAAGTGATTGACAGGGATACCAAAACTTGACAAAGCTCTGTACAGCTCTTTTCTATAGTTGCTCTCATATAGGGCCTTGGAATCAATAAAATGCTGATGAGTATCAATCTGTGCTCTTTTCTAGAGCATGCTCTCTACCGAGTCATTTTTTGCTGCCTTCAATTATCCGGTCCACGGGTTTTGATATGCTTAAGTATAAATATTGCTTTCGCTGACCGGAGGACGGACATTTTGGGTATTATCGTTCACGTTGAATCGTTTGCCCTGTCTGGCAGCGGAATTTGGATTGACCCTCGAGTTTTAGATATAATTAGAATGGACTAATAAATTTCATTCCTTATCTCTTCAGACTTCTTATTGGGTTTGTACGTTATTTTTAGCTCGTGGCAAAATTTCTGAAAGTTATTCTGCTTCTCAAGTTTTTTTTTTTTCTTCCAAGATGCCGATGTTCTTCCTTCCTAATGTCCTCGTGGAGCTGCTATCGTAGTTCTATGTTTTGCGACTTAATTGGTGAGCTGTTTTGCTTACCTATACTCTTTACCAAACCAGGGTGTTTGATATGGTGGTCCGTGGGTGTGCCCGCCAATAATTTCGGCATTTCTGACTACAACTTGTCATCGATGTCGCTGACCTTTAGCGGGTAAGGGCATTGACGATAGGTTGAGGGATAAGCAATTTGCAAAGACTCTGGTGGTTATTTATGATTGAAGCCATGGAACACTATAGTAATATTCCGTTCCGAAGAAAAAAACAATTTCTCTTATTGCCATTCCAGCGATGCTGTTGTGTATGGTAAGTTCTCCCACTCCCTTACGAAAGATACCCCCTTTTACTATGAATTTTGGTGCTAAAATCATCTACAGTGCGTTAAAATATTCTTTGGTAGCGCATATCAAACTACTGTTTACGAATTTAGCCGAAACCCGGATGATTACGTTGCGTTTGTCCACGTGATGGAAGCCCAAGACTTTTAGCATAAGTGTGTGGCTTACACTAATTCTGCACCTAAATAGAAGTTGCGTCCATTCTCTGCATCAGTTACTATAGGATGGGTCACACTTTCTTATATTCCTTTTGTCAGCCCCATACCACAGAGCTTCCGAGATGGCGTTTATCAAGGGTATTTCAAAAGACGCGCCTAGATATTAGTAGTGAATAATTTCTGAATACTAGTGGTGGACATTTATTAAAATAAAAAAAAACAGAAAAATCTGAGTATTTACATGTTTCATTTTAAAAAACATGTAGGAGCGGCTTATGACGGACCCTTTATCTGCTTTATTGTCAAGGCCCCTCGCTAGTTGCTTACCTCTGTGTGGCCTTTTCAAGGTCCAAACATACCGTATGCAGATCCAAACGTTGTTTTCTTTTTTTCGTTTTGTATAGACGTTAGCAATAAATTCGTCCTTATCACGAGGTATTGGTCACCTGCAACAGTAGGATTTTAACGTAGCCGAGTAGTGAATCTCAAGCACAGAATGAATATTAACAACTTGGTCCGTGAACCATTGTGAGATATTTCTAAGCCAGTCAACCACTTCGAGGATATGAGAACTGTAGTTGACCCAACTGTCATTTGACTGTTCAATCAAGAAAACTTACAGTTCACACACACACAAGCATGCTCATACACACTATCAATTAAACCTGTCAGGTGAAGTTGAACAATTTTCGGTAATCGACTATTTACTTAAGAACAATTAAAAACTGTTCCAACACAGCCTTAAGTGCATGTAGCAGCCCATATAACAAAACTATGAACCCTGCTTACATTAATTTGTTTATTTCCAAATCACAAATGAATAAATTCTCGTAAGTACCATGAATTGGCATTAACTAGCTAAATCGTATATTTACTTATGATAAATCATCCAACAAGCAATATCCTCGCTGAATACTTCCATTACCCGCGTTGAACATGCCTATTTGTATTTTGTCTCGCTAATGCCCAACAAGTGTCAAACCCCTACCTGGCTGAATATATTTATATACGCTGAATGCACTTTCATAATAAGAAGAAAACGAACAAAAAAAGAAGTAAGAAAAATAAAAAAAGAAAAACACAACACGACGTCGACTAAAGCGAAGGCGAGTGAAAATCGTGTGCGACTGCGACAAATGAAAAACACACATTTCGTTTTCCTATCCCCAAACCAAAAGGGAAGTGATAAAGAATTTATTTTTAACTGTGTGCAGTGATCTAGTTTTAAAGACGAAGGCGAAGCCGAAAACTCCCAACTCTTTCGAAAAGAATTTCGTTCTACACAAGTTTTCTGTGTTTTTTTTTCTTTTTTGTTATCTCTACCAATAGCCCCCAAACGACACCGTGCGTGCGACGAGAGCTAAAAACGTCCGACCTTAGTAGAGCGGCGCTGCGCTAACCAAAATATTTTTCGTGAAAGTTCCTAGAACGCAATTTTCAATCACGGCCAAGAGAAATCAAAAAATCCAAAAATATTTACACCCATCCAATCTGAACAGACGAAAAAAAGCCAAAAACCCAAAAGGAATTGCTTCGAAACGAATTGGGAAACAACAAAAAGTGTGACGAAAAAAAGTCTAAGTACCTACGCGAGTGTTGTAAAAATAAATTTGGGAACGAAAATCTTGTGAAACAATTCGTCGAGCAAAAGTTTATTTTGGAGTCGTCATACGAAAATGCTCCTGAAATGTGGCATAGGCATTGGCCAGAACGATAAAGCTGCCGACGAGACCCTTGTCAAGGGAGCTGGCAGCAGCAGTAATGGGAGCAGTAGCAATTCATCCTCGGCCAGTAACTCCAGTTCCAGTAGTTCCAGCTCGAACACCAATTCTAGAAACTCTGCCACGATCAGCAACAACAACAACAACAGCAGCAGCAGTAGCAGCAGCAACAGTGGAACGAGTTTATCAACAATAGTGGCCCGTGGAACAGGTTTGTTTTTTTAACATTAATTGCTTAAATTATTTTTCTTTTTTTTTCTGTCTCTCTGGTTTTTCATATACGAGTCTAGATAGCAGAGTGCGGGCATGGGTGTCGAGTAATTTTGTTGTTTTCGATAACACAGCGTGGAGCTTTGGCCCAATAATAGTATTTTTTTTTATTCCCCCCACCCCCCGATTTATTTTGGTTTTCGTCAACGATCGACGAAAGCTATACGATGAATGGGAGTGCGCACTGAGCGCATTCTATCGTAGGCACTGTTGTGTTTCGTCATAGGGTTTTTTCACTTCCAATTAATATAATAATTTCTGTGAAGCGGGTTCGCCGTCGTCGCACCGGAACTGCCGAGTGAGCTGAGTTGTTGATTCCGTATGTTGTTGGATTCTATCGTTTTCACCGGCTATTGCGGGAGATAAGTTGCTCATTGCATGGCACAGCAATTGAAACGGCATTGTCATCATCATCATCATTATCCTCATAAACATTATCGTCATTGTCGTTGGTGTAGTTGTTGTATGAGTGAGTCCCCGTCGTCGTCAGCCGACTTAACGAAGCCAACCTCTGGCAGAATTCACGTGACAAGCTAGCGCGTCTGGATTGTAATTAAATGATTGTGTCATAGAGAGTAAGGGAAAAGCACTGCCACAGCCACATCCATACAGAGTGCTGTGCCCATTTGTACTGGGAAGGAGGTGAGTGCAGCGCAGTTCCAGGAAATGGCCCAGAAGTAATTTTCCACATCTCGTGCAAATGCACATAGTTGTTAATGTTGCTCTAGCTGTACCTATAGCCAAAGCTTTCAACAATGCGTTGTGTGTGTGTTGTTTTTTTTATTATATGTTCAACGATGCAATTTCATGGCCTTGCCGTGTTTACGAGTAGAAATATGAAACAGTCATTCCCATGTCCATGCACTGAACTGCAACAGTTATCGCCTGCGTTTAGTAGTTGCAAAAAAAAAGTTCGCTTGAATGAGGAGTAAGATGGGGTGGTTAGCCCCAGCACATAGTAAGCAATAACTCCTACTCATTTGGAAGGCAAAATTTATAGGTCAGTTTTTTTCTTGAATTTCATAATGGAGCGAAGTGCTTGTCATACTCGTACAGACATATGTACGTAAAACAGACGTAAGTAGTTGTCTTGACGTGCTTGCATTCAATTGATAGTCGAAGCGTTTATCGCTGGGCAATCGGTGTTGTTGAGGCTTATTAATTTGTGACTGCAAGTTGTTTAATGACTGCGGGCGGTTGACGACCTCTTGAAGGTTTTCTTTTAATTTCTCTACGTACGAGTACTGTTGCATTGAGCTGTTTGGTTTTGGACTGCTAGTTGCATTTGACTGATATTGCATGAATTGAGAGGTTTCTTTTCGTTCTACGAGGGTAGAACTCTGCTAGTTGACGCTACACCTGTTGACGTCGTTGTTCTGTTTCATAATTGTCCTTAGAATATTTGAATTGTTTTAGGTTCCACGACAGTAACCAGACTGTACTCCATCCTACCGAGGGACAGCAGGAAGGCCGCTGACTTCTTAGAGACGTCGGGAAGCATTCGTTTGATCTGCCAGAAAACTGGAGAATTATACCATCTGCAGTTGTGCTCATCTGAAACCCAAATGTCAATGGAAGCCCTGATTAAGGATACAGGCAGACCTAATGTAGGTTCGGGTCCTGCTCTGAGCTTCACCCAGAAAGTTCATTGGCGATTTCATTTAGCATTGTGACTTGCCACCCAGATAAGACTCAGTGAATTTAGCCTGAGTGAAGTCTTGCAATCTCGACCTAGCTCCGAAGTCGTAAAAGGGTTAGCCCCAGCACATAGTAAGCAATAACTCCTACTCATTTGGAAGGCAAAATTTATAGGTCAGTTTTTTTCTTGAATTTCATAATGGAGCGAAGTGCTTGTCATACTCGTACAGACATATGTACGTACAACAGACGTAAGTAGTTGTCTTGACGTGCTTGCATTCAATTGATAGTCGAAGCGTTTATCGCTGGGCAATCGGTGTTGTTGAGGCTTATTAATTTGTGACTGCAAGTTGTTTAATGACTGCGGGCGGTTGACGACCTCTTGAAGGTTTTCTTTTAATTTCTCTACGTACGAGTACTGTTGCATTGAGCTGTTTGGTTTTGGACTGCTAGTTGCATTTGACTGATATTGCATGAATTGAGAGGTTTCTTTTCGTTCTACGAGGGTAGAACTCTGCTAGTTGACGCTACACCTGTTGACGTCGTTGTTCTGTTTCATAATTGTCCTTAGAATATTTGAATTGTTTTAGGTTCTTGTAAAGCGGATGCTGTAATCAGTCTGAGGAAATACATTCATCTTCTGAGAATTCTTTGGTTCTCTATCGGAATGGAGAACTCAGCCAAAGAACTAGTCCATTGTACTGCTTGTAAATTTCTTTTAATGGAAGGGAGTAACAGCTGCAGTGATACTGTGACAACGCCGATTATTTGCAGTCTGATGCGAGCGTAAGTTGAACATTTATAGGGGTAGAGCTCCGCGGTGTCATCATCACTTTCACAACAAGCGTCGCAGAATTTCGTATCACTTATCCCCAGCATATTTAAGTGCTTAGCAAAAGTGTAGTGCACCTTCACGACGACAGTAACCAGACTGTACTCCATCCTACCGAGGGACAGCAGGAAGGCCGCTGACTTCTTAGAGACGTCGGGAAGCATTCGTTTGATCTGCCAGAAAACTGGAGAATTATACCATCTGCAGTTGTGCTCATCTGAAACCCAAATGTCAATGGAAGCCCTGATTAAGGATACAGGCAGACCTAATGTAGGTTCGGGTCCTGCTCTGAGCTTCACCCAGAAAGTTCATTGGCGATTTCATTTAGCATTGTGACTTGCCACCCAGATAAGACTCAGTGAATTTAGCCTGAGTGAAGTCTTGCAATCTCGACCTAGCTCCGAAGTCGTAAAAGGGTTTAGCAAGGGTTCTAAGCGCAGCTTGGTTGTCGTTGCAGATACAAATGACTCGCCCACACCACCGATTGTTCAGAATAGAAGTCATTGCCATCAGATCCGCTTGGACGACAGACATACATAGGTTTTCACCTTAAGGAACTGCATTATCTTCATGAAAAGCTAACTAAAGTGGTCGTGCACACATTTCGAAACTGCAGGTTTCCTCAAATATCATAAAATCTATGGGTTTTTCTGCAAACTTGCTGATGAGTTTTTTTTTTATTATTGTTACATTCATAAGGAAAAAATTGATAAACGTTATGTTTCTTAAGCATTTTCTGGAGAAAAGTGACTTCAAAGTCATAAATTAGCACGGGCAAGAAAAATGGAACACTCTTAGAAATTGGATATCTGAAGACCCTAAGAAGATATCAACTTTATTTAAATTGAGCTACAAAGGGTAGTATCTCTTCTAAAAACAAAGTCATCAACGAAGTTTCTGGCATTAGTATTAACTGAGCAATTTCCGTTAACATGCGTCAGGGTATACCAAAGTATGCCTTTCCTTAAATCCTCGATAAGTGGTGTCAGCATTGGAGATAGACCTTTACTGTAGAACGATTTTTTTCTTAGAATATACCCAGGAATCATTTCCCAAATTATCGTTGACGAATTAGGGGACACCCTGTATAAGTATGCAGGCATAACTCGACTTATGACACTAATTCGCTCCGGGAAAACGCGTCGTAATTCGAAATCGAAGAAAAATAAAAAAAGAAGCAGAACAAACATACAGTATATACAGCTATGGCCAAAATAATAGGAACACCTATTACTTTTCGATGATATCGTGCGAGGCGACTGCTTTGTTTGAATGAAATGAAAACAATGTAACCAAACAAACGGTTTCTTATATGCACATTTGTTAAAAACAGAGAAAAGTGTCCATCTGGACAGAAAAACAGGACACTCCCAGTAAATTTCAACGAGACAATTGTTTGAGTTTTTGTAGTAATAATTTATAAATTGGTAAATATTGCAATTTTTAATAATTTGGTATTACGCAGTCAGGGTGAATCAATACGCAGCATTGCAAATGCAATGAAGTACTCTTCGACGATGGCATTCAACGCTTTGCAACCTAAAAACTTTCAAGAGACCAGAGGACGTCCACCCAAGATGTCCAGTAGAAACAAAAAGGAAAGCCCAGGCGAACCCGTGCATGTCCACCAAAGCCATGAAATACGAAACTCAAATTGAAATGAGTGCAGAACGATTCGCCAAGTTTTAGTGAATGTTGAGCTGCGCGTTCGAGCTCCGAGAAAAGTGCCTCTGTTAAAAAGAGTACATGTCCTGAAGCGCATTACTGTTGCTAAGCTTTACCATCTGCCGCACAATCCCCTTCAAGCAATAAATCAGTGGCTAAATGTATTATGGAGTGACGATACTAAAATAAATCTGTTTGTAATGGACGGTAATCGGTTTGTTCGTCGTTCAAAAGGTGAGACGTACAATCTACGATACGCAAAACCCACTGTGAAGCATTGTAGTGTAATGATATGGGGTTGTTTTTCCTGGTGGGGCGTAGGTCCAATATACCTTATTAAAGGCATATAGACAAAAGAAATTTACGTGGACTTCTTCTTTTCCTTTTACTAACCCTTTCCTCGCTACAAGAACTTATGCATAACGAGTTTCCCATTTTTACTGCATCGCTACTGCTCCGCTTATGGGTTTGGCTAATGTCGCAGATCGCAGAACGCGTCTGCATACTGCTCGGTCCTGTAACGCTTCGGCGGTTAGCCCCAGGCTCTGTTGTGCATTTGCCATCTGAGCAATCCTGGAATTCTTTTTCCTACCTAGTTTTCTTTTAGTAGAAGCGACCGTAGTTGATATTGCCTTCTTAACGGGATTTTCCGGAGATCTTCTTTGAACGTGGCAATACCAGCTAATTCTATTGGGCAGGTCAAATGTTCCGTCTTTGAGCGACTTATTTTAAACCCGTTTTTCTCTAGCGCGTCTTTCCATTTACTTAGAACGTTTTGTAAATCTACGACATTATCGCTTAGAATAACTGCGTCGTCGGCGAAGAAAATCGATGTTACATTTGCTTCGTGCATGCAATCTTTCAAAAGATAGTCTAGAACCACGTTAAAGAGGAAAGGGCTAAGAACGCTTCCTTGATGCACTCCGACATTTACCGGAAATTCTCTCGTAAGTCCGGCGGTACATTTAACAGCAGTTAAAGAAATTTACGTGGACATTTTGTGGAATGTTATGCTACCATGGGAACGAAGAGAATATGCCCCTAGAATGCCGATTCCAGCAGGATAACAACCCCAAACACTCGGCAAAACTAACAAAACAATGGTTTCAGCCAAACAATGTTGCTGTATTACAGTGGCTGTCTCCATCTCCGGATCTAAACCCGATTGAGAACCTCTGGAGCGAGCTTAAAACTGAAACAAGCAAACGGCACCCTTCCAATAAAGCGGATCTTTGGAGAGTCAACCAAAATCTTTGGTATTCCATACCTTACGAAAAAGCCCAGGAGCTGGTGAATTCCATGAGTTGTCGAGTGGATGCTGTTATTACAAATAAAGGTTTTGTTACCAAATATTAACTATTAATACTATGCATATGTTTTTCTGTATTATGTCTGGGTGTTCCTCCTATTTTGGCCAGGTAATTAAGTATTGTGAAGCAATACAGCTAACTATTGTAAAAAACTATTTGCTTTGAATTAAGCAACTGCTTTCACGTAGAATATATTGTAAACATATTTCTCATAAATCTGATCCAGTTGACACTCGATAATTCAAAACTCAAGGGACCTTACAAAAAATTCGAATTAACGAAAAATTGTCGAGTTGGAGCGAAGGACAAAAAAGTATACGAGTACATATGCAACAATAATTAGGGACACTGTAGACAAAATGAATTGCGTACGTACAATTTTTACTTAAATTTTTTATTTTGTAAAGAAATCAGTGAGTTTTTTCTTGCTTCAATAACTTCCAGCGTTCTTGGTCAAGAGCATTGTCTATGTTCTTAGTAAATATTGACGCAAAGTACACAACAATGACTTTGCCTTCTTTGATGTGATGGGCGGAATTGGTTCTGCTTCCGATTCTTCTTCTTCTTCGCCTTCATTGTTGTTGCTTGAATTTGAAGCTGCCACAATTTCGTCGTCACACAGAGCACCGCAGACTTCTACATCATTGTCAATACGAGTATGTACAAAATCATCGAAAGTCACAGATTCATCAAAGTTAGGAAGAAGACTCCATCCATCCTGCGAGGTAGAATGATCCAGTTCTCCTCCCTCCTGTTGCTGTAATAAAAATGTTTCTCGAAACAGTTTGAAATCCTTGTCGACTTAATGTTCTTCCATGCTATGTCAACCATTCCCATCGCTGTTAAAACATTTATGTTGGCTCTCTGTCCATTTTCAATGCTATCCAACAGTATCATCACTACTTCTTTGCGGTACAAAGTTTTAAAATTATGAATCACTCCCTGTTCAAGGGGTTGCAGGCAAAAATTTAAGATTCACATTACTGAGAACTGGCGGATTATTGTGAACTGTGCAATTATCCAGTTCCGCTTTTGCCGTTTCATGTCGATGTCTAGTTTCAACAGCCACTCATTGAACAATACTGTGATCATCCATGCTTTTTTATTGGAGCGATAAAACGTGGGAAAGGATTTGATACCAACTTTCCCTGTCATATAAAGTTTTATTTTCTGTGACCCGTCCATGTTTACTGCGAGTAATAATGTTAACCTTTGCTTGCTATGTTTCCCCCCATGGCATTTTTCGTTTTTAAATGTCATCGTTCGATCAGGAAGACACTTAAAAAAAGAGCAGTCTCATCCGCATTGAACACATTCCGTGGATCGTAATTTGCCAGCAGTTCGCCTAAGTTATTTTTCCATGCAGAACAGCCAGTAATGTCAACACTTGCGTTTTCTCCACAATTTTTTTGAAAACGATGTTAAGCCGTTTTCTAAAATCCTTCACTGGCGGTGAATCCTTCAATACCCAAACTACCAGCGAATGACGTAGCTTTCACCTTCAGCATGCAACCTCTGACAGATACGTTTTGTCCTCTGCATTGACTAAACCATTTCAATAAGCATTCTTCAAGACCGGGGTTGATTTATATTATATTTACATCTTTGTCCCTTGCTAGTCGAACCTGTAGTCCAGCCTCCACTTCTTGCTCTGGCTCTGCCGTATTAGGGGAAGACAGCTTAAAAAATTGTGTCGGTGTGGTTTGAGTAGCTTCTCAATTCATTTTTTTTTGTACAGTGCCTTGTAGCATGATATATTTTCTGAAACCAAAAATGAGACGTTCTCGCTTTTCTCTCGATTTGGATCATTTTTCAATATATTCGAGCTCCTTTCTATGTAATCTAAAAATTCTGCCAACTGTTTTGATGTAAATTTTCCTTTACCAGCATTATTAGGGGTCGTCTGATTATTTGCTTCTTCTGAGTCTTCTAAAATTCTTATTAATTCGTCAGTGGAAAGTGGTTCTTCTTGAACGTGAATTAAATTTCCTATGTCGTCTTCACTAATGTCAGAAAATCCTATTTCCTTCGCCAGACGAAGTATTTCTGATAAGAATTGCTCGTTACCGTTTCCCGTAATACCAACATTAGCACTATGTCGTCAAACTTTATTCATGTTAGAAGTTGTTTCATCATTCCTTTTTAATAGCCTGGTGAATATTATAATCCTGACAAAAATTGTTTTTATAGGTACGAGTATATGTCTGTTTTTCTTCATTTTTTTTATTAACTTGTTTATTTCCACTATTTACAATATTCCGGGCTATCGCAAAGGGTTGTTGTTTCCAATGCATGTTCTTCAGTTTTAAAAGAAATCAAGCGCCTCAAGGCTCAATTTTTCGGACCGATACTTTTCTATGTGTTCATAAACGACCTTCCATCAGTTTGTAAATATGCCTCGCTACACCTATATGCAGACGATGTCCAATTACTCTTAGCGAAACCTTTCAGCAACTTAAATGAATTAGTTTTCCTCATCAACGAGGAGTTGAAACATATTTACACTTGGTCAGTAGCTAATAGCTTACTATTAAATAAATCAAAACCCCTAAGTATTTAGTACTAATCTTTGTGGTATATGCTAGCTCGCGCACCTTCACTTTCCGGTCAGCCAACACTATTTCATGTATTTTTTTGACATTGTCCTCTGTAACCGCATCGAAGGACCTGGAGTTGCGGCCACCACGAAACTCTCGAAACCAATATTTGACGGTGTAATCTGACGGAGCATTAGCCCAATTTCTTTTGTTTCCTTCGCCGTTTTGCCTCTCAAAAAATAATGTTTTATGAGAAAACGAAAATCGTTTTTGTCCATACTCAACATCATGCCAAACACGTCAGCAGCAATCAGCTGTTAAAAAAAAAATTAAAGACAGTATCGCACTGAAATTTGGCATGTCTGCCTAAATATGAACGGACTTTAAGGCACCATAACCTTTTTTGCAGTAGCAGCGCATTCTGGTGGTCAAGGAGGTTACTTTTCACCCCACATAGTATGCCGAGGTGGTATACAGCAACATTGACTCGTTATCCCTGCGTAATCTGCAAATTGCCTTTAACGACGCAGTGCGTTATATTTACGGCCTCCGCAGATACGACCATATTTCTGTGTTCGCTAGGGGATTGATTGTTTGCAGTTTGCAAGAATACATCAACACCAGGGACTGTATATTTTTGCATAATATTATATATACTAAAAGTTCATCTTACTTCTATAGGGTTTTCCAATAAGGACTTGACAATTTTTTTTTTTAAGTAAAACGCAAACCGTTTCAGATACTTCAAAAACTTTATTATCGGCTTGAAGTACAATCAAAACATTTACGAATGGAACTCGACTTCGTTCATATGGCCACCGCGGGCGCGCTTGCAGCGTTCGATTGTTGTTGGACCCAATTTTCAACGACTCGGCCACACATTTCGGCCGAAACGGCCGCTATTTCGCGTTCAATGTTGCTCTGAGCTCTTCCAACGTCGTCGGCGTGTGGGCATAAACCAATGACTTAACGTAGCCCCACAGAAAATAGTCAAGCGGCGTTAAATCGCACGAACGAGGCGGCCAATCGACTGGCCCATGTCTTGAGATAACACGCTCACCATACTGTTGAAACCACATGTCGTTCAAGTCCATATCTTCCAATTCGGGCCAAAAATAATCGGTGATCATGGCGCGATAACGCTGACCATTCACAGTAACGTGACGATCGTTATCGTCGACGAAAAAGTATGGCTCAATAACGCCGCCGGCATGCAAACCACACCAAACAGTTATTTTTGGTGGATAAAGTGGTGATTCATGAAGCACATGTGGATTTTCACCCGACTAATAACGCATATTTTGCTTATTGACGAATCCATTGAACCAAAAATGAGCTTCGACACTGAAGATGATTTTGCGATGAAATTCATCATCTTGGCGCATCTTCTCCAGATCTTTTACATCAGGCAAAAACTGCAACATGGGTTGAAAAACTAAACGCCGCCGCTCGAGTTGTGATTTACTGCCTTTGGTAGACAGCCAAGTATCTAGTACAAGCTTTCTTTTAAAAGAGCAGTCAATACTATATAGTACCTAAAACAAGAAAAGAAATTGTACAAATTGGAACAAAAAGTAATTAAAATTTCGTAGCAAGTGCTACTTGGCTGTAGTACGTGGCGTACACCCTGGTTAACTCCTGCAAAGGCAGGAGAAGGCAACAAAGTTTAATTATCCCAAAACATCGAAATTCTAAGCTACATTTTGGATACTAAATTCAATCCTACAACTACACACAAATATGAGTAAAAGCTTAGATTCAAAACAAATTTCAAAAAAACAAGACGTAATAAATATGTCGTCCTAGCACCAGTTAAAAAATCTAATGATATAATTAAAATTCAAAATACATATAGTAGATAAATAGAGAGTGCATACCTTTAACTTGAAAATCCATTGCTATGACGCGACTTGAGCTAATTAGCGCTTGGTGATAACAATGTTGACACTAATCCGATGTGTTCACTTCCGATGCAGAAAAAAGTATGTTTTAAACAATGCGAAACCTTTTATATCATCAGGTAGTGTGACAACTAAAGGGTAATTGAGCGATTAAGCATGGCTTAGTTCAATCACAGAAATCTGCGACCTATGACCTACTATGGCACCGCTGTGCATAGCTGGCATCAAACATTTAATGGAGAGGCTAAATTCTTAGTGGAAGTTGGCTTGTTGTTGATTTTTAGTCAAGTACTCATCTTATTTGATTTTCGTTAACTGAAAAAAATGAATATGTCTTTCGGGCGAGGCTGGGATTCGATCACCGAACCTTCCGATTTGGAAGAAAGTCCACTACCACTTGAGCCATGGCCACCCACCTAAAGCAATCAAGCAATGAATACCTGCTTTTGTACCAATTAAAAGAAATCAAACATGTAACTTACCAAAATTACAATCTTACAATAGCACACGTCTTACTTTCTAAAATATGTACCTATCAACTGAAAAATTGCTTAGCAAACTAAAAAGAGAACAGTTTTTTCGAATGTCAAATTTCAAAGTTTGCACGGCCTACTAACGCAACGTCGTAACTCGAAGCATAAATGACGTATGCGAAAAAAACTTTTCAGATTTTTCCGACGTCTTAGCCGAAGCGTCGTACTCAAGGTGTGACTGTATTTATTCTTTATTTAGCTTTGGCTATTTATTATAAAATGTTTAACTTAAAACTAGATAAAAGAAAAAACTAAAGGAATAATCAAATTTAATTAGACTGTACTAGTGCTCTTGACTTTACCCGGGTAATACCCATCTCAACAGTTACCCGGGTACCCGACAATATCGGGTAATGGTAATAATGTTCACCTATGGTGAGGATGGGGAACATATTCCACAGATACAACTTGGCTTGCATGAGCTAAAATTAATTCAAAGTTGCCCTGCAAGATGGAATACATCCTATTTAATGTGTGAAAGGCTCTTAGCACATAGGTGTATTACATCTCCAACATTGCCTCTGAAACTTGAAGTAAACGAAAGGGAATGGTCACAAACAGAAGCGATGGTTAAAATCTTGAAGCCATTCCAAGTTGCAACAACATTACTTTGCGAAGAAAATATAACAATTTCCATTCTACGGCCGATTATATGTGGACAAATTAATAAACACCTAAAAACGAACATCTGAGATAATGAAAATATTGTCAGCTTCATGGGAATCATGAAAGAAAGCTTGCAGAGCAGGTTCAAAATGGATAGGCAGGCATTCGAAGAAGTTCTCACAGAAAAAGTTTCCTCTCTTTTGGATCCAAGACAGAAAAACTTGGAAGTTGAGGTTGAAGAAGTGAGAGTACTTTTTAGAAAACATGTGCGGAACTTGGTAGAAAACTCTGTGTGTATCGAGAGTAGAAAAGTTTTGACTTAAAAATGAAGTTCCATCATTAAAATGGTGGAAAAATAATGCAGAAAAATATCCAAACCTGGCATTGCTGGCCAATAAATATTTATGCGTGCCAGCGACATCGTTGTCGTCAGAACGTGGTTTCTCCACTGCAGAAAACATGTGTTTGTACAATGTACATGAAATGGCCGATTTTCGCTCATTCGGAAATATGAAGTTCTCGTGTAAACATTCGTGACAGAACGTTAAATTTTTGTTTTTTATAAAATAAAGTGTTACGTTTGCTTGCCGTGTGAGAATTTTCGGGTTCGTTACAAGTGCCGTTATTTTTTTTTTCTAGGAATTATTTACCGTGCTGTCGGCAATTGAAATTCTAACCCTTTACGAATTTAAAATAGGACACAATGCGTCATTGGCAATGAAAAACATTAATGACGCATTTGAGGATGTAGCGGTAAACGAACGCACTATACGACGATGGTTTGGAAAGTTCCGTTCGGGAGACGTCAGCCTCGAAAATGAACCACGTGGGAAGCCGGAAACGTTAGTTGACGACAATGTTTTAAGAGCAACGGTGTATGCGGACCCAACGAAATCGGTGCAGGAGATTGCACAAATCATGGGAATATCCCCAATCACAATAAATCGACACCTTTCTCTCAAAGGAAAGGTAAAGAAACTTGATAAGTGGGTACCCCATGAACTGAACGAATCACAAAAACTACGGCGCTTGAAAGTCTTCGCATCGCTTACACTAGGAAACCAAACTGAACCGTTTTTGCACCGGATAGTCACCTGTGATGAAAAGTGGATAATGTATGATAATCGTAAAAGATCTGGGAAGTATTTGGATTCAGATGAAAAACCAAAACACACCCCAAGCCCGATCCTCACCCCAAAAAAGGTTATGGTGACAATCTGGTGGACCTCGAAAGGACCAATCCACTTTTCATTTCTTCAACCAGGGGAAACGATAAATGCAGCCAAATATTGTGAGGAAATCGACATAATGCATACGAAATTGGCTGAAAAGCAGCCTGTGTTGTCAAATAGGCATAGTCCGATCCTGTTGCATGACAATGCTAGACCCCATACATTAATCCTCAGTTCCGACCACTAAATATATAAAAGAAATGTAATAAAATTAATTGTTTCAAATAATTTATAGACAAAATACAGATGCTTTTCAAATAGAAAAGTTTACTTACTTTGTAATATAATAGTTTGTCTGGTCTTGGTATATGAGAAACATGAGAAATAACGCGAATACCCGAAATATAATGGGTGCCCAAAACCTTATGGGTACCCGATATTTTGATACCTACAGATTAAACTTTTTTTAAATGTACGAGTACTTACATTATTTTCTGACTTCAACTGGTAGATTATTAAATAATTTGAAACCTTTATGAAAAAGAATATTTTGAGATCTACTTGTTGTAAAAAATGGCAGTATAAAATCTCATGTACTCGTATTTCTTAAATTATATGGTTGGGCATTCGATACATAGACTATTTCATTGAGCAGATAGTTAGGTAACATGTTATATTTTATTTTGAATATAAAAAATTAGTACATTCATTGTTGTTCTTTGATTAATTGTAAGTCATTTTAACGTGTGAAGCATTAACACTTTTTCGGACGTTCGTTTTTCAATAGCTACTGTTAAAATAAGAAAACAACTTTTTTTAAAATAATTTTTTAAAGGTTTTCAAGTCCTTTATTCACAAAAAAGTTCACTTAAAGTGAATAAACTGTTTTTTGAATTAGCCGTTGTAACAAGTTTCAAGCGAGTTTCAGATATCTGAAGACGAAACTCTGCCGCAGCCAGCAACTTTTCTGCTTTATTAGCTTCATTATTTTTTTGCGTTCGCCATAGCTAAGTCTAAAAGGTGATAAAACACTCGAACTTGCCATCTTTTGCTGCGAAGTCTAATTTTGTATCTTCAAATAATTGCATCAATGAGATCCACACCTCCCATGTGCGCATTGTATTGACCAACAATAGACGGACGCTCGATTTCGACGTATTTTTTTTTTAAGTTTGTCGTATCTCTTTACAGTGCGTTTTGGCATTTCACTAGCGAATGTGGACGCTAGATTTACAATTTTATTACCTTTCCACGAAACAGTTGCTATATCGATTCCTGCAGCATTACAAAGATACTCTACGGAAGATCCTCTTTGTTTTTTCATCATTTCTTTTTCGCTTGGAAGCTTACAATTTGGTATTCTATTCCGTCGAATCATTCCAACATTGAATATTAATTCATTTGCCAAGTATGCGAGCAGTGGTATAGAAGTAAAATAATTGTCAAAATAAAGTTGAAAGTATTGATTACGAGGAATTATACGTGCCATTCTCACGGCCACATGCAAAGATGCTCGTAAGTCCGGCTCGTTGTCAACCGTAATATTTTTTTTGTCGGTTTCTGGCTCAATTTTGTAAGCAAATCCCGTAGAGCTGCAGAGAACTTATGTTTTATAGCCCCATTTATGAGGTTTATTTGTGAGGTGTCGTGTTTCGGGCTTTAATAGCACACATTTGTTCATCAACGCAAAGATGTTGTTCAAGAGGAACATTCCCGAAATTCTTATTCAACTCCTCAATGATCGGGCGTATTTGTAAAATTCTGTCGTAATTTTTATCTGTTGATGGTAGATTTCTGGTGTTGTCGTTGTTTTGATTAAGCCTATTTTAAGTCACTTGTTCATTTCTTAGTTCAATTTAAATTGTTCCTTTATTTCGATAACATATTATCAAAAGTATTGTAAGCCAAAAACGAAGCGTAGTGAATATTTTTTTTTTTGCGAGTTGATAATTTGTTGATTATTTAGTAGCCATAAAGGAGACTGAAGAGGCCATATTGGCAGAAAAAACGTCGAATAAAAACTTACCACCCCCGTCTTCGGCTTCGCAACAAATCACATCACCGCCTGGAAATAATTTTAAACAAATATACACGAATTATTTTGAAATATCATTAGTTAAACTCCCAACCCTTTGGGAAAAAGCTCCGGCGGCGTGGATTATTGCTGTCGAAGCCCAGTTTTCAACGAAGAAAATTGAGAAGGATGAAACAAAGTGTTCATATGTTCTTGCCTCATTGCCTCACTACCAATCGACGCGATTAATAATATCATAGATATTTTAAATAATACCCTGGCAGCTTAAAGGAGGTGCTTATAAAGCGACACTCACTATCAGAACAACGGCGGTTAGAACAGCTTCTGTGTTCTGAAAATCTAGAGCCCTCTGATCTTTATCGTCACATGACCTCTACAGCCGGAAACATTTCATCTTTATGTGCGGACCTAATATTGTCTCTGTGGGAGGGAAAATTCCCTACTCAGATTAGCATTCCATTAGCGGTAACGCTAGGACAACCTTTGCAGACCAGATTAGATTTAGCGGACAAAATTTGGGAAACAATGCAAACACTTAATGTTAGTGCAATTCAGCAACCCCTTTGTAGTAGGAATAGTTCTTCTAGTACTGAAGAAAGATTAATGATTGAAATAGAAGAAATAAAATCTTCGCTTAAAAAGCTTTCTTTCCGGGAGGGGGGTCGTTCACCGTGCAGATCAGCGTATTTTAAGAATAGAAGCAAATTCAACCGGAGTAGAAGTAACCAGAAATTTTGTTGGTTTCATCGGGTGCATGGAGAAAACGCGAGAAATTGTAAGCCTATGTGCTGTTTTAACAAAAAAAAAATGCTCAAACAAAAAACTAGATACGCCGAGGGTATCCACGGTGGACACTCGGCACGCAAACTTTCGCCGTCTTTTTATTTATTGCAAAATTAATTAATTAGATTTTCTCATAGATACAGGCGCTGAAATATTCACAGTTTTCCTGAAAACTTGCGGGGTTGCAAGGTATTTTCCAAAATTGATTTACCACTCGCATATAATCAGATACCCGTTGCAGAGGAAGACATTTTTAAGACAGCGATCACGACCCCATTCGGAATGTTTAAGTTTACAAGGATGACTTTTAGCCTTCGGAACGCCGCCCAAACATTCCAAAGATTCATGAATGGGTTGGACTTTTGTTTCGTATATATCGATGATATACTTATTGAAAGTATCGATCATCAAACACATTTAAAACACATAGGAACAATATTTGATCGGTTTGTTGAACACGTTCTAACAATTAAACCAGCGAAGTGTGAGTTTGAAAAAAGTCAACTTGAGTTCTTAGAACAGGTAAATGCAATAAAAAGTTTTCCTGAACCCTCTTCATTGCGGCAGATTCAACGTTTTGTTGGTATGGTGAATTTTTATCATCGATTCGTCCCGAAGCTTGCCGAACTCTTAGCACCCATACACGCACAAATGAAATTTTTAGGCAATAAACAAAATAAGGGTTTGGCATTCGTGTGGCCAGCTGATTGTTGAGATGCAGTAAATGCAGCACTTTTGCATGCAACATTGCTTGTGCACCCCAGCGAATAATTTCCGAAAAGCCTAACAGTAGATGCATCCAACTATAGGATCTGTGCTAGAACAATTTTTTGACAATGGGTGGAACCCTATAGCATTTTATTCCAAGAAACTGAATCCATCCGAGGTTAAGTACTCAGCTTTCGATAGAGAGCTCTTCGCTATATATGTATCTATTAGGCATTTCCAATATTTTCTTGAAGGATGCGAATTAACGGTATATACGGATCATAAGCCTTTAATAACAGCTTTGGCTAGCAAAGCCACACGACGCTCAAGGCAGACAAGACACCTTGATTGGATATATGAGACAGGGATAATATATAGTAGTAGCCTATTTTCTGTCTAGTTCAGGCCTAGTTCAGAAAATGCAATTAAAAAAGTTGTTTCTACTTTTACCCCCGAAAATTTAGTTATCGCACAAAGTTCAGATGACGAATTAAATCATATGTTGTCTCGCAAAACCAAATCTTCATTCAAGTTTGAGACAGTGCTTCTCACTATGATGAATCAGCCATTACGGTGCGAAACATCAACGTATGTCAGCAGACCTGATGTACCAAAGTGCCTTAGATACGCAGTATTTTCCAGTGTGCACTCGCTTTCACACCCTGGCATTCGTACATTTAGAAAATTCATAACCGAGCGCTATTTTTGGCCCAAAATGAATTCAGATGTAAAAAAATTTGTTGTATATTGTAATCAGTGCCAACTATCAAAAGTACACCGACATACCAAGTCGCCTATGGGCAAATTTACTCCCCCAGCAATCGATTCGAACATGTACACATGGACTTAGTAGGACCTGTTGATGTAATCTGGTGGATACACCTACATCCTAACCATTGTTGATCGATTTACGCGCTGGCCGGAGGCATACCCGTTAAAAGACATGACAGTCGCAAGAACATTCGTTACGGAGTTCATAAGTAGATTTGGCGTCCCATGGAGGATTACAATTGAGTCAAAGCTATTTTCTGCATTCTGCATTCTCATCGAATCAGAACCACTTCCCATCATCCACAGGCAAATGGACTAGTCGCACATTTTCATCGAGTTTTAAAAGCTGCCATAAAATGCAAAAGTAACACAAGCCATTGGAGTGAGGATTTGCCCCTGATCCTTCTTGGCATACGATCCGCTTTCAAAACGGACATCAATTGTTCTCCAGCGGAGTTAGTATACGGGGAGCCATTACGTTTGCCAGCAGATTTTTTCTCCGACAAAACAGATAATTTCAAAAACGAAAATCTTCCCACGTTCGTAGTTAAGCTTAGAGAAAACATGAATTCTCTACGATCTGGAAACACCCGTAAGAATGATTCTCAAGATTACATTCCAAAGTCCCTTCAAGATTGCAATCACTTTTTCGTCCGCTCAACACCAACTAAGTCGGGACTCAAAACCCCTTATCAAAGACCATTTTAACTAAGAAAATTTTATATAGTAGAAATGAAAGGAAGAAATGTTTCCGTCTCTATAGATCGTATTAAGCCATCGTTCATAATAGAATCGTCTAAAAGACTGAATTGCATAAAGATGCGAAATAAAGAAAATTATTATTCTATATATTTTTTTTTTTATGAACATACCTACGAGTACACATACTTACTATATACGAGTATTTTATTCAAGTTAAATTCATTTTGTTTCAATATTTTAGTAAGGTATAGTAATAATACTGCAGCATTATAACATATGCCAAAGGTATCCAACTCTCCAACTTTGCAACTGTCGGCAATGTCCAGTGGCGAGCAAAATTGAATACATGTTGCAAGTGAATGAAATAAAATGCAACATTTTTATAATTTGTTTCCTTTTAGCTTTATAAACAATAAAAAAAAAAAAAAATATCCTTCAGATATAACTGTAAAAATCGAAAATGCGAAGGAAACCATCATTTACTCAATTTTGCACGTTTCTTCCAGTTCTTTTCAAAGGCCCGTTAATCTTGACGAATCTTCGTTTCTTTATTTTAATTGTTTTATTCTTAATCTTGTATTAGATCTGGATTGAAGGTGAATATTTGTAAGCTTAGTTTTATATATTTTTAGCATAAAAAAATGTTTTTAGTAGAGAAAAAAGTAAAAATGAGAAAAATTTCAGCAAATACAGAAAACAGCATAATAAGTCTACTTGAGGAAGGACTTTCTTCACGAGAAAAGCCAAAAGAATACAAGTAAGCCAACGCACTGTACTTTTGGTTAAAAAGAGAATAAATGTGCAGTCCAGTAATGTCAATCCAAGATGACCAAGGATTTTGACTGACACTGATGCGCGCTTAATGGAGCGTTTAATGAGGCGAAGAGAGTGCAAGACACCAAAGGCGGCGGCGAAAGCCTTAAACAAAGAAGTCAGCGAGTGGACAGCTAGAAGAGCCTTACGTAAGATTGGCTTAGAGGCAGCTGTTAAGCAAAAAAAGCCAGCGCTTTCCGACAAAAATGTTAGAGCTCACCTTAAGTTCTGCAAAGAACATAACAACTGGAGCATTGATGATTGGAAACGAGTTATTTGGTCCGATGAGACAAAAATCAATAGATTCCAGTCAGATGGCAAGGAGTATTATTGGCAGCGACCAAATGAAAGTCTCCAAAAGTACCAGGTGAAAGAAACCATGAAGCATGGAGGTGGAAGCTTAATGGTGTGGGGATGTTTCACCTGGTTATGCTTATGCACTGTATTTAAAAAAAAAAAAACTATTGCACATCAAAATACTAGGTGGGGTGAAAAGTAACCTCCTTGGGAATGAAACAAAACATTTTTTTAAATGTTTTTTTTATTTTATTCAATATAGTCCCCTTTTAACTTGATACACTTATTCCAGCGATTTTGCAACTTCTTGATCCCGTCCAAAAAGTAATTTTCCGGAAGGTCTGCAAAATACTCCGTTGCGTCGATGATTTCCTCGCGTGAGCTGAATTTTTTATTGATGAACCATCTTTTGAGGTTTGGGAAGAGACAATAGTCCGAGGAAGCAAATCGACAGCAGCGCATTGTCTTGCAAAAACAAAATTTTTTTTCGCTTCATGTGAGGCCGTTTTGCAGCGATTTCGGCCTTCAATCGGTCCAATAATGCACAGTAATACTCGCTGTTTATGGTTTTTCCTTTCTCGAGGTAGTTCACGAAGAGTATGCCATGACAATCCCAGAAAACCGACGCCATAACCTTTCCGACCCATCGAGCCTCCCTCGGCCGCTTCGGAGCACTCGTGCCGGCTTCAGTCCATTGCCGGGCACTCATTCTGTTTCCTGGTGTGTAATAGTGGATCCAAGTTTCATCAACCGTTACCAATCGACGCCAAAAGTCCGCCGTATTCCGCATCAGCATGTCCAAACACTCTTTCGAAGTGCTCTCGCGTTCGTGTTTTTGGTCAGGAGTGAGCATGCGCGGCACCCATCGGCAGGATAACTTTTTCATATGCAGAATATTGCCCAAAATATGGCGTGTGCGCTCAGTACTAATCTTTGTGGTATCTGCTAGGTCGCGCACCTTAAGTTTCCGGTCAGCCAACACCATTTCATGTATTTTTTTGACATTGTCCTCTGTAACCGCATCGGAGTGCCTGACGCTGCGGATTTGATCGGTAGTGGAGTTGCGGCCACCACGAAATTCTCGAAACCAATATTTGACGGTGTAATCTGACGGAGCATTAGCCCCATAATATTTATCCAACTTTTCTTTTGTTTCCTTCGCCGTGTTGCCTCTCAAAAAATAATGTTTTATGAGAGAACGAAAATCGTTTTTGTCCATACTCAACATGATGCAAAACACGTCAACAACAATCAGCTTTCAAAACAAAGCGGTATCGCACTGAAATTTGGCATGTCTGCCTAAATATGAACGGACTCTAAGGCACCATAACCTTTTTGTGCAGTAGCAGCGCATTCTGACGGTCAAGGAGGTTACTTTTCACCCCACCTAGTACATCTCATTCCCGTATTTTGCAATTTCTGTAACCGTTCAGTCATTTGATTTAATACAAAAAAAGTATTGTTGAAAAATATTCGAAATGTGGTCATTTATATTAAATATTTTAATTGCACAACTCAGTGATACTCTACGCCTAATTATTTGAAAAAAAAAAACAAAAAAAAAACTTGGTTATGATTTTTTTTTTCGGGAAGCATTCTCTAAGTGCCTGGCCATTTTTAGGTTGATTGCACCACAAATCCACCGAAAATCATCTTCAAATATGACTTTCTACCTGGGCATGAATGTTTCGCTTCCAAATCATATCATTTTGCAAGTGTTGCGATACGGGAAAGGTCTCATCAGGTGAACGCAACAAGTTGTATGAATTTTCTTAGTGTTCTACGTTTAATTCAAAATAAAATCTGCGGGATTTAACCCATTCTCTCTTTTTTCTTTCCTGATATGCTGTTTTATTTTCGTTTTCGGCTGCACAAAAGAATATAGCAGCGGTTGAAAACAGTATTCCTCGTTATCGCTCATTTTGTATTTCACAAATACGTAATTACTGCAACCAGAAACTTCCGAATTGACCTACTCTTTACAAAACAAATGTTCAAATGATTCGTTTCAGATTTCACTGTTCCTCTATCTGTCAAAAATTCTTTCATTCCAATGACGCCTGTTTTTTGTGTGTAGCCACTTCGTTCAATGGCATGCCTTTCAATCCCATGCTTGTGTGGCACAATCAAAAGCTTCTTCTAGGTCTCTTTATCGATTTTGGGCTGAAGTGGAGAAATTAACTTAACATACTGCTCTATATTGATCTGTTGTAAGCAGTAATCGGATATTACTAACAGAAATTACGTCTATACTAGGCGCTCTGATTTGTTTTAGTGCTCTTATGGCCGATGGTATTACAGCGTTCGATGCGTATGAGGGAAATGATTCCAGTGTTAAATTAAAGGTTTGTCAATAAGTTTTCTTTCCCTTTTGTGACATTTGTCTTGCTTTCGAACCTTTGTGTTGCTGCTTCTGATTTTGGCTTAAGGTCAATGATTCTGTTGTTGTGTCTTAAATCATGCTCAGCTTGTTTTCTTTTTTTGTTGTACTGGGGCTGTTGCTCATCTACGATAACTGCTGATCAGGCTGTGATTTGAGCTGTACGAGTAGATACAAGAACGCCTCAGGAGGTATATATCCACTCGACAATGTGTTTCTGCAGTAACCAGGGTTAGGATAAAACAAGCCCGATATGAACTCGTTCTCAACAAACTTCACTGAGCGCGCGAGATGATTTCTGACAAGGTTCAGAATAACATTGTCTATCCTGGACAAACCGGAAGCATCCAATATTGTCTTGTTGCTGACATAATGCCGAAAATCGGAATGAGCGCTTCTGTAAACAAGCTCGAAGACATTTTCTTTCGAAAGCTCGATATTTCTCCATGTAAGAAGGATTTATGTTCCACCATACAAGACTCGCGTAAGTCAATATTGGACGCACAAACGCTTGATAGCAAATGACCTTCACATCGAATCTCAGATGATTCGAGTAAAAAAGGCTTTTAAGCAACATAAATGCCGCTCTCGCTTTTTTGAGCTGTTCGTATATGTGTTCATTGTAATATAAAAATTTATCCAGATGGACACCTAGATACTTCACAACAGTCTTTGACTCGATGCGAAGCCCATCCGAGGATTTTCTTATCAGGTTCCGCTAATTGCGTCTAAAGTCTGTATTACCCTGGCCTACTGGGGTGCGGAACAGTATGGTTTCACATTTGGAGCTATTTATCTTGAGCTTCCAATCTTGACAGTAAACTTGAAGATTGTCGAATTTTATTTGGAGATTATTCTGATCTCGCTGATTTTAGAGCCATGAGAGTATAATATGACATCATCAGCGAATACTATCGAGGAAGCCATGTCTCTAAGTACTTCAGAGGTATAGATATTAAAGAGGATTGGCGCCGTTACTGTGCCCTGAGCCAGACCATTGGCGATTTTGAAGACTCTAGTCGTCGTGTATTTTCTATCTGTTACAACAAATCTCTTCTTGCGTATCATTGAACTGATCATCTTTATAAGGTGGGGGGGGAAATTCATACTTAATAAGTTTATATATTAACCCGTCTAACCAAACCGTGTCGAAGGCTTTTTCGACGTCCACTAGACAGGCACCTGTACATCTTTTGGCGTTAAGGTCCCAGTTGATATCGGAAACAAGTTTTGTTATAGCGTGCACTGACGAGTGAAATCTTTTGAATCCAAATTGATTCCGCGGGATGATCTCTTTATTTTCGCACGCGAGCAAGATTGACTTGCTGACAACTACCTCAAAAACCTTCCCAATATTAGGCAGGACACTTATTGACCTGTAGCTCGAAAGATCTGAAATATCCTTCTTTTTTTTTACTATCGGAAATACCTTCGATGTTTTCCAACAGTTTGGGAAGTAGCAGTTGTTAAGCAAGTTGTAAAAAGTTACGCAGTATTGCCTTATGATTTCGATCGGTATATGCTTAAGTACAACATTTGGGATACCAGTTGTTCAGTTTTCTGAATATTTCTGTGAGCTCGTCAAGTGTTGTGTAGTAGCTTATTGTCTGTTCTGTTATCAATTCGTCTGCCTGTAGATCCTCAGAAAACCTGAGTGGAATGAAAGTGCCACTGCTTTGGTTATTAAACCGCAGTAGCTCTTCGGGGTTGTTGCTCGTCTACGATAACTGCTGATCAGGCTGTGATTTGAGCTGTAAGCATCATATATTTTTCGATTAGCGACAAAATTTATGAAGATGTGCCGTCGTTGTTTCCGTTTCCTTTTTCTCGTATATTCTTAGATTTCATCCTCCCAAGAAGATGCTTCTTAAAGGGGTCTGTATGCTCTTGGTATTGTTAATAGGTATGCGCTGTGCGTTGAGGTGTGTGCCTAAAGACAACTATTTCAAATGTTGCCTATTGTCTGGTTCGTTGCGGATTACGAGTAGATTATCTTGTGGTAAGGGTTGCGCTCAGCAACAGTTCCTTCAATGACAAGACCACTATCATCACAACATTTAATGATGTTAATAATATAATATTTTTCCAAGTACATATGAATTGTCGTGGCCACTCTGGCGCAAAGATCCCCTATCTTTTTAATGATTTCACCTTTAGTTTTTGAGTACACAGCGTCCAATCTGTCGGGGCTTAGTATTCTATTATATAATTGTGATTTTTCTTATCAAAAGACTCGTACTCAGGCTTGCTTCTAGTTAAATACTCGTATCTTCAGTTTCAGTTTTTTCTTTTTTTTTTTTTAGAACAATACAATACAAGTAACCATATAATTTAGAAACAGATGTAAAACAAAGTTAATACTAAAAATTAAACGAGGTGGTACCTGGAATAAGGAAAGTAAAATGCAAAAAGAAAGTGAAAGGATGGACAAATGCTGATTACAAAAATCTTGCTGATAAGGATGTTTAAGGATTTATTTTTTAAATATAGTGGCTCCAGCTGTCAGGTTGGCAAATAAGTAATGACCTTTTGCCATCTTTCTGGCAACTTCATAATTCCACGCCCATAGAACTACTGCTCTTTATCGGCAAAAAGCTGAACCAAGTGCGATTTCATAGTGTCATCATCGTTGGAAGTTTTACCATCCGAAGAGTTTTGCAAAGATCGAAATAAATGGTGAAATATGGTGTAAAATGAATTCCCAGCCAAGTTCCAATAATTTTTGCCGAGTGACCAAAGATGCAACTCAAAGTACACCACACCTTTCCACTCCCAGCAAATTGGGAGCAAAACCTTCTTTCATAGTGGATTGTGTTGTGCTGGCTCATCAAGCCTGGACCATGATCGTTTTCCATTAAGGTTACTGTAACCAATCCATTTTTCATCGCCAGTGATGATTCGTTTCAAAAAGGTTCGGATTCATTGCGTCGACTGCGATTCGTTAAATATAAATTTCTTTCAAATCAATCATGTGGAACCCAAATATTAAGCTTTTTAACGTTTTGACGATCCGACTCGATTATGACTTTAATTTCATCATCATTAAGCTCATCTTTCAGTGAAAAATCTCCGGATCGAAATTTGTCAAACGGATTCCGGCACTGTCATTCTTTTACGGCTTCTTCACCATACACATCACGTAAGTTTTTAGCAGCTTGCGCTGCCTTCTTTCCTTTACGCTCGTTTTAGCACTCCATATTAAAACTGACGCCAAACCAATACCTTTTTCAAAAAAAATACGCGCAATTTGCTTCTAAAGCAAAGTAAGACTGACAGCTAACAAATGTCAAAAGGAAAATATGTCATTGACAGAAGCCATTAAAAAATATGGCCACAGACATCTATGTGTGAAATCGGTAATTACTTAGTTGCCAACCAAATATTGGTTTGCGTGTCAGGTTTGGTGCGTCAGGTAAATAAACACAATGATGCCGTGGTAAAAGATTTGCCATCAGTTGCAAAGAATCAATCTCTATACTGAAAAGTATCTGGAGTTACATACATATGTATATTACGAGAAATATCAATATTATAAAGTGCAGAAAATTAAGTAACTAAGTAAGGTCTGTTATCCCTTTCAAAGATTGATAAAGGACTAGTACATTAGGTCAGATACAATAAAAAGATCAAGAAAGCTTGGAGGCTTATTAGATAGACCAAGACAGTCTTTTATTTAACTTTAACTTGTATCAGAGAATCGTGTTCACCAGTCCAGTATCTGTAGTGTTTTTTCGATCGTTGTAAAGCCAAAGCTCGTCAAGATGTTATCAGTTCTTATCCGAAACATAGCTGTACGTTGGGTAGTGTATAGTTTTTCGATTTCAGTTTGCAATGCCATAGACCAACCGCAATTTATCGTCCTTTGTGGTTCATTACATTATTTTATCTATATGCCGACATATGTCGTTGACCAGCTTTGCAAAGAATTTGTTTTTGTCCTTGGCCTTGTACAGAGGTTAGATTTTTGCTACCGCCAAATCAAGTCCCATCTCAGATTCTCGTTTGCATAATTCGTCGGCGCTTTTATTGTCAGACTTTCCGCAGTGTGTGTTCAAATTCAATGTTTAGGTAGTTGCAATTTCTGAATGCCCTTGAAAAAAATATCAATGTCCTTTCAGGATACGCCAGAGTTGTATATGTATTATCACATTTATGATACCTGCACATAAGTGTTTTAAGGGAATTTGCACTACTCATTTTGTGTTAAACAAGTCCCCGCACTTTAAAAAAGGTCTGCCAAGAAGCTGACAGCACACATATCTTTCTCTTCTTCGATTTGTTAAGAACTCGAAACCGAACGGAAGCTGATAAGCCCATACTCCTTTATTTCATAATGGGGTTCCAATTATTCGGAAATAAAGATTACTTAAACTTCTTTCAATTTCAATTTCGTAGAAAGCCTTATTTGGGTCGCTCAGTAACAATATATCAAGGAAAGGAAAATGGTGTACGCGTGTTCAAAAGCAAGACGAAAGTTATTTCAGCCAAGCTTATTTTTTTTTAAATCGCATGATCGCGCCGGCCAATTGATGAACGCTAGCCGTGACATGACCTAGTCGCCACTTTTCTCCATCACAACTTCGAACGTTTCGTCGCTTGGATGGCATGTAGCGCCGTCCTGTTGGAACCACATCTCGGATATATCGATGTTGTCGAGCTCTAACCAAGCAGCAGCACATAGCAGCTGAGCCAAAAATGGACATCGTCGGAGAAGATGATTTTCTGACCAAAATCCGGATCTCCGGCCAATATTTCCCGCGCCCAATTAGCGAACTCACGGCGTTGTCTGTGGTTGTCCGGCTTCAATGCTTGCGTTATGTACAGATGTAGGCCCAGATCCAACCGCAAAATAAGTCGGGTTGACTCTCTGGCGATGCCCAATTCAGCTGATCAGCCAGCGCCCAATCAACATTTCTGGGTCTTCTTGGATACGGACCGTTACGACGGCTATGTTTTCTTCATTTCGCAGCAATCTCTGTCTGGTTGGTGGCTTAAGATCCAAATTCAAACTTTTCCACGGTGCGACGACATTCACGTTGAGTATTTACGACTAAGCCGAATATCGATAATATTTTTGAATAATTTCCGCACGTTCGGCAAGCAGAAAACGTTGCATGATGAAATGGTAAACCTTACTGAATATTTTGACAGCTGGATGTCATTGGTAACTTTGACAGCTGCTGAAACATAACAATCTAAAACTGTCATTGCTATCTGGTCACCCTTTATTATGTGATTTTCTTTGCCTTTGCAGGCTTCGTCTTGGGTTTTATAGCATTGACAGGTTCTTTTTAGCTTTTTGTAGCTTTTCTTCTTTTTTTGTTTGAGAAGCTGGCAGCACATCTCGTCTGCGAACAGCTCCTGTTCTCTTATGAAGCACCGCAACACTGGATTTCTTACTACTTTATGAAATTGTCTGTCTTTTAAAGCGGGCACCCTGGGCAAATATTTTCTGGATACTCAGCTCGACCTTCTAAACATAAATAACACTCTGCCAATAACAATCAAAACGTATGTCTAAATTTCAAACCCTCAGCTTAGGCTGCTTTGACTTTTCAAAACATAAACAACAGTACCAAGGCTGTTAATTGACTTAACTTTAACTATCAGCAATCGGGGTATGCTGTTGAACAAGTTTCTCAAAGATGTAACAAAAGAAAAACCAGAAGAAACAGCTTCTGAATGTTTTTCTTGTCCATTATTCCATAAAATGCGTTAACCAACCGATAAGAAACAATCATTTGCATGCCTAGCGCCCAAATTAAGGTCAGTTCCTCTTGGGCGGTTTCTCTTTCTATACACTATGGCGAAGAGCTTTTTTTTTACGCTTTCGTTGTTGTTACATTGTTTACTTGATTCACATACTCACCACTCTCAATGAACAAACTTTGGACTTTAAAGTTCAGAAGTAACACATAGACTCACACTGAACTGAGAATTCACTCAAATCGGGGTACATTGACTGACAGTCGTTTTGTATAAATTGTGTACTACTCCATCGAATATACCAGTCCGTCGACTGGTTGTTGTAGCTAATCTTATCGTTTGTTTTCGAATTGTTGTTCGAGGACAGGCGCTGTTGGCCTGAAGCATTTTGAAATGAGAAAACTCAAACAAACTGAAGAAAAAAATTCATTGCGAGTACGATCGATAATGTTCAACTTGTCGTTTAGTTGACCGCGCTGCTACCGTGCTAATTGTTAACAATTACTCAAGAATTTGATTATTTTTCTTTCGAATTTCGAAATAGAATTTCGTAAACGTACATATGTACATGTACGAGTTCTCGCGCTCGTGCATAGACATTGGGGAGTGTTTACGTTTTTGTATGTATTTTTTGGCTGACACCGAAATAAACAGTTAGGTCCAATAGACAGATAGCTATTCTATACCTGGGATCTGGGAATGTATAAAAATGCCAAAAAAGAAACTATTGTAACCAAGAACTGTCTATAAAGTCTTCTGGTAAGAATGATCTTAGAAATTCTCAAATATCTACTTGATATTGGGTGCTATATGATACCTACACATTTCCTATCATTTCCTATCTATCATTTCCCTAATGTACGTTCACCTCCATGAAGTTCCTTGTTAAGGCTCTTACAGTGTATTAAAAAAAAATGTGCGTCTAAAAAACCAATCAACCACATTAGTCAAATCAAGTCTCCATTATTATTTATAATTGCTTGCCATCGTCTAGTGTAACTTTCACTTAACTTTTGCGCATATTCCATGCTTAGGCCTCTCAAAATTTGCTTCAAGAACTGCGCAAGTTGTTTTACCGTGGCTAATTGTTTCCCCTTAAGTCTTGGCTTCATTTAAGACTACACAATTTCTATTAGATTCGAATTAGGACTTTTAACGTCTGACGCCTGTATACAATTTTCGACTTTCCTACCCGTGCAGAGGCGATTCTGATGTTTTGGATCGTTCTCATCTTGTAAAATCCAGTCGTTATTGTTTGGTCCATACAAAGATTTGGCAGCCTCTAGCAAACCCTTGTTGCATAATTTTACCATGAATTGTGCATCGAGGTTTTATGTGAATACTATTTATTAGCTTTCCGAATCCTTTGGCCGAGAAGTATCCATAAACATGAGTTTTTGTTGGATGTTTTACGGTGCCTTGCAGAAACTTTTCATCTTTTTTGTCCAGGCTTTCTTCCAGTAATTATTAACGAAAAAAAAGTGACTCCATCTGTAAATATGATGTTGCTGCAATCCCGGTATAAATTCTGCATTGCACAACTTAACATCTTTTCAATATGTTTTTGGGTCAGTAGCGGTTTAGTTTTGGTACTTCTGTTTTTAATGCCAGATTCTGCCAAACGGCGGCGTATTTTGTTGACGAACACTTTAATTCCTTTTCCGGACAATCGCTTTTTTGCGTTCCCCAGACTAATTGCGGCGTTAGACCAAAGCTTGACGAAATATTATATTGAGAGGTTTCGTTTCGGATATTTATCTTACTATTGCTAGTTTTATTTCTTGTTAAGAACGTAGTAGCTGATTCTATTAACAAAGCTATGGCTTTCTCGGAATTTATACGAAAAAATTTGTTGGTGCTGTCTTTGTCTTTCAATTATGTGAAATTCAAACCATTTCTAACATATCTGGCGATCCGAACTCGTTCTCTATTTTTGGAAATGCGGCAGGCCTTATTGGAATAATAGGTGGAGTTCGTATGAAAATGTTCCTGCCGATCCTTTGCTTTTGTTGTTTGTCGCGTTATTGAATGTATTTTTTTTTACCATTGGGTAGCCCGTAAGGCAAATTCAATGCGTTGTAAAGTTGAATTGAATGGCTTAGTTGGGGTGCTGGAGGTTTTTGGCAAGCGGGAGATACCATGAGTTACTGTAGTTGGCAGTAGTTAATCCTATCCCCAAGATCTATATTTTAAGTCACAATGATCCCGCAGTGGTCTGTTGGACTCAGTTCGTCTTTCAATTAACTTCTTAATTAAGTTAAACTTAACGTCTTTCCATGTATTTAACTATTTTGTTCCACTACATTGGAGAAGTTCAATGTTAATATCAAAATTTGCTGTTATGCAGAAAATAGGCTTTCTGCCTTGGCTGAATGAAGATCTTTTCTCTCTTAGAAAACTGACTAGAAAAATCTTCAAAATCTGTCACAGATACTCGTATTGTAGAAAATCGGACATTTCATGGGATACAACCCAATAAATTCTGGAAGAGGTATCTTCCAGTTTATAACGAAGCAATGAGAGAGACAACATTTAAACCCAGGACAGAGTATTGCTATGTTCCTCTATTGATGATCTTTTTACAAAGGCTGCTACGGAATTATCTTCCCTGGATGAAAAGATCTCTGCAAGGAACATAAATGTGCTGCACTTTGTCTGCTATTCGCAATTTAAGATAATATTGTTTCGATTGAATGTCCGGAAAATAAATTGTTTGCGTTGTTAATATAGGGTTTTTCAATCAGGACTTGACAACTTTTTTTTTTAAATAGAACGCAAACCATTTCAGATATTTCAAAAACTTTATTATCGACTTGAAGTACAATCAAAACATTTATGAATGGAACTTGACTTAGTTCATATGGCCACCGTGGGCACAATTGCAGCGGTCGATTCGTCGGACCCAATCTTCAACGACTTGGCCACACATTTCGGCCGAAACGTTGCTCTGAGCTCTTCCAACGTCGTCGGCGTTTTGGCATAAACCAATGACTGAACGTAGCCTCACAGAAAATAGCCAAGCGGCGTTAAATCGGACGAACGAGGCGGCCAATCCACTGGCCCATGTCTTGAGATAACACGCTCACCATACTTACTCTTCAATAAATCGATTGTAGCGTGTGCTGTGTGGCTTGTGGCATCATCCTGTTAAAACCACATGTCGTCCAAGTCCATATCTTCCAATGCGGACCAAAAATAATCGGTAATAATGGCGCGATAACGCTGACCATTCACAGTAATGTGACGATTGTTATCGTCGACGAAAAAATATGGCCCAATAACACCGCCGGCATACAAACCGCACCAAACAGTTATTTTTTGTGGATGAAGTGGTGATTCATGAAGCGCATGTGGATTTTCACCCGACCAATAACGCATATTTTGGTTATTGTCGAACCCATTGAGCCAAAAATGAACTTTGTCACAGAAGATGATTTTTTTTCTTCTCCAGAACCCAATCGGAGAACGTACGTCACTTCAAGTGGTCTATCGGCTTCAATTCTTGAGTCAGCTTGATCTTGTATGGGTGTAAACCAAGATCCTTACGCAAAATACGCCATAATGTGGTCTGAGCGATGCCCAATTCTTGAGAACGCCGTGGAGAACGATTTGGATCGTTTGCTACGGACGCCTGAACGGCAGCGATATTTTCGACACTTCGATCAACCCTTTGTCTCATTGACACGGCAACAACACACAACGAATATGTAGACTCAAATTTTTGCACTAAACTTGCTATTACCTGTCTACTAGGGCGAGAATTACGACCGAAAATTGGAGTTAGCGCTCTTAAAGTTGCAGTCACCGACTCCGAATTTCGGTAGAAAATTTTTATAATTTGCAAACATTGCTCGTTCGTGTACTTTACCATGATGAAAATGTTGAGTTTACTGAATAAATTGACAGTGACAGTTTGATGATTAGTGAAAGAGTGCATTCAAAAATTAAATTCAAAGTTGTCAAGTCCCTATTGGAAAACCCTTTATAATAAATACAAAAATATATAATAAAAATCACCGGGCCTGTAGTTTTCGAATCGATGTTATTCCAGACAGCTGTCACACAATAGCTATATTTGCGTACGATGTGGTAATTCTAGTGTCAAAAATATTCCCTTCGATGTTAAATGAAATCACAGAAAGCCAAGCTAATGAGCCACAAGTCGTGGCCTCGATGTTAACCCGAGCAAAATTGAGCTGGTGCTATTTATCAAAAAGACTAAAATACTAGCTACTGGCAGTTTTCAGTCATGACATGGTTATGCAAGTGGTTCGTTGATGGTGATGCGCGTTAAATGAAAGATAAATTACTGGATTAAAAGATAAGGAATAATTGATGAACACTGTAAAGATTATCCGAATCAGAACGGAGCCCTGCGGCACACCAGCTTTTATTTTGTGAGTATCAGATTTGCATTGAACGTTCCAAAATGGCCTTGCCAACAAATTACCAGTGGACCCGCTACTACGGAAGTCGTTGTGCCGGACGTAAAGAGGTTTCTGTGCCTTGAGAGGGAAAGAGAAGAAGATTCGCCTTTTTCAGGGATTATACGCAGTTGCAAGGACGAAAAAAGAGGTTTTTTTATGATTTTTTCTGAAAAGGTATTTTATTTTACAAAAACAAATAGTATAGGTACATTTAGTGGCAACATCTAAGTTTATAATGGCACTAATGATTTCTAAAAATACCGATGTGGTGTGCTCTTGCATCTGAAATCAAAAAATCCGAAAGATTCTTTTAGTGGATAGATGAAACTAGGTATTAATCGAAGGAATAACCGAAATGTAGATTTTTGCCAAAATGGCGGCTTCGTAAAAAACGAACATCTAATTTTCTACCAAAATTGCCACGTAAAATTGTTTAAAAAAATGGAAATACGAGTAATTATCCGAAATCTTATTCCTTCGATCAATACCTGAGGAATATATCTGAGATGGTTGTGTTAAAATTTAAATTTTTTAGAAATCTTGATCTAAAATGCGTTTAAAGTTTCACATAGCGATCAGTTGATCCGTTTTTTAGAAATTTTGATCTCCGACTTCGAAAACATAGTTTTGAGAAAAACGCGTTTAAAGTTTGGGAAGAAGTTTACACATGGATACATTTTTTTTTACTTTTTACTTTTTACATGGAGTCATCTATTCCAGGGCCCATAAGACGGACTCTCCGTAGCATCAGTATCTTCTGTATCTCGAGTGGATGTTGTCTATGAGTCATTCTTCTTCCTGCGTACTCCCATCTCAAGTCAGAGATCATGACGCGCTCTGCATCCTCTTTTTCGATGACAAAAGGACTGGAGTTTATGGCACGAGGCTCACATTTATCACACAGCAAAACGATTTTAAAACCAAGACCTCGTTGTGAAGCTGTTTCAAATTTTATTTTTTCGTCACGAGTTTTACACTTTACAAAATCACTTATTAGTGTAAATATTGTTATAAAGTTCAAAATTCTATATTCAATCACGGGGAACTAAAATCTCCTTCTGTAGTTTGAAATTTTTCGCGACGCACCAAAACTACTTTCATCTGTTTTTGGATTAAATATATGTTTCTTTCTTCTAGATCGCGATAAGTACACTTTTTCAGTTGCTCTTACTTTTCTACTGCACTTACGTGGCATTCCAATTCAGTTGAATTAAAACTGCAATGCTGAGAACAGAAAGTTAAAACGGAACACACGATTGTACAACGTGGCATCTGTTTGAAATGATGTTTACTTTGTTACGTACAAGAAATAAATCTAGTCAGTAATCAGGAACAAAATGGACTATTCATCAGGGAACACCTGGAATATTTGGGAACATAAAGAAAGGAAACTGCAGCTGTTACTCCTATTTGTGCTCCGCCTATTTTTTTAACAGTCCAAAACCTGCTTACAAATATGCGTATATCACGAAAAGTACTTAGCGGACCGATTTGAAATTTTCAGGGAATATAGTCAGATATACATACGAGTATGTACATTTTGAAAATTCTAACTGCGTATAACCCCTTAAAGACATGCCTAGAGAAATGTTATTTCCCATCTTCTTGGAAATAGTGATCAAAGTTGAGATTGATGAACAAGCTGACGCAGTAGATTCGTCAGCATGAAGAACACCCTCTTGAAAAGTAAGTTACACGTATAAGGAATGCGTTGCCCATCGATCTTTTTTAAACCTTTTTCGGGTTTTCTTTGTTAGATCAACAAAACTGTTCTCTAACCCGGTAATCTTTTTACAGCTTGAGACACACATTTTCTTTTGGTTTGTTAATTTTTATCCGATGAGGTATGAAGGATTTCATTCCAAAGAGAATAGTGTTTGCGACCCTATTATCAATAGCGGCATCCATGTCGTCATTGGGGAAGCATTGTGACCAGTTAAAATTCTTAATGAAACTGGTATGTCCGCCCCAATTGACTTTCTCCGTATTATCATATGATTGTCTTAGGATATTTTTCTCCAACAGAATACGAGAAATTATCTGATATGACATTGGGTTAAATGGTTTTCAGCAGCATAGATCTCAACACACTGTTTTTCGGATATTGTCTGTACAGAATGTAAAATGGGTGTTTTCAAAAACGTCATACTTACTAACAAAAAACTGGATTAGGTGCGTTCAATAAGGCAGATCTTTTGCAGAACTAACTTAGACAAACTGTACGAGTATTACCCTCGTGTTCATAAACGTCAACATACAAGTATCGCCATACTTGTGCAGATCAGTTAGTCATTTCAATTGTGGCTGTCACAATTCAATTGTCAGACGATTTTAGTGCGGAATAGTTTTGTGTTTTTTGAAGAGGAAAGATATAAGAACTGCATATTGAAATGATATGTAAATAAATAAATAAGTAACCTTTTCCAGTTGAAAAAAGATAAGATTTGGCTGAATACGAGTATCATTTTTTTTTAAACACTGACATGACATTTTTGGACGTACTAAAATATGTTTGCGCAGTGAATGCGTTCAGAAACACACGAGGAAAGATCTGAGATTCTACTACGTTAGAAATGCTGACGTGAGAATTATTTGGCTTTTCAGAGTGCCGGAGATAAGTAATCTATTAAATTTACTCATGATATACCATATATGGTATATATTTTTTTGTTTAATTATTTTCGCAGAGTTGCGCTGGTATAACGAAGAATATTTTGACGTCATTACGGGTCGTTGAAGACAGTTTGCAAAAAGTCAAATCATGATCAGTACTTATCCCTGAAATACAATACTTATGCCAAGAATTAAACCTACAAAAATCTGTTAAACACTGATGTACCTACCGAGAAAGTACAACAAACACAATCAAAAGTGGTTCATAACTTACTCGTAGTACTCGCGAAATTTCAAGGCAACAGCTAAATGATTACGAACGTATAGTAAATACAGACCCTTGACCTACCCAATTGAAAGTTAGTCATTATCAATGCACGTGTTGCCATTAAAACAGTGGTGCTCAAAGGGAATGTTATGGTTGGAAAAAGCTTGTTACGAGTAAATAGAAAATTTATTACATAATCGTTTGTAATAGCGCATGTGGTATTGGCATAATAAATAAAAATTGAAGATTTCGATGGTACTTATACTCGTAATAGCTTTACTTATCGATTTTACATGATGTAACTGATGGCGACTTCAATTGACACTACTTCGTATTTATGGCGTCTACAATCGTGAAGTATCAAACGAAAGTATTTTTTTTAAGTTCTGCGAAGTGTAGTGCGAAGAAGCTGCTTTCGCAACTTTAGTTAATAATGATAGAGTTGAGGCAGTTACCGGTACAAAGCCAATACAATAAGGTGGGCCATAATGTATTTTCTTGGGCTATATTTTTGGCACAGAATAGAAAAAATTAATGCGTTTTTTTAAATATTTATACTGGCATTCAAGTTCTTTTTCACCACGTTTTGAAAATGATATAGCTTAAGTGGCCGCCGCATTTGTTGATTACCATTTGGGCTCTTTTTATGGCGTTTTCCATGGTTTTCTTCAGAACTTCGGGCGATAGGTTCTCCACTTATTGCCGGATGATCTCTTTGAGGTCTGCCAGAAATTGTGGCTTGTTCACATAACCCCGTGAATTTCGGTAACCCCATAGAAAGAAGTCTAGGGCGGTTAAATTGGGTGATCTTTCGGGTCAGTGGAAATCACCAAAAAGCGATATCAGACGAGTGTGACTTGTGCAGTATGCTCCGTTGCTCGATCCTGTCCGAATTCATCCAATTGAGGAACGAAAAATCCCTCGGCCATCTATAGCGCGCACCATGTACAGTAACCATTCTAAAAAAATATGGTCTAATGACTCATACACCGTAAACAGCACATAATGCAATGACTTTTCGTGCATTACTCGCGGATTTCCAAATTTTGTTTGTTCACGTGTCCACATAACATATGTAGGTGGAAATGGGCCTCGTCATTCATGATTATTTTTGACTCAAAGTCGTCGACTTCATTGTTGAGATTCAGGTGGTTATGAGCGATCCACGGTCAAGACCTATCAGATGATGGACTGCCTGCACTTTGTATGGAAGTACCTTCATCGACGGTAGAGGCACATCTTCAGTCGAACGAGAGATACGAGGCCTTCCAGGGCTTGCTCGGTCAAGAGTTGTTCCAGTTTCTAAGAGTCGTGCGGCTAAACGCCAAATTGAACGCTTGATGGGAGCCCGGCTGACAGGCAAACGGGCACGGAATACACCTTGTGCCAAAATTACTGATGAATTCATCAAGTTTATCAAAAACATCGTGACGATTATTCCGCATTCTTCAGGAGTAACATATAGCGTTCCATTGTTTATTCGCACAAATTCTAATTCAGTGTCTAATTCTTCACAAGTGTCATAACCGAGTTGACATTCGACGCCATTTATTGTGTTACAAATGGCACTTTCCGATACGATCACACATTCTGGCCCAACTGTTAGTTAAAGTAATTTTTTGCTATGAATTGTTGGTGATTTCTTAAATGATCTGGCTGTTGAAAGGCGGTCTAATATATTTCTTTTGAGCTGGTGGTTTGTCGTAGGTATGAGTGTCTAAAGATAGCAGATGAAGGAGTATTGCTGGAGTCAACGTTAAAGCTATTCTAATACGTATTTGCCTCTTCTTCAAAGGTTTTGCAATGGATATTGCTTTAACTCAAGCTATTCACGAAACTATATATTTCAGCATACATGAATATGTGTCTGCCTAGTATTTCCTACCATGCTTTGTTCTGCTATAGATGCACTGATAGATCTCCTTTTCGTTGATATTCGTTGTCAAAACCATCTTCTTTTTAAAAGAAGTGTTTTTCGTTCTAACTCACACTGAGCTTGCTGTAATTTTGTTTCGATCTTATGCATATTCGGCCTGACGCAATGAAACCGGAACCTCGAATACTGGCTTGGGCTAGTCTGAGGCAGGAAAGGAATGCGGTCAGATATTCATTGGTGACTTCAAAACTGATCTCAGATGTACCGTTGGTGACATTGTGAGCAACGATAATCTAAAATTTCATTACTCGTTAGGCAAAGTGCGTCTGTTTTTCAAGTGGGGATCCTGATGGCAATGAATTGTTTTATGATTAGAAGGTGGAGGGGACGAAATATCTGTCAATCCTTTGGTTAAGGCTTTATTCAACCTCTTTATCACTTTCAAGCTTGTTCGGGCATGCAAGGCTGTTTTATACCCAGTTGTAGATCTGGATTCAGTGAGTTTTGTGTGGGTTAGAATGGGATCGTGAGAAATGATGTCACCGAAGAACTTGCTAGGCAAGGCCCAGTGAGAAGTACTTCTTAGTATCTGAACCAGGCTTGGGACTGGCTGCGCCCTTAAATTGACAGTTGGGTCTCTTTATGTGGATAACGTGTTTCTCTCTATGTCATGTCGATTTCTACGGAATTCTTTTAAGCAAAGTTAATATCGAAAGTATGTACAGAGTAGTTCAGTACAACTAAAATTCAGTAACCCCCTCGGTATGTATGCATACATGTTGGAAGCCTGATGTGCTAGACACATTGGTTGGGCAAAAACTCTATCCATCTAGAAATAATCTTCAAACAAGAAGTCGATTGTAATGAAGATTTCCTTCTCACATTATTCCTACGAGACTTGAGCAGTTTAAAGCTATTTTTGCCCAGCTATTTCTGTAACGTTTAGCAATTAAACAAGAGTTGGTGTAGAGGCGATAGTTGGTGTTTTCTCTGATATTGATGCAACGAAAGAAAGCAGGCTTTTGTTTACTGGATAAGAACTATTTTCCATCTGAAATATAAGGCAACCATGACACCTTCGATTAACAGATTCAATCTAGCTGAACGTGCTAATTCTATTTTTTAACAGATAAATTAGTAAAATAGAGATTTCTTCTTAAAAAAAATTAATTGTTTGTTTACAATGAAAAAGCCGTTGAATGTGGCTATTATTAAACGCCACGCTCCACTTCACAAATTAGATGGAAATGGATGAAGAACATGTCTAGAAAAATATTGCAATCAAAAGATTTAATTCGGTTATGTCAATTCGCAACCAATTGTGAATGGTTGTTCTTTAAGTGGTCCTTAATAGATCTATGGATCGCAGGATGTGCTGTGTGAATTTATTTTTCGGCTCGCGTCAAATTCATTCACTGATCATTTCAACCTTGTGCTGTTGATGGATATTGCAAAAGAAGAAAAACACTCAACAACAGACCACTTAAGCAAATAACCGACCACAAATCACACTTTTCGCACGGTGCCAGGCAAATTTGGGCAAGTACAGGGGGTACTTGGAACTCATCACTGGAGATCATTAGCCGTCGTGCGATATTCGCAGACGAAAACTAAAAGTATTGTACGAGTACACCGAGTAATAAAAGTAAACATATGGAGTAAATAAGACCGTACTGACACACCTATTTGTGCTAATTGGATTGATCGAATGGCGTACAGCATTCTGGGTTTTGAATTATTGAATATTTCTTTTGTACGAAATTAACAACGGCCCCAGAAGAATGCATGCTCTTGAATTGATGATGAACGAGAGGATCAATAAATATTGATGCATTGGACTAAGGTGATTGTCACGTTTTTAAACCACTTATGCCTGATTGAACGGAAGAATGAAGAAATGAACTCAGCTAATCAAATTTGACACCTTAAACATCAGCAAGTGGATGCGTGTATCTTAAATGGCAAACTTTTCTTCTAAATTTAGCCAACCTATATTTAGAAAGTTGTTACTATGCTAACCAGCATTCATCTCTAATCAGCAAGTTTGTAATAAGCCTTAATTCCTTAAATCAACTCGATTTTCGATTCGAAAGATCACAATTATACGAGTATATTACAAAAATTAAGAAGGCCCGTTGGGAAAGTCAGTTATAATACAGTTTTCTGATGAAAATTAAAATGTTTTTGGGGCTCATAAATGGACTAATACGAGTAAGTTCTTTTAATTTGCTACACCCGAGTAATGTTGCAGGCATAGAGTTTTTCTTTTCTTAGCATTGGGCTCATCCCCCTAGTAAATAATATTTATATTTCCAATCCCTTTGTAATAAGAATCGTTTATGAGTAACTCTTGTTACTCTTTCCAGCCTCACATAGATAAATAGATTTCTGTTCAATTAAAGCTCTGTCTTAAAATTACAAAGTCTTGAGGTTCAAGTAACAAGCTACTTCTGATTACGTCCAACTTTGCACTCCAAATCATTGTCCAGATTGCTTTACAGTACAAACGGTAAGGGAAAAAATTTGTACGTTACCGCAAAAAGTATGAATCGGGAACCCGTGGTCGGATCAGATCACATGATCTCCAAAGTATAGGGGACAGTCAGAATTCTTTGATAAAAACTGAAGTGATGAGAAGTGATCGGATGTTTAACCAGTGAAGAGAGATCTATCTTGTTTCACTATACTCGTATAAAGGCAAAGGCGGCACAAGAAACTTTAACAACTACATGTGAATAGAGCTAATACCGCATACAATGATAATTTCTGAGGCGACAGGGCAGGCAATGCGAAGTTTTTGAAAATTAATAAGTAAATCTACCGAGCGTTTTGAAATAAATGCGTAATGGTTATCTTCTTCGGTCTAATGATCCAAAAAGGCACTGGAAATGTGATAAAAAATGTTACTATGTAATAACTGTTTTTTTCTGAATTTTGTAGAATGAAATCACATAAGAATATACACTTGCGGTCACAAAAACCGCACCATATCAAAATGATTGAAAAATTGTTAATAACTAAAATAATAATTTTTATAAGTATTTCTATCTAATTTCCATCTGTTTACTGAATGTTTGAAAAAAGATATTAACAAAGAAAGAAAAACCAGTTAATTTTCTTATTTTTTTTAAATATTTTAATACAGTCATTGGTTAACAAAATCGAACGATACATTTTTTATGTATGTGTATATAAGATGTTTAGATATGCCACTTTTACCAACAAATTATCAATACCGAGTTGCTCCTCTTTTGGCGGTTATAACCGCTTTTATTCTAGAAGGCATCGAGTTTACTAGAAGTTCAGTAATATCCCTTGAAATTTCAGTATTCCATACATGTTCCAGAACTTCATTTAGCGTTTTTTTACTCTCTGGTTTATGTTCAGCCACCTTACGTTTCATTACATGCCACAAGTGTTCGATTGGGTTTAAATCGGGCGAATTAGCTGGCCAGTCTAGCCTGGTAATTCCGAGTTCATCAAACGTTGTCTTGAGCTGAAAATTATTGAAAGACTCTAGTTACTTGTCTGTTTATTATTTATAAAGTAGACATCTATAAGTTGATTTATAACACTTTACCTACGGATTTGGCGCGGTGGGAAGGTGCAGAATCATCTTGAAAAATGCACTTGTCAGTATACGAATGATGCTGTTCAATTGCTGGTACCAAAAACTCCCTTAATACTTCTCCATACTTTTGAGCGTTCATAGTTCCATTAACAAAGTGCAAAGGGCCCTTTAAGGAAACTTCACTGTTTTGACTATGCACTCGTCTTTGAATCTTTCACCTGCTGACCGTCGTACATATGGACCATATCACACATCGCCAATCATCCTGCGTCCAATCTTCGTACTTTTTTGCCCACGTCAAGCGAGCTTTTTTCATTTTTGTGGTTAGGAGAGGTTTTTTCGCTGGTCGTCTTCCATATAAACCTATCTCCCGTAGCCGTCGGCGTATGGTTTCGGCGCTTAAATCAACTTGATGAAATTCACTCAGCTCTGCTCTTATACGGACAGCACTTTTAAAGCGATCTTTCATGCTAATTCGTTGTAATACATTGTCCGGTATGTGCACTCAAAAAGGATCTCACACCTCCAACGAAGCAGAGCTGACAACGACAATTTTTTTCGTCCCTAACGTGCTACCATTGCCAGTGTTTCGACCATCCACTCCTACGCCCTCTCGTAATAACCTTCCTCTTACCTTTTGCTATCAAAACGTAAGAGGACTGCGATCTAAGACCCGTGCCGTCTTGCGCTAATCTCACGCTCTCCCATTTGAGGTCTACGCTCTGACCGAAACTAATCTAATTCCCGATATAAAGAATCAGGAATTATTCCCCCCTAGTTTCAATGTTTTCCGAGACGACGATCTTACCCGCCCAAATGATGATGCTCCGTGTCGAGGTGTCCTACTGGCCGTCCGCAATGACCTAAACTCTTCACCTATCGCTGTTTCTACTTCCTCTAAACTTGACTACGTTTCAATAAAGATAACACTCCCCTGCAGGTCCCTGTACATTATGTGTTTTTACATCCTACCGGCCCAACCAATCGAATGCTACCAACTCGCTATCGATGCAATTGATCAAGTAATTAACTTATCTGATCCTCTCGATGATATCATCGTATTTGGCGATTTCAATCTACCTCAGCTGCACTGGACTCAATCAGATGATAAATCTTTTTTTATCGCTTACCCTATCTCGAGTAAAGAATGTCTCTTCTTGGATGATCTCACAGACTCTAGCTTATGCCAAGTTAGTGGAGTCTCCAACTATATGGGAAGGCAATTAGACCTCATTTTCACCACTGACCCCATAAACTCCTCTGTGTCGCTCTGTCCCCTTTCACTATCGACCATTGATAACTTTCACCCACCACTTCTTCTTTCTCTTTTCCACCACTCTACTTTCCGCCCCACCCCATCTGCAGCTACCACTTCTTACGACTTTCATAAAGCGAATTTCCGCAAAATTAACGCATATCTTAGTAAGTGTTCATTTGATTTCGCCAATATGCCCCTAAAAAGTGCTCTCTCTATTTTCTACAGAGAATTACTTAATTCTATTTCTCTCTATGTCCCCTTTTCGCGTAATAGGACCTCTTCTACGAGCCCCCCGTGGTATAATCGTAAACTTCGCTCTTTACGTAACAAAAGAAACAAATTATGGACAGTTTTCCTCCGGTCCAACTCTTTTGTTGACTATTCAAACTATCTCGGGTCATACCTTCAATTCGCCCAGCTCTATAAGTTTCTCTATCAGCGATACCGTGATAGTGCGCAATCAAGGCTTATAAATGATCCTAAGTCTTTCTATCAATTCGTTAATTACAAAAAAAAATCCGACGGTTTTCCTCCATCCCTCTCATACGAAAATATATCATCAACTGATCCGCATACCATTGCTAACTTTTTTGCTACTTTTTTTAAGCAATCTTTTGCCGATAATTCCTTCGTACCGGATCTCTCTTATTTCAAATACCTACTTACCTTCCCTATTGGCCCTACTATTTCTCATAGCTTTGATCATACAGTAATAGAAAACAAATTACAACAACTTAATGATGAATACTTACCCGGCCCAGATGGCCTTCCATCCATATTTCTTAAAAAGTGTTCCTCAACGCCCCCTTGCTAATCTCTTCCGATTATCGCTCTCTCAAGGTGAATTTCCACAGATATGGAAGTCCTCTTTCATAACACCCATACACAAAAAGGGATTAAAGAGCGAAGTCACTAATTACCGCCCTATAGCTAAACTTTCCCATATACCCAAACTCCTCGAAAGTATTTTGCATGAAGCCTTAAGCTTTCAGTGTAAATCTTTTATTTCCCCCAATCAACACGGCTTTCTGAAGGGTAGATCAACTACCACTAACCTCGTAGAATTCGTGTCCTCTGTTCTCTCAGCCTTAGAAAATGGTAAAGAAGTTGACGTTATAACAACTGATTTCAGTAAAGCTTTTGACAAGATATCTCATAAACTAATCCTGTTCAAATTGTCCGTCCTGGACTTTGAACCCATTTTGCTTAAATGGATATCTTCTTACCTGGATAATCGTTTTTTCATTCGTTTCAGATCTGTCCTATCGGCCCCTTTCTTGGCCACTTCAGGTGTTCCTCAAGGTAGTCACCTAGGTCCACTCCTCTTCATCCTAACTATTAACGACCTTCAAAGGCTCATTCAACACTCAACACTTTCTCTCTATGCTGACGATACCAAATTTTTTAAACCCATTTCCTCACAACAAGACTCCACCCTCCTTCAAATAGATCTAAATAGTTTTTCCACCTGGTGCATCAAGAACTGCTTAGAACTCAATGTCTCCAAATGTCAATCGATTACTTTCTCACGTAAGTGCAAGAAGTCTCCTCAACGAATTTACCATCTCGACGGCCAACCTATACCCCTTGTTGAATCTATCCGCGACCTTGGTATATTATGCGACAGGCAGCTTAATTTCCGCTCGCATATTGATGAGATAATTTCTAAAGCAAACTCATCACTCGGCTTCGTTAAAAGATGGTCCAAAGAATTCTGCAACCCGTACGTGACTAGATCACTATACATCACTTACGTTCGCCCCCTTCTCGAGTACGCTAGCCAAGCGTGGTGTCCCTTTCAACGAGTTCATGTATCTCGTATTGAGAGGATCCAGCGACGTTTTCTTCGATTTGCTCTTCGAGGTCTACCTTGGAACGATCCTCTAATCTTACCTCCCTATCGAGACCGTCTCAAACTCATTAACCTGAATACCCTTGAGGAACGAAGGGACGCAGCAGACATTTTGTTCATTCACCGACTCCTCTCAGGCTCCGTCGATTGCACGCCTCTTTGCACTCCATTCTCTTTAACACTAACCCTCGTAATCTACGTTCCACCCGTCTCTTTTATCTACCTATCCACCGCACCACATATGGCTCTAACGAACCAATCTCCCGTATGCTACGTAAGGTAAACTCCAACCTTTCCGTTTTCGATTTTAATCGCAGCACACTTTCCCTCAAATTCGATCTCCTTCACCATCCTTAGCTTTAAGCCCTAGTATTAGTTTAAGTCTTAGTTTTTAAGCTTGTATTAAGCATAATAAATGGGGGCGAACCAAAATCCGTCTACTGGGTTTTTTTTACGTTTTCGTCCCGAGGCTTTTTTCCTTTCCTGTGAAATTTTCTTTTTTCTTCATCAGTCGTACGATAGTTGAATGACAGAATCCTATTTTAACCGCAATCTCACGATATCCATGCCCTTCTTCGACTAAAGTCAATATTTGAACTTTTTCGTGCCGAGTCAGTTGATGATATTTACCAGACATTTCACTTTTTTACTCGTATACTTGTCACCGTCACAACTCAATTCAAACTGATTTTTTTTTTCACTGAATAAGAGGCCGAACTCCGCTATGGGGAATACCCTTCATTAGTATGGGAAAAACCCTTACGATCTGATGTAATTAGGCATTTTTTGAGAACTCATTAGGTGGTGCGGTTTTTATGACCGCAAGTGTATTAATTCATTGGTCAAACACCGTTTTTACGGTTTCTCTTTGTTATCGCGAGAAAAAAGAAATAAAGAATAGTTTACGTGATCAGCTCTTACCACATCAATTCTAACTATCTGCCACCTGATATGAAAATAGCTAGGTTAATATCAGAGAATGCCATGTCATTTTCCTCTTCGCAGGAAGAACAAAAACAAGTCTTTATAAAATTCGGTGCTTCACTGCCTATAAAAGCGTATAATACTCGTAAATTTCAGAATTGTAGAGAAAGTATAAAAGTTGAATGGAAGGTTGTCTACAATATCCTTGGCAATCTAAGAGAAATCGAAGGTGCTGTAATTTCCAATCCTTGGGATATCGCAAATCATTTTAACGGGTTCTTTGTATCTATTGCTGAAATATGGAAGCCAACTTATCCTTAAGTGAGCTGTAGTTGTATTTTTTTTTTTTAAAGAACTTAACATTCAAGAGGGTATGGCTACTCTTAAAATGCCGGAGCACGTGTTAAGTTTTTCGGAAAATTGTATAGAGCGAGAGAGAAAGATATTTGGGCTCAGTGGTCATAGGATTTTTTGGGCAGATTTACAATGAAATCATATCATTTTGGCCTGGAAAATGGTTGTTATGATTACTAGAGGGTTAGAACAAGACAAAAAAGCTATTTTTTTTAATAGAGTATATTCATGCATAAAATATTCATCATATATAAAAAACATAATCCCACAAAAAAAATCTGGTTATAATAACAAAAAAGATATGCAAAATGTTAGTAACATCTCGCAAATGTTTCCTAGTATTATCGCGTCTGAATAGTTTGACTAATTTATTACAAGACTCAGCGGCCTCCACAGATAATTCACCAATAGATAATAAGGAACTGTCTATCACTTCTGCTCTGTGAATCAATACTTTATGTATTGATGAAAGTAAGTTATACCAAGGGTATTCCTCCACAAGCATCTTGGCAGTATCAACAGCATAACTCTTAAATTTTTCTGAATTTATTTTATAACCAGAAGAAAGGCTCTGCAGAAGGTGACTACATCTGTCAATAAGATCTTTTCTAATACCTGTTATTTCAGATGAAATATCAGAGTTATGGGAAAATATACGTGCTGTGTTTCCATCATTGGATGTGCCACTTCCTCCACTTCGAGGTTTGTCTACAATTAAACTTAATTTTTCCCTAAACTGCCGTTGAACTAGCTCTTTTCTCTGAGCAAGATTAGCTTTATCTTCTGTAGAACGCGCTTGCCACTTTTTAATATTAATGCAGAGGAGATAAGCCAAACTCAAATTTACTAGTATCAGCGACCTCTTTTAAGCATATATTTAAATCGTTCATCTCTTTTGGTGTTGCACCACAAATGTAACACCTACTCGTAGCTAAGTTGCTAACTGCAGAACAAACTTTACCATCTACCATCGTCAATTGCAAGGAATTGGTGATTTTAATTTCGTGGCCATTAATAAGCACTGAAATAAGGACTAATTGGTTAATTTGGCTTTTGGGCGTGGGTTTTTCCAAATGATTGATTCATCACAGGTATTTGGTTTGTAAACAAGTTGAAGAGGTACATAAGATGTGACAAATAAACTCGAATCTTCCATAGTTGAATCTGAAAATTTCTGCTTATATTCACTATGACCTGTGCTGCCATCAAAATCCCATTTACCAATTAAAACTAAGTCATCCTTAGGTTCGTGAAAACTTTCAAACACAGCTTTTTGAGATTCAACAATGCGATTTCAGCAGAAGATTCTGTCACTCGAATATCAGTTGGATAGCAACGTTTTTTGGCTTCCAGCACTTTATGATAGGACGGAAAAACATTTGCTATTTTAGAATGAATCACTTCTCTTAATAATAAGCATTGGTTTTTAGTAAGCTTAACTTCATTAATAACATAAATGAAACAACTTCATCAGTGGTAAATTCCAAAGAACTTTCTGATTGATTTGAACTGCTAAGTAAAGTAGTTACAGCGGAATCGTCCATCTGTGATAAAACTGCTAATCTGCGACGTTTGGACCTCTTGCTGCAGTCTCCAAACTCCTTCCTGTATCGCGTTCCACTTGTAGATTGAAGAGATTCCTTTTGCTCGTCGTTGTAGTTTCCACATACTTCTCCATCAGATACTTTAAGTATGCAAACTTCGGTCTCATTTAACACAGCTTTCGTATTTGGCCACTAGCTTAGCTTTTGATCTCCTAAATTGCTACCAATATGCGGCAAACCGTTTACAGAGATTCAAAAGGAGATTTCTCAAGCAATCAGTCTGGATATTTTCAGCATCCGATAAAGAATTCGCAAGGGATCCAAACACTTCCCGTAACCTTTCTGCTTCATTTTCTTTATTTTTTGAAGCTATCCACGTATTTAAAACAAGCATTCGGGTAAAAGAACACGTAATGGTTGTAATTAAAAAAAATTGTTTTCTAGTACTGGACCTAGTCTCCTCAATGACCTATAACAACCCTCAGAGCACCTAGGAGCACCTAGAATTATTAAAACTAGTAAAATAAGAGATTATATTAATATACGAGGGGCGTTCAATATATTCTCGGTATCGGGGTGAAGCTGTGGTTGTATATATAAATTGACTTATTTATCAAGTAATACTATTAGTGCATTCATGTAAAATTTCATATAAATGTGATTATTAATTCGCGTTTTATCTCTAGTTAAACAGAATCATAATGGCAACTGAGACGATGATGGTGAAAATTGAGCATCGCGCTGTAATTAAATTTCTCACTAAGCAAGGAAAAAGTCAAAAAACCTTTCATGAAGAGATGGTGGCTGTTTACCAAGGTTCCGCACCTTCATTATCAACTGTACAAAAGTGGTCAAGTGAGTTCAAGAGAGGCAGAGAGACCCCCGCTCCGGCGCCCCGGCTACTGCTTGTACGGGAGAAAGCATCAAAGAAGTCGAAAAACTTGTTCTTGAGGATGCCCGTATAAAGATGAAAATGATGGCAGAGATCACCAAGCTTTCAATTGGTACCATTCACACCATTCTTCATAACCATCTTAACCTGTCAAAGGTCAGTGCAAGGTGGGTGCCACGAATGCTCACAGCGCCTCAGAAAAAAGTGAGAATCGCATGCTGTAGAGAGCTTTTGGAGATGTGTAGTGAGAACGCGGACGGTGTTATGGATCGAATTGTTACTGGGGACGAAACATGGGTCCACCACTATGACCCTGAAAGCAAACAAGAGTCCATGCAGTGGCATAAAAAAGGAACAGACCCCCCGAAGAAGTTCAAAGTCACTCCGTCTGCCGGGAAGCTCATGGCCACAGTTTTTTGGGACTCAAAGGGAATCTTGCTCATTGAGTACAAAAAAAAAGGTGAAACCATCAACGCCACATCCTACGCTTCCACTTTGCATAATTTGCGGGAGGAAATTAAAAAGAAAAGACGGGGTAAACTCGCAGCGGGTGTGTTGCTTCTTCATGACAACGCTCCTGTTCACAAGGCGCGAGTTTCCTAGGCCGGTGCGCGAGATTGTGGTTTCGAAGAAATCCAACACCCACCATATAGTCCAGACCTTGCCCCTAGTGATTATTTCCTGTTTCCGGATTTGAAAAAATGTCTTCGTGGAAAAAGATTTTCGGATGATGAAGAACTCAAGTTGGCAATAAATGGGTATTTTGCAGAGAAAGAGGAAATTTATTTTTTTGAGGGTTTAATAAAGCTTATCTCAAGGTGTAACAAATGCATTGATGTTAGGGGAGATTATATTGAAAAATAAAAACAATTTAAATTGAATTCGCATTTTCCTTCATATCGATACCGAGAATATATTGAACGCCCCTCGTATAACTCATTTATGGCTATTCGTGCCTTCATAAATAAAAGCTTAGTGGAATATGGTTAAAAACAAAAAAAGTGGAAGGTGTGTTTTGACGGAGCGAGTTATGAATAGTCGCATTGTTAAGGAAAACATAATTACTTTAAAAATGTCGTACATACCTTCAATTTGAATATCCATTGCACAATTATAGGGTTTTCCAATAAGGACTTGACCACTTTTTTTTTAAATAAAACGCAAACCATTTGAGATATTTCAAAAACTTTATTATCGGCTTGAAGTACAATCAAAACATTTTTGAATGGAACTCGACTTCGTTCATATGGCCACCGCGGGCACGTTTGCAGCAGTCGATTCGTTGGACCCAATTTTCAACGACTCGGCCACACATTTCGGCCGAAACGGCCGCTATTTCGCGTTCAATGTTGGCTCTGAGCTCTTCCAACGTCGTCGGCGTGTTGGCTGGCATAAAGCAATGACTTAACGTAGCCCCACAGAAAATAGTCAAGCGACGTTAAATCGCACGAACGAGGCGGCTAATCGACTGGCCCATGTCTTGAGATAACACGCTCACGATACTTACTCTTCAATAAATCGATTGTAGCGTGTGCTGTTTGGCTTGTGGCACCATTCTGTTGAAACCACATGTCGTCCAAGTCCATATCTTCCAATTCGGGTCAAAAATAATCGGTGATCATGGCGCGATAACGCTGACCATTCACAAATACGTGACGATCGTTATCGTCGACGAAAAAATATGGCCCAATAACGCCGCCGGCATGCAAATCGCACCAAACAGTTATTTTTTGTGGATGAAGTGGTGATTCATGAAGCACATGTGGATTTTCACCCGACCAATAACGTATATTTTGCTTATTGACGAACCCATTGAGCCAAAAATGAGCTTCGTCACTGAAGATGATTTTGCGATGAAATTCATCATCTTGTCGCATCTTCTCCAGAACCCAAACGGAGAACGTACGTCGCTTCAAATGGTCCACCGGCTTCAATTCCTGAGTCAGCTTGATCTTGTATGGGTGTAAACCAAGATCCTTACGCAAAATACGCCATAATGTGGTCTGAGCGATGCCCAATTCTTGAGAACGCCGTGGAATTGACTGATTTGGATCGTTTGCGATGAACAGCAGCGATATTTTCGACACTTCGACCAACCCGTTGTCTCGCTGACACGGCAACATCACACAACGAATATGTAGACTCAAATTTTTGCACTAAACTTGTTATTGCCTGTCTACTAAGGCGAGAATTACGACCGAAAATTGGAGTTAACGCTCTTAAAGTTGCAGTCACCGACTCCGAATTTCGGTTGAAAATTTTTATAATTTGCAGGCGTTGCTCGTTTGTGTACCTTACCATGATAAAAATGTTGAGTTTACTGAATAAATTGACAGTGACAGTTTGATGATTAGTGAAAGAGTGCGTTCACAGATTAAATTCAAAGTTGTCAAGTCCCTATTGGAAAACCCTTTATAAATAACATAAGCGTTTATTGCTGCAATAATAATTATCATGGGCCATCTCTTGAAACTATTATTTCCGCCTTTCGCGGACTTTTTTTCGGCACATATTAAACAAGAGTTAGTTCCTTACAAAAGACTACCAACCAAAGTAAGCTTATGTTGCAAGAAGTCTTTTTGCGGAGAAATAATAGTATACCAGTTTTCGAGTGAGATATTACGACCCGTACTGATTGTGTCAATTGGTAACTTACAAAGCCCGTTTGGCTGATTGCCTCCATATATTTGAAATGCTTGAATATAAGCTGTTTTGGCTTCAACCATAACGTGTAGTTTGATCCCGTATTTATACGGTTTTCTTGGTCAGTTGGTAACTTGGTAGACTAATAGGCCTCTAAATGCTGGTAGCTGTTCATCGATTCTCACATCCTTGGAAACCGTGTAGTGTTTTTTCGAAGTTATTACTCATCTGGTTACAAAATTCTCCGATCGGTGCTAATCTATCAAGCTGTAAGCGGGAATCTCTGGGTGATGCATTGTTAAACTGTAGACAGCGAAGTATGAACAGGAAACGTCGAGAAGACATTACATCAGAGAAAAAAATTTATTCCAGTTCCGTCAATTGCCCAGAGATCAAGGAGATTCAAATGCGAAGATCTAAGCACACCAGACATCATCAGCAAAGAAATCAGTCCTATTTTTAGCATTTTTAGCTTCTCCTTTTGGTCCAGGTAAATGCAAAATGATGTTGTGAGGTCTTTGTGTTGATCTTTGGCTTGAAGGGTTTATTGACCATCTTCTTAGCTTATCTTTGCCTAAAGAAGCTGCTTCATTTTCTGATTTCCTTGCACTCTCCTCAGAACTACGATCTTGTTGTTCAATAGAGTATTCTACCATGACCAACTTGTCGTCACTTTCATCGATCATCATTTCCAATCGCTGATATTTCATTAGTATTCAAGAAGCGGTTTTCCATCGTGATGTTTTACCTATAAAGATAATATAGAATATTAAATAATAAAAAATGAACAAACCTAAAATATATTGAAATTGTAAAAAAAAAAAAACTAACATAAATCTAATCATAAAAATTGTACTACACTATTACTCGCACGGGGTCCAGACCAGTCCCTGGGCACGTGTGGTTGACGCCGCGTCTAGTGGAACACTGAGAAGGGAGGGGCGCATGATCTAGGAAGCTACTGGAACGTACAGTTGCATACGCCTAATACTGGCCGAAATAACTCAAAATCTATGTCGCTTGGGGCCAAAAAGACCTAATTAAAGGTTAAGTGTGTTTCTATTTCCAGGACCAGAGTAGGCATTAGTCACCGTTGCTATAATGCTTTTTGTTAATCGCACATACAGACGATTTGCTATTCCACATTTTTTTCGCTAATACTGTACCTACCCGAAGGATCTTGAATTTTGTTTTTATTTTTTTGTAAAACTCGAATGGATCATTGTAAGGACTTTATCTTAGTTGCAGACAATTCCTTTAAAACTTCTGTTTTTTCTACTAAAGTTAAATGCTTATGATTCATTTTTAACAGCAAATTTCACTTCCTATTCTCTGTCAAACTAATCAAAAGAATGAAATTCCAACAGAAAATTTACTCAACCTAGAATACAAAACGTAGAACGGTGACAGATACAATGTACGAAAGACAAATAATAAATTTGTTCGAAAGATTCTGCATTCTTTGCAGCTGGTTCATTCGCGTTTAACTATGTTAAAAATATACCCTAAAGAGGTTTACTTGTTCACTCCGTAGAGTGCCTAGCCTGTATACAATTTTGTGTGTTCAATCTGTTGGATTGTTCACTCTATTGAGAGTATACTGTATTGACTCTATGGTTTAGATAGTTCTGCAGTCAAATCCTTACTCAATTAATTATAGTCGAAACTGGTTGAGTTTACTGAATTTGTATTTTAATATTTTGTGTACCCCCACATAATATTTAAATCAATTCACAATTATTATTTGAGGATCATTCACCTCTAGCAACATTTTATGTAAATGCTACATAATGGTGCCGATTTATTCTTTTCATAAAATGTAATATATTTTGTTCCTTTTTATATGAATTTTTATTATGAATTGGATGAAGAATAAATAAATAAATAAAAGTATATACTCGTATTTTAGAAATGTCTGAGCGCATCCTTTGTCTGTAGTCTTCGGACGTCAACATGTTCTGAAGACAAGACTAAACGCCCTTTTCGATCAAATTCAAAGAAATTTTCTTGCACGTATTTGTTGTAAGTGGACAAGCTTCGCTGTTACTATGTACAAATGTATGTCCTCCTTCATACACGATCTTTAAAATTACGAAAATATTTTTTTTGTTAGTCAGAAGCATATTTATACCTCAGTGTCTGGCCAACGCCATCGCTGCACCGGGGGCATTTGATACTGTTGGTACACGGCAACTAGAGTTCTGCTGTTATTGAGTCATTAATACTTCCACAAGACGAGTTATGGCGAAAAAGCCTGGGAATGTTATCCGCATAAACCTGGGCATGCCAAAATTTTTAAAATTTGTAAGTAAATAATAGGTAGCGGAAAATTAATCACCCTATTGGAAGATGGTATAATTTTTGCAAATGGCGTCGTACATCAATCATATTTAGGGTGGCCGTGGTGTAGTGGTACTAGCGATCGCTTCTCGGAGGGTCAAGGTTCGAATCCTACCCATTGACAGCTTTTTCGGGTTTTTCATTTGTGTGATTGGAGTTCAGACAGAAAAATTCTGCGTGTGAAGGCATAACACTGACACGTAGATTTGGCTGTTGTAGAGTTTCAAGCATAAAAAAAATATTGTGAATTATAACCTTCGAATCACTCTGAGTGAAGAAAAAACTGTCCGTCCTATTCGGACTCCCACCCCTGGAGAGCGAATATCGAAACCAAATACACCTGAGTTTCAAATCACTACAAAAAACAAATTTTCCTTTCTCCTCTTTCTACCTTTCCTCCCGCACCGTGGCAACAGTAAAAGGGTATCAACCCCTTAGGCGCGCGTAAATAATAAAAAAAAATAAATTAACATTCGTGAACTAGACAGCTGCAGTATACAAACAGAAAAGGGAGCGCTATACTCCGCAAGAGGGTGGGTGGCCGTGGCTCAAATGGTAGTGGACTGGCTTCCAAATCGGAAGGTTCGGTGTTCGAATCCCAGACTCGCCCGAAAGACATATTCATTTGTTCAGTTAACGAAAATCAAGTATGATGCGTAGTTGACTAGAAATCAACAACAAGCCAACCTCCACTAAGAATTTTGTCTCCCCATTAAATGTTGGATGCCACCCATGGAGCGAAATAACCACTGACCCCAACCATCTTTCTTTCTCTCTCTATCCCATTTTCCAAAAAACTTAACACGTGTTCAGGCACTTTAAGTGTATTCATACCCACTTAAGAAAAAAAAAAAAAAAAAAAAAATACTCCGCAAGAGCGTGGAATGATTGTGCCGATGTTTTTGACCAATAATCGGTCGGTGGTGTTAGCGCAGCGTGAATTTCGACGTCGATTTCCTAATCGGGCAAACTGGGCAAACATTTCGGCGCTTAGCTACTCGACTCGAATAGAGTGGAACCACATGAGACCATGCAGGGCGTGGCCGCCATCGGACTGGTCATTCGGCCGAGAATATCGAGACTGTGGCTGCCGATGTCGCTGAGAACGAAGAAACATCAACCAGACGACGGGCCACGCAATTGGGCATCACCAGACGGACCCTACAGCGAATTTTAGTGAAAGACTTACACATGTTCCCGTACAAAGTGCAAACAGTGCATCAGTCAATGCCTCCTGACCGTCAGTCGCGTGTGAATTACTGTAAAGCCATCCTCAATCTCAACAACGAAGAGGACGATTTTATGTCGAAAATCATCGAAAAGCGGTTACGTCAATAAGCAAAATCGTCGTTTCTGTGGCACTGAAAATCCGCGTGTGATGTACAAAGAGCCGAAGCCACTGTGTGGTTCGGCGTTCATGCGGGAGGAGTGATTGGGCCGTATTTTTTTTGAGGACGGCAGCGTTTCCTGGTCACGTAATCTCCCGTTTTGCCGGTTCGGTATGGCCAGCAAGATCGCCCGGTTTAACCATCCCAGACTTCCTCCTTTGGGGCTACTTGAAGTCGCGGGTTTATGCCAACAAGCCTCAGACAATCGTAGCCCTTAAGGAGAATATTCGACAAGAATGTGAACAGTTATCACCGGAAATCTTGTGGAAAGTCATGGAAAATGCGATAAAACGGGCACAAATGTGTATCAACACTGGCGACAGTCACTTGGCGGATATCATCTTTTCCACTTAACAGAAACAATTGTCCAAATAAAGATTTAAATCATGGATGATTAATTTTGCGCCTTCTTGTACTCGTACATTGCTGACTACAAAGGACTATAACGAGGGAGAAAATACCACCTTGGGTATAGCCCTTGTTTACCACTATCATGACTTATCGATCACAGTCCACTTCCATTCTCGCTTCTCTAACAATGCCTGTTTTACACAATGCTACTGGAACGGAGCAGAATGTCTCTCAGCATATTGGATTTGCTGTTCTCCCATAAAATGTTTTAAACCTTGACATCGCAACATAAGACGCTTTTTTTTTTAATTTATAGAACTACGATGAGCTCAATAACTAAATGGGATAGAGAATGAAGTATCGTGTGTCCAGGGAAATAAGCTCATGCAATAGATGGCCGTGGCTCAAGTGTAGAAGTCTTCAAAGTATGTATATGTTTCCCTATAGATACTGATCTAGATAAATCCCAAGGTATCCGACTACATTTCTTATCGAAGTGGTGGCCCATGTCGTCAGCTGATTGAAAAATTTCATCAATTCTTTCTGAGCGGTACAGTACCTCACAACTTACGGTCAGGTTAGCCACATTGTGGTATCTGCCTTCGGATGTGGGCTTATATAAATACAAATCCAACAGTACCTGGATGTTCCATAATCCAGTCGAGAATTTAGTATCCGTAGAGCCGCCAGACAAATTCTCCCTTAAGAGAATTATTATTTTTTTGAATTCCGATTGTCGCAGCATCGTTTAATCTAATCGAAATTGCATTGCAAGAGTATATCAATGCATTCTATCATATATTAGCCGAATTATTATGGAAGTGTTCGTTATCCCTTTTACAGAATAGGATGCCTTCCAACGCGATTGGTGGTGCAGATCATTCATTATATTATTAAACAGAGTAGCTTAAACGTTCACCGCTTCTAATCGTAGATGTCGAAGCACCATCCCAACTTTCGGTTCTTACTGATTTCTTCAACGATTAGTAGATCTTCTGTGGAAACGATCGAGTCGATGACATTATTTGTCACATCTTCGCCATTGAACTCAGGAAAAGCTCAGTTCCCCATATAATTTCGAAGACGCGATTTTCCCGAACTCTTCAGTTCTTCGATCACAAAGAAATTGTCATCGCCGAAAGCTTCTCCTGGATCTGTGCTTACTGTTATCAGTATTTGTTCATTGGCCTTCTTTTGGTCGATCTTCAAATGCGGAGCGTGGCTTTGATCTTCTCTCTGAAATATTTTATTTATTTGCGGAATCATACTTGGGTTACTGGTGTTTACATCCTGTTTATTTTATTTTATTCAATACAAACTTGCAGAAGTTCTCCAATTTTGTAATATCCATATTTGGAGGTTTTTAATCGATGACTTCAGTTATTTCTGTCAGTAAACTGCCGATACAAGGTTTTCAGTCTCGACAGGTGTCTAGTTTTTTGTTGTGTCTTTGAATGTGTCTTCGTTGTTAGATTGTTAATATCGGAATACTATTCTGTCCATAGTTTGTTTTATGGTCTCATCCATTTGTTTTAGGTATCTGCCAATCTCCTTGTTTGAGAGATTATGGTTGGATGGTGGGTAGAACGAGTTCGACCGTAGAAGTGTGTCTCTCGCTATCTACTATAAGAGCTCTATGTTGATTGTCATACACGAACGTACATAGACAGTTTATAGTATAGTTTGTAGTAGTTTGTTCTTGTCTGTCAGTTGTATCCATCATTGGTAGCAATTTGCACCTTAATTGAGTTTAAAAAAAAATGGTAAAGGGTGTCCCAAAATTCACGCAAGAAGTCATTTTGATGGGAAACACATTTTTGTACATTTTTATTGATTCATAAAGTAAACAGTATAGGATGTATGTATGGAATATCATATCAAGTAAACGGCCTTAACTACTTTGCTGGTACATACGCATTCTTTTCTCGAAATTCTTTATGACAATTTTGCATAAACGTGGCTGAATTTTGTTGATACAGCGCTCAATTTGCTCGTGGGTGTGTGGTCGTGGGTTTGTTGGTGATTTCAAAAAACCCCAAAGAAAAAAGTCCAACACCGTTAAATCGACTGATACGGGTGGCCAATTCTGACCAAGAAAACGGGAAATTAAACGACGACGAAATGACTCATGCAGTAATTGAATTGTTTCTTGGGCTGTATGACATGTGGCACCGTCTTGTTCCATATCCATGTATTACAATTTAGGCACAACAAACTGGATCATCATATCACGAAAGCGAGCACCATTAACTGTTATTGCCTGACTAGCCGCATTTGCAAAGAAGAATGCTCCAATGATGCCTCCAGCCCAAAACTCGTAACAAATGGTGATACGTTGGGGATGCATTTGTTTCGCAACAATCACTTGTGGATTTTCTGAACCCCAAATTGGATAATTTTGACGATTAATAAAGCCATTAGGATAAAAATGAACCTCATCGCCCAAGATGATTTGGCTGTACCACAGGAAATGTCCGATTTTATAGTAAAAAATTTAAAAGCCAATATTATTTTTCCGTAAATTTTTATTCAATCAAAATAGGATCCGTTGGCATCTTCCAACGTATACATGGTCAAATATTCCTTTTTCGTAGAAGTGCTGACTTTTTGAGGCAATGAAATCTTCAATAGCTTTTATGACCTCTGCTCGGTTCTGCCGGCAAAATGAATCCAGATTGCGGAAAAGATGGTAATCCGTTGGGGAAATATCAGGAGAGTACGGTGGATGTGGAAGAATTTCAAATCCCAATTGCAACAGTTTTTGCACCGTTACTTGTGAGGTATGGGGTCTAGCATTGTCGTGCAAAAGGATCGGACAATGCATTTCAACCGATTTGAAATGCAATATGTCGATTTACTCACAATATTTTATAGCGTTTATCGTTTATCTCCTGGTTGAAGAAACGAAAAGTGGATTGGTCCTTTCGATGTCCACCAAATTAACATAATAACCTTTTTTGGGTGAAGATCAGGCATCGAACCACTATCCAGATATTTTACGATTGTCATACGGTATCACCTTTTCGTCATAGGTGACTATCCGGTGCAAAAACGATTCAGTTTGGTTTCTTAATGTAAGAGATGCGTAAATTTCCAGGTGCCGTAGTTTTTGAGATTCGTTCAGTTCATGGGGTATCCACTTATTGTGGGTACTCTCACCTATGAGAGAAAGGTATCGACTTATTGTGATTTGGGATACTTCCATGCTTTGTGCAATCTCCCGCACCGATTTCGTTGGGACCGCATCCACCTTTGCTCTTAAAACATCGTCGTCAATTAACGTTTCCGGCTTCCTCAAGTGCGTCATTGAAGTTTCTCATTGCCAATGATGCATTATGTCCCATTTTAACTTCGTAAAGGAAGAGGGTTCGAATTTGAACTGCCGACAGCATGGTAAATAATTCCTAGAAAAGAGAATAACAGTACTTGTAACGAACTTTAAAATTCTCACACGTCAAGCACACGTACCAGTTTATTTTATAAAAAAAAAGAAAATTTGACGTTCTGGCACAGATGTTCACTCGCTCGCTGTGCGTGGTCGATAGGCTTCAGTTCTTGAGTGAATTGCGGTTTGTATGCATTAAGATGCAAATCTTTCGTGAGAATACGCCGTAGAGTGCTTCTCAAAATGTCCAATGCTTGACCACGGTCCCGAATTGATGTTCCTGTACTCCCAGCAACACTCGCACGAACCGTTTCGATGTTTTGTATTGAACGACTTGTTGAAGGACGTCTAAGATTAATAATTGATCCAGTCTCTCTGAATTGTTGACTTAATCTCTTCACAGCTAATGATGTTAAATCACTATTCCGACCATATTTTATATACATATGGTGTGGTATACGAAAATTGTGAAGTGTAGCTGCCAAACATTCATTATTTTTAAAATATTGTTCAACAATGAAAACGCCTTGTTTAATATATAACCCTGAACCGTCAGCTGTCACGCTGTCTTTTTTTGTTCGTTGTCAACACTTTACCGCACAAATGGATGAAAAGTAATCCTGAAAACGGGGCCAAACCAATGTTTGAACTATATGCATACGTAGGTTGTTACTACAGTTTTGAGAAAAACAAGTAAACGCACAACGAAAATGGCTTATTGTTGTTCTAAATACTCTCCTTGAAGATCAATATGCTTTTGCTAGCGTTTGAACCAATTTTCGAATCACCTTTTCCATTGCGAAGAAAGTAACTTCAAAACATGCGTTTTAAACGCATCAACCGCTTCTTCAGGCGTCGAAAAACGTTAACCTCGTAATTTATTTTCGACGTTCAGGGATAAAAATAAGTCATTGGATGTTTTGAGTGCTCAAAAAGTCACTTGATTGAGACGCATTGTCGTGGTGGAGAATGATCCGCGTATAGCGAAATTTGCGAAAACGCAAATAGCACTTGTATGACAAAACGTTCTAGGCACGTGTACTATTAAAAACGTCAAACTTTACGACGCTGACGTTAGATTTGACATATATACACCGGTATTGCCATATCTCAAAACTTAACTAGCAAATTACGTACCGTGTATCTTCTGACTTTTATTAAATTTATGAGCAGAGCCGCACAGTGATATTGGTTTGATGGACATTCTGATGTTTATTTGTTCAGTAACTATCATACAATATGTGCATTGGACTTTGACACGTTTGAGTTTCGAGTTTGTTTTTTTTTTGGTTTCTCATAATTTCAACCAAATGTACGAGCACATACATATTTTTAATAAGAGATAAGGTTAATTTTTGTGTACATTGTATTCTAGTCTTAATTGTTATATTTGTTAGAAATCTCTGCCCCCTTGACTTGTTTTCTTCGAATTTTCAAACGAATGTTTGCGTTTATTCGCTTATAACAACCAAGTGATCACGTCGCGTCGTCGTCGTCGTTGTCGTCGTATTTTTTTTCTTTAAATTGAATTTTCGAAATCATCAGACGATCCTAATTAATTTTTAAATCTCTTTGCTTAGCCCTTATCGATTGTGTTTGCACCATATACGAATAAGTATGGTACGAGTATGTATGTAATCGAAAACTTATTTATACATGAACGAGTACGAGTATATGCATTTGAAATGTTTAATTATTATTTGCTTCTACTCGTATATTTGCCCATTGTCAATACACCATCAATATGAAGATCATCCTCAACATCATCAGTCCAGCTCGTGATTCATTGACGTGCGCTATAGAATTGCAAATAATCTTATCACACGGGCACGGGAATTGTCTTTGTCTCTCGAGAAGAACAAGTGATAACTTTCGTTCAGCTTCGAAAGCTGCACTGCAAACGATTCGAGTTTTTGAATTTCTTTAGCTTTGGGATGAAATCAATTTATTTTTATAAATTGTGACACATATTTGAGGTGGGTTGTCGTTTTAGGTCAAACACGGACAAGGTATCATCGTTGCGGTTGGATGTTGTTATTTTCAGATGTACGAATATGTAAACAAGTTGAGGTCATTCACTTAAGATAAGACATCTGAAGTGTGCCCCCTGTTCCCATTTCATTGGAATGAAAGACAATCAAAGCGCAGAATAACACAACACAATTGGATGTGCTTAATTGATGCAGTTAGTGGCTCTGGCTATTTGGCTGTTGAAAATGAAGTTTTATTGACAGACTGATACATTTTGTACAATCACGGGCTTTAGGATAACAAGTTGTTCTTCATGTAGTGGGAATATTGAACTCTACACTTTTGACCTTTTGATGTCTTTGTTGTTTTGGTTTAAAAACTAAAAATGCAACAAACAAACAGTTTGCATTCATGCGGAAGGAGTCAGTGCAAGCCAACTCTGCGATTATTTGCCTGGGTTATGATGAGATACAAGATGCGTACCTTCCACGTACAAATCCTTTCTGGTTTACTGGCAATACAGATCTTGTTCTCCTCTCCGCTGCTCCAGGTACCACTTTGCGGGATCTCGAAATCAGCGATCACCTGCATCAAATGCGACGTATCAAATTAATTGGTCTTTCCGAGAATTTTTTAATCGTGAAAATTCGATTTGTCAGAGCGGGTTGTTACATTCTGGCAAGGCTTCTAATCGCCTTTATCGAGTTGTAAAGAGGCTGTCAGGGTTAGAGAAATGTTTTTTCAGGCCTTCAAGACCAACCCGACCGATGAAAACCAAAAAAGTTTAACGTCTTTCTTAATCGTGTGAAGTTTCAATATGACCAAAAGTGAGGCAAAAAATACTACAATGTCCCAAAGGTAGTAAACAGATTTTGTCGTTCGTCAAAAATATTAGAAATTCTGCCTCATCCTCCATCCCAATAATGACATCCCATTCGTCAGCGCTTTGGACAAGGCTAATCTGCTTGCTGCACACTTTGCGGCCAGCTCAACACTTCCAGATTGTGCTTTGTATCTGCATACACTTGAGTGACGAATCCACTTTCGCACTCGTGTAGTGGCAAGAGTTCTTAAAGATACAACATTCACAAACCGCTGGTCCAAATGGTATATCTCCCCTTATTCTGAAAAGGTGTCCCTAAAAAGGGCAAATCTTCTTCTCTCTCCCCCTACAGACTCATTGCACTTACCTCCTTTCTTTCCAAGGTTATGGAAACGCTAATAATCAGTCAGCTCATGAAATATCTGGAATCACGAAAACTTCCCAATGACCTACAGTACGGTTTACGTACCAACAGGTCCACTGGTAATCTGATGGCATGTCTCACCGACAAGTGGAACCAAAGCATACATCAATCTGGCGAAAGCAAGATAGTTGCACTTTATATTTCTAAGGCGTTTGACATCAGGCTCTTTTGTCGAAAATGCTTTTGGGATCGATTACTCTCTTCTTTAATGGATTAGAAATTACCTTTCGGAACATTCAATTCAAGTTAGGTGGTTTCAAATCCGATATTCACAAAATAAATGCTGGTGTGCCCCAAGGCTCCGTTCTGTCTCTAACACTCTTTTTAATTTTCATCAACGATCTCTTGCCTGCTACTTCTAATCCAATATATTCCTTTACTGATGACAGTACTCTCTGCTTTCCATATTCGTTTCCGGATCACGGCCCTGCTCTTCGGCTGTAGAACGAGAACGGCAGCGTATGCTAAGCTCATTCAATTCCGACATCAACAGCATAACCAATTGGGGAACTATCAACAGAGTGGAATTTAATGCTTCCAAAACACAATGCTGTCTGCTGTCGTTACAGCGAAATTTAAACACCCAGCCATTATCCATGAATGGCACTTGCATCATCGAAACCGAAAAGCTTTCCATTCTCGGTATGTGTTTCAATGACAACATGTGGTCATTACATGTCCGGTGTCCTCAAGCGATGTAAGAAATACTTGACCTCTGATCTGGCCTCAATATATAAGGCATTTATCCGCCCTAAATTGGAGTACAATGCACACATCCGTCGGCTGCGCCCAAGACATCTCTGTACGTGATAGATAGGATTCAAAGACGTGTGATAAAACTCATAGGTGATACTAATACCACTCAGACAATGGACACTCTCGAACACCGTGGTCCCCATAGAAATCGCTGGTAGCATTCCGCCCCTTCAAACCTTTAGCCATAACACCCGTCTCGCTATGACTGCTCATAGCACTCTAAAATATCGTAATTCGTTCCTGAGCTGTACAACTCGGTTATGGAATGCCTTGCCTTTATTTCCTAGTCATTGTAACCTTCAAACATTTAAAACCAACGTTCATCGGTATCTCTCTTTCTTTTCTCCCTGATTTTCCTTCGCCCGCGCTATGTGTAAGCATTTTAACGATACTCAAATCTCAGAATATACGATCGCATGGACGCGATCGATGATTTGTTTCATAGTTCCTGGGTTTTCTTCATTCGATGTCAATCTTTTAATCTTATGTTGTTTTAGTCAGTTGTTGGTAATACTGTTCAAGTGAACGGGTTATCATCGTGCTTGTGATATTACGAATTTGTGGGGTTCGAAATAAATAAACCTCATGAGATTGGTTCTTTATCAGCAGACCTCTCTGCAGGTCTCAGAGTTAATAACTAAACATGGGAAACAATGGACGTAACCTGTAATATAAGCATTTTAGAAGCTTATCAATCACAGCGTAATTCTTTTGCTTGTTTCTTAATCGGGATGTTGACCAGTAAATTTTGAAAGTCGACTCCTGATGCAATATTTTTGGGGCATGTCGATCAGCCATTGGTTGGTTTAGTTCGCATTTCGACCATCTGAACTTGTCAATGTTATTAAGTGAATACTTTAATGTGGATACCTTGCGTTGCTTACGAGTATGTATCCTTTATTTTCTTAATTTTATTTTAGCATTGAAGTCCTTGAGTAAAGTTTTGATGTCTTAGCATCATAGATGATAGAAGTTCAGGATACCTGCTTGTTGGTAGATGTTGACAGGTGTTGTGTTCTATAAAGCCACTAAAGAAATCCGAAATATTTAGAGGGTATTCAGTCGAAGTGTTACTTGTGACTTGCAAAGTTTAAAATTGCCAAGATGATGTGCTGCTTAGATCTATCTTCGAAAGAACTCCCACTGTTGTGGTAAGGGAATTCGTAAGAGAACTCAACGAAAGCCATATGTCTATCCATCGACGTTTAACAAAAGTCATTAAGTTGGAAAACTTGGTACCACACCACCTATCCGCTTGTCCTTATATAGCTTGGACACAAACCTTGTTGATGAGAATAAATTTAGATCTCGGTACGATGTCGAAGAAAAAGAGCCTTTAGCATTGTTTTGTATAAGGTTAGACAAGAATGAAAGAAATAATATTAACGAGAACATTTTTGCATTTGATGTAAATTATTTAAAACCAGCCAAACACTTTATTTATTTATTTAGATTAGGCCTATTTTGGCCAAAGAAATAGCGACTAGAGAGTGTTACTCTTCGTTTGATTAGGTGTAATTGTTAAATCTCTAACTACCTCAGAGTTATAGCTCTGTATTGTGACATTTCATCCGTTTCATCGATGTTGTTCATTCCTTCACAAGGAAACCAATTTTCACCACTTCTGTTTCAATATTTTCAATGGCACCAGTAACAGTTCGCTACGCATGCAAGTAGTTCTACAGACTTTTGGAAAATTGTGCCTCAATTATTTGTTTGCCAAAACGATGTTAAACAAGTCACATGACAGCGCGTCGCCTTGTCAAAAACCCTAAAAGTGCACTTGCAGTTGTCAATCAGATCGTTGCCAAATGGTTTCAGGCGTTCAGATACTACGGCAGAAAAGACGCCATAAGGAGACTGTTGCTTCTATAGTTGGCACAGTTTAGGGGTCTCCTTTCTTGTGGATCCGTCAAATGATTCTAAGATTCTATTCTTCAAAATTTCTTTTTTACTAAATAACTTCCTGCTTTCTTTATTAACTTGGTGAGTAGGGCGTCCGGGCTTCCAGCCTTCGTATACTTAAATTAAGATATTGCTCATACCCGTACTTCATTTTGATCGGGTGGACGGAAATCGTGGCTTTTGTCGCCCAATTCTTCTTTCTCCCATATCCTCAACAGAACCTTCGACTTGACTACTTTCGCTCGCCGCCGCTTACAATAAATGTGCACCCAATTAGACGGTGCTTCTATACCCTGAACCACTTATCATAGTATAGGTATGACACATTTCGTTTGTCCGGCCCATCTCGCCGATTTGAATGTGTGCACCCAATTAGACGGTGCTTCTGTATCCTGAACCACTTATCATAGTATAGGTATGACACATTTCGCTTGTCCGGCCCATCTCGCCGATTTGAATGTGTGCACCCAATTAGACGGTGCTTCTGTACCCTGAACCACTTATCATAGTATAGGTATGACACATTTCGCCTGTTCGGCTCATGTCGCCGATTTGGATGGCGGTGATATTTGTTTAATCAAAGTCTAAGGTCCCTGCTAATTGTTCGGCTACACGTGGACTGTTCAAGGTCTTAATATTTTATGTTCCAGTAAATCCTATTGGTTGGCTCAAAACAGTAGAGTTTGTTCGTAGCCGGGTAGTAAAACTCTGATAATAGGACATTGACAGCATATTTACAACATTAAAAACGTTGTTGCATTATAGTGCATTTGCCATTTACAGTATTTATAACCTTGGAATGAACAACAAGCATAATGGTTACACGCGCATTTCTGTCTCATTTATATTTTATTTAGAAATCGGCCGTTAAAACGCGCCTCAAAATCCAACTCCATTGCCCAGTTATGCGTTTGTGTTTAACCTGTTTAAGGTATCATAACTAAGTTTGCCTTAATTTTTCCCAGGAATTTGTTAATGAAACAAACTAAATGTAAAAAAAATAAATAAATATAAAAACTGAAATAAAATTGTTTATGTAAACAAACAGAAGGTGGCAAGTTAACACATTGTGTGGATATTGTGTATAATATGTTCCACAAAATTGATTTTTTATTTACATTGAATCTCCAACTTTATTTCTTATTTCGCGCTCAACATATTAAATCGTTGATATTCATGATCAAATAATTAGAACAGTGTGAAATTTGCTTTGGTTTATGGCGTCTGCGACGAGATTGGTTTCCTTTAAGCGACTCAAAAGACAAATGTAAAGTTTATTCGATGTTGTAAATGTTATACGTCAACTTGGAGAAAATGCCTTTTGAGATTTTTTGAGCAAATACAATACATAGCTTGAAGAGGTCAACTCTAAAAAGATTTCGCGAAGCCAAAGAACCAGAAAAATTTTAAAATACCAGCAAATAAGTCAAAGTACGGAGTGATGTTTACTGATTGTCGGGGGATTAATTTGCATCGTTAAAATGAGAATACCCTAAAGGAAAACTGGATCAATAAATTTTATTATTTTTTTCTTTAAGTTCAACATTTGCAAGAGATTTGACTTTAACCAAATTTCATTAAATATGAAATGAATAAATGAAGGAAAGGCCTTTTTATGGAGATCTTATTATTTTGTCGGTAAACAAGTTATTTATTTATTTTTTTATTTTTTAAGAATAAAATCCTCTTTATTCAATAAGTGACTATTAATTAAAACACCTGCGGATCAGATTTCTCTCGAAGGTGTCAGCGGTGTGTCAGAAGGTGTCAAGTACCAAAAAAAAACCGTCGCGATCCGAAACACTGCGTGTCCCTGATTCACGGAAGGGGTAGTTGGTGTTCTAAAGAAGCGAAACAGACTGCACAATAAGTGGAAGCGATTAAGTGGAACAGGTACAAAGCTGCTCGTAACGCTGCAACTGATGCTGTTCGTGCATCTAAGCGACACTATTATTCATCTAAACTGAGCACTTCTTTACCCTCCAAGGTACTGTGGAGAAATCTACGCCAAGTTGGCAATGGTGTAATAGTGACAGGAGCTGCACTATTGATTTAGATGAAATGAACGACTATTTTGTTTCAAATGATGTTGCTGCCGATTGTTTAGAGTACGACGGTGTCTCCAGCATAGGCTTTGAACAGGAAATCGATTTTGAAGTAGTTACGGAGGTTGATGTCCTTTGTATTATTAAAGGTTTAAAATCAAATGCTATTGGTGAAGACGCGTTGTCACTACGTTCCATAAAACTTATTTTGCCGCACGTCATAGGCCATCTAACACATATAATCAATTCTTGTATAGCAACATCCACTACTCCTCTGGCATGGAAATGTGCTAAGGTTGTACCGGTTCAGACCTGTTAGTATCTTACCTTGCCTGTCTAAGGTCTTTGAAAAGGTAATAGAGTCACAAATTCAGAAACACTTGGCTGAAAATTCCCTGTTGAGCCCATTCCAATCGGGCTTTAGGAAGAACCATAGCTGTTCTTCCGCCATGGTAAAAATCTTGGATGATATCAGGCAAGATTTTGACAAAGGATTTGTGACGCTGCTTTGCCTGCTTGATTTCTCTAAGGCTTTTGAGAGAGTGAATCATTCCATTCTTTGTTGGAAGCTGCACCATTACTATGGTTTTAGTGAAAGAGCTGTAAGGCTCATTCGAAACTTTTTATGTGGACGGTCACACATAGTCGTTGTTGGTAACAACCGCTCAGGTCTCCGGTCAGCTTCTCAAGGGGTTCCGCAGGGATTGACTTAGCATCGATTTGTAAGCACGCACTTATCCATTTCTATGCAGACGATGTATAAGTTTACCTATCTCATCCGGTTAAAAAAATGGGTGAACTAGTGTCACTACTAAATGAGGATATTGCTTCTATTGTTGAATGGGCAACTAAAAATGGACTACCTTTGAACCCAAACAAACGCCAAGTCTTTTGAGCTAAGTCTAACATAGTTCCTGATATTTGCTTAGCCGGTAGTAAGATTAGGTTAGTTGAGGCGGCTGCAAGTCTTGGTTTCACTATATATACTATATATGGCTATAACCATGTTAATATCGTTGTTGGTCGCGTGTACGGATGCTTACGTTAACTTTGGATTTCAGCCAACTATACCCCCTGGAATACTCGCTGAAGACTAGTGCTCACTCTCATAATACCCATTATTTCATATGCCACAGCTGTCTACAGTGACTTTGACTCACTATCTTTTCGCAAGCCCCAGGTTTATGCAAGGCAACGATACGATGGAATATCAGAATTCTTCTTATTCTTACTATCAACTCTACCCCAGTCTTTCTTCAATTTCTCAACTATTTTATTTCCTCTCCCTTTTTTTGTCTTTCATTTTCCTTTTTAGTATTTTTATTTTATTATTATCACCATAATTGCTATTAAAACTTACAATTTCTTAATTTGTTTGTTATATTTTTTCTCTTCTTTCTGTTTAAAATTAACATTTTGTTACTAAATATTATTACTTAGTACTATAAGAGGCAATGTCTTAATGTACAAATTGTTTATTGTCATAAATTGAAATTGAATTGATTTAATAACTTAAGTGGTTGATAATTGTTTTTGTCAGTCTGTCTTTGCTGTTGTCGTTGGTTACAGTCTAGGCCTACGATGATGTTTGAATTACTTCCAAATTTTAAAATTTTACAAGCTGGAAGAAATATGGGGACAGCGGGAACTGCCACTTTGTTTTGAATCTTTATTTTCATCTGCCAATGATACACATTTGTGCCCATTTTTTCGTATGACTTTCCACCAGATTTCCGGTGATAACTTTTTTTTTATAATTTACGCGCGTCTAAGGGCTTAGAAACCCTTTTACTGTTGCCTGGGCGCGGGCTAAAAGGTAAAAGGAAGAGAAAGAAAAATAGTTTTTGTAGTGGTTTGAAACTCAGGTGTGTTTGGTTTCGATATTCACTCTCCAGGGGGTGGGAGTCCGAATAGGACGGAGAGTTTTTTCTTCACTCAGAGTGATTCGAGGTATAATTCACAGTATTTTTGTTCTGTTCTTGAGACTCTACAACAGCCAAATCTACGTGTCAATGTTATGCCTTCACACGCAGAATTTTTCTGTCTGAGTTCCAATTACACAAATGGAAAACTGACTTGCCATGGGCAGGATTCGAACCTGGACCCTACGAGTGAGAAGCGATTGCTAGTACCACTACACCACGGCCACCCCTACTGTTCACATTCTTGCCGAATATTCTCCCTAAGGGCTGCGATTGTCTGAGGCTTGTTGGCATAAACCCGCGACTTCAAGTAGCCCCAAAGGAAGAAGTCTGGGATGGTTAAATCGGGCGATCTTGCTGGTCATGTCAAATCGCCAAAACGGGAGATTACGTGACCAGGAAACGCTTCCTTCACAATATCCATTTTGGATCGTGTGTGCGGTTGCATCGTCCTATTGAAACCGCATGTTCACCAAGCCCCGCTCATCCAATTCCGTAAGAAGTCATTTATCATAGCCCTGTAGCATTCGCCAGTAACAGTGACCATATTGCCGATGCCGTCCTCAAAAAAATACGGCCCAATCACTCCTCCCGCATGAATACCGCACCACACAGTGGCTTTGACTGGATATAATGGCTTTTTGTGCATTAAAGTGCCACAGAAACGAAGATTTTGCTTATTGACGTAACCGCTTAAGTGGAAATAGGAAATGCGCCTCGTCGCTCATGATGATTTTCGACACAAAATCGTCCTCTTCGTTGTTGAGATTGAGGATGGTTTTACAGTAATTCACACGCGACTGACGGTCAGGAGGCATTAACTGATGCACTGTTTGCACTTTGTACGGGAATAGGTGTAATTCTTTCAATAAAATTCGCTGTACGGTCCGTCTGGTGATGCCCAATTGCGTGGCCCGTGGTCTGTTTCTTCGTTCTGAGCGACATCGGCAGCCACAGTCTCGATATTCTCGGCCGAATGACCAGTCCGATGGCGGCCACGCCCTGCATGGTCTCCTGTTGTTCCACTCTATTCGAGTCGAGTAGATAAGCGCCGGAATGTTTGCCCTGTTGGCACGACACGATTAGGAAATCGACGTCGAAATTCACACTGCGCTAACATCACCGACTGATTATCGGTCAAAAACATCGACACAATTATTCCACGCTCATGCGTAGTATATCGCTCCATTGCTTGTCTGTTTGTATACTGCAGCTGTTTAGTTCACAAATGTACGATGTCATTTGCAAAAATTATACCATCTTATGATTAATTTTGCGCCACCTTTTATAAGTACAATACTAATCACATGTAAAATAGGTACTAGAAACGACAAATATTACGTACATACATTCGTTGTGTCGTACTTTGTACAAATCCGTCTCGTGTACTGAGTCGGTATACCGAACCCCTTTTCTCCGATGTTAAAGGAATCTAGTTAACAACAGATGTTTTGTTTTCTTGAATCCGAGTTAGTGTAGCGCTCCAATTAACCTAGTGCATAAGAAAGGCAAAGAAAGTCAATAAGTTAAAAGATGTCCATAATACGAGTAGAGCATTGAATGAGGAAATACGCGTATGGACAATAAAACAACAAACCAACCATAGACTCTGCGCCCGCATTGAAAACGATAATCAACTTTTGCAACACCGATATCAATCGTCATAGAGTGCACCCTTTACGAGTATCGGAACCGCCATAAAATTATCTGGGTCCGATAAGAGAAATGATAAGAGAAAGCTCAAGCTGTAAGCACACGTTTTAGAAGTTCTCTTTAAATATCTGAAACGTAATATTTCAGAAGGAACATTGCACGAAATTAAACTGGAACGACATTACCACTTTGTGATAGCCCCCCGTACAGGCACTACTACCGTGCGTTAAGGATTCAGGTTCGAAAAGGTACGACTAAGGGATTCCATGTATCCTATAAAGATGAGGAAAGTTCAGGTTAGTGTACGCCTGTGACACTATGTGTTGGTAGGTTGCGGTCTGTCGCATGAATGCCGCCTTAGCTTTGAAGTGCAGCTGCTAACGTTTAATTCGGTACCACCGTCAGTCGGATTCTAAGGATTTTGTTTATATCGGAGTCATCCTGTCACCAAACCAGGTGGCCGGCCGTCATTTATAATCATGTGCAATAACAGTGTCTAAAGTGAACTGAATGGAGGCTTAATTTCACTGAATGCCCATACATTCATGGGAGCAAGGGTACGCCTTACCATCACTCTCCGTCAACTCCTTTGATACCAAAATAGAAATTGTGTTGAGAGGCACAGGTTCCACCCTTCGTATGAGTCGAGGCCGATCTAAAACCTGTTGCTTATCTTAGAGTCACAGCACCCAGAACTTTTTGCAACTCTAAATCGATCGGTTTGAAACTAACTGGAAGACCCTTCCTGCGTTTTAGGTTTTAAACCACAGCCACCGTGACGCTTCCACCTTCAAGTCAGGCCCGGACCGGAGTCCTGGGAGCGCCTGACTCCCATGGTACCTTGATTTAAGTTCTTGTATTGACTGTGGTCCTGCCAGCTTATAACTGGTCAAATCGTAGCAATCTTCAGAGGTGTTAAGTTCAAAAAACCGTTACGATAAGATAAGTAATTTAAAGTAGCCACAGAGAAAATAATCGAGTGGTGTCAAATCGCATGATCGCGGCGCTCAATTGATGAACGCTCGCCGTGAGATGATACAGTCGCCAAATTTCTCCTTCACAACTTCGAGCGTTGCGTCGCTTGTGTGGCATTTAGCGCCATCTTGTTGGAACCACAGCTCGGATATATCGATGTTGTCGAGCTCTGACTACAGAAAGTCGGTTAACATCGCTCTATACGTGAGACCATTTACGGTAAAGGTGTCTCCTTCCTCATTTGGAAAGAAATAACCTCCAATGATGCCGCCATGCCATAAAGTGCACCATAAACTTTGTGGATGTATTGATGCTTGGCCGAACTCTTGTGTATTTTGTTCGCTCCAATAACAACAATTTTGATTTTTGACGTATCCGCTGAGTTAAAAATTGGCCTAGTCCGAGAACACAATTTTTTGGCCAAAAACCGGATCTCTGGCCAACATTTCCAGCGTCCAATTAACGAACTTACGGCATTGTCTATGGTCGTCCGGCTTCAATTTTTCCGTCAGCACAATCTTATACGGATGTAGGCCCAAACCAAACCGTAAAATAAGCCGGGTTGACTCTCTGGCTGTGCCCAATTCAACCGATCGGCGCCGAATCGACATTTCTGGGTCTTCTTCGATACTGGTCGCTACGGCCGCTATGCTTTCTTTATTTTGCACCAATCTCTGTCTCGTTCGTGGCTTAAAATCCAAAAGAGTGTACTAACGCTCAAACTTATCCACGGTGCGACAAATTGCTTGCACACTTAAGCCATGATGACGATCGACCTCATGACGAAATGCTGAAACATAACAATTGGAAAAACTATCATTACCGAATTACGTGCAAACAGTATTTTTATTGAAGAAACTACTAATGATGAGGTGCATGAAATTCTGACGTGTTTAAACATGAATAAATTACCAGGAGTCGACGAAATTAGAGTGAGAGATATGAAGGTTCATGCTGAAGTTTTTGCCCCAATAGTCTCGAAAATAATTAATCTAAGTTTAAACCAAGCCAAAATTCCAGACAAACTCAAGATTGCGGTGGTACGACCGATTTACAAAGGCGTGGTCAAAAATATCATTGCAAATGACAGCCCTATATCCCTATTTCCAGCCCTATATATTCTGCCAGTAATTGAAAAGTATCTGGAGGAAGTTGTGACGAGGCGACTACTTAAATTTGTGGACAAATACTCATTAATTCACCCAAAACAGAACGGCTTCCAAAAAAATAAAAGCGCAAATAAACTAACTATTGGAGAATTTTCAAATACGATAAATGAAAGCCTGAACAGAAGTCATCATGTTTTGGTACTCTTTATGGATTTCAGCAAAGCGTTCGATACTCTGAATCACACAAAGTTAATACAAGCATTGAGTCGACTTGTAATCCGGGGGAAATTGGCGAACTGGTTGCATAACTACTTGTCTGGTAGAACCTTCCGAGTAAAAATGATAGATTTCTCTAGCGACGACATATCGACTTCTTATGGAGTACCACAGGGATCGAAACTTGGACCACTTCTATTTATTTTATTTACCAATGTACTGCTTCGGGTTTTCACCATTCCATTTGCATTTTCAGATGATACGGCAAGAGTTGTTAGACATAGGTGTCTCAAAACTGGAATGGAAATACTGCAAATCGAATTTGACAATGCAGTTGAATGATGCCATGATAATGGGCTTATACTAAATTCATCGATAAACAAAAATGATGCCCTCATCATAAAAAAACGGATCAAACAATCAGGTTCAACAGCAACATTTGCCAAAGTAAAGGACACGATATTGAAGTTGTGGATAGCTACAAATACTTAGGATTTGTAGTTGATAGCCATTTCTTATGGAATAAACATATCGAGAAGCTTCGCTCTGACCTCAAAAAAGCTCTTTCTGGTCTTACCTATCTGGCTTACTATTCGACGCATCCGATCCAGAAGCAGCTGTATTATGCCTTAGTGGAATCTAAACTAAGGTATATTATATTAGCTGGGACAACGTGTCAAAATCCCATACCGATAAGCTAGGAGAAACTCCAAACCACGATCATAAAGAACATCAATTCCAGCGTACCACACAATACCTGCGAAGAGAGCAGCATGAAAGTACTAGGAGTTGAGAAGATTCAACACGAAGTGAATACAAGAAGACGCGCTCAGGGGATGCTTCAAATACCTTCCAATAACAACACGTACAGCAAAAGGCAGCTAAAACATAGCGTTCCGACTATATTAAACGAGACTCCTCAACCATACTTAATCATCGTAAATTTAACTGTAAGGAAAAAACTTTTAAAACAATCCTTTTTTCTCAATCATAAAAAAAAAAAACACAACTATAATTTTTTGCAACCTATCCGCTCTTCTTGTGACTCCCTTTATTAATCGTTGTTGCTTGCTAGAAGTTGATAAATTGACGATCGCTGTTTCTAACCCGGTCTAACCATTTTCTCAGTAAAAATTACTTTGGTGGTTTTATGGTTATCGATATTAGTATTGAAAGCTGAAAGCATCTATAAAATAGTGTTTATAACAGTGATTTTTTTAACACTACGAGTGATTTAAAAAAAAAAAAAAAAACACACTTTTGAGATTATTTGTCGCTGCGGCAATCCATCCTAAACAATGTTGTTTTCGATTCACTAATCTAAAGGTCCTGTTTTTTTTTTAACATAAACTATCCTCAATCTAATCATGCGCGTCAACAGCTTTGTATATTTATAAATATTTACAAATCAATTGGCACGCATGTTGTAATACGCATTTTCAAAGCAATTCTCAGACAAATCCAATGGACCAAAAATTTGCATTTCGCTGTCCCGCTATCCGTAAACGAACTCGTTGGAGCTCCAACCGACAAAAGCAGGGTGATAATTGCTTTGACACTTGTGAGCAAATATTAAGTGGCTGACGACTATCGACAGGAAATCATGTATAAATTGGTAACAAATCTTGTTTTGGCGTTTTTGGAATGGTTGACTCCTTTTTTTTTTTGTCTCAGTGCAATACCCGAATTTTGTCGTAATGAAAGTTAATTAAATTAATTATGTTGTTTGGACACAGACGAAAAATATCACCTTTAGTGGGGTTATCTGTACAATACTAGACGACATTCTACAAATTTCTAGGCGATTAGATTCGTGATAGTAGTTTTCATTTGTACAAAGTCGAATATGAATTCATGGGTCAGTTGATCATTAGATAAAAGGATAGTGATCAAATTCATTGACTGTAGTTTATCGCGCGGTATACGTGTGTACTGATGTGTGCATATATAGCTGCTATCAGAACCCATTTAATCTTGGATTGTCAAAGTCTTAAGTCTTAAGATACGGAGTGCTTAACCAAAAAATTTTAAAGACTAAGCTCTTATAAATCAAATGATCGAGTTGCTAATTCCCATTTATTCGTCTACGCATATACTAAAATGTTGGAGAACAGACACGCTCTTGTACTGATTAAAATGTGCTCTAAATCTAATCAAAAAAATATAGCACATGCCCATCGGATGTGATGTCTTTTACAGGCGCCCACTTTTTTGGACGGTAATTACTGCCTGTTGTTATCCCACCAACTGTCTGAGTCACAAAGTTTTTTGACAAAACGATATCAGATTGAAGGAGGTACGAGTATGTTGTACGTAAATAAAAAAAAAAAATTATCACCAATTAATCAGATCAGTGTTGATCGTACACCATTGTGAGAATGTATTCTGATGCCTATCGTACTTACCATAAAATCTAAACAATTTGTTTTATGGGCAGCACAAATTATATTCGCACGCCACCACACGTGATTCGACCCTTCTTAATCTTGGCAAAAGGCAAATGTTTAAGTGGAAATAGCTTTCATTCGTAGCAGCTTTTCTTTTAAAACGCAAAAGAAGCAGAGTATTGAAAAGAGTGCCAAAAGTGATTTATTGAACACGTAATACTGTAGGTTGACACCAACCCCATGGATAAAATATGTACCGTGTGGCGCTCCCTTTGTTCCGATTTGAGTTCTGTTTCTTTTGTTAAGTTGGTAAATCTGTTGTTGACATTCCCTCTAAATCTTAGCGTCATAGCTTGACATTTGCAAAAGTTACACGTACTCCGTGTGTGTTGGCGATTTTTTACAATTTTAGAAATGGATTTAAATTTGCAACAACGAACTTGTATTAAATTTTGCGTAAAAAACGGATGTAATGGTGCGCGAACGTTGGAAATGTTGGAAAAGTGTTTCGGCAACGATTCTCTAAAGAAAACGGTCGTTTACCAGTGGCACGAGCGGTTCAATAGTGGTCGTGAGTCAATCGAAGATGATGAACGCAGTGGCAGACCATCGACATCGAAAAGCGACGAAAACATTGATGGAGTAAAATTAAATTAAAATTAACCATCAGAGAGATAGCGGAAAACTTGAACATTGCCTATGGATCCGTCCATTGTTAATGATTTGGGTTTCCGTCGTGTAGCAGCAAAGTTGGTGCCAAAAGACCTCAATTTCATGCAAAAAAGAGACCGTGTTGACGTCGCAAAAGTGATGATTTGCGAGGCTGAATCCGATGCCGCATTCATCAAAAGGATCATTACTTGAGACGAGACGTGGGTTTATGAGTACGACACGCAATCCAGACATCAGGCAAGTGAATGGCGTTGAGCCGAGACCAAAAAAAACACGTCGTTTTCAGTCAAAAAAGAAGGCAATGCTTACAATGGTGTAGTGCATAATGAATTTTTGCCTGAAGGACAGACAGTAAACAAAGAGTATTGTTTGGGCGTTATGAGTGGTTTGCGTGAAGCAATTCGCCGAAAGAGACCAGAATTGTGGGCAGAAAACTCGTGGATTTTGCACCATGATAACGCACCGTCGCACAGTGCCATCATTATTCGTAATTTTTTGACTAAAAATGCAACAAATACCATCCAACAGCCGCCGAATTCACCTGATTTGGCTCCCTATGGCTTCTTTCTGTTCAAGTGAGTTAAAAAACCACTACGGGAACGCGTTTCAGCAGCCGAGAGGAAGTAATGGAAAAATCGCAGGAAGCACTGATGGACATACCGAAAACCGAATATAAAAAATGTTTCGAGGCTGGCATAAGTGTGTTGCATTATGGGGATTACTTTGAAGGGGACAATATAGATTTAGATGAATAAACTTGTATTTTTAATTTTCTGAATAAATTGCTGCCCTCAAATATGAATTTTCAATATTTTCATTGACTCCAAGACGAAACATGGCCTACGATCAGGTTTATTCTCACATTAACAGAACGTCTCAAATTTTTATTGCCTCCTTGAGCCTGCTAGTGCATTTTATGCAAAAATACCAGCTATCATGGAGGCATGCAGCTATTCAGATTCATCCCTCAATTAACTCCAATATAAAATTTGGTTTCAGCTAGGCCCTATAAAATTTCTCTACTCAATAGTAGCTTATTGAAATATCACTCTTCTCTAGGATCCTTGACGCAGCAATATAAAGGCTAACGAAGTAGCAGATAAGCTAAACTTCCCGTTCTGAGGTAAGAAGAGCTTTTCGATCAATCAGCTTAAAAGAGATCTGGCGCTTAATAGATTACAAAATCCATAAATCAGCAGGATAACTTACATCCAAGGTAATAACTGGCTCACAATAGGTGGACTGTTTAATTTTTCCTCTAGCTCTGCACATCTGCCCATTACTACCTCCTTTTTCGATCTAAGTTCCAATGATATGCTTTCTGATACAATGACATCAACTTTAGGTCTGAACGTTGCTGATTTCGCAAGGTGATGCCGTAGGTTGTTAGTTTAAATTTCCACTGCAGCCAATACTACGTAAACCTGCAATAATGTCATTAGTACTTAAAACAATTTATTTTATATAACTTCCATTAGTATTTTAATATGAAATGGGCGCAGTCCCAATGTTTCCATATACTCGTAGCTATTTGGCTGAAAGGATTTTCCAATCTTGTAGTTACGCCGTATTCAGAAAAAAATACGGCTCGTTGTCGTGCCTTTGTATTATAGAAACAGGTAGCAATTCCATGCTTCAATAGTATTATAGGGGAGATCAAAGAGAACAAACTATATTATCTTGAAAATGTTTTCCTGGGTAACAATTATTTGAATTTCATTTGAGGAAATTAATTAATTAATTAGTAGGATCTCGCAAAAATCTTTAAATCATGGGAACGTCTCTCTGAGTCTTTTTAGCGTACGTACTCGTAAATAGTGAAAAGGGTCGTTGGTGGGACATAGTTTGAAAATGACAGAGTGTTGGTGAAATTTCAGCTCTCGGGCTGACAGGAGGTCATTCTTTTTAGCTGCTTGGACTCTCTAAATAGCTGTCTTTGAACGATTGTGCCAATAAAATCCAGTAATCAAATTAAAATACATTGTCCGTGAGACCATTAAAATGGGTTGTTTCGACAGTCAGAACACGTGCTGATCTTACAAAATGACTGTGTTGGTATGCTTACCAACGAGCCTGTGACTCTCCATCACAATCTAGACATTGATTAAAAGCAATTCCAAAATTACTTCTATGCATTTCTCTGCCAATTTTGATTTTGGTTTCTGCTTTCGTAATTCAGAAAATAAATAAATAATATAAACAACAGCCAGTAACACAATAAATAAACGCCCACCTCGAGTGACATGAATACAATACACGAAGACGCCAAATATAATTCAAGGTCAAAGCAAAAGGAAGAACCGCACACGACTATGCAAAAGATTCTACGGCTTCTATTTTTGTGTCATGCTTTCTAGCCAAATGATGCCGCTGCATGCGATCATTTCAACGTTTTTGTGCCATTTTCAATTTAAATTGGATTTGCAGAGAGTGTATTTTTGGATGCAATAGTACTCGTAAAATGTAAAATCATCAACTTCCGACATTTGCAGACTTTAGCTCGGCTCTCCTCAAGTAAAACCCCGTAAAATCATCCAATGAATCTCTTTTAGCCAAAAGCCAAAAGCAAACAACAAATCCAACGACAAACTGAAGAAAATAACAAAACAATCTCACAATCAAAACGAGTAACATACGAGTACAATACATACTGCCTCAATCTGAATTTTTGGTTCTCCACCGTTTTGGGTTGTTTTGATTGTGATACGATCGCGACACAACAAGAATCTGTGTGGTTCCAATATGTATCTTGTACAGCGTTGACTGTGACTACGAGTATACATATAGGACAATGCATAAACACATTCATGTTCATAGACAGTGTGGGTCTAAGTGGATTCACAATGGAGCCGTAGATATGATTACGACTTATGAGTACTCGTTCCCGTATTCGTAGTCGTACTTGTGATGTTGTATTCACTAGCAACTTTGGCGCTAAGTGTATGTATGTACGAATATGTTTGAAATCGGCGGCGGTCTATAGTATTTAATGGGCGGCATGTGTTCCTGTTCGGTGCGAACAACACGCAAACGAGCTTATAACGAGTAGCAATGACACAAATCTACGAATATTTGGAGAGCGCGGTGAGAAATGTAAACAAGTTAATTGTATTAAAATCGCTGTGATCAACATGATCGTCGTACAGGGATGTTGAAAAAGTTAAATGGTTCGAAAGAAAAAAAGTGGAACAGAGATGATTTCTTGTTTATCTATGAATCTGCGCACGGTTCGATCGCATCAGTGTACGAGTATTTGTATGTGTATTTGCGAGGAAAAGGAAATCCATAACGTAGCTACTTCGATAGCATTTCATCTCTTGATTGGTGGGTTGACTTTAGTAGTTGTTTGCTCATCGATTTAGTTCTGCGTTTTTTCTAATTCTTACTTACTATGTAGCTATTTATTTTGTTCATTTAGAAAGACGTACAGAGATTTTTTTTCTTTTTTTCTAAAATCGTTTTTTTTTTACGTATTGACATTAAATGGTTAGAAAAATTACCTTAGCTCGTGCATCTAATCAAAACTCAATTATTTACTAATTTAATGATCTTATTTGTGAATTCGAAAAGTAGAAAAAAAAACTCGTTTTTGTGCTGTGAATACAAATGGTCTCATAGGTCTACAGTCCAAAAAATACTCAGTACTCGGCTCTGATGTTGAACGCTGCTAAACATGAAAAGACTCAGAACAAAGTAATAAATTCCCGAGTATTTTTATTATATGTTTTGACAAGATATGTAGGTACATACTTAATTATGTGTCACGTGAGATGTCCAATGAGGCATTCAAGCGGAACTCTGCTACAATGAAGTCTGTTGAAGCTTCGCGAATAAGATATTGAAATGACTCAGTTGGCATACTTTTCGACTTTAGCGAGAGTTCAGTTTTTTTAAGAGGAACTGCTGTCTCAACACTGGAGTAAACCACATAATGATACATATTTCAATGGAGACTGCCTAGATCTTCTTGGGTCTACCATGAATACCCTTATTTGGGGTGGGAACGTGGAGTAAATATCCACCATTACAGCACAAACTTTTCTTCGTGAATCCTACCACCTAACAATTGAATACACAACCATGGTTCTGCGAAAAGCGCATTCATGAATACAAGCAGATTTTCTTCTCATCATTTTACAACGATCGAAATCACTTTTACAAACTCTTACAATTTTGAAACCAAGATCTGATTGCTGCAGTCATAAGGCATAAGTTCATCTTTGCATCTTTGTATTTCGACCGCTACCATTCAATGTAGTAGCCAGACCTATTGAATTCATCGATCTCAATTGTCATTTTCAACAATGGAGCCTGATCTCAAACTCTGTCAAATGCCTTAGAAACATCAAATGCAGCTATCCTTTCACCAGATTGACATACGTTTTGGTGTTACTTTTTGGTGAGACATGCCATCAAATCAACAGGTGCTACGAAAAGCGTTGAGAACAGCTCACGTTTTATTAGTGCAATGGGTCTGTAGGAGAGAGAGAAGAAGATTCGGCTATTTTAGGGGTCGGGCTGGACAAATATTGTTTTCCATTTACTCGTAAAGAATTCCAAAGAGTAGGATCAATGAAAAAGCCTATGCAGTGGTTTTGCCAGCGAGGAAATCTTTAATTTGTAATGTAGGAGTAAAACTCTATAAAACTGACCTTGTCCTCTTTTCCAGGAAATATAAAATTGCATTTATAGACCCTCCCTCAATAAACGGTACCAGTTTAGTCTTTTCCAATACAGCAAAATATCTGGGTCTCATTTTTGACAGGAAACTAAACTGGAAACCTAATATAATACTAAAGAAAGCTACAGGACCTTTATTCTCTTGCCAAAAAACCATTGGAAACAAATGGGGCCTTCAACCTCGCATAACTCATTGGCTATACATCTCGGTCATAAGACCGATCCTAACCTACGGGGTTGTTGTCCGGTGGACGGCCTTAGACAATGCAGTCAATTACAAGTACCTACGTTCTACTCCCGCCGCGGCATTAGATATTCTGTTTCATTTGACACCCCTCGATATTTTCAACAGGCAACTAGCTATTCGCCTTAAAGCAACTACACAGTGGACAAATAATTTATTTGGTCACGCTAATATTTTTAATATAGTAGGAATCCTCACAGAAAACATCGATGATCCTGTACCCGAACTTTGATTTGACAAAGAATTTCATATAAGCTTACCCTTAAAACCGACTGCGGGGGTTGGTGGTGGTATTTTCTCAGATAAGCTAAACCCAAGCCTCTTCTTCCGTCTTCCAATTCCAGGCGGAAATTATGGCGGTTAAAGAAGCTCTGTCTTGGCTGAAGAAAAACGTGATACCTGCAAAGGATATTCGCATCTTTTCAGATAATCAGGGAGCTATCAAGCCCCTAGACTCAGTCTCATTAAATTCTAAAACCGCTCTTGAATGCCGATCATCCCTTACAGACGCAGAGCAGAGCAGTTGAACCTTCATATTTGTTGCGTGCCGGGCCACAGAAACATTCCAGGAATTGTAGGGCTCGCCAAAATTTGAACTACTCTACCCATTCTACTGGAAAAAGATAGAATCGATATACCAATCGCTAGGTGTAATGGTTGCTAATAAAAGAACATACCTTAGATGGACTATTGGACCAACATGTCTAGCGACCAAGCAGATCTGGCCAAATTTGGATCTGAATCGCTTTAACAGTTTGATTCTTTTAAATAGGAGACCTCTCAGCGCCTTAGGAGCTTTCTTTTAAAATGACTTAAGCCATCTAAAGAATATAGACGTTAAAAGTCTCCTACGCTTCATCATAAGCTCAAATTTTTTCCATTAGTAGGAGGAACTAACCCCAAACCTCTTTCTTTTTCTTTTCAAAAAAACTTGACTCCCTTTGTATAAAAAAGGGAAAAATTCAGACTGCTGACTTTCCTTCTGAAGAACATAAGCAAAATATTTGGGCTTTATGTGCCCAAAACATTTTTGCATGTACTAGACGTGACCGATAATTGGTGACTGCTCTGATTCAACATCTATGAGCACGACGAAACCGATTCCGGTCTACGTGCATGGTGGTGCTATAGTTCGGATTAAAGGCCGTGGTGTAGTGGTACTAGCAATCGCTTCTCACTCGGAGGGTCCAGGTTCGAATCCTGCCCATGGCAAGTCAGTTTTTCATTTGTGTAATTGGAACTCAGACAGAAAAATTCTGCGTGTAAAGGCATAACACTGACACGTAGATCCTGCCCATGGCAAGTCAGTTTTTCATTTGTGTAATTGGAACTCAGACAGAAAAATTCTGCGTGTAAAGGCATAACACTGACACGTAGATTTGGCTGTTGTAGAGTTTCAAGCACAGAAAAAAATACTGTGAATTATACCTCGAATCACTCTGAGTGAAGAAAAATCTCTCCGTCCTATCCGTCCTATTTTCCTGTCCTGAAGCCACACTAATAGGGCCCAATTAGCTTTTTGACGAAGTTCACACAAGTGGCAGATTAGATCTTGTACGCAATCTTGTACGTATGCCTTTATAGTTGGCGCAGTTGAGCGGGTCTCCTTTTTTGTGGATCGGTCAAACGATGCTGAAATTCTATACATTAGGCTTACACTCTTCTCACCAGATCTGAGAAATGAGTTAGTGCATGCTCTCCACAAAGTCACTTAAAGCTGCTTGGAATACCTTGGTCGTTACTCCATCAGGTCCAGCTGCTTTGTTGGATTAACCTTAGATATTGCTATCCTTACATCGTTTTACATAAGTTTTACTATAATGAGTTGTGCACTAATTCGTAGTCTGAAACAGTGACAGCAAAATTCTAACTACTGGAAAAATATGAACTCAATATTTCCAGTCATGATTTTGGCCAGAACAATAGGTAAAAAAAAGAATGTAAGAAAATCTCCCTTTTTTGGGGACGACAATCTTAAACTTCAGCCCTAGATAGTTATACACTAGTTCGTCTATGAAAGAGAGACATGGACGATTATAATAATAGGTGCGCATCTGAGTCAATAGATGGCTCCAGCAGTAAATGCTGGTCGATTTTGACATATTCAAAACGTCAAGAACCAAGCTTAGACATATGGTAAACAAGTCATTTTGACACATTAGCGATTTTGTTTTGGTGTCATATACTTTTGGTTGTGTGAAAATGTCTGATTTTGTGCCAAGTAATCGTCATTTGCGGGAAGTGTTGATTTTTTTCTTTCATTCGAAGAAAACGGCGGCTGAAGCACATCGAGAGCTCCAAAAAGTTTAGCTAGATGCTGCTCTAAGTGAAACTACGTGCCGTGATTGATTCCGTCGCTTCAAAGAGGTGTTTTCCATGTTGACGACATTCCGCGTGAAGGAAGGCCAAAATCCTTCGATGGCGCTGAATTAGAGGCATTGCTCGATGAGGATCCGTCCCAAATGCAAGAAGAGCTTGCTTCAGCATTAGGAATTACCCGCCAATCCATTTACAAGCGGCTGCATGCATTGGGAATGATTCAAAAACAAGAAGCTTGGGTTCCTTATGATTTGAAGCCAAGGGACGTTGAGCGTCGTTTTTTCGCCTTTGAACATCTGTTCCAGCGGCAAACAATGAAAGGTTTTTTCATCGCATCGTGACGGGTCATGAAAAATGGATTCATTACAGCAACTCAAAGAGAAGAAAGTCATGGGGACTGCGCAGTCATGCTTCTACGTCAAGATGGGTCGGCCGAATATTCATGCTACGAAGGTTATGCTGTGTGAGACCAAATCGGTGTTATTTATTATGAACCGTTGAAACCCAACGAAGACATCACTCGGGAACGGTATCGACTTAAATGGATGCGATTAAAGCGAGCACTGCTCCAAAAACGGCCACAATACGAGCTGAGGCACGAAAAAGTGATCGGCCTAACGTTGCCAAACCCGTTAAAACCTACCTGGAAATGCTCAAATGGGAAGTCCTACCCCACTGTTCCGTTCGATGGCACATGGTCTGGCTGATCAGCAGTTCCGCTCATATGAAGACATCAAAAAATGGCTTGATTCGTGGATAGCCTCAAAAGATGAACACTTTTACCGTAACGGTATTTGAGCTCTGTCAGAAGGATGGGAAAAAGTTGTAGCTAGCGATGGACAATACTTTGAATGATTCATTTGTAACCATTTTTTCACAATAAAGTTGCATTTTCATCAAAAAAAAAAAAGGACGATAACTTCCTTGCGCACCTAATGCAAACGAGGTTTACTGTGTGAGGAAATGCATTTCTTGGCCCTGACGTCGACAACTATAAGAGTATAATGGTCAAATTCTTTATCTGGGTTTTTGGTATCGCGAGACTAGTTTTCTATATTGCTGATGCCCGTGTTTGTTGTTATTAATTCCCTTTTTAGTTACCTCCGGAAGCATTCAATATTTCAGTCCTCACGTTATGAAACTTTTTGCAGTGAGTACAGTTGTTTTCTGAATTCAAAGAGAACGTTAAGAGTCTACGTGGGCCCCACTGAATGTTGTCTGCATATTAGGGATGATAAAATGCGTGCTTTGGAAGAAAGAGGATGTGTAAAACACAAGGTCTTAATTGGTCGTAAAGCGATTGTTTATCGATTGGCGTCAATAACAGGTTAAAGTTTTTGTGTTTTCCTTTTTACAAGGTAAGGGAATTATACAGATTACGCAACCTTAAACAGGATACACAATCTCCTATAAAGAGTTCATTTATCATTATTGCATGGCATTTTTCGTTGACCCTGTTTTAGTCTTGGGAACCCTTATCGGCTTGATGTCCAGTTGAGGTAAGATAGTTTTCATACAATTATCACCAGCGCAGTAAGAATATCGGGTCAGTGTAAGCATGCCAGTACTTCGATGGTTCCCACTTTGCGTCTAGCTAAGCACATTTTTATGTAATCAGGATTTGTGGCATGCCAGATTGATGCCACTTAGTGCCTTCTCTTTTCCTACATCATTCAACTATTTTATTGTTTTTACTGTTTTATTTATTTTTCTTTTTTATTCTCTTTATATAGCTAGATATAGTTTATGCACTAACTAATTATATTTTATGGTAAAGATACATTTTGTGAAACAATCTAAAAACATGTACTTACCGCAAAAATAAATTTAAAAAACAGATCGCATATGCCATTGAACCCGAAAACGAAGCTTGGACAAGTGGTTAACCTGTTGCGGAAGATATCCCAAGAAGAAAGAGTCGCTTCGGCTCGGATTGTTAAATTATAATCAAGTTTTGCTGTATTTACTGAAAATGCATCGATTCGCTCTGTATGCGTTTGTGCCTACGCGTATAATAAATAACCACTCCCTCAAAAGAATCTCATTTAAAGAAAAACAACAAAACAGATACTGCAAAATAAGAAAGCGAGTATTCTGATTCATTCCAGAGAAGTACGGTCAGTTGTGAGAGGTTTCATTTTTAACTATCCAAAGTTAAATTGAATTGTTTGGAAAGTTATTTTATTACTTAGTTCTTTGTTGTTTTATTTTTTTGTTCTTAAAGAAAGCTTAAATCAGGTAAAACTAGTTTACAGGACGACATTTGCATATGTTTAACTTTTTCCACCCATCAAGGTTCGATAATTTATGAGATCAGGTTTATACATACAGTTTGTCGAGAAGGGGTTTTGACAATTAAGCTTTCTTCGTAATAAAACAGTACTTTCTTTCGTTTGTTTATATTTTTTTCTTTTTAAATTATTTTGGTTAATTAATGTATTTAGTAAGGGATTGTACGAAGAACGGCTCATTTTATAAGTAAAAATAATGAAAAAAAGTAACAAAAACGAAAAATCAACTACTTTTTGCAGCAATTCTGTGATACGGAATGCATATACCGTTATCTTGTCGATGCTTATCTACATATAATTTTGTTCATCAGCTGGTGGTGTACAGTGTCGGCCAAAACTAAAGCAACTAAAATCGCAAGTCCGTGTTTTGTGATACATTTTATATAAATTAACCCAAAAGTTAAAAAAGATGTTCCCAATAGCTTGCACAATTGATGATTAATTTATAAAATCCATGAACAGTAATTTTACCTTATTAAAAAAGTCGAGACTTTTTTATTCAAGTATCGAAATCTTCTGCTCTTCGAGTATCGACATCTTCTGCTCTAGATGTCAGTGCTCACATTTAATTGGGTATATAGTCTGCTGCAGTTCAGCATTTATTTAACTAATTAATTTACTCTTACATGCTAGGCAAAAGATGCTTAAAAATTAGCTTAAATAAAAATAATCTTATTCTAACTTACTGGCCCCATGCGGGCACTCTAAGTTAAACCCAACACATAAACTATGTCTTTCAACGTATCTTACAGTCTAATTTTATTTTTATTTTAACATTAATTCAAACTAAAACTAAGAAAATAAATTTTAAGTAAAAAACATTTTTTTAATTTTTTTAATAAAACTAAAAGCCTACAGACTACCTAAAAATAAATCTTAATCTACTTAAATCTACTACATATACACATAATATATATATATATATATATATATATACGAGGGGCGTTCAATATATTCTCGGTATCGATATGAAGGAAAATGCGAATTCAATTTAAATTGTTTTTATTTTTCAATATAATCTCCCCTAACATCAATGCATTTGTTACCTTTTGAAATAAGCTTTTTTAAACCCTCAAAAAATAAATTTCCTCTTTCTCTGCAAAATACCCATTTATTGCCGACTTGAGTTCTTCATCATCCGAAAATCTTTTTCCACGAAGACATTTTTTCAAATCCGGAAACAGGAAATAATCACTAGGGGCAAGGTCTGGACTATAGGGTGGGTGTTGGATTTCTTCGAAACCACAATCTCGCGCAGCAGCCTTGGAAACTCGCGCCGTGTGAACAGGAGCGTTGTCATGAAGAAGCAACACACCCGCTGAGGGTTTACCCCGTCTTTTCTTTTTAATTACCTCCCGCAAATTATGCAAAGTGGAAGCGTAGGATGTGGCGTTGATGGTTTCACCTTTCTTTTTGTACTCAATGAGCAAGATTCCCTTTGAGTCCCAAAAAACTGTGGCCATGAGCTTCCCGGCAGACGGAGTGACTTTGAACTTCTTCGGGGGGTCTGTTCGTTTTTTATGCCACTGCATGGACTCTTGTTTGCTTTCAGGGTCATAGTGGTGGACCCATGTTTCGTCCCCAGTAACAATTCGATCCATAACACCGTCCGCGTTCTCACTACACATCTCCAAAAGCTCTCTACAACATGCGATTCTCACTTTTTTCTGAGGCGCTGTGAGCATTCGTGGCACCCACCTTGCACTGACCTTTGACAGGTTAAGATGGTTATGAAGAACGGTGTGAATGGTACCAATTGAAAGCTTGGTGATCTCTGCCATCATTTTCATCTTTATTCGGGCATCCTCAAGAACAAGTTTTTCGACTTCTTTGATGCTTTCTCCCGTACAAGCAGTAGCCGGGGCGCCGGAGCGGGGGTCGTCTTCAATGCTCTCTCTGCCTCTCTTGAACTCACTTGACCACCTTTGCACAGTTGATAATGAAGGTGCGGAACCCTGGTAAACAGCCACCATCTCTTCATGAATAGTTTTTTGACGTTTTCCTTGCTTAGTGAGAAATTTAATTACAGCGCGATGCTCAATTTTCACCATCATCGTCTCAGTTGCTATTATGATTCTGTTTAACTAGAGATAAAACGCGAATTAATAATCACATTTATATGAAATTTTACATGAATGCACTAAAATAATAGTATTACTTGATAAATAAGTCAATTTATATATACAACCACAGCTTCACCACGATACCGAGAATATGTTGATGGCCCCTCGTATATACGAAATATATAAATATATGTAGATATATATATTTTTTTTCAGTTTTTATTTTTATTAATTTTTTTTTTCTTAAAACTAAATCCTACCTAAAACTATGTAACTTTGTTTCCTATGGAGCTACCTAGTACTGGAGGAATTGGACGATGAAACTTCCTCTCCTTCAACTAGCCACCAAAATTGTTGGTGCTGCCGAGCAACATCCCTCATGACGTGACTCACTACCGCCCTACTGAACCGGAGACGCTCCGCACTACTGTGTGCGACGTCTCTATCATAGTTGAGTCGCCTGTGCGCAGCTGTTCGAGTGACGTGGAAGATTAGCGGCACCGCTAATCTGTCCTGGATCAGACCTTTACTATCTAGATAGAGGAACGCTTCTGGAGGAATAAATCCGTCGAAGCGAAATCTCTCATGATACATATATAGGGTTTTCCAAAAAGGACTTGACAACTTTTTTTTTAAATAAAACGCAAGCCATTTGAGATATTTCAAAAACTTTATTATCGGCTTGAAGTAAAATCAAAACATTTATGAATGGAACTCGACTTCGTTCACATGGCCACCGTGGGCACGTTTGCAGCGGTCAATTCGTTGGATCCAATTTTCAACGACTCGGCCACACATTTCGGCCGAAACGGCCGCTATTTCGCCTTCAATGTTGGCCCTGAGCTCTTCCAACGTCGTCGGCGTGTTGGCATAAACCAATGACTTAACGTAGCCCCACAGAAAATAGTCAAGGGGCGTTAAATCGCACCAATCAGTTATTTTTTGTGGATGAAGTGGTGATTCATGAAGCACATGTGGATTTTCACCCGACCAATAACGCATATTTTGCTTATTGACGAACCCATTGAGCCAAAAATGAGCTTCGTCACTGAAGATGATTTTGCGATGAAATTCATCATCTTGGCGCATCTTCTCCAGAACCCAATCGGAGAACATGCGTCGCTTCAAATGGTCCATCGGCTTCAATTCTTGAGTCAGCTTTTTTTTTTTTTGTGTACATTAACCGTCACCGAATTTAAAGAATTCTTTAGCAAATACACTAACTAACCAAAATAAATTTGAAAAGAAAAAGATAATCGACGGAATAAAAGTAATATTTTCTTACTCAAAAAATGTAAAATACTCTTTTGTACTTTCTTTACAAACTGTATTTAGATTAACAAAAGATGAGAAATATATACATCCTGTTGCTTCCTTAGATATTCTTTTAGATTAAGAATACCATGGCTTTATCTTAGTTGCCATAATCCTCAACCGTAATAGAGATAGTGTGACGCATCCTTAGGCACCTTATCGCTGTAGCAACCGGAAATGTAATCTTTGTTTAATCCAGATCTGTTTTGAGATACATAGGAATTTTACGTACTCGTAATTAAAATATATGTACGTTTGCAGCTTGTGAGTAAAAAACTCGCAATTTTGGAAAATCTTCTAGCCCCTCTCTTGACTGCTTGTAACTATCGATTTTTTTTTGCACATTTCTGGGTGTATTTGTGTCATAAGTTGACGAATGTCGGTTTTTAAGTGCGTTCAAGTCTGAGAATTGTCGGCACGTAGTTCCACAAGAAACAATTGATGTTGCCCCCAAAATGTGAGATGATACGGACATTAAACCTCTCACGTTGTTTTGCATGTTGCTTGTTAGGACTGCATGTCCTCCAGATTAAAATTATCGATGAACGTGAGAGCCATAACCTCTCATAGTTAGTAAGAATCGATGCACAATTTACACCAAAAAACAGTGACTTTTTTATTACATTTTTTTTCCTTGAATCACAGAATCACAGTTTACTACAAGACATACCCAAAGAAATGAAAATGTTAAATCAGTATGAACTGACTTTCGTGCCACCTTAGGCAATATCTTCCTTTATCGCGTTGCAAACAGTTGCAAGTCGCCATGTAGAAGAACTAATATGACCAGTGTCTTTCTATTTCTATTTGGGTTAATTCCTACGTTATCATCGTTTTTTAAATTTAGATCATAGTCCTTGTAAACAAAGTAATTTTTCACCTCCTGAATATTGTGGTAAGGTAATGTTCTAGTCGTTGGTTTCTTTGTTTGTCCTTTGTTACTTTGCCAAATTTTCGACGATCTTGTAGTGTTAAGGAGACTCTAGTTAGTGCAGTTTTGGGAGTTCTCTTTCTGAAATAATTGTATTTAATGCGTCCTTTCGTTGCTTCATCTGCTCATATTATACAGATGAGTGGATATATGCTCCTTATCAAATAAGGTCGTAGCGATTTAAATATATAGCGATTTTGTTTATCTAGAAATAATTGCTGTTGAAGTTTATTGTAAGGTTATGACATTCAGACTGTCAGGGTCATTTTGGTCGCCATAGCCGGTAAATAGAATAATAAATAGAATAATAGTTCCTTCAACTACTACTGTGCTCCCAGCCTTTTTGGCCTTAAGCCCTTTGTTTCATCCGTTCGTTTTTACAGTAGCACTATTGCCTTGAATAAGCTTTCCGAAGTGGCCGGAGTTCCTTCAATTTCATAGAATAACCCGTACAGTTGTGTGCATCTCTCGCCGTTCTCTAGACTGTTGATGCGTTGACTGCTTGATGGCATTCTTTTTCGAGCTGAGGGCTTTATTCAAATGTGGTATTGGGGATCGCTCTGTCGCCACCAGTTTTTTTTTTGACTATGAACCTGACAGCATAGACCTTCTGGAGAGGTTTTGAAAGACTATCGGAATAGGTAAATCTGTTTGCATCAAAACTCTTGAATTATTATGGACCAACATTTTTTTTCAAATTTTCCGAATTTTAGTAAATTAGGAATTGTCATTTGGGTGATAGTTATAAGAAATTGAAAAGCCAGACAATATCGATAATATATCGTCACTTAGCATAAAACCACAACTGAGTAGGGATCTTTCTAAGTGTGATAATCTTTTCAAATTTCTTGTTATTAAGTGGATTGGATCTCCTTTAGTATGCCACCCAATTATTTATCAGGTCCTGGTACATACACCCTGACTGACTCGAACTGCAACCAAGTTCAGACTGCTATAATTTCCAAACCGTTGATCTCAAATTTTGACACATGACAGATAATTTTATCATTTATTTATTTTTAAACGATTTGCGTCTCAGTTGTATTGAAAAATTTTTATCCGCGATGTGGAATTCAAACGTGATAGTGTGATTGCTTTATATTTGGCTGGAAAGCCACAAGTAGCTATCGTTAGAGCCCTCTAGCACCTCAACGTGAATAAATCATTTGTGTCTCGAACCATAGCTCGTTACCGTGATATGGCAGCGTTGCGAAAAGCCATGGAGGTGGTCATAAAAAACAGCAACATCGGCAGAAATGGTTCGGAAAGTGAAGGTTCGAATTGAGCGAAATCCGCGTCGAAGTGGAAGAATAATGGCTCGTGAGCTCAACATATCGTTGGAACGAGTGCAACACATACATAAAAATGAACTCCGGCTCAAGCCATTGAAGTTCCAAAAAGCACACGATCTTACACCGCAACAGAAAAAAGTTATAGTCGAAAGAGCGAAGGAGTTGCTACGCTTGTACGAAAGTGGTGAGTTGCCGAATTTGGTTTTTTCCGATGAGTCGCCATTTGTTATCGAGCAATATGTCAACAAACAAAATGACCGAGTTTACTTGCCAGAGAGGTCCTTCAAAAATTTACACATTCGGACGGCCACCAGAAAGCAGGCAGCACCGATGGTGATGGTTTGGGCCGCCATAACCGCCGATGGTCGCTCTCTGCTCGTATTTTTGGACCGTGGCGTCAAAATTAATGCGATCGTATACTGTGAAACTGTCTTAGAGGCAGTATTGAAGCCTTGGGCAAACAATCATTTCGGTCGGAGACCGTGGACATTTCAACAAGACTCGGCACCGTCTCACAAAGCGCGCGTCAACCAAGTTTGGTTAAAAAACAATGTTCCACACTTCATTTCTTCGACACAATGGATTGCAAATTCTCCGGATGCAAATCCGTTGGATTTCTCTGTCTGGGGTATTTTGAAGGTGAAGAAGCTTGGCACTAAAAAGTACCAAAGTTTAGACCAACTCAAACAAGCACTTCGCCGGGAATGGGCCAAAATACCGCAGAGCTACTTGCGTGCAGCGTGCGATGCTTTCTTCGGCCGTCTCATGTCCATTATTCGCGCCAAAGGTGGACATATTGAAAACCACTGATACAAAAAAGTATAGCATTTTAAAAAGTTGCAGTTCGAGTCAGTCTATAGCCCCTTTTTTCGTGAGAATTTTGCGTCTACCGAAATGCGGGTTTTGAATAAAATGTCATGCCCACCGCGAGTGGAGTTTTACTCTACGAGTATCATCAAGCTTAATCGATAATTATCTACTGTATGCGAAATGTTTGCCCCATTTTAAGGGAATTGAATTTAATATTAGCCAAACCCACGACTATCATGCTTTGGGGCTTTAGGAGGTCCTGTCGACTATCGTATTGTCGTGCGGTTTCTCAACTGTACGAAAACAATTCTCAACCTTCGTACACACTGTGGTTTGAAATCTTTTGTAATATCACGTTCCGCTGTGTTGTCGTCTTTTAGAATAGCTTAAAACTGCGTTCTGTGGGCTTGGTGCTAACCTAATCAGCATTTTCGATGGTTGTATTCTCCGCACTGTCTATATTATCGGTTTGCAGTTCATCATAGCGTACAATGCACAAAAAGTTAATTGAGAGACGTTATTCTATAAATTAAAAGTTTATTGACTGCACATTGCATGCGGTCGTTTGCAATATTTCCGCATAGGAACTCTAGAGAAATTTGGGCGTCATTGCTTATACAAAATATCGTTGCAAAGGTATATCTGGTGTCCTGCCTTGGATTTTAAGGATATACGAATATAACATAGGTATTTAAAATAGTGATTATGACGTATGATCAAATTCGGCGAAAGTCCGTATATGATTCTTATATCAACTTGCAAGACGATATACACAGCGGTCCTCATCCTCATTTCCTTATTTTTTATGACCATTACAGGCTATACATACATACATACATACATATGTAATTGTTATTTTAGGGTAATGAAGGAGCAAGTACAAACAGGTCTGTAAATAATTGAACCAATTTTTTTTTTTTTTTTGTTTCTGACCTAGAAAGATGAGTAAACTTTTCATAAATTAAAAAAAAAAAGTACACGTTTTCTGTAAACAGGGAGATCGAGTGCCTGCTCAACCACGATAATTACTTCTGAATTCAGTTCACTTGCAAGCAAATATTACACATGCGAGTACTCGTAATCTTCAGTTTGCTTTTTAAATATTAATATGCAGCCTTGACATAATGTTTTCCAAACTACCAGTGCCGTACCTAATAGTTATGTACTCGTATGTTACCTTAATTTTGTTGAAACTGTCTATATGGTAGAAATGAGTTGAAAAAAAATTGAATTTCGTCGTATTCTATCCTATGCAGAGCCAAAACTGTGTTCTTACTTCCGTTTTGTTTATTTTTAAAATCAATTCTGATGAAAAATTATCATTATTTAACATCATTCAGCGAAAAGAAAAAGAACAACAAAATCAATAATAATAATAATAAAAAACAGAATAACAAATACTTGAAAAGAAAATCGCAAATACAAAATACGAGTACCATCCCTGAGCATCATTTCATCTCGCTTGTTTTGGCCGTCTCTGTAACTCTCCATCCCACTCTCTTTGTATTTTAATGGATCTGTGTTGAGAGCTGTGATTGTCACCGCCACCGTCATGATCGAGGCACAAGTGTTGAAGCACATTCCTGGTGCGTAAACGCATGTGCCATTTTTTCTATTCATTTTCATTCACCACTTGTGAGAAGTATCTATCCTGATGTGAGATGTACGTTACGTATCTACTCGTATATACGAGTAGTGTCTCTCAAGTTTGTTTGTATTTTTATTTAAATTTGTTATTATCTATCTATCTATCTATCTATCTATCTAACGACGACGATGACAGGAGGACACACAAGAACAGTGACGGTAATAATGTCTATCTGTATGTGAGAGCAAGTGTTCGTACATCTGAAAGAGTGTCGAGTATTATTTGTTGTTCTTCTGTTGAGCCGGGCCGGTACTCTTCTATGGAGCAAAGTGTTAAATAAGAAGCAAAATCACTGTTCTTTCCTCTTTCTGTGTTTGATTAATTTAATCAGCCAATTCAACCAAACTGCCAATAAGCACTGAGATACGCGATTCAAGGTACGAATACGAATACGAGTACTCTTGTATATTCGCTGTACTGTTGTACTGTACTTGTACTCTGGTGATACTGTTTGTGCTTTTTGTCAGTGTGCGCTCCGCTCGGAAGATACAAAAAAGTTTTCGAGAGACAATATTACTTTTGCTTAAGTGTTAGCGATTTGCTCATACGAAGCAAACAATTTACGCTTTGACAGAAAAAGCTCTCCTCCAAAAAATTCAGTTCATCGATCTCAGCCTCAGCGATCGGAAGGAAAAAAAAAAAGAAATTCAAAAGAAAGAGGGCAACCACAAAATAGTTGTCCCCACGAAACGAATTTACTATTACACAGTGTTGGTGTAGTACAGTATTTTATTTCTTCTTCTTCGGATTCGGTTATACAAAACAAATCACTTGCCGCTCTAACAAATACTATCCCTTATCAAATTGTTTTTTATTTTCATATATGGATAATAGGCGCGTCGTCGCTTCCCATCAAAATCGGTTTAAAGAGCTCCAACGCCAAAGTCAAGTTGTTATTTACGCAAAAATTGCAACCGCCATCAAGCGGGCTTCGTCTCAGCTCCATCTCAATAGTGTACAAACGTATTCTAGTGCATATAATATAGCCAAACAAATAGATATGAAATTTGTTCGCAAAAAACAATAAAAAAGGAAATCTAATTTAAAAAAAAAACAAAACAAAAAAAAGTGTTTATTGTGATATAGAAGAAATAATTATAGTTTTATCGTAAATTTACGATATTGTTGTTATCTATTTTTTTTCTTAAATAACTTGAATTTAATAATCGTTTTTTTTTTTTTTGAGTTCCTTAAAGCTAAAAGTGATTACAAATAATAATATTTTCCATCATAAAGATATGATGATCAATTTCAATTTGTACCTATTCATAGTGCATAGTGTCTAGACAAAATGTGTATGTGATTTTATCGTTATAAGACGTATTTTCTTAACTAAATTTAAAGAAAAAGTTTTTTATTTTGCTTGAAAATAAAAGAAAATTTAAGTGCACGAAATTCTTAAACAAAATAGTATCGTTTCCTCTCACAAGTTATAAATATAACAGCCAAAAGAGAATCAGAAAATCGGTGTTTTGCTGGTGTTTAGGTAGAGTGATTTGGATTTTAAATGCTCTACATGAGAGTTGTTTTTTTGTTTTTTGTATCTATTTATCACACGTGTGTATTTTTATAGTTGTGTGCCAGTAATTTTGAATTAAAATAAATAAATACAAATAGGAGAATTGTTATTCCGATAATGAGATTCACCTACAATCAATATAATTATTATGAGTCCGCATATAGGATCCCATCAAAACACCATAATGCATCATATCAACATCATAAGAATAATTTTGGTAACTTCGGTGTGTAATTTTATTTGTTTTTTTTTTGTTATTACTTTGCTCTTAAATTTATTCGATTTATTTTTTTTTATGTTTATTTTGGTAACGTAGAAAGATTTAGTTTCAACTAGTTTTAGTTTCAGATTAGTTGATTAATAAAAATGTCACATGAGATCTAGACTCACCGCTTCGAAGACGATTTAATAAACTGTTGTATTATATGATATTTACTCGTACCTGGCATTGAATTACTTAAAAGATTGCTAGAAATATTAATTTTATATAGTCTATTCTTCTATTCGAAGGCAACCTTATATTTTTTTTTGAACGATGCTTTGTTCCTAAAAAAATGTACAAAATATTGGTCATAATAATAATTTCAGTACACAGAGTAAAATTATGCACATTTACATTTTTATTTATTTACTTATTTTTTATAGATTACTATTTTTCAAATATTTAAATGTTCAAGGTGTTTCGCCAAATAAGATCAAAGGATCTGACTACATATTGAAAAAGAAATTCGATCACCCTTTATGGCTATGAACAACTGGTTATTTTCATTAGAGTGACTTAAATATGAACTCGAATATTTACCAGAAAATGCTATATTAACGTGGTTTTGCAGCATGACACTCTCACCTATGTATATGTTCCTTTAAAATTGTACGAAGTTTTTTCACGTCCTCGAAACTCGAATGATTCTTTACATTACCCTTTTATCTAATACTCGTATATATTGCCATTCCTTTAGGAATATATGCGATATCCGGTCTGCAGCCGATACATAATTTAGTTAAGCATCTAAACCATTTAATCAACCCTGTGAGACAATATAAGCTCGCCACTAAGAGTCTTTGGCTGGCATTAAACAAGATCTTTCTTTTACAGATGTATTGAGTAAAGTTTGCCTTTTATACATTAATTGTCAACTGAAAGCACAATTCGCTGATTATCTTTGTCTTTACTGGACTACGCTCATCCACTCAGTAAAATTGCAATCGAATAACATAGAAAGAATATAAATGTTCATTAAGGATTATGCTATTTAAGCGATTGGAAAAAAAAAGAGTAAATTTGCCAGTAAATATTATACAAAACTTATTTCAATGTTTTAAGGTCCCGAAATTTTTTTTTTTTATTTTTTGAAAATTTCTACTTGTTTTACAACATCTGAAGACTGTCTTCTCAAAATTTCAAAATAAAATATTTATTCGTTTCAAAATGGCAGAGTATTTTCGCGCACAGCAGGCGGTTCCGACCGGGGAACAAAGAGACATTTTGATCTCAAAAGAAGCCCGTACACTTAGTAAACAAGGAAGAACAGATCAAGATGAGTTTTACGAAGAATCAGAAGAAACTGGAATGGCTGATCGGTAACTCGAAAAATTGTGGTTTCTTTGGCCCGAAAACTTTAAATTTCTTTTTCTCGAAATTGCATTTTCCATAAAGGCATGCAAAATAACTCAAAAAATATTTGTCCGATCGTTCTAAAATTTTGAGGAGATCTTCTTGACACTTTTAGTTATACTCTAAACCTTTGAAACATGATTTTCAATGCAAATTAAATAAATTGTTTAAACAAATTGGTGGAGAAAAAGTGACTATTTTTCTGATGTCTATCATTTTTGTAAAACTAATTTTTTATTTTTTTTTAAAGGCTTGGAGTAGGAGAAACAATGTTTTTAACAAGATCTAGTTTGATTTTTTGTTACTGATGAAAAATAAAGTTTCCAGCTTGCATGCCATTTTCAAAAACGCTCGACTTTGACATCGTGCAGCACCACCCTCTATCTGACAATAAAAGATTTTTTGTTAAATAAAATACCAATTTTTCACTGACTAAAAAATCCTTAGAAATTTACCTAGTTTCGGGACCTTCCCCCCTTAAAATAAAAAATATTTTTTTTTAATAATTAATTAAAAAACGGTGACTTTTAACTCGTCAAAGTAATCTTCCACGGTAGCTCAAAAAGTATGATATATAACAAAATTATAATATTTATATTTTCGATTAAAAAAAATTCACGAAAAATGTATGGATCTTTATATTTTTATGCGCCTAACAATGCTTCGTTGACTCTTGTTGCATCTTTAAAACTTGTTTTTACCTGAAAAAAAACTTTTATTTCTTTTCCCTATAATCTTATGATATAATTTTTTTTTTTAAATTCTGGAGTATCATTACCACTTAAACATAAATCCTGGAGTTAGTTACATCTTATACTTAGAGAACGAGCGATGAGAACATGCGGGGGATAGACAATTTGGCTACACGATTTTTTCATAGCCTAGAAATTCGTTAACCTCATTCTTTTACTATTGAGATTATATCTTCCCGTATATATTGTATTTGAGATATCTACTCTGCTTCCAACAGAAGCAAACCGTTTTATTGTAAATGATAAGAATATTCGTTTGTAGACTGCCCTCACATGCGTTCAGTCATATTTTAATTATTTAACCCATACAAAAAGAGAATCGGTTACAAATATTCAAATTTCTTTTCTGGATTTTTCATTCGAAATGCAATCATCTGTGAGAAAATTAGCCCTGATTTCAGAAAGAGAATCTCAACGTCCTAATTTTAGTGCTCACAAATAAAACACAAACGGCTAATTATTCTTTCAAATTTATTTCATTCCCTTTGGATAAAATACACTCATGCCAACGTTTCTATTCCAGTCTTCAAAGCAGTTGTTAAAGTCGAGTTCCGAACTCTGAAACGGTTTTTTTAAGTTTAGGAATAGAGGAATAGCCAGAAGTCAAGGGGAGATTAGTCAGGCGAATAGAGCGGGTGCAAAAGGCTATGGGTCGGGTCTTTGGCCAAACAGTCGCTCAGAAACAGTGCAGTGTGAGACGACGTATTATCGTGATGCAAAAACCAAGAGCTGTCTGCCTTCATATCTTCACGTAAACGACGCATAACGCTCAAATAATATTCCTCGTTGACAGTTTGGTACGGCGGAAGGAATTCATAATGCATCACACTATGATAATCGAAGAAAACTGTCAACTTCATCATAATTTTCGACTTGCTTTGACGTAGTTTTTCGAACTTGTTTGATCATTGCACGATATTCGCTTGATTGGATGGGTGTTTGCGGGTGCTAGATCTATTTCCAACATTTTGGAAGCATAAATTCAATTTTTGGAGCAAAATTTAATGCAACTTCTTTGCTGAACTTGTTCACTTATTTTAAAAAATCGAAAAATCTACGTTTTTAGATGAAAGTAATCATATATTGAGACGAGATTTGACACAGATGTCTGTTAGGGTGCCACGAACCTAAGGAAAAAACAAACTGCGCGTTCGAAAAAGCCCGCGTGATTTACATGGATAAGTCTTATCATGAAAAAGCAAGAGCGAGAATATAAAACTTGTTGAATTAATTTTGTAAAATAAAAAAAAAACAGTTTTATAGTAGCTTTCGTATACAAATTAATATGTTTTTGTAATAAACACAATATAACTGCTATATAGACTCATTTACAAATAATTAAATTTATTTTGTTACCTTACTTACTTAACTGTAATACATATGACACACAATTTGCAATCATTTGCTAGTTTTAACATTTTTTTAACATACAATTAAATAATAAATAAATTGCCTATTCAACAGTATTCAGTCATTTACGAGCCGCAAAACTCAAAGTACACATCGAACAGGGTGTTAAAAATTTCGTTACTTTAAATTTATTCGAAACTCATGACAAAATATTGTAGTTTCTAAAAGAAGTATTATAACATTTTGCCATGATACAGGATTTTACAGAGGTTAAATATTTGTCGCTTATTTTCCACCGATATTTATAAAATAAAAACCAAGCGCAGTAGTCCATGAGTTTTAGATGCTGCGATAACTTCTTCTGGGGTATAATGACTCTGTTAAAATGTAACTGACATCACTCTTTTCAGATTCCCTTTTTAAATTTGTAAAATGCACTTCTAATGCTCTTTCCATATATAAAGTATGTAATTTTTTTTTCTGTACATCACTGTTCACAACATCAGCAATTGTACCTGTTGGTAACGATTGATGTTAGTGGTACATGCAGAGACTTCTGTCGATTAGACTATTTTATTCTGGTACAATTTCGTCTGGTTACAGTTTTTTTTTGATAAGTCGGCAAGAGGTCTGCGTTCAAATTCAGACTTTATTCGGAAAAACAGAAAAAAAACAAATCTTACATCATCACTCATTCGAAGGACAATGGTATACGAGTATTTTTGTCTATGATAAAGGTTCCCAATCTCTTGCAAACGACGAAAAGTTCTTGATTATCTCCTCTGTGTACAAAACGATGACACGTTCGTCGCAGTGAACGCAAAGACACACCAGATTAGTCATCAGTGAACTATCGCAAGAGATATGAGCAAGACGGCGAGTTAAGTTATTTAGGTGCGTTTTCTTTGTTTGTCTACAAGATGCTGAATAGTGATACTTCTTCCTATGTATGTGTTGCTGAAAAACCAAGTCTAAAAGCAGGACCACCGGTAGTCCATTTGAACACTGTACCGTGGGAGTCAGGAGCTCCCCGGACTTCGGTCCGCGTCTGACTTGTAAAGATAGCCTACCTTGTGGGAGCGTCATGGTGGCTGTTGTTTAAAACTTAAAACACTTAAAACTTAAAACGGGAAGAGTCTTCCAGATGGTTTCGACCCTATGTAGAGTTGCAATAAGTGCTGAGACCCTACGAACAGCAAGAAGTTAATGCGTAAGCGTCGACTCAAAGCAAGGCGGCAGAGCGATGGGAAGCCTTGTCCCCATGAATGTATGTGAACTTAAGCCTACACAGTCGTTATTCACTTAAAACATATGACACATGTCTGCTATATAGATTGTATTGCGTTGTCGACTGTCTAGAATTATTATAGAATTGTAATGATTTTCTAATTTGCGAGATAATGCTTCTATTGCTAACGGACGTGCTCTGTAAGGTTCTACTTCAAGACGCCACTGGATACTCCATCTATGCTTAAAAGGCTTGTCTTCTGTTCATTACCATCATTGTCACTTTATCATTTTACCAACGCTATTTTTTTATATATGTGGACACTGCCTACCGCCATACCGACTACCAGCCGCCATATTGTGAACAAATTCAATATGGCGACTACCAGCCGTCATATTGTGAAAAAAAAATAAAACCAAAAAGTGTAAAATAAATTATAAATTAAAAAATTAAAAAACCCAACTGAGTAAATGAACTTTAAATATGAACTAAAAAGAAAAAAAAAACAAGCCCAGTGGTCTAGAATTCTGTTAAGAAATATTAAATAACCACGCCATTGAAATAGTTTATACATTTGAAATAGTGGTGGAAACACACATAAAACAAATAATAAATTCTAATGTGGAACCTGCCCAATAATGGGAAGGGCTGATCCGCAAACGACACGATATCATCGACTGTCGTCTATGAGTAATCATGTGTCTCAAATACGTGACAACGAATCTCCGACAGCCCGATCCCAAAGACTGTCGTCTATGAGGCCACATGCGTCTCAGATATGCGACGACAAATCACCAACATCAAGAGATAATATACGTATACGTTTAAGGATGAATTCCAGGCTTCATTATCGGCAACAACTTTTCTCACATGACTCACCAATATTCAATGATTCTTTATCACAAATAGCAAACCATGTATGTCACATTTGCAACAAATTATGTTATCAAAATCAAACAAGGTCGATTTCAAAAAGCCAAAACAAATCTATTGAAAAATAAAATACCACCGACAGCATTTTGGAATAACATGATGGTATCTACTATACCACCAGAACTGGAATGTTTGAGTGAAATGGAAAAACGATTTTAACATGTTCAGCGCCATGTGTCCACGGGTGGTACACTTTTGTACCACCATAGTAGACTGCCATGTCCACCGGTGGTATATTTGCATATATGACTTTAGTGCCATGTGTCCACCAGTGGACACGAAGTTCTGGAAGTTACAGGCACCAACGAATTAGCGTGTTTTGAACTCAGCATCAGAATTTCCCTTTTATATTTCCACTTCATCACAACGATTTTATCCTCGTTCTGCTCAGCGTTTAGCCTTTTTTTAGTTTGGTCTTTACGATATTTACTGGGCTGTTCTTCCGATTAATTCGAAGAATGCCGACCAAATGGGTTTGTCTGCTGACCAAAGACTTTACCAATGAAACGCTGGTGTACCAATTGTTACAAAACAGAGTCCTTCCGCTGTCCAAAAGACCATCAATCAATTCCATTACGACTTTCTCGGAAACAGATAAATTGCCACTCTTTCCTTTCCAGTATAGACATTGAAAGCTCACATGTAGCCGGTTTGAACACACGCCTTGAAAAGCTTTATGCCGTATCTATGCCTTTTGTTGGGGATATATTGACGGGAAAAAATTCTACCACGAAATGGAACATTGCTCTCGTCAATACAAACATCTTCTTCAGGAGTGTATGCTTCTTTGAATTTCACTTGAAGCAGCCCTATCAAACTTGACAGTTTCGACAGCCGATCATTTGCAGCAATGCTGCTATCCGCAAAGTGCAGCATTGTTAACAGAAGCTCGAAACGGTTGCGGCTCATGACTTTGCTCATATTATTTTCGTAGAGGGGGCTTTTAGACCAATAATCTCTTAATTGGGGCAGACGAACAAGACCCATCCACTGAATCAATCCCAGAAACTTGCGAATCTCTGGAGCTGTTGTTTCGGTCCATTTAGGCAACCTTGACTTTTGATGCGATGAACCGGGTGTTTGTTCCAATTTTTGAACAGCGAACCGATTCGTCTCAGCAACGATGAGTGAGATAACTTCGTTAGAAACAAAAAAAATTTTAAAAATCAAGTGGATCCTTTTCAAACAGCTGTTCCTGAACGTCTGATGCTATGCCTTTGACTGGAAAATTAGCAGCAAATGTTTGCCTTGAACCCGCAACAGACTGCCATTGAAGAGTGGATGTTTGATTTCCATCAACCGAGCGCTCAGGTACGCTAAGCTCATATTCTTCATCGTCTCAAATGTGTTCTTCAGAATCTAAGCTTGGTGTTTCGTCTTCGGTTTCACAATTGTCGTCGTCCAAAGAATTATCGGAAAACCCCGGAGCACCATCGCTGTCGTCTGAAGCCATCGCGCGTTGTACTTCTCTCTCCAACTCTGCCCATTCTGTCCATTTCTATTTACTGTAAACAAGCAAAAAACAACATAAAAAGAAAGTGAACACCGGTGGACACGTGGTTTCACGGTGTAATTTCACATTCTGGGACCGCGTGTCCACGGGTGGACACATTTACAGTTTGACGGTTTTACACTTAATTTAACAAACATAACAAATGAAATAAAACAACTGTAAACGATATTGCAATCCCTCGCAATCAAAAAACAGCACGGACAATTTTTTAGTCCCAAAAGGTAACAGCAAAAATACTCGTATACGATGGCGCTAAACGTGTTAAGAATAAAACCATTTCTGAAAGTAGTCCGTTTAGGTAGCAGATTTGGGCAACAAGGCTTTGAGGGTGAGGCAGTTCTTTTTGCCCGGCAAGTAGAGGCAATTGCTGAACAACTGCCAATTACAAGTGCTGGGATGATGATAGGGACCATTATTGGGAAGATTTAACCTGTCTAGATATTTAATGGGTCCCGACTGTTGAAGTTGCTAAGTTCCGCAACCATATTAGTTCCACAACCAATGGTGTAGTTATTTAATATTTCTTAAATTCTAGACCACTGGATTCGTTTTTTTTTTTTCTTTTCAGTTCATATTTAAAGTCAATTTTTTACTCAGTCGGGTTTTTTAATTTTTTAAATTAATTTTTTTATTTATCCTTTTGATTTGTCATTATTTGCAAATTCTTTAAACTTATCCACATGTTTGTATATATTCAGTACGTATGCATTCGTAGCTACCGCAACTAGTTTTATTTTTTATTTTTCTCGATATATTGTATGTATTATCGATCTACAATGTATGTATATCAATTAGAGGTAATTTGTTGATAAATATGTTAATTAAATAAAAAAAAAACTTAACATTACCGATACATCTTCTTAGTGAGTAAAAAAAGCGCTGCTACTTAAGTTGGTGACCAATTTGGTTGGTAACAAAAGCAGTCACACAGACAATTAATTATCTTACGAGTATATGTAGATACATATGTGCTATTAATGGGAAATTCGATTGCATTTATTCATTAATCAATTGTTAATCAATTGAGCTTCATATTGAAACTTAATATACTTTTACCGTGTTTTTTTTTTCAAAGCCAAATCTGTTATTTAAAGAATTTGTGTCAACCGAAGTTAATAAAAAAAAAAAAACTAGAATCGGATTTGTCTAAAGATACATATGTACATATTTGTTAAGAATTAGATTCTAGGTAAGGTACTCGATGTAGTGAAGATAAATAGAGCTCATAGCGCAAATAATCGTACATTCACTAGCAGCCAGATAGGCTTAAAGATTCGAAACATTAACTCTTAAGCATTTACTCGTACAACAAAAGTAGGTGTCTGAATGAAAATGATAAGATAAACTCTTTCCGTTCATAAGAGTGCGTACATCAGTAAATTTTCCATTCTCATAGCAAACAAACCAAAGGACCCTGAATGAAACAAATAATCATTGTTGCCCGTTACCGTTGGAATTAATTCGATATACAATTTTTATACTTGAAAATTAAGCTTAAAAAAAAAATCTATGCTGGAATTTTTGGCTCACTATGAGTTACCATCTATTACTTTAAAGTACTGTTTGAAAAAGAACAATATAGGTACTATTACTTCTGATTTATTCGCTTGACAAGTTTGACGTGGTTACAAGAACAATAACTTCCTTGTTATGACAATTTAAAACATTTGACATTTCAGTTGTTGGTGATGACCCCGCAATTCAAATCACTTAAGGAAGCTCGCAGTTCACGCTGTTCCCTTTCAAAAATAAATGAGTCAATCAACATTAACTCCAAATTAAACCCAAAGTTGTACTTTCAATTACGAGAATTTACAAAGTAGGTGACTTCCAATTTTGACGACATCAAGTTAACTGAATCTAGATTGTTAGCCAACAGAAAAGGAGCACATTTAGAGAATGGACTCACAAAAGCTAAACGAGCATATAGGATATGTTGTGAGGCTTATCAGGAAGGATATTTGCCTTGACCAAATACAAGTACTTTTAATCTATTCTTAGAAGATGGGTTGTAACCAATGGAAGGGTACATATTCCCTTTTGGTAAAAGACAAACCGAGAAAATAATCGCCAGGCTATCTGCTCTTATATCAGAGTTTCTTTCCACTTTAACCAATTCCGATACCCATGCACCTAAAAAGCAACATTCCCTAATAGGAGAAATGGGAACTAAACACCGAACACTAATACGTCCGGTGTACCCTGAGAGAAGTCCCCATTCAAATTGCAAAATCAATCTAAAACGACATGAGACGGTTTCTCAAGTCGATATGAACATGTACTCAGGAATACATACAAGTTATTTTCGGTTTGTGACTGAGTTATTATTTTCTTTATTTGCTCGCACAATCAACTTCAAAGGACACTTCATCCGTCATTTACATTTGGCCAAGAAAATAACAGGGAACTGGGGCAAGCACAAGGCAACTACCATTAGTATATTCGTAAAGGTTGTTAAATTCAAGGATAATGTACACGAAATCGAAAGGAAATAGCTACAAATTTACAATCCTGCCAAAGTTGTGATAGATGTACTCGTATTGTACTTGAACTTTAGCATGAACATCTGCGCACTGGGGCAGAAGCTTCGTGGCCGTATCCATGTCCGTGACGCATATAATAGGTATCAAGGTAAATGAAGACAAGACGATTTGTATGTATGTTGCCATCATGACAAATTACAATTAGTTGCTCGTTGCTTAGCACAAAATTTTTTCCGTCTATATGACCGTTTGCTGGAGATGAGGCGTATATAAGCAAGTAGACAGTTGCGTTCAGGACACCTTTAATTGAAAATATGCGGCGGTACCCAAAAGAAACCGAACCTTCAATCTCTTCAAAGTACTCTCCACTGGCACTAATACTCGTACACTTGTCTAATCATTTATTCAATTGTTCAAAACATTCTTTTAAATTTTGACCCTGTGCAACAAACTTTGAATGGACGACTCTTCTGATTTCATTGGAGTTTGCTCTAAGGTGAACTTGTTATCTTCCACTGATTTGATTGTTGCTTCGATTCAAAGTCATAACCGTAGCAACATGATTCGTCATCTGGGACCTCAAAAAAAAAAAAAGTTTGAATCATTTCGAAACTCTTCTTTCAAAGCACAGAATGCTTACACGTGACCTTTTTTTTCAGCAGCCAACAATCGAGGCACGAATTTGGGCCACTTTTCATGCCAAAATCTTCGAAGAACTGAACTTCATATCACTTCAGACAATGGTCCATCGCTGATCTTCCAGGATTTTTTTTTTCAGCATTTTCACCGGTCGTGGAAGGACGACCAGAGCTAGGTTTATTATCGATTGTTATACAAAGTGGGGCAAAAGTAATGTCATAATGTGAATGTGCCATAATTTTTGCAAATGGCGTCAAGTGTCATTGGGTTTCGACATTTATGTTGTAGATAGATAGAGAATTAGTTGACAATTAGTTCATTGTTATTGCTTTGTTAGAGTCTGGTGTTTTAACTCAACGTGAATTTCGTCGTATCGTTTTCTTCTCCGTCCTGCACCATGTGCTTCCCGCAAGTGCTAAGATGTCGCAAGAAGTATACTCGTTAAACCGAGAAAATCACTGCTGTGGCCGAGGACGGGCGCGAGAGAGTTCAAAAACATCGACGAGATAACAATGCACACAATTTGGCATCAGCAGACGTTTGTTGCGTCGACTTTTGGTGAAAGACCTGAAGATGTTTCCTTATAAAGTACAAATCCTTCACCAATTGCTGCCTGCTGACCGTCAATTGAGGTTAACTTACTCCCATGCTCTGTTAAACCTGGTGCAAGAAGAGGATGATTTCACATCCAAAATCATAATGAGCGACGAAGCCCATCTCCACGTAAGTGGTTATGTGAATAAGCAACATTTGCATTTCTTGGATGCGGAGAATCCACATGAAATGCACGACAAACCAGTGCATCCTCTTATAGTGACTGTTTGGTGCGGCATTTGCAGTGAAAAAGTGGTTGGACCTTATTTTTTTGAGCACGCCGACGGCACCACCGTAACCGTAGCTGGTGAGCGCTACAAGTTTTTCTTTTTGTCGCAATTGGCTCTCGAGCATTGTTGCTCGGGCAACGATGGAGATTTTGAGTCACCGCTTTGAACTAGCCGGCCAGATTGCTAGATCTGGTGGCGCCAAACTTCTTCCTTTGGGGCTTTTTGAAATTTCTTTTTGAAACCGGAAACCTTGCAAGTCTTGAACCCAGATGTTTTGCGACTCAACTCAGGAGATGGTCCTTTGACACTGATATCATTTTTTGAACTTACACCTTCAAACAAATTTTTGGTGAAAACCGAGCCCAATTTTTTTCATTTCTAACAAAATGGCAGCCAATCCACATTATAACATTACTTTTGCCTCACCGTGTATCACCACTTTTGAAAAGGGAAGGGCATTCGAGCACTAGAGTATCATCCTTGTAGACCATATTTTTATATTTCAAGAGTTTCTGTGCCAGTTTTTCGGATGAAGAGAATCAACCATTGCAATAACGACGAGAACACGAAACAACTGGCTGGTAACTCTATACGCTTCTAGCATCAGAATTCGGTGCTACAAAAATTCCGCATTAAACAACATCAGTTCGGTTTGTTTTCGTTACCTCCTAATATAAGAAAATGTTATACAAAACGCTGATCCTGATAATTATACTCTAATCTTCCATTTGATTTGATGAACTCCCCCATATCGAGTGGACTACAAAACTTCTTTAAAATTCCACCCTCCTGTTCAATCGTGAATGTTAAAAAAAAAACGTTGAAAAGGCCGGAAGCAACTTCATGCAGAGGTCTTCAACGAATCGCGAATCCGTCAAGTTAAGGATGTGCAAAAAGAGAACATAATCTTTAGGATTACAGTCGTACATACTCGTACTGTTCGAAAGTTTGATTTAATGAAGCAGCTCATACGGGTCATGTCTTTTCCTAGCACTATTAGACCAACTTCTTTCATTCATTTTGATGCAAACGAGTAGAATTGATTATGCCTACTTGGTGCTTCATTCATAGTCTTTCTTCATGGCAGGAGAAAGACATAGACCCCTCACTTTAAGTCTCTGATATTTCATCCACGACACCTAGCTTCCAATACTTGGCCAATTTAAAGGGTTTTGTGTTTTACTCGACTTTCTTATAAAGTTGTTTCTGGTTTAATTTGGTACGGAAGCAAAATTGTGGAATCTGCAATTAGTTTTTGTATTTATCATGTGGAAGACACACTGTCTCATGGACCACCACAATAAAGTTGGTCCATGCTTTGAAAAATGAAGATCTTATACATATCGAATATCAAGTTTTATAAGACGTGATCACTTTTTTCATTCTAAGCCTACCTTGTAACTGAATACAGTTGATCCAGAGAATTAGAATTGTTCGATCGAAAAGACACCAAATATAACAAATCCGGTATTGACCAATCTACTTAACAAGGTCTTCTATGTGAGAAACCGTCCCATTTGCTTGTGCTAATCGATTCCCATATAATGATGCTGAAAAGTCGTTGTGGACACTATTTACTTGCGGATCCATTTAGATGATGTTCGTGATTAGTTTTGTGTTTAATGGATTGTTGCGATGTGGGATGTTACGACCTTGGGAAACACCCTTGATCCTGTAGAAATTTCAACATAAAGTCAAACTTGACTCAACTTGTCACTAACACTATCATAAATTAGAACTCAACTCTACAAATTGGCAATAAAATATAATTTTGAATCACAAATTTAAAAATATGAAATAAATAACTAAAAAACCTTGCTTCAAACGATTTTAAGTTTCCATTAAGGACTAAGACTTGCGTTGGGAATGAAATTTAAATAATCCCATAAATTATGTTAGGCGATATCCAACAATGTCGCCACAATTGTGTTGTATTTGTGCTAATTGCTTTCGGTCCTTTGGAAGAGAGAGCAAGGAGTGAAAACAATTAACTAAATTAAATTAAATCAACAATGCGAATGAGAAATGCAAAGATTATTAGATTCGTAGAGACTAATTTATTATTCTGTCCAATGGAATTTGAAATCCAAAAATTTGGAGCTGTCAAAAAGCAATTATTTACTCTTTTCTTTTTTCTTTTTTTCGTCTTCTTCTCTCTTCTGTTGATCTAAGACAATTAGATTGTTTTTATTTGCCATTAAGCCATATCATTTTTTTTGTAAAGAACCAAACCGCGCGCGGGTTTTTTGTGTTTGCTTAACCACAGATACATGTAAGTAGGTATTCGTATGCGCGAAATTGCTCCTACAATAAAACACGATAATCTTTTGTAATTCTACATTAATAGTGCGTCGGGCTTTTAATGTAACATGTGCCGAGCATAGCGATAGAACGATAGAATAGATTGACTAGGAAATTTATATTTATCACCAATAAGATACGTAGAATAGGGGTATGAGGGTATGTCCCAAAAGTAGGAGATTCAAATTAATTAGTCTCTCTGTGTGCTAGAAAGGAATCCTCTCAAGTGTAAAGTGCTGTCGTTTTGTCTCCAATAGAAGCGCGTCGATACTTGCGCGTTTACTATTTGCAGCATTAATTATTTGGGATTACGTTTTAGTTGAATTAATTGAGCACATTCATTGCGAAAATCTTTGCAAATAAAACAAAATGCTTAAACGTATCTACATAAATTCAATCTGTGTAGTTCAACAACCTGAACACTGATATGTTTGCTATCAATCTTTTTGTCTCTCGGTTGTCCGGGCTATCTTGTGGTGTTGTGTTTAATTACCAAATATGTCGCTTAACAAATTTACGATTGTAATGTACTTTCAATGGTTGTATTTTTATCTTTTTTCCGGGAGTGAAGACCTATTTTTCGTTTTGCTGGAATATGATAACGTCGAATGCCACACGGAAATTATGAATATTTTTTTTTTAAATCGGTTGAATTGTGAGTTCTTTTTATGCGATTAAGGAATGACTTGTGTGTATGTACTCGTAGCAAGCTGATTGCTATTATTTTTATTTCTTCTCGTTCCAACAGTTACATATTTGCGTCATAGTAGAAGACTTACAAAATTTACCATATCTCTGGTGTTCTCTAAGATGTACACATAGTTTTCAACGTCAAGACATGCGTCACCCAGGAAAGAGTACCCACCGAACGCAAAATTTTTGAAGAGCCTTTTATCCATTTTAAATGTACCTTCTAACTTATGGAACTTTTGGGGGTGGGGTTATGCTTTCCATCAAGGTTGATTGGTATCCTGTATTTAGTCACTGTATATACGAACGATTCAAGGAGTACACAGGGAATTTTCTTCCTAAGCTGACTGCCGAAGCTCCCTTTCGGATTGCAAATGAGGGAATGGTTTATTTTGTGTGCACTCACTTAGGTCATAGATGAACTAACTTAGATGGCAAACTCTACTAATAAAGTATGTTTTTAGAGGTTTGGTTTCTAAACTGGCAACACTGTTTCTACAGATTGTCAATTTGACAGTTGAAAGTTGATATGTGGTTAGTACATTTTGTCATTTTACGATGAATAGATTAACGGCAGAATAACTCGTGCAAATTTTGCAAACTTATTTTGAAAACCATGGTTCAGTTCGCCTAACTTATCGTGCGCTACGTCCATTTTACGGTCGACATAATCGTCCATCTGAGCAAGTTATTTGGAACACGATGAATCGTTTTCGCACCACGTACACTCTAGTGGATAATACGCATCCGCAAAGACGACAAACAGTTGGAACAGAAGAAGTTATTGCCACTGTAGAGCGTAGTGTTGAGGAGAATCCGAATGATTTGATTCACCATCGTGTACAGCAATTGGAGCTATGCCCATCCACTTTGTGGAAGATTTTATGGAAAAATCTTGGCTTAAAAGCTTATAAGATCCAGCTTGTGCAAGAGTTGAAACCGCGTGACCATTATATGCGTCGTAGGTTCGGTGAATGGGCCGAAAACATGATTTCATTTTCGACCCAAAATTTTGTCCTCCGATGAGACACATTTTTGGTTAAATGGATATGTACGAGTAAATAAGCAAAATTCCCAAATTTGGAGTGGAGAAAACCCTGAAGCCTTTGTCGAGACGCCCTTACAACCATTAAAACTCACTGTTTGGTGTGCTTTATGGGCTGGTGGAATCATCGGCCCATATTTTTTTAAGGCGATGTCGGCCAGAATGTTACCGTGAATGGAGAGAGCTATAGAAACATGATTTCTGACTTCTTGGTGCCACAGTTGAATGGCACAGTTGAGTGACAGACCTTTGATTTCAACAAGATGGCGCAACATGCCACAGGGCGCGCGTCACCATCAGTTTATTGCGGGAAACATTTGCTGAGGGCATGGACCTATGAACTAGCCTCCACGATCCTATGATCTCACGCCTTTAGATTACTTTCCTTGGGGGTACTCACTAGTCACTAGTCTATGCCGATAAACCAGAGACGTTGGACGATTTGGAAGTTAGCATAGTTAGTTGCTCGATAAAGTTGTCGAAAATTGGACTTCACGATTGCGCTTCATTCGAGCTAGCCGTGGCGCTTATATTATTTAAATAAAGCTAATATCATAGACATTAACACTAGCTTCAAGTATTTTATTTCATATTGAATTTGTATACCTCTAAGAAACAACATCCTTTACTTTTGCAAAGTCTTAACCATGGATCAGACACACTGAATTACCAACACATTGTACATATCTATAACCTTCCAGAATTTGCTAGAATGAGAGTCACAGGGGAATGCGGGTTTTGGTTTTCCAATATCTGAAAAGTTTGCCATGATATGTCGGCTCAAGTATTTTTTTTTTTTTCTTTAAAGAACTTAACACTCAAGTGGGTATTAATACACTTAAAATGCCTGAGCACGTGGTAAGTTTTTAGGAAAATGGGACAGAGAGAGAAAGAAAGATTTTTGGGCTCAGTGGTTATTTCGCTCCATGGGTGACATCCAACATTTAATAGGGAAACTAAATTATTAGTGTAATTGGACTTGTTATTGTATTAGAGGCAACCATTCGTCTTACGAGAATTAAGTTGCCTGAAAAAAAGAATGTATTTCGGACGAGGCTGGGATTCGAACACCGAACCTTCCGATTTGGAAGCCAACACACTACCACTTGAGCCACGGCCACCTATGTATGACCTAGGTCAGAAGAATAATGCCCATGGCTTCGTGGGTATTTGTCTAAAATTTAATGACCATATCTGTGCATATCATGTTTGGACCTTTAAAACACGTATCTATTCTCTGCAACATATCTAAAGAATGTATAGTTTGGTCGTTGTATTGTGATGTCTATAATTTTTGATAAGTCCTCGTCGATCAGATGATCTGAGCTTCAGTTTAGTTTAGTCGATTAGTTAGATGTTATATAGGTAATTGCTGAGACCCAGTTAATATTGTGAAAATAGAACCCTCGTCAAGGCGACTCTAAAGTCCATGAACTCGGATTAGGTGCTTTAATTATCAATTCAGCCAAGCCCACTCTGATTTAAATGTTCATTATTAATATTTTTGAATCCAGATGAATAAAGAGGTTGTCCGATCCATTTTCATTTACGAGTTCCATCATCATACGAGTATAAACCTATTATGTTGACATTTCTTTCCGGTTGTTGACCTGTAGAATATGAAACCCTCATGCGTTGTTAGAGATTTCACTTTTTTATGATTCCTCCTGACTGGTTCCATAGTGAAACTTTCTTTCCCTAAATCCAAAAGAGTTTTAAGTACCCGAATCCGATAGTTTTAATTAGAAAGAAAAGCTGCATTGAAATGCATCAGTTTTACTGCTGCTCTTTCTTAATCAGATGGATGCGGCTCTTGTCTATCACTATTCATGTTATCGAAAATATCATTTTAATCGCAGCGAATGCGATCTCCATAAGAAATAAAAATATCAACTGAATGATGATGGAATTGGAGCCAATTGTAAAGATACCTTCTACTATCCTATCTTAACCTCATCATCTCCTTTTCTTTTATGTGACTGACGAATAAACAGATTTTATAATGTCGCCCAATTTTTAAATAAACACAAAAAAAAATTATCAGATTGTCAGGTATAATAAAGTTTATTACTGTGATATTATGATATTTACCATAAACTGCTTGGATACAAAAAAATTAAATCACACAGCTAGAGAAAGACGATAATCTGAATAAAATAAATCGATTTGAATCAAAGGCAATAATTCGGATATTTATTATAAACCAATAAAGAGTACGTTCATTTTTATTTAACCCCTAATAGAAGTCTTATATATCCCTAATTTAAAAGAGCAAATTTTCTTGCAAACAAAATTATAAAACTTTATGAAACTTTTTCACGAGTTTTATAGTCAACCACAAAATAAATTCTATTATCAAATCGTGAACATGATCGGCATTACCACAATTCGCTGTCTCATTAAATCGCAATTGACATTCTGACGACATCAAATTTAAGCCAACAACTCGTCTATCGGGCGCAATTAAATCCGGCTTTGGGTGTTTAAACACCCAATTAAAAAACCAATATGTACATAATCAATGATGACCAAAGCCATCTATCAAGGGAAAGTTGAGTTGAAACGTCCAAGTAACATTTCTTAGAAATGTTTACATAAGGCTTTAAAATTTTGTGACGCAGCCCTTGAGTGATTGTTGTCACTTATGAATTGACAAAAATCGTTTTTCTCTTGGATTAACGAGAACTTAGTGTTTACTGATGAATGATTTTTAATCAATTTGTATTGGTCATTCTAAAGATTTTGCACTGTAAACACTGTCTTTGTAGTATACTCATAGGTCACCTCACTTGAATTATTTTCTTTGGAAAATAGGAGAAACAACAAAACAATCAAATGCCCCGTTTCGAGGAAATATATGTACATATGTAGATATTTTGTGTTGTTTGTGATCTATAACATCACTAATAAGCAATTATCATACATATTGTTGACTATAAATGATTCATAAGGGTTTAGATGCAATTTTAATTACTACTATCCGAGTCGTGACGCACGAAATGGTGCAGTGTTGTTAGTTGATTTACTGTTACATCAGGTAACCACCTCAGGTACGCAGGTAGGTGGAAAATTTTTACAAAAAACTTGCTTTTCTAGATAAATACATGAAAAAAAAATGAACAAAGAACAAAAACCACTAAATGTCGCTTATGATTTGTTCAAATGTATATGTGTATATGTATAATGTGTAATTTAAGTTAAAGAAAATTTATCAATTGCAGGAATATGTATAAACTGGACCGCAAAATTCCCGCAAACATATTTCTAAGTCTTTTGTAAATCTTAGCTTGTCCTCTGAGTTGTCTGAATTCAAACACTAGCAGTTCTAGTATAAGTTCAGGACTTGAGAGAAAATGTTCTCAATTTTGTCTCCAGATATTATTCTATTTGTCATTTGCCGCTTCAACAGAGGTCTCCGTCAGCAAATGTGGCCAGATTTTATGTTAATTCTCTTATGATCTACATACGAGTAGTAAGAAGTTATTACACTGTTTCAGTTTTCAGTTTTAAATGCATTTTATTTTCTTAACACTAACTCTTACATTCTAACAAAAAATGCTTAAATGCTAGCTTACAATTACTTAACAATCTTATGCTAACTTACTGGCCCCACACAGGCACTCTAAGCTACTCTAAATTCTTATAACTATGTCTTTCGACTTTATTTACATTTTCTTTACTAATATTTATTTACTATAAAGTAAAGAAAGTTATTACGCTGGCAAGCGGACAGATGTTCCTTCTGACGATCGCTTAAGTTTTTTGAAAGATTGACTTTAGTAGGCGTACGTAAGGGCAAATTTTAGCGTCTGTTCAAAACTGATTAGAGCGTTTAACAGAATATCAATCCACATTCACCAAAGATCTGTGTTATTGCTACATGGAAGCTACATATGGAATTAAATAGAAGCTGACCTTAGGTCCGGCCAACGGGCTGTTCATGATTTCGAGAATCAAAACCAGTCCATGCCGAGTCGTATACACCAGTGTTTAAAAAATCATCAAAAAAATACTTACATCAGAAGAACACTTCCGTGGAACACGAGTTGTTGGTGAAATACTCGTAGAGCGACAGGATGTGCTTCGCCAAAGACTGCCACGAATAATCGATATGATTGAAATACTGTTTAAAACAAAATGTCGTGAACAATTCTTATAACGAATAAAGATTTTTATTTCAAACTAAATGCAGTACTCGTGAAGTAAATCTAGGTTGCAGATGATGTTTGGATGTGGAGCATTCACCAAATTATCAATCGAGTATGGAGAGATGAATGCACATGCCCGGATGACTAGATAATCGTTTTAATAATATACAATATTTCCGACCTACAAGAAAGGCCATCCAATGTTCTCCAAGCACTATCGATATATTTCCCTTTTAATTCTTGAAAATGACAAGATATCCACCGTATTTGTGGAGGTATAAAACCAATTTCCAGCCTACCTTTCTTCCTTGAGTTGTCAATACGGCAAGTTGATATATGTAGATCATGACTTCATCGCCTCCAAGAACACGGTACCTAGTATTCATTATCTGAAGCTCTACAAGACTATGGTGGATCTGACAAAAATTTAACTTAAATTGACCCCAATTATCCGCTGTAGAAATGCTTGCGGTAAAAGAAGCAGATATGTTATTTTAAGAGGACAAGACATAATTCACTTAAGTGAAAACGGCAAACACTGTCAGTTCTTCTTTACGACACTAAATTTTGGCCTGAAAGAAGAAAGGTGGAGCTGGGTTGAAATCTACGAGTATCAAAAGGAAAATATTTCGTCGCATAACAGGGTTGTGTTCGAGGAGACCAAACCGTACCAAGCGATGGCTAAAATCTAAAAACCGATTAAACGACAAAGATTCAGCTAAAAGGATCTTCGCACCTTTTGAAGGCAATTCAAAAAGCAAAATTATCTCGAGTGCCAGAAAACTTTGTGAAATTGGAAGCTTTAATTGAGTTAGCGATGTCAGAAGGGGAATGCATCTCATGCATTAGTCTTCGGCACGAACAAATGTCCGTACTACTGCACAAAGCAGAGATTCCACATTCACTGGGGGGCAACTACCTCACCTAAACTCTTTCGATTCAAATTATTTTAAAGTGAGGTATCTGATTCTGCTGTTAAGCCTTACCTAGGTATACTCATTGGCCGAACCATGCTTTAAAAATTGAGGATTTCCTTGCTCCACGCTGTCCTAATTAAAGTTTAAATTGTTTAAAGATATATACGAGAGTTGTCTGAAAAGTTTCCGACCGAACAATGATACAAAACATTTTTTGTCAAATTTTTTTTTATATTATTCTACATAGTCTCCTTGTAACTCTACACACTTCTCCTAGCGATGCTCCCATCTCTCTAACCCGTCCAAATAGTACTTGTCGTTTTTCTCTGCAAAATAATTGTTCACGAAGGTGATTGCCTCCTCATTTGACGAAAATCCCTGTCCTCCGAGCGCAGGTTTTGGATGAGGGAACAAAAAGAATTCGCTTGGGGCTGGATGTGGTGAATCAGGCTGATGGTCAAGCAGTTCAAACCGTAATTCATGAATTTTCGCCATGGCAACCGCTGAGGTGTGAGACGGCGTGTTGTATTGGTGAAGAAGGATTTTCTTTTTTCTTTTTGAAGATAATCGATTAAGATAACTCCTTTACTAACCAAAAAACCAATCGCCATCACTTTCCCAGCCGAAAAAATTCGAACACGTTTTTGGTCTAACGTAAGCAAACACAGCACCCAAACCGCGAACAGCTTTTTCATGCCTAAAACTTGATTTAATATGTAACAAACACGTTTTTTGGACATATTCATAACATCTGCTTTCTCTCTCACCTTAATTCGGCGGTCGTCTAACACTATTTGGTGAACTTTAGCAATGTTATCGTCAGTGGTTGCAGTTTTTGGACGTCCCGAACGTTCATCATCTCCCAAGCTCTTACGGCCACGTTTAAATTCAGCTGCCCAACATTTCACTGTGGTAAATGATGGTGCAGAGTCCCCATACACAGAGTCGTATTGCCTTTCAAAAACAAGAATTTAATAACAGCTCGATACTCAATTTTTCCAACAACTAGCATTCACTAGCTTTTATCGACGAGTGTCGCTATCTTTACGTTACGGTCGGAAACTTTTTATATGTATGTAGCCTTAAAATGTTTGTACACAGATCGTGCGAAAGAAATTTAGAGAGGAAGAAAAGAGAGGTACCGATGTACATTGTTCTTAAATGTTTACAAGTCATAACGACCAGGAAATTGAGAGCTCGGCAGGTCATTCCATAAGCAAGTTGTACGGCTTAGGAACGAATCACCATATTTTAGAGTACGTCCGAAAGTGGTATACTGATGACCATTCATAGCCAGACAGGTGTTACGGTTGAAGGCTTGAAGTGGCGGAATGCTACTGGCGATTTCAATAGAGCACTAGTGGTGGAAATACGCCTCATGAAATCGACACCACGACTAAGGAAAAAAATTAGATCGCAAAGTGCTTTTACTATTTTCCTATAAATATATTTAAACTCTATAAAGCTTTCTGACCTTAAATGCTAATTTATCAGTGCGAAGAATTTTAAATATTTATTCAGCCTCTATCGCTTGATCAAAATCTGTTTTAGCTTTATCTAAAAAGGTAAAGATAATGATACCAAAACGATAATGCTTACAATTTTGCTTAGACTGTTATCATTAAATTCAAAAATTCTACACTTCTAGCTGTAGAATTAAGTCAAAAGTCTTACGTCTAACTAACAATCTTAACTAAAAAATCAAACGTCACATTAAAATATTCTGAAAAAAAAGTGCTGTCATTTTGTTCAAAATGAGATCAGAGATGTACTCGACATGCTTCGCACATGTATTATCTTATCTCTCCAGACGTCACATAACACAAATCTCAGTTCACACCGTTGATAAGATCACGTTTATCTGCTCTAAAACAGAGATAAACACTTCAGGTACCCTGCGCTAAGGAGGACACATAAAACTGAATCACCAACGGCAACCAGCAAATAATTTATGGCAAAACGGCAAGATAATGAATAAATTTATTTATACAATTTAGAAAAAATAAATAAAAAGTAAAAACACTAAAACCCAAAACAAAACAACAATAAGTCCGCTCATATCGTAAAACGATTACGAGATAACACATATCATAGACCACACGACTCACACGCGTTTAGCAGTGCTACGCCTTCGTCATAACGACGCGTCGTCGTCGGGGCGATCATTCAATTTTGTTATTCTTTTATTTTTCTTAATTTTTTTTTTTTTTGTTTTTGTTAATGTTTGCGAAAAATAAATTTTGTTTTGCGAAAAATTTATTACTGATTTATGTGGCTTTCTTCCCTTTTCTTTTTTAGTAGTACTTTTGGCGTATATTTGGTCTTTCTTTCAGTTGTGGAGATTTATTTGTTATTTTCAAAGAAGAAAGAGATAGAATGATAAAAAAAAAGAAAAAAAAGAGGCGTGTCATTTGACAGGAGGCACTTTATGGAGATAGTCTGTAGGTGACAATTATATTAAATTATGACTAAATCATTGGCGGATTAAGCTGATATTGATGTTTAAAAACCTTATTTGCTGAGAAATACTCTAAACAGGAATTTGCACCTATAGCGCCAACGAACAAAAAAGTAAATACAAATTATTATTAATTTATTTTCAAAAAAAAGTTGTTAGGAAATTGCAGTACTTTACCAATTTAGTAAGTCATATTTTGTTGGCGAGCCGCTGTTGTTTTTATAATTCATTTCTATTGTTTCTTTGTCACAACTCTTTAAGGTGGATTTCATGTCCAAAGAGAAGACTTAACTATTCTTGGCTATCAACTATAATAATAGCTCATGATCTGATTAAGATAAGGATTATAGTATTAAATATTGTTAAACCAGTGCTTTGGATAGTAAGTCATCTGTCAAAGCTGGTCTAATTAAAAAAAAATATCTATCAACCCAGGTAAAATATGAAATGAAATATGTTGCTACTTAAGTTTTGGGATATGGCAATACCGGGGTAGATAAGTCAAATCTGACATCAGCATCGTAAAGTTTGACATTTTTAATCTTACACGTGTTCCAAACGTTTTTTATAGAGATTTGAAAAAATCATCGTTTGCCCCAAGACAAAATTGGTGAAGGTCGTCCAAAACGATGAACGATGCTGTTCCGGAACTGTGTGGAGAAGATCGTCATGAGACTTATGAGGCTGAGGCATGCTTGTTTCACTCACATACATTAAATATTTCATGAACATTTGACGGCATAATTTGGCAATTGCTAAACAAAAGGCTAGTGTCCATTGGTCCAAAGAAATGTTGGAACAATTCGGTCGCGGTGCTTCAAAAGACGTCTATAAGATCGTGACAGGCGACGAATCGTGGATGTATGCATATGAGCCCGAAACTAAACAGCAGTCGTCGACTGTACGGGTCTTTCAAGACGAGCCAAATCAAACAAAAGTTGTTCGCACACAAAGCACTTAGAAGCAAATTTTCGCCTGTTTCATATAACGGTGAATTCGGAATAGTACCCCACCACTTGTTTGCCGGAAGTCTTTGGAGAAATAAGAGAAAGCAACCGCCGAACACTGATCATTCTCCACCACAACAATGCGTGCTCTCACTGGTCGTCTCAGACAAGTGACTTTTTGAATACTCAAAACCTCAAATTGATAGGTCATCTGCCGTACAGCCGTGATTTGGCACCAAATAACTCTACTTTATTTCCGCACATCAAAAACAAATTGCGAGGTCAACGTTTTTTGAACATCTGAAGAAGGAAACTCATATTTGGCGTTATGTAATTCTCGTTTGGAGTCTAAAAAGTGCTTCGAAAATTGATTCAAATCTTCATGGAGAGCATTTTGAAAAACAATAAAACCGTTTTCCATGATAAATATTTGTTTTTCTCAAAAGTTAAGTAGCAACGTACGTATACCCTCATGTAAACATATCGTCTTAAATAAACATAGGTAAAATATAAATTCCTCATTCGCTGTGGAACTACTCGTATTCGTAGACTTGTTTCAGTTGGTTTACAATTGAATTGCTTTTTAAAGAGCTCGTCTATCATGCCTTCACTCAGAAACTTTTTCAATAGACAACCAAACTACAGTTCTTGCGCCTAGTTGTATGAAACAATTTGTATTATTTTGTTAATCAGTATGAAGCAGCTCCCGCTGAAAATCGTAACATTTTTACTTCCGTCGATGTCATTTTGCTTTTTACATCGCACATCATCGAACACTTGTATGCGTACGATCGTCATGTATAGCAAAATTAGGTGGCATTTTTCTGTTACAAAATACAGCGGAGTTTTGCGGTATTTAGATTTTTTTCAGACTTCCTCACAATGATTCTTTCTAAATAGATGTGATGATACTTACTTACTTAGGTGATGTTACCATTCGGTGTGAACGGTGGTCCTCAACTAATAAGCCTCTCCAGAAGCTCGGTCTTACCTAACTAGCTCCAGTTGCGCACTTGAAATCGTTGTGCGCGCCACGAGGTCTTCCTCTACTGCGTTGTCCCTCAAGGTTAGATTCGAAGACTCTGCGAGCCGGAGCATTGGTGTCCATTTGTTCTACATGTTCTATCCAACTCATGCGACTGATACACAGTTTTCTGACTAGATCGATGTCGCCGTAAAGCTCGTGTAGCTCGTCGTTGAATTTCCTCCTCCAAAGACCGTCAATGCAAACGGGATCTAATATCTTCCGAAGAATTTTGCTCTTGGAACGACCGATGATATATTCACCTGCTTTCAATAGAGTCCCTGCCATTAGGACCTGAATGATCTTAGGCTGTTATATAGAGTAAATGTCATGCGTTGGGGTTTGCTAGTTTGGGAAAACGACAACAAAGATATTCGATCTTAGTACTACTAAGCATCTCGCTATCATCTAGCGCCTTTGACCACTTATTATAGCACTATCGCGGACAAAAAGAAGAGAAGACGCTCCGGATTCGGCCATCTGCAGCTTCAATAAAAAAAACCTGTACCAAAATTTAAACGGCAATGGATTTTGAACACTGCCTTAGCTTACCACAAGTTTCATCCCGAATTCTTTGGTTTTCCCCGCTGTGCATACAACTTTCGTCGCTTATCATTCTAAATATATTTCGTTTACTCTTGGCGCACTGCATATAAGATCTCTGGGAAGTCTGGAACGCTTCCAAATCGATAGAGTTTACCATATATAAAAATCGTTCGAAGAGTTTCGATGTTTTTCAATGATTACCCGTATATTCCGAGTTGCTACCACTCATACATTTTCAGAGTAATGTCTACAATTCTCTATAGCTGACTATTTTGATGACGTTTCCGATGTTAAATTTTGTAAACATGTCCTTCACTCTTCCTAATTTTCTACGCAGTTTAAAACACTTCTCAGATAAACACTTCCAAGATAAAATTCTGTTTTACAAGATTGCCTACATTCTGATTGGCATATGACAGCATCAGGCACTTCTGCCGAAATGGCATTCATTTAAAATCGATAAACCTTTTTCTCAAATTATTAGCACAATACGCAGTCAAAACTAAACAAAACTATACCTCCAAATTTGACGTGTAGTGGTACTAGCAATCGCTTCTCACTCTGAGGGTCCAAGGTTCGAATCCTGCCCATGGCAAGTCAGTTTTTCATTTGTAATTGGAACTCAGACAGAAAAATTCTGCGTGTGAAGGCATAACACTGACACGTAGATTTGGCTGTTGTAGAGTTTCAACCACAAAAAAACTAGTGCAAATTATAAATCGAATCACTCTGACTGGAGAAAAAGCTCTCCGCCCTATTCGGGACCCCCCCCCCCCCCCCCCTGGAGCTAATATCTAAACCAAATACACCTGAGTTTCAAACCACTACAAAACAATTTTCCTTTCTCCTCCTTCTACCTTTCCCTGGCAACAGTAAAAGGGTATCTAACCCCTTAGGCGCACGTAAATTATAAAAAAAAAAGGCAAGCCAGGCAAGGTTACCCCGACCAAATCGTGGAAATGATTTGGTATATGCTCCCTACAAAGTCATTTTCTGTTGTCTTAAATAAATCGGTAGTCTGTCCTCTCCAGCGCCTTTTTTTTTTAAATATTCTTCGACAAAGTATTATCTGCTACTTACAACATCCCTGTTGTTTGTTTGTAGAATAGAACGGAAGGATATGTAAAGCTCATATATCATTCAATTGACATACTCTAATACCTACCTAATATTGTACCTTGTCTTACCATGTTATGCCTTATTTTTACAATATTGCTGCGACGAAATTTGCAGCAAAATTCGCAACTTTATGCCCATAATTCCGTCTCGCTATGATTGTTTATTAATTTGTTCTTAAGGCGTACAATTAGCTTATGAAGTGGCTTGTCTTACTCTGTATTTCCCAGTCATTATAACCTTCGAACATTCAAAACCAACACTCCTTCACACGATGTAGGTAAGCATGTTAAGGGTGTACACGAAAAAACAAAAACATCAAAAACTTTTCTTGCTCCTCCTTCTTCCATCACTCTTTCAAACACCAGTGTTTTAGTAAAATAGGGAAATTTTTTTCTAATTGATTTTTCAGCTATTGTATTGTACATTGAAAACCCGCATAAATAATTGCCTTACTTACTTGTTGAAACATTTAAAAGGTATTCGTTTTCCTCTAAGCGAAGATTGATTATATACGATTACATAAATTTTGATGCGTAGATGTCATCGTATCCACATCCAGAGCAGTATCACTTCATTGTGATATGCTCACTCGTTTTATTAGAGAATATTATCCACTACTACGTTCTAATCTGTCACGTCAAGCAACAACATTTTTTGAATCTAAATAATTCACAGTCATGTATTAGTGCTCTACTCCAGTAGGCTTTAGTCTGAGATCGATCAGTTGAGGCTGTGTTATGTTTGCCTAGATTTTGCATTTTTAATAGTGCTCTCTTAAAAACATGCATAACATATGTATGTATGTATTGAAATAGGTTATCAGCATCGTGTTGGATGGCTTTGTGTGTATTAAAGTTTTTGTAATGTGCTTGAACTTTTTCGATTTCATCCACAGTGATTTATATTTGGAGGTTTGTTTGCTGACTTTGTTTAACAAATAATTATTTCTACACCAACACAATGCATTTTACTTTACCATAGGAATGAACAGATATGGATTCATCCAGCTTAAACCTATTCATTGTCAGGTTAGTCCAGATTGAACTTGAAAGATAATTATTCACAAGTTTCACCAAATGAACTTGTTTTCTAAACTATAGAGCTTTCTTATCACTTTAAACGTGCGCATCGTTTTAAGACTTTAATTATCTCGTCTATATTTAATTTGCAGAAAAGAAGTATTTAAGTAATACTCTAACTGACATATTTGTTAAGTAAAATGTATGCCGAATTCTTACAGTAATTCAAAGAAAGTCATATCTCTTGTGTGTTATCATTGGAATTACCTTAGTCATTTTATTGGTCACCCCTACTAAATCTACTAAGCAAATGCCTAACGTATTTCACCAGAATACAAAAATCTCGGAATTATGTTCACATCTGCGGAGAAGGCCAGTATCAATATAGCAATTCCTAGCTAAACGGATTCAATTATAAATGAATAATATCTTGATATTTGTATTAATGTCGCCAACATTATTGAAATCCTGCCTGACTTCTAAATATAAACTAAACACAGCCTATGGACTATACTCTTCGCATTGCTTTACAACTTCTCTTAAGTATAATAGTGTATGAGGAGATATCCCTGCGTTCATTTCCCTTTATTCGATCGTCACATTTCTGTCTCTTTGCTAACCCATCCAGTTTAAGAGGATCGAGTACTTTATTTCAGAATTAAAACTTTATTTTACTTTTAATACATCATAGAACGCAGAACGTCTAGTACTTGTGTCATGTCTTCAATTCAAAATAAACCTAAATATGAGCATACTCGTATATAAGTTTTCGGATAGACTCTTCTATGAATGGAGAATTATGCAAAATGCCTTACTGAACAAAACGGGCAGGGCATTATTGATTAATTTTTTCCTCCACCACCTGAAGCAAAAAGTAGTATCTGCATTGCTAAAGTTTACATGTACTTGTACGTATATTTGGACCAACTAACTAAATACGAGAGGCCAATCACTTACTACTTACTGACCACTCCTTAAACAGAAACACGTGTGTTTAACGATTCACCTATTTTTCGTAAATAGCTACAATTTTCGGCAAGCAATACATATCACTGCGAATACCATAAGCAATTTATTTAATCGAAATTATCGATTGTCGATTAAAGAAGCAAACACTTTGTAGTCTCGTTGCCTACCGAAACTGCAAAAATTTCAATTACAAGCGAAGTCTCACTTCGTTCAGAGTAGACTTTCCCTTTTTTTTTTTATTATTTTGTTTCTTTTAATCGAGGTTATATATGAAGTACCCTTGCTGTGTTGTCCGTCCATTGGGGTGCATTAGCCCCATAACGATTGTTTTGATTTCGTTTAATACAAGCAATCATCTTGCTTGATAACAAGCATGAAAAATGCACCCGTTTCATTGGCAATTGAGAGATAAAATACATGTTCACTCACTGCATGGACTTTTCATGGGAGCACTTCGTGAACACCACATCCCATACTTGTTGTACACAAACCATAACAAAGAAATACATCGTCCATCGCCAAATGAAGCTTCATTGCAGGCAATTTACACACTTTGTCGTCGTTTGTTCTCCCTCTCTGTCTGATAGAGCGTTTAATATTCCGGTTTGTCCAGATAATTTACGCAATGTAGACACAATTAAAGTAAAATTGCTCTGAATTGAATAACAATTGAGTAGTGGTAGTTTTTTTATAAACAAACAAAAATTCAATATACTTATACTCGTATGTACCTACAATATATACTATATAGATGTATTACTAATGGAAAATGTATTTTGTTAACAGGAATGCGAATGACTATGGCCACATCATCAACAATGACACCCCGGGTACACAGAAAGGGTTTCCGGATACCATCCAAACGACATCCTGGCAAAGCGTTACCTGGTAAATTACATTCAATCTCAAGGGTAAGTTATAACTTAAACAACTATTGATATTGATATTGTCTAATTTGTGCTTTTACATTTTCAAACAATTTCAGATTGGTCCTGGAAAAATACCACCGGGCAAACGGATACCACAAAGACCACAACCACCACCTTGTGATAATTCAAATGACAGTGGTTTCGGTTTTGATCAGCATGTCGAAGTGCAGAATAGTAATCAAAATATGATCAGGACGATACCAACATCAAGGTAAGAATAAAATACATACTCTGATTCTATGAGAGAAAACTACATATAATGGGGCTGTTGAATGTAAAGGGCACCTTGGCTTGAACACTAATTATATTCATTGTTGCAATTTACCAAAGGCTTGATGTAATATTTTTATTTATTTTTTTCTGTGATTAACACGAAACTCATCAATTCATTGATTCAATGCGAACGTACCGAAATCATTCACATGTCGGTTCCTATTCGTTCAGAATTATATCGTAGTAACCTTAAAATAATTTCCGAAAATGAGCAATTTAAGATAAGAACTGGGCAATAGCCTTCTATCAGTATTTATCCACATAAAGATAGAGACCATACGGACGTATACAAATATGCCAACAGTTTTTAAGAATGATTCAACATGTATTTGTTTCTTATTTTGGAAAGGATTTTACTGTCTTACGTATAAATGTTTTCCATTTGTCCTGTTTTCAATATGCATTTCCTACAAATTATTAAGTATTAAAATTGTTCATCCTTGCTGCCGTTCTGTAAACTTCTTAGACTGGATTTGTTCATTGTGCATGGTAATATATCAGCTGATAGGCTTAGCCTGCAATTTTTCACTTTCGATTTATGGCATAAACACTTCCGTGCATCTTATTGTATCATATTTTTATGCAATTTGTGATACTCGTAAAATAGTGACGGTTTGGTGTCTGTAGCAGGTGTTGTTCACTATGTCTTCCTCACTTTGATTAATAAAGGCATTTGCAAGTTGCAAGTGCTTAATATTTCGTTCCAAAAACAAGCCATCTTATGTGCAACAACTTAATGTTTTACTTTCACTTTTGCTTCACCTATCTCGATATATTCTTATGCCGAAAGCTTTCTCTAAATCGGTTAAAATGGCAGATCTTTTATACTAATTAATGCGTTAAATGTCTATTTAACGTTAATAAATTTGCACGAAAATGCAAAAATTTAGACGACAATGTAATTTCCTCCATTAGACAACACTTTTGCCCACCTCTCAGACAAGTTCTTAATGTCGTCACTAAACAAATTGTTTGGCTTTGGCGAAAAAAATATCCCATCAAGGAAATTCCCACCATCCCACTATGCAGATTGCAACGCCTTGAACGGGTGCAGTCCATCTCTGGGATGTTGTGCTGGTCTATCCTCTGGACTAAGCCAAAGCTGGCCATGTTTAATATTATTGTAAAGAATCCATTTTTTAGCTCAGGTAACATTCCGGTTCAAAGACGGCTATTGATTGTGGCGCGACAGAAACGCAGCACACTTCGATCCTTGCTTAAGATTATTTTGCGGAAAGTGTGACATACAATTTTCCAAATTTATGACTTTTCTTAAATTTGTTAGGTGTCGATGGATGATCGTATTGCTTGTCAAAATTGTCATTTCTAAACTCTGCCAGCACTTGGGCTTTCTGAGATTTTGGATTTACATTCGGGGTTTTTCGGATAATCCATTTCAAAATTCAGTTAAAAATGCTTAGAATAATTTGCAGACTGAATGAGCAATATATCCCAAATACTAATTTCAATAACGTTTTCAGCATAAAATTGGTTTCCTGCATTTTCTGGCAATTAGAAAATAACCCGCGGAAAAAATACGCGATGCTTATGTTACGAGTACAACCTGATATTACATGAAATCGGACCCAAACCAACGGATTAGAAATACTACGAGGGCTGTATGATAAGTACCTGTGTTAGGCAAGAAAACGCATTAAAAGAAATTTTTTTATATGTTTCTCAATATAGTCTCCTTTCAGCTCGACACATTTAGTCCATGTGTCGGCGATGAATTCCTCGTTTAACGAGAATCGCTTTCCGCCAAGCCATTATTTCATGTTTGGAAACAAAAAGAAATCACATGGGGCCAAACCTGGACAATAGGATGGGTGAGGCAGCAATTCGTAGCGTAATTCGACCAGTTTTGCTGTAGTTCCGAAGTTGTCAAGCGATTTCGTTTTCGCTCCACTATTAGCAAACGCGGCACCCATCTCGCAGATAGCTTTCTCAAGTCCAATTTTTCGTGTATGATATTTTATACGCATTCAATTGAGATGTGTACAATGTCAGCAATCTCTCTGACCTTCACCCGACGATCTGCTAATACGATATCATGGATTTTATTAACTATATCCTCCGTAGTCACCTCAATCGGACGGCCTGGGCGCTCTTCATCAAAAACGGATGTTCGGCCACGCTTGAATTCATTAAACCAATATCTGATGGTAGTAATCGAAGGTGCATGGTCCTTATAAACGGTGTGCAACTTCACTTTGATTTCCTCACACGTCTTCCCATCCGAAGAATGAAATCGAATCACTGATCGATATTGCTCTTTCGCCATGATTGCAAATAAACACTTGATGATTTTCAAAACAAAACTACTCGATACATTTGTCTGAAATTGACAGTCATCGTTGTAAAAATGGCGCTATATGATGGCATACACATTTTGCCATCAGTCGGAAACACGGGTACTTATCATACAGTCCTCGTACATTGGCTTTGAATGTTACAAATGCTTAAGGTTTCATTCCAAAAACAAGTCATTGCAGGTGCCTCAACTTAGTGTTTTACTTTCACTTTTACTTTGCCCATCTCGTTGTATTCTTATCTTTTATATAATACTATTATATTGGCTGTCAAAAATTTTCATATATTCTCATTGTTTGCGACACCGATCGATAAATGTCACTCTTCCGCAAACCACCATTATACAATGTAAAAACGATGCTACCCTTCCGCAAGTTAGGCATTTAATCACCTCTCACCATTCCATGCATGTTCATGAATCAAGCAATTTAAATTCGAGATTTTCAATATTTATTCAGATTTTGAGAAGAATGTGATCCGATCCGATCTTTTGTTTCCTCCTCACAAGACACATCAGAGCAAATGTTACTACCCAGAATAAACCCTTCTTTTCAACTGTCTTTAATGTATGTGTTAACCTTTTGTCTAGAAACAGAATTTAGAGGAAATAAAATTTAGATAAAGTAACAGTCGTCTGTAAATAAGATACTTTTCAGTTTAATACTTGTTTGTTGTAATTCCTTCTTAAAAGAAGCGTTATGCACTGATACGTTTTTTGTCATAAAGCGGTGATCGCTTTCAATTGCAAGCTCCGAAGTCCCTAAAGCCTTTAAATGAATTATATAAGAAACAAATATGGATTAAAAATGCCTTTAACTTGTATGTTGAACACATTAAACGTTTTAGAGGGCCTTTTAGTAATCTTAAGTTATAATATCTAGGACATGTAGAAGCGTGTTTCTTCTCTTCGAGGTCTACATTGGAACGATCCTCTAATCTTACGTCCCTATCGAGACCGTAACATACATTCTTTGCATTCACCGACTCCTCTCAGGCTCTGTCGATTGCACGTCTCTTTACAACTATATTTTCTTTTACAGTAACCCTCGAAATCTACGTTGCCTCCGTGTCACCGCACCGTTTTCGATTTTAATCTCAGCACTCTCTCCCCCACCACTGCGCTTTCCGAGCAGATGGAAAACAGCATTTGTCCAGCCCTTTCCTAAAGAAGACGAATTTTCTTCCCTCTCCTCCTACAGACCCATTGCACTTACGTCCGTTCTTTCCAAGGTCAAACGCTGACAAACCGTCAGCTAATGAAATACGTCGAAACGCGGATGATGACCGGTAGTACGGTTTTTGTAGCATCAGGTCTACTGGTGATTTGATGGCATGTCTCACCGAAAAGTGGAAACAAAGCGTACATGAATCTGGCGAAAGCATGACAGTTGCACTTGATATTTCTAAGACATTTGACAGAGTTTGGCATCAGGCTCTTTTGTCGAAAATGCGTGCATTTGGGATCGACAACTCTCTTCTCCAATGGATTAGAAATTACCTTTCGGAACGTTCAATTCAAGTTGTCTTGGATGGTTTCAAGTCAGATATTCACAAAATAAATGCTGTTGTGCCCCAGAGCTCCGTTCTGTCTCCGACACTCTTTTTAATTTTCTTCAAAGATCTCTTGTCTGCTACTTCTAATCCAATATATTCCTTTGCTGACGACAGTACTCTGCTTTTCATATTCGTTCCCTGACTCACGGCACTGGTCTCCGGCTGTAGAACGGGAACGCCAGCGTATGCTAAGCTCATTAAATTACGATATCAACAGCATAACCGATTAAGGAACTATCAACAGAGTGGAATTTAATGCTTTCAAAACACAATGCTGTCTGATGTCGTTAAAGCGAAATCTAAACACCCAGCCATTATCCATGAATGACACTTGCATCGTCGAAACCGAAAAATTTTCCATTCTCGGTATGTGTGTCAATGACAACTTACGTTGGAATGACCACATATTTGATGTCGCCAAAAATTTTGCGAAGTGTCTAGTTTTCCTTAAGCGATGTAAGAAATAATTTACCCCCTCTGATCTGGTCTTAATATATAAGGCATTCATCCACCCAAAATTGGATATTAATATCAGTCAATCAATGGACACCCTCGAACACCGACGAAATGTCTCGTGTCTCACTTTGTTTTATCGCTATTTCTACCACCAGTGCTCTACTGAAATCGCCAGTAGCATTCTGCCCATTCAAACTTTCAACCGTAACACCCGTCTCGCTATGAATGCTCATCAGTATACCCTCAAACCCATTTTCGGACGTACTCTAAAATGTCGTGATTCGTTCCTAAGCCGTACAACTCGCTTATGGAATGCCCTGCCGATCTCTGTATTTCCTGGTCGTTATAACTTGCAAACATTTAAAAACAATGTACGTCGGTACCCCTCTTTTCTTCCTCCCTAAATTTGCTTTGCCCGCACTGTGTACAATCACTTTAAGGGTACAAAAACTCCTTGAGCGCGCGCTCATTATAAAAAAAATTAAAAAATTTCTAAAGCTCTGTTTAGTAGATGTAATAGAAATTCAAATGTAATATTACTCTCTCAAGATGGAGGAAGTTTCAACTAACTTGCAGTGCACATCTGGAGACAGCTGAAGGGACTTGTTGTTTGGTGCCTACTTCTTTCTAGTCTGTAGCACTTTTTTTAGTAGTAACAGCTTCAAATGTTTCAGAATTTTTCTGCTAATATTCCTATCACAAATCTGAATAACTTATATCGATTCGTTTTGTCCCATTGTAAAAAGTAACTTAACGTCCTCGATAACTGAGTTGTAATGCTAGGTGTGACTCTCCCAAGACTGAGAGATGTTCTGGAGCCTCCTTTTCCTCTAAAAACTTCCGCCGTGTGAAACTTTCTAGACCCACTTTGACGGTCTTCTTGTCTTTGATTAACTTTCTTATTAACATGTTTGGATTATTAGTTTTTCAGTTTACAACTCAAATCCAAAAAAAGTGGGTCTGAGGCCCCTTGCAATACTATAAGTAGCTGATGGAGCATATGCGTATATAGAGGTAGCTTACAAGTAACATTTCCGAATTAAACTTAAAGAGTTGGTATGGCAAATTTGTCGTATTCACAATATTCACTCATTTCCTGAGCTCTAATTTTCATAACTTTACAAATGCAATCCCATCTTTCTTTCGGCGCTCTGGATTATATCTTCGAAATACCTCTGACTCAACCAAGAACTGTAATAGAAATTCATATTCGCGAATTTAAGAAAGTTGCTAAGTCAAATTATTTACAAGTTAAAAGTTCCAATTAGCCTCCGTTAACCATAAATACTGGAAATCGTCTATTGAGTTTAATCCACGAATAAACCTCATTGAAGAGGCTCTAACCCGTTCACCCAATTCAAATTGGACTCCTTAGGTACTGCAAAATAATAATAAAAAACGGGTTTCATTTATATAAATTCGATTAGCAGAAAATATGACATACAATCACCTCCACACTTATCACTGCACCGCTTGTTATCACTCATATAACCATATTGTTGTGTAAACAAATCCAAATTCCATAAAGCAAATCCCAATCCATACAACAGGTACAAAATGTTTCCCTTATCACATTCAGACACTTTCGTATTTATTTATAAGCCAATTGGCAACAGTGGTATCCTTATCACTGGCAAAGAAATCACGTTTCTTTATTATTTTTTTTTTCAATTTTACAATTCTCGAGTAAACTTGTTACCTCCACACCGACTTCGATCGGCATTATGAATTTGAAATTTCTTTGACAGACTAGCGGAGGTCAGTAGAGGCGATTTTCACCCGTTACTAATGCGCAAACACCTTTTTTTCACACGTTACCCAACTTGAATCCACAGTCCACAAAAATGGCGAGACGTGTGCAAAAAAAAAATATCGGCCACCATCATAAAGCAGTTAGCGCTGATCGAGTAAGTGCAACCAATCCAATTGCATTTCTTCGACGAAGGGAGAAGAACCTAAGCACGTAGCTCCTCTATCAGAGTCGGGTCGCCCTTTGAAGGTTATACCTAGTTTGGCATATTGAAGCAATAAAAAAAAAAAAAAACCCGGATTGATATACGTAAAGTCTGCGTTGGGAAAATTGGTCATTGACGGTTGCTAGAGTTCAATAAAAATTCAAATCGCCTTAGCCACTTGGTGAGAATATTAACCCGTTTACGATACCCACTTGAGTTGGGGTTCCACAGAATCAGATAGTAGGGTAAAAATAAAATAAAAATATAATATAATAAAAAATATAGTACATAAGGTGCTTTCTTAGGTATGTTCTTAGGTAGTTTGTCTGGCTTGACAAGCTGGATTACAATATAATTATTTTTAAGCGTGCTGGAGCAAACTTTTAGCAGTTGTCCCTAAAAGCCATTCGAAATCGCAGCACAGTCGCTAAGTCGCGTAGTTAAAGGTTTTAAGTAATTTTTTTTTAATGAATGTTCTTTGTTAATTTACTATTGATCCATGTGATAAAGTAGTAAAATGCAAAACAGTAGCCAGTGGTCTTATCATCAGAGCGTTCTCTTGAATCATCTAATCTCACTGATAATCTTGACGAATCACTTAAACCGAACTTATAGTAATTGTCCAAGGTGATTTAATAAAATCGTGCAAATTTGTACATTTATGGCATCGTTGCTTCTGACTTATCAGTGTCTACTATAAATTGACCTTACTTTACGTTTTATTTTTAGCGCCACACTTATATTAATAAAATGTTGTAAGCGATGTGAACGTTTTTGAGGGCACAGTGTAATAGGTCATCTAGGATGCGAGTGTATCCTACCAATTTTTATCGTATCTTGCTGATATTGTTTCATTTTGTCTTATATCTTACATTGACGAGTTATTTCACTATTTCATTACTCCATAGGGCTTCAAATCGATGATCTTCTTCCCGTTCCTGGTGCATAATTAAATTCATCCATAGAAATTTAAAGATGTCTTCACAATACGCTATAAAGCCACTGATCCAAAACCTACAAAAAAAAATCTATGATGACGAATACATTTACACTTCCTTCCCCGTATGACGACGTCTGTTGTTCTTATTTCTTATCATAGCGGGAAAGGTGATAGTCGGGGAGTCTATGAGTAGGATGCTTGAACCAAAACTTCCTAGCTTTCTTCTTTTTACCAGTGAAGGCACATTTACTATGCTTATGCATTATGTCAATATTTCTGGAGTATGACCTGTTGTGGTTGTGTGTGTGTTTGAGAAATTAATAGTGCACAACTCCCTCTCTTATCCACGGTACCGCCATCACTACCATTTTGGGGTGTACTTGGACTGTGGCAAGGCCCCTGGGAGGCTCACTCACGTCTAATCCTTTTTTGATCTTTCGTATTATCGTACAAAATCCACGCTTTTCAGCACAGGTGGTGACTCGATGCTAAAAAAAAAGGATCCAAGCGTTGTCTGTTGGTAAAAGATATTGCAATTTCTAAACGTCGTAACATATTCACTGGTGTTAAGAGGTCCGCTACCCATCTTTCCAGTTTGTGACCTTCCGATAGCTGAAAGGTGAACGCTTATGATTGCAACTGAGACTTTTAACCTTGCACCAAGTCAAAGAGCATTCGTAGTTGGATATTCTTCAATAGCTGCTACAAGGTCTTTATTATCAATAACCTCCTCTATCTATTCTTTCCTTTGGCTTATTTTCGAGCGAAAAATCTCCTAAGGCAAATCAGTTTTTCGAAATGTTTTCTTGCCTTATGTACCCAAACTAACAGAATGTCGCTTTTTTATCCTTTTATAAATGGTCAGTAAATCAGCAATTTCATGTGACTACCTAATATTTAACCAGACAATCCTTATAAGCAACTGATTCCATTTTGGAGTAAAAAATTCACAAAGAAATCTTATGCTACTGAATGTAGTTTTTGCTATCTTGACCCAACTATGACAGAAAATATGCCTTCTTGATAAAGAAAACTAGCAGTGCCATCAACAAAGCTTATTTAATATGTTTTAGGTTCAAAGTCATTGTCCACTGAATCTCCAGCTTCTGTCCTTTATTGGTACTTTCACCGAGGATCGTCGTTTTTAAGGGGGCTTAAAAATATTTCGACATTCATGCTGTAGAAAGACTTCTCGAAGTTTATAAAGTTCAAGCTAGGTTAATGAATTTGTTAAAGAAAAAGGATAGTTAGCAGATATTCTCCTGTTGGAACACATCCATTTTTCCAATGCAATTATTATAATAGGACTCTTTGCTCTGCCGAACATGTGCCGTCGATAGAAATGTAACCACTGCTCAGCGATTCTTAAACAATTGCAAATACTCATATTACAGTCGTAAAGTGCTTTTTCGGCCCCCGAATCAACCTGTATCTTACATTAGTAAGATACCACCTTCATTTTTGACGAAATGTTACTCGCAGCTGCTGCGTTTTTTGAAAAGTTTCTATCCCCAAAGTCGTAAATCAAACGCGATTGAAACCTAATTAGCAGTCATAGGGCTGCGCTTCAAATCTTTACTTGCGTTGTCTGTCAATGCGTAACACTAAATATTTTAAACATTTATTTTTCATCGACTCCAGTGCCGTTATATTTGTTTACTGCGAGATTTCCACGATATCACAATTTTTTGTAATGCTAGGGTGAGCAACATTTACTTAATTGCACTCAAATTATCTGCCTCGCGCAAATTAACGAAGAATTCTGATGCATAATATCCCGGTGGATCTTAGGGACAAGATACAATATATAATGTTTGCTTGAACAGACAGGATAACGTTGTTGCTTTTTTTGTGTGTATGCTCTTAAAGTAGCTTAAAGTTGATCTGTCCTGTCTTTTTGTTTTTTTTTTCTCTCTTAATCGACTTTTAACTGCTTCTCCTTCTTAAGGTTGTGCAACTTTTATATTGCTTTTGAGAACATTTTTTAAAGATGCTGATAGTTCTGCATTTTTCTAGTTCGTTTTCGTTTAAGTTGATTCGAACTTTAGGATAAATTGTTTAATATCTCTTCACAGCACTCAAGTAACTATTATTTTTAACATAAAATATCAAATAATTATATTCACATCACCAAAATGAAAAATGACAAATGAAAAACAACAACAAAACAATCTTTACACACTAGATTAAATCGTAACGATGCAGAGCAACACGATGAAATCGGCACTGATGACTCCGACGACACATACAACACCATCATACCGAATCACTCCGTTCAAAATCATCGTCCACAGTATCGAGCTAAACGGAAAAAGATCGAAAGTGTGGTTGAACTAGATAATGATGATGCGTGCAGTGAAGATGCTTTTATAAGTAGAATTGCTTCGGCAACAGCAACGAATAATACAGCAATCAGCAACTCAGCAAATGTGCCATCAGCAACAAAGTAAGAATCATTTAATTTTTTTTTTTTTTTTTTTTTTTTTCTATATTAAATTTTGTAGTAGTAGACCACTGAGTGCTTTTATTCGTTGCTTTATAACCAACTTCTACTAAAACCCAGTCCTAATAAATGAGAGAAATTAAAAAAAAAAAAATAATAATAAAAATCCCCATTTCATCTTCATTACTAACTCATGAGCTTGATCTTGCAACTAAAAATGATTGTACTCGTCTGCATGATGTGGAACGTTATTAAAGATTTTAAATTTACCAAGTGGATTGTAAAATTGTAATCAATTTTTACTTTATACTTACAGATATATTTCGAATGGAGTTAGAACAGCCGTTCGTGTTGCACATAAACGTCAACCTGCAGCATCATTGAATAATGTTGCTACCTCATCAAATGGTCGAGTGCAATTAGAGATTATCTCTCAACCGGAACAACAACACAGGGCAAGGTAGAACTTGCAAAGAAACTTTTTATATATTGAATTATAGACGAATTTTTTTTTTGTGTTTTGCTCTAGATACCAAACTGAAGGCAGCCGTGGTGCTGTAAAGGATCGCAGTGGGAATGGTTTTCCTGTTGTTCGGCTAGTTGGGTATAATAAACCCGCTCTATTGCAAGTATTTATCGGAACTGATATCGGTCGTGTAGCACCGCATATGTTTTATCAAGCGTGTAAAGTCGCTGGCAAAAATTCAACACAATGCAATGAAAGAAAAGTCGATGGTACAATGATAATTGAAATTGATTTAAAGCCAGAATCGGAAATGACAGTCACATGCGATTGCGTAGGAATCCTGAAGGTAAGCCATTTCAATAAGTTGGTGTTGGATGAAAAACCTGTAAAGGAAAATCAATTATTGCCTACTCATTCGGTTTGAGATCATTACTTGAAGATATGTTTTAAATAAGCTTGACCGATGGAAAAAGAGTATCTACTTACAAATATTCCATTCAGTACTTCTACTGGAATATTTTGAACTCAAAATTTAATGTTGATGACCTATTCTTGCTTGCTGGGAAAACTACGTTGTAACACAGATGCTATAGTTTACATAGATATTGCACGCCGAAGGAAAAAATCTAACCATTTTTCCATTCAATGGGACGTACCCGTACGTCTCAGTTCGATCGAACTAGAGTGAATCATACTCAGACATGATGTTACTCTTAATTGTTTTGTATTATCAAGTTGCGTGTTCTGTTTGTTGGATAGAAGTTTTCCGTTTTTCGCAACGTAATTTTTTTAAATCAAATTTGACTGATAATAAACATTATATTTGAGAACCGTAGCAAAGGTGAAAGCAGAATGCGCTCTCTTTAATGTTGTGTTTATTGAATAGTTGTTTTTCCTTTGTTTTCCAGATAAAATTAGAATTTTTTGATTTTTGGATGCTATGTTTTTTTCTATCTTCCACGAACAATGCTTCCGTAATAGAACGAGGAGAGCAAAGTATAGAAGGTTCTTGCGGTGCTCATAGCAAGGACTTTCTTCATCAAACCATTTCGGATCTCTAGTAATTGTTATCCTTGTGGACGTTCATTCTATTAAATACTTTGAATTGAACTTTAGAAACGTTAAAAAATTCATTAGTTGGTGCCTTCAGACTTTCAAACTCACTTCTTTGAGAATAATTTTTTGCAAAGATGAAAAATTCCGAAGGACATGTTATTTTTTTATCAGTTTTTAAAATTAGTTTGGAACAATTTAAACATTTGTTCCTTAAAAGCATTTTAAAAGCAAGATATCCAGTTGCTTTGCTGTTGTTTCTAATGTGATTTTATTACAAATGACTTTTTCGTACAGAGTTTCATTGCATACGATTTTCTTACGATCCTTAAGCAATGAAGAAGTTTTTGGAATATTAGTTTGAGTTGGGGATAAGTCTACGTTTAAAAATTCTACATCATCATCATCACAGTTACTGAAAGGAGAAAAATTAATAAGATTTGACGAGAGAATTTTCGACATCAAAACATTAAATTCGTAAACAGACGGATTTTTGTTGTAACCACCTTTGATGCGAATAATAGAAAATAAATTTTCTAATACGTCTTGATGAATTCTCTTTGTTAGTAAATAATCCACGTTCTCATATAGGCCATTACTTATATCATGACAAATTAATAAGACTCCGTTTATACTTTGTTCCATTCGTTTTAAACAAAAGTTTCTTGGAAGGTTAACTGATTTTTGTACAATATATCTTTTAAGTAAGACAAAAATTGTTTCAACTCATTATAAGCTGGATTCTCTAGCTGAACTCCCCGCCTCAAAACATTCTTGTCATAATGTGAACCACTATTCATACAGTCAAATACATTGTTCACTTTCAGTACGAACTCTTTCGTTGCTACAGCTTTATTAGAGCTTTCTTTTAAGCAATTAAATTTAAAAGCAGTTTGAATCGGTGCCGCAGTTATTCGGCTAAATATTTGCGTTGCAAGGTGAACATGCAATTTTTCGAAGGCATTTGGTGCTATATGACAACTTCTAAATTTTAAACATGTCTTAGCTACGTTGTCAACTTCCAAATTGTATATTTCTCTGATAAGATCAAAATACACTTTACCATCTGGAGTTTGTAGATCTGATTTCAATAGAACATTACGAAGTGATTTTAACAAATGAGGGAAATCATAAAAGCAAAATATTTGTTCATCATTAAAAAATATAAATGGGTTTTCTTCAGAAACACCTAACATTTTATAAGCTGTTCTATTATTGGCCCTTTGGTCGCAAACAATAGCACATACCTTTAGTTCTTGACAGATTTTCAAATAGTTTTTTTTATAATTTCGCTTAGGTTATCCCCATTTACACCGTTTGCTGACGCAACATAGTTTAAAACACTTTTCCAACTATCAAACAAACCATTTAGCATGAAAACACATACTCGTATTTCATTAGCAAACAATCTACTTCTTTCTACACCAAGGTCTTCGACACCATCTATTAAATCATTTCTTATATTATATGTGAAGTTTTTACGAATCCTAATTTCATCAAATATCAGGACAACACAACGTCTCGCTGGTTTAATAAAGCGAACTTTGACTTAAGATACGAATGAGCATTATTTTCATACCCTGATTGTAATCCTTTTACAGGAGCCCATCTACAGAAAGAGGAAATGTGAGGAAGTTTAAAGCCAAGTCTATCTCTCAAAAATTTATAGGCGCTTTGTGATCTATAATAAATATTTTGGGAAAATTCTTATTCGGGGCTGTTTGGTAGTCTTTGATTCTTTCAGAAGAAT